>OU824122.1:6811102-9709649 GCA_917499265.3 Mimumesa dahlbomi
TATTCGGCTTCGGATTCCGCGTCCAAAACGCCCCGGATCGTTTTAATAGCTCAAAAATTACGGATTATAAATTACTTCTATACCCTCGGTCATCCTAGACTCGAACCCAAAATGGTAACGTTGCTACTCTTCACGACGGTAACATTGTTAATACGCACAGACTATAGCTCCTCTACCCTCAGTCATCCTAGACTCGAACCCATAATGGTAACGTTGCTACTCTACACAATGGTAACATTATTAATACGCACAGACTATAGCTTCTCTACCCTCAGTCATCCTAGACTCGAACCCATAATGGTAACGTTGCTACCCTTCACAATGGTAACATTATTAATACGCACAGACTATAACTTCTACACCCTGTCATCCTAGATTCGAACCGATAATGGTAACGTTGATACCCTTCACAAATAAACTTTAAAGGAAATACTTAAAAAAAATTTGACATAATATATGAAATTTAATATTGCTATGTAGGGTGTCTTAAGGTTTCCATATATGACGAGTTAGTGACCCTTGGAAAAAGGCAGGTATATCGACTACCTGCTATTACGGGTCCCATCCTCCACCTCTCAAACGAAATTTAAATCAATTAGGTAGTAATAATCCCCACTAATAATCCCCACTGGGAGACGTGAGCATTATTAGTAGATACTACCGGTGGATCGGACATCTGCTCAGTTGCTTTCGAGTCATTGTTTAAGAACGTTGTTGGGTAAGTGTCCGCGGACGGGTTGTTTGATTACGATACAGACGCGAATTCTTCGGTCGAGTGATTGTAAGTAACAGTAGAGTTTTCATTCTTCGGGAGGTTCGAGAAATAATTATGCAACAACTTTAACGTGTACTTTTCAACGGCATTCGTTTATTCAATTTATCCATAACTAGATACGTACGTTACACAAGTAAGTAAAATACATTTGCATTTATTTAACAATGCAAACTCAGAGTGCGGCACGTGTTGGTACATACCTCCTTCCCACTGGGAGGAGTGGGGATTATTAGTAGATACTACCGGTGGATCGGACATCTGCTCAGTTGCTCTCGAGTCATTGTTTAAAGGACCTCGGATACGCGTGATTGTATCTAGCTTTTATGGGGAATTAGGGTGAGATCTGGACATTTTATGGGTTCGAGGTTTTAAAGCGGGAACACTTCGAGCCATGGGAATTTCGATGTTCAAAGATTCCGAGGTGTTGATATTTTAAATCTTTAAGATTTCGAGCTATGGGAATTTTAATGTTTGGAGAAATTTGTGGTGTGAAAATTTTTATAGAAATTTCACGTTACTTTTTTTAGATTTTTTTTCAAATTAATTTATTTATGTTATTTAAGAATGAGATATTTCTTTATGAGTGATAAAGTTAAACTTTTAGTCTGCCTTTGGACTTTGCAAATATTATAATATGTGTTTATTAAATATATTAATTTGATAAGAGCGATAGTTATTATAACGACACTTGAATTCCATTGAAAGAAAATAGTAGTTTCCTTGTAATTGACTACCTGTACCGCCACTGACTAAAGATGTTAAGTCGTGAGTGATGAGCTAAGTGATTCTGGACGAACCGCGTGTGGTAATCGCTTCTCATTAAACTTTGACACGCGTTTCCGTGAAACTTTTAGTTGCTAATCACTCGGCTAATTACCAGATAGAGTTTCTAAACGGGACAACGTCGATCGCAGACACGGTATAAGAGTAGACATGGCATTGAATAGAGTATAGTGTGCCACAATTATAAAAAGAAATACAAATAAAAAGAATTATTTTAGAATTAATTATTTATTTTAGTAATTTCGAAATTTATTAATTGTTAATTTTTATGTTTAACAGATCTTTTCCACGCAGTTTCCTGGGGGACGGCGACGACGTGGACTGACTACTTAATTTCGAGAATATTGTTAAGCTGTACTACTAGCTTGCGGAAATACTTTTAATATATACAGTATCTTGTGTTGTATATTATACGTGTTGCAAAATGAATAAACAGTCTATTTTTGGATAAAATAAACTGAATTCTTTATTTATAATAATTATCCCTATCTTTTCCATTAAATGACGTTCACGGAAGCGAAATCTTGCCACATCTTGTGATTTATTCTTTTGGTAGAGAAGTCTAACATTTCGAAGTTTGTTGATATAAAAATTGAGGAATAGGTTTTAATATAAGAAACTCGTGATTTGTCATAAATGAAATTTATTGAAAGACTTCATTTTACAAGAGTATAACTTACAAATTAAACATCTTAAATAATTAATCACATAAATAGAATCACTGCGTTTGCTGGCCGTTGATCCAAATGGTTTCCGGAATGATTTTTCCGCCTAGAAATATACACACAAATCGATTTATAATCTAATAAATAATTCACACCCTACCCACCCCTCCCAAATAATTAACCACCCTTAAAATTCCCCATGTCATCGATCAAAATTCAATAAAAATATCCTTTTCCGGGTATAAACTCAATTGTCATTTATAACAATTTTTGCCGACCCGTCCAAAAATTCTCCCCACCATTTGGCATCCCCACCACGCCCACCCTGCGCTCACCCTATATAAGGAGGAGCACCGCAGATTTTCCTCGGTTGCGAAGACCGCTCCGACGCAGTCGGGTCGGTCTTCCAGCTCACCCGTCCGCGGGGACCCTCTGGGGACCTCACCCTTCCTCCCTCGGGGGATGGTGGGCCGCGGTGAGGGGTCACCAACCTCTCACCGCTGGTCTTCCCCGAGGAGAAGGTGGAGGGACCTGGGGAGCCGGACGAGGGCGGCTGGGGCCCTTTGCTCCAGCCGAACTCGGACGGTTCCCGCGAGCCCCCGCCACCCTTCCCCGAAGGGATGGACCTCTTCGGGGACGGGTGGTGGGTGCTCGAGGGGTGTCCGAGCGCGGGGGGACGTGGGGGGCGCCTTCTGGCATCCCGGGGCCCCAGGGATGCACGGGTGGGTCCAACAGAAGGCGAACCCCATGGCCTCCCGTGCTTGGGCACCTCCAGGTTCCCTTCCCCTTCCCTTCGGGGGATGATCCGGCGGTGAGGGGGGTGGCTCGCTTGCCCGGTCAGCCACCCTCGACGTGGAGGTTAGGGGGAGCCCTGGAGACCCCAAGGGTGGGGAGCCGGAGCCGGCTCGGTTGCCCGGTTCGGTTTTCGCAATCCACGGGGGGTGGGGGGACTCGGGGGTGGTGAGAGCCACAGCCGGAGTCCTTTGGGGCCGGGGGCCCGGGGGCTCCCGGAGGACCGAGGTCCTCTGGGAGCACCGGGGTCCCCGTCTCCGGAGGTGGTTCTCTCCACTCCCCGGGTCGGGGGGCGGATAGGCCCCCCGGCCCGGGGTTGGGACTCACTCGAAATGGGGAGAGGGTCCCAACCCACGTCGGTTGTTTTCATGATCTGAACGGACGTAGTGCCCCCCTGCTCTGAACTTCCTCTCTTCAGGGACGGCTACCCCTGGTGTGAGTGCCCCTGTCCCCCCACCAGTGGTGGTCATCCCTAAAGAGCGGGAGGAATCAGCCCGGGGAGTGAGGCCCCCCAGGCCTCTTCCTCCCGCTCTTCTAAGATGACCACCACCGATGAGGGGACTGGCACTCTCACCAGGGATAGCCATCCCCGAAGAGAGGAAGGAGGCGGCTCGGAAGATGTCCAAGTCAAGTAGGAGGCAAGCCCCCTACCGTGCTTGGGCATCTCCCAAGCCTCTCCTTCCACTCTTCAAAGATGACTACCCAAGGTGAGGGACCGGGTGCCCCCGCACCGTGGTCGTCATCCTCGAAGAGAGGACGAAGACTGTCCGCCCCAGGAGAGCCGGGGTAAGGCACGCTCGCGTCGAGAGGACGCCACTCCTCCCGAAGGGCCGTATTCCGCACAGTGTCACAAAAGGGACACTGCCGAAATTCATTCCAGCGCACGGCGCCACGCGCTGGAACGAACTGGCTACTGCAGGGAATTTATTCCCTGGGCGATGGGCACGCCAACTTCCCTACGCCTTGGTGGTGTTAGCAGGACCCCGTCGTCGAACCCCCCCGGTTAAAGGGGGGCAAGACGTCAAGGTCCTCCCAGAGCACACCGCGAGGAGGTACCACCACGTGCCCCATGTACGAGGCGAAGACATTTCCCGCTCTTCGAGAATGACTATCATCGGTGACGAACACCGGGACTGCCATCCCCGAAGAGAAGACAAAGTCTCCAGGCTTGATGCGACGAGAGAGCGCCCAATTCTCCCGAAGAGGCCGTAAACCGCGCAGTGTCACAAAAGGGACACTGCCTAAATTCATTCCAGTGTACGGCGCTCACACCCTGGAACGAATTGGCTATTGCAAGGAATGAATTCCTTGGGCGATGGGCACGCCAACTTCCCTACGCCTTGGTGGTGTTAGCAGGACCCCGTCGTCCAACCCCCCCGGTTAAAGGGGGGCGAGACGTCAAGGTCCTCCCAGGGCACACCGCGAGGAGGTACCACCATGTGCCCCACTTTGAGTTTACATTGTTAAATAAATGCAAATGTATTTTACTTACTTGTGTAATGTACTATGTAGTTATGGATAAATTGAATAAACGAATGCGGTTGAAAAGTACACGTTAAAGTTGTTGCATATTTATTTCTCGAACCTCCCGTAGAATGAAAACTCTACTGTTACTTACAATCACTCGACCGAAGAATTCGCGTCTGTATCGTAATCAAACAACCCGTCCGCGGAAACTTACCCGACAACGTTCTTAAACAATGACTCGAAAGCAACTGAGCAGATGTCCGATCCCCGGTAGTATCTACTAATAATCCCCACTCCTCCCAGTGGGAAGGAGGTATGTACCAACACGTGCCGCACTCTGAGTTTGCATTGTTAAATAAATGCAAATGTATTTTACTTACTTGTGTAATGTACTATGTAGTTATGGATAAATTGAATAAACGAATGCGGTTGAAAAGTACACGTTAAAGTTGTTGCATATTTATTTCTCGAACCTCCCGTAGAATGAAAACTCTACTGTTACTTACAATCACTCGACCGAAGAATTCGCGTCTGTATCGTAATCAAACAACCCGTCCGCGGACACTTACCCAACAACGTTCTTAAACAATGACTCGAAAGCAACTGAGCAGATGTCCGATCCACCGGTAGTATCTACTAATAATGCTCACGTCTCCCAGTGGGGATTATTAGTGGGGATTATTACTACCTAATTGATTTACCTTTCGTTTGAGAGGTGGAGGATGGGACCCGTAATAGCAGGTAGTCGATATACCTGCCTTTTTCCAAGGGACACTAACTCGTCATATATGGAAACCTTAAGACACCCTACATAGCAACATTGAATTGTATATATTATCTAAAATTTTTTTTAAGTATTTCCTTTAAAGTTTATTTGTGAAGGGTATGAACGTTACCATTATCGGTTCAAATCTAGGATGACAGGGTGTAGAAGTTATAGTCTGTGCGTATTAATAATGTTACCATTGTGAAGAGCAGCAACGTTACCATTATGGGTTCGAGTCTAGGATGACTGAGGGTAGAGAAGCTATAGTCTGTGCGTATTAACAATGTTACCGTCATGAAGAGTAGCAACGTTACCATTTTGGGTTCGAGTCTAGGATGACCGAGGGTATAGAAGCTATATTCTGTGCGTATTAATAATGTTGCCATTGTGAAGGGTTACAACGTTACCATTTCATTTCGTTAAATTTCATTTATGACAAATCACGAGTTTCTTATATTAAAACCTATTCCTCAATTTTTATATCAACAAACTTCGAAATGTTAGACTTCTCTACCAAAAGAATAAATCACAAGATGTGGCAAGATTTCGCTTCCGTGAACGTCATTTAATGGAAAAGATAGGGATAATTATTATAAATAAAGAATTCAGTTTATTTTATCCAAAAATAGACTGTTTATTCATTTTGCAACACGTATAATATACAACACAAGATACTGTATATATTAAAAGTATTTCCGCAAGCTAGTAGTACAGCTTAACAATATTCTCGAAATTAAGTAGTCAGTCCACGTCGTCGCCGTCCCCCAGGAAACTGCGTGGAAAAGATCTGTTAAACATAAAAATTAACAATTAATAAATTTCGAAATTACTAAAATAAATAATTAATTCTAAAATAATTCTTTTTATTTGTATTTCTTTTTATAATTGTGGCACACTATACTCTATTCAATGCCATGTCTACTCTTATACCGTGTCTGCGATCGACGTTGTCCCGTTTAGAAACTCTATCTGGTAATTAGCCGAGTGATTAGCAACTAAAAGTTTCACGGAAACGCGTGTCAAAGTTTAATGAGAAGCGATTACCACACGCGGTTCGTCCAGAATCACTTAGCTCATCACTCACGACTTAACATCTTTAGTCAGTGGCGGTACAGGTAGTCAATTACAAGGAAACTACTATTTTCTTTCAATGGAATTCAAGTGTCGTTATAATAACTATCGCTCTTATCAAATTAATATATTTAATAAACACATATTATAATATTTGCAAAGTCCAAAGGCAGACTAAAAGTTTAACTTTATCACTCATAAAGAAATATCTCATTCTTAAATAACATAAATAAATTAATTTGAAAAAAAATCTAAAAAAAGTAACGTGAAATTTCTATAAAAATTTTCACACCACAAATTTCTCCAAACATTAAAATTCCCATAGCTCGAAATCTTAAAGATTTAAAATATCAACACCTCGGAATCTTTGAACATCGAAATTCCCATGGCTCGAAGTGTTCCCGTTTTAAAACCTCGAACCCATAAAATGTCCAGATCTCACCCTAATTCCCCATAAAAGCTAGATACAATCACGCGTATCCGAGGTCCTTTAAACAATGACTCGAGAGCAACTGAGCAGATGTCCGATCCACCGGTAGTATCTACTAATAATCCCCACTCCTCCCAGTGGGAAGGAGGTATGTACCAACACGTGCCGCACTCTGAGTTTGCATTGTTAAATAAATGCAAATGTATTTTACTTACTTGTGTAACGTACGTATCTAGTTATGGATAAATTGAATAAACGAATGCCGTTGAAAAGTACACGTTAAAGTTGTTGCATAATTATTTCTCGAACCTCCCGAAGAATGAAAACTCTACTGTTACTTACAATCACTCGACCGAAGAATTCGCGTCTGTATCGTAATCAAACAACCCGTCCGCGGACACTTACCCAACAACGTTCTTAAACAATGACTCGAAAGCAACTGAGCAGATGTCCGATCCACCGGTAGTATCTACTAATAATGCTCACGTCTCCCAGTGGGGATTATTAGTGGGGATTATTACTACCTAATTGATTTAAATTTCGTTTGAGAGGTGGAGGATGGGACCCGTAATAGCAGGTAGTCGATATACCTGCCTTTTTCCAAGGGTCACTAACTCGTCATATATGGAAACCTTAAGACACCCTACATAGCAATATTAAATTTCATATATTATGTCAAATTTTTTTTAAGTATTTCCTTTAAAGTTTATTTGTGAAGGGTATCAACGTTACCATTATCGGTTCGAATCTAGGATGACAGGGTGTAGAAGTTATAGTCTGTGCGTATTAATAATGTTACCATTGTGAAGGGTAGCAACGTTACCATTATGGGTTCGAGTCTAGGATGACTGAGGGTAGAGAAGCTATAGTCTGTGCGTATTAATAATGTTACCATTGTGTAGAGTAGCAACGTTACCATTATGGGTTCGAGTCTAGGATGACTGAGGGTAGAGGAGCTATAGTCTGTGCGTATTAACAATGTTACCGTCGTGAAGAGTAGCAACGTTACCATTTTGGGTTCGAGTCTAGGATGACCGAGGGTATAGAAGTAATTTATAATCCGTAATTTTTGAGCTATTAAAACGATCCGGGGCGTTTTGGACGCGGAATCCGAAGCCGAATAAGACAGTGAAAGAATTATTTTGATATCTAAAAAATTGTAGAAATGGCGAGCGATTTACGAAAATCGCAAAAAATCCTGACCTACCCCCTTCAGATTTTTGCGAAAAATTAAATTTTCGAAAAGTACAACTATTATATATTGATCTGGCGTAGAATTTCCTAACTAAATCAATGGTACCAGTGTCAGATCGCTATGTCAAAAATTGAGCGAATGCCGAACGAAAAACTGCTCTAAATTGATGAATTTTCGCGAATTTCGTAATTTCTTCGTCATTTCCGTAATTTTTGAGCTATGCAAATGATCCAGGGCTTTTTCGGCGCGTTATTTAAAACGAAATAAGACGGTGAAAGATTCAGGTCGATGTCTAAAAAATTGTGCAAATGGCGAGCGAATTACCAAAATAGCGACAAATCTTCATCTACACGGTTCAAACTTTGCCGAAATGTCTACAAATTTTGGCCTTATCATACCGAACGAAGGAAAACCAACTCAATTTCTATCACCTCACTCCTTAAACGAACCTTTTGTCACGAATCTGCACAAAACGCGTCCCTATTAGTCGCCTCGTACGACAGGCAGGGAATACCGTGGGTATATTCTTTCCCCGACCCACAGGGGAATGTATTTTAAACAAATCCTGATTTACGATAATACTTTATCACATACTAGTGTTATTTCTTAAACGTCAAAGTACTAATCTGATCCACGAAGATCTGTAATTGCAATAGGAAAAGGAAAATGAAACAAATGCTTAGAATTTATTGATAACAGTTTAATCAATAAGTTATTTCCGATATTTTACAGTACTTTCAAATGTATGACACAAAGTCATTATATTTGCAAAACATATTAAAGTATTGTATTATCGTTTGATTAAAATTTAACCACATCCTCATTTTTAAGACTATGCTAATTATACTTAAAAACTATAATCTCAAAGACACGTCTGTCAATGAGATCACGATATAGGCGGTATTGAAACACGTTTCAATATTACTAAAACTAATTATCCCCATCATACGCCAATTAAGTATTCGCGGGACAGAAAAAGAACAAACATGCCATTTCCCTATTACGTATAATACGAATTTAACACTTTACCTACCACTACCGGTAGGCAAACTGTTAATAACGCGGAACAAGCAAATCAGTCGCGTTCTCTAGATTATCGAGTTCGAAACAAATTTTAATTGGCGAATGATAACCCCCGCGTTTTGTCACCGGAGTGCCAAAACGACTCTGTTAGTCGCCTCTTACGACAGGAAGAGATTACCGTGGGTGTATTCTTTCCCCGACCCACAGGGGACTAATTAATCTACTAACATTTAATCAAAATTAAAGCTTACAAATTACTAACATTTTATCAAAGTCCGTGATATGGTAGTAAAACAATGATCACTGGGCTATATCATAGACACAGACAATTTATACCTATGCTTCATTTACGCAATCGATGCGAGTAAAAGAGTAAAAAAAACTTATATCGTTTCAATATTACTAAAACTAATTATCCCCATCATACGCCAATTAAGTATTCGCGGGACAGAAAAAGAACAAACATGCCATTTCCCTATTACGTATAATACGAATGTAACACTTTACCTACCGCTACCGGTAGGCAAACTGTTAATAACGCGGAACAAGCAAATCAGTCGCGTTCTCTAGATTATCGACTTCGAAACAAATTTTAATTGGCGAATGATACCCCCCGCGTTTTGTCACCGGAGTGCCAAAACGACTCTGTTAGTCGCCTCTTACGACAGGAAGAGATTACCGTGGGTGTATTCTTTCCCCGACCCACAGGGGACTAATTAATCTACTAACATTTAATCAAAATTAAAGCTTACAAATTACTAATATTTTATCAAAGTCCGTGATATGGTAGTAAAACAATGATCACTGGACTATATCATAGACACAGACAATTTATACCTATGCTTCATTTACGCAATCGATGCGAGTAAAAGAGTAAAAAAAACTTATAATCTATTCGCGGAAAATCTGCTCGATACCATTTGTATCGAAGCCAAAAAGGTTCGATGCAAATAATTTCGACGCAAATCTCACCACGGAAAGTTTCTGAAGATGGAGGCGCAATCAAACCACTACCTCCATCCACCCCCCTCTTTTAAACTAATTCAGTTAAAGAACGATCGTCTCATAGACACGTCTATCGATGAGACCGCGACTAGAGGGGGGTATTGAAACGTGTTTCAATATTACTAACGCAAACCATCACCATCACGCGCCAATTATTCGCGATATAAAAAAAGGAAACAAAAAGAGAACTATAGAAGGAACGACTCAACGAGAAAAGCAACTCCATAATCAAAATCTGAACGCGGGTGATTCTAAACGTTTATCATAACGCGGCGAAAAAACAATTTACACACTTACACAGTGGCTCGTACAACGATCTTGAGAAATACCCGTTTCACGCGACTTTCCCCGAATCATGGTCCACCGATACAAAGAGATTCACCTAGGGTCGATTTACAGGAAAGAAATCTCAACGAAATTCGGTCGAGGATCACTTCAAAGATGAAACAAATAAAACGCGGAACTACAGATAATTAAGACGAACTCTACACAGATTAAGTCGAATAAGCCTTATCGGTCCGGCCGCTACCGACAAGCCTGATACGACTAATCCGAATCAGAATGGAAATTTATTAATATTAATTAAGAACGGTTTGCCCGTCTATGCGATCCCAGATCGAACCCGAGAGTTCGACTTTCCAGACAACGCTAGGCCATCCAAAGTACCGATGGAACCATGATTTGACGAAAGACACGCTCCACGATTACATCGCAAGATCGCCGTTTAACCAAATAGCCGTGAGGCTATTAGGCCGACTACACGGTTTATCGTGTTGTTTTAACGCCAGGGGTATGACAAACGTGACAAATAACGAACAAATGATTCTACTTTAAACATGAAAAATTCCAGATAAAGATCTATTCCAGATAAACTGAAGCTAAATACTGCAGCCTGAAGATCAAAGCTAAGGCTGAAAATGAATTTAATTACGCGGAACGATAGAAAAAAGTTGCGTTTTCTTGGTGGTCGATGAAATACGAAGTGGAATTGGCGCGTGATATCCCCTTAAACTATATCGTTTTGTCACCAGAGTGTCCAAAACGATTTACAGGCGATTACACTTTGTGTAATAATGAATACAATAATTAGCTTATTCTAGTTCCTCGGAGTTGGAGAGAAAAATCCTAGTTGTCAAACGTAATGAACAATTGCTGGCCATGGGTAATTGCGTCAGAGTTTAAATCATTCTTAGTAGGGCTCAAGTTTTGGTGATTTCCACTCTCATCCGTTTTCGACAAATGCTTCAAAGCTGATGAGTGGACCCAATGGCAGTCTTCTAAAAGTTCTCTTCAGTCTTCTAAAATTCTTCTTCAGTCTTCTAAAAGTCTTCTAAAATCTTCTAAAATCTTCTAAAATCTTCTAAAATCTTCTAAAAGTCTTCTAAAAATCTTCTTCAGTCTTCTTCAATCTTCTTCAGTCTTCTTCAGTCTTCTAATAGTCTTCTTCAGTCTTCTTCAGTCATTTGTCAAGTTCTTTGACACGCTGCAGTTTCCACAACTTCGTATGTTTTATCGTAATGAACTAGTCATCGTGTGTCCACAAGTTTCATCTTTAAACAATACGAATTTCGCACGCGAAAATATGTTCCTTGTTTCACGGTCATGAACATTTTTACAAAATTAATGTACTAAATTGAAAAAATTCCGCGTTGATCGCTTCCACCGATTTAACTGATCATAGTGTATTGTATTTATTATATAATATACTTGATGAAATGACTCGAAATCAGTGTGAAGTATCATTAAAAAAATGAAAAGATTATTTAAGAAATATTTCAAAACTTTTAATGTATATATTGAGAAACTTTCAATATTAATATGTAAAAAAGTATATGTATATTAAGAACCTTTGAATATTTCATGTATTGAAAAAAATATATATGTGTAAAGCTTTAATGTTTAATATGGTTTTCAATATCATTAATATTAAACATCCCCATCACACGCCAATTATTCGTTAGACAATTAAAGGCAAACAAAAAGTGAAAAGTGGAAAGGTCTGGTTACTCATCGAGACAACCAACTCCATAATCAAAATCTGAACGCGGGTGATTCTAAACGTTTACCATAACGCGGCGAAAAAACAATTTACACACTTACACAGTGGCTCGTACAACGATCTTGAGAAATACCCGTTTCACACGACTTTCCCCGAATCATGGTCCACCGATACAAAGAGATTCACCTAGGGTCGATTTACAGGAAAGAAATCTCAACGAAATTCGGTCAAAGATCACTTCAAACATGAAATAAATAAAACGCGAAACTATAGATAATTAAGACGAACTCTACACAGATTAAGTCGAATAAGCCTTGTCGGTCCGGCCGCTACCGACAAGCCTGATACGGCTAATCCGAATCAAAATGGAAATTTATTAATATTAATTAAGAACGGTTTGCCCGTCTATGCGATCCCAGATCGAACCCGAGAGTTCGACTTTCCAGACAACGCTAGGCCACCCAAAGTACCGATGGAACCATGATTTGACGAAAGACACGCTCCACGATTACATCGCAAGATCGCGGTTTAACCAAATAGCCGTGAGGCTATTAGGCCGACTACACGGTTTATCGTGTTGTTTTAACGCCAGTGGTATGACAAACGTGACAAATAACGAACAAATGATTCTACTTTAAAAATGAAAAATTCAAGATAAATGTTTAAGTTAAAAATGAAAGTTGTACATTGAGGATAATAATTAAAATTGTTTAATAACGCGGAGCGAGCAAAAAAGTGATTGCCTTGATTGTCGACGGAACTTGGCGCATGATATCCCAATACCAATGATATCCATTTATTTGAGTCACTTTATAAAATTTCATAAAAAATATACTTGATAAAATGACTCGAATACTGTTATTTAAATCATTGAAAAAGTGAAGAGAATATAAATTTATTTAAGACGAATTTCAGAACTTTTAATGTACGTATTGAAAGTTTCTCAATATTAATGCATCGAAAAGTATATAATGAAAACTTGAATGTTGAAGACTTGCGTAACATTATACGATATTGTACAAAATAATATTGTTCGATGTAAAATGCAATTTATAAATCAATTCATGGCAATATTCCCTTCAACAAACGCTTGGTCCTAATGGTTTTAAGTAGCATCGTACCAAGCCGGCGATGTACGATGCGGTTCGCGAGTCACATGGCCGCATTAGATAATGGAAATGATTTATATTAAAAAAAAAGAAATCGCGTGTGTCTCGTGGAGACAGTTTCGGACATTTAATTAATATATATATATATGTATTATGGGATAAAAACCACGTGTGTCTCTTAGAGACAGATTCGCATATTTATTGAAAAAATTGGTATAGTTCCTGCACGGTATTAAAAAATGTACCTCGGTGAGACACTCTGGGATGATCCATTTCGGATTATCAGTAATTTCGCGAAGCTAAAGGTGCAGCCAGCGGTGACAAAGAAAAACGACCCGGCGCGGATGGCAAGTGTGCAAATTTCTTCTATCTGCACACTGTTTCATACTCTACCCCTCTGCTTTTTCCAAATATTCAATTTATCAAATTTACTCGAATCAAACTCTGGACTTTATGAATTATTAAAAAACTCGCAAAATATACTGTTTGTATTCTTAAAACTCAAGTTAGAAAAGTACAAAAAATATCTCAGTAATTAGTTAAATGACTTTAAAAATCTTTTTAATTATAAAAAGCAAATTAACGACTCTATTAGAAAACAAGTCAAGTGCAGCAAATATTCTGATATGAACACTTTTGAGAAATATTGAACATGAAAAATGACTCGAAAACAACTTTAATGCAGATCGGGGCAGAGTCTTCACGGGGAGCTCACCTCGACCCGTGGAACAAACTACTTCTAACTACTGCACACAGTATCACACTCTACCCTTCTGCTTCTTCTCAAATTTATAACAATCAAAAAACTGAACTTTAGAAGTGACAAAAATATGAATTTTTAAAAATGAACTCTCAGAAATTTTTAAAAAATATCTCAATAATGAAAAACTTTAGGTGTCTTTGACAATAATCAACAAAATATTCTAATAACTTAGTTTGAAAAGACTTTAATATGAAAATGACTCGAAAACTAATGCAAAGTTCTATTAATAAAACTTGAAATATATTATTTAATAGGAAAAATGACTAGAAAACTTTAATGCAGACCAGGGCAGAGTCTTCACGGGGAGCTCACCTCGACCCGTGGTACTAACTACTTCAAATTACTACAACTATAATTACTCTACAACTACTACGAGCATAGTGACTTAGTAGTAACAGAATGACCACCCATTCTGGAAGTGTGAAAATTCAACACTCCAAAATGGGCAGCCATTAGTTGCTGCCCTCTTCTAGACAATTTGTCGGGCCTCTTCGGCATTTAGCCTCTTCTTGCTTCAGGCCGGAGCCCAACCTGTTTCTGCAAGAACATTCGGAACCAAAATATAAGAAAACCCTAACACGCGCCTAATACAGACAAACGATGAGGCTAACAACGTGTGGACAAGTTAACAGCTTATTCTCAGAAGAATGACACACTGCAGTCCGTGCAAACGTGTTAGCCAGTAGAAGGACGAATGTTCAAGCAGAATTTACTTAATATTAAAAAGAAAAGATTATTAGCCTGACTTCCAGAAGCAGAACACCACTGGTTTCCTATAGTCGAAACAGTGATACCTGCCCTGGCCCTTCCTACTTAAAATTAATGCACACATTCCAGAATTTAAGTTACCTGCCTACCTATCACCTATATTTAAAAAAAGAATGGCAAAAACTCAAGCACACCAACACACTCTCTCCACGATTCTCAAGCAAAGTCAGTGCGGCCCCCTACGAGAGACATCCCGGGACGTCTCCGACACCGACTCGAAAAACAATGCACACCTTAAAGTACGTACCTTTTTGCTGAAATCGACTCACAAGGCCAGCGATTATTGCGATTTATGTAGACTTTATTAGAAATTTGTCTTTATTGCGAAAAATGTAAAGAAAAGATATTTATGTAAAATATGTGAATAAAAAACGGGAATTAATTCGTAGCTCGAACAATTACTACGTTTAACAATAATGCTTCTACGTGTTGACTCAAATTGTATATCAAATAAATTGTATATTGTGAAATTCGCGAGAAAATTGAACATGAATTGAATAATGTAAAATTGTGAAGAAATTAAGGTTTAATTCAATTGATAAATTGCAAGAAATATTTGACTTTCAACCGACGCACGATCCACGAAATACTTAATTACTATACACACACTCACACCGGTGTGGAACCGTACGTCGTGCACAATCGCTAACGCTTGTGAGTCGCCACAATAGTATTATTATAATTAATCAAAAAATCAGCCACGTTCACCGCCATCACCCATTCGTGCAGCACCTGGGCCCACAAATGAGTTCAAGCCAAATAGGGACATGAACGTGGCAAATATAAAACTAATTAAAACTAGTGTCGATGTATGCTGAAAATCCTGAGCTACAAAATGATTATTAACATAATGTTTCCAACGATCTAATCACTCATTTAAATCTCAGTATAAAAATTCATTGAAAATATACGTATAAAATGATAAAATGACTCGAATATAGTTTATTTAAATCACTCAAAAAATGAAAAGATTATTTAAGAAATATTTCAAAACTTTTAATGTATATATTGAGAAACTTTCAATATTAATATGTAAAAAAGTATATGTATATTAAGAACCTTTGAATATTTCATGTATTGAACAAAATATATATGTGTAAAGCTTTAATGTTTAATATGGTTTTCAATATCATTAATATTAAGCATCCCCATCACACGCCAATTATTCGTTAGACAGTTAAAGGCAAACAAAAAGTGAAAGTGAAAAGGTCTGGTTACTCATCGAGACAACCAACTCCATAATCAAAATCTGAACGCGGATGATTCTAAACGTTTACCATAACGCGGCGAAAAAACAATTTACACACTTACACAGTGGCTCGTACAACGATCTTGAGAAATACCCGTTTCACACGACTTTCCCCGAATCATGGTCCACCGATACAAAGAGATTCACCTAGGGTCGATTTACAGGAAAGAAATCTCAACGAAATTCGCTCGAGGATCGCTTCAAAGATGAAACAAATAAAACGCGGAACTACAGATAATTAAGACGAACTCTACACAGATTAAGTCGAATAAGCCTTATCGGTCCGGCCGCTACCGACAAGCCTGATACGACTAATCAGAATCAGAATGGAAATTTATTAATATTAATTAAGAACGGTTTGCCCGTCTATGCGATCCCAGATCGAACCCGAGAGTTCGACTTTCCAGACAACGCTAGGCCACCCAAAGTACCGATGGAACCATGATTTGACGAAAGCCACGCTCCACGACTACATCGCAAGATCGCGGTTTAACCAAATAGCCGTGAGGCTATTAGGCCGACTACACGGTTTATCGTGTTGTTTTAACGCCAGTGGTATGACAAACGTGACAAATAACGAACAACTGATTCTACTTTAAACATGAAAAATTCAAGATAAATGTTTAAGTTAAAAATGAAAGTTGAAAATTGAAGATAATAATTGTAATTAAAAGTTAAAGATCATTATGTCAGCTTAAAATTGATTTAATAACGCGGAACGAGCAAAAAAGTCATTGCCTTTATTGTCGACGGAATTTGGCGCATGATATCCCAATCCCAATGACATACATTTATTTAAATCACTTTGCAAAAATTCATTGAAAATATGCTTGATAAAATGACTCGAATATAGTTATTTAAATCATTGAAAAAGTGAAGAGAATATAAATTTATTTAAGACGAATTTCAAAACTTTTAATATAAGTACGTATTGAAAGTTTCTCAATATTAATATGCAGAAAAGTATATGTATATTGAAAAATTCAATGTTTTAATGGAAAACCCTTGTTTGATTCCTTATTCAAAGGAGGTGCTCTAAACAATGATAAATGTGTTAAAAATAATCCTTTGAAACCAGAATCTAAACACCGCGAATTGGTCTTCTTGGGTACATTCATAAAATAGAACGATTAATATGAATTTCTTCCGTTATCGGAAATCATGTTACGAAAAGTATAAATCACATGAAAACTTTAATTCAATTTAATTCGTATGAACCTCATACGTGGAAATATCAAACTCTTTTCTCGAAAATATATTCAGAGTATAGTTTTATTGCAAGTACTTTACGCGAATTCAAATACAATTAAACGCAGCTTCAGGATATGAAAATTTTAATCGAATTACGAAAAAAACGTACGTCAAGCTAAAAGCCACAAGAAGACCCCTGCCTGAGCTAATTAAATATTCACAAGTAAAAGTGGTGTGTTACTACCCACAAGCGTAAAGTATCAAATACTTTACACTCGCGGTCACTATGCTCGCAAACTCAAATAAAATACAACCAATACACTCGTGCCGCTTCGGACCTTTATGTCCTACGACATGATTGAGTGATCGGAGGAACCAAAAATTTTTCGACTCACCGGCCGTAGAGTTCTTCTGCGCCTTCTAGAGTTGATACTACGACCGGTATATCTGCCGATGATCTCTGTAACGTAACAAGAAGATATTCTTTATAATTCAACTGTATTTCATTTCACAATTTTGGTAGAGTTGAAATGGAAAGATTCCACTTTCGCTCGATCTTCCTTTTCAGAAATTTTAACAGGAATACAATTTTGGCGATATTTACCTGCTGCCTGATGCGACGACGCCCGATGGAGGTCCTCTCCGCAGCTGCTGCATACCTCTACTATATCGCGACGCATTTCAACAAACAAATAGAAAAATAAAGAGACTACACTCCCGACCGTAATTATTTCCGGCGAGCAAACTGACTCTAATGTCGCGGTTTAAAAAGTGTCAGAATTTCGCGACCGAATATGTTACGTTGTAGCAGTCCATTTCAATTCTTTCGGCGGTTTTAAATACGCGGTTATCGAACAAGCACAATTTTTAATAGCGCAACAACACTGACTCTATTTCGCGAAATACTGTCTCTCGGAGCAAGTGACTCTAAGACCGCATTGCGCGCGATCACACAAGCTGAAAATAAAGGGGAGGGTGCACACAAATATACCATGCAAATATATCACGCAGAATGACACAGTTGTTGGTTTTGTACGTCTTATTTTTTTATACCACGCGCTGTTGTTAGGAATATTGCCTTTGTCCTACTGTTTCTTGTAAATTAAAATTTAAAACGTAATCATGAATTTCTTCATATAGCAGTCAAGTATATTCTTCACTCTAAAATTTCTCAACATTTATTTTATATTTGAAATAGCGTGAATTTTTATTCACTAAGAAAAGATTTAAAAATGTAAATATGATCAGTCAAACCGATTGTCGATACGTAAAACAAATACGAGATTTGAATAAATCAATGCCAAGTTTTGTAGAAACATTCTCAAACCCTTCGCAAGGAAAATATTTCTTATATCCGGTTCGCGAATAAACAAAGCGACGATGACTCAATTCGATTCGATGAAACTCACGGAAAATATAAATTCCCGTTGTAGTTGAAACGACGACAATGGTAGTTCCAACCAATGTCAAGGTTGGTAGCAAGTAAGGTGTGACCGCTGCGATGCCCAGATTTTCTTCTTTACGTATACGTCACAAGACCGCGACGTAGTTATCTGCTACCCCCCAAGAGAATTCACCGGTGCGAACTGGATTTCTCTTTGTTGGTTGAATCTGAAATTACAGACAAAAATACGATTGGAATTATGTTCTTAGAATTTAAACTGCAAAAAGTCAAAGTACGAATAATAATGTTATGCACATTCCAACTATAAAAACAGTGAAAATAAAGATTAAATATTATGAAATTACGATTAATAGAAAATAAGGCCAAAAATGTAATGATATAAACTGTAAAGTTTCTCGAGTTGAGAAATGAATTGCAAGTATAGCTTTGATTAAGCAAAGGTAAATGTAGAGGAGTGCGATGTACCTTAGGGAGCACCAGGAAGCACACAGGAGGAAGTCTTGACACCGCCACAGTTCGCAGATGACTGATGCCTGTCGATGTAGGTAGTACGTGACAAAATCATGTCGGACAAACTCGGTGTTATAGCAGGGGGGGGCAGGTAGCGGAGCGTGCACATGCCCCCGGCGTCGAATATTTTCGATCTATTACAACATAATAAAACTTGTACAAAACTGGAACCAATCTTAATAAAACCCTACTGTCTTGATAATTTATAGCTAGCAATAAAATAATTTAACAAAATTGTGTGTAAAGAAAGGGTATCGACCTTTACCAACTTCGCGCAAACTCGAACAAGATTTTATAGCTTCAATATAAGACACCGCGTGGTAAATCACGGTTGAAAATTTATAAAAATAAATACCATTTTTCATTAATTTGTATATTTTAAATATATAAACTATTTCTCTATTAAGCGAACCGAAGCGAATTATTGTTAATAATTTTATAGTAACTAATTGTAACCGAGGGATATGTCGTACTGTATCAGTAATGTATAAGGAGTACATGAAATATAATGTAAATGATCGATACATAATGGATAAGCTTGAAATTAAATGAATTATACCCGAGGGAGTCGTCCGGAGCGAGTTGGGAAGAGTAGTTGACGCCAGGACGTTCTATCACGGACTAATGGTTATCCGTGTACTTGGCAATGTCAGGTCGAGTATGTTTGAGTTTGGCCGTACTGGATCCGCTCGAGCGGAACAATTAAGGTGAGAATAACAGGTAGGGATTTCCCGGGCAGGTACGGACGGTACCGGCGGCTACGAAAAATTCTAAAAGAGTAACTTATTGATAATTTCGCGATATTTTTCATACTCGCGACCATGCGTGATTACTTTGGCTCATTATGAATAAGTATCGGTAACATTTTAATTAAATTTGAAATTTGATTGCGTTACTTTATGACAATTACGATTTTCATTTTGTACTCGTCATTTTCGCTTTCTTTTAATTATCCATCTGAAACCTCCAACACCTTATTAAGGTTCAGAATGCGTATTCGAAACATATTCGATCATTTTTATATCTTGAAAATTGCGCGAATGACGAGCGATGTACGAAAATCGCGAAAAATCGTCAAATTCAACCAGTTTTTTGGTCGGCATTCGCTCAATTTTTGAGATAGCGACCTGAAACTTGTACCATTGTTTTAGTTAGGAAATTCTACGCCAGATCAATATATAATAGTTGTACTTTTCGAAAATTTTATTTTTCGCAAAAATCCGAAGGGTATAGAAGACCGAGGGTATAGAAGCTATAGTCTGTGCGTATTAATAATGTTACCATTGTGAAGGGTTACAACGTTACCATTTTGGGTTCGAGTCTAGGATGACTGAGGGTAGAGAAGCTATAGTCTGTGCGTATTAATAATATTACTTAATTTTAAGGAATTACTTAAATTATACCACAGACCACCCATAAGAGTAGACAGGACATGCTGTGCAAATTTTACAGATAGCGAGCTGAAACTTGTGCCATTGATTTAGTTAGGAAATTCTACGCCAAAACAATGTATAATAGTTGTACTTTTCAAAAATTTCATTTTCCACGAAAATCTGAAGGCTATAGTTCAGGATTTTTCGCGGTCAGATTTTGGCGAAACGTGAATATTTCGAAAAGTACAACTATTATATATTGATCTGGCGTAGAATTTCCCAACTAATGCAGTGGTGGTAGTTTCAGGTCGCTATCTGTAAAATTGAGCGAATGCTGACGGAAAAACTTATTGAATTTCACGATTTTTCGCGATTTTCGTAATTCCTTCGTCGTTTCCGCAAGTCTGTAGATATCGACCCGAATCTTTCACTGCCTTATTCGGTTTCGAATTCCCCGTCCAAAACATCTTGGATCATTTGAATAGCTGACAAATTATGGAAATGACGAAGGAACTACGAAGATCGCGAAAATTCATCAATTTAAACGAAACCCCGTAAGGTGCAAGGTCTATTCTATCTCTCGTTTGTGCCGCTATTTTGGATGTTTACTTTATCGATAATTCAGTTTCCTGCCCGATAAACCAAGATGATGTGCATACATCTATTTTATACCTCGTTTATGACTCCATCGTGTTCATTCGACACACCTGTTGTTATCACATCTAGTTTGTATTTGTATAACATTTAGTTCATACCATTGATACCACTGAAATTTCAGAGGTTATATCAAGAAATAAATTGCATTTTGATGAAACAAAAGACGTGAAAATGTACTTCCAATACAGCGAGTACATTAATATCTAGGGAGAACTATTAGTTTTTTCGCAATACGTATTATTAAACGTTGAATGATAGAACAAGGACCGTCTGTCAAGCACGTAAATAATGTTTAATCGAACGAACATTCTTTAAGAAAGAAAATGTTACACCTTCCACTACCAGGAAGGTAATGTATCAGCCTTAGAATATTTAACGGTATTCATGTTGCTTACCATATTTTAAACAAATTCATTGAACAAATATGGCGCAAATACAAACAGCGGGCGCCGATGGGTTGCCCAAACATTTTGTTAACGCTATGCGGATGCTTTTCGATATTATGGACGACCAAAATACCGGATTTGTAAAATTTTCTGACATCGAGGGTCGATGGCAAGATGATGGAACTCAGGGTCTTCCAAAAGGAGTTTTAGAGAGTCTGAAAAAAGTCACACCACCCAACGGTTTATTATCCTTTGAAAGATTTTGTGCAGGACTCAAAATATGTTTGTTGCAAATTCAAACGGAATCGGACTCCAAAAAGCATGATGGTCAACCAAACAGACCTCCATCCGCACCAATTCTTATCCCTGACAGTCAGAATAAGATGTCATGGACATCACCTAATACGGCTGCTATTAGACCGAATAACGCCATATCTCAACAGCGCACTCTTAGTATGCCACAGCTATTAGCGAGTCGCAAAGATGCTAATGCGCAGCTAGAATTAATGGATAATAGAAGTGGAGGTGAGTCTAAATTGAATAAGGTATACGGACCACCGAAACCACCTAGGACTGGTGCTGCACTAGAAGCTAGAACTATGAACTCTGACCGAAATTTTGATAAATCTGAAATTCGAACTGTTTTACAAAATTGGCAAATGGGATTGTTAATGAGTGACGATAAAACTATGGAGAAGCGACAGTTACCCACAGTTAACTATAGATCAGATACTAGAACTTTATTAAGACCAACTCGTGTATTAGGAGATGGTAAAGCAGTTGATTTACAAAGTAATCAACTCGGTCTTCAGCCTAAAAAACCGTTGAATCGACGTAGAGAACCTAGACGTCATACATTGCAGAATGGTATAGATTACAATATGGTAAAGATGTTCTCCTCTAGGATTCCCAACTAACGATTGGTGATTGGTTTTGGGTATGCATGATATTTGCTAATTTAACATACTAATAATTATAATTTATAGATGCATTGACAGGATTATTAATTCCCTAATAATGTATATAGAAGAATAATACTTAAAGTTGTATGATATTAGTATAATTTAAGTAATCAAAAAATCCTTCTATGACATATTATATGACAAAAATGATGTCATGATATATATGTTTTAGATGAAACGTATGAAACAAATAGAGCAAGAGAAAGATGTATTACTTCAAGGTCTGGCTGCAGTTGAGAAGGCCAAAGAATGGTATCTGAAACAAATTTCTTCAACTCAAGAAAAGATAAAACATCTTGGTCGAATGGGATCCCATGTGGTATTAAATATTTCCTTTCATATGTTAATAACTATTATAAATATTATTTATTGGCATATTTCTAAATGTCTTTTAGGAGCAATGGACAGAAGCACAGCAAGAACGTTTAGAATTGCAGCGTGCTCGAGTGCTAGAAGTTAATAGACATCTAGCTGCATTAATCAGTAGTTGGGAACGTGGTGGTCTTCCCCTTCATATGAATCTTGCCTTTCTTAGTACACCAACGTCTACACAACTTCAGCAGGATATGCTTTCAAGGCTAAGACAACAGAACCATAGATTAACAGAGGTACGTAGAGACTCCATAAACGTTGTATAAATTAATAGTTGACGGGACTAATGCCCTAAAATGACAAAACAGGAAGTGAGCAAGAAAAGTCAACGAATAGCATTGCTGGAACAAGAAAAAGATAATTTGGTACGAGAGCTGTATAATAGACAACCCGGTATGGTCCAGTCTCGAAGAGCAACAATGATTCATGAACAACATGATCAAACATTCATGTAAGGTACTAACAGTATTTATTCCTGTATCTTTATACTTGATATGAAATGTTATACTTTTCACACACATTCCTTTTTTAGAATATAAGTCGGCTATCGCCAAGGAAGTTCGTCGTTCAGATACACGATGGAAACCCTACTGAATCTACTAAAGAACATTGAATTTTTATATGTAGTTGAAGTATACATATATTACGAAATAATACCAGGACTCATTTAATGATTTCAATCGTCGAATTATGTTTATAAAGTTACATTTTAACAAATTAGAGTACTAATACTCGGACGTAATTGTACGCCATAAACAAAGTGCCTCTGTTTATAATCTGACAAAAAATCTAAACACAGTTTCGTTCAATAAATTATTATTCTAATTAACAAATGACCTGCTTCTAATTACGATTATACTGAAACACGATTATCTCGGTGTGTTATTAAAATTGTAATTTTAGTTAGACGTGGCAGTCTTATCACGCTCTTGACACAGATTCGAAATGCACTGATCATATCAATGAAAATAATAAATTATTACATCGATATATTAATAGCAAACAAGTTTCGTCATACACGCAAACGTTAGATCAACTTCCGGATTGATGATCGTAATGTCAAGTGTTATCAAACTCGAAAATGCTGATAATACGATTTTTTCATTGACTAACAGTTTTATGGATGTGGAATGATCCAAAAAATATTCGTGTCGATCCATTTTTAACAGAAAACCATAACATATACAAAATTAATAATCGGTATTGTTTTACGCAATAAATCAAGAAATATTATAGAAAATTATAAGGTACAAATCAGAATATTTTCCAATTCCAAAACTATCATAGTACCAATGAAAACTAATTAAGTTTCCACAGGAGAAAAAACATACATATTACAAGAACCTTTGGTAAGCGCGTGCCCTATCAAGGATTGCAGCTTCTACTCTTCTCGCTCAACCACAATGGGGGCAGAGCCCCCTAGTCCTAATTAAAGATACTCAATAACTTATAAACAAAAAAATACACACCATCAATTATTCTTCCAGACAAACTACCCTAACTTAATACCAAACACACCCAGTGCTCTCCCGTCCACATTTAAAATACAACAATATTATTTCTATACCTTACAATAATTCTTATTAGTCCTAATTGATTAATTTACCTAAAAACATTTCAGCGATTGTACAATAAAAAGAAACTTCGAAACATTAATATACGACAGTATTAATACAGTTTCCACCCCACGCATGGTTTCCCCGTCTCCCCCTTCACATATAAAATACAACAATATTATTCCTATAAGTGAAATTAATTCTTATTAGTCCTAATTGATTAATTTGTCTAAAAACATTTTAGCGATCGTACAATGAAAAGAAACTTCGAAACATTAATATACGGCAGTATTAATACAATTTCCACCCCACGCATGGTTTCCCAGTCTCCGGCAGTCTTACGGTCGGCCGTTAGTCCGTATTTAGTTAATACTCGACGAGAGGTAGTTAGTAGTCGTCCCCAGGCCTCCGCTTCGCGGGAGTCCGCAAGTTCGGTCAGTTCGGTCAGCGCGCTCAGCGAGCATCGTTGCTCCCGGAGACTAGCAGCGGGACTCGTGGGGGACTTGCTGTATCCGAACGTGCGCGTAAAATCGTGGTGATAATAGCCGTGATAGTCTCGCTCGCGCGATTTCCACGGACCCTGACTACGAGTCTCCTTCGAACGAGCGACCTTTGACCTTTTCGCGTTCGGCCGAAAGCCTATCCGTAGGCGCCGGTCGTCGATCTCGCCTTCGGACTCCACGATTATCTGGATTATCGTTATCGGGACTCTCGTCGAGGTTCTTTCACGTTCCCGAGGTTCATCATGTTACCCAAACTAGTGTTTCCAATAGTCCTGCTACTCGTTATAGGTATGCACAAGTTTCTTGCGAAATCGCTTTGTTCGTATGAATATAGTATCTGTTGTACTGGTTGAGATATAAATATTTGCTGAAGAAAGAAGCATTGTATTTTATACAGAGTCGTTCTTTGTTTAGAATAATGAACTATAGATGTATTGCAAATATAGTATGCTCTGATTGTAGGGTTCGTTGGGAATTTGTTACATTTTTTGTTTTTAACGTGAAAAATGTATGGGGATGCTTGTTGTTCGATTGCGTTTAATTGGATGTTGTTTGATTTTTTAATTATTGCAGTTGTTACAGAGAAATCGTGAGAATCTTTGAATCTTTCTGCTGCATTTACTTGAGAGGAGATAAAGGGAGAACGCTCTTTATCTTCTTATCGGGTTGTGCTAGGAATCACTTCCTCCCGCTTTTATCGCATATATTTTCTTACATTAGTTCTTGTTAATCCGGCAAGTTAAACTGTAAATGTAATTAGCGAAACGCCGTAAAATTGTATTTTAAAATTTACAATTCTAGTTTTTCGTTATAAATGCGTCGCAATAATTTTGGATATGGAAAACAATCTCGGTTGAACTGAATCCGAGTCGTTTCTTCGGAAAGAATAAAACGTCTCGGTTCATTCACCGGGTAATTGCGAGATAAAATGCGACGATTCTAAAGTGTGAATGTAATGATGTACATGCGGATTCCCTCCTACAGATTACACCTCGCGAATTATCGCTCGTAATTAATAATCATTATTATTCAAACAAAGACACGCGTCGCAGCGGGCGAATTAACAATAACAACTATTTCGCGCTTAAAAAATCAATTAACCCACGCACGAATCCTCCTATCTCGTTAGGCAATTATCAATTTAAACAAGTGGGAAGTGCAGTGGACACATCCGGCACAAATAGTTGTCACTGTGCAGCTTTTCTTCGTAGCATTATCTCTTCGGGGTAAATAAACCGTAGATATGCACGATCACTGCCTAAAGTACGTTCGACGAAAAAGTAGTGCAGAGAATACACGCTGTATAAATGTTATGTTTGCCGGATAATAAATCATTGACACCTTTTTTCTGGGATGTATCCACCGTCTTAAGAACGATTATCTTCACATCTTTATTCTCACTTTTGTGGAATTCTTTTAATTAATGCTACGACGTTAAATTTGATACGCAGTCTTTAGTACCGGGAATCAGAAAAAAAGGAAAAATTTTTAGGGTAAATCTATTTACATAAATTTATATTACAAGCTGAGTATCTTAAATTTTTTGAAGTAGGATTTTTATACTGTTTTCTCTGAATTTCCTGGCAAATAATGTCTTTCATTTTGAATTACTTGAAAGACGCAAATTTAATTACTATGCAATACGTTTTTCAAATTCTAATTGTTTGTTCGTTTCCTGATAATTCTTGTTGTAATACATTTTAATTAATTATTAATGATTAACGCCTCCTTATATATTAGATGTGTTATATATCTATATTTTTAACGATTTCCGATTGAAATCGTTGCGAAAAACAATAGAGAATGAATAATAAATAGAAAATATGTTTACTTTGCAAACTTTACTGGGAGATCTGACGAATTTCTTTTGACACTAGGTAAACTGTCATGGGCATGTGATCTGGATCAAATGCAGTATGGATGTCGGATCTATAATGCACAATGCAGGTGCGGCTACGGCTGCTCGTCCGAGTACAGATATAATAATAACGAAGATTGCAAAGCGGCATTGAGAGGTAATGACTTAAAATTCTTATTCATTTCTATAACTTATAATAAAAAGAATGTATGGTGTCTATTACTCTTCACTTACAGTTGCATTCTCTGTCCACGTGAAACAGCGAAAATATTCCATGAAAAATAAAATGGTTATAATAATTAACTAAACGTCCGTCATTTTTACGTTAAAAATCTGAAAAGAAATTCATGTAATTAAAGTTTTTATTTTTTTTAATTCGAATAAAAGAGAAAGTAAAGTCGAAAGGAAAACAAATGTACAGAATTAATCATAGAAAATGAAAATAAAATGTAATTTACCATTGAAAATTGCTGAATTTCCATTGTGACTCGTATAATAATTTTGTTTAGGTAGACGTAGCGATATTTGCTCCAGATCGCGACCTTGCATGAATGAAGGATCTTGCTTACAAATATCGTCGGACCCTGGGTTTAAATGCCGCTGCGAAGGAACTGGCTTCTATGGAACACGATGCGATAAACGTTAGTAGCTATTTTTATCGATGAAAAATAATTAAATTCGCTACTCTCGTATCACAAATGTTTATGTGCTATTGGCCAAACAATTACGAAGTTCTCGTTATCAATTATCTAATAACATAAACCACTACTGTTATTAACAAAAATTGAATTAAAACATCAAAATAAAATCTGCGTTTAGTAAGCGAAGGACATTTGTTATGATAAATTAGATAAATATTAAATTCTCGATATTGGGGATTACGATTAATGCTATAATTAACTTTAAACAAAGTTTAATTAATTATCGATGATCTTTTTTTATTTGCAGCTTGTCCAGGACCAAATAATTTACGTTTCCGAGGACCTTTTCCCTACGAATGCGTCGTGATCTAATTTACCTACAACTATCTTTACATCTGCCTCTTGAAATATCGTATACATCCCATACACTAACAAGTACAAAAATTAGTCATATTTCCAAAAAATTTACACATCTTTGTACATACATAATACGTATATTATACACTTTACTCTTATGTCTGACCACCTGCGGTGATCTTCTTACGAATTATTAATAAAACTAATTAAAAGAATTTAATCATGCAAACAATACCTCTAGATACTATAATGTCTATTTAAATGAATATAATCAATCGAAATGTAATAAGTATTACAGAATCCTTGAGGTTCATAGAAAAGAGATAGGTTTTGATACTTCCATTGTTTATTCATCAATAATTTTACAATATGTATGCACATGATGTGTTGGATCCATGAGTTTTTTTTTTAGACAAACGTATAGTTTGTATCGTGCTTGTGTTTTGCACATTATGTTATTATTTTGCTCCTTTCACCTATTTCTACATAATGCCACATGTACCTCGCTTACTGTTTCTGATGGCAAAACTTATAAAATGCAATTTTTTATTCTTTACATAAGTATTTTTTGTAATTTTTTAGTATTATATATCCACTGAATCCGTAATACTAGTTTGATTTTACAACACGAGACTGCATCAGGAACTTAACGACATGTATATATATTTATATATAATATATTATCTAGGACAAACAATTGGCCAGGTGTAACTTTTTTTTACAAATTCATAGACATTTTTTTTTTCAACAGAGCGACACGGTACAATAATTTATATAGCAAAACGCATGTCTGCTCCTTCCATGGTAAAATTATGCAAATCCATAAGTTTCAGCAAGTGATAAGTTGCATTTTCTTCGTCATCTTCGATTACATGGCCAATCAATATTTTATGTATACTTTGCATTGCATGTGACTTCTTTTTTTTATCTATTATACATTTATACTGATTGTGGTGTACATTATGGGTAAAACAAATAATCTAAAGAAAATAATATAAATAAAGATTGTATCAACATGTACGTATATTTTTATAAAGACAGACAGGTCATTGTTTTTGAACATTACAAACAGGCAGGTTGTCAACGGATCAATAGTAAATTATTTTTTTAATTTCTAACTGTACTTTAATGAACAGAATGAATAAGGATTTATCAAATTTCCATTAAAGTAAAGTACAATAATTAAATATTTTTAATGGTATTTTTCAACTATGGATTAAAATTAGGAAAAATAATGTATTTTTGATAATTTTTTGAAGATGAAATATCGCAATGAGATTAAAAATTGGACAAGCTGCCTCCCTGCTTATCTTCACGTTTCATGAGATGATAAAATGACTCGTTGTGTTTTTTTTTCGCTTTGTATTCTTTCGTTCCTCAACAAGATGATGATCCAATTCACTGATTATTATCAATATTATTGTTGTCACATTAGTCTCAATTTGGCAAATGTTTTACGATCATGCTTATAATAATAATAATAATAATCTCGGTACCGAAGTGTATGGACTAAAACAAGTAATGTAGATTACAATTTGGATAAGCAATAGCCGTTTTGTACGACATTACTCTTGGATGGCACCAGGGGTATGTTGGGATCTTTCCTGACCGAATCCACGCGTGCCATCGGGCCCTTTAGGTTGTCGAACTACCGTTAATTTAGGGCCTGAGTCCTCCAGAGATATGGTGCGCAATCGACTTATCAAACGTTCTGGTCGTTGTTGAACTGCATCACTATATAAAATAAATATAACAATTTTTAATAACTATTAAATCAATTATTCAATGACGATTGAAATAAAACAGAAAACATATATATATATATATATATATATATATATATATTCAAATTAAATAGTAATAACAATTTACCTTAGTCGTGTTACATTGCATGCAGACGATTTACCAGTACGCTGATTTGTCACCAAAACAAATTCAACCTGATCTCCTGGCTGTAATGTTGCATGATCTCGAACTTCGCTCATATGGTAGAATAGCTTCTTACCCTCGTCCATTTCGTAAACGAGAAAGCCGAATGGACCTTTCACTGAGTCCACTGTTGCTCTTCTTTTTTTTCTAACAGCTACAATAGTACAAGCATGACCTTCTGAATCCACCTTGAACTGCACTGGATCACCAGCCTGTAATAGTTCACGTTTGTTGACAAGGCCCATGATCCCAAACTCGTATTCCGGAGTTTCTTCTTCTTCGGAGGTGGCATTAATCTTTATCAAGCCAGCGTACTCGGCCTGATCAGGATTTGCACTTCGTAAAGGTCTTATGACCGTTCCATCGAGTACTTCGCTAACTGCTGCTGGTCTAGGAATGCTTCCGCGTGCCACCAATTTAACATAATCCGCGGCTATACAACCACCGTTACCTCTGCCGTTTCCAGAGCTGATCGTACATTCAATATCAGCTCCTAACTCCAACGCACTAGCATCTCCTTCGAAATTGCTAAAGAATATATGGAAAAATATATATACATACATACATACTTATATTATTTGCATTAACAGAGCTTTCACATTTCCGCGCGTAAGGTCTGGTTTGAAATGTAACTAACGCATCGACAGTATTTCAGATAGTTTAAATAAAATGGAAACACATGCAGGAAATCTTGATTACACTCGAAACCAGAATACGATTTATATCTAAAAGCTATAAAGCATAAAAAACAAACAATAGCTGGAAACATCTCAGATCTTTAATGGGTAATTAACTAAGTTATATAAAATACGGGCGAAATTTACCTGAAGTGAAAAAATATCTCTTTATCATGGTTTACAGTCTCAATAAAGCCAAATCCATCTTTGAGAGCAGCAATAAAACCTTGACAAACTTGACCGTTCAACTTTTTGTTGCCATTCTGAGTTTTTTCGCCAGAAGAATTCACCAGAGATATGTCAACAGCGACAAGTTCTTTGTTTCTTTTTACTTGGCAGATACTGAATTTGACCTAAAATGTCAATAGTTGTTAAGAAAAATATATTATATTTTATGGTATATTATACGTAATAACCCGAAAAAAGGCATAAACGATTACCTTGTCGCTTAATCTTGGTATATTTTTAGGATCACAATCCTTGCTAAAGAAAATAACGCTCTTCTGTTGATTCTCTTTCATATACCCAATAAGACCGGGCTCAATACCGTTTATATCTTGGATTATAGTACCTAATAGGTCCTTTTCTATTATAGTTTCAAACTGAACGGTACCTGCCGGAAGATGTTTCAGTCTAATCGCACTTTGTCGAGTGTTTGAAAATGATGAGGAAGGATCCTACAGTTGAAAGATTCCATTTAGAACACTGAGTTCATCTAGTTTATAACTAGAAGAAATGTATGTCTTACTTGAATTACTGTGAATTCAACTTCGTCCCCTACGCTAATTTCTCTATCAACGTCGAGAACTTCGTTAAAATGAAAGAAAAGTCTCGCGTCTCGATCTACGCAACGAATGAAGCCAAATCCATCTTTGAGTGCAGCAATAATGCCTTGTTCACGTCTTTCACCAGATACGGTAAAAGATTCAGGTAGTAACATTATTTCTGTGGCTCTTTTAAGCTGATCTCTAGTATCTGTAGCAATACGAAATTGGACCCAGTCCCCATGCCTAAAAAGTAAATCAACTTGTAATATAAGCGAAACAATTCGATATGCTATATTACGCATACATATAATATAATAATAAATCTACCTGAGTGTAAAATCTCCTTTCTGATCTTTATCACCGAAAGGAACTTCCACTTCAGAATGATCAGTCTCATCTCTATATCGAATTCTTCCTGGTAATGGGTCATTTGGATGACGAGCTGCCGAACCTCTTTCTAAAGGTTTGATTACTTGTCCCTTTATTACTTCCCCGCTTACTTCTTCGAAAACTATTGAACCTGGTGGTAGCTTTGTAATATTACATGCTACTTCTTTTCCCTAGATAACATACACAAATATAATATAAACGAGAGCAGATAGCTAAAAGATGAGCAGATGCCTATGTATATTTACGTTTCGGGATTGTATTATAAATTCGACATCGTCTCCTAGTCTAAGTTCTTCTTTCATAGACTTAGCCTCGCTAAAATGGAAGAAAATTTCCTTAACTACGTCAGCACGTTCAATAAAGCCGAAATTTTCTTTCATCGAGCATACAACTCCACGGTAACGAACTGGATGCGCTGGATTTTCCAGTCTTACGTGGCATGCACCCAAATTTCCACTGTAAAGAAATTATATTTTAAAATACTGACTTCACAGTATCTACATGATATTAATCTTTGCGAATAAATTATTCACCGTTGATTTGTAGCAATTTGAAATGACACTCTATCGCCAGCGCGTAATGTGACATTTCCTTCAACATCATCTTTTGTATATGGCAGAAAAAAACATTCTCCTCGATTTTCGTAACTGATACGACCTTGCGAATCGCCACTAGCATGTAATTCTGTTGTTACATTTCCAGTAACTCGTTCTTCACTTAGCACCTGAGATAGTACAATTTATATTTATTTTCTGTATAAAATTTCAATATAATACTATGAAAATTATATAAACATAATGAAAATTATGTTATAATAAGATACTAACCACTTCTGGAGCAATCTTACTAACTGTACTTGCAATAGGTTTTCCAGTTCGTCGATCATAAGTCATTTCAAATTCTACTGGATCCCCAATTTTTAAGTGCTCTAAGGTACCACTAAATTGGCTAAAATGAAAGAAAAGCCTTGCTTGTCTTTCGCAGCACTGTATAAATCCATAAGAATGCTGAAAAGAAGGGAAAAAAGTAGAATTGATTTGAATTATTGATAAGTACACAATAAAATACTTACTAATAACTTTTCAATGATTCCAGTTTCTCGAGTTCCTTGGTTTGCAGATTGATCTTGATAAGTGGAGTTATTGGTTGTTGGTTCACTGGTTGTATAACCAACATTTCCTTCCGTACCAGTAGTAAATGTGCTGAAAGAAAATCTGGTGGCTCCGTTACGTGGCATTTGGGCACCAGGGTAACTTCCATAGGTAGTAGTAGTAGTATTTTTTCCACATCTAGGAGGTGAACCCATATAATGATCACCACTGTAGTTGGTACCGTTTCGATAGTTATTAGTCATCGGTTGATGTGATCCTGTTATAACTTTGGGACTTGGTATAGCCATAGACTTGTAATCAAGTATTGCGGGGTCTGAGTTCATGATTGGCGGCTGGAACGTTTTCCACTGAGGATTGTTGGACATTGTCTTGAATTTGCGCAGTTTTAAGTGTAATCTTTATGTATAAGTTTTCCTTTCTTCTTGAAACAAATACTTAATTTCTTTTATGTTCACTTCTGTTTCACCACAATATATATATACTTATATTTAGAAATTTTTAGTCTTTTCAATTATTTAAGTGTTAACATAGATATCACAGAACGGTTCTTGGTACCTTATATCTTTGTTCACTATTATAATATTACAAGAACTTAATACAGAGGAAGAGAGGCTTTTTAAAATGCTGCAGAAATGCAGGCTCCTTTGTGACCAAGAAGTGGAAGGAAGGTATTTTGAAAGTATTTCAACGTGTGTCATAAATTATTTATCAGCGAGTACCTGGGCAACTCTGTGCGAACTTGGCACTCTTTAAATACAGATACGGGTGGTTCTATTAATCAAGCAGAGCAGCACAATCTCAGCCGCAACCACAATCACGGTCACTTTATGGCTCACCTAACTCTTTCTCACAAAGCTTGTTGTGTACACAATATACAAATGAACAATGTGGTTAATGTTGATTTACGAATTAATATAAGTACAAAATTCTTAGCACATCATATACCATTGATACTTTCCATATGCATATGCACGAGTGTTATAACAACTGTTTGATATTTACTCAATTTAGCGTACACTAGAACAACCGTGTTCTTTTTAAACATCAGTCATCCTTCAGAAAAGGAGTAAATCAAAAAACATAGGAGATTTAAAAGATAAATGTTGACTTGAAAATCCTCAGATGTCTTCAATGCGTGCTGAGTGTGATTGTGTTGTTCCAATACTTCTATATTAGCGTTTCCTTCTTCAGCATTTAATTGTGGAATTTACAGTGAGCCTTGGTTTCAAAAGTGTCCTAAACTAACAATTACACAAGCTGAAAGAAAGAAAATAATATTCATTTAATTATAGTCCAATATAATAGAATCCTTTCTTATTTAATACTTATAAAAACCAATTATGATTACGAGCTTTTCAAACAAAAGATTTCATACAGTTAACATATAAATTGCTTGTAAAATATTACTCCTATTCTTTCAAAGCAGATAAATAAATTTGTGAAAATAAAACATAAGGTATTTAAAACTGTTCTAAGCAAATAAATGATCACTACATAATCATTATATTGCCAAGAATGAAATAATGGTATAATCAGTCAATAATAGCAATGCATACAAAGTACAGACTCTACTACATAACAAATTTCAGAGTATACATATAAATAAAAAAATGTGTATCACACATTATAAATAATATATGGATATATGTGTATATATATATATGTATATATTATCCTATATACATGTATATATATACATACATATATCCATTTACATATATATATAAACAACACAGATATATACATACTAATATATCAATCATAAAAACAAAAAGATTATACAGCACAACATACTGTGTACATTACGAGCATCACATTTTGACCTTTCTTTTTGATACAACGTAAAATAACAGGAACCAACTAATTATATGGAAAGATAAATTTTGACTAAAGATAATGTGGCTCATCATTATATAGGTTATTGTATATGCTCAGATTTATGTTGGTGAAAATATTAAAATGTATATGACCATCTGCCTCATACTTATTGTATTCTATTTTCGAGACCGTACAAAATAAATGAAGCCAGTTTGACATTGACTTTGTATGCTCCAAATGGTATTGTTTCCACATAATATTTTTTAACTTGTTCCTCCATATTTTACTCATACTGAAACATTTATTTGCCAATGTTCGGCAAGTAGATGAAATGATATTACCGTTAATTTACCATTTAAACCATTATTTTCGGACTTTGCTCTAACAAGGATGCAATACTTGAACACCCACATGAAAATGTTTGAAATACATAAAAAAAAATATTGGCATTTTCGATATATCCGAAAAGCAAATCGGAACCACGTACTACTTAGTGGAAATTCGTACTACAAAATTTCCAATGGAAAACGTAATATACGTTTCAGTGATGCGGCTTCAAAACAAAAATTCAGAATATTGTATGTGCTCGCCAGTTACGAGATTCTAATTTTTTATGAGGTCGCTAATTTCTTTCGATACCGTAAAGCATACAGGAGTTTCGTGGGCGTACAGAACATCGACAGGCTCGTCGGGAAGTTAATAATTTCGCGGATTGTAATTGTTTCATTAAAAAGCTCGCAATCGAACAACTTTAGAAAGTTTTACAAAACTCACCACGACACAGCACAGCACTGACGACATGCCGCCATGTTGAATGTCAACATTCAGCATTCACATACAAAACAGGAGCAACTACGGAGTAACTGCGGTTAAAATCTCGGTTCATAGCCTTCTGGTAATACTGCGACGGAAATGACTATTCGCTTGTCCTATTGTAAATGAGAATGCATAAATCCGCGACTAAAAATCGATGAAAGTGAAACAATTTTTCGAACGTGAAATTTAAAATTCATTCAAAATCAAAATACGAATGGAAATTCAATTAATTTTTCCATCAAATAAGAAGGGGACATTTGGACAGAATGACACTGTCGCAGCATGTTCGCAAAATTTCCGCGTATAATCGCGAGAAATTATAAACAAACAAAAAAAGAGTATCTTATATATGTATTACTAGATGCGATATTAAAAAATTAGTAGTTTAATTATGATGATAATAATCATGAATATAATGAACAATGATAAATACAAAGATAGTAACATATATTTATCGATATATTTATTCCATAGATTTTCATTATTAGTATATAAAGTGACACATATTCCTGACTAACTAATTATTTATAATTTACAAGATAAAATTTATTTCAGAAATTATATTAAAAATTCTTGCACATATTGTTAAGTGTTCAACTTTTGGGAAGTTTCGGTGTTTGATGTTCTTGAATATATACCAAAATGGTTTAGCCGACGCCAACGTAAATCTTCAGGGTCTGGTGTTGGTGGTGCAGTGACACATTCCAAACTTAATTGAACAGCTTTTCTTAAATCATCATCTTCATCGTCTTCTGTTAAATTTATTGTATGGGTCACTGTTTTATTACTATCATTGTGTAGGTCCAATCTTAGTTTAAGGTTTTTCTCGATATCATCTTTACTACTCTCTTCTAAACTCAACTGAACAGCTCTTTGTAATTCTGCATTCTCATTGTCATCTTCTCCTTCATTTTCATAAATTGTTATAGGAATTATTCTTTCCTGTGGTTTATTTACTATTGTTTCTGCTTCCGACGATCTTACATGAGTCGTTGGTGTATTACAGTGAATAAGAGGTAAACTTGTTGACGCTGGTATCCTAGATGGGTTGGATGTAGATGGTACTTTAACTTCTCCTAAAGCAAGTGCAGCTTTAAGTAGGTCATGTTCTTCCTTTGTACCTAACCGATAACCTTTGGATTCTGACGTTGTTTCTACTTTTGTGGTATTTTTTTCTTTTGGTGCAACTACAACTGGGGTTTTCATAAGCACATCTTCTGCAGGACAGTGTGGGAGTGCACCAATGACGATAAAGATGGAATATCCTACGTACAAAAATAATAACATAGTGCTTTCATACATACTGTATCACTTTTTGTAATTAATTTTGTAACTTACCCTCTTGCAGTAATTGAGCTAGGTACATTGCGAGATAAGTATCTGATATAAGCTGTGGCCCATTCAATATTGAATTTAGATTGAACCATTGCTTCCCAAGTTTTCTTATTGTAAACCAGTGACCTTTATAATTACAAATATACGCCTTCATCTTCCTGGAAATGATGTATTCCTCTATATATATTGTATCACAAGGTAGGATATTGTATTTTACATTGAATATGATGATGAGTGTAATATGAAATGGTCATAAATATACAGACGTGAACTTTTGAAAACGATTAAAACAATTTAACTTGTGTGCTATTATTTCATTGATAATCATTATTTTTTAAATTCAAAATTGTTTTTAATGCAAACTGGTACAAATATAATATTAAGCCTTTGCCAACAATGAGAGATGAAGGAATGGAGATTGAATAATAACCTACGAAGGATCATTTTGCGCCAGTAATGCTGTTGTTTCTGAACTGTTATATGGAACTAGCTCTAAGCCCCAAACTTTTAACGCACTGCTAATAACTTGAACTGAAAAGTATCCACTATCATCCATGTTTCCTGATGGTTGCTAGGCAGAATAATAAATCTTTCTTACCATACAGTATTGATATTCTTGTTTACGGTCAAAATAAATTTTTTATTTAGTTGAATTTATGTCCAAAAGCCACTTCTATGAAAGTATTCTACAGTGCAAACTTTGGTTTCATACTGCAAAATACTGTATTGTAAACAAATAAAGAATGTTTAAAGGAAAAATATATGTACCTCTAAGAAGTGTTTGTACTCTTCACTGTCAACACCAGATTCTGCCATTCTTATCCTTTCTTCTTCGTCCATTTGGTGACCAAAATTGGCAAGATCCACTGCATTAAAATACGGACCTTGTAAAAGAGCATTTAAACAATGCTGTGCACACAAATATCCCTCTTGCTGTAATATATTTTCCGATTAATCTTGGATATGTCATAGACGGAGGACTATTAACTTCTCATTGCGCTTACTATCGTTTACCTTTTCGTGAAATATACTCTCCATTTTACTGACTCTTTTCCAGTGCAGTGCACGAAATATGTAAACATCAAGCGAATAATGACAGTTGATATATCATACGTCAAACAATCTCGAAAGATTTCTACGATCAAACGTCATCCACAAAAATATTTTTTGGTTATAACCGGAAATATACGAAATACAGTAAGATACACTTCCGTGATTACGACTTCTTCGTCTACCTGTAGTGCTACCATCTTACAATGGATTTCACAGTTCCTTTCCTACGAAAGAAAAGCAGCACTTTAATTGAGAGAAATCTTGTAGTTCGTTGTAAATCAGTCTTCATATTCCAAGTCAAAACATATTAGTCATTAGCGATTCTTCAGCTTTGTTTATATCTTCATTGCATTGTACTGCACTTCAGCTAACTTTGACCAATGACTATACCGAAGATCGCGGATGATTACCAATGATTGACAAACCGCTGGCACGTAAAATGGGAAGACGTACATTCATTTAAGGTCGTAAAAAACATTCGGATCGTTCGAATTTTTCAATTTTATTCCTCTTTCCTAAAAAGGCGAGTGCTAAATACGAATATAATTTCACAGTTTCTTATGTAGAACGGTGTTTCGCGTAGCGCGAATTCTGTCGCGAAGATGAGTAAAATGTATTCTACCGCCAACCTCTCCGACAAGGAGCTGAAGGAGCAGGGAAATCGTCTTTTCAGTCTTCACAAATACGAGGACGCCGCATACTGCTACACCAAAGCAATTGTGAGTGAGATTATGAATCTATGCAGCCAGGTTACGACTCTGCATCTCATTCCTGCAGATCAAAAATCCAACCCAAGCGCTGTACTTTACGAATCGAGCATTATGCCACTTGAAACTAAAACGGTGGGAATCATCATGTCAAGACTGCAGACGAGCACTTGATATTGATCCATGTCTTGTAAAGGGCCACTTTTTCTTGGGTCTTGCTCTGCTTGAACTGGAACAGTTGGACGAAGCTGTTAAACATTTGCAAAGAGGTATGCATTTCTATCATTCAAGGATTTCTATTTCTTATTAATTTAATCTATGCTTTAGACAAATTCGCAGAAATGTTTATGTTCTATGCACATAACGTCACAGTGTTTTATAGTTTCCGTAGGGAAATTGTAAGTTTTATTAATTTTTCTAATTGGTTGAATTTCATATATATAAAACCTCCCCTTCTTATCATTTTTTGATTTCTTGTATTTCATGGTAGTAATATGTACTTGTTTCATCTAATAAAGGTAATACCATTATTAGATAGGACTTATGAAATTTGTAGCAAAATACAATTTGCATTATTGATCAGACGTATATAGTGTATACTATGACTGATCTCCAAACTGGCATATCTTTCCAATAGCAATTCTTTGACACTTTAATCTATGAAGATGTATTTACATACTGCTTGGCCATTTTATAATGCCAGGAGGTTAAGCCAAACTCACTGCGTCTTTTAGTTCTCACAAAGTGGACTTTGGATAATCAATGCAATATTTATTGAGAGTCACACTATCATAACTGGAACGACACATTTTAGAGATTTATTATGGTACACCCTCTATAACGTTTATTTATCAAAAAACAAGATTTTACTAGTATAGTATACCTTTTATTATTTCATGGCTTTCTAAATATTTTTTCTATGGTATTCTCATGATTTTTACGACAATCTGAAACTTGTCATTTGCGCAACAAATCATCCTCTACATCAACGGTATAGCCGTGGATCTGGCTAAGGAACAGAAATTAAATTATGGAGATGATGTGACCAGTATTCTGAGACAAGCACGCAAACGTCGCTTCCAGCTGAGAGAAGAACAAAGGATCGCTCAAGATATTGAATTACAAACTTATCTAAACCGCTTAATTATTGAAGATGCAGAACGAGACTTGGCTACGTTGGCAAGAATAGAAAAAGAAGCATATGCTGATGGTGAACCAAATTCACGTACACTGAATGATTGTGCAATTGAAAGACAATCACACGAAGAATATAGAGACAAGTGTATTGCTCGTCTTAATGATTTATTTGCTAAAGTGGATGAAAGAAGAAGGGTTAGTTCACATTGATTGGAATACTTTCTATACTTTAGTTATGTACAAAATAAACTAATTCTCTTTCATTTTCAATTGTTTACAACTAATATGGATATAAATTATGGATGGGCCCAATAGAAGAGAGAGGTACCAGATTACTTATGTGGAAAAATCAGCTTTGAGATACTTCAGGAACCTGTAATTACACCCAGTGGCATCACCTATGAACGAAAAGACATTGAAGAACATCTGCAGAGGGTGGGACATTTTGATCCCGTCACTAGAGTTCGTTTAACTCAAGATCAGTTAATTCCCAACTTAGCAATGAAGGAAGTAGTTGATACATTTCTTCAAGAGAACGAATGGGCATTATACTATTAACATGTAAGCTTAAGTTACTCCTGTATTTTTACAACGAGCAATTATTCATGTCACAATTATTTCTGGGATCTGGTAATTTACACAGATGTGCATATCGTTGCCTACAGACAGTAAACAGTTGATGTATACAACATAATTCAGTTATTTCTTTGTCGCCCAGACAAATTTAAGTTTAGTCAGCAGTTAAGGGTAAAAATTTATTTTATAAAACTCAATACTGAAGGCAGTTCAGTTACTAAATAAATATCCTACTACTTCTTAGTTATCCATATATTATGTATTAAAAACAGCACAGCACAACCTTTAATGGGTTGCTAGATAATATAGGTCTGATATGGGTATTAAACTTGTATATCACTTTTTTTCCACGATCAATAAATGGAATTATTAATTTGTGATGGAAACAAGGATGGTCTGATATTTTCTATTAATTTTACATACAATTACTTTTTAAGAACACAACAATTTTTAATGTCTTTGAACACCTTTAGTTAATTATGGCATGTACAATATGATTCATGTCATAGTTTTTCAACTATTACTGCCTATTTTTCAAGATTTGTTTCATACAATCTTGAAAAATTACATGCATGAATATGATATCATGAATTTCTATGCAGTCCTTATATGCATGTACGTTACAAATTGTGTACTATAACATTGCCTTATGCATATTCCTTATTAATGGAACATTCCTTGTGGAATGATAAAATTTAATGCTATAAGAGCAACAACTCCAGCAACAATAGGTGGCATATAGCATTGATAAAAAATAGGATTTGGAGCTGCTCCCATTAAAAGTACAACCCAACTTATAAAGCGAAGCACACCAGCCAATATTTCCGACCGAACTCCAAGGTGATTAGTAGGAATTTGTACCCAGCCTAATGTACTGCATGTTACTAAAATCGTCCAACTTTTTAGTAGCAAGGGATCCTCTGTAGTAAGCCTCATATCGTAACTGAAAAGAATTCAAAACAAATTAAATTTTAGTACACTTCTTGTAACATTCACGTATATAAATTTAAAATATATAAGTAACAATGAACCTAAAATTTTTCGCCCACACTAATACAGATGGCACAGCTGGAATTGCAATAAAACACCAAAGTAAGAAAAGTATGAGATGATTTAATATCTTTTGTCTTGTATCTTCTTGCTGTGTGGGATCATTTCTTGTATTACACCTTAACCGGCCAATCCAGTTAAAATGTTGTAATGAAGCCATTAATAATTCTTCTAAATAATCTTCATACATTCTGGTGATATTCAAAAAATAAAGAAACACTGAAAGTAACATGGCTAAAGAACCACAAGTTGCTGGTATCAAAGATAGAACAAGAACTGCTGTTATACATGGCAACTGATTCAATCCGCCAAGTAGCCAATCTGACCATGTTGTTGAAAATGTTATTGCACGGGCCAGAAATCTAACGAAACAAAAAACCAATTATAATAGTAGTATGTAACACCATTTCCATGTAGATGGAAGAATAAATCTTACCTGACGGCAATACTATGTGCTACTGAACCAAGAAATATAACAGAGCAGCATAGTACAATTGTAAATACAGAAAAAATTGCCAAAGCAATACAGCACTCAAAGACTAGCCCGTAATAAAATGATAGAAATATCGTGACCGCTATTGTTGGAATTTTTTCACGCCCCTGTTCAACTCTCATTGACACGATCAATAAGAGTAAACTAATAATCGTTGTGTAAAGAAGGGGCCAGCGATCTCTAACGATACAAGAAAGTTGATCTATAATACCGCCTTCTTGAATGTTAATCGCATACGCACACATTGGATCTAAAGTTATTCTTAAACTTGGCATATTAGTAAGATACTTATATCCACTTTGAACTTTCATCTTTTTTGGCCCATTATCTCTGAAATGAAAAATGACCTCATTTATATTTTGTTAAAATTAGAAAAAATGGACCACTTAAATTAAATTAAAAGAATATACTTACAACACAGTAAAAAATTGAAATTGTGTGGCACCAACGTTCTGCGATTCCAATAATTCAACTATAGCTTGGTGTTTTGGATCTGTACATTCAGTTGCTACAAGTTCGACCGTTATAACATCCATAATATTAGTGAAATTTGCATAATATGTGACATGGCCTCTCTCAGATTTCATAGTATTTGGTTTAGAGAATAGATTTCTAAATAAAGACAGACTACTCCTAATAGGTATAAGTCTTGTATCGTAAGAGTATAGATCAACATTCACTGTAACAGATTTCTCTAAATCCTCAGAAGGAATTCTGACAACAATATGTGTTACACCAGGATATTTTATCTCAGAAAGATTTAAATCAACAGTTTTTCTCAAACGATGCATAGGGTCTGGCAAAAACCTTGTCATATTTGTTAAGTTCCAGCCCCAATCACTAAAAACATGATAGAACAATATTAGCACATAATAGATTTTTCATAAAAATATAAGTGCCAAAAATTTAATACCAAACTCTCGATTGTCCTTGTATCTTGGATGCAGTACATGCAAATAACCAGTCCTTAGCTGCTAAATTAACAGTATCAATAGTTAAGCGGTCAGATTGACCAATCAATCTAATCATAACATATGTAGCTGATGTTCTTTTGGACGTATCTTTATTAGTCCAAACATATTGTCTTCTTATATCTTCTATCCATTCGCCACCTGGTTCAAATTGTACTTTTTCCTTATAATAATATAGTTTTTTTCCAGAGGCACGCTACAACGCAAAATTAGTATTACATTCTTTGTACGCTATTCTGAGGAAATCTATATTACTTACATGGAAGTAGTGATATGATAAAGCTCGCATTCTGTTTTCAGCTTCCGAAAATATTTTTGGAGGTCTTTGAGAATAATTAACACAGTCAAATAACGAACGAACAATAGAGAGTACTAGTTGCTTGCACCAAAGAATACTCAAATGATCACAGGATTTCCAAACATCTGGTATACTAGTAGACAGGACAGTAATATCTGCCATAGGATCAAAAACTTGTGCAGAAGTAACAAGTGTGTCTCGTGGTCCGCCTCCAATTGATATTACACTTGCTCCTGCATCTTTAATTTTGTTTAACTGACTTTCTAAATTAGAGTAATAATTGGCAGCAGTACTATCAAGAAGTAATATTGGTGTATTTGGAGTGGCCAGATTGATTATAATACTTGCAACACTGGCATTTGTATTTGGTGTTAATACAAGAGCACCTTTTGCTATAATGCCTCCCTATAAATAAAAATATTTTTGTATTTTCATTGTACAGTATTCCCTAGTAAAATGTTTTCTGAAATCTTACCATTGAATGACCAATAAGTATAACACTATCCATGTTGCCTTTGTATAAACTCAAAATTTTTTGTATGCAGTGTGAGACATATAATGTTTCTTCCATGAGAATACCTTAATGAAAGAAAGCAATATTTAGATTGATACCTACAATACCTACGATAGCACCCCACGTTTAAGAACTCATACATAAAATGTATTGTTTAATATTAAATCATTTCTATCAGAAAATATCTACCTCCATACAATGCAGAATAATCATTGCCAAATGAAACTGTGAAGTAATCAAAATGAAATGGTGTTCTATCTTTTAAACTCTTCCTTAAACTTACGGAGGCAAGGGACCGAACTGAAAGAAAATGATATGTTTTAAACATATGTAATCCACAGATTGAATATTAAAACAATTTATAAATTTACAAAGACCTTGTTCGTGAGATCCAGCATTGCCTGGTATAAAAAGTACTGGTATCCCTGAGAAGTGCATCCTTCTAACTTTTTCCGTAACAAAACCTTCTCCATACGCATATAATCCATATCTGGGATATTGTAACTCTATTTCATTATCCAACGTTATTCTCTGACAAGAAGTAACAAAATAACTTTATATAAGAACAATCTATTACAATATATTTTCTTTGTTAGTTATAGCCCATTATTAGATACATTTCTGACAGCACATAATTAATATGTAAGATTTTAAATCCTACATAATATTTTTATACATTATATCTATTTAAATAAATTAAACAAGTTTTCTATAAATTACGTACCACATACTGTGGATATTCAAACATGTATGTCATATCACAGGTATTTTCTTCGAAGTCCGTAACATAACGAGCAGCTCCGAGAATATACAGAAGAAGGATAAATATTAAAAACGAAAGAGTTGTGGTGTAAATCAGTACAGTTCGAATTGCAGTCATCTTTTCTTTTGTATGATTATCCGATTAAATAAGATGGGTATACGAAGTTGCAAATAACATTGATACGAATATACGCCATTCTCTAATTATTATAGCGATGGTGTCCTTGTATCACATTTTAATGTTTAAAAACGATGTAAAATCTATGCAAAGTGGTGGGATAAAAAACAACATTATTCAAGATTCCAGGTTAGGACAGATAGAGCTTGGCTTGGACTTAGCGATGTCATTATCGCAGCTGTTGGGCGGCAAACTAAAAATTGAATAACATGAAAACTGGTTAATGCGCGACACATTACTGCGCAACTTATGTATACACCTACGAATCTTTGAAAACAACATGTAATTTATTGGTTTTAAAGATTATTGATAGTCGATCTTTAACCGATTTATGACATTATTACTTTAAAGTAGAATTTGGAATAACTATGCAAGGCCGTGGTATACTTTTCGTTTCAGCATCAGTTTTACCCGTACAGACAGATAGTACCGAACGGTTCAACGTACGGGTAAAACTGAAGCTAAAACGGAAAGTGTACGGATCTCTTTGTACTTAATATGGCTTTTCAAAGTAAATTGAAGGACTATTGAGAATGGCATGAACTTTAAAGTGAAAGGCTCACCTTTGAATATTTCCAGTTATAATGTTGCGCAAACGAAACACACTACGATTTGCGCAAATTATAATCAGAGGATAAAGAATATAATGTACACAATTTTTAAACAAATTATATTTATTTGTTAATTAAAAAATGTGAGTATATGTATAAAAAGTTTATTGCGCAATCCTAATGGGTATCCATTATATTTCCTTACAAAAACTTTAATAAAACAACAGATTTTAAAAGAATTCTACATACAATTGTTCATTATTCTCAATCCTGCAAACATACAATTTATTGGCTACAAATATTAGTAATTTCTGAAAGTTTTAAAGAGCAATTATATATTTCAGGAATTGAAATAAATTTTATGTACGTACATAAAATTAATTTATTTAAATTATTTAAAAAAAGGTTTGGAAGAACTTAATAATTATTCTATATCCCAGAATAATATCTCAGAAAATAGTACAGTAAAATATTTCCCTTAAATTGTACCTCAAAACTTTCAGAGTCATCTATTTATTACATTTCATTAGATGTTTCTATTCTAAGAACAGATAATATTACTAAGGCAGTATTACGTGATTGAGCATACCTTAATAAAAACCAATAATTTTTTTTATAATGCAGGTATTATAAAGAATAAGCTTTCAGCTATGAAAAATAAAAGTAATATTTAATCCGTAGCATCTTCTTGAGTAACACTAAATGGCTCTGCTACAACCTCCGCACCACAGTCAGCAATTGCAACATCCTTTGTTGGCTTATCTCGACTATCAGTTTCTATACTTTCAATTTTCCTTACTATATTCTGTAATATCAGTTGAATGTAAGAACTTTGACATGGGATATACAGTGTAGTAGTAATATTTATAATCATTCAACTAACCATTCCTTTAATCACTTTACCAAAAACAACATGTCTACCATCAAGCCATGGAGTTTTCTTAACAGTAATAAAGAACTGAGAACCGTTACTATCTTTTCCAGCATTAGCCATGGATAACCATCCAGCACCATAATGCTTCAGCTTGAAGTTTTCATCGTCAAAGCGTGCACCGTAGATGCTATGTCCTAGTTAAGATAATAAATACCAGTCATTGTATAGAAATATATACATAACACAATTACAATTTCAAATTGAGCGTCTCCCACGTTTTTTATTGATAATTTAAAAAATCATATATAGAAACCTCCAGTTCCATCGCCTTTGGTGAAATCTCCTCCTTGGATCATAAAGTCACGGATGACTCTATGGAATTTACTACCCTTGTACCCTTCACCTTGTGGTTTTTTAGCAAGTTGAACAAAATTTTTAACAGTTTTTGGAACAGTTTTTCCAAACAGTCCTATTTCAACTCTTCCCTCAGGTTGTCCACCAATGCTAATATCAAACCATACCTAAAAACATGTACTGATCTAGTCATCTAAAGTTTGTTTACTTTTCAAAACCGTAAAAACAGTTATATTTAATGCTTGGAAATGCAGAAATATCTTCAAATAACATTTAACTATTCCATCTGTAAAAAACCCACGAAGTTATCCACGTGGCAAAAAATTCGTTCACATTTTATCCGAAATTTTCTTCAGTCAAGTAGATACAAATATTGTTCATTAATAAATACGATATTCGCTTCATAACACTTTGTTTTTAATTGTTTCGTTCAAAAATCGAATTCACTGTTATAGCGTCTATATCTTCATACCGGTATCATTAACATACTCACCTTATCTGTAACTTTCGGGCCTTTTTTATCGTCGGCGGCTGAACTCGAAGAGAATATCGTTGCCGCGATACCCACTAACAAAAGCAGTCTCATTATTGGTGAAAAGATTTTAATTCAACAGGAACTAGTCGAACAAAGACTTCTCAACGACTGTAGTCTGTCAGAATGGGGCACAGTCGAATGGTCGAATGTGGATCCTTTGCGCATGCGCACGTGTTAGAAATGTGGGATCATTTGATTGGTTAACATTCTCTTCGTGCAGTAGCGTATAAGAAGTGCTATTAACCCTCGATAAAAGATACAATGCGCTAAATACTAACAAAATGTAAAACTAATTTAATAAAAAGATGTAAATGTAAAATTAAATTAACGAAAAATAATAAAGAAAAATGTTTACATGTAATTAAATGTCACTAAATGTAATTAAAGATAATGGCGAGTGGCATATACTTAGCAATTTATTTTTGGTAAAATCTTCATTTAACAATAATTTTGAATTTTGTAGGTTTTAGATTAGGAAAAAAAGGTAATTATAATTCGGGAATACATCGACTTTAACAGTATAATTAATACAAAATAATATTCGCACTGTTTTTAAATGTTACAATAAAACATTATATTCACAAGCTTTACACCATCATGTGTAAAACATTTATATTCGCTCCATTTATAGCAATTTGTAAATTGTTTAATATTCTGCGTGTCAATGTAATCAAAAGGATGTCTTGAATTACCATTGTATTGACATATTGTCTGTGAATTATTTTAACTCTTCGTTTTGTTCGCTTGTTGCAGACTCGTATTATGAAGTTGTAAGATAATGCAAGATGCAAGATGCACTACAGAGATTGTGATAGATAGATGTATAAAGAAATCGATCTTAAAAGTAACTGCAGTGTCATGATATTAAAGACTGTTTCTCTAATTAAATACAAAATACTAGAAGCATAGGGTTCTCTGTTTCAAGCTCAAGCATCTATTACACGATTTGACTTTTTGTTTTCATCAGAACCAAGAAAACTTGCATGACGGCAAGCAAGAAGAGAATTCCGAACATTTTTTATCCATCGGTGCCCGATTCGGTAATCAGAACAAAGTTAGTAATTGGTTAAAAGTACAAGTAAAAGGATTTTGAGGTTACTAAAAACAGAAATCTATTATGAAGCAGACGAACTTACTTGTTCTTAACTTATTAATACTAGAGGAGGTTAAGCAACTTTTACTCGCGTACTCTAGCTACACTAAACAGGTGTAGAGCAGGTATATTTAAGTACAAAAAATATTAGGGAACGCAAATTCGACTATCGATTCGAAACTTTCGACCACAGATTTAATCCTCGTTGCTTTCGATCTTCTACCAAATTCAAGCGGTAACCAGACCCTATTGAACCTTACCGGTGTCGCGTGTTTTACACCTAAACATTAAAAATATTATTTTTTAGCATTTTTTATGACTATCGGTACCTCACAAAATACTGAGGTATGTATCTTAACGATTAATTATATTTTTAAGCGTGTTATCATGTTACAGAGAACTGATAAATAGAATTGTTATTTCTACTTCCCATTTTTTGATATCAAATGAGTGTGCATTTTTCTATCTTCGATTACATACTTATTACATTGCCACTACGTCAAATGCATTATCAAAATGCAGATGTTATTTTCGTAAATTTCTTATGTTGAATTTGATTTATACCACCTATTTTATAGTGTATAAGAATTAATAATTAAAACATTCATAGTTAATCTAGATCTTTGTACAATTTACAACTTCTCTTTCTAGATGGAAAATGAGCCAGTTCAATCAGGACATACTCAAGCCGATTTTATTAAAGAAGAATTAAATTTTGATGTAAATCCGGAAGATCCAATGACTAAAGCAACTTTAAATGACCATCCACCCGAGGAATGGATAGATATTCTAGGTAATGGACAACTTAGAAAGAAAGTCATAAAGAAAGGCGAAAATGGAACCCGTCCAAATAGAGCTGATATGTGTGTACTTAAAATTACTGGCAAACTCAAGGATGACACAATAGTTGAAGAATATGAAAGTCTCAAAATTCAATTAGGTGATGTAGAAGTGATTCAGGTACTGTGTGCTATATGTTTTTCTATACTTCATTTGAAATATATGTTTCACTATTTTACATTCACGTTTAAGGTGGATACAAGCCTGTTATAACTTCTGATATTTGGAGTAGTTTCATTAAATTAAATTCTCTTCATTTCACATACATTGACAATTTTTTAATTCCAGGGATTGGATTTAGCCATTTCACTTATGGATGTTGGTGAAATTGCACAAATTGAAGTTCACCCAAGATTTGGTTATGGTCAATTGGGGAAAGAACCAACTATACCACCAGATGCCACCATATCATACACAGTTGAGTTGAAAGCTAGTGAATTAGAAATGCAAATAGAAAATCTGAGTATCACCCAAAGGAAAGAAATTGGGTAATTAATTATAACATATTTCTTGTTAATATAAACTGCTGTCTATGTATTCTGTTAATAAATTTTCATTGTTATATAGAAATAAGAAGCGTGAACGTGGAAACTGGTGGTTTACTCGTAACGAACCAACACTTGCAATTCAATGTTATCGAAGAGCATTAGAATTTCTGTTGCCAACTGAAAATCGCTCTAACTCTCATCAAAATGATGCAGAAGATTCTGCTAGTGATGCAGAGCTGCAAGATTTGTTGGAGAATCGTATGAAAGTATATAACAATCTTGCTGCTGCACAAATGAAAACACAAGCTTATGATGCTGCTCTGCAGAGTGTAGAAAGTGTTTTGAGCTGTCAACCTCAAAATGTTAAAGCACTATTTAGAAAAGGTAATGAATTGTTTAAATATTAATATTATAATGCACATCAAAATGCCTTTATAATGAAACAATACATATATGTTCTATACATACATTGTTACTTATGCACAGGAAAAATTCTACATTTCAAAGGAGACCATGCTTTGGCATATCAAACTTTGCTCCAAGCTGCAAAGTTAGAGCCAGACACAAAAGCTATTCAAGCAGAATTGGCTATTTTAAAAGAAAAAAATGCTAAAGATGCACAACATGAAAAAAATTTATACCGTAAGATGCTTGGTACACAAAAAAATAGTAATGCACCTACAAAGAAGACGAAGAAAGAAAGTCCTGATAAAACTACCTCGCGACTTGCATGGAGTTTAATTGGCGGAGCAACTGCAGCGATTGTAGGGGTACTTGTATACAGATTTGCATCGTGAAAAAGATACTTCAACCCTATGAGGAGGATAAATAGAATTGAAAAGAATATCCAAAATGGATATTTGTTAATGTATTTACTAATATATAAGATTATAGACTGTTTATTTAAAATATACATCAAAAATACGGATCTCAAACAATATATACCTAGAAACAATCAAATTGTAAAAAATTGGAGCTTCTGATAGCAATGTATATACAGCACAATCAATATGTTTGCGATTCCTTTTTCATACAATTCAAAGAATTCCAGTAGAATTAATTATTGTTACATTGAAATTTTGTTCTACCTTGTATTCTTTTTTTATGATCTGCTGAAGGAACTGCAAAGCGTTAATTTATTCAACAGATCTTCATATTTTTATTATATAAATTATTTATTCATATTTGTATATGTATAAAAAGTGGAGTAATATTAAATCACTTCTATTAAAGAATGTAATTATCCTCCTTTATTCCGTCTTATAAGTTAACGATGTTATAGCGTAGAATAGATATACGAACAAGAATAATGTAAAGAATACAAATTTATTCGAATTCTACAAATAAATCAACATTAAAAATATGTACAGAATATTTGTTTCCAAATACCTACAAAAATTTATCTGCAATCTTGTGTACTATGTATACTCTACACTGTAGACTGCAGTATAGTATGTACAGAATTAAAAAGTACATTAAAATTGTTTCTATTTTATGTGGTTTAGTTTCGAAATGTAACGATCACGTTTGAAATTTAACTGGTAAAGTAACTTTACAGAAACTAAAATGTGACTGAGTACTGACTTTTTTACCAGTATCTTCTGATAACACTGTTTTATATGTAACGTATTTACATATAAAATTTTGTATAAATAGGAAAATATCGTTTAATATTTGCAACGTTTTGATTTCAATAACGAAATTAATTGATATTACTAACTTGTAAATAATGATTAATACGTAAATGAGCATTACATCTTTGAGAGTTTTAAATACAAAAACAACTATAAAACCTGCCTCACGTGTTACCATTTTTACGTAATATATTTTTTATACAAAGTTCAATATAAACAAATATAAATAAATATTTAGAAAAATGCTATATATGATTACAATTCCATTTAAGTTACTAAGTGCACAATATGCTCAACGAAATATAAGTATAATAAACAGTATTACATCTAGATGTATATAAAATTTCGATTAACTGTTCTAATCGTATTTAAAGTAACTAGGCAGTTTCACAATGTTTTTAAGAAAAATTTGTAGATTCTAAATATCAAATTAGATGAATAAGTTAGTATGTACACTTTAAGTACGATTACATTGTTTGCAGCTAAAATTACTTTGAAATAAAGATTTATTTTCCGTGTAAAAGAAAAAGATCTCTAGAAAAACGATTTAAATGTTATATTAAAACTACGAGGTTTATTTAATAGCTTTAAAAATTTCGTATGAAATATTGTCCTCAAAGATCTTTGTTCTTGATAACCATGTCTGTATGTATATTATCACAACAAGCGTTACGTTATCATTCATGTTTGATACGAATTTAATACAGAAATTGAGTATTTTATTTATTTAAATTATAGGTTTAAAAATGATGGAAATGGTTGATTTAAGTAACTTTCTATTGCTGGTAAAGTATCAATCTTTGTGTTTGAATCTAGCAAAAGAGATTGTGTGTCAACATTTCCTAATGATAATTCAGAGTAACTTGCATGGTCATAAAAATTTTGATCTGTATTTAAAATTCCACTTTGAAATTCCAAATCTGGATAACTTGGAAGACTTAATGTTTCATGACAGTTTGTCTCGAACTGATCTATCAAATCGTTCATTGCTAATGTTTCAGGACTAGTAACTTCTACAGTAACTACCTGTCCTGAATGAATATCTACTAACGAAAGTACCTGAGGTGTAGAATCTATATCTGGCAATAAATTTGTAAATTCCAGTGGAAAGTTTGGACTTTCACTGCGATCATCAGAATTACATAATAATTGAAGATCAATATTCGAATTCATACATTCAACCATTACATTGGTACTACTACAAGATTGAGACTTTTCGTTCAATTCTATATCTGTATCAGAATCACTTCTAATTTTTAGCAATTTGGACTTAAGTTTTTTCGGTTTTTCTGGAACTGGTACAAGGTGACCATCTTCAGTTTTCATAAGCTTTACAACCTGTTAAATATTAAATTACACTATGAGTTTATAGACTACAGAAATGATAAAAGTACATCGACTATAAAATACATAGTAGAAAATTCACCTTCTTCTTTCTCTCAAGCTTGATTCTGTGACAAGCCTCCATATGTCGAGTAAGATGATGTGATCTTTTGAAAGCTGTACTACATTGCATACATGCAAATGGTCGAAATTGTTGATGGGATAATTTGTGTCTTTTTAACAAACTATTCCGTTTAAATGCTTTCCCACATTCTTCACATATGAATTGTCTCTCCTTATTGTGTACATAAAGAACATGATCATTAAGAATGCTAACACTAGTAAAAGTTTTACCACATTGCTCGCATATAATATTTCTTTGTTCTATGTGTAACTGTTTATGCCTATCTAAGTCTGTTCTCCTTGCACACTGAAATGTACAACCATATATATTGCACATAAATCTTTTCTCTCGTTTATGGATACGTCTGACATGTTGATCAAGTGCTCTTTGAGATATCAATTTTTTTGAGCAAATAGAGCAATTAAATATGTCTCTTGTAGGCATATCCCTATTTGTTTTATTAAGATGGGACATAGACTCTAAGTGGCGACAATAATCATCTTTCTTGAAGAATGAATGCCTACAGTCATCACAAAAATAAATACCTATAAAACAGTATTGCTTTACACATTGTAAATAACCTTTTTATTTATTACATGAATCACTCACCATTACGAGATGCTTTGCTATCACCTATTTTTGGAGAATGTACTATTTTATAGTGTTCATGTGCCTTCTTTTTAGATGCAAAAGTCACATCACATTCCGAACATTTATAATTATTATGATTTTGGATATGAGATAGATATGTTTGTTCATTACTAAATGTTTGTAAACATCTTTTACAATTAAACTGTTTCCTTATACAGTGATTTTTTTTATGCTCTTTATAGTCGTCTTCTGATTTTAACATTTCTCCACATTCTGAACAAACCTTACCATTTTCATAATTGTGTTTTGCTCTATGTCGGTTTAATAAAACACGTTTAGGAAAACTGCGAGAACATACATCACAAGAATGCGGGTATTTTGTTACTCTTTCACCATGTGCGCGAAATAGGTGTACTTCAAGATGCTTTCGTCGAGCAAATTTTGCATTACAATGGGAACAATTATTTTTTTTATGACCTTCCAAATGCCGATCCAAATGTCTCTTGTACCTAAATGTCATTGAGCATTGTTCGCATGACTTAATTTGCTGATTTAAAATGTCTGCACTATCAACTTTAGTCAGATTTTCATCTTTTTGAATTGCTGTTCTAAATTTTGTTTCAGACTCATTATTTTGATGATTCTGATTTTTATCTTTAACTGACAAACTATGAGACTTGTCTTTTACATCAATAAAACTATCCCTTTTTAATATAACACATTTTTTTGTTTCATTAGTTAGAGTACTCCTTATCATTATAGAATTAGTTACATCCATTGCTAATGGACTTAATTTGGAATTGCTCGCATAAGTGCTTTCAGTTTCATATGCAATAGGTGATATCAAACTTGAACTCTTAAGTTTTGAATCGTCTTGCATTATATCTTTTGTATCAGTTTCAGAAATGTCTATATTTTGCAGCAGCATATTCTCAATTTTCACAAAATTGTATTCTATGGCACTTAAATCTGTGTTTTTATAATCTTTGTCTAGACTATCCAACTGTAATTCATTATTTGAGCTGTTCACAGAAACAGGAGATAGATTTATTTCTGAATTCTTACTTTCAAGACTACTGACACAGTCTTGCAAGTAGTCAAATGTCACTGCTTCGTTATGCATTGTAGACATATTATGAACTGCCTCTAACATTGAATCATCCTAATAAAACAAACATAAAGTAAATATTTCAAAAGTATACTATCGATTTCGAAAGTTTATTTTATCAATTAGATTGTCAAGTATATAGCTAGTTTTTATTTGTGATTTTCGCACAAAAACTCTTACCTGACTGTCAAATACATGAAGCGTCATTATTTCAGATTGTTGATAGTCGTCGGTTAACATTATTTAAATCATTAGTTTCTCGTAATTATAATGTTTTGTGAATGACGAGTTACTTTATCATTATAGAACATTCATTCGATGAAAATAAAAATTAATTACGTATATTACGGCATTTACAAATAATTGCACTGTATATAACCTAAAAAAATGTCTACATACAAAAAGTCGATGCACCTCGAACGATCGACTAGTCGATGTTGCAAAACTTTTGTTATATTACTAAAAATAAGCAACGATATAAAATTCTTCTTTCCCAATTATGATATACGAATAAATATTTTATTAAATTTTTAATATTGACAAGCATGGTCTATCAAATGTAATCATAACTTTTCCCAGCCATTTCCAACTATTCCGCTTGATTCTACTCGATTCCACTGTTCCATTCCATTACAATTTTCATTGGTTCTTAAATGTAATAAAATAATTAAATTATCGTTATAACAAAACGCACAAAAAGATTACAGATTGACGGATATTCTATTGACGTTAAAATCAACATTTATATTTATGAATGTAATATGACTACTTATAATGTAATATTTCTAAATAATATTTTCTTCCTTTTCGAAAATAATGTCATAAATGATATATAGTACTATGTTACAGTGGTATTATGGTACAAACTAATAGTCGAGACAAATTAATTTATAGCGCAAACCCTACAAATAAAATGCATTTGTAATAGTTTACTGACTTATAACGTTCCAAGAAAGTTATGAACTGCTGAGCAAAATTAATCAATCCCGTTGTTATACTTTCTGGGATTTAATGTCATTCACTTTCATCTATTTTTCATTCAGAAGAATTCAAAACAAGCATGGTCAAGTAATTTGAACTTGCAGCATGCTACAGCACCTGCAGGATGCAGCCAGCGACGTCAAACGTGCGTTGAACGATGTCTTCGTCTTTCATGGGCTTACGCGAAGGAGAACAGAGGAAAGATATTAGACAATTTGTAGAAAGCAAAGAAGCCGACGTTGTTATTATCAAAGTTTTGTTTATTTTATAGACTTTTAAAACATATAAATATATGAAACAGCACTTTAATTCGAAGTAATTCCTACCCGTATATATTGGGTATAAATGTGTGTTAATCAAAGGATTTGTGAAACGAACGAATGAAATCTTAACCTGTATAAATGTCAAATGAGGAACAGTGAAGAATATTTCAATGTAAAGATACTGTGTGCAATTATTTTAGAATTTTTTTAAGTATTTATATGGAAGAATAAGAATCTACTACTGAGTGAATCAAAATGAGTGAAACATCAGAAGCTCAAAGCAAAGACATGAGTGCAGGAGTTATAACAGAACAGGAACGTGAGTTAGCCCAGAATGCACTGACTGAATTCAAAAAAGGCTCATACACCACGTGCCTATCCTATTTAAATAAATTAGAAACTTTAAAACCTAAAGATTTGAAAGTAATGCATAACAAAGTCGTAGTAGAATGTTATAAGAATGATCTGAAGAAAGTAGAACTATTGAGGAAGAGTTTGAATGCTATATGTGGACAAATGTCATTGACAGACTCAACCGAAACCATAGATGATATTGAGAAATGTGTAATGAGATATAATCAAGCAGTTTTACTATATCATACCGGCCAGTATACTGCTGCGCTTCAAATCATGAATAGATTGTTTGCTTTCATGGAACCTATGGGTATGTACATAAGACATTTTAATAATACAAATATTGATAGTTCATTTAATATAATGTTTCATCTTATTTTTTCTAGAAGAATCATTAGCACATAAAGTTTGTTTACTGTTAATCGAGTTACACATAGTAACAGATCAACCAGAACCTGCACTATCGTTAATTAATTACTTAGAAAGTCAGTTTATATCCCCTGGGAACTCTAAAATAACACCTGTAGATAAAGAGGGAGTTATTAAATCTGTAAAGGAGCAAAAAGAACAAAAAAAAGATATTAAAGATACAGCCACAGACGCCTTTAAAGTAAAGCTACTAAAATGTAAAACTCGAATATACCTTATGATGCACCAGTTAAAATTATGTAAACGAGAGTGGAAGGCAATGGTTTCCATGGGTACACCAGTAGTAAGATAACAATATTTTTAATATCTCCCTTTAAGTGGATTTGAGTTGATTTTCTATGAAATTAATAAAAACACCAATATAAAGATTTAATTATATTTTCAGAATATATCAACTGTATTTTTAAAAGCTAATCTGGAATATTTAAGAGGAAATTATAAAAAAGCAATGAAACTACTGAATTCAGTGACATCAGAAAACTTAGAATTTAAGTAGGTTCTGCTCAATATTATTTAAAACTTAAATTTATTAGCTTTTTTAGTATATACTAATATATCTGCAGGTCATGTGGAGAATCTTCTGCTGTTTTATATTATAATAATATGGCATGTATACACCTGTCTATGGGTAAACCTAATTTAGCCTGTTTTTATTTACGTGAAGCTTTACATGAAAACAAATCTGCTATGGACAGTCTACAGATGAAAGATAATGGTAATTATTATTTTCAAAATATGTGTTAAATTTATTCTTGTACATAGAAGTTATAAATTATTACTTTATAACAAATTTGTGCTATTCAGATCCATTAGGCTCACAACCATTATATACACTTGGTGGAAATAGGCATTACGAATTAATGTACAGTTTGGGTGTATCATTACTTCATGCAGGACAAGCATCAAAAGCTTTTGATTGCTTTATGGAAGCAGCACAAAAGCTTCATAATAATCCTAAGCTTTGGTTAAGAATGGCTGAGTGTTGTATTTATTGCCACAAACCTGTAAGTATGATTACCTAGCTAGATTTTTCACAAAGTAAAATATTACGACTTTCCACTTTGTTTTCAGACCAACGAGGTTGATTTTAACATACCAAAACGGCGGAAAGATTTAGTACAAAAAGTTATTGGATCTGGAATTTATAAAAAAATTATTTTAACTTCTTCCCTTTCTAAAGATACAAAGTATCATTCGGAGGGATTATCTTATGCTATACCACAACCAACTTTAGAATTTGCATTGCTGTGTTTAAAAAATGCATTATTTTTATTACCGAATAACAATGAGCTTAATGTTTCAATGACAAACATTGCAGGACCACAGACAGTACCTTTATCTTTAGCACCCGGTCATAATTTAGGTATTTACTCAATCAAATTTTCAAAAATGTAAATTTTTAATACTGTTAATTGATTTACATTATAAGCTAATTTCTGAAATAAATTTTGTAGGCAGTCAACACTCTACACTCATGTCACAAGCTTCCACGGTTGAAGCATTGAATTTAAAAATTAGTGTTTTGGCTGCAAGTGCTTACGTATCATTATGCCTTGGTGATTACGTTATTGCGCTCGAACATGCGAAAGCATTGTTAAATATCGACAAACTTCCTGGGGCGTACAGAATGTTAGGAAATTTATATGCAGCTGAAAGTTTGATATTCATGGATAAGATTAATGAAGCAATCGAATACTTAAAACCAGAAAACATTCAAGATTTGAATACCTTTATTCCCATTCCTGAGATGCAAGATAAAGATAAAGAAAAATCCGAAGAAGTAATTTCAAATCCTATAAAAAGTGAGAAATCATTTTTGTTCATTTATTGATCCAACACATATTATTTCTTATATTATTTATAAAACATTTTTATTAAAAATTTTATTTCATAGTGTGGTATCCAACAACTGTCCCAACTGGTATTGCCGTACTTCGTTACAATCTAGCTGTGGCTTACGCAATTCGCGGCGAACTTTACAAATCTGGGGAAACCCTAAAACAGGTATATACGATTCTCTTTAGTTATATGTTCGCAATCTGTGTATTTATATATTGTTAATTCATATTAATTTTTTTTAGGTTTGGATGTCAAAGGGCCCAGATTGTGATGTTCCAATACATGTAATAATGTTAGCGTTGTATATAGAATTACAATTAGGTGAATTTATTAATTTACTAATAGTACATAATTAATTATAGTCAACTCCTTTGAGGAAATATAACAAGAAAAATTGTTTTCCGTTACAGGGGATGCCGACATATCACGTTCGATAATAAAGCAACACTGTCCGCAGTATCGTTAATATAAAACGTGCATTGAATTGAATGTAGTATAAAATTGAAACTTCGTGTAAATTTTCCTTTCCTAAATGTAAATTAATTATACACATATACGTATGTAAATATAACTGTAATGTATAAAGTTTATATGATTCTTTGGATACATTATAAAAAGTTAATAAAAATTGTAATACAAATCTTATAAACCATTGCGGTTCTCTATTTTTCTGAACACGGTCTAAATAAAATTAATTTTATACAGACACTTTGAAATTAAACAACAGTAATTTCTATAAATAATCATTGATCAGAAATATAAGAATGCCGTCAATTATTTACTTGAATATTATTTATAAATCTTGTTAATTATTTTAAAGTACATACGAGTAATTAAAAGCATGTAACTTTATATATACGTGCTATACAATAAATTACCAAACTTTCAAAATCATACTTTGCCGCGAAACAAGTGAACGACATCAAAGATCACGATTAAATCATTGAATACGAATCGAAAGGGTTGAACATAATTTCGATGTAAATTGCATACATAAATTACCTCTACAAACTTAAGCTTGCAGCGTAAACTTGAAGAGTGCCGGCAATAGTCTCTTCAATTGTTACTGTAACTAAGCTTACCGGCTTGTGCTTGGGGGCCTGTGGCCTGTAATATGGTCATGGCCATCCAGGCGAATCACCCCAGGGCCTTATGCTGGGCCTTACTCTGCCTGACTCACACACTTCCAGTGGTTCTCCACTGTCCACTGGTTATTCTACGTGGGCTATCATACGCGCACCCTAATTAATATGTATGATAAGTAATGATAGACAGGGTCACGAAGTGGAAACGTGAATTTCCAAGGATTTTTAAGAAGCCATTCGGTTTAGATTTACATCATTATTCAAGACCGATAGAAAGTTACCTAATTCCGAAGCGTTCAGAACAACATGATTATTCGAACTAATTTTTTTTTTTTAATATTTATATATACGATAGACGTTTTTAGCGCACCGATTTCAATAATAAATGAAATTGTATTGCGTTAGAAAGCCATTAAAGTTATGCCGAGCAAAAGTTTTTTGAAATGATTCACCAAAGTAAAACAATATTGTGCGACTGTATGTATGTATGTATGTGCGTACACATACAGATAATTAATTACTCAATGTCTGAACAGATCGTCATAATGAAAGAGACGCGTGACCTTAGAGAAAGGTGATCCGTGGCTCGTCAATAAACTTACATTAAAAAGAAAAAAAACAACGATTCGATTGCATCGGAGATTTATCTGGAAACTTCAATGCTTCTCGGGCCGAAGAGGAAGGACAACGAGGCGGCCGTGATCGCAGGTGCTGTATATTACGCGACTTCCCTCTATAAATGGGGTTAACGTTACCTTGCAATGATATTTCGTTCTTTCGGTGACATGTAACGAAGCATTGTTATTAAAAAATGTATACTCACGGTGTATCATAAGTTTCATTCTTTTTATATCGGGTAAAAGATTGCCCGAAGAACTTGTCAACGACTACTATTCCGAATACTTCAATTTAGTTCCACATTTATCGTTAATATTAAAATCAAATATAAATTTGGAATCATCTTAGACTTTTACATTTTATTTATTCATAAGAAAAATTCTATGTTATCCATAGCAGTGTGAATAACTTATTTTAAAAATTCTGATATTTTAACTCTAATACGAATCTACCTATGTACCTAATCAAAAAATGATGAAATATCCAGAACTAAATCGTCAGAAGTTTTCAAAATACGATTTATTCTTTCACGCAGATATCCCAGATCAAGAAAGAATCCCTCTAATTACTATCAAGTCCCCTGATACAGGGTGTCTATCGAAAATTCTAATAAATTTCATTTCCTACAATTTATACATATTATACTCCTCGGCTGCCCGTTGTCTAAGCCCATTACAAATAGTGTCTAAAATTATTTGCTGTCGAAAAATGAGTGGCTAACAAACCCTTTCCACTTTCCGACTATTTTTCGTGTTACACGAAAACGGCGAGGTATCATGACAATCGCTATGTACGTACATACGTACAGTCTGGAAATCTGAACCGATCATGGTTGGCATGTCCATGGAGCCGAAGCGGACTTGATAAATTTAAAATAAAATTGATCCGACCATTTGGCGCGCTGCCCTGACCCAGTTCGGGCTCTGACTCCTGTCTCCAGTGAACAGAACAAGACGACGGCTTCGAACACCGAGTATCGCCTCAGGGAATCGCCGCCCTCCGCGTCGGAATCGTCGCGAATATTGGAGAATCTCGCGGCACTCTTCGTATCGCTACTTCTTTCCAGAACTTCCAACGTTAACGTATATAGCGTGGAAAATAAAGTATTTGTACACCCTGTCCCGGGAGTGAAGAAATGATTAATAAAAAGCACGGATATGTACTTGTTTCGATAATTAATATGGATCATTAGATTATTCACAAAGGATGCTGCTTAATAAAATGTGTTACCCTGTTTTATAGTTGCGGTTTGTCTGTTCATACGATGGGGTGTGTGAATTTATTTGTGACCAGCTTAGTAAATGCTATATCGATTCTTGTTCACTTTCTGTATTTTATCGTCAAAGTAAATCAGGTAATTAATTAATATATCAATTTAGGATGAACCAGACAATTACAAAGTACACGGTTTGGTGGAATCGATTGATATCTATTCGCTTTGTATCTTATTTTTGGGCGAACTAGTGATTTATAAAGCATATTGGAATTGTTTTTTCTTTTTCGAAAATGAAACTAGTCGAAATAGGTCCAGTCATTTTCAGTGAAAGACTGGGATACCGAAAATCGTGCTATGCTACTGATAATAAGTAATTATTAGCGAATCAATAAAAGAAAACTATGATTATGTGAAGAAGACTATCATCTCCTGTAATTCACGTTTTCATGAAAATTCATCTTATCCTGCGAGCTTTGAAGGCTAAGAATGTTGAAGACGCACGGGATCCTGTTATATTTTTTGCTGGGATTGATCTTCACAGTGCATCGATCACATACCATAAAAGAAAGATGATATTTCGTATACATAAAAATAGAACGAAGTATTAGATGTAGACTTTAATATTGAAATCCTCGAAATCTTCTAAACTTATATTATTGTGATTATAATACTGCATATTAAATAATCATATTTTTCTTCCCAGTAAATCTAATGAAGATCTCGAGTTTAGATAGCCAATATAAATTGAAATAGCAATAATATATTTTTTGAACGTACTTAATGTATAAATACATTCTTCCCTTAAATTTCTCCAATTCTAATTACAAACAGGTATATTCAGACATTTTTCCATCATTTTTCAATATTTGCAATCGGTTTGCGAAGATTTTTTCTAATGGCAATTAGAAGTTCTATTGCTAATAAACTTGAACGGATTTTTAAACAGTAAATTTTTCAACACTTATTTTATACATAAAACGGCCAGGAATATGCTAAAATACTTACACATAGTTTATGGGCAAGGTGTAACGTTGTATCGATATGTATTGGTTGAGGTTGAACAGCGAATGACACATGACGGTGAAGTGCGAGGTCATATCGTAGTTTCCTTCAGGGATTTAGCTCACAAATTTGTCGACCAGAATAGACCTTGTTGAACTGTCGTTTAAAATCACCGTGAGTATATTAGCAAGGACCTTCGTAAGAGAGAAAAAATCGTTTCTAAGATCCTTCCTAGAGGCCTCGGTAGATCCGCGATTCTAAACGTTTGTGTCCTATTTTCTCTCTAAACCGAGTAAGTAATTGCGTGTAATAACTCATAATCTGCCATTCATCGATAGTTATGTCGTTTTTGCGATCATGAATAAAGATTTCATCTGTGGATCGTTATGCGTTTCAAAAATTTAGCAAATAAATAATTTCTCAGAAATTATATCTCGCTCCTTCATTAAGTATTTGCCCGATTAATTTCTACCGTTCATATAGTTATCCAATGAAAAAAAAAATAATCTGTAACGATTGCATAACGATGAGCATAATTCTACGCTACTTATTTAACACCACTTAACACACATGTAGTATTATCTTATTCATATTACTCATTGCCAATGTCCGCTTCGGGCAATAGAATGTTTGGCGTATGCCTCAGGGCGACCACCTCCAGTTATGATTGATTGAAAAAGGTAAGGAATATTCTTTTACTTTCATCTATCAATCGACCTGTGACGTAGCAGCAGTAAACCAATCGTAATCCACGTACTTTCCTTTACGAACTACTTCCTTCGGAAGTTTGAACCTGTGTTATGCTTTCGATAATTATGATATTCGGCGATGTAAAAATTCTTGAAATAAATAAATAAATTAATATTAAATCCAATTCGGAAATGATTCGTTGAGAAATTTCAAAACATTTTGTTACCGTCACCGGCGAGCAATAAAATACTTTAAAGAATGTGGATCTATGAAACTGTAGGAATTGATTTATACTTTGAAGTAAATATAACATTTTTACTGTAACTCATACATACATATATCTCATCGCTACAAATACTACTTTCAACGGGTTTCTGCATTCTGCCTATGCTACTAGCCTTTTAAAAGGTTGTCTTTGGAAATATCGCCTGAGGGTAGTGGAATACTTGAAGCACGCATCGAGTACTAAATACAGTCATTCATACAATGAATTTGAATGAAGTTAATTATAGAAATTTATATTCTAAACTTTTACTTTTCCGCGTCATTGTTGCACTAGTAATTTACTTAGAATATAAATATAAGAATCCTTATATAAAAATAATAATGCTGTCTCCTGACACTATCGATCGGTGACGGTTCTAGAATTTTGTTATCTAAAAGTCAAAGCTAAATTCAGTCTGTTTTCTACCAGTTGAAACTGACACGAACCAATATATTTTCTTCTTTCTTCAAATAAAAAAAAATGTGTGTCTGACTTGATCTGTAAAAGGTACCCAATTTTCATTATTTAAATATTCCAAATATTTAATTTAAAATGTTCTATGTACGAAAGAGTACGACAATAAAATATTTGCTCTCTTTAACTCGTGTCAGAAACTTTTTAATTCTAATTTTGATTATTTATTTTCATTCACTTGACCTGCTCATAGGGGGTCAATTGGCCCTTTGCCCTTCCCCTGGATACCCTGAAATCATCAATGTACATACAATTTACATATAAATTAAAACGATTGTAATATTTTCCAAATATAAAAAGACGTAATAAAAATATGTACATTATAACAAAAAATTATAGTCAAACGTTCTAGGAAAACTATTCTAATAAGATAGAGTTATATTTTAATATTTCAATTAGATAAAGATAATAATCTATAATATTTTTATCATTTTTTCTACTGGATAATCAGATATTCAAGCAAGGGATACCGCTTGAACAAACTATACGTACTTTGGTAAGTACGTTCGTAACGCCGTCGGCTTACGCAACTTGCGAAGCCGTACCTAACAGGAAAATGTGCCGGTATCTCAAATACTTTTACGTAAATGTTAAGCCAATTTTTGCACGTCGCTATCGATCCCTTTGCCTTTTTCGTATTTCTTCTAAGGGACTATCTATCTGCTAAAACATGAAAATTTGCTTATTACTGATTGTTAGTAAATCTTAGTGTCTTATTACTTGTTCCATGAACTAAACAAATTAGCTCGCTGATTTCCCATTCCTAATTAATATCCCTTACACATTTATCTATCTGATTATACAATAAATTAACAGTAACCAAACTACCGCATCTTTTGCCAAAAATTCTAATACCACAGTAAAATGTATACATTAATTAACTAACATTAACACTATTTCTACCACGATTGTGTGTATACCTATTTCGGCCAAAAGCTGTCTTTTGAAACCTTTTCATTTGAATGCAAATATTTGCCAAAACTGTTGGGATTTCAAATTACCAGTTAAATGTACCAGATAATTTAACAACTATTCTATAAAAAGTCAACAAATTAATTGTGGAGAAATGATTCAACTTAACGAATGATTTTAAGTTAAAATTTGAAAGGTAGAAACAGTATTAATAAGAGTACCATTAATTAAATAACACGTGTTATGTCACCGCAGGGAATCGTGATAGAAACGGATTTAATCGTAGTCACGCGGATTCGATACGGGAACTAATTTCAATAAGACTGAACGTCTACCCGACAGGTGGAGTACGAAATCGACGGAGAGGTGAATAGACGAAGACAACGCACGAACCCTTTCGATTCGACGACGATAACCTGCGTATATCTTTGTCCTTCCCCACCATGGGTATGGCCATACACGGTACCCGCCGCACTTGACCCATATTTTATTATGCTGGCAGCGTCCGGATGCAATGCGAAGCGTTTGTGAATAAGCCCGGCAGGCCCCTTCGAGGTTGCCGAGGTTCACCACCACCACCATAAAGAAGTCCTTCCTTCCTGAAGCAATCGTCTCGCCGTTACAGCTTCCGTGAAACACGCAGACTAGGTCCAAGTGGTCGGGGAGTCCGTGTCTCGGCGTTGAACTTCTTCTAAACTTTAGAATCTAGACTAATTCTCGTCGATCTTCATCTCCGGATTTCGCTTTCGATTTGGCGGTAATGATTCCCATTCAAAGTGATCACTTTTGTATTATTTGTGCGAAAACCGACGTGATACTGATATTGTTCGTGTTGTGAGATTACGTTGGCATTGATAATGTTGTAAATTGTATTATTAAGATTTTATTTTAGAATGTATTTTCTAGTGGGTTCTTTCGGCATTGAATTTCGAAATTGTTGCATGTAATAGTTGTGCGGAAAATGTGTTACCTATAAACAATGCCATGTGTCACACTTCCCTGTAGCGGAGTATATATGTAGAGATAAAATGTAACTATTACACATTACAACATACGCGAAGCATTAATGGCCTTGAATAAAAAAACCATAATTTTTTACACGTTCGGCGTCTGTTTTCCACGTGAAGCATTGCAGCCTTGAATGAAAAACCATATTTTGCTACTTCTTGTACAGAAAATCTCGCTAGAATCTAAAGATATATACATATACATATAAATAACGCGATACAATTAGATCTTTATGTTACCACAATTAGATTATCTTAAAACCAATTACATACACCTATACTGGATACGGTGTGGCGTGAACGTATCTTCGATTACGATTTATTAAATTATTCCGGAACACGTGACGGATCAACACTTCGTCTTATCTGTCTTACGTCGATTACTTACCAAAAAAAAAAAACTGACTCACGGAATTCAATTCCTTTGACAAGACAAAAGCGCGTCCGTCCGCCGAAGACCTCCAGCGTTTTCGTAATGAAATCAGCTTTCTTCCAATATCAAAAGTCGTCTACGACGAGCCGTGTCGTAATCCCCTGAAACACGGTAGGTAACGCGTTACCATTAAATTACAGAGTTCACTTGTAAATCGATCGTGGATCGATCGCGCGAACATTTTTTTTTCCCGGTTACCGCGCTTCACCCCCTTCTCGCGATTCGCACCTTTACTTTTCGCCAAGGTTTCCCTCAGTGGTGCCCTTCGAATGGACCCTATCTTCCCGGTGTCTCACTCTTGACCGGTATTTTCGGAAGGTCACGACCTCAGGGTAGGTTTGTCACGACAACGATAATCACGCATGCGCGACCTGCGGGCGTAGTATTTAAAGAGGTGGACGAGCCTTCGGGAAGGCCACTCTTCCCCGAACTGTCACGGATCGCGTATAGTCCCCCCCACTTTCCTCCCCTTCCGAGGCAAACGAGCACGCGTTCCAAACGAGAGCGGAAAGATATCGGCTCCTTTGGTCTCATCCGATCTGCACGCTTCCCCCTTCTGCAACACTCTCTCCACCCCTCGCGATTCTACCCCCTCCAGGATCGTTTGTCCTCCGTGTTTTCCCTCTCCAAGGATCGTTATCGTGGCATCGGTTCGTTTAATAGTCTCGCCGCCTTGTCTTCGTAGATTCGATTTGGTGCCGGCAAACGTATCGGACCCAGTGCTAGAAAGAAAGAAAAAAAAGAGAGATCCTTATCGTTTAAAAGAGATAACATCCTGTTTGGAAAAGACTAACTGATGATCCCTGGATGACAACTGATCGGAGGTTTATCTCGTGATCTATTAATGTGTAATACCGATCGACATCGATTGTAAGGATAATAGGGAACTAGACAAACTGAAGAAACAGTATCCCGGGGATTTCCGTGGAATTTTAATCACACTTTGATGGGAAGATCGAGATGTTCGATTGAAACAGTATCTAATAACGCAAGAAGTGGAAGATCACAGATATTATTTCGACATTTCGAATGGATTAATCGAGAAAGCACGCCTACACGAGGTCGACCTTCGAATGTTCGACAAGTGAATTAAACCGGAGTCTCAGACATCCAGCCGCTATTTATTCAGAGTGCGGATCCACGGTCCACTAAAATGGAGGAGATAGATGTTCAACAGGAGTCGAGGGATCAAGTGGGTAGCCTGACTTTTTCTCCACCGCCGATGAAGAAGTCTGACACGAGAGACAGTATCTCCTCGGTTGACAGCGATGTCAGTCTATCGTTCGATCGGAGAGGATCCAAAGGTGGAGAAGAAGCTGACCTGTCGGACAGTGGAAGCTCGGACACCGACAGGAAATCCAGCGACGCAACGATACAGCCAAAAAACGCTGATCAAGATTCGGGAGCAGACACCGTTGAAGACACTTCGCCGAAAGAGTCAGGAGATCAGAAGTCGAAGACACTTAACGACGGGACAATTAATAATCAAACGGATGACTTTGTCCCACCGAGTGACGAATTGTCCGAGAGAATCTGTGCTCAAGTAGAATTTTACTTCTCCAACGAGAACATCATTAAAGACGCTTTCCTATTGAAGCACGTTAGAAGGAACAAGGAGGGTTACGTGTCACTGAAACTGATCTCCAGTTTCAAAAGGGTCAAACATCTCAGCAGGGATTGGAGGGTAGTCGGTGCCGCTTTGGCAAAGTCGAAAAAGCTACAGGTGAATCCCCAAGGAACGAAACTACGCAGAATGGATCCCCTGCCACCTTTTGATCAGACGACCCCGTCGAGGACAATTTTGGCTGCGAGACTTCCTCTGGAGAAGCTGTCGGTGGAGTCAGTCGCTGAGATATTTAGACCATGTGGAGAGATAGCTTTGATCAGGATTCTTCGACCAGGACATCCCGCACCTGCTGAGGTAATATCGTGTAACTTTTAAAATAATTTTCACTAAATAATTCTGACAATTTTGATAAACGTAAACACTAAGTAATGTAATTCTTAATATCTTGAAAATCAGGTGCGACAGGCAATCGCTAAAAGGCCAGAGTTAGCGTCAAGCGAGGAATGCGCCATGGTCGAGTTCACGGATTCAGCGTCCGCTCGTATTGCCTTACAAATGACCTTGGGTGATGCCAAGGTATTCGAGCTGCAGCAATCCGGTGACAAGAAGAGGAAGCAACAACCTGCGAAAAAAAGTGCCCTGACCAGGTTAACCAGAGAGGAAGCCTGCAATTCCTCCAGCTGCCCAAGTGGATCCGAACCTGAGGATGGACGAACTAGACATAAAAAATCTGTGCATAACTATCCGATATACCACGGCTATCCGGGCCATGCTTATCAAGGTATCACTGAAATTTATCTTGAAAATTCTATTGGTCCCACTAATTAACAAAATTATTATTTTAGATAATTAATTCATACTCATCATCAATTGAAAATCATATTAGTAATATACATATATATATATATTTATAAAATCTATCAAAAAAAATGTTACAGGACCCCCCTCACCAGATGCCTGGTTATCTCGACGATTGTCCGCCTGTTCCATGTCAGGCTCCGAGAACAGCTTTGTTCTCCGTCGCTTGTCTTCCTGTTCCGGTTCGGGTTCCGGTTCGGAAACGGGAAGCTTCAACAGACGTTACTCCGCTTGTTCCTCCGGGTCCGAAACCGGTTATTATCATCCAGTCCTACCCCCGGGTTACTATTACCAAGAGAACCGACGTTTCTCTTGCTGCTCGAGTTCTGGCTCCGCTTCCGGTTCCGGTGTCGAGTGCAATGGCGCCTGTTATCCTTCTAGTCGACGCGGATCCGCGGATTACGGTCCGTACTTGAGGAGGCTGTCGGCCTGCAGTCGAGATTCTGGTTTCGATGCCGGTACCAGGAGGCTATCTTTATGTTCTTCCGGTTCGGAACAGAGCGGATTTTGTCGACCTAGAAGTAACAGTGGCATCGCACTGACGCATCTCCCGGAGAACGTGACGAGAATGCCGTCAGGACCGGATGGTACACGTGGATTTGGCCGACCACCTAGAATGTCCATGGTAGCGTCCATGGAGCCCACTTGCTAGATCTCTTTCACTTTCCCATGACCAGTAACAACTTTCTTTATTGGTGTTATTTATACCATTCCGTTTCCATTTTACACGTCGAATGATCAATTTTGTTGTTTCCCTTAGATAAGTGTATTACGTTAGGCGAAAGATTGTTTGAGATGTTGATCGTGGAAATTTTGAAATATGCAAGTATAAATTCGTATAGATGTATGTATATTACTTGTAAGCGTAGTCCGATTTTTATTATACACTTGTTATCGACGGTTCATCAAGCCTCCAATGAAAATGATCATTTTAATGTAACTATATTTAACATACAAATTATTATTAATTGTTACTGTTAGGATTAATATTATGTTTCTATTTAATTGCGTAAAGAAGGTGCAAATATTTCATTATTTGGTTACACACAACTGTCGAGAGAACGTTTAGTGTAAAAGATTTATGAAAACGTATTTATCTTCCTTAATCGCGTCTTACCTATTAACAACTGGTATACTCTATACAGAATGTATATGATAGTATTTTTCTTGTGATAAGAATTGATCGCCGTTACGGTTAAGACAAGTCGAAAATGGTTAATACTGTTCTCCGTTCGTATTAAGTGGCATATAAGAATTTTCGTCTATGAAATTCTGTGATACAGTCAGAGAATTGCTGGCAAACTGATACCCTAAGTAGATTATATTCGCATTCGACAGACATCGGTCGAATGCTACAGTAATATTTGATAAATATATTCCGACAAGAAAAAAATCTGAAGACTTGGTAGCATTGTATCGTCATACATATCAAGTAATACACAGTGGTTAAACATTATATAATTGTATATAAGATGTAGATTCTATATTTGAAAGATACTTAAGTTATGTATGAAAAGTACTTCGTTACTCGTCGAATATTCTTAAAATTGATTTACTGTAATCCAGAAAGAAGCGTGCTGCATAACATATCCGTGCGCAGTTTATTATTTCATTAGAAAGCACAGTAATGGTGTCGCAGTGTGATCAGTAATATCACATATCAATGTATGGTAAGTACACTATAATTAAATGAGAAAACATCCATTAGAAGGAGTAATATGCTGGTAACTTAAAGATTTCTAGAATATCTACATATTTTTATTGTATATTTGCATATATGAAAATAATCAATGGATAGTTGCAGAATAAAAAGGTCAATATCGATGGAAATTGTAAATTTGCATATATGTAGAACATCAACAAATCTGAAAACAGGACTTTCAGGTTTTCATGACTTTGCATAAAGTGAAAATACTTACAAATACGTGCGTGAAAATGTTCGTTTAATGCAATTTTGTATTAAGTCATGTTATGTGCAATGGAGATATCAAACTTGATATAATGATTATTTTATAAAACGATTTGGTTTAAAATACATTTCATTCGTAAAAAAGGTTTTGAGTATTATGTAATGTTCCCTGCCATTGCCCCTTACAAATTTAATTAGTATAATTTAATTCATTAGAAAATCGTTTGCCATCATTACGAAATATACTGATACAGAATGTTTCTCATATTCAAGTTATAAAAGTGATGATATGATTTTGATTGGGACGTAAGAAAAATTGATCGAGGAAATACCCAAAAATCTATTTAAGTATCTTTACCTAAATACTATTTAGTCGGCCCTAATCCCGGCTAATGTAAATTGAGTTTACCGGAGTTTTCTTTTACCCATAAAAAAAGAACACGGATGCACTTATACATATGTGTATGCATATATGTAGCTACAGTAAGTGACTATAGCAGATCGCGTGCCACTTGTGTTAGGTGAATACATACTACAGTCTTAGCTTTCACACGTCCGTATTAATTTGAGCACACTCACACGAGGAAACGTAAGAGGAACATACGTATAAGTACTATAGACCTCAGTACACCGATGACAATTGATTCAGCTCAACAAACCGGAAAATATAACTAAGAAAGTCTTCATAAATAGCCCTCACATCTCTCACACACCTACTATGATCTACGCAATCGAACTTACTTTAATTAAAATTATAAGTGCTATTTAACGGCAGTAATCATATCAAATATATTTTTTTCATAAACTATAATTCCGCCTAGTAATATCAACATGAAAATCGGTTCTTTATGACTTACGACATCGGAAATATAATTTTTTTAACAACTTTTTGACAAAAAGGGTGTACTTTAACAGAAGGTGGTTTGCGGACCTAATTTTATTCGCTTTTTTCCATCTTTTAATGTTATAATCTTTTACTGTCGATCCTGAAAAAGATGCCCGTAAATGTCTGATTACATCCTGTATAATAGAATTTATTATTGCGGCTTAATGACTCGGAATCAAATGTCCCACCTGTACAGACGTAACGTTGTGTGGGTGTGTGTGAGGCACGCTTAGCGTCGGTGTCCTCGGGCACACTCAGCACCCTCAGACACGCTTCAGGCCATCGGACACGCTACGGCTACGCATGACCTATTGTTAGTATTAGTGGCTGCGAATTAGATAAGTAACTCGACGTTGCTGAGTTCCCGTTGGGTCTCCATACGTCATGCTACGTGGATTTCCGAAGGCTTCGTGCTTCGCTCTGCTTCGTGGCACGAATCCCGAATAACCAATCTTATTTACGATTTACGATCGACTGCTACGCTTAGAATGGTGAGGTTAGGTCGTGTTTACTTGTCAGATTCGTCGAAGAGAAGGATCGAATACGAGGATAACAGAAATATGACAGGCATGTGAATAGAAAAGGTGGATAATCTGTGGAAGGAATCATGTTTTTCCCCATCGGATGGCCGCGGGTCCTCAATACGACGGAACCGGAGAAGATAACTGCGGTCGTCTGTAACAGAGACAAAATACTTTTTGCTGTCTTGACAACGAATGCTCTCACCATCTGGTATTGCAAGGCACGTGTCACGATTACTAGACTATCATTCGATGTTTACTACGTTCTATAGTATGATTATAATTCTTGAAATGTTCGGGCTTCTTGCCATTAATAGGAGTATGTTTACTTTTACATTAATCATATTAGAACTGAGTAAACATAGATTTTCATTCTCAATCTTACATTAATTGAATTGCTGGCCACAATACAATTATTTTGCTTTTATTCTTGAACATTGCATTCGGACCAATCTTATCTTTGCTGTATACATCGCTTATAATTAAAAGGGTCACTTATGTTGATATGTTTTGGTTAAAATTAAATTAAAAGGAATGTCATAACAATTTCATTACTCATATGATTTGAATTAAAGAATAATATTCTTATTATTTACAGCCATGTGTGCCCATTGTATTTATCAGACGAACTGCAGATTCATTAAGAAAACACGGTGACAATATTTTAGTACAATGGAGACCAGATTCAAGTATGCTGGTCATTGCGGTAAATAGAATAATATATCTATGTGTAATTTAAAGTATGTTTGTCAAGAAGAAGTATATCATTTTCATATTAATTATTTTAGACTTCGGATAGCTACCTTTTATTTTACCGTCTATCAGATAGTAGCGCAGAAGGACGAGGTCTCTATGAACAAAGAGATTCTCCGGTCACTAGCTTAAGAAGAGATAGTGCAGAATTGTTTATCAAAGAAGTTATCCCATCTTTAGTATTAACCTTTGTAAGTACATTCATATAGTTATTTCCATTTCTTATTTTAATATATGAAATTCCTACTTGTACATGAAATGATTTCTTTGCAGGAAAAATCAGCATGGATAGATGGAGGAATTAGTTCATTGGTGTGTATACGTGATGAACTTATGGTTGCCACGAAAACTAGTCATGTTGTACGTCACAAATGGGATGGTACTGTCAACCGTGATTATTCCCTTGATTTGAGAAGAATACCATTCAGTATAGACCAACAGATATCCACTGTAGCTGTACCACTAACAGAAAATAATGTATATATCACGGACATTGAGTATTCTCCTTTAGTTGGTGGATTTGCAATTGTACTCAACACAGGCAAAGCAGCATTCCTCACAGCACAGTCATTGAAATTTGATCCTAATGTATGTTTTTCACTTTATATACAACTGTGCACACATTTTCCTACAATAGTTTTTTGCAGCAAGTTCAAGGAATTTGGGCCAGAGAACTCGACGACGCTACCTGCGCTGCCGTAAATCACAAGTATCGCTTAATTGCAATTGGACGACAAAAGTAAACTATTTATAATTTTATCTTGTGATGAAATACGTATAGAAAGGTGTTTAATATACATTTTGTCAATAGTTCTGAAGGTGTGGTTTATTATGTCGATGAAACAACAGGGAGTTTGGAAATGTCACATACTTTGAGTCTGTCTTCAAAGGACTATCCAGGAAGACCAGGCCGTGTAAGATGTTTAAGATGGACTCCTGATAGTTGTGCTATTGCATTAGCTTGGGAAGGTGGTGGCCTAGCAATATGGAGTACGTTTGGTGCTCTTTTACTCTGTAGTTTAAAATGGGATTATGGATTGAGAGTGGATTTGACTCATGACAATCCATTGCATATTCACACAATGGTTGGTAAACTGATTGACACTGTCTCCTTGTATTAATTTTATTTTCTTAAGTATTTATATTTTTTGTTTATTTTAGGAATGGTCTGCAGAAGGTTATCAGCTTTGGATGTTAAGAGAATCACCTGGGCCTACATTGACTGAAGAAAACGGAAATGAAGTAGATTCACGACGTTCCCTTATACAATTAGATTTTGTAAAAAGTCCCCTTACAATCAATCCTTGCATGGTAATTTTGGTATTAATTATATACACAAAACTAATGCAATGTAAGCAAAAATATGTGATATTTATATTTTATGTGTAGGGTCGTCATGGACACTTATACTTGCAAGGTGAAGATAGACTGTATTTAAATCTCGGAGGAGGAATTTCTGCAACGCCTTCGACTTTTCATATGGGAACTGATATTCCTAATGATACTATTACACAAACTCTGGCAGGCTGTAAGCAGTGGCTAGTTGTTCCTATTCCTACTGTTTATAGCGGTTCCAATTGGCCAATAAGAGTATGCATTGATTAAATAAATGTTATACTATGTAATGCCGTTAAAAAGAAAGCTAGATATAACTGAACAAATATTTTTAATTAAATGTTAATTAATTATTTTTTCTAGTATACTGCAATTGATAATGAAGGTTTAAGCATAGCTGTAGCTGGAAGAACTGGATTAGCACATTATTCTTTACCTTCACGGAAATGGAAACTTTTTGGGAATGAAACACAAGAACGTGACTTTATCGTTACAGGAGGATTGTTGTGGCACAGTGGTTTCTTAATAGCTAGCAGTTATTCCATACTAGATGACAAAGACGAAATTAGAATATATCCACGGGACACCCGTTTGGATAATAATTATGTTAGAAGCGTCAGAATGCCATCACAAGTGTTATTGCTCAATACATTGAAAGAAAGACTTTTAACATTCTGTGCGAATGCACAAATAAGCATTTATGATATGGTCCAAGACAGTAATAATGGTAAGCACAGCCATAAAAAAGGGGAATGGAACGATAAAATGCAAACAGTTTACGCGATGAATATTCGACCTTTCGTCATAACTAATAACGCGAGTAAAACTGAAAGAATTCTGTTATTTTAGATACGGGAGGCATAGAATTAACGAAGATACAGACTGTAGATATCAGTGGACTTTGCATTCATCCTGCGTGCGTCGTAAGTGCTACCCTGACTACTATACGCGCAGAAACAGCTGGGAGTCATCCACATCCCGAAAGTCTTTTACTAAATGTATCCGGACGACTTCTTATGGTTCAACGAGAACATTGTACCGACAATCCGGAAGTTGTATGTACATCAAATCTATTTCTGATGAATACAACAATTTACTTATTTATTAAATTTTCATATTTTCCACAGCTCTTTACATGCAGTGCACCCACAGTATTAGCCTCTTGCGTAGAAAATGTTTGGGTACCATGGAGGTCGAGAAGAGATAAGCCCCATTTAACAGAAGCTCTATGGTTATTTTGTGGTGCTCATGGTATGCGTGTTTGGCTTCCGTTATTTCCAAGAAACCACCAAGAGAAAACGCATACATTTATGAGCAAGAGAATCATGTTACCGTTCCACTTACGTATTTATCCACTAGCTATACTTTTTGAGGATGCTATTTTATTAGGGGCCGAGAATGATACCGTACTTTTTACGTCGGACATGAATTCTCCATTTTCACTACCCTTCAGTTTGTTGGAGCTCACGGTAAGCAAAATGTTATTAAAATACTCCTTATTATGTAACTCGACATTTATGTATTCATTTCTTTGCAGAGTCAGGTCTACCTGCATCAGATATTACGGCAACTTATTCATCGTAACTTAGGATATCACGCATGGGAAATAGCACGTTCATGCTCCGCACTGCCATATTTCCCACATTCTTTAGAACTTTTACTTCACGAGGTGTTAGAGGAGGAGGCAACTAGTAAAGAACCAATCCCAGATGCTCAACTGCCTTCTGTGGTAGAATTCATTCGTGAATTTCCCGGAGTATGGGCTAGAGCTGTTGTGCAATGTGCTAGGAAAACCGAAATAGCGCTTTGGCCTTACTTGTTCTCTGTTGCTGGGCCACCGAAGAAATTATTGCAGGATTGTTTACAACGTCAACAACTTGACACAGCCGCTAGTTACTTAATAATTTTGCAGAATCTAGAACCTTCTACCGTTAGTCGACAACATGCGACTTTATTATTAGATGCCGCTTTGGAGCAAGGAAGATGGGAACTATCCCGAGATCTTGTACGCTTCCTCAGAGCAATTGGTAATGCATCAAAGGCAAATTAAATCTTTGTTTCTATTGTTCGATTTCGATTTACACCAATGCTATATTTTGTACAGATCCGAACGATGTGGAATCGCCACGCACATCTTGGGGTGGCACGGCAAAATTGGGCGCTCCGTCACAAACACCACCGCTTTCTCCCCACGAGGACGATTTATCCCTCGTATTGGGAACTATGCAAGTCTCAAGAAGTCGAAGTTATAGTACTACAGTAACTCCTAAAGTACAATCCGAATCTGTAACCAAAGATATAGCACCTTCTTCAATGCTAGAGAAAACGAGAAACGTAGTAATGAGACGAAAAAAATCCGTGCCAACTGTTAAAGTTGAAAAGACCGAAAGCAAGTAAGTTTAAAGTCCATTTATTCACACAATTGAAAACTGCGGATGAAATACTAAAACGTTTAATTCGTTTCTTAGAGAGAGTTCGGCTGAAGAATTTTTTATTGACGTTATTCTACAACGACACGCTCGTCGACTATTATCAGCTAGACGACTCGCAGATCTGGGCAGATTCGCTGCGAAATTAGATTTTCATTTGGTCACATGGTTCGGTAGGGAACGTGACAGAGCAGCAAAAATCGATGATTATGTCGCAGCATTGAAAGCAATACACGAAGATTTTGCATTTGCTTATCCTGTGCTATCCCTACCGTCACTCCAAAAATTTCGAAGATCTAGCATTACGTCGTTGCGTTCTATGAGATCAGTCAGTCTTGACGGTCCGGAAGACGAATCATTGAATACAAATTATGCCGTTGATTTACCCGATAGTGGCTATACCAGTTTGCCAAGTGGACGACCACCTTACACTACATTAGTTTCTCCAGTTGCGAGTTTAGAAACCCAATTTCCAGCTGCCGAAGCGAAATTAACGCCTAACATGTTGCAAGGTAAATATCTTGATACATCGTAATAAATAGATTATGTTATATAATTTTCTAATTGCCTATTCCTATGTTTTATCACGGCTAAAATTTATAATCGAGCAACTTTAGCGTGGTAAATAATGATTTTAAAAATTGCAAGATGAAGTTCTAGCTACAGAGGAAGTGTTGAGTTTCATTATTTATGATCCTAATATTACTCAACCGTAAATTGTAGCCATGATAAGATGAGAGTTAATGTAATTTATACCGTTATAAATACATTATTCCCATTTTAGATGGTAATAGTGTCCTTAGTGATACTAGTACCATTTGGAGAGACGATGCCGAATCTATCGTTGGAACTGGAGTTGGTACAGTGTGTTGGGTTCCTCCAGAACCCGTAGAACAAACAGAAGTCCATGTAGTATCACCATGTGCGCCTATAAGCCGAGCAGAAGTACAACTTAGATATCTTTTACAACTATTTCTTGAAGGTGGCTGCTTAGGATGGGCCGCGGTATTAGCGACAGTTTTACGAGATGCCCCAGCTATGGCCAGAACTATAAGGGCGGCACATGCACCCATGCAAACTTTTGATTCTGTAATTAATTTGAGAGATGGTTTGCTTACGTTAACAAGATGGTCACATTCCGAATGGTATGTTTAAAAGAACAACAATTATTTTGCTTAAAACGTTGTAGTCTTATGCATTTCTATATACAATATTAAACATTGGTCACTTCGCTTTTGTGTTTCAGTTTAGGGTATAGACCTTTTATGTCAGGTACCCAGGGGCAAATTTCTTTACTAAACAGATTAATATTAACCAAACAGCAACAAGAACAGGAGCAAATACCAGAGAGTCCTTCGCCTAGTCCCGCTCCGTCCGCCGGTAGTAACCAACGTGGAAATTTATCTCGATCTCGACATTCATCAATTAGCCACGCTTCAACGACCGCGCCACTAGAAGAAGACCGATCGCACGAGATGCCCTTAAATGTCGAAGAAGCTACTTTTCGTGGCAGTTACAGCAATCTCAATACTGCGGAAAGTACCACTCCACAGTCTGCGTGTGTAATCTCTTAAAGCAATGCTGTCTTTTTAAAACTCAGATATATTGTAGATAAACCTAGATTCGGTAAGTAGGTACAACAAAATATTTGCAAGATACTCCAACTTTCTATGAAATTTATTGAAGTGGTCAGACTACGGTTTGGTACTAAGCTACTTTCTTAAAGAAATGCATTCAATAGAATTAACATCTCACACCAAAATTTGAACAATAAGTTTTGCATACCACTTACAATATCGACGAGAGAACAACTTTAGTGTATAATTTGTATATAATAATATCTCTAAAAGTTTCAATGTCAAAAGAAGTGTTACGAAATTTATCATTCTGGCGTATCAAGCATTTCTATATTGTAAATATATACTCTGTGTTATTACTTATGAACTAGTAAGGACACTGTTGAAACATTTTTAAAGACATTTCAGATATACATAGTACAAGACATATTAGAAGTCGAAGATGTAACAAAAACCTGACTGATCTATAATCTTCCTTTCTTCGTAGACAATACACAGATGTAATAATTATTGATATGAACATAAACCAGTTCTAATAGACCGTAAATGTGTTTATAACAAGAGTAAAAAACAGTGGGCTCTGATGTATTGTACAGGGTGTTCAGAAAGTTAAGATTTCATCATTAATCATGCGTCTTCTAAAACCATTTTAAATGTAAATGTTAACTAGTATTAGATGTTTATTGGATACATTCTCGTAATAGTGATAAAATAAATAAGGATCGGTCTAATAGTTTTTGTTGCGGCCAGTACATGACCAAGGCATCGACAATAGTTTTCAATGAGAAACTATCAACTTACATATTTTGTAGACCCACCATTGGAAACCTTCAGTATAACCTACCAACAGAATATTATGCAGAATAGTTGATCGACAATTTTGCTCTTCGAAATTTGGTCTACACAATTCAATAGCGTCTCTGGCTGGTTCTTATAATAATTATTACCCCAAAGATGTCTCACAAGAATAAGCGCGATCAAAGCATAACATTATTAAATATCCTTGTATCGGTTCTAAAAAACTATTAATGATTTTCGGAACACTCTGAACAATATCATATTGACTGAACAAGTGGTTACACTATGATTGCATAACTTCTATCAACTGTCGTCTGTTCGAATCTGACATGTATACTTTAGGAAACTGTGCAATACAAAACCTAATAATCACATAACATATTGGTGTCAGTGCAGCAGTAAATTCTAGAAATTGACCGTCCCAGAGTACATGGTTTTTTCAAATGCAATACATGAGTAGCATAGAATTTAATGCGAAAAAATGGAGTATGTTAAACTACTGTCAATCCATTGATGAAGGTTTAATAACGTAGAAGTGTATATCACCTTCATATTAAATATTATCACGAACATTAAATTTATAACATAAAAACTCTTGTGCCGAATGACAGAGAAAAAGAATTGACACATGTATGAATTGAACTTTATATGACATAAGTCTGTAAGTGAATGAGAAATTAATAACTTTCATCCAAAGGGAAACAATAAATTATGTAATATATTTTATTGATTGCCTGCATCAAGCAAAAATGATGCTTTTCTATTAATGAAATCACTAATACTCATACAATAAATTATTGTTGCCTTAGTGTGATACGAGTTTGTTTGTTTGAGGCAGATATACTATTTATTCTATTCATATATATTCAAGAAAACAGAAATAACAATGTTTAAATTGTATATAAAAATTTGAGGAGAAATATTTTAATAATAATTGAAATGATGCTTTCTTGGTGTGGACAGACTTTTAATAATAAATGCTGTGCAAGCTAATAAAGTACTATTTCTGTTACTACTAAAAATATGTTAAAAATCTTCTCCATATTAAGCAATATTTTAATATTTAATTTACAGAAAGAATGTTATGGGAATAATTAGTGATGAAAAAGTGGAGGAATAATTACCGGAAATATTAAGTTAATTTATAAATGTAGTAAGATATTAAATATGTTATATTAATTTAAATAATGAAAGAAAACGAATATTATTTAGGATAATTTACGAAAGCGCACTTCTTAAGAGACGAAAATGATATTTATTCCATACTAAATTTCTATGATATTCAGTATAATCATTAATTTTTTAATTATACGTTTGATTATCACAGACATTCTGCTCGGACATTTACATTAAATTCTTGCAATATCAACTATATTCTAATGTCAATTGAAACACGATTTTTTACACAATAATATATACTTTCCTGCACACTCAAATTAATGGAATATGTTGTTAAGTATACAGTCAAAAATAATAATCAAAATTACCTATAAGTATTTATATTGTATTATTATGAAATACTCTGGAACATTAATTGGAGACTAGTATATCAGTAAAAGAACTTAGAGTTCAAAAACACGATTCTATTCTTGGTTAATTATTTTGTAGACTTCTCTATTTGGAAATAGCTGTTGAATAATATCTGATTCAAGAGTAACACTACCACGTATGTATATGTTCGATTAATTTAGCAGAATACGTAATCTTCTTTTAGCAAATTCCTAGTAAAAATGTCGATGATCGCATTAGCGACAAGTAGTTTGGGTCTTCAGAAACTTAGCAATCGACATTCGCCGTGAGTTGATATTAGGATAATGTTAAACACTGCATAGGCAAAAGTGTCAAGTACTAATAAACTATTTATACATATTGTAACATAGACATTCAGAAATAAATGTTATATTTTCCCATATTTATAATTATTATTATTTTTGCGAGGAACTCATCTCGACCCACGGAAAATTTTCACAATAAATACTACAAGAACTAGCGAGCATAGTGCATATTTAATATTAAAAGGGGATTAGATTTCTGATACCCAGGTGCAAGATATCACTGGTGGCCTACAGTCTAAGCCTTAGACTCTAAGGAGTAATATTTTGCCCTGGCCCTACCTACTTAAAATTAGAGCACACACACCAGTAAGCCAGTTACCTGCCTACCTAGTGCTATATTTAAACAATGGCAACATAATCAATCACGCCAACACACTCACTGCATGGTTCTCAATCGAAGTCGGTGTTACCCCCTACGAGAGTCATCCCGGGATGTCTCCGACACCGACTCGAAAAATATCTCATACTTTGAAATACGCAAAAATGAAGAGAATTAAATTGTATTCAAGACAAATTTAAAAACTTTGAACGTTCATATTGAACATATTATAATTTAATATGTAGAAGAAGTATATTTTGAAAATTTGAACACATTAATTAATATAAATATCGAAAAAGTATATACAAGGAAACTTAAATTTTTTAATTGAAACCCTTGTTTAATTCCTCATTCAAAGTAGGCATATTAAACAGTGGTGTATGTATGAAAAATAATCCTTTGAAACCAGAAAAAATGGGATGTTACTACCCGCAAGTGTAAAGTATAAAGTACTTTATACTCGCGATCGCTATGTTCGCTATAATATGTAAATACAACCAATCACTCGTGTCGCTTCGAAATTTTGCGTTCTACGCCACGATTGAGTGATCAGAGGAACCGTAAGTGTTTCTACTCACCAGTTGTAGAGTTGTATAGCTCAAAAATTACGAAATGGCGAAGGAATTTCGAAAATCGCAAAAAATCCTGACCTACCCCCTTCAGATTTTTGCGAAAAATGAAATTTTCGAAAAGTACAACTATTATAGGTTGATCTGCCGTAGAATTTCCTAACTAAATCAATGGTACCAGTCTCAGGTCGCTATCTTGAAAATTGTGGAAATGGCAAGCGAAAAACTGATTGAAATTGACGAATTTTCGCGATTTTCGTAATTCCTTCGCCATTTCCGTAATTCTTGAGATATTAAAATGATCCAGGACGTTTTGGACGCGGAATCCGAAGCAGAATAAGACAGTGAAAGAATTATTTTGATATCTAAAAAATTGTGGAAATGGCGAGAGATTTACGAAAATCGCAAAAAATCCTGACCTACCCCCTTCAGATTTTTGCGAAAAATTAAATTTTCGAAAAGTACAACTATTATAGGTTGATCTGGCGTAGAATTTCCTAACTAAATCAACGGTACAAGTTTCAGATCGCTATCTCAAAAATTGAGCAAATGGCAATCAAAAAACTGGTTGAATTTAGGTTTTTTCTGACTGTAGTAAAAGCAAATACGAGATATACATACATATACTACTCGTAGCCAATTTGCTCGATACCATTTGCATCGAAGCGATACATTTCAATATAAACGACTATGGGTCATCGGACTTACAAAAAAATATTGATAAATTTCATTATCGATCGATGCAAATAATATCGATCCAGGTCTCACCACGTGGAGGTTGCTACTAATGGAGACCCACCCTATCCACGGCTCCCATCCTCCCTCCTTTAAACGATAACGAACATAATCTTTACTTTCAGAAGGAAAGTAAAGATATCACCCGACCGCGATCGCGAAGCTAATAACCACGATCTCAAAGATACGTCTATCAATGCGATCGTGGCCGAAATATTGAAACCAGTTTCAATACAACAAACACAAACCCATCACCATCAAGCACCAATTTCCCGCGAAACGCGAATAAAACAAATAACATAGACGAGAATGGAAATGTCGACCAAACCAGAAAAGCAACCTCATGGTAAGACTAACGCGGGTGACTCTAAACGTTTACCATAACTCGACAGTAAAACAATTTAGACACTTACACGGTGGCTCGTACCACGGTCCTGAGAAGTACCCACAAACCGGGACTCCCGCCAAACCATGGTTAACCGATACGATGGGATAAACGTAAGGTCGATTTACAGGAAAGGGCCTCACGAAAGATCCGAACCAGGGACAAATCGAAGATGAAATATATCCGAAGATATAGATCATCAAGTCGAACTGTACACGGGTTAAGCCATATCAGGCTGATCGGTCCGGCCGCCACCGATAAGTCTGATACGTCCCATACCCCGCCAAATAGCAGTCCACCCGTGTACAGGTCCCCAGAACGAACTCGGGCTCACCTTTCCAGACAACATTAGGCCACCCAAAGATACCGGCGGAACCATGATCCGACGGGAGCCACGCTCCATGAATATATCGCAGGATCGCGGCTTAACCAGATAGCCGCGAGGCTATTTGGCCGACTACACCGTTTCTCGTGTTGTTCTAACGCAGGGTTATGACGAACGCCGCAAATGACGAACAAGTGACTCTACTATTAAAATAAGTTAAAAAAAACTGAAGCTAAGAATTGAAAGTAAAAGTTGAAGCTAAGAGTTAAGAGTTAAAGTTGAAGTTAAATATGAAAGTTAAAAACTGGAACTATAAGATTGAAAGTAAAAATTGTTGATAGAAATGAAGCTAATAACGCGGAACGAGCAAAGAAGTCGCGTTCTCTGGTCGATCGACGGAAAACGGAAGTGAAATTGACGCATGATATCCCCTTAAACTAACGTTTTGATCACTATAGTGCCAAAACGTCCCTTTTAGTCGCCTCTTACGACAGGCAGGGAATACCGTGGGCCTATTCTATCCCCGGCCCACAGGGGGACGTGTTTTACAATTCGTATTTTATTTAAAATTGAGAAAAGTTATAAAGTGCAAGAATTATTTTAATACTTCGCGTTATTTAATATACTACTTGAGCTGACATATCGATAATTTCTCTATGTTAACGCGACTCTAATAGCAAAGCTGGAAAAAGAGTCATTAGTTTATTCTATTTATTATAATGTTACCGTGTCCTTGGATCCTAGAAGAAAAGATAGTTATAAAATCGGGAAAACACTACTTGTCACGCGTGCTCGACATTGCTCGGTATAGAAATACGCGGATGAGTTTAAATCATTTTTCGCAACACTAATTTCGTTTGTCATTTCATCGAAGTAAAAGTACGCGTCACGCTCGCAGAAATATGTTTTGTTCCGAAAAACCCGCGCGTAAAAATAATGTTTTATGATTCCACGATCGCTTCGAATGATTATACGCGAAAACTGAATATTGATTGAAAACGCGAAAAGATCGTAAATTGATTTAGTTCACTCGCGGCTGGAAAGAAAATTTCGCACAACATCGCAAGATATTGTACAAGTTAAGACATCCTAATGTAAAGTGTATTTTATGAATAAAATCATGGCAATATTCCTTTTAACAAACGCTTGGTTCATTGATTGTTTTTAAGTAGCATCGTACAAAGACGGCGATGTACGAAAGTATTTCGCGAGTCACTTAGCTGCTTTAACTTTTATGATAATTCGATATTAGAAAATAAAATCGCGCGCGTGTCTTTGAAATCGATTCGAAAAATTTAATTAAAAGATATATACAGAATGTTCCTACACGGCATTGGAAAACGTGTCTCCGAGACACTCTGAGATAATTAATATCAGATTATAGATAAATTCGCGGAACTAGAAATGCAGCCAGTGGTGACAAAAAATTGCGACCGACGCGGATGGCAGTGTGCAAATTCTGCACACTGAATCATACTCTACCCCTCTGCTTTTCTCAAAAATTCAATATCTCAAATTTATAATAATCAAGAAATAGACTCTAGTATTGAGAAGAATGTACTCTTAAAATTGAACTCAGAAAATTATAATATCTCAATAATTGAAAACTTTAAGTCTCTTTGATAATAATGAACAAATACAATAGCTTAGTTTGAAAAGAATTTCATATCAAAATGACTCGAAAACATTAATGCAAAATTCAATTAATAAAACTTGAAAATATTATTTAATTAGAAAAATGACTCGAAAAGTTTAATGCAGATCGGGGCAGAGTCTTCACGGGGAGCTCACCTCGACCCGTGGAACAAACTACTTCTAACTACTGCACACAGTATCACACTCTACCCTTCTGCTTCTTCTCAAATTTATAACAATCAAAAAACTGAACTTTACAAGTGACAAAAATATGAATTTTTAAAAATGAACTCTCAGAAATTTTTATAAAATATCTCAATAATGAAAAACTTTAGGTGTCTTTGACAATAATCAACAAAATATTCTAATAACTTAGTTTGAAAAGACTTTAATATGAAAATGACTCGAAAACTAATGCAAAGTTCTATTAATAAAACTTGAAATATATTATTTAATAAGAAAAATGACTCGAAAACTTTAATGCAGACCAGGGCAGAGTCTTCACGGGGAGCTCACCTCGACCCGTGGTACTAACTACTTCAAATTACTACAACTATAATTACTCTACAACTACTACGAGCATAGTGACTTAGTAGTAACAGAATGACCACCCATTCTGGAAGTGTGAAAATTCAACACTCCAAAATGGGCAGCCATTAGTTGCTGCCCTCTTCTAGACAATTTGTCGGGCCTCTTCGGCATATAGCCTCTTCTTGCTTCAGGCCGGAGCCCAACCTGTATTCTGCAAGAACATTCGGAACCATAATATGGTATAACCCTAACACGCGCCTAACCAGACAAAAGAGTGCGGCTAACACGTGTGGACAAGTTAACAGCTTATTCTCAGAAGAATGACAACTGCAGTCCGTGCAAACGGTTAGCCGCTAAAGACGAATGTTCAAGCAGAATTTACTTATTATTAAAAAAGAAAAGATTATTAGCCTGATTTTCCAGGAGCAGGATATCACTGGTTGCCTACAGTCGAAACAGTGATACCTGCCCTGCCCTTCCTACTTAAAATTAAAGCACACACATTCCAGAGAATAAATTACCTGCCTACCTATTACCTATATTTAAAAAATGGCAAAAATCTCTCGCACACCAACACACTCTCTCCACGATTCTCAATCAAAGTCGGTGTTTCCCCCTACGGGAGACGTCCCGGGACGTCTCCAACACCGACTCAAACCCCACACATACATTCAGGTACGTACCTTGTTTGCTGAAATCGACTCACAAGGTCAGCGATTATTGCGATTTATTTAGACTTTATTGAAAGGAATTTAATGAAAACTTGTAGACGTAAAATATAGAAATGAAAGACTTGTAATTAAATCGTAGTTGAAATAATTACTACGTTCAAAAATAATGCTTCTGCATTTTGACTCTAATTGAAAAGTAATTGAATATAATAATCTGAGGTTCGAAATACAATCGAACTTAAATTGAATAATGTAAAATCGTAAAAATATGCAAGTTGAATTTAATCGCGATTTTGCAATAAAAACGATTGTTCAAAACCGACGCACAATCCACGAAATATTCAATAAATTTATCTCACACACACACACTCACACGTGTGGATCATACGTCGTGCACAACCGTTAACGCTTGTGAGCCGCCACATAATTATAATTCTTAAAACTATAAGCCACGTTCACCGCCATCACCCATTTGTGTAGCACCTGGGCACACGAATGAGTTCAAGCCAAATAGGGACATGAACGTGGCAACTACATACTAGGCTTGATGTGTGCTGAAAATCCTGAGCTAGAAAATGATTATTGAAATAGATCTTCTAACGAGCTAGTAATCGTTACTTTGACTTTATAGAATTTACTTGAAAATATACTTTATAAAATGACTCGAATGTAATATTGAATAATAATTGAAAAAGTCAAAAAATTGCATCTCGTGCAAGAAAACTTTGAAAACTTTAAAAATATATATATATTGAAAACTTTAAAATATTGAAATTTATTTGAAAAAAAATATATATGAAACTTGAATTTATTATTGAAAACCTTGGTTGATTCCTTATTCAAAGTTATATTCTAAACAATGCAAATATGTTCAAAATTAGCCTTTGAAACCAGAATCTACCCACCGCGAATTGGTCTTCTTGGGCATTTCAAATACAAGAATTTAAAGGACTTTACAAGTTAAAGGAAATGCCGCTACTAAAAATATGCAAGTTCTGACTGAATTTAATTCGTATGATTTCGTCTTTTGTCAACAATTCTGTGATAATATAAAATGAACGCGAACGCGAATGCTATTAAATGAAGATCGAGGAAATCGAACCTCCGAATTAATTAAATAAAAATCGCCCGTGAAGCTAAGCCACAAGAAGACCCCTGCCTGAGCTAATTAAATATTCACAACAATGGGGTGTTACTACCCACGAATGTAAAGTATAAAATACTTTACACCCGCGGTCACTATGCTCGCAAACTCAAATAAAATACAACCAATACACTCGTGCCGCTTCGGACCTTTGCGTCCTACGACATGATTGAGTGATCGGAGGAACCGTAAATTTTTTGACTCACCGGTCGTAGATTTCTTCTGCACCTTTGATTGTAGAGATGATACTACGACCGGCTCTGCAGTTGCGAAGTCATCTGTAACAGAAAAATAGCAAAGTCTTTATAGTTTAACCGTCTATCATTCCTCACATCGTTCGTCTTTAATTCTCACTCGAATTCGATATTCCAAAATGTAATTTCATTGTTAATTAGAAGAATTAAAAGTAGATTTTGCTGATATTTACCTGCTGCCTGATGCGACGGTGCCCGATGGAAATCCTTTCCGCAGCTGCTGCGTACCTCTACTTCATCGCGGCGAATAATTCAAAGAAAAAAAAAGAAAAATAAACAGACTACACTCCCGACCGAAATTATTTCCGGCGAACAAACTGACTCTACTCTCGCGATTCAAAGTATACAGGAATTTCGCGACCGAATATGTTACGTTGTAGCAGTCCATTTCAATTCTTTCGGCGGGTTTAAGCACGCGTATATCGAACAAACATAATTTCTAATAGCGCAACAACACTGATTCTATTTCGCGATATACTTTTTCGGATCAAGTGAATCTAAGACCGCATTGCACTCGGCCAGCGAAATCGTTGCGATGTCTTCTGTAACAGAAAATGAGAAAAGTCTTTATAGTTTAACCGTCTATCATTCCTCACATCGTTCGTCTTTAATTCTCACTCGAATTCGATATTCCAAAATGTAATTTCATTGTTAATTAGAAGAATTAAAAGTAGATTTTGCTGATATTTACCTGCTGCCTGATGCGACGACGCCCGATGGAAATCCTTTCCACAGCTGCTGCGTACCGCTACTTTATCGCGGCGAGTAATTCAAAGAAAAAAAAATAAAAAAAAAAAGAGACTATATTCCCGACCGAAATAATGTCCGGCGAACAAACTGACTCTACTCTCGCGATTGGAAAAATTAAGATAATTTCGCGACCGAATTTCATTTCTTTCGGCGGTTTTAATCACGCGAGTATCGAGCAATAATAAAGTATTAATATCGCAACAACACTGACTCTATTTCGCGAAATACTTGTCTCGCAGAAAATGATTCTAAGACCGCATTGCGCGCGGTCACAAAAGCTGAAAATAAAATACATCGCGAACGCGTATACAGCGGAAAATGTCGTAGATATTCGGTTAAAGTATTTTTCAATTTAATTACCAAGCATTGTTATTAGGAATATTGCCATTGTCCTACTTTGGTGTAAAATGAAATTGTGAACGCAATAGTCGACGCGAAAAGATGTATACTTTAATAAACCGGCGCGAAGTTTCGTAGAAATATTCTCAAACGTTTCGCAAGAAAAATATTTCTTATATCCGGTTCACGAAAAATAAACGGCACGATGACTCGATTCAATCTAACGTAACTCACGGAAAATATAAATTCCCGTTGTAGATGTACCGCGAACAATGTTAGGTACGACCAATGTCAAGGGCGATAACAAGTAGGCTTCGACCGCTGCGATGTCCATTGTGTTCTTGTTTACGTCTCAAGTAACCGGGCTTCTTTGTATAGTGGTACCTGGAATTAGAAACCAAAACACGATAAGAGTTAACAGTCACAAATTTATCCAAATTCTAAGTACAAACAGCGAAATTCATAAGCAAAACTAATTAAATTGTGATAATATAGTAAGCAAGAATTAATAGAAATAAAGAAGGTATTTTCCAAAAAGTTGAAAAATTATTTGTTTAAATCATACTGAGAAAAGTGGACTCGATTCAAGAATTTTAAATGTAATGTATTGAATGTGTATGGTATACACGTATATACTATGATAGGATATAGAATACAAATGAATTGAACAAAGATAAATGTTCTAAAACGATGTCACATACCTTGGAAACCACCCAGGAGCTCCTATGAGTACGTACGTCTTCACCCCCCGGCCGCCGAGCAGAGACTGATGCGCGCCCGTGTCAAAGTCACGCCAGGTAAACTCGGGAGTCGGCCGGTCACGGTCGGTTGCACTCGTACATAGGTACCCGCCGGGGAATTTCTTCGATCTATTACGACATAATAAAATCTATGTTAACCTTGAGCGGACCGTTATTAAACCGTAGCATTTTCAGGATTTATTGCTAACAATTAAACAATTATATATTTTGCACAAATAAAGAAAACTTTTGACTATAACATCGTACAAATTCGAACTATATTTTATAAAGTTGATATTAAATATTAAGTTGCAAATCGCGATTGCAAATTAATAACAATCAATATAATTATTTATAAAATTTGAATATTTAATATAGTTCTACTGCCTCTATTAATCAATCTCTATTAATTAATGCAATTGCAATCAATCGGTGTGTTACTCAGTACTAATAATGTATGAATAATAAATGAATTTTACTTCGGGAGGTTGACCGGTGCGTATCATGAAGAGGTATTGACTCCAGGACGTTTTATCACAGACTAAAGGTTAATGGCGTACTTGGCAATGTCAGGTCGAGTGTATTTTGAAGTTTGGTTGTACTTGTTCCGTGAAGCCTCAACAATAAAGATGGAAATACCAGGTTCAGTCTTGTCGGGGCGACCTTGAAAAAGCATAAAAGAGCAACTTACGTGTAATCTCTTGATGTTCCTCTTTCTGACAACCACGCAGAATGTTCAAACTATTTAAGTAAATTTGCGATTTGTCTGCATAACTTTATACCATTTTTTGAATCTTTATTTTTCTGACGGGGGCGTTGCAAAACCATTACCACAGACGAGGTATTGGATAGAGTCTAGAGCCCTCAAAACCAGTGACATCGAAAAGCACGGGGATGAGTGGTCTATTCAATACCTCATCTGTGGAAGAGCGAAATCACGAAAAATCGTAAAATTCAACCAGTTTTTAGGACGGCATTCGCTCAATTTTACAGATAGCGACCTGAGACTTGTACCATTGATTTAGTTAGGAAATTCTACGGCAGATCAACCTATAATAGTTCTACTTTTCGAAAATTTCATTTTTCGCAAAAATCTGAAGGGGGTAGGTCAGGATTTTTCGCGATTTTCGTAAATTGCCTGCCATTTCCGTAATTTTTGAGCTATTAAAACGATTCGGGGCGTTTTGGACGCGGAATCCGAAGCCGAATAAGACAGTGAAAGAATTATTTTGATATCTAAAAAATTGTAGAAATGGCGAGCGATTTACGAAAATCGCAAAAAATCCTGACCTACCCCCTTCAGATTTTTGCGAAAAATTAAATTTTCGAAAAGTACAACTATTATAGGTTGATCTGCCGTAGAATTTCCTAACTAAAACAATGGTACCAGTTTCAGGTCGCTATCTCAAAAATTGAGCGAATGCCGACCAAAAAACTGGTTGAATTTGACGATTTTTCGCGATTTTCGTATTTCCTTCGTCATTTCCGCAATTTTTGAGATATCAAAATGACCCGGGACGTTTTGGAGGCGGAATCCGATGCCGAATAAGACAGTGAAAGATTCAGCTCGATATCTAAAGATTTGCGGAAATGACAAAGGAATTACGAAAATCGCGAAAAATCGTCAAATTCAAACAGTTTTTTTAATACGCATTAATACGCATAAACTATAACTTCTATATCGTATTCTTACTAATAATCGACGGACATCCTAGATTCGAACCGAAAATGGTAACGTAGTGAGTGACACTAAAATGGTAAGAGGACTCTAGAGCCCTCCAAACCAGTGACATCGAAAAGCATGGGGATGATCGGTCTATCCAATACCTCGTCTGTGCAGATACGAACCATCCAGCAAGCGGTAGGTTTGTTGTTTACAAAAAGAAACATTTGGATAACAAATTATTGATGTAAAATACGAAATACAAACTCTAACCGAATAAAATTTAAGTTTTCATTTAGGAGTACAATACAGTCCTTATGTCTTGGGAAAAAGATCATTTTTTCTCCCGTCATGTTAAATTATTATGGAAATATATAATCATAAAGAAAGATTGTGATATAAGGAGATAGGCCACCAAAGAAAAATAAAAGATACAGATTTTATTATCAAATAATACATGTAAATGTTTTTTATTTATTTCATACATTTTGTGTAACAATAGCACCGAACAGTCGCTCATAATAAATTTTACCAACAAGAGTATAATAGAAGAATTGATCCAGTTTTTTCGCTGTGGCTCAATTATTATTTTAATATAATGCAAACGTATATTGGACATTAAGTCTTAAACCGACATTTCTTTTGGAAAGGAAATACAGTAAAATACGTTGCTCTCCTTTAACACGTTGCCTGCCACACGTGTTTACAACAAAATCCCCGTCAGGGGATTCAACAGTATTATTATCTCCTGTCAAATATTTGTCTAAATATGTTCAAAAATCCTTTGGAATGAGTCACGGAAGTAAGAGGGAAAGGGCCCAATGAGAATTCTTGCTGGCATTCGAATACGGGTGACGTGGCCTGATGTGAACTTTTGCTGTCACCCGAATACGGGTGACACGGCAGTCAACGTGTTAATTAAGAATAGCGTTAAAGTAAAGAAACTTTTTCTAAAAGCGTTTAATACGGATAGTTTAAAAATAATATTAAAGGATAGTGCTGCATTAATTTCCAATTGAACACCTAATATACAATTATTTGGGCTACGCTGTAATTCAATTTTCTCGAAATCAGTATAGGTATTAAGAAAAAAGAAATGTCCGTTTAACGTAAAACGCCGTATACAAATATATTCTCATTTTTGTATTTATTTCCTGATTTAGCAATATCGATTAATGTAATAAATATTGAATTTTTTATGTACTTAATGTTCCGAATTTGTAATAATACATTTGTTTATACACACATACATACATACACATATCCACCTATACTGAGATTTTCTAAACGAAGGGGAGACTGAGTATACTAGTAAATGTTGTATATAATATGAAATAAAGGAACTGTCCTGATAATGGAAATACAAAACGTTTAATATTTGTTCTCTATTAAATCTTAATATCGATATGTTTAGTGGAAGGATAAAAATTGTGTAAACTATTGTAATAAAAGATCCCGAATATTGTGCGTTTCTTTACAAATAAAAAAATAAATAATTGTCTGTAGATAAAAGAAATATTTCAAACATTTATTCATGATTGTTGTCATAGACATCCGCTTTGATGTATGGGAGTAATTTATTCATTAGCGGTGGCAGTACAAACAACTAAAACGTAATCTACTTGTTACGTATTAATGGTAAGAAATTCTAGATCACAGAATTATTGTGAGTCTTTTTTTAACCAATTATATCCAAAATTATATCAATTTTAGTTATTTTGGAAGTAACGAGTTATGGCAATAGCGCACAATTTCTTTTGTTTGCACTTGAATAAAATTTCTATAAATACGTGTACAATGATTTATCAGTGCGTGTCTATAATAGTTGTACATTAAATCTAAGTATGGCTATGATATCAAATCAAGTTTGTACGATTGAACCATTTCGAAGACATTTCAAATCAGTATCACAAGACTATAGTATTTAAATCTTACCTAATAGTCAGACTTGGATTTCGAAACATTTCTTATAATATAAACAAGTTTGTCCGTTAATTATCGAGATCCACAGTATAACTGTTATATCATTTTGAAGAAAGTTGTGTTGCATTTTTCGTCAACTTTGTATCGTTTAATGTTAATTATGGACTGAAGAGATATAGTTGGGATTATATGGTGCCTGTCTCGCGTATAGTTCATTTGTTAACTGCGGTGGTGGCTGTGATATTCCTGAAAGACGCGAGTTCTCATAATACATTCAATATCTATTATGTATTCATATGTTATATTCTCATGTATTGCTATGAACGATATTTAAAATTTCTATAAAAACAATTAGAAAAGCAAAGATACACATATGCATCAGAGATAATGCTTCAATTGATTTCAATATTCTGACTGTAAATTTCTAGATTATTTAATATGAGTGTTGATAAACTTGAGTAAAATTTATAATATTTTTTGTACATATCAATTTCAAACATGTCACCATTAAATTCTATTAAATTCTGTCAATAGAATAATCACCTGCTGAAGCTGTGGGATATGTATTATACCCCATTTGTTGTGGCACACTCGGCGTTTGAATTACAGTCACACTAGGTACTTGTACTTCTGTAACAAATGCTCATGTAACATGCAAAAACAGTGTAATTATTCTTACTCAATTTCCAGAGACAGTAAACGAATGTTCATATAAATAATGTGAAGGTGATTTTAACAGAATTGGATCGGAACAGAAGTGTTCTACTTTCATTACAGTAGGTGATTTGTAAGGAATGGATTTATATACAGTGGAAGATCATAAGTGTTTATTATGCAAGAATACAATAGCGAAACACTTAACATTACATTTACATAGCCACATAGATTTTGTAATATATTATATAGTCTATGTGAGGTAATAGATTCTGTGTATTAACACAGTAATATTCCGAAAATATGTCAGTATAAAATTGCTCAGAAAAATACAACGCATCTGGAAGCAAAAGTTAGCAGCACTGCTGGATTTAGTTCTGTTTCATTACGTATCATTTAATACATAACGTTGTTTGTATTTCTGTATATAAACGTGTAAAAAAACAGAAAACTGAGTTGAAAATTTGTTCTTGTTATCAAAAGCAGTTATAAATACTGTATATCTGTATTTTTGAACAGACACGACCTGCATGTCAAATACATACTATTGCTAAACTCTTTAGAATTACATGACATTAACAAAAATAAAAATAAAAAACCATTACTACTTTTATAAACATAACTGCGAATTTAAATAAAAACATGTCATGGAATGTATTGACCCCTGCTTGTCAATTTGGTAGACAAATTTCTCAACTGAATTGAAATTCTCCATATCACATGAATAAACAATGGGTTACAGGCACATTGAATGATCATTGCATATACATGTTTGGCACAGTCATACCAATGATAGTCTTATTTCTAAATTCTGGTGAATTGTCCGTTCAAAAATAAATCTTTGCAATAAAATCTTGTTCTATGTATAACATCACTCTGACCATTATTACTCAAATACTTATTGACTGGTAAATCCATCAATACATACACAATTAGTGTTATAGGCCAAAATTTCTACAATAGCAAATATACGTTAGGAAGTTTAAAGCCATGTTAATATTTATAGATTTTAGTGCAAGATTATATAGGAAATAAAGCATGATTTATCATTAAAAAAATGTTGTGCCCTGACATACGAATACAGGATACTTTTCTCAAGACAATGTCAGGACAAGTGGAGGATGTAGTGAAATAGATTCAGGCCACAGTTGGTCCTAAAAAGAATTATACGACTAAATTAGTCGTCAGGTACACAATACAAAAATGTACATAATTAGTGCTGTTTCATTACATGTTTTGATTTACGCATAACATCTGTTACGCTAAATTGAGATATGTGCGTATGCTGTGTAACTATGATTATGTACATCTATTATGTATATATTAATATGTATATATTAATGTAAAAGCACTTTGTGCACATATACAATTATATTTAGCTTTTATTTTTCATATATATAAAATATTCGTTATGGCTGTCTCTGCAAATTATAAATGAATGATAGTTTGGAGAGTGAATTGCAGCATGTTTACAGAATTATTCTAACATTGTTGAACATCTGTTTAAAAGAAAACTCTATTTGCAATATCAAAAAGAGCGTATATACTTATAATTTTTAGAGATTTAAGTGATATTTCTATGTTGATAAAAAGCTAAATTTATAGTTAAAATCTAAGAGAAGAACGAATTTTTATAAATGCAAAAGTTTTAATTAACTGATGTGTAATAAATGCTTCAGGATTAATGATAACTAATGAAAATAACTATTAATGTACTGTACAAGGCAATTATGTTCTCTAAATGAAGATGTATGTAATTAAAGACAACTCTTACTTCCATAAACTGTCCCTTGATGACGTCTACGGTACCATGGACAACAACTACAGCATAAGCAAGATATACAGCATACCACCAATGAAACAACAATGGCGACAGCAATAATCATTACAGCAATGATCCTGCAAAAAGAAGTTAAAAAATAAGTGATTTGCAAATGAGCCTTTCATTTTGATAGTGATGCACAGTTTTTCTCAATGGTATCTAACTACACTCTATTTGAACAAAATTGTTTTTAAATTAGACTTACACCACTTTCAAAATAAACAATTCGAGTAATCTTTGGTGTTTGTAAATAATCAGGGAATATAATGAATCAGTGTGAACAGAATGACATTCTCTATTTTATACTAAACAATTCATACCAAATAATAGAAGAATGTATACAATTACGATTGCATCGCGAATATAGAAAATTGAAAAAGACTTTGCATAAGAAAAGACCTAAAAATCATTTATAAATCCTATGATTGGGGCTTACATTGTCATCAAGTTATCGAGTATATTCGTAAATCAGTTATCGAGATTTGTAATTAGACTTTCTACTAAACGTAAACCATGTAAGTACGTCCAGAACAACTGTGCGTCGGTGAGTAGTATTATACGTCTGCGTTTGCATTACGAAAACATAGAATTTTGCTATCACATGTACGATCTTGGTATGTGATTCGGAATACTCTGTTCCGTAGAATTATGTCCCGGATGCGAGAGCTTCTCCCACTTTAAATGTGGCAAGCAACAAGAAGCGAAGAGCACGAGGCGCTCTTCTCATTCCGTGCTTTGGCACTTTGCTGTGGATCGACGATTCGAAGATAAAATACTGACAACAGTGTATCATTGAAAATTGTTAGACAAACTATTTTGTGACTTTTTGGGTATGTAAAACCTTAAATTATTTTTAAGAAAACTGGAACATGGAGTCTCTGGTACTTTGAAGACGTCAATTATTCACGATTCTATTCAGTAACTTCAAAGAAATATCTCAAATGCTTTTGATGGCTCGAAAATATATCAGATGTAGACATTATCTGTTTCAAAGGAAAGTGATATGATTGCAAACGAAAGATCGATATCAGGATGATATTTTTCGAGATTTCAAAGCCGTCGATGTTTTTTTCTATGGCAACAATCGTAATATGTTCTTCGTGTAAGTCCTTCAGTACGACAAAATCAGATCCCTACTATCAAATATATCGACAACATTCGTATTGAGCAAAAGAATATGTATTTTCTAAGCCAGTCAACTAATTTGTAAAACTACAACTGCATAGCTTAAATTAATAAATAGACAAACAATATACTACTTGCAAATTTATTACGTAATTGTTGAAGTGTAACACTTCCGTTATCGACATTTTACGAATATCTTGATAAGCTAGAAATCGTTATGATAAATCGCTACGCCCATCTCTACTACGAAAATCGTGATAAATATATGATTAAAATGTTGCTTATTATGATGTTTCAAAATGCTTATGTTCTACAATAATGATTATTAAAAGTATACCACGCTAATATCGCTATTTCCAAAGAGAATTATGATGCCTTACCACGATGAGCTGACAATGAATTCATCGAACTTGCAGCAATAGCTCTTATGCCTTTCAATATCGTAGCAACAGTAGCTTGCGTCTGGATGCAGCAACGATGGGCATGAATTAACGAATTCCTCCACGAAATTGGAGCTGTGTCCGTAACTGCAGTCCATTCCTAAAAACGACGTCTTATTAGACGCTGTAGCATAACACTTGCAATAGTGTATTTGTTTGTGATGGGAAAGGTAGGTAGACGGATGGAATAACGAAGAGTTAAATTAAAATAAAGATTGTATTAGAGGACACTGCGATTGAGAGGAGCTGCTGACGTTAGGCATTTCGCGATAAGGGTAGCGTGAGAACGTCGTCACAGCACTCTGTATTGTTAGTAATAAGGGTGATGAAAAGTCGTCACAAAATCATATCATTTGCAAAGTTATTTTTAAATGATATTAAGTACCGTTGTATACGGAACGGATAATATTGAATGTTTTTAAAAAATGTCATAATTCCCATTATCTCGGGAAGACACATTATACAAATGATTCGTATTAACTAATCTCATTTTCGGCAGACGCAGATAAATACATACACACGTACACTAATGAAGACAGATCTTTCATTCACGAATTTTTAGAATGTAGATAAATGATGTAACACATTTCCGTGTCAGTCTTTTCGTGAAGTACCAAATTTAGAACTTCAATAACGATGATATCATTGATTACGATCATGAAAATTTGTTGCGAACGTAGGAGGTACCGACTTAACAAGTTTCCAAGCCGTACAAAAATACTGTGTGTCATGATTGCATTTCGACGGCCGATTTCAGAATGTTGTTGAAGAAAATTGAACAAAAAAACAGATATGTAATATGTAACACACATGTAATATCCGAGTTACTGATAAAGATGTTTTTATCAGTGACTCGCATATTAAATGTGTGTCTTCATTAGCTTGCAATGAAGATTGCAATTATTCTGGTGCAGAACAATGTTCCATTCGACAAACGTAAAATAATAATAACGTTCTTTCTTGGTTGAAGAAACGTTTATTGGCAATCGTAATTTAATCTTACGATTACGTAGAAACAGATTAATCTGATAAGATCGTTTTCGGGTCTCATATTTCAATTACTTACGGCACATAAAAATTAGTTAATCCTCGTAGGAAGGTAGTGTGCAATACTTGTTAATAAAATAACAATTAAACATTTCGTCTATATATATTGCATGCTAGATTATATTTGTTTAAAAACAACAATTCTATAATGTGACTAATTTGAAAAGATTCGAACTATTTTTAAACGTCTACGGTAATATTGTGGAAGTAATATTTTATAAATTTATTTAATATGCATGTTAGATACACAGGAACATAAGATGAATGTAACCAAGGTTTTTCCTCCAAACCAAATGAAATTTCTTGAAAATAAACAAATCAAATAAAAATGTCAGACTACTATCAATTATACTTGCACTCTAATCATAGCACGTGTAGTCACTCTCTTATAAGAATTTACATTTCCAAGTAATTTAATTTAATCGTAAATCCAAATTAAATACTTCACGATAACACTACGTAATTCCAAGTAGTCACATCTAAGAATGATGAAATATGAAATTTAATGCGAGAATCGTTCTTCATCTTTGTGTATAACAAACTATTTCTCCGGAAATATGATCTCCGTGTATAATCATAAAATGATACGCCTACGACAATATATGTATATATCGTTGCGTATCGCATTTACTTCATCCGCTCATACGGTTCATTTCGAAATAATTGAAACATTCTTAAGAGACGAAATAAAAAAAAAACTCGTGTAAGAGACGAACAACTTTGTAATGGCATCGGTTAACAAAATGAAGCCATGATTCGACTGTGAATAGGAGACCATATCTCATAATACGTTCACCTTATCCATACACGGAGAACTTGACGGAGAACGTGATACTAAAATATGCATAACACGCGTGAGCTTAACAATGAATGGTTTGTGTGCGATGTATAAACATTCGAATGCTAATCAGGTTCTGAGAGAAAATTTGGCCTATCGTATCAATGAGTCACCCTGCCAATATCACATGACCGAAGGTATTTTGTTAACACTATAATCGAGAAATGACATTGTGTATAATCGAACATATTCAAGATTTAAACGAATGCCTGTACTACATCGTTCACCACTCCCACTGAACAATACATAGTGTTATTGAATTGCATTTTACACTGACCGTACGCGAATCCTGCATTTAGGCAAGCAAACGACAGCAAAATGATGGCACGTGACATTTTGCTTGATCTCTATTGTTGAGCAGTCGTACTTTAAGAAAATTATTCGTCACAGTCGTTAGATGACGGCTGATTACTTGTACAACCCGTATTCAACCGAGCACAAGTATTCTTGCAGCCCACTTCCCGTATACACGACTACGGCACAAAGTGGTTGACGAGAAATTGGAAGACAATGACGAATACCAGTATGACTCACCAGATGTCAGGTTGGACACTCGTGTGGCGCGAACATTGTCGAAAGTAGCCGAATAGACTGTTCGAATTGAAGCGGGAAACTACAATTATGGAATATCGGAGTTGACTTTTACACAAGTGTCTTAAAATCGACGTTATTAAATATTATTGTGCTACTAAACGGTAGAAGAATATATAGGTATATAATAATTTTACATATTCCTATTTCATGTATTTATTCCTCTCCATATTATTAACGATACAAATATATTATAGAATCGTGCAAAAATAATAACATAAAATCTACCACCTCGAAAATATGATCACACTACAGTTTCTTATATAAAAATAAAAACAGTAATATAACTATTTTACGGAATGAATAGTTTAATTAAATAGAGATAATATTTGAATTAAAAAGAAATTTTTTGGCTTTTTTCATAGATATTACGATTTATGTCACTAAATTCTGTTAATATTTAGTAATTTAAAAAGCTTTGTTTTTACGAATTTCGTATTATCTTGACATAAACAAATCAAGGTTAGGATATCTTTTCCTTAATTAGGTCAGCAACAATCTCACCCATTTGTCTGTCATGTTGCAATACAAAGGAGTGATGATAACCTTGCTCACAAAGTATTGCTTCTATATTTGGGTGTTGAGATATCAAATCCTTGTAATACTTTATTGGAGTCCAGCCATCACAATTGCCGTAGTAGAACCAAAGTTTATTTTGATATTTGAAAAGCACGTCATCATCCCGTTCATTTACAAGTTCCATTTCTTCTTTTCCCAACTTTAGTACTCTGTCCAATGCACGAGGATTTAATAATTGAAGTACAGCTTTAGTGCTTTTTGCAGGGATGCCATATATAATTCCAAATAAGCGAATAAGAAAAACTTGTATAGCGAGTGGCAACGATGTGAGCAACCAAGAAAAGAGAACAAGAAGAGAGGAAATACGTGTTACCTAAAAAAATTTATAATTTCATTATTACGTCATAATTTTTATCTTGTATACAAATAAATAATATAGTATGTTAACTTACGATTCTTGTGAAGAACTGCCCATTAGGAGTTTTAGCCATATGTTCTATCGTTGGAAATAACATATAACATTTCTCTACTTTTGTCGAGATGGACTCATCTTTCAATAAGTTTAGTACGAACCAACTTCCTATAGAATGCCCTATAATATGTAGTTTTGCGTCTTCTGGGACATATGTTTTGATGAACTCTTTCTATAAGAAATTTATAATGAACACAAAGCAAACTCTCTCAGGATAAATTAATATGTAATAAAAGAAAAACCTTGTGTTCCAGTTGAGCCTGCAAACTATAATGTTCACTCCATGCCGAGTCAGTGGGCATAGTAACCTCCAGATTTTGAGGTGGTTGTACATGACCTGCATGCCCAACTACCCAAACAGGTGTCTCAGGAGGAAGATTCGCTTTAAGAGTTTTTACAAAGTCCTCGTAGAAGTCTGGAATACCTGGATTTCCAGGGATAAGAATTACCAGATGTTTACTACCATCTGGTGACAGACCTTCCTCCACCCATCGCCCTTCTGTAAGAACCTGGGTTTGAACACCATTGCATGGAACCATAGCACGCTGCATTTTTCTTGTGAATTATGGAAATCTCTGTAAAACAGACACTGTCAGTACAGATGGAAAAGTGGTTAGAAAATTTCACCTTTGATTTTTACCATGATTTACAATGTAAGACTTTCTATTATACCCTAAATTTCTCTACATTTTCAGTGCACTATTAGAAAGTACAATGTTTATATATTTTCAAAGTGATTATTGTTGATTTAAACGAACGAACACAAAAAGATCTTAACGAGACAGTATACGTACATCACTTTCAATCCGGAACAACAAACGCTTCAGAACACTCGCAGTTAACTACCCCAGATGAGGCATTGGGAAAAAAATCTGCGCAGTATTTGTGACAGCGGCGTAACAGTTATTTAGAACACGTAACGGTACACAGTATATAGAACACACCATAAATCAATTTATTTGTGGTATTATTAAATGTTCATGCTACGAAGTATTTTACACGAAAAAATAATTCTTAGGAGTCAGTCTGTGAATATATAATCTGTAAAGTGTATGGGGAGAACTCCGGGTTTGATCAAAAGTCAAAGTACAAGCATAACCACGATTTCAAATTCACGTTACCCGCTGACGCAGATAATAACGATTAATGCGAAAAATTTCATACAACGTTGGACTTGCTCAGTTGGGAAAGTGATACGTTTGAAGAACGAAGAGTCCTGAGGTCAAATCCCGTGTGGGGGGAGAAGATAGATAGGTGGTTTGTTTTTGTTAGTTTCATATTTTTTTGCTTTAAATCAAGGTTTATTATTGTTTCCGATGCATAATATTCATGTAATCTTGTTTATTAAACGTGCTAAAAATATTGTTACTTTTAAAACGTTTACGAGACGAATTAGGCGTAAGGTTGATTTTCAATTAATATTACGTGGAAAACAGTTACGCGTAAATCACATTTAAAAACAACTCAAGTACGTTAACACTATCTGCAATGTTCCGTGTGTGAAAATCGACGTTTGAGTATAGTGTGCGAATATATGAATCCATACCAGTCGGGAACTCTTTTACATGACCAGAGACAAGACCACAACAAGCGACAACTCTTGATAACTGTGCCTACAGACCCGACGCAAAAAACATTTCATTAGTAAACATTTTCAAAAGTGTTATACGTTCGATTATATCGTATCACAGTACTTTTTACTTAATTTATATTCTATTCAATGTCATAGAAAACTAAATAGCGTTGTAAGAGACGTGAATTTTTGAAAGCTTTAAATGGTGACCATTCTGAAAACGTAAACAATATCGATTTTGAAAATGTATATTACTGCTCGAGAATAATCAGTTTTTCGACCAATTTTGCGTTTCATTCAACTAATACTATGACTTAGGAATAGTTCGATTTGACTAGGTGACTCTGAAGTTTTCAAAATTAAAAAATGAATGTCTAACCATATACATACATATTTTGTCTATATCGCAGTGGTTTTTATACTCACCACACGCTACAATCTGTGCTTGCTCCAAACCAAATGAAGTGTTCGTCGCAATGGTCTTCTCCCCTTGTTAGTTTGTGTAACCTTATGCAGTTGGGATGACGAATAAAACGATGCGTTAAACAGTACGCTTATTTACATACGTGATTCCGATTAACTTAATGAATTCCTTCAACTAATATAGTCAGTTTCACAATTCATTGACACACTTAAGAAATTCAGATGACTCACAGCCTATCTCAATCGTTTGAAACATCTTATACATCATATCAACTATTTAATTCAATAGTATTATGTTTTTCTTCGGCAATCATGCACTACGTAATTAGACTACTTTTACCAACTTGCAGAAACTGTATCCTTACCAATCAATTCATTTACAAAACCGAGAAAAAGAATATCATTATTCCATCATAAAGTTTACCTCAATCACGATAGGTGGTCGTTCGACAGGTGGCAGCCGACCGCCATTTTGGTATCTTGTTTGGTAGCAGATTTCCTACGATACACCGCGATAGTGGCAAATCCGGCGATACGTAGCTCCAGGAAGATGAAGCGAGAGGGAACGAGGTAGCCGCGTCGCGTTGAGTCGTGTTGAGTTGTACCTACCACTGATTCCGGCCTGTAGAAAGATGGCGGAGGGTAATTCGAAGGCGCCTCGTATAGCGTCTCGTTCATTGCGCATGCGCAGACCAAGTGTGTGTGACCGCGATGGTGTCGGTAGGCGGAGCGGTATTCAGACGCAAGTTGTACCGGGTGGTACCGCATCACTGTCAGCAAAAACCGCATGAAACGGCAGCACTGGCTTCGCTGGTGTACCAACGCAAAAGGGGTAGGGGTCCAGGTTCACCGTGGGGCAGGACGGAAGTCCAACTGCAGCTTGGCGCCAGAGGGGTGCAAGGGGAGGCGCCATACTGACGGCGACGCGCACGCAATGAGCGCGCAATCGGATGACTGACCACCGTATTATTTCTTTAATCCAAATCATTCACTCAGTTGAAATTCGATTCTTACGTTGCCGCATGGATTCGTACTCCGATGGTAATTCCCACGTCGATGTACCGTCATTAAAATTTCGACGGTTGTCGTGTTTTAAGGGCAAATGAAATTTACGGGGATTGTGAGGTTAGAAAATTTGATGATGACTATATGATTATTAATCGTATGTCGTGGAGAAAGTTCGATTTGACTCGGTGACATTAAAGTTTATATTTTAAATCAATTTTTTATAAGAGATTGCATCCAAAAACGAGCACTCTATTGGTGTACAGTCCTTTTTAGGGGATTTTAGTTTGATTTCTTCTTTTGCCTTTTTATTACTTGATATGCTTGTGGAACGAATAATTGATGGATCAAGGAGGAAAATCTGACTTTTCTCAATATATTAAATAAACAAGACATTACGATTCAACAGGTTTAACAGTTAAATCATTGTCTTTTAGTCTTTAGTTTCATTTGAAATGTATTGAATTAAAGTTTTTATATTTAATGCAGAACATTGGAGAAATAAACAATTTCGCTATCATGCTTCTATTTGGTGATACAGAAACCAATATTTTCATATACCTACATGTATCAATGCGGTGGAAAAATGGAAAAATATGTGGTTAACTGAAAGCATTACATATTGTATGCTATAGTTTCATTGTTGTTTTTAGATGAATAACTGAAATTGTCCTTTTATTATGTATACACGTGTAAAATTGAATGTAATTGTGAAAGAGTTTGACGAAAATGCAATGGTAACGTGTATGAAAAACTGAAAAAGCTTTGCCGGCTGTGTTCTATATTGTTTGATAAAAACCTTCAATTTTTCACGAACTAACAATTCCCGCCGTGCGATGCGGTAAACAAAAGAGAAACGTTGTTTAATAAGATAACGTATCAATTGCTTTTTATTCATTTCTAATAATGTGATGCGTGTGCGGAAGATGTGTTATAGATATAATCTTCAGTCAATGTAAGTACTGAATGATTGGTTTAATGTATGTATCAGGAATTGTCAGTGAAATTAAGTTATTTAATTAGTAATTACTATTAAAATGTACTCATAACTCATAAGTTTAATTTCGATCGTGATTTCAGGGACGTACAGTCATTATGTAGTAATTTTCTAAATAAACACTGGCAGGAAACATAATTTTTATTATAGTTAATGAACTAATTGTTAATATACTTTAATTTCAGTTAAATTACATCTTTTTGCGCCGCCATATATGGATAATTTGCAGCAAATTTTTAAGGCAGGTTTCATTCTTTGAATAGAATTATATATTAACAAAGCAACAATGTATAGTAATTATCAAAAGCAAAAGGTGAATTGTTGTTCTGTTAAAAGATTTTAATACCTCTGGAGTTCTTGATTACGTACAAACTAGTAAAGTGATGTAGAATCACGTCTCCGTGAGAAAATGTTATAATCTATAACGAAACTGTGATCAAAGTTACCACATTCAAATGAATACGGATAATTATAATATATTCCATACAAAATCCATTATTCTTCGTAATGCGTTCGGTGTTTCAACTCTATTTCTCAAACTTCTACGCAACAATCTGTGACCCCAAAATTTCTGTTATTTGTTAATCAATTAAAATTCTTGATGTGAATTACGAGTGACTCTACATTCGAAATCAAAGTGTCTATTTGCAGATATGCACCTGTATGTATGTGTTTACATTCATGGATATACCTATATGCAAACGAATATGTGTGTACTTGTTAATCCAACAATTAATATTTATAGCTTGATATATTTTCCATATGGAAATGGCGACGTGGTATTATTTAAACACGCAAAAAACAAATGGGTATCCCGCGTAATGTATTTTCATTTGAAATCGCTCAAAAGTAATATTTACCCCCATTTTTGAGTCAGACTGTTAACGATCGTGCTGATCGCAAAAAGGTTCCACTTTTTTGCAACAAAACGAGCGAATGCACGAGTTTTACACGAGCACCATTAGGGCTCCTGTTCGGGGGCTGTGAACTATGATATCTGGCGGCGATTTATGAAAAATTAAACTAGTTCTTATTATTCAGCTGAAGTTAGTTCTTGAGACTTGTGTGAGTCCTAGTTTTAACAAAAATGGAATATCTATAACACGTCAAAGACTGGTCCTATACAATTCGATTCCTCGTACCTACAACGCACAGCACGTAATAAAATTCGGGATATCCTTGTATTTCGAAATTAACTTTATTGTTGTTTCCATCGTCACCGATTACTTCTATTTTTGTAATTGCTTTATTTATTTTGTTACCGAAACGTGAGAAAATAACGTTCGCGGAAAGAATGACAATAATCACATTTTACAATTAACCCCAAAAATGGCGTAAATTATTTTTAGGTTAAGTAATTAGAGTATCAATGATAGTAATCATTCCGAACAAGTTCCTTTATTTTACCCATGATATGCGAGGCAAATTCTCGTTCGCGATGATTTCCTATAATGCAAATTCAGACAACGCGTATCGTATTAATTGCGTTATATGGAAGGCTACTGTAAATAATATTTCAAAGCGCGGGGGAAAAAATGTAAATTACTTCGATGCTCGCCGGACAAAGATCTCGTAAAAGTCCGAAAAAAAGAGGCGCGACCGTGGAAGGTGTGACCGAGGTACTGGGCGTGCCAGTGGGCGTGGCTTTAGGACATCCGCTAGCCTTCTAGGCGTTCCGTCAGTTTGTTCCTGAATCGGGTAGTGGGGGTAACGGCATCGAACCCCGCCAGCCGCAGTCACAATTCAGCCGCTCGATGGTGAACATGTTACAGTGTTTTGCGTTAAGGGGTGGCTCTCTTTTTACCGGAAGTGAAGTTTACTTATCCGCCAATTAAATCGTAACGTCAGCGATACCTGTTTACCGTTCTTTCTCCATAGAACGTGATTCAGTGAAAACTTTCCCCCAACCGGTGAACGATTAAACAAACTGCGAACGCGTTCGCAGTTCAAAATTTCTGTCAAAGAAATACGAGTGCATCGACATTATAAAACGTGATTATTCAGTTTCGCGCATCGCGTGTGTGTGTGAATCGTCACGAATCGCGGGATGATTTTTGTGAAATTGCCGTGCTACGTGTACAAAAGGAGAAACGTTCGGTTTCATCGTCAGCTTTAAGACCGGCCGGCGCCCGCATTAAAGGGAATATAGTCAAAGCGCCTTTCAACTGACGGCTCCGCTTAAACACCGTCTTTTCTCGCGTTTCGTTGTTTCTTTCGATCTATACCGAACGATCGTTATCATTTTGACAAAGTTCCAAGACAGCACTCCGTTCTTGGTGACGTTCGAGAAACTATAACCTCGAAATGAGTGCGTATTTGACACGATTCAAGGAAAGCAACTCGGAAGAATAGTAGGAATCGTTATCCGTCGGATATTTCTTTACACCGGTCGAAAATGTAGCTTCCTAAGATTCTCAGTTATCATCTTCTTTTCAAAGAAGGGAATCACGGAAACGGAATGTCTTCGTTCGCAAACGTTTACGTCGGTCCGCCCGGTTGGTCGTTTAAATTAACATTTTCCTATTAAAAAGCAATCGGCAACATAATAATAATACAAAACGACAGACACATATTTCGTCGTTCAGTTGCAAGAGTATCGCAGCAAAACCGGTGTGACAAACGGAACTTTTTCATGCAAATCAAACGCGACAGCATTTTCGCGAACTCCACTTGCGTTTCTTTTGTTTACACACTCGTGCTTCGTATGGGAACTCAATGTCAGAAAGTGAATAGTGAACAAACAAGTGAATCAGTGATACACTCAAGCCGGAAGAAGAATTACATGGAATAACGACTTCCGACGGATTCTTCAGCGCGACATCATTTTTATGGAGGATGAGCTTGTAAACGGATATTTTTCTTTCTGTGGAGTATCCTCCAGGATGGTCGAAACCTGCCTTCAGGTTGCGTCTACCTAGTCATCACAGTGGAGTTCTGCTTAATCGCAGGTAAATATCATTCCTTTCTGCACGTGTTAGAACGAAATATACTGCCGAGTCAGGTCGGCTGCGTACTTCGAATCGTTTTTCGAGTGACACGAACGAATACTTTTCGAACTTTACGTCGTTTCACGGAATATTCCGGACGTTCCGTTGTTCGAGATATGTTGCTACGTTGTACACATGATGTGCAAAAATGCAGTGTTTACAAATATCTGTGGATTTTCGACATTCTCACGTGTTTGTGATCTTATGATAAATGTGAAGACGGTGGGACGATTTTTAGTCGGGATGCGAGTATTTGGCAAAGAGGTTATGTTTCGTCGAGAAATTCGGAAGTATTAGATCGGAAATTTTTGTCATTGATTTCCTTAAGCTCTGTGAAGGATGTTTCGATGATTTAGGTTCATATTTGATTTTCGTGATGAGGTTAAAGATGTGTGTTATATGTTATGGTGTTTTTTCTCGATAAAATCGCTTTCGGAAATAGACGTGGAAATTTCTGGATGCCCTAAGAATGTACACACACACACCTTTACATTACATCGTAATGCGGGAGTGCTTCCTTTTCGAAATGGCGGTATTTTTAAATTATGGCGTCATCTGCCGATTTCTTTCATTGAATAAGGATTACTTACCTGTGTCAATGAACGTCTTGTTTATTGTCGTTCTTCCTCGTCAGTATTTTAATACACGTGATATTATGTCATAACAATAAACATTTACGAAGAAGTATATTCTTCTTTCAATATTCCCTGATTTTTTTTTGTAAAGAGATTCAATTCGAACACGGTATTAATTAACGTACACGGTATTAATACGTTGCTTTTACAATTCATGTCTTTTAAACGAGAAATGCTGTTTTACTATCTAGTGATGTAATTCAAAGCAATAACGCGAATGAAATTTTTCTCTCTAACGAAACATGCACTTTTATTTTTGATTCTTTCAAAGTTTTCAGTATATCGACAGAATAGTGTCGTTCTTCATTCTTAATGTTCTTCACGATTTTCGAATAATATATTCCAAAAGTTTGGACAAGTAACAAGTGGTTCGGACGCCTCGTTTTATTTACATGTGAAAAACAGGTATTACGGAAAGCTTCTACTTTTTAAACAGTCTGCCCACTATTTTTAGATGCATAATTTCCATTTTCCTTATTCTAATTAAATACTACATCCCCCAATCTTCGTTTTTCTTCAACGGTATTCAATATTTGAAGTTTTATAACGCCAGAATTTCGAGTACAAGGAATATTCCTACGTTAAAACTCCAAAACGCAGAATTTCTCGTCCCAAAAATTGTTAAATAACACCAAAAGTTCAAAATTATGAAATTTCACTGCGCAGAAATTTTCTGCGCCAAATATTCCTGTGCACAAAACCAGGGGGTTAAAATTAACAGTGCTCCGAAATTTCCGGTCGCCAGAAGTTTCAAGCTATAGGAATTCCAAACTGAAATCGAACACAACATAGCAGTTCTAATCGAACGTATAATCGTTTCCAAAAGTTGACTTATCTTCGATCAGAATTTACACGTGTCCCATGACTTCTGGTCGGACCTGTATGGATTTATACAGGCTTACACGTTACGTTTCAAGTACATACGATTTATATGTGTGTATATCACATAACGAGTCGGTACTACATATTTTATGTAGCACATTTTTGGGCATCGCGTGTAATAAATAGCACGGTAACGTTCGGGTCTTTGATTCGAGGATATTGTCCTCGCTCCCAAGTAATATTACCCAATAAAGAGTCAGGATATTTCGCATTATACGTGATATAGACAAAGGAATACCGTTTATCACGTGAATTACGAGTCGCAGACTTTACGTTGCTCGATCTCGGCGAACGAGCGCAGCATTCGCGAATCTGCGAAACGGAAAATATTTTACAAATGCTTCTTTGGCGACGAAGAATAATCGGCCGCTTTGTTCTAATTTCTAAGCACGCGTTTCATGGTTGGGTACCTAATGACCAATTTCCTAACTACGCAATCGTAGTGTCCGGTTTTTAGGATAGTAATATGGAGTAGACTTAGAACGAGAGTGTAACATTGTTTTATTTCGCTCCATTTTACTTTTTTTCTAATCTTTTGTTTAGTAGTTGTTCCGTATTGTAATTTTACATGCTTTTTTAAGAAGTCATTTACTTTGAAAGGAGAGAAGATATACCGTTGTGTTTCGTTATTTTTGGTAAACTTTTTCGTAATCAACATTTAAAGAAATGTTTTACGGAATTAGACACCGTTCAAGTTGAAACGGATTAAAATTCGAGGAATATTTAGAATGCATCATATTTTCCGATAGTTTATATTAACATAGAAAGTAATAAGCTAATTATTCAGATAATATCCAGCAATAACATTTTTTTAAAACTGTTCTATTAAAATTACATACTCCAGAATATACTTGTTTTTCCTGAAAATACGATTTATGAATATCCTGCTACAGTTTAAGAAGCTAAATAACACAGCTGGAAATAAAATTGGATTTCTTTTCCTTTGTTTTGATAAAAACAAAAACGACCTAATAGTTCCGCTCGCTTATTTGTAGGAGAATACTTTAGTGTTTACGTTTCTTATCACAAGTTCATGTCTTTCACGTAGTATGGGTGTATACATACACATCATAAAAACAAGCTTTTTTTAAAAATAAAAAGCACGTTAAGTTACTTCTTTTCTCGATAAGACGAGATATTCATCTTAAAATTCAAACTCTTTCTCATTAACGGTACTCCTAGATAAGCTTGAAAAATTTTCGCTTTAAATAAACATTTTATTTACGATCCGCAGGTGCTATTTCAAAGCATATAGTCGCGTTTAAGATTGTACATGAGATGTAAATGAGGCGCATAGAACCCGTGTCGCTGTACGTCGCCGGATTATTTATTAATCTCAAGGTACCGAAGAAACCAAATTATACTTTAATAATTCTTTTTACTATGCGCTGCAATTTGCTACGGTAATTTCTTGCGAGAAATTAGGGGACTAATCTTTGGAATTTTATTATAAACTACTTGACGTACAGGATCTCCCTCGGGCTGAAAATACCCGAAATATATCGACGACAGAAAGTGACCCATCAACTTTAAAAAATCAAAATTTTACGCGACCTAATTTTGTTTTGCCTGTATCTCCGGTCGCGAGCGTCCGATTTCCACGATAATCAATAACTTTGTATTGAAGAACTCGCTTTAATTATCCACGAAATTTCGTACACGTTGGGGGCCCCTATTGTGGGACATGTGGTATTTTAAATAGTAAAATACTCTGAAATCTTCAAGAAAGTTGTGTTATAAAATTAAATATCAATTATATCAATTAGATCAAAAATTAAAAATGATTCCTTTTTATCTGAAACAATTACATTTTTTACTAATTACGCACAATTAAGTTTCACGTATCAAAAAATCAATATATTCTGTCGCATCTTAATTACTACAACTTAAATTCAATTCCATCATTATCACTTGTCCACTATTGTCTACCATCGATCGAAAAATAGTAGAAAAAATATCAATTTTTCTCTAACAATTCCCTCAAATCGACAAATATTATTCTACGAATACAGTGTCCTTATTTTCTCCCAGCCACTGTGCGTACAAAACGGAATTCTCCATAATTTTAAATATCCATCTTTCGCATACTGCTCCCGTAAAAGAATTCGTCGATCGCACAACTCCGAAATTGAAACATACACGTAGTGCAAGGGGGATATTTACTAAATTTCATTGACTTGGTCGGGAATACGACTCGAGGCAAGATTGAGCGTATTCCAAAGGTTATAAAAACCGGTCCCCGGTTTTGCCAGACGAAACATCGAAGTGAACACAGACGAGCGACGTTCTGCCTGCTTTGCCAAAGGAACGGTCGGAAATGACGAGGTTTCGTGGAGTCGCTTGCGAATCACGCATGTTTACCCGCACTTAACGCCTGCCTCCGTGTACAAGCTTTGTGAAATATGAGAATGAGAGAGAAAGAGAGAGAGAGAGGGAGAGAGAGAGAGAGACCAGGGGAGGAGACCCACGATTATTCCACCGATTAATGACGAATGACTAACGAGCCACGAAAATCATTCGGAGCATGCACGCGCAAACTTGCCGGGTAAAGATGATGCTGCCGGAGATATTTTTATCGAGCGTTTAAACGGCTTTTAGCAATTTTCGCCATTGCACACGCGTTTCACGGTATTTTCGTTGTCTTTTCGTCCGGTAGGTAGGATACCCTCGAGGGGATTGAAACAAAACTCGATTTTTCGAGAATTTAGTGTATCTACTCGTCGGGAATACATTTTGCATTGTTAAAAAAGAATATTGGATTAAATAGGGTTAATTAATTGGATGTTTCTTAGATAATAGAGACGTCGAGAATTTTTTTTTGGGTTCTGTTTTGGGAATTTGTGTTGATGAGACGACGTGGTTTTCTTGCGTTTTGAAACGTGGTGCATGCGTAATGTCGGAGTAATAATTTGATTTGTTACTCTCATTTGTCAAGTTATAATTCAATCTGCAATAATGTTAATCTACCGCGCGCGCGAAGTAGACACATGATTCATTTAGTCGTGCATGAGACCAACCTCGAAGTAGACTCCACGGTCGTAAATTTTCGGACGTAATATGTAAATTATAATATTTTGTACGTTTATTTCGTAGTCTCATCGTATCGTGTACATTTTTTATCAATATATTCTCTTATTCTTCGTTTCAAATCGCTCGATCGATGCTATGATGTAAGACCCTAAAATCTTGCCGTTTTTGCTTTATTAATACATACAAAATATATTAGATTTTACAGGTGTCTACGATTTCTAATATGTTGTGATAATTAAACAAAAAGTTGTTATCATTTTAATACAAAACGTATTCATTTATATTAATTGACAAAAACTAAATTACTGACCGAATTGAGTATTATTCATAACGACGGAGTTGCAATACTTTCCCAGGATTTTATGATTAAACTATTTTTTCCCGCCATGATTTTTTACTATCGACTGTAACTTTGTCACATTATCCGGGAGCACACGTGTTACGTACACATACGCAACGGTTACGCAGGTCGCGTGTCCGTGTAATAGGAACACGAAGTCACCAGAGGCGATCTGTATTTTATTCTGGTTTCGATAAACATGATTCGACCTAGATAATGTTTGCAATCGTAATTGAAAGTTTTCTCAGAATTCTATCTTTTCATACTACCCTTAAAATTGTAAAAATTCTATAAAATATCAATGCGTTACAACTACTTTCTCGTATCCCTGTATCACGAAAGAAATCTTATCTTTACACTTTGCATCGTTGTAAACTCTTGCTATTTACACCTGCTGTATTTTTCCCTACGCACTTCCGGTACAATTACGATACCCTTGTACGAACGCAATTAGAATGCTAAAGTTATTAGTCGTGACGTAGAAAATATGTATTAACACTAGAATTACCGAGGATTAATTCCTTGTATTTAAAAGCATTGGATATATGTGCCCATGATTATGAAAGTGGTATAATTCAATTTTTTTTTAAATTTTGGATATTACGTTTTTTAAAGGTTTTGAAACATTTATTAACACTAGAACTACCGAGGCAGTCAAAATGACTGGTTTCGAAATTCTTCTAGGAATCGCTTAAATTTATAAGCCTGCTATTCCAAAATTCTTCATAACCATGTTTCTGTATGTAAGTAATTAAACAGATCAATTTACTATCCTCCTTTATTTCTTTATTTCAAACACATTTATGCAATGTTTATAAATATACCGAATTAACTCTTGGTAGTTCTAGTGTTAGCAAATAATCAAGACTTTAATTTTTTTTGAAATATTGACTTAGACCACTTGCATAATTATGGGCACATATTATATGTTTGAAATAATGAAACAAAGGAGCGTAGTAATTTAATTAATTTAATTATTTACGTTTAGGAACACAGTTATGAAAAATTTTGGAAATCGCAGTGTTATAAAATCGAGTAATTCTTAGAAGAAATTCGGAACCAGTCATTTTGACTGCCCTGGTAGTTCTACTGTTAAGAATACGAGAACACGCGTTGCACTCGTCTCGTAAGAATATCCAATTGTTTCGAATGAATGTAAAACGCGTATTGATTTATCACTCGGCTCAATCGGCGTGCGAAAAAAAAGCGGGGTTTGCAGTCCAACGTGTCATTAACTTCACGCTGACGTAAATAAATAAATCACGTTCGTGAAAAGAAGACCCGCGATGTTGATTGGACAAAATTTTGCAATACGGCGCCAAGATTGGCCGACCGGTTCTTCTTTCGCACAAAGGAAGAAGAGGTCCCTTCTTACGTTAGTCTGCTCGATCTTCCCTCTCTTTCTCTCTCTCTCTCTCTTTCGTTCTCCCGTTCTCCTGTTTCCACCTCAGCTTTTACCAGTCACGTCCTCCGATAGGTATGAATACGTAAAATGTACTCATGACATTAGTCCTACGTGAAACAGAATTCGTATGGGTAAGCAATCTCCGCTGTGTACTTCTTACACGTGTACTTGTTAGATTATGCGTGGACTCGTTTCAGGAAGAGTAGAATATTTTTTCTTGGAGGTGTCTTGGAGATCCGTGTAGAATTTGAATATTAATACGATATATCGTGAAAGTATGATAAATAAATGAAAAGGTGGTGTTTTTTGTTATGAAATATTATGTAAAAGTAAAGTCAATGAATTGGAATGATATATTTTTCATATAAAATAAATTTGTTTTGGTTGGTTGCCCGTATTTTTAGGAACAAAGGTATTTAAAAAAATATAGACAATTGGCTTTGTATTTTTAAATAACTCTCGGTAAGCACGCGAATGCTAGTCGACCAATGGAAACAGGTTTATTAGTGTGAGAATTACATTGTTATGTTTCTATTAAATAGTATTTAGTTTTATGCAATAGTTTCGATAAGGCATATCTTGTTAACAGTGGACACGTGAGTCGGCTGACATTCACTATGAGATGTGTATGGAACGGACAATTGTGCTTGTAATTATGAAAATGGTAACCCTGGACAATTAAATTTATCACTTTGTGTTACATTGAAATATGTTTGTAGATGTGAAAAATATGCGACCTACGTTACCTTCATAATTACCGGTGTAATTATATAGAGTGACTATAGTGTCGTTCACGTGGAAAGTTACCTTAAACCGGATAGTTCACGGTGAATAAAAAAAATGAATTTTTCACCTTTAAATTATATTACAATCCTCACATTTTTTCGAGCAAAAATCGATACACGGTATACGTATAGTGATGTAATATAGGTGTGCGTCGTTATTATAGATTTTCATGCACGCTAACGTCATTGGTTATAAATGACTCGTCGACGTTTCATATTTCACCAAATGACTTTCGGAATCACGAGTGATGCGAGCACAAAGGTAACGCGCGTATATCGTGCAGTGAAAGTCCATAGAAGAATGAATTTTTCTCGAAAGGATTGCAAAATCCTTGCGAGCAACTTTCTTTATCGACGTTAATAGGATGCGAGGCAGGGAAAAAAAATTTGCTCGCGAAACTATGACACACGAGGTATGTACTTACGTACAAGAAAATTGGCGAGGATAACAATCCGTATATCTGAGAGTGTCGTGTGATTGTCACTCAAATTTGTCGTGGGTTCTCACGTGAAATCGATTTCCTAGAAACTACTAATTTTCTATACACTTGGGAAATTCTCGATGAAATTATCCAAACTTCCAACCAGTGAATGGAATTTTGATAATTAAGTACCTGTCGTATATTTTTCACAACCCCGTGATATTCGAATTAGCCAAGAAACTCCAATAACTTTCGTAAAATATTTTTGGTACGTCAACAATTAGGAGTGTATCTTTAAAAATAAAACCTTACTTCGTAATCGAAAAAATATATTTCCAATATATTACAAGTAATTTCCGAATACCTAATTAAATTTTTTAGTTTCCGAATACCAAGATGTATTTTATTTCCCGCGAACAAATAATTAAAAATCCAAGACACTACACATTGTAAACACTGCTAGAACCTTCTTAATTCATCTCATCTTTCCATCTCTAAATAGATATAATATATACATATTGCGATCTGTATCCGCAAACCTTAACGATTTCGCGGGTAATTTTTCGCGGGGGATTAACACTAGATTTACGGATGTTGATTATATACCTACTTTTACTGAAGTGTACTTTACTAATATACTAATATAATTTACTAACTGTAAATTAACATTTACATACGTTTCATTACTTAACTAAAAACCAACGTATGTATTTCGAAAATAATATTAAAGTTTTTAGATCGTTACAGAGGCCAGAGTAAATTAATTAATAATTATATTTAAGAAACGATCGATAAAATTAAAGAGTTTAGTATTAAAGTCTTATATATATACATGTATAGTAATCAAATTTTGAATGAGTCAAATTGGCTCGGTCCGTAAATCTAGTATTAAAATCGCGAAATCTTTGTCTTTGTTGGCCGCGCACGGGGCCGAGTTTGTCGTGCCGGTGTCCGTGACGTAAGTCCCGTTTCCTGTTTGCCCGGACCGACCTGACCCCGGTGTACGACCGTCGACCTGCGGTCTCTTTTTACACCGGCGTCCGATATATATTTACAACAAACTGGCCGCCCGGAGGACAGCGATATCGGACATGCCCACAGCAGCGACGTGCGGGATTGGCAAAGTGTTAATGGCTCGATCAGAGGGAATTGACGTTTAATAAACGAGTTACACCGCCGACCCGCTCGGATATTCCAACAATAAGCTTTGCTCGATGAGATCGTCGTTTCAGCGAGCGAAACACTTTCTTTGTCGTGGTGAAATGTGCTTGTCTCTGTGTTTCGCAATCGCACGGGGAAAGAAGATGAATGATTGATTTATTTAAATGATCGGGAGTATGTTAATCTTTTCGTGATATGTAACTCTTGAGGATGCTGTTATTATGGAACTTAAAGGGGGTGGTGAAAATTGAAGTTGATTTTTTTTTATCATTTTTGCGGTAATTATGCGAGTATGTCCCTTTTTTTATTATTTATTGTGTTCTTTTTTTGAATTTTGTCCAATTGTTGCGAGTTTGGTTGGTTTTAGAAATATTTGATTATGTTTTTAACATTGAAAAGACTGAGTAGCATATTTTGTTGCTATAATGACGAGACTGCATTAGCGAAAATGGGAAATGGTTTGCATATTTTTCTGCATTTCACGTGTCGTGACTTCTAAACAATGGACAGAGTGTTTGTAACTGCTGTTCGTAATTATGTTAACAAAGTGTCCAATTTATGAGGAAACAGAATATGTCGTTGTTTTGTGTACCGCCCTGTATAGATGTACGGTAGGGAAAAATGGTCCGTGTAAAAACGCGTACGGGAGAAAAGAGTGCGAAAAACGTTAAAAAGAATGAGAAATGGCGGTTCATTTATGACAAAACGTAAAATGTACACTAGTTACTATTAAATTATAATTATTACACTCGTATTTACCTACAAAAGTTTTGTTACTACTTAACCTGTTTGCATTTAATATCTAATTATAAATAAATCCACGTTTTTTACATTCTTTTTAAAATTCCACGTGTTTATACGTAGACTCTTTTTTTAACCACTGTATCTTATCTTCTAATACTTGTTTATATGAAAGTTGGTTAACAATCAGTGTCCTTAGCCTTTAGGACAACTTTGCAGATAAAGATACTTAGACCGGAATTATCTAATTCCTCGTTGCAGTTGAGTAGTAGGTGTCCTTCGACTGTAACCTTCCATATAAGTTGATAGTCTCTCGAAAAGTGTGTATTTAAATGTATACAATCGAGCTATTAAGCTAACGTTATCAACAAGTTTTTCAGATACCCTTCATTGTAGTGTCTCACACATTTATCGATCGCGGTGAAATTTATCATCGACTCGCATCGCTTTCGTTACAGTTTTCATCCGCGTGGAAAGTAATTTTCTAATGTAATTACTCGAGAGTAACAATTTTTTTTATAGACTCTATGCAAACCACTGGAAAGTACGCACTTGCGATATGTAAATATGTATCAGACGCTACTAGTGTGATGTGTTTCACGGTAAATACAATGTGCATTCATTAATTCGCACAGTGATTAAAATACGAGCGGTACAGTTACTTTTGAAATTGCATGCTTTTAACGATATCAATATTGCACTGAGTGAGGGGGTTAGAAATCGCGTTAAATTAGAGATTGATAAGTTTATCTGCGATACGGTAAAAAATAAACTTCCGAATATGTGAAATCTACGATAAGTTAGAAAGAAAATGTAGCTGTCTGGTGTACCCGCGAAAACATGTTGTAATTAAGTGAAAAAGATGAATTCAGGGTAACCAATGGTAGGAATTATTGTTTGTTATTTCTTGCTGTAATTAAATCTATACCGAGACCGAGATAGTCCCAATTATCCCGCGTCGTTATTACATTTAATGAGTATTAAAGTGTGACTTTATAATATCATTTTTAGGGATGACTTGAAAATGAAATATTTGAGTTTGTAAGTAAAACGAAAAAAGAAAATTTCACCAGGCTGTGCGCCATTTAATTAGCTTTCTAGGAAAGCTTGTTTTCGATAACTTTCTCATTATGCAGTACTTTCAAGTAGCTAAAACACGACTTTTGCATTCTTACCAAATACTAGTAACAAGTTTCTCCTGGGATTAGTGACTCTATTTCACTAGTCTTCGATCGCGGCGATAAGAGAATTCATTTTTACCGAATTTTTAGAAAAATCAAATCGCTTGTTGGTACACGCAAAATGAAGGTTTGCATAATTACCGGAATTATGAACCGCTGATTGAAATACACAGGAACACATGGCGTATGTTCATTATGAACAACAATTAGCTACGAGTTATTGTTAATTGTATTGTACCAGAGCGACGTAACGATAAATTATCGAACCCTATAATCGACAAGCAGTGGCCAAATGGTTAGCAAGTAACAAAAGAACGCAATTCTGATAAATAAAGATATAACGAAAGAACAAATACAATTGTGTTAGCAAATTGCAAAAGAGAAATTAGTATCGTCCGACATAATTATTCCGATTGATTTTAATTGTACTGCAGGATAAAAGAATCGTCGTTTTAATAAGCATAACATAATAATAATAAAATAACAGAAATTCTGAAAAGTGTATTATTACATTTATCATTAACAAAAATGTCTATGCTACTTATTGCTAGGTTCATCAAAATTGTTTGTACGTAGTTGCACTTGTATTTAAAGTTTTAAAAAAATGCATAACGAATCGGGGAAACTCTGTTAAAATATAAATCTGGCATTTCCCCATTTTACCTGGGAAAATAGAACGCACATACGGATTCAAAATCTCGCGAGTTCTGTTCGTGGTCCATTGTTCAAGTGCAGTGATCTGTTACATCGAGTACGCTGAACATTTAATCTTTGAAAATCATCATTCGAAAAAAATGTGGTTTTATAAAAAAAAAAAAAATATCAAACGGGTTCCCCTATCGTCAAATCCCTCTCATAGCACAGCCATTGAAAAGTCAGCCAGTTCGTAGGTTGTTTTACTCTATATTCTGCACGCTTTGTTGTAGATTGTTCCAATTGTTTAGTTGAAAGGAATTCATTTCTGTTCGTTTTTCAAACGATGAGCATATTGAAACGGCGAGTAGTTTTCATGCAGTGGTGCCAATCTTGAGGATTAATTATTAATTACAAATTTAGAAGGTCAATTAAATGAGATGATGTTGATTAAAAGATCCAAGTCATTTGGTAAAAAAGAATGATCTAATTTTAGGAATATATTTTTTGCAATATACGTTATGTTATCGACTGTTAACTATTTTTAATATGATTAAAAACGGTTTAATGTTAGAATTTTTATTAATGCATATGTAGCTACGAGTAATTAATTTTTTCTTTGTCAACCAAAAGTTAAAAATATATTTCGGTATATTGCTATGCTATTTTTCAAGTACCCAAGTTTCATGAGAAAGAAGAACAATTTTAATCGAATACCACCGAGATCGTAACAATACGCGTATTTTTTTTATATAACGCACAGATCGCTCGAATCGGAAACCGGGGTACTTTCTGTAAGTCAGTGCAACACAGTTAAACGTTATCGGGATGTTTTGCGACTTTTACTTACGTCATCTTTCATGGAATCACAAGGTTCGTTTGCTTTTTGTGAATGTGATTCATCTGTATTTTGCAAGTCCTTGTATAACGCCTTTATCGCCATCGGCTGCATCTATTTTAATTTCATATTCATCATGTTTCCCGAACGAATCTTTCCATTGCATGGTAGACTAACGATTGAATTATTATTAAGACCGATGTAGAAGTTTCAAAAATGAATCCCATATTTTTTAGTATACTCCAATTTTACGGTTTTTTAATTAAATCATTTTTACATATAACCCAATATTATTTCGTGGTTCCAAATTCCTTGAAATACATTTTTTTCTTTATACAACGTATAACAGTTTCTTTATGCTTATAAAAATCTTTGATTTGTCATTCTACGTAGTTTTACATGACGTGAAACATATTGTACGTTTTTTTTTTCTTGTGATTGGGAATATGTTTCTTTTTGCAACCTTTTTCTTTTTACAAGTAATTTTCTTCGTGATACGTAGTTCCAATTCGGAGTTTTTACGCGTGTGTACGGAAACATGGAACTTAGAAATCTTTATACACGGTCGTAAACACTTTTAACAATACTATCACTGAGTTTTTGTGGATTCACTGCCTTTACCTCTGGCCGCCAGTTCTGGCAAGTTTCGCGTGTTTTATCACGGCACTGTTCAAAACGCATTTCAAGTATATTAAAAGTTCATGAAAAGTACTTTTTGCAGACGATAACGGTATCACAAATATTTTGCAAACCTTATTACGTTACTTGCGTTTTCCATGCATGTACTTTTGTCGTCTTTTGACAAGTAAACTGTCGTCCATGGAGATACAGGAATTGTATGCTATAAAGGACCTCATTTTTCAAGAAATTAGTCGAATGTTTTCAAGTTTCTTCGTCAATTCAGTTTTTTCAGTTTTCACGCGACACCCAGTCTTTTGTTCTCGTATTCCTTTTTTTTCGGCAACCGTTTCACCGTTCCATTCCATATTTCTTTGCCTTTCGCAGCTTTGTTGAAGAGTTAAACTTGTGTTGTTGGTATGAAAAATCGCGAGTTGGCCGTGAATATGAATTTCTGATGAAAACCTTGAAAAACTTGGATATTTTTCCCGGAGAAAATTAAATTAAATGTGATCCCCGTTTAATTTAGATAATGTAACTGTCTGATCATGATTATTTAAAAAAGCAAACTACTTTTAACAATTCCTCTTTCTACGTTAGATTTATTTTCCCCATTTTTGAATTTATTGTATTTATCGACCAAAAGACTCTCGATAACTTTCCAGTCGCGGAACTGTAGAGCCGAGGAGTTCCTGGAAATAGAATTTTATCAGGAACTCCCACTATCGGCGCTCGACTGTCGGGACCCCAAGCCTTTCTTTGTGTTCGTCACCTTGTGTGCGTGTGTTTCATCCGAACACATGGTATAACGATGAATTTAGTGTTAGTGAGAGTACGCTACGGAAACGGTAAGTTACTGAGAGTTGACTGGTATTTCAATTCCGAAATAATTAATGAATAGGTGCGAAACAGGTGAATTAATCGAAAAATGATGTTTTAATTTAATTCTTCGATATCGCATTCTAATAAAACTTTAAATACCTACATTTCGACAAGCATGTTTACCGCCAATATTTTCCGAAAATACTCCGTTAAAACACTAGACAATCCATTTCTCCAGCGATGTACAAAATCCGATCAAGTATTTTTACAAAAAATTAACCGCTCGCAGGTCGAACGGAGCAAATTTCATATTTTTAGAATCCTCAAAACACTCGGTACTCCGAAATCACGATTAAGTCACAGCATTACGCGGATCAAGCGACTAAATAAAAGAAATCTCTTCTACGGAGTACATACACCCCCGTACAAAAGTATCCGGACACCTATGAAATTCATATAAATACTTTATTTATACTACAATAATGTACCCATTTCTCAATGAATTTAAGTGTTATGAAGCATTTAGTTATAGTAGAGTATACAGAGAGTACAGTTTACACATTTCTTCTTACAAAATGATATAAAAATGACTAAATTTCCTTTTCATTCATATGTCCTCCCCGTTACGAAAAGGCATACGAATTTATACAAGGTGTATACTAAATAGATAAATGCTAAAAATATACCATATAGAATTTGAGAAACGAACGGATTAGAGCTAAAATCGTCTAAAACTGTATTATCGACACTATTAATTAATAAATATTGCTGGTCTTATCCAAGAACAACATCAATATTAAAGGACAACATAAAAAATGTATAAAAGAAACTAAATTTAAGAAATATTTTGGCGAATTTGGCAAATGCGTAAGTGTCCAGATACTTTTGTACGGGGGTGTACATAGTACGGTATTACCGTCGAAAATTCCAAAACGTAGTGGTATCACATACGAAAATTATGCTCAACGGCTTTGGACCGCACTCGAAACTCGTAACAGTGGATCGTAAACAACCGTGGTCCACCTGTTACGTAAAAGCCGGCCGAATAAAAAGTATCCGTCGACGCCGCCGCGTTTTTTTTTCTCGTCTTTTCCAATTCTCGTTACGACGTAAACATAAATATATTCGGCGTTACGAATTGTAAAACTCGTTACTGAATCCGTCACGTGATCCCCGGTAACGAGTCGACGGAAAAGAGTATAAAAAAGGAGAGAAAAAAAAATAAAAAAATAGAGAATGAGCCAGGAAGTCGGACGTCTCTCGACGACAAACTACGACACCGTCGTTCCGTGTTCGTCGGTCCCGATCGCCGTGGCTCTTCGTCGTCCTGAGACTGTACGTAAGCCCGATGCCAAGAATCTAAATGCGTATTCTAAGTCTCCGCGTGTCGTCGGCCTTGACCCTCAGAAACGGAAGACACACGCCACGCAATGCCGGAAAGTTCTGCGTTTCTACGCGTCTTCTTCGGGGAACCGGGTGGCGAAGAAATTTGTTTGTCTGAAAGGATTGCCGAAAATGATTTCCTTTCGAGGTCACAACGTCCGTGACGTTCGGTGTTCAATTTTGATAGAATTCGGGACGAATTTATAATTTTTTTATGGATGGAATATGTGTTGGGGAATTGGAGTGATATTTTCTCAGTTTTATGGATATTGTATTTTATTTTGCTGTTGGGTGGGTACCTTGGAAACAGTTGTTTATGTTGGAATTTTATTTAGAATAATGTGTAGTGCTTTTTAATAAATTGGGTTTCTGGGAGAGTTACGTTGTTTCGTAGGGTTTTTTTTTAACTACTTGACCGAGTCGAATGAAAGTTTTGCAGATGGAGAGACTCTTTAGGTGATATGATAAATGCATTGTGTTTTTTTGAATAATTGGATATTCCTAAAATAATTCGACAATTTATATGAAAATTGTGTGCAACTTCCTCTGTTTTAAAAAAATATCTGGAAATTAATATATGTTGCTCCCAGTAACTTCCTACTTCACGGTTTTGCTTATAAATATGTTAATAATAGCCTACCAGTGAAACAGTTTTCGAGAAAAGCCTGCCGAAAAAGTACAAATTTTCCATTACGAACTCACGTGGCTATCCGGATCCTTTAATCAGTAATCCTCGCCAAAAAAAAGTGCATTTCGTGGGAGTGTTCCCCCAGGAGTAGTACACATATACATATTTTACGTCGCCCTTCGTGAACGTGTACTTCTTTTGTTCGGTGCATTGTGCATACCTTTTATGTACCGTGGAAAATTGAATCAGAATTTTTATTATTGATCAAATCGTCGTGTGCGAGACAATGGTGAAATCTGTGTTGAGCAAAGACTTGGAAAATATTCACACACCGACAGATTTGCGTGGAATTTTGCGCATTAAACGTTTACCACGCTTCGTCTGAATTTTGATGGAGTTTTACAAATTTTTAAGCAGGTGAAAGTAGGGAACAAGTATTTTTTTTATATCTGCTGACATTAAACTTTGCAGGGATGAAAGTTGAAACTTGAAAATAAGTTTGAATCCATCCTGGACGAGAAAAGTTTCGAGAGTTTTGCAATACAAACTGATAATGTTATTAGATGTAAATAATGATTTGTTTATATATAAAAATAAAAAAGTAAATAACTTTCTACCGTGTAACTGTGGCCAACTTTCAAGCTAATAGAATCCATTTTTCTGGTAGAAGCAACTGGTCTTTTAGAAAACTTTTGAATATCATCTGTTTACATGCAAAAACTTGTGAAACTTAACATCATAAAGTTTTTTTTACATTCTGTTACTTTGGATAGTGACCCAGAAAGTTGCAATTCAGCTTGTAACAAAAGACACTTATAGCTTATTTTCACCTGTTTAAGCGAGAGTACCATGTTTCATCGAAATTAGAATGGGACATTTCAATGTGTTCTCTTGTGGGACCATTTGGGAACCACTGGCCCATCCTCCGACCATTTGTGGTCTGCCTGGCCGTCAATCATTTAAGGGTCACCCTTCCCCCTTCCCTTAAGCTCTTCCCTTTCGTTCTTTCGATCCTACCTTATAATGGTGTTTTTCCCTTTGATTTTCTCGGAATGATAGATGCCCGTTAAACGACAAAGCAGTGAGAGCTTAAGTTTATTTAAAACTTGGTAATAGATCTCTTTTGTCTTTGTCTTACGTCCACTAACTTTTGTTTATATATCTATTTTGCAAACTGTCGTTTCATGTTAGAAAACTTAGTTTTATTTTTAGGGAACGATGTTGTACGATTTAGTAAGATTTTTATTCTTTATTTATCTCGGGAAAAGTGATCTAGAAAGTTAAAGGTGATCGATGGTGATCAATGGTTTCTCGTTTAGAAATGGAAACTGGATTTTGGGGAAATGTTCTTTCAGGGTTTATGAATCTATTCAAAATATTGAGGTTTTAAGTTATTTATAATATAATACAAATGTAGAAATTGATAGTTTTCCATCCTCGAATTTAATTTCACGTGGTGTTGCTGTACTATTTCGAAACAGAGTTTGTTAACTCGCTGCAATAGCAGAAAAAATATAGTGTCGCCGAATCAATATCTCAAACTTTAAGGCTTAAAGAGTACAATACAATAAAGCGTTCGTAGAGAATAAATTCCACTTCCACCGTTTTTCATCCGTTTTTTAAACGAACAGAAGGAGACACATAAATATCTCGTGGGAATTATTCGAAATATTATTCTTTAATCCGACTCATTAACGTTGTAATACTACGATTATATCACTCTATAATATATAAGTGCAGGTTTGTGCGACTTCTTCAGAGACTTTCTAAAAGCAATAAATATAAAATCTGAGGGATATAAATTGAAGTATCTATTTTATATCGTGCCCTTTGTGTTTGAAAGGATTAAAGGCCTGTTGTAGAAAAGGGACGTTGTATATCTGCTGTTTGCCCTAAAATCCTAAGTAAATCCAGAACCCTCGGTAATTCGTTTTGTTTCTATTTCTGTCCTTATCTTTCTTTGTTCATTACTGTTCTTTGACAGTCTGATTACTTCTAATTACGTATGTACGAAGTATGTAATTTACGAAATATTCCGATGATAAAATACTTGAGTTTATTAAATATTTTACGAAAATTAAATCCTATCACGAGGTAGTATTAAATAATTAAAATTATCACATTGATAGTAAATATTAGAATTTGAATCGTGTGTTATACATATTAGTTTATTGCTACATGATCCACCGATAATATACCATTTCATAACTTACCAGAAAACGGGAGAGAAATTACAGAAAAACGTCTGCGAGTCACATTGAAGAACTTTCGTTCTCCGTTCGCAAAAAAATTTCCACTTTTCCGAAAGATCTTTTAAATCTTATTTCCAGCGTTAATAAAATCCCGTCTCAAATTAGTCTCCTCAATTTCTACCATTAGTTTACTTTGCGTTTATTTATGTTCACTGTAAAGTTATCCACGTTTATATATTATACCTATGTATAGTTAGCTCGGTATACGTATATGCATATTTACAGCTTCGAATTAAAACGCGAATATCACTTCCCGAATAATTAGGAACCTATACAACGAAATTTCGGTTAATCGATATCCAGCGGTGGTCGCATTCCTCCGGTGAAAAGCTGGCGGGAAACGTGCGTGACCGTATAGTAAGCATTGTATAACGCATTACGAGCCGAGAGAGAAACGTGAAGAATTCAAGACGGGTTCCTTAATCCGACTGACTGACTGCCAGATAGAAAGAGAGAGAGAGAGAAAGAGAGAGAGTGAGCACGCCTTGAAAAGCTTTCGGTGGAAGTCTCGTCCTCTCGTCCGTCTTTCGGGACGCGACCATCTCATTAAGTTGTAACTAACGTCGAAGCAATTAATCTGAAATCTCGTTCGTCGGAGACGAGAGCAGACAGATAGGGAGAAGCGAAACGACGGATAAGGACGGAAGAGAGCCGATGAGAGTCTTGTAGCGGTGATTCGAGGGGTCTTCGTCTTGGTATACCGGTGTACACCGGGTCTTAACAGGTTAGAGAGAGAGAGAGAGAGAAAGAGAGAATGAATGATGAAGAGAGATGGCAAACGTAAAGGGGATGGTTCGTTCGAAGGTGTAGGGGCGATAAGGGGGTGGGGGTGGGGGAGGGGAGTCGTTAACTACTTGAAAATGAACTTCTCTCCACTCTTCCACGACGATGGTTCTTCCGGCGTGACACGCGGCTGATTCTCGTCTAAGAAACTGGAAGCTGCTCGCCGGCAAGCACAAACAAACGTGCGGATATACATATATACGATTGGAAATTAGAAAGGGGCGCATCGGAGCCCCGGTCAAAGGACGAGAGGGATGTTTGTCTCTCGTAGGCGCGGCTTTTGAATGGAAGTGCGGGTATACCGTGAGTTTCGTACGGTTACTGCCGACCCGCAGACAAAGGGTCCTAAATTCGAGGCAGGATTTGTTGGAAATAGTCATCCTTTCAGTTTTTCTTTTTTTTTCTCATTTTATTACGATGTTTCCATGTAATGGATAGTAAAAGATGAAGTTTCACCGTGGAAAACAAGTGTAGGACATTCCTGGGAAAATAACACGTTACTTTTGTGTTAAAGGGATAGATATTGATACTTTGAGTATCTGATGTCACCGGTGACCGGCGCTATAGAACTAATATAAAACGTTTATTTATGAAAAATTAAAAATTCGAAATTCTGTTCTTTGTCGTTCAGGGTATCTAATTTAGGTTGTATGTGTGTGTGTATGTGGATATACATCACGTCTTGAGAAACATTTCACACCTATAGATCCAAGGATGTTATACTTCAAGATAGGTCGGTGCTTCCTTTGAGTAACGTTGACAAGACTAATATATCGTATGCTTTAATCTTGGAGTACTACGTCGTTTGATACAAGGTGGATATAATTGTCTCTTTATCGTCTCCTTTTTATATCGTGGAATAATCTTACAGCGGGCTGAAAGATGATCGATGAAAAAAACTGTGGAATATACCATTGTCTATTTTCGAGTTTTATAATAATACATTATTATCAGCGAGATACGCGGTATTTCAGAAAGAAGTGGCTCATGATTGCAAGAAATAAAAGCTCGATATTTTCTGTTCAATCCAATTATTCTACAGTTAAACAAAGTATTGTTGAACATTTTCCCGTTCAATTAAAATTCTTTAAAGTCTTCAAAGCTATTCGTATAAGAACGATTGCGAGATATGGTGTGAACATGAAATCCATATTCTATTAATTTATTAAAAAACTGAATTTAGAATAAACTAAAGCCCATTAATGTAAACATTATTTCCTCGACAAATTCCAACAAAAATGTTTCTGATCGATTTATTTTGGAGTCGCAAGAAATGTTCGCTTTAAAAATGATTTAACGCAGTGTTATACAACTTATTACGATTTAACGACGTCCAATTCGGAAACGGAGCACATTACCCAGACAATCCTCGCTGCCCAGGTAACCAGGAAACGTATAATTTCCTACCACTGCTAGCGCCCTAGAGACCAGAACGAAGTTATTGCCAGAAAACGCGGCAGAGTTATGATTCTCCCACATTCAAATATAAAATAAAATTACACAATTACGAGTCACTTGTTCTAGTCGTAACTTCGGACTCCTCTACTATTCGCTTCGTCGTTTCTATTTTAATAGCGCGCGTTTGAAACGCCGCAAAATTCGGGATCCCGGACGGGGACCGTAAAACCCGTCCCAAAACTGGGCCCGGATACCTGAAATCTCGAGTACCTGAGCATATTTGGCGGTAGGAAACTGTCAGGATCTCCAGCCGAACCCAATAAAAACGTCCGACCCGATTTTCGGGTACCCGCCACTCCTAAACGTACGCATTCCAATGTCTTATGAAATTAAGTGCTGTTACTGTTTCCAATGCCACTCGCACGGTTATAGTTGTTCTTATGAATCCTATTCTTATTGCTACGGTGTTCATAAATCCAGTCGTTACGGATCGTATACCTGATCAGGCGTATGATTATTCGAACGAGTAGTGAATCGAATTAATTGTGAGATTGGTGAATTTGTTTGAAAGGTATAGAGAATACTATTTAATTGAAGTTGATATGATAAAAATAATGATATTAAGATTGTAATCTTGGTCGATTAGAATCACTGAAATAATTGTGTGGAAAGTAATGAGAAGAAGGTAGAATTATTAAAATTTCCTGTATCTGAGAAACGTTGTACTATGAAAATGATAGAACACTGATAAAAATCTATTATCCATGTGTTTGACCGAAAGATATTTTGCAAGTGGTGAGGGTGAAGATGATATTTTTTAGTTTCATCTTGGACGACGATACCGTTGCTATTAACACTATTTCTACCAAGAGGTGTCAAAAGACACCTTTCAAATCTTAACTTAAAATCTGTTGATTAATTTGTTGACTTTTATACAATAGTTGTCAAATTATCTACATTTAACTGGTAATTTGAAATCCCAACAGTTTTGGCAAACATTTGCATTCAAACGAAAAGGTTTCAAAAGACACCTTTTGGTCGAAATAGGTATACGCACAATCGAGGTAGAAATAGTGTTAAAAACGAATAAATTACACAAACGAACTGAATGTTTTTATTAACAACAGCGATTTTTTCAAAAACTTAGCAAAATCCAGACAAGATTCTAAATATTATGGAAGAAAATCGTTTGAGTACCGTGGTAAAAAAGTTCTTTAAAAATATGCGTCATAAAATGCGGTATAAATAAGAATTCGTTAATTCTATTAATTACACGATATACATATGTATACATATACATCACTAAGAAGGAGCGGTTCGGCATAATGACGAACATCGTAACGCTGCGAATGCATCGATTTCATTGGTCAATTCTGGGAATCGGGATGATTTACAGGTTGTACATACATTCGACATACACAAACAGGAAAATTATGGTCATCGGTACAGCTCACCCGGCAAACGGTCGTGTGTATGTACTTGATAGTCCCCACTTCACTATGGTCAGAGTCACGTCAGTGACTAAGTTCTTGCGGTCTTTCGTCATAATAATTTTAAGATCGTATCCTTGCATCGTCCTCGACCTAACGACTTTAAAAAAAAAAACATCTCACATCGTCGTTTATTAGTCGTAAAATTCTTGATATCTTTTTTGCTATCGTTTCTAGTGAAATCGGACGATAATATCATCGGTATATTTTATAAAAATATCTGAGTAATGAATAATTTCGAATCGAAAATATCAAAAATCATTACCTATTTCTATTTTTTAAACAATCGAGTCGCGTAACAACGAGATGCGATTATTTTGATGATTTGTCGCTTTGATATCTCGATTTCTTTTTTTGCGGATAAATATTACGGTACAATGAGTCTGTAATAGAATATATAGATGTTACAGAAGCGAAGATTTTCTACCGCTTTCATGCGTATATTTAAACCACGGGGTTGCATTATTACGTATGCGGTTTGCAGCGGCTGCCCGTCTTTGCGTGCATGTGGAAAAGAAGGAATTAAAAAATCGTTATGCGGTGAGGCTTATTTAAATCGCGGTTTAAACGTCTATAATTAAGTATTCCTGGAGATTGCTCCTTCGGACGAAACTCGTTGCTCGAGTGGTCTGCGTGGTCAGCTGCTTTTCTTTTTTTCTTCGTAATTTTCGCGAACTCGACCGTGCATCGGTGTTACAAATTTCGACCGAGTGGAAATCCCGTGAAACGAATTTTCATTTACCGGATCGATGCACCTCATCGGTCTTTTATTTCAACCATTCTTCATTCACTAAAAGTAAGACTTCACCGGTATACGAAACATAGTTTGCAATGTGAACAACTGTCCCCAAAATACAGCACATATAGTGTAAACAACGATAAAACATGGAAATATGGAAAGTTATGATACATTTCGTATCAATAAACAAGTATAAGTACAGCATTAGCAATTATTAACACTAGAATTACCAAGGCAGTCAAAATGACTGATTTCTAATTTCTTATAAAACTCACTCTAATTTATAACAGTGCGTTTTGTGAAATTCTTCACGACTATATATTCCTCTATGTAAAGAAATAAATCAATCAATTTACTATCTTTTCCTATTCCCTATTCCCAAATATAGTTATCAAATGTTTTTATATAGACCGAATTAATCCTTGGTAGTTCTAGTGTTAAAAGTAACAAAGTGTCCATTTCAATTGGTCCTTAAACTTCCACAACGGTATCAACAATAATTAAAAACAACGATCGATCTGTTTTCCCATCCCTCGAAAATCCTCACGGTGTGATTTACTATTCATAATAATATTAGCTCTTCCTTAAACCGTAAAAAAAAAAAATGAAACGAAAGTTCTATTGGCCATCGGATAGCCAAAAGCGAAAGTAGATTCCCAGTCGACGTCAGCCGACAAGAATACGCGTGTTTCCTTGTGTAAACACCGTTCGAATCAAAACTTTATTATCATCTTTCTCACGAAACACGAGATTGACGTATCGTACGATGTTGAACCTCGTGAACTCTAGAAGAGTCCCAGAAGTCCCTCTCCTAACCGCGTTTCAACCCCCTCCTGAGTCTCTCCTCTCTCCTCGACTCCCTTCTCTCTCTCTCTCGTCGTTTCTCTACGGTCCTTCGCCGTGCCCGCGAGAGGTAACGATCGTTTTTAAATTCAAGAAGAGATCCTCTCCGGCAGATTGCAATACTATGTGTGCACGAGACGAAGCTGGTTCTCCTCGTTTCAGCTCCTTTCATCCCGGGGCTCCCTTTCTTTGTGCTTCCTGGCAAAACTTTTCGATGCTCGAGCGAAATTTTCGACCGCGGATCTCGTGGCAATTATTTTCTTTTTTCCCCTGTCGTTTGTACTCGAGACGTTGAGACACTGTTGATATATGTATTTCGACGAGGTTTTCATCTCACGTGGGTTTGTTTTTTGGTTTTTGTATAGGGGTGATTAGGGTTGAATATTTGGGGTGACGGATACATGCGCAGGTTGGATTGTTTAAATGATATCCATTGTTTTCGCGGGTGTAATGCGTGTTTTTTTCAGTGTAGCGAATTTTTAGGGAATTTTTTGCGATATGGGTACGAATGACGAAAAGTTTTGTGACATTTTTAACGCTGTATTCGTAACACTGTGTTCAAGTTATTCAGATTCTGTAAAATTAGTCGTTGCAGGGTTAGTACAGAGAAATGTTTCGATGGAAATCTGGGTCGTTGCGGTTCATTGTTGTCTTTGAATGTTTAGAACAATCCCAATGGCAGTGGTACAATTTTCTTTGCAGACGACGAAGAATATTCGAAGAAGAGTTAACGTATATTTCATTACAAATTTAAATAACTTCCATTGGGTTTAGTAAAGGGTTTATAGAAAATCAGTAGAAGTTAAGTAATTTCAAATATATATGAGTATGTGTGTACATTACCAGGGGTAAAATGTCGTAAGTGCCATGTCACGTCAAACTTAATATCTCCGTGTAAGATCGACGTATGTAACCATTACATTTCATTCGTAGTCGAAGTTTAGCAACGATATCGCAGATCTAACAGGTGTGCAGCTAGTCGATCGGAAAGTCAATAAGAAAATAGATATTGTCTTCACCGATATTGTTGCACCTGTTCTTTGATTATGACTAATTTAAATCGTCAAATAATCACACCTGCGTTTTACACATTATTACCAAATGATTTTTCGAAGCCTTTTCCTCTTTTTTCAACCAATTGACACACTCTTCTATGGCCCTTATAATATCTGTTACTTAATTAATTATCTCAGTTTTAAAAAACACATTTCATTTTCCCCTGTAATGCTCTTTATGTACACACATAATTCATCATAGGACGATAGACACTTTTTTGAAAAAACTATAAATCTATATTGGACTGTTTATTTTGAAAGTAGTGTAAGTCCAATTTAAAAGAAAATAAAATATCACGTTATTTCTACTAAATTTAGTGTTAACTCTTTACTTATAAAAAGAAAAAAGACCAAACAAAAATGGACTTACCCTATTTTCAAAATACACGGTCCATATCTCTAAATATATCGATAAATCTATATCTCTAAACTATAAATTTCGATATCAAATCGCCGGAAAATCTGTACTCGCATTTCCACGGCGCTAATTGCGTAAAAAGACGAATTTTAAAGAGTCTTTTTAGCGAGAACCGATGGAAAACGAACGCATCGTGTTACTTTTGGTTTTGCGGTAGCAGTCTACAGGTAAGACAGCTCCGACAAAGTGGTGGTCGGTCGGCGTTCGCCGTCACGTTGTATCGGGACATATCGAATTTCCCACACAAGCACGCGTAGAAATGCAAGTACAGTACAGCGCATAACAAGTGGGTACGGCCGGAGGAGAGGGGAGGGGAGGGGAGGGGAGGGGATCGAAGAACTCGGTGTAGAGATGGTTGCGAAGGATTATCGCGAACACCACGTGTGCTCCATCGCAAACGGTTCGCGGCTTATGGCAATATCTGCTCGGAGCGTTTGAAATACACGGAGCCCGCTGAAACACTTAATCGTCGGTGCAACGGAATGCATTGTGCATAACGTGCACTCCGATTCGTGAATTTCCCCCGCGGAGAGTCACGTTTTCGTCTTGGAAACGCGGGACGGACGAATCGTATTAATTTTTTACTGTTTTTTAAAAAATTAGACACTTATTTGTTCTGTATAAATTACTTAATTTGGTCTTTCATGCGATCTTTAAACTTCAAAAATAAAAGATTAAAAAATTAATTTTATTTAAATATTAATTAGACAAATATTAAATTGAATTCATCACCATCCACAGTGAGAACAACATTCAATGTTTTGAAAAATTCGGTCCAACGTTTAGATCCCAGTTTGGATCATCATCAGAGACTATATCCTAAAGAATTATGTTCTCAACTGTGGATGTAATTTTAAATTTTGTTGGAAACGAACGGTACGACGCGTCCTATTCCTCGTACATGTTTAAGCCTAATGATCTTACAGATAAACAAAAGCTTATTTTTTCTGTTGTATTTAATGTTTTATATAATATCCGTAACGATATATGAAACAGATGGTGGAGATTTGTAAGAATGATTGGAAATTTTATTAATTTTTAAACAAAAAGTAGGAGTATTTTAACGATAATTCGCTACGTTTGCGAAACTTTGTTTTTTTTTTCCAGTAGCAATTACTCAGAACAACGAGTACGGCCTCCCGCGTTCTAATTCCTCGTGCCGTCGAAATCGATAAATTATCGCCGCACCAATAATTATTCTCGCCCTGGGCGTCGCCTTTCCGTCTTTTCTTGGAAAAAAAAGGTTCCCCCTTCGTGCGTCCTTAGCACCCTTACCCCGGTATTTCTCCCGTATGAAGAAACACGCGCGGCTCGTTGTCGGCTTTATCCCGGCTCCCGTAGAAACTCGTATTTACGCTCGTTATACGCGCGTATGCGTGCACGTACTTGACGTTCGGAAGTTAGTGACGGGTTTGAATGTAACTCATCTTGAACCATTTTAAATGAACGACACGATCCGGGCAGCCGTTGATAGAGTCATTTTTCTCTTGAATCCCATTGACCGTGACGTGTCCCGTAAGTACAGTTTGACGGGAGAAAAATTTCATGTCAAATCTTCATCCTGTTAACACTAGATTTACGGATGTTGATTATATACATACTTTTACTGAAGTGTACTTTACTAATATACTAATATAATTTATTAAGTGTAAATTAACATTTACATATGTTTCATTACTTGACTACAAACTAACGTATGTATTTCGAAAATAATATTAAAGTTTTATATATATATAGTAATCAAATTTTGAATGAGTCAAATTGGCTCGGTCCGTAAATCTAGTGTTAATAGCACTCGCTCTTCCGTTGTTGTACAGGGTGAGTAAGAAATCAGGAGTTGGTGTGTAAAAGTGTCTATAACTTTGTTGTTTTTGGTTACTTTCCTCTGTTTAAATATGATTTTTTGCGATCGATTAGTTTATGATACTTTTGTATCGCGGTTATTTTTTATTATTCGTGGTAGACGATATAGTTTTATTACATCGGGTCGTTTTTTGGTAAAATTGGTAAAAAAAGTTTGAATCTTTTACTCAATGTTAATTGTGTTTGACTATTTGAAAAGTGTTTCATTATTATTTTATGGACATGGTAGTTTTGATTCGGTTTGCAACGTCTAGGGTTCGAAAGGGTTCCGCGTTAAAAGACACGTGATCGCACAATCTAATTAACTAACTAGACTTCAGATTAATGTAGACCCGAGCATTTTGCTCCAAACGAACCGAACGATCCAAACGAGCCGCAAACACCGAATGCTTGTCGGTTTGAAGCAAGTATTCCTTCGCAGATAGTCGTCTTGTGTTCATTGATTTGTTCGTAGCTACGAAAGACAGTTAACTCGATAAACTAATTGTTTCTTCACCGAAAACGTCTTCTGCAGGAGTAATTAAAAATTAGCATCTAATGACGAAACGCACAACAGGAAAATTAATAAAATATTTATAAATGGAATTAAAACCTTCTGAAACACAAAAATAATACAAATTGGCTTACTAACTAGAACATACGTTATCGCTGGTAGTGGTAATTGTTTTCATTGTTTTAGGCACTATCTAATTTAATGTATCCATCAATTTTTATCTCAATGTCTCACACAACGTAATAGCGATAATAATGAAAACCAACGATCAATCTTTCCTCTCATTTTTCCCCTAAAATCTCCTCCTCAATGAAGCATCAAAGTTTTATGACAAATTAACTTGTAATACCCATCTCGTACAAATTTCCCTCCTTTTCCACCCATAGTTTCTTATCTCCGTTCATTTTCCTACTTTTCCTTATCCCTTCCTCCAAAATCCAACAATTTTCACCGACAACCTCGAACACAGCTGCGTCTCCTTAATATTTAATATCTCCATACTTCCCACGCATAGATAGCGAAAAAACCTCGTTTGTCCCGCAAGTTCTTAAACAATAATTCAAAGCAAGGAATATTAGTTTGGCCTTATAATCGATCCCAAAAATTCTAAATTAAACTAAATTTTATAAACTTATCTTAGACGATAAAACATAATAAAAACCGAGTTCCCTTTGATCACGGGGGACTCGCCGAAAACTAATCAAACCCGCGTCGTTTGATTCGCGAAAGAATCGGGCTTGCCAACTACGTAGACAAACACAAATTCGAGATTGCCCATGGCTGGTCCGTGGTAGCCATAAAACGTTCGACGGTGAAAAATGTTCGGCTCGATGCCGGAACACGGTGCACCCTGGTCGAAATCGGTATCCCCGGCCGACTATTGGCTCGTAAAGCGGCGCGGACCGTCGGAGCCACCCTCGTGGACCTGCCGCACGTCTATCCGTCTGCATCGCGTGGTCCTGGATAAGTATAGTCGGCTGCTGGCAATAGTATAAAAACACGACACATGTGCCCCACTGACAGCCGGCCTCCCTCGCTTGCGAAGGTTACTCGTACCCGTTAGCAAGACCCGGAGAAAGGGAGACCGCCGATCGAACGGAGATAAACGCGTAGATAAACCTGCCGAGTGAACGGAGAGAGAGAATAAGAGAGAGAAAGAGAGAGAGAGAGAGAGAAGGAGGGAGAGAGAGAAGATGAAGCAGAGATCACTCGATCACCGGGTACACGGAAAATGTAGTCTGAAAGAATGCGTGCGAGAGGGGGAAAGGGAAATAAATACATATATATATGTACCCGCACATATATGTTTACATACATATAGGAGATAGGGACGGATGGTCGATCGAGTTAGCGAAAGAGTAAAAGGGAGAGACCTTGCACGAGTGAATAAGTGACTGACTGCGGGGAGTACAGAGTGGTAGAATGCGCGCGAGGGACGGGAAAATATGTGAAAGAGAGATAGTAAATATCCAGATACACACACACACATACAGATACATCTCTAGAAAAGAGTAGAACGGACTGACAGACGGATAGGGAGAGACAGTGAAGTCAGAGATGAGTGAGATGGTGAAGAGAGGCGGGAAAGGGGGGGGGGAGGAGGAGGAGAAGAGGAGTACATACGTGACCGAGTAAGATAAAGCGTCCAGAAGGGTGCGATATACAACATAAACGAGAGACCGAGGTCAGTGTATGCGTGACATGTGGGTTTGTTTGTGGCTGCGTTGGATGCGTGGGTGCGTCCGTGACACGCCAACGGTGGATTCTTCGTTCAACCGCTTTCTTCGGTGTAGGAGGGCTCGGATTCAAGCGCCTCCCACTGTACAACACGGTACGTGTACACAAAACGAGCACGTATGGTACATGCGTGCGTGAACGCACGCTTCGTTCTCTCTCTCTCTCTCTCTCTATCTGTTTTTCTAAGTATCTTTCTCTCTCTCTCTCTCTTTCTCATTCTTTAGCAACACTCTTCGACCCTTTCGCGTTTGCCTCGCTTTTTTAACCACGCTGTTCCACGGGTCTTTCTCTGTCCCGTTTCGTTGTTCGGTTGTTTCCTTTACCCCTCCTTTTCGTCCCTATCCCGATGACTTTTTCTTTTTTTCTCCCGCCTCTTTTTTTTACTCTCTCTACCCTCCCCTCTACTTTTACTTACCTCGCGTTTCGATGTATGTATACGTACTCGACGGGGACACGTATGTATGTGTGTATGTGTGTACATATACGAGGATGCGATATCGTGTCGTGGTATCTACTTTTGTTGCATGCCTCCGCTATCTCCGTCCTGTTCCTCCCTCTTTATCCTTTTCTATCTCTTTTATCTCTTTCTCTCTCGCTCTGTGTGTGTGTGTGTCTGTCTGTCTCTCTCTGTCCCTATTTCTGCCGGGTTTTTCTCCCTCCCTCGCGCACGATCTCTCTCGGTTTCTCTTTTAGAGCGCATCGAGGCGGCTCGATGTGCGAAAGCGACGGCGATACTTATCGTTTTATTCCTCCTCGTCCTGACTCGTCCTTACGAGCTCGGGAGGAAACGTTTCGCCCGCGGATGCTGCGCGCACGTTTGATGAAAACGCGATTCGCGGAAATTTCGAACGGTGGTCCCTTGGAATCTTGGGAAATCAGCTGGTTTCGCGGTGTGGCAATTAACGTTTATAGATCGTTTTCTGTATTTCACGTAGACGTAGGTTAGGAGTTTAGATATATTTTTTTTTGTATAAAACTTGTTTAAATGTAAATAGAAATTGAATAAATTTTTAATCAATTTTACGATTGGTAAATAATTTGGTTGCGAAGTGTGGCAATTAACGTTTATAGATCGTTTTCTGCCATTTCTCGCACTCGAGAGTTTAGATTTGGCTTTTTTTCTGTATAAAACTTATTGTTTAAATGTGAATAGAAATATAAGAAATTTTTAATGAATTTTAAGATAGTTTTAAACGGAACAAAGCAGAGGGCACGAAATTTTAATATATATAGTTTGTTTTTCAACGTTTGCACGTAGAATACAAAATATGGAATGTTATGTGAATAGTAGAATACTTTGTCTTTTCAAAAAATATGTTCCACGCCGGGTTACCGTCATTGTTCCGATAGATAAAGAGTCTGTCGTAGTTTCCACTATAATACACATCACTGTGTGCTTAAACTAGCTTATTTTAAAAGTGGTACAGTCAGAATTTCAAAAGCAAATTGTACGCAACTAGTATGTACGTATAAATTGATATTATTTTACCCTGAATTATTTCCAGACAGAAAAATGTCGACACATTTGTTTGAAACTAAACGGGCCATGTATATTTTAATCAAGTTAAATACCACCTCTCATTACTCCGAAAAATCGATGGAATTAAATTTGATGTTCCTTTGTCAGTAATAACTTTTCAAAAGTCACAGCGAGCATCAAATTTAACTTCATTGATTGTCAGATTAAACCTGGTATTCGGGTAAGTTGAGTAGATTCGTCGGCCAAAATTGATCTACTGGACCCAGAATATGAAGAGTCGGATTATGAGAGAGTCAAAGTTTTCGAGGTTCGGGAATTATTGGATTAACGAAGCGTCAGGGAAACGTTATAGACGATGTAACTGGGGTCCATAGATTTCCCTTTAACTTGCGTGCTGTTTGCAGCGGTACGGTAGAACACGTTTTTAGAATTTAAATTGTCAAATTTCAATAGAAATTGTTTAAATCAGTTTTAATAACAAACATTTAAAAAAAAAAACAAAACATTTTGCATATTCGCTCCCGAGCAAAAGTTCCGTAATTTTTTCCATTTACAGATCGAAAACATATCGATAAAATACATTTCTATGGGACAAATATTTTATTTTACATCAATATTTAGAATTATTGTATAATTGTTCGGTGGACGTTAATCGATTATTGGCAGACTTCTCCGTATGTTTTTCGCTCGTGCGCGGTGCCGCGAAATTCAACGATAAATTATTCGCGACACTAGGGTTGGTCGGATAAGGTCGAATCCCTGAAAAGGTAATTTTCTATTCCCGGAAGCGATCCTTCCGGTTCCGCTGTCCGTCCTGCTGCCTTTTAATTCCCTTATCTTCGTACGATCCTCTTTGAATTCAGGCGTTTAATAGAATAACTATCGTTCTCTCGGACGAGACCATGGTAAAATGAAAATACTTTGCCAACTGACGTACGAGAAATTTGTTTCCTCTTTTATTATTTTCCGCGCGTGGAATTTTATTGCAAAATTGAATCTGCATCTCCAATGATATTGATAAATCACAAAAAAGTCATATTCTACATATTTTGTAAAAAAACCTCGATTATCATTCAACAAATATTTTTTTTAATTACAACAATAGAGGTAGTTTTAGGACGTTCAGTGCAGGGTACATTTTTCAACAGTTTTTATGTGATTCTTTGCCAAGCCTAGGAAATATGTACGATTGGGAAAATATTGTTACGAGAGATGGAATATCTTCCGAGAAGCCGTAACACGTAAAGCGCAGTTTCATACGTTATTACACTCTAAACGGCAGTAAAGCATGACAATTGGCAACGAGCGGCGAGTATGTGCCCCTTGCCAATTGACTCGTTTCGCCATTGTTTCAGACGGGTCTGCTCATAGAACAGGTACTCTTTCTATATAAATCTCTCTAAAAAATTTCAATAAATAAGACATAATATAATAAAATCTCATTATACCTAAAAGAATATCATTACAATCGTTAATAAATAGACATCGTGATATCCGTTCGAATAACCATACCATTAGACCGTTGCGATTGTTCTCGGAAGTATTTTCCGGGGATAAAATTAATTAATACAGTTTCTAATTAAATTCACCGAATAAAAGTATTCCAGAAATAACGAATCGTACCAGTAACATTGGTAATTTATACACGACGACCTGCCGTGCGATTTAACCCCGTAAAAACCTATGGAAACGATGAAACTCGATCCATTGTGATGGTGTTTAATAGCTGGAAATTTATCTTTCCGGATAGAGCTATATGAAAGTAGTCGTACTGGACGGCAACGATGCGCGGCGATCAGTGGCGAGCATCTAACTGCAGCTTGCAACCAATTGTCACGCTCCACCGCCGATCAATGTGTCTATTTTCATAAGAATATATTGAAACGGTAATCCCTCTTTCATCGGGGCGTCCTCTTTCATAACTGAAATTTCACGTGTCGTTTGTCGTTTTAATAATACGCGTCGGAACACTTCATTTGCGTGATAACTGAGAGAAACGGTGGCTTCTTGGAATTTTATTTAATGTTTTTTTAAAATTATATAAATATGAAGGTAAAAGTGTAGAGGGATTAAGAAATAAGAGAAATTAATTATAGGATATATAATTGTTTGTTGTGTCTTGAAATATTATCGGGAAAAAATTGTATTTTGTATAAAAAAAAGACAGCAGGTGTAGCAGTGTTTCTAAACGAAACCGCACGAAATTCGATATTCATCTCCGTTTAAACTCCAAGCGCGTAAAAGTTCTGTAAATTTGTCTGAAAAATGTTTGAAAAATACCTTTCACATTTTACCGTATGAACAATTACGCGCGTTCCGAGTTACAAACTCATTTGTTTAAATAATAGAACGATTATAAACTGAAATGTAAATAATGTTCCGACCGTCATTGTTTGCCAGTTTCCTATTACCTCACTTTTGTTACTTTCTTTCACTCTTTCCCCACCCCACCCTTTGCCCCCCTTTTTTTTTTTAAATTAAACATATCGAACAGTAACCAGAGGGCAAAGTACAATTCTCGCACAGCTTCATCAATTAATGAAGCAAACTGGCTCCCAGGGGCGTCATCGATCCTTTCCCAGGGACAAATTTTTTGTTCGTCTCGATAAATACTAACCATTCGGACAACCAAAGGGCCGGAGTTCTTTCGGAGCGACACTAACGAACGTTTGTAGACTACTAACGAAGGTAGAAAGGCACCTAATCGAAGAGATCTTTACTGCTCTCTGCGTCGAATCGACCGGCACGGTTAGAGCCCGGCGGACTTGTTACCGACTTGCATGAAAGGGTGCCGAAAGATCAGCGAGATCGCATTTGTCCGCCTGGCGGAAAGCGATAATTCTATAGAAATTTCACCCAGCGAAATTCCACTCGCCTAATAGAGTCATAGCAATGGCCCTCGTTGTCCTCGAACAAATGAGAAAAACGAGGGCACGTTGCCGCGATTTCTCATTGGTAAAATCCAAAATTGATTTCGTCACGATCAGGAATATCGTTGTCCCCGTTACGACACGGTTGTTTTAATATTCCATGGACTTTTGTCATTATTACAACGCGGCAGATGTGTACGACGAAACGAACGCGCGAAACGGCTCCCACATGCTCCCGTCGTACTTTTACATATTTTGCACGCGATTATGTATCTCGATGCCCCCGTTTCTCGCCGCGAAACACGCATCTTAAAATTCCAACACTTTGCCATGGGAAGAATGTTTTTTTTTTACTTTTTCCCTAATACGAAGTACTTACGTGTGGTCTTGAGACGTTGCGTTTTAAATCCGAATCATTTTTAATTAACGCGATGGTTATCGTAAGGATCGCTCTTGCATTCGTGTATTAGTTGTCGAAATAAGATCTTTCCGTAGAATTTCAGTAATTTTGTGATGTTCATTAATTACGAGTCGATTTACTGATTCATAACTTACCAGAAAATAGATACAAATATTTTAACGATTAACATTTTATATCTATTTTTAACAAAATTTGTATTCAGGCAAATATAATTGTAAAAAAAAACTAGTATGTATATCTAATACAGAGATAAACGGTGTACGCAAATAATTGCGTATTAGTGACAAACAGTTCCGCGCAGCAGGAAGTTGTCATTGCGATGATCAGGACTTGGGCCATTATGGTATTCCAGCGGTGATAGCCCTGACATTCGTAATCTACTTATCAGTAAACGAATATTTAAAGTTACGACTATCCCTATCGCCGGAATAGCGTGCATATCTCAATAATGCGGCAGCGGGTATCGCGTCGAATAATCTGCTGATATTACAGGCATTCCTATCAATGGGTCGTACGCAAACACCCACGCAATTTGTTAAGTCACAATTTCCATCGGTCGGCACTCGGAAACCTGTTCCGACAAGGTTGCGTTTGCGCGTCAAACTTTATTGTACGGAATAACTTTCTGATCAATTTCGTGCATTCGTTTTCCCTCCCCCACCCGATAAAATGTCTCTGCGTGTTCGCGATGAGATACGTTAGAAAATTGGGTTAAACTAACGCGATGTGAAAGCAGAAATTAAAAATGTAATTTTAAAGAACGTATGTTTTTTTTATTGTTTTTTAGTTTTAATTTTTTTGGGGAAAAATGGAAAATAATGGGTATTACGTGGTGTTTTCCACCGTGAAAACATGCCCTCTTTTTTTGCATGTTTGTGCAGTTTGCGGAACTGGAATTTCACTGCGATATTTTCTTTTCGATGGAACATTCGGCTCGGTTCGTTAGCAGATATGTTGTATTTTTTTTTTTTTGCAAACTTTGAAGAATGAAATCCGGGGCTGTTAAATTTATAGACTCGCTGGATTTTTGAATATTAGTTCAATTGCCCATCTCCACGGTACAATTCAACAAATTTTCATCGTTTCTACCAGAAATAAAAATCTCGATATAAATAATAATTTACGACTTTTTAAAACACCTTCGCGACTTCCGTCACACACACACACGTACTCTTAATTACTTTATTTAACATACATAAACGTCCATAGGGCGAGTATCGTCTCATTTGCATATTTCCCCGCGCAAACGTTCGCCTTCCCGATCACAGAAGAAACAATTTTAATTATTGTCATTACTTATTAATTATCGTTATCATTCCTCCCGTCGTCCGCGACGTATACACACAATACTTGTTCTCATATTATCCGGTTTGTTTCACCGAATTACCGCGAGAGAGCCCCCGGTAATAATGCGTGCATACATCGTGACTCAATTATACATTCATATTAATGTTATACCTTGCGCATTAACATCGACGAAATACCCCATCATCGAGGGGAAAAGAAACGCGTCTGCGAACCGGTATACGTAACTCGTCCGCCGAATAATCGGACGGTTCGCGAATGTTAAACGACTTCCGAGAATCCGGCAAAAACATATGATTACCGATCTATATAACGACGTACAACGGGACGGGACGGGGGACGGGACGTACTTACGCGGTCACTGTAATTACTAATTAATACGGAATCATTATCCGGGAGATGAAATCACCCATTCGGGAACGGGAGTCCCGTCGCGGATGAGACACACAGCTTCACCCTGTTTTCTTCGCGATTTACCTCCGTTTTACGAAATCCTGGGCGGAAGCCACTGTGCCGCGATTCGATTAATTACAAGCCTGTTTCTTTTTTTTCTGTCTCTTTTTTTTTATAATCAGCAGAGTTACGACGACGTATATACCCGTTGGCGTATACCTTCCTCCTTGTCGACCAATTAAGCCGGAATGGCGCAACGGCGTGGAGTAACCTAGTTGCGTCTTATCTCTGATCGGCCCATCGGCAGCGTGGCGTGCGAAATGCGTGTATCTCGTTGGCGCCATCTTTTTTCTTCCTACCTGAAAGACTTATCCGTACATATTTTTTTTTTTGGTTCTTCTTTTTTTTCGGGCATTCGTGTACGTCTACCCTTTCGTAGCTTTGATCGCTTTTCCTGTTGTTCCGCCCATCAGTTTTATCTTCTTATCATTATTTCTCTGGTACTTCTTACTTTATCGTTACATCTTTTTCTTGTTCTTCTTGTTCTTCGTGGTGGTTGTCTGTCTTTGTTTCTTCTTCGCGGTGATATTATCTCGCGCCACTTACGCGATTCGCGTCTCTCCTTTTCCGTTGAAATTATTATTTTTTTTTTCTCTCGTATCTGAAGGTTTTATTGTGGAGTATCATTTCGAGGGACAGGGGAATTTCGGGGACCTTGAATGCGGAGATTCTAGTCGTTCCGAGAGGGAATTGTTAATTCGCAGATACGAGACTTTGAGAGCAGTGTTGTTGCGCATGCAAATCCCCGCTAGCGAGCGAATGTTCGAATCGGAGCCGAAAATCTCGAGAAAGGAATGACGTCGCTGTTTGCGGGAAAACAATGGGTGAAATTCGATGTTCGCGATGTTGAGTCTCTGCACCGCGTGACTTTGAAGTTGCTTTATGATTCCACGGGAAGAAACATTGCCATGGAACGAAAGTTTGACAATAGCGACAGTGAGGAGTGTATTTTTTATGATTAAATGTTCATAGATTCAGGATTGCATAATTATTTCTACCACATGGTTAATATTTATCGTTTTGTTGTTACATAGTTTATTTCGTATATTTATATATTATATAAATGTTTTGCTCCTTTCACGGATAACTTAACCAGTTAAGTGTGTTTGACGACTATATCAGTCACACGAAAATTTACCTTTTGATATTTATATCGTAATATTGGTGATAACCAAGATACATTCGCAAATTTTAATACGTTTAGAATATTTAGAGGACGATATAAATAATTTAACACTAAACCTACCGACAGTTTAGGTACGTATTGTTATCGGATCCGAAAAACTGAGAACCTTTGCAATTGATTTCAGGTAACAGTTAATTTGGCATAAAGAACTGTACCTATTTTCTTTATATCGATTAAAAAAATGAACGTTGAAGGTATAACGTTGCATATAGGCACTTTAATAAAAAATTTGAAAACGGTCATTTGACCCACCTCGGTAGGTTTAGTGTTATGATAAGACACATGTATCCATAATTTCTCACCGATTAAAAATCATTTCCCCTCACCAACATCGTGCAAAAAATAACAGCAACAGGTTATCAAAACCTTTCTTCCAGCCCGTCTAATCATCCCTCCAACCCTTTCACCCTTTCCACAAAAATCGACAATTTCTTCTCACCCTTTGCAAAATTCTTGTCCAAATCTCCGCGAAACATTCTCTCTACAGCGTGTTTCAAACGCCAGCGACATTTGAGAACGAGAATCGTTCCAAATTACCGTGGATTATTTCCAGCCAGGGCCGGACGTTTTAGGGGTAGAACCTATAGCTATACTAATCTCGTTGCCGTACGGAAGGGTACTTATATCGATCGCCGGAAAATACTGCGATGCCACCTTTCGTCGTCGTCGTCGTCGACGGTGGTTTTCGACGTTGCAATAACGGCCCTCCGGTTTTCACCGGGGCTCGGCGTGCGTCGCCCGGAATAACGTGGCACTCATACCCAGCGATGTTTCTCGCACCTGTGCTTAACGTGCGATCTGATAAAGGCTAACCGCCCCGTGGCAAACGCGGCGGGCAGATAGGGTGGTAAATGCGCGCGGTTGGATGCTCCTTTCGAGGCAACCCTAAGGGCGCTTTTCCGTTTCGTCAACACGACACGTGATCGCAACTGCGTCGTCGTCGAGGGTTTTTAACCTCTTCACGCCGTTGGCCACGTATGTTGGCCCATAATTGTGATGGTGGTCTAAGACAATTTTTTAAAATTTTGGATATTACGTTTTTTAAAGGTTTTGAAAGATTTATTAACAAATTATCAAGACTTTTATTTTTTTAACACTAGAACGACCAAGGCAGTCAAAATGACTGGTTCTGAAATTCTTATAAGAACTGCTTAAATTTAAAACATTGCGATTTGCAAAATTCTTCGTAATCATATTTCTATACATATATATAAATAATTAAATATTGAAATTTGTCATAAATTAATTCAATATTTATTTTTATTTAGGTATTTTAAAGTTGAACTGATCAATTTACTATCCCTCCTTATTTCTATGTTTCAAACATATTTATTCAATGTTTTTCAGTTTATCCAATTAATCTTCGGTCGTTCTAGTGTTAAAATATTGACTTAGACTAGTTTCATAATTATGGGCACAAATGTGGACGTTTAGTAATTTCTTATAAAATAAAAATCCCATTACCAGTGCAGCCAAAGCAAAAAAAAAATATTAGTTCTCTTTTCGAGAGATTCTACAGTAAATAATCTGTAATAACTATCTAAATTTATCGATCGTGTAACAATATAAGAAATTAATTAACACTTATCTGGCAAAAACGATCCATATAACTAAAAGAGTTTCAAGTATTTAATCAAAAGAAATGAAAAAGAACAAATAATTTATCCCTGATGAGGGTCCAATTGTGGACCGAAACGTTGCAAATTAATTACAAATAAAGTTAATTTACCTTATTGGGATGGTTTTCGTAAGTAATTATTTGTTCTTTTTTATTTCTTTCGATTAAATACTATGTACTTGAAATTCTTTTAGTTATATGTATCGTTTTTGCCGGATAAGTGAATAGTCTGTAGTGATAATTTTAGTCTATTTATTATTGACAATAACTAAAATAATAAAAAAAACTAAACATCCACATCTGTCTATGGGCATGAAGAGGTTAAAGGAATCGCGAGAGTGTCTCGATGTCCACCTTGACGAAGAATAAAAACCGCTTCTAGCTTAAGGTCGACCAGGTGGTCTTTCGCGAGTGATTTTCAATTTATACGATCGAGAACTCATCGACGTGTTTTTTTTTCCTTTTTTTTCACCCGTTTACGGGCGAACGAACGCCATACGCGGATACATGGAGTTGTCTGTCGTAAGGCCGGCCTTCGTGGCAGCGAGCCACGGTATTCGCGTAGGTATGATAATTAAACGGGGTGGCACGCTGGATAAAGTAAGGGACTTATTGTTAGTTTAGATGTTGGAACGACGACCGACGATGGAGACGTGTTTGGCATGGTTTTGAGCTCGCGGAACGTCGGAAACGGCGAGGAATTCGTTCCATGGTTGTAAAAAATGTAGATCGTGGAAATGGTAGGGTGATAAGAGTTTTGGGTGGTGATAATGAATTGATAAGTCATTATAGAATTAATTTTTAAAGTTCTTCGTTGGGTAGGTTATGGTATTGAACGTTTTGAATTGTTGATTTCGGGGATCTTATCAGAATTGATTTAGTTGATTTTGTATTATCATTTGGAAGACAATTAGTAGCAGTCATTAATGAAAATTGAATGATAAAAAAATGATTAATAGAAAATGAGTGGGTACTTTAAATTGTGTAGAAATTATACGTCTTCCTTGGTAATTGTTTATTTCTGTAAACTATTTGCTATTAAAAAAATCACTGAATACTTGGCAACACAGACCTATATAATAATTGAGGGGATTTTAAAAGTAGCTACGACCCGACGTGTATCACATTATTCGTAAGTCGTTCGGACGGAATTAATCCGCTGGAAAAGCTGAGAATGACAAATGTTGTCTTCTTTTTTTAAAACTGAAACAACGTTAAAAATCTGATGGGAGGACCAGCGAGTTATTTCAGACGTTTCGTTAATTCCTTGTGTTAATCCACCACCGTGAGAAACCGGGTTAATGTAATCTGGGGTCGGTAAAATTACATTCCGAATTCAAGCGAGCACGCCAGAAACAACAATAAGAATTATGAAACGCTGGACCGGGATGACTCATTTAAATGTGCCCGCCGCTCCGGGAATGGAAAACTATGCGAATCGAGAAAATTTAGTATCCTGAAGTTTTGCAAGCTGTTTCACGTGCCACGTTCTGCTCATTTCTACTTGCCAAAAGTGACGCCATATGCAACAAATAAAAGTACTCATTTTATTCTATTCAGTATAACACTTTTAGGGATAAAAATATTAACATCTGTATTTTTCGTGACACACATTAATATAATAATTAGTGAAGACTTTGAGTACAAATTTTAATTAGTAGATATCATTAAGAGGTTCAGAATAGTAATTATTAAAATACCATCAAAAGCAATGTTGATTTTCGTAATTCTGCTCTAAAATAACATTTTGTTACATTTACACAGAATATGACTGATTTCGTTGTCCGATATGATGCGAATTTATCTCTGATTATTGTAACAAAATGCCTCTATATTTTCCGTCGCCAGGGTTTAATTTTTTCAAGCAGAACGATAGCCCGTCCCGTTTGGAATTTTCACTTGCACGAAAGTCGTTTTTCGTAAACGGTTTGCTGCACCGTTTCGGTGAGTCATGACGCAGGGAATTGTCACTTGCAACTGTCCGTGAAGAAATTTATACGCCCGGCAATACGTACGGTGTACTTCCAGCAGTAACGCCGATTTACAACGTACGTGCAAAACTAATGGATTAACGTTGTCAATTTGTATTTTATCGCTAGACACGACTGTATCGTTTATAACCGGCGAATCGTTTTTCTCCTCTTTCATTATAAAACCTACGAGATATGTATGTATATGACTCCAAGCGGTATATATTCTTCAGTGTCCTTTGTAATTTGTCGCCGGAATTCATAGATCCGGAGTTCTACGACTATGGACGGACGAAATATCATCGAAATATTTGAAATCAATGGCAGAGGGCTTGCGAAACCTTTTTGGTTCGTTTTATAAAACGTTAAAACCGCCATGTTTTATATTTCGCGAATTATCGATGAAAAGTTTGCTTGCGCAGCGTGGCGATAAAAACAGAAAAAAAAACAGAGAGAATCGATGGATCTTCGCGGAAAGATGTTGTAGCCAATTATTCTTCGTGCAGAAAATAATAGCGAAAAAAAAGGAGAATATATATTCCGCTCATACATATTCGCGCTCGCATCCCTCGGCTGTGAAGAAGCTAGTCGCGTAACCGAGCGAAAATAAATTATGATAATTACAACAAATCCGAGATATCCGAAAGAACGATGAGCTTGTAATTACGGGCAATAAATAATTTCAACCGTGAAATTATAATGTTTGTTTGTTCTTTATCGCAACGCTGTCCGAGTGGTTCTGCGAACTTCTTTGGAATTATTTAGCGAACCATTTTGTGCCGCGGGAGTTGTGCGATTTTTTTTTACATATATTCCCCTTTTTTCTTTCTATACATGTCATTCACGGGTACTGTTTAACACTGGATCTACGAAAAGAGTCATAACGACTGGTTAGTCATTTTTTAAAAATCATATTTGGGTTTCGCGATACTTTTTTTAGATTTCTTGTGATTTATATTGGGATATATAAATGATTAATTGTATAAACTAGTGTTCTAGTGTTAGATTGAGGAAAAATCTGATTTTTTACGGTTCGTCAGACGAATATTCTCTACATTTCGCTGCGTTGTAATAATTATTGACATTGATAACTGGAAAAAATAACACTTTTCGATAATATTTTAGCTGTTTTTAGAATGCCTTTGATTTTTATACTCTTTAACTTTTAGTATTGTATAACTTTTATATAATTCGAGATATATTAGAAGTGACACTCTGCCGTCGATTTCCAGCAGACGATGTGGAGCGAACACCAAAACATTATAGTGACTGCTAAAATCTTGCTGGAAAGTGTCATCTTTCCAGCTCGCGATAGTACGCAACTGATAACGGAACCAAAACATTGCAGCGACTAAAACGGTTTCGTGACCTGAAAGATTCACGTGTATTCGTAACGCCTTGATTAGTAAACTTTTAATTATGACCTTTACGACTTTATAAGTGGCGCGATTATTTGCGGTAGCTTCTTTTTACTGTTCTGTATTCCGGTTAGCTTTCCAAGAATTCTGTGTGTGTTTTTTTATTATATCCTTCTGCTTCCGTTTCTATTTATCTCTTTCATATCTCCTTTGTACGCTGTTTCTTTTCTTTATCCTCATTTCTACCCCGTTCTTTTACCTTTCCAATCCACTTTTCTTTCATTCGTATTACCCAATTTTTCTTCAATTTCTTTTCTTTTTATATTTTCATATCTTGATCTACTGTTGTTGAAACAAATTTCTCTCGCTTTTGTTATTCCTCATTGATGAAATTGTAACGAAACTTCGATACACGGTGTGCCACAAAAAAAAATTAAATTTTACGTGTTTCTGCTGGGAGAGGGAATTTTCGAAACGTTTCAGTTTATTGAAATTTAAATGCCGAGCTCCAACGTTTAATCTCGCGGCTCTTTTTTTCGCGGACACCGTTTTTTCCCCCGAGATTTATCATCCCGTCCGTAGAATCTTTCGGTAAATTCAAATTGGCGTGTCCAATCAAGTCGCTGCCGCGCGGAGAAATGGTAATGCGGTCATTCCGTACGAAATCCGTCATTTTCTAAAGTGACAGCCAGGGTCGTTTTTCAAATCACGTGCTCGTCAGACATTTTAACAATTTTCTAAATCGCACTTTTTCTACAAATATCCCAGCCTCTTGCAACTGAATCAAAAAAGAAATTTACCATGTTCACTTTACACTATTCGAGATAAATTTTTAAAAATCCCATAGTTCTCTCTAATCTACCTTTCTATTCTTTACTCTATTTTTATTTTCTACTATATTTATATTCTATTTTTACTTTCTATTATATTTCTATTTTATGTTTATTTTTACTGCTCCTCTAGTTTGTAAGTTCTTAAGTGTCTATTTCTTTATAACTTTATTATTATTTTTAGTATCTTATTTCTATTTTAGTTTCTATCTTTATTACTTTTACTTTCTGCATGTGTCCTTAGAGGGGAAATCCCCTAGGATGTAATAAATTATCTATCTATCTATCTATCTAATCGACGACCACTAAAAATTCTCACAATTTTCAAAATCTTTAAAAAACGACACCATCTTTATCCACAATACACCAACGACAATGATATTCGTTTTTTTTCAAATAAATCCAAGATGTCACTCTGGAAACTGTTCCATTCGCAATGGAATAAGCCGACGGTGAGTTTTGTTAGCCTCGAAGGGGTGTGCCGCGAGAAAGGCGCGTGGGATAGATAAAATTTTGAGTAAGAATTACCGTGAGAGACGTTTGACGAGCGGTCGGCCTTCGATGCTTGGCTATTCTCCCTCTCTTTTCCTCTCTCTTTCCTCTCCTCTCGCGATACAGGACACACGCGGGCGCGCGTGCTCTTTTCTTCCCTCATTTTCTCCCTCTTTTTCTCTTTCTCGGCGGATCGTGCGCTTTCCTTCCTACTCCTTTTATATGTTTCTCAGAATCACACGTGCCGTTCTCCTCTTTATTCGGCGTATCTAATCAGTACTCTTGCTTCTCTCTCTCTCTCTCCCTCTTTCTCCGTCGCGGTTCGTTTCACCGCTTTGCATTTTCAACGCGGTTCATTCTGGTTTGCCTGTGTTTTTCGATATTTCTTTAAAAAATTATTTTTTTTATTCTCGTTTCCTAGTGTTCTATTTATATATTGATTGTATGAATCTCTGCGTTTTCTGGTGATCAATTATCACGCTTTTACCATGTTTGTTAACTTTATATTAATCGCGGAAACCCGTTCACGAATTTCCTGTAATTCCAATTAATAAGTCGATACATTTCGTATTATCGCGGGTCACATTACCATACGGGAAGCGTGTTCATAACTCTTTGGTTTAACACCAATGAATAAATATACGTGTATTAATATTTATGGATTAAGAAACGCATATTGTTACGATATACATACCGCGGTCAAGTATTCAAATTATCCCTTGACAGCCAAAGAACGAAACTGTGTGTCCGAAAGTGACTGCCATCAAAGTGATGCACATTCTTCTTTACATAAATCAAAAAGATACAATAATTCTCATCGGAAAATCCCAAATATATTTTCCTCTAACTTAAGAGACTCTTTTAAATCCCCTCAGCACCAGGTTTAAAAAACAATTTGCCACGCAAATATTTTCTTCCAATCGCACAATTCTCTCAATTTCACGCGTACATTCTTGGCAAACGATTTCGAACCGATAAACCACGCATGCGCGACACAACAAAGTAGAATATCCCCCACTCTGCACTCTTCCAATTGGCCTATCGCGACAAAGATGTCACAATGGTCTTTTGCGCAGATTCCTCGCGCAACAAGTACTGTGCAAAGTGGGAGGGGCAGCCTTCTCCTCTCGCGCTTCGGCTAAATTCTTCGGGTTACCCGTTCGGATTCATTTTGCACGACTGTACCTATATCGTTCGTCTCGTTCGTCTTATTTCTCGTCAGGACTCGCCTTCCTTGCGCCTCTATCCTCGTTCAGCAGGTCGCTCCTCGTTTCGGAATCCCGCTACCCAAGTTTCCGCAGATTCGTGTTCTCCCTCTCCTCTTTCTCTCTCTCTCTCTCCCCCTCTCCTTTCTTTCCTACCCTCCCATCGCGTCTTATATCCCCCTTTCAGTTCCTTTTGCTTACTTCGTCCCAACCCATCCTGCTCACTCTCTTTCTCTCTAATCGTGTCTCGTTTTCTCTCTTTCTCTCTCTCTTTCTCTCTGTTCGACTCTCCGGTTCGTGGTCTTCCTGTTTCTCTCTCTCCCGTCTCTCTGTTTTCTAAGTTTGTTCTCCTTGCCGGCTTTCCGTCTCCTTTCGCTCGTTTCTCTCTCTCTCTCGCTTTCTCTGTTGGCCGCACTTGTTAGTCACACGTAATAATGGGTTAGCGATAGTTCTCGCGTTAAAAAAAAAAAGAAACGAAACCTGGAATTCCGTTAGTTTTCACGGTCCACTGCCCGCTGCGCGAACTCTCGCGTGTTTTTGGATAATGAAAATCCTGGGATAATCGTGTCCCGACCACCGTAAACGGGCGAGGAGTTTTGGGATAATGATTTATTTTGATTCGAAAGTCCCGCGGACTCGTTAAACGCTTTGGATGGTTTTAACGAACGGCGCTTTGGTTTATCAAACTTATTGTTTCGACGGAAGGTTGGCATTCTGCGAGTTCTTATTGCTGTTGTTTTTTGTACACCAAATCACGTGGTCATTATCGTATTTTTTCAGAAGTATAATGTCTTTTTTCTCTGTACATCGAGAGTTAGGAATTCTTTAACTGTTATTTCGAATGTTTCTTTTGGTTTAAAAATAGCTTCTGGATAGTTTTAATCCGTAGCATGCGAATTATTCTACTTCTTCTTAATTCGGATTTGCAGCACTTTGAAAATAAGACTATTGGTTTCTCATCGGATTTACTTTATCCGATTTATATTCATTTTAACGAACACTTGTTCTAACTTTTGTCACTATATGACGAGAAAGAGAGCACAATATTCATCTATTCTAATTCGACGATGAATCGCTGATTACTTTTGCAACAAACATTAAACACCGGACCGTCGCGTGTATTACAGTTTATTAAATTTCCTTGCATGAGTCCCGTTGACTGAAGTCGATTTTGCGTGTGTCTTGTAACAAAATTATTACAGCGTAATATTCCGCTTCATTACTTTACTTGGCAAGCGGATCACGCGACTGTAATGGTCAAGGGAATAAAAGTTCGGTGCTTTTCGCGTTGCATTTCGCTTGCAATAAAAATCAATTTCCGTAAGGTTTTATGAAGTCCAAAGTACGCCGTGTCGTTTATTTAACGTCAATCCGACGTATTACCAAAGTGTATTGGTAATAAATTTAACGTCAATGCGACGTATTACCGAAATTCGTCGATAATAAATTTAACGTCAATTCGATGTTCTAGCGAAACGTACCGATAATAAATTTAACGATAGAATACGATAACTTTGAACAGACAATTCTTGTCTATCATCGATGACATTAAATGCAAATGCAAAGAGATTTTTCTGTTAAAAAAAAGAAGATTTTATTCCTTATAATTTTGTAAATGTCACTTTTCTGGGAGTTCTATTTTTTTTCGAATAATAATTACAAACGATTAGATGTTCCTCAACGAAAATAAAACTTGCCAACGATGCAAATTGATTTTCCCATCCCGCGGCACTTAACCGGTGGAAGCCTGGTAGCTAGAACCGCGGCAACACTTAACATTGTAACAACGTCGAGACAACTAATACCTCGATATTTACGAAAATTGGAGTCAGCGTGTAGTTAACCCGGCGATTAGCCGGCTCCAATAAAAGGACCACGGACGAAACGAAGTAGCAGGATTACGAAACACACGAAAATTATATGTACGAAATATCATCGGACACCTGAAGGCTAGAAAAAAGAGAAGTCGGAGGTAGTCGAATAAAAATGAAGGAGAAAAAGAAACGAGATGAGAACAAGAAGAAGAACAAGAACAAGAAGAAGAAGAAAGACAGCGAAGAAGATGAGGAAAAAGAAGAATAGAGAAGAAGAAAAATCAGAGTACCAGACTGAGTGAGAGGAGGAGACGAATGGACCGTAGAGAAAAAGGATTAATAAGAAGAAGATGAAGGGAAAAGAAGAAGGATAAGAAGAATAAAAGGTATCTGCTCCGTACAGAACGCCACTAAGGCCCTCGGAGAGAGGGCATACAAAAAACTCGGTCTCCCTTCTTTTCATTTCTTTTCTCCCTTTCTCCCTTTCCTTTGATTCCTCCCTTACACCGTTCCCTTGCTCACTCGGTCACTTAGGGAGACTCGTTTCTACGCTACTTTTCCCCGCTCACGTCTCTTCGGTCTCTGTGTTGTTTTTTTCTCTCTACGACTCTCGATACCGACGTAGGAAGAAGAACTTGAGCGCGAAATCGTCGACGGATGATCGCGAAAGTGGTAAAAACCACCCCTCCCCCCCCCTCTCCACCCCCCGGGTTACGGTGAACGATACAGATGATCCTTGGCTTCCGGTTCACGGAACCGTCAGCGAGACGTTTGTCCCTTTTTCATTTTAACCTCTCGCAACACACGGTGGTGTGTTTTGTGTAACGCGATCGCCGTGTGTCTGTCTCCTCCCTTGAGATTTCATCTCGGTTTTCGACGACCCGCGTCGCCCGTGATTAACTCCGTATCAGGCTTTCTGACTTTGAAGTTACACGCGTACGATTCGTAGCTGTGACCATAATTATGAAAGTGGTGTAAGAGAATTTTTGAAAAAATGTTGGATATTACGTTTTTTAAAGGTTTTGAAATATTTATTAACAAATTATTAAGACTCTCATTTTTTTGTTGAAATATTGACTTAAACTACTTTCATAATTATAGGCATAACTATTGGTGCCTAAAACACAAGGGATATAAGTGGCATTTATTAATGCTCACAAATCAAAATATAGTACAACGTTTTTTTTTCCAAAATGGATATACTATGTACAGGGTGGGCATTTCACTTAGATTCCTTTACCACTATAGAATGCTAAATTCAGAGTTTCATTGTGATTTTGTTCTGGTAATAATTTACCGCGGTTTGTGATCGTATTATGTATGAGTTTTATTTCACACAGTAGTGAGGCGATTTTAGAATAATTCTAAACATTCCAATTCCAATTTAAAGCATTTTAAGTTATGTTGAATGGTCTTGGCTTTTTTAAAGTTTGGTAACGAATCGAGTTGTTAACTTAGAAAGTGGCTTAACTCCATATTTGGTAAGAAAACACATATCATTTACTTATTAATTGTTATTACTTTAATAGGAATTGTAAATTTAACTATTTTAGGTGTACTTAAACGGTAACATATTACACACTGGTGTCCTATACATATGTATATTTTGAATTTTGTTGAAACGCTAACTGTAAAATATCTCAAATTCGGTATAAATGGACTTAGGTCACTTTCAAAATAAACAGCTCAATTAACCGTCAATGAATCTGAATTTTATTAATAATTTAACACTAGAACTACCACGGCAGTCAAAAAGACTGGTTCCTAATTTTTTATAAAAATCATTTAAATTTAGAAAGGTGCGCTTTCTAAAGTTCTTCATAACTATGATTTTACATGTAAATCATTAAATCGATCAATTTACTATCTTCCTTTATTTCCCTTGTTTCAAACATATGTATTTAGTGTTTTTAGATATATACCGAATTAATCCTCGGTAGTTCTAGTGTTAAAGAGAGAGAGAGTGCATAAAGATTTCTTTGTCCTTTAAATTCTCTGTCACAGAAAAAGAACTGATTCTTTCGAAATTGTGCGTTTCCACTAAGTTTGAGGAACGGGATTCGTTTGTTAATGAATCCTTTAGCAGCGTATCTTTCGCGCGCACTATAAATTAGATGTGGAGCGAAGGAAGCGAGCTATCAAATCCCGATCTACCGGGAAACGCCGCGGAAAGTTTTCAACGCGATAAGAAAGCCTGGCGAGCGAGGCTCGCAAATAAGCGCGGGAAACGGGAAGCGTGAAAAATATTTTCCACGGTGCAGGCGACATGAATGCGGGCTTCTCCTTGAAAACGTCGAGATGGGTTTTTCATCGCGAAATAGAAGAAACGTGAAAAGTGCGCGGACAAAAGCGATACGCTGACCTTGCGAACAGCTTTACAGAGTTTCTACCGTGCATCCACTTGACACCTGAGAGCGCGGTCTTACGTTCGCGTGTATTTACATCCAGGCGTGTTTGATTCTTCCTAAAATGTTCAGCAACACGAAATAAGTGCTCGTGGAGAAGCGAATTGTTCGTCGTAACTTGGTGTAAGATTGCGAAACGATAGATATTATCATTTTTTTTCTGTTTTTTGAGTCGCTGACGGTGTAAAGTGTGACAATTCCATGGGATTAACACTAAACGTACGGATAAAATGTTTAGAATTGATGTAGATATTCTTATCGAATCCGTAAAAATGATAACTTTTGCAATTAATTTCATGTAATAGTTAATTTGGCATAAAGAACTGTATTGTAGTATTAAATTAAGTATTAAATTAAGTAAAGAACTTTATGTTGATTAAAGAAATTAAGGTAGAAAGGTATAACGTTGCAGGCATTTTAATGAAAAGTTGGAAACCGGTGATTTAATTGAACTCGGTAGCTTTAGTGTTAAGTTACTCAATTTTTAATTCAACGTATTAGAGAATACGATGGATTGGTCGAGTGTCTTTATTTGAATGTCTATATCAACAGTCACGATATTGAACATCAATCACAGCGATTGTTTTTCAGCAGACGATAATTCCATGTGCGATTTAAATCCGCTGGTTATTAAGTTAATTAACTATTATTTGGGTATTTACGAGAATGAGTGAAACGAATTCCGTCATATTTTTTAAACTCTCGACTTTATTAAAATATTTGCGCGGTGCGATAGGATTAATTTTATGAAACATTTTCATAAAAATTAGAAGACGGGTGTGTAAGCTGATTAACTTATTCGTTTAATTTCACCCGTGAATCTGGGAACCGTCTTTCGTTTTTTCGGGAAATTTGGATTAAAAGTCTACATTTTCATTTTACCCTTCTATGATATTATAATTTCGAAATGACATTCCTGTATATCTAAATTTTTTAATTCTAACTTCGTTTGCGTCGTGGCTTTAAAATTATGAAATTTCAAAATTTGTCCATTTCCTTCACCAAGTGTCCATTTTATTTTCTACTAAAATCATTATAAATTGAATTTCGCATAATCACACTAACACACTGTAGCAGAGAAGCTCCAAAACGCCGTTGCAAAAAGTTAAAACAAATTTTCAGCCTTTCTAGGATCCATTTTTCTGATTTCCACTTTCGTTTTGAAATTCCCGCATTCCCCTTCGCGAACTTCGCATTCCCACGGGACACTGTGCCTTGGTCGTATCGTGAAAATGATATTAACGTTGAAAATCGTATCCGCTATGGTTCTCCGTAGATACGATTGACTTAACGAGATCCATGAGATGCGAGTTGATTAAAATTAAAACTAAATCGTGCTACGACCCCGTGACGACGAGCACTCCGTGTCGGTTTGCGAACAAGTGGAAGCACGTCTAGACAGAAAATGCGACGGAAAAGAGTTTTTTTGATGTATACACGGGAACGAATCTTTGTGAGTGCCGACGAGAGAACATGAAATGTTTGCGAATTTTCACGTGTACGCGAACATGTTCCCGCGGACCGAACCTTTCCGCGCATGGTTTTTTTCAATATCACGGCAAGATTGTGCGGCGGATATTCAAATTTCGCGTTACTCGTCTGTTTACTTTCGAGGGTTTCGTTACATGAAAGGGGACACGTGGTACTAGAGCCTCGAAATTTATTTTGTCACTTTTCAGTAACGGATCGCAATTATTTTTATATACTTATAACTTATTTACATACCTATAGAACTATAATATAGTAAAATATAGTAGTTGAAAATAAAATAAAAATGAAACTTCTAAATTCTGAAATAACCCTCCGTACTCGTCGATTTGACTATATCGAACAAAAAATAATAATCCGAAAAATCAAAAAAATTATGACGCTGTTTACGTTGCATCATTTGCAATTCCAAATTTCACGGAATAATTACTGTGGCGAATTCATTTTTATCGTTAATAAACGATCAACAGTGCCATAAAAATCCGATAATCCGACACTGTCGGGATCTTCGTAGATCCGAGTGAAAAAAATCAATACGTGAACATGTGTGGTATGTATGTATACGTCATGCAAAGGAAAGTGTGAGACTTCCAAATCGAACGAGGCAAAATAAAAATAATTACGCGGGTCATAAGTCATGTATCTTTATAATCTTTTTAATCGATACCGGACTGTTGAGCTTATCGAACCAGCGAATACCGGATTACAAGACTTTTATCGGACATATTTAACGTCAATATATATTTCTCATTTATTCAACATTTTTCCCTCGAATAAAAAAAAAGAACCTAGAGTAACGTTGAAATCTCGTTTACATAAGAGCACGGCCATCGTTTTCAATCGAACGATTAATAAAACGAATTAGTTGCCCGGAGGAACGGTACGGGTCGTGGTACGTTCGAGTTACTATCAGCTTGTGACAATTAAAACCGTTTATTGACAGGTGACAATCAAAACTGCTTATTGAACATCACTTGCGACCGACGCTTATCGACAATTGAACCGTCACTACTTGGACGACATCCTCGTTGTTTTCGGATATGCTGTGTCATTGTTAGACACGAATCGATACGTTCTAAAAATACGGAAATTGTTCTATATTTAACTATGTGATTATAAACATATTTTAATCGACCATATCATCGTGAATTTTTTGACGAATAATGATATCATGTCGTGTTGTGTTACAATTGGAATACCACGTTTTCCCGAAATTATTAGAACTTTTAAAGTGGCACATTCAATTTTGTTTAAAAACTAAAAAACATATTGATCTCATAATGTTTTCAAATATATCAATAATTAAATAAGTGATAGATAACACATTTTGGCTAATAACGGCAGAATGAACCTGTAAACTTTTAACCAAAACAGAAAATGCATATAAAACACTTTCAAATTCTGCAAAACACTCCCACGCGTTTTGTACAATTTCTTTCGAAGCAGTTTTATCGAATTTTCGAGCAGATCGACTTTTTTCCGCGAAATCAAACGAGTGCGAGTGACAGGTAGATAAAGTTGCGGTGAACAATAGTGAAAGAGACCTTCAAAGGTGGGAGATACGGGCACAACTATAAGGGATAGATTATAGGGGTTGGCTGTAGAAAAAAAAATGTGAGAAAAAGTGAAGGAAATCTGGACGCAAAAATCTGTCCATTCACATCGACGCGAAATTTGTATTTCATTACTAAGACAGCGGCGGCAACAGTGCCTCGTTATTTCTCGCATTCCTTTCTTCTCGTTTTCGACATGATTTACAATTAGTAAAGCAGCGCCCCGTGGATATTGTTCGGGGGCGAGATACATTCGACAAAGGGACGCGGCTAAGAACTATAGAAGTTTCTTTGCCAGACGATCTTCGCTCCGGCGGGAGAAAGTTTCGCATAAAGGACAAAGGTCACCGGAAAATCATTAGATAGCTTTTGACGAACGATCTTGAACGGTTTCGAGGGACTCGCCGTCAACGAGTGTGTAATCTCAATCTACGGAGACTTAAAAAGTCATCAGCTTCTCTAAAAAAAAGGGTCCATCACACATTCATCTATTATCCCATTCGCGGAAAAAAGAGAGATAAATTCAGGTAACTTTTCTACGGTAAAGGTATTGAGATGAGTCAAATGACTGGTTTAAAGGTTTTTAACTAAAACTAGTAAGGATTAATTGGATAAATATGTTTAAAAGAAAGAAATAAAGAGGGATAGTAAATTGATCAGATTAATTATTTAAATATTATAGAAACATGGTTACGAAGAATTTTGGAAATTGCAATGTTTTTGACTGCCTTGGTCGTTCTAGTGTTAAAATGCTTGCATGCAACGTTATAAATTTCGAAAATTTATAACTTCTTTAATCAACATAAGAAAAATACAGTTCTTTATGCCAAATTAATTATTACTAATCAGTTGTAAAAGTTATCATTTTTACAAATTCACGTTAATCACAAAACGACCACCACTCTCAAAATTCTTAGCCTAATCCCAATGCTTCTCAAATACCAATAAAAAAACAAAAACCCTGAAACTCTCCTCTGAAACCGGAAAACCAAAATCCACAAGTAGTCCAAGCAGAAGAAGACCAAGAAGGACAAAGACACCGGACAAAGAACCATGGAGCAAGGAGACAGAAGAATCTCGAGGCGAGCAAGAACATGTAAGAGAGAGAAAGAGAGAGAGAGAGACACCCAAGTAAAAAAACGTGGAGACGAGCGAGAGGAAACGACGGGACGGCACGTCGAGAAGAGAAAAAGAGTAAAAGTTACGCGACGAACGACGAGAGGAAGAAAGAAAGAGACAGATAGAAGGGGTAGAGTTGAAAAATTCAAAAAGACACCGTAGCAAAGAGGTACGAAAGAGAAGAGAGAAAAAGGGAGAGAGAGAAAGAGACTGTAGAGAAGGCGGTGAAGACGAGGCGAAGCCAAAGACGAAGGCGGAGGTGAAGGCGGACGCGGAGGTGGAGGTGGAGGTGGAGGTGGAAGTGGAAGTAAAGGTGGTGGAGTAGAGGCAGCACGACGGAGAAGCTCGAGGTGGTGAAGAAGGAGGAGGAGAAGGTGGAAGAGAAGGTGGAGGAGGAGGAACGGGCAGAAAGCGCCTCGCGCTCTGAAACTCGTTGTTAAAGCGGATAGAGCACTGGCACGTCGACCGCGAGAAGACCCTCTCTCCACGTTCCCGTACCCGTATATCCCCTTTATGCTTCCCAAGAGACCTCTCTCTTCCACTTCCTATATATCTGTACGCTCACAGACGCCAGTTCCACCCATCCAGTCGGTTGTATGTGTGTTTGGATGAGTGTGGATGAGTGTGTGTGATGGTGGATGAGTGAGAAGGTGTGTGTTTATGTGTGTGTGTGTGTGTGTGAAGGTGGAGGCGCGCACCTCTACACCGTGTTCGGCGTAACTTCGACGCCCTTCTATTTTACCAGTCCGATGGACTCTCCGCCTCGATCGCTCCTATCCCTACGATCAGTGTTGCCCATTATGCGAGCACGTTTTTTATAGTGATGCAGCCGAACTCGCGATTGGCGCCCGGATAATTGGAGCGAGTGAAATTTTTGATTTTGGAATGATTCTTAGGTGTGCAATGGATTTTATGGTCGTGGATGGTGTAGATATGGGTGTAGTAGGGTGTTAGGGAGTTTTCAGCGATGCTTTTGAATTCCGGAAATTGCTAGGATTTTGTTTGCACGCGTATTTTGAAATGTGTGGGTTTTATTTTGTGTTTTATGTGGAGTTTGTGAGGAAAGTTTAATCGTTGTAGGTATAAAATTACGAATTTCATGGTTGATAATATGGAAGTTGATTAATTTAGAGAATTTATGATTATATTCGTAGATCTTCCATCGATCACGGGAAGCTTTTATTTAATTATTTGTCCGTTCTGCGTTAATCGCACAGAATTATGGTAAAATTCGTAATCACGTTGAAAAAATACACGATGTAACGCGCTATTTACTAATTCTCCGCGGTGCAATCAATTATTTTTTTCTTGCTCCGAGTGTTCCTTTCGGAATCGTTTTTTGCCTAACGTTTTGATCTGTATCTCGACGGAGGCATCGAAGGAGAACGACTGAAAGTTTTATCGTTCGTCATCTATATGCAAATTCGAGCTAGCCAGTTAAGATGGTCAAATCCGCGATGGTTAAACCGAGCGAGCGAAAGAGCGATTGTTAACAATCAATAAATCGACGGTTTAACCGAGTGTTCGTTTACCCGACGCTAAAACTGTACGATACAGAAACAAGTACGCATTGTAAAACGACTCGCAGATAATAATCACGTATTACGTGGCGGGGAATGAAACTGCGACGTCAAAGGGAATACGGTGCGATTATTGTTATTTTATGAAAATCCGGATTTACGAGTTACGATAAAATATAAACAACGTTGGCCAACGGTGGATCTTGCATTACACCCGGTGAACGGAAGATTTAATCTGTGTAACTGAAAATCTGGTTATTTCCGAAAGAAAGAATAATTTTACAACAGGGAAACAGTAAATATTGATGGAGAAATGTAAATGATTAGTTAAATTTCGATTTGAAAAGAGTTAATGATTGAAAAAGACGCTCTGGTGTGAAAAATGGGAAGTAATAACTGTTGCAAACTGTTTGGTAGCGATATTATTGACATAAAGTTTTAAAAAATGAGTATCCTTCAATTTTAAACTACTTTTTTCAAAAGTCTTACAATAATTATTACTTCATTTGTTACATGATTCATTTTTATATCCTTTCTATCACACATTTTAGTCCAAAAATAAATTTTCCTTTTCTTTATCACACTATCTTCTCTTTCACTTCACTATGGCGTAAAATATAGTTCTCCACTGCAGTTCTATATTCAAAAATTCTCTTTCCACTATTCTCCTTAATTTAACACAAGCTCCACACTCTAGAGAGACTCAATTGTCTCGCGATCTTTATTACCCATTTTTTCACATCCACCATATAAAAAGAGTCCCAGGTGTAGACACCCCTAACAATAACCATCGTAACCAAAACCACCAACTTTATTTTTATCCCTTAAATTATCACTATTTAGTTTTAGTTATATAGTCTTAATTATCATTATTTAACGATGTGTATTTTTATATTTATACTTCATTACTTGTCTAAGCTTGTCCTTAAAAGGATCTTCCCTAGGACAAATAAATAATTACTCTACTCTCCTCTCTATCCCACAAACTCAAAAAAAATCTCTTCCTCCATCTCAAATCGCCTTATTCCCGATTAAATCGTGATTAACAAATTATAAAGTATTCCCCGATTAAGTCCCAAACTTCCCTACGTTAACGTAACGTCGCGTCTACGTCGGACGACGTCGGATCCGTCGCGACGAACGTTGACGAACGGACCTGTTGCGGTTGCGCATAGTTTCGAGGGTTGTTTAATTCACGCGATCCGGGACTCGCATGGAGGAAAAGTACTCGTAAAGGGCCCGTTTGTCCGGCTTTATGGGGTAGCCAGAATTAACCATTAACGTATGATTGTGCTGGCAGGCAACTAGCCCCGCCGAAACTTGACACCGTGATCCTGCCTTGTGCCAAGGTTATGCCGGGGTATAAAACATAGTCGAACCTATTAGACTGGTTCTACCGGGCAACTCTTACGAGAGAGCTCGCGTAATTCTCTCGCCACCGTATACAGTCCCGTTCAAAAGTCTCGGGACACTTGGCAGATCTGGCAGATAACGTTGTCAAGGAGATTCGAGAGTGAAAGAGATTTTTTTTTACCAATTTTTATTTTCTATTTTCATCCGTGGAATTTTGGGAAACAGGGAAATGTGAGAAATTATGTTTTTTGAAGGTTTTAGAGTTTGTGAAGATTGCGAGGAATAAATTTTGTATTTTTTGTATAGGTTACTTACCTATGTCAAAGTGTGAGAATTCTACAGGGATATTTACGGGGATATTTATTTTGATTAATGGAGTTTTCTAGTGTTTTTTTTAAGACACGAATTGGTTTTTACAGATTTCTGGATATTTAAAGGTAATTAGTACTGGGGTTCTTGTAATTGTTTGTAGGTTTTCTAGGACTTTTGGGAGGGAGTGTATGGCATGTTTGATTCGGTTTGGTTCTTTGTATTCTATCTATGAGGCTTCGTACGATTCGTGACAGAAATCAAGAGTGCTATCTAACGTACGTTGCTAGAGAGTTTATATTTATAATAACACATTAACAGAAAAAATATCGTTCCATATTACACAAATGACTTTTTTAAAATTTACATCACTCTTCTTTTTTCTGTCGAAATTCGTGCATCAAGGTGGTCCACACTTTTACCAACATTGCATCCCAAAATACACTTTCTATCAGTAAACAATCAGTATTTTCCCTATAAAACAAATATATATTTAAAAAAAGTGAATACTTACATCCAATTTGATATACTTTACACACAAAAAGTGTTGCACTCCACAAGTCCTATAAACACGGACTTATAAAATCTAATAATTACAAAAAAAAGGTACCCGATATAACGCAACAAAAATTGTGTATCATCCTACAGGTCGTCGACCGTTCTTTAATAATATTAATAACACGTTGTTAACATAATGTCGCGTGGTACGTAACAGGAGTTTCACACGCGGCGTCCGAGTGTGCATGTGTATGTGTGACAGCCGAAGTAATCGCGAAACGCCGCGATGTGCTTAGGTGGCAGTGTGTGGATCAGTTTTGTCTTCGACTTGTTTGCGTTGCATGCCCGGCAAGAATAATTGCGGGAGCCACGATTATTGCTTAACGAGTACGTAATTATCGCGACACGTGGTATGATTATATCAACGCCAAATTGTTACGTGTGTCACGTAATTGGTGCTAAAGCTAATATAAAAATGATTGCCTCCGCTTTTGGTACACGCTTTGTTGCCAGCGTTTCGCCGACTGTCGGTCGAATTTATTAAAAAAACGAGATTTCTAACGAAATTTTCATTTTTCTAATTCGATTCGAACTAACAGGTGCTATGGCAAAAGGAAAGAATCTGTTTTTTCTACTTGTTACCGTTGATAACATTTGTTTGATATCACAGGCATATACATACACATTGAAATGGAATACATTACACTTTGAAAACCCTGGTGTTGTATCTATATGTATAATAACTACTCCTTGATCGTTATTTAATTAATTTAATTACGACTATTTCTACGAACGAATGAGAAGTCCGTCGTTCAGAGTTTATGCGACAAAAAACCATATAAGTCTACTCAAATTTATGTTAAATCATTCCCAGTTACACTAAACCAGAACTTAATTAAACCTAATCTTAATAGTCGCTGACAATCTCAAGCGAAGTCCATGGGACGTAATATAACTAAATAAAAAAAGTGATAGTAGTTCTAGTCATATAAATCAAATTATTCTAAACAGCAATAAAAACAACAAGTAGCCCAAACAATTATTTTCATCTTGATCTGTGAAAACTAAAAAAAAAAATGTTTTTTCCTCGATATCGCGATGAATCTATTGTAATAAGTGTTGTCGATTAAAAATTAGTGTTGTACCATGAAAATGTTATCTTTTTCTACGCGAACCGTGGAACGGTGAATAAGTACCGTCACGGAGGTGGTGGTCGTTGCACCGATAGTTAACACGATGTTTTAGCCGGTGACGTCATCGTCATCTCACTGTAACTGTCAACATCGCCTTGGAAATCGTAGCCGCAGTTTCGAATGCGAGCACAGTGCTCGGCTGCACGTAGAGCCAGTAAAACGTCGCGGAAATGTTAGCATTTTTTTTTCACCTCTTTTCCCCGCGGTAATAAAGGTTTCGCTGTGCGTCGACTTGCACCGGATATTTTTTTCTTCCGAGGAATTGTTTATCCGCGACGTCATCGGTTTAAAGGAACAATTCGAAATATTTCAGAAAGTGCTTGATACCTTAGTAATAATAAAATATATTTCTGATCTATATATGATTTAATAGATTACGAAACGTTTGAAGGGACGTTTGAAGGGACAATTCGAAATATTTCAGAAAGTGCTTGATACCTGAATAATAATAAAATATATTTCCGATTGTATATATGATTCAATAGATTACGAAAGTTTTCTGGCTATAGAACGATCCTTTTAAATTTTATAATACTAAATATGATAACACTTACTTTATTTACAATATGGTACTTAACGAGCCTTAATTAGAAACTTATAGACGATGTTTCGGTCCTATTTTAACGTAGTTAATACCTTGCGTTAAAAATATAAAAAGTGAATTCTGGAACATACGAAATGTATTAGAAAGTATACATCATTCAAAATGAAAACTGGAGGGGAAAAATGTGATTTCTAAAGCTCAAGTTTCTCTTTTTTTCGCTAAAATTTTAGATACAGCAATACGATTATTAATTTGTTCACCCCATATTTTATGTCCGTCTTTATTATCGATAACTTATTTTTGGTAAAACTTTTCTAATCTCCGCAGATAGCAATAATTGAACAGCGACAGCTATACGTTCGACACGTCACGTAGGGACGTGTAATCATCTATTTGCAAACGAAGTAAACCGATAGAAACCGCACCTAACAGAACGCGCGGAACCCACACGGAATGCGCAAGTTCATGTTTTCTTGCCCATACATATGCAATTCTTTTTTTTTTTTATCTACACTCGCAAGCAGTGATTTCGAAATCGACGGCGCCAACGATGGCGTATATACATATATATGTATATCTATTTGACTCACACCGACGATCCATAAGCAACGGGACTGATAAATTTCCGTGATTTACAGCCGCCGCCGCGTAGTCTATTTCATCTTCGCAGATTAATCATTCGATATCAGCGAACGCACATCTGGACGCGTAAGAAAGCAAATGGTATCGCGATTCTCCCACGCGAACTTTATGCACTTCTAAATTTACCCCAATCAACGGCAAAGTAGTTACTTTTTTTTTCTCGCGGTGTTATCGACGAGTCGGGTGCAATTAATTCGATCGTTTCTGAAGAATTAACTGGCAATGGAAATATAGTCTTTTTTACGTACATGAATTAATTGTACGGTAGAGTAATAATTATGTACACTGAATATTCTTGAAATATTTTTGCACGGATTACCGATAAATTTACCTTTGATACTTTAAACATTTTTACTGATTATACAAATACAAGAGCGATTGCAAAATTATCCTTCTTTAATTCATGGATTTATTGTAATTCCTGTTAATTGTATAAAGAGAATTGTATGTATGTGTGTAAGGAGAAATCAATGAATATTAACCACTAACACTATTTCTATCACGATTGTGTGTATACCTATTTCGACCAAAAGGTGTCTTTTGAAACCTTTTAGTTTGAATGCAAATATTTGCCAAAACAAATTAATTGTGGAGAAATGATTTAACTTAACGAATGATTTTAAGCTAAAATTTGAAAGGTGTCTTTCGTCACCTCTTGGTAGAAATAGTGCTAAATACAAATTACCTTAATTTTATAATAAAAACGTTGTTAGCAACTCAGAAACGAGGCCCGCGTCAGTGTCTAAAAAAAATTAAATTGATATATCGGTGCATGACTTCAAAGTCACTATTGCATCGATTCATCGAATGACTCGCAGGTTTTTTGAATTTCGTTGAAATCCATCGGTAAAAAGGGTTGAAACGGAAGTACGTAACGCTTTGCGAGGAAAGATGACTTTTAATATTCTTCGGGGTGTACTCTGTATATGTATATGTATATGTGTGTGTGGTCGGTTGTTCCGTTGAATCGTCTAATAGCTACCTGTCTCGTGATAGTAAACTCGGAGACGTAAAACCGGTGAGCATTGCCCGGAACGTCTTGAAATTTGTGCACCAGTGACGTTTTGGCGACGGTATTTTTTACGTTGTTAATTAATTTATTCCTCGCCGGTGGTAGCTCACGGACGACGTAGCTTTTGATTCGCCGACGGACTCTCTTCGCCGTCGTGGAGAACTTTATACACTCGCAATGCTTTACGCGCAGGCGTTTCAAACGTATTCCTCGGGTTTGAGTGAGTTTTAAATAATTTCCGCCGATAACACGACGCTGTGCTTCACGTTTTTTTTATTTCTTTTTTTTTTGGACGATTAAATTGTAACATCGTGGCCCGATAGACTGCGGATGCATCTGTGTTTTTTTCGTTCGTATAAAATCACGGAATATTACAGGTGGAAAATGTTCTCTTGTTTATGCCGTGATATGTAAAGAGCTCGAGAACGCTTCATCATTTTATCTACGTGCGATAATAAATATTAATATAAACAAATTTCGAGTAGCGAGCTCCGGTATGAACGGATTTTAATATGGAAATAATTGTTACTAATAATTTGACAAAGAATGCTGCTTATTGATACAATAAATTTGTTTATTCGAGTCAAGGGGTGAGATATATATATATATTTTTTTTAATAATACACTGTGCGTTAATTTTCATGGAAAATCTCTGTGTCCTTTCACACAGCTTCTGGTCATCGCGCATTTAACAAGAATACATATATATGTATAGTCCGCGTATTATGCTACTGGAAAAGCATTCAGAATAATCGTGCAATGTTTCGCGGTTCTTTAGCATTCGGCATAAATTACTTTTTATCGAAGCTGGACGTCGCAGTTTTCTCATCGTTTCTTCCGAACAACCCTGGAAAGAATTTATAGTTTATCCCCGTAATTTTCCAATCTGTCCGACGCACACGTAATTCTCACGCGGATCTTATTTTTTCCTTAGTTCTCTCTCAACGATCTCATCAGTCTGAATTTGAATTCGGACACGTGCGCGGAAGAAATTATCCGTATTCGTAAATGGACGTAGCATTGCTGCGAATAGAGAATCTGCACGTGCGTTTGAAATCAGCATAGTGTAATAGTCATAGCGTTTATATATTACGTTAAACTTTTTCACTTTACAGATCTTTAACTTTCACATTCGTTTAAACTTCCGATTAACATCTTTCTTTCGCAACTTTGCGTCTCTGAGATATTCTTAAAAATTTCTAAATTGGTGACAATGGGGATAATTTGATTTATATTATTTACCTTTTTTCAGGTAAAATAATTTTATTCCAACAAGTTTCTTTTATTGAAATCTATTTTATTCGACTCTAATTGAACCGTTCAATGCACAAATGGACAAACTTCATAAAAAATAAAGTTTTAAAAAAATGAATAGAGAACACACGTTGCTTTTTAAAATCTTTATAAATAACAAATTTAAAAAAACGGAAAAATGCACTGAACAGCTCAATTATTTATCTTCACATCCATTGCGAAGATTCCGTTGTTCCCTCCGCTAATGATGTAATTAGTCCGCGTCGGTTTTCTTATCCACATTGCGACGCCCGTTGCCGATCGATCGATCGATAGATAGATATATAGTCGAATGAATTCGCACTGTTTCGCTGCCGGTGGACCACAATTTCCGATCGGTTTTGGATCGCACTGTTCGTCGACAAAACAGTGATTCCCGGTTCCGATGTCAACTGGTGTCACACATGTGGCGGACAAGACAGCTGGAATTTCGTGATAATGTAAAAACGTGCCCGGATTTATCAGCGTCCAGTGTGAACGCGGCGAAAAGGTTAACGGTATCAAATGTGAGTGAGGTGAGAAGTTAATAAATTATGCTGATACGTAATCTGAATTGGGTCAGTGATAATGTATCGAGAATTTGGGTATCAGTGTTATCATTAGAAACGGATGAAAATATAAATATTTCGATTTTATATCATACCCTCCCCCCCCACTTTCTGGTATTTGTTACATTTACATGGAGGTAATTATTTTGGCTTTTTGAACTATGGAGAATCTTACAATTTTTATTTTTTTTGTAATTTATACAATGTGTATAACGATAGAGAAATTGAATGAAACTTTCGAACGGTAGAATATTTACATTTCCATTATTTTCCAGCTTCTCAATTTCCTTTGAGGTTCCTCGTCGAATTTTCCTACTCGCGTTCTTCCTTTCTTGTTTTTTTATTCCATCGCGAAAGATCTAATAAAGTACATTTATTTATTATTACTGCAACGAGTACACCGATACGTAGATTGAAAGAGATTTTTCAAAAGAAACTTCGAACGGTAGAATCACATTTCTCATAATTTCCCAACTTCTTAATTTCCCTTGATATTCTTCGTCGAATTCTCCCGTAGGATCGTAACTCCAGGAATAAAAAAAAAAGTAGCAGTAGTAGTAGTCGTAATGTAAAAGCAGATCGAAGAGAAACCGAAGGTGAGGACACGGAGGTCGATTCGTGACGGGAAGATGAAGAGAGGGTAGTTATGGGGATTAAATTGGGGATATGGGAGGAGGAAGAAGAACCACGGAAGACAGTGAAGTAGTAATAAGCTCGGGGCAACCTGGGCTGCTTTTTTTTTAACGATATTTCATCGCACAGTTAGGCATCGACCGAAACCGACTCGCGATAAATAAATAAGTTGTGTGTGAAGAGCGGGCTGACTATAATCACGTACGATTAGAATACTATACATGTATGTGTGTGTATGTGTAGAGAATTTTTAAAGAACCACCTCCAGTGTTGACCACGTTAAGTTAGGGTGAACTTTTGAAAATTATTTGACAACTTTGAAGGAATCTTGATAGGTTGTCGAACTCAAGAGATATTATAAAATGTGTTTTTTTGCGAAAAAATCATGAATGAAATTAATCAATTAGGTGAGAATTTTGAGCAACGTACGCTACTGTGGAAGAAAAGTTGAAAATGAAGGTGTATTTATTGTAGTAACATTGGGATTCGTATTTTTATTTGCGAGTAGGTAAAGATGAGTTTTTTTTTTAACACTAGATTTACGGATGTTGATTATATACCTACTTTTACTGAAGTGTACTTTACTAATATACTAATATAATTTACTAACTGTAAATTAACATTTACATATGTTTCATTATTTAACTAAAAACCAACGTATGTATTTCGAAAATAATATTAAAGTTTTATATACATATATATAGTAATCAAATTTTGAATGAGTCAAATTGGCTCGGTCCGTAAATCTAGTGTTAAATAAACAATTAATATACATACGAGAACTTTGGGTAGCCTTTTAGCTTATCAATAAAAATCTGGGAGTCACAACATGTTTATCCGAAATTGTGTTTTTATTAACAAACAGGAAAATAGTTGTTTTTTTGAAAGAAACCATACCTTCGACTCTGAAAAAATTCGCAAAACGGAGGCTGACGACCTTTTCGCCCGCGGTCGCCGGTATTTAACGGAATAAATGAATGTCTTATTACATATCCAGGTTTTTAAATGTACAAATAAACGTCACGCAGTAATGTCAGAAACGCCGGCGTGTCTCGAGCTTACGTATCGACGTTTCGTAACCGGCCGACGGTTAAGATTACAAAATAAAATTAGTTTTCCGGAAGATTAGCAAAAAAAAAAACACTCTGAAATCACTATGTTCTCCTCGGTTCAGTTAACTTCGTGACGTCAACCGTGACCTTTACTCGCTGCGAATCGGTTATGTGTCTAGTCGAATGGGGGGATAATGTATTTCAGCGTAAGGGTATCAATTATATTCACATAAAATTATTTACCGCCATGACATTTGATGACTCGTAAAAACGCCCGATTGTTCCAGGTGTTTTTATTCGCCACGCTTCCACGAAGTGTGTAGTAACAAACACTATCCGTCTGGGAGACAGCGATCTTTCGATAGTTTCGTCGATCTTTCGATCTTTCGATCCGCACCCGTTTCTAAAGATTTTTTAATTGCAATTTTTAATTTGTTCCTATCGCGAATCGCTTGAAGCTGAAACGATGAACGTCGATAATAGGTTGTGAATTATTACGTAAGTTTCGCGTTGCAAACACTTTATTGTAAACAAAACACACTGCCGGGAGGAATAGAAAGTAATGTTTGTTCTAAATACATTTTCGATGGAATTATTACTAAATTAATATCGCAATGACTCAGAGTGGTTAAAAATTCTTTATGATTTATTTGTAACTTAAAACTTACTTACACAGCGATATGAAGGGTATACAACAAAATAAACAATAAATTGTCAAAATAAGGCATGTTAGTTTAGCGAATTAATTTTCTAATAATTAAATCTTTTATTTCCTTTTCAACAAAGCTATTCTGTATCTCACCATTATATCATAGTTAATTCTACAGTAAAAAAATCACATTTTCCACATGATGGGAGTTGAAAATGAAATTAAACCTTGTTGAAAGTGAAAAAATCTAACAACGTGGTATCTTATCACAGGGAAGACGCGATCTTCCATCGATTAATCGATTAATCTCGGCGATTAAATTCGGTGTCTCGCGATTCGTTTCGATCGCACGGTCAATATTTCACTTTTGCACGGGGAGTCGGTGTTTCGTTGATGTATTCTCGTTAATTAAGCGGCAGAAAAATCAGGCGCCAGTTCAACGCACTTTTAACGTCGAAATGGCACGACATGCCTAGCCGCCGCACACGATGGATGTGCGTATAGTTCTCCGCTGAGTTCATCGTATAATAGCGATGATGTAATTCCGAGACGTGTACACGTCCGTCCACAAGTCATGGGACACTTGCAAATTCGGAGTTAAAGGTGACTCAACTCCGATTCGAACGAAACTACCGTTCGCTTGGATTCGATTTAGCATCCAGAAATTTCTGGTCTTGGAAAATTGTCGTGCTAGGGAAATTTATGGGTGTTTAAAATGTCTGGTGATTAAAAAATTTGATTATTTTATAATTTATTGATTTGGAGTTTCTGTCATTTGAAAATTTGAATATTCTGTGCGGTGATATTAACCTGGACGAATTAATCAAATAATATTAATTATTATTAGTCCAGGGTTATTTTTTGGACAATTTTCTGAAATTTGAGGTGCTAATTTTGTATCGCTTTGGAACTTGTATCGAGAAATTTCCACGATACGAAACTTCTGTAGTCTAGAAATTCCCATGCTCTAAAATTTCCATAACTGAAACATTTCCACGGTTTGAAATTTACGCCTCGGAAATTTCTACGCTGTGAAACTTTTAGCGCTCTAAATTTTCTCCGCAATCGACCAAATCTTGGATATCGTTCGATCACCCCATAGACTATAAGTCCCAGTTTTTTTTAATGACACTAAAACATCAGTTCTACCGTAAAAAAACGTGGCTACCGTCGAATCTATGTGTTCCATTACTTCCACACGGTGGTGTAGTACATTCTCTCGCGCAAACGTGATCACGCACGTGAAAACGTACGGTGAAACGAAAGTTATGGCTAATAAAAAAAAGAGAAAAAAGGGGGAAAAAGAAGGAAAAAGCCATACTCCTCCCCGTAACACGTAAACGAGCAGTCGCGATTAACGATAGATTCGAATGCGACGTAATAAAAATTCTCTTTTGTTGATACTTCGGGTAATAGGCTGAAATGTACGGCAGATCGTGGATAAGCAATAACGGAGCACCAAGAAAAAGGAGGACAAAAGTTGCATGCTAGTTATGGTTTGGATCGTTACCACTGCCTCCCGTATGGATTTAGTGTTTCACGTGGATACACGTATTATCGCGCGATAATAAACGCGGGAGTAATAATTCTGATAGTTTGAAAATAAAAAGCCGGCTGGGTTGCATTTTAATTTCTCTGCAAACAGGTAGATACGTATTCAATAATAAATTGCAACGTTAATTACGTTAGTTGCTGGAAAACTGGGATAGCTTTTTAATTTGTTATCCAAAGATAGTGGTATTAGTAATAAAAATTATATAATAATGTTTCTAACACTGAAAAAAGGGTTTAAAATATAGCGAGAATCTCGGTTATCCTTTTTTTCGTTAATTAAAATAAGAAAACTATACTTATTGTATCACTACATAGGATTATATTAGTTCCTTATTGCCTGTACTCAATTAATTATTACTTGAATTCAATCAAAGTCCTAATTCGCTAATTTTCTGATTCATAACTCACCGGAAATCAGACGAAATCTCATACAAAACTCCAATAAAGACTCAAATATATAACATTTCCCATCTTTTCCCAAAACAAAATTTCATTTTACCCCATAAAAACTGCCACATCTAACCCATCACTACTCCATTACTATTCGCGAACCCCGATTCGCTTTGCGCCACGTTCCTTCCGTTTCACCCGTAGACCCATAAAGTTCTATTAAAAAACCGCCTGCAAAGATAACAAGTCGCTCTAAACAAATGCGCGGGTGTTTCCCCGGGTGCCAACGTAAACGCTGGATTCCGCGAAGAAAATGTATTTTAACGACCCGTAGAGTCGTCCCCTTCCCGTATCGTCGACTCGATGACTTTCGATGCCGAAAAAAACACACAAGTACACTAGGGTGGGTAAAAAAAATCGACTATTTTTTTTTACTAGTTACACAGAAAAATTTGTTCGTAGACACCTCTAGAAAACTCTCAGCAAAGCTGAGCTCTTAATTTTAATGGGAAGGTCCTCCGCATTATAGTTTTATATTTTTTACGCAGTCCATTAGAAAAAAAAAATCATATCTTGATGCGGAGGACCTTCCCATTAAAATTAACACTAGAACTACCGAGGATTGATTCTGTTCATTTAAAAGCATTGGACATATCAGGTGCCTAGAACACAAGGGGTATAAGTGACTTTTATTTAGTTCTGAGAAAATTAAGTTCAAAGCTCACAAATCACAATATAATACAACATTTTTTTTATTCAAGAATGGTAAACCATGTACAGGGTGGACATTTCACTTAGATTCCTTTACCACTCAATAGAATGGTAAATTCAGAGTTTCATGGCACAGATCTCAGTTCTTTTGAGAATATAACTTATACCCCTTGTGTTCTAGGCACCTCATATATCTTTGAAACAAAGAAACAAAGGAGCATAGTAAATTAATTAATTTAATTATTTACGTATAGGAACATGGTTATGAAGAATTTTGGAAATCGCAGGGTTATAAATTCGAGTAATTCTTAGAAGAAATTCAGTACCAGTCATTTTGACCGCCCTGGTAGTTCTAGTCACTAGAATCTAGTCTTAAAAGCTCAGCTTTGCTGATAGTTTTCTAGAGGTGTCTACGAGCCAATTTTTCTGTATAATTTAAAAAAAAATACTCGATTTTTTTGACCCACCCTAACATACACACACCCATTCACCCACACGCACACTCTCACACACACACCACAAAAAAACGAACGTACGTAAAATTCACGCGGACAAGCTCGCGGATAATAAACCGCAGACACTCGCGAGGAGGAGCGGCGGTCATTAATCCGTAAAACGAGTGGATGCTGTCAGTGTTTCGGGGGTGATATCCGCGTATGGGGAACGCGTAGACGCATACCTGACGACGAGAGGTGTGTTACGGGGAAGTGATAAGGACCGGATGAATCGCGGGAGACGCGAGAAAGACAGAGAGAAGGAGAGAAAGACAAAAAGAGAAGGAGAGAAGGAAAGAGAGAGAGAGAGAGAGAGAGGGAGATACGGAACGAAGCAAAAAACTGGAAGGGTGGAGGAGGAGGGCAGAGGGGAGAAAAGGGGGAAAGAGAACAGTGGAGGTGAATGCGAATGGGCAGCGCAGGGTGTGACGCGAATGAATGCGAACCGACGCCATTTTGAAAGGGTACAGGACGCCGCGGCCGACAAGAGAAATGGATTGCAAAAATATATAAGTGTTAAGGATCGGTGCACCGCGGCTGCCACGTGACTCCGCGATACGCCATTTCGATACTCCCTCCGTCGTTTTTTTTATTGTTTTTTTTTTTGGTCACGGATGCGAAGTTCCTCGAGGATCTTGGAACGACGATCTTGGACTTCCCGGTGCGTCTCGGTCGAGGGATTAGTGGAGATTAGTGGAGAATGTAGTGGTGAAGAGGAGTGTGGTTGTGGGGGAATGGATGAACGGTGTTTTTTATATTTAATGGCGAAATTAGAATTTTTGTAGGTATGGAGGGATTGATAGATATACGTTTGTGTGACCTTTTGATACAGTTCTTGTCGAAACAGACTCTGATAGAGTGTGAGGTATAGAATAATTGATCCTCCGAGAGAGTCGTCGAAAATGTTTAGTCATTCAGTGATAATTTTTTTTTATATTTCTTATCACGAATGGGAATAATGGACAATGTAAAGGAAGATACAAATTACTTGGAATTGATGGAGGAATTGATGGATATGCGTTTGTGTGACCTTTTGATACAGTTCTTGTCGAAACAGACTCTGATAGAGTGTGAGGTATAGAATAATTGATCCTCCGAGAGAGTCGTCGAAAATGTTTAGTCATTCAGTGACAATTTTTTTTATATTTCTTATCACGAATGGGAATAATGTACAATGTAAAGGAAGATACAAATTACTTTGGGTGCGTTTGTAATTTTTCTAAGATTGCCAAAGGGTTAATGAAATTATTTAGCTTGAGTTCCTTAATGCACTAATTAAGCCGTTCTAATTGTCAATTTCTAAATTTTTCTCGATCGTCGATCGATCACACAAAACAATTCTTAATTCGTTTCCCTGAAAATTGATTTTCAGAGATTTTTATATAAAAAATACAACATATATATGTATATGTACAATATATCCGAATATTTATTAGAGTCACAGTGCCCGATATCGCGGTAGATTTACGAACCAAATGAAGAATAAATCATTCCCCGGATTTATTAGTCTAAGCGTGTATTTTCCCAGGGTATCGAAATTTCAATATCCGCCATTGTTTTGCTGAAAAGTCAGCGTTGTTGCGATTCGTTCTCGTCGGAATATTCGCGGCAGTGGGCGGAAAATCTCGAAGCGGCACTCGATGGAATAATATCAATTTTATATTATTGTTTTACATTACGTAACATCCGTCCGTGGCTCGCGCATCGCGTATTTTGTTGTAAGGGAATTAAATTCGACGAATTGTTTTTTTTTTTACCCTCCGGAGTGGGGGGAGAGGAGGGGAACCGCACGATCGGATGCATATATGAAATAAATATGCATGCGCGGTAACGTTCGTTATACGAGTCGCTTTACATAACGCAGATACGATAATACGAAATATAAAATTCCAATCAGGCAATTATGAGGAATTCAGCGACGAGGAATGCAGTCTGGATAGACAACGGTGAAATTTATGAAATGCTAATTCCCAAGCCATGGTGCGGCATAGGTAAAAAGGAATAGAAATTCCCATGTAACGATTGAATCGTTCAAACGGAAAAAATCTAACGGAGAACCATGGATTTTGGTTTCTCGAGGAAAATTGACTTTCATTTAAAATTACGTACACATAATCTATTAAAAGATTAATTTGATATTTAAAAAAAACAAACCTTAGCTATAGATATCACTATATTTAAAATAAAATTTCTATTTTGCCAAAAATTCCTAAAGTACTTATTTCCACCGACAAACACTCACTTTTATACATTCGTTTCACCATGTAACATTAATTTCTCTAAAAAAAGGAAAAATTAATTGCATGATTTTCGATAAAACAGTGGCGGAAGCGTTTCAGGGGCTTCCGCGGCAGATAAAAAACAGCCCGACACACAAATGCGAAAGTATGACACATCTATGATTGCGATTCGAACCGAGCGCGTAAACGGCGAGTTCTAAAAATGTCGGGGGACGCGCACGTGGGTGCGATAGAAATGCTAAGCGGGCCCGATTTGCATAACGAGCAATATAATTAGCACGTGTCGTTGAATACGGCAAGATGACCGACGTAGATGGGAAATACGTGGACCGTCTTCGTCTCCGCACGGAATTTCGCAGAAATTTTCTTCCACCGCTGCACACCATAGAATTCCAAGGAAGGGACGTAGGGTTCGTTGGTTCTTCCATATTTCATGCACTCGTTTTAAGACACTTTTAAGCGAAATGACTGTACGACGAAAAGATAGGAAGGGAATGGGGAGGGAGAGAGAGAGAGGGAGAGAGAAACACGCGTTTCCCCAGCAGACTTTTATGTAGGTTTACACGAATTTACTGCACCAGTGATTCTAAGAGGTTGTATAGCGTCTTATTCTTTAGAATCCTCGGTTATTCGCCAATTGTTACATTGAAAGGGTTGACAAATGTTTCTTTTATAATGGAATACACGGTAGTATATTATAGAGATTTCTTTATTCAATGATATAGAAGCTTATAGGAAGGAGGAAAATTGTCTACCACGTTTAACTGATTTTTAATTAGTAGCAGTACATCGCAATTAACACTAAAACTACCGAGGATTAATTCGGTATATTTAGAAGCATTGGATAAATATGATTGAAACAAAGAAATAAAGGGGGAGAATAAATTGATCGATTTAATTATTTGCATAGAGAAACATGGTTATGAAGAATTTTGGAAATCGCAGTGTTACAAACTTAAGCGATTCTTAGAAGAAATTCGGAACCGGTCATTTTAACCCCCTTGGTAGTTCTAGTGTTAATTCTATCGGGTCATAGGTCGAGAAAGTCTTAACCCAAGGATTAACATTCATTTAGCGAAAGTTTCATTAAAAATCACAACACACTCAGCAAGTACGGACTTTAAATTATTGAAAGTCGATTAGAAATGGTGTTAAATTATTATTATTATTTTTTTTGTAGTTTTCTAAGGTTTTAATTTACGAGTACAAGGGACGTTGGAACTTAGTTTCGGAATTCCATTGACTTTCAAAGGCGGCCAGCATTTCATTCGGAAATCAGGTCCCTCTCTCGAGCGTTCGTTACGCGCGGTATTGTTTTTCTATCACTTTCGCAACCGGGGAACTGCGAGACCGATTATAATAAGGGGTTAATTAGCATTCGACTAGAAAAAAGAAAGAAGTCGCGGTTTGAACGGCGAGAGTTCGCCGTTCCCAGACTTTCTCGGTGCGTTTAATGCGCGGACCAAATATTACGACTAATAACCACTTGCTACCGAGAGAAATCATTTATTTGGATCGCGTTAATTGAGCAGCGAGAAAATTTCAAAGAACACAGGCAACTAATCGGGGTTCCGTCGTTCGATAAGCGTCTACGAGAGGAGATTGAATTGAAAAGTCTAATAATTAGTAACGAGTCGACTCGTCCACTTCTGCGATGACGAATTTATTTATTTTATAACGTGTTGAGATAAATTCATTGATTGTTTAAATAGAGGATGTGTTGGGTTGAATTTTGAACAAGCTCCGCGATATCCGGCGTTGGCAGGAAGAACGCACAGGATGTGATTTTGTTATCGCGAAAGAATGAATTTAGGTGATGTCCCTAAAAATGTTGAAGTTAATTGATACTAGTATACCTATATATTTTTTTTGGGGTGGGAATTGTGTTTGCTAAAGAAAATTGTGAACACCGAAAAGCTTAACTGTCAAGGTTTTTCAAAATCCAGTGTATTGACTAAAAAATAATAAAGTACAAAATGTATTGGATACTTTAGGATTATCATTTTTCGGTAAATTAATGTTGATCATATTTCTTTTTAAATGTTCAAAATAACTATGAATTACCACGCATTTTCTTTCAGCTTTGAATTTTTTATAATATTAAGATACTTGCGTCAAATAAAATAAAAAATCTTAACCCGGTACCAATAATAACAGATCGTCGAAAAAACTCTAAGAAATAATGAAAGAAACGTGTAACACCGCCATGCTTTTTATCATTATCCGATATCTCTGAATATCGTAATACATATTTCCTTCGCGAGAGTAGAGGCTGATTTCGATGCCGTTAATTGCGTTTTATCGCCCGCAGTAAAGCTGCGACGAGGAGAACCCGCTTGTTCGCGATTTCAAGCGGAAATGAAACATTGTTATTTACAGGTTTCCTAAAACGACCTATAAACAAATCGTGCACCTGTTGTGCCGGGATATATTATCAGCAACAGACCATGTTCGAAGGTTTCCAATATTATTTCTCCGTGAATTACGCTCGATGCGTCGTGTAATATGAATAGCTAATTACCGTTGCTGGATTCTTAAGAAAGAATTTTTTTTTAATTCTTTTTCCCCCGTAGCTCTAATATTTGTCGGTTTCGTTGGACAACGAGTCGCAGAGGCTCTCAGGCGGCAATCAAAATTCGTTTCAAAGTGCTCTGTACTTGTACCCGTGAAAAGTCTCAAAGGCCTCGTTTGCTTTCAATCGAGGCCGGAAAGTTCGTCGCATAAAAGAAGCGGTAGTTTCATTCTTACCGCGTGTACAGCCGCGACTTACGGACTTCCGAACTATTCGAAATCCGCATTCCCCTCGCAAAGCTTGAAATAGTTGGCCGGAGTCGTTCTGCTAGGCGATCGTGAACTTTGGATTTTACGATAACGATGGTACTCGATATTTACTTACTTGCGCCCGGTGAGAAAATTCTGTGGTGGAAATTTATTTAAAATAATTGGAAATGAGGTATTTACAATGAAATATAAAATATAAACTGTGTATCTTGCAGATATGTGTAGCTTTGATAGAAGTTATGGGACTTTGGATGAACATTTTGATTGAATTTACACAATATGATTGTGATTTAAATTTATATTTTTTAATAAATAAGGACATTGATTAAATATAAATTATCTGCGTTTTATGGAGACAATTTTGATAGGAATTTCTGTGATAAAGAATCAAGGTTTCATCACATTCGTTGATTATTGATTTAATTTACGCGTATAAAATCTTAATTTAAATGGAACCCTCCTATTCCACAGGCTTTCACACTCGTTTTGTCATCGCGGAAGTGCGTTACACGGAATACTCGATTTACCTCATGATTTTACGAACTGTAACTTAATGACCTTCGCGAGCGAAGTGACATTCGTTCTCTTGTCCAGTCACCTTTACGTGACGAGCCGACGAATGTGGCTCGTGCCTGTCGATCGAATTGTGTCAGGCACTTTTCGTGAGTGTGTTTCACACCTACATACCGATATCATTGTCATTGATATTCTTGAATGACTTGATTTAAAAATTCACCAACAAAAGCACTTTATAGTTCGTGGTAATAAAATTCCCTGCGGTAAAAAAACTCGAGAAAATACATTATCATCCATTTATTAACCTTTTCACGCCCTTGGACAGATGTGGACATTTAGTTATTTTATTATTATAATTACTGTCAATAATAAATAGAATAAAATTATCACTACAGATTTTTCACTATAGAATCCCTCAATAAGAGAAGTAAGTAATTTTTGTTTGGTTTGGCTGCACTGGTAATGGGATTTTTATTTTATTAGAAATTACTAAACGTCCACATATGTGGCCAGGGGCGTGAAGAGGTTAAAATAACGACAAATCAAAATCTCAAAATTTCGAATAATTTTAAAAAAGTCTCATCTTTTCAAAGCAACAATATTTAAATTTTCCAAAATATCAAAGTCCCTCAACTTATAATACACCAAAAGTGATCAAATTTCCAATTTTCAACTTTCCGTTTTAAATCTTTCTTCGCAAATCGATGGATTGTAGAATGATCCATGTATCATCGCCACTCCTCACACATCGATCGTCTCCTCGTTGCTAATTTCACACACTATTTCCTTCGCAGAATCTGCTTTAACACTACTTCTAGCAAGAGGTGTCAAAAGACACCTTTCAAATTTTAACTTAAAATCATTCGTTAAGTTGAATCATTTCTCCACAATTAATTTGTTGACTTTTTATACAATACTTGTTAAATTATCTACATTTGGCAAATATTTGCATTCAAACGAAAAGGTATCAAAAGGCACCTTTCGGTCGAAATAGGTACATAATACTTTTCATGTTATATTTTAATACGTATAGGTTTAAACTCAGTTCCAACACTTAATGTACTTACCAGTGAATCTAATATAAAAAAATAACCTCTGAAATAAATATTTTTGTAAAAAGTATATCGTGGCTTTCATTCACACGAATTAAATTAATTTTAGTATAAAACCATGTTTTGTTAAACGAAAAAAAAATCGGATCTGAAGGGGTTAACTACTCCAAAAAATAAGTTTATTAGTACACGCGATCGAATTTGTCACGTGCACGATCCTGCATTCGTATTTTGACGGATCACCCGTTAGACGGGGTGCTACCCTTCGAAGGTGGGGGTGCCAGTTGCCTAGCGACCAGCCCTGAAACTCCCGTGGTCCCCTCGGGGTGCACCCTGCGCATAAACCACCCACTTTTCGGCTGACAGAATCGTCCTTCTATGCACCCTCTTCATCTTTCTCCCGTTCTGTTTCTATCTTTCTCCCGTTTCCCTTTTATCTCGCGCGTTCCTCTGTTCGTCACGATGGAAACGCCATGAAAATTCCGCGGGGGTGTTCGTACCCCGTGATTTCCCGACGGTGTCCGCTCGTGGGGAAGTTCGAACGGCGAGTCGGGCCTGCGTGAATGACGATTTAATTGCGATAGCCTTCGTTGACCTCGTACCGGGTGACCCAGAAAGGGCGCCGGCCGACTGGCCAAGTTAACGAAGCAGCGTCGCGACGCACACACACACGCTCGTCGATGGGAAAATCGCGATTTTCGAGATATCGATATTGATAGAGATAGTGGGGATGGGTGAAAAATATTTGGACAATGTCCCGTGGTACGGGAATTAATATATCTATTAGTATATCTATTTCTATCAAAGGTTTCATGGAAATTAGGAGACAGAAAAGATTAGATTTGTGATTAGATGTGTTATAAGTGTATGAAAGAATTAGGTGAAACGTTGTCATAAAATATGGCGAGAATTTTCTTGAAGAAAATTTATAGAAAAGTTCTCGCAAACGGGTGAAAATTTGACACTTTTATAAACTTTGTGTTAAGTGAAATGGTATTTACATCGTATTACGTAGATAAAGATATTTTTTTATATGAAACTGATGCACGGATAGGTATATGCGTTGGCTGATAGTTTTGTGCCGTATAGTGGACTTGCATTCTAAAATCTAATGGGTTTTGAAGGATGCAAACAGTAGGCCATTAATATTTCTGGGTTTTTAAATTTAAATAAAATACGGATGTTCTGCTTTGAATATTTTTAGGATACGGGATTAGTATGCATTTATTTTAAAGTTTTAATAAATTAAGGATCTACAGCGTTGGATATTTTTAGGATAGGCAATTAGTACGCTTTTATTTTAAAGTTTAAATAAAATAAGAATTTACAGTTTTGGATATTTTTAGGATAGACAGATTGTGATTATTGGCTAGTCCTCGTGAACTTTAACCGAAATTAAAAATTATTCGCCTAATCGATAACAACGAGAACGCACGATATTTCCTAATTTATTAAGTATTGATGCAATGCGGTAAAATTATTGTAATTCGAACGCGTCGATATTCTGTTTACATTGCCCACCGTACCTGCATATAATGGCAACATCATTTGCATACTATATTAATTGTACATCGAAGATTAAATCCGTGTAATTTTGCAACCCGGACGAAAAATCGAACAGTTATTATGTTTCACGTGGAAATGATTTACACAAATGTATTGATGTTACCATCCAACAATGAATTACGCGATCTATCGTATTTTACACGGTTCCCAGTAGATTCAACATTTATCACAAAATTTAAGAGGCGTGTCGCAAAATCACTATCTTGCAAAATTTACTTTTCTCTTTCGTAAGTGATTTTAACTCTGAGCCAAATAAAAGTCCAATCTGTTTTATTTATAGCATTAGAAAATTTATAGAGACTCATATAAATTTCATAGCAATCCAGGTAGCCAAGGTATCAGATTGTCAGAGTACTTTTTGGGAATATTATTGTCATTTAAAAAAATATCGGTACACAGAGTCTTAAAAAATTCAGATTTATGATTACGTAATTTCAAAGGGTTAATTTCCTGTTTCGAATAAATCAAGATAGTAATTGTAACTTATCGGTGTCATTTTTAACCCGTTCCCGAGGGTTTTCCCGTTCCCACTAAACACTTGGGGATGCTCATTCGTGGTTACCTATAATTTTACGTTTGCAACCAGGTTTCTCACTCATGTCCGGCAGCGGTTAGAATTATAAAAGCTTTTTTTCTATTACTCTCTCCTCGTTCGTAGTTTATTAATCACAGAGATTTTAACATTCCCATTTCCAACCTGTAAATAAATTCATTCGAACATTTTCACCGATAATTTAAAAATCATTCGCAATTATAAATTTAATTAAACTTCTCTGTTAAAAATGATTATTAGCACCTATAACGGTATTTATATCCAAAACTACTATATTTCATTTATTAGTTCTGTCAGATCGAACAGAAACGAGATTTATTTACAACTATTACAATTCCTGGATCTATAAATCTTCGCAGTGAGTGGAAAATCATTGGCATAGAAATCGGGAGGCCGGTTTCGGACTTTCGCGCGGACTTTTCCATTCGCTTTCTTGTTCCCTGGAACCTTTCAAGGATCAAGGATCAAGGATCCCTCCGTTAGGTTTTCCGAAGGAAACTTTCACTCGGCCGAGGCGGAAAGAGGAGCGGCCACGATCGCACGGCCGTGTCGAGTTCAGGTATCGCTTGTGATCGTTGCCAATAATTATCTTTATCTCGCTCGCGATCCTTGTCATTATCGTTTTTACCCGCGATCGCCGCGGCGTTATTCTCTTCGGCGGTCTTACGTCCCGATAATATCTTGTTTATCGCCGATATTAACGGTGTTCTATCGTGGAAAAATGTTCTCGGAAATACGCGAGATTTCATCGGTCGAGTTTATGAGAAAAACACAATCGCCGCGGATTCTGCGGAAGGTATTAAAATCGTATTGAATAATTTAAAACACCGGTAAACAGTTTACTTATTTAATACACACAGAGGTATTTACGTTCTATTGTAATTATAGTGTGTGTACGATAGAAAAATATCTTGTTTTTACATATAGAATGATACATTATAATTCTTGGTGAACGTATTCAAGTGATATCTTTCCTCTTTATTAATATATATATTAATTATATTTATATATAAATTTAATATATATATAATATAATTATATAAGATATATATGTCAGTTAACACTAGAACTACCAAAGCAGTCAAAATGACTGGTTCCTAATTTCTTGTAAAAATCGCTTAAATTTAGAAAGGTGCGTTTTCGAAAATTCTTCGTAACTATGTTTCTATATTTAAATCATTAAATCGCTCGATTTACTGTCTTCTTTCATTTCCCTGGTTTACAAAGGTATTTATTTAATATTTTTAGATATACCGAATTAATCCTCGGTAGTTCTCGTGTTAAGGCGGATTTTAGGCGAATTAAGATTTTTCTTTTAGTCATTTTTCAACTACGTCGAAAATAAATATTACTGGGGTGTTTTGGGACTCGGTAATTACTAGCGGCGTTTCTTTCATCGTTTTACGGGCTGTTCGTTATCGAATATTTCCCACCCATCGTCTGATTGTACGACGTTTCGTCTCCGGAATAAACGGTAGTTCGTATACTCGAATTTTCCATGTAGAAAATTATGTTGTTTATCCGTCCGCTCTCAAGGAGAGTTCCAACCATAATCGGTGAAATAGTATTTGCGTACGCGATCGCATGAATAAACAAATTTTCTGTAGGAGTCACTGAAATAAACCTGCCTTTTTTTGTTCAAATTTTAACGATCAAATTTATTGCGTAGGTAAGTTGAAGATTTTTTTGTCTATCATGTTTTTTTTTAAATAATTGAGAAATAAATTTCACGTGAAAATGTAAAATTATTCATGCAATATCATTTGTCAAATAATTTTACGTATTAATGCCTTGCTGATCGATGAGGTATTAACACGATATACGATGATCTTGCGTGGTGTTTCCATTAATCATTACCATCGTTGTCAACGGTTTTAAATAAATAATTTAACGCCTGATCCGTTCGATACTGTTCCTCTTGATCATCATTTTTAAATTCACACCATAACACGGTCGATCCACGATTATCTACTTTGAACGTTGCAAATAATATTGTGGTCAATTTTGTTTAACAAAACGATATACACAATCTTTTAATTTATTTAATTATTCAAAGTCTTCTTATTTTACCGTTTTCTTAGCCAAGAAATGAAAGTCGACTATTTACCTTCATTTGTTAATCTACGGATAATTTTCTGAATCTAAACTCATCGCGAAAAGAGCAAAAAGTCGAGAATAACGAATACTTTAATGATTCAATTTTCCATACTTTTCTTAAATAAAATGTTTCCTTTGCCAAAGAAATGGGAAACGACTTATTTCTGCACTTGATATATATTTCCATCTTGTTAATTAAATTCCGTTTAAAACACATTAATCCACGCTAATCCATTCCTTTGTATATCTCCATTTTTTAATACCTATTGAAATTAAGTATATTTCGTATATTTCAATATCGTATAGTCACATTAACAATCAAATTTCCTAAATTCAACCCAGAATGTTAACAGTTCTTAAAAGTCTATATAATTAAATTACCTCTCCGATCACTCAAGAATGTGTTTATCAATGTGTCATATATTTTCAAAAATACCGTATAGACGTAACAAATTGAATATTTCCTATCTTCCCTCCATATTTTCACCTACGAACTCGCATTAACAATAAAATTTCCAAAATCCCCCGACAATCCGTCCCATTTCTAAAAAATACATCATTACACATATTATATTACACATCAACGAACAAATTCGCAAACCCTTCCAACCCGCAGAACGTTAACAGTTCCTAAAAGTCCAAGTAATTCCATTACCACTTCGATCACCCAAGAATTGCAATTCGACTCGTATCGAACAGCACGGACGATACAGCGAAGGGTTGCTCCGAGGTCTGCTTATCCGTCGAACAATCCTGATGTTGACCCTGATCCTGGTAAAGGGATGAAGAGGAGGCCAGGTCCTGGAATGCCGTGCCTAGCTTAAGGCCGCTTTCCTCTCTCTCTCCTCTTCTCTCCTCTCCCTTTGGTTCTACTCGTTTATTTCCCTCTTTCTTTCTCTGTCTCTCTCTTCTTCCCTGCGATTCTACTGTCCCTCTCGTTTTCTCTCCACTGTGCTCTTTGCCTGTTACGTACCTTCTCGTCCCTCTCTCTTTCTATCTTTCTCTCTCTCTTTCTTTTCTATTTCTCTATTTCTCTCGGTCTTCTTCACGGTTAGAGGCACTTCCACCTCGTTGTATCTCATCGTCCTCGTCTTTCCTGGGTTTCTGCTGATCTCGCTCGGGCCAGAGCTGATCTCTCGGTTTGCCTCGGGGGCTCTCATTTTGTTTACAAACGGGGCTTTTCCTTACGCAATTTTACGCGCGGATCGCCGCGGGAATACATATTGTGTGTGTGTTTTTTTTTCTCTCGGCGGGGTGTGGTGGTCGCCGGAGAATGTAATTACTGGAGGCTGCTTGAGTAACGTTTGTCATTTACGTAGGTATGTTTGGATGGATGTGTGTATGTGTGTGGGTGCATTCTACGAGCGCCCTTTTCGTTGTTCCGGTATGCACGAATGGTTTTTCAATATCCTGTTTTTTTTTTAATCTACTTGTTGTACGATGTGGGAAAGTAGATGCGAAAGTGTTACGGAAGATTCGTGAGAATAATAGGGACAACGGTGGAAAATGTTGAAAGGTAATGGAGATTTGAAATACAAGTTGATGTTGAAGTTGTCACAAAATGTTGGGAATGTGTTTAAATTTTGTTTACGTGTTTCTAGTGTCAGAAGGAAAACGTGATTTTTATGACTGAATGGTGGTAATAGGGCAATGGGAAATCATTTTTAAATAACATTATAAAAACTGATTTTGGTACATAATCAAAAGAGACTAACGTTAAAGGTTGTAACGCTGAACGCAGAATTTTATTCGCAAGTATGTTCACTTTTCCCGCGATAATTTTCCGATTCTCAATTTTCTAGAAAATTAGCAACAAGTCTAGGAATATTTAAACAATTCATTTTCGAAACAATATTCCTTGCGAAACCTCGAAACCCTCCTTACTTTTACACTCAACATCTCCCTTCCACTATTCCCATCAAAACACACACACACCCACACAAAATTATAATTCCAAAAATCCATCAACACATAAATAACAAATTTCACAATAATACACCAGATCAACGATCCATGGATCACAACTACGATCCACCGAGAAATGAGCACCCCTGACGGACACACGATCCGCGACCAGAGGGCGAGTAAAAGAGGAGTGAGAGAGACAGTCAAACAGAAAGAGAGAAAAAGACCAAGAAATAGAGAGAGAAAACAGAGGGAAAGAGAAATAGAGAAAAACCGAGAGGTTCAAAAGAGAAAGAGAGAGAGGGAGGGGCGTAGAATAATAAGGTGGAAAGGGATAGGGAATACTGTTTCACTTCGTAGGTAGTGGCTTGCCCTTCTAAACGCTCTCTTTGCCCGTGGGCCTTCTCATTCCCTATGGGCCGGACTAGGCCCCGGTTTAAGGGCCGACCATTCTAACGGCGTATTTCGTTGCCGACAGTGCCAGACCGCGTATTTTCGGCTACCTAGGCCATGATCTTTGTCGAAGAAGTTGAATTCCACACGGAACCGAGTGGTTCTCTTTTATCGCGCCACAACGGGGACTCTTTGCCCCGTGGAAAACTCGGGGACTTATCCGGGGGCCCGTTCGAGTATTCTTCTCTTCTTGTTTGTCACTGTGTTCGACGTGGTAAATAGTCAGATTTCGATTTTTGCGGTGAAAATTATTGAAAAGCTGGAAAATCACGTGGCTATTTTACTTGACAAGAAATTTTAATGTAATAAGGAAATCATTCAGAGAATTGACATTCTTTTGACACATTTCCGATGTGTTTTCGTGAATTTAATATGTCTCGCAAGTGGAGTATTGGAAACGGTGGTGTAAGTTGGTATAACATCGTCAGAATACGGTATACTAATATATTATACATATAGTTATCGCAAAGTCCACTTACGATAGATTCTAACGAAGTAATTAATAACAATTTTACAAAGAATCCGATCGGCGAATTTCAAACGTTTTAAGAATATACAAAGGGATGACATTTTGAAAAACGGTACGTTTCCGCGGCGACGAATTCCGGCGTGGCAATTACGGATAGAAAATTTAATGAAATCTGCAATCGAACGACGGGCGGGAAGAAGGATACTTTAATGTTTACTTTGTCTTCGTTAACGAAGGAGAGTGCTTTTTAACGTAATTAGGACGGTGTAATCTAATGACCGGGTGCAATCGATGGACAGGCCGTTCAATTTAACGGGAACTCTCACGTTAAATATAACGAGAACAATGTTTATGCGTACGAGTAATATAACTTGAGTTGATTGAATAATGAGCGTAATTTGTGTCCCGATTGTACGTTCGCCAATGAAAGGTAAATTTTGTGTGGAGACCGTGGGCAGCACGCGACGCGTCTGTGTTGGTGTTTGTATGTATGTATGTATGTGTGTATATTTGTGCGTCGCTCGCATAAATCCCGCAATTTGTTTCGCGTCGAACGAACCGACGAATTTTCCCGACGATACAGCGGGAAATCGTTAAAGGGAATCCAGCGAGACGACCGTCCGGAAAAACCGATAACTTGGCCGGATCGATGTCCTTCGTATGATCGAGATTTCAATTAGAACGGAGGATCTATCGTGCCGAATCACGGCAATGAAATTGCAATTTTAATCGCGCGATTTTCTTGGAAATTCGATTTTCTCATGGATTTTTAGATGGCTATGTGGTGATGGTTAAAATAGTTTTGATCATTTTTGGTTTAGATTTGAAAGGTTTCTTTTTACTGGTTAATATTCGTTGAGGGTAATGTTTTTTTTGGTTGTGACGTGGTTTAATATAATATTTAATGTGTCAGGAGTTTGCGAGGGGAAATAGATCTGTTTAATGTGTTGCGATGGTGTTTGTTGGTGGAATTATAATTTGTGATACCTGCTGTGATTTCACTTTTTTCATTGTGATTAGGTTATTGATAGTGAAAGTGCGGAATTGTTGGCAGTTCTTTGTAACGTTGGCACTTGTTAATTGAAATGTCATCAAATATATATTATATACGATATAATTCCATTGTAATGCGATTTTCCGGTGTTTCGTACCTTTGATCCCATCTGAAAACTCTCCGAATTTATTATTATTTATTACTCCATGTAGAAAATATAAAATTTTAAGAAAATCGTGGCCAAAATAAAAGTGCAGAAACAATTATTTCTCACGCAACACAAATTCGGCCTAATTAACACGGGCGAGACACAATTAATAAAATTCAAATTAAAAAAAAATAGATAATTTTCCATAATCTAAAATCGTCGCAAAATCTAAAAAGTATTCATTTCGCAAAGTATAAAATGCGATCTAGAAGGAAACACAATCTCCCAACAAATTTCAAATGAAAATGATCGATTATAATATTGGGTCCCCGTAGTATGCCAGGGTCCCTCGTCTACGGTGTCGTGGGGCCCTAACGTGGTCACAAAATTCTAGGGTGGGCTAAACAAAAACCCTCGAAAAGCCCTACGGAACGGTCGAGAAAGGGATCCCCGAGTTTTCCGTCGACTGCGCACAGTGAAAACCCAAAGGCGGCGATCGGTGTTCGAGCGAGTAACGAACCCGTGAAATATTACCGCGTAAAATTTGATTTATTTCATTTAATAAATAATCCCCGCCGTCTATCTTTTTATTAAATCTATCGCGCGGAGAATTCGGTCGAACGCGAAATCTATTTAGCGTGTGCTCGAACGAAGAAAGAGTTCCGTAAACGGGTTGTCGACGCTCGGCGTCGCGGCGCTTCGTGATTTACGGGAAAATTCGAATCCGATTTTCATGAATCATTCGAATCGCGCAAATACGGCGTGCATTGCGAGAAATCGAGATTTTTTCTTTTTTACGCGAAAGATTTTCACGTCAAGATTAAATTCTTTCAATTGTAACTCATTGTTACAGACTGTAAAAAGGTTAATTGGAATTTCGGACACTTCTAAAATCATTTGCCAACGGGAGGACACGTCAAAGTGACGAAAAGTGACGGGAAAAAATGAATATTAACACATTTACTGCCAAGCTTAAATTATACATATAAAGTTATTTTCATTGCCATTTATAATTTGAGTGGTATCGTTTACCAAAGTTAACAAATAAATTTGATTTCTAGTATTTTTTCAAGCTTTTCTACATTTGTACAATTACGTTTGTGGCCACCAAAAATTTGCTAATTCAATACCCTATAGGAATTAATTGTTTTTAATTTAAAATGAATTTTTAATAAATAAATAAATTTAATTAGTTTGCCCTATGTCATAACATATTGAAAGTAGGACGAGTATACTCGTCTTGTCAGCGAATGGGTTAACTCTATCCATACTATGCAAAAAAAATATTTAAATTTATATCTTACCAACATATATTTACCTCCAAAAGATATAGGGAGGTTAATCCATATATTTTTAGATATAACAAAATTTATTAACTTTTAACACGTTAACTGCCTAGCCCGATTTGCTTGCCATTCCGTTCAGGCCCAAACTCGGCTGAGAAACAGAAGTGTTAGAAATCGCGGTTAACCCGCCGAAATATCGGCTTGAAGACCGGAGTTTTCTACCGAGGGCCTTCCTCTCCACTTATAAATTCTTCTTGTATTCACATATGATGATCTATACACATATATATACATATATGTACATTATATAGAAGCTATACAGAAACATATGTACATAATGTATATATATGCAACATTGTAACATGAACCTAAAGTCCGCGTCCGGTCCCTGCGGTCCGGCCGGGCCTGAACGGAAAGTCTAGCTTCGGTCCCTAGGGACCGCTATGGCAGTTAACGTGTTAAAGGGTTCGTATTACGAGCAATGCCATCGCGGGACGATTCGACGGCCGGTTTCCGACGTTCCGAAGCGGACTAACCGCTTCAGAATTCCTCGCGCTTCTCTAATTCGAAACCCGCGGGCCACGCTACGTAACCCGGGAACACCGATTGTTATTACATTCCGGTCATCGCAATCTTCGCCAGGCGACCGCGGACATCGCTACGTGATCGGCAAAGGGAGAAACGGTTGGTCTTCGCGGTTGGCACGTTGCTGCGTTAGCGATGTCTCGCTAATAGTCCACTTGAGTCAACAGACGACTGATTGTTAGGGCAAACACACTCGCACACCGACGCACACGTACACATGTAAGAACGATCACACTCTCTCCCGTTCCCGTTCCCGTTGGGCGTACGCTATCTTCGTCGCTTCTCGTTTTATCTACGAGGTTTATCGTGCGACTCGAAGAAAAGACTCGGGGATCTCGGCTGGGTCTCCCGGTTTCCCCGTATCGAGCACGAAATTGTGAATTTTTTGTTAACACTAAACGTACCGGCATTTTTCTATACTTAATCTTACCGAGAATTTTTGTCGGTGAAAAGTAAGCTGCGAGAAAAACGAAAAGCGGGAAATTGAATAATCGGATGATATAAGAGTTTATAGAAAGTCAAATGACCCACAGAAATATCAATAAATGTACCAAAGTGATGAGTAAATTTTCAAATGACCCCGCTTGGTACGTTTAGTGTTAAATACGATTGTACGGTATGCGGAGTGATTTTTGTGTTGAGGGAGAAATAATAGATTTTGTGATTCTTCGGATGAAAGTTGGGGTTTCGTGTTTTATAAATGATTTGGGCAGTCGGGTTTTGGTTTTGGTTTTCCTTCTTTTAGTACGAAAATGTGCGAGGTTTAATCGGGTATTCTTTGAAATTTCAGTTTTTATTTAGGTAAATATATTAATTTCCATCTGGAGAGATAAAAAATTAAATTCTCTGATTCTTACGTAGAAAGTCTTCGCTTCTAATTTTATAAAGGATTTGGGAATCCATGCTTTTCTTTCGTTTTTCCTTGCTCGAGCAGGAAAATTGTCAATGTCTAAATGGGTATTTATGAAAAAATACAATTCTTCTTTAAATGTAATAATTTCTATCTTCAAGGACAAATCGCAATCTAGTTTTATAAAAGCCTTGGGGATCCAAGTTTTTCATTTGATTTTCCCTCCACGAACAGGAAAAGTTTGCCGGAAACCGTCCGTATTGTTAGATTTAAATACGTCTGTCATTTTTCATTTTAATTTCTCCATACCGTGGACAGAATTGCTAAAATTAATATTTTTACGGATTGAGCGAGCGACGCTGGGAAATGCAAAAAAAAACGCGTAAATCCGTAGCATCCTTTTCGTTTTACGAACGACTCATCGGTTTTCCCTCTCTTTTCATCGTGAAACATCAACCTTTCAAGAGAATGCTGGGAAAGATAATAAGAGCTAGAGTATTGGTTTGATATTTCGAAATTGTCTTTTAACATATTTGAGAAACCTTCTAACGATGAACGACACTTTTTTACCTCATCCGTTCTTATCCACCTTCCGGAAAAATATATATTTATACGTATGCACGCGATCTATTTATCATATACATATTCATAGACCACTACAATTACATTCGAAAGAATCCGGATTAATGAATAGACCAATATAGAATCAATTGCAATCGCTAATTACCCTTACCGCATGGGTATATTAAAAAAAAATCATATTTAATTTATTAATCGATACAACGATCGTTTCAAGTAATTAATAAATTTAAAGGGACACTTCATCAAGATTCTACAATCTCCTCACTACCCTTTCCTTTCCATTTTTTCTTTTCCCAGTACAAAAACCGGACACTCTTTCCTTGTTACACACACCGGTAATCCCTAAAGTTCGTGAATACACTAAATAATAAATTCCACCGACTAATGAGTACACGTGCTTCGCGTAACCACGTGCTTTTACCTGTACCCCATAACTGTCCGGTGTAATCATAAAAAATAATCAACGGAAATCGATGGGGGTTTCATGTTCACCGTGGAATAACGGCGCGGTTGGAAGCTCGTTGTCTTTTTTTTTTCGTCTCTCAAAACGACCACGATTTTTCTTTTTTTTTTCGTAACTCGAACATGCACACTACGTGTGTCGCATAATGTACACAGAATCTTTACATCTTCTTTGGTGGCTTTAAAGGTCTTCCAGGTTCTCATTATACGAGCTCTTCTTCCTCCGAGGTGAAAGCTGAATTTCTCGCGAACAGAGGGTGACGCGTATACGTATATACATTTAAGTAGAACTGAAACGAACGGCTCGATGAATTTTCCAGATAAACTACGCGCGGAGAACCAGCGAGATCCGAATCCGAATCCGTTGGACTGCGACGTCGACGTTTCCGTCTTCCGTCGGTTCTCGAATCGCCGCGATTTTCTTTCCCGTCGCTTATCCTTTTATTATAATTATGATTTTTCTTTTACGGCGATTTTTATGAATATTTAGACATCGTGGTGTTTTGGATATCATTATTCTCTCGTTGAGGGATTTTTGGAGTATGGACATCTCTGTAGATTAGGATAAATAGATCAACTTATGAAGAAATAGTAAATTTGTAACGTCGTGTGCATTCTGTGGTTTTAGGTATAATTGAAATTTCCATGATTTTAGAGAGACACTTATGTGAATAATGTTCCACATTATAAATACAAAACTCAATAATTATCAAAGGTTCCAATAAAATATTACTAAGAAACACAGTTGAAATCGATTACAATTACCTAAAAGTCATCAAACAATCCCACAAGTCTTAACACGGCAAAAAAACATAAAACCTCATTCTCCAAAATCCACAAAAAAATATTTTCGTAATGTCAACTTTTTCGGTCCCCTTGGACAGGTGTCCCAGTACTTTTGCCGGCGACTATACGCGACACGTAGCCCATCCGGGGCTCGAAACGGAAAACACGGTAGATTCGCAATCGGGATTCGCGAATACCGGCATCCACGAGGAAAATATGTACACCGAGAGCCCGTCTCATGGCGCGATCGATTTCGTTCCGCCCTCGTGAGTCATCCGCAGAGACGAAGGTTCTTCCTCGTAAGCAACCTTTTTTTCTGGCCAAGGTCTCTCTTCTAACCGCAACAATGAGAGAAGGCGTGGAGGAGCGGGGCGCAGAAAAAGCGAGTAACTGAGAGAGAAGGAGAGAGAGAGAATAGAATAGAATAGAATACACATTTATTTCATTCTAGGGGTAATCCCCTCAAAGGACAGCAAACACAGATATATAGAATAATATAAGAATATACAAAATATAGCAAAACAAAATATATAAAAAAGAAATATATATATATATATATATATATAAAATAAACTATATAATATATTCATTATTAATAAATGAAAAACGTAAAAAGAAAAACATAGGAAATACTAATCTTTATCTGGCAAACAACGATCAGATAAAGATTATTATTTCCTATATTAATTACACGATCGATCAAGTTTTAGTTAATTAAAAAGATAAACAACAGAAATTTTCAAATAAAAATGAGAGAGAGAGAGGGAGAGAGCCTTGAATATGTATTTACACGCATACGACGAAATCCTGGTATGTAACGCGGCGGTCAATGTTGGCACACTGAGGGAAAGGAAGGGAAAAAAAATATGAAAGAAAGAGGAAGGAAAACACGACGGTGGAATAATGGACAGCCGGTGGCACGTGAGAAAGCTATACAGAAACCATTGCGGTCCTCCGCGACGTTTCGTACGTTCCTGGAAGGATTTCGTCGGCCGAAACACCGTTTCGCTTGCACGTTAACGAAGAAACTGGTATTCGCGTAAGAGTCGTTTAGTTACGTGGATTTTTTTTTTATGCTTTTCACTCGCGAAAATTTTTTGTGTATGGAGAGACGGGAAAATGGAAATGGAGAAGAAGTGCGGGGTACAGTGTTTTATTTTTGGAGCTAAGATCAATGTCGTTATTAATTTTTATAATTAAGGTAAATGAGGTACGCGGTGGGTTAGAAGAACGTGTGACTCTATAAAAGTGTCTTAGACTTTGAGAAGAAATAAAAATGATGATTTATTTGTAGCAAAAGATAAGAGACTCAGGGAATTCTGTGTCTATATTAAATTAAATTAATATTTATGAAAGTGATGAGTTTAGGTAAATAAAAATGTGTAATACCCAAAATTTCAAACATAACTGCATTCTCAAATTGTTCTCATGACAACGTACCAAGTCCCGCAACTATTATAAACATAATATCAAACCTGTTATAATTTACCCTAAACACAAAATCAACATTTCACTTACGAAAAGAATTCTAAAAACATTTAAAAACTGTTATTTAACCACTATTTCTCAAACTTTCCCTACAATACAACGATCTATCCCCATTCTTTTCTCAATACTCCAGATTTTTCATCTAATCCTCAAAGTTTATTCGACGTCGAAACGTCGACCGTCCGTCTTCCGTTTCGTCCGAAATAATCCGCGATTATTCATTTTTCCTTCACTGTTCCTCGCTCGCAGGTGACCGCCGGCCATTTCTTTCGCCCGTAGAGCGCAAACGGACGGTAGATTTATTTTCCCCGGGATATCGTGGTACCGATATATTCCTCGGCGAAGATTCGCATCCGTCACGCGCCGGGACGCCCGGCGTCGCAATAACGTCGGCCAAATTTCTAATTCGAACGCCGCGCGCACCCGAATGACGGATGAAAGTTTAAGATATTAATTACGCGCGATGGTCGCCACACACACACACACACACATACGGGGGGACGAAGTGTCCTCCGCTACCTATTTTCGCGATCAATTACGAATACTATGCCGCATGAATAAAATATGAGCCGCGGCGGAATAAACGCAAATGAATAGCGCCAATGAGATGGAAAGACGGATGACGGGAAGAAGATACGCCGCGAGCGAGTGCACGGCGGTGGAATAAGAAAACGCGGACGAAAGCAACGATAAAAAGGGGGACAGGTTCCAATAAGAGCACGGACATCATGATTATAAATGACAAACGAGAAGATGAACTCTGCGGCGGTTAAGTTCAAGGCGTTACGTTTCAGAGTGTTTTTTTTAGGAGAAATATTCGAAATTTAGGGACAAATTTTTGAATGAATGTGACAAAAGGTTGAGTGCTGATTTTTGAAAAAATTATAATAGTTATAATTATTGATTTTATGTTCATTAATACACAAGTAGATTATCTAGGATTAGTTTTTGATTAAATAATCCTCATTATTTCGCGTAACACGTTGATTAATATTGTATGTTATTGTTTCTATATAAAAAGAATTTTAAACAAAAACAGTAACATACTATGTATAACTATTTAACTATTCCCCATACTTCTGATTTCTAGCGAGTAAATTCAACACTAAATCCCAGTCCATAAAAATCCCTGTTGTTCACGAACCATACCCTAACAAAGTTCACCAAGGTCACTCTTAAAAATTCAAACAGATCACAATCACCCTAGACTCGCAACCTAACCCGAAAATCCCAAAAATGTAACCATCGACAAACAAAATATAGGGGAAAGTAGCCTAATTTGGACCATAGCCTTATTTGGACCGCTATGATATACAAAGACTGATAACACTTCTGTCAATGTAACCACGAGGCGTTTCTTTACAGAAACAATTGCATCAACCTCTTCTACATCTACGTATAACAAAATGCCTATCTGAAATCTCGCAGATATCATCAGTCTTTGTATATCATAACGGTCCAAATTAGGCTACTTTCCCCTACATAAGTTTAGCTAAAAAATTAATATATAAAAAACTCTACTTACTACCTAACAACGAGGGAACACCGTTAACACAAACACAAAACGATCGAATGTATCCACAAATAAAAGCAAGGAAAGAACGAAATAAGGAAAGCAGCGAGAAAATAAGATCTTCGTGAGAAGATCGAAGGAGATGCTGCAAGGACTCGCGTCCTGCGAAATCAGATACGTTTCAAACAACGATACATGGACAACAAACATGGCGGACAAGTGAACGGGCAACGCACAGTATGGGGGCGGGGTAATGAAAATTACGAAATCCCCTAGACGCTCAATTAGCGAGCAACAGTATCCAGGGGTAGCTTTTCCGCTCCCCCGTGGCTCTGTACACGTAGATCTGCAGATGACTGCCGGGGATGAGAAACTCCGGACGATGGACAGCGATTGCTCGTCTACGTGTGTGCGTCCCCGTCGTTGACGGAAGCTGCTCGATCGTCGATACGACGGAAGACGGAAAAGGGAAGACGGAAAAGTGGATGGCAACTTTCGGTTTCCGCGAAACGCTTGTTTATTACGTTTATCCGTGTACAATGGAATTAATGTACTGATTAATGTTAATTATGAAACTTGTTTTTACCAGTGAAGTGTGGCGACCTTTTTGAAGAACGTGCAGCTGCGTGTCGCGAGAATCGAATGATAAAACTTTAGGATATTATGGATACATGAATCCCATCTTAAATTATTTACATTGACCTCTAAAGATTCTAAACATATTAAAATTTTGCGAATATATCTTGGTTTTCACCAATATTACGATATAAATATCAAAGGGTAACATAATTTTCGTATATCGAATATAGTCGTCAAACGGACTTAACTGGTTAAATAAAATCATGAAATATTGGTATTTTTAGTAAAAAAGATGTAATTATTAAGAAATAACTAAAAAATGTTGTTATTAACCGAAAATTTTCTATGCACATCGATTCTGAGGGAGGTGATTGAAATATGGAATTGTCTGAGAGACTATTTCTTTGAGATTTAATTGTTATTTAGATACGTTGAGTCGTGTCTTTTATTTTCGCAAGGAATCCCGACGTCCCGGAATGGCGAGATTTAACGAATCTGACGGGGAAAAATTATTGTGGGAAAGAGACAGTTTATTTTGTTGGTTTTTGAGGGTTTATGGGGTTTACTTGTGTTTTTGGGTAAAATGGAATTTTTTTTATTGATTCATTTTCGTTTTTTATATCTGGATTATTATCAAAATGAGATTATATGAAGTTATACTAGGTTGGAAAAATATTATAATGTGTATCGCAACGGAATGTGTAAGCTGGTTCATAAAATATTGTTTGGTTACTCGAAATTTTATTGGAGGAATATTTGCGAAATGAAATCTGTTGCGATCACGACTGGAGTGCTCTGCTTTTTGACGAGTCCCAAAGAATTTGTCAAAATCACAATTCAATTGGTAAAGTGTTTCCAAATTTTCTATGCCGTTTGATAACGAAAATGGAAACTAAAAATTCCACTGAATTTCGTTTCTCTATTCACACTATATATGTATATTTCTAAACAAGTATCCAATAGTTATTTGATTATTTAATAATTCCAAAAAATGACACACATCAAATCTATCTAAAAAATTCCTATAAAAAACAGTATTTCCATTATTACCGCGGAAACATTTATCACGAAAAACCTGCAAAAAAGTCAAATCTTACGATCGATCTCTCGAATCGCCCTGGAATCTACAACGATTGCGTGATTAGATCACTGTGTCAACTATATCGTTCATGTTCTTCGTATCGTCACTCGATATCAGAAACTCATCGCTCGTACATTCAGTGAAAGTGGACGTTGGAAAAATTGCGGTAATTTCGATCTCGTCTTAACACTATTTCTACCACAATCGTGTGTACACCTATTTCGACCAAAACGTGTTTTTTGAAACCTTTTCGTTTGAATACAAATATTTGCCAAAACTGTTGGGATTTCAAATTACCAGTTAAATGTAGATAATTTAACAACTATTGTATAAAAAAGTCAACAAATTAATTGTGGAGAAATGATTCAACTTAACGAATGATTTTAAGTTAAAATTTGAAAGGTGTCTTTTGATACCTCTTGGTAAAAATTTAAGAAATTAATAACCTGGCTTTTATCGATCAATGTAACTAAGAATTTATATATTGATAAATTAACGAGATTAACAAAATATTTGAAGTATATATTTCAGTTTTTCTAAAAATGTTTCAGTTTAGTTATCATTAATTGAATGTTTAACACTAATTAAAATTACAATTTTCCTTTGTTTTCAATTAAGGGTATTAGTTTTAAGGGTATTTACCTTATTGTGTGATGGTTTTGTAAGTAAAAATTTTATATTTTTTTATTTCAAATATTTTATTAATCTCGTTAATTTATCAATATATAAATTCTAAGTTGCATTCATCGGTAAAAGCCAGATAAAGCTTACTAATTTCTTAAATTATAATACGATCGATAAAATTTTAGTTAATCTTGGTAGAAATAATGTTAAAATCGCTGAAATTAAAAGAATCGATGATAACCACTTTCCGCTAGAAAAGTGTTAGCGATATAATATATCGGCTTCGTGGAATCGATGGAAAGTTAACGGCGGCAGGTGTATTTAGAATGACGATCGTCCCGCGACCGGTGAAACGTGTGCGCGGACAATCGAAAACACGTGACGTCGGATTAATTTGCTTCCCGGCTCTAGGTTAATCAAGTAAAAGCACTTGTAATGGCATTTCGCAGGTGCGGAGAGAAAGCGCGATCAGTCTTGCGTAACACTAACGATCGATGCGTATCGTTCAAAGTCATTTCTGTAATCGGTTTCGTAGGATCGCGATCGGGTCGTTAAGCAGGAATTAATTAGCCCGAAAATTCGAATGGCAACAGGGTAGAATGGAAAATAATATGAGAACTAGGGAAATTGGAAATTGCGATCGTGGATTTTTGTGGAAAAAATTTGTCCAGAAATCGCGCGACAGCGAAAACGACCGGGCACTTTTCATTCCTCTGTGCGTGACATCTTTGATTAATACGTGCAAAAACTTCTATCGGATTAATCATGTACAGTATGAATCATGTACCACTGGGAGGGTGGGTGATACCGGGTGAGTCAGAAGTCACGGAACGAGTTTCGAAACTACGTAACTCTTCCACGTTTATTTACTTGTAAAATCTGATATACGAGATATAGATTTTTTGCTTAAAAATTAAGAGAAACATTTTCTAAATACCCAGCGTTGTGAGTTTCGGAAAATTAGGCCTTTTATTTCGAATTTTCGTCACCTTTTTCCAGAAAGTCTGCGGTATAACTAAAATAAATATGTATATGGAGCACCTGTCGATAATTCTAGTATTAAAAGTCCCTTAAAATGGCACTTTGTTCAGAAAATCATGTTATTAGATCACAAAATATAACCAATTGCTACACACATTTTCTCAACAAATAAATTCGAATTGCTTACAATAATAAAAACAATAATAAAAATCTTCTTTCCCATGTATAACCCTTTTTAACATCTAAAAAACAGTTAAAAACAATTTTAAATATCTAATACAATTGATAACATACAAGCCATCATTTCCTTGCCAAATGCCCTTAAGCCCTTCCATAGAGCCCCATAAATTATGTAAAAAGTCAACGATGATTTTCCAACGAGTCCATTGAAGTACAATTCAGCTCCAAACTATCATCTCGCCTTTGTCTCCCTTTCCCTTCAATTGGACGACGAATTTCGTTCTGCGGACGCGTTGTTCGAAATTTCATTGCGAGGGCTCGAATTTACTCGAACCAACCCGACGTTGCACAATGCCGGCATAACTCTGATACACCGAGCGTGCAGAAATGCCTGGACCTTTGGCATGAAGGGTGCCAGAAACGGGGAACGAAATATCATCCGGGACGCCCTAAGGGGCGCCTAAGCTTATCGAGATGGGCACATCTCTGTCGGGAGGACGAGTCCCCCGGGACATTTTCTGGGACGGGGAGAAAAAAAAGGGATTCCCTTTGCGATCGAAAAGGAAGTCGACGGGCCGTCGCGAATTTCAACGAATCGAATTTTCCAACTTTTTTGGAAATGGGTGTGCGAAATTTTAACTGTGATTATTTATTTCCAATGTTTTTTGGGTTTTAATTGATTCGAGATAATGATGGTTTTCGTTGGTCGAAGGATAAAATAATGGAAAATAATATAGATAAGTGTTTTTAAAATTTGTGCTAGGAGGGAATGAAGAAATATGGAAATTTGAATACTTTAGTTATTTTGTAGGGGAAATAGGTGTAATATAAATTATAAATGGAATAAATAAGATGATTACTGAGTATCTAATTCCCAAAGGCCTTTGATCTCGTCGCAGTGTGTAAATCAATCCCAGGTATTAATATTCATAATTTGTTCACATAACACACTTTAGCAACCGCTAATATAGACAAACGAAAAGTAAAATACTTACAATACCAAAAAAAATCACCAATTTTTCCATGACACTGTAAATACATATTAATGTAAAGCTCGTATACAAAAGATTTACTGCGACAGCGTAATATCGAGTTACGACCAATTATTTTCTACGAGTCGGGATCGACAGTCGCCTTCGCCAGAAACTTCGAATAGATGCGGCGATGCGAAACCTTGTGTATATTAATATTGTTCAAAATTCGGCCCGCCAAGTTTCGATGGTTTACGGCGTACGGTATTCGCAACTTCGGATAATAATCGCAGTTAAATTGCGGCGTCCCCGCTTATTAGCTGCAACCCAGTTTAAGATATTCTGTCACGAGCCCCCCCCCCCCCCCCCTTTTTGGGCACCCATATTATACGCACTTGTATAGACTTGGATATAAAATGTCAAGAGACGACAACGAACATCGGTGTACGTGCCAAAAATTGCAAGCTGTCCTACCAGTTGGAACATTGTTCCGTACCGCGCAAATTTCTGATACCTATTAAATTACAGGTTGCATCATCTTGATTGCTTTATCTTGGGAGAGGACCGTGTTGCAAATAAATGTTGACATTGGTACATTTACATAGTTACACGTGTACTTACTTGTAGCATTGATATTTTGATTGAGTTGTAGTTGCTGATAGATTTTCTATGTTAACATGGACTAATTATGGAGATAATTAACTGTCTGACGAATTGTCGTGGTGTGTAATTAGTAATTTTAATTAGAGTCTTAGGAGATGAAAAAAGTGATCGATTTGTCAATTTATAGACGATTGGGATTAGTATTAAGAGTTTTAGGATTTCAGGTGGTAAGTAGAAAGAATGATTGATTAGTCAAGTTTAAGGCAATTGGGATTAATGGTGACACCGATCTTTAAGATAATTGGGATTAATATTAAAAATGTGTAAGATTCACGAAGTATATAATAAAAAACACTTGTTTCGTCCACATTAAGACAATTAGGATCGATAATCATTATTTTAAGATTAGAATTAGGAAAATCACGAATACGAAACAATGAAGACGGTGAAATCCTATGGGATTGTTTAAGATAATTGAGATTAATAATAAAAATATGACATTCACAAAGTAATTAATAATAAACACTTGTTTCGTCAACATAGAGACAATCAGGATTGATAACAATTATTTTAAAATTAGAATTAGGAAAACCACGAACGCGAAACCCTTTGGAAATGTTTAAGATAATTGGTATTAATAATAAAAATGCTTCCTCCATCGATTATAGGACAATTAAAAATAATAGTAACAATATCAAAAATTCACGAAATAATTAATAAAAAACGCTTCTTTCGTCAACATTAAGACAATTAAGATCCATTTTAAGATTAGAATTAGGAAAATCACGAACGTTAAACAACGAAGACAGCGAAACACTTTGGGAATGTCTCGACATTGGGGGTTCCGACATCGCCGGTTAAAATTCTAATATTAATTATTCGAAATTACATACCACGGCATGCCAGACTTCCTGCCGGGATCCGTGCCAGATCCAGTGTGCCCGGCGTTTTGTGCACACATTTTTTTCCCCTCCCTGTGTTAGCGTCGAAGTTCGTTAAAAGCGTTTACGCCCGGCTGCCTCGACGCTCTTCTTCTCGCGAATAAAAAAAAAAACACCCGTGGGCAATTAAAATTGTAAGAACTCGGGGATCCACTTACGATGATCGAACTAGCCATCCGTTGGCTGGATCGGGAAAGTTTTGGAAAAGTTACCGTGTCCCTGGAAAAATTCACCTGTTCATCAACACTGTCGCAAGAAAATTCAATTTTTTCTGTGATTAAGTACAGAATATTTGATAAGACTAACACCTTAGAAGAAGTTTGAGTTTTGAAATGGAAGATGAAAATATTTCGATTTTTTCTTCCTGTCTTTTAAAAATTATTATATATATTTTTTAGTTATTTATATATATTTAAATTAACTGTGATTCGGTTGAACGTTGTAATTATAATTTATTTAAATTACATATTGAAAAATTGTATGGAATTACCCTGGGGATGTGTCTTTCGTTAAATTTTTTGTTCACGAAAGTTTAAATAATCGTTCGTTCGTGAGATTTTTCGTGCAAGCTACCTAATTTTCGTTTTTACGCGGTGCATGACTGCGCACCGTTATCCGAACATGTTTGTAATTCGTGGAGATTGTAAAATGTCGACTCGGTGCGTTTAATGCCGCCACTTTGCCCGGGGAATTCTATCGCTGCGCTATTATAATATTACAATAATAATACAATGCTGTATAACGACGCTATTAATAATCCCGATTCGTACAAATTAATTTGATTGCATTGCGATTACTTCCGCGAGCACTTCGCGGTTGCTAGGCTCGCGGGGAATTTACAATGGGAAATTTGTTAGGTTACATTGTTTACACTATTATTTCAGGGAGTACAATAACGTCGTTGTGATATTTACGGCGATGGAAATTTCGCTAAAAAATGTAAATCGATGCCTGTTTTCATAACTGTTTACTCGATTGCAGTCATTTCACGAATAAATTTATCGTTACATCAAAATAATAGATGATTACGATGAATTTGTATTATTGAAATTAAAATTCACAAATTTCTTGTTATTATATAAAAATTCTATCGTATTAAAAATGTTATAAATTAATCGAATCAGATCAAAGTAAATTTTAAAGATGTTTCGATGTTGAAGTGCCTGACACTTGACTTGTCATTTGCTTTGACGTATTTTACATAAAAAAATCTAACGTAGAAAGATTCGCAATGATTGCGCGTGATACGGTAATAACGATCTAAATTAATTCTTACCTGAATTATCTTCCCATTAGATGCATTTATGGCGATCGAGTTACTGAAAGAATTTTTTATTCGAAATCCTACACTGATCGGTCGTCGTTAAAGCTGCAACACGAACGTGCCACTGTATTATACAGGGTGATGCATAAATCACCAACTGATTAGATAACTATAATTTTTTCTGCTTGCGCATACTTTTAGTTTTTAAAGCTTGAAACGTGAACCATTTTTTCTCAAGAATGACCGCCCTTTATCATTTACACAAAATTGTTTTACAACCTTTCCCATTATTTTAGAATATCTACATCTATTTCATATCCACAATTAAAATAACACGATAATTAAATTCGCGCCAAATTCTCCATCAGCCAATTGAAAATAAAACGCAAAAATCTCTAAAAAAATGAATTTTCCATATTTCAACTGTCACACAAACTAATCTCAACCTTCTTCTAACTCTACATCTATATACCTTAATTCCAAACCGATAAATACGTCAAAAATATTTCGCTTTATTAATCTCATTTATTTCCCATTAAAAATATTTCCTGCGATCGTTCGATTTTACCTTATCGCTATCGATATCCATACTTTCGGGTGTGCCGCAGAAAATTCAGGTTACACGGGGTCACTGTACCAGTTCGACTAACGAAAGATAGTCGCCTGTATCGGGAAGTTTAATTGCACACCGCGATTCTTTAATTGGGTGCGGTAGCTAACGTCGTCGTTGGTTCTCGCACGCGAGAGTCTGGGCGTCGCGGCGACCGCGAGGGATTTCTGCATGAATTATTCCCACGTGATATAAATTTCAAAAGAGCGGTTTTTCTCGGCGGGCATCTTGCGACACAATCGGCGAATCGCGAGCAAGTCGGCCAGACTGTTTTATTGCGGATGCAATAAAAGCCGGAACGCCCTGTTACAGTGCGCGCCGCCACGTTCTGTTCTATCGGATGTTTCATGACGGAAGGATTAACGTGAAATTCTTCGCGATAAAGTGTTTTTCTTATCCCTTAATTTTTTTTGAATTGTAAATTAAGAGGTCGATGGAAATTTTTGGAAGAAATAGGAAATTGTGGATGGAGAAAAAAGAGAATCTTTTTGGAAACGTTATTTCTGCATTGTACAGGGTGTTTCAGAATTTTATATAGTGATATATGTATACATATATATGTATATATATAGATATACGTATACAGATATATACAAATGTAGATATATAGATATATATAAATATATAAATGGATATATAGATATATTATAGATACATATATGTAAATTTATAGATAGATATACATAGATATATATATATATAGATGCAGATGAAAAAAATGTTAGGTTAATGTTGGTGATAAATATGTCTGTTTTTTGTAATTAAAGAGATATCATAGGTGAAAGAAACAATAATTTTATTTGACTTCTGATTTCGAGGTTTCCAGGGAACAAGCCGGAACACCTTGTAGAGATAATTAAAAATGTTGCGGGCATTAAAAAATGTTTAAATTGGAAAGAATACACCGTGAAATTCTGCGGTCCACAGAATTCCGTTACGCGGACAGTCAGCATTTTTTAGATTTTATAGGTTTCGTGTGCTTTTCGTTACTTTCAGGTACGTTTACCTGTACTTATACCTTGTGTATTCTACTTCGTGCCGGAAATATTCGGTAAAATATATTTTTAACGGTGAATTCACGTTTGCATCGTAGAATTCGAATGTTGCAAATGGAATCACGTTGACGAACGTGAATTCCATTTTCTTCCCATTGTTCTCTCGTGTCGCGATCTATTGAAATAAAACGATATACAACAACGTAGAGAAAGGTGGTATATATATAGTTGTTAATTAAATTTTCCACTCGAACGTGTCAGTTGTCACATATTCAAAAATCATATTGCTACTCGCTTAGAAAGATATCATCATACGTCACCAAGCTATTTACAAATTAAAACTACGAAAAACAATGTTAGTTTTGATTTCCACTGAGAATTTTATTAATTTTACCTAACCATCTTTCACATTACCATCCATTATTATTAATATTTCGTTAACCACCGTTTAAAAAAAGACCGAGAAAAATTCTATAAATCTCAAAAGAAAAACATTATTTCATTTACTAAAATCACTTTTATTTTTCTAAACCTATTACAAATATTCTTTCATTCCTCCAAACTTGTTTTAAACAATTCCATATATTTTTCTAATCATTTCAAAAGTCGAAACGTGCCACTTAACCGAAAACAAAGTGTCCACAGAAATGTCGGGTTTTTTTAAAGCGTCCTTCGATTCAAAATTTTGTATATCCAGTGAACAAAGCGGAAAATAAAAATATCCTTGCCGAACGATCGTCGAGCGAACGGGGTCCGAGCTTCGATAGGGAAAAGGCCAGCTTGTTGTATTATAGGCGTTTATCATCTGGAGACAGTCAAGAGAATGTCAGTCGTTCTGATAAAGATGATAAGGCTACAGCCGTTCGCTGATACGAGCCGCGCGAGTATTCAGCCACGGATACACACGAATACATACACTTTATTTCGCTCATTTTCGTAGATACTAAATGTCGCAGACGGCTGACACATGTCTCTATGCGGGGAAACAAGAACGACGGGAAAAATGTACATATTTTCACGTCGGAATAACGGAACACGTTGCCCTCTCTCCCCCGAGGATAATTAGAGAAAGGAAAAAAAGTTAGGAACATGAATTAGAAAAATTGGAAACATATTAGAAAACAATTTTTTTAAAGAATCTATCGATCTAACGGATTTGAGTGAGAAAATAAAGTAGAACAATTATGTGAAAGTAATTAGAAGGATGAACGATTAAGAAAAATTTTAAAAAATAGAAAAAATCGTTTTCAAGTTAGGTAGTGAAACATCGCGATCGGTTCGAGTTGAAAAATAAAGTAGCAGAATAGTGTGAAGGTAATAATAAAGAAGAATAATTAGGAAAAATTATTTAATAAAATAGAAAATATAGATTCGAGTCGGCAAATAAAGTAGCACAATGGTGTGAAGGTAATTAGATGGCATCGGATCGACGGAAAGAAAATAGAAAAATGGTAGCAATTATTTTCAAGACACTCGACCTGTAGTCACAGACAATTTACTTCCAGTCAAGGAACAAAGTTGCGCAATCGTGTGAAGAGACACGCACACCACTTCCTCCTAAGATACTAAAAAATGAATAAAAGAAACCGTGTAGATTACTTGGAAAGCGATATTGTTCGACGTTCTACAACAAGTAGATATAACAAAGTGTTCGAACTTTCCCAAAACTTTGAGACACAGGGTATACTTATCAATTAAAAAAATGGATGATTGACACAGACGAAAAATTCTCGCAAAAATTCGCATTTTAATAATTATGAAACTCTGGGTTTGTGGGACAGATTCAAATAATATGCGGGTATTTTTTCTATTTTTTTTTATTCTGGAATTATTCTTTGGGGTTGAAACCACCCCCCCCCCCCCCCAGGAAGTGGTATCCGCTCGATGTTACATTGGAAACTATCGGCTATATAAAAAAAATCTTTCGCTGAAAAGTTCGATGGTTTTAAACGCGCAATAAAACTGCGTACAAAAGTTGGGAAAAAAAAGTTTGCGGTGTAAAAATCTCTTTGTTCGCGAGACTTTTTTTTTCATGGGATGCTAGTACTGCGAGTGTAATACACCGTTGGAACAATTTACTGCGCATCTCTGTTGTTTTTCACAATCATTTTGGATCTATCCCCGCGCGGTTGCGTTTCCGCCTCCGTTGCAACGCGAATCGATAATGATTATTTTTATACAACGATACATGCAACGTTAAGGAAACTTACGAACTTGTTTACCACGAATAAAATTAGTTTATTTATATTATCCCTGGTTCTAAATATTCCGCTACTTTGTCGTTAAGTGTTTGATAGAAAAATCTGAAGAAACTTCGCTACATTTCTCAGCGTGTCAAAAACCATATAATTATAATATTATGTTACTAAATTGTTTAAATTATTCGGATAAATTCTACAGAAAATGAATTGATACGTTATTTAGAATAATTAACAAATAAATGCATTTGCACACTTCGTACCTATAATATTTCTTGTTTCTAGTACAGAACGACTATAGCCGTCATTTACGGCAACGTGTTAACACATTATCGACCGCCAGCCTATTAATCGGCTTTTCGATGTCACACTCGAAAGAATTATTAAAAAATTGAATTACTATTACCTTGAATATATTTTATGAATATTAGTTTATAAAGCTCTTTATTACATAAAATAAATGCAAAATAAAGTATAAATATCAGTAAAATTCCTTTGAAACGACAGGAATATGGCATGACACAATGAATAGCAAAAATTTAGCCAGTCCTTACTGCCTTACAGCCTCAACCACGACCGGTCGTTAATTATTTATTTAATTATTTTTATTTTTTTTTAATTTTATTAAATACGTCGATCACGATCGACGTCCCGACGATCGTTTTCCACGATATTTTTCCAAAATTCGGGTTTCTAAGCCACGGGGCTCTCCTTAGCCCAGCGTTTCACCGGGAGTGTCGTGTTTCTAACGACCATTCGAATTACCGCGGCAGATGGACGCACGTGGGCTTCTATAAAACCGAAATTCCGGCTGGCAAACATCGATCCGTGCGGCACGAAGCCCGCGGACTCTCTTTGTCCTGTTGCCAGGAGCTGGGTCCTGCCCGGGCATCCGGGGCCCCCCCATTTTCGACGGTCATACGCCCCTGAAGGACAAGGGTTTCCGTAATATCGAAGAGGTTCAGCCGAACCGACGGTTTCCCGATAATTATCAAATGCTAGCTGGCTGTCCGGTACGATGGAATTAAATGCATCGTGTCGACTAACCGAAATGATCGCGGGCAACTGATAATTAAGCGTACGCCCTTAATTAGTGGGGTGGATCCACTTGTTTGTCACGAAAGAGTCTTCGTGGCCTCGGAGATTGGCGTTTATGAGTTACCCTTTCGCGGGGATTTTTGGGTTTTGGTGTAAAAGTGATTCTTTGGGGATTTTTTTTTTGGTGGAAAATGTGTTTAATACTAGGACTACCGAGGATTAATTCTTTTCATTTAAAAGCTTTGGATAATATATGTGTTTGAAACAAAGAAACAAAGGAGTATAGTAAATTAATTAATTTAATTATTTAGGTATAGGGACATGGTTATGAAGAATTTTGGAAATCGCAGTGTTATAAATGCGAGTAATTCTTAGAAGAAATTCGGAACCAGTCATTTTGACTACCCTGGCAGTTCTAGTGTTAATTAAATCGTTTCGTAAACCCCTTTCATCCCTTTACAATCGAAGAAACAAAAGACAAACATTTCCCTTTTCCCGCATTTAAAAACTTTTGGAATTGATTTTTTTTAAATGTTTGTAATTGGATTGAAGAATGATTCGATTGGGGTGAAATAAGATTTATATGTTGTATCGAAATAATTGATTAATTAAATCGTTTGTGCATTGCGGGTGGAAATGTTCGACTGAATAAATTTGTAGATTTATTTTGGGATACAGATATTTGTAGTTGGATGAGAGTAAAGTTTTTTAAATAAATTGTTGTTCTCGAGGGATACGATAGATATTAAATCGATAGGAACTTTTTGCATAGTGTGATTAATCGTCGCGTGTAAGATAGAAATTGAAAATCGAAACACTTTTTCGTTTTCCATTGGTTCTACCGGTTCGAATCTATTTTTACACTCTGGCTAGTTGAAGAACGTAAATTCTTACCGTCTCTTGTCACAGATGAAAAATATACCATCCCCGAATTGATCGATCGTTAATTTTTATTTGAATCTCCGCAGATATCAGGAACGACGAAGGAAATGAATCGTGAAACCGAAAATTGCGTAAACATCCCCGCTAGAATATTTTTTTAACTCTTTTTCCTAGTCATTTTTATTAAAAATGAGAAAAATCTGTTATATAAATTAAATATTGTGACGAAACAAAGTCACTAGAAAATTCGTACACAATTAATTTTCATGCAACATTTATAAAATAATATGAAGTCACTTAAAATTATTATTTCTCCAGCATTCATATTTCTGTTATGATCTTTTAATACACGATTTATCAACATTCGCATAACATTTCCACTATAAACAATCGTGAGATAATTGTGAGATAATCAAAAATTATTATCTCTTTCACATTCCATATTTCCGTTATACCTTTCAACAAACAGTTTATCAAAATTTCCTTCCCATTTCCACCAATAGAACACTCTACCAAATTTCGTCCAAAAACCGCGGGACACCCTTTGCATAAAAGTGTCCAACATTTTTCCATTCATTGTCAACCAACCATAAACTGTTACACCACAAAAACCTCGAAGAACTGTCAGATTCATTTCTCTCCTGACATTCAACACGTCACGGATCAAATCACTGGTTCTCCGCCTATCAGAACAACGTGCTGAAAATAAAAATAAAAAATCCCAACGAACGAAAAAATTTTACCGTGAAGATTCTGCATATTATTTATTCGTTTTCGTCTAAAATTCACCGTTCCCCGAAGATAACGGTTTCCCCCAATTATTATCTTCGCGATTCGAAGGAGAAAGATCAAGGGTTCGTCGCTAAGCTAAGCGTGGTAATAATTCGCAGGATAATCCGATAATAACGTGGAAGGACCCCGCCGAGTTTCCCTTTAAGAATTTATCCTTGCCGCGGATATTTACGGAGCGGCTGATCGAGGAGATCGATCTCCAAGGGATTTCCGATCTTCTCTCCTCCTCCCCGTTAAAAACACTTTTCTCTCTCTTTCCCTTGGTCGCCTTCTTATTCTGGTTTCTAGTTTCTACTTGAGTTATGCTTCCGCTCGATGGGTTCGATTGTCTGGTAATTAGTATGGAAAGTATGAAATTGTAATGGGAAATGCTACGTCACGGAGAAATCGATTCGCTGGATACGCGGCGGACTATCGATAACTTTCCGGCGGCAGGATGGAGGATTCCTGGAAATGGAAAGTTATCGGGAGTGTATGGGATCTTGGGTTTGCATCGTTTGTGTGTGTGATGACCGGATGATGGAGTTGGTGGTAGTGAAAGTACGCGTGACGAGGATAACGAGGTGGAAAGTTATCGAGAGCCTTCTACGGTTAATTGTAAAACGGTAATCAGGGATGATTCGTATATTTTTGGAATGCTATAATTTTTGGAAAGTCATAGCCATCTGAAAATCTGATTTCTTTTTATGAATTTTACAAAACACTTCGTTTTTTATTTATTTATTATTGCTTAATCATTTCGAATGCCACGCAATATTAAGATACAACATATATATTCAACAAATTTAGCAGAAATAACAATTGCTATTTTAAACAGTCAAATTTCCCGGGATAGAAGTTTTTCAAAACAATTAATTAATTAATTAATTAATACACTGTTTATTGTTCTATCAATTACATCGTTAAACTGGCATTTCTACAAATATACATTTTTACCACTAACTTTCCAGCGTGTTATTCCATCCATTTACAAATTATGCAGTCTGTTTTTCCTCGGAACAAGTAATTAGCATGCTGATTACATACTCGGCGTATTAATTGCGCGTTCGATTTCCCCTCCCCTTTCGGACTTTTAATTTCAAACATTTCACGCAGACGACGTAAAAAAAAGAAGTTTGTCGCGGTTCAATTCGAGATTTTCTGCGTTTTTTTTTCAGCAATATGATTTGCCGGAATTTTTTTCGGCTTTTTGTTACCTGTGCGGTAGGACCGTCGACAGGTAACATTAGATCTGTCGGACACTCTTACGAATTTAAAGACTATTAATTTTTAAAAATTTGTAATTATTTTTTTGAATTTTTTTTACCATTAATTGTCCTACGATTTTCATCGCGGTAATATTTCATTTTAATGGACCACGCTTAATTAATGTATCTTCGAAAACTTCCGACGAAAGCAATGAAAGAATTTTTCCACCGAAAGTTTCCATCGGATTTTTGAAAGTATTTTTCGCACGATGAAACGGAGTTTTGCAAGTTTTGCAAATGTCACGTGGCCGAAGAGTTACCGGGGACATTTGTGATTAAAGCAGCTCGAAATGTTTGTTGGCCGAATTCCACGCAAACTCTGAAATCCGTTGAGCTGAGCAATAAAGAATACGATTTGCCGCGTTCTATTGAAAATATAGAATGTAATACAATGTGCAAATACGTGTGCAGAGACTCTGCCTGAAGTTAAAAAAAATTGCGCAAATATCGTATATACACAAAAATCGTAGTGTGTTAACACTACAAAGTTTTCTATTTTTCACTATTTTCACTATTTTCTATTTTTCATTGTTTATTGTTCAATATTCTATAAATGAACTGTAAATCAATTGTATTAGTGCGTGTACAGCCCGTATTACTTTATAAATGATTAACAATTTCTCATCACAGTTTAACTGAAATTTAGCGAAGATCAGAAAATTCTGAAACATTCTCGTTTTCCAAAGGAAAGCGTTTCCTTCATTTTCCATTTTCCATGACGGTGGAAAATTAACAATTATTATAAATACAATTTCTGGATCACTAAAAACATTTTGGTAATAAATAACAAAAAAAATATGTGGACCTTATTTTCATCCGCGGTGTACCGGAAACCGAATTGTTTAAATTAATAACTGTCCGCCCGGTGTAAATTATTGAGGATTTCGTTAGCGGAATCGTGAGTAATGACGCGTAAACGATTTGATATACGATATTCGCGATAGAAATTATCGAGAAAGTTCCGGCGAGGATTACGAGACCACAAAACTTTGCCTCGTAAATTTTGTACTCGATGCAGTTCGGAAGTTCCAGCAAGTACTTAGAATTTTAACCTTCAACTGGTGACATTTGCTTTTCTGACGTGCATACATATATACGTATACACCGTGACGTAGATAGGGTATCGTAGAAAGAAAATGTTAAGGGTACCTAGATTTTTCTTACAAATGAAAATAGCATTTTATTATCTTCGAATGATTTAATATTAAATCGAGAAAACAAAGTGTGACAAGAGATAGTTCTCTAAAATTAAAAGTCACTGTAATGTAAATAGTTTTCTCTATCTAAAACCTTATTTCTTTTTTTAAATACAAATTAATAATTTTCAATATTATTAAATGTAAAGACTATTCTACTTAAAATAATATATTTAACAAATTATTCGAAAATGGAAAAGCAGTTTTTAATAAATAACCTTCGCGACTTTTGTCTCACCCTGTAGGGCCTGTGATATTCGAGATAGCTCTGGTTTAACAGGTATCCCCTAAATTTCAATGTCAAATTTGCTACGCAGATAACCATCGCAAAATTTTCAATTTTCCGATCAACACTCTCCAAAATAATACTACAACATCTCGAGTGATCGTTACGTTTCAACTCGGCGACATCAACAGCGGATCGTATTATTCGAATAAAAGCACGTCTCGCTGATAAGATTACCATTTTCAATATCGCAGATAATATTCCACCGTCTCCGGTATCGTCGGATCGCGGGACAAAGTGAAATTTCGTCCAAGATTCCACGGGATATCTGTTTTCGCGTAATAAATCCGCTAGTTTTCCCTAAGAAATCCCGGAACGACAGTTTCCAAACTTACGAACAACTTTCCACCGTACGTATCGCTCTTAAAGTCAAGGTACAAAAGTTCCCTGGTGTTTTATTGAAATATATGTATACGATACCAACACACGTATGAAATTACGGGTGAAATTCGGAGAGTAATTCGCATCGATTGGTCGGAAAAGCCGGAAAATATCGGTCACGAGCGTTTCGTTGAACATTTCGAGCGATCGTCAAAACTTTTCGCGGACGTGATTTTCCTGGCCTTCGTTCCCCATTTCCCCTGTTGTGGCGCGGAACTTTTACAACGACGAGTTTTCCGAGTGGTGTGCGTGTGTGCGTGCGCACAATCGCGCGAGAACTTCCGGCCGCGATGGAAAATAACAGAATTTTCGCGGAATTTCCGAATATTATTCCGAGAAACCTTGTATCTGAGAACTTCGCCCGAACGAATTAAAAAGCACTTAATCATTTCCCTCACGGAAGGAATTTCTCGTTACCCCGGTGACTAAAACCGACCGCGGAATTAAGAACTTTTCACGTTGGTTTCCGTCCGGCCGCCGGAAAAGCCGGGTGGAAAAATTCAAATGGCTGTTTAGCCCGCTTGAACCTCCGGGAAAGAAACCGTGAAGAGTCTACTATTTAATTCCGGAATAATCAAAATACTTGAAATGTCTGGATTTAGTAGCAACGTGAAATAATTCCTTTTTCGTATACTCGGACTTTTTCTTTTTTTATATTCTTAATTATAACAATTTTTCTAATTTTCGTTACGCGCTGAATCTTGTCACTTTACTGGATTTATTCTTCCACTTATTAATTAATATTTGATCGAATGACTTGATATGAAATTACTATCCGATTTCACGGAAAACTTCTGGTGGTTAACACTAGAAATAGCGAGGACTAATTCGGTATATCTAGAAACATTAGATACATATGTTTGAAACAAGGGAAATAAAGGAGGATAGTAAATTGATCGATTTAATGATTTACATATAAAATCATAGTTATGAAGAACTTTAAAAAATTCACCTTTCTAAATTTAAGCGATTTATATATGAAATTAGGAACCAGTCTTTTTGATTGCCTTGGTAGTTCTAGTGCTAACTGAATCGTTTCGTAAAACCCTTTCATCCCTTTACAATCGAAGAAACAAAATACTTGAAACGTCCAGGAAACCATCAAACATTTCCCTTTTCCCACATTTACCATAAAAAATATTTCTAATTTCCATTTCTCATCTAACCCTATCACTTCAACCGATCAATCCATCTCCTTGCGAATAAATCGATCGAATCGATATTTAAAATATCTCCTAATTCCGGGAAACTTCCCGCGGCCAACAAGTACACCCTTTGGTAAAACCCTTTCATCCCTTTGCAATCGAAGAAACAAAATTCTTGAAACCCCCAGTAAGTAAACCATCAAACATTTCCCTTTTCCCACACTTAAAATTCCATTTCTCTTCACATTTACCATAAAAAACACTTCTAATTTCCATTTCTCATCCAACCCTATCACTTCAACCGATCAATCCATCTTTCTGCGAATAAATCGATCGAATCGATATTTAAAAAATATCTCCGAATTCCCGGAAACTTCCCGCGGCCAACAAGTAGACCGTTTTGTAAAACGATTTCGTCCCTTCTCATCGGAAGGCTGAAGTGTCTTTGAAGTAGCGTATTGTCGGTGTCGTTCGTGTGAGTGCGACACACACATACACACACAGGCTGGACCCAGCGCGTGTCAGAGGTCGTAGACTCTCTGTGTCCTGGAAATGGGTCGATATACGAAGCCGGGCCATAGGGCTGACTCGAGGGTTCGCGTGTGCCGGAGGGCTGGGGACACCCAAACTGGCTGTCATTTCCACCCACCGACCACCCCTCTAAAACCACCCCACCCCTCCTCCCCTCGGCTACGCGATATTATGTTCCTGAAATATTGCCGCGAAACAAACAGTCGGTTGCACACTCCGCACACGCTCTACACATATCATTTTCTTTCTGTCATCCGCGCTCTCGTCTACTTGTTCCGTGGATTTCTTTTCCCGGTTAATTGTGACGTCATTAGGATTCTGATGTTTGTCGTTTTTTGGCTGGGATTTTTGTATTTTTTGTTTGGGATGGTTTGGAACGTTTTAGTGGGAGGTATTTCGAAGTTGTTCGTTGGTTTTTATTTTTGGGTGATTTTTGCCGGAATTTGGGGAAATTATTAATTAATTTACTCTGGCCTCCGTAACGATCTAAAGATCGTTTAGATTTAGATCTAAAGATCGTTTAGATTTAGATCGTTACAGAGGCCAGAGTAAATTAATTAATAATTATATTTAAAAACGATCGTTAAGATTAAAGAGTTTAGTATTTGGGGAAATAATTGGGAAATTAGGGCGACAAGTGGAATCGTGATTAATTGGAGAAAAGATATGGAAATAGAGAAAATGAAAGTGGGGAGCAGATAATTGAATCACAGTTGCTGTTTTTTTTAACACTAGAACAGGGCATTCAAAATGACTGGTACCGAATTTCTTATGAAAATCGCTTGAATTTATAAGACGGTGATTTCCAAAAATTCTTCATCACCATGTTTCTACATGTAAATAATTAAATTGATCAATTTATTTGAGGAGGAAGAATCGATTAGTTTTGGGCGGAGAATTGTTGGTGCATAAGAAAATTGGGCTGACGGGAAGGAAATTGTGAAGTGGCCTCGAAAATTGGCAATTTGGCAGAAAAATGGGTTTGCTTTTCAAAATTCGTGGTCTACTTTTATGTGGGCTACTTTTTGAAACTGAAAAATTGGTGTTTTTGTCAAAGTAGAACTTTTTATTGCAAACTGAATTATCCAGAAAGATTGTAAAGTCACGTAAACTAGTTTTCATTTGAAATAATTAATATTATATTACAAAATTCATTCGAAAATAAGAAGTCCGTATTTCTTAACTGACAATTCTATACATTTTTTAATTACAAAACTCACAGTTTTGATTTTCCACCTGATTTTTATAAACGTTGATAAATATCTAAAATTTGGAAAAACCAGACGTTCGATTTAGACATTTTTCGCCGAATCGGAGAGCTGGAAATTTTTCCAAACCAACAAATAAAAGAACACCTTACAAGTTTCAAAGTTAAAAAATTTTCCCGCCCCAAAAATTTCAAGTTTCACAAATTTCCGCGCGTCACTGTTTCAAAATTTCAAACTTTCCCGCTTCGGAACAAAATATTCCCTCAAAATAACCACCTCGATTTTTCTCTAGAATCATTCGAGTCATCGAATCATCCGCAATTATACGTTTCACAGATTTTAACGCAGAAAACTGCGGAGAAACGAGCTGCCGAAGCGGGGCAATGGATTCCCCGTTTCTTCTAAGGCAGCTACTGTGTAGAAATTTGATAAGTTGTGCGTAGTGGTAACTTAATATGCAACTTGAACTGGTTTCCAAGAAAAGGTGCGACTACGGTTGCTGACTCCTCGGGGAATCGCAGGAACCGGCAAGTTGGCAAGGTGTCACCTTAAAAAACTCACGCGTAGTCGTTCGCGATACCTCTTTCATTTTTTTTTTCTTTTTTTTTTGACACCGTGGTAATTTGTCATCGAGCAGATTCCAGTGTCCGCGTTAATAAGCGGTTCGCCGACCACGGATAGCGTTCTACTGATATCGGTGAAGTGACGATAAAAAAAAAATGTTTACATTGCACACGTTAATCACGCATTGTTATCTATGTCTTTGCTAACAGTCTGTCTGTATGTTCCGCATATTTTCCGGAACCCTTTAACGGATCTGGGTGAAATTCCGTAGGGTTATCCCTTAACACCCTGAGGAAAATATGGGCTACCTCAAACCCGGGACACTTTATCCCTTCCACGTGCTATTGTCCCTTTAACACTTTGTAATAATTTCATATAAAATTTTTAATTTCAATAAAATTTTTAAATTTTTAATTTCAATAAAATTTTTAAATTTTTAATTTCAATAAAATTTTTAAATTTTTAATTTCAATAAAATTTTTAAATTTTTAATTTCAATAAAATTTTTAAATTTTTATTTCAATAAAATTTTTAAATTTTTAATTTCAATAAAATTCGACTAATTCATACGATATAAAAAATCGAGATGAATAAGGGGATTTGATTTTATTCAACACAGATACACTGTGCCTTTTACACGAATTACTTCGTATATTTCGAACCGCATTACACGGCCCGGTAAGTTTCCTTCGTTCGTCTCTCTTTCCAATTTTCGACCTTGTTTTCCGGCCCGGGGAAAATTCCCATCGCTTTCGTTCCGCAGCGGCCAATTATATTAGCGATAGAATGCAAAAACCACCGCGGAGAATTTTCCCCGATATTCCGGGGCAACCGTCGGCCACCGCATTTCATTTCGCGAAAATGAAAACCATCGGGATCTTGCGTTCCGTTTTAAAAGACAGTCGATGTCCCACTTCGATTCTATTTTTCGATACCGGCCTTTGATAGCAATATCGAACGGAAACGAGTTTCGTTTGATTCCAAGCGAGTCACGAGCGATTGGAAATCTGTTTCTCCGCGGCGAAAGAGGTATTTAATGTTTTCAGACACAGTGCCGGCGTCGGAAGGGTAACATTCGTCCGAACCTATAGGGTGGCTCGAAAATTCTACCACGATTGGGGGAAAACAAATTTTTTTCTGGAATAAATCGATTTTGATGACGAAATAATATTAATAATAACTTCTTGATTAAAAGAGAATTACTTTAATTGCCAGCGAAATAACTGGGTTTTTGCAATGTTAATTGTTTCCTTGTTTATATATTTACTAGTCTTTTCCTGAGGATATTTTGAACGTGGAAGCTACTGTAAATTACCATAATAATTTCATTTAATAATTTTATATTCTTCGTTTAGCACTGTTTACTATAATCATCTGGAAATTAATAAATTAAGTGATAATGGTTTTATGTTACTCTCTAGAAAATAATTCTGGGAATGTTTAGTCCTTTTCTGCCACAGTGACTGAAATTTAAATATTTGTTTATAATATCACTTCTAATTACTGCATAGTAAGTTTTTTCCCCGCAAACTCTACTTCAATGATTAATACGAAATACAGATTTCACTCGGTCGATCCAGCAGAGTTTGCTTTACAATAAAAAATGACAGTACAGTATTTAATCGCACACTACCTAATATCTCTAAAAAGACTTTTAATACTGTTCTGCTCCAACTTCGTGTATTTCAGCATGATGAAACACCCGGGTAAAATATTCGCAGAAACTTTTTAATATATCGTCGTTGCCTTCGTTTAATCTATTCTCCCATTTTCTTAAAAACCAGCCAAACAATTAATTTCCCGTCGCGCATTCAGCGTTCCCGTTTTGTCACGCAACAGCTTTCCACGCGAGCGATATTAATTTCTCGAACGTGAACCACGCGGCCACTGCGATCAGAAAAATGTCCCTCACCCTCATTTAACAAGTTTCTTCCCTCATAAATATATAGGTATATATATTCACCATATGTAACCTGGTATAATCTCTTTAATCGCGTATACCAAAATCGTCGCTACGAATTTTACAAATTTTTCACGCGAAAATCAAAGAAAACCGCTATTTTTTTTCTTTGACATCGAAATAAGGTAAAGTCACCAATAGTTGACACCTTAAGAAATTTTTCTTCCATTTATTCATATGGCACAGACTGAGTTCACTTTATATAAAAGTTATAAATAATTATCATTGCACTTGATATTTTACTATCATAATATAACAAGTAATACGTTTATAATATGCATGTAAAAAAATAGGATTTTTATTTTGGAAAGGTTATTGGTTCAGTAGTTGACACCCAGTCAAATCGAGAAACTCTAGTAATTGACACTCTTTTGTTCCAATAGTTAACATTTACTTTTATTGGGAGCAAAAGTTAGTATTTAGGCCCAAATGATGACTGACATTAATAGTTAATGTTGGCAGTCGCCACGGTTCTCAAATCAACTTATTAATAAATTAATAATTATAATTTTAACGATCGCCAAAACTTATAATTGTACGGAAAAATTACTACTTCGGCCTATTGAACGATCCAAAAAACTTTGTAGTAAAAATTAAATAACATAAAAATTAATACACCAATCCACAGTGAGATGACATCACTAATAAATTAATTATTAATTAAATATTCATTTTATATCGTAGAATATTATATTTATTGTAAAAAATTGAAAATTCAACTCCATAAAACTTCCAATTCGGGGACTTACTCATTGGCAGTCACCCCGGTTGTCAAATCAACCTATTACTAAATTAATTATTAATTAAATATTCATTTTATATTCTAAAAAATGATATTTATTGCAAAAAATTACAAATTCGGCTCCATAAAAGTTCCAATTCGGGGACTCACTCGCTACGAAGTTCCGAAAAAAATGAAATCACGAAATAAATGAAAGTTGGGCAACAAACGTGATCCCGCGGTGTCGTCTTTCGTCGGTTTTGATCCCCGCGGAAATGAAGTCTGCGCGAGGAGCTGTCACGTGGCGTTAAAAGATCAGGCGCCGCGGTTTTCCCGTTTGATCTCGCCGCAATTTGTCCGGCCGCGAATTCCCGATGTCTGTATTACGATGTCGGGTTTGCAGGGGTGTATCCACGTTTACATTTCGCCGGGGGGAACGAGCGGGGGCGGGGTGGAATGTGCCGCGAAATGACGGAGGCAGAAGAAGCGAAGTATTTCGCGTGGCGAACGGGGGAGAAACGAGAAAACAAACACCGTTTCTCTCGTTGGAAAGTGAAATTGTTGTAGGAAGCAATTGTACGAAGATATGATAACGAAAGGGGGATTAGAGAATTTTGGAACATCGTATGGGAAAGTGATCTGATAAGTGAAATGCACGTGTTTCGTTGGGAAGTTGGGAGAAATTATGGAAAGTAATCGAAACTAAAGAAATGTGATAATTGGAAGTGTGATACGAAGATTTTAATTAAAGTCGTGTGAATAATGTAACGTGAAATTAGTGGCAAGGTATACATATTTAAGTATATATATTTTCAAATATATATTTTAAATATATGTTTAGTACTTATATATTTATTACTTATATATTTTCATACTTATATATTTTTGTACTATATACATACTGGTATATTTTCGACGAAAGTACTAATAATTGAAGAATTAATGTACTAATAGTGCCACGAATCGTATGGACCCCTAAGTACCTAATTTCTAATAACAGCCACATAAATGCCAAATACTTATCGCCTAATACTTATCGAATTAATTCGCAACACGATCAAAAAACTACGCCAAATTTGGGCCATGGTTTGAATTTCAGAGCTGCAACGTAAATCGTAAAGTTAACACAGACCTTGAATATCTATTCCATGTACAAATTAACGCAAAACTGATTTCCTATAAAACACTTTAATAATTCCAAAATAATTTAACTCTAAGTCCAAATAACGAAAATCCAACTCAAACTTAACTCTCTACCTAAAGTTAAAAATGTCCATAACAATAATTCTTGAACTTCATCCACGAACATAATCTCAAACTCAAAGAAGATCTATCTCGGTCCACCGGGGAAGCCTCGAAAACAAAATTACCGATTTGACAAAGTGAAATTTATGACGTAACCGTTTCTTTGTCGTCGCCGGAAAGCTCCGACGTACTCGACGTCACAACGAGTTATCGTTCATGGCTGTTTCGTGGGTGGCTCATGTTTATATTGGAAAACGTGTAGCCGTTCTCCGACACGACAAGCCCTGCTACTGTCTGCGGCACCCGTGCCCGAGCGCCGGATGAACGGGCACATTGAAGAAAGACGAAGAATTCTTCCGAGAGCTCGTTCTTCCTGAAAATTATACACCTTTTCGCGTGTTCTTCCTTTTGCGAAGCCACACGCGTCCAAATAAAAACATCCACGCGGTCATCTGGGTACTTACGAAGCACACGCGGGTAAGAAAGTATAGTGGAAAACTTTAATAGTCTTTTTCGAAGCTTTAATTTTGCGTAGACAGCGATCGATCGACGACACGAAACTGCGAAACGTGTTAATTAATAAAATAAAATTAATCTTAAACAAGAAAATCTATTTTTTAAAACTTTTAAAGATTCAACAAATTTTAAGAGCATGAGAAGGAACAACAGAATTATAAATCTGATATGGATTGGTATTATAATTTGTTTTAATTTGGAATGGTATCTGTGAATTTATTAATTTATTTATTTAATTGTGAAAAGTACAATAGTTCTGAATTATTTTTAAATTTGATATTTATTTTCTTTTAATTACTATATAAACAACGTTAGGTACAGCGAAAAGCAATAATGCTTTTGCTTGAGTACTTTTTAAATAAATCGTCTTGCAAATGCCGTCGACTAAGTAGCTTTCACATTGTAACAAGATATTATAAATACAATAGACGACAAAACTTATCTGACTACAGAACGATCTTTATAAACTCTATAATTCTAAATAAAAGTCTTTAAAAAACTTACTTCATCTACAACAAGTTAATAAATCTTATTAATATTATTTAAATATTTATTAATATTATAAATCGATCTATCTATCTTTTTCACAAACAAGTCTCTTCGCATTTTAAAATCAAAACCAACATACCTTTCCGCTTTACCCAACACACATTTACCACTACCGGAAGTCATTGGTCGCCAGATAAAACTTATCATCGACTCCCATTGCTCCTTTCTCTCCCGTGAGTTCGCAAACAGGTATCCGGTAATCATTAATACGATTTATAGTCGCGTCCGTATCTCTAACTACGAGCTGTCGGCGTCCTATCTAGCAATAATCAACACGGCTTGGTCAATTAGAACATTAAGGGCGCGACCCTCGGTTTCATCCGTTGCGCAGGGCACGCACGCGGCCCTCGGATGCTTTATGATCGAGAAATTGCGAAAAAAAGACGAAGGAAACCGGCGATGCCGTGGAAGGAGGAGACGCCGAAGAGGTGGAGCGGTGCCGAAGGAAAGAGGACGACGAGAGGCTACTGTCTAAGCGAGTCCATTGTTGTGTCAGGAACTTAATATGCATTTCTCTCTGCCCAGGGACGGATCACGTTCTAAGCTTTTTCGCCCCGCCATTCCGTTTCTTACTTGTGAAACGCGAGAGGAACGGAAAATCTTTCGCGAAAACATCGGTTTTCGTTGAATAGTAAATCGTGTAAAAAGAAACACTGTGTGAATGGGGAAAATCAATGGATAAAGTATATGAAAGTGTGTGTTAGAATCGTATTAGTTGCTTGGGTTTGCACTTTTTATTTAGAACCAAATATTATTTTCATATACAATTTTATTTCTGTACACTCGTTGATTATTTATAATATAAAAAGTTTATAAAGTAAGAACTTGCATTAAATCGAAGAAATCATGGAAAAAAGATTCGTGTAAAAACAGAATTGAGTGTTAAGCTTTTTGTCCACTGAGAGAGAAAAAAAATGGAAACGACAATTTGTGCATCGGGCGAAGTGTTAATAAATTGATTAATCACTATAGTTGATTATTTATTTCGGAAATATGATTTGCGAAAAAATGAATGAGTTACATTCACTGTTCCCTTTTTTTCCAGTGCATCCGACAATCTTTATCAGACTTTTATCTCGCGCGATACAATTTTTTATTAAACGACGCGTCACAGTCGATTCGAATTCGGTACAAAGTTTTAATTGCCGAAAGACCGGAGCCCGTTAGAAAATTAATTAAACCCACGGTCCTCGTTTGAGCGTTCCACTCATGAATTCGAGTAGCGAAATCGAACTAATCCCCGAATTCATTCCAATTTGTCGAATTAAATGTTTCGCGTCTCTAATTCGTAATCAATTCCCGTGAAGGATAAAAAAAAGACCCGCGGAACGTGTGTTCCGTTTCACGGATCATTCGAGTGCCCGACGGATTTTTATTAACGTCAGTAAAAAAAAAAATATATTTCAACCGTGATTCGCGAAAACGAGATAAAACGTCAGAATTTTATCGGACACCGTTGATCTACATTTTTTATTTTTTTTTCTGTTTTTTTGTTTCGTAATCTCCGCAGGTATCTCAGCCGTTCGACGATCGACTTCGGTAAACCTTGTCATTAAAACGTTTTGAAATTGCCGCGGCGATTCGCTGTTCCATTTCGCGAAATAACGATCCCATTGTTCCCGTAAGCAGAACGTCGGTTTTGAGAATCTGGAACGGTATCTGCCATTATGTCGCACGTTTCACTCATAGCTTCTACGCGAGTCAACTATCTCAGCCGAGACGTTGCTTCTCGTGGACGGGGAAAAGTTTGTTAGATGATAAAAAAAATAATCTTGGTTCGACCACATGGAACGAAATTGTTTATCACGATCAAAAATGTTTTTTAACGCGTGGACGATGCGGTGGAATAAGAACGGGAGGAAAGTTAGAGAGAGTTTCCGAGTATGGGACACTTAGCGTGTTTTATTGATGCAATTAACGTGTGTGAGTGAGGATAAACAAATTTTTAATATTATGCTTAGAGATATATTTAAGATAAGATAGAGAAATAATAAATTAAGATAATTAAGATAGAGAAATAATTTAAGATCTGCGAATTTTCACGTATTTGGAAAGGTGACACTCGGTAGTACTGGGCACTTTGTTGTTTTAATAGAAAAGTGACATAATTTATTTGTTTTTTACTAGGTTTTTTCATTCAAAACAAAGACAATTTATAGTGCATCTAATTTACAAAAGGATTTTGGCATTTTCTGATTAATTTCTGCAATTCACCCGTTCAAATTTTACATTTTTCGCAGTGCATTCTTTATGCTCCCGAAAAATAGATATTTCCGTTTTAATAAATCTTCATTGGCATAATTTCCTGAAAACGGAAAGTTACCGGGAGAACTCTAGTCCTTTTCCATCTGTATACGTGACACTGGTTCTTGCGTGTGGTACACTATACACAGTAAAGCGAGTAATATCAGTGTTATTAAAAGTGTGCGCAACGAAGATATGCGAAAGTGGAAAGTAATCGAGAGGAAGTACATCCCGAGTCAAATACATAAATTAAAAAGCACATCTCGAACAAATTTTCCGATACACCAACTATCCCGCTATCGCCATCAACAAAAACAATAAAAAACACAACCCACATTTTACCAGGCAAAATAAATTTACCTATCAAACAGACGTCTCTGTTAACCATACACACACATACTCACACACACACAGAGCACTTAATGCCACGTAAGTCAGCAGGAGTCGCGCGTTAATATTAATTACACCTCCTGTAATCCGCTTTATCCGCAGCCGAGAAATTATAAAGAGTAAGCAGTAATTAGAAAGGATCGTCTGGGCGGCGTTAAAAAATTCATTACCGTCAAGTATATTCTAGAATATGAGACACACACACATACACACACACATATACATCTAACCAACAGAACATCGTCGTCATCATCCTCGTCCTCATCGTCGACGGGAAAAACGACGAGAAGTAGACTATCGAAGGATTAATTACCAGCAGCCGTACGTTCTTGCGGTTACACCGATACAGTTTCGGGATAATCGGTGAGGTTCTTTTGTAAGTGTGCGTGCGGTTGCGTGTCCGTAAGAGGCACGACCGGCTGTACCGAGACAGACATACACACTTTAAGAAAAAGAGAGAGAGACACATACACATACATACAGTCTAAGAGAGAGAGGAGATACAAAAAAAAAAATAAAAAAAAAATAAAAAGTTCGGCTGCAAATCACATCCGTTGCAGGCGGCCGAATCTTTCTCCTTCTCCCGGTCGTTCCGGCCGCACCCTTATGTACTTGAATTTACTACGCCATTCACGTTTGCGTCTACATAAATTGCTACGTCGAACGTGCACGTGCGATCGCTATGTGCACGCACACACACATTTAGTGCTGAACGTGTGTGTCCGTAGGTAGGTACATACTACGCCGAAGATAGAGTATCCTCTGTGCTGCGGCGTTTTCTTTCTTCCACCCGGGGGCCGTTTTGCACGTTAGAAAAGCCACTCGCTGCGAGGAAACTGAGATTCTAGGTTCCCTGGCCGCGTAAAGTATTTTTAGAATGTATTAGTGTAGTCTTAACGATCGCGAAAATGTATAATTTTCGAAAGAAAAGTCTTTAGGGGGAAAATTTATTCTAAAAAAATATTTTTATTTAATTCTGGTAAAGTAATTGAGTATTTAATTTTAATTTGACCCTTAAGCGATCATTTAAATCCGAAATTAAATTAAATTGTATTAAAGATCACTCAGTAGTCCACAAGAAGGCTATTGTAAATTGAAAAAATAAATCCGACGTTTCGTTCCTGTATTTTACAATATATTAGTGTAATCTTAACGTTTGCGAAAATGTATAATTTTCAAAAGAAAAGTCTTTAGGGGGAAAATTTATTCTAAAAAAATATTTTTATTTAATTCTGGTAAAATAATTGAGTATTTAATTTTAATTAGGCCCTTAAAGCGACCATTTAAATCCGAAACTAAATTAAATGGTATTAAAGATCACTTATCCATCCACAATGAGGTTATTGTAAATTGAAAAAATAAATCCAACGTTTCGTTCCTGTATTTTAGAATATATTAGTGTAATCTTAACGATCGCGAAAATGTATAATTTTCAAAAGAAAAATCTTTAATTTGGCCCTTAAAGCGATTATTTAATCCCGAAATTAAATTAAATTGTATTAAAGATCACTCAGCAGTCCACAATAAGGTTATTGTAAATTGAAAAAATAAAAATCCGACGTTTCGTTCCTGTATTTTTAGAATAGAACGTGGTAGAGGTTTTATATACTACACTACTATATCTATATCTAATTTAGATATACATAATTCAAAATTGATTTACTTTTAATTACTATATAAATAACATTAGATAAAAGAATTTTCTTTACTTAATCGATGGGATTTTGTAATTGTACAGTTTGTACAAATTGTAAATGGATGTGTGAGTGAAAAGTAAGGGGAATGTTGCTGGGTGAAAAATCTTTATTGGGAATAACAGAAACTTTGTTTAATCGCTTTCAAAGCGTTTTCAGTGGTCGGTAGTGTGTGTATGTGTATATGGTGGGTTCTCTAACACGTTTGAACATACGGAGCTGGAAGTCATTTATCATTAACGCTCACGGACGCTGTTGTCGTTGCCGCTTCGAGCTCCGGAATCGAATCCAAACGGGTTCCTTTCATCTTTGCTGGAATTTTCGAGAACAGACAGAAGTCGCGGGGTGCCAAGTCGAACGAGTTTTAGTGGGGTTGGGCAAACGGTAATTTTATATTTTTTTTTTTGTTTGATCGGGGGAAAACTAACGGGCGGTTAGCGAAGTGTGACATTATCTATTTGCTCGTTTGTGTAGTCTTTTTTTTTGGTGCACAGTGTTTCGTAGGTGTTTTAGCAGACGTCTGTAATGATCTGCGTTCGATAAATAAATTTATATAAAGAAATATAAATGATTTTTTCGAAGTTATTTCGATTGATACGATTTCTTTGACAAAACTAGTATTTCCCCTCTGAAAACAGTAAATTTTCATCTGACAAGTGACTATCATTCTTTTAATTCTAGATACGCGTGCGAAACATTTCGATATGAATAAAAAGTTGAAGAAGAATTTAATTTTTGCTCCCTATTTTAATTAATTTGTGAAAAAAGGGAATTAATACGTTTTTTACGAATTACTTCGATTTTCACTGTTTCTGTGACAAGACTTTCGTTTCTCCTTAGAATTCTCTGTATTTTCATCTCTAAATCGTACCTGTCTATCAAAATTCGTTCGCAGTACACACTGTTCGTGAAACATTCAAATGTAAACGCAAACTTCAAGCAGAATTTAATTTTTATTCGTCCAAATTCACCGTGTTTCGCGTTCGCTACATAGGCGCCGGATTTCCGCTAACGAAAACCTTGATCACGGCTAATTCTTCGGAATAAAACATGTTAAAGCGCAGTATGTAGGTCGCTATAGAAAGGTCACGGAGAATTCCGTATTGCATAATACGCTATTACATAATAATTATACGATAAGCCGCACCCATTCGTTTTGTTATCCTTGCCTAACGTCATGCAAATTCTCCCTATTTTTCTTTTTTTTTTTGTTATCACACCCCGTATTTTCGGATCATCATTGCCGTACCCAAAGGATTCGTTACCCGTTCCAAATGAAAATTGCAAATTTTCTAATTAAATAATCCTCGTCGTAATTCCTAATTTTCTTCCGCATCGAAGTATCCCCCGTTTCTATACCACGTTCGCGAAAACAACCCTCTGCCACGAAGAGTCGATCGATTTGCATTTCGCAACAATCGAGAGAGAGCCACGTGTTCTCGTCGACAGGGTTGCGCGAAATTGCGCAACGGAAGTCGAGTCAAGGGAACACTGGAGAGTTCGAATCGTGAATAAGAAACTGGCAACCGAAGTGTCTCGTTATTCTCGTAAGCCACAAACGTTTTACTGAAATCTGTTCAAAATTCTTTATGTGTCTCTGGACGCTATAAAATGTGCAGAATTCACACTCAACATGAATGAAATTATTTTCATCGTTACGAATTTTGTGTGTTTTTTACTTTAGCAAAGGGATTTTACTTTAGCAAAGTGTTGCAGTAGTTCGCTAAATCCGTGAGGGAAAGGAAATTTGTTGTCAGATTCCATTTTATATATTTCTTTTTGTAGAACGTAGGAAGTATGTGCTTTTTAATATGTTTCACCCTTAATATTAAATCTACCGAGGTGGATAAAATAGCCGTTTTCAAAGTTTTTAGTAAAGCACTTTCAACGTTAATTTCTTTAATCGACCATACCAAAATATATGATAGCAAATTTATACAATACCAAATATAGAATTGCAAATATATACAATACCAAATATATAATTGCAAATATATACAATACCAAATATATAATAGCAAATATATACAATACCAAATATATAATACCAAATCTATACAAAACCAAATATATAATAGCAAATATATACGATACCAAAAATATAATAGCAAATATATACCATACCAAATCTATACAAAACCAAATATATAATAGCAAATATATACGATACCAAATATATAATTGCAAATATATACAATACCAAATATATAATAGCAAATATATACCATACCAAATATATAATACCAAATCTATACAACACCAAATATATAATAGCAAATGTATACAATACCAAATATATAATACCAAATATATACAATACCAAATACATATATACAATACGAAATATATACTACTAAAGTAACTATTACATGAAATCAATTATAAAAGTTATATTTCATGTTTTATGGATTCGATAAGAGAATCTATATAAACTGTCACTACCTTTACCCTTAAATCGACCGAGTTCCTCAGCTGGTCCAAGAAACCCAAAATTCGAGGGAAATACATCGAGAAACACGTTGGTTCCATACACGAAAAAGTATCGCGGTCTTGACAGCGGCCTAATTTTTAATTTCCATCACTTCTGCCGGTGCCACGAAGCAGAAGAATGGCGGAGGGTCGCGACGGGGGAGGGATAGAACAGGTTTTCAGGTCGGTAGGGTATAAAGGGCCGCTACGAATCATGACTACCTGACAACGTAGAGCTGGCCCCCCTTTTACGGGTGGAAAATGGTGAACAGGTGCTCGTAAAAATCTGACGCCTCCGACTTTTCTTGCCCCCCTCTCCCTGCACCCTTCGCAAATTACAGGATCGAGATACCCCGACCTTGACGCTGGAGAACCCTTAATTACCGCGGGCCGTCGGACACCGAATTTTTCGCCGGCCCATTGCGACGCGAACTTCGTCGAATACCTGAACGGAATAAAATTGCAGCATTCCGAGGAGGGTAGTTTGTCTAAATACTTCTGTGTCACCTGAATATTTGTTAATTCGCGGATAATTAGGCTGGTTACGTTGATTAATGATAATTATTGTTATTAGGGGTCTTTCGGGATCCTGTTTCCACTTTTAGGGACTCTAAGAACGTGTATGGGGATATTTAGATAATTTTCTGGGTTTTAGTATCGTTTGCAGGAAGATGGAAATGAAGAAAATGGAGAAAATTTAAAAATCGTACAGTTTTCGGTGTTCCATTGCGGAAAAAGGCTCGTCAGGATTATTGGAGTCCTTGAAAGACTGTAATTAGTGTATTGATGAAGAATCTTAGTATAGGGGGCAAGGAAAAGATGCTTGTTCCATAAAAGTGATTTTTTTATAGAAACTCGAATAAGTTCGGCTGCGATAGGAATAATAATTTCAAGTATCATTCGTACTTTGAATTTATTAGAATCCTAGGAAGACTTCCGAAAGTCCGGAAAGTAAATAAAAAAAAATCTCGAAAGGTCTGGAAGTCGTTCGGGTTACATACGAAAGTTCCCGAAGTCTCCAAAGTTGAAAGTAAAAAGAGAAGTCCAGAACACATCCAAAGTCCGACGACTTTCACGTTGAATTTGGATCGAACCATATTGCCATTTCGTTGATCATTCGTTACTTACAAGTTGTTAGTCTGGTGCGTTGGTATGAGTGTGTATTGAGAGACTTATGCCGAACATGGCGAAATATCTACGAGAAATTGAAATACGATCAATTTTGCGATGGCAAACGCTAGGGAGCGCCGTATTTGATAATCTATAGTTGAAGGGAAAGATGATAGATGAATGCACGAGATGATCGAATTAGATTTTCGAAGAATGATTTTCGTATTTGGAGAAATACTTAGATCGAGAGAGTTGATGATTTAAAATTATTTTGGATATACCAAGGATATATCAAGGCTGTGCTAGTGATATTTTTAGAAACCTCAAATAGAATCTCACCGATCATACTGTACTGGTATGAATAAAATTCCTATTTTATCCGAAATAATTCGAAATATTGAATCAAATGATGTAAAATCCATAAATAATTGTATTTAAAAAGCTATACATACATATACGTATAGTATTTTATATATTCATACACATTTATACACATATTACAAAATTCAATGTACTAATTTTCCAATTTAAATAGTTTAATTAAAAGTCTAGTTTATCAAACAAAAGATGTAACTTTTACCTGGAATTACCTAGAGACACACGATTTAAATTTAATTTCACCAATTAACCTGTCCAAACAATTTACATACAATAAGTTATGAATTATACCTTTTCATAATTGATTTATTTCAATAGTTAATAATATTAGACGATTAAATTTATATTGATTATCAACTTTACAAAAATTATATTCACATTGACTAAAGTAAAATCCCCCGTACATCGATATTTTCCAAAAACTCAACAACAAAGAAACCGTTTTCCCGTTTTTCTTAATCGATCCATCGATCGAGCCCGGATCCGCGGTTTCCCCGCGCGATCCGACGATAAGAAAACGACGTAGCAATTTCACGCAGACCGACCATTACGCCGGCGGATCCGACGGAAAGTTGTACTTTGCGTACGGGCAATTAACGGTCGCCATCGGCATCCCGGGCCCTCGTGGTGTCTAATTATTATAATTCCGGGTGCACGAGCGACGTTGCCATTACCCGGCTCGTTTCTTCCACGTACGTATCCTGACAAACGTAAGCTCGCCGATTGACAGGCCATTGGCAGCTATTATCGCGCGAACTAACGAGGGTTACTTGCAATACGTGACACGCACACACACGTCATCCTCGGATACAGCTAAAGATTTTCTCGTATCCCGACGACAATCGCATCGGGATTATTATCCCGTCATTGGTCGCGTCATTAGATTGAAGCGAACTGTCGTTTGTGGTGACTGCGTTATGATGATTAGAACGTATGTAGTTTGGATGTTTAGGGTAATTTCGTTTTGTTTTTGGTAAGGTGGAGTGGGGTAAGTGCACCCCAGTGTTTAGTAAGTTTGGTTTCAACCTATATATCTTTAAATTGTTTTATAATACTTAAACCTATATTTAAATCAACGAATATTTGAGTTAATACGCTTTAATTAACATTGGCGAAAACATCAATTTTACTTGTATATTTTAATTTTTTAATAAAATTCCAAAAAATCTAACGACTATGCACTTTCCACGGAAATGGGGCAATTGCATAACTGATTATTAAAACTGATATGAAAGCTTATATCATATGATACGAGGCAAGAGCATAACTATTGATATGTTTGCTTTAAAATGCTTTTTACCGCATTCAAATATTTTGTTTCATTAATTGGGCAATATCTACGTCGATAGGATGGTATCAAATTTGAGTAGATTACTATATATTAGATATCGCAATTTCACTCATATTAGTTTAATAAGAGCCCGTTTATACAGTTACCCCACTCCACCTTACTCGAATAGATTATAAACTGTGTTTCATGTGAATGGAATGTGTCTTTTCTGTGATAGTTAATGAAAAATTGGGCGGAGTGGTGTAGAAATAGTTCGGTTAGAATTAGAGTACCATTCGGGAATTAAAAAGTCAGTGGTGGTTATTGAAGATAAAATGGAATTAAAAACCAATGCGAAAGGTTTTGTTATCATATTGTTATTGATGCTTTTAAAAGATGAATCCTTTCTGTGACGTAAAAAATTGGGAAATACATCGAGGGTCCTAAATGTGGCAACTGCACAATATTAATTATTAAGCCTACATTACTTTAAACTCACACATTGATATTTCGATTTGCATAATTTCGTACAATGTAACTCCATTGCACTCCAAATATTTTCCTCAGCATCATCACCGATAACTTTCCATTAACCTAACCGTTCAACTTAAAACGTGGGTAACAAAAAAATACATAGTACTACAAAAGATTAACACTCACTCTACTAAAAATTCTAAATTCACAATTTATTTCTATTTCCAAATTACCAACGACCTACTCCTTAGACTTCACTATCCCTCAATTTCGCGTTGCCTTAATTTTCGCATCGTCACAATATAAAATTCCCGTAGTTAGCGAAGGGGGGGGGGGGAGGAGAAACAGGAAGAAAAAATCGTTGGATCGTTCTGCAAGTCTCGTTCCTAGATAGACAACGGTAGATACATAGTACACAGGGACGTGCGTCGCCTGAAAAGTCTGAGTCGGACGTCCGACGTCTATGTGTATACCTAAGAGTACATTATGCTTGCCGACCTGTTGCTACCCCCCCTCCCCCTCCGTTTCTGCCGCTTCTCAACCCTCCACGGCCATCCCTTCAATGACTCACCCCCGCAACGAAACGCTCCTGCTTCAGCTCATTGAAAACGATCTACGTTTATTCCGTCTCGACCTCTGTCTATCGCTTCCCTTGTCTTTCCCTTTTTTTCCCCCCGTTGCACTCGGATACACCCGTCTCTACGCTACTGGCGTTTCTGCTACGTGTTCCCGGGTACAGGGTGTTTCATAAGTGGGCTACGAAACCGGGGAGGGGCGTGGTTAAGGCGAAATTGGACGAATGGATGGAGATTTTGGTTATTAGAAAGTTTTGTTTGATAATAAATAAAAGGGAAGACAACATTTGTTCACATTAAAAACCGTTGGAAGAAGAAAAAATGAAATAGAATTTTGGATAAAATAGTTCTATTCCTTGTAATACTTATTTCTTCACGTAGAATTATGTATCATGTGATTATACCGGTAGAATTATGAAACACCCTATACATCCTTGGTTCCCGTCCAACTTGTCTTTTCCTAACTGTCATGTTTTTTCTGTCTATGTACAATGTAGAGAGACAAATTCCATCGTTTCCAACTTTCTCCCATTCTTCTTGCCGCTCGTTTGTAATTCGCAACATTCTTCGGAACTGTTCGTTATTAGTAAAACTAGCGTCGTTATCTCATCCATTCTGTCCCGTTGATCCGTTACACCGTTTCGTTTCTGTGCCTCGTTTCGCCTTTCCGTTTCTCGTTTCGTCCATGCTCGTTTTTCTCTCTCTCTCTCTTGTTCCGTGTGTCATCTCTTTCCATTTATCTCCGTGGCTCTCGTTTTTGTTTTCGTGTTGCTTTCTTTGTCCGCCCCGTTCCATTTCGCCCGCCCAAACGTGACTGTCAAATATCCCCTCCGCCTCCCTTGGCCCTTCGTCCCTATAGGGTCCCTCCTAATACCCACGACTTACCGGCACAAGTGTGCAGGGAGATTAACGATGAAAAGTTGATTCTGATCGTCGGATAGTAACATCTGCTCCACCTCCGTCCCTCCGATTCATCACCGGGAAAATGATGAACGAAGCGAAACATCGTATCGTTCGTAATTAACATGGCAAAATAGCTGTTAGAGAAAGCAAAAAAACACGATCATGAATTTTCGCGGATGTCTCGGCGAGTGAAAAACTTGATATGAATACTTTTTTAGTAATGCAAAGCACTATGCGAGCTTTTAGGAGATGAATGATAAATAATGGTGTTTTTTTAATACATTTTGGGAGATCTGTAAGGATGAAATATTTTGTTTGTTTTTCGGTTTCTCGAGTGTCTTGTGGAAAAATGTTTTGTGGGGATGAATTTTTTTTATTGATTCATTTGGGGATTGTTTTTTATTATTTTTGGTTAGTTCGATGACTCCAAGGTTTGTAATGTGCTTTTCTAGAATTTAGAATTCATGGGTTTTAATCAAATTTGGTATGCCTGTAAGAGAGTGGGCGAAAAAATATGTGTATACGTTACATTTTTGGTAGGAAAGTAGTACGACACGGAAAGCGTGTTTTTAATTGCATTTTTTGAAAAACTAATATTTTTAAAAGTCACGTTTGTCTGCGAGAGTGCGATGCGTGTGTAAAAAATAGATTCAACTTCCTATTTACACTCTGACGCAGAGGACACTTGATTTTAACGGATTTTTTTTCAACCGACATTCCACGAACGAATGTTGAGTCAAAAGCTGGTACTAGGAACAATTTGAATACAAATTTTAGAAAGACACTTTTCAAAATTCTGTTACTGTTATCGTTACATATAAAATTTCACACTTCTCACTTTTTCGTTAGAAGCAGCCAACATGCAACTTTATTCCTTATTTTCTTTCTAAAACACACACTATCACCATGAAACCCAATGATAACAAGAGTTAAATTATGATTTCAATTCGAAAAAGTGTATTTGCCACTACCAGAAAATTAAAATATCACATTACAATATAAATCGTACTTAAAGTTAGATCAACCTGCAATCAATTTAATTATACATCGTTATAATTATGCATCAGAATACGACACAATTATTCCCATATAAAAAATATCCAAACTTATACCATATCAATTACAAATTCAATTTCACAATAACTTACCTATTAATCACCCTATTTATAATTATTCCCACCAAATATTTTGAATACAATCCTACGCGAAATTTGAATCTACAAATTAGAATACCATAACCGTAACGTTTCCATGATAATCAATAATTAAAATTCGACGTTTGTCGTTAATTTCTGTTTCAGCCTCGGGAGGGGGAGGATCGATGTTGGTCCCTCCCGTGGCCCAAAGTGGGACTGGGGATCGTCCCGTGGGGGATGGGGGTACCCGGGCCCAACAGCCGTCCGGCCCTGCAGCAACCCTATGGCCCTTGGCACCTGCACAGTCCAATCAAGTCTCGAGTCAGCAGTCCCAGGGCATTCCACCCTTGGCTGCCACCCCTGCGCCGGCTCACAATCAAGGTACGGAACCATGCTTATATCGATTTCTGTTCGCGTCACTGGAAACTGGCTCTGTCGATGATCCCGGAAATTAAGGTTTTCCGGTGACTTTCAAATTTGGATTAATGTGAACGTCATTCTTTCGAATTTTTATTATTAGAACATTTTGGGGGCCCTTGGGTGATCCGCTACTGGCTGTAGTAATGACTGTAAATTAAAAGGCTATCTTAGCAATTTGCAATAACGATGTCAAATAGTTTCTTTTTTATTTTGTCGTTTGTGTTAAATTATTTGGAGACTTGTGACTCAGGTATACAGGTGTATTGTGGAAATTTTAAATAATTAATAAATAAATTGAATAATTAATTGATAGCTTGTCTCTTGTTGTTATTGACCTATTTGAAGTTTTAACATTTTTTTAGATTTACGTTTGTAGTACACAAAATGTTTTAGTATTCATTTAGCCAAGGTATAAACAATTTAAAAATATGTAGGGTGTCATTCCTGATAATATTATTTACTATATATAGAATATGACGTTCAAAGCTAATAATAAGTTAGGATAAATATATCACAAAGTCAACTTCCTTAACCCCTACGATCCGCCGGTACAGTTGGTAACTATGACTGGCGCCGGAGCGTATTAACGCGATTATTTCGTCTGTTTTCAATTGAAAATATTAAATCCTGTTTAAACAAAAGCTTCCTATAAAATTCTCATTTTCATACCGTAGATCATCTTATCTACAAACGTCGTGGTTTCAATGGTTTAACTATTATTTGTGACGTAATTCATCACACAGCCTCGAAGTTTAATAGTAATTAAAAGTTTACAAAAATTTGGATAACGTTAGCGAAAGTTTTGTCTCTAGTGCTGTTCATCCGAGTTCAAACTATTCAAACGAACGGGACGAGTCCGCTCGTCGTTTGAAAATGTGTCATTTGAAAGAGTAACGAGTTAACTCGTGAAATTCGACGGGAAATAGTGAATAGAAACCCGTTTATCCGGATCGATTTTTTTCTCTAAAAGCACAGATCAAACTTCTCGGTAAAATATTTTTTTCTTCTATTTCCATGCTTCGAAATCTACCTGCAAGTCGTTCGATATGTTTATCAAATTTTTTTTCGCCAAGAATTTCAAAGTTAGAAAACAATAGTGTATTTTTACTGTTTTTTTTTATCACGGTGTAATTTTTAAATAAATTAGAGGTGTTCGACTGTAATTGGGCGAATTTTCCGCGTTGTAAAGATCGACCTTGGTCCCATCGAATCCGGATAAACAGGTTTCTAGCGTAGTGGAGAAATAAAAGAAACGCCGGTGCTAGGTATTATAAAAGAAAAATTGCGTGCAAAGATACGCCACTGTAAAAAAGAACTACTCTCGACTGGCAAGAACTGCACAAGCTTAATTAAGTATCTTAATTACCTGTGAGATCCATTCGGTCCGCGATAGAATATAAATAATGTTCGTGAACAGGTGTTACAGGTGTTGAAGTATATTGGAGAATGTAAAACTAAAAGCAAAAGATATTCGTGTATACCTGTAATTGCATAGAGTTACATACATTGTAACTCGTATGAAATAAGTAAACATGTTTAACATACGTTTATGGGTTTGCAAATGTAAAAGGTTCGAGTTGATTATGCTCCGAGTTGTCAATGTGATTTTAAATTCTAAATTCGACATGAAAAAGAATTACTTACATGGTAAATATCAGTATTGATAATAAAAATGGGAGTCTAAGAGGGTGTATCAGCATTATGAACCAGATACACGTCGCCGAAATAGCTCAGTTGGGAGAGCGTTAGACTGAAGATCTAAATGTCCCCGGTTCAATCCCGGGTTTCGGCATTTCCTTTTTTTATTTTCTTTTATTATAAACTTGTAACTGCCATGGTTAACATTGTTCTTATTACTGTCAGTGTTAAATAGAAAAGTTATTTTTAAAAAAAGGAGAGCGTTAGATTGAAGATATAAATTTTTTTCGGGGATGATCGTAGCATTTGATAAACCACAATTACGAATTACCGAAATTACTGAAAAATATTTAGTTGGAATAACGATGCGTAAAAAAGCTTTTTTTAAAACATTAGTATTCTGTTTTAAGTTTGATCAAAAAGCAACAAAATTCGATGTTTTAGATTAATTTCGATACAAATGAGTTCCGGAAATTTTTGGAAAAATTTAAAAACGTTATTGCTTTGGTAATTTAAAAATAGTAATCATTTAAAGTTTGTTTAAATTTATTACTCTTATAGTTTTGATAGAAAATAACACCTCGTCGTTTATGGTTTATCTCAGTGTAACAGAGTTATAACAACAATCCAAAATATTTCATTAAATTGAAACCAAGGCATTTACTATGTCAGATTAAAAAACCGACTGAATAAAATGTACTGTTTATAAAGTTATTTTACAAATCAATATTGCAGAATTTCAAATGATTGTATAAAACCTGATCGTTTTGTAAAGTTTTCGATGCACCTATTATGAAGATCTGAAATTTGTTTGTAATTATGTGTCTAATGCGATTTAATTTTTGTTTTACATAAACAATAAACAGAACTCAAATATTTAACTGGTTTTCTATCAGGCTGTAAGATACATACGACCAGCGAAAGCTTTACACCGTGCGCCGAAATAGCTCAGTTGGGAGAGCGTTAGACTGAAGATCTAAATGTCCCCGGTTCAATCCCGGGTTTCGGCATTTCCTTTTTTTATTTTTTTCGTGTTACATTCTTTTTCAAATTAATTGTTATTATTGTAAATCTATTTCATTGTCTATAGTATAAAATTTATTTCTGGATTTTATACTGTTTTTCGTAAAACTTTGGAGACTTATTTCAGTAGTTTCATTACGTTCATGTAGTTTAGTTTAAATTTAATTCAATACACTTATCGATTATCAGTTTCATGTTATCTATGTGGTAATTAAAAGTTATATAAAAAGTTTTCTATTGTATACTCTGCTAATGAAGAGTATGAGACAATGGAAAGATTATAAATGATTTCAGGAATATTTCATTGGAGCTGCATGAATGTAATTCTGTTTTTATTACTCCGTGCCATTGAATGTTTCTTCTGTATCAAGAATTTAACATATTACAGATATAATACAAGATATTTTACTGAATAGCTTTTTTATTTTACAATTTTTTCTTACGAAATAAAAGCTATAGAAAACAATCTATCTCTTATAAAAATTCCACTTACCTTCAAAGCTTAATACAGCCTATTAATTATGTCCAGTCTCCATTCCATTGATACAAATAACTACAGACTACATTTCAATAATCCTGCGTTTCACATCCAACTTAATTTCAAATACTACCTTCCAATATTTATTAATTATTTACCAATACTTTCCGGAACACAATAAAAACAACTAAATTAATCCACCAAACAACATACATCCACATATACACACCTCAATTCCAAGTACCTATTACTTTCATTTCACCAATAAGCACCACTAATTGTCAAATAAATTCCCCGAAACATATATTCCATATAAATACAACAAATATTCGCAAAACATTTCCAGACGTCCCAGGCTCGCTTAAAGCCGAGATATTTTCGCCCAGATAAACGCGGTATCGGTAAAACGTAAATCAAGTCTGGCAATTATACAAATTTTCCAAAGTCCATAAGACCGGTGGATCTCGGTAAATAAATTTTCTCTGTATATGATGTTCCAGGTGTAAGCCGTTACGGGCTGTATTCGTTATTCCCGGGGGGTGGCGGGGGCAGTTATGTCGCAGCCACACCCGCCACCCCCGGCCCACCAACACCCGCGCGAGCTTATCACGCGACAACACACAAGGGTAAGTTTATACACCGATTTCTACTTTCTTTCGCCGTCGATTCTCCCCGGAAGTGGCCTCGTCCTCTCACAGTTTCATTCTCTCACATTCTCCTTTCACTCTTACTTGTTATTGTTGTTGTCGTAATATTTTTTTTCCCCCGGAAAAATGATAATGTGGTTACTCGATAGCGTTGAACGCTAGGGGCAAGGAAAACGTTGAGACACTCTTTGTCTAAAACGTTTTCATAGCGAAAAGGGTTAATCGTTACAGTTTTCAGTACCAATTAATTCCAGGGACGGTACACAGCAATGTGCTTGATACCGTCGGGTTTTATTGATGCGTATCATGTCGCAGAATACAGGGAAAGGTTTGACATCACTTTATCTAAACAGTCTTCAATATCTTCAATTGACAAGACATTTTACGAAAATATCCATTTTTCGGATCAGTTATCAATTGGGAATTATGATTACTGGATAATGATGAAATTTACTGGTGACGTTGATACGCTGTTGAAATGTCTTCTTAATTTGCATGCTTTACTTAATTACTTACTTACTTACTTTCTGTCATTTTTTTTCGAAAATATATCTATATATAAAACCACCGGGGGAAACCCATAGTGTAAGGAGAGCAAGGTTCATCGCTTTAGAGTTCAGGGTTTCAGTAATTACGAACTGTCTGAAAAGTAGCAACTGAAAGAAGCCCGTCAATACAGCCGCTTCTAGTTTCATTATCGCTGCTTCTAAAATTACCTGCATGGCTTAAAATTTCCAACCCGGTAACTTTTTATTAAAACGAACGGCAACAAAAAAAGAGAGAAATAACGGCAAAAAAAAACGATAATTAAATAGAGAATCGTACGTCGCAGCGTTTTGTTCGTCTGTCATGCGCATTGTGCCCGACACTATACATACAGGGTGTAATAAAAATATTGGGACACTTTCAGTATCGATAGTACGCTCCAATAGATGAATTTATGATTTTTAAAAAATTTTCTTACAAAAGAGGTTGTATCTCAATAGGGCGTCGTTTTTAGATAAACCTTTATAGACTTTTTCTTCATCTTTTGGTGCGTACTATCGATACTGAAAATGTATCCCAGTATTTTTGTTACACCCTGTATAATCAATCGTGGAAAATGTGTAGAAACTGCGAATGTTTTTCTCTGTCAGCCACATTTGTTGCCTCGTAGATCTCTGTTGGGGACAGCTTTTCGCAGTTTAAGAATGTGTTATATTATGTACGATACATGTACTTATGCCTCTTCGCTTCTCGCATTCCTATCTCCTTCGCGGATTCTCATTATCGTCGTCCCCGTCCCGTTGTTATCTTCGTCGTGTTAACGGCGATGATTAACATCCGCGGGAAAGATGCAACGTCACTTGAAATATCAAGATTTCGTCCGTCGATCGTCACTTCGTGTTCCCATTGTCTTTTGAGTGATCGAGAAATTCTGGTACTTTCGTTTTAACGCTCTGGACTTTCTCAATAATTTTCTGCAACAGTGCTCTCCATATTTTAGCTGATAAAAAATAATGAAAATATTGAAATAGATTTTTCACTGTGCCTATAATTATAATTATAATTATAATTATTAATATTTAAAAAAAATGAAAATCTTGATAATTTGTTAATAAATGCTTCAAAACCTTTAAAAAACGTAATATCCAAAATTTTTAAAAAATTAACTTAGACTACTTTCATAATTATAGTATAGTAATTATGTATGTTATTGTTATTGTATTTCTGAGCGAAAAAGTGTAATTTTCCTAATTCTCGCGCCAAAATCGTGTTTCCTATAAAAATGTTTATAAATTCGAGTAATAGTTAGTATCTCAAGTTGAACGTGGCGAACAAAAAACTGGGTTGCAGAGGGTTAAAGGAGACACGGAATAAGTTAAAGTTGATGCACATTCAGTCAGCTCGTCCGCGTTTCGTTTTCACGAGAAAAGTTGCGAGAGTACGACGAGAAAAAAAAATGCAAGTAAATCGTCGTTTAAGCATTAACCAGAGAGCATGAGAGGTCGGCATCTCGTATCAAGATTTTTTCACCCGTCTGCGACGAAAAACCGAGCGAAAAGGGCCTCCGTAACTCTCAAAATTACATAACATTTTTTCTAAAAGACACTTCTTGAATTCACCACGTTCTCTCTATTCGCAAAACCTCGCTGCGAGTGACTTTTCTTTGTTGCAAAATAAAATTGCACCTATAATATGAAAATTAATAACTATCTAAATTTAACGATCGTATATAACAATATAAGAAACTGAATAACTTAATACTGAATATTTGTCAGATAAGTTATTCAATTTCTTATATTGTTATGTACGATCGTTAAATTTAGATAATTATTAATTTTCACGTTATAGGCGCAATTTTAGTATTAAGTATTAAGTTATTCAGTTTCTTATATAACGTGAAAATTTCAAAAATGTAAAGTAGAACACGGAAAAAGTCCCAATTGCTAAATAAAAATTTTCAAAAAAATCTCGCAACTTCTGCATGATACAAGAAATCTCTCGAATATGTAAATGAAGTATATCGAATCAGTGCAAAATGTATGAAGACATTCTCAGCGACGGAAAAAGAGTGGACGTCACTCGTCGCACGTTTAACGAAATTAGAAAAAAAACTAATTAACATTCTCAAGCAGCTATCAGCCTATCACTCACGGTAGTCGAACAAATATTTCACGGATAAATTATAAATAAAGTCTCGCCGCGTTCAGCTGTTTAAGCCCATTTTATGGGTCGCCCTTAAGGTGGGAATACCGTAGTTTGAATTTTCGGGACTCATGAAACATGTGCACGGCAATAATTTGTCCACGGAGATGCAATCTAAATGAAATAATATGCACTCGGCAATAACGATTGACCGAGGCAGACTGCGCATCACCTGCTGCAGCTGTTTACGAATGATGGGACGTTCAGGTAGAGAGTTAATAACGATTTTGTCGCACGTCGAACAATAGAAATCCGAAGATATTTGTCAGATTTGCATATTCGTTGATTAATCGGCGTAGTTCTATGGAAGGATTCATTAATATCGTTTGTTAATGAAATCTATTGCAATGTAAATAAGTTCGGTTGTATATCTTGACTTTATGGAGGAATATGTTAATTTTAATTGATACTTGAAAAATGGCATACTCTCTTTTTAAGGTGTTTTTGGGGGAAAGGGTCAATTAACATGCATGTTATAAATTCTGTTCGTGTAATCGTGAAATAGTTGGCGTAACGTTAATAAACTCGACTGGTAGTATCGATATTTTATAATTTTTAAAATTTAATTACGACTCTTTGCAAATAACTGTGATTAACAAGAAGCCAATTGTAATTAGTTTCAATTCTGTACCTACTGCTACCGTTCACAATACCTTATTCCATATTAATATTTCAACCCTTAAAATATAATCGAAATTAATTAGGTTACACCCAATGTATTATATTATCAGCTAGCATAAAATCATAATTAAAATCGTGAGAGACTTTTCTACGAGATTCTATATCTATTAGCAGCGATTTACTATTAGTAGCTCAGTATGTTCTTTATTATGGAAATAATTCTTACGTCAGTACTTTAAAGTGATGGTACAATCGTGTCTCTTTTAATTCGCGAACAGTAATTCAGTATTAAAGTATTTATCAATCATTGGATAACGTGTGATAGTGTTTCCCGCCAAATTTTGAGAGTGTATTCTGATCACATAAACGAGAAAACTTTACTATAAAGTTTCTTTAAAAATATTTTGTCGGATAGTTAGTACTGTCATGAAATATTAAATTGCCAGAAACTGTAATAAATACTGAATTTAATATCAAATCGTTGTCAGCCTTTTGCCATGATAGGGAAAGAGAATCTTGAAATTTAAGGTAAACTTAAACTAATACTGCCTTTATCACTAACATTCACTAAAATTTTTTCTCCCTTCCATCCATAACCTTCCCTATTGAGAATTCTAAAGTCACTTCTTTTAAAATTTATCGGAAAAAACCGGGACACCCTGTACATACATCGTAACCTTAACACATTCACTGCCAAGCTTAAATTATATGAAGTTATTTTCATTGCCATTTATAATCTGAGTGGTATTGTTTACCAAAGTTAACAAATAAATTATATTTGTAGTATTTCTTTTCAAATTTTCTACATTTGTATAATTATGTCTGTGGTCACAAAAAATTTGCTAATTCAATACCCTATATGTCATAACATATTGCAAGTAGGACGAGTATACTCATCTTGGCAGCGAATGGGTTAATCAATCAATTATACTCATCACTCTACCACCGCTCAATACAAACACCCTAACATTAATAAATCAATAAATCAAATTAGAACTGTTTAATTCCCTATTGTCCAACCACAAACCACTCGACAAAACTTACACAAAATTTAATAAAAATTTCTCAATTCCCCCCCAAAACACATCCATTATTAATCGCACTATCGTACCGAAAACACTCCCTGATAACAAAGTCTTACCTCAACGACCTGGCTGCCCTCGCCCGGACAATGAAACAAACGGGGTCGTCGGGTCACGCCGGTACTTATCAACTAATTAGATTCTCGCGGATCGGAATGACGCACACGCTGCGACACGCAACGTATCCGATCGCTGCCCTCTACCTGGGGCTACCTGTGTGTGTGGGGAGGGGGGGGGGGAGACTCGTCGGTGCCCCGGGTTCCCGGAGGTTGTGCCCCTCGGCATTTTTTCTCACTTCGAATGCCCCCTTTTCACGTTGCCCTCCTCGTTGGCACAATGGCGCAATTATGCAATTAAACCGGGGGAGGGGGGGGGGGTGAATGAAGGGGCTACCGTCACTACGGGGAGTGGGGGGGAGGTAGCGAGTGGGGGAGGGGGAAGAAAAAAAAATCCTTTCCCGGGCAAAATAGAATTCCTTCGGAGTGCGTGTCCTCGCCGAAATTTCGCGGGGAATGTTGAACAGAGAGGTTCGAAGGTTGGCGGACAGGCGAGGGTGAGTTGCCCGTGCCCTTCCCCCCCCCCCCCCCACATCGCCCTTAACGACCTTATTGTCCGAGGTGTAATCCAAAACGCCGTCCGCGAAGGGCCGTGTGTCTATGGAAAAAACGCGGCGGGACGGGAAAGAAAAGAGGAAGACGTGGACGATGGACGGAAGGGAGTGCCTTTCAGAAGGGTCGGCTCGATTCCGTCTTAACGACGCGGCCCTTCGCCCTTGTCTAAAATCGAATCTCTCGGGCCGCGGACGAGATTTCAATTATCCCGCCGAATGCAAATCTCTCTCCTCTCTCCACTCTTTAGTTTTCTGTGTTTTTTTTTCATCGTGGTGAGGTGTTATCGGTTGATTTGGTTTTTTGGTTGTTTTTTCTTCTTTTCTGTGTCGCTTCCTTGGCATGGTGTCTATAATAATTCAAGTAGCGGATTTTTTTTTGCGGTAGTCCTTGTGCTTTATGTGATTGCGAATGTAGTGGATTGGCTGGCTTAAAGGATCATTTTTGAAAATTGATTGGGTGTAATTAACGCGGGGTTATTGGGGAAGTGAATGTTAGTGGAGTGTATTTTTAAATATATGTGTGCGAATGGGGAAGTTGTGTGTGCGCTGGTTTTTGGAGCGTTTAGTGTGTGTTTTTTGTATGATTTGCGTTGTAATTTGGGAATCGTGTTGAGAGACTTTTAAATTAAAAAAGAATGAACGTATGGTTTTTAATTATTACTTTCTGATGTGATGCTATTAACTTTATTTTTTAAAATCACGCTTAATGCAGCCAATGATTTTATTGGGATATTAGTTATTGTTTAAAGTTGGTGTTATAGAAAACAATTATTATAATATTGACTTTTTAGTGGTTCTGCAGGTAAAGAGACAGAGTTTTGCAAAAAATAATTGCAAATATTGAAATATCTATTTTGCTAACAATATCTTTAATTTAAAATTGATCTTTGCTTTATAAAATTCCATTTTGACACTCTTTAATATTTGATAGTTCCGACTCGATATAAAAATGCCATAGTGTCCAAAAACCTTGATCACAAATAATTCAAAGAATTCGTAAAATTCCTTGAAACGTATTTTAAAAAAAATACTACATATCAAACATTAAAAAAATCCTCAATTTTACCTGCAGGGACCCCGTTTTTTTTATCCAATCGACTCGCAGCAATCTCTACTTCGCGATACCAATGCGACAAATCCTACGTTCAATATTCTCAGCTTAATTAACGAACTTCAAGTGACAGATAAATCATTCTACTGCACCAACTTTTGCAAAAATTCTCGTTGCGTCACGTTTAATCGACTCATTGCACGACGAACGATGAATAAATGACACTCGACATCCACTGCATCGATTAACATACTTTCACGAAAGTGTCGGCTCAGTGAGAATAGCTAATTAATTAATTTACAGCCTCGCAGTGCTCCGCAAAGGTAACGATATCTCACTGAAAGTAGTCGACACACATAGATCAATGTACATATATATGTATACATGTATGTATTCTGCTTTACCACGCATCCAAAACTGTCAAGTGTCCGTGTACGTATGTGTATACATGTTTCCGTTTGTGTGTATGTATGAGTGTGTACTGTTTTCCCTGTCACATCTCGCTGCGAGTGTAACCATCGAAACTCGAATCGCATTTCGAAATTTCGAAATTTCGAAATCGCGATTCATCCCCGTATGTGTTCGAACGGAAACGATTTCCGGCATTACCGGCTTCTGGTACTGCGATGCATCGATAAACTTGCTAATCGAGAATCTCTTTTATTTCTGCTCACGCTCGCGGATACGCCAGCAGAACGAACAGGTGGGTATACGTACACGTCGAAAGCTATCGGTTCCCTTGATAGTAAATCTATCGAGGCTGGACGAACAATGGTTTTTCAAGTTTCAAGAAGTAATATGTTCAAAATGAAAGTTTTTATTCTTTTCTGAAAGTTACGTTTCTTTATTATTATATCTTCTGAATTATATCTATATATTTTCTAAAAATTGGATATTAATATAGAAATTTATTTTAAATATTTTCAAAATGCTTTTCTCTTCTAAAAGTAATGTTTCTCTATCATTTCCCCTAATTAAATTATCTATTACTCGAATTGAAATGTACAAAATAGAACTTTCACTTGAAAACCGATCATTTATTCGGTCCAAACTTGTATCTATAAATCCTCGGTAGGTTTGGCGTTAGAAATTAAGTGAATCCGACAGAAACACCCTTTGAAAAGCCGAATATCTTATACCAGCTCGGTACGATCTACAAATAAAGTGATCCATAAATTATCGAATCATTACATTATACTCCGTAGTATCTGCTCTTTCACGAATTAAAAAAAAATAGAATAAAAAGGATTTCGAGCAAGAAGGAAAACAAAATCCGTTTGCACGCGATCCCCCCATTCTCTCCCCCCCCCCCTCTCTCTCTCTCTCTTTGATTCCGACACTTGCCGTTCGTATCTGCGAGTGTCGCAAACGATTTAAATGAATTTGCATAGATTTTCCATTTATCCGTCTGCCGGCCGTTTATTGCATATTTATCGAAAGCGGCGGGAGAACTAATGCGATAAATTTCAATAAGCTCATCGGGCAAGGCGTCACCCGGTGACTTTAATATTCATATAGCTCTCATGTATATCCGATAGAGTTTAAACGGAACAACTTCTCGGCTGGTTGTCGCGTCACTCGTGAAATCAGGAAACGCGAGGCACTTCTCTTACGAGAGGAACACGCAGCCTCCCACGTTACACACACACATATATACGTATATACGTATATCTACGGGTCCAGTGGCGTAGGCACGCTGCCAAAAATGGAGCGATTGCCGATTTACGAGCGGACGACGAAATTCGCGCACTTAGAACTTGTCGACCGCCGTGGGCGCGTTTCTCTTGATTAACCCTCGAAGTTTGTCCGCCATTTTAGTTGGATAACAGCCGAAAGTGTGCGTGTGTCGGTCGCGTAAATTGTCCGCGTGGGAAAGCGTGTTATCATTCAAAACGTTAGGAGTAATAAATTATTTATGGGACTAAGTGTCAGTATTTTTAGAATAATTTTTAGCATCTTTGAAAAATCAGTGAAATTAATTATTTTATTATTTTGAATGATATTTTTTGGGGCGGAATTTTGGAAGATTGGCGGAGGGAAATTTTTTTGCGATGTTTGTCAATTTAAATTAAAAAAATTGTATATGGCCGTCGGTGTCTTTATTGAAGGAAATCTCTGCGCGTTTTTTTTTGTCGGGACTGGAGTAGAGATGTTACGTAACGTTTTAGCATCCGCTTCCGACGTGGCAGTAAATTCGAGCATGCTTCCCGACAGCATTTCTGGAAATACGTTGCATTCCACTTGAGAGATGAACCATGTTTTTGCCTGCACGCTTCCTTCGAGCTCTCGCGATTACTAAATTAACCCTTTTAGTACTTTGTCGTCGATACGCCGCTTTTGCGTGTTCTCTGAGACTCTCCTTAATTGAAACACACTAATTAATACTTTTAAACATTATTTTTTCATTTCCTCACTTAAAAACTACAGAAGTTTTGCGTTAAAATATATTAATTCGGATCTCGGGTGAAATTTAACACTAAAACTACCGAGGATTAATCACGTTTATTTAAAAACATTGGATATATATGTATCTGTTTGAAACAAAGAAATAAAAGAACATAGTAAATTAATCAATTTAATTATTTAATTATTTATAAAGATTTGTGCAAATCGCAGTGGTATAAATTCAAGCGATTTTCATATGAAATTCGGTACCAATCATTTTGACTGCCCTGGTAGTTCTAATGTTAATACTGTTAACACGTTCGCTAACAGTAAAAGTTTCAACGAGGTGCCAATATTAACAGTCATTTTATTTTTAAATGGGTTGTGATTTGATAAACACATTTTATAAGGGTAGTCAGCTTAGAATATTTTAATCGTTATATTGCAATGATTGCTATAGCATAATCCGCGAATGTGTTAACTCCTTCAGATCCGAACTTTGTTTCGTTTATGAAAAAATGATTTTTACACTAAAATTAACTTAATTCATATGAATGAAAGCACCACTATACTTTTTCCAAAAATATTCATTTCAGACGTTATTTTTCCATATTAGATGATCACTACCAGGTACATTAGGTGTTCAAACTAACTTTAAACCTATACATAATAAAATACAGCACGAAAAGTATTACGTACATCACAATCTGCACAGTGTCCGAACCTGTTAACACTAGAACTACCGAGGATTAATTCGATATATTTTAAAACACTGGAAAACTGTGTTTGAAAGAATGAAACAAAGGAGAATAGTAAATCGATCGATTTAATTATCTACATAAATAGAAACATCATTATTTAGTATTTTGGAAATCGCAGTGTTAGAAATTTAAAAGATTTTTATTACAAACTCCGTACCAGTCATTTTGACTGCCTTGGTAATTCTAGTGTTAACACGTTAAGTGCCCAACCCGATTTGCTTGCCGTTCCGTTCAGGCCCAAACTCGGCTGTAGAAACAGAAGTGTTAGAAATCGCGGTTAACTCGCCGAAATATCGGCTTGAAGACCGGAGTTTTCTACCGAGGGCCTTCCTCTCCACTTATAAATTCTTCTTGTATTCACATATAATGATCTATACACATATACATATAATATAAATCCAATCAGAGAGCTTCATTGGGTCCGGCGGCCCGACAGTAGAAGGTCTACACCAGTAGGAACTGTCATGCCGCTGGGCCCAACGGAGCCCTATGATTCGCTATCGTTTTTCGTTAATAACTCGGTCACGAATTAAGATACGATATTACGAATCTCACTTCCTTATTTTAGAATTACCTCAGCTATCACCCAGTTCAGGGACGTGCACGTTAGCTGGGACACCCTGTATGTATATGCAACATTATAACATGAACCTAAAGTTCGCGCCCGGTCCCTGCGGTCCGGCCGGGCCTGAACGGAAAGTCTAGCTCCGGTCCCCAGGGACCGCTTGGGCAGCTAACGTGTTAAGTAATTAAACAATGCCGGAAGTATTAAAACACGAAACTAGATGATCCCATCGTCGATTGTTTCTCGGTCGACGGCAGAGAGATGTCGGATGTCCGACGGGGGAAAGGTAGCAAGTGGCTCGGATCGATTGATCGCCGGATTCTCCAGTTTCAGAGAGCGTGTTTTCCGCGGCCGTCGGGGTGGGGGTGGGTGGCTACACCTGGGGTGCTCCCACGCCACCCCCAGGATCACCGTACAGCCCTGTCCCCGTGACGCAGTTAGAGCTGCTCGCCAAGAATTTGGCGAGTTTGGCTCCTCCGGGTCAACAGGCGCTTAGCCTCCAAGGGGTCGGTGTCAACGTGGGCAGCTTACATCATGCCCAACACACGCAACACACGCAGCACACTCAACACACACTCAACCTGACTGGTCTTCATCATCTTCATCATGGTGAGTCGTTTGTGTGATTGTTATTGTTGTTTAGTTGTGAAATTTGTGAATTTCAAGGGGAAACGGAAGGAGGACCTCTTCTGTTTGTTGGCAAAGTAAGATTTTCAATTATGGGGAGAATAGTTTGTTTAGAAAAGTTTTATAGGTTGATGAAAAGGTGTAATGATGATTGAGAAAAGATTGTGTTAGTTGGGAAAGGATGGTTCATAATTTATATTAGGGTGACGATGTTAAATGGGGAATTTTTAATGTTCTATCGGCTGAAATTTGACCAATTTTGAGAGATATATATTATGTGAAATTTGTATTAAGGTGTTCAGGATTTAATGAAGAGTTTTAAAATAAAACTAGTTCAAGATCGAACATTTTTTAGTAGAAGTCCATTTTTGTTTTCCGCCTTGCAAATGGATTTTGGTAAATAAAAATAATTGCATTGTACTGCGAATTCAGACCTGTTTTCAAATCTGCAATATTCACCGGGTAATCGTGTGATTTTCTTGAAAATGGGAAACAATTTAACTTTCAACTTTTATGCCATTAAGCTTACCTTTTACATTATTTATTTATTATATCGTTTTACCTGAATTTCCTTAAACCTCTTGTTCTTTTAATCATATCTAGACTCAACTTACACAATTTCTTTTTGTAACACAAAAATAGAAGGTTTTATCGCAAAAATCTCTTTCATCCAAGTTTACAAATATTTCTATAACTACTAAAATAAACAAACAGAAAAAACATGGCAATTTTTACACGTTTTTTAAATTTTTGCACTGCGGAGTCGTTTTAACAATTAATCGCAGATCGAATCGCTTTCTCGTTCGCGAAAGAAATTAGGATTCCAAGGGGGAGACGCGGAGAATAAAGTAAGAAACAGCCGACCCATATCGCGGGGCATCTATCGAGAAATTATCAGGAACATCTCGAATCGCGGAAACTTTTCTCGTTTAGCTTCGTCGATCGTTCTCGTCAGTAACGGCTGAATTAGAGTCATGCATTCAACAAGTTCGGAAAGAGTTTAATCGGCGCACGACTGCCGGCTAATTCGACGCGAACGTTCGAATAATCTTGGAAGTTGACACAATGTTATTCAACAATTCCGCAGTAATTTCGAAGCCGTATCCGACGACGAGATTAACGTGGATTCGCTGTTAAGCAGCTTTCCATGCTGAAAAGCGAAATGACTCGTGCGAAGAAATTTCAAATTCAACGAACTGCAGTCCGATGTCGTGACTCGTTTAATTAACTTCAATTACTTACGTTTGATTTCGCGTAATTTTCGACCTTCGGAATTTGATGTTTCTTCAACTCTCGCGAAACGTGACGGAATTATGGCAGGCAAGGGTGAAAAGAATCGAAAAGGAAATTTCCTAATGCGCTATATAATATAATATAATAATAATAACGTAGAAAATTTTCTATATAATATGTTTAGGTGTATAACGGAATGTTATAGATAATAAAATAAGTACTTACAGTCAGTTTTTGACTTATGATGGCGTTCGATTTCGCATTTTCAGTCGTAAGTCAAATTTCAAACGATAATACATTATACATATAATTATAACAGACATGTGTATATCAAAATTTATAGCTTTCATTTCAGAGTTTTGATAACTATATATAAGTAATTAATTACATATAATAATATTAATAATAGTATATGTATAAACACTATTCTAGATTATCGTTATCATCTGTGCTACTAATATTTATCAGTACTCTCGCGATTTATCAGCGAGCATAGTACTAATACTTTCCGTTTTCTAAACAAATCCAATTTTATCCAAACAATTTCCTATTTCTCTTCCTTATAAATTTCCTTATAACATTCAACTGCTTGTCCCATGCGAAACCTATCCTTCTCCAAGTCGATATTTCCAAATTTCCCCTATCGTAACTCAAAAACTTATTCCATACGTACTCCGTTATTTTATTAACACATTCACTGCCAAGCTTAAATTATATGAAGTTATTTTCATTGCCATTTATAATTCGAGTGGTAGTCTTTACCAAAGTTAACAAATAAATTATATTTGTAGTATTTTTTCAAGCTTTTCTACATTTCTATAATTATGTTTGTGGCCACCAAAAATTTGCTAATTCAATACCCTATATGTCATAACATATTGAAAGTAGGACAAGTATACTTGTCTTGGCAGCCAATGGGTTAATTAAACCTTCCACCTCATTACTTCAACGTACACCCTCACTCCCCCAATAAAAAATCTTCCATTTCCCCCCTGAAAACCACCATTCTTCACACCAGCAATCACTAACACCTTCTCCAATTTCTCCAAAAAGGTGGGCTGCATCAGAACAGCTTCTCCCCGCAACTCTCCTTGGTGACCGGCAACGCGCCCACCCTGACGATCAACAGCTTCTCGTCGCCGAACTCCACCGGCAACGTGGTGCCCACTACGGGCGTGTTGCTCCAGGAGTATCAGTCGCCGACGGGCTCGACGACCGGATGTTCGGTCACCATGAACGGCAGCTCGTGTCCTACGAACTCCACGACCAGCACGATGGTGATGCAGGGAAGCCAGACCGGCGGCCAGGTCGTCCAGGCCACCACCGCGAAGAAACGAGAGGCCTTCCTGCCGAGTCAAGGTCAACCGGTGAAACTGGAGAACAAATCGACCAGGCAGCCCTGCGTTTGCAGGAACAGCAACGGTACGTATATCTGAACCTCTCTTTCCCCTCTCTTTTTTCCCTCTTTTTTTTCCCCTTCTCTTTTACCTGTCTCTTTCACTCTTACCGTTTTCTCGTTGCTTTTACTATCGCATGACTCTTTTTTTACGATCAACGACGAGGTTTATGATCGGGACCGAATCCTCGTCGGAAATGAACCTGGTGCGGCAGGTTCTTTGGCGATTTCCTACGAAGATGGTTGGAGAAGCGTACCCGGGTTGGTTAAGAAGAAATTAGGGGAATAGAATATACATTTTCTCGAGGGGCAGTTCTTCGGCTACCGTGTCGAGGTCGTTTGGATCTTGTTGCGAAAGGTCCTTGGGAGTTTCTAACACGCGAGGGAACGGGTATCGCGTGTCATCCTGGTTTTCGGTGTTCCGAGACACGGTCGTGGAGTAATGTTATAATCACCGAGGGATTGCCCTTTTTTTTTTTTTGGTGTTTTTTTGGGGGTTTTCTACGGAGCGATCATGCGAGAGTGATTTTTTGAGGTCCGCGGAATTCTGCGAGATGGAAGTGATTATTACGGTTTACATTTTGTTGCGAGGTTTTTTTTTATGTGGTGAAATAGATTAGGGGGCCTTATGTCCTAGGGAATTGCAGGGAGTGGGCTGGTGATTTTGATAAAATAGGACTTTTTTGAAAGATAAAGTATGGATGCAGGAAATTACTGAATTAGATTTTGGAAAATCGGTTTATTTATCGAGGGAAATGTGCCGAGAAAACTATCAATTTGTTAAGACTACTTTCGGTATGGCAACTAGATTTTTTTAAAAATCCAATTTTGAATAGGGAATAGTTGGGAACGAGTGCAATATAAGAGGCGGACAAAGTAGAATGATAATTAAAATATTGGAGCACTAATAATCGATATTATTCACAGTTTGCAATTATTCCTGATACAAATGTATTATCAATCGTATATCGTATATATAATTAAAAAAGTAAAATAGAACATTTCTACAGTAGTTGCTCGATTAGCGATAAATTCTTTAATACTTTTAACTAATACTATACTTCGTCTTCCCGAAATGTGGCACACGTTTAATAATCGATATTAGAGAATTTATATACAATTATTTTTTTAAATCAAATTCACAGTTTGCAATTATTCCTGATACTAATGTATTATCAATCGTATATCATATATATAATTAAAAAACGAAATTAGAAAATTTATACAGTAGTTTCTTGATTAGCGGTAAATTCTTTACTACTCAAAGAGTATTTTACTAAAAGTAAAATAGAAAATTTCTACAGTAGATTCTTAATTAGCGATAAATTCTTTAATACTTTTAACTAACACTATACTTCGTCTTTCCGAAATATAGCACACCTTTAAATTAATTTCACCGCGGAAGAAGCGTGCAGGAAAATGCGAAAGCGATTTTCCAAATTGTAATTAATCGCAGCCTCGTTAATGCGCAATTTAATTTGTTGCCGCAGCCGTTGACACGATGATTCAATATTTACGGGGCACTGTAATTTTTATATGATCGACATTACAGCGGTTATATAATATTCCACGGCGAATTAAATTCATCCGCGTGCGGACGGGATTGCCCAAACGAATGTTTAATATCGTCATAATTAATGACGCGACGTGATAGCGCCGTTCGAATGACTGCTCGATTATTCCGGGAGAAAAAATCCATTTAATTAATCGAACGCTCATTTTTTTCTTACCCCGGTATTATTTTAACACAGTTATTCATATGGCAATGATACTCTTCGTTTAATAATTAAGTCTTCTCCAAGGAACAATCAATGTCTTCGTTATCTAAATTAATGCACCGACAGATTTAAATATTCAGTCATCATTGTTTCTTAAAATCATCCCTAATCAGAATAACTGTTTCAACCCACCAACACAAAAACAAAAAATAAATTCATTCTTCAAATAATAGACACAAATATATGTATAGAGGAATGATTTAAATATTATCACTGTGTCCTATAAGATATTTTTTATAACAGTCACCCCAACTCTCGATCCTAATTAAAATAATTCTAATTTCAATTAACCCATTCGCTGCCAAGGACGAGTATACTCGTCTTTATAACATGCAGGCTTTTGAATTAGCAATTTTTTTGTGGAAAAACTTGAAAAAATACTACAAATAAATTTTTTTACAAAAATTATACTTTATTTCTTATAGAGAATGATCTTTTACAAATTTAAATTAAGCAAAAATCAACTTCATCGTGTATTTATAACAAAATTTTATAGCAACAAAATCACTTATCCTAATACTTTATCTTTATGATAGGATTTGTAACAAACTCTACATTTGCGAGTAGGGTTTTTCTTTTGTAGTGTAGGAGGAATAGCATCAAGAAATAATAGAGCTTTGGTAAACAATAACACTCAAAATATAAATGGCAATGGGAATGACTTCATATAATTTCACTAATCAACAAATTTCCACAAAAATTCACCGCTGCAAAAATTTGCATACTAATTCACTGTTCGCCAACGAAATCGTCGTCGAATCGACGGGAGGACCAGTTTCCCGAAATTTTCCCAACCGCGGGAACCTACCGCAAGGTCGACGGTTGCGTCACCGGGTGACTTCTCGATCCGGGCAGTGACGTAACGGCGTCATTTCCACGATTTCGTGGCAGCTCGGTCGCTCCGATAATCTCGCGATGGTCGGTGAAAGGAAACCACAGGATTCTGAGAAGTCACCTACCTCGCGACCCCAACGCTCTTACGCAACGGACAAATTGCCGGCGTCGTATTGGCTTAGAACCGAGTACAAAGTGTCCCTGTAGAGGCCGGTCATTACGACCGGGAGGCCAATCATTACCGTATTCATCGGTGAAAAAATATCGCCAGGCCCGCCGCCGAACCGCGAATCTCACATTTGGCATTGGGCATCGTGGTCGATCGAATTAAATTGTTTCACTGGTTGTTTTTCTAGAGTTGAGACGAAGACGTTTAAATAAGATTCGATTTACATCGTTCGGATTTAGGTATATATTGATAAAGTTTATTCTTTAAAGAATTGAACTTTTAAATTAATATGATTTTATCGAATCAATAAGTAATTTAATAATATTTATTGAATTTTTGAAAAATAATAATATATTAACACTAGAACTACCAAGGATTAATTCGGTTTATCTAAAAACAATTGATACATTTATTTGGGGTTAGGGAATGAGGAAAGATAGTAAATTGATCGATTTAATTCTATACATAGAGGAATATTGTTGTGAAGAATTTCAGAAAACGCACTGTTATAAATTTCAGTGCGTTTTATAAGAAATTAGGAACCATTTTGACTGCCTTGGTAATTCTAGTGTTAAACGAAGGTAGCGCGATTTGAAGTAGGATGTGTAAGAATTCAAGTCAGAACGGTTTTATCACCTGTAAGTACTGCTTTCTGTCTTAAAAATCTGCATTCAATAATTGAAACGAAGATATCTAAATAAGTTTCGATTTACAGTATTCACTTTTATTTAAATGAAACAAAGGTAGCACGATTTTAAGTACGACAAGTAAGAATTTATATCAAAACGCTTTTATCACCTGTATTATTACTCTCTAATTAAAAAATCTGCATTCTACAATTGAAACGAAGACACCTAAACAAACTTCTATTTACATCGTTCAGTTTTATATAGATTAAATAAAGGTAACACAATTTAAAGTAAGATAAGTAAGAATTGAAATCAGAATACTTTTATCACCTGTATTATTACTCTCTGATTTAAAAATCTGCATTCTACAATTGAAACGAAGATATTTAAATAAACTTTGATCTACAGCATTCATTTCTATTTAGATGATACGAAGATAGCAGGTTGTAAAGTAGGATAAGTAAGAATTCAAATCAGAAGGTTTTTATCACCCGCATTGCTTTCTGACTTAAAAATCTGCATAAACTAATGCAGACGTATATTCGACGTAACTCTTGAAAGGTCTGCAAAGTGTCAATCTTCGTTTAGGAACGAGGAAACTATGCCGGTAAACGACATTCTCGGTGAAACAGGTAAATCCTTTCTAGCTGACTGTCAAATCACGTATTAACAAAGATACCTAAATAAACTTCCACTACATCATTCACTTTTATATAATTTTAACAAAGATAGCACAATTTAAAATAGGATAAATAAAAATTCCAATCAGAATGCTTTTATAATCCGCGTTGCTTCCTAATTTAAAAATCTGCACAAACTATAACAAACGTAAATTCGATATAACTTTTGACTAATCAGCAAAGTGTTAATCTTCGTTTAGCGTCGACTTCGTGGAAACTATTCCGGCAAAAGAAAAATTACCGGTGAAACAGATTAATCCTTTCCGTCTAACTGTCAAATTACATATTAACAAAGGCACCTAAATAAAATATTAATCAAACATAGCACCATTTACAATAGGATAAATAGCAATTCAAAACAGAACGCTTTAATGCCATTGCTTCCCAACCTAAAAATCTGCATAAACTATAGCAAACGTAAATTCGACATAACTTTTGACTAATCAGCAAAGTGTTAATCTTCGTTTAGCGTCGATGTCGAGGAAACTACGCCATTAAAAACAAAATCTCAGTGAAACAGATTAATCCTTTCCGCCTAACTGTCAAATCACGTAGTAACAATGACACCTGAATAAATTTCGATCTACATGATGCACTTTTATATAACATAATAAAGGTAGCACGATTTAAAATACGATAAATAAGATTTCAAATCAGATCACTTGTATGACCCACAACACTTCCCAACTTAAAAATCTGCACAAACTATAACAAACGTAAATTCGACATAACTTTTGACTAATCAGCAAAGTGTTAACGATCTCGTGGAAACTATTCCGGCGAAAGAAAAATGCCCAGTGAAACAAATTAATCCTTTCCGCCTGACTGTCAAGACGCGTAGTAAATCCGACGGGCCGAGTTGGGACCGATCGGGTTCGGGGACCCGTATATCCATGTATGTGTGTGTGCGTGCGACCTGGTAGAGGAGTGTGCACAGCCAAAAATCTTGGCCCAGCAGACCGGCGCGAATTCAAGAGACGGCTCGAAGGCCGGTCCTGAAGTGACGTGAAAACTGACGTGAGTGGGGCGTTCCGCGGGCCAAAGCTTCAGTTTCCGTCTATTTATCACGCGCAGCGTACACGGGTGGCTCGAGAATAACTAGTTTGGAATGCCCGCTTTTTTCCCCCGCGATTTATTTAATGTCGCGTCTACTGCAGAGGTAATTAGCGCCGGCTATTTCGGCGTCGACGAGGTTTGCAATAACGGGAGGCTTCGTTTGGTGTGCAGAAGACTCGTAGACTTTTCGACGAAGTTTATTTTTTTATTTTTTTTAAGGGAGCTTAAGATATTAAGTTGTTACGTCGGAATATTTGTTTGATCAGAGAATAATGGGATTTACGTTTGTTTGGAATTTTAAAGGTGTCTTCTGTAAGGTTCTTATGTATCGTTAGTATGGTTTTTAGAAGGCGATTTTGTGTAGTAATTAGAGAAATATTGTGAGTGATAGTAAATATTTTGTTTTGATAGGAAAGTAAAACGAATTAACACTTGCAATTAATTTGCGTTTGCAAATTAGAGTGTCTTGGATAGTATATGTATATTTCAGCAGAATTATTTATTAGGCTTTTTATGTGAAAATAATCTGAGTATAGACTTTTAAAATAATACCGTGTAATCGATCGGATTGTTTATTTATAAAAGAATTCGTACAAAATGCAGTAAATTTTAACACTTTTCGATGTTCTCTTTTTTGCATCAAAACATCGAACAAATTTCTTAATATTTCACCCTCGTAAGAGGTATTTTCTTTTAATTTTTCGTAAAAATTCGTCTGTCACGTTAGAATTCAACGGTGACAATTAAATCACACCGTAAATATCGGGGTTAATTGACAAGTAAATTGTCATCGGCATAAAATCCGGCATGTCCTGTAAAAGGTTTAGAATTTCCTCGAGTCCCTTCGGCGAGGACATCGCAGAAACTTGCCACGTATTCGATTGGAAGATAAAATCTAAGGATCAACTGGCTGCAGTGAAGTGCAAAGCAGGAAACCTTTGAGCTTTAGTGCCGCTTATGCAATTGACGACATTGCAGTGAAATTCCTTCTGGAGTGCACGGGAAGTAAACTTTGGTTTAAATTTTCGGGGTAACTTTTCTGTAAAAGACTCTCCTGCGACACGATTCTCGGAGAAACTCGAGATTTCTGTTATTCCGCGATTATTTCGAATTCTTTTCTCGCTATTCGTCGTCGTTATTAAGAATTTCACTTTTTTTTTTATATTTCACTTTGCAGGCTCCAATTTGCAAGAAGATATTATAGTTTACAATAACAATTGTTTTAATAGGTTTTGTAATAAGTTGTTTTATGGCAAAATCAGAAATTTGTTTGAAAAGAGGGACACGAAGATAGTCGTTGAAATATTTCTCATGTTTTCCATGACTTTTCACTACTTTTCTGGTAATGTTAGGAATTGGAAAGTTTTCGGTAAATTACCTCGCAACTAAAAGAACATATACTGAAAAATTAGTCAAAAACTGGATGAAAAATTAACAAAAAGTTTAAATACTTGATTCGCTCCAGTTGATACCAATATTTCTTCGATATAATTACACTCCTTCTAATTTCCCTATAGTAACTTACCAACTGGAATCCCGATCTACTGCCACACCAGAACATCGTAAAATCATTTTTAATTGAAAATTACTACAACTGGACAAATGACACCTGACAATGATCTCTTCACCCCTCTACAGGTTGTTTCAAAGCATTCAAAGCCTCAGCACAAAACCTTCTACCCCCCTAATCAACGTTATTTACTTAATTATTTCTCCATCCCACGCAGATAAGTACAAAAACCCAAAAAGTCTCAAAACCCTTAGGACCCTTTCTATAAACACCCTCCACAGTTGTCACCCTGTTATCCAGGTGGAAAAATACCGAAAATAGGTATTTTAACGGGCGAATCGACTAGAGTCTCGTCGTTTCGAGAATTCCTTTAACACCGGCGACAGGTGCCATCTTTCCGTCTCCCGATGGACGCGTGGCGTCGTTCGGAGCGTCGCGAATCCGTCGGAGAGCATATGGTGGCGTCTCGAGGAGAAGCAGGAAGCCATCGGTGCTACCGTCGCTGATGCAATTGCCGACCTTGCAGCGACGCCGGACTCCGTCGCGGCGCCCGTAGTCGTCGGAACGAGAGGAGAGGCGGTGCGAAACGACGGAGAGAGGATACCCCTCGATCAGAAAGATCGAGAGAGATCGAGAGAAGAAGAGAAAAATAAAATGGAAAAATGAAGAAACGTTGGAGAAGGAAAGAAGAGGAATAGAAAACGAGCAAGTAGAACGCGAAACTGAAAGAGATAGATCGATGATGGTAAAGGAAAGAGAGAGATGAGAGAGAGAGAGAAGAAGCAGAGAGACAAGAAGAAAAATGAAGAAACGTTGGAGAAAGAAAGAAGAAGAATAGAAAACGAGCAAGTAGAAGGCGAAACGGAAAGAGATAGATCGATGATGGTAAAAGAAAGAGAGGGATGAGAGAGTAGAGTAGAGTAGATTTTATTTCGTCCTAGGGGTGGGCCCCTCTAAGGACCGGACACTTAGAATACAACGTGAGACAGAATATAACAATAATACAAAAATATAAAAATTAAAAACAAAAATATGTGAAAATACAGTAACAACCAACTGCTAAAAAGTATAACTATGACTAAAACTATAACTATAACTGAAAACTATAATAATAATAATAATAATAGTACGAACGATTGAATGCAAAGTATTAAGCGACGGCGAAGTAAACATCAAGATAAAATAAAGTAAAATACATCTATAAATGCATAAGTGAAAATAAAATGAAAAAGAGAGAGAGAGAGAGAGACGAGGAGAAAAATAAAATAGAAAAATGAAGAAACGTAGGAGAAAAAAAGAAGAGGAATAGAAAACGAGCAAGTAGAAGGCGAAACGGAAAGAGATAGATCGATGATGGTAAAAGAAAGAGAGGGAGAGAGAGAGGAGAGGAGAGAGACGGTCCAGCTTACGCAAGATTCTCTCGCTTCTATATTTACTATCGGAGCCGACTGGCCCTCTTCGCCAGTTTCTCCTTGGTGTCCCCGACGCCAGTTTTACGCTTCGTTTTCATGAATCATTCCTGTCCACCACGTGGCCCCGTCGCCGCTTCCCACGACGACGGCTTTTGCTTCTTGTTCGGAGAACGATCGCAACTGCTTTTGTAGGCCACGTTGCTCGTCGACGATGGATCGTAGATCGCCGCGAAAATTCTTTCGCGATTAACGCGGCAAACTTTCCGGCGATTTTGAAATTTTTCGTGGAGAGGCTCTGAGGATCGCTAGATAGATAGATAGATAGATAGATACTCCCTCTGTATGATAATACTTGATAGTTTTCTCCTTTTTCTTGTCCCGTATTACTGAATGTTTTTTTAAAATTAATTTTTTAACAAAAAGATAGTATATTTTTATTTAAGAGTAGGTAGTTCATTTTTCAAAAAATATTAAATTCATAAGAAAAAGAAATATTGAAATTGAAACGAAAACTATCAATTATTATGGGACAGAGGGAGTATTTATTTCCGTGTCCTAGAGATGGCCCTATCAGGGCGACGAATGAGGAGTAAAGTAGTAGACAATAAAATACAATAAAAATAAAAATACGAATGAAGACAAAAGTGGAAAGAAAGGTAATGGAGAACAAAATAAAGTACAACGTATAATGTCAGAAAGAGCGTGATTAACAAAAGTAGCGCAAACCAAATATAATATGAATATAGAAATAACAGCGATACGGTGAAATTAAATGAAAGAAAGGAGGTGAAGAGAGAATGATGAAAGAATAAGTGGATGACAGTGAACAATGAAAGACACGAGGATGAGAAAAAATAATGAAACAACAGAGACTTAAAGCTAACATAACTTAAAACTAATACAACAAACACAACTTAAATCTAGGAAGCAAACACAGAAGCAAGAGTAAATAAAATACGAGAAAAAAGAGTGTACTTTTGGTTGGTGATGGAGAATGGGGATACTTTTATAGGATTGATCATTCGCGATCTCGATCGCCTACGTTGAAGAAAATCACACCTTGAATTTACTAGCCAATGGAAAATTGATTTATCAATTAATTAATAATTATCTGCCATCATTGAACGTCGCCAAGAATTTCCAAATTTTCAGAAATAGCGAACGGAATATCGTTATTAAAATGAGATGGTGAATAAAAAATTACGCAATTTTAAATGAAGTTAAATGGACCCTCTAACGCTTCGCAAAATTTTTATTCTTATATCACTTTCATCGCGTTGAAAATCTTCATTCCCCGGAACTCTTTTCGCGTGCGACGATCGAACTGCGAATCATTTGCAAAATCTGCAAATTTTAGATCGTTACAGAGGCCAGTATAAATTTATTAATAATTATAATTAGAAGGATCGCTAAAATTAAAGAATTTACCATTTGCAAAATGTTCGTCACGCTGTTCAATAGATCTTTTACCCGTCGGCGATCGCGCGAAGATCGACGGGCAACGGCGGCAAAATTCAATCCGTCGACTTTTAATTATATTTCTCCGTTTCTTATTTCTCCGGTACGCGGACGTCGACGTATTATCGTGGCGTGTTTTCCTTGCCGCATGAAATCGCGCGATTATGCTGAAAAGTACGGTATAATATCTTTTTAACTCGCCGCGTATTAGCGCCGAACGGCCGGGTTCGTGGCAGGTAAAATATGATTTCATTTATTCCGAACCGTCCTACCTGTACGGACGGAAGTTAGCCGAGCTACTCGTATTTTCTGCCACGTCTATTTTAAATAGCATAACCAGTTGAATTTTTATAATGCCCGTGCCGCTCGACGGCGCGCGAAATTATTGTAATACATATATTCAAAAATTACCGCCGTTTTAATGCAACGACATTTTTTTTATTTTATTTCGCCCGGTTTTTCCCTCGCGGTTTCGAACACGACAATTGACGACGGTAATTTCCGTTCGTTAGATTTTTTTGTTATCTTTTTTTTATCTCTTTTAAACGTGTTCGCAGAGTGGAATTTTCGCGAATTTTAATTTTAATTATTAGGATCCTCGAGTGGATTTAATTTTTTTTTTTTTTTTTCGTGGATTCGGTGAATAAATTCCGTCGACGAGATACCGTGACGTTATGTTTGTGCAAAATCTGAACGACGAAATTCGCGCAGCGACTAAACGGCTCGCAACGTAATCCGTCGGCCGCCGAAAGGAACTTGGTTATTCACGTCGCAGTCCGTCGGGGCTTGAACCGCTGCCGCTTGGTAAACTTCCCGGCGAAATTTACCGTGCGCCAGTGTGAATCGCAGATTTTTTTCATACGGAATTGTTGCTTGATTATTTTAAAAACTGTGAGACAAATACTGGGAAATGGAAATTATTTTCGGACGAATTTCAATCGATCACTACGTTCATTTCTTGAAAGATAATATGACAGTTTACTGACTGTAGTAACTTACCAGAAAGTGGGGAAAAATCACGGTAAATTACGGTGAATATTTCAATGATTCATATTCTATTTGTATTTTTTAATGGAATTTTTATTCTGTGAAAAAATTGGAAAGAAATTGTTTGTATATCTCACGTAATCGAAGTCAGTGGAACATTGATGAAAGATTATTAGTTTGGCAATTAAAATTGTGCACAGTGTTTGGGAATTATCTGAAATATATAATTTTGTGAAATTTGGTATATTGTAGCATTTTGTGGGAAGAAATTCACGGTTGCCTTTTATCTTCCAATTTTGTGGTTGTTATTGACATGGATAAAAAAAAGATAACCGTCGGATATTTCACGGCAAACAATCGCTAGAAATTGGTAAAATTGGGCTCACCCTAGCATATTGAAAATTATTAATAATTTTAAACACGTAGTCTCAAGAATCGTAGACCGGGCAGTGAAAATCCGTCGGCAAAATCAGTTAATAGTTCCAATTTAGAAATCTTAATATTATCAAGAATAAACAAATGAAAATGATTTGAAAAATTCAGAATATCAATCAAATATTTCAAAAAAAGAAAAGAAAATCGTATATCTAACACATAAATCCATTAAAACCATATTTTCATCTATTTACAACCATCATTATTAAAATAATGGACTTTGGATTAGAATTCTTCCACAGTTTACTGACGTTAAATAAATAATACTTTTTGAACAAAAAATGAATACATAATTTTCACCACCGCCCGCTGGATTTTGCGAGCAACTATCTCGCCCAAAAAAACAGCGAGATTAAAAAGCGTTGAACGCTCGATCGAGGTAATCACATTGCGTGACAGTAAAGCCGAGCGTAATTGAAAATTACACCTGTTAACTAACAAACAATTCTGTGTGGAAGTTCGACGCCGAAATTATCACCCATTGGACCGGCGTCTATTTCGCGTTGTTCATTTCATCCGTGTTTTTTTTCAGCACGGATTACGTCAATGATCTTCATTCGCGGTATTTCAAACATTTCGTTAGAGAAAAAAAAATATTGAACCGATCAACTTAATACAATTAATCTCCTTTTTTAAATACTTTTATTAAAACAACCACAGAAACGTACCGTAAAACGTGAATTTCGAAATGAATACTCTTGTTTACTGAAAATTTCAATGTAATAACGATGCAATAATTTTTTTTACATAAAGCTTATCGTATAAGTATAAACTCGCAAACATTTACCTTCAAACGTTTATCCATCAAACACTGGTAGGAAATTTTTTAGGAATTTCTGAACGTTTATTAATCGCGTTTATGGTTAAAAAAATTGATTTTGAAATATATGGGATGCAAAATGGAGTAGTGTGTGGTTCGCAATTAACCTGTTAAGCGACGCGGCCAGGTTAGATAATAATTATACTCGAACCGTAACACGTTGTATTATTTTCTTTCCTAATCCCGACACGACGTTAGGATCCGTTCTATTAACGGCGATTATGTCAGCGACATTATTTTTTTTTCACGAGTTACATTCAAATTGCTCGCATTCGCTTGCCGCGAGTCGAGTGCACTCGTCGTTGCTTGTTTTTAATTACGCGTGTGCGGGGCCGCTTCGCTTAGGAAAATTCCCCGTTAAACAGTCTGAAAAAATACTTGCCATAATGCGAACTGAGATTAATATTTCAATCTGGGCTATTTCAAACGCGCGCTTTACCTTTCGAGCAAATACAGAGCGATTCCCCGGGTTTTCCCCCCGCAAACCTTAGTAATATTTTCCACGAGCGGGATTACGAACAAAAAAAATGTTTTTTTATGAACGTTATTGAAAAGCGCTTCGATAGGAGCTTGCGAAAAGAATAAAAAAATAAACTGGGAATTTGAATCAGAATTGCCAGGCAATTCGTGTGATTATCAATTTTAGATAAAAATCAGTGACAGGTTTATATAAAAAAATATCTGAAATTCTTGCTCTTTTTTTCTTATTTCTATTGATAAAATATACTATTATCAAATGATAGGAGAAAATAGAGTCTCTCGCTTTCTTTCCGCGGCACAATAATAATTCCTGAATGTTTACCTGCGAAATTCGAATATCTCTGTTCAATAATCTTAATTAATAAAAGAAAATTATCTTAATATAATCTTTTTTTATCTTCGTATTACCTAAAGGTTATTAATTTCTTACATATTTATCCAATGTTTTTCAATTCATCCAATTAATCCTCGGTCGTTCTAGCGTTAATGCGACGCAGTTCTCATGGCGTTTATCGTTCGGCTGGCAACGGTAACATTTAACAAGATTAACAACAAACAAGTAAACGTGTTCCGGATTCTAGTTAACGGGCGGGTAGAACTCCGTCGGAGATTCTCGAGACGCTTGAATTCTCGTCGCTGACGCGTCTGAACGAAGTTATCTCGAACTCGGTTAATTAATATTCCTGTTCGTCGCTGATAAATATTTCACTCGTCCTATAGAAAAAAAAACCGGATGAAAATGAAAAACAACGTGTCGCCGGGATGTATTTTCCGAAACACCTCGCACCTGTGAGACGTCGATTGTAAATCGCCGGCGAGTTGTTGCCGTTGTTTGTTAGAAATTATGCCGCGCGTTCGTTAAGTGCGTAACATCGACGGTAAATCAATTCTAAATGCCCGCCGCGGTAATTAAACGTCCGCGGAGCCGAGTCTCGCGGTGAAAAGAAATTACGCGACGCGTTTACGAGTATTATATTTCATTGAATGAAAGAAGGAACGATAGTTTTTCGGGAACGTGATCTCGGATTTGGAAATAATCTAGGAGAATCCGGGATTACATAATTATTCGTAATTAAATTTAAGTTTCGATTGGGTAATTAGATAGGTCTAATAAAAAAGTTGGCAGTGAGAACAGAAAGATGGTTCGAAATAACCAGTTTAGGGAATTACTGTGACTTCGATTATATTATAAAATAATTATGCAATATCGGAAATTAGAAAGTTTTTCATAATAAAATCACTCGATAAAGAAATTAGTCCTAATATGTAGATCTCATCCTAATAAAATTCTTAAAATATTAGGTCTTAAAATTATGAAAAATATTGAAGATACAAGTAATAATAATAAATAAAAAAATCAATGTTAAACAAAGTCAGTCAGAATTTCTGCCCGCGATTTTCCGTTCGATTCGCATTTTGGTTGAATATAGTTGAACCCTTGAGTATAGAGTATTTTTCATCAAACCATAACTGCCATTTGTCTAGTGTTGACAAATAATTTTAATGAAAAAATATACACTTTAACTTACTCCCGAAAATGTCAAATACTCTGATATAAAATTTTATATCAATCTCCACGCATGTAACTTCTAAATTATAATTATAAATTAAGCCTGACTATTATTATAAAGTAACAATATTTTTAACGTAACAAAATACTATATCACCCATAATTTCTACCCGTGATTTTTCTTTCGATTCGCATTTTGGTTCCCTTTCGATGGGGCGAAAAAATCCAATAAAAATCGTCGCCAACTTCCCGTCACGTTGTTCCGGAAAATTGGCAATAAGAACACGGAACGATGGTTCGAAATGTTCGGTTCACGGAAGATACCCCGTAAAGAATGTTCGCCGGCCATAATTCCCTGTACTTTGTAACACAAAGTGCCCAGCGATATAAATGTTTTCATTGTCAGTAAGCGAGCGACGAGGGCGCGTGTACTTTGTAATACAAATGTACGCGACGGTAGTAACCGACTAACGTTGTACATACAAATACATACAGACATACATACAGGGTGTAACAAAAATACTGGGACACTTTTTCAGTATCGATAGTACGCACCAAAAGATGAAAAAAACGTCTATAAAGTTTTGTCTAAATACCACACCCTATCGAGATACAACCCTTTTTGTAAACAATTTTTAAAAAATCATATCTCCGAAATGGTACGTCGTAGAAATCCCGTTTTGATTGCAATATAACCGGCGAAGATCAAAGATAGTAGAAAAAAATATAATTGCTGCGATTATTGCTGTTAAATAGCATTTATTCTTGTTTAATCCAAACAATGTAGATTACCTATATCGTAGCAGGTTTGAAAAAACTTGGGTTGTTAAATCTTCCTTTGCGTAGATAGTGATATTTTTTTCATAAACTTTAGTCTCTTCCGGTTATATTGCAATCAAAATCGGTCCTCTACGACGTACCATTTCAGAGATATGATTTTTTAAAAATATTTTACAAAAGGGTTTGTATCTCGATAGGCGGTGGGTAAAGCCCACAACTTATAAGATTTTTTTTCTTATTTTTACGCGTTCTAACAATAAACCTAAAGTATAATTAATATCTTAACTTTCTTCGGCCTATGATGTGATCTTTAAAAAAAATATATATAATTTTTAAAGATCGCGTCATAGGCCGAAGAAAGTTAACTTATTAATTATAATTTATAGCGATCAGAAAAATTTAATTTCTTTAATAAAACTAAAGTGTCCCAGAACTTTTGTTACACCCTGTATATGTATGTATACGTACGTAGAAACGTACGCGAGCTTCGTGGCATAAATGTTCCCGGTGCGGACGATAAAATCAAGATCGTTCTTTTTTAGCGATAGAGACCGTTGTCTGCGGAATTAATGTCGGCGTTACTCACGCAGCTATTGACCTCGTTGCAAATGTCTTTTGTCTGAACGATCATTTGCACCGCGGCCCGTGAAAGACGTTCGAATCGAAGCGAACGCAAACATCGTCGACGTAATGCGGACGGCGCAGTTTGTAAATGGAAATCGAGAGAAGTGTACTTGGGATATATAAACAAGCGGGAAGGGTTGGAAGGGGTGGGGGGAATAATTAACGAAATTTTTATGCTGGTTCGGTAAGGAAACTGACGGAAATTTTTTAAAATTCGGTGAACTGAGTGTTGAGTTGGATTAGATTAGAAAATGAGTATCGTTAGATGATGATACGATGACGGAAAGTTGTTAATGAAATTATAATTTTGATTTGATGAAAGAAAATGTTGGATATGTTGAAAATATCATTGCGATAATTTTTTATTTAAATTAGATTAAAAAATGGGGTTATTTACCTATTTCTTCCTAGGTTTTCTTAGTAAGGGATGTCTTTTTCTGATAAGTAATTGGGTATTATAGGTTTTGATTGTTGATTGGAGTGTTTAGTTAGTCACAGATTAATTAGTAACACGATTCTACTTTTCTATGCAAATTAGATTAGGAAATAAAATTATTTATAAATGTCATCCCAGGTTTTCTTAACACAGGGTGTCTTTTACCGCGAAATATTTAGATATTCTAATTTACGATTCTCGATGGGATTATTCAGTTAGTCACAGATTAATTACTAATACCACTCTACCTTTCTATTCAAATCGAATTAGAAAATACGATTATCTACAAATTTCTTCCCAGATTTTCCTAATAAAGCCAGTTTATTCAAATATTACAATTCACCACCATTAATCGAACTATTCAGTTAGCCACCGACTAATTACCTAATAGCACTCTACCTTTCTATTCAAATCGAATTAGAAAATACGATTATCTACAAACTTCTTCCCAGATTTTCCTAATAAAGCCAGTTTATTCAAATATTACAATTCACCACCGTTAATCGAACTATTCAGTTAGCCACCAATTAATTACTAACACCACTCTACTATTCTATTCAAATCGAATTAGAAAATACGATTATCTACAAATTTCTTCCCAGATTTTCCTAATAAAAGTACTTTATTCAAACAATCCCCCGCAAAATATTCAAATATTACAATTCACCACCGTTAATCGAACTATTCAATTAGCCACCGATTAATCACCTATGTAACACCACCCTACCTTTCTATTTAAATCGATTTAAAAAATACGATTAAATATATAAATATTCATCCAAGGTTTTTCGCGTCACTCTTTTATCGTTTTCTCTAATCGCGAAACATTTACGTACCACGAACGAGGCCTGTTACTCAATCCATCCAATTAGCCGGCGATTAGTTAGTAATTACGATTCGTTCGAACGGTTCCAGGGAAAACCAAAGTGGTGCATTCGGACGCAGGGTGTAGTAGGACATTGCCAGTGGCATCGTCGTGGAACGGGCAGGACGCGAATTGCAACGGCAATACGGGTACCGGTAACGGCTTGGTAAAGAGGGAACCCTTGACCTCCGTGCCCTGTCAGGTCGCCGAAGTCTCCACGTCCCTTCACGCAACCACCACCTCCGTGAAAATCGAGCCAGTTCCACCGAAGTCCGAAAATGGTGAGTTCAAAGTTTCATAATCGTCGCAGCATTTTTCTTTATTGCGAAAAATATTGCTGATTAAAATTTATCACCTTCCGCTTCTGTAGGAAATTGATCGTTAATTAACTAAAATTTTTTATCGATCGTGTAATTAATATAAGAAATAATAATTTTTATCTGGCAAACAACGATCAGTATTATACTGATTTTACTGATTGTTTGCCAGATAAAGATTATTATTTCTTATGGAAATTGATTGTATTGGTAGTTTCCGTATTTTACTATGATGTCTGAGTGTGTGAGTATGTACGTGTGGAATTAAGTGGAAATGTGTGGATGATACTTTCTAGGTGAAAGGTTTAAGCGTGAAATTTAAGGAAAGAGACTTTTCCCGGTGTTTCACGTGATTATTGGTGAACGTGTTGGTATGTGTGTGTAGCTCAGGTGTAGAGTGGTAGAAGCTAGTAAGTGTCTATGTAAGTTACATACGTATTTTCCTTGTGAAAATAAGGTGAAACTGCATGCTTATATTCAAAACTGAATTACATAGAGATTTAAAATATTCCAAAAGAAAACGAGCTTCCTTGCTTTCACGAGTTTTCACCAAAAAAACACATTTTTAATTGAACAAACGACGAAAAGCTACGTGATTAACAAAATCCAAAAATCACAGATTTTTGTTTATAAAAACAACACAATTCCATGAAAATGCTTGCAAATTTCTATACGCACACTTTTCCATTTTTTTCGTCCACCTCTCACGTAACTTCCCGCGAAATTGTATTATACAGGGTGTAACAACAATTCTGGGACACTTTAGTTTTATTAGACAAATTAAATTTTTCCGATCACTATAAAATAAAATTAATAACTTAACTTTCGTCGGCCTATGATGCGATCTTTAAAAAAATTATATATATATTTTTTTAAAGATCGCATCATAGGCCGAAGAAAGTTAAGTTATTAATTATACTTTAGTTTTATAGTTAGAACGCATAAAAATAAGAAAAAAAATCTTATAAGTTGTGGGCTTTATCCACCGCCTATCGAGATACAAACCCTTTTGTAAAAAATTTTTAAATAATCATATCTCCGAAATGGTACGTCGTAAAGGACCGATTTTGATTGCAATATAACCGGAAGAGACTAAAGTTTACGAAAAAAAATATCACTATCTACGCAAAGGAAGATTTAACAAACCAAGTTTTTTCAAACCTGCTACGATACAGGTAATCGACGCTGTTTGGATTAAACAAGAATAAATGCTATTTAACAGCAATAATCGCAGCAATTATATTTTTTTCTATTATCTTATAATAGAATATAATAATATTCTAATATTATTATAAATAATAATAATATATAATAATATTCTATTATACACCCCGTATTCTCGGAACGCAATTAGCGACGCGAGAAACACTCGTATTTTGAAAATGACTTTTTAACTTTCTTAATTAGCCCGCGGTACACGTCGGACATTAGAACGATTGCGAATTAAGATCGAGCTCGACGATATCCGGCCCGGCTACTGTATTAGTTTTACCGCGAATGATTTACGAGTGTTGTTAGCGTCATCGATTAGGGTAATCTGGATGGAATGTTTAGCGTGCATCGCCGCAACTGCAACGTTCCCCGGGTGATTTTTTTCTCTCTCTCTCTCTCTCTCTCTCTCTCTCCCGTTCCTTTTTTTTCACGGAAACTTTGCAGCAACGTCGGACAACTATGTAATTAGGCGATCTACATGCTACCGCGGGGGTCAAATCGTTTGCACTTATCGCAAGATTCAGGAGCTCGTTTTTTTTTTATTTACTTTTTTCGACGGAGCGCAAAAAATCCCTTTCCTCATCCGCGTAAGAACTCGTCTTTGTAAATCCCCTGCGTCGTTTTCTTTTTTTTTTTTTTACTGCCGCGGGTACGTCGTTTGCAAGACCACGTTATTACGGGGAAATATATTTTGTCGAACCGACCGGGGAAATTATGGTTGTTAATCAACGGTATGTTGATTTTTGCCGTAATCTCCGCGAGGAAACGACTTCGCTTTTCTTTCGAAATTCTACGGATTATTTGTTTGCTAACGAAAATAACGATGGAATGTTCGTAATTTAGTTTTCTCAAATTTCTTTGATAAATTACCATAACCAGCAAGTTAACCCATTGGCTAACTAATATATACTATTAACCCATTGTATAACTATTTGATTGGCTACAAATGGCCATTTGAGTTAGAAATTATTAAAAAGGATGAATGAAAATTGTATATAGTGTAGCGAACACATTAATTATCAATTTTTATTATTAAAATTACATCAGTAACTTAATATTATTATATTTTGTAAAACTTCATGTCTTCTTTAAAATAACACCCTGGCACCTAGGGCAAGATCAATGGGTTAACCAACTTTCAAAATATCATTCTCATTTCACGAGGTTATGAAAATAATAATTAACACTAGATTTACGGACCGAGCCAATTTGACTCATTCAAAATTTGATTACTATATATATATAAAAGTTTAATATTATTTTCGAAATACATACGTTGGTTTTTAGTTAAGTAAATTATATTAGTATATTAGTAAAGTACACTTCAGTAAAAGTAGGTATATAATCAACACCCGTAAATCTAGTGTTAATATTTCAAATAATATACAACGAATCCACTGTAAAATTTCAGTTATCAGAATTATTCGAGAAACATTCAAATGTCGGACACTCGAATAAAAAAATTTCCGCTGCAACGGAACCGCGCTAAAGTTCCTAGCGGCGAGCATCGATTTTTCAAGTGTTTTCTCTAATGACATACGTCAGTCGGTTCGCGCGATTTAAACGAGAAACGACCAGGAATAAAGCGCGGACCGGGATATTGGCCAATTAAAGTGCTCGCCGATATTCCCCAGGTCGCTTTGCTCGCAGGGGATTATGGGGCTCGGTCGACTTTGTAAAAGCGCGGTCGAGACTCGAAATTTTATTCGCCGATGGAAAACCTAGGGATAATATTTTCGCAGTGGGGAATTTTCAACTTAAAACTGGTCGCCGTTGGGTTTTGTCGTTAACACTAGAACTAATGACTGTTTTTTAATTTGTTATTAAAATTGCTTAGATTTCTGATAGTGTGTTTTCTGAAATTTTTTATAACTGTGTCCCTATATATAAATTAATTATATCGATCAATTTACTATCCTTTTTCATTCCCTTTTTCTTACTATATGTACATAATGTTTTTAAACATACCAAAATAATCCTCGGTAGTTCTAGTGTTAAAAGAAGATTGAAAACGGGGAAATTTTTTTTTCGATTGTCACGCCTGTAATTAGACGTTCGGTGAAATTCAAAGGGAAAAAAATGGAAAGAAAATGGGGAATTTATCACGTGGGGAATGATGGAAATAAAAATGGGCTCGTTTGGTTGGGAAATTCGAGATCAGTTTATTGCTGGGTCCATGATAGAATTATTAAAACGTAATTTCATGCTGACTGCATTCCTATAAATGTAAATGAACGTGATACTACGTCAATTACAATGAGCTATAAGTCATGAATGAACGGAATGTTACATGAAGGTGTGTCAATACGACAATTTAAGAAAGATTAATTATTTATCTTAGTTTCTTGTCTAACGTTATATCGTTTCACTCTTGGGATTCACAATGTAAGTCAAATTCGCTGGGAATTTATCACAGGTTGTATCTGAAAAAGGTGGGAAATTTAAATAATAAAAACATATTGTTCAGAGAAATAAATTCATTTTTAAAATAATTAAATACATAATTAATTAACAATTATCAAACACCCCGTATTATTAAATCCGACATAAATATCCGCAACAATCTCAAAAATTCAAAAATTCAAGAATTCAAAAATGTACCAGATTACTCACACATTTCGAGAATATCCGAATGGACACTAAAACTCCCGCGATCCTAAAAGTCTGGGATCTTGATAACTAATCAAAGTAAAATACCAGTTTACTTCAGCCGGGCGTTTCGAGTGTGATCGTTACGTTCGAAATGAGATTTCGCCCCCGTCGAATTTGTTCCTTTTTTTTTTAACTATATTTTTATTTTACCTCGTTACCATTCGGCACTCAAAAAATCGCGATACCGCGCAAAAATTCTTGCTCTATTTTTAATGCCGGGGATTGCCGGTCTTCCTGTAATAACCGGCGCAGTCAAATAAGCGAGTTTGTCCCACAACAGTTACACAGTCACACATACACACGTACAGCCCGTGTACACACACACAGACACGCGAGAGGTCGCTCGTTGCACAGCCGCGAAATTTACAATTATTTCGTATCCCGAATTCCAGTGTTTCCCTTCCACGCACGCCGGTAAACATTGTTCAGTTTAGACTGGCGATATGAAAGAGGTGAAATGGCCACTGCCCGTTGGAATTAACACGTCTTTGTGTGAAACGCGGTGCTTTGTTCGTGCCGCCGGGTTTCCCGGATTTAGATTTTCATTCGAAATTATCGTGCTTCGCTGAAACAACCACGGTTACGGAACTTTTCAGGGTACATTACGCAAAGGATGCAAAAACCGACGGTTTAATTACCGTACTTACTATTTCTCCCACCGATCTCTGTGTGTATGTGTGTGTGTACACGTACAATAAGGTGGAATGGCGTGTTAGCCTTGTCGAACGTGTAAACGAAATTCGGGAAAATTTCGAGTTTAAAGCGGGCATGTAAATTAATTTTAATAAGCACCGTTCTTGATGATTTGGACTATTAATATTCGTTATTACAGTTTGGTTTATACACTGTGTTATAATTATTGGTTTTTTTTTTATGGTCGATTTTAATATGGGAATAAAGGAATTTGATAAATTTGTGATTTAGTACGCCAGAAAACTAGAAGAAACTGTATTTTTTTTTTGTATATTAATTATTAAATAATTGCGAATTCCTGTTTCTTTTTTTTTGACGATCGATTTCAATATGTCGGTACAGGAATTTTAAAAACAATAACACCACCGTAGTCATATCATTAAAATACTATAAGTATCTTTATTCTTTATTGATTTGTTAACACTAGAACTACCGAGGATTATTTAATTCGGTTTATTTAAAAACGTTAGATTATTATGTTTGATAACAGGAGATAAGGGCGGACAGTAAATTGATCGATTTAATTATTTTGCATATAGTGAAACATTGTTACGATAAATTTCAGAAAATCGACCATTATAAATTCTAGCGAATGTTATACTAGAAATAAGTCATTTCGACTGCTTTGGTAGTTCTAGTGTTAATACTTGTTTCATTTGTAGATTCTTTCTACGAAAAACTACTTTTAATTCCGCGATTGATATAATAAATATCAGATTTTCCAGCTGGCAAAATTTTCCTGCAGTGTGTATACATTGCCTCCAAAATACAAAATGATAAAATCATAAATCATCAAATGATTTCGTTTATCACTAACAAACGTCACAGGAGAACTTTCGCGTAGAAAGTCATATCGCGGAAAATGCGACGGGTAAACGATTCGGATCGTCCGGGAAATCGAAAACGTATTAGGAAATACGCGGTTTTCAATGGGCAAACTTTCGCCGGGCGACCGGCTATCGGAATATTATTCATCTCGCTACCTGGCGGCAACGTGGTTCAGATATTTAATCATCGTTTTGTTTTCGCACGTTAAAGTCGTTGGCCGGACATAATTACAAGTTGAAAATAAATTTATTTTCCGGCCGAAGGTTCGAATAGCGTAATTATTGTAATTAACGCCGGAAAACACGGCCAAGGATCGATTTAGTTTTCGAAACGGTGATTCGGGAAATTTATTTTCACTCCCGGCAAATATTTTGATATTTAACGATATTTTTTATTGTTCACTATATTTATAACTGAGAATTATCGAATGATTTGATGATTTTCACCGACGAATCCGGGGAAAGTAAAATATAATATTCGCGCGTTCGCTTGAACGTGTAAAACGTGAAATTAAGGTAAGCGTGAGAAGACGGAAGAACGTTGTAAAACGCTGAAAGCAGGTCACAAGGGGAATATCGTAAAGATTTATTACGAATCACGGGAAAAATCGTGTATTTCCTGTACCTGCAGGAAGTCGAACCGTGTAAAATGATTTCCCGCCGTGTTATTACGGAAATCGAGAATGATTTATGGAAATAATATAAGTTTTATGTAAATTGTTTGCAATCATTTTTATGATTAATAATATATTTAGTTATTTAGGCGTCGAAATTGGGAAATGGGTAAAAAGTTAGAAAATACTGGAAAATCTGGAGGTTAAAACGAAGAAATGTTTACAACGTAGTAACGTCAGTATTTTGTTATTAATTATGTCAAAATTTGTATAGTGTCATATACAACGCCGTTCACAAATCATTCGTTAAGTTCAGATTCGATGATCATTATAAAATCGTGATTTGTTAATTTGAAAATTCATACTCGAATATTAAATACCAAACTACGATGTGTTGCCATCTTTTTCTGAAATATTTAAAAAATTTTTGAAATTTTCCAACGTCACAATAAATTTGACGGCGCAGACATTCCTGAATAAAACATTTGCATATATGAAAATTTCCAATCGTGACAAAGTTCAAAGCGCAGAAATTTCCTGGTACTGGAAGCTCCCAAGCGTAGAAATTTCCAGGCAGCAGAAGTTCCAATGCTCAGAAATTTCCGGACACCAGAAGTTTCCAGCCACAGAAATTTCATAGCTAAATTGCACGCGGTGAGCCGCCGTTCCATTCAATTCATAATTGCTCGCTAAATTTGAATTACCCTGAATCCGAACTTGCAAGCACGCTCTGATTTATGAACGAACCTGTACCTATCGACCACGCAGCTATATATACCATACATATCGATATAATCATGTACAGCGTCTCGAAAAGTGAAAACCACTTGTGTAAACACCTTCCCCGTCTCAAACTCACTCAAAAACATAATAATTTCCATTTCTATGTTAATATCGCGTGTTTCACAAGTTAAACGAAATCCACGTTACTCGCATCTGGAAAATTTCTAATTAAAATATCCTTTCAAGCTTTTCAATCGAATCGTTCAGGGACTCTATAAATCGATCCGATAAAAAAAAAAGAAAATTCACATACTCATAATCAAACTAACATCAAGTTGAACGAATTTTGTTAGCAGAGTGATTTGTTAGGTGTAGAAGAAGCGTTTATTCTACTGAATATAACATTTATTTATTATAACAATCTTAATACGTCCGTACAGGCTTAAAGTCTGATTAAGTCTAACTTACACTTATTCAACTAGGATTTATAGTGCTCCATAGTAGTTTATTAACTATATGATAATTGTACAGATATCGCAGTATGGATGTTAATCCAGTGACTGTCTTACACATATACTATAGATATAAACTCAGTGTTACCAACACCCCCGTACAAAAGTATCCGGATACTTACGTATTTGCCAAATTCGCCTAAATATTTCTGAAATTTAGTTTCTTTTATAGATTTTTTATGTTGTCCTTTAATCTTCAATCTAGCAATATTTATTAACACTAGATTTACGGATGTTGATTATATACCTACTTTTACTGAAGTGTACTTTACTAATATACTAAATATAATTTATTAAGTGTAAATTAATATTTACATATGTTTCATTACTTAACTAAAAACCAACGTATGTATTTCGAAAATAATATTAAAGTTTTATATATATATATAGTAATCAAATTTTAAATGAGTCAAATTGGTTCAGTCCGTAAATCTAGTGTTAATTAATACTGTGGATAAAGTTATTATAAAGCAAAGTAAGCGGAACATATTCGTAACGGGGGGGACATATAAATGAAAAGGAAATTTAGTAATTTTTATGTCATTTTGTAAGAAGAATTGTGTAAACTATGCTCTCTATATACTCTACTATAACTAAATGCTTCATAAAACTTAATTTCATTGAGAAATGGGTACATTATTATAATGGTGAGTAATTTTAAAATTCAGTTTAATTACAATTTAGTTTTCGTGGTTTTTGTTCGCTAAAAAAGGCGCAGTATACTTAATTTGTGTTAACATTATTCTAATAGCATAAATACAGTATTTACATGAATTTCATAGGTGTCCATATACTTTTGTACGGGGGCGGGGGGGGGGGGGGGTATCTAACAAATTCCAAAAAATTTACACCGTAACCTATTACCAACACGTTCTCAAGCCGGGTGAAACGCGGCGGAGAGAATCGGCGTGAAATCCCGCAGCAAAAATCTTTTGGGGAGAAAAAAAAGCAACGAAACGCAAAAGGAAAGGGAAGAAAAGAAAAAGGAAATGAAAGAGAGATCGTAGATTCAAAGGTAAAGAAGTACCGCCCAGGAATCGAGAACTCCGGCAACGCCGATTAATTTCTTGCACCGAGTGCAGAGCTATGAGGAGGAATGTTAAAGGGGGGTTGAATGTTAACCGCGGCCGACCAATGAGAGGTCGGGTTTCGAGTGGAACCCCCCTCGAGGACCCCCCTCAAAGATTTGAACAGCTCGTGTGCGTGAACTTCTGGATAAAAAGGGGCTGCGCGTACGTGTACCACCCTTATTCGTGTAATTCAACGGTGAAAGGGAGTGAGAGAAGAAAAAAAAAGGGAAAGAGAGAAAGAGAGAGAGAGAGAGAATATTCGAAGGGCAGAAGGGGTCACGGGAAACGTTTATCAGGGACTTCGTTTTCAATTAATTTCAAGTAAAGTGAGACTTGGGTAATTTTGTGTTTTCTTAAGTTATTTGAGTACGTCGAATTCTTTAATTACCGCCGGTTGTATCATTTATTGAGATTCGGCGGTGGTGTTTAATTGGATGTTGTTTGAATATTCATTAGATTGCTGGTGGAATATATTTGGAATGCATTTGACGGGGATGTTAATGAGAATTTATGTGTGCTTGATTTTTTATTGAACCTGTCAGAGGTTTTGAGGAAAGTTGTATTTTTTTATGATTGGATAGCTAGAGAAAGAAAGAAATTTTCAGAAAATTTTAATTAGCGAAAATAGCGTTGAATATAGAATTTTTTATTAAACGATGACTGTCATTTATCCCGCCGTGTTAATAATTTTAATGAAAAAATATATACTTTAATTTCTCCCGAAAATGTCAAATGCTGTAATATAAATTTTATTTCAATCTCCACGCATGTAACTTTTAAATTACATATCGATGCACGTGTATTTGTTAAGCCTGACTATTATTTCAAAGTAACAATATTCCTACAACACACTTTATTTATAACAACCCTCGTTTCTTATATCCCACGCTCGACCGTGCCCTGCATTTTATAATAACAAACGTTTATAAATGGAAGATTAAATAAGAATTTACATCACTATCAATCAACAATATTATAACATATTACATATATTTATTCTCTCTCTTCCTGAAAATCAAGAAATGAGATTTACAAAATTTTAACGACAAAATTTCTATTTTTCCCGCGTTACAATTATTTCTAAACTCACCGTTCCGTTATCATAATTCATCGATGAAGGGGATGGGGGGCAAAGTGTCATGGTGTAACACGATTACGTAATTATACTCGTAATTCCGACAGATTCGGTAGAACGAGCGGGTGTCGGCGTGGCAAACAAAAAAAAACGGGTGGGATTCGGACAAAAAACGCGTGAAAAACATAGGAACGGATAAGAAATAATCAGGGTATGATGGCGAGGAAGATAATGACGAGAAAAAAAGATGAGAAGAAGCGGAAGGACCGTCGGGTGAGAGGGGGGGGGGAGGGTTACGCCAAAGTACTCAAAGGAAAAGAGACACCGCGGTGGAAGAAAAAAAAAAAGGTGTAAAAGAAACGAACGGCGCGGGATCGTGTGCGAAACAAGGCTCGTCTCAGCGTTGCCGAGAAAAAAACGGTGAAATAGGCGAGAGCGTAAGAAAAAAACGCGGACAAGTAAAAAAAAACTCCCAGCGCTCCGTCGTCCGGGAAAAAAAAATATGGACGGGGGAAAAGAATTTCTCAGTCAATGAGTGCAACTTAATATGTTATTGACCTCGTAAAGATATACCTGTGACAAAAAGGGAAACGGAAAAACTGTAACGCGAAAGAAACACGTGAGAAAAAAGAAATCGTTTTTCACCCTGTTTCTTACTCTTTACAATATTTGTACGGCGATTTATTTTAAGCTTATTGATTCTTTTTGTAATTAAACTCTCTTTGACACTAAACGTTCCGACAGTTTATGTATGTATATATTCTTATGGAATCCGTATAAATGATAACTTTTTCAATTGATTTCACGTAATACTTAATTTGGCATAAAGAACTGTAGTTTCCTTATGTTAATTAAATAAATTAAGGTTGATAGCTATAACATTGCATCTAGGCATTTTAATAAAATATTTGAAACTAGTCATTTGACCCGCCGCGGTAGTTTTTGTGCTAACTCGCGATAAACTAAGTGAAATAATTAAAAAAAATCAATCACACAGATTTCAATATAAATATGTCCATAATTATGAAAGTGGTCTAAGTCAATATTTCAACGAAAATTAAAATCTTGATAATTTGTCAATAAATGTTTCAATACCTTTAAAAAACCTAATATCCAAAATTTTATAAAAAATCGACTTACAATTAGACCACTTTCATAATTATGTGCACAAATAATTAAAATTTGTAAACTTATTATTGACAAAATTTTATTTAACAAAATTCTATTAACACACAAAAATAATGTAAATAATTTTATTTTTAACTCTAATTTCCATTCGCTTTTTCACACTTCCCCACCGACGGGTGAAAGAAATCTCCGTCAGAAAAACGGAAAAATTCCCCGCGAGAAATTTCCATCGGTCGCTCCGTTGAAAACCCGCCGGTGGAAACTCGATACGAAGACATCTCCGCGCGGATCGAAATCGCGATGCAAATGCTATTAGCCTCGCCGCCGCGAGAACGCGGATCTGCATACGTTGAACAGCCGACGGTGTTCCCGTCGACGGGGAGAGAAGAGTGTGTGTGGGGTAGCCATAGATCGTCGAGCACGTTGAAACGAATCTATCGGGCCTGAAATCGAGTTCCGAGGGACTTTCATAAAACGAGTTCAGAGAACGGGAAAAGGGGGGTGAGGGGAGGGGGGGGGAGATGGAAATGAAAAGGAGTGCCGGGCGAAGAATAATGACGATGATAATGACGATAAGGGAATACCACGCGAACGCACTTGCCGGGACGGTGGAACCGGAAACCGGACAAAAATGGTATCGCTGATAAAGAACAACAAAAAAAAAGAAGAAAACAACAAAAAAAATGAATAACCGGGTAACGAGTCCCGCGGCGACGAAACTCCTGATTAACGGTGGAACAATTCCGCGTTAATCAACGTCTTACCCTGTTCGTTACAACGTTCGCGACGTACGAAACGTCGGAAGAAAGCCGACGGAGGGTTGTGGCAGGGGGGAGAGGGGGTGGGAGAGTCGCCGAGGATGTCATAATCCATTCAGGAAGAAGAATACATACATATACACGGTGAAACGTGGAACGAAAAGGACGGATGGAGGAAAGAGAGACCGATAGACAGACAGACGACGACGAGATGACGATACGTCGACGATGAAGAGGACGCGAAGGGTTAAGTGAAAGAAATAAAAGAAAAAGGTGAAAAAGGACCAAAGACAGAAAGACAGAAAGAATGATAAAAAAGAGAGAAAAATAAAAGGAACAGCAACGTGGAGAGGGCGGAAAAGAGGGAAACGAAGAGAGAGAGAGAGAGAGAGTTAGAGAGGGGGGAGGTTCGAAAAAGCAGCCAGAAAAAAAGAGCAAAGAACTGCCACGTAGAAGGGTACACAAGTAGGGGAGGCGAAAAGAGTGGAAACCAGGAAAGAGAGAGAGAGAGAGAGAGAGAATGAGAGAGGTGGAAAGAGAAACGGCCTTGTTAAGTAGGAGGTGCGTGGCACGCATGGCGACGCAAACACAAGGCGTGGCTCGAAAGAGTCTCGACCCTATGTCTATCCGTTGGTACCCACTGGCACATCTACACCCACGAATGCCACGATCACCAGCCCACGTTTATCTCCACGTGTTACGTCATGCGAGGCACCGCGGCGAGCAGCGACGAGTGGAAAACCGTGAAAGACCCGGGGGGTGGCCCTCGCGGAATCCGCGTTTGATACGCGGACGCGATAATGTGTGTGTGTGTGTTCCTGGACGGGAAACCGCGGAATCGATCCGCGGGTGTCTTGACGCGATGTAATTTGTGGATTTTTTAGGGGATTTTGAGGGAGAGTTAATTAGGGGGTGATGAAAGGGAAGATGGAAGTGAAAGATTTTTGGTTTGGGCCTGATAATGATTGAACAGAAATTTTGTGGATAATTTTTGTCAAATTCTTGTCATTGTGGAGAGTCAATTGGGAGGGATGATAAAAAGAAATATGGAAATGAGGGATTTTTAGTTTGGGCCTGGTAACGATTTAAAAGAAGTTTTGGGGTAATTTTTTAGGGGATTTTGAGGGAGAGTTAAATAGGGGGTGATGAAAAGGAAGATGGAAGTGAATTATGTTTGTGGCCACCAAAAATTTGCTAATTCAATACCCTATATGTCATAACATATTGAAAGTAGGACGAGTATACTCGTCTTGGCAGCGAATGGGTTAACACGTTCGCGGACGTGAATTCTATAGCATTCAAATTTTATAGCCAATTATTTTGAATTTAATTCATAATAACATAACTTTCAGTTTTTATATTGTAATTATTATACCTGTCAAGGTAATGACTAACTGAATCTTTAGGTAATTTCGTATTATCTTATTATTTCTCTGTGTATTTTCATATTTGCATAGAGAAGCAAATTCGGATATCACAACCAATTTAAAAATAAAATCACTGTCAACTTTTTATCGCGAAACACATCCGCAGAAACCTGCGTGCCTGTCTGTGTGTGAAGTTAACGTGACACGTGTCTGTGTGTTTCAGGGATCGTGGTATCGAACGCAGGGGCCGGCGGTGTTCCAGTCGGAATCGCGGTGGCCAGGCAGAGATTACAGCATCACGAAACCTCGACGTCGATGCGAAATGTCTCCCTGAGTCATCACACCTCGCATCATGCGAGTTACCATCATTTCCAGCCCGACAACCTGGGTAAGTTTATGACCTCCGCTTCCGGAACAGATCTTCGCGAACCTCGGCGAACGTGTCCGCGTTCATCTCGACGGATTCCGGGGATCCTTTGTTCATCGGCGATAATATCCTGGTGATTTTCTTCGGAAATTGTCTTTGGAACGGTGGTAAATTTTTGGTCGATTTTATCGACTCGCTGGAGGAACTATAAATTTTCGAACTGGGGGAAAATGGGGAGTTTTTGGAGGAAATGTCAATTTTTCTCGTGGCGGGAAATTTGTGTGTTTAAATATTCGTAAGTACTTAATTAAAAATTAAAAATTTTTAGACAATTAGATTGTGGGGTTTTGGAAATGGTTACTTTGATATTAATGATTATCTGGTAAATAGGCCATTTTCTAATATTAATTTAAACGTTGCAATTAAGTACTTAAATGAGTTTAAATATTCGTAATTAAAAATTAAAAATTTTGACACATTCAGATTGTGGGGTTTTGGAAATGGTTACTCTGATTATAATGATAATTTGGTAAATAGACCATTTTCTAATATTAATTTAAACGTTGCAATTAAATGAGTTTAAATATTCGTAATTAAAAATTCAAAATTTTGAGACATTCAGATCGTAGGATTTTGGAAATGGTTACTTTAAATGTAATGATTATTTGCTAAATTGTCTATTTTCTAATGTACATTTGAACATTGCAATTAGAGCAATGTTTGAATTAATTCTCAGAAAATTTCCTCGCTGCGGGTGATTTTTCTGAAAAATGATGATAAAATTGGAACTAGGGCGATAATTCCGTGACCCACTATGCATGATTTATAGAAGCCTACACTGCTAAACGCGTATCAGTGTTGCCGTACAAAAATAATATTAGAAATGAGCGTTGACGTAATATATCGTCTCAGGCAGCGTACGGAACAATACAAACGCAGTGAAACGGGTATGAAAAGTAATTAGCCTAGAATGAGTTTTTCTTAACGGGTTCCATACACGCGAATGTAGTCGACCTTGAGCATTATTACGTATCAATAGCGAATAAAAGGTGGGAAGGATAACGTTCTTATTATATCGCTTTCGTATCTGTATTATCTTAAATAGTAGTCTCTCTTGTATAACTACATTTTCATAGAATCGATTTAATCATTAAATTGTAACGTTAACGATTGATCCACGGGTTTTCTCGATCAAATTATGAAAATTCATTTACAACGTCGTTCGTCCGATAATTAATATTTTTCTCAACGACGGTACTAATACAGTTGCACATTATTCACGATTACCAATAACTTACCTGTCCATTATTTCTTCGGAAATACTCGGGTACCGTTTCTCTTTGAACCTTGATCCTTTTATACCGTTTAATCCTAACGCAATCAGTATTTTTATAGTATGAAATTCATGATCGTAAAGTTTCGTTTAATCCGTCTACGGCGACACGCATTTCCCTTGGCAATTTTCGTCCATTCTTCCAACGAAATGCACGCGAAAATGCATGTACAGTATTTAGGTCAGGTAGGGTCGTTCGTCGGATGTTTAACAGTAGCTTAAAGGATTTCCAGAAAATTTCGTATGCGAGGAATTTGCTAGAATCTGTCCTTCACTTTCAGCCGAATCGCAAAAGTCAGAACTTGGAATACAGTGTGTGTCGAAAGTCACGAAAGAGTTAAAAAGTTAATACACTTGTTGTTTGATTGACAAAAGATTGATACCTGGATTTATTATTTTATTATTTATGAAAAACCATGTTTTTCGAATCTTTTTCCTTAATAGTGTATTCCTAGCAGAATACCAGGTATCAATAAAATTACACTTTCTGTCTAATATCATTTTATAAGTCTTGCACAATTAACTTGTTAATGAAGTTAATTTTCCCTTTAAATAGTCTCTATGAAAAAAACGTAGAACTCTTAAATTCAGTGGACGCAGATTCCCCTTTTTTTACCAGCATAGTTATTATTGTTTTCAATATTTTATCGAGAAGCCTCTGAAATTCCAAAAAATGTCCATTAAATTAGAAAGAAATTAATAAAAAAAAATTGTCAAGTTCTCCAAACCCTTTCGTAATATTTTTCCACCCTCTTAAACACTTCTTGAGTCCATATCATTGAAAGTGTAAAACTTTACATTCCTACCAGTACAAGTATTGAAATGCCGTTCGATGACGAATGGACTTTTCTTTTTCCACACCGCGCCGTCTAGTTTCACCTGTGGAATATTAGATAGATTTCCAAACGTCTGCATAGACGAGCGGCTAGTGTTATCCGATACACGGTTGTTTTCATTTGAGGCCAACCATCGGCATTCCTAAAGCGGCCGAAACATCTGGACGGAATATTAACGAGGATTGGCGAAGGGCTGCTGTCGTTTCGAAATTTCTATTCCGTCGTGGTCGAGGGTTGAATCCGATGATCCTGTCGGATTATGATCGAGACATTTGATACATATTCCGTTTGCATTTTCACAGTATATTCTTGTCATTGAATTTTCTATTCTGACGTTAGAATTTTCAGAAGTTTTGAATTTTTATGGTAAAAGTGTGTTTTTTTCTTAATTTCCAACGATTTGTTTGCGAAGTGTGATAATGTTGATAGGTTGGTAATAAATGGTTGGTAATAAATTTACATATTCCGTTTATAGTTCCATACACTATTCTTATCGACGAATTTTCCGTTCTGGCGTTAGAATTTTCAGAAGTTTGAATTTTGATGGTAGAACTGTGTTTTTTTTTTTTTAATTTCCATCTATGTTTCTTTGCAAACTAAAATATTGTTGAAAGGTTGGTAATAAATTTACATATTCCGTTTGCAGTTCCATACACTATTCTTATCGACGAATTTTCGATTCTGACGTTAGAATTTTCCGTACTTTGAATTTTGAAGGTAAAAGTGTGTTTTTTTCCTAATTTCCATCCATATTTCCTTGGGAAGTGCGATAATGTTGAAAAATTGGTAATAAATGGTTAGTAATAAATTTACATATTCCATTTGCAGTTCCATACACTATTCTTATCGACGAATTTTCGATTCTGACGTTAGAATTTTTCGTACTTTGAATTTTGAAGGTAAAAGTGTGTTTTTTTCCTAATTTCCACCCATATTTCTTTGGGAAGTGCGATAATGTTGAAAGGTTGGTAATAAACGGATAAGTTTAGTTATTTGTGCGGACGATTAGCCTTTTCAGACAAAGGCGGCAAGAAAATTCTTGTTATTCGCACGACACTTGGCGGTACGGGACAGAATTCGTTTTACAAGTTACGGGACCTATACTTCAGAAAATTTCCATTCTCGCGGCAGGTGCGTGATTCGGGCAGATAGATTATACGTGCGAGGAACAGGTAATACGTATACAAGGTGTCCTACGTAACGCGGAGCTCGCAACGCCTCGACAGTTATTTAATAATAACACAAGAACGCCGCGAAAGAACATTTAAAGAAGTCGGAAAGTAAATACGCACATTGTCGAATGTGTTCGTGTGTTAGATTTCCATACAGGGTGTAACAAAAATTCTGGGACATTTTAGATTTATGGATAGAACGCAAAAAAAATAAGAAAAAAAGTCTTCTAAGTTGTGGGCGCAACCCACCCCTTATCAAGATACAACCCTTTTCGTAAAAAGTTTTTAAAAAATCATATCTCCGAAATGGTACTTCGTAGAGGACCGATTTTGATTGCAATATAACCGGAAGAGACTAAAGTTTACGAAAAAAAATATCACTATCTACGCAAAGGAAGATTTAACAAACCAAGTTTTTACAAACCTGCTACGATATAGGTAATCGACGTTGTTTGGATCAAACAAGAATAAATGCTATTTAACAGCAATATTCGCAGCAATTATATTTTTTTCTATTATCTTTGATCTTCTCCGGTTATATTGCAATCAAAACGGGTCGTCTACGATGTACCATTTCGGAGATATGATTTTTTTTAAAATTTTTTACAAAAGGGGTTGTATCTCGATACAGGGTGAGTTGCACCCTCAACTTATAAGACTTTTTTTTCTTATTTTTATGCGTTCTATCCATAAACCTAAGACAACGATTCAGAAGTGATGTTCCGCGATTGAATATCGCACTCGCTAAGTGAATTATTATTATTTCACCTGATATTTCTCGCTGCCGACGTTTATCAATCCATCGAACTTCTCTTGCGCATCATTTTTGCAAGTCTAACGGTGCGTTAACTGACGCTTATACTGCGAGACACCGGTGTAACAGTAATTATTGTCAGTCACTCGAAACGTTCGATATGTGTGTGTGTGTGTGTGTGTAGAGAAAGTACATCGTCGCAATTTGATTCCGTTTCGTACGTCACACGAGGGGAGAAAAATCTCACACTGAATAATAGCGACCAAGTTTTCGTAATTAAGCTGGTAAATTAATAAAAAAGAATTTTAAACTGTGTTTTAAATACCGACTGCAGATAACACACCTACATGTGTATTTAATTTGAATAATTTCACTTTTTACAGCTTCTTTCTTAAAAACAGATTTTCCTACTATGAAATATTATACAAAATTAATATAATTCTTCTCAACATAAAATCTCCTAATCGTTATATATTTTGTATAAAACAATCATAGCTTGTTTATGCAAATATTCACGGTCAACTTAACGTCCAATTACAAAGACACTTTCTGTTGAAAGCTTTAATTTTCTTTTTTAATTCAAAAGCATAATGAAAACCTGAGGGGCGGCAACACTCTTTCCCCCACTTCTCCCACTTCCCCCACTTCCCCTCGCTTCCCCCCACGGAAGTCGGAATCAAATGCACAGATTGTACATGCATACACGGCAGACTCGTGGCATCGAGTTTCTCTCATCTCGTCTTCCCAAGTGATTAGACCGCTCTGTCGTAATTATCGTCGATTGGTATTCCTCCGGCGATCGTTCGCGATCGCTGCTAAGCAATACCAATCGCCGTTGCTGGGGATATCGATACATTTTCGCGCTATCGATCAGCTTCACGGATCGCTAAACGGAGAACGTCGGTCGCCCGAGTGCCGGATGTGAAGGGCTTTTCACTGAATTCTGCGGATTTCGATAATTTTTCACTCGAGCTACGGCAGATAGGCGACTCGATCTTCTCCATTGTACGTATGTGTGTATCTGTGTGTAGATAGTAGATAGGGATGTATGCGGAGTTTTGAGAATGGGGGTGGGATCGAAGTTACGGGGGAGAATGGGAACGTTATGGTTTTATGGTTGCTCTGTTTTTTAGATTTCGTGTTTCGATGGTTACATTCAGTGTCGGTGATCGATAGCTGTGGAAGGAATTGTTTGTCAATTTTCGGTGGCGCGGATTTGAATGTAATTCGAAAACGTGTGTATTGATGAATTTTGAAAGAATTCTGTGGTAAATGTCAGGCGGCTGTTCTATTATATGTTGAAAAAATGGTATTTTTTTCTGTAAAAGAATCTGACTGAGATATTAGTGAGGTTCACACTGTGAATGAGTCATACAATCTTTATATTTAATCGTTTCAATGGAAAGTATATCGCAATTATATTGAAACCGCGTCTTTTCAGTGACATTAATATCATAAATAATAAAATTGAATTCAATTAACAGTAGTAGTAGTACTAGTAGTAAGTATTAACAGAATAATTTCATTACGATCTGTGCCACTCAAAATCTTCACAACTTTACTATAAATTGATCATTCCTATTCCCTTTATTTACGCATTTAATTTTTATTTCACAAATACATTCATTACCCCAAAATTATTACCCGAAATAAATCTACTGTCCATTTAACAAGAGTACTAAGTATTAACAGAATAATTTCATCACGATCTGTGCCACTCGAAATCTTCACAAATTCACTATAAATCGATCATTCCTCTTCCCTTTATTTACGCATTTAATTTTCATTTCATAAATACACTCTATACCCTAAAATTATTCCCCGGAATAAATCTACCGTCCATTTAACAAGAGTAGTAAGTATTAACAGAATAATTTCGTCACGATCTGTGGTACTCAAAATCTTCAAAAATTCACTATAAATCAATCATTCTTCATTCCTTCATTTACCCAAATAATTTTCGCTCATCAAATACACTCATTACCCCAAAATTATTCCCCGAAATAAAATATCAACCTTTCTTTTAACAAGAAACACAAATTTTCCTAACACTTGTATGAGTATCCCCAAAACATTCCTGCCAACAAACAATGAAATAATACCGTTGACATTAAGGTCTGTTTTCCACCGCGATTTAACGCGAATCAACCGTCAAAGACGGACAATGACGGATGAAGTCGGACGATGGCGAGCAATTCGTTTGACACAGGAAGACGAGAGACTTCGTTCCACCCGTCAGTTGCCCCCTCTTGCACGTATAATACAATGCTGAAATAGTATCCCCGGCATACTATTCCATTGTCGCACACCCCCGGCGCACTATTCCATTGTTACGGGCTCGATAAAATGGTGACACCGTGGTTGGACAGGGACGAGGGTATGTCTCTAAGGGGGAAATTAAATTATTTACACTCGCTGCTACTCGTTAAACTCCTCCACAATGACGGCAGAATGATTTACACGAGAATTGTAAATCCCCGACGATCTTTCGCCGTGGATCACTGGTTTATTGAATTATAGAACCGAGGCGAATAAATTTTATTTAAAGATTTTTAGATATCAATTTTTGGAATTGTCTTGCTGAATTTTTACAGGAAATGTAAAGAAATGTTGGGAAAAATTGAAAATAAATTAGAAATTATTATATTTATAATCAAACTAAATTTTTAATAATTTTTTATAGTGGTTTCGTTCGATTATTTGTACGTTTTTTTGCGTCTCTATTATGATAGTTCGGATAGGTGTATTTTTAAGTCGATCACTGAAAGTGCAGCGACAAATTCATAGAGGAGGTTTGTCGCTGCAAAAGCTTTTTTTTTAATCAATTCGGCTTGTGATGTTATCAAAATTCCTGGAATTACGTTCCGATGGATATACACGTACAATATTCATCGAATTTTGGAATTTCACTGGTTTATAGACACTATATATTTATGCTTGAATAATATGACGTTGAAATAGTAAACCGTTCGGGTATTAGGATAAAGCTGTACTATATTTTCATTTTTCCAAATATTCCAGGGTTTGCATAAAACGTTCGTTAGCATATTCGTTATGGATCAGCCAATTGGCGTGATTTTAATCAACAACCGATGATTTTCGGTGGATTTCGTAATAGTTGCAATCGATATTCTCGATATATTCGCTTTGTTAACATAAAATTTGGCAAACATTTCAAATCATATCCTACAGGATTATTAAAAAATTGATATCGCACACGTGGGTATTTTCCATCCTTGATACAATTCGCAACTGAACGTGTCAGTCCCAATCTGTATCAGGGATATAAACCACGAAATTTATTACAATTTACACTCTTCCATCTAAATCTTATTCCTAGTTTCACCGTCGAAAAATTAACATAGAAAAAAGTACCTAGTGAATTTATTCTCAGAATGCTTAAAATAATACTTTCATTTTTACCCGATTTTCTCCATTATCACAATAAAAAAAATACGTTTCCCTATCCAACATCAACTTTCACCAGACTTCAATTGCAGTACCTTTCTTTTTACCCATTTCACAGTAATATCTATATAAATTATCCCTAGATTCAGCGTTAATCCCTCATCAAACTTCAATCGTATTACATCTCATTTGTACCCTATTTTCTCCATTACCACAATAAAAAAAATACATTTCCCTCTCCAAAATCCACTCCCACCACACTTCCATTACAATACCTTTCATTTTTACCATTTCACAGCACTATCTACATAAAATTATCCCTAGACCCATCGTTAACCTCGACCATTCCACGTGCTCCCGAATTTTCCCGCCGATCGGCCGCCCAATTTCTCCCATATTAGAATCTAATAGCAGATCTAATATAATTAGACGATACCGGAGGATAATTTACGGGGCCTGTTATTAGGTTCCAGTACGGCCATGGCGGTAGGCGGTGCGACCCTCGTGCACTGCGGAGGACCTGGTGGGGACGACCGTCCGGCCCACCTCGCCATTCCCTCGGGAGCCCTGGCGCCTTCGCTGAACGCGGCCCTCGGCTCGAGCCTGAATTCCGGTTTGAATTCCAGCCTGAATTCCACCCTGGGTAGCATCGGCGCCGCGGCCAGCGCCGCCAACGCCGCGACGGCCGCAGCCGCAACCGCATGGCCGCCCACGTTATGGCAGTACCCCGCGGCTGCCGCGGCTGCTGCAGCTGCAGCTGCAGGTGAGAAACATCTTTCGCTTTATTTCCACCCGGCGGATACGTCCTTTCCTGCGGGGATAACGTTGTTTCGTTCCGGGATTGATTTTTGTTTTCGGTTTTAATGGTGTGGGAAATAGGGTTTTTCTGGGGGAATTTTTGGAATTGATGAGGGTACGGTGAGATTGTACAGGGTGTAGCAAAAATACGGGGACACTTTTTCAGTATTGATAGTACGCACCGAAAGATGAGAAAAAAGTCTATAAGGGTTTGTCTAAAAACTACCCTTTATCGAGATACAACCCTTTTTGTAAAAAGTTTTTAAAAAATCATATCTCCGAAATGGTAGGTAAAGTTTACGAAAAAATATCACTATCTACGCAAAGGAAGATTTAACGAACCTAGTTTTTTTAAACCTGCTATGACATAGGTAATCGACGTTGTTTGGATTAAACAAGAATAAATGCTATTTAACAGTAATAATCGCAGCAATTATATTTTTTTCTATTATCTTTGATCTTCTCCGGTTATATTGCAATCAAAACGGGTCTTCTACGACGTACCATTTCGTAGATATGATTTTTTAAAAATTTTTTACAAAAGGGATTGTATCTCGATAGGGGGTGGTATTTAAATAAACTTTTTAGACTTTTTTTTCGTCTTTTGGTGCGTATTATCGATACTAAGAAAGTGTCCCAGAATTTTTGTTACACCCTGTATAGATGTGTGTGTGTGTAACAGAAGTTCTTTTTTTTTGCGTCCCGGAAAGAAATCACGTAGCAGGATAATCAGAAGATTTTAAAGAGGAAGTAACACGTATATTTGCCAGAAGTCATCACTTTTAATTTCCATAATAGACTGCTGTTTAACGTTTTCAAAAATCAGGTCATACCGAATTTTCACGTGAATCGATTGATACTCGATATTTGTTATTAATTCCAATGTAGTCTAGTTATCAAACAAACGGATTGTACGGTCGTATAAATCATTCGAACAATCGGTTATTTACTTGCCAGCCCCTGATCGTCGTTTTGTTAATCAAAAACAAACTACATATTTTGTTTCGGTTCACCGTAACAACAGTTTAATATCCAACACAACCAAAAATATCATACGAGAATCTTAATTGTAATCCCGTCGCGTGGCAGTGCCGAAATAACTTTTAATGATTTCCAAATTGAATTTCACCGCCGGTTTCGATTCGAATGTAAAAAATTAGCTTCTTTCGTTTCGCTCTTCGCTGTTATCCGTTTCACTTTACCCCGCGGAAAACCCATCGGCGGGATCGTTTAAATCAAATGGAAATTATTTGTACGAGTTTAAAAAAAAAATCAATCTGCGCGGGATGCTGCGAATAAAACGATTTAATTGCACTCCGGCAAAGGATATCAGAGATTATAAATATCGATTAGAAACGGAAACGTTCAAACGAGAAAAATTAATTCACAAGAATGTCGAAGTAGAAAAGAAAAATTTATTAAAAAAAAATCCTTTGAGTTATCATTTTCCTAATATTTTCATCGGTCAGATTTTCAAATCCCTCCTTATTTTTTTTCTTTTATCTTGTCAACGGGAAAACCAGATGATCGAACGATCAACGATAATTTATGAGGCATCGTCGTTTCCACGAATTCGCGTGAATTATTGTCAGGTTTTGTTTTCCAGGTGCCGATTTGTTTTTAAATCGCCAGCAGAGAATAATATGTATGAATAGACTTAATTAGCCGACTGTGAATCCGCTCGGAAATAGATCACGTGGTTGCCTTTGGAAATTATGTCATTGATTCTTCCCGTAATCCAGACGGAATTTATTTTAAAAAGTCCCGCTTAAATATGTATATCTATTGAAATCCAATAACGTTGGTAGACCTCACGGAAATAGAATACCGCGGAGTTTCAATTTTAAGCATCGCCACTCAATCGCAATTAATTCAAACGCATCTTATTTTAATCACAACAAAAAAAAATCCCTCGGTAATTTAAAAAACCATGGGTTTCTTTAGCGAGCAAAATTTCACCCAACTCCACCCTTCACCTTTACAATTATGTTCACAATTATGAAAGTGGTCTAAGTCAATATTTAAAAAAAAATGAAAGTCTTGATAATTTGTTCATAAATATTTCTAAACCTTTAACACTAGATTTACGGACCGAGCCAATTTGACTCATTCAAAATTTGATTACTATATATATATATAAAACTTTAATATTATTTTCGAAATACATATGTTGGTTTTTAGTTAAGTAGTGAAACATATGTAAATGTTAATTTACACTTAGTAAATTATATTACTATATTAATAAAGTACACTTCAGTAAAAGTAGGTATATAATCAACATCCGTAAATCTAGTGTTAAAAAACGTAATATCCAAATTTTTTTTTTAAATTCACACAGACAACTTTCATTATTATGGGCACAATTATTCATATTATCTTTCCATCGATTCTCAAACTATCTAATCAACGTTATCTCAAAACAGTCTAATCACGTCCAACGGTTAATTGGAAATTAATAAATATAGCGACGGGCGAACGCTGGAAATCTGTCAAACGGATTGAAACCGCTTCATCGGCGGCGTCTCGGGTTTTACGAATTATTCGCGGAATATTCGCAATTCCGTGCGTCGATAATCGAATCCACGGAATTGCGGGATCGTTGCGCGACGATTTGTATCGTAATCGCATGCGAAACAAAAGCGACGTAGTTTTTCGGAAACGCGATCGATGTATGGCCTTTTTTCATCTTTTTCTCCTGTTTTTTTTTTTTTTTTTTTTTCGAGCCATTCTCCACGGTTACGGGGGGGGGGTGAATTCATCCCCCTGTTGCAACATTGACCGACCTCCACCGGTGACCGAGTGACATTTATCCGAATAACGAGAATCTATATTCGCGGCGCTCGTACGTTTTCGGGATGTTTAAATCATTCAGCAGTTTCCTGCATTTAAATCGACGCTTTTCAACTTCTGCCCGCGTTTATTTCGGCCGCGGTGTTGGTTGCTTGATTGTGATTGACGAGAACGCACGCCGGGAATTCTTTGGAAACGTTGGAAAAGATGACAAGGGGGGGGGGGGTGGAGGGGGGAATGTTTCGAGGCAGCTTTTGGAAATATTTCAAATTTAGACGATATTGCGTGGTGGTATTGGGATCGAACGTTTTGTTACGAGATTCCGATGGAAGTTATACATGTGTGTGTGTGTGTGTGTGTTGTAAAATATAGAATATTGGGAAATTGTTGAATTCATGCGATAGTCCTGATATCCATCGATATCGCGTAGGGAAAGAACGAGGTGAAATTAGTTTTGATATTTTTTCGGAAATGGGCCATCGGGAATTTTCAAATCCTTGGTTTTACGTGTGTTATTTCGGAGATTGTACGAAATTCGTCTTTTTACGGTGATCTAGTTTTTGCGAGTTTCAGAATCCCGAAATAAAGATTTGTATACATTTATGGATCCTAAAATTTGAATAATTTTAGATTACGCGCCAAAAATCAAAGTTTAACAATTAACTGTTTAACTTCTGCCGACGGTTCTTTAATAAATTTCAATCAGAGTTTTGTTTAACAGGTCAATCGTTAATTCAAATAATAATGCAATTAGACCACGTATAATTGCAATTTCATCCTATTTCGATTTCGATCGTGCATTACCCGGTTAAAAATGGTTTAAATTCAAACCTTTCCCAAATTCAGAGTCTCACAGCCTCATTAGCAATAATTATTTAAATTACAGCAATTGCACTTGTTTTCAAATATTGCACCTGGTATAATTTAAAGCGATTAACAAAAAGATACTGTGATTGGTGTAATTGGCAATATTTTATTTGATCGTTTGTAGAAGTGAGATTTCATATACATCCATATATTAATTTTGTAATTTTTTTTATTCACCATTTAGCGATGCCCATGGAGCCCGTTGGCTTTCCACAGATGGGTGTCGGTCTTCAGGGTGGCCTGCAACTCGTTAGAGATCCAACTACCGGTCATCTTCTTCTCATTCACGCTGCAGGTAAATTACGTCATCGGAAAACACATTAAATATGTTTTTTAATTCACCGAATATATCTCCGTTTTTTTTTAAATATTTTGTCATATCATAGAAACCGTAAAAAGTCTCGTATGAACATTTCAAGTTTGTAAATCGAACAGACTTTTTTTAGTTTAATTCCGCGGTTTTATTTAATGTTTTTATTTCTATCTATAAATTTGGGTAACTAGGATTCTGTATAAGATGCAGATCTCTAAAACCTGTTTTAAGGCTGGTAAAAGAAGCTTTCTAGTGATATGTAACACTTTGACATTTGACCCCGAGAAGGTTATTAAATAATAATTATGTTGTCCATTTCGATGTCAAGTTTCTCAAAATGTGAATTTTTCGTTACTCAAAATTCTCTGCTATTCAAAAGAAAATATATGTCGTTTCTAATGATTTTTTTAAATACATGAAATCATTCTGTAAAAAATTTCAACAACTTTCCGCAATTAAGTATACTTGCTGAACGATTTCCACATAAATCCGAATTACCAGACAACGAAGAATCGTCCACCCATCGTACACAAAAACAGAATTATAATAAACCCGGCGAACGCCGCCGGAAATAATGCCGCAGAAAGTCGGAAAGCTAAACGATAATAAATTCCACGTTTCATTTTACTCGTAACGCGATCCCCTTTTCATAAAAGTGATACACTTTACTCGCGAACGAAGAGTGAAAATCATTCCATTTGCGAATAAACCGAATTCCAGAAAGCATTTCCCCTTCTCTTTTTTTTAATTTTTTTTATCCAAGCAATAAGAGCGTCATGAACAATCGATGTTCCGAGCTTCGGATTATCTCGACCTCTACGAGATAATTCTACGGTGGTTGCATAAAAAAGGTATAAAAATAAAATAAAATAAAAAAAAGAAACAAGAAAATGTAATAATAATAATTGTCGATAACAATATCGGCTATTTGTAATAAATGTATCCCGATCCTCGCAATATTTTGTGTGAATTTTGAAAACAAATATTTTTATAATTCCGTGATAAGGAAAATAAAAGATGAGAAAGATGAATTATTAGAAAGATCTTGCAGTTAATACCGGACTCCTGATAACTTTCCGGTAGCGGGGCAAGAGGGATGAAGAATTCTGGGCACTGGAAACTTATCGAGAGGTTCCTGTATCCACTGCTCAATTGTCAAGGTTTCCCGGGATTTTCTCCTTTTCGAATTTTCTGTTACGGGAAAAATATGTCTACAAAGAAAGTTATCGAGAGTCCACTCTATTTTCTCCTTTTTTTAAATTTCTTTTTTATTCAAGCAATAAGGGCGTCTCGACCTCTACGAGATAATTCTACAGTGGTTGCACAAAAAAATAAAAATAAAATAAAATAAAAAAAAAGAAAGAAAATTTAATAATAATAATTGAAATTTTCTGCCGGCAGAACAAATGCAGCAGGCCGTAGTGTGGCCAAATTACTCGAATCATAATAATGGAAACGTGGCACCACCACCGCTTCTTCTTCCGCCACCACCGCCGTCTCTTCAGCTTCTGAGTGACATCGGTGGCGCAAGGCTGGTCCTCACCGAGAGCAAAAGGAAACAACAGAGCACTCTGCCGATCGTCAAGATAGAAGCCGACTGCGGCTCCAGCCCAACGACCATAATTAGTAAATACCACTAATTTTAATTCCCCCGCTCGGCGAACGAAATCATAAGGGGTCGCCTGGTAATTAGCGTTGCGAGAAGACGGAAATCATGCTCACGAATCCCTTTTGTCGGGAATAAAAGCTTGACACATTGTTAGCACGTTGGTTCCCACTGGGAAATTCGGGAGACCGATTATTATCAACGTTTTATTGGACTATTTTTTATTTTACTTTAATTGAGTTTCATAGTTGGGAAATTAACACTAGAATGACTGTGGATTAATTGGAGAAATTGAAAAATATTGGATAAATCTTTTTGAAACAAAGAAATAAAGAGGGATAGTAAATTGATCAGTTTAATTATTTACATATAAAAATATGGTTATGAAGAATTTTGGAAATCGGAATGTTTTAAATTTAAGCGGTTCTTATAAGACTTTCGGAACCAGACATTTTGACTGCCTTGGTCGTTCTAGTGTTAAGTTTCGATTCGTACAATTTTTTGGAGAAACAAGTATAATTGCTTGTGATATGAATTTCGGGATTTTGGAAAATAGAACGATATCGAAATTGTTTCAGAAATGGGGAAAGAGTGAATTCGAATAGGAATTTGAGCGATGAGGTTTGGGAAATATTTCGTGATGAAAATTTTGGAGGATTTTCCTGGTTTGATGATTAATAAAAGTCTGATGAAGAGTTGATACGTCATCCATCAACGACGCGTTAACGAAACTGACAGTTGACAACGTGCGAAGCAACAATCGATTAGGGAAAACTCGTTTGCCGAGCGCGTCTTCCGTCGATGAGCTTAATTAAACTTTTTGCACTTAAAACACAGTGGATGATATTCAGTTTTCATAGTAGCAATTATCTGATGAGTCGGAAATTTAGTTACATCGAAACCAGATTGCTCGAACCCGTGCAGTTATGAATTTCATATTTCTTAATTCGTTCGGATTACAATTACCCTAATTGCGGGCCCTCGTGGATAAATTTATGGTATCACAAAACTACACATACAAACTATAAGTTCCCATTAAGTAACAAAAGGAACATTAAACGTTCAAAAACCAAATTATTATTTCTGCCACAACATTCATAAATTCTTTGATCTCTGAAATTAAAAAATATCCTCGATTCAAGGCATACAAAAACAATTTTTTTTCAATAAATTTTCGTCCTTCAATATATTCATTTATTGTCACATAGTTTACCAATAATCTACTAATTCCAATCTCACCAGAAAATTGACGCAAATTCATCGACAACCACTGCGAATATTTCCACGACCCAATTATACTTTTTTTATTGTTTCTCTTATAAAATTTATGTACTTACCGTATTTTTCGGAATATAAGACGCACTTTTTTACATAGAATATGTTATGTCTCATAGTCCGAAAGTAACATTAAAATATTTTCAAAAAATTAAAAACTAAATATTTAAAATTAAATGAGTGACGAACGGTGACATTAATGAGACCAGTAATTAACAATAATTAACACTAGAACTACCAAGGGGGTCAAAATTACCGGTTCCGCATTTCTTCTAAGAATCGCTTAAGTTTATAACACTGCGATTTCCAAAATTCTTCATAACCATGTTTCTCTATACAAATAATTAAATCGATCAATTTACTATCCCCATTTATTTCTTTGTTTCAAACATATTTATCCAATGCTTCCAAATATACCGAATTAATCCTCAGTAGTTCTAGTGTTAAACATTTTAATCCAAAAGTAACATTAAAATACCTTTTTTCCACAAATCATCTTATAAATTTGTCGTACGTCTTATAGTCCGAAAAATATGGTACCCTAAAAAATTCAGAAAAAACTTATCTCGACAAATCTAAAATAACTAAAAATTCAACCAATTCCAAACGATTTTATTAACGATGATTAATAAAAAATCATTAATCCCACAGCGTCGACGGAGTCAACGAAAGCCCTGCAGACCGTGACGTCGATGACGGGAACCCTTGTCCCCGATACACCCCTGGTGACCACTCTGCACTACTACCCCCATGCGCCGGCATTGGTGCAAATTAGTCAGGCGGAACCGACGCATTGCAGATCACAGGTAAGTTCATCGTTCTTTCCATCATAATCGCGAACACGTGCGTCACCGGCAGGTATTGCATGCGCGTGTCCGTCGAGCCGCCAGACACTTTATGAAGCCCAGGGCCGTCGTGACACGCGTCGGGGCGCGGTCCAGCCGTTCGCATAATGTGGAAACGTTGTGGCACATTGTATTAATCATGCGCGAAACGGATTTGCATTGCTATCTGCATAGATATTGCCGGCTGGCTGGCTGACTGGACCGTGGGCCTTGTAACTCTCGACGTCGAAGTGTACAGGGTGTAACAAAAATACTGGGACACTTTCTCAGTATCGATAGTACGCAGAAAAAGATGAAAGAAAAGTCTATGGAGTTTTGTCTAAAAACCACTCCCTATAGAGATACAACGGTTTTTGTAAAAAGTTTTTAAAAAATTATATCTTCGATATGGTACGTCGTAGAGGACCGAATTTCATTTTAATATTACTGGGAGAGACTAAAGTTTGCGAAAAAAATATCACTATCTTAGGAAAGGAAGATTTAGTGAGTGCCCTTAACCAGTTAAGTGTGTTTGACGAGTATATCCGTCATACGAAAATTATGTTACTCTTTGATATTTATATCGTAATATTGGTAAAAACCAAGATATATTCGCAAAATTTTAATATGTTTAGAGGTTTAAAGGTCAATGAAAATAATTTAAGATGGGATTCATATATCCATTGTTTCCCAACGTTATCATTTGATTCTCGAGACATACAGCTGCACGTTCTGCAAAAAGTTCGCCACATTTAATTGGTTAATGTTTCCCAAGTTGTTACAAATCTACTACGATATATATAGATAGTCAACGTTGTTTGGATTAAACAAGAATAAATGCTATTTAACAGCAATAATTGCAGCAATTATATTTTTTTCTATTATCTTTGATCCTCTCCGGTTATATTGCAATCAAAACAGGTCTTCTACAACGTACCATTTCGGAGATATGATTTTTTTTAAACTTTTTATAAAAACGGTTGTATCTCGATAGGGGGTAGTTTTTAGACAATACTTTATAGACTTTCTTTTTCATCTTTTGGTGCGTACTATCGATACTGAAAAAGTGTCCCAGTATTTGTGTTACACCTGTATTTCTCTTTTTTCTCGTTCTAATCTCGGAACATTACGATGGTTGTATCTTTCTCTTCCTTTTTTTCGTCAGGGTATTTTCTCTACGTTTCCGTTGTGTTCATTTTTCCGTGGGCGTTCGTTTTTCTTTCATCGTTCCGCGTTCTTTTTTGCTGCTCTTATTCCGTATTCTCTTCTGTAGTTTTGTTGTTGTTGTTGTTGTTGTGTACGATGGATAGTGTTTCGTTTTTTAACGTTCCCTCGACGGTTTCTTTAACACGGACGATCGGTATCGTGGTTCTTTTCGATAAGTTTTTTTTTGTCTTTTTTTGCCCTTCGAAAACTGGGCAAAAAGCTTTTATTTGCGAGTTTCTGGATAAACGAACGCGATGTTACATACGTAGAGGGGTATCTAGTCTATCCCGCCATCATGGATGCGGACCGATGTTTGATCGGGATTTTAAACCCTTTGATGCGTATAGTTACAAACATTTGTTTTTCATTTCAAGATCAAATCGTGTTTTTCGTTGCGTAAGGGAATCGATATTAGCGGAAATACCGGGCCGCGGGATGGAACGATGGAAAACGTACGGTAATGGAGAGTAATCGACTTTCCGATTACCGTGTGTGTGCTTCCAAGTGTTGGTCGGTTTCTTTTCCCCCTCGTACATTGCCTTCTTTTCGTTCGATCATATTTTTTATTTTTTTTTAAATCGTTACGTGGCAATTAGATTGCCATTTTCGATAAGGATTCCATTAATGACTTTTAATTTCAAATGAAATTTCAAATGATTTTTCGCGAACTTGATATCTTGCTCAATGTATTTTCTATTTATTTTTTTTTGTACATTTCGTTGAATTTCCACGCGACACTTTTATTCCGATTTTCGACATGAATTTAAACCGCTGAAGTTTAATTTGTTTCTTCATTTCCACCGGTCCACTCTGAATTCTGGATTTCCCTCGTTGTATTTATTTCGCACTCTCTGTATTGCATTTATTTTCTTTCAAAGATGATTCGCCGTGACGCGAATTTTGACGGAAATTTTATTGCGATTTTCCGCGTGGATTTTAATTCAAAAATCTTCATTTCAGCCGATTTCCATTCCATTTTAATAACGGAATTCGCGCTCCCGTTTTTCACGTTTCAATGTTCGATATACATATCCATAGATACATGTATATAAAATACATAATAATAGGTATCTAATGTACGATTATGTGATCGATTATTTTAAACGTATACAACCGGATATTTGCGTGTCGGTTTGATCCGCTCGAGTTATAAATTATTCGAGAAGCCGTTACTCGAGAGACGGGATAGTAAGATTGATATATCCAGTTATCACGCCGACGTGATTAGAACTACGCGATAGTTGCACACCTATCGCGACGATTATCCCCGCGGCTTTTCATGATCGAGCATTAAATTCCTGGATCGCTTTTATCTGCTAAACCGCGACGATAACAATATCGGTTATTTGTAATACATGTGTCCCCGTATCTCGCTTGATCTTTCCTTCGTTCAACCCTGGAACTGGCAATTAGAATTGCGAAAGCTAGCGATTCTCGGAATATTTTGTGTGAATTTTGAAAAAAATATTTTTATAATTCCGTGGAAAGGAAAATAAAAGGAGAAGTTGGAATATTTGAAAGATTTTTCAGTTAATAGCGGACTCCTGATTACTTTCCGGCAATGGGGCAGGAGGCACGAAGAATTCTGGGCATTGGAAAGTTATCGAGAGGTCCTGGTATTCATTGCTTGGTTGTTAAGATTTTTTCGAGATTTTCTTGCTTTGGAATTTTCTGTTATGGGGAATATATGTCTACCCGGAAAGTTATCGAGAGTCAACTCCGTTTTTCCGATCGTTTACCAGTTCTAGGGTTAATGACAATGTACCACGGTAAATTTCGAACAATTTGGACGAAGCAACACGAAAGAATTGTGAATTTTCAGGCCGAGGTTCTACAATGGGGACATTTGTTAATTTCCGTTAATTATGGACGAATAAAAAAGTACGCGAGAGATAATAATTCATTAATATCACTATTCCTCTCATTCAACATAAGTGACGGAAAAATTCAAGTGATCCTTGTTAATTCTTTGAGGCATAGAATTAATTTATTAAATTAAACATAATTGGTATATGTTTATTAACAAAGAAATCCCATAATACAAATCATAAAAACATAATTATTTAATTGAATTTTTTGTTATAATTTTTTACGTAACTATAACTATAATTACAAATCTGTGCGTATACAACTATATATTATAATATTTCAAGATGGGTCTAAAAATATAAATTTAAACAACTTTTAAATTATTTTCACCATGCATTAGAGTACATCAAAAAGTTGTAACATTTTTAATGCTACCATGCCTCAAAGAATTAAATATCCCACCCCGCGTCTCTTAAAAATTAATCACTTAGACAATTTTAACGATCTAAAAAAACGTTAAAACTTCGAAAAAATCAATTCGTCCAATTCTCGAAGCCCACGAAAGACCAACTTAAACAGTCTCCACTTCCTTTAACCCATTCGCTGCCAAACCTGAATTATATAAAGTGATTCCCATTGTCATTTATAATTTGAGTGGTATTATTTACCAAAGTTAACAAATAAATTTTATTCGTAGTATTTTTCTCAAGTTTTCTACATTTGTATAATTATGTTTGTGCTCACAACAAATTTACTAATTCAATACCCTATATGTCATAACATATTGAAAGTGGGACGAGTATACTCGTCTTGGCAGCGAATGGGCTAATTAATTTTCCCAAACCCCGGCCACAACAATGGCGTCGATAGCCTCGTCGAAACTTGTTCGAAATCCACCCTCCCTACCTGGGCAGCACTTGACAAATCCTCTACCTGGACAATCCTGCGCGCAGCAGCGAAATTCGTTTCTGTCGAAGGCGACGTCCCCGGTGTCCTGCCTGACGCCTCCGCCCGAGGTGACGACGATCCACGCGATCGAACCCCCGGAAGTGACTCCCATCGTCGGCGTCCAGGACGCCTCGAACCAGACGGACGCCCCGGACCTAGAGGACCAGGAGACTCCCATGACGGAGACCTGCGTGAAACAGGAGCAGAACCTGAGTCCCTGTCAGCTGCAGAATCAGGGTGGCAACCTGACGGCGACCACCACGACGAACATGACGAACATGACGAACTTCGAGATCGTCGCCGCGGCGCCCGAGAAGGTCTGCAACGTCGTCCGGATAACGACCACCACGACGACGGTGAACCCGGGTGTCTGCGGCATCGTCGGCAAGGTCGACAAGGCGGAGAACACGATCATCAACATGGCGGACTGTCCGAAGTACTCGATCACCAAGGAGTGTAGAAGTGTGACAGCGATCGATAGAACGATCGAGCATGTTGTCAGTCGACAGCATGATCGAGAACATGAGGAAAATGGTGGTCACTTTGACGAGGACGCTGGTGATGAGGTCTTCACCGAGGACAGGATACCCTGCAGGGATATTAGGAGCGGACCGAGGATTATAGAGATCACGGAGGAGAATTGCGATAGTTTTCATGAGAACTTAGAGTTCTTTGCGAGACGAAGGGATCATAATGGGGATCATCATCATCGTGATCGTAAGAGGAATTATAGTAACGTGGAGAATGCTGCTGGGGAGACGGAGAAGACGGTTGATAACAATGTCGTCGATAAGAACGAGGTAAGAATAATTAGCAGAGATGTTTTTTTTAATGAATATACATGTAGCGTCGTAATTGACGTCATCGTGCGTCGCACCGGTGTTTCATTTCTGATGGATTAGATATAGATATCTAAAACAATAGTTATGGACGATTGCTTCTAGATCATTAAGCGAGGAACCAAGTCCTTTTTGATTTTTTGGAAAATTAAAAACGTTAGTATAACACTAGAACTATCGAGGATTAATTCGGTATTTCTAAAAACATAAACATATACATATGCTATACCATAGATACATTTGTTTGAAACAAGTGAAATAAAGGAGGATAGTAAATTGATCGATTTAAGGATTTATATATAGAAACATAGTTATGAAGTACTTTAGAAAACGCACCTTTCTAAATTTAAGCGATTTTTATAAGAAATTACGAACCAGTCATTTTAACTGCTTTGATAGTTTTAGTTTTAAAAAACGTGTGAAAAGTGAATTGTAGAAAAATTTCCATAACCACTTGCTACTTTTCTAGTACAATTCTCATGTACAAAATCATCAGTCAATTATGCCACAATAACAATCAACCCAAATTCCCCGGAAAGATCTTGAGCCTACACCAATCAAAATTTCATCTCTAGAACATTATCCACGTAATTCCACCTTACAATTTGATCACCCTAATCCTCTTCGCATTGATCAGAATATTTCTTACCCAATATTCTTCGCATTTACACAACTCTTTCCTTTCAGCCGGAGTCCGTCAAACACATTGACGTAAAAGACCCAGAAATTCGTCATCCAATTCCGTCTGAACCCCCCAACACCGACACACAGAGAACACAGCTACCCTTCGACGACACCAAGCTACACGTCGACTCAAATTCCGAGGACCGCCCGACGAATCGCGACGATCGCCAGAAGCTTCCGCAGATGACCTCTACGGGTCGACCTCAGATCAGCGTGAAGTCCTTCGACATGCCGAACATCGACTGCGAGGACCAAGAGGTCGAGCAGATCGTTATCAAACAAGAAACTGAAGAGATCGGTTACGAGGAGTGCGGTTACAAATCCGAGACGTTGGAAAAACCGAAGTGCCAGGACCCGGTGAAAAGGCACTCGATGGAGAGGTCGCACCCTGGCATCGAGAACGTGGTGGAGAAGCTGAAGAAGAACGCCGCAGCCGCCCTCCAGGAAGCCAGTCCGTCGACGCAGAGGGTGGAGGACCCTAAAGAGAAAAATGGGGAAAATTTGCGGTCCAGGAGGCACTCCGAGACGATGCCCAGGAGGCTGGAGAACGGATTAAAGAAGCACATCCTGAAATCCTGTGAAAATGCACAGTATGAGAGATTCGAAGGTCACCGGGGACCGGAAGTGTCGTCATCCGAGGCGACGAGGTCCGGGTTGCTAACCTCTCAGGATCAGAATGAGAAATTTTCGATAATTTCTCAGGAGTCTTCACCTGGGAACAAACACAACTCGCCCAGGGATTACTTCGTCAATGACAACAACAACGACACTAGGAGCAATAACAATAATATCAAGGTTATCGATGACAAGGAGCCAATAGTGAAGAAAGAAATATCGTCCCCGGTTTCCTGCGACGTTAAAATCAACGACACTAAGGATTCAGAGGGTGTGACCTTGAAGAGGCAACGTTCGGATCGGAAGACAGAGACGTTAGATGAGAATTATCCGTCGGCGACGTCGGACGATCAGACCCTGAAGCCGAGGAACCCGGTGAACTCTAAACAAAAGCCCACTGTTGACCTGAGTGGCCTTGAACTTCTGTCCAACAGCATCGAACAGCTGGAACACCTGAAACCGGACACCCAGAACGGCACTGACGACGAAAAGTCCCCAATTCGAACGAAATTGATCTCTCCTCAGGGTGAGAGCAACAACAACAACGTCGACAGTCCACTAGGTCTGCTTTGCGCCCTCGCTGAACAAAGGTTCATGGAGGAAGTGGGGGACAAAGTGCCCCGCAAACTGAACCTCGAGAGTTCGGAAGAGATTTCTCACGCCGGAAGACTATTGTTGAACCTCGGCAGGGTGAACCTGACGGAGAAAGAGGAGAAACTGGCCGACAAACGAAAGTACCCTGGTACCGACCCTGAAAACTACGAAAACGCTAAAAGGTTCAAGGTCGACGGCTCCGAGGACGAGGACACTAAATACGGGTCCCTTCGTTATTTCGAAACCAGTGGTAAAAGTCGGAAATACGGTGCTAGGTTGCAGGAAGAGATGGTCTTCAGGGTGAAAGAGAAAACCCGAAGAAGCATCGACTTCTCCGAGAGGAACGGTGTTAATGACCACGAAGAAGGTGTACCACCTTTGAAAAGTAGGAAACAGGACGTCGGGAAAACTAGTCCTTATTCCGACGTTGTTGAAGAAGAGCCTAGAAATTTCAAGGTCACCCAGTACGAGATGAATAACGCTTACCAGGAGTTTGCGAGCGATCGGTATCACTTGAACGGCACCCACGAAGAGGATGCTGCGGTGGAGGAGAACCTGACGGACTCCGACGGCGAGGTGTACGATCACCAGGTGTCCCCGGGTGGTGTTTTCACTTCGGTGGAGGGATTCAGGGCCGTTAAACGAAGACTATCGGCACCGGATCAGCGGGAAACGCACGACTACAGGAACCTGCAGTCGAAGATGGACACGAAGAAGTTCCTCGCCCGGAAGGGACACGCGGATACGGAGGCAGACTGGCCGAACATGGACGCCATGGAGGTGGACATGAGGGTCAGGTTAGCAGATATTCAGAGACAGTATAGAGAGAAACAGAAAGAACTCTCGAAGTTGACTCCGAAAAAGGACGACAAGAAGAGTCCGGGTAGACCGCGGAAGAAGAGTCATTCTTCGAGGTGATCTTTTTTTTTCTTATGCTTTATCGGATATTACATGCGGTTTATATCAAAGATGCTACATTTTTAAACAATGGTCACCCAGAGAAATGTAGATGAACGGTTCAATCTCCTGTTTATCTGTGATTTATTATGCTAGGGTCTTCGTTACGTTGTATTACATGACACCTATTGTCTTTTTAGCTCCGAACATGGTGTACTTTCGTCCCCGTTGATGTTGGAGACGATATCATCGCCGCAAAAGTCCCCACCACGTTCACCGGAAGGGACTTCGCCGCCATTGGGGTCGTCGGTTCTAGCGATGCCACGGTGTAACGTGAACCTGGTGAAACTAGGTGAACCGAGGAGTCACATTAAATTGTTGGACAGCATACCGAGCATACCGATCCCCGTGGCACCGGTCGCATCGCCGATCACCGTTCTTCCGGCGAGTAAATCTCCGCCGGAAGACGACGAGAAAAGCACCGGAAGGGTGGGTCTTTAATACAATTGTTAATGTTTATTTTTTTTCGTGTTTTTATTGTCCGTTATTTTTTCGTTTCACTTAAACTGGAAGCTGAGTACTACGTCAGTGATGAGGAGCTGGTGGAGTGACGTAATAGTACGTCAATGGGGCGAACTATTTATTATTAACCCTTTTAGTGTCAACGACGATATATCGTTGCGCAAGTGTTAATTTTATAAAAGAGTCAATTTCATTGCATTGCAATTAAATAAATTATTTATTAGAACTGTTTGTATCATGTTTTCTGCTGTTGATGGCGAAGCACTGTATACGCTAGAGCACTAAAAGGGTTAACCACTTTATGTCCTTGGCCACATATGTGAAGGTTTAACAATCTCTAATAAAATAAAAATCCCTTTATAAGTGCAGCCAAACAAAAAAGAATTTACTTTTCTTATTGAGGGATTCTGTAGTGCCTAATCTGTAGTGATAATTTTAGTCTATTTATTATTGACAGTAACTATAATAATAAAAATACAATAGCTAAGCAGTTCTAAGTAGAATTGTTTAAAAAGTTTCTACTGGTTATTTATTTTCGTGTTTTGCTCAATTTTTTTGTTGTGATTATTAGTTGGGCTACGATACGTCATCCCCTGCACCCACCGTCGCGAGTTCCAGTTCGGCGTCGAAGAAACGAAAGGTCGGTCGACCAAGGAAGCTGATGTGCTCGTCAGGTAGCGCCAGACACCTGACGGAGACTATAGTTGCGAAGAAACCTAAGAGCAAGAGTTCCCTCGTCGGTTATCTCCTGTCGTCGAAGAACAGACACCTGCAGACGAAGGTTCGAATTCTAATTAAATTCCAACTGTGTCTGTGTATCGTAAAAAAAAGAATACAAAAACTAATTGTTTTGTTATTTTAACAAATAGTACGTAGGGAAGTCTGGGTACACGCCGCTGCCATTCAAAACGGGCATATCGTCCCTGAAGTCTTCTTCCAAGAGCCACAAATCGATGAAATCGAAGTCGAAACCGGCGAAGCAGACTCCGTTGCACAATAAAAACGTCATCAGCTCGATCATAGCGGAGAAAGCGAAACTGAGCCAGGAGGTGAAGGTGGAGAAGCCGAGCAACAAAGTGAAGCCGAAACTGAAGGCGGAGGTAAAAGTGAAAACTTGGGAGGACGATGATACTACGGAGATCGTGGAGAATATTCCACCGGAACCACCGGTTCAGGAACCAGTGGTTGAGGTATGTATCAAAACAACTTTTTATAATTATTAACACGATAATTATTAACACGTTTGGGGACAGTAAAAGTTTCAGCGAGGTGCAAAAATTGACAGTCATTTTATTTTTAAATTGGTTGTGATATCCGAAATTCGATTAAACACATTTTATAAGGGTAGTCAGATTATTATATTTTAATCGATATATGTATACAATATAAAAATACTATAGCATCTACGTCAATTTTGTTTGCCTAAGCCAATTTGTAAATACCCAGAGAAACAATAAAATAATACGAAAATACCTAAAGAATCAATTAGTCATTACCTTCACCGGTATATTAATTACAAAAACTTAAAGTTATATAAAATTAAATTCAAAATAATTATCATTAACCTGTTAATAAAGTATAAAATCAACATTTTCAGTAGAACAAGTCAATAAACGATCAGCCAAAAATTCCAAGACACTTCCCCAATCATAATAACCAAACTAATAAAAAAAATACTACATCCAATTGTCTATTTTTTCAGGAACTACCCGCGGAGACCCCGGAGCTCGTGGAAAGGGAGCTGGAGAAGATCCGTCACGAGAAATCGAAGAAAAAAAAACGAAAGTCCAGCTCGACGTCGCCGACGCGTCGCAAGTCGACCGACCGCGAGAAGAAAGACTCGAAGCGCCGGAAGTCGCTCGAGTGCAAAGAGTGCAAAGAGTGCGCGAAGGCTGCGCAGGTGGACAAGTCCGACAGTATCGTAAACAAATGCAAATTAACCGCGGCACACCTGGCGATCGATCAGCTGAGAGTTCTCACCGCGATGGGCGGTTTGTTTTACGCGGGAAGACTCAGCGCTGTTCAAGCACCGGACGTTTATGCCATCACCCTGGACGGGGAACGGGGTAACAGGCCCCACATCCACTCCAGGGAAGAAATCCTGCGGGACGCGGTAAATTTTTTAATCATTGATTTATTAAAAATTTAAATGGCGAACGTGGCAGGTTGGGATTATCGATGTTTTTTGGGTTTTTATTTTAGATTGTGGAAGTTTGCCCGACTTCGACGAAGGAGTTACCACCTGGAACTAGGCTTTGTGCGTATTGGAGTCAACAATATAGATGCTTGTACCCGGGGACTTCGGTGGAGCCTACGGAACCGGACCCGGAGCTTGATGAAAAGTTTGTTAGTGTGGAGTTTGATGACGGTGATAGCGGTCGAATCGCTTTGGATGATATCAGACTGTTGCAGCCGGATTATCCCGTTGTTGGTACGTGTTTCCAGGAGTTGCTGAATAATTATCTGGAAATTGAAGAATGTGTTGTACTCGTTTAGATTAGTATGAAATGCTTAGGACACTTGTTGCGGAGATAATTCTTTAGAAATAATAATTTTCATTTGTACGTTAATTGGCGCCTGGTTGCAGCGTGGTATTTTCTTTTAAAAGGTCGGATTTGGAATATTTTGAGGTAATTAGGATATATGGTATATGTTTTTTAGATTTTTTTCTTCGTTTTAACGCTGTATAGATGGTTTCTATCGACAGGCGTAGGGCAGTTTGTCCGCCAATAGGCGCCATTATAGGAGTAAATTAAAATTATTATATCTCGAAAATGAATTACCTCTGAAAATTGTTTATTGAGTATTTTTTAATAGTTTCGATAAGTATAATATGAACTTCAATTTTCTGACAGTTGACCTGCGACACTCTATACGTAAATCATATTAACAACGACAGTATTAACCTTAACCTTTGGTCTACTGTAGGCACTTGAAGGAGCTAACAAATATTGTTCTTATAGTATTGTAAACGTCTATAGGCGCTTCACTTCTTAGTACGGTCCACTGTCACAAAATTTATTGAAGTATAAGCTTAATACCAACGTTACATTTCTAGTATCTACACTAACATTCGATATAGAGTACATAGAAATATATAACACTCTTTCAACCTAGTGCAATTCATTATCAGTGTTTGGATTATTTACGCAAAACGCTAACTTAAACGCGAATCACTTTTAACAAATCCGAGAAGAACGTTCCAACTCCATTGTTTCATTGATCATCGATTTCACTGTGTATTTCTTTTAAATTTTAGAATACGATCCTAATCCGCTGCTATCACTGGGCAAACGTCGAAGGCAGACATCTACATCAACGGACGACAAGCGTTCGTCCAGCAGCAATCAACCGTCTACTTCCTCGAACGCGAACAGCGTGATATCCCCAGCTGTTTCGACGACCTGCACCTACGTCACGTCCTCTGATACAAAGTCGCTGGATCGACACAAATCGGAAGAGATCGATGCGAAAGGTCTCGAGGAGTATCGCGAGAGGAAACGTATGAAGAAGAGAAGGAGAGACAAGTTGAAGAGGCTCCAGGAGGCTCAGGAAGGGAAAAAGAAGCACAGACGGCATAAGTGTTGCGAGGAACACAGGAAACACAAGCACAGGAAACATCGAAAGCATAAGCACAAGCATAGTCATCATAGTAGTCACAGCGAAGGCAGTCATATAAGGTTTGCATTGTATTTTAATCTGAAACCGATCGAATCCCGATTTCTCACGTTTACAAAGAGACTTTTAACACATTTGCGACTGCTGACGTGAATTCACGTCATTTTGATAAACAAGTGATTTATTATTTACCTATAAAGCAAGTATATAAATTATAAAAATCTTTATTTGAAACAATACATAAGTACTTAATAGTAACATTGATATTTCGAAACAAATTTTATAATTATTATCCTGGATTTGGCGATACGAGTTTGTGGCAATAAGTTTCAGAATTTCATTATTTTCGCCGGTACTCAGTATTAGTTTCAATAAATGAGTAGGAATTTATTAATTTTTTATTTGGCTATAGAACGATCATTAAACAACAATTATTAATAAGAACAGGATGAAATAATTAGCGTTAACCATGGTGTAAAAAATTCTAAAATAACCCAACGTTTCCGTCAGAATTAAAAACCGAACAAAATTACCAGTCGCAAATACATTAAAAAAACTAAATTCACCTAATAAATAGGGATTCCAATAATTTATTTACCTATCACAAGGATCGAGTGACGCAGTAATTAAAAATATCTGAATATTTCTCAGCAGTGGGGAGAGTTGCTGCGGTCAAAAGAGCGAGGAGGAGGCAGCGAAGGAAGTTTTCACGAAAATCGACGAGGAGGTCGAGGCCGAGGAGGAACCGGTCGCCCAACCGGAACCGGAAGTTATCCCGGATCCCGTCGTGGAACCCGTGCGCGAGGAGAAGGTGGAAAAGCCGAAGAAGTCGGAGAAAAAATCTAAAATGCGCGAGCGTCAGGAATCCGTCGAAAGCAGAAGTAAAATGGCTGCGTTTTTGCCTGCAAGGCAATTATGGGGTTGGGCGGGAAAGGGTTACAGGCGACCTGGTGCGAAAGGAAGGGCGAAGAAACAATTTTTCCGAGCGATTCAACGCGGAAGCGAAACCATTCAAATCGGTGACAGCGCTGTTTTCCTTTCAACTGGCAGACCGGACAGACCTTATATTGGAAGAATCGAATCCATGTGGGAAACTTCTAGTTCCAACATGATCGTTAAGGTGAAATGGTTCTACCATCCTGAGGAGACGGTGGGATGCCCGACGAATTTGAAATATCCAGTAAGAACGTGATTTTTTGTTTTATTAGTATTTTCTGTTTTGTTATTGATAGTTATAAGGGGTTTATAGTGTAAGAAAATATATGTAAAAAAAGAAAATTTCACCTCTTCACGCCCTTGGGTACATATATGGACGTTTAGTAATTTTTTATAATATAAAAATCCCATTACCACTGCAGCCAAAAAAAAAAAATATTTCTCTTATTGAGGGATTCTATAGTGAATTATCTGTAGTGATAATTTTAGTCTATTATCGATAGTAACTATAACAATAAAAAGAATTAAATATCCACATCTGTCCACGGTCGTGAAGAGGTTAATTAAAATTAAATAATTTTAATAAATTAAAATATAAATTAATAATTATCAATACTGTGCTTGATCGTCTAACTTTATGATTAATTAATTCTCGTTTTGAATTGTTTCAGGGCGCGCTGTTCGAGTCGCCTCACATGGACGAGAACGACGTGCAAACAATTTCCCACAAATGCGAAGTGTTGCCGCTTCCAGAGTACACGGAGAAACTGGGGAAGGAACCGCATAGGTACCTCACGATTTACGACAACAATGATATCTACTACCTGGCCGGTTACTACGACCCGACTACGTACCTGTTGACTATGCAACCTGGTGTTGTTTGAGAACAGCTTAAGCTGACGATCAAGTTAACAGGTGTTACTTAGTTATCGTCAGCCAACGAATCTTGCGAAATATAATTGTTTGTCGCGGCTACGTTGACGTCACGTTGAAATGTGACGTTGAATGATCCACGACGTGTAAAACCGATTGAAATCTCAACACGTTTGCGATGTTAGAGATACGGATGAAACCATATTTCCAATATTTGTGATATTGTGACAAATATTGAATGAGAATTGAATTAGAAAGGTGTTTAAAAACACCTTACCGGACATTATCAACAACATTTCGACGTTAATACTGTCATTCGATAGATTTTCGAAGGATTCGAAATATCCCACAAGGCACAAGCGTTAATTATTGTAAATGCGTCGTTAGACGGGATGCTTTTTTTTATTCGCGTTGTTATCGACGTTCTATTTTTCCGCAATCTTTATTATAATTGTTAATTATTACTATCGAGCGAACGGTAGGAACAGTAGGGTGATAAACATTTATTTATACGTATACACGTATCGTTTACGCGCTTTAATACTCGTTACAGTCTACGGAGTGTCAACGTACTCAACGTATTTGTTTTTACCTGGACATTTACGTTCCCGCGATTAAATATGTACATACAGTGTATTCTCCATTAATGTCGGATAATTCTCTCTATTTCTATACGCATTTCCGTTTTGCGTAGTTAATTTGATCACGGTCAAATATCATCAACCAACCGTGAAAAAACAAAGACACCGTGTTGAATCGAACTTTTTGAGACTGTCTCTCTCCATCGAGAGTTGACAAATTACTAAAAAAAAAAAAGAAATAAATGTGCGTGTGAAACGTGTTGTCGCAGCGTCTACGTACAATGAAATCGTATTTAATTATTCACAAATAATAACGGAACGATCGTAGAGACTTCACGTTTCGCTTTTTCGCAGTGTGTCCAGGCGAAATAGTAGTTTTAAGCGAGAGAAAGGATATTTAATAAGGAAAAAACGAAACCGAGGAGGCTTGTGCCTTGTGTAAAATGCAGCTCGATAATAATTTAAACGTGAACTCACGGTGGGTGGTGCGCGATGCAAAGTAATTTCCCGTCACTGTTTACCGTTCGACGGACAAAAGTGATAGATAAATTCAACGCAGACATATATATATACACACAGACACGTGTATATGTGTATAGGAACGATGCAATAAGTGTACCGTGTGGCATTATGAGATACAGGTGGACAAAATAATACGAAGACACACAGAGAAGAGTTTTATGGATCGTTGTATATATACACACACACATTGTACATAAACGTTAAGTATCTATATAAGTATCGTCAGACGTAGCTCTGACGGTTGATCGTCAGGCCGGTGTTAATATTATTAACCGTAATAACGTAGCGAGGAGATTTCACGCGAGTCCCGAATCGTGTTAACCGATTAATACAAACGACATTAGTGAAAGTAATAATCAAATAATCAGAACTGCTTTTACCGTAGTTTTTCTTTTTAGTATTTTAGAGAATAAAAAAATACTCTCGCGATCAACGACGAGGGACTCGCATCCACGAGAATGTACTTAGATTAAGCGCCGTTAGATCGACGGCAAAAGCGTTTTTTGTTCCAATTATCATTATTATTATTATTATTATTATTATTATTAATACTACAGACATAGAGATTCGGTGATTTCGAGCTGTCGAACTCACGACTCAGAGATGACAAGGTGCTAAACGCAATCTTTTTGTCGGCTATGCGCGTGTTACTGTTTCTAAGTTGACATTGACAGAGTGTTTTAAGAATTACTTTACACGATAATATGCGATACACACATTGACTCCGAGCCGCGGCTTGCGAGACCGCTAAGTAGACAGTGCAAGTTGTTTAGGGTTAAGGCATTTTTTATGAGATCATTTTTATATATACATATATATATACGCAGATAGGTATACAGGGTGTAACAAAAATACTGGGACACTTTTTTCAGTATCGATAGTACGCACCGAAAGATGGAAAAAAAGTCTATAAAGTTTTGTCTAAAAACCACCCCCTATCGAGATGCAACCCTTTTTGTAAGAAAATTTTTAAAAAATCATATCTCCGAAATGGTACGTCGTAGAGGACCGATTTTAATTGCAATATAACTGGGAGAGATCAAAATTTACGAAAAAAATATCGCTATCTACGCAAAGGAAGATTTAGTGAATGCCCTTAATTTTTCCCAAGTTGTTACAAATCTGCTATGATATAGGTAATCGACGTTGTTTGGATTAAACACGAATAAATGCTATTTAACAGCAATAATCGCAGCAATTATATTTTTTTCTTTTATCTTTGATCCTCTCCGGTTATATTGCAATCAAAACGGGTCTTCTACGATGTACCATTTCGGAGATATGATTTTTTAAAAACTTTTTACAAAAGGGGTAGTATCTCCATAAGGGGTGGTTTTAGACAAAACTTTCTAGACTTTTTTTTCATTTTTTGAAAAAGTGACCCAGTATTTTTGTTATACCCTGTATATGTGTGTATCCCTTCGTTTGTCGTAAGAAGAAAAGAACGCCCGGCTGATTTCGTGTGAAAACCGGAAACTTTTCTGTTGCTCCGCGCGAAACGTGAATTTTGCTTGTTCTTTTCTCCGTGTTTTTCTTTTCCAATGAGATTATTAGAATTACGGGGTAACGATGTCGCGGTAATGCAAATCGATCAATAAACAGATGCGAAGACACTTGTACACTATGTTTTTTTTGTTTTTTTTTTTTTTTATTTTTAATCGTCTTCTTTACGCCGAACGGTCGGTTTCACCGTGAAACACGCTACTTTCGATAACTTTCCATCGGCGTATTTTCCAGTGCTACTCGCGAACGACTCGCTCTTTCATTCTTTTCTTTTTACCACAACGCTTTCTAATGTATTATCATCCGAATCATGGATGAATGCTACGTAGCGAGGCGAAGTACGATCTTAGTACAAAACTGAAGATACAATAATAATAATTGTCGCGGAGTGTCCATTTTAAAATAGCGTTTACACTTGGGATGAGGAACGAGAGTAGGAGGGAAGTCGGAGATAGAGAGAGAGAGAGAAAACATAAAACTAATTCAAAAAAAAAAAGATAAATGAAAAAAAATAAATATATATATATATATACATATATATATAAGAGTACTTATCTACCGTGGCGCGTGATGATTGTTCGTTGTAAATAAAAGGGGGCTGTACAATGCTGATGCATAGCGTATTAGACGGATCACAAAAGAGAGAGAGAGAGAGAGAGAGAGAGAGAGAGAGAAATAGATTACAATATAGCGTATATTATATTTATCGTTATCCAAGTGCACGTCGACGGAGCCGAGCTCCGTCGGTTTCTTCTTTCTCGAAAGCGTAAGAACAAAGGTAAACAATAATAATTATTTTCAATCGATCAATCCCGGGTGTACAGATCGACGCGAGCTGTTGGTACGGTTAGACAGATCGATATTCAATCAATGATTACGTACAGTACGTATGACATGTATATTACATAGTATTTTTCCATTAAAAGAAAAAGACGTAAAAAAAAAAGAATTATAATAATAACGACGAAGACGAAGATAAAAGAAGACGAAGAAGATGAAGAAATAAACAAGTTTACGAGGAGTAGTCACGTTTAGGCCTTTTCACAAGGAGAGATAATAGAACGGGAGATGATTAATTGTCATGCGATTTTAATTACAAATGAACGCTCACAGGATGACGATTCGTTCTGCGGGAGTATCGTTTCTTCGAGAAAGACTTTTTTCCGATCTTATCGACGCTTCGATTCACATCGGTAGCCCACTCGTAGAGACCGTAGACGGGGGCACGTTCGCTTATAGATTTGTAAATATAATATCCTTAAACTAGCGACAAGAGAAATGTCGATGTCTCGCGATCGTTCTTCTATTCTCTTTCTTTTTTTTTATTAAATTTTGCAAACAACGCGAAACGAACGACATTGTTTTGTAACTTAATCATTTTCGTCACGGTACGATTTTCTTCTAATTAAAAAAAACTACGACATTCTTATGTCGCGCGAGACAATGAAAAATAATGTAACAATTAATATTGCGAGAAATGACAATACATATATATCCACATCAAATATATATGTGTATATATATTTACGAATTCCGAATCGAAAGTTATTCCCCGCAAGAGATATCGACATTTCGTATCGGCACTCCTTTTTCTTCGAATTTCCATGGAATTGAGTCGCGTCTCGGGCCACGGGGTTGAAACGAGAGGACGAAAAAAGAACCGCCGGTTGGTACGAAACGACTGATCGCGTATAAACGAATCTCCTTGAAAAGGATGCTGTACCACATGGTTCGGGTCCTTCCCCGGGGGAAATCGAAATTCCGGGGGCTCGGTAAGGCGATTTGGGCGAGCGAAATTGATAAAGAAAGATGTATACCGTTCGAGCTAGTCTAGCCGCTACATAAGGGTAGTTTTTAAGCGTGAGGTCGCGACGGGTGGACGAAAAGTTTCGTTAATTCGTTTATTTTTATTCATTTTTATTTTTTATTTTATTTTTAACGAAGAATTTTTGCGATTTCATTCGACGTTTACGTCGATAGATTTTCTGTTGATTTTTTTTTCACCGTAAAAGTAGTTTTCTTTGTTTTTTATTTTATTTTTGTTTATTTAATGAAGCAGTTTGAACGAATGGCAAACTTTTTGGACACCCGGTGCACGATTATGTGCAAAAGAGTCCCTTTTCGTGACAGTGCGTGCTCGATTGCGATTTTTCTTGTTCGTACGAGTGTTGCGACGGAACAAATAAAAAAAAAATAATATATATATACATATATACGTATGTATATGTATGTATATGCAATCTACGGATAAACGCGAGATGCGAGCCTGTCTATTTTAACGAGGTAAGAGTGTGCAGGTGTATAAGAAAAGAAGATAATATTTTATTCTAGAGAATCAAAATTATTATATTTTACTAACGGAGACGCGAATGACCGATTTAACGTAGTTTGAGGAAGATTAAGAAGAAAAAAGTAACAAAAAAAAAACGTAAACAAATAACAAAACCGTGTGGGCGAGCGAACAAAAACTGATAACGATAACAAAAAAAAAATGCAACAAAAAAAGAAACATTGAATATTAAACGCACGACTGTTTCGAACCCAAAAGTCTGAGAAAACGATTTCAGGATAAACAAAGAGAGATAAAAAAATTGAATTTCATTTATATTTTCCTACGTGAATTTTGTATGGCCGAGTGGCGTGTGTGAATGTGCGTGCAAGACAAGTTTCGGTTAAGATTCGTTTATAATAAATAATATTATAGAAATTTCGATGATATTCGGCGACAGCGCGGCGAAAAGAAAAAAAAAAATGTATATAAATTTCATGTACTGCGTCAATATGTATTTATAACATATTGTTATCAGCGGTATTGTCAGGTCGAATCCTTCTTCCCCGCGATTAAACCTTTTTTTTCCGCTATTTTTTTTTCTTTTCTTTCTAATCGATACACGACTCATATTTATGTTACACGAGAATAATTAATAAATACAGTCTTCGCAAGACTGTGTAATAAAAAAAAAATTTTTTTCATTTTCAATCGATATACGTTGATCGATGTCTATTATTTTAATTGTTTATTCGCGTATCGATTATCTTTTACGGATAACAAATTCTCCCAGCGTTCGAACGATCGCTGAAACAAGTCTGTCCGTGTTTGAAAGAAATTTTCGCCGATTCAATTACGCGGCCCCGAGTTTTCGCACAATTAATTATCGCCCGCGAATTCTTCGTAATGAGTTCGCGATGAAATTTTAATGAAAACGGTATCTCTGTTTGAACATTATTTGCGAGCAATTATTTCTACGATTCGTTCGTTTGTTTCTTGCCAAAAAAAAATAAATAAATAAATAAATCTCGCAAGTGTCGGGAGATCGAGATGCAGTAATTAATTACGTTTAATTGTAACTTAGCGATAAGCTCTACTGACGTGCCTTTAACAATAATTTCGCTTCCCTCGTACTTATAACATCAATTCCGTCTAAATACTAAAGTTCCACGCGCACAGCGACGTTATAATTAATTTCACACGTGGACTCGTCGCGTTTGCAGCAGCGAAAAATCGCAGTTTCCAAAAAGAAACCATTTTTCTGCGAAAAAGTTGCCCCGACAAGAAATTTGCCCGAAATCGCCTGACTAATTAATCGATATAAAACTATTATAGAAATTTCGATGCTATTCGGCGAACAGAATAATAATAAAAAAATTAATTGATATAAAATTGTTAATTAATTGATATAAAAACAGGAAAATCAAAATTATTACGTTATTTCGACGAACATCATCCGTCGCGTTTTCGTTTTCGAAAAAAATCGGGAAACGTATGGACTTTCTTCCTCGATCGTGCGGAGCGCGCGGAATTTTTTTTCCCGCGATTTTAATTTCGTTTCGCCGGCTCTATTCCCGAAAGAAAAAAAAAATCCTCTGATCTTTCCTCGACCTCGAAGGAGAAGACGAGAAACGGAGGAGAATCTGGCAAACTCTGTGATAGAAATCGTGAAAAACAAGAAACGCGACGGTACACGAGAATCTTTGCCAACGCGACAATTAATTAACATGACACACACACACACAGTTGTACGTCGACACAGATGGAAACAAAGTTACACACTTGTTCTGTGGAAATGATTTTTGAAACCACGTGTCAGCGCTGATCGATCGATCTCCTCGAGTACCGCGAGTTCGATTCGAATAAAAAATTAATCGAAGAACGATTTGACAATTTTCTGTGTGACATGCAACGATTGAACATTCGTCGACCGAGAAATTGATTCGTCGAACACTAATCACTTCGGGGCCATCGAAACGTATAAATCCGATCGAGCGACGATCCGATCGATGCGACAAAAAAAAAAAAAATACGTCGAAATCGCGGGAATTTATCAGCATACGCGCGATTCAGACCAGTTTTTTCTTGTTTTTCATTGTATATCGAAAGACGAACACGATGAGACCGTATGAGAGTGCGAGAATGAGAGAGAGAGAGTGAGAGAGAGAGAGAGAGAGAGAGAGAGAGAGAGAGAGAGAGAGAGAGAGAATCACTGCGAGATTCAAAGAGAAAAATAAAAGAGCGAGGAAACGTTTAACGTATTTCATATTATGCTTCTAGAAGAGTCAGCGAGCGTAAGAAATAGCGTTACTATTACATATATCCATTGTCTTAATGTTAAAAATGATTGATTAACGATTAAATTAGTTATCGACTTAATCTGTCTATGATACAATCTTACATACTTTTATCAGTCGACGACTAAACGCGTACACACGTTTAATTACATACCATACCGCAGGATTAAATGAAAATACGACAAAAAAAAAAGGAAAAGAGACATTATATTATATTATTATAATATGTACAACGTTACGAGACACCGAGAATTATTACACGTGTGTGCATATGTATACATACACGTGATTATACACACGCGAGATGAAATCTGTACATATACATACATAACATACACACGCGCGTTCGATCACGGGATCGAATAAAAAACAAAAAAAAAATGATAGACATTATAATGCTGGAACGAACGGGCCATCGAACGAGACGAGCAAAAGTTACACATTCTTGTTTACTTCTGTTAGCTAACTACTTGGCCAACAATAAAATGCATATTAGATACGAATTGTTGCATCACTGTGTCCTGCGTCTACTTTATCTGGACATTATTTATCCCCACACACTATTTTTTTATTTATTACAGGGCGTTACAATCGAAAAGAAACTGATTCTTTGTGTTTTCAATTGAATTGAATTCGTTGATTTTAATTTTGGGAAAATCTATTTAAAAATTCAGTCGAGTATACAATTGAATTTGAATTGCATAGTGAAGTTTTTATTTTATTTGTGTTTTTGATTTTTGGGAACATTAATTAGTAAAGTATATCAATTTGATCGGTTTAATTTGATTGATGGTAAATTAATAAAATAATTTGACATGTGTATTGAGTTTGGTGAACATTAAATCGACGAATTTTTTCTAAGCAACCTGGAAATGGGAAAACAGAATCCAAGGTAATGGAATATACGGCAATAAACGGCGCAAGTCCGCCAGGCAATGGCCGGGAAAATTGCGCCATAGAGAAAATTATTTCCAGTTTCTGTATTTTCAATATCGCCGGGATTGAAATCGTCATTGTTTCCCTTACTTCGCGACCGGCTTCCCTTAAATTTATAAAAAACCTCGAAAATCCACAATCTCCCGTGAGAGTTTCTCGTTTTATCGCATAACATTCCCCGGTAAAAAGGTAGTCAATTAAAATCATAATTAAATTACTCGACGAGCTAACTTTCAACGAGATTCTGCAAATTGACATTTTTTCATCGTCGAATCGTCGTTTATATTTCAACGAGGCGAAACGATTATTTTCCCGGTAACCCTTTTTCAATGTTTTCAAGTGTATTTGAAAATCGTACACAAGTGCCACGGACGGGGTGAAAAAAAAATAGTTTTCCAATTGCGGAGGCAATGGTCAGTTAACTCGGTAAAAATCGTTTCGAAAGAAACTAACCGGTGTCCCGGAAAAGCCTGTCATTATTTAAATGACCGTCGTAACCGTGAACATCGCAGTCTCGAAACTCGCCGGAAGATTAAAGTAGACAAACCGAATGGATAGGAAATATTTCACGAAGTGGAAACTTCAAAGTGCCGCTCCATTCGGAACGTACTAGCGCATTACGCCGAGTTAAATATGTATTCGAATCTACTTTGTAGTCTTGTAAATGTGTTACACTCGCAGGGGGATTTTATATTTGAAAAAATATTAGAAGATTTTATTTTTCGAAATATTAGACGGCTTTGAAAACTGATGTCCTTTGTCATTTACCATTTCTCAACGATCTGGTTACATTTTTTTTATGTATTTTTGTTATGAACAGTTTCTTTTTCTTTTTTTTTGAAAAAAGTATTACCGGATGAACTGTGATCAGGGGTGTGATATTTTTTATTTAACCACGTTTAACACTTCGAATCGTTTAACACACCCGATATTTCGGATATTTCGTTCATAGTATTCGCTGCGTTTTGATTTTATTGAATTGATTTAACTGACTCGTTTATACCATTTTTTTTTTCAATTGACGTTCTTTTCGAAGCTTTTCGTGTAAAGTGCAACTAGCATTTTATTCAAGTGTTTTGAAATATGAAGCCATAATTATTATGTCAGAAATGTTGTTAAAATAATGACATTAATAATATGTCTTTAATTCATTATCGTTAATAAATATCTTAATCAATTTCCTCCCCAACGCTTTAAGACATAGATCTCGATCATTATATCGACTAGAATTCAATTTCCAAAGTTACTTTTGCGGCAGAATCGGAAATGGGTTTCCGCGAAATTTCTTGTCATTACACGCCAATTTGAAATTGATTTCATAATTCAACGGTAACTTGAACAGACGCGGACAAACTTTCGGAAGTTTCAAGCGAATGGATCCACGACGAAGTAGCAGCTTGACTTTTAAAGTTCGATTACTTCGTGAAAGAAGCGGTCCAGAATTTTGGCACTCTCTCTCCCTCTCTCTCTCTCTCTTCTTCTTAAATGCTCGCCGACAAAGTTGGTCAAAGCTTTCCATGAATTTCGGACGGGAAAAATTGAAACAACTTAAATACACACTTTACCAGACACCAAAAGAAAATAAAAGTCCGATTTTATTTAAACTTCACCCGTCCGATTTTCTTTTTTTTTTTAATTTCGATGATCTTCCACCTGGACTAATCACTTTGAAAGTCAATTAACTCCGGTTCATATAAATCGACAAATTACCCCACAGACGATCATATGTATATGTATATTATATTCATGTATGTATATTAGGGTGGGTCAAAAAAATCGACTTTTGTTTTTACAAACTATATAGCAAAATTGGTTCGTAGACACCTCTAGAAAACTCTTAGCAAAGTATAGTTTTATAATAGTTTTATTATAGTTCTATTATAGTTTTATATTAAGATTTTACGCAGTCCATTAGAAAAAAATCATATCTCGCTCCTATCTTTATCAATTTGCAAAAGTATATATATAATTTTGTAGGGAATTGAACGCTCTTCAAAAAAGGTCTCTTATATTTTTACTGTCAATCTCACCATTTAGAAGATATTGACGATTAAAGTTTGATGATTTTTAGACAAATTTGTTTTTTGCTTATGAATTTTATAATTCGCCAACCAATATGAATTAAAAAAACATGCAAACATCATATTGTAGGAAATTTAATGCTCTACAAAAAAGTTCTCATATGTTTAGCCGATAAAATGAAGCGTCTAAGAGATATTCCTCATCAAATTTTAATAATTACCAATCTTGACCCATCCTAATGTATACGTGTAAAGGGTGTTAAAAAAATCACAGGCAAATATGAAAATCGGTATTCAAAACGACGATACTCGGATGTTCGATCCAAGCAAAACGATTTTCGGTACCGCGAACTATGAACTCCGCGTAAACGAGATTCGATTGCGCGTTCTTCACGTCGAATATGGAAACCAATTCCCATCGTTCGTTTTGCACCCGATACGAAAAGCTATTGCTCCAAATTGGATTTTAATTTAACCGAGTTACAAACACGCGACATCCGCCGATGGTACACACGCACACACATATGCGTGTGTGTGCTCGATAATCGAGCGTCCGCGAGTTTAAATGGAACTCGAATGGAAAATAAATTTTCCTTCTTCCAATTCTCACCGTTCCGTTCGCGTGCCGACCGTCGAAATTTCGAATCGGAACTCGATTTCGACGGGCCACCCCCATTCGTTGATTTTCACCCCTTTTTTCACCCTCCCCCCTTGGCTTTCGAAAGTTTATTTAACAACGAAATAGACCGTGACGCCTTCTAATTTCACCGCGGTTAATAAAGGACGGTTAATTAAGCGTAATTAGGGAGTTAAAATGGTTGCATTTTTGTGAAAACGAGTGTTCACGAGGCAAATATAATGAGATGAACACGGTAATTATGTTCTTCGGGTAAATTTGCGTGGTGTTCTTCATTGAGATGTAATTCTTTTATGAAATTGCAGTAATCTTCTGGAATTCTCTGGAGTTTCAATGAGATCCTCGGAATTTCGCTGATGAACTGCAAACTGAAATACGTTTGTGCCGTAACGAGGACTTTTTAATTTCTTTTTTATGTACTGTCTCCTTTTTTACATGTTTCCATTGATTTTGTATTATATTTTCGAGAAACAAGAATATCGAAACGAAAATTGATTTCACTAATATGTCGGTAATTTGCAAAGTAGCCTAATATATATATATATATTTATCGTTTCGAGATACAACATTCAAAGTAGTGAATTTTAATAAATCACAAAATCTTTCTACACTCAACAAACAGAATATTTCAAAAAATATTTCGTATTTTCTAAAGCAATTATTTCCTATGATCTTACAATCATCATTTATAATTTGTATGGAAACGCTATGTTTTTAAACTCAAGTGACTTATATGTCAAAGAAGAAAGTAAATATCGCGAAGACGAATAGTATTTTATGATGTTAGTGTCTCTACTAGACATGCTATTTTTTCTCTCCCCCTCTCTTCTCCATAGCAAATAAAATTGTCTCTCCGAGGAGAGAAATAAAATTTAAGGGTTTCACGCCCTTCGAACTGAAGCGCTCTTTCGGGGTGGATTTTAAATAATTCATGCGGTTCGCCGCTGGATGGGAAACATTTGTATATAGCTGCATATACCCATACACATACTCATGTAAAATACTTCACATGATGCTTGACGTTGATGCTTTTTACACGTATCGATTCCATGCATAATACATAAGTTTCTATTTCGTTCTGTTTCATTACACATTGCCCGTTTTGCTTTTGTTCGTGCTGAGTAATTAACGTTTTTTTTTTTCGATAATAAGATGAATTCATCGATTTCTGTAAATACCGTATACTCGAGCACGTGGGAAAATATACGTGTAACCGTATAATTTTAAATTCGAAGCCCTAATTTTAACTTCCGCAGACAACGCTGGCACACGGTCATCATTTTCGGATTTTAAACCAGACGAGCTATCTTCAAGCTGGTTCTAATTAATTGAAACTTCGCGATCTCTATCCGATGAAACCTATTAATTAATTTCCGATCCGATGCCGCAATTTCTTCTGTTATTTCCTCGTTCGGCGTCTAAAATTACCGCGAACGAGCAGACGTTGAAGATCGTTTGATAATTTGGTTAATTTGTTTTTCTTCGGGAATTATTTAATCCGTTCGGGGTCACAGTAATTTTGAGATGATCACCAGGGGTCAAACATTTGTTTTGTTTCGATTGACAAAGAAAAGAGGAAATATTTGTATAGTGAGAAATTAACGTAGACATTATTCTTATATGATAATTAAATATCCTGCGAATTTAATTAATTATTCCTAAAGTTAATTCTAAATTCGTTAATCCTTAATTAGTTAATCCTAAATTCTATTGTTAATATTCAATATATGTATTTCAAAATGTGGGTATGTATGTATCTCTTCATGTGAAGCTTGCGAAAGTGTGCTAAAAGTTGAACAAATATTTACCACTGTTCTGTATGTAATGTTTAACAAATTCATATTATTTTATTTTCTAATTTTCGGAGTAAATACGATTTTTTAGACAAATCGTTAAGTTGCAAGATATAGGTCACCAAAATCATATTTTTCAGATAATTTCAAAATCTGAGATATACATAATTAATATCATTACAAACAGATTTATTTCTTAAATTATCGAAACAACACGTCACCCTTTAATTTCATCTAAACACCTGTTTAAAGTAGCTAACCAAATTTTCCGAGGACACAGAATTTCTTAAATGGCCAACAGTTTACACTGGGCAGATCAGGCAACAAGATAGTTGCAAATTTAGTATACCTAAACTTCTCAGCGAATTAGAACGTCTCAGTATGTGTGTTCACACTGATATCCGTCTCGATCCGAGTTGCAAATTTTCCGAGTGAAAATAACGCGGATGGGTTATGATTACACGGTGAAATATGAATGATGATGGCGATTATTATTCCTCGGAAATGTCTGAATCGTAACGGATGGTTCTATGATATTTTCGTCGACGTTCACTGTACGCTTGTATTCGTGTGTACGGAACATTACAATGTTGGACATGGCGGTAACTTGATGAACGATGTCGAAATCAGTTGCAATAATTCATTGAACGAAAAAAAAAGTTATCAATTAAATAATCATTACCGCAATGCAATTTGATATAGAATTAAGTTAGGGAGGAATTTTATAGTAGAATAATTTTTTAAAATAAACTTAGCGCCCTTATGAATCTTGCAAACGTTGCCCAGCTCTACCCTGTCGGAATAATTCACAGGGAAATTAATTGACTGGCTAATTAATCGAGCCTTTTGTGTGTTTATAGAGAGAAAAAGCAGCGTGTAAATAACCAGGAGCAACGATCAGCAAGTACAATGATTCTAGTGTACCTGATGATTTATTTCAGGCCCTTAGTGTGTAAGTTGTTAAGTATATGTTATACCAATTGTTATGGTTCATTAATAATTAGTTATGAGGTATATTGTTAACTACATGTACAGTGTTTAGTCTATACGTTGTATTATTGTAAAACTGAGTTTTTGAATAAAAAATATTTATGGTATATCATGAGTTTCATAGTTTAAAACCCATTCCTTTTATTCGTAATGCAAAGTCTTGAAATTAACGAGAAACAAGATGCCGTGCCACTTTCTATGACGTCATGTACTCCTGTTACAAAGTTTCGGTTTTGGCAAATTTTACGAAAATCGAACTGCGAATTAATTCGCGGAAATTCCTGGAACTGTGACGTCATTTCCAAGAATCCGCGAACTTCGTGCCACCTCCCGTGACGTCATGTGTTCCTGTTACAAAGTCTCGATTTTCGCAAAATTTTATTCGAAATGCCGAAAATCCAGCTGCGAATTAATTCGCGGAATTTCCTGGAACTGTGACGTCATTTCCAAGAATTCGCGAAATTCGTGCCACCTCCTGTGACGTCATGTGTTCCTGTTACAAAGTCTCGATTTTCGCAAAATTTTATTCGAAGTACCAAAAATCCAGCTGCGAATTAATTCGCGGAAATTCCTGGAACTGTGACGTCATTTCCAAGAATTCGCGAAATTCGTGCCACCTCCTGTGACGTCATGTGTTCCTGTTACAAAGTCTCGATTTTCGCAAAATTTTATTCGAAGTACCGAAAATCCAGCCGCGAATTAATTCGCGGAATTTCCTGGAACTGTGACGTCATTTCCAAGAATTCGCGAAATTCGTGCCACCTCCTGTGACGTCATGTGTTCCTGTTACAATGTCTCGAGTTTCGCAAAATTTTATTCGAAATGCCGAAAATCCAGCCGCGAATTAATTCGCGGAATTTCCTGGAACTGTGACGTCATTTCCAAGAATTCGCGAAATTTGTGCCACCTCCTGTGACATCATGTGTTCCTGTTACAAAGTCTAGATTTTCGCAAAATTTCAGATTTTGCGAAATTTTGCCGGATTTTTGACTTTCCTACCAGGAGAATATGTTGGCATAGGAGGTGGCACGAAGTCAGGTCTGTGACGTCATCATTTTCAAGGTCACCCGATATAGGGCACTTAGAAAAAATCCGCCCGAATCCAATGTGTAACTCATGAATTAATTTAACGCAAAAGGGAAAGGATAGGAGTAATTGTTATAAATGAAAACTCGGTTTTTAGCGAAAATAGAATATTTATTAATTTTGCAATACGTGTGATGTACAGATATAATATGATTTATAAATAATTTTACAAGCTCTTAGTACTTATATCTTAACTGATTCCTTCAGAATTATTTTATAAATTATAAATAATATTAGAAGCTGTTAGTATAACTTAACTATATCTTAAAATTACGTTATGAACTATTGATAATTTTATAAGCTATTAGAATAACTGAACTAATTCGTTAAAAGTAACTTATTATTATAAATTATTCTCGTTATAACACAGTCCAATCCGTGTCTCCACTGGTTCAGGATAGTACATGGAAAGAAGCTGAAAAATCATACAAATTTACTATCAATATTCAATGAAATAACAATTAAACATAGCATAACAAATTCCATAAATCGCTCGCGATCCTTTTCATTTCCCACGTCATTTCCAAGAATTTCAATTAATTAATTCACTCGCACAATGCAGTTATTATCTAATAAACTAACACTTATATCTTATATTTCAGCAAACGTCACAAAAATCTATCTCCCGTATTTTAACAAAAATAAAAACTCAATTTAAAAAATTCGACAACACTTTTAACAAATACTAGACCCAAATTTTCCAATAATCCACCCATTTCCTCGTACACCCCGTACATATATACTTGAGTTATCCGGGGTAACAATGTTCTAACGCGTCTAATTCCCAGCACCAATTGCTATTTCTGTCCGTATAATGTTCGACGGGAAGTTCTACGCGCGATAGATCCAACGGAGCACTCAATTCCCAAATACGCTTTGCATGTACCACCCCTTGTATTATATTGCGTACACGTATGTATGTGACAACACACACACGCGATATCGGCGACGTTGCGAAACAATATCTACGCCGGTCTAATCCGTCTGGCCAACAATGACTGGATCTACTTTGCCGTTCCCCCATGTATATCGTTCTATATCCGGTAAGCCGGTGTTGATCGAGGCATAATTCGGTTCGTTAAATGCCTTGAGTATGATCCGATGGGAATTCGTGTCGCGACGGCTCCACGGGGGAGAAATTGGTTCGGATTTCCACGGGGGGTGGCCGGATATCGGGAAATGAAAAAATGTGTAAACTCCGAGGCAATTTTCTGCCCGCCGAGGAAAAGCTGAATTTGTGGAACGGCTTCGTTTTCGGGATTACCAAGGTTTTTCGTTCTTGTAATTAGTTGGGTCCCTCTGTTACTATTTGGGGATAGAGAGTTTTGTAATTTGATTGTTTAGTATTGATATAACGGTCGATAGACGAAGGGAATATTAATAGGATTTATTAAATAGTTAATGAAAGGAGTATTAAATTTAGGGAAAGAAATTAACTGTCTAATCAATTGTCAAATATTTAGCGTTATAGGAGAAAATTAATTATATAAATTATTAAAAGTCTTTGAATTGTATTACTTCGATTCACTTAGAAATTTAGAGTATAGAAGAAAATCATTTATCATTCAAGGGCTATAAATATTTCTGTCATTTAAAGCAATTAAGTCTAATTTAATTCTTAAAGAAATTTATTTTAATCACTATAATAACTAATATAAAATATAAATATACTTTCGATTTCTATTTCTTTTTCACTTCGATTTTTCCACTACCAAAAAAATAAGCAAATAATTTTATTATTCCAATAATATTCTTTTACTAAATGCACTTTCACATTATGAATTACATAATTCACGGTTCTATGAATACACCCCACCCTTCCAGCCTACCCTAAGATCATTACGTTAATTCCCTTATCGCGAAACGTTCCTTGTACAAAAGATTCTCTCAATTTTCACATTATCCAACGCAACAACGGAATTCGATAAAAAGTCTGGTGTCATTGAAAACTACAAATTCGCGTTCAAAGACCAGTTCATCTCCCGTACACACATACATTTGTCCATAGAAATTCCCGGGCAATTGAAAACCTCGACTAAATCAGTGGTCGCGATGGGAACCGATATCTCGCGCAGAATAAATATCCCTTTTATTAATTCTTCCGGGCGGACGATGACACCCTATCTTCTTACAAACCACCACGTACATCCACCCCCATCCCCCGTGGACAAATACCAGGTATGGTCTATTGATTACAGGGCACAATTACACACAGCCAAATGTACCAGGCTACACAAATCATCCGCGAAGTTCACTAGCGAGAACGATAGAAACCGAACCGGCTCGAAATTGCTATCGATTTTGTGTAATTGCTGTTATCGCGAAGGATTGTCCCCGTTCTTTTCCATTCACCCCTTCACCCCCCTACCCACCCCCACCCCCTGTAACCCCGTGGATTTCAGTTCTTGCCAGTTTTCGAGATTCCTCGCGAGTACTGTATATCTGGTTTATCGCGTGTTTTCCAGCGATTCATCGCAGTTAGACGTGGTCCCCCTATTGTATATGAGTGTGTGTGTGTGTGTGTGTGTGTGTACGTAAGAGCCTGTACCGCCGCGGGTCATGTCGTCGGTACCGATAATTAGGAATCGTTTACATACACGCTTAAGTTTCGTGGACGGCAGTATCGAGGAACCAGACCGTAGAAAACGAGAAGGATCCGCATAATAGCCGACCATTGTTACCCCCCCCCCTCTGTCCCCCTGGTCGTTATTACCCTCGATTGCTATTACGGTACACCGACGTTCTAGATTTTCCGAACGTTGCTTCTTCGTTGTGTTCCGTCGAACTTTAATGCCCCCGCGATTCGCATATTATGCATGTGCGATTAAATTAAGGGTGACGAATTAAGTTTTTTGTAACGATGGAATGTGTAGGGTGTGTGCTGTTGAGTTGTCGATTGACGGAGATTAATGGTTATTTATTGTGTTATTGATTAATTTTTATATTTTATTGATTAGTTTTTGTTTAGGAAAAGCTTGTGGAAAAATTATTATTTCCAACTGGTAGGTCTTCGGAGATTAATTGTTATTTTATTTTTATCTGCGAAGATTTATACGAGAATTATATTATCTATCTTTCGTTAGGAATTCATGATGAATTATTCTAACTTTTGTAAGATTTGTAATATAGCTGCAACGATGTAAACAATCGGAGGGGTTTATCGTAAACAAATATAAATGCTACTTAACGACAGTAATTAATGCAGCTATATTTTATTAATATAAGAACAAAATGCGATTAGAAAACCTGTGAATTTTATTAAAACAAACGCGATAACTAAATACTGTGAAATTTAACAAGCATTTCAAAAGCTGTACAACATAAAAGCTTGAAACCGTTTAAATTTCCATCGAAGAATGGGATTTCGAAACCGTCCGCGAAAAACCTATTACCAAAGAGTTGTCCATTATGGGGTTAAATACATTGTATTACACAGCGTAACGTGCATACATACGCGTTTATTTTTTTTTATCGATACACGTAAATATTGTGAAAGGTAAATTGAAAATCTATTTGAAATGTTTTATTTCCGTTAAAGCATCGGCTTGAATTACGGGGAAACGATGCATGTATGGCCAGGTTAACGAATACATTTCGCGAGTAGATGCCTGTAATCTCGTTTTTATAGAATCCCATAAAACCTACGGTAACATTTGAAATGGATATTGATTTTTCCGACGATACGTGGCGCGCCGAAGGATATATTCGTTATTGCAGATCGCTCGTGTACGAGTTTATATCGAATGTGTAACTTTTGTACTTTCCTATGGACGTGAATAATATCTCTATGGCGGATCTGTTAATACTTCGCACCCCAATCGGGCCGTCGACTTCATTTCGCGGAGGGTTTAATGAAAATTCCGCTGAAATCCGTTACACAACATTTCGTTGCGGATTTACAGCAATTCCCGTGACGAGTTTTAAATTTAATCTCCATTTATTCTATTTCGCGGAACATTATTTCAATTGCTTCCGATTTCGCGACAACGGATTATCGGGATTTATTCGGCGGTGCATTTTAGTTTAATGGTAAATTCTTAGTTTCGCGTATATACATATACAGGGTGTAACAAAAATTCTGGGACACTATAGGTTTATGGATAGAACGCATAAAAATAAGAAAAAAAAGTCTTATAAGTTGTGGGCGCAACCCACCCTCTACCGAGATACAACCCTTTTTGTAAAAAATTTTTAAAAAATCATATCTCCGAAATGGTACGTCGTAGAAGACCCGTTTTGATTGAAATATAAGAGGAGCAGATCAAAGATAATAGAAAAAAATATAATTGCTGCGATTATTGCTGTTAAATAGCATTTATTCTTGTTTAATCCAAACAACGTCGATTACCTATATCGTAGCAGGTTTGTAACAACTTGGGAAACATTGAGGGCATTCACTAAATCATCCTTTGCGTAGATAGTGATATTTTTTTCGTAAACTTTAGTCTCTTCCGGCTATATTGCAATAAAAATCAGTCCTCTACGACGTACCATTTCGGAGATATGATTTTTTAAAATTTTTTACAAAAGGAGTTTTATCTCGATAGGGGGTGGGTTGCGCCCACAACTAATAAGACTTTTTTTTTCTTATTTTTATGCGTTCTATCCATAAACTTAAAGTGTCCCAGAATTTTTGTTACACCCTGTATATCGCGTTGTAACACCCACACTGTGACATGGGCCTTTTGTGTCGGACAAAAGGGCGCTACTTTGAATTACCACCTGGTAATAAAAAGGTGTGAGGGGGAGGGAATTTCTATTTGTAGTGCGTTGTATATTTTGGTTAATTAAATATTTAATACTTTATCGATTACTACGTCATTAGCTAATCACTGATTAGCAATGAGAAGGTATATTTGATTTGTGCAGATTATAAAATAATATTCATATAACAATTATTAATACGATCTCATAAAAAATTTGTGAATAATTGTTAAACATCAATAAAAATATCCCTATGAGTTTCGAATCGTTGCATGGAATAGTTTTTTCTTTTTAATTTCCTAAAAATGTTTTATTCCTAAGGGTTGCGAGTCATAGTGATATTAATATCATAATAATGCACGGTGATAAAGAAAGATGGATTTAAAAAGTATAAATGTTAATGTACATATACATGTGTGCGTAAGGTCAGACTTATATGACGTTACAACGGGTTAAATTCATTAGCCACTTGCTGTTAATTATTCGAACGAAACAAACTCACTTGTAATCAACGGAAAGAATAAAGAATTGTGCCTGGGCTATTAGCGTGGATTGTTATATAAACTCCTCGATATCCTCATTCTAATTAAAAGTCGTTGTCATTAATTTACGGTGCGCGTGTACTACTCGCTACAAAGAACACTTGAAACCCTCGTGGGGGTTAAAGTGGCTTACGAACGTAAAAACAATACATATAATATTTTAATAAAGCCCAGAAAAAATAAAACAAAAAATATGTGTATAAACGTAATTAAATAAAAATATTCTAAATCAAAACCTACATGATTACTGACAAAATCACAGGATTCTTCTTTTTATTAAGGGACACCAATAATAAAATGAAATTTTTTTTGTCCACACTGCTGAAGTAACTGGTAGACAAATAAAAGTTATATTTTTTGTAGTTTAATTCAGATGGTAGATACTTTAGGACGGACGATAATAAAGAAAACGTAACTTTTAGGTAGTACATAAAAAATGTAGTCTTTCTAGAATTTAATTAACGAAAATAAAGTTGAACGCCGAAATTTAAATGAAAGATTTAATAAAGATCATTTGACAAGCCCCGGTAGATTTAGTGTTAATCAAGATATTCAATTATTTGGAAGATTAATTTATCCAATATCTTATCCACGAATAACTCTCTTAATTTCAAAACCATTATGATTTCATTTTCCTTTTATATCAGACTTTTATCTATACATGTATCACTACAACATTTTCACTCTCTAACACCGTCGCTAATAATCATACACTAATACACATTTATCTATTTGATATAATATTAAACTCACTAAACAATAAATTGATATATCCAACACTATTTAATATTCTATTTCCAACATGTAACAAATAAAACACAAATGCAGCACACTACCAACACTTGAATGACTATGAATCAATGAATGATTAATAATCATCGTTTACGAAACAAATACAGCGTTAGACTGACTTATCACTGATTAAATCACTTTCCTAAACACAGTGACCCAGTGTTTCCCAACCTCTTTTAGGCCATGCCCACCATAACATTTCTAAAATTGTTATACCCCCCACACATACAATTTTTAACCTTTAAAAATTGTTTTGTTCCCTTAAGAAATATAAATGATAAGTTTTAGGAAGAAATCACTATAATTATTTACAGCATTTTTTTAAGAATTTGCCTTTTTTGTTAAATTTGTCACCGATATCTATCACTGCATTTAAATAACCCAAAGCGAAAGGGTTAAAGTTGTGTCGAGTCCATTTTTAAATTGCCCCCCTTAACTATCAAATTGCCCCCCAGTGGGGGCGTGGGCCCCACGTTGGGAAACACTACAGTGACCCTTTTTATCGATACCGACAACGATTTAATGATATTAGAATTTCAAATTCCACATATTAATATACCGAGCATTACTAAAATTACAGCTTCCAGGAGTTTCGCTGATATTTTCACTTTTCTCCCAGCTCATCCTTGTTGTTATTGTTTCGTTGTTATTATCGAAGTGGTCATTGCCCACCTTCAAATACTTACCTGTATTTCGAATAACCTAATTGAGAAATTCGCTGCCATCAAAGAAATCCAGGGTCACCGATTTATATCGTCGAATATTATTTTTGGTATTTTTTATTCGAATATCTAATCTCAATAAACTTATCGAATCACAATTTAATGATTGCACAGGTTCTAATGGAAATCATCCAGCAGTCGGGAGAAAAAAGTTTTTTTTTAGACTTCTGTCTAATTGGTTACTAGACCGAATAGAGAATACGTTCATAATTGGAGCAAAAATGGGGGTGTGTTTTTTTATGGACACAAGACAAGTTTGTTAATTTACAAAGTAGATTTTGGAACGATCGATGAGATCTCTTTTAAAATCCATGTCTGACGTTTGTGTCGCGACTACCGGCTAGTTGGAGTTGAAAATTGATGGCTCCGCGATGTATCGGGATAGATAAATATTATCTCAACTTTTATGAAATATTCAAAGTAGTGGGAGATATCATTTCCCGTCTCCTCGTTCCGTGCCGGTTTTATTCACCTCGCGGATTTCGTCGTATCTGCCCGCTGGAAACGTCCTTTTCGGGATTCGGGTCATCTTTTCTTTGGATTTAACTACCTGGGTTATCCTTTTTTGTAGGTTCAACGATCCGCGTCGCAAAGGACTCCTCCTAGTGACCGTATTATCTCCTGAGCTGGTTTCTGTGATCACATCGTCGAAACGGAATTTAAACGGGAGGTATTAAAACGAGAGTTCGATGGAAAATGTGGGCGAAATTACGAAAATACAGTGACGAAGAATACGAGAACTTCGCATTAGTATTATTAGCGAGGGAAATATAATCAATGCGTTTCGATTGTAGGTTTGTTAATTATTAGAAATTATTAAATTGTAAAAATTCGGCGTGAGTTTTTAAATTGTATTATTAGGAGGAACGTAATCGGAAAGGAGGAGTCACTATTATCAATATAGTAATTATATTTTAATTAGATATATTAACAAAAATTGTAATTAGCGTTTATGATTATATTAATTATGAATTTTATATTATATTCATTATTGACATTAAAGTATGATATTTTAATTATAATTATAATGACTTAATTATAATTTGCTTGGTGGACTGAAGAAGCAAAGTGTTTTTTTTATATACTAAGGACCTGGATCATTCCCCCCCCCCAATTAAAAAGCCTATTAAAAAGCGTTAGAGTAAATTAATAGTACTAAGCATTTCAAAGATTTAAGAATATTTTAAAAAAGTAGCAATACATTATCATGTTGCATATTTCAACTTTCAAGATTTTTACACAAAATAAAATTCATCGTTCTTTTTTCATGTAAATTAAACACTTGTCCTTGAAGCGTTTATTTCGACATTCTCTTTCAAGCCCATCCTGGATATCCATGTCGAAGGAAGTGGTACTTCAGCTACTTAAAATTCATAATTCACATAAAGAAATTGAAGAGCCAACTCTTAATTAAATTTAAACGGAAACAGATATACAATGAAATTATTTTATTTTTCAAGCTACTTGTATACATCAAAACGATATTAATTGATTTCTAAAAAGTGATTATACTGTTTTAGAAAAAGAAGGAATAATTTCTGTTATTACGAAGTTACGCATTTTTTTAAAGTAGATAGAACTGAGAAAATTCATTGATATAATTTATCCATAGACATAAATAAATAAAAGTTTAATGGAATAACAATGACATATGACACTCGACAATTTTCTTCGTTAAGTTAGGTTTTTTATCAGAATATTAAAAAAAAATATACCGATTATTTTGAATAAAATTGCTTATGATAAAAATTGTTTATTTACAATGTCGTGTTTAAAGTAAGAAAAAAGTAATAGGAACCGCTTTTATAATAATATTATCTTTCTCAGAACCCAGAGATGTAAGTACAAAATATAAAAACACAATTATTATAATTCTTCCGAGTTTAATTCCGGAAGGCCAGAAAAAAAACTCGGTCCGCTATTTGCTCAAATCCGCAAAAAGTCCAAAGTTGCAAGAAGTGGCAGCTGAATTTACACGCGCGTTTTAGCGATTATCCGAGCTCAAATAAAAACGAAAATCTATATACTCCACTCTCCTAAATTGTTTAAAATACACGGAATTTCAACTCTTATAAACTTTCCATTCTTTTTACACGGATTAACAAATATCCAGCACAAACCTAACTAATTGAAATACATATACTTGTCATATGTATACAAATCAAGTATCAAATCTTTTTTAATATTCTATAATCTTTAATTAACAAAATCATTCTCACAATTGTCACCTTCTTTTATTATTTTCTTCATATATGTGCCCATAATTATGAAAGTGGTCTAAGTTAATAGTTAAAAAAAATGAAAGTCTTGATAATTTGTTAATGAATGTTTCAAAACGTTTAAAAAACGTAATATCCAAAATTTTTTTTAAATTGACTTAGACCACTTTCATAATTATGGGCACATATATTTATTACACCTTTATATATATTTTTCTACACCACTATCATCGATCAGAGATCTCTCCAAAAAATCTTTTACACAAACAAAACACACCAAAAACATAAAATAATAAAATTTGGAATTCTTTCAGAAAACACTCTTTCCCAAATCATGAACTCCCTAGATTTGATCCTAGATAGTACTCCCGATAAATTTCCATATCCACGTATCTTCCATACCCGCCTCTCCCTCCCCGGAAAGTTATCGAGAGCCGACCCAAGATATCATACTTATCTCGAACCCAGTATTATTCGAGTAACTTAAAATTCATACCGAATGAAACGCGGTTGTCTCCTCCGAGTATTTACGTTTCTTTGAAAAATAACTCAGCCAATAACACGAGCTTACAACGGCCCGTATAGTATTCTTTCCGTCTGCTAGAAGGATTCTGTCCCATTTTAGCTAACCAGCTCGGTTTCTCCGTCGAAGCCTTCAAGTTAAGCCCGGCTTAAGTTCTGGCTTGGCGTCTACGATCGTTGCGGGATTTCAGCTTTAGTGAAATTTTAAGCTTCGACGGCGAAGCCGGACGGATAAGAGCGGTGATTGCATCGAGAGAGAGAGAGAGAGAGAGAACCGGGCTCCCTTCTTTACCGACGGAGCGCCGCGGTTACATCCGGAAGAACTGTTCGACGAGCAACGTCTTCCTTTCCGCCGACTCTTTTTGTTGTTCCAGGAAATCCCGAGGAATTCTTTTAACACCGCGAGTTCATCGCGCTTGATATCATTCTCGAAGGGGATCGAAGTAATCGCCTCAAAGAAATATCCATTTCTCGACTTTAACCCGCGGAAGATTGACCGAGGTAAACTTCGGAGATTCCTTTGACCATTTCGGACTCGAAATTATCGCGGGATTTCGTTCGGAACGATTGTGCTGCGAGATTTTTTGTTTTGTTTTATTTTCCGATTGTTGGTTATTACCAGGTCAGGTTGATCGAACGTAATATTAACACTAGAACTGTTGAAGATTAATTCCTTTTATTTAAAAACATTGGATATGTTGGAAACAAAGATACAAAGGAACATAGTAAATTAATCAATTTAATTATTTATATATGGAAAAATGGTTATGAAGAATTTTGGAAATCGCAGTGTTATAAATTCAAGCGATTCTTATAAAAAATTCGGAACGAGTTAATTTGACTGCCCTGGTAGTTCTACTGTTAACACTTGGCTCGTGGGTTACTTTGTTTTTTCGTAAATCTCGCGGGAGTTTGGTCATTCAGTAAAATCGCAATAAAATTAAAAACTTTTTTATTTTACACTTAAATATCTTGAATTTATTCTTCAATATGTATAATCGGTACTAATCACAGCTGTTATAATTTTTTCATAAACTTTGATCTCTTCCGATTATATTGCAATCAAAATCGGCCTTCTACGACTTACCATATCGGATATATAATTTTTTAAAAACCGTTGTATCCTGATAGGGGGTGGGCTTTGTACAAAACTGTAAAGACTTTTTTTCTTATTTTGGTGCCTTCTATCAATTCCCAAAATTATACCCACATTTTTTGTCACACTCTGTATACTCTATGAGATAATTCAAAGCTTTGCTTAGCAATATAAATTCCATACGTACAATGCTCGTCGTATTTCTACGCTGCCCGTTCTCAATTACAAATCTGCTATTTGGGATTTTTCATTTATTTTTTTAAAAATATCAATAAATATTTTTGTAAGTAATTAATTTTGAATAAATTTATTTTTTATTAAACTTATAAAGTAATGGAATTCTTATAAAATTAATAAAGTCATTTTTATTTATTGTATTCCAGTGACAGACTGCGAAAAACGTAAAAATACGTTGCCCACATGGCAAATGTTAATTCTGTGGTATTATATTTGTTAAGTGTGATATTTCGTTCGTTAGAATGTCTCTGCGAGGGATATCGCGGACATGATTCGGTTTTTTCCAACGAATTCTCTTCCCTCCGTCAGTCACCGGTTCATTATAGGATTCTCGCGGCATTCCGAACTTCAAACGACGATATTGCGCCGCGAGTACCGCTCAATCTCGACTCCCTCTGTATATTCGATTTCTTGCGAAGGAAGAAAGCATCGTTTCTTATCGTCTTATATGAAACACAATTTTCCTCCTGCACATGGAATGTTAATCTACAAGGTATTACACAATAGATGTCCTTCGACCCTTTGAGCGAAAAGGGCCGCGAGGGTGCTTTTGTGAAGGTAGCCACCATTGAATTTGAATTTTTTTTAATTACGTTCCTTGAGGATGGATTTTCATCTGTAATTATGATTTTTCTGAAGGATGATATGGTCGATGGACCCTTTTTCCGTGGAAGACATTTTTTATATTAAAAGAATGTAAAATATTTTAGATAGAACAATTAAAAATGTAATTTATTAATATATCTATTTTTATAGATTGTTATACATACGTACATTTGTCTATAAATCACCGAAGGTAATTATAAAAACTTCTAAATTAGGGAATAATTGATAACAAGGGTTCTGTAATCATCTCAACCGTCCCAGTGGACCATATTACGTCACACAAATTAAAATTAGATTCATATATAGATCCATTTCTATATATAGAAATTTATACAATATATAAATTAAACTTTTATAGACAGATTTACCCATAAATATCTCCAACAAATTTCAAGCATTTCTAAATTCACACCAACCGACAAACTCACCATCACATCACCATAACCTTACAAATAAAAAAAAATTATCCATCCCTCCCCTAACAACATCATAATACAAACTGATAACGTTGAACACCTTGAACCCAAGTCACCGTGGGGTCACAGAAAGACAATTATACAAAAAACAATAGCCGTCCACCGTACACACATTCTGTCTCCTTAACTTTCCAACAAACTCACCACTAATCGCCACCGTATTAAACACACCTGTTCTATTTTATTTAACGAAATCTCCACACATTCCTCTTCAAGGTTCGTCGCATAAATCATCATCGACTTCCACGTGGCGGCCGACAGCTCTGAGGGGTTCATTGTTACCAAGCTTCTTCTTCGTAACAAGAAAATTATTTACAACGGCCGTTCCCGTCACCTTTCCCCCTCCTCCCCCCTCCCCTTCTTCCCCTTGTGTTCCTCGTCATTCTCACTCGAATATTGTGAAAACCAAGTCGCGAAGACTCGGCCCGATAGCGTGCCATTATTTTCCGGGAGAGCTACACTTCCGTGTAGATGCACCATTATATCCGGGATCACAATAGCATTCGCGTGTCTCATCCCCCGAGCCTGTGGGTACCCCCCCATTCCCCTTCGTTTTCCCCATTTTCACCCTCTATCCCGCTCCATTATTCCATCCGTTCCCTTTCGTTTCCGTTTCCAGCTGCGCCGATCCATCCTTTCATATTTCGCGCTTCACGCCCACTAGATCGCCTTGTTTACACTATCGTTCTCTCTTTTTCTCTCTTTCTGATTGTGTATGTGTGTGTGTGTGTGTGTGTGTCTGTCTTTGTTTTTGGATTTCTTTCTACGCGGGCATCAACGTGAATCTTTGTGCTCGTTCGACTAATTGTCGCGTTACGTTCGATTTACTGGCTACGGGAATTTAGGTCATTTGCGGGACTCTTTGAAGGGAGATAGGAAAGGGTTGGCGGTGTGTTATACAGGGTGTAACATATCATCGGGGACCCTTTTTTAGGATCGATAGTAAGCACCAAAAGGTGAAAAACGGACCAAGGAAGTTAGGTACGAAAATCACCCCCTATCGAGTTATAACCGCATTTGTAAAAAATTTTTTAAAAATCATATCTCCGAAATGGTACGTCGTAGAGGACCGATTTTGATTGCAATATAACCGGTAGAGACTAAAGTTTATGAAAAAAAATATCCCTATCTACGCAAAGGAAGATTTAGTGAGATTTTTTCAAACCTGCTACGATATAGGTAATCGACGTTGTTTGGATTAAACAAGAATAAATGCTATTTAACAGCAATAACCGCAACAATTATATTTTTTTCTGTTATCTTTGATCTTCTCTGGTTATATTGCAATGAAAACCGCACCTCTCGGACTTACCATTTCGGAGATATAATTTTTTTTAAATTTTTTGCAAATGGGGTTGTATCTCGATAGGGGGTGATTTTCATACCTAACTTCCTTGGTCCGTTTTTCACCTTTTGGTGCGTACTATCGATCCTGAAAAAGGGTCCCCGATGATATGTTACACCCTGTATAATATAATTAACAGTGTGTCATACTCCCTCTGTGCTATAATACTTGATAGTTTTCGTTTAGTGGTGGCAACTTTTTTGAAAATAATTTAAAGTCTGTTCTGGTCCATGAAGTAAAATTTAAATGGCCGCAGTATTTCTGACTGTGTAACGGTAGCATAATAAATCAAAATATATGTATGGCTCAATTTCAATACTTTTTTTTACGAGTTTAATATTTTTTGAAAAATATACTAACTATTTTGTCAAAATATTAATTTTAATATTTCAATTGGATGAATTTGGAGGGATAAGTGTGTTTTGTATTGATTTTTATTGTGTGATTTTTTATAGTTTTGGGTTTAATGGAGAGGGAAAATGTGGAATTGGAATTGTGTCGAAAGTATGGATTTTGGTAAAATCTGGTACAAGAATAGAGACTTTCAGGGAAAAGGTCATTTGTGGTATTGGTGTGGGTAAAGGTTGATATTTAATTTTATAGAATGAAACGTATACTTTGATTTTGCTTGCATGCACGTTGGGATTGAAATTAAATTGTTTATAATTAATGTTTCCTACGTTTAGACGAGGATAAGTGAAATTGAGTTACAAATGCATGTATATGTATACAAATTTCGATACATATAGAAAATATAAATTTAACTTACTAGTATCTGATGTAGGTTGTATTAAATTTCAACTATTTTCTTTTCCAAAACTGAAATCCATCACGTGTTCGATGGCAAAAGATAGTTAATTATATATTTGTTTCTCTAAAACCAGATATGACATATTGGTAAAAATTTATTAAAAATTTATTAAATAGTTACTTATTCCTAACGATTGCTCATTAAAACGTTAGATTTTTAGTTTTTCCACCAAAACATTGAAAAACTACTATGAGTGTATTGTATTCATTTTACTTGTTGTTTACAAGTAGTTAATAACCATTTAAATAAATATAAGTAGGTAAGTTTGCTTTAAATTATTTCACCCATTTCTTCTAAAATGTAAAAATAATGATAAATTTTGTATTTTGAATTGCTTTTTCGATAGAATAACATGTAACGCGATTTCATTTTTTGTTTTTCACGTGCAAGGCGGGTGCAGAAATGTTATCGGGAAAAGGTAGCTCTTATCACGCACACTTCCGGCAATCGATTATTGCACACGCTGTGAATCATTGTTACGTGCAGTTTGTTCTACGGCGTGATGGTTTTCACGTGTGATAGACGGGGAATTAAAATGCAAATCAGTACGTTCGGAATATCTAAAAGTGGATTCCAATTTGTGTTTCCATTTTTAGTAAATTCAGGAATTAGGAAAATCACCTTTCTCGTGTTGCAAACTCATCTTTTTTCCATCTTGATAATGCTTAACCGGTTTTTTCAAACATTATTTGAAGTAGCCGCCATTACAAAAAATGTACCCGTGTATCTTAAATTAATTAAATAAAATATATAACGAATGATATTTTATTTACTAATCAGCACGTTTTTCTAAATTTGATATTTGTAGGAATTTAGAACTTCGCATGTGTTCTAAACACATTTAAAAATGTTCATATGAATAAATTAGAAATACATCGACGAATAATTCGAAAATTGTACAAATAAAATTCTAATTCGATAGGTATTATTATAATATGTGTGCAATAGAGAATACTTGACACCTATCTTAACGATCTACAACCTTAGTAAATTGTTTACTTTACAATTTTATTTTGTAAAAAATCTTCTAAAAAAATCGAAACGTCAAATTAATAATAATTAATCAGTTTTAAATAACAAATCTTAGATCCTTAGGGCAACCGAAATTTATTCTCAATCACATCAAAATTGATATCGATAAATCATTGACACCCATTTCCAAAATATTTCGGAAACGCAAAGTAATCTAGTATTTCTTTTGAATCATTTTCCTAAGCCTTGTTTAACGTTGGAAATCATCGGGGGTGCAGCACCCCCAGTTTTTACGACTGCGTTCACCTATTTCCATCGTTTTTACTTTCCCCTTTACGTTCGACATTCGTGGCCACTGTGTATTCTGTCTTCGCGCAAGATTGTTTTATTATACAGGAATTTCCGCGTAACTTAGTTCCGCGGTAATATATTTTTGAACTACACGCTTATGGAAATTAGATTCCTTTTTGCGGCACGGAAAATACCGGCTTCTCCATTCTTCGTTTGTTATTTCAAATATGCATTTGAAACTTCATACAACCTTGCAACTCATCCGCCCGGAAAAGTGATATTACTATTTGGAACAACCGCTGGCAAACCGTTTTAATAACTGAAAGTTCCTCGGCGTGGATTTTTGACAAATAATATATTCAGTGGAATCCACTTGAATAAAGCGACGTTCTTTATGACGATAATAATTAAGCGAATGAAACCTTGTTTTTTGTTTCGCGTTTGTGGTAGGTTTTCACTTTGAATCGTTCTTCTTTTTTAATTATTTAGAAATCGTGGGTATACACTTGCTGCGTTTTAAAGTCGTTTTATATCACCTTTCCAACAATCGAAATTACTATATTTCAAGCCTGTGAAAATTACAATGATTTCATCATCAGCTAATCGGGAAATCTTTAGCCAGTATTTTTTATTACACTTGTTTCATTGTTTTGTATGAGGAAAATGGAAAACTGCGTGGAATGAATGTAATCAGTGTAATCTTTGATTTGTATAGTACGTAAATATTATTATACAATAATTGAATAGTTTTTAAAATAATTTAATAAAAAATTAGTCCCGTTTAAAATAATAATAAAAGTGTTTCGTTTCAGACGATTTATCAAAAAATGTAATATATTTGCACTTAAAATATATATCAAATAGAAGATTACTAATTATAACGACAATATCGTTAATGTAATGAAAATAAATTAAAAATCCGTTCGTTCTTCAGGATATTATAAATTTATTTTTTATACATTTCCTAGCAACGTATCGCAAATATACTCAAGTAGAACTAAAACATTATAACGAAGAAATAATTTTCTACGCTCTTACGAAGCTACGAAATACTTTGAGCAGATAAAAGTACAACAAAGTTGAAAGTAAATTAATAATGGCTTTTGCTGAGCACACTGAACGTTTGCCATAAATGGAAGTTCAATGAGATTATGATTTATGGAAATGTTACTCGAGTTTTAAGTCTCTCCGCCGTACTAGCAAATTTTCTCTTTTGAATTACGTCACGTTTCTCGACGTTTGTACCTTGAAAACTGAAAGAGATAGATATATGCTAATTTAATATATTATAAGTGGGCTATTAATAGAGAACCTGTCTTGACTTATCGCTATTACCAAATTATTGGTTATGTCATTCTGTTTTGTCAGCGAAAAAAGTCAATTGCACTATTTTTATGATAATTCTAATATTTTAAAAAATATTTAAATTCACCAATTCTTTGTATCTTTTTAGTTGAAGTTTTCATATAAAATTTTCCAATATATACTTTAAATAGGAATTGTTTTAAATTAGTACTTAAGCTTTGAGAAAAAACATTTCGCAATTATAATTTACTTAAAACACACATTAGATAAATAATTTGTTAAAAAATAATGATTAGGCGAATTGTTATAATTTCGATGAATATTTTTAATCATAAATACATATACATTACTAAAATTAAAAATTAAATTTATTATTCCACTCATTGAAACCACATTTTCTTCAATAATTCTCTTTCGCGGACGATTCGCGACCGCGAGGTATCCGCGAACTATCGAAAATAAGTATGCAGGGGAACGAGAGTATCGAAATCTAGCAAACTCGGTGGAATCACCGAAAAGCGCGTAAAAAGCGTTTTAGCCACGGTTAAAACCACCAATTTATTCATTGAATTTCCTGAAATATACGAGGGAGCTGTTAAAATCCGTAAAGTATCCGCGAAACCCTGTTCCACTTCGCATACTTTTGCACGCAAGTAGAGCTGTCTATTTTCCGAAAAAAATGTGTCGAGGTCGCTGGTAAAATCGGAACGCTATGGAAATTTTCGGAATTTTTACGCTGTTCTGAAATTTTTGTAAAATAAATCGCGGTTTTCGGAGAATTTTCTCATCACTTCTCGGAATTTCTGTTTGATTGCAGGTATCATGCGAGATGCAGGTATTTCGTTTGAGAAATTTTACATCGGACCAGCTACGTTAAATTTGCTGTAAATTTAAAAAATTTTTATATTAAAGAATTTGTAAATAAACGCAATTTTGGGCAAATCGTGTTGATTCTACTTGAAAAAAAATTATGATGATATTGGAAGGGTGTACGTGGGTAAGGGTGTTTTTCCGTGAAAATTTCGTACACGAAATTTTTTGCGACACTTTCCTCATATATTTAGAAACCCCGAGATTTCTGCAAATATCTGACCTTTCCATGAAACGTACCGCAAAGCGGAACATGTTCGAAACGTTCGCTGCTTTTTTTATACGTCTTCGTAAAGGTGAACATTTTATTTAATATTTTTATTCTATTAATTACACAAAAAATTACGAAGTTCTCCATTTCCATTAAAAAACGTTTCCTTTCAATCCTTTAATCGTATCTCATCTCTATCCAAAGTGCAAACAATTCCACGTTGGCGTATTTTACGAGGAAAAAAAATTCTTAAAATCAATATACACACACCCTTAACACGTAACACGTGAAAAACCTTATTATGCACCCTCTGCTCCCGGAAGATCTCAATTCGCGTTACATTCCCCTCGCAAATTCCGAGACAATAATCCCTAGGTCAAACCGATTCGAATTTACTCGCAAAAACACGAGTGCAATTACTTACGAAACGCCATTTCCCCCCCAGGTGAATTGCAAATATAATCAAACTTTCCCGCGAGTCATTAATAACCAATCGACATCTCCGCGGGGTGTCGCGTTTATTTCCGTTGAAACCACTGCGTTTGTAATATGTACACATTGTGTCAGGTAATATTATACATACGTTCTTATGTATATGTATACAGGGTGTAACAAAAATACGGGGACCATTTTCCAGAATCGATAGAGATTTTTCGGAAACCTTTTTGCAAACAATTTTTAAAAAATCATATCTCCGAAATGGTACGTCGTAGAGAACCGATTTTTATTTTAATATTTCCGGGAGAGACTAAAGTTTAAACTGAATAAATTTTACCGATCGCTCTAATTATATGTAAAAAATAACTTACTTCTGGCGTTTATTGCGATCTTCAAACTTCAATAATGTTAAAAATAAACAATTTTGTAAACTTGCTTACATATTAATAGATAATATAAAATCAAATTCATCACCATCCACAAGTGAGAACACTATTCTATTTTTCGAAGATTACGTCCTACGTTTCGATCCTGATTTGGATCATCTTGAGGGACAATGTTCTAAAAGAAATTATGTTCTCAACTGTGGATGTATATTTTTTAAATTTTTAATCGGAGACGTACGGCATGACGCGTCCTACTCCCCGCACATGTTAAAGCCTAATGAATTTTATATTATCTATTAATATGTAAGTAAGAGACTAAAGTTTACGAAAAAAAATATCACTATCTACGGAAAGGAAGTGTTAGTGCCCTTAATTTTTCCCAAGTTGTTAAACACCTAATATGATATGGGTAATCGAAGTTGTTTGGATTAAACAAGAATAAGTGCTATTTAATAGCAATAATCGCAGCAATTATATACTTTTTATTATCTTTCATTCTCTCCGTTTATATTTCAATCAAAATCGTTCCTCTACGACGTACTATTTCGGAGATATGATTTTTTAACAATTTTTTACAAAAAGGGTTGTATCTCGATAGGGGGGTGGTTTATTTAACAGCAATAATCGCAGCAATTATATATTTTTTCTATTATCTTTGATCCTCTCCGTTTACATTTCAATCAAAATCGTTTCTCTACGACTTACCATTTCGGAGATATGATTTTTTTTTAAATTTTTTACAAAAAAGGTTGTATCTCTATAGGGGATGGTTTTTAGACAAAACTCTACAGACTTTTTTTTTCATCTTTTCGTGCGTACTATCGATTTTGAAAAACGGGTCCCCCCATTTTTGTTACACCCTGTACATATTCAAGCGCGACGTAAATCGGCTGTGTACAATAATAATTAGTGATAAACTGTCTGTGTCACGCTGACTTCTCGCGAATCACGAACGAACGAGATTTCTCCATACAAACGATCGTCGTCGCGCTATTATCGCGCTTTCCTCGTCTGCGCTAAACGGTTTTCCCGAAAGCCCGTTAATGCACCGTAGACATCAGTTCCTCGTAATTCCGGGTGCATTCGGGACGTGCTTGTTACACGCACATCGATTCTGGGTCAACCACTCGTACCGCGGGCTTCATTTACACCTTCGTTGCGGAATTTACCCGGCGATTTTCCGCGCACGAAAATCTGCGGAATTTACCCGGCGATTTTCCGCGCACGAAAATCTGCGAAATTTTCACCGGCGATTTAAAAACAGACTCTCGTTGGCGATACGTGAATGTGTGTGGGTGTATGGCTGTGTAAGTGTGTGGGTGTTACGGAGTGCATCGTTCGAATAGAAATTAATCCCGTGTTTTTTTTTTTTTACACGTGCAATTGTTTTCGACCTTTTAAGCGAAGATGCAGAGAGAGAGATAGATGGATAGATAGATAATTACAATATTTACGTCCTTGGGATGGACCCTTTAAGGACAATGACAAAAGAGAAAAATAATACAATAAACTTACAACTGGGAATAAAATCAAAATTAAAATTAAAATTAAAATTAAAAACGAAATTAAAATAATACAGAAACTAAAAGCCTGAGAGAAAAAAAAGAGAGATGAAGATAAAACAAAAAGAAGAGGATGCGCAGATGACGGTGAAAAAGAGTAGACAGAGTGATGAGAAAGAAAATGACATATAGAGAGAGAGAGAGATAGATAGATAGATAGATAGATAGATAATTACTTTATTTGCGTCCTAGGGATGGACCCTTTAAGGGCGACAACAAAAGAAAAAATAATACACCAAAAATTACAATTAGGATTAAAATTAAAATTAAAATAATACAGAAAACTAAAGTCTAAGAAAAAAAGAGAGATGAAGAGAAAAGAAAAGAAATGAAAAGTGAGAGAGAGAGAAATTTCCGAGGGGATGGAAGTATCGCTTTACAGACGCGCGAGAAACTCCGTGTCGGAAAGAGAGAAACGGAGAAATGGCAAATACGAAATAAAAATAGTAGAGAATTGCGAATAGACGGGGGAAAAAAGGAGTCAAGCTGTTTCTACCTCTTGGAAATCTGCATAAAACTTTTATGCCCGCGGGGTTACGCTAAAAATGTCTTGACACATAAAGATCCCGTAAAAGATTTGTCAAGCATCCAATTAGGGTCAGGCCTAATTTAACCTTGTTTCCTGGATGACAGTTATCGAAACAGGAACTGACCTTACCGAAATTAGCAGTTATTTGAAGTACATTCGATTTTTTTTTAGATGTTACGCGGTCAGTTAAAAATTATTTTCTACTGTTACGAGAGTTTCTGATTTATTTTATTTATTATACAACTATTTTGATTCATTTTCAGACTTCAATAGTTGCGATGCGCAGAAATTTCTTAGCACTAAAAGTCTCGAAGCGTAGATTTCCAAGGCGTAAGAATTTTCAGGCGCTACAAATTTCTGAGTACTGGAAGTTTCAAAGCTCAGAATTCCAATGCGTCCAAATTTTCAGGCGCCACAAATTTCTGGGTACTGGAAATTTCAAAACTCAGAATTCCAATGGGTCCAAATTTTCAGGCGCCACAAATTTCTGAGTACTGGAAATTTCAAAGCTCAGAACTCCATTGCGACCAAATTTCTGAGTACTGGAAGTTTCAAAGCTGAGAACTCCAATGCGTCCAAATTTTCAGGCGCCACAAATTTCTGAGTACTGGAAATTTCAAAGCACAGAATTCCAAAGCGTGCAAATTTTCGGGCGTCACGAATTCGACTGTGCAGAAATTTTAAGGCACCAAAAATCTGCAGCTGAAAATTCCAATGTGTACAAATTTCTCAGGCACCAAAATTCCAAATCGCAAAAATATCTCTGCACCAAGAAAATTCTAAAAGTGTTTCCACATCAATTTTTTCTCTTATTTCCTGCTCGACATCGCCCTTTTCTTGATTCGAAAAAAATTACGTAAATTCAAATCCAACAAAATTTATATCCCTGGAATTACCTTTACCGTTTCTCCGTTACGTAATATTTTCCCCAAGTAAAACAGAAGTTAGATTACGGGGGTGGAGGTTGAAAGATGTAGGAACAAGAGCTAAAGAAAAACGAAAGATAGCCATCTCCATGTTCATATTCATCGATCGCTTTTATCCTACATGCAGAGTTGGGTATTATTGAAAAAATAAAAGGCGACCCGTGACTTCTGTCTATATGCTCACGCCCCAAAGGCTGAATAGTATATGTGCCTTCTGCTCTTTCCTTTTCCATTGTTCCTTTACGACGAATAGTTTCCAGACGGAGTAAAAGGCGAGGCAAACGTGACTTTTTACTCGGCCGCCTAGAGATATGAATTTACACGGGAACTTCCTTTGTTTGAATTTCATATCGGTACGCGCCGCTGATAAAACGCGATTTTACCGATTCTTTAACGTCGCCGGTTTTATTGGGATTTCAATTCGAAGGCAGATTGGTCGTAACGGAATTGTATTGGTAAGGAAAAACACAGGATGCTATCGCAACTTATCAGTTGATATTGAAAATGTGCCGTTATGGCACGATCGAAACGTAATTGCGTAAGATTTTAAAGTTCTTTCTCATAAATTGGTAATTACACTTCGGTTAATAAGTCACGCTTATGGAAAATGTAATTAAGGTTCGGTGGATTGGTCACGTGAACGGAAGTCTGGGTACTATTGTATGTTAGTATAATAATAGTATAATAATTGTGACAACGTTGGAAAACAGGAACACTAAAAATATTCACACATTTATCGTTTAACAAAACATTGTTGTATGATTCAAATTGGGACACAGATTTTTGAAAAAAACAAAACAATTCAAAACTAAACTATATAATGTAAATTTATATATTTATATACATACTTATATATATGCATATATTTTGGTGTGGAGACATTTTTTTGAATTTTTGGGCGCAGAGATATTTCTACGCATTTCACATTTCTACGCATTAGCATTCAGAGCTTTGTTCGTTTAACAAAACATTGTTGTACCATTCAAATTAAGACACCGATTTTTTGGAAAAAACAAAACAATTCAAAACTAAACTATATAATGTAAATTCATATATTTATATACTTATATACTATATACATATACTTTGGTATGGAAAGACTTTTTTTAATTTTTTGGCGCAGAGATATTTCTACGCATTTCACATTTCTACGCATTAACATTCAGAGCTTTGAAACTATAGTTATAGTTATTGTATATACAGTTATAGTTATATATATGTATATAGTTATAGTTATAGTTATATATATGTTCGAAGCGCAGATTTCCAAAGCGTAAGAATTTTCAGGCGCTACAAATTTCTTAGCACCGCAAGTTTCAAAGCTCTGAATGTTAATGCGTAGAAATATCTCTGCGCCAAAAAATTTAAAAAAGTGTTTCTATACCAATTATATATATACATATAATTTTAGATAAATTGCAAAATTAATAACTTCACGCACAATATCTTCAAGTTACAAACGTAAACACCATTTCAATCGTACTTATCACCAAAATTTCCCAACAATGTTTCCACCTGAAAAATACAACATCACCACACCATTCCACACCTACACACGCGTCCCAACTGTACAAAAAAAGTCACAAACAAACGTCCAAAGGTTGCCCATCAAAATCTATCGTCCCGAGAAAAACATTTCCACCAATCTAACGCAGCAAATCCCTGACGACCGAATAATAATTATTCCCAAGACGCAAACATCGTTAGCCGAGTAACGATCCACCCACGCGGTTATTACCGCGAATCGACCCCCCATTGGACGTAGATATAATTACGATAATACGCGGTCTTCCTGCACCACGTCGACGAAGATCGTATCATCGCCGGGCAACTCGGACACGCTCCCCACGTCGAACTTCCTTCTCGTTCACCCTCTGGCCGCTTCTCGAATCGAGAAGGAAATTTCATTGTTTTCCACCTCCCCGCGGCGAAATCCCGAGCGTTCGCAGGTAGGGAATAAAGGTAGGGTGAGATAAAAAAAAGAAAAAAAAAACAGGGCTTCGAACCGAAACCGAAAATCAGAAAAAACCATTATTTTTGTCGGAACGAAAACCGGAACCGAACCAATATTAAATTTATAAAATGTATACGATTATTTTATATAATGTATACTTCTATTACCAATTGTTATACCAACGTGTTATTAATTATTGCTATTCTTACTTATATTATACTTATTTTTATATATTATTGTATCAATTTATGTAGTACGCGTTCTACGAAAGAATTAATAAAATGTATTAAACTACGATAGAAAATAAATTTCAAAATTAATTACTCGAAACTGAACGAAAACCGAATCAAACAAAAATTACGGTTCGAAGCCCTGGAAAAAAAAGGGTCGAAAGGGAGGGTGATGACTTCGATAAAGTGGTATCTATACATATAATCACGCTGGGTCGGATATTATTTCCGTCTGTCGGGAAACACGGTCGTTCGTTTTTCACCGGCGTGCTTCTTTGACCCTTATTTCACCCTTTCCTTTTTACCTTCGAGGTCGTAGTAATAAACGCTTTGTCGGGCTCGACGTGCTCTCTTCGTTTAAACGGTGTCTCCCGTTCGTAGATATCGCGTCGTAAATTACATTCTCTGTATAAACAAGTGGCTTCTGAAGAGATCCGATTTTCACCCTGTATTCTTTGAGATTAATCGGGTTTCTTTGACCCCCCCCCCCCCTCCCTCCTCGCTAACCTTTGCCGGAGGAATTGAGAGCACTCGAATCGAAATATTTTCGTTCGGCGTTCGTTTGAAGATGTCGCAACTACGACGGGATCGGTTTCCTCTCTATCAATTAACTGGCGATTAATTTGTAAGCCGAACTAATTAGTAGTGTCTGAGGGCGAGGGGAGTTTAAGTTATGAGGGAAGACGGAACGTTACTTTTAGCTAATTCTCTCGCTCGCCGGGGCTATCGATGGTAATTCGATATTTTTAAGTGGAATACGAGAGTGAAATAACGATGGGAAATGTGATGGCGGTTATTTTAACCGACTCCGATAATATTTATTGTAATTTAATGAGTATTAAACAGATTCTTACGATTACTTATAGTCGGCGGGGATATTCTAATTGCCCTGTCGTTAATTCGATATTTCCATTTTCATATGTGCCACGATTGGAGATATAGGGGAAATTAATTGGATTGTGAGGTATTTTTAAAGAATCGAGTGCAATGACTTTCTATGAATGATTATGGCAGATATAGGCTACTCTCCTTTATAGTTGAATATTGTTTTTAGATATAGTTTAATACTAAATCTGCGAAAGTGGGTTCTAAATTTCTTAGCTACTTTTTATTTTTTATGTGTAACGTCGATCTTGATAAATGGTCCCCATGTTTTGTTACATCCTGTACACCGGAATAGGGAGAATAGATTAACCCCTTGCACTACAATTTATTTTCAGACTAAATTATCCTGGTATACAATTGAATTTGTTTAGTAAATGCTGTATGTTAAGGATTTATATACACATACATATTAACACTAAATGTATGGACAATTTAAAATATACACATATTCCCATCAAATTCATAAAAATGATGATTTTTGCAATTGAATCCACGTAACAATTAATTTTACATAAAAAAACTGTATTTCTCTTCCTTTAATTAAGCAAATTAACGTTTCATGCAAACATTTCATTGAAAAGTTAAAAAAACAGTAGTTTAATCTGCCTTTCTAGGTTTACTGTTAAAAAGGGAACAGTGTCGTTAATATTTTTTTCTATTTAACCCCTTGCACTGCGATGACGAGTACAGCTCGTCATTGCCTTTTTCGCCACGAGCTGGACTCGTCATTTCGCTACAAAAAGTTAAGAAGATTTGCAAACCGTTAGTTAGTTTACGTCCCAACAACAAAAACGTTCGTTTGTTTCATCCCGTTACCACGCGATACTTTGTCCCCGTATTTTTCTCTTTAACTATCCGTCCATCCTGCTTCGATAAATGCTTTGCCAAAGATTATGCCGTTCGCCTGACTCGACTGTAACGTTCCATAAATTACATTCCTGTACGTAAGAAAACGCGGGCTTTTGACACATTCCGAAAAATGTTACGCCGCATCGCGACATTCCACACATTCCGCGAATTCTTTTGCCGGGTTCTTCTTTTATTCCGGACGAACGTGATTTACATTGCCCGTGCAAACGTAATTTCTACGTAGTAGATGTTATTATTATTATTATTATTATTATTATTATCACAATTTTAAAAGGGAATTTTATAAAAATTTCTTTTTAATCCTAAAGGATTATTTGATCCTGTTGACTGTAAAAATATTAAGTGAAAAATTACTAAAATTAAAATAATTGGTAGTTATTTGGCATGATTACGTTTTACTTATTAATACAATCGTGATCGTTGACGTGAATTCACGTCATTTTGATAATAGACAAGTATTCTATCTACTATAAAGCAAGTATACAAATCATAATAATTTTTTTATTTTAAACACGACATAAGTAATAGCAAGGTTGATATTTAAATAATTAATTTTATAGTTTTTATGCTTATTGTAATGATACAGGTTTGCGGCAACCAGCTTCAGAATTTCATTATTTTCATTATTTTCATTTTTTTCGCAGGTACTCGGTATTACGAACGGAAAGAATTTCCCGGTCTCGAATGTGTTGAATTAAGTACTTTTCACTTACGCTTGAGAGTCTGACGTGGTCATCGTTTTTCACGATATTTCTCTGTTTTTCTACCTTCCCACGAGAGGAAACACAATTTGCCCGGAAATTAGCGGAAACTTATTTTGATTCGTCTCGCCGGAACAGTTTGTAATTATCTGTGCATTCCAAGGTGGTCTCACACTTTTTCCCAGAAGTTTATGTGCACACATACATATATGTATAATGTATATGTAGATACAAATACCGCATTAACAATGTCGGAACGTTTTGGAATTCTCGCGACCAGAGTCTCGTTACAAAAAGTTTAATTTCAAGATAAGATCTCTATATTAAAATAGATATAAAACAAATTGACGATTATTCGTAACTAAACAAAAAAACTATAATCTATAATGTTGCAAAAATGATAAAAATAATCTAAAGTCTCACATCAGTTCCATATCTGAACCCTTGTCGATTTTTCGAAACTCACTCTTAAAACAAAATCAATTACAAAATATGTATAACAACTAATATACTCCAATACATATGTATATGTATGACAACTGTGGAAACTAAACAAAAAAGCTATTGCAAAGTATTATCACATTAATTAATCTCTACCTAATCCACAACATTGCAAAAATTATGAAAATAATCCAGAATCTCGATTCAATATCTGGACCCTTATCCAAATTTTCGAAACTTCCCCTTAAAACAAAAACCAATTACAAAATATAACAACCAATATACCCAGAAAATATAAACCACACGCAAAAAAGAAATCACGATAAACTAGTCCACTCATTACGTATGCAAATCTCTCCGCTAACATCTCCCAAGTATCCCGGACACATTTCTTACGTTTCATCCCTCGGGAAACGGAGTCTTCGCACGTTCCAAAAAAACATGAAAAATAAAAAACAATTCACAGTGTCCCCGTGGTTGACGGACGGGATAAAAGTGAGTCGCGGGGAATTCAATCAGCGCGTATAGAAATTTATTTCCGAATAAAAGGCTCCTGTAGGATGTCGGCCGGGACCGTATGACTTCCCGCGTGAAATATACGCGACAGAATGAGGAATATAAGATCGCTGCGGAGCGGACAGAACGGTATAAAGGTATTGTCGGGAAGAAAACTATGAATATCAAAAAAGCTATGCAGCATCGGGAATGACGTACAGCATCGATCTGCCGCGGGAATCCATTTAGCCCACCTACGGTGTACTACCGGCGGCTGCATTTATTTTCACGAAGGGAAAACCCCCCGGTGCAATGTAGATCCTGATTGATGTCTACCGCTTTTTGTTATCCGACGGAGAACACTGACGCGTGTTGAAGAACGTCGATCGCTGACTGCGCTTCTTCCACCCTACCCCCCCTTCATCTCCACTCCCCCCCTTTATCGTTCAAATTCATCTTTTTGTTTCCTTTTCTCGTTCATCCCGTCGTTGTACTTTGTATTTTTCAGGGGCCGACTCAGGCTGAAAAACACTTTTTGATGAAATTTTTTGAGACCTTTTGTGGTTATCTGAGTGTGTGGTGCGGAATATACAGGGTGTAACAACAATTCTGGGACACTTTAGGTTTGTGGATAGAACGCATAATAATAAGAAAAAAAAGTTTTATAAGATGTGGGCGCAACCCAACCCCTTTCGAGATACAACCCCTTTTGTAAAAAATGTTTAAAAAATCATATCTCCGAAATGGTACGTCGTAGAAGACCCGTTTTGATTGCAATATAACCGGAGAAGATCAAAGATAATAGAAAAAATATAATTGCTGCGATTATTGCTGTTAAATAGCATTTATTCTTGTTTAATCCAAACAACGTCGATTACCTATATCGTAGCAGGTTTGTAACAACTTGGGAAAAATTGAGGGCATTTACTAAATCTTCCTTTGCGTAGATAGTGATATTTTTTTTTGTAAACTTTAGCCTCTTCCGGTTATATTGCAATCAAAATCGGTCCTCTACGACGTACCATTTCGGAGATATGATTTTTTAAAAATTAGTTTACAAAAGAGGTTGTATCTCGATAGGGGGTGGGTTGCGCCCACAACTTATAAGACTTTTTTTTCTTATTTTTATGCGTTCTATCCATAAACCTAAAGTGTCCCAGAATTTTTGTTACACCCTGTATATCCCTGGGGGAGTGTAATGTGATGGATAAATAATTAGAGGATGACGGGTGATGAAATGATTATGAAGATTTTGATAAAAATTTGTGACAGTTAAATAAATTTCTTTAATTTATGTTTAAAACGGTTATCGTTTAACCCTTTGCATTCGAAGGCTCCGCTAAAATTTGTGTTCAAACTCGAGGGCTCCGCTGTGGAGACAATGCGAATAACTTTTCAGTTCATAACATCAGGACAAAAACAAATCGTAAAAGTATTGTGTATACAATACTCTTGGTGATAGAAGACCACAACATTATTTACTTATATATGAATATGATTTTTCTATTGCAATTGTGTCGAGTTGCTGATACTATCAATGAAAAAATCTTCTAGTGCAAAGGGTTAATTTGAATTGGTCAAGAAATCGAAATTGCAGGAAATCTTAGAGAATTGTAACTGAACTTGTATTCTTATTACTGCAAGGAACAGTAGAGGGATTAAAAATTTAATTACTAAAGTAATCTTTTCTCGATTAGGATAAATGAATCTTGAATTTTTAATGGTACAAGAAGTTGCGGTGGGTCAAAGGTTAATATGGCTTGATAAATTGATCGATTTATGAAAAATGTGGAACGCGTTTTAAAAATATCATTTTTAATAACTTTATCACTCTATTTTTAACAGCCTAACAGGGAACTTGTCCACATTGTATTATAGAACGTATAGAAATTATTAAATATTACTCTGCAAATCAATAACGAAATTAACATTCAAATATCCTAATGCCACAGTCCTAAATTACTTTATTTTGAAAAACAACATCCAAAAAAAGCAAATTCTCAACGAAATTCGACCGTTCGCTGCTCAGAGATACAATAACCCGTTTTTCATTCTTAACAAAAATATTCCACGTTTTATATTTCATGTTTTAAACGCGAAAAGTCAACAAAAGTAGAAAGTTATCGAGCTTCGGAGCCCGTTCGCGAGTTCCGACTCACCCTGTACATTTCGAATTCGCCGCCGGGAATGTGAAAATAATTACCAACGCCGTTCGTATCGAGGTCGGAAGTGTTTTTTCAGAATTGTGTAACCCCTTTTTAACGAGATGAAAATTTCATACAGAGGGAAGGAATGTTTCATCATCCGTCCCGCGGCTAGATTACCCAAGACCGTTTATTTGCGTACACCACAGACACACACACACACACACACACACACAGAGAAAAATTGTATGACAGCCTCACAATATTACAATCAACGTTATGAAAATAAAAATACATGTAGACGGCGATACAGAACAATTCAAGATAATATCATGTATTTTATTCGGAGTAACAATTTGCCTGTTTTTCCGAACTTATTTTCACATAGCTTCGTTTCCAAGGATAGAAATTAGATTTATAACCATCTCGAATGAATAATTCTTAATCATCGTAATATCCATTTATCCCATACAAAATTATTTAAATTTTTTTTCATGTCAAGACGTTATAAATTATTAAACTAAATGATTTTTATTATATTTATTCTAATTATTATAATAATGTTCTATATTACATGTTCTATATTAGAATAATGTTCTCACCTGTGGATGGTGATATATACAAATGTACACTATAATTTAATATGTAAGTAATTTTAACTTTTATATACACATATCACTTTTGAAGTTTGAAGATCGTAATAAAAGACCAAGTAAGTTATTTTTTACACAAAACGTTATAAATTATAATTTAAAATAAGTGGAATATCGAAATGAAAACAACGTAAATAAATGTGTTGGATAAATATAATGAGAAAGGAGAAAGAAAGAGAATTTATTAAATTGGCGGAATATTTGTCGATGAAATTGAGGAGAAAGGGAAACAAAAGCGAAACGAGTGCCGGTGAATTGGAAGACGCGACGATATCAAACATCAAGAGGAATTGGAATACCTTTTGGCAAAGTACGTACTTGACGTGTGCAGACGACAAATCACTCTGTCTGTGTTGAAAGTTTGTTTTCACCTGACGTAACAATTTCTCGATCGATGCTACGCATTTGTCTAAATGGCGGAAAATGGAGTCATAGGGAATATCAATTGTATGGAAAAATACATTTTATTTATGAGTACATTGCCGTTCATATGTCACGGGGTACGAATGAATTCGATAGACATCTGATAAAACTGATTTTTTTTAATACTAAAACTGACACTAGAGGGTTATACCAAGCCGTGTTTTTTTAGCAAAGTCTTTTTGAAATTGCATAGAGTGTTTGATATTTTAAAAATGTAGTTGTATTTTCAGCAACGTGGCGTTTGAAAGTTTAGATAGTTCACTAAAAATTCTGAGGCGTAGAAATTTTCCGACCATCAAATGTAAAAAGCACAGAAATTTCAGGCGCCGAAAGTTTGATAGATCAGAACTTCCATGCGTAGAAATTTTAGGCGTCAAAAATCTCAAAGCTCAGAATTTTCATGCGTAGAAATTTCACGCGTCAGAAAACTGAAATCTCGAATTTCCATGCGTAGAAATTTCCCACGTTAGAAGTCTCAAATCTCTAAATACCCATGCGTAGAAATTTCAGGCGCCGAAAGTTTCTTAGATCAGAATTTCCATGCGTAGAAATTTCACGTACCAGAAAACTGAAATCTCGAATTTCCATGCGTCGAAATTTCACGATCCAAAAGTCTCAAAGCTCAGAATTTCCATGCGTAGAAATTTCAGGCACCAGAAGTCTCAAACCTCAGAATTTCCATGCATAGTAATTTCCCATTTAAAAAACTCTGATCTCGAATTTGCAAGTATAGAAATTTCACGGGCCAGAAATCCCAAATTTCGAAATTCCTATGCGTAGAAATTTCTCGCGCCAGAAGTGTCAAAGTTCAACATTTCAATCGAAGGGGCAAAGACAAGTGCACAACAATTAATAACTCAGTTAAATATTTTACAAAATACAAACGTATAATTTGGCTAAAAAATAATAACCTGTGACCGTCACTCTCGCGAAGTACGCATGATATTTCAAATTTAAAAAAATGATACAATAAAACCTACATTTTCATTCTATTTAATTACCAATGATAGACTTTATCAAAGTACCCGCAATTATTTGGCGCACATACCTAACGCACACAACTAAAACGTTCTCCAGCGCGTAATTAAAACTGAAAAATCCCAATTAATTTTAATTTCATCCAAATAATTGCTATTTACACAAAATCTTTTTTCCAATCAACCATAAGAATAAACGTCGAACGACCAATGAGTTTCGAAGCCATTAACCACGTGAATTAATTCGCAAAGAAACGGGTTTGCACATTGAGGGCGATTTTGAATGGTTACAGCATTTGCAATCGATGTCATTTAAATTGACCGATTAATAGTCAGTTGCGTTCAATCAGAACGCCCCCCGTTTGAACATCTCTCTCTCCCCCCCATCCCCTCCCATTCCACCCCCGAATGGTACCACGTTGTAACAATCGTTTAAAAACAACAAAAAATCCAGGGGTCGTTTATGAAGGTGGAGAGAAAAAAAAAATTGATATTGAAAAGCCAACGCCGACGACGCGTCCACCGCTCTTCAGACACGTATGTGTGTGTATTTTTTTATCATCGATTTTTAGTTTTAACGAGAGACTGACACGCCTGGGCTAACGGATCCCCAGTCGCAGGTGTAATGAGTGGATTTCGAAAATAGCGAGCTCGATCAAAAAACCGGAGGTGCGTTAAAAAATCAATTAAAAATCTGCCCACTAACGGCCAGCTGCTGTGACAATGATTATTCGAAATTTAGAAAATAAAAAGCAATAAAAGTGATGAAAAAGTACTCGATGAATTGTGGCATTTAAAAAAAAATAGGTGATACGCGTTTAACGGTGTTTTTGGTATATTTTTTTGGTATAATTTCCGAGAAATTTGCGACTGTCGAAATTCGCCCATATTTCAGAATAAATTCTTTGTCCCCTGACGTAATAGTATGCGAACGCGCCGCATATTTCTGAATGTGTTGTCAGGCAAATGTTGTTTCCTTTTTGAACCGTTCGCAATAATACATTTTCTGGATTCCGCGAGAATCTACGTAGCGGAAAATTGCGAATCAGAAACGGTGGCCAACTGTTTCGCACATTCTTTCGCGATAATTATTTCTACGTGTTACCCGACAAAATACCGCACTTGTATAACCTTCCTTTTAAATATAGCAAACCGAATTTAATCATGGACATGGTAAAAGGCCACTTCCTTTCCCAAGTGTTCGTGATAATACATTTTCGAAAATCCTCGTAATTCTACGTCGCGGAAAATAGAGAATTCGGAAGCAGTCGCAAGCTATTTCACACACACATACACACACACACTTTTACGATAATTACTTCACCCTATCGCCAGACGAACAGAAGTGCGTGATAATGTCTTCAAACGTTACAAACCGAATTGAATCGCGGAAGGGTCTAAAGAGACAAGTCAAATATCACGGAAATAGATTGTCAAAGAGACGGACGGAGAGTAAAGTCGGTAGAATAGAAACCGGAAGCCCGGACGGGAAAATAATCAATTGTGAAAAACAAAGAAACGTAACTGGAGTGCCGTAGGAAACGGAAAAGAAACGACGATGGCGAAAGTGGGAAGAAAGATCGATTTAATTGCTAGCCCCACTTTGCCGGGAATTCAGCAGCTCGAGATCAACAGAATGTTTCGGAACTTCAAACAATGCCGCCCATTCGACACGTCGACGTCGACGTCGACGGATTCGTTCCGAGCAACGTCCCGGAGCTCTTTAACCGTCAATCCGGAAATCACAGCCGACTCCCGTTTTCCCGGTCGAAAATTCCCGCAAGGATGCGGATCGTGCTCCGAGGCACATTTAACACTGTTACAACGCTGATTCCGGCGAACCTTCACCTTTACGACCCTTTGGAAACGGAATTAAGGGCGTACGCAATGAAACCAGTGACGGTGGAATTTTTTATTACGGGAAAAGTGAGGAATTGGTAGATTATGGATTATTATATGATTATATGGTGTAACTTAAGATTTTTAATTCCTTGGCTTACTTAACGGTCTACTTAACTTAACTTGGCTTACTTAACATAAACGAGTTGAAATTTATTACGAGTCAAACGAAAAAGAAGAAAAAGAAGGTAAACGAAACTAATAACATAGCATGAAAACATGGATTTAATCTAAAAAAGGAATTTTAAACTTTCATTTACCCTTCAACTTAGTTAACAATTTTATAAATAACTTTTGGTTAGTCAGCATGACGTTTCGGTACCTGATTTGGTCCATATTCATATGCGAAAATCCATATTGTTCATAAAATTATAACCTAAAATTATATTTGAAAATTAAATGTATAATTAAACTTTTCTTCTATATGTCAACCATCTGAAATATCCATCGTTAATTTTATGTTAATAAGGGTACAATATGTAATCACTAGATAATTTATTACGATGAATTTTCATTTTTAACCACTCATCTCGTAAGTAAACTAATTCTTATTCAATATAAATCAATAAGTCGGTCAAGAATAAAATTATTTAGTTATTTAGATTATATGGTGTGGATGTTAAGAATTGGGATGCTGAAATATTTTGTTACTATTTCCTTATGAAATGCGGCGATTAGGAATTTTTGGTTACGGGGAACGTAAGGAATTGGTAGATTATGGAAAAATATACGATTATATGGTGCGATTCTAATAAAAAATTGGGACACTTAAATGTTTTGATACTATTTTTTACAGAATACTGTGATTAGCAATTTTTTATTACGGGAAATTTGAGGAATTGGTAGATTATGGGTAATTATGCGATTATATGGTGCGGTTATTATAAAAAATTGAAATAAGTACTTGTATATTTAGTAATTAGTTTTTTGCAAAATCCGGTGATTAGGAATTTTTTATTACAGGAAATTTGAGGAATTGGTATATTGTGAATAATTATACGATCACTTATATAGTGCGATTCTAATAAAAAGTTGGATCATTTAAATATTTTGTTACTGTTTTTTACGGAATGCTGTGATTAGGAATGTTTGGTTACGGGGAATATGAAAAATCATTATATCATGGATGATTATCGGAATATGAAATATGGTTTCCATAAAAAATAGGGACACTTAAATAATTTATTTCTATTTTAAACAGAATCCATCGATTAGGAATTTTTGATTACCTGGAATATGAGAAATCAATAGATCACAGAAGATTTTCCAAATACATTAGGCGGTTCCCATAAAAACCTCGACACCTGAATATTTTGTTACTATTTTTTTCCACAATTTGCAAAAGCGGGAGACGGAAGGATTTACGTGAGAGACACCTGCCCATATGCAACCTGCGTTACATCTCCCAGCGACTACTGACCTACATACTTTCTTATCGATAATCCGACGACCCTTATTTAGCTGACCACGTTCGTGATAAGAAATTAATATCCAACGGTATCATTTATGCACACCGGAAAAAAAAAAGGTCACCTATACCAAGTATTCCTGATATCAAAAATAGCTTGACGATCGTCATTCAATTATTCCCAATTAACGTCCAAGACCGAGTACGAACTTTCGAGTACCGTTTAAAAACAAATACCGAACGAATACAAATATTTTCATATGTACTATAGTAACAAATAGAAGGCTCTCGGTATTTTTACCGGTGTGAGATATGCTATTGAGGAATATTTTATGATATTGCACGTCGTGTATTTCGGTTTTCAAGGGTTTTGGTATCATTTTCACGGATATAGATACCGATACCGAAAATATTGAGGTTTTCGATTCCCATACGGGATATGACCTAGTGGATCGATGAATTATTTCGCAGGAGTCTCGATTCGTTAACGGGATCTATTTTTTCTTTCATTATTATTGTTTGTATAGGTGAATTATGTCGAATGCTTAATTAGATTTTATTATTATTTTCTTGGTAATAAGATATTTGGTTATTTTACGAGTAAAATATAATTACGAACGAATATTACGTAATTGTATCACATGTTCGATGTTATTCAATGAAATTAATCAGTTGACTTCGAGTGTTTTCCATTATTTCCGATGTTTTTATAAAACCGGTGCCGGCGTTTCGATGTTTCTTGAATTTATGTCCGGCGGTTTATATTTTGATCGGCGGGATTTCGTGAACGGCGGATGCTTGAAATAAACAGCGAGATCGATGCTATCAATAATTGTGAAAAATTGAAGCGGTAAGATGTATCGCTATATTAGAGACGTCTAGCTGGTGAAATATTAGACCGTTACACACTAAAGTTTCATTAAGGAATAGATTGCCGTTTCTAAATTGAAAATAGATACACTTAATATAGGTATATCATATAAGTCTGCGGAATATGATAATAAATCTACATCTATAGTGTGTACCTAAAGGTTTGAAATTAATGAACGTCATTAGTTTCAAAGGATGGAAATTTCTTGGCAGAAAAAAATTGCAGAGCTCAGAATTTTGTAGTAATAGGAACGTATAGTTGCTAAAAATATCAAGGCACAACAATTTCGGGGCACCAAATGTTTCAAAATTGAGAATTTCAATGCGTAGAAATTTTCAGGTGCCTCAAATTCAAAAGCTTAGAAATTTCTCGGCGTCAGAAATCTGAAATTTCAAAATTCCATGGCGTAGGAATTTTCAAGCGATACAAATTTCAAACCACAGAAATTTCGGGTCACCAAAATTCTTCAGGTTCGGAATTCCACGGCGTAAAAATTTTGTCTAGCTGAAATTTCTTAATATAGATACAATATATTAGTATATTATATGTATATATAAATTTACAAAATATCAGATTGAATTTATATCTACAGTACGTCGAAACAGACACTCACATTATTTTACGTAGAAATATGAAAATAACTTTCGTAATATAACTCAAATTGTAGTTTTCTTATTGGTAATTAAATGAAATATAAAAATTCCTGCCACGTTTATCATTAATCACCATAAAACTCTTATCTCCCATTTTTTCACTCCTACACTTACAAGATAAATACCCAGCATAATTTATCTCAAACAAATTTCCACGTGAAAAACATTTCCATTTCGAACGAAGAGTCTCTTATTTATTTTCACACTGTTTAATTTCGATACAATTTCAACGGGATTCCTTTGTAACTGAACTCTTAAATTTACCGATCGTTTTTGAAGTATAATTATTGAACTACTTACTTCAGCCTTTTTATCGATCAAAAACCTTTAATGAAAAATTGAAATTACATATAACTAAAAGTAGTTAGATCGTTACAGAGGCCAGTGTAAATTTATTAATAATTATATTTAAGAACAATCGTTAAAATTAAAGACTTTATAACTAAAAGTGATACAAATTTAAAAACTCACCCATCCACAGTGGGGAACCGATTTATTTTAACTGAAAAATTGGTCCAACGTTCCTTTTTGACGTTTCATAATGTGTAACCGATAAGACGTGTTTTGCTGTTAGTCTCCAATTAATATACATCCACAGTAGGGAACTTAGTTTTATGAAAAGGTTCCCTGAAGAGGGTCCCAAAAAGGACCGAAACGTTGGACCAATTTTTCAGTTAAAATAAATCGTTCCCCACTGTGGATGGGTGAGTTTTTATAATTTATATCACTTTTAGTTATATGTAATTTCAATTTTTCATTAAAGGATTTTGATGGATAAAAAGGCCGAAGTATGTAGTTCAATAATTGAGCCGTTTATTTTGAAAGTGGCCCAACTCCATTTATCTTCAAATCGAGATATTTAAGGGTTTGCGTTTCAATGAATTTAAAAATGTACGTATGTATAGGATACTAATGAGTCATACTGCTTAAGTGTATCTAAGGGTGTGAAATTTATAGTTCTTATTAAAATAGTGGCAATTATTAAGTGAATAATACGCGTTTTCTTATCAAGAATGGAGTTAGGCCACTTTGAAAATTAACAACCAGATTCATTATAAAACTTGAAGGTGCCCAAGTCCATTCAACATAATTTAAGATGCTTCAAATTGAAAAAAAAAGAACAATACTGAATTTATTTTACATATCTTTAAAACACTTTGGAAACAAAATTTCTGCGGTTCATTTCCGAAATGACGATAGATCGTCGTAATTTATCGCGACTCTAATTCTCATCATTTTCATAAGAAGTCTTTAACGCGGCGAACAAAGCTGTACATGCTTCGTTGGCTTCAGCGAGCTTTCCACAATGGAATCACGTTTGACGCGAGACAAAGGTTTGGAATTATGTGTTTGCGTTACCTCAAAGAGCGACGTCGTATAATGCGCCGCCGTTACAAGTTAAACCGCTGTTAAACACGTTACGTGTGCAACGAAGTATTAGTTTTAACGGCGAGAGATGGCCGCGGCTGTTTAATTAGGCGACTATTTTACCGGACACGATACGGTTGAACGTGTCTCCCACGAGTGCATGAATCATTGACATTACACACGCATTAGCGGCGGCACAATAGAACCCGTGTGCGAGTAATCTGATTCATACGGAGCTGCCTCTGGTTCGGGAGACTGGGGAATTCCCCCTTGAATCCCGTCGACGATTCGCCGATATAGTTTTTGCAAATCTTATCCAGTTGATTGCATGGAGAAGAATTTTTATTTTTTATGTGCAACGTCGTTTTGGGAAATAAAATATATTGGAAATGTGCTGGATATGTCTTTTATATTAATTATTGTTTTTCTTTAAAATTTTTATACATATATTTGTTTATTAATAATATAATAAACAAATATATACAAATTTTAAAGAAAAACAATAATTAATATAACTAATAATAATTAATAATTAATAATAAAATAAACAAATATATACAAATTTTAAAGAAAAACAATAATTAATATAAATTATATTCATTTACGTTCCAATTAAATGATATTAGGTGGTTTGAGCTGTTGGAATAATTAACGAGGATAAATGATAATGTTATGAGGGAAGAGTATGTGTGTAATAAATAGATAATACATTTTTTGAAATTTCTTTGGTACTTTGGAAATTAGTTTTGGATACCTAAGGTAAGATATTCTTAATTTAAAGAACGCTGGTGAAATGTTATAGTGACGTTTAACAAGATGAAACTTTGTTTATTTTGGCGAAAGAGAATCGAGAATTGAGAGATTTCTGGGTTAAAAGGTTAGTGTATTATAAGGAGTTTGGGTTAAAACACGTGGTCAATTTATTGATGTTTGAAAACTGGCATTTTTCCCCAAAATAGAGTTTCTGGTGACTTTTCTAATTTTCTTGCTCCCTGTCCAAATTTAAAAATTACCTGACTATACCGTAGGTTGACTGTTTCAATTTCATTTTCTTTGAAATCCCCTATGCAGCTTTTTTCAGCTGTACAATACGAAAAAAATACATTTTCGAATTCATTTCCCTCAAAATCGAAAAAACCTCCTGTCTTTTCTGAAAATCGAATAAGAACGCAGAAATCCTTAAGGGAACTCGTCGCAAGTTAACTCCATCGGGGAATCGTACGCTTAGAAATATTATTTCCGCAGTTCCCATAGAAAAAAAAGTAATTGGTTCAATTTGCAATTACACTCAAATCGACGAATCGCTCACAATCGCGCGACGGCCCTTTAAAAAGATTCCGCGTAAAATCCGCGACTACAATTTCCCGTCCCGTTAACAATCGCTAAAAGTCCGCAATCAGACGGCGGCAAGATGGCGGTGAACAATTAAAACGAAAAAAAAAACAACAAAACGCGCAACACGTTCGCGTTTCCGTAAGTAGTGGATGTCCGCCTCTTAACGGCCCACCGAAGGGAAACGAGGGGAAACAAGTCAGACGGGGGGGACGGAGCGACGAAAGTCAGCCATTACGACGGCGTAATTATTACATCATAATTAATATCCATCGCAGTGAATTACACGAAATATTTAACAATCGCCTCGCCGTCTTTGTGAATGCAAATCTTTCGCTTCCATTTTCTCACCCGCCCTGTATAACTACTTTAAATTATATCGTCAATTAATCGACCCGCGGTGAAATATCGATCAAATGTTCAACTGCAGGTCGGGCATAACTCGCCTTTCAGAAAATGAATGTAGAAATAATCGCGTTGAAACGAAGGGGGGTGGAGAGAGAAAAAAAAATAGAAAAGAAAAATAGAAAAGAAAAATAGAAAAAAAATCCGGCGATATCGAAAGAGAAATCCTTTTGACCGGGGGAGTAGTAAAATGTTCTCAGCCTGGTTCGTTGCGACTTCCATTATCCTTTATTTTCTTTAATTAATGGCAGATGGAACGAGGCGTTTCGCTGCTAAAACCGTTTGTCCTGTTGTCAGCCATTACTCATCGAGAATCCATTAGAAACGAATTCCAGCCACGCTTTGCCGGCGAACGACTAAATACGATTCAGAAATATCGCGGGGATATAAAAGCCCGGCACCGTTTTCAACAGCTCGGCCGTTCCTATTCGTCTATAAAATCGTGAAAAAACGAAGATTCATCGCGATATTGTTCGCGTTGGAAATTTTCCGAAATAAAGACAGAGCTCATCGATTGATTTTCCTGAATTCGAAGCGTGTCCTAATTGATATTAATGCGATTCGACGATTGTTGAATTATTTTTTCTGTGAGAAATATTTAAATATAATTATATTAAAAAATATTAAATATTTAAATATTCGAGGTACAGACTTCAAATATTAAATATGTTTTGATAATGAAATTTATTATTTTAATATTACACGTTACCCACTGCGACCGGCCGATCGTTATTTCACATTTCCAAACGAACAGCTGCGCCGCCGTTGCAAACGATCGGCAAAACATCTGTTTCATAAAGAATTTTTATTTCAAAACCCGAAAAGCTACGAGACACCAATGCGGCGCGACAGTTTCATGGATTTCGATATCAAAAATACGAGCGGCGTTTACGTGACGGAAAAAAAAATAACACGGTCCCTCTGATAAGCAATGGACTCCGGTTTCAATCGATACGGAGGTACACATAAATTAAAAAAAAAAAATTGAAGAAAAGAGAGAGAGAAAAATGAAAAATAAACCAAATTTTTCGCGCGTCCGCCATGTGTGTGTGTGTGTTTTTTTCGAACGTCATTTACTCGTCAAAAGAAACGCCCGCAGCAAGCTGTCCAATTTATAATTTCCTTTGGGGCTCGGAGAACCAAACGACGAGAGGAAATTTTCGCCGAGGTCGACCGAGTATTTCTAGCGACAGTTAAATCTTCCATCGGGATTACCTTCCCCCGTTTCACCTGACCTGTTGGAAACTTCATTGACACTGCAACCAGTTAACTCGCTCCGACGTTTCCGTAAGCACACCGTTTTCTTGAAACCTCGAGAGAGAGGCTTGCTTTAGCATACTCGGAACCGTCGACGTAGTAGTACGTCAATTTATGAACCACAGCTGGGTGCCATTGACGTATATCTACGTTTTAAAGTTTATTGCTGTTCGGTATCATTGACGTATTGATACGTTTTAAAATTTATTGCTGTTCCTCATTGACGTAGTAGTACGTCATTTGATGGACCAGAATTGATTACTGTTGACGTATCGCTACGTTTTGAAATTTATCGTTGTTCGCTACGTTTTAAAATTAATAATTGTACACCGTTGACGTAGTAGTACGTCAATTTATGAACCACAGCTGGTTGCCATTGACGTATATCTACGTTTTAAAGTTTATTGCTGTTCGGTATCATTGACGTATTGATACGTTTTAAAATTTATTGCTGTTCGTCATTGACGTAGTAGTACGTCATTTGATGGACCAGAGCTTATTGCGATTGACATATCGTTACGTTTTAAACTTTATTGTTGTTCGCTACGTTTTAAAATCGATTGCTGTTCGCTACGTTTTAAAATCTATTGTTGTACACCGTTGACGTAGTAGTACGTCATTTTATGGACCAGAGTCGATTGCCATTGACGTATCGCTACGTTTTGAAATTTATTATTGTTCACCGTTGACGTAGTACGGTGTATTTTTGTATTTTATAAGTTGAAATTAGTCGACAGGAGTTTTAAATGAAATATTCAAACGAATCTATTTATGAATTTTTGATGTAGCTTTTGGACAAAATTAATATGTCGTTTGTTTTCAAAGTGCGAGATTTGCAGAATTCCTGTATGGTGAAATGTTTTTAAAATTATCGTACGACAAATCCTTAAATATTAAACTTTTATCGTGGAAGCGTTTAATTAATTTTTTTAAATATACATGTAATGAGTTCTGCAATTTTTTTAATTGGATGGTTACCCGTGTTTATAATTTAGCTTGATATATCTACGTGAATTAGTGAAAGATATATTATAAAAATTCTCTCTTTTATAAATTCCGTAAAAATATTGATCACGAATAAATTTTTGAATTTTTATTACTTTTCCTTCGAATTATATTGGTACCAGAATTTCATTCTATTTTATATAAAATATCCTTCTTCTCTATTTAAGTTTACTTCGCTTTATTTCGTGGAAACTCTATTGCTCTCTGTCTTTTCGTAAATAGCTTCGATTCTTTCAAAATTCCTTTTCCACTCTTTCTCGTATGGCGTTCTTTTCTTTGTTGTAAACTTTCAGCGTCGAACTGTCAGGAAACTTCATCAAGAACTGTGTTACCCGTTAACTTGTTTCGATCGTACCGAAAATTCACTTTATTTCCCACGGACGCGACGCTATAAACGAAACAATTTCGTGACACAACAGACTGGCTCCGACTTTCTAATATTCAGTAACAAAATTAATTTGTTTACACATAAATAAATTGCATCACGTCTTGTATAAATTACAGGACAGTGGATTTAGATCTTTACGACATATTGTTAATAAAATTGTCTAAATTTGTCAATAAAATTATTTCAAATTGTTGTTTTTACCAGTCTATTATTAATTTCATTTAATTATAAATAAATTGCGATACTTCTTACTACAAAAAGGTTGTTTAACAATTAATATCACGCTCGTCAGCGTATTTCAAGAATTTCGTTATCAAATAAAAGCAAATTTTTAATTATTAACAGAAATATTTTCTTTGGACAATGTTGAATTGTTAACACGTGCTAATTTAGTAAACAAAATTCCTGAAGCTCCAATGAAACACTTTAAATATTCACAATGACAAAGATTAAAGTGTGATAGTTTTTTTATGTACCTCATATCCATATACTTACAAGATATGGTATAATATGAAACGTTCTATTAAGACTGCAGGCAGAAAACTTGATAAACGTGAAAAACTCTTCAAATTACAAAGAATTTCCCATTGTTCCACAAAAGAATCTAAATTCCAGAAAATTTCTAGCTTACTCCAGGAATTTTAGTCGCACACAAAAATGTTTAATTCAAACTGAAAGAACAAGGAAAAAGCCCGTTCTTTCCATTTTCTTTTATACTTTCCCTTTCACGATCCCTCTGCCGGAACTCGTAACACTGTTCAAAGAGAAAAAGTATTTTTCACCGTTATTATCACGGCCTACTTTCACAACTAATTGAATTATACAAATAAAAAAATGACAACAAATCGTGTAGTATCAAGCAAAAAAAATCCCAGTAAAATCTTAAAACAGAAACGACAGAAGTATTCCAATGTTTATCGGAAAGACGATTGAAATTCCAGTGGAAATTCCGTTCGACCCGTTCATCTCATCACGTACTCCTGATTTGTGGAATTTCGTTTACTAAAAAGCTGTATGAATAATTTATGGACGAGACTACAGCGGGCACTTCGGTCTAACGGTACAAAAATACGTTCGCGGGGAATATTTAATTCCCCATTCAACGCGCGCGCTGTATTTAATGAATCGCGACGAGGCAACAAAAAAAAAACACCAAAAAAAAATCTGTTATATCGATGAAATAAAAATGGAAACAAGACGTGATTAATAATTCCGCGACGTCGAAACTGTTCGAGTCTTCAGCTTCGATTCACCGAAATTTCCCCGGATTTCCGCTGTCAATTAACGTATTCGTTGACCACGTGTCCTTGTGTGTATGTGTATGTGTGTGATCGTGTTACATTCACACGGTTTCGTTCATCAATCTGTATGTGTTCCACCATCAAGAACTTCTTGTGTAATTCACGCGTGGCAATACAAATGCACACGTACATATGTATGTACGTGTACGTATTTCCGTAGTGTCTAATGCGACAGGTGTGATAACGAGTAGCGAGATTAGAGCGGTGTTATAATATTTAAAAAAAGGATGGACACACCTTGCGTTTCCGGTTTCGCTGCACAGCCTCGTTGTCACCGCGAAATTCATTACTTGTCGACTAACATTTGTCGAAATGGACAAAAATTCGCGGTGGAGATATGTATCTTTTTTTTTTTATCACCGTTTCTCTTAATTTTTATGAGTTAATTAACAAGAACCATATTATTATTTGCGCTTCGCGAATCGCACGTTCCGGAACTTCTGAATTTTAATTATAAAATTGTGAATCGACTTGTTTGGAAAAATGAAAATGATGTACCTACTAATTATAATTAGTGTTTCGAGAAGTATACTGTGAGAAAAGGGGGAGGGGGAGGGGGATACAAAAATTCCGCATTAATTTGGAATTCGCTCAAGATTTTTGCACATCGAAAGAATATTCCACGACCAAAACGATTTTATTACGCAAAGAATTCGCGATACGGATAATAACGTACATTATCGTTGTCGAAAGTTTTTCCGCTGATATTTAATCAATTTAAAGCGGATGAAATTTTTTCCCCCGCGAATCCCGCCATGTCTTTTCCACCGCGATGGCGTGCGGGAAAATTCCGAATATTCTACGCCGGTTTTAAATGGCATGTAATTCAGGCCAATAACATTTTATACGACGCTTTAATTCCGCGCGATAACAGTTCCGTAGCGGCTCTCACGTTACACTCGCAATATCTGTTATGAGCATTACAGCAGAATTATCTTTCAATAAAACCTAACGATCCGGTTTTGGCAGCGTTAAATTAACCATTTGCCCCGCGATTACGATCCCGAGACATTTCTTCCGCTCGGCGTTTCCTGACCTCTCGCAAAATCTTCCGGAAATCAAGCGTTTGACGTGTCGAACTGTACTTTTCAACTAACATTCGAGAGAGAGAGAGAGAGAGTGAGAGATTAGATTAGATTAGATTAATATATTTCGTCCTAGGGGTGATTCCCTCTATAGACAGGAAATCAGAAGATACGGATAATAGCAGAATATAATAATATGACATAATAACGTACACAGATAAAATATATGAAATGAAATATATATAAATATAAAAATATAAAAATACAAAAATATAAAAATTATTAAATTATAATATATAAAAATATATAAAAAATTTATATATATGTATATATTGAGTGTATATATAATATATAATATATAATATATATATATAGAGAGAGAGAGAGGGAGAAGGGAAGTTACAAGCATTCGTAACGCGGTGTAACTTTGAAGTTACGCACCCACACAGGTCCGGGGAAAATTAACTTTTCATCCTTGAAGCGTGAGGAATGTTTTTTACCTGCCACAAGTGTTTACTTTGCAGTTTACTTTGACGGGAAAATGTAAGTATATCTTCGAAGTCCCACTTCGTTTGTTTGCCGTTCTTTTCAGGTTGGAAATATATATAGTTGACAGAAAAGTTTTTCTATTTCTCGCACAGAAGCGAAGGTTTCTTTTTCACTAGAATGTTAATAGACTGAAACTTAACCGTCTGTCATTTCGTGTAACTTCGAAATAACAGTATAGAATTCTTAGAGTATTATGTAAAATGTGTTTGTAATTGATTGGGACGGTTTTCTCATTGTCACTTGCAAAACAGCATTTGAACTGCATTCCTCTTGATAATGATATGCAAAATTTGAGTGAATAAAAGTTGAGCGATAGATTGTTAAATAATAATTTCCATTCTGTGGTCAATTTATTAGATATTTCTGCTACACTCTTTTTCACGCACATCATTTGGAATTACAAAATTAATATTATTACTAAATGACAGGTAAAGCTTCCCCCAAATTTCCTCAAATTCCTCTTTTAAAACTAAATTTACCGTTTTTTAACATTTTATTAAAATGTCTGCAACATTGTAGCCTCCAACCTTCTTTTCCCAAATAAACATACTAAAAATACATTTCGTTATGCAAAATCCACCCTTTCCTCTAGTTACCCTAGATCAATTGCAAAATTTTTAACTCAACGAATTTCATGGGATCATATACATAAATTATCCGTAATTTTGTTATTAATCGCAAACTACAGTGTCATTCAAAGTCGCACCGACCGAAAAAGTTATTTCCAGATATCGAGCCACGTCTTCGTCGTTACAATCGAAAGTGGTGGGCCGTAATTTCCTCAGCAGTGTGTAACTTTCTCATGGGTGTGTCATAATGACACTTAAATCGGTACGGCGTTGCCGGTAGGGTCAATTATGTATCGCAGGCGAAATTGGCTTTCGGACGTTTCCGGATCAACTGCAAGTTTGCCGGCGCGGAAATTAATGGCTTTGTCGTTGGTATACAGGGTGTAACAAAAATGCGGGGACACTTTCTCAGCATCGATAGTACGCAGCAAAAGATGAAAAAAATATCTTTAATGTTTTGTCTAAAAACCACCCCTTATCGAGATATAAGCCCTTTTTGTAAAAATTTTTTTAAAAAATCATATCTCCGAAATGGTACGTTGTAGAGGACTGATTTTCATTTTAATATTACCGGAAGAGACTAAAATTTTCGGAAAAAATATCACTATCTACGGAAAGGAAGTCTTAGTGAGTACCCTTAATTTTTTCCAAGGTGTTACAAACCTGTTACGATATAGGCAACCGAAGTTGTTTGGATTAAACAAGAATAAATGTCATTTAATAGCAATAATCGAGCAATTATATTTTTTTTAATTATCTTTAATCTTCTCCGGTTAGATTGCAATCAAAATCGGTCCTCTTTGACGTACCATTTCGGAGATATGATTTTTTAAACACTTTTTACAAAAAGGGTTGTATCTCCATAGAGGGTGGTTTTTAGACAACACTTTATAGACTTTTTTTTCATCTTTTGGTGCGTACTATCGATGCTGAAAAAGTATCTTCCCATTTTTGTTACACCCTGTATATGTACGAGGATGACGAAAAAAAAAATGATGACAACGAATGACCGTCTCTGAACACTATGATATTACGATATGTACCAATTACATCCGGGTTTATTAGCTACATATATTTATCGATTGTTGACCGTGCTCAAAGGTTATCAGCAATTCCCGGTTTCACGGTTGTGTTGGCAATTGCGGTTTGTCTAACGTTGCTTGAAGTGAATGCAATGATTAGGTGTAATGAGTATTTCGAAAGGGGAGTGTGAAAAGAATTTTTGTAAATGTGTAATTATGCCCGGGAAATATTGTCTTGTCGAGATAATTGAAAGTGGGGAGTTCGTAATGTAAATTTATATTTATAGGGGGGAAATTGCTTAATGAGAATGTATGATAATTTGATTAGGCTTTTTTACGCCGAAATAGATGAAAATTTTGATAAAAATGTATTACGTTTCGTTCTGGAAATTGGGAAAATTGTCTTGCAAATATTAGGCTAATGTTGGGTGAATATTGAGATGCTATGGTATTAAAAAATATATATTTCCCCAATCGCAAAATTGGGCTAAGAAAATATATGAAATTTTCGCGATTAATAAATCTTATTTAACAAGTTAATATATTTAAAATAAATTAATTGAGTGTATCCTTATACATACACACATTTTCGAAACTGTGTTAAATATTCATTGGGGAAATCTATGGAAAAATGAAAAATTTAATTGAGAACCTGTAGTCGATTTAATTTACGGTAAAAATATGGTTAATTTTGCTTTTTTTTTAATGAGATTGACCACGCGTGTATGACGTAATCGAGTGACTAGTGAATGATATTTTTAAATATTTCCGTCACTCATTCTTTTTATTTTCGAATCAGATAATGTTTACACGTTTTCTGTTGCGTGTAATATTTTATCCTTCTTTTCGTCCATTTCATACCGTTTTATTGCAGCATTACAAAATAACAATCATTGTTTTACTCATTTATTCAACCTCGAACGACCTCGTATTATGGGTTATCGATACCGTCGAAAAATCCGCTACTCTAATAGGGACCAAAAATTATAGCGTGTCGTTTAAAAAAATACAGGTGATCAGACGATCTCCGATAACTGTCCGGCCAACAAAAATTTTTTTACCGATACGTTACTGCTCCCTCGATACCGAACAATTGGCGCGAATACAATTTTTTACGGATATATAAAAATCGTGGAGATAATTAATGCGATCGAAATTATTGCTACACCTTGTATAGCCTGTTATAGCTCGGATTGTTTCAAGAATTGAAGGAAACACTGTAAATACCAATTTAACATTCATATTTATATATTATGAATGTAAGTATTTATAAATATAAATATAAGTAAAACAGTTATATTATAAATATGGCACTATAAAATACAAAATAAAATAAAAAAAAAATAAGTATACGTATATTCAGAAAATATATATTTGGTTTTCTGTGCAAATTAACTAAAAAGACACAGAATTAGCATTTTCAAATTAACATCAATTGCATAGACAGTGTTCTCTTTAACCAAAAGATTTTCTTTACATTTTCTTAATGATTATTAGTCCTACATATTAAGAAAATAGACCGAAACTAAATTTCAAATTTACGCAGGAGTTTTCACTTGTTAAATTCCGCGGTGTTAATTACAGATCAACAATTAACGATAGTTCGTCTGTACATTGTTTTGTAATTTCCGGTCGAATCGATCGCAGTAAACAATTCAAACACATTGTTGCTGGTTTGCGTGCAATTTTTTAAATCCGCGGATTTCAGTGATTCGCGCTCCGCCGAATAAATTCATATGCGTGAATAATGGATGCTTCGTTATAGAAACCAATTCCGGCACAATTTCATTTTTACCGTCATCTTTTATTCAGCGAAATCTAATAGCAAGATTGCGCAAGAGAACCGGCAGTTTCTCTTTACCATCGCCATGGTGCAGTTGCAATTCATGGAAGTGCACTATCGAGAGAGAAAACGCGACGGATATGTTGCGGTACTTGTTGAACGTTAGATCTTTACATATGTGGTGTTACGTGCTAGTTTGTCGAAGTGGGGCAACATTGTTATCCACTTCTCAACAGTATTTCGCAGTTTGGTCAATCTATTCGCCCGAAGAGGAAAATATAATATATCTAGGTGTTGGCTTGGGAATGGAAAGGAAATTGGCAGATATTTTTAAAATCCCACAGAATTCTATTCTCGGAGTTCTTGTTGAGAAATGGAAGAAAAAGAAATTGTGTAACTAAGAATAATATTAGATTGATTCTTATCATGTACAAATTACTATTTTCTAACTTATCGCGAGACTTTCAACCCAAAGTTGGCAATATAATTAATGTGACGACGATAAAGAATATTATAACTGTAAGTATTATAAGTTAATACTGCATAGTGATAATACTGTATAGTGTTAATACTTTAAGTGTGAATACTGTATAGTGTTAATACTTTAAGTGTGAATACTGTATAGTGTTAATACTTTAAGTGTGAATACTGTATAGTGTTAATACTTTGAGTGTGAATACTGTATAGTGTTAATACTTTAAGTGTGAATACGGTATAGTGTTAATACTTTAAGTGTGAATACTGTATAGTGTTAATACCTTAGTGTGAATACTGTATAGTGTTACTACTGTATAGTGTTAATACTGTATAGTGATAATATTGTACAGTGTTAATACTGTATAGCGTTAATACTGTATAGTATTAATACTGTATAGTGTTAATACGTTCAAACGAAAACGCAGTTGCTATTTTGACGCGTCCTGTAACTCGAATGAGAGTGAACCACAAGTAAAAGAAACGCCACTAAAATTCTTGTTGAGAAATGGAAGAAAACGAAATTGTGTAACGAAGAATAATATTAGATTAATTCTTATCATGTACAAATTACTATTTTCTAACTTATCACGAGACTTTCAACCCAAAGATGGCAATATAATTAATATAACGACGATAAAGAATAGGCGTTAAATTATTAATTTTAAATATTTAACAATATCAATAGGACTTACCACATTTTCTCTCCCATTTCACACTTCACTAAATCCCAATTTCAACTCCACAAAAGTGAATCGACTTTTTAAATAAATAGCTGCGATATTAGAATGGTATACTTTTTAAATAAAAGTAGTGGATATCCGATGACACAAAAAAATGACAGATCTATATCTGTATACTTGTTAAGTGTGCCCGTGGAAGGCCGCGAACAAACTGACGAAGTGAATTTCAGAAAATGAGACACATTCAAGGTATAGCTGTCACGATACTTGGAAAACGTTTATTGAGGTGTGTTTTTCCGCAGGTATACCGTCCGACTGAATAGGGGTTCGTCCCAATAACACCCAGGTATATGTATGTGTGACGTTACGGACAAGGTCGTCAAATACCGGAGGCCACGGCAAAGGAAAATTCATAACATGAAAACTATTCACTGTTCAAACACACGGCTGCAAGTCATGGCTCGAGGACATTCAGACGTGATAGAAAAAAATATGAGAAAACATTTCGAAGATACGTATTAAACAGAATTTACGTTTCGACGATTAAAAACATTTTTCTAACAGTTTCAAACAATCTACGTTTCATTTATCTAGTTTTTAAAATAAGACTCGTAGATTTTTTGAATAAAACCGATTTTTTATTAAACATTGTTGATCGTTAATTATTATTTACTTGACCTACGCGTTATTTTACAACACTTTTCGGTCAGCCAACTAATTTGTATTTGACTCTACGTCCGAAATGGTATCAATTTAATGTTAGTACGTTGGAAAACATATAATTAACTGATTCTTCAAGACTTAATACTGTTTCTACCACGATTGTGTGTATACCTATTTCGACCAGAAGGTGTCTTTTAAACCTTTTCGTTTGAATGCAAATATTTGCCAAAACTATTGGGATTTCAAATTACCAGTTAAATGTAGATAATTTAACGAATATTGTATAAAAAGTCAAGAAATTAATTCTGGAGAAATGATTCAACTTAACGAATGATTTTAACTTAAAATTTGAAAGGTGTCTTTTGACACCTCTTGGTAGAAATAGTGTTAATTGAGCTTACCATAATAAATTGCTCGCGAATGAAATAATTTCGCTGTTAATTAGCTGCTAACTTATTTCACGTTTAACGACCCCCTTCGTAAACAGAACGAAACCCAGCGCCCTTACCGAAGGGATTCCCTGCTTTTGCCCACCGATATCTCGTTACAAAGACATCGGCATCCGGTATTCAACGGTACGACGGTCTTCGTGACAAACTGGGCTAATTTCGTTTCGGATTTAACGAACCGAAGTCGTGTCCGACCGACGCGGCTGGATTTTCCCGTGGAAACGTCTCGCAATAATATCGCCGTGGGATTCGCGGTGGAAACGATCGGCCGTAAAACGAACGAGGTTTTCATATCGACGCGGTGCGGCGGCGGCGATTGCCGTTTCTTCGGGGCAAATTCTTATGGAAATTCGAAAAAATAAATTCCGCGGATAAGGCGGCGGAAAGTGGACGGTTAAGAGTTAGATTTGTAACTTTACGCGCGGATTTACATTTCCAATTTCGATGTACTGCTGCAGTGTTCGCTTGGTCCCCGAAAGTCGAGGTTTATGTGTGTAATTGTTAGTAGTTGCATTGTCGTTTGTGTTAGAGTGTAAATATATGTGGATGAAACGTTTGGTGCGATCGAATTTGTAGAAAGACTTTTAATTTTGTGTGCGATGTTTTGTAGTTTCATTTTATTCGGAATGTATTAATTCTACCTTGGAAAATTTCCTGTACGTTAATAAATATGGATTTCTATAAACAATGAAGACAGAATTATGAATAATATTATAAAAGATCTGGACTGACGGCTCAAAAACAGTGAACAAAGGATAACAATAATAATACAGCCAAAGGAAATTACTATATTAAAAGATCATACAAAGAAGCTAATAAAAGGAAAATAAAAATTCTGATTATGGTGGGTTAACAACATAGAAGACAACAAATAACACTTACACGGATCTCAGCAAATAATTAATAAAAATTAAGACGTCGAACGAATTATAAAATTTACTACCAATAAGAAATAAAAATTTCCCTCCAGCTTAAAGAAAAAGCGCGTGATTAAAAGAAAATTACAACGACACAAAACAATCCGCTAATTACCGCAAACTGTATGCAATGTAAACGAACATTTTCGAGGGAAAGTGTGTATCGGAAATTTTCCATTAAATTCAAAATCTTATTCGCGGGACCGGCAATGAAATCGTAATATTTCCCTCTATTCGTTACATATTGAAATCCCGGTGGAAATCCGCGATTTTCTATATTTTCAAATGTTTCCCAGATTATTCGGAGAGAGTATTGACGTAGCGATTGTAAAATCACTACGGAGCGGAAAAGTAAATTGTAGAATACTTGTTGTTTCGAGATCCAGCACTCGAACCCCGGGGATCGTTTTAACGATCTCATTTCTTTTCCATCCGTTTCGGTTTTGACCAATTACCCGATCCACTTCGGCAACAACTTCGATTTCAACTTTTCCGACGGGCTGACAAACAGATCGCTGCGAAGAATAAGGAGCGGACAAAAAGATTGCTGTTTCCCGATCGAATCTTTCATTTTCCCTATCACGCGTCGCAGGAAACTATATTCAAAGAAAAGAAAGTTTCATCAAGAGGATACCCTTGCAAACTTTCACACCACAAAACAAAACCTAAAAAACGAATTTTAAAAACACATAAAAATCACCAAAAACGTCTTTATTAATACTTTCGCCACCGCCGAAGTGAATTTACGTCATTTTGATAAATAGACAAGTGGTCTATTAATAAAATTCGTAAAAATCGATAACTTCCACCTATAAAACAAGTATACAAGTCATAACAATATTTTTATTCTAAACCACACATAATTGCAATATTGATATTTCAAAACAAATTTTCTATTTTTTATCCTAACTTTAACGATCCAAGTTTGCCACAACCAGCTTCAGAGTTTCATTATTTTTTCAGCTACTCAGTATTATAGTGTTAATACCGTATAGTGTCAATACTTTAAGTGTGAATACTGTATAGTGTTAATACTTTAAGCGTGAATACTGTATAGTGTCAATACTTTAAGTGTGAATACTGTATAGTGTTAATACTTTAAGTGTGAATACTGCATAGTGTTAATACTTTAAATGTGAATACTGCATAGTGTTAATACTTTAAGTGTGAATACTGTATAGTATTAATACTTTAATCGTGAATACTGTATAGTGTTAATACTTTAGGTGTGAATACTTTAAGTGTGAATACTGTATAGTGGTAATACTTTAAGTGTGAATACTGTATAGTGTTAATACTTTAAGTGTGAATACTGTATAGTGGTAATACTTTAAGTGTGAATACTGTATAGTGTTAATACTTTAAGTGTGAATACTGTATAGTGTTAATACCGTATAATGTTAATACCGTACAGTGTTAATACGTTCAAACGAGAACGCAGTTACTATTTTGACGCGTCCTGTAGTCCGAACGAGAGTGAACCACGAGTAAAAGAAACGACACTAAAAAAAAAAAGAAAAAAAACAGGAGAAAAGAAACCATCCTGTGAAGTGATATTACGATCCGTTGTAAGGCTACTTAGGAAGAGGTTCACGGACGGCCAGGGGTAGCCACGTTTGAGGTACGAAAGCATTACCCCGACGATGCCCATTTTCGGAAGCTGAAATCGAGGAAGAGCTTCCTGGCCGAGAGGAAGGTTGCCCGACGAAATTTTTCCAGACACGTTCGCGTCTTCGACTCTTTGAGCTTCCAAAGGGAAAGGCAAAGGCGATAAGACCGAATGGAAGCAGACAAAGATAAGGACTGCACGAAAGTCCGAACGGGGAGGAGACAGATGGGTGGCCGGCCACTCGACGAACTTTCTCAGGAAGTTGTCTCTTGGTCCCTGCCAAGTGCAAATCCGTTCTCTTCTGCCAGCGACGTCTACCTGCGTCTCGCTGAGCGTCTCGAATTATTATTCCGTCGAACAGTGGGGGGGGGGGGGGGGATCTTTTACCTCGAAGAGGGGGAAAAAGGATTTTAGCGTTATTTAACGTAACGCGTTCACTGACACGGAATTTGTGTGATTTTGATTTAAAGACACAATTTGATTTAATCGTGTTGTATTGTTAACAATTTTTATTTATTTTTCGTGTTGTATTATTAAAAATTGTATTTATTTTTCGTGTTATATTATTAAAAATTTTATTTTATTATTAATAGTACATAGTAATGATCAAAGAGTTGAAAAAATATGTGTGCTTTTTTAAGAAACGTGTTACGAATTATCTTGTAGTTGGCTTATGTAACAGAAAAGACTTGGGCAAGTAAAGAACCTATGAGATATTTCGTAGGTTGGCAGTCAACGTGTTAAGGACTCGAGTTTATGATACTATAGGTCGCTGAATTCGTTTCGGTGTCAATTATAATGTTGAGAAATGAAAAGTATATTTTGGTGTTTAATAAATCATAAGTACTGACCTTCATTTTTTGCAAAAAATTATTTTTTTGAGACGGATAGGTAAATTCTATTATTTTATACAAAATTTGTGGATCACACTTATAATTATATATATGTTTTTTAATATTGTATATATTTTAACAAATATTTTTCAATAGTTACGATTAATTTTTAATTAAAAATACATCGAAATAAGGCTAAAATCCTTTTTTTCAGTTCTTCGGGACAAATAACCCACTGTGCGTCCAGTCGATAGTCGTGCGTTCGATCTATCGAACGTTGTCCGACTTCTCTCGCAGATAAGACGGTGGATCGTTTTATTACCGATGAGAAATCGATTTGGGTCGTCGCGTCGGGCTGAAATGAAACGTAAACCGTGGTGGTTCTTGATACAATCCCGGGGGATGTGAGATAATTCGCGACGGAGGGGGGGAAACTTGAATTTATCGCTGGAAGTGTCACATATGATTTTGAAATTTTCTTTGAGATTTTTTGGTTCACTCATTTCGAAGTGCTTTTTCGAAAAAGTACGTCAATGGGGTGGTTTTGAAGAATATTCGATTTATTGGTGATTTTTTTTGAGTTTGCAGTTTGGGAAATTGTGTTGTATTATTTTGGAAAATTAAACGTAATTGTTAGTAAACGTTGGTAATTGTGAAAACTGTGTTTCATTCGTTTGATCTTTTACAATGAAAATGGAGAGAGAATCGCGGCGTTGGTCAGACAGAGTTTTTCAAAACCGCGAATATTTTTACAAATTGGCAAGCTTTCCACAGTTGTAACTCGGGAAATTTGAACAATGTTTTTATGTGATTTTGAAGTACAGCGATTTTCCGAAAAGCTCACGTTATATTCTAACGTTTTATCGAAAGTTAATAAAAAGTATACTAATTTCTTTAGCGACAATGATTGATTTCTACACTAATTAAATCAGTCCCTTCTATTTTTTGAAATAGGTAAGACATTTTCAATTTGATTGGCACATTAGAAGAAAAACACTGAAGTTCAATAACAAAATATAAGTAGGGGATGAAAAATAACACAAATGAATTTTCCAGCTATAAAAAGACGCTAGAAATGGCACAATAATATTTTTTAATTTCTCTAAAAATTTTGTCATTTTGCATCGAAGGGAACGTCACAAATTCCAGAAAATATTAACAATTATATGGGTCACGCGATACAATATCTAATATCTATTTTTTCTCCTAATAACTGCAGTACTTATTGGTTTACTGCGAAATTGAGCCAGTTTCTCCTATTAAATTAGCATGCACGTGCACGTGTGTGTACGTGTAGATTTCCACTCAGGATTCCGACGAAACCATTAAAACGATCATAAAGGGAATATGGAAAATCTTGTTCCTCTAGCAGAAGTGACTTTAAGATTTAAAACTCGTTGTCGTGCACCACGTTTCAAAATGGTGGCTATATAAATACTTAAACAATTGTTTAAAAGAGAACAAAGGGATATCTAAAATTTTGATTAATCGAATAGAAAAATCAATTATTAACTCGGGAGAATTAATGAGTACCAGAGCAATTCAAATTTTGACCCTGGATACTTAAACAATTGATTTTAACTATTAGAATACTTCTGTGTTATGAACTTATATTCAAACAAATATTTTTAATAATATTTCCATATTATTTTCTGTGACCCGTTTGATTTTATTTAGCGTTTAAATGTCAATATCAATATTATCCGGAAAGTTCGGATATAACGTTCAATCGTATCACATAACGTTGAAAAAGCTCCCGGTGCAGTCGATTGATTAAAAACAAATTTGTGAAATATCACCGATAACGCGTAGCAGTGTGATATCGTCGTTTGGCAAAACTGTTTAATAGAAAGAAGAAAATTCAGAGAGCAGTGGGCGTGAATTTTGGAAACGAGACGTTTTTTTTTATTATTATTTCTACATTTACTCATCGTCCTCTCTATTGCATAATTAGCGACCGGTGCATTAATTGTAGGATTAATATTCATTAAATTTCGTTCGCAGAAATATAAGAAAGATTTTACCATTATGTATTTTTAAAGTTATGGAACCATTGACAGGTTGACCGAATTATTGAAAATCTGATATTATAATAAATTCATTAAAAACCAATTATTGTTTTAATACTATTTTTTTAATATTTAATTAATATTTCTCTGTTCTATATCTTAGAGAAATGAGTCACATTGTATTTAGTATTAGTGTAATGCGTGTAGATGCACCATGTTGTCTGTTCAAGTAACAGTAGCTGTCATGGAGATAGAGGTGTGATTTATGTTCCTCTTTGTGCTAAAAAAGAAAGCCAATATCTCAAAGTACATACCTTGCACGTCAGGTGACAAGATTCAAACTCAAAACAGTGAATAAAGAAAACATTTCGAATAATTTAAAAAATATGTATTATTTCGGTTAGCAAAATATTAATATTTTCAGCAGCCAACCTGTTACATAATATCCACGACGTCACTGTTGCCTCAAAACAGAAACATAAAGTGCGACGAGACAAAAAAATTAAATTACAGACCACGTTGACCTTTAATGCTCCAAAGGTGCGTTCTTTCAAAATTAAATCTGGAAAATGTTGCTAATGCTTTAATACCGCGAATTAACTCAATGCAGAAAAAAAATGTTGAAAGCGCTAATGGATTTGTTGAAAGGGGATTAGGAAAGTAAAAAAAAACTGAGATACAAAAAACAGTGTGAAAAAAAGGTTGCGGATGCGTCCCAAATTTTGATAAAGCTGTCGAATCGTCAAATAAAAAAACAATTACGAATAGTCATTTTTTTTAAACGGTAACTGTTTGTTCGTTTTAAAAAATTCATGTGTTATAAATAAATTTCTCGTCAAAACTACGAGCGTTGATATTTGTAATTAGTTTCCATACGGACGGACTGTCAAAAAGTTAACAGATTTTCGTTCTCATAATTTTGAAACGCGATCGGGTAACATTTTACGAAAAAAGTGAAGCTTTTTTGCAGGACGCACACGACGAAAGTTGATTTTAGCCAGAGATATGATATAAAATTATTTTACCGAAAAATAATATCGATCTCCGGGTGACAGTTTTTTCCACCATCGACATTGAAAATAAAATATATTAGAAATAGAAAATTTTGGATTTTATTCCAGACTTTTTTGATATTCCAATTAACTGCAAATATTAAATTTCGCAAATTTCACAAAAAATAATCTAATCGCCTCGAATTAATTAATTATCCCTACAAATTGCTTTATTCATTCCGAACGAACGGCCAATTGCGACAGAAATTAAAGTCGGTTGATTGTCCGAGGTTTAATTTCTGATTAAAGTCCCGCCGGCTAATTGTCCGAAGTTTCGTTTCTAATTAATAACACACAATGCCGAAAAAAAAAGAAAATCCGGCTCGTTTCACGCTGGTAACGACGATACACAGTTCCCGGACACTTTCCGCGGAACATTTTAACTTCGGATTGAAGAGAGCCATCCCGGATTCATTCGGAACTTCGAAATTATCAATGTGGATTGCATAATTCCGACTACCTTGCATAAGCAACGGCACAGTTGCAGTTCTTTGCAAACGATCCCTATTCATTCCCGAGGAGGCGGAGAATATTGCGGAAATTAGCCCGATGTCCGTGGAAAGTAAAATGCTTTCTACTTTTCCGACAGACGAGGCATTCGAGAGATCTTGAAATTACTTATTGTGAAAATTTCCCCCGAAATATTTGTCTCTCTCCCCCTCCCCCCCTCCCTCCCCCACCCTTCGTCCGTCACGCACACACCCGTGTTATTTTATTCTTTCTCGTTTCCGTCGGACATTTCAAGGGAATATGGAAATGAAAGGAACCGCCGACAAACAATAATCAAGCTCGCATTCAAGCTTGAATTTTAAGGAGAACACGCGTACGGTCATTGGAGTTTGTTTCACTACCGCGTTATCTGCGGAGAGTTTTGTAAGGTTATTTTATTTTTATTTTTCTGCGTTTTATTTGTAGGGAGATACCATGACGATTTTTTAAACACCGTTGATAGTGTGATGAATTAGTGTTGTGATTAGAAAATTGTTTGGTTGCGATAGATAATAAATTGCGGTGAGAGAAAGTTAGATTGAATTGCAACGGTTAATTATTATACATTCATAAGGTGTTCTGTAAGTAACGGATCATTTTTAAGGTATGAATTTCCTAAGTTTAAAAAGTATTATTATATATAAGAATGAAGCAATGTTTTGTAGGTGTCATTAAAATGGTTTTGATATTTTTAATTGAATAGGTTGATTCTTAAATATAGTAAGTAATTTAATAGCAGTTAATAACAGTAAAAATATAGAATTTAGAAGTGTTCCTTCTGCGAATTGAATAATGATATTATCATTTTTTTTCGCTAGGCGACTTTAAAGAAATTGTATTTAAAGATTGTTATTTGCAAAGCAGTTTCTATTTTACGAAATATTTGAAAGATGTGTCATATATTCATGAATGTGATATGTATACGTCATTCACGATTTATTACAATTTCCCAACGTTCTGGTAGCTTTTTTATACCTCCTTTCCAAAAAGGATTATCGGATAAACTAAAATCAACGGTGTGAACCACATTTGACACTTTCCGACGCTTAACACAGTTTCTCCATACACATCACGAATTCCTTTCAAAGCTTCTACTGCATTTCACATTTTTGTAATCGAAACGACAGTTCGCTCATACTCACGCGTTTCTCTAAATTTAAATTCTTCGCATATTTCTAATCAAACAATCATTAATATACAAAAGCTCAAATATTACGAAATTCTAGCTCGCATAAAACATAGGAAACCAATCGACTCTTCGTTCTATTTCAAAACGGCATTAAATAATTGAGAAAAGCTGAACTGTCCAAACATTATCGCGAATTTCTAAAATTTGAAATATTATACAATTCATCGAAGCATGTCGGAAAACGAGCAGATTTAGGTGATTTTAGACAAAGAGAAACACATTAAAAAGTAGTAAGAAAATTTCAAGTGTCCGTGATTTATATAAAGTTATATACAAATAAAGTTATTTATATATAAAGTTACATATATAAAAATATACATATGAAGTTATACATATATATAAAGTTGTGCATATGAAGTTATATGTATAAAGTTATACATATGAAGTCATATATATAAACTTATATATATAAAATTATACATATAAAGTTATATATATAAAGTTATACATAGGAAATTATATATATAAAGTTATACATATGAAATTATATATATAAAGTTATACATATGAAGTTATATATATAAAATTATACATATAAAGTTATATATATGAAATTATATACATATATAAAGTTATACATATGAAGTTATATATATAAAATTATACATATAAAGTTATATATATGAAATTATATACATATATAAAGTTATATATATGAAGTTATATATATAAAATTATACATATAAAGTTATATATATAAAATTATATGCATATATAAAGTTATACATATGAAGTTATATATATAAAATTATACATATAAAGTTATATATATGAAATTATATACATATATAAAGTTATACATATGAAGTTATATGTATAAAGTTATATATATACAGTTACACATATGAAGTTATATATATAAAGTTACACATATGAAGTTATATATACAAAGTATATACAATATATCAACGCGACATTGTACAAGTCTCTCAATTACCATATAATTTCGCAATATTATAGCGCAAGTTCTGCAGTCGAACAAAAGCGGAATCCCGATAGGCTGACAGAATTACAAGGAGTACGCACGGCTCTCCGTAGTGATTGCATAATCACCTCCTCGATCCTATTGTACGGCCTAGAAAAGCTCGGATCATAATATTAACGGAGTTTCTCCTCTCAATGCAAATAGTCGATCGAAGCTGTAACCGTGGCTGATGCATCGGATCCAATTCAAGATGAATTTTTTTTTTTCACCCATCGCGTTAACGAATCGTGAAATTCTCGACGATATATCAATTCGAACGATCCGCGGGGAAACTCACCGATGATAAATTATCCGGATATTTTTTTTTCAACGGGGTGAGTGACTTCACGCCACTTTGGTTTTCGAGATAAGGTCTTAGACTGTGGAAATTATCAATCGTCATTGGTGTCGTTTCACCTGGTATTTTTTGTTCAAGTTTTACAGTTTATATTACGGTTATTTTATTAAGGAATTTCCATCGGTGATTAATGATCCTTCACGAGCAATTAAATACTTTGGTGGGATGATTAAAAACAGATTTTTTCTCGTCTAGATATCGTAAAACATCTGAGTTATGGAGTTTATCCAAGAGGATATATTGATGTGCGAAAAATTGATACGAATTCTGATTGATATCACGTAGAATTAATATAACATTAAATTCAAAATTACAAAATAATCCTACTTAGTAAAGAATAGATTTGAGAAGGAAACGAAAAAGTGAAACGCGCTTCGCCGGATTTACCGAGTCTCTTCAAACGCCAGTTTTACTCCGCGTTTCACTTTTCGTTTCACTCCACTCTTCCTTAAAGAGCCTGCACTACGGTACCTTAAAAAATTTCACTTAAAAATCTCAAAATTGACTTTCTCCCAAGTTCTATTCCACCCCATAAAATCACATATATCACATATTACAAAAAGTGCTCCGAAATTCCTCGATGGTCCACGTTATCGTCGTTCAGTGCGGCACATTTTCTGAAAAAAAAAACTTATATTTAACTCGCATGAAACGCGTTTCTCATTTTAGAGAGTGCGAGGTAATTGGAACACCGTGTATATGTGCCTTGAAGATGGTTGATTGGCGGCACACGAGCAGGTCTTAACCGAGAGGATAACCTTCTGGGATACACTGACCTAAATCTCTCGGGGCAAACGTCGCTCAAATGCCATTCTACGTCCTGGGTAGTCACATTAGTGTTAATTACGTCTCGTGTATTTGCATACGTACCGCAGTTGGGTTAAAAAGAGCTACAGCGGATCCCCGTGGAATGCACGTTTGGGGATATTAAGGTTTCCTGCAAATTTCAATTTTGACATTTATGCTGCCACTGCATCGCCAAATTGACCGCGTGTTTAGTGTAAATTTAGTAATTTCATAGGAAATATACGGGGAAACTTGTTTCGGTCGTGCATTCGGTATAACGAAGTACGAATTATGAATAAAAAATATTAATTTTGAAAGTGAAAGGGATAAATATAATGAGAAATAGACGTTTCTGATTACTCTGAGAATTTATCGGTAAATTTGGAAAGACGCCGAAAGTTGTTTCGTATGTATTACATAGTTTGTAAAAAAAACTATAATATATGAGAAAAAAAGAAAATGTAAAAGTAGATATTTATATATCCAATTTTTATACAATTTTATATTGCTTTCATTAACATCGAATTGGGCATCTATTTGCAAAACCAATTTGCGAAAATGAAATAAAAAAGAATATTAACCAAACTATTGCTATATCCACTGTTGTAAATTAACACACTCAACATGGGTACCCTCTATTAACAAATTTTTTAACAACACCTAGAACGGAAAACGATACCTAATTATTGTAATTAAAATTGATACTTAATAAATATCTGTTCTCCATGATTCAATTTCGCCGAATTTTGCTTTTTATTATTTATCGTAAATAATCAAATCTTGTCAAACGTATAGCAGGGCTGCCAACGAGTAAACAATCAAATAATTCGTATTCCCAGTGTCTCTCTGGGCAAATTAAAAATTCGGTGAAAGATCTGTAAGCGAAACAACCTTCGATTACTTACCGCTGTTAAAATTCCTCGATTTTGACTTTCACACGTTGCCGGCCTGTCAAACGCAGAGCATTACGCGCTCCATGGAGTGCGAATGGAGATTCGAGGATCGAACGTATCGGCCATACGGCAAACAGTTTCCATGTGTAAACAAATCGGCAAGCGATTGTAACCACGGCTTTATGTTCAGCCACTCCACAGATTTTATCTGCGTTCTGTCACGGAAATCCGGCCGCGAAAGAATTTCATTCGCTGCGATGACAAAGCGGTCACCATGAAACATTTCATCTTTCACGTTTTTGTATCTTCGTTAGTAAAAATAAATTTTCTTTAATTTACAGTCTGAAATGCAATCATCAATCGATCGGTTTCCTGGAGAACGGAATTTCATTAAAAATAAATAACTTTATTCGTTATTTCCATCATGGATATTGGCATGTAGAAAAATTTTAATTGTGTCGATGACGAAACGTTACCAACCAACGTGTCATCTTTTATGTTTTTGGGGTTTTGTTAGAAAAAATATGTCTATTTTAATTTAGAGATTAAAATCGAATCCACAATCGATAACGAGTTACCTGAAAAAATTCCACGTAGAAGAAAAAGAAAAATTTTAATTGTGTCGATGACGAAGCGTTACCAACCAACATGTCATCCTACACGTTTTTGGATCCCCGTTAGATAAAATAACAATGTATCCTTTACAATATCTAATTATTTTTCGATAAAATATATCCTATTTAATTCAGACTCTAAAATCGAATCAACAATCAATAACGAGCTACATAAAAAAGAATGTTACTAAACATTTTCTAAATTCCAACATCAGTTATCTCACCAACAAAATCCCATTTGTTACTATTTATTTTGCCTGAGGTTATATTTTTTTTATCATTTTCTTAAGCTTATTTTCATATAGCTTTATCTCCTAGTCATGAGATTGATTTTCAATATGACCTCCTAAGGGTATTATTATTTTTAATCCTTATAATATTCCTTAATTAAATACAATTATATTAATTTAAAAAAAAATGTCCAAAAAGTTTATTCGTCCCTTTCCATTGATTTATTCATAAAGAATCACACCTCTGTATAATTCCTCTCATTACACTCCTTTGACCACTCGAACAACTTCGAAATTCCCGTCACATATTATCGGAACGGCGCGCGGAAAAATTTCAAAAGCCGCGTCGTCGCTTTCGCCCGAACTTCTCTTTCCGCAAAAGATCCTCCGCTCACCGCTGCGTTTCCGCACGGCTGGATTTCCTGAACGGCGCGGCCCAAGCGCCCTCACTTTGGCCTATCGAGGCGCGGGTTTCTAAAGTACGCGAATAAAAATCGCAGGAACGAGTACTTGCTAATGCATAAACTTGAGCCATTTATTACTTTATAAGCTTCGCCGAGTAAATAATGGCGGCGGCCGTCAGCGACGGCTGCGCGTGGAATTAACTTTTACCGGAAATTACCGCGGCGAGTGTACGCGTGAATTTTCCTCATTTTTAATTAAACAATTGGGCTCGTTGTCCGCCGGACGGATAAATGACGGCAACTCGTAAGTCTTTGAATATAATTATAATTTATTTATTTTTGTCTTATAAAATTACATTTTTGTTTCATTATAATTCAAATAATTTTATTTTATTTTGTTTTCATCAAGGGTAAATAATAGTTAATTTTTCCCTCAGGAGGGTCACCAATATGACCGAAACGTTGGAATATATTACAATTCAAATATTGCCTTGTTATGGATGATAAGTAAGTAGTTCAGTTTAATTAATTTTTGTTCATATATAATCGTTATATAGCCAGTTAAGGTCTGTATTGTTAATATTATTATATTTACGATCGTTAAAAAACATTATTCTTATAATTATAATTTATTTTTATGATTGGGAACAAAATCTGGGGGATAGTACAGGGTGTAATAAAAATGCGGGGACCCGTTTTCAAAATTGATTATACGAACCAAAAGATGGAAAAAAGTGGGTAAAGTTTTGTCTGAAAACGACCTCCTATCAAGGTATAACCCCTTTTGTAAAAAATTAAAAAAAAATCATATCTCCGAAATGGTAAATGAAAATTTAATGAAAAAAATGTAATTGCTGCGATTATTGCCGTTAAATAGGATTTATTCTTGTTGAATCCAAACAAGTTCCATTACCAATATCATACTAGGTGTTTAATAAATTGGGAAAAATTAAGGGCACAAAGATTTCCTTTCCGTAGATAGTAATATTTCTTTTCCTAAACGTTAGTTTCTCCTGGTAATATTAAAAAAAATCGGTCCCCTTCAACGTACCATTTCAGAGATATGATTTTTTTAAATTTTTCCGCAAAAAGGGTTATATCTCGATAGGGGTTGGTTTTTAAACAAAACTTTAGAGACTTTTCTCCCATCTTTTAGTGCGTACTATTGATTTTGAAAAAAGGTCCCCGCATTTTTGTTACACCCTGTATTTAATTACGAGCAGACGAAAAATGTTCATATTCGAAATATTAAATACTTAATATAATATTCTTTGCGATGGTACATTAGTGTGTTTCGGAAAGTCTGATAAAATTCCGATAAATCAAAGCTTATCACAGCGAAGTGATTATTGAAATCGCAAGCCCTGCAGTTAAAGTACAATTTGATAATCGCTCGAGATAAACCGCGATCACATTTATTTTGCAGATTCGCCCATTACATTTCGCGACCTACTTCCGTCCAAATTTTAAACTCCGCTTTTTCTTGGCACTTTTCCCTCGATTTTTTCGTTTCCATAAAGCGCATGTGTTTTACCGGGCGTTAATTAATTCGTGTTGAAATTACAATAAATTATTTCACGCGGTGGAATTTAACGAAGTAAACAATAATTGGCAAAGTGGACCGATACCTTTGGCGCATTTCCAGCACCCTTTTTTTTTAATAAATCTTTTGCATCATTTTTTAGATAATTCAGCTATAATAAAATCATTCCCATTCAATTTAGAATTATTCATTTTTTCATATTCTTTTCAACGTTCTGAAATCGTCGAAAAAATAATTTTAGGATTTTCACGTGCAGAGTATTTACTTCTTTTGCTTGCAAGCGAGGACTTGATTTCGATTAGAAAAATTCGTGGCACGTACAACACGGATTTATGTCGTCAATGGAAAAATTGTAAAGTATCCGAGCGGCCCCCTGGAAACTCGATAATTCGTTGCTTATCGTATCGTAATGGCTATCAAACTCATAAATTCCGCTCTCCGGTTTCCGGTGTGCATGTACGCGTGCACATGGAATATTCAATCTGTTTCATCGTATTTAACAAATGTACTGTGCAATCAGACTTTTAATTTATCCGGCGAATATCGCATTGTTAAAAAGTTACAGAAAACCGCACAATTTGTTTCGATGTGTATTTCTGTGCGATATGGATTCGATTTACAAACCATTTATTTCTTACATACACTTTTTCGTAAATTTATTAGTTATTTAATGAAAACTTGATTGCACCTAACGTACAATTTCCGTTGGAAATATTTGTCCATTGAATATCTAGTCAAAATTTATTACAGAACTCTGAAAGATCCGATTAACTTAAATATTTTTTTAGAGCCAAAAGAAATCTGTTGTAAATTTATAAGTGTTTTACTTTTCACACACAAATTTCTGCAGTTTTATTAACATGTTTGTTTATGTTGGAAATACAGAAATCCGAGTGCAAGTAAATAAAATACAAATTGATGGGGAAACAAACATATCACGTAAACGATTGAAATGTTTTAATGTTCATATAAAGTACCTTTTTTTTAATGCAATATGTTATCGGATATAGAAGATCTTTTATATTTTAATAAAACAAAACTATTGCTTATAATTGACAATACTATCTTACATACCTTTTACAATTATTATAAATAACGGAAATTAAGGCGAAGCAAATACATATAATTAGACGTAATAATAGCTGAACTAATTATTTAGATAATTTTAACAAACGTTGATATATAGTAGTAAATATACAGGGTATATCATATCATCGGGGTCCTTTTTTCAGAATCGATAGTACGCACCAAAAGGTGAAAAACGGACCAAGAAAGTTAGGTCCGAAAATCACCCCCTATCGAGATATAACCCTATTTGTAAACAATTTTAAAAAAATATCTCCGAAATGGTAAGTCGGAGAGGAGCAGTTTTAATTGCAATATACCCGAAAAACATCAAAGTTTATAAATAAAAATATAATTGCTTCGATTATTACCGTTACGTAGCATTTTTATTTGTTTATTTGTTTATGTTACACCCTGTATAGTACTAAAGAAATTTTAAATAGTAAAGAAAATTTATTTAAATTCATTGATCATATAAAGGGGCAAACGAGAAATTATTCTTTACTAATAAAATCCAAATATTTTCAAACTAAACGAATGTATGCACATTTTACGCAAACAAATTTCGCCAATACACAAAACAAACCTTCTCACGAGTCCCAACTAAACCAATAATTTTCCACACAATAATTCCCTATTTCCCCTAAAACCCGATATATACCAACGGTACTTCCGGCAACTTCATAAAACCTGATTTACCGTCTCACAGGTACGGAGAAGGATTAAGAAACAGTCCCGTCCGCAACTTTCGTATTCCAGTTCTCCTTTTCGATCATTCGCGCGGAAACTTTCGACGAGAACTTCCCGTCAACGGGGCGTTGTCGAGCCGCAGTATAAAATATTACTTGTCAGGCCCTAGGTGCCCGCGGGGAGAAAGATTCGCCCGTGAAAGTAACGCTGCCGCGGATGACTAACTGCGGACAGTGTTTTTCATTGTCGCGAAGTTAGGGAAGTCGCGCGGCGCAGAATGTTGAAAACTCCATAAATCAGGGCTTATCGTGGGCGAGGAGCGATTATCGAACCCGTAAGCTCAGCACTCCGACCTGGCTCGACTCTAGCTGGCGAGGAGAGGAGAGAGAGAGAGAGAGAGAGAAAGGGGGGAGGGAGAGGGTGTCGGTCTTCTGCAAGCCGTAGGGATAATTAGCAGTCTGCGAAAGGAGAAAGAACTCGCCGACTAACGAGCCAACTAAGAGGTCGACCATGCTCTTTTTAGCTTTAGCTATTCCGGGGGAGAAAGCATTGTACCCCTTTTATTCCTAGGGACTTTCTTCTTTTGCCTGGCATCCCTTTTTCTCTAACGTACGTGTCGTTGATTCTGTGTAACGGGACCGTTCGATTCGAATTAAACGTCGATGGTAATTGGATTATTAACGAGGCGTGTGTCGATTGTTCCTTGTGACGTTGGGAGGAAGAGTTTTTAACGTTATACCTGACGACAGTTTGTATATGAGGTGCCTAAAATAAAAGGGGTATAAGTGACATTCTCAAAAGTACTGAGATCTGTGCCGTGAAACTCTGAATTTACCATTCTATTTAGTGGGAAAGGGATCTAACAAGTGGAATGTCCATCCTGTACATGGTTTACCCATTCTTGAATAAAACAAAAATGTTGTATTATATTGTGATTTGTGAGAATTTGTGAACTTTGAACTTAATTTTCTCAGAACTAAATAAAAGTCACTTATACCCCTTGTATTCTAGGCACCTCATATGTAATAACTATCTAAATTTATCGATCGTGTAACAATATAAGAAATTAATTAACACTTATCTGGAAAAAAGGTCCATATAACTAAAAGAGTTTCAATATTCAAACGAAATTATGTATTTGAAACTCTTTTAGTTATATAAGTGTTAATTAATTTCTTAGTTTATATACGTATTCTTATCGAATCGATATAAATGATAACTTTTACTATTGATTTCATGTATAAGTTAATTTGGCGTAAAGAACTGTATGTTCTTTATGCTAATTAAAGAAATTAACGTTGAAAATTGACCGACCTCGATAGATTTAGTGTTAAATCGCGGAATAACTCAGGGTATTTAAGAATCTCGTTAAGTTACTAGAACTTCATGTAATTTTAACTTACAGAGTTTGGCACAGGTGAAATAATGTGTGTGATAAGACTGTTAAATTCGTAGAAAGGTTTTGGTGCGTTTGGAATTTAATTAACGGTCCCTAACCACGTGTGATATTTAAATTACAAGTTCCAGCATAGGTAAAATAATATCTGTATTATGTTTGATAAGTAATTAAGACGACACGTAGGTCGCTAATTATTACATGATATAGGTATATAATATACATGTATAGGTGTCACATATACATGTCACGAAGTCATTATTGGAAAGTTTGGTTTCGAGTTGATACGTTCGACAGTTAAAATTCCGTATTCAAGGCAGAATGACCGTAATGGCTATCGAACGTTTGAAAAATTTCACTTCCCTCACAGTTTTCATGCGAAAATAATCTACAATTTTCCGTTTACCCATTGAGAAACGGCGTCGATTGTTATTTAGTTCAATACTCATTCATCCGAACGAGATCGAAGGCATCATCCAAGCTCCGATCGTTTCAATCTAAAATAAGCGAAAATTTCTCGCAAACACAAACCCCTGATTCATTCTCAATTTCCCCTGTAATTAATAATTAATAATAATCGTACAATCATTTCACCGCATATCGAATTACACAAAAGTACGTACGTTACGTAATACGAGATCAATTCTCCAAGAGATAGTAAAAATACCGTAGATTACCCATGGACTTAATTAAAACGCGATTTAATACGAAATCCAAATTCAACGATCCGATCAATTTGATATTATATCCATAAACGAAAGAATACTCTGAGAAATTGATTTTCTATTAAGAAACCAAACGCAGAGTCGTCGAAAGTTTGTCGAATTGCGCGGGAATTTACGATTCATGAGACATATTAATTTTCGAGGGAATTAATAACCCCCCCACCCCCCACCCCCACCCCGCCTCGCCGCGGTAATAAGAGACTCCGAAGGGCTGTAAACGACCCTCTTAGTACGCCACGGAACCTTTTTATTCGACACTGAAAGCTATTCCCAGTGTTTTATATCGTGCTCCAGGGAATCGCCTAAAGTCACGATTTCTCTTCTCACCTTTATCAACCGGCTGCTCTGTGAAACATAAGTTTACTTGATTCTCCTAACTTTGATTCAACGCGGTTCGCATTGTCGAAAATATATGAGGGCGGTTTGATAAAGTCTGGTAAAAATTGAACAATATCGCATCGCAAAAAATTATCATAATTAAAAAATTATCATAACATAATCTCAAAGTGGCAGTCATTTGGCTGGTAAATATCACGTTTTTCTCAAAAGCGACACTTTGTTTAGATTTGATAGACGTTTGTTGAAAAATAAAGGTTAATTAAAAAAAAAGATTACCTGCTTTTTTACCAAACTTATCAAACGACCCGTGTATATGAATGAGAAAAAAATATAGTAACTCGTGGAAATTCGACGATTGACGTTTTACTTTTCTCGTCGTCGCGTGTGAAATACTAATATAGCTGGCATTAAAAAAAAGGTCAGCCGACCACAGCGTTCGTAATTAAATAATCCGTTGATCCGGTCGCACGTCGGGTTTCCCGAGTGAAAGTATTTATTTATATTCCCGGCACTTCGAAATTGGCAAATCGTGTAACCGAATGTTGTTTCGAAAATATCATTGCTGTCCGTTCGGCGACACTCGTTGCGAATGTTTCATCGATCGAAAGAGTAAATGAAATGGGAGAGAGGGGGGGAGTTAGTGGAAAAATAAAAATGATAAGAGGAAATTCGAATGTCAGACGAGAGAAACCGAATTGCGACGGGATTAAACGATTGAAAGTTAGAGGGGGCGGGACGTAATGTTATAAAATTCTCAAAGTGAGCAGCTTGATAAAAAATATCGATCAAAGTTCGCTTTGAACTCGACCGCTCTCGTTTCACTTCGTTTTTCGTGGAATAAGCTGGCCCACTAGTTCCGAAACATCGCGTACACTTGCTTGGGGGAATTGCCTCGCGAAATCCGTCGAATTTCTGCAACTTTTCGTTATTGCTCAGGTATGTTCACTGTGTGATATTTTAGAATTTCAGGTGCACACAATTGCAGGTGGCTGGTGATCCAGATTTTGGCAGAAAGTTTATAAAAATTATAAATCGGTGATAGTGTATTGATCTGAGAATATACCTACCTGTACATTAAATAATAAATTGGTTTTTTAATAAAAGGTCGTAGTTTTGAAAATCGAGTGCAGATAATGGGAAATTTATCACTGGTAAGAATAGATAAAGTAATTTTCATGTGGTAATGGAAGAATTGAGTATTTTTTTTATTTTAATATTAAACGTACATTTATGTTTACACATGTAAATACGATTTTCTTTTTGCAACGAGTATTTTGATACCTTTTTGGTTGATTATAATTATTACATTACTTTAGTATTGATCTAACAACAATCAAAGTCAGTCATTAAGTCGAGAAGCGTTGAATATGTTAATTACCGTCAACTATTGTTTTATATTAACATAAAACCACGAGGAAGCACAAAAATCGTGTATTTCTTTACTGCAACAATTTTATCTCTCTAGATTGATAAAAATCGTTCTGAAAACAAATTGTCGGTGTAAGTGACATGTATTTTTGTACACCATGTCACGAAAACAGTAACCTGACGCACAAAATCTGTTTTCCGACGTTATTCGGATGTTTTAACGTCGAATTAGTTTTACCTGTATAGAATACAAGTGACATTTCCTCGTTAATTTATTTCCTCAAATTGCGTAAAAGCAGCTTTAAAATGTTTTATGAAAGTATCATTCATTTTTATAATATTTTCGTCAATAACGGAAATAAAAATTCTAAAATTCTGAGAATGGATTTTTTAAAGCTTTTGGATCGAATTAAAGCTATTCAGCCGAATTCTCAATTAAACGAGAATATCGCGCTACCAGACGATTCAGGTCACAAATGACAATTTTAAGGTTTATCAAATATTTTTTCCCCGATGTAGACTTATTTCTGTACTCGACATGTTAAGGGGAGTTTGACGATATTCTCACTCTTTCTACGAGGACAGTCAAAACATTTTTAATTAAACGTTTTGTTTGCTCTAATTTATTACGAAAGTCCAAGTTTATCATTTCCGACGAAAATATTTAATTTCGCTGTTTTAAAAATGGCATAGTTTGTATTAGCTAAATAACTGTAGAACAAAGCAATCTACTTACAACAAAATTGAAATATTTTCGACAGAATTTCATTATTTGTCTTGGAAATTATTTAGATACTCCAACTATTATTCTGAAATTCATATAATTCCATTTTAAAAGTAAATTAGACGGTATAACCTTATTATTTTAATTAAAATCATACCACTATATAATATACCACAGCTATCACACATAGAATTGTTTCTATGAAACAATTGTTGCAAATTATGTTAAAGAATTTCAAAACGGTAAAACCAATTATACGCTTTCGAAGATACACATATTATCTAAAACATTATTTAAATTATCAATGATAACAAAGCTGTATTCGTCCATAAATAAATAAATAAGAAAAGAAAGAATTTTTCAACTGACACGTTGATATTTTCACATTTCCGATGAAAATTCGGGGTGGTTTCATTCTCCGCGAATAGTCGTTGCGCCATACATATGTATTGCGAAATTCCACGTCGACTTTCTCATTGTCGACGTCCCGACGTCTCAGATATAAAGTTCTGGATCGTGTTTACAAATTGAAAGCAGCTTATGCAAGCTTACGAAATCAACTTAAAACTTCGACGAGGACCGCGATGAATTAATTAAGGCGATCAGACTCGTGAAACAACGCACCGACTATCTTTCCACAGACCACCGAGGATCGATATACGTATACTGCATATATATAAATATATATATATATATACATACCACATTCCTGACAAATTCAGCAGTCACTGCGTTGTTGAAACATTGATAACCTTTCCACGACAGACCCGTGGAATATCAAATATTTTCACCGGGATTGCGTGTAAAATTAATGTGACACCAGGTGAGCGTTTAAATAAGTGTCAACGATTGAAAAATATTAAGTTTTTTTTTTAAACATATTACGCGAGAATGAATATATTCGGTTGTTAGCAATTTGACAAGATAATTGGATTGACGTTTGTCGAGGCAATTATTCATGTTAAACGTGAATGGCAATGAGACAGTGTTTCATGGATGGATCATAGTTTGATTAGTATTTGATTAAATCGGTCGTTAATTAGAGTACGGGAAACAAGGGCAACGTCTTGCATGATGTTACTGACAATTGTTAATTATTATAATTCAATTGACCTAGACGGAGTGAACTCTTCTAGCTCGATATAATTTGATTATTAGTCTCAATTAAAAGTGTTTAATTAAGACACTTTAGTGGAGCCTTCGATATTTCCATGAAACGATTCAATTAAAGTGCAATTATTTTGATCGTTTCACCGGTTAAAGTATTGCATTCTTTATTCTACAAATAGATACGTCATATTTGTATGGGTTTCGTTGACCCTCCATTGGACAATTATTATTTATGAAAAAAAGATATAAAATATGCTTGACGTTTTCAAGACGAGTGCAATTTAAAATAATTGATATACACGGTGGTTCATTTAAATTGTGACAATTGAATATCTTTAAAAGTAGTTCATAGTCAAACTTCTTTTATTTCTATTGTAAAATACGAACACTTTGTTATTACGATTTTGTCGGCACTATTTTTTTATTATGTACTTATCTTTCAAGACAGTTAATAATGTTTCAAATATTTCATTACAATAAAGAAAGAAACTTGATTAATACAACTTATAAATTAAATATAGATACCTTTTAATGGATAATATTACCAATTAAAGCTTAACATATTTCATTCGTTATTAAAATATATTTGTACTTCTGTTTGAGATTAACAAATGCAAACTCGAAACATAAAAATCAACGGAATTAGTAAATATTTTTTCTATGCATATGTATTTTTTCTACACCTTACTTTCAATGACTTCATATCAGGTGAGCAAGCATTTGCATTCCCAGTTTGATAACCCAACAAACGTTGGCTCTACACTTTAAATATGAACACATTTCACTGATTAATATATTATCCATGAAAATTTAATGCCTATAATTAATTGTTTATTAAAGCTCGGTACCTCTGTTCGATATTACCAATGCAAATCTACGACGTAAAAATCGCCGGGAACGCGCAGCTCTGGGAAACAGGAATTCTGGAAGCACAGGGAATCAGTAGACGTGTCCTCCTTCCAGCGGGTCAATTCCCACTGACATTCGACGATGTCAAGTGGTGTTAAGTGTCACGACGATCGTACGATGCTCGTTTCCACCAATGAGCGGCCTTCGTTCGCAGCCGAGCCTCCTGAATGTTATTATGCAGCACGAGACATCGCTGTTTAGCGATGGGAGTGTTCAGCTGTCGGTTCGCGATGTGTGCGCAATAAAACACTATCGCAATGAATCGTTTGATTTCGCCTAATCGGGCCAATCTAATTCGTAATGTCCGAAGCGTTTGAAAAATTGGAACGCGTGATGGCGTCGTAGTAGATAGGGACAGCTAGCAATCTCCTAGTTTATATATTTGAATTAATTGGAGTCGGATTAGTACGTTTAATTGGATTGACGAGAATTTTTGGGATTGTTGAATAATTCAATATTATCAAATCTGCTTTTCGGTGGCCTGTATTATTCAAGCCCTGATTTTCGGTGTGATCGAGTTACTTTGGAACGTTTAATTAATTTGTGAGTCTGCGAAGGTATAAAAAGGTTATATGAATTATGTGTGGTGTAGAGTTGTTATGTAGAGTTGTGGGGAAAACTGGAAAATGAATCGTGGTTTAAGTGTCGTAATTATATTTTTTGTTCATTAATGTTCGTCTTCTAAAAACTACTATTTCTGGGAATTAAATATATTTTCTAAAAGTATGATCAGCTTTGTGATAACACCAATTAGTAATGTTTCGTAAAACGAAATGATAAATATTCAAATATAATATAATATCATTTAAAAAATTCATTTTCCTTTGAAATCATCCCGTCAGCTGCTCAAATTGTAGACAAAAAATTAGTAAAACAAGTTTATAGAGCGATTAAACATTTTACAAATAACGCATGCTACTTGAAATGAATAAATTATAAAGCAAACTTTGTCCGAACAATTTGTTTCTATTTTCGCTCGGTTGCAAATATTCAAACGTTCTCGGTGAACTGAAACAAGCTGTATATATTCTAGTCGACGTTATTTTATGGGATTCAAAAATAAATACACAACATTTAAATACACCGGACGAAGTAGATTCTCTGGATATTATCTATCTCCCATATCCATTATTCAACAATATTCCACGTTGTTTGCATGCAAGTTATTATATTTAGTGCCACTAAATTCGCATATCTCACATACCATAGTAATTACATCGGAGATTTATATTTCCATAGTTTCGAATTCCTTCATTTTCACGCAAAAGATTCCACAGGCACGTTAAAAGCTCAACAATTTATTTTAGATAAATAAATATTTATTATTTTATTGTTCACCCGGCCAGACCAGTCAGTCGCTGCAATTAATACGCGAAATCGGAAAAGCATAGAAATAGCGAAATAACGACGATCGTTGAAATAACGATAATAATATATAACATAATGGTATTGTTTACGAAACGACTCGATATATCACTCACACATACACACACATACACGGAAATTACGATCGGAAACGATAGCTTCTAACTATATACAGAACAATCACAATACAGTTTCGTTTGTTTTCAAATATTAGCCAATGACGTAAAACGAAATTCTTTCCCGTTATTTCCGTCGTTTCGTATTTTCACGTCAGATTTTTCCCCGACGTATTCATCGTCCGGCCCTATAATGGATACCGATCACTGAGTTATCCGCGGAATCGGGAATTTTCATGAATACAAAGGGTTCCGACGGTGAAATGTTGACGTTTCGATATTGAAAATCGAGCGTGTAACGTTACAGGGTTTTTTCAGCTCGACGAAAGCCCCGCCATGGTAACCCGTACGAAATATTACAGCCAGCGATATGTCGTAAAGGATTTCGACGATTGCCGAACGGTTAAAGGATTCGATAAAATTTTACGAACTTTATAAATACTTCCATAAGCTGACCTATAACAGCTTGCAGGTTTTCTTCGAGATTTTACACATGTTTCATGTATACGGGTTTATCGGATTTCGATAATGCCGATATGCTTTAACGGATATTTCACGTGATTTCTGATAAAACGGTGTCGTCGCTCCATTGTCGGCTTACGGCACATACACGTTTGTTTAATTTAGAACGATCAGTTAAAAAAAAATAAATTAATACAGAAAAATAAGATTGGAAGAACATTCGTCATCGTGGCATTTAAATTTCGTCCCAGACACTTGTTCTCGAACGGAAAATGTTCTTTCCGGTTCCGAATGGGATTTATATGTATAACGGGTGCATAAAATGTATTGATCACGTGATAAATTAGCAATTAATCGCGATATTTTAATACTGAACCTATAAAGATCGGTTAAATAACCGATTTTAAATATTTTTATTAAAATGCTTGAATGCAACGTTATTTTATTAACTAACACAAAGAAAATACATTTCGATATGATAAATTAACTATTACGTGAATTCAATTGCAAAAGTTATCATTTTCACGGGTTTGATAGGATAAAATAATAATGATTCAAGGTGACAAGCACATGAAGTGATAAAAAAAAATCGGAATACACCGATGATAAAACATAAAATGGCGTATAAACGGTTAATTATAATAGGGGTATTGATCACATGTGAAATTTACAGAATTTACAGAATTCCCGAGTTCTTTGTATTTACCGGCGGCAATCAAGAATCTTTTTATTTATAGTGTAATAACGGTGTCGTATTTCAACCAGATTCCCGTTGCATCTGTAAACGGGGCAAATTAATATTAAAGATCAAACTTTTTAATGAAATTCCCCGATACACCGGCGCGCGGCTACCGGTGGCTCGTAACGCGGGTGCTAATATTCGTAAGATTAAGTCAATTAAATCGTATTAACCGGTTAATTAAGTATCGCTCCGAGACCGCCGTTCTGTGATCCGAATCGTATGGAAAACCGCGCGAAATTTAAACAACAATTACTCTCATTAACATTATGTTAACAGACATTTTTTTATTTAAGTACGAAAATAAAATCATATAATTTCTTTTAAAACAACTTGAAAAGCAACCTAATTATACAATATTAATTTATACATGAAACTATGAGATATACATTAAATATTTAAAAAAAAAAGGAATAATATTGAATAATTATTCATTTGTTTATTTTTAATTAATAATTTACTTACTTTGGCCGTTTATACGATCTTTAAACGGTAAAAGCAAATAAGTTATTAATTATAATTTAAAGGGATCGGTAAAAAAAAATTTAATTTGTTTATTTTTCTTGTAAAAATCGAAATGCGACAAAATGACGAGGTTCGTAAATCTAGCGTTAAAAGTAAACGAACAATTATAACGTTTGTCACACGGCCGCGCGAGTCTCGGAATTGATCATCGTTTACATTTCGAGGAACGTTAACACGTTACACAACGACGGGCGTTGTTTTTATGAATCGCTTTCGCGAAACGTTCGCGGAACACGCACGTCATTAACGTATTTCAAAGCGGGCGATGACAAATGATAAATGGTAGGAGAAATAATAAAAAAATTAGATTTCTAATCTTTATTTTAAATAATTGAATTATTTTTATGAATTGACGTGCGGAACGAGTGGAATAATTGTGGGATAATAATTAATATTCTCTTTTAATTTGAATCGATGTATTTACCTACCATTAAAATAAATTCGCTTTGATCGTTAAGATTGCCGTGAAATTCCTCTATATTTCTTTCTTTATTAAATATATTTGACAAAGTTTATTTGAAAAAAATTTATATGAATTTTTTTTTCATTATTACTGCGCTTTTTATATAATAGTAATTTCGAATTTTATTCTTTGGTTATTTTATTTACTAAAGTCTATAATTATATTGATATTTTGTACATATATAGGAGAAATTTGTTCTTCTTGTTTATTTAAATAATTAATAATAGAGATAACGTTTCTCGGTTGTCTCGCTTCTTCAACGTCCCCTGGTGGTTCCGGTTAGTTGGTATTAATTTCCACTGGGTGCTATCTAAAGGTGCCAGATAAATTTCTCCATTCCCCACTGTTCTTTTGAAAATCTCGATTTTAATTTTTTCCACTGCCCGTCTACGTCAATGACTTTTCCTGGAATTGCGTGAATAGACCTTTGCATACCCTATTTAATAAATTAACAAATTTGGGATTTACAGTTTGGACGTAAACAGATTTCAGTGATTAATGTTGCGAATTAAAATTTAACGCAGATTATTGGTTATTAAATTCACGCGTATGTTTATGTAACTCTGTATTATATCAAATATTGGTTTATTCATCCAACAAAGTGTGCAAATGCTATTTTTTTTATTCAGCGGAGTTTTCGTTCTTCGTGCACGTTAGTATATCGAATGTTAATAAATAAATAATATGGTAATACCGATTCCTTGCAATGGATTATTCACGATTACTGAAACCAGTATGTTGTACGCCTATCAACAATCGGAAAGCAATTTCATTTATTTGATACTAATAATCCATTACTGAAAGTTATATAAAGTAACATGCGATTCCTTTCGAACTGAAAAGCCAATTAAAATATTTGATACAAAAGTTGAATGAGTGGCGAGCAATTACGAATGTACAGAATATAATCTGGGAAAATTGAATTGATCTCCTCCTTTCCGTTACGGTGAAAAAATACATTATTTTTATAAATGTAAAATGTAAGACTTTATAAAATAATGTATTTTTATCATTAAAAATACAATCAATAACTGTAATATTAGAACATTAAACTAAATAGTTTTAAAATCGATAAAAAACGGATATAAAATTCTAAATTTTATCGAAACGATATCCAAAAAACACGTCACAAAACGAATATGTATAAGTTTGCCAAGGCAACAAAAATATTAAATTTTATTAACTGAGAATCATGCAGTATCACGATATAAAGTAATTAATTAATACCCTGTATAATTATTAAATACATAAAGCTATAAAATGGAAAATATTATAGCGTATGAATATTCGAATTATTTCTAGGCCTCTTTCATAATCAACAGCACAAATCTGGTTCGAAGAAAGATTTTATTGACATAATTACCTGATCGTTAATTAAATTAATACTATAGAAATTCATTTGTGATTACAGAAATAATCAATTGACAAATCAATCAAATTTATCATGATTATTTGTCTAACAGGGCAAACTTCACAAATCCTTAATAAACAAATTACACATATCACCATAAAGTTATACTAACCACAACTAATACGTATATCCTACCCACCACTGAATAAATAAAATACAAAACCTCCCTTCCACGCAAAATCCATATAAAACAATATCCAAAATCACATAACAATAATTCTCCACAAAAATCTGATTCACCCCGTTCATTCTACCTAACCATTCCCTCGGACTATAAAAACCAAAACAACACACACACACATTCCGATAAACAATCGTTACACAGGGACCGTCGAAGGGTCGTCCCGACCCGTGTCCAGAAATCTTATTTCCCGAAGGTGACACATTTCACGAACCGTCCCGCACGCAACGCGGCTTTATTCGCCTTCCAGGAACACAATGTGTGTGCGGTTTTTGAAACGACCGGTACCCCGCTCGTGCCTATAAACGGACCCCCCGTGTTCGTTGAGCTACGACCCCCCGGGGAGGGCGCAGGTTGTACGAAGGGGTGAGAATGTTATGTACAATACAAGTTGGGTAAATGCTACTGGTAGCGTGAACACACACACACATAAACGGAAACACACATCGTGCCGTAGAATCTAGATCCTCCCCCTCCCCCCCCTCCTCCACTGCCTGGAGGAAGACACCCCCGAGCCTCTCTTCCGGGGTTGTGTTAGTGTCTATGCAAAGTCTGCCTAATGCTCGCCATGTATCATCACAATTGCGTGCCGGCGGTAGCTAGGTAGTCGAATTCCGTTGCGGGCAATCGGTTTCGCCGTTTTTCTGATATTGAATTTGGGTCGGGGTACCAAAAATGGGGTATCGAATGATGTACGAGATTTTTATTAATTGTGGTAAGGGGGAACGTGGGATATGGAAGGGAAGAAATAATAATGATAATATAAAAAGTAAATATAAGAAAAGAATTTTGTAAATAATTAATTTATTGGGCTTATTTGAAGGATGGAGAAATATTAAATGTTAATTCTTTCCGCTCAAGAGGTGCCTCTGAGGCACCAAAATTAGTAATGTTTTGTAGAGCGATATGATGTAAACGAAATGGTAAATAATCAAATATAATGTCATATCATTAAAAAAATTCATTTTCCTTTGAAATGATCCCGTCCGCTGTTCAAATTGTAGAGAAACAATAGATAAATTTAAATATAAAAAATTCTATTCTTCCATATATTATTTTTTTAACAATAATTAGTGGGATAATAATTATTTTCCTTTATTTCTCAATAAAATAAGTTTATAGGGCGATGGGGTATTGAATGATGTATGAGATTTTTATTAATTGCGGTAAGAGGGAAAGTGGGACATGGAAGGGAAGAAATAATAATGATAATATAAAAAGCAAATATAAGAAAAGAATTTTTTAAATTATTAATTTATTGGGCTTATTTGAAGGATGGAGAAATATTAAATGTTAATTCTTTCCGCTCAAGAGGTGCCTCTGAGGCACCAAAATTAGTAATATTTTGTAAAAGGATATGGTGTAAACGAAATGGTAAATAATCAAATATAATATCATATCATTAAAAAAATTCAATTTCCTTTGATGCAATTTTTATAAAATACTATGGATCTTGGACATTTTGTTGCTATTCCATTCGTTTTATCGATATATTCATTTATTTGTTGATTATAGTCTTCGAAGGTTGCTTCATTGATTATGTATTATTCGGACCTAAAATTAGATCGTTCTGGATATCGTTTCTTTCAATTTGTTAATAGGATACAACCAATACTATTACAATTTTGTATCATTCATTTTTTAGTACATTACGTGATTTTCTAAACCGTTCAATTATTTCTTTAATTTTAAATTTTTATTTTCTTCTCGTACTTTGAACATATTATTTACAATTATCATATCATAGTCATTATTTTTACTACGTCGGTTCATTTGTTTAAAAAATGTGAGTTCAGATCCTTTTTGTTGAAACAGAAATTTGCTACATAATAATCCACAAAAAATATAATGTGCTACATTTTCGTGACGTTTTTCTTTTCATTTTTTACTTTATGTTGTATTCCGACGATGTTTGGAAAAGTGAGAATCTCAGTCCCACTAATTAAGTAACCGTTGAACGATTCCTAATGAATATTGGAAATACTATCCCGTAGGCTTGTCTCCTGTAAGGTGGAGCAACATTTACTTCCCGTTTACTTCCGTGGGGTATAATTACACGGAAAATCGAAGTTTCTCCTAAATGCTAAGTTTTGATTGGGCACAGATGTTCCCGGGGCGCGTTTAAACGTGGAAACTTAATTTAATCATTAGTTTAATTAGTCTAAATATTAGTTGCTAATGCGAACGGTGTCTAGGATTTCCGATTAATGGAAATAAAAATTAAACCCACCACGAAAAGCTTTGATATTTTTTAAAACATCTGTACTTTAAATATGATCATAGTTTCATGAAAAAATAAAAAAATACGAAGACGATTATTCAAAAAACACTATTTTCTTTCAATTCCAAGTAATAAAAATAAGTAATTTATTATTTTCGTGTAACCGAGTTCGAAGATGTTTGTAAGATTGAAATTTATCGAAAAGCAAAGGAATATTCATATTTCGCAGTATAAATTAATAAACGGAACAAATCACCCTGTAAAACATTTCCACCGTTCAAATCTCATTTTCGTCTTTTCCCGTTTATAATTTACTCCCCAGCTGTAAGATCCGTATTTTTACATCACATTTAATCACACGAATTATGCCAATCAAAGTCGAAAAGGAATGTATAACTCATTCCTTCGTGCTCCAGTAAATTTTCTATTTTCCTAAGTTTTCCCAAGAAATTAAATAAATTAATATAAATCCAAGGTAAGTATTTGACATTTATGCCCCTAAAAAAAAGTCCAAAAATTCTGCATCATTTTTCTAATAATACATTAATCAATGAAAATTCTCTACAGGAATTTTCGTGTTTTTTTTTAGCAAATGATTAAAATTTAAATAACGTGGTGGCTATTTCTAACGCAATGTGTGACGTAATTGCATATTTGGCGGTCGCGATGTAACTTGCTGCACATCCACTTACATTTGTACTAAGTTTCTCTAATGCACGTCATCCATAACCGCAGTAACGTGCGGTGCACGTTGCACCGTGCAACAATGCGGTCGAAAATGCTACATTACGTTATTCTATTAAGCCGCGCGATATGCGGTATAAGAGTTCGTGCCGCGGTCGAAATTTATACGAATACGCAACCCTAATCTAATTTAGGGAACCGCGAATTATCCGGAAAATGTGAAAATTGCAAGATAATTCCGGTGTACCGGCGATATTTCGCAATTCTTTTTTTTCACGTGGTAAAAATCGAAGAAACTCGTCTCTGCTATTCATTTTTTTCATGTAACACGAATTTCGAAGGGATTTTTCATTTGTTAAGAAAAAAAATGTGAATAGAAATTGCCGCGCATCAGTTTCGCATTCACTTTTCTGTTCGACGGTTACGTAGCAATTAGTTTATTACTCGCGTCGTGTAATTGAAACTAAATTCTTTTTTTTTATGTTTCGTTTCGTTCGATTCTGTGAAAAAGAAAAGATCGTAAAAGTATATCAATAACTTTGAATCTAGTTTACTTGTAATAGGAAACGAAATGGGATTGGATTCCGATGTTTGGTTTCAACGAGATCGATAAAATTGATGTATTCAGCCGTAAAAAAATGAATAGGATGAATATTCTGTTGATGAACGAATCTGATCTAAATAAACTGAAAGGGTAGTCATTTCAAGGATCCGTCAGGATGCCCGACTCTATTGTTTATTACTCGTTTGAATTATTATTTTCGTCGAACATCGGTACGGCTGCTCCGTTTTATTTAATAGTTTCAGAGAAAGAAATATTAATATTGAAACACTGAAAGAATGAGCTACTATTTTTATCATTTAACGTGTCAAGGATTTTAAAGGCGATGGTTCATCAAATTCATCGCTTAATTTATTGTAATTAATTTATTTCTACGAGAGAAAATAATTAATAATATATATTGTAATAACGGATGGAGTAAAACGTCTGGATAATACTGTATAAAATAAAACCTGGGATATAATAAGATAATAATAACTGAGTTATTTATTGGGAAAAGTAACATGTGGATTAAACAGATTTTAAATCGCTGAATCCAATTACATTTTTCTCTAGATGTTCCTATCCGTCCGCGGAGTACTCCTCTGGCCAACTTTTCGAAATTGGATTCATAAATTTGTTGGTTGAAATCTCCATATATTCAACATTCTAAGTTAAATATTAAATGTGAAGTAAAATGTTACGTATTATTGAATTGAATGTTATTAATCGGTCTGACAACGTCCTAATTCTAATTAGTCTCATATTTGATCTGTAAAATAAAATTCTCTATATCGCAATATGTATCTACGTGTGCTGGAAAGAAAAAAACATGGCCACAGATTCGAATTCAGCGCGATAAACTGGAGAGAAAACAAATATTTTCGTTTGCGATGAAAAACGAAGTTTTCTCTATCAACCACACCGGTTTTCCACATTTTCCATAACACCAAAGTATCAACTAACTATTTTCTACGTCTAAAAATCAGTTAATTGCTAAATCTTTATTAGAATAATCCAAAACAATTCCATATTAAAAAAATCCTTGTTTTGATTTTATTATGTGATTCACTAGTAAAAAAACAATTTTATAGCAAAAAATCATGTTACAGGGAAATGACAGGTATTCGTAAAAAGAGACACCGTTGTAACAAAAACAATCTCCGTGTCTGTAATCAAATATTTCTGAATGAAACGAAAAAATATAAATACCACTAAAGACCGAGCAAAGGGGAAATGATTAAGCTCACTGGTCCGTTTTAATTAAATGTGTGCCTGTGAAAAGAGCAACCTTTCCACGGTCTGACTAAAGTAATATGTATTATTGCATGCAAATTAATTTATGGAAGGCATCAAGAGAAGAGATTCTATGAAAAGTCAGTAATTCAGTCCCGAGGTGTTTAAGATCAGATATATGGATTCTACTCACCGAATATTAACCTTTGAAATTGAATTAAAACTTCTCGTCTCATTAGGCAGATGAAGTTATTCGTGGCACTCTATAATGCTACATTGAGAATGAATTCGAAAAGGAAGATTCTACGAAGCGACACTTCCGATTTGTACTTTGCTTACTTCATCTACAATTTTCAGATTATTTATTATCATTTTTACAGCATAGAAATAGATTTGAAACGAGATTTTGGATTTTTTTTTAAACAGATATTTTTGTGACAAATAGGTATGCTATATTTTTTGTTTTACTCTAAATTTACTGTAAATTAAAGATGAGTATGCTACAATTAAACATATCGCGCCTGAATTTTTTTCATTCACTCGAGACTGAATGATTGGATGATTGTACGGTGCTTGACCGTACAACTTGCAATTAGCATAATTAAATCTCCAAGAAATTCATTTTCGACCGATGCAAAAGTTAGCCGATAAAAATGAAAGGTAAGCAAAGTTAAAACTCTTTATTCGTTTAATTACAATATTTTCTAAACTTAATTTCAATTTTAAATCAATACCAAACAGTTAAACGCAAAGTGTGACCCAACAATAATGACTTTCCCAAATAATTGTGATATCGCGATAAAGTATTAATATTTTTACAATGGTTTTCCGTGAGTGTCGGATAAAAATTCGTCGGTGGGTCAAAGTGTCCAATATAGCCACGGTTCGCGATACCGTTATCACGTTTGATTCTTTTCATTTCGATATCACAGAATCGAATCCGACGGTCAGGAATTACGTGCGCGAAAATTGTGTCGAAGTCATTCAGAAAGATAAAACTCCTTTAGTGTGTTCGATATGTGAACGATAATTCTTAATATTCCCCTTTATTATGTCGAATTAATTAACTAATGGAGAGGGTGCATTTTTCTATGCTGTGTATTTGTTAATAAATTTTTTAAACACTCGTTAATAACGGCACGTTATTATAATTGCGAAATAATTCTTTCGAAATAGAAACAAATAAAATGTAACTAACAATGAGACTACCTTCGATTTCAACTCCGCTTTGAATAACTACCAGTTTCTATTTAATAATTCAATATTATTTTAATAAAAACCTTCGATTATAGCATAATAAGAGACGTAATTTTATTAAACCCATAGAATAATCACGAGTTTGAATATAGAAGGAAATGAGAACTAACTATTCTATTATTTATCATGTTTTGCAATTATAATGGAAAATGAAAAGCCATTTGAGGTTCTCTCCGAATCAATATACAACGCGTAATTAATAAAGGGTTGAAAAATGAAAAAAACAATGACTGTGACTCCTCATAAAATATTTATATCGTCGCAGAAGCCCAATGAATGAAATTATGAACTTTAATATCCACTAACCCAGATTGAATATCCCCTTTCGAGTGTTCATACAGTTATCCCCGGTTTGACAGGGCAAACTTCACGCATTTGACCTAACGTTCACTTAACGTGCAAAATCTGAAATCCTCCAGGTAATGGAACTGCACACATTACACGGGGATCCGCGATGAGTACCACATCATTATTAACAACGTCAATTAGTCTAATGAACTTGTCAATTTCCTACATAACCGACCGGGTTTAGCAATGTTGAAAAAAAAATATTTTTTCTCCGCGATCGCGACCGTTGTAAAATTAAGGAAATAGAAAAATGGGAAATTGCAGAAAAACAGGGACACCGGGAAAATACGGGAACGTCGCGGAAATCAATTTCCCGTATTTTCTTGCGGGCCGGCGGAAGTATATTTGTATCCGCGGAGAAATAAATTTCAATAGCCGTCAAATTGCAGAAGTATGTAAAATTGCGAGAAAGTAATGCAGTCAGAATGCGAAGTGCGCGGAAGAAAAACGCGTTCGCCCGCCGCGGAAGATAGGCAGAGAAATGAAATACACTCGTACGCTCGCCCCGGAAAAATTCCCGAGTTTCTTTCGGGGGAAAAAAAAAAAATGTCGAACCGACTGCTCCGAATATCGATTAAACTCGAACGTCACAGCTGCGCCTACGAATAATGCATACCGCGGGCGTGTTATTTGAAATTGTTATTTAAAATTTGTCGTTTCGGAAATTCGTGTCGAGTAACGATACTTTGGGAAATTTGTGCATGTGAACACGAATTTAAAACCAAATTTCCTATTGTATAATAGGTAATGTCTGTTATTTCTTCTTTATTTATTAAATTCATCAATTAGTATTATATCCATGGGAATTTTTAAAAATTTATTTATTTTACCTAAAAGTGTCTCTATTCGAAGCATAAACTATTTTTCTTATATCTGGACCATTGCTTAATTTTTCTAGATATAAATAATGCTATCTGGAGTATTATTTATACCAGTTTAAGTATAAATAACCCTATCTGAAACGTTATTTATTTATTTTTTTTGTAATTCAAGTACCATTTATTTTTTAGATACAAATAACTGTTATCGATATTTGTCATGTTAAACGTAAATCCACTCGATAAAACTAGGATTACTCGGAGACTGAAACTGACTAACAATCTTCGTGCTCGCGACAGATTTCCCAGAAAATAAGCAACAGGTGTTAAGGAGACATGCAAGGTACTCAAGTACCATGAAAGGTGTTCATCCCGTAAACTACTCTCGCTGACAGCTTGCATAGAGAACTTTTGATTGCAGGCGTTACCGTGGAAGTTAGCGTCCGGTTATAACGACAAGCTCTCCTTTAACCTGAAATGCGTTCCGCAAAGTGCTCTGTTACGCGTCAATCCGTAAAATTCTCTGGAAATGTACATTGAGCATTACGGTGTACATTGAGGTACGCGTTTCAACGCTCCGTCGACCTGTAATTACCATTGCCGCCGACTTTGGACGAATTACGTCTCGCTGCGACGCCGAATAAATCGCAGATTATACAGGGTGACGCAAATTTAGTGGGACTGGCGGGAACCAATGGAGATATAGACTAAATTCGTTTTTTTTTAAAATAGAACCAGATTAACTGGGTTGTGAAACACGAAGTGTCGTTATTTTAATTCAGATAAATGTTTTATTAACGAGAAAAATACTGGCAATTTATCAAATTATTTATATGGAAATGGTCACGTGGTCCAGCTTTAAATAAATATTGACTGTTTCTGCTAAAATTACCATTCTTTGGAAAATTACGAAATGAATAATAGTAACTTAGTGGAAACTTATTGAATAGTGAAACTTGTAATTATTGGATGCATAATTAAGCAGATGAACGATGAATTTGAGGTTGACGTTTTATATTAACTGATCTAATATTTAGGTAGCCCTCAGTTATTTCTACGTTTTATTTGAATAAAACAGAAAAGTATCCTGCATTCAATTTCAAAATACGAAATTACCTCCATTTCTCCCTATAATTAAAAAGTGAGCCACGTCGTCCTATTTCGTCTAAAAAAAAAACAGCCAACTCGATATTCCCAGTGATTTCGCGGAAAATAATTTGCAACCCTTCATTTGACCCACCCTGTACAGTACACGCGATGCGTTTTACGGATGATTCGAGCGTCGTAAACTTTTATAACTTCCTTACGAGATTGAAAATTGAAAATTGGAAGTGGCAATCAAAACAGGAAGTCATTAAGAGCACAGTAAAAAAAATATTCCAAGCTCATTATTCTCATAACGTGGTTCCGTGAATATTTTCCGAAAAATGTGCTTTCCCGCTGTATTTAAAAACCCGGGAAAAAGCGATGACACTCGACCAATTAGTCCTTCTAACAATCTTATAAATCTTCGCAGAGATTTCGTTGCTAAAATCCGTAATCTAATTATTCTGAACAGTCGAGTCAGATCGTTTCGAAAATAATGTCGTCTGTCGTTTCCATCGTGTCGTCCACCACGTCGTAATTAAACGAAACGTAAGTAGATTCTCTAAATGACTCTTATTCTCGTCAGCGGTGTGCTTTGTAACGTGTTTCGTCCGCTGGAAACAGAAAAAAATGAGAAACCAAAGACGGGGATGAAAATAAAAATAAATAAAAATAAATACATATATTTCCATTTATTTTGTGTGTTAATTTTGCATATTTATCATGACTGATACTAACCAAGGTGAGATATATAATTTTTTATATATTTTAGTATTTAATTTAGTGTCACAAGTTTAAATTCTACATTGCGAAAATTTGATCAATTTCTTAAAACATTTTCAAAGATTTAAAATAGTGCAGGTAAGTTCAGGTCTGAAAACTTATTCTTTTCAGGGCCCGTATCTTCCATCGTTCGGTTGAAGTTATTTAATGAATGGTTAAAATTAAAAAATTTGAAGAATGTCTAATTCTTGAATGTGTTTAATTTTAAGATATAATTACAAAGTATGGATGGATAATGTAAGTAATTATTGAATTTTATTTTGCTATTAGCAGAATTATTTGTTATTGTAATTTAAAAAGAATTATAACGGATTATTATAATTTTTTTAATTATTCCACCGTGTTCACGATATTCTAATTGAATTCCTAAGCCCCGGACACTCGTGTCGAGCGGCGAATTACATTTCACTCGGGCGATCCGATCGATTTCCCGCGTCTCGTCACGTGGCGCTCGTAATTTCGCAGAGACATGAATTTTGTAAGCACGCGTTACAACTGGCGAGCGTGGGGACACGCGTGTCGTGGCGTCACGAGTTCGCGAAGTCGCCAACTTTTTGAAATACAAACTGCGAGGGGCCAAAGGGCGGCCGCCGTTGAGTAGCTACAGTGTCATATACCAGTCACGTTTGAAATCGAAAAGTTGTATAACTCGGAACTTCGCTCGGGAAGTTTTTACCAGGTTCCGCTGTGTGGCCGCGGGAAGGACGGAATTATAAAGAAATGATTAAACTTCCGGGGAAGTAGTATTGTGTTTACATTACCTGTCAGCGTGTTGCTTACGCTTCATGTAAAACAATTTCATTTCGAGAAACTTCCACGCGAGAAGAGAAATGTTTTGAGGGTTTTTTTTTGGTGATATTAATTTGGACGATTTTATTCGAGTCACGTGGCAATGGTTCAAGAAGATGAATAAAATGGATTAAAATTTATTATCTGTATTTTGATAGTTTTTAGTATTCGTGAATAGGGAAATGTCTTAAATGTTGTTTATAATATTAATTTCAACGTGGTTGTTGACTTTGCTTTTGTTGATCAAAAAAATTAATGATTATACATAATTTTATATGTGAATGTGGTAATGTCCCTACAGATTTATATAATATTAATTTCAATGTGGTCATGGACTTTATTTGCTTCCTTCAGCAATGGTAGGTATTCCAATTCGATCGAATAAAGCCATCGAAGTGGATTGAAACACATATTACTGTTTTTGTCGATCGAAAAAAGTAAATGAACACATATAATTCCTCTATGATTATGGAAATGATTCAACAGCGTTATATAATATTAACTTCAACGTGGTTACTGATTCTATTCACCCCTCGCAGCAATGATCCAATAAATCCATTAAAACGAATTAAAATTACTATTTTTCTGGGTCAAGAAAAACATGAATATTCTATTTTCCCATAATCATTCAATTCCCCGAAGGTTCTCGATTTTCAAATACCCAGCGATTTAATAATCAGTAACACACACTGTTATCACGAATAACTCGTGAATATAATTCCGTGGCTTATTATCATCGACTAAATATTATCCGACCACTTCTCTCTTCTGTATTATTACAATTTTCTCATATTAAATATAATAATTGCCCTCTCGAATTTATTTCGTGCAAACCTACGAACATATTTCTATGTACATACACATACATACAAAAAATATAACCGGAGAAGATCAAGGATAATAAAAAAAATATAATTGCTGGAATTATTGCTGTTAAATAGCATTTATTCTTGTTTAATTCAAACAACGTCGATTACTTATATCGTAGCAGGTTTGTAACAACTTGGGAAAAATTAAGGGCATTCGCTAAATCTTTCTTTGCATAGATAGTGATATTTTTTTCGTAAACTTTAGTCTCTTCCGGTTATATTGCAATCAAAATCGATCCTCTACGACGTACCATTTCGGAGATATGATTTTTTTTTTAATTTTTAACAAAAGGTGTTATATCTCGATAGGTGGTGATTTTTAGACAAAACTTTATAGACTGTTTTTTTATATTTTGATGCGTACTATCGATGCTGAAAAAGTGTCCCAGTATATTTGTTACACCCTGTATGTATACAGTATTCACGTTTTAGTTGCTATCCACAGAGACAATAGGGGGCGTAGAAAATTGATAGGACGACCCACTGATCACAGTGCGGCGAAGTTATTATGTTGCGGTGAACGGGCACAAACTATCGGAAATAAACTCGTAAAATAGGTCGGTCATAGGACAAATATAGAGGGTGCTGTCTCTAATTGTAGTAGTAACGAGTAGCGTGGGAACGATCGATCACAGCCGGAGAACCACTCAGCAAGAGCTTCACAACGAAATTTCTTCGGTTCTACTTTGGGAAGGCCAGCGGAAAAAAAAACTGACTTTTATTCTTCTCGCTGAAACGCTCTATAATCGTGTGGGAATATGGTTGCCAACCGAACGAGAAAAAGACCGGTCGGCGAAAACAAACTGTTATTGCGACCGTGAAATTTCGGGGGAAATAACGCGGCAGTTTTTTATTAAACCGTTTGAATCTGTCGGAAAAGCTTTCGACGAGATTAGTTGAACGATGTGAAATGTATTTTTGGATCGGGGAAGCATGGGGATTTTGGAAATTTTTAATTGTATTCGCGTTTTTTTTTGGTTTTAGAGACGTGATTGAAAATTACTTGTAAGGATCACGGAGGGAGATGTGTGTGTGAGTAAATTTATTGAAATTAATTGATATTACTAATAAAGAATTTTTTGGAAAGATCCAAAAGTTTCACGATTTTGGTTTCCATTATTTTTCTGCATATAATTAAAGAAAATCGAAGTCTCTGGTTTATTTCATATGCCTTATATGCTCAACGTTTATTTATAACAAATGTAATTATGCGTATTTTGTTATTCTTTATTCGAAATTCCCAATAAAATCTCATTTAATAAAATTTGTATGATATGTCAAATATTTATAAATTGATTCTTATTTTAATTGTCAAACATCAAATTAAAATATTGAGGTATCAATATTTGACATCTCCTACTATTTACTGTTCTCGTTAACAACAAATGGATCTATAAAAATGATTCTCAGATACAACAAAATTTTACACTTGGATTATTTCCAATTAATATTACGCTCTAATTAAATTTCCTCAGAAAAATTGGATTAATTATATTTGTTGCCCGTTTCGAATCTTTTAAACAAATTTGCTTCCGGTTGAAAATAAAGAGAAAATGAAAATTCGAGTGACGAGAAGAGAACTGGTCCGTTTTAGATTTTTCGGGGAATTTGATACAAAAGGTCACACAAATGGCGTTGGGGTCAACTAAATAAAATCTATCAGTATTTCGTTAAATATTTGGCAAATATTAATATAACTTCGATATCGGGCAACTTTTCCGAGTTGAAATCCGTTGACACCATTTTGAAAACGTCGATAGAATTATTCGTCTGATTACTCTATTGACGACCTAAATAATGGCGGAAAAATAGAGCTCAACTTTGTTTTGCTGAGATTTCACGAATATTTTATATTTTTCAATGGTACGAATATTTTACTGGGATAATTCGATTTTAATCCTGAATGCGGAAAGTTCCTTACATTTTAACTTCGGAGGTTCTTAATTACATTTAAGATTTTCGATAAAAAAATTAGCAGAATTTCTGATTTCCGTGACATTTAATTTTATATTACGTGAAACATTAAGGGGAGATATTGAAATATTTATTTGTTTGGCTGCTCCGCGCATTTAATGGCTTCATATTTGGGTAAATAAATTATCTTCCATAATAACTCACTTTTAGGCAAGAATTATTCTAGTCATTTCACTCCATTTATGTCATTTCTTTTCAATGTATCATCCTCCACTATTTCGTTGGACCTTCACCACAGTGGTTTTCTGTCATTATATAACGCATTGTTTACGTTGGGTCAGCAAAATCACAGAGACATTACTCGCGTTAATTAACGAGAAAATATGTTCGGCGAAATTCAATTGCACTAAATATCATATATAATATACATACACATATGCATTTAAATAAATTTATTGCTGGAGACTTTTTATTTTTCAATAAACACACTTAACACTAGGATTACCAAAGGGTCATTTTAACCTCGCAGAAAAAGGCTTTTCATTATACTTTCTTCAAGGAAATTCTTGCCGAATTTATCAGAACATTTTAATCAATTTTTATTTATATTTATAACACATAGAATCCCAAATTTAATCTTTTCTGCTCTCTGATTTGGTGAAACCTTTGATAGAAATATGTAGGTATATGTATATGATACATACATACATATACTATTGGCATATATGTACTTACAGATGCAATACATATAAATACTATTATATACATACCTATTTATATTAACAATCACTTATACATATATATGTCGGAGTATTCCGTAGGTCGGAATATTGTGTATACAATAAGGAATAATTATTTACCTGGTATACAATTGACATTATGGAGATATCATAAACGGTCATAAATAGTAAGTTTATAAAGACAGTGTGTTATGACCTTGTCTAAACCATATGGCAATACCTGGGACTGAGGTGATAATGGTACCATTATACAAAACGTAGCTCGACCACCTGAAGGGGGGCAGTCGAGAGTTAGCGTTCGTAGCAGTAAGACGTTATTACGATTAACTACAATTAAGAAACACGATGGCTGAGAGGGAAAGATCGATCGAGAAGGACAGGCATTCTGCGACATATCTATACATATGTATAACAGGTATGTATGTATAACCGTTGGCACTAAAACGGTTAAAATTCCTCACTAAAAATAATAATACTGAAGATATTTCATTGTTATTAATTTTTAAATCTCAAAAGAATTATTATTCCATATTTAATCAGATATTTTCAGAAAAGACATGATTATACCAAAAATTAATTTAAATCGTCTTGAGGCACGTGTTGTTTTTAATTTAAAAAAAATTACCCAGTGTTTTTGCATCATAAGGAAACTTTTTGGGGGGCGTCGCAAAAGATTTAATTTTTTACGACCACACCCTAATGAATATGTATACTATATCTATAAGTAAATGCGTATACATATATGTATGTATCAAATATACCTATTTCTATCAAAGGTTCCACCGAAACTAGAAGGCAGGATATAATATTGATATGTATACGTATTTAACTGTAAATATAAATAAGTATCTATATACCTATTTATATGTATACATATATAATACTATTTGTAAACTCGTAATCCTAGTGTTAACAATATTACCTAACAACTCAGTGTTTATCACTCACGACAAGTGAACACCCAAAATTGCAAAAGAATATTCAATACTACATCCTGTAGTGTTGGTATTGTATATATTTGCTATTATATATTTGGTATTGTATATATTTGCAATTATATATTTGGTTTTGTATAGATTTGGTATTATATATTTGGTATTTTATATATTTGCAATCATATATTTGGTATTGTATATATTTGCAATCATATATTTGGAATTGTATATATTTGCTATTATATATTTGGTTTTGCATAGACTTGGTATTATATATTTGGTATTGTGTATATTTGCAATCATATATTTGGTATTGTATATATTTGCTATTATATATTTGGTTTTGTATAGATTTGGTATTATATTTTTGGTATTGTATATATTTGCAATTATATATTTGGTATTGTATATATTTGCAATCATATATTTGGAATTGTATATATTTACTATTATATATTTGGTTTTGTATAGATTTGGTATTATATTTTTGGTATTGTATATATTTGCAATTATATATTTGGTATTGTATATATTTGCAATCATATATTTGGTATTGTATATATTCGCCATTATATATTTGGCTTCGTATAGATTTGCTATTATATATTTGGTTTTGTATAATATTCTGTGTGTTAATATAGTGTTGAAAATTAGTGCTGAATATTCTTCAGTGTTGAATAACTGTTTCGTCGATGCCTCGGAACAGAGTCTTGACCAAAGCAATAACACCGGGGCAATTGCCGTAAATATATTCGGGGACAAGGCGACAAGTTTCGGTTGTTTTAGACGTCGTCGCGAGAAACCGTATTCTGTGTGCCGAGCTGACGTTCTCTTGAGAACGACGCCCGTCGCTTCTCTCGTATCCCTTTGACGTCGAACATCGAGGATCGATTCGTAGCACCGGATGTCTGTTCTACGTATACGCGGTACTCCTGTCGATTTATTCAGGACGTCGTGGGAGCACGGGCGTCGCTCGGTAGTTCGAAGGGCGGAATAATTTCCCATGCATGCATCCGCGACGTTTACAATTTTCGTTTTGTTTATTCGCCGGCCCCCGAAACTTTCCGACGAACACGGCAACTCGCGTCCCGGGGTTCATCCTTCTCCTTGTCGGGCCCTTTATTAGGCTGTCGAACGTGAACGACGATTCTGCAGCCCTTTGTCAGCACCTTTCTCACGCTTTTTTCTTTGTTTTCTTTTTTTAATTTGTGTTTTCACTGAACGATTTTCCGGATACTTAGGTAAGCGTGTTTGTGCGATCAAAGGTTCAGTGTCCCGAAGGAGTTGGAATGAGAAAAAGGTGTCTTTTTTTTTTATTGATTGAGATTGGAAATTGTAATATCGGGGATTGGGTGGCAAACTTTAAAACGCTGTTGGAAGTATGTATATGTGTACTGTATGTGGTTGGGTGAAAAGAAATTTTGAAGTGTGGAAGTTTGGAAAATTGTAGGAACACTTGTGATACAAAATTTTCAAGTGTGAATAGTTTAGGGCGATGAAATTTGGATGTGGCAATTTTAGGGCGAGGAAATTTGGATGTGGCAGTTTTAGGCCGAAGAAATTTGGATGCGGCAATTTTAGGCCGAAGAAATTTGAATGCTGCAATTTTAGGGCGAAGAAATTTAGGCATGGAAACTTTATATGACGTAAATTTCAAGGAATGGAAATTGCAAAACGTGGAAATTTCGAAGCGTAGACATTTTAGAGCACGGCAATTTTAAGGGCTGAACATTTTAGTGCGTACAAAATTTCGTAGAAAAGTGCTAATCTTTAATTTTTCTATCTTTTACTTTTCCTTGAAAAGTGAAATTTTTAATCAGTTTACAACAACAAAAAATAGCCTCTGCAATTATTATAAATTCATTTATTTTCAACTGTTATTACATACAAAAATTGTGAACCAAGGAAAGTCTTTAAATTTTCCAAGTTTATTTTTTTCTTACCACCCTCCAGATATCATTTATTATTTAAAAATATCCTTCGTTCCCCATTTCCACCCAGTCGTAATTACTTACATGTATTTGATTAACAATCGAAGTATACACATCTAATTATTTATTACACGGAAACACAAAAGCACGCGAGACGAATCGCAGGGCAAATAAAATGATTTTATTTCCCTGCCCCTTTAATGGCATTAAATTATCCGTTATCTTCGTAACTCGGGTACATTTATTCCCTGTTATCTGCGCAACTTCGAGCCACGTTCTTTACGGTGGCTTTAAACGAACTCGAAACCGGAATACTTTAATTTCTGGGCCCTTTACTGCACTCTCGCCCTGCGTGTGAAATATACACGACAAAGAAACTCGGGGCTGGAACAAATTTGCGAATCACCGTTAATAAAGGACACGTTTCGAGACGCGACTTTGTCCCCTGCACATCGCAATTACGAGCTTTGTAAGTCCCACCACGTATTTACATTCCATTACCTCTTTCTAAACGCGTGAAACTTTCTATCGGATTTGCATTTTCATATTTTCTTATTTGTCACCGCCGCCACCTTACGTTCCACTCGAGATTTGAATTTTATTTAAACTTTTGAAACGCTCTGTACTTATTTATGTATGCTTGTTGCCATCGAGGTGTTTCTGTGATACAAAAAACGGACAAATTCTACGAATAAAGTAAAATCTCTAATGTGATTTTTGAATATTTTTTAATTAGAAATTTTAAGGGTAAAATGATCTGTGAATTTCATCAGGAATTTCAAGTATTACATCATGGGGACTGTGAGATTATCTAGATGATACTTTAATATCACTTTAAAGCGAAGGACGTCGTTTACATGGAGATTTCGTTTTTTTCTCTTTACTCTATGTACCGGTCGATTGTAACTGTATATTCGTCCATCTACATATGTATGGGGGAGCTGTAAAATACCACTACGTATTTACGAATATTTCCAAAGGTACCACCCGAAAAAATGAATGCAACGTTTTGTATAATTCCGCGACAGGATCGCTGGAATGATTTTCACTTTTATATCGTAAATAAAAAGCAGACGATTTTAAGCTTCGTTTAACGAATCTGCAAGTTCTTGGCTGATTTAAAAATTCACTGAGAAAAATTGTAAAAAAAACGTAGAGAATTGTAATTCGTTAAAATTTATAATCACGAATGAAATTCAAAATAGTCGATTTTCCCGGGCACAGTGAAATATTTGAATACCGCAATCTTTCACGGAAAGTATTATAAAATACACTGCTTCCGAAGACGGCAATTAGAATCCTATTTTCCTCATTGAAGCGGAGGATTTAATTGCCGGAGAGAAATGGAGAACAAATTTCTCCTCGTCTTTGTATTACTGTTAATTGAATGCAAAATTGGGACGGCTGAATGCCATTTCCGTCTCTTCTGCCACTCGTCCTTAATTCGGAAACTTAATTTCCGAAATTTATATTTCGAAACGTTTATCCGATACACCGCAGCGTTTTCAAATATAAATCAATCTTTCACTAAAAATTCCATATTTTTCAAACACATAAATATACATATTACATAGAAACTATTTTTCCAATCGTATTATTATTATAATACATAAGAAGAAATTTGCCTGGCTATAGGACGACCATTATTTCCTTTTGATGATAAAACACTGGACAAAATTTTTTTTTAAATTAAAAACAACACGTGCCTCAAGACGATCTAAGTTAATACGAAAGAAAGTTTACTTAAACCTTGGAGTGAAAAAATCTAAATATTAAAATTACATTTGTACTAATTTAGTTTTAAAATAAAAATATTAATTTGTATATCTTTCATGTTTTTATTTAATAGACCCAATCAACTGGGAAAAATTTTGAATTTAAATTTTAGTTTATTGTTATTTTGATTAAATAGTGTTTTTTTATTGATTTGTGTTCTAGAATTGTTTATATTTCGAATAAAATTGTATTTTCCATAAAAAATTCCCAAAAAACATGATTATACCAAAAAAGACTTAGATCGTCTTGAGGCACGTGTTGTTTTTAATTTTAAAAAAAATTCCCAGTGTTTTTTCATCAAAAGGTAGCTTTTTAGGGGACATCGCAAAAATTTTAATTTTTAACGACACCCTAATACACATATATACACAAAACCGTATAATATGATACATTAAACATTAATAGCCTGCTACTTAAAAAACTTCTTAATTACTAATATATCTCCGAGGAAATATTCAGCTATGAATACACCCTTAATTAAATAAGATGCAATACTTGATAAAATTTATCCTTTCATTCGTTTAAATAGCGATATTTTTGAAAATATTTCCTCGTTTCCAGAGACTTTCATTAACGCCACCGAAACGTAGTGCGTTCCCCTCTTTTTCTAATCGGCCTCTCGTGGGTTAGATTTATACACGTTAAGGGAAGTTTACCCGGTAACCCCGGTGAATTCGCAAATAGCCGCTAATGAAGAGTGCGTCCCGAATTTGCTATTTCCGCTGACAGCGTCGACTCTGTGTTCCCGCTAGTTTATAAGTCTATGTACCGAATTTGCGTTCCGGATACATTTCGCTGCAGCCAGCACGTACACACGAGTTGCTAACTAATTTAGGTATAACTCTTTGCCGCTTCCTTTTTCCCGCGGCCGATTTTTTTCTGTTAATTTTAATGACGTCGACCGATGCGACTGTCGTGATATTATCGCCGAAAAATCCGCTTAAAACTCGGCCGTATAACGAAACTTTCAAAGCTCGTTAAAAGATTTCGCAAACTTGCCGGAAGAAAGTTTTTTTTTGGAAATCGATCGGTTTCACCGGAAGTTTGCGGTCGAATTGAAACAATTATACATGTTTTGTGTGTGTGTGTGTTGTAATTAAATAGTAGAGAATATTGCGAGTGTTTGTGGGTGTATGTTGAACTAGTTGGAATTTAATTGTTTATTGTGATAATTTTGCGAGAGTATTACGACGCGTTTTAGATTTTCTTTTGTGTTACGTAACCGTTGTAGAAGTCCAGCAGTGTTTCGGAAAGAAAATAACGGAACGTTTCGCAACAAGTTTTAAATACCCGGCGTAGCGCAGAGATACGCGAAAAACTGGTGAAGAAATTTGCATGGTAAGCAGGCACGACTGGGTGGAAGCTGTATAATGTAAAACTGGACTCGGTTTCGCACACTTTTTCATCGGCAGCTTACGAATATCCGCGGAATTCCACCTGTAACGTTCTGCGATGGCAAATTTGCAAATGTAAGAACGTGTGGTAATAATATTTATATCGTGTAATTATGTTGTTAAGTTGCTCCGATTTCGCGTTTCGGAACAGAAGATTTGAACAATACTTTCTGCACTTTTTTATAATTGTGGTTTTTTAGAACTATCGGCAGAAATAGCGCTATTTAATTACGCAGAAAACTGTGTAATTTTTTATAGTTTAAATAGAAATTATTCGAAAACTAATACACTGATTAAAAAGGTACTGCGCATACATATACATATACAATTCTAGGTAAGTATCAAACATTTTTCGTAACATTTATAAAAATATAACAGTGACAAGCACTGATGACACAGCAAAGTTACAAATTATTTAAAAGCCATTCGTATCAAATTCTTAAAAAACTAATTTTATATATAAAAATTATTTACTACTCCTTTGTAACTATATAAAAGATAATTCAGATTTAAAAATTATTCCCTACTCTCGTTAGCAAACATTTCCCACAAATTTATTTTATAAATCTACTTAAAAACTAATTTTGCCCGAAAATCAGCGTCCAACTACCTCAACCGATACAAATCTAAAATTAATAACATACGTACTTCGGCCGTTTATGCGATCTTTAAACTTCAAAAATAAGAAAGTATGTAAGTTATTAATTATAATTATAGCGATCGGTAAAAATTTATTTTGTTTAATATTTAAAATGGCCATAAACGAAGGTAATCGTAACAACTATAATTTTTTTAACTACATTCGAAAAAGATCGGATAAACGGCCGAAGTACGTAAGTTATTAGTCATAATTATAGCGATCGCTAAAAATATATTTTGTGTAAAAAATAACTTACTTGGCCTTTTATTGCGATCTTCAAACTTCAAAAATGATATATGTATATAAAAATTAAAATTACTTACATATTAAATTATAGTGTAAATTTGTGTATATCACCATCCACAGGTGAGAACATTATTCTAATAATCGAAAATTCCGTCCTGCGTTTCGATCCTTGTTGGGATCATCTTCAGGGACAATATTCTAAAAGAAATTATGTTCTCAACTGTGGATGTAAATTAATTTAAAATTTTTATTTTAAACGGAGACATCGGGTATGACACGTCTTACTCCTAGTACATGCTAAAGACTAATGTAGGACGGAATTTTCAATTATTAGAATAATGTTCTCACCTGTGGATGGTGATATACACAAATTTACACTATAATTTAATATGTAAGTAATTTTAATTTTTATATACATACATGAAGTTTGAAGATCGCAATAAAAGGCCAAGTAAGTTATTTTTTACACAAAATTAATACAGCGATCGGTAAAAGTCATTTAGTTTAAAAATTTATTTTGTTTGACAAATCTAAAATCACGTTTACCTCTCCCAATCTTTGTCATACACGCGATAGAAATGGTTTCCCCGGTGCATCGATGTTAAAGCGAGAAAGCCAATCGGGAAACGAACGGTGTAGCCGGGGAACAATTTCCATTAAATTCTGGGAAACGAATATTATGCCGCCACAGCGTTAAGAGGCTTACGTTAGAATCTCTTCGTCCCGGTGCTAGGTTATTCACGATTCCCGTATCTTTCATCCGCGACAGAGGAAGAAAGCCGGCAAAGACTCTTTCTTTCGTCTAGCCGTGCATTCTGGTCCCACCTATTGGTGTAAGCTGCCTCTCGAACGTGAAAGCCACTAGATAACCATGAATAACCAATTCATTTTCCTGCTACTCAACGCCTGTCAACTATCCTGCGACTTGCAAACAGCTTTGCAAAGTTCTTACCGGTCCCTTTCGCGAATCCGCTTGCCAACGGTCTGCATAGTTTATCAGCTGCACAAGAGTGGCTGACTGAACTACATACCCGTCTTTCGTTTGGTTCTGTACATATTTTTACAACGTACAGGGTGATTTTTTTTAGCGATGTTGTGGGAGAGAATTATTGTTCCGATGGAATAGTTTTTTCTGTTCTTTTTTATGGAAGGTTTGGTGGATTATAGACGATTTGATTGTTAATTTGTTCCTTTCTAATACACTTCGATTACATTTTGTGATAATATAAACAATGTTATAATAATTAATAATAATATTAATAATAGTTTTATATACGTGTGGTTATTTAATTGGAAAATAAGAGTGTTACGTGTTTATGATAATAAATGTAATTTTCTTTATTAGTTTTTATACGAATTAATAATATATGTGATTTTAAAATTCCAGCTTTTTGCTGTTATACCAAAATTACTGTGAAACATTTTTTATAGGAATGCGAGCAATTCTGAATAATACAATCGATATATAATTCAACCAATACTCTCAAAAAGAACATAATAATTATACAAATATTCATAATATAATAAATTTTATCGCAGGTGATGCGACCATAATTATTTATATTTAAAACAAATGAATCTTTGTTCTGCTTTGAAACCAGAGTCCCGTCGACCTCTGATCAGTTAATTAACCTACACGGTTAAGTCACCGGTAAATACGGTAATTTATTACAGCCTGTAAGTCTACTTCCGATTGGATGACATTTCCAAGAAAGTAGTATTTCCATGTTGTACCTAATTCGTTTCTCGGTCCGCGGTAGATTTGCGAACTGTAAACTTACTTAGCATTTAAATGTCGCTACGTTTTGCGTAGACGTAATTACTCGCGAATATATTCGTATCATACCTCGTGTTTTGCATCTTGCTGTGGGATGCAAATGAAGGGCTTATCTTGGTATCTATAAATTTTCGGGACTTGGTTCGAGTATCACGTCACATTTAAAACACAGGTATCGTTTGTTACCCAAGATGAAATTAACTTTTGATAATGGCGAAACTTCGACGTTGCTTTGAAATTGTTCGCATATTTCCACCTGTAGTAGACAATGAGCTTGAATAATCGAAAGAAAATTCAACTATTTGATTATTTACCCAAGTAATTGATTAAATAAAGAAATTTTTGAAACGTGTCCAAGTTTCATTTTAAATATAAAGAGGTTCTATAAGAGACATTGAAATTGCATAATCGAATGAAAATTGAACTATTAGATTATTTACCCAAGTACTTAATTAAATAAATAAATTTTTGTAAAGTATTCAAGTCTCATTCTAAATACAAACAGTTCCTATGAGAGACATTAAAGTTGAACAATCGAATTAAAATTGAACTAATAAATTATTTAGCCAAATAATTCATTAAATAAATAAATTTTTGAAAAGTACTGTAGTCTCATTTTAAGTATAAACAGTTTCTAACGTAGTGTTGTATGTAAATGAACAGTGCCACCTGAAGCAGTGGAAACGTTTATTTTTATTACTTGAGAATCTAGATTCGAACAGAATGTTTAGAGAAAGAAACTTGTTCGGAACAATTGAACGGGTTTCTTGTTCTCCCCTTAAAACGAGAGCGCCAATCGGGGTTGCGGTGAGATAATTCGATGAAACCGAGTCTATAGGAATATCTCTCAAGCGTACAAACCCAATTATATCGAAACTTCAAAGTGGCTCTAACTTGTAACAGGAAGGAAATTAACTAGTAACATTTCTAACAAGAGCGGTTCACTGATTTTTCGATGTTTCTTTTGAGTTTCAACGTGATTTCATAATATTATCGAGAAGTTATTAAAAATCCTTGATATTATATTATATTGTGCATTTTAAAACAATTAAAAGTAATTTTTTGTAATTTTGCACATTCTGAAAACATATGCTAATTAATTTTCTATGAAGGTTAATCTTAGATAAAAGTAAATTTCAGAAATCTGCTCGTTCTTCTTGGAAATGATTTGACACGAAATTTCAAGATACACTTTGAAAAGTTTGCTTTACACAACTCATTGCTGGGTAACTCGTTTATTTTCATTTGCGAAATAAACAACTTATATCCCAGTCAGCTTTCAAAAGTGATATTAGTTTAATAACGGGATCATCGCAGTCTTGGTGATGGTATTTACGATTCACTACACACGATACTTGCACTACTACCAATGTAGAGAAAATGAGAGAAATTATTAAATTTCTTTAACAAAATAATTTATTAAATAAAACAATTTATTACGATTCTTTAACGAAACATTTTACTAAAATTCTTTAACAACGCAATGTATTGAAATTCTTTATTAAAATGATAAATCATTTATATAACCTGGTCTACTAGTAGAAATTATGGAACACACATATGGTGGAATCTTTTGAATACTTTAAATACTACTACGAATGCGCCAGTCAGATGTGTTTGCTATGCGAATGTTTAGAGCGAAGAAATTTTCGAACCTGACATAAAATTACCATAGAAATTTCCAAGCGTGAATATTTCACAACGTCGAAATTTCTGTTCACGCAAATTTTAGAGTGTGCGAATTTCCGGGCATAGCAATTTCAGAGCGCAGGAATTCGAGGCTGAGAATTTCTAGAGCGTGGAAATTTAAGACATGGAAATTTTAAGCGTGGACACTATAGAATCCAAAAATTTCTGTACACGAAAATGTTAACACGTAGAAATTTCAATTCCTTGTAATTCACAATATGCAAATTTCCGATTGCAATAATTTAAAATATTACAAACTTCAGAGTATATGAAACATTGCAAAAAATTTCTATTCAATTAAATTTCATATTGCACACATTTCAATGCACCAAAATTTCCAAATTCATAATTTTTTTATTCTTAAATTTCAAAACCGGAAATGTTAACACGTATAAATTTCAATTCCTTGTAATTCACAATATGCAAATTTCCGATTGCAATAATTTAAAAAAATGCAATTTTCAGAGTATATGAAACATCGCAAAAAATTTCTATTTTAAATTAAATTTCATATCACACGCATTTCAATGCACCGAAAATTTCCAAGTACATCAATTCTTCATTCTTTCAATCTCAAAACCAGAAATACCAGTAGTAACAATCCAGTAGGTCCCCAACTACCCAGACCATCCGCGAATAGCTACGATAAATTTTCTCCGCAATTCCCTAAAATGTTCATCCCCTTTCCGCGGAGGAACGCGAAGGGAGTGAGGAGCCCTTGGATGATCGGAATAATTCCTATTTGACCATAACTGCGAACCTCTGTTTTACAAGCGGAATCTTCTCTCGTGGAACAACCTAACCTGGCTAAAATCGATGGGCCGCTCGTTTCTATACAATATTCCGCACGGTGTGTGGTTCGCGGAGATATTCCGGTGCTTCTTGTCTATTCCGGGAACAGGCGGGAGAAAAACTCTCGGGAGAAAATCCTTTTTGATGAAGAGTATCCGACGGTTTGAATCAGTTCCCGGCGACCCCGAAGGTTCGCCCGGGAAGTTTTCGCAACGATGAGTCCGCTCAGCCAAATATCCACCGACAGATCGAAATGTAGTTTTTTTTTTTCGCAGCGACGACTGCAATCTCCCCGGGCAACAATGTTTCATTCTGGAAGGAACACCGGGTGCCCGCGTAATTACGGGAAGCTGTAAAACTAGAAAGTCCCTGATTACCACGGGACTACGGTAATTAACTCATTTAGCGGACTTGCTGTGTGATTACGGCCGGTATTAAACAATAACAATCTTTTCCACGGAAAATATAAATGTTGGAAAAGTGTCTTCGTCATTATGGTCTCTTTTCGCGCGGGGTTCTTTGTCGCGAGATTTAATTAGATTCCACATTGTTTGACTACGATTTCGCTAATTACACGCACGCAAGCCACGCGGTGCCCCGTTTTTTTGTTTTTTTTTTTTTTTTTTTAATTCGTATAGATGGAAAGGAAAAATTATGTCGTTCATTTGAGATGGTATTCGTGGCTGAAGTGCGTGTGTGTGGGTCACATAATGCTCATCGCGTCAGCATTTCACTTTTTCGATCTTCGAAACTTTTCAATGGTGCTCGTTTTCAGGTGGTTTTCAGAAAAATCGTGGAAACTTTTTCGGGAACTTGTTTGTACGTAGGTTAAGTTGAAATTGTAAATGAGAAAGTTTCTTTTATTACTATTTAAAAATTATTTCGTTTCCTATTTGACCGTACCAAGTTTACTATTTCCTGCATACAATTGGTAAAATTAACACTTTTATTGTATTTCCGATTCGATGGAAATTGATATGTGTAAAATAATAAATATAATATATTCATGAACTGAATTATATATATATAAATTCTGCAACAGCATACTGCAACAGTGAAACTATTTTATTTTTACTTAAGAATATATGAGGTGCCTAGAACACAAGGGGTATAAGTGACATTTATTTAGTTCTGAGAAAATTAAGCTCAAAGTTCCAAAATACTCAGAAATCACAATATAGTACAACATTTTTTTTGTCTTATTTGACACCAGACTTCAGCACAGGGTGGGCATTTCACTTATTACCACTAAATAGAATGCTAAATTCAGAGTTTTAAAATTAAGCGACAGAATGTCACTTATACCCTTTGTATTCTAGGCACCTCATATAGCTTTCGATTTACACTAATTGCGAAACTTTCCACATTATCACATACAGTGTCAAATTATTAAAATTAATCTAATTTTATAACATACATTTTAATACTAAAATTAGATTAATCACATCATCATACTTAAAATATTCATATCACACAAGTAGTCTAATTTTTTTATCACACCCACTTAAGGGGAGGTTCTCATCTGAGAGCCCCAATTTTTTATTGAAAAATAATGTGACAATATTTGTTTACACGCTTTGTAATATGACGATCTCAAGAAAAGGTAGTCGGTTGTTGCCCACTCTAGCATCTATAAAAGTTATTAAAAATGACTAATGGTAGAATTTTCATGGAATATATGATTGTAGTTGGAGTCCCTACTAAAATCATCAATGAAAGTCGAAAATTTTAAAAATGGCGGACATTTGAATTTTCTTTTTCGATTTTTTACCTTTTTTCGCCCTTTAAAGTATTGTAAAAAAATAATGCATATATCATCTTGATTCTAGTAGGGGCTCCAATAAATCAAATCTACTTCAAAACAAAACAAAGAGAAAGGCGATCTATCAAGTAGTTTTTGAGTAATCTTGGGCAACAGTTTGAAAAACACGATTTTTCAGGAGACACGATTAAAGATTCGATCCACGAATCTGTGTTAACGTCTAAATATTATCCCTTGCGGCTAATCAGCGATTCCAAGGCCATACATTATCCCCTCCTCAAGTTCATACTGTTCGTGCAGATTCATCCAAAAATAAGATATCCTCCGCTCAAACGACCACTCGATTTCAATTTTTCAGTCAAAAAGAAGTTCTCGTTTTTATTCCATAACTTTAAAAAAATTATATCCGACCAAACGGTTTTGGGAATATATTCTAAACATAATTTACTATCAAAAAGTGAAACAAAAAATTTCGCATTTTTCGTCGGTCGTAATGAGAACCTTCCCTTATCAAAAAAATTAAACCAATTTAATTACCACTTGCATCATAATTCCCCATCAAGCCATTAATCATATCTTAACCAACACTTCCAAAAACGTTCACCACAGTTGTTGACAGTCCCGAAGCACTCGACCCGTCGACGGACAAAGCCATCGGGCTGTGTCGAGTCGTGCGACACAATGTCGTTGTTGGAACGCATTGTACAAGTACACCGTGTGTCACCGGGTGTCTCTTGTCGGCAAGCAAGCGTTATTTCTACGCCGCACAAACATTTATAATTGCTCGCTTCATTAGCGAACGCCGTCCCGTGCGTTTCCACTTGAAATTCGTTCGCCGAGAGATCGAAACAATTACTTTTATAAATTAGACTTCTCCGTCCCATTTAAAGAATTTTCTTTTCGGCAAAATTAACGACTTCGCGAAATTAAAGAGGGCGAGAATTTTGTCTATTGACACGGGGATTAATTTATTCTCGGTTCGTTACGACGACTAGTTGTTCCGGGTGGGTACGAATTTTTCTTCGAGTAATATTGACACTAAACGGAACACCTCGCGGAAACTATAGGGATTAGGTGGAAGCCGAAAACGAGAATCATGTATCTACGCGAGGACACTAATTTAAACTTTAACGAGCTCCTTCAAGAAGCATTAATTACGCTCACTGTTACTACTCGTGGGATTGGACGAGTAGTTACGGTAAAAGAAATAACTTTCGGGGTGGTGGAGTCAGCTCGTTTCTTTGCAGATAGTTAATTAGGAGGAATTCGTTTCACTTTAGTCCCGATAGACGCCGGCAGTAGCGAGGCACGATTTTTATTTTTTCCAATTAAGCACGAATGTACGGTGTTTTATTATTTTAATAGCGGAGGATTTATTATTTTCATTGCTAACATTTGTCAAAATAATTTTAGTGATTTGCGATTCAAATTTCGCGGGGTAATTATGAGACACCCTGTATACGCTTACGGTAGAATCCTGATATCCTAAGTTTCGGGAAATTGTTATTAAATTCGCGAGCAATGCTGGGTTTTTTAAGTGATTTTTAATAAAGAGAACGTATATTAAATTACGTCCGATCGTGTTACAAAATTGCTTGCCAATTAAACAGAAGAAACATTGTAATGTCAGGTCCTGGGAAATGAAATATCGAATTTCTAATAATTATTGGTAAATTGGTAGATGAAATGACTACGTACGTTGTCGAGAGTTAACAAATTTTAGTTCTCACAGTTCTTGGTAAGTTACCGTAATTGACTGTTAATTATTTAGGTAGAGGACATCTTGGTTGTGTTCTTCAACACTGACACCGTATAAATATCTATAAAAATTACAATTATACAAGAATTTAAATAATAAAGAATAATAATGACTTACCAATAATTTTATGAAATTTAAGTAATCCTAAAAAGTCTAAATAATTAAAAAATTGTTCTTTTTACTCACTTATACAATCCATTTGTGAATTAAGCAAAATAGAAACAAAAGTAGCAGGTCTGATTGTTATAAAATAATATTTATCAGTGGAAATAATTGGATAGCGGTGAAATTATTACACGTTCGAAAGTTGAATTTACCATCACTAGTTTAGATAAGCATTATGGCTTTCGAGGTTTACAGAATTACTTGGTTTATCCGGGTTACAGAAGTCCGACACTCCGTTTCGAATAATCGTGTCGTAGTACCTTGGATTTCGAACCCAAATCCAAAATGAGATTCGGATCTCAAAACGGGCCAGCGATTCGCGGAGCATTTTATCCGTAAATTTACGAAGAAATGGGGTTTGTACTGATTTGATTCTCAATTTGCGATCTGGCGCACGTTCTTTTGATTTCTGCAAAACCCAGCAACATCGCGGCAAAGTATTCCCACTCGAGGTCGAACCTTCGATAAAATAATGGCGGGTGTAAAATAATGAGGGTTATCCATTCGAACCGCAATTAGAAGTAACGATAAATATTTTTAATTAAAATACAAGTAATGGAATATATTAATAATTTTATAATGCAACGAGTAATCGAGGGTTACAGATTCTTTTTATATATCTCTGAATACATTATATAATTAAGTTAAGATACTAATGATATAACATTATTATTATAAAACAGAATTCTATTTAACAATAAATGAGTGAATAATTAATATCTATCAATCATATAGTAATTGTTTTATATTAAAAACTATTCTCAATATCGTGAAGCTGCTTCAGAATTAATACGAAATGATAACTAAATCAAAACAGGTAATTTCGAAGTCTCATTTTGATCGGATAACTCGATATTGGTGTAACTAAATATGTTTGATGAATAGCCAGGTGCTCAAGGCTTGATTAATTGCGTATTTAATTACTGGCCAATATCTCGTTCGAGAACCAATAGTCATATAACGAAAATTTTGTTTAACAATTTAGATATATTTCCCAATAAAAAATCGTCACTTTTCCAAAACTTCTTATTCTTGGCCCACCCTGTATACAATGTTCGTAACATATGTATACATACATACGTGTATAAAACACGTACGTACTACATTTCGTACTTATTTATCATTTTCTTTCCCGAGATATTCTTTATTTAACTTTATCCAATTTATTTTAATACGACCGCGTCAAAAGCTCCATCGGCAAACGAAGCAGGCGAAGAAGGGGATCCAAGGGAGAGAGAGAGAGAGAGATACACAGATAAGCAGAGAGAGAAATAAAGAGAGAGAGAGAAAAACGTATGAAGATTGAGGCGAACGCTAATATTATCCAGCGATGCTATTGGGCCGTTACCCAAGTACTACTCTTCCATTCGTACTGCCAACGAAGAAACTTTCTTACTGTAAGTTTTCTTTAACGAAGCCCTGCGGAACTTAAAGTTTATATTAAGTAGGTATTACTAGAATGTTTACTCTTGCCGTTTTGCTCATTTTCCACCCTCTCTTGGTCTTCGTGTGACACCTCTTTTATTAACTTTTTTCTCTCTTTTTTACACTCCTCCCCTCTACAGGCCCCCACCCCCCTCCACCGCTATTGTGTAATCTTCTGTCGTTTATTGATTATTCTTATTTCCATATAAATTTCAGTTTTCTCGAGTACACTTCTCTGCCGAGCTTCTGCGAATGTGTGTTTACAGAATTTTGCTGGTATTTTTCTTTTTCGTTCTTTCGTTGTTACATGTAATCCGTGATAAAGGTGTGTGTGTGTGTGTGTACGTGTGTGTTAGTGAACGGAAGTGCGAGACGTTCGGGGGAACGAAGGATTTCCGTTTTGAAAATTATTGTTATCTGGTGTTCTTTGAAAATGAAAACATTGTCAACGCAAAAAAAAATTCTGGTCTGAAACGATCATTTTCCACCCGGAATTTACGAGCTGCGAGAAGTTTCTATATTTTCCGTGGCACTCGGGGTATTATCTTGTTTCCCCAGAAATATGAAGCTAATTACTCCTGCTTTTAAGAAGTTTAATATAAATGGTCGAATTTCAGAAATTAATTAGCTGCATTTCTCTAAGTGAGACAAAAATCTCTTTACCTCCTGTAATCGTTATCTTCGGGTAATTTATATCGCGTGGCTAAATACTTAAAAGCATGGATTTATCAACCTGGCGTATAGCTACAGTCGTGAATCTCCACGATTTTTCCTTTCTTTTTTTATCGTCAATAAATTGTGATGCTAAAAATGATTTTACTTTGCGAAAAAATCCGGGGAAATGTAGCGATAGGTGTAACCAAAGTGACATAAGCCCATCGATATATTTTTTGTGAGTTTCTGTTACTATAGTCGGCGTTTCACTTTTTGTTTCACTCCAAGTCCCGACCAATGAAGTGTGTTTCACTTTTTATCTCACCCCAGATCCTGAGAAATGAATGGCGTTTCACTTTTTGTTTCACTCCAAGTCCCAACTAATGAATAGCGTTTCACTTTTTGTTTCACTCTAAATCCTGACCAATTGAATAGTGTTTGACTTTGTGTTTCGCACCTAGTTTTGACCAATTTATGGCGTTTCACTTTTTGTTTCACTTCAAGGCCCACTAATTTGCATTTCACTTTTAAAAACTGTCTAATTTCGACACTTACACCGTTTTCATTCATCAACGAACCTTCAATTCTGCAGCATTATTGACAGAGAAGCATCAACTAAATATGACAAATGTTGTCCTACGATTCGTTCGAACGGAAACAAGTTTTCCTTCGGGGAAATAATCCCTTTCCCAAAATGTAAACCGCGCGAACAGCAGCATCATCGCAGAAACGAATTTATCACCCTGTGGAAAGCGCGGTGACGGCCATTCTTTCTCCGGGATTTTATAAACCTCGGCCAGATATTTAACCGTGTTAGAGAGCGTATTCTCTTTCTGTGTGTGTGTGTGTGTGTGTGTGTGTATCCATTCAGGATCGCGGACATCGGCACCGCAATGCACTCACGTGCAACAAAAATGAATTGACATCTATAATTCCAATACGTCCATTGTTTTCTGCGTTGCTCTTTCGTAACCACTTTCTCTCGCCTTGCTTCCCTGTTTTACCGACCCCCCGCGCTTTTTATCGGTTAAGCATTTCGATTCCCTTCTGCGATTCAATTTACAAGAACCAACATCGGGATTTTTAGTCCCCGACTGCGCATTGTTTCGCGAAAATATCGCGAACAACGTGATTGTTTTTCGCAGGAGAAAAAGAACGCTGTTTTTATTACGGTTAGTTACATATGCAAGGAAACGAATGTGTGACAGGTATATGTATGGGATATTTCATTGAATTGGCACGGGGACGCGAGATACGAAAATGTTAATAACGGTTTGTATGTGTACACTTTGAATTTTGTTGCCGAGTTATTGCCAGTTTTTAGCTGCAGTCATTCGGCTGCCTTTTATGGGAAACGCTTGGAATCGCCATATAGAATCCTTGATTAATTAAAAATGTTAATTCGTTGGAAACCTTATTGCAAACGTTATTAAAATAAATATACCAACATTCAAAAACTAACGAAACTAGTTTTATTTAAAAAAAAGTATTAGGTACGTAACTATAAAATAATATCCTAAAATGTATATTAAAATTAATCATAAATTGATTCAATAATTATCTGTTATCAGGTATTTTAAAGTTGAAATGTGTTATTTTTCCTATATTGTTTTCTTGAAGTTTCCAATATTAGCTTGAAAATGAAACATGTTTCTACAAAATACAGAGCTACACCAACAAGTTTTTCGTGATTCCCTGAGAAGCTTTTTCGACGGATGAAACTGGTTTTGGAACTAGAAAAAGGAATTCTGACAGATTTCTATTTATTATCACACAATAATAATTAAATCACATCGGAGACGGATGGAGATTCCGATGTTTCAGGATATTAATTTTCCGCGACTATATGTATTCTTTGCAAGTGCAAATACAAGCGCCAATAGAACGACCGCTCCTCGAGGGACGAACGAGATCGACCTTTCTTCTCCTGATTGGAATTGGCAGATTGAATTGGCAGGTTGTCAGGGAGCGTTGAAAAGCAACAAGAGGAGCCTCGCGAACATAAACGGATACGCCGTTGAGAAAGGAGCGAGGATAATACGGCAAGAAAGCGAAAACGTAAAGGGAACTGTGTTACACAAACAAGATACGTGCGATGTAGGTGAACAGAGAAACAAAGAATGAAAAAGGAAACGGCCACATGTAGAATGCACGAAAGAAAACAGTTAGAAAATTGCAAGAACATCGAAAGCACGGAAGAGTCATATAAATCAAGAGACACAAATCCCCGAATAAGTAAAATGGAAGAAAATACAGAAGAGAGCAGATTTACAAAAATAGCAGAGAAGGAAATCGTAGAAAACTACGGAGATATCTAAGTAATTCAAGAAAAAGCAGAAGGGTAGAGATAAACAGGAATGGAAACATAATAACAAACAGAGAGTCGAATAAAAATATATGACTAAATAATCATGTAATAAAAATAAACAGAACTGCGACATTGACACGTGAAAAAAAACTACTATAGTCAGTAGAAATATAGAAGCATATACATACAGAGAAACTAATTCAAAAACAGAAAGTACTATGACAACAAACACACAAAACCAAAACCAAAGCCAATCGAATAAAAATACCCAACGAAAACAGTCACAGCACCAAAAACCAACACAAATCGACAAACAAACGCGTAGCAAGATATTCCAAAAAAAAATAGAACCTACATAAACACTACCACACACACCACAGGAAAAGATATTAACACCAGAAAAGCTACTATAGTCAGCAGAATCATAGAAAGATACATAGAGACATCTAACTCGAAAAAGACAAACAGAAAAAAAACCAAGAGAGAGAGAGAAATAAACACACTCACACACACAGACATACACCAAACAGCTATACAGGGTGTCCCAGCTAACGTGCACGTCCCTGCACCAGGTGATAGCTGAGGTAATTCTAATATAAGGAAGTGATATTCGTAATATCGTATCTTAATTCGTGACCGAGTTATTAACGAAAAACGATAGCCAATCAGAGGGCTTCATTGGGTCCAGCGGCGCGACAGTACAAGGTCTGCAGCAGTAGGGTACTGTGCCAGTAGGAACTGTCGCTCCGCTGGGCCCAACGGAGCCCTATGATTGGCTATCGTTTTTCGTTAATAACTCGGCCATAAATTAAGAAACGACATTACGAATGTCACTTCCCTATATTAGAATTACCTCAGCTATCACCTGTTCAGGGACGTGCACGTTAGCTGGGACACCCTGTATATATACACCATAGGAGGACAGATCGAGGAAACAGCAGCGACGTAGAAGCAAAAAAGACAGAAAGAGGGGGAGAGAGAGAGAGAGAGAGAGAGAGAGAGAGAGAGAGAGAAAGAAACAGACTGCCTTCGGGAACGCTTAATGAGTGCACGTAGAACGTACGTTTAGTATGTCGCCAGCATCCGAGAGTAAAAGACGTAGACCGAGGTGGAGGAGAGTTGGTAGGTGGAAACCGGTCCTGGTTTTCTAAGGTTGCCAGAGAACAACCCGGGAACGGCGGTGGATAAACAAGTGGTAACAAGCTACGTGCTCGGCCTCCCTCTTTCGCTGCGCCTTCACCCCTTTTCTTTTTCACGTTCGTTCTTTCTCTTTTTTATTTCTCTCTTTCTCTCTCTCTCTCTCTTCCCTCTCTAGCTTTCTCTTCTGGATTCCTTGTGACAAATCCGCCCCCGAGGCTACAGAGGGGTAGCTTTACCTTTCCCTCTATGCTTGTCGAGAAACGCATAGAGCTTTTACCCCCCCCCCTTCCCCTTCGTTCCGTGGAACAACGCTGTTTCACTTCCCACCGCCGAACATATTGTTAGCTTGTTTACGTCTCATGCACGCGTGAAATGTGTGTTTCTGTTTCGGGAGCCGGCTGATGAAAAACAGGAATGTCTCTGTTTCCTCTGTCGCGTTTGTCTCGCTTTTATTCTTGCTCGTATGGGGCCCGTTGGAGATGTCTGAGAATTCTTTTGTCGGCATTCGCGCGGGGGATTGTCAAGGTTCGGATTGTGTCTGTGTGTGTGTTTTTTTTCTTTGTTTGTCTTCGTTTTATTTACCCGGTGTTGCCTGTATGTTTAGAACGATAGTTTTGGGGAACTATGCCGGTGGGTTTGGAAGAGTAGGGAGTTTCCATGCGAATGGGGTTTTTATTGTTTTATGGGGGTTAGGAATGAGTGATGGAATGTTGTTTTTTGTGGGGGGTCCTTGTTGTGTTTAGAATGATGTTCAAGCTTGGTCGTTGTATCGAACTTTGAAGGTTAGGTGTCCCTTGTGTTGCGTGGACCCTTTTTGTTCAGTGACAGCGGGATTGACAGGTGGTTTCAAAGGAGCGAAACTTTGTTTAGGTGTTACAGATTTGGTGTGCATTTTGAGAACGTGCTTCAAGTTTGTTGTACGAGCGAACACTTGCACGTAAGAACAATATCCTTAATGTATATATATATTAGGGAAGTATGGTAATGTGTTGGACTATATTTACAAATGAGACGTTCTCAGACGAGATCGATTAACAATTATATAGATTTTTAACGATCGTGTATATAATTGTGAAAACAAAGAATTTATGCGGCAATAATCGATCAATATAAATGATCAATATAAATTATAAATAAATATATATTTATATATTGATCATTTATTACCAGATAAAGATCGATTAACGCCAGAAAAAGAATACAGAGAAATTTGATCAAGTTATCAATCGTCTGATACACACTGTTGCAAGAAAAAAAGAATTACCCAATTTCTTGTAAACATTTGAATGACATTATTCCAATGACCCACTTTAGAGAATTATTCTCATTTGATTCTAAAGACAACCATACATTATTCAACGCCATCCAAAATTCGCATCTTTGAGTGCTTTGAAGCTGAGTTATTAAACAAGTTTATTTTAAATCTAAAAAATCAAGCATCAACCAAGTGCTTTGGTATACAAATTTTAAACGGAAGTTCACTCAAAGCTGGGGTTGAGAAATTTATTCTGAGAAGGGTGGGACAGTGAATATTTTAAGCTTTACAGGGAAACATATAAAAAAGAGTGTACCACGTTTTTATTATTAAGATAGAAAAATTCATATAAGTTTCGTAAGCGATTTATTCAGCGATACATATTTATAATTAACTAAAATTTAGCGATCGTACAACAATACGAGAAATAATAACCTTTATCTGGCAAACACGATGTTTGTTTCGTGTTTGCCAGATAAAGGTTATTATTTCTTATACATATTATATAAGATCTTATGTACTTACACTTTTACCTGTCCGATATTCGTATAGGGGAAAACGATGTAATAGGTCGAGGTTCAGAAAATGTAACACGATTGTTTTACGTAGACAAACAACGTCGCAGACGACGTACTGGAAACTTACTGAGTCGTGCACAAACAGTGTCAAAGTTTCATTGCAATCCTTGCTGTTGTTGGAATAAAAAAAAGTGAGATGTTTATCGTGTTCTACTTTTCCAACTCATTTTATTATTCGTTGATTTATACAAAATCTATAATATTGCATTCATATCGAAACATAAAATAATAAATGTTAAAGATTCCTCAAATACGTGACATGGATTTGATTTTAACAATTTTTAAAATTTTTCTATTATTTGTGGTAATTTTTTAACAGGTTTTTCACAACCAATAAACAGCCTGTCAAAATTTAATTATATCATTGTTTCTCGTTCGAGAAACATATTCTTTACATTTATTTAACGAAGTATTAAGTAGTGACTTATTTATGTAACAATTTTATTCGATTAGTAAGTTGCAAAATTATACACATAAAACATAAAAAACCAATTATAATCTCGTACTTTTTCACAAGAAAAATGAAGAGTTTCTGAAAAATATCTTATTCATTGATTTTTTTAAGTGGAACAAATTTTACGGTTTTCACGTATTTAATACGAATTAACTAGAAATTATAAATATCCCCTTTACCCATAGTACTGCACAGCCAGCTAATGAAAGACTTTCAGAGAGATAATGATTACTTTAACTCTCGTTGAATATAAATTAACATTTATTGAATGCAAATGCATTGCGAAAGCGTTGCGCTCCGCGCGCAGTAATATTCTCCACATATATTTGAACGGTCATAAATAATCTACAGAGTGTTTCATAACGCTCGTAGAAAATTTATCGTGTCCCCTAGAATTTCGATTGCACGCCAAACAATCAGATTTCTATTCTTATTTATGCAGTTAAAAATTCAAATTAATACCCCTAACAATTTCGGAGAAAAGGCTTCGTGGTACTTTACATGCATACGTGTATGTGTAATATAAACATGTATGGGGTGTTTCATTGTAGCGCGGTCAAACTTTAACCCGAGGTTCTATGTGGTTAGACAAGCAAGAATATCCGTAATGTTAGCTGTTTATAGTACCTTGGGTTAAAGTTTTGGCAATTCTGAAACACCCTGTATATATACGTTCATGCTGCTCTTCCTGAAAACAATATCTGCATTGATAACATAATAATTGTTTGTCAAGTTTCCGAGCATCTTGCTCATTAGCTGTACTTAATTAGTTAATTATTTATTCTGAATACAAAGCGTATCGTAATTATCAACGGATTTTCAGCTTTCGATTTCAATACGATTTTAAAGAAACTTTTCAACAGAACAATAATCTCAAAAAATTCGATATACCAAGTATTATAATAATCTAAAATTGGTTTAGTTGTATCTTAATTATTAAATACACCGTGGTGAGAAAAACATTCAAAAAAGAATTATTCCTGGCTCGTTAAAATTACAAACTCACTTTAAAAATTGTTTATTTTTTAAAAGTATAGCATTACCCACGATAAATCACAACAATCATTAAATCATCGTAAAAACCATATTATTAATTCAGTTAAATAACGAAACCCCCGCGACATGCATCCCATTTATATTTATTAACATATACTTAACAATCGCGTTAAACTTGAAAATTATATATCCAAATTCTGCTATTATGCGAACATTTTTCATTTTTCGAATGCAATGGTCCCGTCCCCATCGTTCCGCGTCCCATAAAGAAACCGCTATCTGAATGACCCACGTGAAATATTAGTTTTTCCTGAAATTCAGATTACCCCGGCCATTATTTATTCTTGAAATCCACCGTTCTATTCCCAGTTTGTCTTGAACGTCTCGGAGCCCGGCGTATCTTGGGGATCTCAGTTTCGGACGAATCGAAATTTCGTTCAATGAAAACACCGCTCCCCGCCACGGTTTTCCATAGCCCTCTGGGACGTTATTCCGCGAAATAGGAAAACTGCGAAGCTGCACGGGAGACGGGTTGCCGTCAGCCTTCGACTCTTTATTCGAATTTCACGACGATCTTATCTGAAAGCCAGACCCACCCTGGCAAGAAGTGCACTGTATATCCTGTCGATCGCAGCTTTTCGCACTCGAACTGAAAATATTCTTGCATTGTCAAAGGCAACTTCCGGTCGTTCTATTTTTTTCTCTTTGCAATTCCGCGTGATTTAACACTAGGACTACCAATATCTTATAAAAGTCACTAAAAGATCCCTAATACCTTATAAAAGTCACTAAAAGATTCCTAATACCTTATAAAAGTCACTAAAAGATTCCTAATACCTTATAAAAGTCACTAAAAGATTCCTAATACCTTATAAAAGTCACTAAAAGATTCCTAATACCTTATAAAAGTCACAATAGGTTATAACAGTGCGTTTTCTCAGATTCTTTATAACTATGTACGAGCCTAAATCTACATAATTAAGTCGATTAATTAACACTATTTCTACCAAGAGGTGTCAAAAGACACCTTTCAAATTTTAACTTAAAATCATTCGTTAAGTTGAATCATTTCTCCACAATTAATTTGTTGACTTTTTATACAATAGGTATTAAATTATCTACATTTACTTAACTGGTAATTTGAAATCCCAACAGTCTTGGGAAATATTTGCATTCAAACGAAAAGGTTTCAAAAGACACCTTTTGGTCGAAATAGGTATACACATAATCGTGGTAGAAATAGTGTTAACACTCCTCCCTGGTCCCCTCTTAGGAAACATATTCACCTAAAGTTTTTATATACACCAAATTAATCTTCGGTAATTCCGCGTGATTTAAAAGTGTCGCGGAAACTGTGTTGAATTGTGTGTAATCTACATGAGGGAATTAAAAAAGTGAATTTAATTGAAATCAATTTAATTGTGCCTGCACCGTTTAATATTACCGTGGCAATTGTTTTTTGTGGAAAAATATGTGAAATTGATGTAACAATATTTATCGAGTATCTAGAAATATAGTGGAAACACACAAATTGCGAGGTGAGTGGTTGTATGGGTGTGTACGTTAAACGTGATGTATGTGTATGTATATATGATGATGTAGGTATGTAAAATCATTTGTGGAATGAATAATTAACCGTGTAGTACGGACACTTGTTACGCGACACTCGCTCGCCGGACGGTTTGATGTTATTTCCCGCGATTCGATTAAAAAAACAACGGGGGAATTAATTAAATTGACTTTACGAAGCGAGTAAATGTTTTCGTAACGCGGAAATGTTGTCGCTGATATTTTGATGATTCCGTGGAAAGGTAAATGAGTGACGAAGATTCGAGAAAAGTGCGAGAAAAAGGTCGTCGGGTGTAACAAAAGCACCCTCCGTGTGTTACAAAAGCTTAACAAAAGAATTTTTTCAATCGACGATGATAAGGGAATTCCCTACAAAGAGACCTTATCGGCGGAGAAGAAAAAAAAATAGAGGAATATGTTTCCACGAATGAAATCCGTTCGATCGGCGGAATGGAGACAATTTTTCGACGCGAACGCGCAACATCTTTTGGAAAGTAATCGAGCAGCTTGGAGATCAGCGGAGATTGCGGGTAAAAGGTCGCACACATAAAGACTTTCATTGTCGCGAACGAGATCTCTATATTTTATCGCCATTTTCGCGTATCTTCGTATTTCGTCGTCTTGTTTCCCGTCTGCTCGAATACATCGTTTTTGAAACAGGTGATAAAACGAGCCAGGGGAAATTAATGAAACGTAGGAAATAGATCGACGAAAATAATCAACCTCGGAAATTATTTTTTTTTAAGAAACAACTATATCTTTTTCCAAATTTGACCAGAAATTTTTCCCGTTCACTATGAACACTCTAAAAATGAAAAAAAATCGAAAAACTTTATTTAAATATTGTTGAGGCCTGGTTCGTTTAAAAGTGATAACAAAAAATATAGTATAAAACCATCAGAAACCCCATAACGTCGAGCAACATTTTAATCCGCGAAATCAGTTCAAATTGTTCCTTTTTTCACAGTTTCATAAATTTATAATTATCTAAATTTAACGATCGTATATAACAATATAAGAAACTAAAGATCTTATCTGGCAAAAATCGATTAATACAGCAACAAGAAATTTTAATCCATAATATTCGAAAGAAAGAAAAGAAAAAATATATAATTACTTACAAATCATCCAGCAATAAGATAAAATAACCTTATATGTAATTAAATTTCCGACGTTTCAGTCGAATATTATGTTTCTTTATGAATATTATTATTCTTTCTTTCGAATATTATGGATTAAAATTCGTTCTTGCTGTATTGCTCGATTTTTACCAGATAAGATATTTACTTTCAACAAATTTATTGTAACTTTTAAACAATTCATTTTCACCGGATATTCTCGCAATATTTTATCGAATACTCATTCACACATACAAAACACCACTCCTATCACCAGTTAGACGGTGAAAAAAGGTCAATTTCCTATCTTAAAAATCAAACGGTTGGCACCACGGTGCCAACGAGGCGATAAAAAGTCATTTCGTCGCGAACGGGGTGTTGTGAAACCGTTTGAGAAATTGATCGATCGGGGGAAAACGCGCGTACATCAGGATTTATGTTGTCGCCACATGAAAATCCGGCTGTTTTACTTCCGTTTGTCGCTTTCCCTTTATCCGCGTTCGCTACGACCTTTACCCCGTTTATAGTGGAGCACGGCTCGCACTTATGGCTTTATGAATCCAATATCAGAAGTCGCGGGAACTTGGCACGAGCTGTTTCGCCGTTACGTAACGCGTAATTCTCGCGTGTGTGTGTGTGTGTGTGTGCGTCCCGATAACCGACATTCGTTTCTGCATTCTTTCACGTGTTGCGAATTTTACGACGTCGAGCGAAACGCAGATTTTCATATTAACACATTCACTGCCAAGCTTGAATTATGTATATGAAGTTATTTTCATTGCCATTTATAATTTGAGTGGTATTGTTTACCAAATTATTAATTAATTTACTCTGGCCTCTGTAACGATATAAATCCTTTAAATAAAAATTGAAGTTACATATAACTAAAATAGATATAAAATATAAAACTCACCCATCCACAGTGGGGAACAGATTTATTGTTATTGAAAAATTGGTCCAACGTTTTGGTCCTGCTTAGGATCCTCTTTAGGGACACTTTTCATAAAACTATGCTCCCTTTTTTTAAAAAACATACAATAAAATATCATACCGGAAAACATAGTATAAGTGAAAAATAAACTTAAAAATTGAATATTTGAAACGTAATGAGAGCGCCAAATAAAACAGGGGATTTAAAACCTATTACCTTAAAATCATCTAGATTTAAATCTAGCGGCGATCGATAGATCGATCGAAAACTTCAATTTCTATAACTGCAATTTTTATTTAAAGGTTTTAGATCGTTACAGAGGCCAGAGCAAATTAATTAATAATTATATTTAAAAACGATCGTTAAAATTAAAGAGTTTATTATTCTTTACCAAAGTTAACAAAGAAATTTTATTTGTAGTATTTTTTCAAGCTTTTCTATATTTGTGGCCACCAAAAATTTGCTAATTCAATACCCTATATGTCATAACATATTGAAAGTAGGACGAGTATACTCGTCTTGGCAGCGAATGGGTTAAAGGGGGTACGTTCGTTCGATCCCGCGTAAATAAACGTCGAGGCGGGAATAGTATTGTCTGTGGTACTTTTGTAATTATTTCAATCGAGTTGCGAAAGTGCCACTCGCGGATCATGTAAATGGACCGAGCGACAATGCGGGCCGGAAGTGAAATGTTTGCTTAATTACCGTAATTACCGCGTGTCGAAAAAGTTATAAATAATTACGGACGCCATCGAGAAACACTTCTGAAAATACCGAGCGGTTGTGACGAACAGGAAATTAAATCTCGAAATGTAATGTAATTGAACGATTTGAGTATTAATGTGTACGCGATATTTGCAGATTTATTTTTACGGATTTTTCTTTTTATATGTATGAAAAATGTGTATTAATTACAAACATCGTGTTTTCCACTAATTTGTAACGGAAGGGTATGACAGTTTTCTGTTGTAGAACTTTGGTTGTCGTTGTTTTAAAAGTCACAGTAGATTTGCCATGTAATTGGTCAGACATACACGTATCAGCTGCCACGAATCAAGTTTTAACTTTGTCCATCTTCTCCAATTTCAGGGTTGAAGCTTTTTTACTGCAATGTGTTTTATTTATTTTCCAATAAATTAGAAATTAGGGAAAATTTAAATCCTTCTACAAGATGAACAGAAATCATTAATTATGAACTTTTTCAAATTTTCTTTTTTAGAGTCGTAAACTTTCTCAAGGTTTCAGAATACTAAGGAATGTGTTGATACATTTACTGACAAGGGTTACACAGTTTTGTTAATAAATGTATAAATAAGTACAATGCCCATCGTTAAATAAATTTTATAACGAATATTATGAAATTTGATAAATCAGAAAAAACTTCAATACACTAAATAAAATCGCTTCATACGAACTTACAATCACACCTGAATATCCACCTCAGAAAAAAACTACAATCTCACTAAAAACAATAAAAATTTTCCAACCAATTAATTCCAACGCGACAGATAATTTTTTCCCCAGTGTCTCACTTTTCCCCAGCACTTTTATTTAGGAATTCCACCAGTGCCACCGAATTTTCTCCGGTACGAAACAAACCCGATTAAACCGCACAATTATTAACTCGTAATATAAAAATTCCGATCCACCTTCCCGCGTTCATGTTCCCTCGTGGGACATTTTTAAATTCTTCAATTACAACCGCAGCCGCGCGACAGGAAACAGATATTACTTACCGGTGCCCCGTGAAAGCCGCAAACGAACTTCTTTCCAGCTGGAAATTAGAGAAGACACAGATAATATCAGCCCTACGGAAAGCCGAACGACAGGTACCCGCGGATCTGTCGCGGAGTTTTGAGCCGCGAGGGCCGACGAGATAATTAAAACGAGATCTGACAGTGACGCACGGCCCCGACAGAGCCGCGGATTTTAAAGCCGTGACATAAAAAGAGGAGAGGGACGAGAGAGGGAGGGAGAAAGGGAGAGAAGGAGAAAAAGAGAGTTTCAGTGAAATAAAAGAAACAATCGTGACCTCGTCTCTGTTCTCTCCACATTCGTCGCGACCTTTCTATCGCGACTGACGGACGAGCGCTTCGATTCAATTAATGTCGATTTAATTACAACATTTCGCTCTCTCGTCGCGTCGATTGTTCGCGGAGAAGGGCCGAGGAAAGAGGGGAAAGGGGGGGAGGGAAGAAAATGTGAAATGGTATTCAGGACGATGGAAACTACGGCGTGGTTGTGGATTTTTGTTTGCCGATCTTAACTGCGAATGCGAAACGATTTACGCTTCGCCTGTATTGATCGTCTTTTTTATAAAGTTTGTTAATAACGGGGGAGAAGGTTGTTTCCAGGCGGAGGATGGAACGAGGGGAATTGTTCGGATTGCAAGTGGGATGTTTGAGTATTTGTTATTGAAAATACGGGACGAGGTTGCCGATGGGAATTGTGAGGTTTGTGGAAGAGTTTATTATCTTGTGAAAAATTGTGTATTTGAAAAATATTATAAAGGTGATTAAACAAACTGTGAAGATCTTTTCAAATTTGTTTCTAAATCACTAATTGTCTGTTATATTTATAAGAACGAAGTGGAATGATCATTTTTTGAAAATATTTTAATAAAATGGAACACGTTGTATCCGTAATAAATCTTTCTAAAATTTTCCACCAACAAACTTCTCATGAAATAAGGGCGTAAGTCACTGAAGTAAACACATCATTCAAGAGAAACACATTTTCAAAATATTCCACCAAATCCAATTCCCTTTCACACATTCAACCAACATTCCCCAAAACTTCCCCAGGAGTCCTCCACAAGACATTTCCAATTGTTTAAATAATAATCACTGACCGTTAAAAATCACCCATGCGAGCTGGCTCCTGATTGGTCGAACCAACGATCCGGAACGTGCGACCAACCGTGACGACCGGTATAAAAGCCCCAGAATTTATCAGAGCCGCATCATTCAGATTCTGACGTCACAAGCAGCATCATGGAATTCTTCAGGACTTTCCTCCGCAGTGTTGGATTCTTGGAACCGGCGAAGGTAGATTTCATAAACGACCTTCCCCTGGAAGTGTCGCAGTTGATTCTACGTCAGTTGGACACCGAGTCTCTTTTCTGTGCGGCGCAGGTTAACCGGAAGTGGCTGGAGGTCTGCAGGTCTGATCATCGTTTGAGAAGAACCGCGAGACGCCATAAGAGGATGGAGAAACGACGATTGAGAGAGGAGTACGGAGAGGCTTCTTCGAGGAGAGCACCAGGTGAAGGACGGGTTACGTCGTCGACCACGAGGAATTTGCCCAGGGTCGTTCCTTGTGTGAGGATCGATGCAAATGTGGTGTTTCAGAGGGACATCAGGGTTGCGACCATTGGTAGAGTTGGTGGGATAGAGAGACCTAGAAAGTTAAATGCGAGACAGGTTAGATGTGTTAGGATTTAAGTGGTTAGAATTAAAATTGACTACTTTGCTTTTGCAAAGAATAAAATTGGTTATATGTGTTAGGATTTAAGTGGTTAGAATTAATATTGACTACTTTGCTTTTGCAAAGAATAAAATTGGTTATATGTGTTAGGATTTAAGTGGTTAGAATTAAAATTGACTACTTTGCTTTTGCAAAGAATAAAATTGGTTATATGTGTTAGGATTTAAGTGATTAGAATTAATATTGACTACTTTGCTTTTGCAAAGAATAAGACTGGTTATATGTGTTAGGATTTAAGTGGTTAGAATTAAAATTGACTACTTTGCTTTTGCAAAGAATAAAATTGGTTATATGTGTTAGGATTTAAGTGATTAGAATTAAAATTGATTACCTTGCTTTGGCAAGGGATATGACAGTTTAGATGTATTAGAATTTAGGTTTTGCAATGCATATTGACTACTTTGCTTTTGCAAGGTTTTTTAAGTTTAGACACATTAGTATTTAGGTTTTGCAAATCATTTTGACTACTTTGCTTTTGCAAGGTTTTTTAAGTTTAGACACGTTAGTATTTAGGTGCTATAAATGATTTTGACTGCTTTGCTTTTGCAAGTTTTTTAAGTTTAGACACATTAGTATTTAGGTGCTGTAAATGATTTTGACTACTTTGCTTTTGCAAAGTATATAACGGTTTAGATGCATTAGAATTTTGGCGTTTGCAAATTATTTCGACCACTTTGCTTCTGCAAATGTGACAGTATTAGGTTATGACAATATTAATATTAAGATTTATAAATGCTTTTGAAGAATTAATCCTTGTAAAGTGTGCGCTTTGTTTCATTTCATAAGCGAGATTTTAATATTTCAAGTGAGTCTTCTCTCGTGATCCTCTGAAAGGATAATACAGATTTTGCGATTCATGCATGGTATAATTGATGATAATTTAAAATTTTGTATTTACGTTATTATGCATTCGACACTAATTAATTTATTTAATTTATTCTCTAGCTCGTCGTTCAATTGGCGGTCCGAAAATTTGGAGAAATTCTCATTAATCTAATAATTGTTAGATATGTTACAAATTAAAAGGTTAATGATAGTGCCTTCATTTCCAAAAAAGTGTCTGCTTTTAATTCTTATTCATTCATTCATCATTCTTATTACTTATGTACATCATGGGTCCTATTTCTTTGTTTAAGTAGTGAGTAATTTCGTTTGCCTCAGATTTTCCTTTACATTTACTGTCAATTTTTCGAGATGCTTTTTTTATAAGGAAAAATTAATTACAATAATTCCAATTAGAATGTTCCAAAATCAAATCAAAATTATACTATGATACAACAAGATTTCGGTGTACACATTATATTTTGCGCAATTCAGGATTTAATTCGATTAAGTACTACAATTTTCGACCCATAAATCTTTCTTAGTTTGTTATTAAATTTCGTCTTTCTATCACAATAATTTCCCCGACATTCGCGAGAGACAAATGCACTTGTTCGCGCTGCCGGATTAACAACCGACGGAGTCGAGTCAAAATTTATGCATATTTCATCTTTACGACAACACGACTAGTGCAATAATATAAATTTACGAGCGAAAATTACTCGACCCAGTCTTCCGACATTCTGTCTCCAGTCTATTTATAGAACAGATCGAGGAAGACTTGTATGGGACTCCAACCCCACGCGAAGGGGTAGTATTTAACCCTCCCCCCTCCCCAAATAAATTTCCAACAATTATGTTGTAACAATCGACAATATCGAGATTTTGTAATGCAATGAATTATTGGATTACATTTATTTCACTCACACACACACACACACACACACCACCAGTGTGTAATATTTTATATAATATTTCTATATTTTGGCCGCTTTTTCACGTAATTTTAGTACGGTTATGTATCACGGCAAATTTTTTCCTTTATGTTTAATCTTCGCGGTGAAATTGCATAGCGTCGACCGACTGTTTAATGAGACTTTTGAGTTAGTAATGAGCACGAGACAGGAAATAACAAGGTATCGGTTAACGCAGGAGGCAAACGAATAGACTCCGCACTGATGAAATTAATTTATTTCCAGGTTCTTTTACGATCCGCAGAATAACGCTGTCCGCGTATCAAATATTCCCCGTCGACGATTCGAAATCCGACGAATTTTTCATTAAAAAAAAGTTCGACTATAGAAGCACCGCTGATTTTGCCGATACTTGAAACCGCGTTCTATTCTGTATTATTCCGTTCTGATATTTAAAGAAATTTTTATTGTAGGGAGGTCTACATTACAATACCAACGTATTTTAAATTATAGAATTTTTTGTGGGTGTCCTATGACTCGGAAAGTTTTGATGTGAAATTTTTCTTTCCACGAACATTTTTCGTTAATTCTATTTTATTTAAAGTTGCTATGCAAATTATAAAATAATTTCGCTTATTCTTCTTTGTCTTCGTTATGTTTTACTTTATTAGTGATAGCCTCGAGAATAAAGTTATTAGCAAAGGTTTGTTTTATAATATGGTTTTACAAGTATTACTATTTTTAATAAATTAATATTTCTTCTCAAACGGAAAATTGTTAATAATGTTCAACATTACAGTTTTAATAATTCACTAATTGTAACTACATTTTTTCAATAATGAAACAACTATATTAAATTTAAATATACTTTTTTAAGCTTCAAATTCAGTATTCAGATCAGATTATTGTTGATTTCCATATTTGTAGTAGTTTAATAAATACCAATTGTTAAAGATAACTCGACGGTTCGTCACTCAAACAAATTTTGTCTATTTGAAACTATTTCACTGGACATGGAACACGTTATTTAATATTTCCGCGACCGAGCTAATTTCAAACAGAATCGTTATATAAATAATCCAAGGGGCTATATAATCTACGAGGATTATAAAATTCGCCACAGGTAAGCGAAGTTAAATGTAGCATGTGCGACCTAAGAACGATCGACACCACCGAACATCCTTTACAGTCACAGAGTCGATGTGTCTGACCCATAACGAACCTATACCACTGCGCACGTCGGATTCCTTAGTGAAAAGGTTTCCACTGGCTGATACTGTGATCCAGTCGATGTATCTGTTACCTTTTCGCCAATACACATTTTGATAACATGAAAAATGCGTACTATCTCTGGTTCGCAAAAAATAAAGTGGGAATATTAAAAAATTCCAAACGAAAAAAATTCCAAATCTCTGCATGCATGTTGAGTTTCGTTAATTTCGAAATATTCACTGAACATGATGCTGGATTTCTTTGTAGACTTCTGGAATATTTATTAAGATATTTTTTTTGGCGGTAATAATATGAGTGAGCGATTTTATTATATTATATATTGAAACAGGTGAATAGTTATATTATATTTTGAGTAAATAATAAATCATCGATCAGTGAATAAATGGAATGTAAATTCCTGTAAAATCTAAATCATGTGTGCTAATTTACTGGAATTAATTTAAATTATAATGATCGTTGTTGATATCCTAGTTTCTTTAATTCTCTTTTCAAATAATATTTTTAAATATGCAAGAAACTATACCTCTGGATAATTTAATATAATTTCCCCTATATTCGAAACTTGCTTTAGAAAGTATTGATTATGAATCTGTGATCCACGGTGCTTGATTCGAGTGTGAATTTTTGATCGTCTATAAAGTTTAACTTTCCGCGAGAAATAGATTTCTTTAGTCTTTACTCGCGAGAGGTTGTGTCCACCGTAACTTCTGATATCATTCCGCATGCCTCGAATTCCCCAAAGTTTCAATGTAGTAACGACTCTTAAGTTCCATTTTCTAATTTTCCCACCGGAAACTTTCAGTTAATCCCCTATCTGAATTTTTAATCAGTGATACCTCTCCACCTTTATTCTCGTACATCCTGTGTACACATGGACTCGTTTCCAAGTATTAAATTCCAATTGAAAATTCAATATCTACGTGCATATAACTTGAACGGTCTCAATTTTTTTGTAACTCAATACCTAAATGAATCGTTCGTGGGCCACAAACCTAAGTTTAGAATTTTTTTAATTTTAGTGTCAATGTATTGTACGTGGTTGATATTTACTTCGTAATACTTATAATAAATTTGTTTAATAATTATTGCTGACGCGCTTCGTTTACACTTGACTCTTATTATTTAAAATAAATTTCATTATTAATTAGTGCCCACGCATTTGATTAACACTTAATCATTAATACTCAAATTAATTATACTTTTAAATAAAACATAATTTCCTTCAGAAGTGTGCAGTGTTAAAAATTAGTTTAGTGAAAATACTATCTGAATTTTGGAAAGTTTCGAATGTACATTTTGGGTCCCCAGTCAGGTAGATTTATGATGGGCGAGTGAAGCGGTCGATGGGTAAACACCATCGGTAATAAAAGTGACAAACCCAATTGGCTCTTTGGTGACGCCGAACTTCGATAGGTGTAAGGGATAAGTGTGAGTGAGAGAAAGAGAGAGAGAGAGAGAGGGGGAGGGGGTTAGTACATAAACGAGTGCGTTGTGTATTTGGAAGTTAGTGTCGAATAGAGTGTCGTGTGGAGAGTATATTTGCGAGCTGTAAAAGTTTAGTTATAGTAGCATAACTACTGTGGCAAGTAGTACAACGTATAGCATTTTGGTTATTTTGTTTTACACAGTTATTGTTTACATTACAATTAAATAAGGTAACGTAAAGTGTTTGTTAATTAAATACAATAAGATTCGGATATAAATTATTTGGTAATTAGTTTTTTCGAAGTGATATACATATATTCGACAATTGATAACACCAAGTGATCAAGTCCACTTTATCAGTTTTCTCCAGTTTTTTGTTTTTAAATACAATTATTTATCCTCACGTCAAACTGAATTAATACACACAGCGACAGCAGTTGTTTATACAATAATTGATTAATTATTTCGAATACCCTTAGACACAATAGTAATCTACTAATACTTATACAGACTTTATTTAAAGTTTCTACTTTTATATATTACTTATATTTCCCAAGTATTGTTAATTATTTTCTACATTTTCATAATAAGTGTTTCATGCTAATTTTCGCGTTACATTCGTGAGAAATAGCAACACCCTTGACTTCTCGACTTTTTGTATAAGGAAGTTAATCGATTTGACAACTACTGCATTCAGTATCAACAGAAAGAGAAATGTAAGTGGATAAAAAGCAGTTTCGCACAAGTACGTTTCTCATTCGCAAGAGAACACTGTAAACAGTCATTTTCATTATCTTAGTTGCAGCATGAATATTGCACCGCTGGTGCTTCGGGATCGTTTTGTTTACTCAACCACGATCCCCGGAGGTCCTTGTCCTATTTAGACTATCTTGGAAGACGTTACTCAGGTTGGTCTTGAACTTCGGTGGTTTAGAACTTACTGCGAATTTTCGTTGCAAGAAATCTCGTATTATTTGCACTCGATATTATTATCTGCAGAAAACTACAAAACATCTTTATCAAATAGTTTTTTACCGAATAATCTACTCGTCGATAAGCTTTTTTCTTCGAGTGTCCTGTCGATAATGATTTTCAAATATTAACAAAAATATTGTTAATCAAAATTTACTCGAAGACATCTTTAATCAAAATTAATATCCAACACATCGATATTCAATTTGTTCCAAACGTACATTTTGAGTATTCAGTAGATTTTTTTTATATTTCTTTAAAATTAAGATCTACAACAGTCACTTATTTATGAATTGAGAAATTAATAGAATACTTTAATCGTACAATTCTCCCGCGGTAAAAGTTTCTCTGATTGTCACTCACACAATCGCGATGGACGTTCGTAGTGGCGATCGAAATGTTTAAAATTCGATGCATTTCTTGATAATAGAATATTCCCGTGAAAGAATGCACGTACACAAGGAAAGTTTCTCGTAGAAATGCGGCGCTTTTGCCGGTGTCTGGTCAAATTTTAAGCATTCAGATTAAAACTCGCGAAACGCTATTTTGAAAGGAGGCCGGGGTTTGTCGCGTAAAATGGTGAAATGTGGTTACCTTAAATACCTTTACGAACTTTTCATTTACTGGTTTAATACCGCACTTTGTTCCATTTACAGGCATGCATGCCGATGAGAGTTTTAAAGAAGAACTATCCAGAGAATTTTCCCTTCCTTTACGTCGATCCCGATATTTCGCGATCTCTCTTTTTTTAAACGTGACAAGGAAATTCTATGGAATATAATAGCATACGAAAGTATTAATTTAATTAACGTTATATCATCCATAATATCATCCGTGATATCACTTGGACGTGAAATCTGATTATCGAGTTAAAACTCTACAATTGAAACGGCTCGAGTGTTTTCTTATTTTCCGATCTTTCTCGCTATACTTACGTCTTACGTTTTACTCTCGCATTAAATCACAGTGTACGTATTTCATTCGACTTTCCTCGGGGGTGCTTAAGTCGTTTCTGAAATTTAAATTAACGTTCGGGCCAGATATATTCGTATTCCTGAAACAGAGGCAAGAAATGATAATGGGAACACGATTTTAATATCTTTCTCACGGACCCCGAAGGGAACGGGCGAAACACAGGGCACTTGTACAGGTTCGGGCAAAATGAGCAGACGAGTTTCGGAGTGGAACAACAAATTATGGAGACGATAGAAATTGGAACGTTGTACTGGACTTACTTATTTTTTTTCGTTGAGGTATTGTGACGTTGAATACTTTTTGAAAATTATACGATTTTATTGGTGAACTTATCAAGGTTTGTTAAATGATGATTTTTATACTTTTGATTAAAATATCAGCAATCAATGTTATAGTTTCTAGCGTTATTTTTTATAATTAAAAAGATACTCCAATTTATTACATTCTTTTACACATATATATTTATCAATAGTTAAATATGACTTTCATTTATTTTTACATATATTAAATCAAGTATTATCTGAATTTATTAATAATTTGACCCGTTTGCTACAAATACGTACACATACATTGACAGTAGATTTAATAATCACTTTTTTAAAATAACGGTTTCAAGTAACCTCTAATTAGTGAAGAATGAAATGCTGGACCAGTTCATTGAGTTAATCAAAACGAGAATTTTGTTTTTTAATTTTGGAAAACCGCAAAATTCAATTTTCCGGCCTTGTATTATACAATGAAAAATGAGAAAATTGCAGTGGAGTCCATTTAAAAAAGTTTTTAGCAAAAAATATCTTCATGCTATAAAATCCGAATAAGAGCAGAAACATCTGATGTAACGTTTCGATTTTTGCTGTTTAAATAATTTGTCGTCTTGTGTTGAAACGTGTCTGCACATTTTGCTGCACCCTGTATATAACTGAATGCAGAGTTTCTTTTATTAAATATCTCCGGTGAATGTGCACACGGTCTTTTTATTATATTCCGTAATCCGGAACTTACCCAACCCAGTCTTTTGTAAACCTACACAGTGCTTACGGGAAGGTGATAGATTCATATAATAATTCTCAGGTAAAATAATTTTGATGTACCCAAGATTATGAGGACCACGCACACGTTTATGAAAATGCTGTAATATTTAAAAAATGGTTGCATGGTTGCCAGTTAGGTGTGAAACTTGCGGAATCAATTTAATAGTAAATTCGTTTTTTCATAGAAATATGTTAATTTAATTTACCAATTTATGTACACATATTATTTTTATATTGCGTAAAGAAATATATTCTGAAGTATATTGATAGTTAGTGCTGCATTAAATCGAAATTTTTTTACGCAAAAATTAATATACAATTTAATTTGTATATAATTATATTCTATATTAATACTGTCGATTAAAATCTTCTAAAGTTAATACAACATTAAGTACAAAGTGACACGATAACAATTGCTTAAACTGACAAAAACTATGAATTACATCGCTAAACAAAGTCTGCGCAGTGGCGAACTCATATGGAAACGAAAATATGAAACACGCCAAGTCTCTTTAAACGCCACCCGTGCGTTTCACTTTTCGTTTCACTAAAAGTCTCGATTAATAAATTTACTACGAAGTATGTACTATCGAATTTAAACGATTACAAAAATTACATGTAACATTCACTATAGCTCTCTATTTTCTCACCAGCAAAGAAAAGATGTGCCGAAGAAACATTCAATTTTCCTCGGGGTTGAATTTCTGAAACCAGCCGTACGGGGCCATAATTCGTACAATACGACCACGGTAAGCACTAGGTGTCTCTGATCGACCGGAAGTCCCGGCAACATGCCGGCTCTGTTCTCTTGCGTCGTTGAAATTTATGGTTTTGACCGTGCACCATCTTCTCTCGGTGTTTTTTCTTCGTTCTCGATACGACTCGCGGGTTTTAGCGGAGAATTTGATAAAGGAAAATATTTTCATGGAGTGGAGCGACGGATTCCTTGTTTTTCTTTTCTCGCTTAACATTTTCTTTCTTTTGGCGAATGGTGAGAGTCGCATCGATTACGGGGTTAATGGCTATCAAGTTTTTTAACGTATTTAGCGAAGTTTTATTCGATTAAATTTCGCTGGTGTGATTAATATGATTGTTGATTAAATTATTATTAATTGAGTTAGAAGATTTTAATATTTGTCCACAAATTCTTGGCCTTTTTTTAATTTAAAAGATTTTTTGGACAGTTCTATTTCCGATGAATTGAATTTTTCTAAATTTTATAATTATTTTGTTTTAAGTATGTTGTATAGTCACTTGAAAAACCATTAATCATAAATTGATTCAATAATTATCTATCTTGTATTTTAAAGTTGAAATTTGTTATTTTCAAATTTATATATTTGTTGATTAGAAAATAAATTATTATAAAATTAAATATTAATCATTAAATTTAATTAATTTGGCAGTTTTTTAATCTTTATCTTAACAGGAACTTGCAAAGGCAAAGTGAGTTTCTCCGAACACACTACGTAACTTGTTTTTTTGTTCTGTTCCACATACTATCGCAATTAAATAAAATCAGTTGGTCAACCATGCAAATTGTTTCGAAACGTTGAAACGGTTAGCGTCACACGCACACACACACACACGCGCAGGTAACTTCGTGGAACACGTTTTATCCCATATTGCATATTAAAATAACGTGTCGCGTTGCAGTAATTATAACGGTCCGTAATTAATAATGTTCAATCATTAAAATCGTATATGAAATTCTATCTTTTGTACTCGTCCTGTTAATTCTCGCTCGTCTCGACAAGGACAGTTAATCGTTAATAACGTTAACATAGTTCGCGAACGCGAGTATGCGACGCCCCAGCAATTTATGAAACACGATGTACCTGTATTTCTCTCGGTATGTAACGATAAAGAAAAAAACGGTAGGAATTATGCACGAGAGGGGGAAAAAAAAATAAAGGTACACATAGGGTCCGTAGCTCTGCCGAGTATATTATTTCAGACACTTTACGCGTTCTACGTTTCCAACGAATAAACTTTTCGCCGTGCCGCAAAGTTCCGGAGGAAAACAAAAAAAAGAGTACAAAAATTGCGGAAAAAAGAAAACGCTTGAATTTGTAATCACGTCGGCAAACAATCTGTATGACGAGCGGTAGATAATTATATCTTTGAGTCGCGGACTTCCGACGGAGGAATTTTTCTACAACTTTCGTTATTTTCTCGAAAGTCCATTGACCGTAATCGAGTGAAATTGAAAGCTGGAAAGCAATTACGAAGAAGTTGCCGATCTGATTGTTCGGCGAACGTACCTTTTTTTGTTACCACATTTTTACGATATCTTGCCGGGGAATTATAAACTTTTTTTCCCTATCGGAATTACCGTCCCGAGTTTTTCCACCGATGCTTCGATATTTCTGTCAATTAAAACGAAACGTCGGACGGTTCGCGTTTTCTTCTTCGCGGAAAGTTATCGCGCGTTTCGAGAAACTGCACAAATTTCGTTGCGATCGCCAATAATGTTTGCCCGACGCGAACGCTGTGTATCAAATTGCTTCCAGTGTTATAAATATGTTTTCGTATAAATCAAAAACGTTGTCGCAATATCTCAGCGTTCCGGGCGTTACCTTGGAAAAATGGAACAATTATTATACTCTGTTTCCTTCACGCCTTCGTTCTTCCCGACGTTGTTTAATACAAAAGTCTTGATTTGTCGTTCGCCCGTATCATTCGCCGATTTATTTTCCCTTCCATGGAATAAGGAAAAAAATACAGACATTTATAATATTTCTCGGTAAATTAAACTCGAGTTTTAGTTGAAAAAAAACAAAATCGACTTTTTTACGTTGTTTATTGTGCATCCCTATTTTGGCGTCTTGCTGATTTTAACAGTAAATAAGGCAAAAAAAACAGAACAAAATCTGACAATCAAACCAATTCGATTACCTGCCTAAATCTTAAATAAATTTAAGAAATAATAATTTAATTATAAATTTGTTTTAAAAATTTTCTTAAATTCCAAAGAACAACTAATTAACCCCAGCAACTTTCTTCATCCACATTTTCCCCCACACCAACAAAATCTTTCACAATCTAAAATTACCCTTCACAAAAGTGTGAGTAACGCGAAGCTCGCGATCGATCGGGTAAAATTCTATTAACCAATTAATTCCACTCTTCTCCGTAGCATCCCCTTGTCAACGGGCCCAGTAATTAACGGGTACGCCCCTTGAAAACGTTTTCCCAAAAACATCGCCAACAATTTGTGCTCGCTCTCAAGACTACTTGCCCGTTAAATTCACCCCCCACCCCCTTGTTTTTTTGTCACCTTATTTCTCCGTCACTGCCACCTAGCTGCTTTGTGACGTCACAAAGACTTCCCGCGGGGACGAAAATTGCGACTCGTCGCAGGTTTATTCGTAAGTGTACGTGGCCAATAAAAGCTCCCCAGCTTCCCGGTTACGATGTGGAAGTGCAGTTGGCAAGATTCCTGAAGTTCAGCCACCGCCGCAACCCTTTCAAAGCTTTTATCCTATCTGCATAGATCCGGTGAACGGTTTTCCCGTTCTCTCCTTGTCTTCGTTCGTTCGTTCGTTCGTTTCTCCGTGGATTTCCAACCCGCGAGACACTGGCGTGCACGCACTTTACCTGCTGAATAGACTTGTAAGCAGGGTGTACCGAACTACTACCCCCCGATGGCTGTTCGCTCCCCCGAACAATTTCAGACTGCATTATTGGATCCCGGAAGAGCCGTCCGACGAAGTTTCCTGCGACGTTGATCGATACTTTTTGAGGAAACGATAAAATATACTGAACGGAACGCATACACACACGCAATAAATGTGAAGGTAGATTTGAAATCGTAAGAAAGGTTCGACAAAAATTAGTGTCCTTATCAATAAAAGAAATCTAAAAGGCGTTAACACTAGAACTACCAAAGGCAGTGAAAATGGCTGATTCCGAATTTCCTCGAAGAATCACTCGAATTTATAACACTGTAGTTTCCAAAATTCTTCATAATCACTTAAAAAAAATTTAATTATTTATTTAACCAGTTAAGTGTGTTTGACGATTATATCCGTCATACGAAAATTATATTAGCCTTTAATATTTATATCGTAATGCTGTTGAAAACTAAGATATATCCACAAATTTTAATATGTTTAGAATATTTAGAGGTCAATGTAAATAATTTAAGATGGGATTCATGTATCCATAATTTCCTAAAGTTATCATTTGATTCTCGCGACACATAGCTGCAGTTTTGAAAAAAGTTTGCCACATATTTTAATTGAAATTATAAAACAGTATTTTTATATAAATAATTAAACCGATCAATTTATTATCTACACTTATTTCTTTATTTCAAACATATTTATGCAATGTTTATAAATATACCGAATTAACTCTTGCTAGGTCTAGTGTAAGGTAAATGAACTGTCAATATGTAACTAGGTATGTTAGGTATGATGTAATTGTACATAGTCGTTACCTATGGTTTCTAACGTTATTTTTGATAATTAAAAAGATACTTTTACATAACTTTATTTATCAATAGTTAAAAGTGATTTTTATTTACTTTTCCATATATTGAATCAAGTGTTATTTAAATTTATTAATAATTTGACAGGTTTGCTACAAATATATAAATGTATTTATGTATAATACATTGGCAGTAGGTTTAATGTTAATCGTAATAAAATCGTAATAAAGCTTCAGACAAAATTAGTGTTTATATCAATTAAAGAAATCTGAAGTTCATAAATTGGTGTTCATCAACTAAATGGACTGTAAATATGTAACTATATTAGAGTGTAATTCTACATAGTCGCTAAAACGACTAAAAATAAAATGATATAAAAACATATAAAATAGAAAATAAACATTGAACAATAGAATTAATTACAAAAGTATAACTTTCTTGGGTTTCCTTTTATTTCTTTTTGTGTGTCCTATCGATTTCAGTTTCATCTGCGCTCGAACACGTGGAACGCGAGAATTTTCTCGTTCGGCTACTATACCGAAACATTACGAACAGCGCGCACATATTTGTGCGTTTCATTCAGCTCGAAGCAAAGCCCATGCGCACATATTTGTACGTTTCATTGAACCCCACGTCCGTGATATAACGGAGCGAAATTTCTACTTTATTAGTTCGGGTTATCGGGTTTCGGGAGCCAGTCGCGTGGGTTGGATCGTGTTGAGCGTTTCGAAAAATATTTTAATTGCGAGTTTACACTCTCAATTCGTGATTACGCGACGCTACGGGGGAAATTATATTTTAATGTCAATTTCAAATGACAGAAGTCTTTCGCATAGAGACTTTGTTTCTTGTCTTTTATTTCATACTTGCTATAAAATTTCGCTACATATTTTTGCAAACGTCTGCGAAAATATCGCAGAAAAAAATACAAGTTAACTTTTTAGGCGATTAATTAGGAAATATTTAAGATTAATTCGTCAATTTATATTATCACGTGTTTTCAGGGAAACACAGTATAAGTGTGGAATATTATAATTGTCTATCAGAGAATCTAGGAAATAAAATACGAAGAGAATGACCGCGGAAATGGACGTTCGAATGCATATTGTATCGCTAGAACGCTCCGTGTCACACTTCACTAGTTATCCGGCAGTTTGTTGTCTAATTAAAATATTATAGTTCACCCCCACCCACCGTTCTCGGCGGACTCGACATCCCGCGATATCCAGCTGTCCTCTAATATTTAAATGAAGTTGAAAGGAGCCCTTTCCGATTCGATTCCGGAAGTTCTGGCAGCTACCCGACAGAGTCAAATAAATGATTCTCACTGGTTTTTCCAAATGCGACAGAATTGTAAAAGTAAGTGTGTGGGTAACCAAAGTAAACCAATACATTGAAGGGAATTGAAATAAAATTTGGTTGGTGTGATTAATATTTAATATTAATTATCTCGGTTTCAAATATTTATATTTATCAATTCGTATATTAACCCTACTTTTTGATAGCAAAATTTAAACAGTGTCAATCGCTATCGTCTGTTCTATTTTATTAAATTTAAATTACTTCCAATTTATCCGAAAAATTAGTACAACATCAGAGACAACGCTTTCTCGTTTTAAAAAACGTATTATTGTGAAGTATGTTCTGTTTTTAAACAATTAAACATTTTCTTTTAAATTCAGAGGAGGGCTAGTTATTACTTTGAAAATACATATTTAAAATCTCAATATAGCATCCTTACAACAGTATCGGTTAAATATCAATTTCCCCCTGCCTTTAATCAACCCATTGATACTTCCCGACTGATCAACGATCGGAAATAACACAAAACGTCAGATTTTAATCTTTCGAGAGTCGCAGCACTTGTCCTACAAAATTCCCCAAAGATCACTCATCTAAAATAACACAAAGGACTCAATATTTTTCACTTTTTCTACTTCTTCCCCATCCACTAGCCTCCAGATACCATTTATCTATTCACAGAGGTCAACTTTAACCTTAAAATTCAAATGAAAAAATATTCATATCCGTAGCTAGACCTCGTGCAAATCCACCAACAAGAAGTTGGATATAGTTACCGGTATTATTGCGTCAAACATAAAACCAGATATGCCGAATCCCTTCCCCTTCCTCGCGATATATGCATACATACATTCATTCCGGTATACATACATACATATACATGTATATACAGGGTGTAACAAAAGTTCTGGGACACTTTAGGTTCGTGGATAGAACGCATAAATATAAGAAAAAAAAGTCTTATAAGTTGTGGGCACAGCCCACTCCCTATAAAGATACAACCCCTTTAGTAAACAAATTTTTAAAAAATCATATCTCCGAAATGGTACGTCGTAGAAGATCCGTTTTGATTGCAATATAACCGGAGAAGATCAAAGATAATAGAAAAAAATATAATCGCTGCGATTATTGCTGTTAAATAGCATTTATTCTTGTTTAATCCAAACAACGTCGATTACCTATATCGTAGCACGTTTGAAAAAACTTAGTTTGTTAAATCTTCCTTTGCGTAGATAGTGATATTTTTTTTCGTCAACTTTAGTCTCTTCCGGTTATATTGCAATCAAAATCGGTCCTCTACGACGTATCATTTCGGAGATATGATTTTTTTTTAACTTTTTACAAAAGTGGTTGTATCTCTATAGGGGGTTGATTGCGCCCACAACTTATAAGACTTTTTTTTTCTTTTTTTTATTCTTTCTATCCACAAACCTAAAGGGTCCCAGAATTTTTGTTACACCCTGTATATATGCATACATAGACGACGCCCGGCGCCGGTAACACACGTTGCACGCTCGAACGACTTTAACGTGCGGTCTCTGCATAAATCGCTACCGGAGTTATCATACCTCTCGTGTCTACTCGAACAGTACAGTGGCGGAGATAAAGCGAAAAAGGAAACGTCTTACCTTGCAGCAGAAGCGGGTCAGAAAGGGGACGACTTCCTCGTGGCTACAAGTTCCTATCGCCGGCCGGGAATCGGCGAAAAGTGACGTCACCGTTCGGGATCCGATGATTCACGAGGTGCAACCACTTCACCGAATTCAACCTCGGGGTCAGGGATTGGTCAGGTGTTGCGTAACTGTTGACGAATCGATATCGAAAGTTTTCGAGAAGCTTGGAATGTATAATTGAATAGAAGCTAGGATTTAAAATAATAAATAATTTTAAATAATTAAATGTAAAAATAAAAGAAGAGAAAAAGTAATTAATACTAGGAATATTTTTTTTTTGGAATGAATAAAATCATTTCTGACGTGGAATTTGTTGGACTGACATGTGTGAGTTGGAAGTTATATGTTTATGAGGAATAATGTAGTTTAATGGTATGTTTGGTAGAATTTGGAAATGTATTGTTGAAAAAAGAATGAGAGTGTAGTTGGCACGTGTGTTTAAAGGGAAAGTTGTGGAATCAATAAAATTAATAGAACATTCATATTTTTCGGGAAAATATTCGGTCGTTTCTTGAAAAACAGTGTGTGTAAATAAATATTGTAACGTCCTATTGAAATATTCTATTTGCACGAAAATATCAATACGCAATTGCAACGCGCGTGGAACGTCCGAGGCGTTTATTTTCAAACTGGCGTAACTCCAATTGAGAAAAACCAGATGTATATTTGTTTTATCATTTTCCAAATACGTACGAATTAAAACCCACGCCATTATTTAAATCTCGCCTATAACCTCGGATAACCACAGACCGCAAAACTTAATGTACAATTATACTGAATATTAATTGTATTGATTAAAATCTCTTAAAAATAATATAACATTAAGTACAAAGTGACACAATAACAATTGCAATACTGACGAAAAATGTGTATTGCATCGGTAAACAAAGTCTGCGCGAAAGAAACGAATACATGAAACACGTGTAACTCATTTTAATTTCCCGTTGCTGCAGTGGCGAACTCATAAGGAAACGAAAATGTGAAACGCGACGAGTCTCTTTAAACGACGATGAAACTGGGCGTTTCACTTTTCGTTTCACTCCAAGTCCTCAAAACATACTACCATTCCCACAAATACTTACACCCTCCCAATATTTTTAAAACCAACAACAATGAACTTTTATTATTAACCAATTTCTTTCCATTTCAACTCCGCAAAGTCCCAGTTGAAACAATTACAAAAATTCCACGTAACATTTACAATAGCCCTATATTTTCCCAGCGCAAACATTATCGAAATCTTCCACCAAAGAAACATCGCTCACCTAAAAACTTATAATCATAAATACATTGTTTCAAAAGGTCCCACTCGTCAAGGTGTCCAACCCACTGAAAACTCATGAAAACCCCGTAAATCTCCACGGAACGCTGCTGATAACCCCAGACCGCGAGCGCAGAATTTATTTTATCGAAGACGCATCCGTTTTACGATCGATTATCCACCAGGATTTCACAATTCGCAATTACCGTTCGTTCGCGTACCGCTCGTAACAATTCCCGTCGCGCATCCAATCGCATTAACGCCTCCAATCAAGCGAGATCCACGGGAACGGCGATCTCCTGGTGATCACTCCTGGATCCGTAGATCATCGGCGGTAGCCAATGAAAACGATCTTTACGTCGAATCGGAAGTATATCACGGTTCTCTCGTCAACGGGAGAGACGAGAGAGACCATACGGGGATTTTGGGACGATAATTTCTCTTTCACGGAATTTCTGCCGAGCGGAAGGATCGGTCGAGGACACGGGAGAAGATCGTCGGAGAAAACGATGGCGACGGAGGAACGAGCCAAGTTCCACGACGATGGAAGATGGTGATTTACCCGTGAACGGCCGCGATCGTAAATCATAGAGGAGTTGCGGTGCATCGGATGGGAAAGGTTTCGAACGATAACGGAAGGGTCGGTGAATGTGGCGCTTCGTTCGGGAGGATTCGTTTTTGCCACCCGTTACATGGAATTATTTTTGGCGTAACGTGGCATTGGTTTGGTGCATTTGTTTATGAGGGAGTGAATCTTCGAAAGTGTGTTGTGTTGATTTTGATTTTGTGAATGGTTTGTGGATTTTTTGGAGATTTGGTTTTTGTTTGTGTTGGGCTTTGTTTAATTTTGTACAATTATTTCGTTGGTTTGATAAGGTTTAAGGGAGTCTACGGAATGTGATTTGAATGTGTTTATGATATTTTTTGAGTGAAAAAGTACGACACTGATTTTTAAGCATTTGTCTATATGCGATTTGTCGTTGTTCTGAATAGATTTATAGATATTAGGTTTTTGCCACCCGTTACATGGAAGTATTTTTGGCGTAACGTGATATTCTTTTTTTGCATTTGATTATGGGGGAGTGAATCTTCGAAAGTGTGTTGTGCTGATTTTGATTTTCTAAATGCTTTGTGGATTTTTTGGAGATTTGGTTTTTGTGTGTGTTAGGCTTTGTTTGATTATGTAAAATTATTTCGTTGGGTTGATAAGGTTTAAGGGAGTCTACGGAATGTGATTTGTATGTGTGTACGATATTTTTTGAGTGAAAAAGTATAGTACTGGTTTTTAGGAATTTCTTTGTATGCGATTCGTCATTGTTTTGAATAAATTTATAGATATTATGTGTTTGCCACCCGTTACATGGAATTATTTTTGGCGTAACGTGGCATTGGTTGTGGCATTTATTTATATAGAAATATTTATATGTGGTGATTTTCGTTTTGTAAATGCTTTACGGTTTTTTTTAGAATTTTTATATTTTTGTGTGTTGGGCTTTGTAAAATTATGTAAAATTGTTTCGTCATCGGATTGTAATAATGTTTGTATATAAGACATTTTCTGAGTAAAAAATTAAAGCGCGGGTTTTAAGCATTTCTTTTTATGCGATTCGTCATTGTTCTGAGAAGATTTATAGATATTCTGTATTACGTGTTAATTAATGGCACGAATGTTTGTTTATTCATGAAACGTAATTACTTTTCGAAGCTGGAATAAGGGGAATGAGTTAACTTCCATGATGGATCGCACTGATTTCTTTACAAACGCTTGCGATCGTAAATCACGGAGTACTTGTCATGAATTCGACTATAAGGGTTTCGCGAGGGTTTCACCGGAAATATTTGAATTTCTCTTCCAGACGACGTCCATCTTCCACTGATTCCATTACGGGAAAATGAAACCTCGCATTTCTCGAAATGGAAGCTCGTGGAATCGGACAAGAAGCTTCCATTTGTATTTTGATATGAATTCTCGACTCGACAAGGGATTCTTATTTTAATACAGTAACTCGAACGATGACCAACGAGCCATAATAAAATTTTCGAGTGTTTTCGAAATACTTTAATTAAAATTAGAATTTTAATTAAAGTATTTCACTCCAAGGTCTCCTTTATTAAACCACATTTCGTTCACTTCGATATACAAAGTATTGTATATCAAAGCCAAAAATTTCTAAATTAAAAGAGAATTGCTCTTATTTCAACAAATATGGAATATCTAGAAAATTATTTCGCATAATCTATTTTATTTCACAGAATATTGAACATATCGTACTATAATTTGTTTTATAGGAAAGTAACAATTTTACTTAATTCCGAGGAGGGCCTAACCATAATATTTAAAAATTTTCAAAACAATAAATTACCCACAGACCATTAATAACAACTATCACTTATTCCAACAATTCTTTTTTTACCTGAATCACCCGAATAAATCTTGCTACATCCCCTCAAAAAGAACATCCCCAAAATCCCAAACAAAACTCCACCAAAAATCCATATCAGGCCCAATATCCGGTCCCCAATACGAAACCCCTCAAACGATCCCATCGTCAAAAAGTCCTCCCGCCACACTGTTGGGGGGGGGGGAACGATTTGGGAAACTGAATTTGGATTTCTCTTTTCCCGAAATTCCGGCGACCGCCAGTGGGCTGTTTGTATTGGTGGGTTACGGTACGTGCTGGTACCGTCTCCGGTTCTACGTCTGCCGGCACGTACGTTAATCCGGCCACGGTAAACACGTATACGAAATTTCCTTCGACCCCGTACGTGTCCCGCGGGACACGGAAAATCCTTTTTCCGACTGAAAATCCGAGCGCTCTACTTGCAGCCCTGACGAAAGTCTCTTTCACCGTGGCGTTGTAGCACGCGGTGTACCAACCCGGCTACATTTCGTCTGTTGGTGAAATTTAGGGTCGGAAGAGTTCAGTTTTGCGTTTGTATTCTCTGCTGCGACTTGTATTTGTCCGTAGCGGGACGGTCCCTATCTACTCGTTCAATTTGTATTCATCATAGGGACCTAGTCGCGACGTCTGATCATGATTTCTTATTTCACTGTGTCGTCGTGTATCAACCCTGTGCAGAGTGAATGATTCGATTGTCAGAAGGGGGGGGGGAGGGGTATTGTTTTAGGGAAAATATTGGGGGATCGTTTCGGTTCGATGGGGAACGAGAATCAATCGGAGCGAGAATAGAAGTTGTTGGTACGTTTTGAAGGGATGTTCGATTAACACTGGGTTCACGTTGCCGGATTTACGAACGGTGAAGCGAGGTGTATTTTATTGAGACCCCAGTTGCACGTGGTTTTTTATAATAGAATGACGATTAAGACTAATTACTTGAACTCGTTAATTTTCGTTGGTAAAAGCAAGTATGTGTTAATTTCTCGTTGATTTTTAGAAGTAATATTCTGTATTCTCTTGTAATTTTGGAATTATCTAACCGTTGATATGTATTTTTTAAGACTAACTCTATATATTTATCGGTGTGAATTAAAATAATGTTGGTTATATTATTTTCGATGAAATCAGTGATGTTCTTGAAATTAATGTGCTTGGAAAACTTGAAATTTATATAATAATTCGTGTCACAGTATTGGAGTGGGGTAAAAAATTGGGGTGTAAAGGGTTGAGTACCCTGTTTCGTCTTTTAATATACAGGGCGGTTTGATTCAGTGGACTTTTAAATGAAAAGCAAGAAATATTGCGAAGATTCCATCAACTACTCTTTCCAACAGTCAATGTATAGTAATAATAATGATTATGTAACACTTTACTTGAATATACTCAAATACGTAGATATTCCAGAACTGTCAATAATTTTACGGATCCGTGTTTAAATAACGTTACTTGGTCACCATGATTTATTAATAACTTTCCTATACTGTATTACCCGTACCAAAAGTTATTTTCCGTCAGGAAACGAACAATTTACCTTTCTTAATGATCGATATACGGAATATTTCAAATACGCCAGAAAGTACCATTAATTCAGAAACTCATGAATAATTACACAAAAAATAACTATAACTGACAACACGTGATGTTTCAAGAGATTCCCGATTGCTCCAGAAGAATATCTCAATTGTCCAAATATTTGTGAATCTCCTAAAAATCTTATCCGAGTTTTAAAACGACTCAATTAAATACAGGGTGTAACAAAAATGCAGGGACCCTTTTTCAGAATCGATAGTAAGCACCAAAAGATGAAAAAGAAGTCTCTAAAGTTTTGTCTAAAAAGTAACCCCTATTAAGATACAACCCTTTTTGTAAAAAAATTTTAAAAAATCATATCTTCGAAATGGTACGTCGTGGAGGACCGATTTTCATTTTAATATTACCGGGAGAGACTAAAGTTTACGAAAAAAATATCACTATCTACGGAAAGGAAGCCTTAGTGAGTGCCCTTAATTTTTCCCCAGCTGTTACCAACCTGCTACGCCATAACACAAATAATCGAAGTTGTTTGGATTAAACAAGAATAAGTGCTATTTAACAGCAGTAATCGCAGCAATTAATTTTTTTTACTAACTTTGATCTTCTCCGATTATATTGCAATCAAAATCACCCCTTTACGACGTACAATTTCGAAAATATAATTTTTTAACAATTTTTTACAAAAGAGGTTATTTCTGACAGGTGGTGGTTTTTAGCCAAAACTTTAAAGACTATTTTTTTCATATTATGATGCATACTATCGATTCCGAAAAAGTTTCCCCGCATTTTTGTAACACTCTGTACAAATACGAATCATTGTTGCAACCAATGCTCGTTCGATAACACCAACATAAAATCACACTTTCCAACGGGAAAAACACTGTCTCTAAAACGCGTTACGTCTTCCACGCGGATCCTCTTTACGAACCTCCGCAATTCCACGGCGGAACGATTTGCAATTACAAGTGTGTTCCAGCGTATTGAACATCATTCCTATGAAACAGAGGGAAAACGGAAATGGCCGGGGGATTTCAGTGAAAAAGGAAGCGTAAAATACGAGCGCCCTTCGTCTTCGCATCGGTTCGTCCGAGTTTCTGTCTTCCCTTTTTACTCCCCTTCGCCCTTTTTGCCCTTACCAATGCGCACACCTGCCCTTCCCCGCCAACCCTTCGTCTTCGAGGTCCCGTTTCTCCTCGCAATCCGTTTGGCCGCGGTCCAGGAAGTCATCGTTCAGGTCACCGGCATGTGTGTGATTTACACGCGTCCTACGTCATCCGGTGCGCGGCACTGTATCCAGGGCAGCTGGCCCTTCGCGTGTCGATTCATCACCCTAACGATCCGCAGGGCGGTTCGTGACTACGTTCCGACGTACAATTGACAGGCGGGAAAATCCGCGCACCTTCGCGATGAAGTGTCAGACCCACATGGCAATGCCTGGTATTGTTGTAGGGAATAAATAAATATTTTGGTATTTTTTTTTGTTGGTTTCTTTTAATATAACACTTTGCTGGTGAGAGGATTTCAATTAACACTAGAACTACCAAGGCAGTCAAAATGACTGGTTCCGAATTTTTTCGAAGAATTGTAAAAATTGTAGAAAATACATAAATATTTTGGTATTTTTTTTGGCTTCTTTTAATTTAACACTTTGCTGGTGACAGGATTTCAGTTAACACTAGAACTACCGAGGCAGTCAAAATGACTGGTTCCGAATTTTTTCTAAGAATCGGTAAAATTTATAATACTGCGATTTACAACATTCTTTATAACCATGTTTGTCTATGCAAATAATTAAATCGATTAATTTACTATCCTCCTTTACTTATTTGTTTCAAATATATTTATCCAATGCTTTTAAATACACTGAATTAATCCTCGGTAGTTCTAGTGTTAAGGATTTGTATAGTTGGGAGCGAAAGAAGTGGTGGTTTTATTGATTTGTAGTGGCAGAAGTTTTTGTATTTTTGAAAGAAAATATATGTGTTATTGTATGTGCGAATTTTTCATAATATTTACGTAGAATTTGAGATGAAAGTAATGGATGATTATAAAATGATAGGCTTTTATTAAGGTTTTGAAATAGAAAAGATTATGTGCGGTGCCAGAGATATCTTGACGAGTTTTTATCTAAAACAAATAGAAAAAGATGATAAATTAAAGAAAACTAAAGCAACTAAATAGTTTTTAAAGTATTATTCTGTGACACTTCCGGGCTTCCTTACTAAAATCACATTTTAATACTTTAGTTAATCGCAATATTTATTACATCCTAAGCTTTATAAATTAAGACAAAACTGTGCTCAATTCAACGAATAACGAATACTTAAATAAAATTCTACAAATAATATATCTTTTATAACAATGAATCATCGTCCATCATCGTCCCATAAAAAATCCTCGATCCGTCGTCTATCGATCCTCGATCTTCTCGCACGGAACACCCCCATAATAAATCCAAGGTTCAACGGATTATCCACGCGTACGTACGTCGTTCAATTAAAATCGTCGAAACAGTATAACGTTTCCGGTTATGAAAGTCGCTCGTCAATCCGCGATCAATATTTCCAAACACCGGTGCCCGGCGTGTTCCGTCCGGACGGCGGGCGTAAAATATGAACAAATCGCGGATAAAACAAATGGGCCCGATCGCGGCCGACACAATAATTCAGCCGAATGATCAAAGAACGTTTTGCAATTTTTCACGAGCCCCGATCTAATCCAGAGTGATGACACGATTTCGGAATTAATACCGTTCGATTCGCGGGGCATCGATCATCAACGATCCGCCTGTTATTTATATCCAATAAAAACGCGATTAATACATATACACACACGGAGGAACGGTGATTAATGAACGATATTGTTTCGTGGGCGAACGCGGCGTTGCCGACGTCGAGAAGTTTCGTTTCCTCGCGGTAGTTCAAGTTCCCTCGAAGTTCTGTAAGACCCGCAGGTACATACATCAAGTCGAAAAGTTGCGTGAACGGGGCGCGTGATCCATTTTGACGAAAGCCGTCACTCCCCGTCGACCAATCACCGATCTGACATGCTAATTTCACACCATCTGCCTCGTACAATATCCGTTTTACGTTTCACGCAATTTCTTGGGTGACTTCTATCACGGGGAATTTATCAGAAATGTTTTTGTCTAAATGATTTTTTGTCTAAAAAATCATGTCTCGGAAATGGTACGTCGTGGAGGACCGATTTTCATTTTAACACTAGATTTACGGACCGAGCCAATTTGACTCATTCAAAATTTGATTACTATATACAGGGTGTAACAAAATTACTAGGACACTTTTTCAGTATCGATAGTACGTACTAAAAGATGAAAAAAAAGTCTATAAAGTTTTGTCTAAAAACCACCCCCTATGGAGATACAACCCCTTTTGTAAAAAATTTTTTAAAAATCATATCTCCGAAATGGTACAGCGTAGAAGACCCGTTTTGATTGCAATGTAACCGGAGAAGATCAAAGATAATAGAAATAAATATAATTGCTGTGATTATTGCTGTTGAATAGCAATTATTCTTGTTTAATCCAAACAACGTCGATTACCTATATCGTAGCAGGTTTGTAACAACTTGGGAAAAAATAAGAGCACTCACTAAATCTTCCTTTACGTAGATAGTGATATTTTTTTTCGTAAACTTTAGTCTCTTCCGGTTATATTGCAATCAAATTTGGTCCTCTACGACGTACTATTTCGGAGATATGATTTTTTAAAAATTTTTTACAAAAGGGGTTGTATCTCGATAGGGGGTGGGTTGCGCCCACAACTTATAAGACTTTCTTTTCTTATTTTTATGCGTTCTATTAATAAACTTAAAGTGTCCCACAATTTTTGTTACACCCTGTATATATAAAACTTTAATATTATTTTCGAAATACATACGTTGGTTTTTAGTTAAGTAATGAAACATATGTAAATGTTAATTTACACTTAGTAAATTATATTAGTATATCAGTAAAGTACAGTTCAGTAAAAGTAGGTATATAATCAACATCCGTAAATCTAGTGTTAATATTACCGGTAGAGACTAAACTTTACGAAAAAAAATATCACTATCTACGGAAAGGAAGCCTTAGTGAGTGTCTTTAATATTTCCCAAGTTATTAAACACCTAATATGATATGCGTAATCGAAATTCTTTGGATTAACGGTAATAATCCTAGGAGTTATATTTTTTTTATTAACTTTGATCTTCTCCGGTTATATTGCTATCACGGGGAATTTATCAGAATTGTTCGAACGTTGTATTATGTGTGTGTGTGTGTGGGTTTTTTGTGATTTTTTTCAGTGATTTTGATAACGGGTGATAAATAGATCACGGGGGATCGTATTTTAATCTGTAAGTCGATTTTTATGTCTCGTTCTATTGACTTACTTTTAGATGAGAAAGCACTATTTATGCAATGTATCCTGTTTGTAGGTATGTGTATATGTGTTTAAAAGAAACAACTGTGACTATTCGATGGAATCGTGTTGAACTCTCGCTTGAATCTGTCGGAATGTTTCATACGCACTGTGCAATATTTCTATTGGTGTGTACATTTTCTTTCACACGAATTCTTGACTCTATTACTCACTCATACCCTTACGCAGTATGACATGAGTTGAACGTAGAATTTAAAAGGCGAGCGAAAGCTGACAGCTTTTAGGTGAAAATCTTTAATCTGATAGTTTAGTTGTAAGACATTGTATTGCAAATAGGAAAATTAAATTTATTTAAAAAAATAGTCTAATTTTATCTTGAACAATTTTTAGCTGGAAATCTGTAATTAAAATATTAAAATAAAATAAATAAAATGAAATATAATAATATTAAAATACTATTTATTTAAAATTTTGAAGAAGAGTTCTTTTAAATTTACAATTTCATGTTTTATAATTCAATTATAAAATTAAAGACTTCGAGACAAAAACTATTACACTTTCAAAGCAAAAATTTTCAATTCAAATTTATTAGACACATATAATAGCTTCCATCTCTTTTTTCTCAATATACTTTTGAATTTTAACATATAACCATAAGTCTTAAAATTCATTCTTCACATTTCGACACGTATAGTTCCAATCCCTCTTCGTATATACTTAAATTAACTGCTAATAAACTTCAAATAAACATCTACTTCAACAACACTTGAAGTAACATTGATATAAAAACCTAAACAATAACTAGTACTACAAGATCAACGTGAATGCAAAGAATTGTATTACAAAGCAATTTCTTCCACAACATACAGGTCGATTTACTAATCGATAAATCTCGTCCTATCGCAAAGTAATCGTAAGTATCGTCCACATTTCGATATTCCAAACACAACAATGCCATAGATCCCACGGAACACAAAATCCCAGTAAACTTATTAAATATTTTAATCCAACACGTGTCAGTCGATCGAACGCAGACGCCGATCGATATCTCGCTCTTTTTTATCAGTATCCCGCGCATCTCGCATTCGTATTTCTCTGTTATCGCGTTTCTGAAAGTATCAACGATAACTTTGGATGAAGATAAATGAATCCCCGTGGCTGGCACGCTAATTTAGGATTTACGATCGTGCCTGTCGGTAGGTCGACCCCATTCAGGGCCGCGTTGACGTGCACTCGTTTGCATCATTACGATTTATAGTACGATCATTTTTTTTTTTTTACCGCTTCCGTTTTCGCATAGCCGTTACGACAATGACGAGTTAGACGAAAACGACGTACAGTGTAACGGCGGAGTACTTCGACCGTAAAACTTTTATGCGTCTTGGACTTACGATTGTTTTATTTCACTCCGCCACTCCCACGACGGTTTACGGTGTCCTACTCAAGGATTCCTCGCATTCTTCAATGACGAGTCCGAGGACGTTGTAATAGAGTATGATAATGAGGTCGGATAAATGGCGAATGGAATTGTTGGCAGAGTTAATTAATTAATTAACTCTCTGAAGCCCGGGGTGACTTTAAACAAACGCACCGATATCTCGGTATATTTTTGATGTAATCTAACACTGTTGTTATTTTCAAGTTACACAACGTAGGTTTTAGAATGAAATCATTGAAAATTGTGAACTTATCGTTAATTTGTATCTAGACGTGAAAATTTATTGCTATTATATTCCATCGCCAGGAAAAACATTGGGACACATGGTTGAGATATGTCTGACCATTCTAATTCTACTTGAATTTCCTACTTGGATCTAACACTGTTATTACTTTCATATTACACAGCGCAGGTTTTAGAATGAAATCATTGAAAATTGTGAACTTATCGTTAATTTGTATCTAGACTTGCAAATTTATTGCTATTATATTCCATCAATTTTTTTCATCGACAGAAAAAAGAATGGGACATATGGTTGAGATATGTCTGACCATTCTAATTCTACTTGAAATTCGTACTTGCTACTAACACTGTTGTTATTTTAGAGTTAAACAGCGTACGTTTTATATTGAAATCATAAAAAATTGTGAACTTATCGTTAGTTACGATCTAGATATGAATATTTATTACTTTTATATTCCATCGATTTTTTTCATCGCCAGAAAAAAAGATTGGGACATATGGTTGAGATATGTCTGACCATTCTAATTCTACTTGAAATTCCTACTTGGATCTAACACTGTTGTTATTTTATAGTTACACAGCGTACGTTTTATATTGAAATCATTAATAATTATGAACTTATCGTTAATTACAATCTAGATATGAATATTTATTACTTTTATATTCCACCAATTTTTTTGTTTCGCATGGAAAAACGTTGGGATACATGGTTAAGATATGTCTGACCATTCTGATTCTACTTGGATTTCTTCGCGTTCAAAAATGAGAACACGTTGAAATTTTGGCGCCCAAGAATCTCTACGCATTGAAGTTCTGCTGTAATACTTTCCCAGCTCCTAAACTCGTTTCACTCGGAAGTTTCTCAGATATTTGATTGATTCTTCCAATGCCCAGAAATTTCTGCGCTTTCAGAAGATCTACCGCTGAGAAATTCCAGCGTCCCGAGAGTTTTGCCATTCGAAGACATCCGAGCATTGAAATTCTACTTCTTCCGAAACCTTGAAAGCTTTCAAATTCTGTCCCTTAGAAGTTTCACCATCCAGAAATTTCCGCGATTTGGAAGTTTTGGAGTCGTGGAAATTTCCGACGTTTGAAAATCGTGCCACCCGGAAGTGCGTTCCCATTCCTCCAGACTTAGAAGCTCAAAATATTAAATAATTTTCGTTAAAAATAATGAATGGAAAATTACAATTTCATTTCTGTAACTATCGAGCGTCGATTTTATTAATATAGAGAAAAAATTCTGATTTTGGTACGATAGGGTGTGGGTACGTAACGCGACTTTTGAACAACGCTGTACGCCCTGCGATTAGCTTAATTGGTTTCCACCGATGTCATACATTTTGCATTTAATTAGAATTTAGCCATAACAATTACGGCGATGAAAGGTTTCGCTGCGTGACGAGGGCAGGTGAATTGTACAGGTTATCTCTGCAGCTAATTTGAAATTTACGATTGAACCAGCAGGTAGCTTGGTTCTACCGGGAAACACGTTGATGTGCACTCGCTTAATGCATTACCATTCATTGTACGTTCGTGTCAGACAGTTCCCGTACTACGAATTGCGCATTATGTATATCTGTTGTAACAATCTCAATTGCAGTGAAAATTGTTACGGAACAAACGTGTAACACGTGTTACTGCAGACGTGGAAAAGAACGTTAAACGATTCGTCGTATTAAATAAAATTAATATATTTAGAATTATTGTAGTTTAGGTTGCGTAATTTTTATAAGAAGTTTATATCACGAGGAGAATAAAATAAAACGTTGGAAAAATTCGTCGTCATGGATGCATTCGCTGAATTAACTTTTTAAAAAATTCTAAGTAAATTCTCACTCGACGCAGCTGGTTGTCTTCCATAGATACACTGTCGCACAAATATCTAATTGTACAATGTCCATTGTTTCCCAAAAATACCAATTAGATATAGCAACATACATATTATATTAATATTTTATTTTTCGATTTTTCAGCTACTTTCCACGCAGTATTTTGGAGGCCAGCGGCGACAGGCAATGGACTTCGTGGTTGCGAGAAATATTTATTAAGTTAAACTTATTTTACGGTATTAATTATATTATAGTAATAGCTTGTAAAATTAGTTATAATTATTAACGTATTTTTAAGGAATTGGTTAAGTTACAGTAATAACTTTATATTAATGTTTTATATTAAACATTATATTACAAATGTTTTATATTAATTTAAATTATTTATAATTTATATTGTACCATGTATGTACATTACACATATATGAAAATTAATAAATCTTCTATTTTTATATAAACGGAGTTTTCATTTATAACAATTATTTCTATCCCTTCCAAATCGTTTCGAAATTTCGTATTTACGGTGACCTTGAAACTAATGACGTCACAGGGCCGATATCGTACCACCTCCTATGCTATCATGTTCTCCTGGTAGGAAAGTCCAAAATCCGAAAAATTTTGACAATCTTCTGAAATTTTGCGAAAATCGAGACTTTGTAACAGGAACACATGACGTCACAGGAGGTGGCACGAAATTCGCGAATTCTTGGAAATGACGTCACAGTTCCAGGAAATTCCGCGAATTAATTCGCGGCTGGATTTTCGGCGAAAATTTCAGAAAATCTGGATTTTGTAACAGGAATACATGACGTCACAGGAGGTGGCACGAAATTCGCGAATTCTTGGAAATGACGTCACAATTCCAGGAATTTCCGCGAATTAATTCGCGGGCAGATTTTCGTCGAAAATTTCAGAAAATCTGGATTTTGTAACAGGAATACATGACGTCACAGGAGGTGGCACGAAGCTCGCGAATTCTTGGAAATGACGTCACAATTCCAGGAATTTCCGCGAATTAATTCGCGGGCAGATTTTCGTCGAAAATTTCAGAAAATCTGGATTTTGTAACAGGAATACATGACGTCACAGGAGGTGGCACGAAGCTCGCGAATTCTTGGAAATGACGTCACAATTCCAGGAATTTCCGCGAATTAATTCGCGGGCAGATTTTCGTCGAAAATTTCAGAAAATCTGGATTTTGTAACGGGAATACATGACGTCACAGGAGGTGGCACGAAGCTCGCGAATTCTTGGAAATGACGTCACAATTCCAGGAATTTCCGCGAATTAATTCGCGGGCAGATTTTCGTCGAAAATTTCAGAAAATCTGGATTTTGTAACAGGAATACATGACGTCACAGGAGGTGGCACGAAGCTCGCGAATTCTTGGAAATGACGTCACAATTCCAGGAATTTCCGCGAATTAATTCGCGGGCAGATTTTCGTCGAAAATTTCAGAAAATCTGGATTTTGTAACAGGAATACATGACGTCACAGGAGGTGGCACGAAATTCGCGAATTCTTGGAAATGACGTCACAATTCCAGGAATTTCCGCGAATTAATTCGCGGGCAGATTTTCGTCGAAAATTTCAGAAAATCTGGATTTTGTAACAGGAATACATGACGTCACAGGAGGTGGCACGAAATTCGCGAATTCTTGGAAATGACGTCACAGTTCCAGGAATTTCCGCGAATTAATTCGCGGCTGGATTTTCGGCGAAAATTTCAGAAAATCTGGATTTTGTAACAGGAATACATGACGTCACAGGAGGTGGCACGAAATTCGCGAATTCTTGGAAATGACGTCACAGTTCCAGGAATTTCCGCGAATTAATTCGCGGCTGGATTTTCGGCGAAAATTTCAGAAAATCTGGATTTTGTAACAGGAATACATGACGTCACAGGAGGTGGCACAAAATTCGCGAATTCTTGGAAATGACGTCACAATTCCAGGAATTTCCGCGAATTAATTCGCGGGCAGATTTTCGTCGAAAATTTCAGAAAATCTGGATTTTGTAACAGGAATACATGACGTCACAGGAGGTGGCACGAAATTCGCGAATTCTTGGAAATGACGTCACAGTTCCAGGAATTTCCGCGAATTAATTCGCGGCTGGATTTTCGGCGAAAATTTCAGAAAATCTGGATTTTGTAACAGGAATACATGACGTCACAGGAGGTGGCACGAAATTCGCGAATTCTTGGAAATGACGTCACAATTCCAGGAATTTCCGCGAATTAATTCGCGGGCAGATTTTCGTCGAAAATTTCAGAAAATCTGGATTTTGTAACAGGAATACATGACGTCACAGGAGGTGGCACAAAATTCGCGAATTCTTGGAAATGACGTCACAATTCCAGGAATTTCCGCGAATTAATTCGCGGGCAGATTTTCGTCGAAAATTTCAGAAAATCTGGATTTTGTAACAGGAATACATGACGTCACAGGAGGTGGCACGAAGCTCGCGAATTCTTGGAAATGACGTCACAATTCCAGGAATTTCCGCGAATTAATTCGCGGCTGGATTTTCGGCATTTCGAATAGAATTTTGCGAAAATCGAGACTTTGTAACAGGAACACATGACGTCACAGGAGGTGGCATGGGGTCTTTAGGTTTTAAAGTATGAAACACGTGATATATAATAAATATAATTTATTCAAAGACTTAATTTTACAATAGTAATACTTACAAATTAATTGATGTAGGTATGTAATATAATTAAGCAGATAACGCTTAAATAATTAATATTTCGTACGATATACTTAATTAGTATAACACATACTTAATAACTACACTATTTATGTAAAATAAATCATCACATACACTAGAATCACTGCACCTGCTGATCGTTGCTGCAGCTTCTTCCCGCAGTACTCCTTCCGTCTGTAAACACACAAATTAATCGATCAATTAACTATTCAATTAATTTCTATGATTGGAGGAGAACGAATCGTTGTAAAAAAAACATTAGTAAAAACTGTTTCTTTCTTCGTCAATTTTTCCTACCTTGCCCCCATTTGCATAGGTTCTTATACACTCCGCTCTTTGCCAGACTATTTTCCATTTCAACAAAATTCATTTTCCCTTTTCCAACAACACAACGTTCGCTCAGCAATGTTTAAACAATAGGGACATGGCACTGTCAAAAAAATACAGGAATGCGGTAATATCGTCGGGCAATTTGTAACGATAGACCCAGTAATAATTTCACGAACTCGAAACCATTCGGTGCATGAACGTTAATTGGAATCTAGCCGATACGTATTTACTGGCTATATCATGATTTACAATTCCATAAGCCGGTTAATAAAGGGTAAGAATAAATGATCCCGGGAGAAGAAGAAAAAAATCGCTGGTATGGGTTCAGTCTACTATACCCGGCCGTTGAATTCACGAATCACCGATATCCGTTGAATAAAAATCTCATTACTCTCGTTATTCCGTTGAGCATGGCCCTGAAATGAGAAAACTTATAATTGGTCAGCAAATATTGTATCGCGGGCCGCTGGAATTTTTCTTTTCTTCGAGACAACGACGTATTCTTGACGCGGATCATTTATCAATGGGAAAATAAATTTGCGTTGCTTAACTGTACGCTGAATTCTATACAGACGTATTTGTTAATTTTTTATTTTCATGTATTGACAAAAGTAATGTAAATTAAGAGTCTTCGCTTGTTACATATCTATTCGAATTGATTGATATTAATTATCCAAAATGATATTATTTTTTCTTTATTTATTAAATTCACATAGTACCTACCCAATTTTTTATGAAATACAATTGGTCTAATGACTATCAGTATTTTTTATTTACAGCATCAAGGTGACCCCCATTCATCTTATCGTCAACCCATTCAAATTATAAGACACTTAAAATAATTACTAATTAACTAACACGTTGCAAAAATTACTGGTACGTGGCCAGTAATTATTTAACAAAAATTGAATCAAACTTAAATTTCCATGCAAAGAAATGACACGTTCAATTAAAAGCGCTTAAATTCCCCAAAAATTAAGTAAAAAAATAACAAAAAATCTTTATTTAGCCGACACTAAGTACACAAATTATTTAAATACTTTGCGAATAAATGTTATACAATAATCATCATTATTTTGTCCCTTTTAAAAGATGAATGAGGTACTTTTGAAATTCCGTGTGAATCCATTGCGATTCATTTACTTAGAAATTATTCATCGCGGGCATGTATATTCATTGGCCACACATTTCTTAACCCTTTGAACAGCTCTCTGAAGGCTGTACAAGAAGTGCAATGCACAAGAGTATTACCACCTTCCGCTAAGTCTGTCAGCGAGCACGTAGCTCAACGTACCACTTTCATTAGCATTCATACGGTTTCCTCTGCGTCTTAGTAAAACGCGTTGACACTTTTCTTCCGCACCCCCGAATGTTACTGTAGCCCTCTATAAAGTCGTGTAACTTTCAATTATAGAAATACGAGTGTAATTTATTTTTCAGCACCATTTGCTTTCTCTGCCATTTTCTACCATTATTTAAAAATTTATTTGTTTACAGATACATCCATCTTGCAGTTATTAGTGTGCATTAATATATACATTAGAATTAATAAATATTATGTGCACATATTATAGGATAATCCATAAACATAAATGATATATTTAAATTTGAGATGTTATAAGTAATTATCAAATCCTGTAATATGAAATGCAGAGTTTTTCAAAGTGAACGAAAAAGTAGTTATGTAGTTTAAAGAAATATTTTATTAAGAGTATATGAACTATATAAAAAATATTAATATACTGTATAAATGTACTTTATACTAATATACTAATACTAAAATACTAATACACTTGAGAATGTATAACTTTCAATAACTAATCACTAATATAATTAATTGCTCGGACGATCAATTCGCGACTGATAACTTCCGCACAATTTTATTGCTAAAGGTTTCGCAATACTGTTCTATATTTTACACCGAAAGTTCTATTGCATAATTCACGCCATTGTACAATATCATACCAACAAATTTCCTCCCAAAAATATTTCTTGATAAACATCCTGAAAAGTCGATCCATCAGTTCCAATTTATTAAATAGAATTAGAATATTACTCAGCGACATAACGTTAGGTGGCAGTGGTTTTACTGGCCCTTTGATATTTATTAAATATCTTCATTAAATTTCATATACTCCGCGGGAGGAAATTATCACAGAGGCCATTAACTTCCAATTTCTCTGTGGCGATATCAGAATGCAAACCGGAACACCGTTCGCACTGCCGCCATTTCTACCATTCGATGCATAACGTTGTAATTCGCAGCACACATGTGCTTTATGCATTCCGCACGCGCATGATCGAAATTCTGCTTTGCTTGTTATAATAACGCTGGTAATGGCGATAACAGATGGGTTTCTATAATTTAATGTCACGTAACGATCGGATCGCTTGTTGCTGAAGGAATTGCGGATGACACTTTAATTGCAATCGAGCTGATTTTTTTTTGTTATTGTTTGAAAATCGAGATTTTTTAGTACCCGTTGCCCAGCAGTGTGTAAAAACTTGTTAAAGTTAATAGCTTTGGGTTTTCTTTCGTCACACATTTGTGAATCTGTTTTCCAACACTTCGAAAATTCGAAATTTTGTAAATTTCTGATAAATGCACTTTAAACCAGTTGTTTCTCAAAATTCTCAATAAAAATAGAATCCACGTGATTACCAGTAAATATTGAGTAACTATCATTAATTTTTTTTAACACATTTGCAAATTTGCGAATTTTTTAAAGTCTTAAAAATAATTAAACATATTCATTGATAGCATTTCGATTGAACATTCTTTCAAGCATCGATTAATAATGATGTTTAAAAGATTCACAGGCGAGGGAGATTCTGCAGATTAAAAAGGGAAGATCCTAATGAAAATTCATACGAAAAGGAGCAAAACACGAGATAACCGAGAAAGTGCATCAAGTGCAAGCATTCGCGAGCATGCAAATCGTATGACAATTTCAGCTCTCGGGTCTCCGACTTAATCGTATGCAAAAATAGTTGCGTAACCAAGTTCCGTACACAAATTCTCGAGACTTCTCGGAAAGTTTGGGAAAATGGTATTCTCCGGAGATCCGATACTTCCGTATGAAGATTATGTTATACATTGTGTCGTATTTGCAAAGCGTGATAAACGAAATGAAACATGTTGTAACGAAAAATCGGAAATGAAAAACGTGGAAATTTTGTTAGCCTTTAACTTATGATTTACAATGGTGAAATTGGGGTAAAATAATATGTGTTTAATTTATTCGGTGTTGTAATGGAGTTTTTTAAAATTTTACAGATAGAACGTAAAAGAAAATAAATAAAAAATGTATACGTGAAAGATTTTCTTCGTTTTATGGATGTTTTACTTTAAAAATTTCTAACAAATTGTAAGTACAACACTTTTAGAATCGCTATAGTTAGTTCAACAACTAATAAAGGTTCAATAGAACTATTCAAAATAATGAAACGTCCATATTGACGAAACATTTAAAAAAAAAAATATATATATGTACCCCGTAAACACTTCACCCTATATAATACTCCATTTTAACGATCACTTTATCTCTTTAGCACACTCACTGCTAGCGAAAATAATTACAACTTCGAAAAAAAACTCAACCACCGACACCAATTTAAATTTCCCCGAATAAAAGCAACTATTTAACCGGTCGATTCGCTGTATTTTCGTAACTCTCGTAGAAATAACAAAAAAAAAAGAGACAGACCAACGGCCGCGGATTGCGTCGCCGAGTGATTTACCGACACACTAATTTTCTGATTAATCCGGCATTGTAATTGCGTAACTAATTAAATTACATCGGTTGTTCGTTCTTGCATGCCGTTACGGCCTGTGATTCATCGATCCTCCGCGTTCTGCGCCCATTACAGTATTGTCGGGGGGTAAATTCAAGGCCGGAAGTTCGCGTGATTAAAAGCTTTCTAATTAGGGTAGGCTGAAATTCTCGTAGGCCATTCCACGGCTCGTCTATACAAGCCGCGAATGGCGAGCGAATAGAATGTGGTCTCGTTTCATCGAAATTCCTGAAAGATTGCTGCTCGCCATTTGCATCTAACCGATGGACTTTCAACGTTGTAAGCTTGTAATAAACTCGGCGAACCGGTCTATTCGACCTTCGAAATGCGCAACACAAAAGAAATCGGTATTTTTTATCTTCCCCTTTTGTACCGCTGCCGTACTCACGGTAATTAGTGGAGCATTCTTCATGCCGGATTTTATCTCGGAAGACGAATTGTATCGATATTTTTACCACAATTCGTAATACTCGTTTTGTACGTTTTTTAGGCGAGAAAAATGTTTGCCCTCTGCGTCATTCTCGGTTTAAATAAGTAATTACGTGTCTGTAGTAGTGATACATTGATACAAAAATTAGTGATCATTTTTATCCGGTGAGGATCTCGATCTTTGAAATATTCGAATGATTTTTTATATTTTAATAAATATAATTCGTTATAAATCGTTATATAAATATAATAAATTTAATTCATTTAGTTTATTTTTGAAATTGGCGGCGTTTGAAGCTTGCACAACGAGCCACTTGGTTTGTAATAATTTTTGTTAGACAACTGTGAAAGTTGTTAAACGTTAATTTTTAATGAAAAATTAAATTACAACAGAGTTACAACGTTACCTGCTTTTTATGTGAGAAAATGTATTTTTGTTTAATTTTTATTCAGCACAATAAAACATATCTTATTGCTACAATATCAAAAGTAAACCATTCCGTTTGTTTTATCATAAACAATCCGTTTCAAATTCCATGAGATAATTTTCGAATGCAATAAGAGACACTTCTTATCACTGCAATTTTTCCAGACAATTTTCATGCTTCTTTCCAAAGCGCACGATTACTTTCGACCACCGTTTTCCTCTCATATTAAACCGAAATTCTTGAATTCTAAACAAAATCCAGACTCTCTAATATCCACGCAATAAATACGAAAGTCCCGCGGTAGATACACATAATACAAAAACACGCGAATAAAAGGAACTTTCTTTTCTACCTCTACTTTGCCAGAGTATTAAAAAAAATCAAAAAAAATCGTAACATTTTTCTGCGCCTCCATGGCACTCCTGATTTTCCCACAAAGTTATCCATTATTTACACTTTTTTTCGATCGTACGAAAAATCTCAAAATACTCAAAATAAAAGAATTTTATATTTAATTATTTAAAATTATTTATAGAGTAAACCAGGCAATAATTTTTTTTTAAATCAAATTCAAAATTTGCAAATATTCCTGAAAATTTAAAAATAAGAAATTTCAAGTATTTCCCAGGTCTGCATCACAGATTTAAAAATTACATCGTTCGAAACTTGGCTCCAACACGCGTGGCTTTCCCCCGGTGGAAAGTAAACGGAAGGGACCCGCGGTAGCTCGGACACAATTTTTCCGAATGATTCCTCCCACCGTTTGAAGTTTCGCCGACGACAATAACGAACGGGCTTTCGTTTTGAAATCGATCGCGCCGAGGGAGAAACGGGAAGTCGACGAGAGGCGCTGAGAGAGACGTAAAGAGAGACGAAATAAATCGAACGAACAAGTGGTCACGCTCGTGATAAAGAAGACACGGAGAAAGCGAGCGGCCGGGGACGACGAGGAGGAACGAAAAAGTGGGAAAAAAGAATTCGGAAATACAGAGGAGAGAAGAAACCGGAGAGTGGAAAATGGAGTTGATTTACAGCCGGATAGAAGCGGAAGGGAAAAAGAAAACGCGGAAGAGAGAAAAGAGAAAAATGTTGCGAACTTGAAATATAAAGAAAAAGTAGGGGGAGAACATGTGGAAGACGGAAAAAAGAAAAATTTATGATCCAACACGGAAGATAAAGGCGGGGAAACAAGATATTTAGACGCTGCATTAGGAAGATAGATAAGAAACAGATGGGAGAAGAGGAAAACTAAAAAAAGTGAAAAAAATAGAGACTTAAGAGGAAACAACGTGACGCTTAACCCTTTTAATAATAGCTGAGTCGATTTACCGACTTTTTGAAAAACCTGCCGCAATTACATTGAGTCCATATGTTGTTCTTTTTTTTAAAGGCATAATTATATAAAAAACTATGCTTTTTAAATACTTTTAGAAGATATGAAAATGTTGAGCAGTCCTCCAATCAAAGGGATATAATCAATTATTTCGAAAACTGGGGACAGAAATTTAGGGATAGCTATTTTGATTAGCAATTGGTTTATAATTTTCCAAAAAAATGACTGCAAAAAATCTCCGATGTTTCGCTGCGCCCTGTATCACTATAACTACAAGATTTATTTATAAAAAATTTCCATAGAAAGCGAATTTTAAAATTCACCTGTCAAACGCGAGTAACCTCATTTAGACTCAAAAATTTTGCAAGTTCATTAAAAAACAGACACGAAATTCCATAATTTACAAATACAATCTCAATATTCACAAAATCCACGCTGCCATTTAACATTTACTCACACCCCTGAACATTAAAAAATTCCGCAAAAAAATCAATGCCACAAAACGTGCTAATAAAACGCCCCCAAAAGTGTCTAAATCAAAACACTTTCAAACTCGTATAATTCCCCCCCCCCCTTTCCCTTAGAAATGTCAAAATACCCGCGGTACTTCCGCAGATTATTAAAAGGGTCTCAAAATCTCATCGCTAGGGACAAACCAGCGAATAGCCCAAAAAAAAAATCCGTGCAAACGACAAACGGAAAAAAGCGGTCGTTGAATTTCTGCGAGAAGAAACGAGAGAGGAGAGACACGTCTCCCGGAGAAACAGAAATAGGTTCGCCGACTAATATCGTGCGGAAGGTAATTTAATTGAAATGAAATGCCCGCAGCGATTCGCCTAAACGGCTAAACGGCTGTCGATTGATATCCCGGTTGGTCGTTGATCGAATCTGAATCGAATTCGAGGGCACGTACGTGTCCAAAGAAAGACAGACACGCCGGCGGAAAGAAAGAAAGAAAAAAAAAAAAAAAACGCGTTTTCGGTCGTCGAACTGTCACCGTCAGACGTTCGTTTTATCCCGCGCTGGTTTATTTCCCTGTCTGGCCTGTGCGCGACTATATCCCTGGAACTCGTTCTCCTGATTTAATCGTCGCAGTGTACTCGACGAATTCCCATTAATTAATGTTGCTCGATCGACCGCTATTTTTTTTTTCTCCCCCGATAGAACCGGGGGGAGGGGGGGAGAAAGGCTGGGTGGGGTGGGAAACAACAGATGGAATTTGATTTATCGGTTCCCGTTGAATATTTACCACCGACTCGAATCAATTGTAGCCCTTATTTTTTTGTATTTTTTTTGTAGCTTTTTTTTTGTTTCTTCTTTTTTTACCGAGCTGTGCATTTTGTAAACGTCAGCCCGACGGACACGCGGGCTCGACGGACCGTGAGGAAATACGGTCACTCGAATATATTCTTTGTGTCGAATGAAAACATATTTTGATAGCGCGGAATTATTCACGCTGCTTTTTAATTAAATTTAAAACGCACTGTTCGACGTCCATGTTTTTTTTTTCTTTTGTTTTTCTAAATGTTCTTCAAAGGGGATAAATTTCACGTGTCGATGTGGTACGGAAAATCTAATCACGATAGATTTCGACGGAAATAAGTGTGCCGTTGCACAGTGTATGCTGCGAGCTATCCGCGAGGCAAACTTTATATATTCGAAGACGATATCGATCTACTGTTAAACAAGGGGAATCGTGTTTCATCCACGCCCCATAAAATTTTGTATTAAATTTTAAACTCGATCGACGTATACCGTTAGACTCTATAATATTTATGAACCTATGTATCCCCGGACGTGCACTTAGACTCCCACAATATCCAGGCTCGCGTAAAAAAATAGAATTTTAAATCCTGATGAATATAAAATCGCGTTTTTTATTTCCCGATAACACATGCACATAGATTTATAGATAATTTTCGTGAAACCACCCGACGCTGAGGTATGTTTTTCTCGGATCGTCTCGGGGAAGATACGAAAACAAAAAAAACGGGTTAATTAACTCTTACTAATTTCATTTAACAGTGACGTCATTAGATCATCGTCCTAGAAGTCGGTGTCGTCTTTGAAAATACTTTGAAGAATTTCGAAAATTACCATTCTGTTATTTTTATACACTGTTGGTAACATTTGACAATATATTTGCTTGAAAATAATTTCTGTTCTTTAAAATCAAGATATTTGTTTATATATTTATTTACTCTTGGGGACATAATAATTTTAAATATAAATTTACTTCGACTGATTCTGAATGCAACGAGAGACACGTACCGATCGCAAAGGGTTAATAATTCCCAGGAAAGAAATAGAATAAATATAGCATAGGACTCCCCTGGGGGTGGAGTCCCATAGTGCTGGTTCAATAGTTTTGTTTTTTGCAATAAACTCGACTCAATCTGTTTCAGAAATTTCTTTAGAAATGTCAATTTCAGACTTATTTTAGTTTATAGTTAGAGATAAGAATTATTTTGGAATTTACACAGGTTTATTTGAAACTTGATAAAACACAAATTTGTCCAAGATTCTTGTAATTAATTCATAGCAACAACTGTGGTGGATACAGAGATCGATTAAATTCGACTGAAAACAGTACGAAATGGAGATTTTTTAAATATTTAAAATTATAAATATTTTAATTATTTTTCCGTTTCATTTGTTCTTTGAGGCAGTACATGATTTCCCAATAAATTTCATTAAAGTCGGTTCGGTGGCTTCGTTGAAATTCGATACTTATATTTTTATCTTTGCCATAAAGGAGCACGTTTGGAATGTCTGATTAAAGCAATATTTAGGTAAAAGAAATTTGAAACAGGATATTATAGTAAAAAGTGGGCTAATGTGTACTTTAGAATAAAACAAAGTAATCGAAGATATTGGAACAGATATTAGAACTGCTACCAGACACTCTTAAGTGAAGATTGAACAAAAAACTGCAATGTGAATTACTATGAATATGAATAATTATAATCTCTTAACAAGACTACTATGAATATGAATAATTAAAATTTCAAATTAAAAACTTTCAATTTTAATCATTAATAAAAAGATATTATCTCTAATTATTTATTTAAAAGTAATGATATTATCCAGAATAGGATACAACAAATTATGATTTTATCAATTTTGCAACAATTCAGATTAATAAGACCAATTTTGTTAAATTTAAATTATCATTTCTTCATTGACTTCTCTAATATCTAAATTACAAATTATTCATTCATATTTTAATTAATAATTAAACATCGCATTAAATAATGAATTTCCAAATTATCATTATGTAATGTAATTTTCCATTATTTACGTTTTATATGTACATAGTCTTCAATCAATTTCTGTTTCACTTCTCTCGTAACACGCACGTCTATCTTTCTTTAAAACTTTAACAGACTTCGCGGTTTTGTAAGTAAAATAATGAAAAAATTCGGTAAAAAGCGCTGCATTTAACAGCTGACTGACATTCCCTTCCCCTTACTATTCTTGCTGTATGTGACAATGTCGCTTACCTCTTTCTCCCTCACTATCTCTCTCTCTCTCTCTCTCTCTCTCTCTCGTTAATAAACCAGTTAATTGCAATTTCCCTCGCACTTAGCGATTGTGCAGACTGAAATAGAACCGTGCAAAAATAGCAGCTAGTTAAATAAGTTATACATCATAATTCGTAGACTCTTCGGGAGAAAATCAGTCGAAAAATGAAATTCCTGCATATGACGGCTGGATTTTTGACAAAATCGACTTTGAAAACTACTTAAATACGTTTGCGCTTATGTACCAACATTTCCTAGGGTCCTCTTCCCCTTTTCTATTGAAAAACTTCGACTCACTTCGTCGCTATCGAATTTCCAAACAGCGCATACAAATCGAAACTCTCTTCTTTTTTCCCGGGAAACTTACACAACTTCAATCTGCAACACCGATATAATTCTCCAATAATAAAAAATCAATTCACCTCTTTCTACATCACGAATTACAGCACACCCTATATATCCACTCACCAAAAATCTTCTTCCGTTTATTATTGTTATTATTCCAATTGAAAAATCCTTAGTACCAACAAACGAAATCCAAAAACCACTCCTATTATCGCAACGGGATAACGCGTTAAAAAAATACTATTTTCCAAATTTATGTAATATCCACTCATTATAAATCTCCTTCCATTTAATATTATTGCAATTCAAAAATTGCTAGAATGAACAAACGAAATCCAAAAACCACCCCTATTAACGCAATGGGATAACGGAGTAAAAAAAACCCACTTCCCAAATTTGTGTATATCCACTCACCAAAAATCTCCTTCCATTTAATATTATTACAATTCAAAAATCCCTAATATAATCAAACAAAATCCAAAAACCACCCCTGACGCAACTAATCAACGCGCTAAAAAAAACTACTTTCCAAATTTGTGTATATCCACTCACTACAAATCTCCTTCCATTTAATATTATTGCAATTCAAAAATTGCTAGAATGAACAAAAGAAATCCAAAAACCACCCCTATTAACGCGATGGGATAACGGAGTAAAAAAACCTACTTCCCAAATTTGTGTATATCCACTCACTACAAATCTCCTTCCATTTAATATTATTACAATTCAAAAATTGCTAGTATAATCAAACAAAATCCAAAAACCACCCCTCACGATACTACACAACGCGCTAAAAAATACTACTTTCCAAATTTGTGTAATATCCATTCACTATAAATCTTCTTCCATTTAATATTATTACAATTCAAAAATCCCTAATATAATCAAACAAAATCCAAAAACCACCCCTCACGCTACTACACAACGCGCTAAAAAAACTACTTTCCAAATTTGTGTATATCCACTCACCACAAATCTCCTTCCATTTAATATTATTACAATTCAAAAATCCCTAGTATCATCAAACAAAATCGAAAAACCACCCCTCACGCAACTAGGCAACACAGTAAAAAAAAAATCTATCTCCCAATTTCCGCGACAACTTCCTCAACTCATCCTCTCTCCATTCGTTCCGCGGTACCTGACCCCGTCAAAGGGAGAAGATTCGAGGCTTCACCTCACCTCGCAGGTGCGAAAGATACGCCGACGAGCAAAGTTACCACTTCACAGACCCCCGCCACTTTGTCGGGGCGCCTGACAGGAATACACCATCGGCCCTGGCAAAGTGGTGGCGGTCCAACTTGGAAGTTGGCTTGAATAAGAGGGAGATAGAAAGAGATACAGGGGCGGAGGGGGGGGGGGTAGTGAAAATAACTTTGCACGTGAGTAATCTTGGACAGCTATGAGTTAGGATGAAAACATCTCCGCGGCCACCGTAGGGTCGGGAAATCTCCGGCGACCGCGCCGGTCATCGGGCGGACCTCGTAATTTCGGGGATGGCTTTCATGCTTTTAATCCCGGCAATTTCTAATTCGTCCGGGAAATCCGCAACGAAAAGCCCCGGGTGTAAAATGTGCTTAAAGCCGGGCCTGCAGTCGACCCCGAAAAGCTCGTCCTCCGCGAACTTATTGTAATCCGGAAAAACCCTCTCTCTCTCCCTTTCTCTCTCTCTCTCCCTTTCTCTCTCTCTCTCCCTTTCTCTCTTTCTCTCTCTTTTTCTCTCACTCTCCCTCTTTGTCTCTCTCTATCTATCTATCTCTCTCTTTCTCTCTCTTTCTCTCTCTTTCTCTCTCTTTCTCTCTCTGTCTGTCTGTCTGTCTGTCTCTCTCTCTCTCTCCAGAAGCAGAAGCAAGTTGCACGCAGCAGTATTTCAGAGTCGGCGTTATAGTACCTTTGTCCCCCGATTCGCTTTTATTTCCACTCTTTTCCCCGTTCGCAGGGAAAAACTGCGGCGCTGGTATACGGAGAACGTCAGTCTTCGTTTTCCCGAAAGAACGCACCGGCCTTTTGTTGAACGCCGCACCGGGCCTTTGTTGGCTTGCGTAACCGGCAAGAAATGTTTAATTCCAGGAACAATGCCGATGTTACGCCGGCCCTGGATTTGCGAGAATGATACCGTTTCGCGGTTCCCTCCTTCGGGTTTTGAGAACTAAACGACTAATATAAAATTACATCTGTTAAGAATTTGCGACGGTTTGAGTGTTTTTTGGGGATCGTTAGGAGTGTGTGTATGTGTAACGAGCGAGATTGTGAACATTGGTTTAGTTGTATTTGTAGTATTTATACTGTTATATGTGCCCATAATTAAGAAAGTGGTTTAAAAATTAAAGTCTTCATAATTTGTTAATAAATGTTCCAAAAGCTTTAAAAAACGTAATATCCAAAATTTTTTAAAAAATTGACATAGACCATAATTATCGGCACATATATGTATTATAAGATTTTTTTAATTATAGTCTTATAGTGAAGATTACAAGTGTTGTAATGGGGTTAGATGGTTTTATTTGTTGAAGTAATAATGAATCGTAACTGTATTAATTGTCAGGTAAAAAGGATACATTCAAAAGTTCATTATTATGACGGATATAATTTGATAGATATTTCAAAAAATGAGAATTACGTGAGATCCCCGATATCCGCTGTGACAATTATTTATTGCAGAACACATCAATCTTAATTACAGTTTTTTCAGTCATAAGTTAGACAATTATGTTTCAGTCAATGAAACATAATTTAAAAAATATTTCAAATTAAAAACGAGACTAGGTAATAATTATTAAACATGATTTAAATCGTATCGAAAAGAACCCAATAAATTTATACTAAAATTACACATGAAATATATGATTAATTAAAAAAACACAAAAACCTGACAACGTCACACAGAAATCAGTGAATTATATCCCGTCGATTAATAAATGCTGCGGACCAACTGAATAACTTTATAGCGGGAATTTTCCGAGCACCGCATGAATCCCGAGGACATATTGCTCGAATTATAGCGCGACGCGCGGAAAATGGAAGCAAGAAACTTTTGCGTCCGTGGCAAATAACACTTAGTTTATCTTTACCGCGAGTTTCGGCGGATGCGATCATATTTCGTAGATTCGTCGCACTTTTTCCACGTCGGATTAGAACGAAATACACCGGAAACACTTGCCGTTATTTCGTCCGTTCAAATGATCCTGCCGTTCGCTTGACTTTCTAATTGAAAAGTGTAATTGCATTTCACCAATTTCCCTCTCCCCCTCTCTTCCCCCCCAACTCTCGCGAAAATCGTAAGTGAAATTGCGAACATAGAATCTGCATTCTCCGTAATAAAAAAAAAGAAGAAAAAATAGAGTCGATGGAACTTGTGAAATTAAATAAATGGAATAACACGCGACGAAATTTCACGCCCACCTGTCACTTGCTTGCGCTTTTCACGTTAAACTAATACGGTAGGCAATGGATACACTTCAGAATCTGGAGCACCTGTTATTGACAGCTCAGCCGCAGCATCGACGAGTTAAGAGGCAATTTCTTCGTTTTTTTTTTCACTGTTCTCAAGGAGATCGAGTAGATACCAATATTCTGTTATAAATCGACGCGGGGGAAAAATGATAAAAAAGAGGGAGGTTTAAAGTGCAACGAGTATGTGTGTATGTGTGCGATAAATCAATCGTCGGTGATTGGATTCATTGTAATTATTAATTATTAATTGAGCGGTGAATAATAATGTAGCGTGAGAACGTCGTGAAAAATAATGTATTTGTGTTTGTAATTTTTTTGTTCGGCCAACGTGATCGCGTTACGTAATTAGCGTCATAAATATTGAGGGTTTAATTATTCGGTGAAGAACGTTGTTATCTTAAGTACTAGGCACTTAGCGATATTTAATTATCTCAATGAGAAAGAGATGTTCGTATTCATGGGAAAATAGACGGAATATTTTTCGAAAAGTAAAAAAGACACGGATGCAATTTTTGTAAACGTGTGAGTGTTTTTCAACCGCAAGACTGTTTTAGAAATATGAAAATAAAATGGGTAAAATTATTTGTACCGTCCATTTGAAAAATTGTTTGAAAAGAACCCCGACTTTTATAGCTATCCAATAAAATTAGAGATAAAATTAAAAACGCCACTGGAAGTAATTGACATAAAAAACAGTACGATCAATATCATATTTTATATCACGTTTTTAAAATTCCTAGAATTTTAAAATTCCAAGCATGGAGAACCTTTTACTTTTTCCTGCAAATTAAATTGACAAATGGAAACCCGGGCGACTTTGTTCTATACGATTTTGAAAAAATTTACAATTGTATCGCTGTACCGAAGTGCAAATTTCTGATTCGTCGAAAGCGAAAATAATTACGTTTTTCAAAATTCAGTGCAGCTTCTATGAAATTCTCCGGTAAAATACATTTTTAAAATCTTTAATTGACAGTCACGTTGGAACGATAGAAGATGATCGTTGGTTTCATAAAAATTTCATCGTGATCGACTCTCAGCGGTTTGGACGAAATCGGGAACAAAAAATATGGCGAGTTCCACAAGCGATCTACACGTATAAAGTCAAGAATTTTTACAAAACTCTAGTATCTTATACGCCATAAAATAAAAATAGTGTTTAAAGAAATTTTCACAATTTTTATCATTTATTTAATTTTACTATTGTACTTATGACGAAATAAAGTTCTGTTTTCGTTTTCATTTATATTTTGTAAATTAGGGAAATGGTCAAAGTAAAGTAAGAAGAATTACATTAAAAATATATATGAAAAAATTAGAAATTTGTATCGAAAATTTTTAATTTTGCTGAAATTTGTTTAGATATACAATAGTTACTTATATGCTTCGTTCTTTAAAGTTCACAATCAACAAACTAACAATTTTTTTAGAAAATAAGAAATTGTAAATTTAAATAAAAATGAGATGTACCATTTGAAGTAATTTTCCAATCTCACTAAAAACTTCGTACACTGTTTTCCCAGTAACATTCATAATTCATAAACAATCAAAATACATACGTCAACTTTTTGTCACAGTAAATTCGTAAGTCACAACCGGTAGTCGTTTCTAAAAAAGACATATTTATTCAAAATTTTGCAAAACAGCTTCGAGGATATCGCGTAATTCATTCCAGCTCCTCAAGAAATACATATTCATGTAAACCTCTCGCGATCGATAAAATTTATATATCGATCGATATACAAGTATCCATAAATTTATATATTTACGAAACAAGAAGCGACGTGCACTAAAATATTACTGCACGTCACTGCAATAAGTCTAATTACGAAAAAACTAATAACCAACGCTAACAATATTATCCTGTATATAAATAAAAAATCACCCGTCAATAACGCTAAAAAAGAAATCCCGTTTTATAGCATTAATGATATCGTCAATAAACCGTAATAAAATTCGCGCGAACGTGCGAACTTCTTTTCGCAATTCGAGAAAGTCTATTAAAGTGTAACGCAAAATCGCCGCGACCTCGTTAAAACGACGCTTTTGAAATAAAATTGCACGGCCGGTATTCTGCAAGCATTTCGAGCGTTCACGACTCATTGGCCGTGTTAATAAATGTGCGGGTGAACAAATCGCACGTATCATCGATTCGCCGAAACAAAAATCCTTTATTAATCTCCACGGACTTTACACTCGATTGCCACTGGCTTTTGTATTACGTACGATTTGACTGGAACGTATCAGCCTTCCGAACTGCGACGCGTTTATATCGATATCAAACGACATTTTTAGCCACCCACGTGTTTGTGTGTGTGTGTGTGTGTGCAAGCCGCGAACGTCAAAGATTTACATTAATAAAGAAACACAAACGTTTTTGAACCTTACTGTGAAATCTACGTTCGATTTATATGTTCGTTAAAATATGAATATAATCGTTAATTATGTCTATGGTAGGATAGGGTAAAATATTTAAATTATTTTTTAACAAACTCTTAAACTGTATCACACGATTATTTATGAGGGTGATGGAAAAGTGTGCGAAAAATTTGCAAAAGAGTTACATACTGTATTTCTACGGGGTTCTATGTTTGTCGATACAATTTGTGCAATTTCGCACTAGTTTATTAGCACATGTCTTTCAATTTGTGTTGGTGGGGGATGTTGCTGGTGATTTAACTGCGGAATTGTGAATTTTAATGACATTTCATACCATGAGAATAATATCCTTTTTAACGATCGTAAATATACTAATATTAATGATACAGACCTTAACCGGCTATATAACGATCAAATATGAACAAAATAATAATGAAACTTAGTAAGTAGTTTAAAATTAGTAAGTAGTTTTGTTTCAGTTTCATTATTATTTTGTTCATATTTGATCGTTATATAGCCGGTTAAGGTCTGTATCATTTCATACCATGATATATAAAAAACTCGATTACAGATCGGTTTCGGTAAAATTATTGCTATTTGAACCGCATGAGTTTTATATTATCATTATATTCATTGGAAATTAGAGAAACAAGTTAATATGGATTGAAATAAAAAAAAAACACGTAGAAAAAAGAGTACGAATTTGCAATAATGTGGCACGCGTGTACGTACAGAGTTTTTCATTAAAAATTATTCTTTGTTCAGCTCGCCGAGAATATCCCCGAGGCTGTTGACAAGTCGACGTTGATTTTTTTTCCTATTTCTTTTCCTTCTACCCTTTTTTTCTTTTTCGTTATTTTGCCGACAAAATTTGGCCACAAAAAATATGCACGGCAACACTTTTTCTCAAAATCATTCCTAAATACTTGTTTTTCTTTTTTCACTTTATTTATTTGCTTAAGAATCTGCGGAATGTGACGACAAAAATATGAAAAAGAATATTAACAATTATTCATATGATTTATCGATGCTCCAACGTGTATTTAATTAAACAAATTAAATATTTCGAGTAAAATTCTAGAAACAAATTCATTAATAATTTACACAACTCTCACGTGTACAACAATATTCACAAATAATTGCAAAATAACGATTAGTTACCGTTGAAAAATTTTAATCAACGCATTATTTTTTTCCGATCGATTAATTTCCTCGGTAAATCTCCTTAGACAATGGTTTATCTCTTCTAAGCCGATTTCAATGAAGCTCTTGTGTCTACGTGTTGGATTTACATACGCGCAGACTATTTGCCAATTTACGGATCGATCGCTTCAACAGCAATCGCAATTATCAGCCATCGAAGATTTCCGTTTGTTTCGCATTCGCTTCCCCGTTTTTATCTTTCGCCGCCGCTAATGACTGTTCCAGAGGACCGGCTGCAATAGTATTTCGCATAGTAAATAGTAAACGTTTAATGAAATCCGTCTCATCACGTTGCGCACACAGACACGCGGCATCGTTTCAATATCAATTCTTATACACCTGTACCTGCGCCAATAGAACGACAATTACATCGAACTGTTCGTATTATTAACACTAGCTTTACGAATGTTGATTATATACCTACTTTTACTGAAGTGTACTTTACTAATATACTAATATAATTTACTAAGTGTAAATTAACATTTACATATGTTTTATTACTTAACTGAAGACCAACGTCTGTATTTCGAAAATAATATTAAACTTTTATATATACAGTTGTACTATATATACAGTATGTATATAGTAATCAAATTTTGAATGAGTCAAATTGGCTCGGTCCGTAAATCTAGTGTTAAAATTCTCCTTTGTTTTCAAAGTAACTTCCGTGTGAAATTATTCGAAAATTCGCGAATCACACGGCGAAATTTGCAAACTTTACAGTGGTGTTGGAAAATCATTCTGAAATTCGCGAGATAATAATTTCAATGTGTCGAGAATGTTTTTTAAAAATCGATTTTGAGAAAATTCACACGATTGTGAGAACAGATATTATTAAATGCGATATCTGTTTTATACATGTAAAATGGTAAAGATGAAAAAATGATTCTTTAATTAACAAATTTCCTAAAGTAAACAAACGACGAACCTTTAAGATACGTTTTCCAAACAAATAGTACGACAACGGTCTTCTAATTTCAAACGACCGTTAAATAAAAGAAAACAATACTTTCTGACACGTGGAAAAGTAATTTACCAAATAATTTGCCTAATGCATTTATGTGCATGGCAATATTGATAACGTACATATTAATTTTCCGTTAGCCCGGCGTCCGGAACGTACCAATTCATGGAATTAATTGCTTTCGCAGTAATTACAAGCGTCAGTGCGTTTTTATGGTTCATATTACCCGGCAGCCTTTCGTAATCCATAATTTAATTTGTTCTGCAATTGCTACCATCGCGATGTATGCAGTCGCAACGTCAATTCCCGCCGAAATAGAACAAATTTGTACAACACATAGCAGTATGCCTAACAAATCTGAAGCTAACACGCCTAACAATGCGAATGTTCATTTAACACTCGCCTTTTTGCATGTATTTTAGTTGAAAATCATTTAAATTCATTAATGATCTATTACAATTATAAAAAAGAACGGGGGACGTCAACCAATCGTACTCAATTTTCTTATTGATCGATACACAGATTTGTATACGTGTGTGTGAAAATAAAGCAGTGTTGACCCAGAGCGTCCAAAAATCTTTATGTATTTTGATTTAATAAAATTCAATCTCTTTCCTGGTTGTTTATTAAAAGAGAAGCGTTTCCCCTGGAGTTTTGGCTGCAGCGATTTAATTTCCCTAATTTTATAAAACACCGTGTTAATTCCGTATGAAATATTAAGGACGCAATTGAGAGCTAATTAACGCTTCCTTTTCGGCATTATTTATGAAAGAAGAGCGAACAATTTAATTACGAGAAACAGAATTAAGTATCGCGGACGTGACTTTCTGCATGATGTCTTTCGAATGTAATGTTAGTTATAATTAGGACGGGGGCCCGCATTACTAATGTAATTACTAATATACATTAGTCCTCATTACATTAGCAACGTAATTTTCAGCCATTGAAATATGCGTGTACGTTATATATTCATTACGAAATTAATTGGCTTCCGAAATTTTGATCGTCGGCAACAAAATTATTTACTACGATTAATTGCAGTTATCTTATAGCAATTCCCTGAAGCGGGACCATGGAATGGTGGGCGAAATAACTGGATCATTTATACGATAGATCGTAACGCAGGTTTTTATTCGGTTCGCGATAAATTGGATATATGATTAACTAATGATTTGGTTATCCGAAGATAATTTCTAATGGATAGAATAAATAGACTCGGATTAATCGTTTGAATACCAATGGATCGATCTACGGTGAAATAAATTATTTGCAGGGTTTTAGAATTGTTTGGAAAAATTAAAGGGAATTATGAACATTAAATTATCGACGATCGCCCTGTATGTAATTCTCATTAATAATATTACTCTTAATATTACGAAATTCGTTCGAACGTCGTAAACGAAATCAAATTAATAAAAAATACGATCTGCAATAAAAAAATGATTCAACGTGATTAAGATAACAATAGTAATACATTATGCAATTTTTATCAAAATTGTTTGCTTTCACTTTTTTATACGTAACAGATACAAAGGATAACTCTCCCATTATAATTATGAACCTGTTTGATAAATAATTCACATTATAATTCACAAGACTCGAAACGCAATATTTAAAATACATTTAATACATTTTTATATAATATACCATCTAATTATATCCACTGACCCATATTGAACACCGATCAAACATTTTATTAATTTTATATCCCATTCTAATATAATATCTCTCCCAGCATAAAATAATTGAACAAAATATTTTATTAAACTCGCTATCACATCCGAAACAAATAAAGTCGCATAAATTCGTCTCTAATTTATTGTTCGAAAAAATAACTATCGGTAACGTCCGAGGGCATTTACACGGAATAGGATAACTATCACTCTGTTAGTTCTCTGTATGTAAACGAACGTTACACGATTATTCGTTCCGTGTGCCCCGATGCATGTATTTTACGCGTAAACCATCGACGGCTTGCGGTTCCGCCGTTTCGCAACCATGATTGCGAACGTCGATCGCCGTTGATCGAATCGAATGTATTTTTGCGGCTTTATCACCTCTAACCTGGCACTCTCCGTGTTCGCGAATTCATTCGCACGAACTATCACGACTAACAATCGACTTCTCGGTTCGTCCGTTTTCAATTCCGCCCGGCAGAAATGTCGATGCTTTTTTTCTTTCTTTTTTTTTCAACTGTACGATCAGAGTTTTCGTTTGCAACAGAGATTATTTTGTAGAGGTCTCGCATTGTTTTTGTTTTAATTTCATGAAAATCAAGGTGTCGCGTGTTTTATTGCGGAAGATGATTTATATTTCGGAGTGAAAAACACGGGAATTTTATTTATGTGTGTTTTTGATAAATAGATTGAATTTTGAAATTTAAATGTAGGTGATAGTGAATGTAGTAGGGTAAATAGTAAGTGCGGTACATTATAAATAGTAATGAAAAGAAATGTGTTTTTGATTATTATAATTAATGGAAGTATCGTTGGAGGTTGTAACGTTGAATATAAATTTTTTATGTAGTTTAAAAACGATCATTTCATGAATTAAGTTTAGTGTTAAAGATAACTAAAAGGATACAATTGTGAGTGTGAACTGCGTATGTATGTACGCCCATGGTTTAAGATGGAAATAAAGATTCTTTTAAATAAATTAAAATTGCGTGGGTTAATAATAAACCGCAGTGAAAAAATATTCTTGGAAAACGATCTATTAGTTTTCTTCGATAAGTGAAATATGTGACTTATAATAATCTTTTTTTGAGACACAGACCTGTTTTATTAAATTTGATTTCTGGATCACACATAAGAGAGTGAGGAAAGTATTTTTTTCATGAGAAATAAAATATTCGAACCAAATAAAGCCACTTGAAATTTTGTCCCTTCACAATTTTTTTCGTTTTCCAAGGAGAAAAGTCTGGGAAAGGTAAACAAGTTCTCCGATATCCCGATTTTATACGCTGAAAAAAAGCCTTGGTAAAAAAAAAGCACTATGTAAAACGAGTTTCTATAAATCGCTGCATCTTCTGCGTACTTTTTTTATTCGACGTTTATATGGGACATATTTCCGTAGTTATTTGGGGAAATAAACATGTTTTTTCCTCCTCGTCTTTTTTTTTATTAACACCTGTATAAATCGCGAAAAAAGCTTGGGAATCTCTTCAATAACCCGTTCGTCGAAGGTAAAAAAATGGAATAAAAAAGTACTTGAAAATTTATCACGCGTTCAGGATCAAAACATTTGGCACAGGTACACACATACAAAAGTGTGACAGTGTTTCTCAAGTTTCTCGATCAATCGAATTCGGCCAGGACATTCCAGAAAATCCTTTATTCGTTTGATCTTTCACGCGGTATTTTTTTCTTTTCCGCAAAAACTGAAGGTGAGGGTCAAAAAGCAATCGTTTTCACATTGTTAACAACAGTCAAAAAGCTGCGACAAACATTTCGCGGGGTGTTTTACAAAAGCTGGCTTCCGATGCTGTTGCGAGCGATGAAAAACTCGTTAGCGAAATTGCATTGCGTTTGATGGGTGTTACTTTGAGGGGGAGCCTTAATTGAATACACGATAATATAAAAATGTCACGTGGGCATAATTAAATATGAACATGGCAATTCACCGTGTGATAATCGAAACCACGGTGTTTGTCATCGTTGTTCTCGGATTAATTATTCGCGTACCTTTCGAGTTTTAATAACATAGATTTTTGTTTGAAATTGTTTCAAACTGGGAAATAATTAACGGGAACATTTTTCGATCTTTACGCGACTTGTTTGCGTCGGAATTCAGTGTCAATATCGAGTGTCATCGTTTCTCGCGTGATAAGTGGCAGGGATATGATTTTTTTCAATTCCCAATGTCGCCTTTTTGCATACAAAAAATATGTTAAATTGGAACTGTTTAATCACTTCGGCTGTAGGAGGAAAATATTTTTTATGTACATACATACACTGTATGCAGAGATGTGTTTAATGATGAAACACACACTCGAGTGTTATAATAATAAAACTGTGATTCCCACATTTTTTTATCATCGCTCGATATATGTAAGTCTAAAAAAAAAGGTGGTTCCAACGCGTAGAAATGGCTGGAGTTTCTGTTTGACCACATTTTGTGAGCAAAGAAATTTCCTGGTTACGGAATTTTCTAAACGTACAAATTTACATCCGAAAAAAAGATTTTCTGACCGCAGAACTTTGTGGAAAATAACTTTCAAAACATAGAAATTTCTGAGTCCCAAAATATTTAAAACACAGAAATATTTGGCGGAATAACTTTCAAGAAATTTACAACACAGACGCATTTGGGTGTGAGAAACGTTCCGCCACCAAAAGTTTCGAGGTTTAAGAACTTCAAATCTGAATCGAATACGCAGAACAACGGTTCCATTCAAATTACAATTAATCCCGCGAATTAAGTCGCTTTCATACGGAATTTCTAAGTAGTCCATAACTTATGAACGGACATGCGAATAACCGACAAGTAAATGTGCCTAACTAGCGGCTCCGACATTCATCAGATGTTGCAATCGGAAATCAGTCGTACTCTACCTAATAGTACATTAATATGCAATGTGTGCAATAGTATATTAATATGTGATGAAGGGATAAGCTGGGTACACACGTCGAATCATGAAATCAACGCGCGTAGTTATGCCGGCAATTAGCTGCGGAGTAATCGCTACTTCCCTTTCTAATCAAAGGCCGGCCGTTTTAACAAGGATGTAAATCAAAGGAAAACAAAACTGGAAGGAATAATATTACCGTACTTAATTCCGTTTTTCAAAATAGATGTTCTAATATTTAAGTCATCCAAAAAATACATCGATTTGTTTGTTAATTTCCAAAAATAAAATTGATTCGTACATAAATTCGCCAATATTGATTAATTAGACTATGTCTCTATCTAAAAGACTAATAGAGGGACTAATTTTTCCGTGACCCAGTAATCAGCAGAATTCCATTATCACCGTTTGACACTTTCTACTAATTTTCTTTGGGATATCCGGTAGACACGTTAATAAATTTTAATAATTTTAAATCTATTTGTGAATGAACAAAATTTTACTTAAATTCTCTAAATTTTGTAATAATTATCCAAATTGATTATATTTCATTCATTTTTATTAGATCAGTTTCTTTAATTTCTTCAATGGTAATCATTTATAGAATTGATTATATAAATAAAGAAATCAATTTAAATCGATTTTATTATGTATTATTATTATTTATTTACACCTTAATTCTTTCTCGGAAATTCATAAACGTCGAATCAGGTATTTCAGTTTATCAATTAGTTTAATCCCTAATAACTAACATTCTTATCACCAGAAATCTATCAATATTTAAAACAAACCATTTGATTGTATTGATAATAATATGTTAATTATTAACGATCGTGTGTGTAGAATTCATATAATTAGAAAAGCTTATCTGGCTAGAACGATCTTAATAAATTACTAATAAACCAAATACAAATTTTAAATTTACTTACTTCATCCACAATAACTGAATACAATTAATTGTTCTAGCTAATTATCTTAGAATTAATTAATCTCATATAAAACTTTTTATTTCTATTTTTCATCAATTAGTTATAGTATATTGCTTATTAAAGGTAATTAAATTGTAATAAATCCCCTGAAAAGGGTTCAAAATCAGGGGACCGAAACGTCGGAATTGGTTTCAAACAAGGTTCATCACCTTATTCTGGATAAACTAAGTAAATTTAAAATTTCTATTTAGTTCATTAGTAATTTATTAACATCGTTCTACCAGACAAGCTTTTCTGGTTATACATACACATTTAATTGTATCATGTAAAATACACTGAGATATCGTGTCCCGCAATACTTTCGTGGGATCGTTCTCCATCGTACCGCGATTGGCCGCAACGTGCCCTAAAAGTCAGCCCTAAAACGCGACGCCGTGCAAAATTCCTAACCAATCTCGTTCCGACTCGGATTTCGATTCCGGGTCGCGCGGCGACCGTTCCGTTCGATTGTCCACTTTGTAGGTTGTAGGTCTGTGTCCACCTCGTAACAACACACAGAGCCGGCCGGCGTTTACAGGTCGTGCCGACACCACGTCAAACATCCTAACGACGCTTTCAACCGTACTTGGAGGCCAGGCGGGACCCGAATCCCGACGACCCGGAACAACTCTCCTCGAGAGCCCGTTTTCCCTCTTAATAAGAACGACAGGCCTGTAAGCAGTTTACACGAGGACCCTCCGCTCCGCCCGGGGCCGGATAACGTAATGACGTTTCACCGATAGAGATTGGGAACTGAGATCGATCATGCTCGGATCGTCTACCTAATGCGATCCGCTTCGTACTCGTTACCTGTAACGATCCTGTTGCGTCATACGTGTCTTGGATTCCGGATGCCCGTCGCGATGGAAGGACCACGGATTTCAACTTGGGATATATGGGTTTTGGTGGTCTTTCGTTTGGTGGGGAATATTGTGTGTGTGTAGAAAAATTGTATGGGATTTATGTGTAGAGGAAAGAGGAGGATTAGAGAGGGAAAATTAATGTTATGTCTTCAAAAAGTTATATATAAATAATTAGAAAATTATACTTAATTAAGTTTTCGAAGATAGAGCGTCGCATTGAAATGTGATTCTTATAAGTGTTAACAAAGAAGGATTACTTGAGTTATTAGGGAATTTATATTTTATGAAATTAATTATATAAAAATGGAAAGTTATTAAAATGTTTCATTAACAGGGAAGACATAAGTAGCTGATGACGATATTAATTATATATATATAATTATTAATATATTAATAATAATATACATATATAATATATATATTTATATATATGTTTTATATAATATATTTAGGGCTGTAACCCCAAGGGGTTTAGCGCAATACAAATACATACATACATACTATATAATATGTATATTTATAATATATATATAATTAATAAATACGTGGGTTGAATGGAAACCACTGTACTTTAATTAATTTTAATTTTTCAAGATGATAAGACAACTATTTCGCTCTGCATATTTAAATATTAAATCTAATTTCCTAATTATTAAGGTATCATTCTTTGAAGAGTTAATATAGGTTTTCTATTTCTGCTTCCCCCCTTTTTTCTACGTATAAAAAATAAAATGTCTGACTGCCTGCTGTTTTGTACTTCACGAACGAGTATATCAATTTCGACGCGTTTCCTTCTTTCATATTTCTCTGGAGCACGGTGGAACGGGAAATGGTTCACGTTTAAAAAATAACTCCACGGTGGGAGGTTGTTCGTACCACCTTTAAAACGTGAAATTACTAGAAGCACTTACCACTGTGCAAAGAGCTATTTTCTTCTTTCAAAATGCTGAGCCCCAAATATTTAAACCACAATTCTCGCGGTGGTTGTCGGCCGTTTAATTTCCTCGGTTCAGCAGCGAGGTGGTAGAAGAATGTACTTATTACTATCTATTCCCACCCCCTGTTCGACCTTATCAAAAAAGTTTCGTGTATTTGCTACGTCGCGTTGCGAGTGCGTGTCAATAAACTCGGAAAAATACCTGAAGAGTTTAAGTTGCACCAGCTGTATCAAATTATTAAAGCTAATTATTATAAATAAAGCTCATATTACATTGTTTCTTCTTTCCTCTTTTTCTCTTTTTCTCGTTTCCTCTTTTTCTCTTTTTTTACTATTTTTGCTTACTAGCTTTAAATCATGTCTGTCTTTTAGTTCTCTGTTTTCATTTTCTTTTTCCCTTAAATTTTTATCTTCATTGTCATGTTTCATTTTTTTTGTCTGGTAACTTTAAGTTCTATTAGTCCTAAGTATGTTTCTCTCGGTTGTATCTGTTTCACAGCACCTGGTTGTTCGTATTTATATATTTTTATTTTTATGTTTATTTTAAATTTGTAATTTTAAATTTAAAATTTGTCATTTCTTTTACTTTATTCTCTTTACTTTTGTATTCCACTGTACTTAGAGGGATCTACCCCTAGAATGCAATAAAGCAAAGTATCAAGTATCTGGTATTGTTTATTAACACCACATAAATTACGAGATTGACTACACTTACCTCCGCCTGAAATAACCGAATCTCTAAAGTTATAAACTAACACGCCGCCCTCCAGGGGTCCAGATTCTATCATGTTATAGGGTAGGGGATCAATGTCCATGAAATTTCACGAATATGTAAACCAAGGTCTGAAATAGAAGCCTGTTGATTTTAGTGGTACTCCAGCAATCGAGAGCGGAGTTAGAATCAAAATAACATTATACAGTCTGAAACTTTGTATGTTTTTTTTAAAGTTATTAGGCTATTTGTTAAGTTATCACTAATAATAACACACTAGCTAGATTAATATTAGGATAAACAATCGTAAACTGGCCGACGTTAATCAAGGGAATAACAATTATTAATTTCGTCTGGCAAATGATTTAGACTTCAATTACCATAAAGTGTCAGAGGAATGAATTGAAGGGGTGCCTGTGACCTATTTAAGTTACATGATAGCCTATATTTATCGCGGGATCCTAGAGACTGACTGTGCAAACTTTGGTCCACATCGGTCAAATGGTTTGCAAGTGTATGAGCAACATACAGACAGACGTTCTGTTTTGTATACCGGGTGTTCCAGATTTCTCTCGCCAAACCACAGGAGCCCATCTCACCGACAAAAATCAGTATAAAATGAATAGATATCGGGTAAAAATACTTCGTAAAAAAAGCTACAAATCAACATTTATACAACAAATCGTAAAATAAAAAATAAAACAATAATGTCAATTATTCTCATATTTCAAAATGTTACATTACGAAGATAAAATATTATTTATATTACACACAGGGTATCCCTGTTTAGTTTATAATTGATGAATTATATTAAAAATCTTTCTCTACTAGTTTCAAGCAAATAAAGCAATAAACAATGACAGTTCAATTCATTTTTAAAAATTCTTTCTCCCAAGGAAAACGCCAGTCTTTCAAATCTTCGGTCGATCGTAAGAAATGCAACTGATAATGGAAACAAATTTTTCTATCAAAACCATGCGGCAAAAATCCTTCAGATTTCCGGGGATCGCCCCGCTTATCTATAGTTTCTCGGCACGATATCATTCAGTCACGTGACCGGAAAGAATCGCGAGAGATCGGGCCGAGCCGTGCGAAACTTTTCGATAGCCGAGTATCGCAAGAAAGTTTGAGAATTTATCAGACGGAACCGTCAAGCAATGAATTATCGTTCACCAATATCGATGTATACGTACGAATAATATTTATGTCGACGTCTGGAAACGCTTCGACGTGATCCCGAGCGGAAGAATTGTTCGGCGAATAAACGTTCGCGAGATACGATCGCATCGGTGAGCAAAATGTAAAAAAAAATAAATTATGCGGTAAATCATGCGTCTAGTAGAAAGTACTCGATTAGATACTTAATGATTTTCAGATGAAATCGAAATATCGCGATGGATTTGCTTTGTGTGTTGAAATTTAAATAATATAAGAAAACTGCGATTTTTGGAAAATAAATTTGATTCCAAAAGGTTGGGAGAATTTTGGTGATTTAAATTAGTGGATTTAAATAAATGATAAATGATGTGAATATTATAAGAATATGGAAAAATTCTACGATATTTGAAAGGACCTATAGACTGTTTTACAATGTTACAAGATACCACAAAGGATAAAGGATTTTCGATGATTTAGACACAGCGTCTATTTGTAAAATTCGATTTTTTCCAAGGGTCAGTCCTTTTTCAAATTTTTATCTACTGGTCCATCCCTTTTCAAATTTCTTTCTATCGGCCAATGATCTAAATTAGATCTGGGTTTACTTTATAGATTCTCTATCTGAAAAATCATAAAGACAATACCACCTCCGATCAAAACACTTCACGTTTTAAAGGCGATACCTTCTCACCAATTTATAGAATACAGTAAACTCATAGGGTCCGTAGATCCGAACGGAATACAAGAGTGGAATACAGAATTCCCGAGGGAGCTGCAAGTGAAAACTAAACGCATCGCGTCTGGAAATTTCTCGTAAATATTCTTCCGCCCCCCGTTGACTTCGCGAGTGTGCAATATTTAAAATCGCATTGAAACACGATACGAATTCGATTCTCACGATAAAGTTACTTCTCGCGACAATTAAAAACGAGTCAAGATCAACGAAATTACGACGGAGAACACATTCTCCGGAATAACGAAAATTTATTGGGTTATAATCACAGATATTTACGAAATCTAATAAGACCGGAATGAACACCCAATCGAAGTCAATACTATAACAAAATCGTTCATGAAATCTTATACCGGTGAAAAAAATTACTGAACTATTGATCATTTAAAATAATTAATTACTACATAAATAAATGTGATGAAACTAGAAAGATTGTATGGAAGAGTAGCTCATGCTTTCTTACAATGTATCCAAAATGCAAGAAGTTACTCAACTTCTTTGAAATACAATAAATATATAAAATTCACTGCTATATGCAGGATGTATTATACTATGTTTGAAAAGACAACACATGTGATACAATTTTTCGACTTTCAATTAAGATTACTAATTTATTAATGCACGAATTAATAAAAACAATAATATAGTACATTGTTCTACACATATTTAACTACTCCAGATAGTAAAAAGTTTGTGGATCACATAAACTTTAGAAATTGACTTTTTTCCAGCTTTTCGGGTCGACTATTTCACTGTGCGTCGCGTAAATTATCATTGAGAAAGAAAATTAATTTAATCTATTTTATAATATATCTTTATTAAATTAATTAATTTAATAATAAGACAATTAATCCGTAAACGCACAGTGGATGTTGCGTAACACGAGAGACATTCTAATCTCGAAATTACGCGCCCTTCGTCGTTCGTAGGGATTCGGAAACACGACGCCCTCCGACTTGCAGCAATTTTTCATTGACTCCGTTTCCGGTAACGCGAAAATCGTTCATCCTCCCTTGGAATGCCGGGATTCGCGTTACACGCGAAAGTGTCGCGCGATAACGCACCCGTTGCCGGGAAATAATAGCATTATCTCGTTAATGAGACGAAACTTCGGTAAAACGGAAGCCCGCGAGCGTGGCGATTCGAAATTCTCCGTATAGAAATGACCGAAGTATTAAAGATAACTCGGGGTGATAAACAACAAGCACGACCTTAAAAACGGCGATAAAATGCACGTGAAACGGAATTAGATCGCGGAAGAGAACGGTTGTTAAACGAATACATCTGTACGTCGATATGAATTTGCATATTATTGTGGAATTTATCGGTTTCAATTTAACTCGATGCTTTCGACGCCGGAACGAGGAGAAATCGAGAGTCGAGTTGGCGGAAAACGTTGCGGAAACAGTTGAAAAAATTGCCAAGAATTTGGCAGGTATTTACTTATATAAATAAAATAGTACATTTCTATTCGGTAGTAACAGAGAGTGGACGAATGTCAAAATTAAAAATTATATTTATAAAAATAAGTGCTACCGCTTTGAAACTATCGACAAGACCATTTTTAATCTTATTAGTGACATATTTGATAATCAATTTAATTGTAATATTAAATTGCTGGGTTGTAAATGTCGTATGGAAATTCTAGTGGGTACAATTTAAAAAATATGTACAATTTAAAATTCATCCGATTTCGAAACCTACTTTTTTCTACACAGATGCAAACACTCATACACACAAATCCATCTCGATAATCATCCCTAAATGTCCCCCGTAATTACACCGTACCAAATGAAATACCCTGTGATGAGTTACATGAAATTAACTCTACATATATCCGCTAGAAACAAATATAATTTCCTGTCTACGAAACTTTTTCCGAGACCCACTTCAATTCCAATTCGTTTATCGACGCTCGAAAACGGTACTAACACTTTCGGACACGATGTTTTTAAAAATGTCCACCTTTTCATTGCCTGAATACCTACATTGTCATATTTGTAAACCCATCTCATAATTTTAAAATTACTACGTTCACATATGAAACTTCATTTTTACTCTCACACACGTAAAGTAGATGGTAACACCACCGAAAAATATTATAAATATATTCGTTTGTGTTACCAAGTTTCAAAACGTAAATACACATTAATTAGAAATTGCAAACAGAAATTTTTACCGCGACAATTTATTTTCTATGACAAACTTTCAGTGCAAAATGAATTATTTTTTTTTTTTTAAATTCCGTCCCCCAAAAATTTAAATAGCAATCGCGATAAAACTCTCGATTAACAACCGAGCGAAACTGCGCGAAACAATTCGCGAGAAATCGGCGTCTCAGGGTGAATCAATCCGACAGATACGGATCTATCGGCGAATGATAAACGTCGCCGGTCGTTTGAGTCAAGACCGAAAAGGAAATTGGGTTGCAGACGGGCGCCACTTTATGCACGTCGGTTCGTTCGCGTGCGCTCATCGCGATCAATATCCATTTTTGCGTTAAAACGCAGCGTTAAAAAAAGGTTAATGGCTGGGAATACACACAAATACTAATTTATAACCGGTTACGTTTAATAGACTGGAAACTGTACCGGGACAATCGGTGCTGTCGCGAGCACAAAATATTTAAAGGGAGGATAAGGGTTTGCATTATCAAGAAATTGATTTTTTTTGCTTTTTCTTATAGTTAAATATTTCGAGAGTATTGTCCTAAAATTTAAAGGTAATCGGAGCAAAACTCTCGAAGTTATTGACCAGTTAGTAGTTATATTTTCGGTCGGGCGTTTGCTGTTCAAATCAGTGATTTTATAATAGTGGGATGGGATACGAAAATCTGAAATACGGGATTGTAAAGAGTAAATGAAAAGCGTTTAGACTGAGTGTCGAAGCGACAAAAAAATTAAGGAAAAAACGGAGAAGTAAAATACTCGGCGGAAAAGGAATTTATCTTCACTTTTGTACAGTTAAATCTTTAAACGCGATTTTCTCGAAACCATGTTTTCAAAGTTGGTGATCACTGCCATTTAAAAAATACTTCACCGATTCTTTTCAAACTTGGTAGATACCTTCTATGTATAAAATACCTACCCCCAGCGATAAATATGATAATTTTTTTTACATTAAGGGGTTTTTCCAATCACAAAATGACGGAAATTTGAGTGAAAAATCGTAATTTTTGCTTCAAACGACCACCAAAAATTTTATAATGAAAAAAATGATAATTAGCGATCGTTTGGGGGAGGATTTACTCATTTTCTAACTAAATTTTATTGTTATTTTGATTTCTGATACTTCTCTGCTGAGATAAAGTGATCACCGCAAAACGCCTTTTTCCAAAGGCGTTCTCGGAAAAGCTCCGTCACCGGCTTATTTGTTGATATTTTGCAATCAAAAAATTACAAAATGTTGTTGAAATAATAGTATATGATGTGCAAAAGGTTTGAACAAATATGCTTTATTCATACGTCTGAAGAAAAATCGCAAACTAAGTGTTTTTTTTTGGTCTGAAACCCTTATCCCCCCAGGGGGCTCGGTACGTTAAAAATGAAAAAAAATCACTTTTTCAGTTTGATGTGTCATTTTATCCTCCTTCTTTTTAGGAATATTTTAATATCAAATAACGTATACAGTCCAAAGCAAAAATGGTAATTATAAGTATTTATACGCATTGGTGACTTCGAAAGACCGACTTCAATTGGGAAAAATAGGACATACTGGAACTATCACTTTGTTTTTATATTTGCACACTTTTCTCATGACTATAAAGAGATAGAGCAATGAAATTTTCACCACAGCTCGATTATGATGTAGTACATAGTTTAACATGAGCTTTTTCAAATATTACTGCATAGAATAAAAATATTTATATATATTAAAAAATACTGAAAAATTGGACTTTATGAAAAAAATTCATATAGGGCAAAGTAGCCTAATTTGGACCTTAGCCTTATTTGGACCGCTATGATATACAAAGACTGATGATATCTGCGAGATTTGAAATAGGTATTTTGTTATACGTAGATGTAGAAGAGGTTAATGCAATTGTTTTTGTAAAGAAACACCTCGTGGTTACATTGAGAGTAGTGTTATCAGTCTTTGTATAACATAGCGGTCCAAATAAGGCTACGGTCCAAATTAGGCTACTTTCCCCTATGTATATAAGAATACATATTTTTTAATTTCTTCTCGTTACACCTTACCAAACTATGGTAGTAACATACTGTACAAATTTGGTTGTAATAACTTTAATAGGTATCCAAAAAAGTGTGCAAGAAAATGTATTATTTAACATTGCTTAGATAAGCCTTACCGAACCTACCGAGCCCCCTTAATCGACGGTCGAGGTTTTGGCAAAAAATACAACGAATGTTCATGAAAAAAAAATAAAAAAAATAAAAAAGTATTTATCGGAACGAGCATGAATTTTATTCAATAGTCCGCATAGCGTTCCCCGTGGTGAACCACTCATTTCCGGCGATCGTCGCTGGAAATCATTTGATATTAACGCCGTCAGACGTTCCGTCGCTCGGATCCGCGATATGGAAATGGAAACGGGCTGTTTTCGGCGTCGTTTGAATTTTATGGAACAGCCAGTAGTGGCGCTGATGCCAAGTCGGACGAGGGTGGACGGTAATTTTTTTCATCAGCCAAAAACATGGTGAAGGGTGACACGAAGCATTATCGTCATGCTAAATGAATCTTTTCATCATTTCTGACGGAGTTTCTCGTCGTACGTTCGTTTTTCGTACTTAGGTGCATTAAAAAACCTTTGTGTGTTATTTTGCATTTGACATTTGGTCGCTGGGATGTGTTCCAATGAGAACTAGGGAATTTCTATCGCAGAAATGTAGATGATGATCGGTAAATAATTGGACGACATTTTGTCATTTCGTGACACCTAATAGAAACCTTTTAGAAGGAATATTTTCAAAGCAATAATAATTAGGGATATGTAAATCTAACGATAGATTGTACACAATTTCTAGAAAACGAGTATAATGATTGGTTTTTAATAAAAATAATGTATTTTATAATGATAAAGGGCAGTAACTTTTAGGTACAAGCGAGGAAAATGCATTTCTGTAATTTTAATAATTTACGATAGATAGGGATTACAAAAGAATGATTTTACGTAATAATTAACGAAAAGAACGTAGAAAGCTATGACGTTAATGCAGAATTTTTACTGAAAAGATTAAAAGCGGTGAGCTTTGGTAGCTTTATTAACTAAAAATTACGATATTCAAACATGAACACCTTAACCGTTCCCCACATTTTCTACATTCTAAATGATTTAATAAATAAAGTGTACTTGTACCACCAAAATCAAACTTAAGTTCATAATTAAACCTCATTACATAACCAATTATAATTTTCACAAATATTCAGGTCTCGTTAATTTACTTGTTGTAACAAACTAATTTCCCTTCAAAATTCTTGTCCACTCAACAAGCCCTTTAACCCTCGCCCTACTATCGACTTCCAATTAACATTACAATTTTCCCTCAACAAAATTCGAAATCCAGAGAACAATCCGATGAAATCATGCGAAATAAGAAGGACTCAGTGACGTTTAAAAATCTGCCGCTAGGAAAATAGAACAATTGTACCCGAACATGCCGAAAAGGGTTCTCCTTTATCGACGCAAGGGTTAACAAGTTTTTTACGACGCGTATCAAAGTAAACCGTCATTCCTGTAATTGACGCGGTAAATCGTCGAAATTCGCTCAAGTTTCGCAAGAACTGCCGACATTTCCCTCGCACTTTTTTTTTTCCCCGGCGAGAGTTTCGGAACACAGAGGTTGTATAGTTGATATCCGGCACCCTGGTAGCTGACGGATTATAGCTCATTCGCGTCACTGCTTGCGGAATGTATAAAAATGACGAAGGCAATCGCGAAACGTGTACGAGTCACTCGTAAAAATGGCGAAATAAAAGGAGAGGTTATCCGGACAAAGTGAGGTGCACAGAGATATCGCGGGGAATTATGTTGGTCTAAGGAGAAACGGGGAAAAATTCTTAATCCGTTCGTGTGCATAAGAGCCACGCAGCGAGTTAATCAGATAAATTTTACGAGCTACAATTACCACGCGTAAGTACGTTGTTGTTGTTATTGTTGTTCGCGTTGAAATACGGACGATTAAGTTACCCGTTGTTTTAATGAAACAAAAAAGAGAATTACGTGGCGGTGTGAAATCAAGGGGATTTTTGTGTGTTTTATTTAAATTGATTAAAAATAGAGAGAGAGATTAGTTATTTAATAATCAATTAAGTAATTGTATGGGAATATAAATGGGAATTAATTAAGTGAAATGTATCAAATTATATACTTATTTTTAAATATTTATAAGTAAATATACTATTTTTATATTGAAAATATAATATTTTTATGTACATGCGGTGTGAAGATTTATTTTTGGGATTATGAATTATTGAAGGCATAGAAAATGATAAATAAACATTAATATAAAGAGAAATATATGATAGTTCGGGATAAATTTAAGACAGATTTTTAATGATTTGTTTACAGCGGGAAAAATTTATTTTCAGTGAGATCGACCGGAACACCGTGCGACCATTTAAAACTTCGACGTTATGTTCGAAAATAATAATTATTATACTAAACTGCTTGAGTCCCACGTTCGCGAGTTAGAAAATACGCTCTGGTGGAAAGTTTCCGACCTGTTCGATACTCGTGACAGATTTCTAGATTAATGAAAACGAAGCGACGTGTCCCCATAGTGTTTCACATTTAAGCACAGAAATTTGCATACGATGAATCACAAAAATGATTATGCTTCGCGAACCGTCACAACAGGAATAATAATTACTTGGCAATACTTTCTTTTCACATTATCCACATTTTTGCATGACGTTAATCGCACGAATTTATGTCTCACAACTTTCTTCACTATACTAAATTTCCTCCACGCATTACTCACCTTTTATACCAGTTTCCAAACATATCTTGGTCGGTACTTATGAAACAACCATTACCCTTGATCATCGATAAACCAACGTTAGAAATTTGGTGCAAGAAACAAAGTCACATAGTAAGCTGATGATTACACGAACGATTTTTTTTTATTTCAGCGCGCAGAAATTATTATTTAAATTATACTGACGTGTTTTGAAACACCCTATACAGAATCCGAAATAAATTCACTCTTCACGTATCGATACCAAGTTCTGCAAACTTTCTGCGCGAGAATCAGATCATTGCCTCACTGCCAATTCTACGAGTGCACTCCGATTAATTTGCAATGAACTTCAATTCCGCGACTCGCAATGCGGCGTACGATTGCGAGAGGCTCTACGCTGATTTCTGTAACGCGCAATGCCGTCATACGTAAATCACTAGATGGCACGATTAAAGTTAAAACAGCTGACGTAACGAGTGTGGAAGGGGAAAGACTTGGGGATTAAACGTTAACCCCTTGCTGTACTCTCACGAGTCTGACTCGTGATGAGAATATCGGGTTAAACGTGAATATCACGAGTCTAACTCGTGATCAACATCTTGAACCATATATACAATTAATTAATGAATTTAATGATTTAATTAATCTCGGGCAAAGATTAACCGTATCTTGAGTGAGGACCAAGTGAGTCCCAATCCAGAGTATTTGCTATAAATAAGACATTTTCATAGTACAGTTAGTAAATATTACAGTTAGTAAATAGTACAGTTAGTAAATAGTATAGTTAGTAAATAGTATAGTGAGTAAATAGTCCAGTCAGTAAATAGTACAGTTAGTAAATAGTACGGTTAGTAAATAGTACAGTTAGTAAATAGCACAGTTAGTAAATAGTACAGTTTGTAAATAGCACAGTTAGTAAATAGTACAGTCAGTAAATAGTACCGTCAGTGAATAGTACAGTTAGTAAATAGTACAGTTAGTAAATATTACAGTTAGTAAATAGTACAGTTAGTAAATAGTACAGTTAGTAAATAGCATACTTAGTAAATAGTACAGTTAGTAAATAGTACAGTTAGTAAATAGTACAGTTAGTAAATAGTACAATTAGTAAATAGTACAGTTAGTAAATAGCACAGTTAGTAAATAGTACAGTCAGTAAATAGTACAGTCAGTTAATAGTACGGTTAGTAAATAGTACGGTAAGTAAATAGTACAGTCAGTAAATAGTACATTTAGTAAATAGGAGAGTTAGTAAATAGTACATTTAGTAAATAGGACAGTTAGTAGATAGTACAGTTAGTAAATAGTACATACTACAGTTACCTATATAGTACACAATACACTTACCTAAATAGTACATAATACACTTACCTAAATAGTACAGTTAGTAAACAGTACATATTACAGTTAACAAAACAAAAACACCCTTGTTACCTAAAACCTACACCCTTTCGTCTCTTTTCCCACTATTCCATCACTTGGGCCCAAATTCTTTCCAGTTAAATGATACAACAACGGGTTAACATTACGTCGGTGAAACATGACACGCGAATGAAGTGCTGGGCCGACATTTCGCAGTTACCTCAAGGGTTACGCTGCGGCTGTACCACGGGCCCCATAAACCAACGATAAACATGGATCACACCGTGGTCTTTGGCGCAGAGTCGCAACACGGGAATTGGGTTGCAGACAGGCGCCGCTTTATATCGTTCGTTCGCTATACATGTATACATATACGTACGTTTGTATTTGTGTATATGTGGGAGCTCGATCGACGATGTACGCGGTCGGCATAAAGTGGGTTATGCGGCAGTTATCAACGTCGACCCAAGAGCGATAAAGGAAAACGTGCAGACGCTTCTCAGTCGAATACGACGGTCGTCGGGGACACCCCTAAAAATTCGCGTCTTTTCGACGCCGCCACCCTCGCCTTGACCCGGTTCCACGGAACCGGAAACTCCGTCTGGGAGCGTGCCACAAGTTGCCCGGCGCCGGGACGCCCAGCGTCGTTGGTAAACTTGGATCATGGACTGGGAAAAAATGGTCCAAGTGGGTGCTAGGGATGGGATAGTTGAACATTGATCGTTAAACTTAGAGATATGGCGGATTTGCTGAGTGGGTGTTGTCATATGGTTGATTTGAGAAGAATATGTTCGGAGTCTTTGGAAAATAAAGGGAATCTACGGATTTGCACACCTGCATGGTTGGGGGCAAATGGAATAGGTGAAAAAATAGTGGTAGGGGTGGCACTAGCCCCAACGGATTTGTTATTTTAGAGAAATCGGGTGTATAATTTTTTGGTGAAAAAATTGTATAGAAATTAAAAAATTCTAATTTGTAAATTCCAGTTTACAATTTTAGAAAATCTAAAATTTAAATTTACAGCCTTTTTAGAACTTGATTGGGACTTTTGCGATCTGTGTTACATTTTTCATTGTGATCTTTTTAATTCGAATAATTAAATCGAGTGTTTTTAGTAGTATTATAGTAAACAAAAGGAACCATGATTATATTTCTTGATTATATTTCTTGGATGATTATATTCTTGGACACCCTGTAGATCCGACAAATTTTGGTTTCGGGTTACTCCAAATATGATTCAAATATGAGCCGTGTGATGCGAGCCCCGTATCCGTCGCACCCGTTCGATATCTAGTATCGAGTGATTATACAGGGTGGTCCGTAATTCGCGGACAACCAAAAATAGATACAATGTATATAAAAACAAAAGTTTTGATCACATATTCCATGATTTTCCGTACAATTGACTCAAAAAACAAGCTTAACATATTAAAAAAAATATTAAAATCACTTTTCAATGATTCACAGTCTTCTCTATAATCTGAAAAACCCAAAAAAATCATATAAAACATTTTCACTTGAATTTACGCGTACTCGCTAAATTCTCCCAGAAACGAAATTCAGGTTAAAAAATCTTATTTCCAAAATTCTATTTATTTTCCAAACAATTTTTATTAAAGTTAGGCCTACTTCCGGTTGTACCACGAATTATGGTACACTCTATACATATAATCGGCTAACTAAAACAACGATTTTTCGGGGAGCTACGCGTTTGAATGGACCTTTTGTGCAAATTTCTTTTTAACGATCCTTTTTCATCGAACGAATGGGAATTGAAACTGGAAAGGATATGTGATCTACGTTAGAAGATTACTGTTGGAAAGTAGCGGCTGGGATTGCCAGATGAATCAATGTAGTCGTTAAAAACGGAATGAAGAATTATGCGCCTCTGTCAGACACACGCATCGCGCTTCAAGAGTTAATATCTTTCAGGAATTAGCTGTCCCCCACGATTCTTTTGCACGGGGAGATAAATTGCGAAATGTCAACGTGATAAGATAATGAAACATAATTAATTGATTCTTAAAAACTCGTCGTTTCAGAAGCCTTTTGCAAAATACCAAACTTTCTTGTTACCCACTCTTGGCTAATTAAAGGAAATAGGAGAATATTTGCAACAAAAGATTCGCAAAACTTAGTTAATTAGTGATTGAATACATAAAACAGCATAATTTGGTAACTGGAAGACGTGTTATATAATATAATGCCAATTATATTAATTGTCTAGAAATTGACAATATATAAAAGGTTAGGTAATTATGTTTTATAATTTTCTTGTCAGAAAATTTACAGTCTTTAATTAACAAACTGTTGTTTCTTATATGCTGATATAATATTTCGTTAACGTTAATTCTATTAATAAAATAAACCCTTCGCGATAACGTACGAAATTAATAAAGTCAATTGCCGTCATCCCTTTACACATTCGGCAACGAACTAACGTTTCACGTCGATTACTCCCGTAATCAATTTCCATAGAAGTTGTTAGAAACCCATAACATACAATCTCGTCGCGGGAACATAGATATTTGAGTTTGTAATAATAAGAGGAGCGCACGGATACCTGCGACGTAAACCGAGTTACAATCTGCGCTAACTCTACTTTGATCACTAGCCAAATTAATATTGACCAGCTAGTTCAAATAAGATAGAACTCGCGAGATTGAAGATGCACCGATGAATGTAAACGAGCATATTTGCCCTATCCATCGCTATCGATAATTACATTACAGAGTTATACTAGATGATTTTAGTCCACTATCTATTCCTTCGATAAAAAAAAGAAAATCAAAATAAAAAAACAAAAAAGAAACCAGTCATCCGTGACGATCGATAATAATCGTACAACTATGATACAATATATTTTTCATATTCGCAACGAATTTCGCGGGGTCCACTTAAATTTTATCGCGAATCAACCGGCTCCCGTTCAAACGGCAATTTCGCGTAATAACTGGAAATAAATGAGCGTTAAAATTATGTGAGCGTGTATCGTTGAAATATTCGTTATTATAAACGTACGCTCGGAGTCTACAGAAATCCGATAGCGTATCTGCGACTAATTTAAACGCCGCCATCGGATGGAACTCGAACGAATTCGCGAATCCGTGTATATTGTAAGGTTATTTTCCCGCTGCCTTCGATTAATCTCCCCCGTTAAATACAAACAACCCTGTAAATGTAGAATATGTATTATACACGACGGGAAGATTTAAAGCGTGTTCACGTGTGTCGGGGAAATATATTCGTATACATATATATTCATAAACAAAACGCGAAATCGCAGAGAAAGTTTCGCGAATACGTTCGACCGTGGGAAAACCGACGATCAAACAAAATCGAGCGACTCTACACAATCAAAAGGCTCGTTAAATTCCCCGAAAATCGTTTACGCGTTATTCCACTGGGTAGTATTGTTACATTAATCGATAAACATCGCGGCAATTTGTAATTTGCTCGTTAGCGGCGTTGTCAACGAAAGAAACAAAACAAAAAAACCTTCGTTTCGTTAAATATCACAGTATTTTTTTTTCTCGAATTTCAAGCCGTCGAGTCCGACGAATATTGACCCGATGAAAATTTGTTTGTCCCGATTGTTTGTACGAGAACACCCATCGGCAGCACGCGACGTATATATACGTCGCGCGAGTGAAAAACACAGAACATAAATGAAACAGACATAATAACGCGCCGATCGATGGAAAATTTATTCCTCACGGTGTTCCATAACTCAAACGTTTTATTGTCGGCCATATTTCCAGGGGAAAGAAAAAGAAGCCACTTCTAGAAGATTACCAGCTTCCGGAACATCTCGATGCATCATATCCGACTTCGAAGTCGAAAGGCAACGTGATCCTCCTTCGAAAAATCGGGGAAAAGGGGTGCAACGAATCCCCCGGAGGGTTGCGAAAGCTACGTGTGTGGCAGATATATGTATCCCGTCGAATATTCATACGTCATTGAAGCCCTTTTATTTACGAGACAGCATGCCCGTCGGCGATTCGTCGATCGTATTAAATCCTATTCACGATTCGTTTCGTTTGATTTTTTAAACGCTTTAACCCCTTCGAACCCTGTGCACATTGTAATGTACATAATACTTTTCGCGTTGTATTTTAATACGTATAGGTTTAAACTCACTTCCAACACTTAATCTACTTAGCAGTGAATCTAATATAAAAAAATAACCTCTGAAATCAATATTTTTGTAAAAAGTATATTGTTGCTTTCATTCACATGAAATAAAATCATTTTTTGTTAAACGAAAAATAAAAATCGGGTCTGAAGGGGTTAACGCCGTCGGACGCGACCCGCGTTGAATTTCTATCGTATCATTCACGCGTATAAATAAGCAGTCGCAGTATCAACTGGCATAGAATCTAAGGGAAAATTAAATCAAAAAACTATTTATTTTAATTCTCTCATAATGAAATTAGAAGACCGTTTAGAAACAAAATTTAGGCACTTTTGGCAATTGTAGGGAACAACGATATATCGTCGCGTGGCATTAAAAGGGTTAAACTGTACTTGTTTTTGTGGTTTTTGATCGCTATAAAAGGCCAAAAAAAAATAATTTTGATTAGGTAATATACATATTGCGATCGCTGAAATTAACGGTAGTTAAACTGTACTGTGGTACAAACAACTTATAATTTTTAATATATTAGTAGGATAACACTACTGTGTTTTAGTATATGTTGGTATTCAATAACTTCGAGTAATAGACTCTAGTATGAAAACTATCAGGTATCGTAGGTATGAAAATGAATTTACTTGTACATGCTTGGCGATAAAAATATAAAACGTCTTAAAATGATTAGCTTTCCAAGTACAGTATTGAAGGATGATTTCTACACGTAGATTTGAATGGTCTAATGAAATTGTAGCGGATTTGTCATTTTAGAAAAATCGGGTGTATCATTGTTTGGTGACAAAATGGTATGGAAATTTAATAATTTCAAATTTCAAATTCCATTTTAAAATTCCAAGAAATCTAAAATTAAATTAGAGCGTTTTCAGAACTTTTGCGATCAGTGTTATACCTTTCATTGTGATTGTTTTAATTCGAACGATGAAATCGAACGTTTTTTAGTACCTTTACGTCCAAATGTTAGAGGTGGGTAATATTGTATGTTTCGACAGTTAACCTTTATTCTTACAAGTCTTGTTAGAAAAGAACTGTAGGCTTTTAAAGTATGTTGTATGAAACACTACAAATGATTTTTCGCAGATTCCGGGCGAGACGTTATCAATTTTCATTAGTTTCCGTCGCCCGCTGTGGGCTCCGTGTCGTGAGAACGGACCCTAGGGACAAGATAGGCGATGATAGGGCGAAGGTAAATCTCCTCTCTCTGTCCTTAGACTTTGCCTAATTTCAGGCGATCCGAGGACACCGGGGACAGGCACGGTCAAAACTTTTGGAACGTGAAATACTTTGTGACGAAGAGTGTGGTGATGTGATTAAAATGGTTGGGTTTATTAAAGTGATTTTGGGGTTGACGTATTCGGGACTGAGGACAGAGTGGAGTGTGTTTTTTAATTTTGAGGTGTCAATTTTGTCGAAATGAGATTTTAGGTGGAAATCAAATTATTTACCTAGATTAATTTTGACGTGTAATAAATTTCTTTAGTATTCAGTACTTATTAATGATTTTTGATTGATAAATTATGTGAATAGATAACAATTTTACTGGGCTTATAAAATCGATTAGAAAACAAGTGAAATTGCTATCTACTCAAATAATTTGTATGTTAACATAAGAAATCAATAATAATAATGATTTTTTAAACATGATTAAGGTGGTATTATTTGGTGTATACAGGTGTATGCGGTATATATATGGGGTATATTGAAAGATTATTCAAATTCTAAAACGAAGTTATCGTCGATCTTGAACAATAAATTGTTCTTAAAAATAAAATCGTTTGTAACTCCAGAAAAATAGTAATCCACCCTCAAATTTGTTTAACAGACAAGTTAATTTTTCATGTCAAAAATAAAACATTTAGAAACAAATGCTTTACGCGAAATTTCGTTTCGTACTCGAACACTAAATTTGTCGACAATTTATAAACACCAACTTCTACTTTGAAAATAAAACTCACCATTTCTACGACTTTTTTAGAATTACAAAGCGTCGAAACGACGGGACACTTTTAACTTTACTAAGCTCCGAAGAGTTAAAATAGTTCCGCCGAAAAGGGATCGCTTTCGGATGGGAGGAAATTCGTCGTGACGACGATGTCGTCGACCACTACCACTGATAGCTGACGATAGCAATTACGGAGACGTCGACGAGTCGGCCCCGCAATTCCTGCGACTCGTTCGACCCACGAAAAAGCAAGCGAAGAATGACATTTCTGTTTATTTCAACCGTTGCCGAGTTATTTATAAAAAGAAAAAAAAAAGAATTCAGATAATCAAAGGGAATTAAATTTTATTAAAAAGTTCTCCAGCCACCTGCGACCGGGGATTGTTGAAATTCCGCAAGGCAGAAGTGACGCTGCCAGGGCCGTAACTATAATATGATGAACACGCTTGGGAGCTATCGGTATAAAGTGTCTTTCTATTATCACAATTAAGTTACCCTGATTGTGCGGTTTCTTTGAGAGATAAGGAGAGGCGAAATTTTCTCGGAATTTCCAACCTATGACGCGTCACTCGATTAGGCGAAAAAGACATTTTAGACGAGTATCTCTATTCTAGAGCAATGCTGTCAAAGATTCCCCTCTTGGAATTCTATATTATCCATATATGTTTGAAGACACATATTGGACGAAATTTAAGATTCAAAAATTTAAAAACATTTTTTCAACAACTTAAAAACAAGTTACATTAAATTTATATTTTTTTCTAACACTTTGAGGCTTTCCGAATAATCTGGCTTTGCGCTAATTTCTGTATCTATTTTGGATTGAGAGTTATACATTTTTTAAAAAACCTATGCACAAAACTTTGACTGCACGTAACTTAAAAAATATTTGTTGTTTTGAAAATTCCTTCAAATTAGTTTTTGTTCTCAACGTTACCTACAACATATTAAAATTTTATCAAAATCTGTGACGTGACTGCAAAAACCCTGATCACTTGACGTGGAACGCACCATATATAAGATCTAAATTACCATTTTCAATTATCTTTCTTTCATATACCAATTATATTAACATCAAATGGACGCATGTTTTTTGAATTATAATTTTAACATGTGAAAATTAGTGTGTGTTTTATTTTCGCGACGATTGATAAAAGGGTAATCATCCCTTTGAAAACCGCACAATTTTTGACTGCACAGTGGACGAGCGAAAAACTGAACCCGTGATTCGAATAGGGAAACAGAATTAAAGTTATTCAAAATCACAGCAACGGCGTCGAATTGAGTGTAATTTTAAACAGAAAAATCGGTGCGTGGTCGGCGTGTGCGTCACATGTGAAACTTGTGGAATGAATTTAATTGTATACACATTCATTCATTTTTCAGAGGACAAATTTCAATTTAAAATAACAATATTTATTTACAAATACTGTTTTTCTATTGCTTAACGAATTATTAAATAAATGTTATAATACTGAGTTAAAATAAATATTGTTACATTGGAATAAAGTATTTTTATGAAAAAATTCATATACGTACATACCATGAAACTCATTCCACAAGTTTCCCTTCAAACGTACGTGATCATCACGCACTCAATCTTTTTTTAACGTATCTGTATTGACTTCCGAAAAATTCCTATTAACTCAATTAATATCACTTACGAAATGACACATTAATAACTGACCGAAAATATAAATATAACGCGTGACTAAGCAGAGTATATGGCAATGAAACGAAAATATGAAACCACGTGAATCACTTCACTAATCTACGACGGTAGCTAAAAACTGAGAATGAAACGAAAATCTGAAACACGCTTAACTCACTGTCAACACCAACACTCTACGCGTTTCACTTTTCGTTTTCCTCAGACTCCCAATCATTGAAAAGGCCCTAAGAATTTTCGTCACAATACGTCACCGATAAATTACTGAAATATTCACTAAGGACTCAAAAATAAAAAAAATCACCCTTGGTATCCGTCTCGGCTCACCACCACACAGGTACTGACACTATTGGGACTCCCTCGACCCCTGGGCCCGTCGCTTAGGTGGGGAAATGGTGGGGATGACTCCTCATCAATCAAGCGCGGGAAATTCGTGTGGATAACGAGACACTACTCAACGTATAAATTTAAATTCACTCTTTTAAATTTTATTATTGCGAATATTTTTAATTATCTTTATATTTTAATTATACAGCTATATTTTCCATTTTGGGACACATTTCCAAATAAATTTTCAATAAATTTGCCAGACTACATGAAACAAAGAAGGCGGTGATTCAATCGGTTTGCCAAATGAGAGGAAAAAAATGGGAAAAATTCGTGCAGGAGTAATGGTAGATTTCTTTGGTATAGAGTGCGAGAGCTCCGATGAAATTCTACTCGTTCGCCCGTTGATTTTCCCAGGTTTTGGGATGTGACAACCGGCGGGTTGGTGGCGAGAGAACGGAACTGGCGCACGTCGGTGCGATCGTTTTCACCCGTTTGCTTCCCTCTCTTGCTTTACACGCCAATTGCGGTGTTCATTGGTTTCTGCGGCCTGATTTTAACGTGGATCGAACAAAGCCGGATGTATTTAACGATAATTCGGACAAATGAAATACGGAAGTGCTGATAATTCGGTGATAAATAACTGCGCGCTGGTTAAACGACTCCGATGCGTTCTTTCATTTTTAATAGCGAGTTTATTGAACAGTCGGAAAGAACGGAGGGGAAATTCAATAGTAATGGATACATTGTTCCTGTTATTTGTTACAGATATCAGACTTTAAATGAAATTTAAATGATATCGTTTTATGGATTTTTTAAAGAATCCTTAACGTTTTTGCGTTAGAACTAGACAAATGTTTGATTAATATTTTTCTTTGTTTGGAAATTCATAACTCGGTAATTATAATAGATATTAAAGTGGATGAAATTAATTGAATTAAGGAAACCTTCAAGTTTTATAGAAAAATATTAAATTTAGCCCAATATAATTATATATTTATACTAATTGTGTAATATACTTTCTGTAATATATGTAACAAAGATCATTCCTTATTACAAATTAACCGTGAATGTTTATTTTCCCATAATTCTCTCGCTTTATTTTCAGATATTGAATATTGAACACAGGAAGCATCTCTGCTTATTGCAAACAATTTTTTTTCAAACAATAGTTGACATTTCACAATGAAAGTACCAGGAATTCATTTTCTTTTTTAAATGTTTTCTCGCCGACGGTGTTGTTTTTTTATGCGGGTCTAAATGGAGTCTGATAAACTAAATACAATACTCTCTAATTTTCCTTTATTCCTGCATTGTATTTATAATGTCCTTTGTGTGTCCACGTGCACGGGAATTTCTTTGTTCACACCGTAACGAGATTTATTCGATGGGAAACCATTTATTATTATTATTTCGTTTGCACCAGACAGTTGTTGTATTATTTCTGTTATTATCATTAAAGGTTACATGTCCATAGCACCACGTGTTCTACGGTTAGAAAAATCATCTCCAACGATACTAGGAATAAGTATCCTTTCCATTGTTATCATTAAAGATAACATGTCCACAAACCACGTGTTCTACGGTTATAAAAATCATCTCCAACGATGCAGTAAGGGGATCGTAGCCGTATAAAAAAAAATATCTGGTCGACTTCGCAGAAAACATCCAACCAGAAGAATTCTTACGATTTGCATGTACGGAATTCCATTTTATTGCTGGATTTTTAATCCGTCGACTTCATTGAGGCCGAAATTATTTGAATACACTCGTACGAATGATAGGAATTATAATAATACTTCATACATATAACGTACGAGTATGTATGTATATCATAAAATTTTATCGAGATTCAACTTCTTTTTCCTAATGATTGAAACCGTAACATGGATTCGTTTGACAAATTATCGAGTAAAACTACTGCCTTTGAAAGTTTCATCGTAAAATTGTAATTTAATTAACCAGCGCTAATAATTGGTCGCCCGAAACGATTGGTCCGGTAATTATTAACGCCAATTAAGTAACTTACAATTTTACGACAAATTATAATCCATGGTCGGCCAATTAAAAAAATCATTACGCAAAATCGCTGCACATTTCCGTAGAATAACGACGTAACTATATTAATTGTGAAAAATACTATAGTGTAATAAGAATATCAAATTGATTTTCGTCAAACTTATTTTCCTTGCGTTGATCATCTGGGAAAAATATTATCGAGAAATATTATCATCTGGATTACTGATAACCGAAAATAAACGGCTGAGAGATCGACGGAAATGATTTTCCTTTGGGAGCAATTCCGCGGGAAAAATTTTGTCGAATACTAATGACGATGAATTACTGATACGTGCAATTCCAATGACGCACTTCGTGTATTGCTGTGGATTACGCAACGCAATCGTCGATAATTCGTCGGAAAAATGATTCTGCCTTCGGTGGTCCATAAAACTGACAGATCAGTACTGCTACTGATTTTATACGAAACCGGATAAAATTACCCAGCGTTTCTCGGACTACTTATATTTCAATCATTCACATTAATGGAAGTGTGAGGATCAAACGATAACTCATGGGAATTAATTCATCTCATATAAAATGTCTGCATTTATCTCGTTGACAATTTATAAATATTTTAATAGTCGCCATTCTGAAATTAATAAAAGAAGAACATGAATATATCGAAATTAGTTTGAATCATTAATATCTCACACTTTATTACGAATTAACCTGTTAACTACTATTGTAATGGGCATCGACATTTTTCGTCATGGAAATTTGACGTAATATTTTGAACGCATTAAATTTTATATAGTTCTTATCCATTAAACCATAGTGTGGTTATATGCAAAAATATTGTTTACGTTTTCGCAATCTGTCACATATTCATATACGCATCAATTATTTAAAAATTATTTCCATTTATTACTTAAAGTGCGATGATATTACTTATAATTATGAACAAAAAAAGTCTCCATTGTGAAACGAGTTGAACAAAGTTTATTTCCCGGTTAATAATTTAAACATACTTTCACAAATCTCACCCGAAAACTGTGAAAAATTTGAATATTTCCAAAATTGCAAACAATCCTTGTAAACAAATACAAAAAAGTATCAACGCATAGGCGTAATCGCTTCACATTCACCCCAAAAAACACATCACCGTCAACTATCAAAATCGTGATTTCAAAATTACAATTTCCATTTCACGCAAAAACACGCGCGCGCCACTTTGCAATGGCGTTCGCATAAGTCGCAATTCACGTGAGCGAAAATCGCGCGCGCAGGTATCTGGCTTTCGTTATCACGTAATGGATACCATCACGATCCCCGCGCTATGGATCCCCGAACAATGGAAAAAGAAGCTGCTCATCGATCGCGCGTCAAATAGATAGATGCTACGAGAACATTGGCAATATAGCTGTGTGTACACATACACATACATATACAGGGTGTAACAAAAATTCTGGGACACTTTAGGTTTATGGATAGAACGCATAAATATAAGAAAAAAAAGTCTTATAAGTTGTGGGCGCAACCCACCCCCCTACCGAGATACAAGCCCTTTTGTAAAAAATTTTAAAAAAATCATATCTCTGAAATGGTACGTCGTAGAAGACCCGTTTTGATTGCAATATAACCGGAGAAGATGAAAGATAATAGAAAAAAATATAATTGCTGCGATTATTGCTGTTAAATAGCATTTATCCTTGTTTAAACCAAACAACGTCGATTACCTATATCGTAGCAGGTTTGAAAAAACTTGGTTTGTTAAATCTTCCTTTGCGTAGATAGTGATATTTTTTTCGTAAACTTTAGTCTCTTCTGGTTACATAGCAATCAAAATCGGTTCTCTACGACGTACCATTTCGGAGATATGATTTTTTTAAAATGATTTACAGAGGGGGTTGTATCTCTATAAGGGTTGGGTTGCGCCCACAACTTATAAGACTTTTTTTTCTTATTTTTATGCGTTCTATCCACGAACCTAAAGTGTCCCAGAATGTTTGTTACACCCTGTATACGTACGCGGTGGAAAATACACGGCGGAACAATCGAAGTAGGAAATCGAGCAGAATTTCCCCCGTTGAGAGCAATTGAAAAGAGGAAATTCTACGCTGCCTTGTTACGAGGCGGTCGTATTCAATGGCGGGTTTCATCGGCGTGCTTTTGTAACACATGATTTCGCCCGATTCGCGTAATGCACTCTGTTTCCATTTCCACGAATGTCTGAACTGGATGGTCTATGATTAGGCACTATTTAAATCGACCGGCGTTGATTGAATCCGCGGATGCGTTGTGCGATTCGTATGGCGTTTCAATGGGCGCCATTCGCCGGCGAATAAGTTACCACTGTTACGAGAAATCTTTGTTTAGTTCGGGTATTGACGGTCACCGGTGACCGGCGATGGAGAATTAGTTGCTTGAGATGAGACAGTGTGACGTACGGAAAGGATAAACGAAATTGAAGTTTCTTTGGAGAGTGAGAAGTTAATTTATCATATAATTAACACGTTGAGTGCCATGGAGGTCACCGGTGACCGGCACATCAATTTCTACTGATCAGTAGAAAATCATAATTAGAATAAATATCAATATTTATACATTTTTCGATATCGCCATCGTTCTTAGAATGGAGTGAGGAACTTAACACATTAGCAACATTTATAAAAAAAGAAGGTATTATAAAATAAATACATATATGTATACCCAAAGTATACACATTGCAGTATTGCGAATCTATGGTGGTGCCATAGACAATCCATGGAATAATGCCACGCGACTTTGAGTGTGTATGTCATGTATAAATAGAACTATTTTTAGATATTTTTACAACGTATTAATTTTTTGACATTATTGTAGTAACTTCTATGGCATCGAAATATGTATAAGTATTGACATTTATTATAATTATGAATTTCTACTGATAGTAGAAATTCGCATACCGGTCACCGCTGATCCCCATGGTATTCAACGTGTTAAAATCGATCAATAGTTATAATGGGACTAAACTGGCACGTTTGACATCTTGGCATTTATATGTGTCAAAATTTGCACAGGATAATGAAATGTTGCAAATAATTGATATCCAAGAATCAAACATATTTCAATTATTGATTCTTTGATTATATTTATCTACCATTTCCCCCCGATGATATTATTTTTTAATGCTTTCACGAGTGGATTTCACTATAAAAAATGTATACAAATCGCTGGAAACATTTGTCCAGTGATTATATCGGTTCCTCTATAAATGAACCAGAGACTGTAATCCAGATTTTCGAATTTCATGTGTTACTATGTTTCCGGTACGTGTTTTCGCTCTTATCAGTAGCCGCAAAGAAATTAGTACAATCGTACAATAACACCCCAGAGCGGAAAATGCGTTGGAAATTCGGGGCAAACAAAACGCTGTATTTTTTTTGTTCTATTATACGTTCTATTTTTGTTCTATTATAGTGGCTCAAAGTTTCTATCGAATGTCTGAAATTAATAAAAGGCTTCATTCACTGCGGTGTACAGTATTTATGATTTCCCGTGCATTGTGAACCGGAAAACTGTACGACACCTGTAACGTAGCCAACGTTCCGCGGATAAAACGAACTAACGCTAATGAAAATTTGAATTAATCACGCGATTGAAGATTACTTCTTTTAATTAAATTTCATCGATACCCTGTCACCGTCGAATGGCGGTACCACAATATGCTGGATTAACGGTGAATAGATTGAAAGTTACTAAATGTTGGATCACATTTTTTACTGGACAAAGAAATTGAATTAATTGCATAAAAAATACGAGGAACCGTTTTGTATTTTTTGTTTCACGGTGCAGCAGCTAATTTTGGGGAATATCCGTCACATTTTTCAACAGAAAATATTTTCCAAAGAAAGAAAATACATTAAAGAAATTTGGTTTTAAAAATGAAATCCAATAGCGTGCGATACCAAGATTTATTTCATGCGTATTAATATTACGTTGGATTTTTTTTAAAAACCGAAAACACGTGTCTTACGTCACCCTGTTTTTTAATCAACGCTATATTCTCGCTCAATAATTAAAAAAAAATAGGATCTCTCGCATTTATACGTGTATGTGGTGAATTTCTCAAAAAGCACCATACAGTTAATTAAAATCTTATTCGATTTGAAACACCACACTGATGCAAACGTTCAACTAAATCTGAAAACTCTCAGCTTTTAAACTCTGTTTGCATTTCAGTGTAAAAGCAGCCCGTGAGAAAAATGTTTTTATCAGTGATACGACTATTACATCGAACTCTGTATTGAGCAGTAGAGATAGTCCGGAATAGTCAGACACGCCAGTAGAGATAGCCGTTGAAGCACCGACGTGACGCTCCGAACGCCCTTATCACACCAAGATGATCTGTAGACCCGACGAAAAACCACCCTCGTCATTAACTCTGATTAAATAAGGGGGTGGAGTGATATGGACACCTATCATCATTCGGTACACCAAAGGATTAATGTGTGTTTTATTCATTAACACCTGTCACATGATTTTTTATTTAAATCAAGGTGTTTATTCGGAAAATATTATTTTATTTATGTACGTCACTGATTACCACTTTGTGAATGTGGTTCATTTTATAACTCAAATATTATGTATCTATACATACCTGTGCAATATTTTGAGAACCAAAAAGGGGTGTGGAAAAATAGGTTGAAAATTCTACGTATAATTTTCAGAAAAATTATATCTCATTAGTTTGATTCAATTTGGGGTGCAAAATATTTTAATAATTAATTAATTCTTCTCGATTAAGTGTCTCTATTATTTCCGTCAATTACAATAATTAATAGATATTTTTTTAGAAATTTCTATCGATTGTTTCAGAGATTTTCAAACCGTGGACTATAATATAGAAAGTCTTTTTTACCGTTTGTTAATATTACATGTACTCACCTAGCACTACGTGGATTCATTTGTTTATCCGACCAACCTGCGCGTAAACAAAACGCGTTCCAATCCCTTTGAATCCGCGCGCCGCGCCATTTTCATTCGATCATGCTGTCGGATTTGGTATAATACCGATGGTATTCCCGTAGATTAAGAACAGCCTCAACTTTTCTGCCGCGTCAAAACGCGACGTGTATAACGCACTGCCCGGACAAATGTTCCGAACAACTGTCGCGGAATTCTGACAGCGGATTCCGGACACGTCCGAAACATATTTTATTGGTGGTTCGATAAAGCTTCGCGTATTCTTTCCATATTTATCTACCGTTCCTCCTGGACGATATTATTTTTTAATACTTTCACGCGGGGATTTCACCGTGAAAAAAAAAAAAAAAAAAAAAATTTTATACAAATCGCTGGAAACGTTTGAACAGTGATTGTAACGGCTCGTATTTCACCAAGATTTTTTTTTTCATCGTTCCATAGCGCGTATATCAATTCTTTCGTACTTCCGCAAGAAAATATTTCATCCATTAAATTCGTTCGTTTATATAAATGAAAAAAAAAGAAAGAGAAAACAAAGAAACTATTATTTCTACCTGAATCAATATTCCCCGCTTACGTATTATTACGTCACGCATAAGGACAGTATTAAATGAGTGGATACACGGGTTAAAGATAAATAATCGATTTTTATTGCGAATGTATTAAGTTATCTTACATTCCGTCCCGAGCTGTGCGCGCTCGAAACAAGAGTTATTTACACGGCTCTTCTCGGCTATATTACAAATAAATATTTCTTCATTAAGATCGACGCGTCGTTCCTCCATCGTGGTAAAAAGATTATTACATACCGATGCTAATCTAATTCTACATCTCTTTGAACAAAAATGATCTCTCTCTCTCTCACACTCACTCTATCTATCTTTTTCTCTCTCTCTCTCTCTCTCTCTCTCATTCGAGAAACGACGCACCTCTCTCCCGTATAATTTATCACTAGAACACGGCAATGCGAGTAAAATATACAGACGAGTTTTACGAACAATAATACTACCTCTCTCTCTCTCTCTCCCTCTCTCGATGCAAACTATACAACCGACTCTACGACGTAGTACATACATAGACGATTTATATAATTTAATATCGACTCCCCTTAGAAATATTACGCGTACACAAGCGTGGTTGTATGTATGTATGTGCACGCGGTACATTTGTATCCGACTGGCGAAAGAATGTGTGACGATCGTACGGATAACAAGGTGTTAATTAACGCAGAGGAGAAATTCCTTTCAGACGTTACCCAGGACAATTCCGTCAACGCACCATTTTTTTTTTTTTTTTTATTTCGATCGACGTGTCTTTGTGAGTGTCCTTGGTTCCCGAAGTGTGCGAGTTTACACGCAAATTTCAATTTTTTATGGAAATATATTCTTAATTTCAAGGAAAATGAAATTTAAACTTGGCGCCAATTTCTAAGAAACTACTTCGGGGAACCGGCCGACAATCACGAATGTACTAAATTCTTATCGCTAATCTTACGCTAAATATCAGCTGTTCGTAAGAAAACTCACTTAACTCCATAAATTACAATCTCTTTATAAACAATAACGCAACGAACGTTGAAAACGCCAGTGGTACGACGTTTCACTCTCACCCTCTCTCTCCCACACACACACTCTCTCTCTCTCTTTGTCAATAAGCTTACGTGATTAATCGTAATTAATACAATCCTACAAATGAACTAAGTGTTACGAGCACCGGTCGTCGACGTAACAATTTTTCGCGATGTACATTTCGAACGAGCCGATGCCGCGTTAAATAAAATCGATAACGAGTCTAACTAATCGGGGATGATATTACGTAACGTTCTACTATTTACAGAATTCGTATCGCTAACGAAATATAATATATTATCCGATAATATTTCCCAGGTGCGATCGAGTTCCCATCATTTTTTTTCCAACGTCCTTGACGTGTCCACCCTTCGGCTAACTACTACATGTACTATATATGTACATACGTAACTACTATATATGTACACGCGAATCGCGACTATAATCAAGTATAAACCCGCGGAAACTTAAATTCTACGAGGCGGGACGACAACGGGGCTCGTTTTCTTCAGAAATGAATGCTCCTTCGTGCCGTTGGAACTCCCGTTCAATTCCGGGGAGAGTCGCCCACAATGACCAGTAACAATGGGAAGGAACGTTAAGTTAAGAACGACGAAGGGCGGGAAGTACCTAATGGCGACGCGGCGAGAAAAGCTCCGAAGCTGCCCCGCGGCACCGAGTAATTAATAATCTTCGCTTGCAATATGTACACGGTACAAAAATAATTGGAACAGGTGCGCCCGTTCCCCGACCGAAGGGTCGCCCTTCGTTCGTTAACCCTTAACCACTACATTCGCGCCGAAAGTAACTTCGATAGAGTAAAAAAAAAATAATAAAAGAAAGAAAAATTAAAAATTGTTACTATCACGCTAGTAATATAGGAACTACTTATTACTAGAATACTAGTGGTTATTTAATAATTACCATCACGTGGTAATTAGTAACAATTGTTACGACATGATGTAAGTAACTTGGGATTGATAAGTGTGTAGTGATTAAGGGTTGAACGTTAAAGGTGAATCAAGGCCGATTTTGTCGTCGATACAACGAAATACGACAACAGTGATAACGGAACAATAACAATATCAAAGACATCTTTGATCGAGGATCGAGAAACGCACTAGTAAGTAATCAGCGGAGCTTCGGAAGCTGTTTCGCGGAAATTTGTATAAACGATTTTTTTTAATCATTTTGAAACGGAACGATACTGCGATAAGCTTATCAATGACTGATCGATACTCGATCGCTTCGATCGATACGATCTAGGGATCGCGTATCGCGGTGCGAGGAGGTCGTAAGTCCGATCGGCAACCTGGGTTATTATTATTATTTTTTCATCATTTTTCTCGGAGTTTTTTTTTAGTTGTATCTAGCGAAATGTAGTTGAAATGCATCATACTTTTCTACGCCGACATATTCGTTTTTTGTAACGTCGATCGTCGCGTGTTGATGTGTGTACACACATATTACGTGGTAGCGAAATTAATGAATGATTTTTTTTTAAATGCTGTCGATTAAGTAAAGTAATTCATTCGTCCGTTCATCGTGGTACACGTTAACACGAGCGAGCGTTGTTACGGTTCGAATGAAATGTCTGGCGTAGAATTTTCAAGGTAATATCACATGATGACAATACGCTAACCTACGGGGAAGTTATGTGTGTATGTACATGTCAATGGGCACGCACACGTGGAAATGACAAAGAGATAGTGGCAAATCGAAAATTCTGCTTTCCGTGAGACAGTTTCGATTAGAAACTGAGATATCGGAATTCTAATGATCTTCAGTGTGATCTAGGACGGTTCTAGGCCCGGAAACATTGAGAAATTAGTTGCTAAAAAATATGGATATGCAATAGAACTCTCTGTTTTTTTTTTATTAGAATCGTATTAATCGACTGGCTTAATCGAATATTTTCGGTTCGATTGAATTAAATACTCGTTCTAGTCTGTGCTATAAAATTTTACTATACACTGTGTTTTTATTGTTTTTGTTTCTACAAGATCTTAATTGTGATGGTTAAAAATATAAGGTTGATAATTGTTTAAATAATGAACAATCTGGAATCGACGAAATTTGAAATTAGTTTTAGTACAGACGAGTGACGAAATGATTTCCGGATTTTCACTATAACAGGTTCCAGTCAGCAATCAGTGAAAAATTTTCTAAATTAAGGAACTGCTTTTTTTCCCTTTTAAGAATATTGCAGAAACTGCCACCCTTGGGAAATATAAATAATGTAGAATAATGTGAAACCGCTCATCAGCACTTCGGGAAGATGATATTTACAATTCGGATGATCATAATTAGTCTACAAGTACACTTACGTAGATCATCGTCAGTCACGTACCAAAATGCGTATCAAATTTCATCACTAATTAGTAGAACCTCTAATTAAGCCACGTAACATTTAATTCTCGAGAGCGAAATTCACAATAACAATTTTTTTTTCTTCAATCGACGAAACGTCGGAACAAACAGGAATGATTCAACATTATTAATTAAATTTTCCAAATTTCTAATTATGCCAGAATATACAACCATAAATATTTATCTACTTTCGAACAACTAATTTTCACATAGCAAACGAGATTATAATATTAGGATCGTGAAATCACAGCCGATCAACGTTCTCAGAATCGAGTGACTTTAATTATCATTTTTTTTTTTCTAACAACATCGTCGTTAGGCGACTCTACTCGTGCCCTGTGTGATACTATACATATATGTACAACGTATAACTACAATATATAGGCACCTATGTACACACAGATCACTTCATCGTAAAACATTTGTTTGAGATTCAAATTAGGCGTCCCTACGCGCCAACAGGTTGCGCAAAATCAGACTTTTCGATTCACCAACGTTCCCTTGTAAATCACGCTACATTTTCTGTGTGTGTGTGTGTTTTTTTCTCGCAACTTTGGTCCGGCATCTCGATACCGTGATTTCTCACTGAAAAACTCATCCATAACACACCGTCGACGAATCTCGTAGGTGTCGCGACGAGAGAACAAAAATTGGGAAAATTCCCTTTGACGAAAATGGCCAAAAAAAAAAAACGAACAAATATACACATACACACTTTCGCGTCTGCAGCTTGTGTCGGAGATTTTTTTTCCAACTTTTGACAAATGTTCTCGTCGAGAACGAAAATTCTAGAGGTGCAGGAACGAAAGAAGAATACTGATGGGACGTCGTATAATTATTTTTTTTTCGCCATTTTAACTCGTTCTTATCACGCAAAGAGTAATCAGCTTCGTTAGGAATCGTTTCGAATGATTTCAGAACGCGATCGATAAATTATTTACGTTCGACGTCGACGTTATTTCGTGGGAAATAACGAGAAGGCGACGAAAATGATGATACGATGCCGTTAGTATGACGCACGGGCCGCGCATTGTTCGCGTCAATTAACCGCGGCTATAATTACTTCGCTATGTCCACGAATATGTACTAAATTACAACCCCGGTGATTCAATGAGAGACCATCCGATCCATTTCTTTTTTTTCCCCGTTCATTCGACGATATTTCAACGTGGAAGCAATTAGCTGAATAAAATTGAATTATGACCGACGCCGACGGCGGCAGTTAGGCCAATTTGAGCTAATCATTTACATTAAGGGGACGCTGAAAAGTTTAAAAATAGCTCGATCTTCGTAGAATATCGTTTCCACGAGACTTACGATAGTTTTCATAGTAATTCAAACTACTATTCTTACTTCTATTTGTCTTTTATGTGGTACATAATCAAAAATTACTTTGATCATTCCTAATTGATCTATTAAAGCAATGTAATTATGTTATTTTTCGTGAAAAAATTATATTTGTCCTTAATAATGATGATTTTTTTCGAATTTAATAGATTTACAACAATTTCGGCAATCGGATGGTCGCAAATTTCCCGCGGGCTCCCATTTCAAAGCAATAGTGGCGGCGACATCAAAGGCAGTGGTTTATTCGCGACGTGTTACAAGATACATACGTCAAGAAACCTTTCGCGTGCTCTAACATGCAAAAAAAAATTATTTGCACGCGACCCGTGCGCGAGATGCGTCCTAAAATCCTCGGTTTTATCGAACCCCACCACGTACCGGGTGTTTCAAAAGTATCCATAAACGTGTTCGCGAATAATTACGACTCCACAATCACCGGTTCGCCGAATTATTGCGAATAAATTAACTGCACGTGAAACGACCTTAGAAATTATTCTATTCGAACGAAACCTGGCGGGGGAATATCTCGGTGGTGTTTTCAAATTACTCCGTTCCCGGAGAGACGTTATCTCTAGCGGAAGTGTTTTGCGAGTTTGCGCGAACGCGAAACAAATCGGGATAGTGTTTGGAGATAGCTTCGGCTACGAATTGAAACCAGTCCATTAGCAGCTCGTCTGCGACAGTTTCTTCGAGTGACTACATAACCAATCGCAGCTGAAGGGATGCATCGATGTGCTTACAAAACATTTCCACCCCTCCCCCCCCCACCCGCCCCTTTAGTCGTTGGTAGAGTCACCCCCCGCGGAGAAAATACGAAAGCTGCCAGTGACAGAGCGGAATCGACAGTTTCGCGTATTGACACGCTACTTGTCTCGCAGGAAAAATGCTTAAAAGCTCCCGTTCGATTTTCATACTTCCCCTAGTTGCGTCAAAGAAACGTATAAATCTACATTTCCACGTTCCAAAGCAACGAATCCACGTGAAATCATAAAAATCGCATCGATGGTTCGAAAGTACCGAAAATCCTCAGTTTATAAATTTGAAAAAATCATAAAATTGTTTTTGTGATTATCAAATATTTTGACTAAATACAAATTGTTATTTTTAGGATGCGAAATAATATTTCCATGACGAATAAACGATATATTTCTGCAAGTTGGCATGCAATTAGACGAATCTATTAATGATCTAATATTTTTATCAGAGTTTCTAACTTCGGACCATCGAAGTGAAATCATAGAACTCACATCGATGGTTCTAAGGTATCGAAAATCCTCGTTTTATAAATTTGAAAAATTTACAAAGTTGTTTTTGTGATTATCAAATATTCTCACTGAATACAAATTGTTATTTTTATTTTTAGAGTGCCAAATGAAATTTCCACAGCGAATAAATAACAAATTTCTGCAAGTTGTCGTGCAATTAGACGAATCTATTAATGATCTAATATTTTAATCAGATTTTCTAATTTCGAACCATCGAAGTGAAATCATAGAACTCACATCGATGGTTCGAAGGTACCGAAAATTCCTGCTTTATAAATTTAAAAAAATCACAAAATTGTTTTTGTGATTATCAAATATTTTCACTGAATACAAATTGTTATTTTTAAAGTGCCAAATGAAATTTCCACAGCGAATAAATAACAAATTTCTGCAAGTTGTCGTGCAATTAGACGAATCTACTAATGATCTAATATTTTAATCAGATTTTCTAATATCGAACCATCGATGGACAGAATCGCGTCGCCCAAACGGTAACTTTCGACGAATGAGAATGATTTGTTCATAGTACCTTCGTTTCACGGGATTCCGTGAAACGGAAACGGAGGTCCGTGGATCTTCAAATGTATCTCGGCTCGGTTTCTCGGGAAATCAAGAACGCCGCGACGAAAATGAAGGGAACAGTCGTCGACGTTCTACGGTCGCACGAATGAAGGTGGTTTCTCCCTTGCCATCCAAGCTGTTGGACCACGTTTCTGGTTTTTAAACCAGGAACGGCACGTACGTGGCACCGGATTCCGTTTCCGGTCTTGATCACTCGTACCGTGATCGAGGAAAATGATTTTTCGTGATCCACAGCATCCTTCGTATTTAAAACGCATTTTGCGCGCTGAATTAAGTGCGGAGAAATCAGTCTTCAGTTGTAGTTGACTATATATTCATTTTCACTTTCTACTTTGCGTCTTTTTTTAATTTCTGGATGTTTTCCCTCTGTTTTGAAATTGTGTCCACGTAATCAGTCTTTTGTGCGAAAAACGATCGACGAGCTTCGGGTAAGGTTGTTGAAAAATTTTCCCCCAGCATCTCCATAATCGTAACGTGTTTCTTTCCCTCGTATTTCGTAATCCTCTTTCGGAAGAAAATATCCGAAGTGTCGCACGGTTCCTCGAACATCTTCGAAAGAAGCGTCCCGCGCCACGGTAATCCGGTTTTACATCTGAAAACTATTTCCAGTTTCACGGAGAACCGAGGAAACTCTCGCTTCGTAAAGTGTACAACTGACTATGAACTTCTGGACCATCGTAGTTCTCGCAACAATGACAATCTTGTCGCAATTGTTGTTTATCATTATTTTCTTCCGACTATCCACTCAATCCCATCATTCTAACATCTCCTACAATTTGTCTATCAAAAAAAAATCTGAGTAGACATCAAACTGTTTTTACAACTCGCAATGAATCCTCCGAAATAGTTCTCCATCTTTTTTTTTCACCATCTCGTCGATGCGTTTCTTCGGTTTTTACGCGGAAAACAAAGTACAGGAAAGCAGTAAAGTTTATTGAAGTACCTTCGAGCGAATCACACCGATTTCCTCCCTTCTCGATAATCGCCTGTGACCCTTTCCCTTTATCTGTGTCGGTGTATTAGTAACGAAGACACCAACCAAGATTATCTTGACTCTTCGACAACGTTGAAAAAACGATCTGCTTTACTTCGAGTAATTTCCAATCGCTCCCTCGTAACGCGGAATAATTTATTAGTGTTTTTTCTCCCATTCTTCTATCTCTTCCATATGTGTGTGTATGTGTTCCTCGGTTCACAGTGAACCGCTCTTTCACCTCTCGATAGACTGCGCGAGAGATCGATGCGGCACTTCGTTCCGTTGTTGACACTGCGCTCGATATTTTCCGGATGAGCAGTAAGGCGACCATTGAAAACGTATCACAAAAGAATAGGCGGCTTGTATATCTTCGTCGGGGACGACGAAGTGCGGGGGAGAAAAAAAATTGTGCGTTTTTTTTAACGACAGATTTCATATCACTATCTCTTGAAACAGCGAGGAAATGATTTTTCTCTATTTTTATCCGCGGGATAGATGACTTCTTTTTTTCCAGTAGACTTGTAAGATGATATTTCATATTTGTTTTATATTATTATTATTATTATTATCGGATACTTTTGTCATCGTTCCCTTGTCTCTTCTCACATTTTTTTCTTATCGCTCGAGGGTAAACGATCAAGCGGACACTGGCAGTAACGATGTACCCGTGGTGTTTGGCAATTTGCATCCGCGATATCGGGAAACGAGAAATGTCCGGTTGAAAAATCGATGACGTAACACAGTTATAACGCAAGTGTATAACGCGGGGGGTGACGTTCGCCCGCTTGAAAACGCGGTCACGTTGCCAGTTTCCACCGAAGTTAAAGTTCCCGTCGACGTTCCCGGGAAAAACGGGAATACCTGGAGGGATGTATCTTCTTTCACTCGATTGTTGTCTATCCGTTTATATATATATATATTTTTTCTCCTCTCCCTATCATGTTCCCTTCGAATTTCAATATCTTCCCTCCGTTATTCCTCTTCGACGACTTTCCACGAATTTCCAGGAATTTCCACGACAATTTCCCAATAATCCTTTCGAACGTAGAAATAAACGTTTCACCTTTTCTTTTCCGGCAATTTTCCGAACATCTTTCCCGTTCATTTGAATCGACCTCGCGAAGTTTCTTTCGACGGTGAAAATCACGGCGTGTTTACACTTCCAGCCGCCTCGGAACAAAAGATTCTCGTTCTCCTTTCGGAAAGGAAACTTCTCGCTTTAACGCTTAAACGTTTTACTTTCTCGGCTGCGTCCGTTTCCGTTCGAATATCCGTCGCTACGACGGAATCGTCGACGCTGGCCCGCGAAACTGGCAACGTCTTTAACGACGACGTCGAAGACGCGATATATATATATTTCCTTTCAGTATTTCGCGATATATATAAGTTCCTTTCAGAAGTTACGCACGCCATTGGTTCTTTGCCACGCAGAAACTCGAAAGAACTTGCCGCCATTTAACGGACGTTCTTATTCTTCCTGCTGGAGTTTTCGAAAACTTCCGTTCGGGAAAGTGAAAATATTTTACGGCACTCGTTGCAGAGACTATCGATTCGATAGAGTTATCTGCACCACGTGGTCTCTGTCTATTTCCAGAATTAATATCATTTTCAATTAATAAATGTCTTTAAGTATCATGAATAAAATATTACGAAAAAATGGATTCTTTTTTCTGAAGAGTAGGTATTCCTTTTTCTCCATTTCTTCCAAAATAATTCATTCAGGTCCTTCCAATTTTTCTTCTCCAAAGTTAGGTGATAAAAATCGAGATAATGCAAAGTGTTAAAAGTTTCCAAAGGCGAATCGCATTAACAGTCGACGCTTTTTTCGCCCCGTTTCTTCGCACGTGGATCGAAAATTCAACACCGTTGACAACTTTTCCCCAAGGCACATATTCATACGATGTCTGCAAAGTGTCGCAAATGTTTGTTTAAACGACGAACGTCGAACGCAGTCTGAATAGAAATGGCGTCCCTCCGCCGTCTGATAAAGCTACTTTTAATATCCAACGACGTCTCTTCGGGGCCCGTCGAATCGACGGCAGATAGAATCTCATCGGAGTTAGCACGTTTCTTCGTACGTCGAGGGCTCGACGACTTCCCTTTTTTTTTTCTTCTTCCATGGCTACAGCCATTCCGTATAAACGTTTCCCAGCATTCTCGAACGTTTACAATTTTACGCGAAAAGATAAACAAGCAAAAAAAAGCTTATCTCAGCCTAATTCCCCTGGATCCTCGATCATTTCCCAAAGAACACTCGAGATCTATATATCCCACCTCTCCTTAAACTTCCATCGATCGCACTCTATCAACGAGTTAATTTCCACATCCTTGGAGACTCCCACGTTCGAATTCCAATTGACTAAAAAATACCCCAAAAAAAAAAGAACGAACACTCTTTCTATATCCTCCGTTTCTCCTTCGCCACAGGTCTTGGGTGAACGGAAATGTTTGGCAAACAAGATCCTCGTTTCCGTCCGTGTCCAAGGTGTACAGGGTTAATTGCGTTAACTCTTCACCCTATACTCCGTTCGTGCTGATCACCTCAATTTGCCCCGGCTCCCAAGTACCGGGCATTCTAATCTCTTCACGTCCGGTCTTTTCCTCGCCGTTCGGCATCGATGTGACTAATGAACGGGACGCCGGCAACAATCGGCACACAAACAGACCAGCAGGGACATCGTTGACGTTGCAAGACGTCCACACGATCGCTTGATTAAGCTCGTTACAGTGGCCGAAGCACGTACATCCTGTTTTCTTCACGCCGTTCGTGGGGAACGTGGCACCTCGCTTGAGACTATAGAGAAACTTCGTACGTACAGGGAATGTAGAAACTTTTCTTTGCCAGCCTCCCCCGCGCGAAACTTGTTCTCACGATGTTCATCTCCGGTTTGTTTGTTTGTTTGACATTTAGTTGTTTTTGTTCTTTTTCTACTTCGATCCGGGTCCTCGTTTAATCTTCCTCTTCTTCTTCTTCTTCTTCCCTCTATTCGTCCCACGATCTCTGTCGTGTACCTGGCTTTTCTTCGATTTGGTGGAAAGTTAGAAAAAAAAAATAGTATTTTTTTTTTTATTTTTGGCGTGTTTCAAGCGGAGAACGAACGGAGGGTCCCGTTTTCAGCGTGGCGTCTCGCGGTGCACGGAAATTGTCCTTTCTTCCGGCTACGAGTGGCGCCTTAACCACTTACGTGAAGTACCTTCCGAGAAGGACCAGGAGCACCGGCACCAGCATCTGCACCCTGGAGATGGACCCGCCGCTGCCGATCGCGCAATCCTCGTCGGTGTACGACGTGCAGTACATCTGGAACGAGGGAAATTACGAGGGATTTAATTACAGGTGAGACGAGGTGTGGTTCGGGGTGATGTCGCGGGGATTCGTGGAACACTGTTTTTGAAAGGCGATGTAACGGTTTTGGGGAGGATTTTGGGGATTTTGGGTGGCTAATATTAGACCTCGTTGTGATTTTTATTGATGTTTTAATATTGATTATTAGGGTGAATTGTTTATTTATTAGGAGAGGAAAGGAATTTTTTTAGGCGAATTTCAGTGGTTTGGGAATAATCTAGTGGTAATTTAGCTGTAATGGTGAAGAGTAGGGGATATTTCGAGAATCTCTTTTGGATGTATTTTTTTTTAAATAAAATAACTAGAGTGCCGAAAATTTGGGAAAAACTTATTTCTGCATCTAATACTTCGTTACTTTGTAAATATATATAGTGATTAACTACATTTCACTTTTGATATCCGAAATTATTTGTATAAATAATTACAAATGAACGTCATAAATTATTCTTTTAATTCGACAATTGTCAGCTTCAAAAACTTCAATTTTTTGGCTACGAAAAGAAACAAAATTTTTGGAAAATTATCGTTCAGCCAGATTTTCTCTTATAATTACGAAATCTTTATCTCTGTAAAAACCAGTTATCAAATTGATTTTAAATTCTTGTAATAAAATACAGAATTAAGGGAACTGTTTCTAACACACTGAACAAGAAATTAAAGTGTGCTTTCGACTGTGGTTCATCTCCAACTGCCGCAGGGGTGGCGTAGATATAACGCCACGTGTTGGCCACATATCACAACTCTTATCACAGAGAAAAAGTGATACCCAGTTTAACCGTACTCTCCCCTACACTGTCGCTCAAAAGTCTTGGAACAACCATTAAGAACCAAAAACCTCAAACTTGGATTCGTCTGTACTCAAAAATATTTTGCAGAATCACGATTTTCATGATTTTCGATAACCAAAGTGTCCAATTTCAATTTCACTGTCAAATATTAATGAACAAAATTACAGGTGACGAAATAATTAAAATTTGTATCTTATAATATTAATTTTGATTTTAATTCTTGCTGCAAACAAAAGACTGAAGTTTCTTGAGACTTTTGAACGGTGCAGATATTTTTTATTACGAAAATATATTCTTTCCGAATAGAAAGATTAAATTAAAGCCATTATAATATATTATATTATATAATATGCTACAGTTCATAATCATTTGTAATAAATTTCACTACGCATAATTTGACTAATTCACGTAACACATTTCTCTGCGTAATTGAAATTTTACAGAATTTTTCCGCGCAATTTCTCGGCTGCTTGTGATATTACAAACACAGTTTCACTAACGAGCGGTTATTAAATAAAAATATGCTATATATAACTACCATGCAAGCACAGTCCCATCAATATCTATTCTAATAATTTCTATTTCGACCGTTTCCTTAATTTTCATTTAAAAAAAAGTGTATAATTTCAAAATAACATTCTACTTTTCGCTAAATATTAAAATTTACAACATTCAAAATTGAAAAATTCGCTCAAAAAAAAACTCGTGAACATCGAACAATCAGTTCAACATAGTCGATCATGGTTCAAAGAACTTTAGGTATTTACATTCAAATATTCGATTCTCGAACGAATCTCCTGGGACTAATAACAATAGAATCTCTACGAAGACTAATAGCAAATATTTACCTTCAACAGCGAACTCATCATTTTGTTAAGGAACTCCTTTGTAAATCGGGCTGCCTCCTCGCCACACTGCCGCCGATACTCGTGGTGTGCGCATTCCAAATACTGTTTCAAGGTACTGTAACAGACATGTTCGACACTCCTTAGTGAGCCGCATTATCGAACTGCTTCTACTACTAGCTGGATGTTTCCAGGATGCTCGTTACACGCTTCGGTAATGATATTCATTAGACAGATGAATTTCTAATTTTCAGAATAACACGAGCCATTCACGTGCCAAAGAGTTGGTTTAAAATATGTATATATATTTTTTTTAATATTAATTTTACCTCTTCAGGAATACTGAATGTGTGTGTGTGTGTGTGTACATTTGGTCTTTTTAGATTAAAATTTTTACGGGTGAAAAAAAGAGATTATTTCTCGTTATCTGAACCCTTGAAAAGACCACTATAGGGTTTCTAGATAACTAATTAAAATGTCATGATAAAAGTAGTTCTATAGTTTTTATAGGATTCAAAGGAAAGGTAGATGTAATTGTCATCCCTGAAGAGATTATCACTAAACCTTGGATATGGTTTACTTCGGTAAAATTGTTTTATGTTGTTATTGTAAACAGTCGATTATTTATTTATTTGTTAACATTAAACCTACCGAGGGCAGTTGAATAAAAGTTTTCAAATTTAAAGAAGATGTCACGCACATTTTATTAATTTCCTTTAGTTTTTCTTTTATAAAATTAATCTATTTGACAAACGAACGGTTCATTTATTAATTCAATAAAATAAATTACTGGCGAAAAGTACATCTGTTTAAACATTGTTTACATGGCAAGTAAATGAACACTGTGAAACATTGTGTGACTTTAAAGATTTATTTATCATACGTATTTTTTTTAACGAATATTATATTTGGCAGTAATCAACAATTCTATTTACCACAGTTATCAGTTTCTATTTCCCACACACAGACTGAATGCCATTACATTGTTGTTTTTTTTCCATAATAAAATGTTGATAAATTTCCACCGCGGGATAAATGTTCGTCATTTTTCCGCCGCGTATTTTTTTTCCCCAGTAAAAATAAATCGGGTTACGGAGAGTTAACATTTACATTTTCCCCTGTATATAAAAAAATATGTTACTTCGCAATATCTCGCGTGGAAATAAGCATAACTCTCTCATGCAAACACGCGAATTCATTTCTAACCGGAAGAATGGAATAAAACTAAAAACTACATTTCCGCTGAAGCAACAACCGCGGAAATATCGGCGAACAGAAGAATCTTAAGCGAATTTCACATTTTTCCGGGATCATACGAAATCAACCTCAACGTGAAAAAAAATTCCTTTCAGAATAATTATCGATGGAGAAATACATCTGCCAAAAATATTCTTCATTTTAATTAAACTGATTCGTGTAAATCTTGATCCACTCCACGTCATATAATAATTATTTTCATATTTCGAGAATAATTCCGAAAAACGTATTAGGATCTACAAGATCCTTTCGTAATACTGATAAATTAATTGCCACGCTAAGACCACATCGTTTGGTCCGTCACTGTTGGAATATCGGTCCATAAATTATAAGAGAATATTCTAGTAGCCTCTCAGACTATCCAGCTTCAATTTTGCAACCGTCGCGATGTAACTCGTAACGCGTCTCGGTTTTCCACCAAAATTTCAAGTTAGCAACCCTCCTCCGTAAAAGATGGGAAGACTGCTTCGAAGATGGATTTACGCACCGTCAGACCAATTTATCAGCGGACCGTGCTGCAATAAATCGACGTCAGAACGGGACATACGTAATTCCACTCTTCCATCAGAAGAAAGCCATGCGTTAAGTACACCGTAAAAACATACGATAATAAATTCAGACGCACACGTATGCACGTACGTACGTATGTATCTATGTATACAGTTATATAGTTCTATGTATGTATTTCATAGACTATGACCGAAACGTTGGAAGGTATTATAATTAGTTGCTTGTTATGGATGATAAGTAAGTACTTTCAATTTAAAAAAAAAATTTTTAATTTTCGTTCTTATGTTGATCGTTTGATGCCAGATAACGTTTCGCACTATAGATTAATTCGTTACGATCGTTAAAGTTTGAATTCTATATTAATGTATGTACTAATGTATGTATTAATGTATGTACTAATGCATGTACTAATGCATGTACCAATGTATGTACTAATGTATGTATTAATGTATGTATTAATGTATGTATTAATGTATATTCATACATGCGTGCATACATGTGTACAGGGGAATAAAACTGAATTTCCAAACGAAACGGGAAACCATACAACTAAAGACGAGCCGGCAATCAAGCTTCCGGTTCATCCGGATATGAATTCAAGGATTTAACAAGGGGAAAACTCGAATCTCGCGCGAATTACGCGAAAAGCGGTGTCCGTCGGGGTTCGGTCGTCGACGGCACGGCGAACGTGTTAACGTCCGCCTTTTCGTCGGGTTTATTTTTGACGGACTCCGGTGTAAACAGGCAAAGGGAGATGCTTTTCACGCTGATGGCCGTACATAGGACGTAATGTCATTAGCTTATCTTCTGCACGGTCTGTTGCAGCTTTTGAAATTGTGCATCGCGCCGCTGGAAAAAGAGAGCGAGATAGACAGCCCGACACACACACACATGCACACAAGCAAAAAGAACGACTTCGAAACACACTACGAGGCGGGTTTCGTTCGACTCGCTTCTAATTCGATTATCGTGGAAATTCAATTGCCCCATCACGGATCTTCATATTTTTCCTATTAAATTATTAACATGTTACGCTGCCTGGCGGAATAATTCGATGAATCAAGACACTTCCGCGTTCTACAACGTGTGCGTCAATATTTTCCGATCATTTACATAAAGGGGAAATGGTAGTGTGTGTGAGTCGCGTAATTAACAGAGGGACAAGGGGGTGGTGTCACGGACGACCCCGGTGAATTTTATTTTAACGCGAGCGTTGCGTTGACGTTTTCAAACTTCGGGAAGTGTCAGGTATTTATTATTATTATTATTATTATTGGTGTTGTTGTTGTTATTATCCTGAAATAATAACTGGGGACCGCGAGTAACCACGGTGTACATATTTGGTTTCATGTCCGCGGAAATTCAAGACAAATTTATTTATGTTATCATTTTTAACGCTGTTAAAGTTGCCATATTTTGACTAATTAATATATAAAATAGTTTTCGTCAAAAACATTCATCAATATTGAATTAAACACTGGCATTTGCATATTTCTATAATGTACCACCTTTCAAATTACCTATACCTCTTTCTTCAATTTTACAATAAATTTTGTATACTTATATTAATACGAAACATGGGATTACCAACATCAAATTAATAAAAACACCTTATACAATATTCGTACCGTAACAAACAAAACACAATATTTTTATGTTCTCTCGTAAAAATGAAAAACGCGTTGCAATTTTCATTTTTGTTTTTCTTTTTTCAGTCGATAAACGATCATTCCGATACCACGAAACGCGTACACGGGATTCGCCACACAGTCTCATTTTCCCCGGGAAATTGATGCGCTCTAAAATATTTACTCTCTTAGGATTCAAAGTAGGTAGCGATCCGCGCGCGTTTTATTTGATCATTCGCCGGAGAAATATGGAAAGTCAACAGCTCGTAATCCCGGCGGATTTACAGACAAATCTATCAAAGGTCCCGATCGCTACAAAACCGGAGCTCGCAGTTTCGATTTTTCTTCGGCGAGCACGCCCGTGACGTGCTTCATTGTCCGACGAAACTTTTAATCCGCCTGACCCGACGGTAATTGGGAAATGTTACAGACCGCCATAAAAAAGGGGTGGAGGGGGTAAAACGTTAAAAGAAACTTTTGTATTAACGACGCAACGATAAAGTCGCCGAATCGAGTTACAAACATTTCGCGAAAGGCACAACGCTGTCATTTAAATAAATAAATGACACTTGAGTTATTAAACAAATTGTATCATTATAACTATTTTAAAATTGTTTAAAAATATTCTTTTATAATTTAAATACATATAATTAAAATTCAATAAGTCTATTACCAATGAAGGACAAATGAAAAAACGTAGAAAAACATGTTGAAAAAATGATTGATACTCAAAAACATTTAACAGATGTCACCTCATTACGTAAAGATTTGTTTGTAAATATCTTTTTGCTGTAAAACTCGCGTGAATAAGAATTCGTCCTGGCAGCGGTTGCAAAAGTGCAATTGTTCCGCATGAAAATCGACGGCGGATGCACTCGAGACATCAACAAAGTGCCAAGGTCAGTCGGTAATTCAACTATACCATTTGTACACATACGTACATACGTGGGTCAACGTGTTTGCGACAACGTGTGACACATTCCGCGACATTTCGTTCCGGATTCCGATGTCGAGTGAAAAAAAAAATGGTCGACGGAACCGGAGTGTGTAATTTTTTTGAAATACGGAAAGATTGTTAAAACTGGGAATGTAGTAGAAAGAGAAATTTAATGAGTATTTTTAACAATGACGGTAGTAATTAACGAACGACATTCCACGGTAAGTTAACGCCGCGAATGTGTTGGTGACCATTGGGAATACTTTTATGTTTGTATGTATGTATGTACATGTACGAAATTCGGAAATTGAATACAGAGGTATATATTATGCGTTACACTGCTGATGTATTTTCTGTGTTTCGTTAAATTCTATATTCGTGATGCAACGGAGCAAATGCTTTTCTGTATTAATTGGGTTTTCGAGTTCGTTTGACGCGTAGAATTCAATTAAAAGGTTTCTAGGTATACTTTAATTAGAAATTTTCAAGGCAAGAAATTAAGGGGGGTTGAATTTAATCGAATTCGTGACTACATAACGCTTCCTGTGAATTACGGTACGAAATGGATTGGATAATATTTTCATATTAATTTATCTATCGTTGTGAAATTCCCGTGGCGAGTGGAAAATGTTTCCAAAAGTAACACACAGAAAAAACTAACCAAAATGTTCTCCAGTTTTAACTTCCGGTGCTTGGAAAGCCGTTTAAATATTTCAACAAGCTTCAGACTTGACCCCGGTGCAAAATAAAATTTTTAAAACTAGTCAACCAGACCGCGAAGTGTTAATAATAAAAAAACTACTGCCATCGATCAATGAAACAATTAGAAAAAAAATCAATTAATCAAAATTTGACATTTAAATCTACAGAATCAATTAATTTAAATTTAACATTACTTCTTTTACTTTCATTAATAAGAACATTATAAGACCACGGTATATTATAAACTCTGAAAAAAAACTCATAATTAGCTTTCAAATTTCCTAGACACGAAAATTACAATAAGTGATAAAAAAAATAAAATCTCGGTCGTCCACACGTCGCTGAATTTCACTGCAGACATAGATAGATGGCGACTCCCTGAATTCAACATTTCAGATGGAAGTCTCGTCACAATTCTCCGAGCTTTCAAAGGGTGCGAGGGGAGAAAAAAAACGAAAAGTCGCCGCCGACAATTTAAATTTCTCGATTCCTCCCAAGAAACGTTTGCCCCCGATCTAAAGGGGAATCTAAGAGAAATCCCTGGTGGGAATAGCGGACTACTCACCAGCAAAGAGGTTTCAGCGATCCGTTGTGACCCGTTGTGCGATTTTCTCTTTCGATCTCCTGTATGGTTCTGTGATACTTTTGGTAGCAGACCTCGTGTCTCTGTTGCACCTTCTGCGTACACGCGGCGTGCTTCAGGAATTCTGGAAAACCCGAAGAAAAAACGAGGGATGAATAAAGAAACTGGAAATGCCACGAATTGGATGAAAAATAATATTTAATTATAAAATTATATTAACACCCTTTTTGGTAAATTAAATACTATTTCCTGTGACGATGATTTTGAATAATAATATATGTTATACAAAGTGCATTACATTTTTTTTGGTACCTTCTGTTTTTTTAAATTTAAAGATATTTATAATACATTCATTTATAATGAAAAATTTTCAAAATAATAAAATTTTATATCTTTAATCCCCAAAATTAATATTTTAAATAAACTATATCTTGAAATTTCAAAAATAACAAATTTCAATTTAAAAATTTCTAAATAACTATAAAATTAGAATTAATTTATGCTTAATTTTAATATTCTAAATAAGTTTTCAATATAGTAGGTTTCATTAATAATAAATATTATAATAAATATATTTAAACACCTGTTTATCGAGGAGTGGTAATATTTCTCAACGAAATGATTAGTAGAGAGAACACTACTGCAAACGGGATATAAATAATAGCGATAATAATAACAATACCCGATTCAAATGCACGTGGAATATTTCGCCGCTTTAAACCCAGATCATTTTAATAACACCCTTCGCCACGGTGTGTTCAATACCAGCTTGAATTTCGAACGAAATCGCGCAATCGACATTCGCCGAAGTTGATTACCAATATTGACCCACACGCGGGGTCGGCGAAAAAAACCGCGGAATCAGGTTGAAAATTTGCTTCATCCACGATTTCGCGATATTCAACGATTCGTTTCCTGCCGTGGTGGGGGAGAATGTTTAAAAATTAAGCATCGACGGCTGTAAATACCACTCGGGGAATCCGCCTGTTGGACGGCGTGCAAACTTCGACATGCGATATCGATAATCGAACTCGTTACAGGCGACTCGTGTTCCTGATATTACTCCTAACGAGCCGCTAATCGCGTAACCGATTTTGAGATACGAGCGTGAACCAACGTGACCGAACACAGGCGCATTTTGCCACTCCGACTCAATAATACACTTTCACCCCCTCCCCCCTCCCCCAAACCTCTCCCCAGGGAGTACAGGGGTGTGGGGGTTGTATATCGGGAATACACCATGATTCGATCCGCGAAACCATTTTCGATAGAATGATCGGGGGAGAAAGATTGGTTTGTTCTAACGAAAATACAATTTGATTTATAACGCAATATTTTTTGTTATTAACGAACCCGGATTTTCCGTTAGACGGCGACGAAGCGAATTCTGACAGCAGTTTTTATGGGATGAAACGATCGGAGTGAAATTTGATGTTATGCTCGGTCAAATATTCATAACGAAAGGGATACTGTTGTATTGTGAAAATGTAGATTATGTAATGATGAAGAAAACTGAGGTATTTGACATTTTGATAGAACTTTTTATAGAATATACCGGGTAGAAAGACATTTTTTTATATATCAACTGAAACGTTTTCTGTCGATAAATAATTTCTAGGTTTTGTTAAGTGAGATGTAGATTATTAATTAGTTTATCGACTAATTGATCTCTTCCTGCTTTAATCCCTGCGATTGGTTAATGTTTCACGTGGTTCGCGAATAATATGAAACTTCCGTAGTGAAACAGATATCATGGTTAACCTCGTCTTTTTGAAAAAGAGGTCGTTTCCTTCTCTGTCAAAATTAATTACAATCTGACAGTGACAATCAGCTTGATGCAAGATACGCTCCTGTGCTTTATGTTCCTCAGACATTTCCGTCACCGATTTCGAGATACGAGATAGATCTCAGTACCCAATCTAGATCAACAGACCAAGACCATTGACGGTCCGAGTATATCCGAATAATGCATTCGGCACTCTGCAGATTAGCGCAGGAACATCGTGAACATACTACGCTCCTGTATTTCCGTTTTCCATTATAAACATGAACGAAGATAAGAAATTAATTTTATTATTCCATTACCAAACGATCTATCAAATATCATTGATACAACAATATTATCAAACCTTAATAAAAAAAATAGTATAATGATATTCGATACTAACAACTGACAACTAAGAAATGTTAATAAAAGTTCTATTATAGCTAATAAAAAAGATTTAATTTTCAAGGAAATTATTTATCGAATATTACACACAAGTAGTACGTATGGATATATAATTTTCTCTTCTCGGACAAATACCGACGGCGGTTTCATCGGTCACCAAATCACGTCACGTTTCGGCGATCTCCAAAGGTGACCTGACAGATTTCGGGATATCGATGGACCTGCGATAGTCGACCAACCGAGAATTACCAGGCATTCGGTTCAATAATGCATTCTGCACTCTCGAGATTACAGGAATCTCGCGGTTGTGATTCCGTCTCCGAATTCTCGGAGACCCGATCCACGATGTCTCGAGATTCTATAATGGGGGACTCACCGTTCGATCCCATGGGGTGGTCTCGCTACGTATGGATGAATTCCACGAAGATTTGCATTATCTTACGTCAATGGACTGATAAGTGGTATTGCAATAATTGAAATATTGCATGGAACGGTTTTCTTGTTTGACGGGAGAATCTGGGAGCGTTGGGGATGGTGGTTTTGGATTCGTTTGGGTCAGGATTGGGTATACAGGGTTGTTTGGGGACTTGGGAAGATATGGAGGGCCCGTAGAGATTACAGCGGACAGGTCAAGGCGATTAAATTTTGGGATATAGAAAAATTTAGGTGTGGAACCGTTAGGGCGTGGAATTTTTGACGTGCGGAAATTTGGACGTTTGGGTATTTTGACGCGTGGAAATTTGGACGTTTGAAAATTTTGACGCTTGGAATTGTTGATGCTTGAAAATTTTGACGCTTGGAAATTTGGACGCATGGAAATTTGGACGCATGGAAATTTGGATGCTTGGAAATTTGGACGTTTAGATATTTTGACGCGTGGAAATTTGGACGCTTGGAAATTTGGACGCTTGGAAATTGGGACGCGTGGAAATTTTGGCGCTTGGAAATTTTGATGCTTGGAAATTTGGGTGCTTGGAAACTTTGACGCTAGGAAATTTGGATGCTTCGAAATTTGTACGCTTGGAAATTTTGGCGCTTGGAAATTTTGACGCTTGGAAATTTGGATGCTTCGAAATTTGGGCGCTTGCAAATTTGGGCACTTGGAAACTTTGACGCTTGGAAATTTGGACGCTGAGAAATTTGGCGCTTGGAAATTTTAGGGCATGGAATGTTTTATGTATTGAAATTTTAATGCATAGAAATTTTAATTCATGGAAACTTTGTTGGACAGAATTTCTAAAGAGTCCAAATTCTAGTTCGTCATAACGTTAATACATCGAAACTTTAATGTATCAAAACTTTAATCTCCACCAATTTTCAAGCGCAGAAAATTTCACATCAAAATTTGTGGCGTGAAACGTCACATTCCCCTAATTTTCAAACTTTAAAATTTTTCACCCACAGACATTAACACCGTGGGACGACCAAGCTTTTAGCCAGCGAGACAAAGTGCAGCTAGATGTGTTACATGTTTCCTCCTTAATCCACTACCCTGGCAATCCCCCGTTTCTCAGGCTACGAAATCGTGTTGAACTTAGGATCTAAACGCACGACTGATTACCGAACTTACCGTCTTGATAAGGTCCGTCCTGACAAAGTTCCATGATAGCCATGTTGGTACCCGTGTAAACGGAGGCGAACAGGTCCCTTTGTTTCTCCGGAATACACTCGACCGTGAACAGTTGGATGCACTTCATGCCAGCCTCGAAATCTCTGGAAGAACAGGAAAGAATCCTTGATGCGAGCTCGAAAGTACAGTAGTAATTAGGAGCCAGAAATTGTACGGGTGCTCGAGAACGACGAAACTTTGAGGAGTTAAAGTTGCAACGGTATTCTCGTGAATTCGTTGTAAAGCAAAGTCCCTAGAATGGGAAAATAAATTGCTATACGCGGCAGGAGGACCGGAAGCAAGAGTTTCGACTCATCGAAAGTAATTTCGTTATTCCCGTTGGAAATGAATATTTCCTACGGAATCGAAACTTCTTTCTTTCACCATATAAAAAAAAAAGAAATAGATCCATATTGAATGATTTTTTTATTCTACAATCGTTAAAAGAGACAAAAAAAAAGATCTGAATTATTATCGAGAAACAAAATAAATTATTCGTCATTACATCGAATTAACGATAATAAACAAGTGGGATCAGGGATGTTACCGGTTTGTCGCCAGTGAAACAAAGTACGATAAAAGCGGCTTAACGGGTAGCTACGCGAATAGCGTCGCGACGCGTCGCGTCGGTGCTCTTTATTCCGCGCTCGTATTCCTCAACAGCGTTCATTTTAATGTCAGTAAAGGCAGCGAGTCTTCCTTACGACCGTCAATTTTCCCGCCGGAAAATAGAATACCTCGGGGCCAAATTAGCTGGCAGTACGTTTTCGAGCCTTTTCTCCCCCACTCTCTCTCTGTCCTGATAATAGAACGTGAATAGGATTTTAATATTTACTTTAAACGTGAACAAGTGAAAAGCAATCTCTACCGCGAAGAAAGTTAAACGAGTTCGAGAAACTTCTACATCTGAAAATAATTAGGAATGTGGTTAACGGCGTATTCAAAGGGCCATCGGGGGAAAATAGCTATAACGACGGAGCTTTCCCCGCGACATAACAATTTCATTATCGCGTTACTTGGCAAAAGAAAAGAAGAAGAATCCCGGGAAAAGAAACTCCAGATATCGGAAACGAGAGAATTTTCACTCGGCGACACCGTAATTATCCCGCTATTGCCTACCCCGAAGGATTTCGAACGGTTTCCCACTCCCGCCCCCCTCATTCCCGTTACTTTTTCTCAACGATCGAACTTTAAATATCAGAGGTGTCGGTGCGAATTGAAATTTCAGATTTCAATGGGATAGAGCAGTGAAAAGACTGCGAGAAACACGTACATAGATGTTGGTACAAAATTCGAAATGAAACGTTATGGAATTGAAAATAATTTGCGAACACCAATTGACGATTAATTAAGAACCTAGGATAAATAAGTGATATTTTTATTTTTTTTTTACGTGTGAAGACACGATTTTTACGAATATTACAAGCCAGTTTCACGAGCCTTTTAATACTATTTCAACAAATTACCGTGATATATAATTTCGCGTGCCTTATCCACATATCGTAGTTTGATTTACGAGCAGCCGCGGCAGTAATTTAAGTATATTCCGGCAACGGCATTAAAATTTCAAATTCCAAGCGGCGTTCGAGCGCGAGAAAATCACCAGAATGTATCTCGCGCTGCCACGAAAATTACCACCACGCAATGCGGAATTTAAGAACTAGTTATTAGCTGCGATTCTCGTAATTCACGAAAATCAAAATTTAGTGCCTTTTTTCACGCTTTCGTACCCTTTTTATAAATTTCATTCTCAAAATTCGATCGACGTTCGAAACAAAAGTGATTCCAATGAATTCAATTTGCATCGTATCGTCCCATCACAATTTCTAGTTAATTAAAATAATATTAATTTAACACTAGATTTACGGATGTTGATTATATACCTACTTTTACTGAAGTGTACTTTACTAATATACTAATATAATTTACTAAGTGTTTCGACAATAATATTAAAGAAAATAATATATATATTATTTATATTATTATTTTCGAAATACATACGTTGGTTTTTAGTTAAGTAATGAAACATATGTAAATGTTAATTTACACTTAGTAGAATATATATTTTCAAAATTTGATTACTATATATATTACTATATATACATTACTATATATACTATGTATAGTATATATAGTACTATATATAATATATATAGTAAGTAATTTGATTAATATATATATATAATTATATATATATATAATATAAAATATATATATAAAATATATATATATATATATAATATAAAATATATATATAAAAAATATATATATATTTTAGTAATATATACATATAGTAATCAAATTTTGAATGAGTCAAATTGGCTCGGTCCGTAAATCTAGTGTTAATTAAATCCTTCTCAATAAAGTAAACACGTTCGACCACACTTTTTTCATTCGAACGTTTAAATTACGCGGCCTGTCACGTTCGCCGTTGCATCCCGACGTCTAATTTGACTGTATTCCAAAAATCCCGAGGACGACCGCCGAAATCCTCCCGATACGAATCTCTCGTTTTACGTGAGCGTGAATACCATTTATTCGCCTAAAATCGTTCGATTTTGGAACGATGCCCTTTTACCTCCCGGCCCGTTCATTCTTAGCACGCATCGTCTATTACAGCCAGAGTCACGTTCGATAGCACACTCAACCGAGTCTATTCAAGATAAGGGCGGTTGATCAATTTTCCTCGTGGAATTCGCGCGACGCGAACTATGCGGTTCGACGGTAATTTTCAGTCGCCGAATCGCATTTCTGCGAGATCACCGCGCGAAAACCGCGAAACTGCGAAAACCGGAACGGAACACGGGCAATAAATTTTGAATCGCACGTTATATTAATGGAGAAAAATATTTTTCACGTCGTTGTAACGCGGAATGTTTTACCGCGAGGATTAAAGGGCAGATGGAAAATTTCGTTTGGCACACTTTCACGGGTAATTAAAATGGCGAGTTAATCGAATCACAATATCCTAGGGAAAAATATCAGGGATAAATGTAAAATGGAAAATTTATATTTATACTGGCTGATTAATTCTGGTTTTTCCACTGATTTTCGGGGAAAACGGATTTGAATTTATGAACACATATGAACATCCTGTTTCATATGTATACGATAAGATTTCTATTCCTTCTGTCAATTTGGATTGAAGTGTATTGGTGTCGATAGGGCTATTTTGTGATAAATCGTATTTATCAATAATACTTCAAAGGCTTCCAAATATTCCGACGATGTGTAAACTTCGGGTAACAAATTTCTGAATATTATATTCTGCAGTTCCTGCTCGGTAATTGAACCCAATTTAGTATGAAATTTCAAACCGAATTTCACAATGAGTTATAACAACCATGTAATATTGGAAGATTGGTATCAAGCTCATCAAACAATTATTAATATCTTGAAACCGGCATTTCGAAATTGAAACAGTGTCAAATTTTGTTCATGTAACGTTTTGCGGCCTGACGACATTATAAAAATGAAAATAATATACATATATGGTATGTATTATACATTATTAATGTAAAACAGTTACAAGATAAGCGGCAACTCGATATCCAAAAATTTGAAAAATCTTCGAAAGGAAAATATTTAAACGATTTAACAATAATTTATTAGATTTTAAATATTAAAATAACGAATGAACCAATTTTACAAAGAAAATATTAACGAAATTAAAGTGATAATGATAATGATTCTATTGATTCTACTTCATTTGTTATTTAATATAATAACTAATATGTGATGAGATTACCCTACTTAAATACAAATTTCCCAGATTTACATGCTCGAGTCCCAGCAATAAAAAATAACAGGACATTACAATCCAACGCAATAAAATTATTAAGTTTCCCGTTCACGAGTAACAATAACTAAAACTTCAAGTGTATCGCGCAAGTGTTATGCTAATGAAGAAACTTTCGAAAATTTATCCCGCGATTTAAGAACCAGAAAGAATTTCCTGCCTCCCGCCCCCACCCGAACTTCCAGCAAATTAGTACCCATTCTAATGAAATTTCTTCCAAACCTCCGAGCCATTTCCGAAACTTTACTTTCGATTAAAAAAAATAAAAAGTGAAAATCCACTTTTGCACCAATTAAGATAACTATGCAGCTCGATTACCTTTTTCTCCCGTAACGAAGAAAAGACGCTAATCGTCAAGATGTTATGAAAAAAAAAACCGGAAAATTAGCATTCTTGAAAAATCCGTCGGAATTATGCGGAAATCGAGTCTCCGTTTATCTCTCGTTTACCAGATTATACATTCACTGATCACACTTTCAAATGAATAACGGAAGCTTACGGGCATAGTTCCTGGAGTTTCTCTTTTTTCATCGCGATGCTCAAGTCGCTACTGTCTATCCTCTCGAGGGGCCTGACACACCTGTACAGCCTTTCGTGTCCGCACTCCTCGCTGCGACAACTGGCAAGCACTGAAAACACAAAAAAAACACATTCACAATCAAATTATTGGTTTTAATAATAAATGTAATTCGACATTTTTGACATTTTTTATATATTTTATATTTTTTATATTTTTGATCGTCGATCTGATCGATTTGTCACGATTTATTGGTTACACTTATATATGGTATTGAATAAATTAAGTTGTTAAATATTCGAATATCTTAACAACTTAATTTATTCAATACCATATGTATAAGTGTAATCAATAAATCGTGACAAATCGATCAGATCGACGATAAAAAATATCAAATATTCAAAATATTCGAATATCTTAACAACTTAATTTATTCAATGCCATGTGTATAAGTGTAATCAATAAATCGTGATAAATCGATCAGATCGACGATCAAAAATATCAAAAATATTCAAAAATGTCAAAAATGTTAAAAATGTGAAATATAAAAATCCAAGAAAGTTTCATTTTCTTATTTTATCTCCACGGCACTTTCAGAAATCAATTTCAACCTGTTCGCGATTTAATTGTCTCCGTCGAATATTAGAATGTATTAATTAGCAGGAAAATATCCTGCCGCCCTGGTTTTCCGCGTAGTTGAAAATCTACATAATAGAACGGTTCGTAAAACCTGTGCTTTTACGACGTGGTAAATTTTATTTATATCTCGCCGCAATGTTATTAAGAAATCCTGCCCGGGATTTAATCTATTGTTATACTCGATACTTATGCTTCGGTTTATTACTCGTCGCTCGGAAAGTTTTTAATTTCGCGAGTGTGCCCCGCATTTTCCACCTAATGTCGTGGTATACGTGTAATACACACATTCTGCCAGTGAAGATATGAGTTTCCATAAGTACTGATTTAAAAAAAGTATCCAATATCATTTGTTCGTTACGTTAATCCACGGAAATTTAACGTGAACCTTCCGACTCAATCAAGGGGAATATACTTGAGAAATAATTTTCATTCCCCCCTTTATTGTAATCCTCGTTCACTTTCGGGCCAACGAAATGAAAATACGAAAAGCTTCTATCGAGGGGAATTAAAAAACAAAACAATAAAAAGTCGAGAAAAACTGATAGAAGAGATGTGACCGGTTTTCGGAAGGTTTCGATTTGCTGCGAGTAAAGTGCCACTTCCGGATAATCTTCGTCACCGTCTCCCGAACGGAAGTTATCATTTTTCCCCCCGAATAGTCCAGGCGTCCGGGGGGAAAAGTCGATCTTGACCTCACCCCGATCGGAGTACAACGAGTTAATCGCATTTGCCGTTGATCGAACCGCTCACGTGCCGGGATTGTCAATGGAAAATAAAATTAATTTCTTTTTTTCGAGTACCAACGATATCAGGAAGCATTATCATCCATCGGAATCATATTTCGCAGAGAAAAAAGAACGTAAAATTGAACGAGACCCTCGAACTTAAAAATTGCAAAAATTTAAGAAACTATAAAAAAAAGTATATTATTATAATGAGTAGATACGTCAAGATGCACTCATACGAATTATACAGCTTATGTATTATTGTTTATCAAAAACAAATAGAAAATCGTTAAAAAACTTTGCACACGCAGTATGCGTTTAAAACACACACACACACACACATACGTGTAGGGGTTTATACATCCGAACGTGTTCCATTTCATTAGGCATTGAAAGCATTGATGGAAGACTAGAGAAGTATTCCATTACTTAAAATTAAAACGATATTCCGACATATCTAGCGCGGACCAGCAGAGAAACACATTCTCAATTACACCTCGAATCATTTCAATTTAACAGACGCCGTATATTAAAAACTCTTTGATCCGCTCGGCGCAATACCGCCGGTCCACACAGGCTTAATACTACTGCGGATATGTGTATCGAGCAGCTTTTATCATAGAATAACATCTATGTGTATAAACTTTAATTCCGTCGCTTCCAAAACTCTATGAAAATATATTATTATACTATTATCCTATCGTTAGTGAAATTTGATATTACATCAAATCGTTTACTATCAAACATGAATAATATCACGTTATCACATTGGTATTGAAATATATCATTACTACTATGATAACATGATATTAGTTAACATGATATTCTTGATAATAAATATCAAAAATATTATACTTTTGTAATTTCCCAAACGATTCCAATTAAACAAAAAACAAGCTTATACATAGATTATTATAAGTGGAAAATTAGAGGGAAATTTTCAATTCTCAGGAGTTTCCGGACATTTTTCCTAGTATCGTAACGAGTTACCCTAAACGAGATAATAAATCCATGTTAGTCAAGACATCGACTCGTTGACTAACGTCGGCAACGGTATAGATGTACTACTGGCCGCCGGAGCAGTGCCGGCTTAATCCACTTGAGCCACGTCTCGTCTTTTTGCGGAGATTAAGCCGGATTATGGGCAGACCGGCATGCCAGCCGCGGTAACGAGAATTTCGCTGTGTTACGTACACGCCGTCATACACACGTGTGACGGGCACGTTGTAATGAGTTCGAGAAAACGTGAACCCCCCGACTTATCGAACCGGGGTGGGAAAAAAAATTGTTTTTAATGATTTCACTTTTTGTTTTTTTTTTAATCCTAAATTGGTATTTTTTGGTTGATGATGAGTATACTTGATATGGAGTAAAATAAAGTGTTTGGTATTTAAAGAGAGATTTGAGTGAAATAAAAAGTGTATCCGTAGTTTGAGCGCGATTTGCAATTTTAAAATGAAGATATGATTTTTATTTAATAAAGCAGTGAATAAATTTTGTCAATTTGTTACAATTTATTTCAATTTTAAATAGTGTGAACGTAATTATAAGTACATATTGTGAAAACATGTAAATTTACATATTTGGGTGAGAAATAACTATTTGCATTTTGAATGACAAATTTTTGGAGCAAAGCTGGGATGAATATTAATCGGAGAATGTTTTAATGAAAATTACTGGTTATTGAAAGAAATTTATGTCAATGCACCTTCAATACGTGTGACGCGACGGGCGAATATTACATTGCACCACGGAATACACTTTTTTTTGGGGGAAAAAGAAAATCCCTTTTAACTCCGAAAGTATTTCAGGTATTCATGAGCATTCGTCTTTGTATTTTTATTAGTACATTCCATGTTGACAAATATTTTTTTAAAATACACCGAAATCCCGGCAAACGAATAAACGACAAATGGGGAAAAAATGTGAATTTTATTGGCACGAATAAAATGCTTTATAAACTGATTCTCCGCATTCGTAAACTAATGCGATACGGATATAGAAATATTTTGCAACGGATCAACGGATAGATATGATTTTTCGAACAATTAATCGTGATTTTCCGAAAAACCGATATAACACGGGGTATTTCCGACAAATTTACAATGGTCGATGTATCAGCTCACGGTTATTAAAAACGTTCGGTACAGTAATCAATCTGCTAATATTTTTCGACAATTATTTATCCACGGTATTTCACAACCAATACATACGTACATCTATACAACACACCGTCAATCGAAAACGACCAATCTCCATTGATCCCAACAACACAGCATTCAATAAAACATTACTTACTCGCCGACAAACAGAAAAGTAAGGCGAGCAGGGAAATCAAGATATAAAAATTCAACAAATGAAACCGAACTTATCGAGTTCGGGTAAAATATGACTTGATTTACTTTTAACTGGCTGTTCCGCCCGATCCAATCTGCCCGCGAGCACCGCGAGGGTAAAAAAAAGGAGAAAAAAAAAGAGGGAAAGCGGTAGAAAAAGTGGAGGAAAATCGCGGAGAGCAGGGAAAACGCGTTCACCTGTTCCCGTTGGCCAAACAAAACACCATTAAATCCGAATCAACTTCCTAATTTGAACGAATGGTTTTTTGCCCGGCGCAACCCACGGGCCACCCGGGATAATACCCAGGCTCGTTCGTCATCATTAACCATTCCGGAAATGCGTTTCCTGTGTTTTGTACCCGTGACCACCGAATTTTCGCCGACGTTCTTGTTGCGCCGGGTAGCGTCTTGTTACCGCGACGCGACTAGAAAAACAGCTACCTCGTAACCAACGGCCGAATAAACTTCTATTGGAATAATTAAAATGTGTAGCAGGGTTGCAAATACCAACAACGGTGGATAGTTGTTCATCCAGGGGGAAAGAGAAAGAAAGAGAGAAAGAAGTACAAACGAGTTATAAATGATAATTGTGCCCATAACTATGGAAGTGGTCTAAGTCAATTTTTAAAAAATTTTGGATATTACGTTTTTTAAAGGTTTTGAAACATTTATTAACAAATTATCAAGACTTTAATTTTTTCTGAAATATTGACTTAGACCACTTTCATAATTAGGGGCACAATTAACACTTACTGTTAGATATAGGTAACACTGAGTTTATATCTATAGTATATGGTCTAAGTCAATTTTTAAAAAATGTTGGATATTACGTTTTTAAAGGTTTTAAAACATTTATTAAAAAATTATCAAGCTTTTAATTTTTGTTGGAAAATTCTCTTACACCACTTTCATAAATATGGGCACAATTAACACATACTGTTAGATATAGGTAACACTGAGTTTATATCTATAGTATATGTATAAGACAGTCACTAGATTACTGTAACATCCATACTGCGACATCTCTACAATTATCATATAGTTAATAGACTCCTAGACTGGAGCTTTATACATCCTATAATAGTTCAAAAAGTGTAAGTTAGACGTAATCAGACCTTAAGACTGTACGTACTAAGATTGTTATAATAAACAAGTGTTATATTCAGTAGAATAAACACATCTTCTACACCCAACAAATCACTCTGCTAACACATACAACGAGACGATACGTGTTTTTCAATATTTCGCTTTTCCGATTAAATATCCTTCTATTAATTACCCTTCGCCCCAAGTTTTATTTCTTGTTACGGTAATTACGCGACGCGGTTATCCGACGTTCTTCCATTTGAATAAAAAGCACGCACACAATTGCCGCAGAATGCTTCCATTCGTTGGCTAGCACCGTAAGAACCAGATCCGGCGACGTATCGTATTGTATACAACACGCAGGACGGCGCTATTCAACGGGGGCAAAAAGCACAGGCGACGTACCGTGGAGAGATACGATTCGTCGAAAGTAAATTCCATTCTGACTTGGCCACACGAGAGGTTCCTTTCAAAAAACGACCGTGTAATGCATGAAATGTGTCCCCTATCATTTTCTCGTTTTCGATCCGCCGAGAAAAGGAGCCAGTGTCGCGAGATTCAATGGAAATTCTATTCCCCTCTATTTCCCGCGGAAATAATTATCATCCCTGAATATTATTGAGAATGATATACTTTATTGTGATGACGAAATTCTGAAATTGTATCACGCGTCTGATCATTTGCTCAAATAATTTTTCACTCGACGTATGAAACATATTGACAAAAATTTAAATATTTAAATATTTGTTTGGAACACCTGTAAACGGGATTCGTGGTGAACGTTGACCGTTTCAATTAAATAAGAATCCAGTTTAAAGGGGCTACTGGTACGAACGTGGTCGACCGCTCGATTTTATTCGTATCGTCCAGAAATTTACTTAATTTCCTCTAATGGATTTCTCGATTCGTTTTTTCCTTCGAGTGTTTTTTTTTCCCCGGGTTCTTTATCCAAGCAACGAAAGGAAATACATTCCGCTCGAGTGTCCCCTCGTTAAGGCGTTAAATCGGTTAATTGTTTAACTGCCTACTCTTAATTGACTACTCCAATCAATTTTTCATCCCTGATCTTTTCATCCCTCTCCGCTCGTTCGCCATAAGTGTGTCTTCGAAATTTCACCCTCTAATTTCCATCTAACATTTCGCTCGTTATGAGAACTCGATAGCGTTGAATTTTACTCACTTAGGCGAAAATTCCGGCGAACGAGCCGAAAACTACGGCGATCGCAGAAAGAGAATTAATTGATCGCGGTCCGCCAGCGTGGCCGATTAACGACCCATCACTTAATCGATTTGGATGGTTAATCGGTTAACCACGTGGCACTAGATCCCCACTATTCCACGCCAAACGTAATTACACACACACACGGGCACTTACGACCACGTATCGGTTCGACATTGTGTACATGTATACGTGAAATTCCCAGCAGTATTTAAATCCGACCACGAAATCTGCCGGATAGAGGTGGTTCGTTAATAACGATCGTTATCGTAAAATTTCATTTGAGATGAATAAATTAACTAATGAAAAACACACGGAATAGAAGCGATCAATCGATGTTTCTTCTTTCCCTTTGAAAAGAGACGCTTTAAATTTATTTCTTTAATTAACACTAGAACGACCGAGGATTATAATTGGATAAATTGAAAAACATTGGATAAATATGTTTGAAACAAAGAAATAAAGAGGGATAGTAAATTGATCAGTTTAATTATTTACATATAGAAATATGGTTATAACGAATTTTGGAAAATCAATGTTTTAAATTTAAGCGGTTCTTATAAGAATTTCGGAGCCAGTCATTTTGACTGCCTTGGTCATTCTACTGTTAAATCCTGTAATCTACTGATCAACTGAAAAATAGTTTAATTACACAACAGTTGGACATTTCGGTGGAATTACATTTCGCGTTAAATACTGCCCAAGGTTTTCATCGGTTTCATCTAGAACACCGTGGAATACGCTAGCATTATCCACTCGTAGCTCTAAATTGAATTTTCAATTTCACCACGTTCGCGTGCGAAACAGTTCTACGGTTTAAGCAAATAATTCGTTCGATTCATTTTAGAGAAAAATTCGCTCTGTAAATATTTCTACGCCCCGAAACGACCGGGTTTAACATAAAACACTTTTGCGATCGCCGTCGGAATATTTCCAATTTTCCCGCGGTAAATTTCCGAGCGAAAATACGTACATCCCCGGGCACTCTGTCCGTCACTTTCCTTTTTCTACGCGGAATATATCAACGTCGTCTGTGAAACGTTTCCGCGTTTTCGACGTCGGACGCAGCGTCGCCCGTCAAACGGTGACACGCGTGTGGGTGACGTGCTCGAAGACACGCACACACAGACAGAGGCGAACGGTCATTGTGCCAGTGTAAACTCGAAAGACAGATCGGTCGGTCCAAACGGATTATTTTCCCCCTCGATTCTCCGTCCAATGGATGATTTCCCACGGACTAATTCGATTTCCGACTTCGACGCACGTTTCTCGTTAAATACCAGCGATTTAGTGCCGCGGGTTATTTCCGCGACGGAATTTTTTATTTCCGCGTTTCTGACGTCGATTGCTGTTAACGTTTCGTCCGCCGTTTGTGTGTGTGGGTGGTACATAGCGACGAAAATTTGAATGGGGGGAGCAATACATTTTTCTAACAGGTGATTAACACGTTAGGTGGTGGGAGTGTCACTGATGACCGTGTAGTAGTAGTAGTAGTAGTGCTGATAAAAAAGGGGGAAATTGTCAAGCAAAGTTTATAATTTCTAAATCAATATTAGAACACTGATAGCTGATCGCTAGTATGAATACACTAAATATAATAAACTTATTATAATAATTTTATAGTGTTTAGTATAATAATTTTATTATACTTATATCGATAATTTCGTTCCAATACTAGAGACAATGCTACCAAAATACACTCGATACTCAGTATACAATATCAATAAGCAATCTTCAAAAAATGTAATAACATGACTGATTAATTTTTGAAATAATTCTTACACCGATCGTAATTATCATTAATTAATATTATTAATAAACCTTCGATCGTTAAGCGTTGTCAATCGAAAGTCTATGGACAAGCCTCCGGTAGATAAAGTGTTACGATGAACACAGGAAAACAAGTGTTGGTCAAATTACCCGAGGCATTCCTCGTTACATATACCTTCGGTCCGCCCTTTATTCAACCAAACGTCCCTAATTCCTCAGTTTCCCTTTGAAGTCTAGCTTAACCGCCGCTCGACAGTGGCGGTCGCCTTAGAATCCTGAGGATCCTTTTCACTCGTTATTTTAATGATCGTTGCCGGATACCTCGCCTCGTCTCACGATGGTCGAAATTAATGTTTGCCGAGGTCTGATATTTCCTCGAGGAGATAAAAAAAAAATTGATAGGAAACGATGGAAGAAGCAGAGCGGAAATAAAAGCGGAAACCCGAACACTCGGGCCGAAGGGAGAAAGGAAAAAAAAGTGAAAGTCGAAAGAGTATTTGTCGAATCACGAGTTTTGCCCTGTACGAAAAAAAAAAATCCCACCCTCTCGAATTCTCCTTTCCTCGGCACTCTATAACTTCTATCGATGTCATTAATCGACCTATCCGCTCGCTATCTCTCCACCGGCCGACGACGCACACTCGGCGTCGCGACGCTCGTCGAAGGACAAAATCGATTCTCGTTCGGCGTCGCGACGCCCGAGAAGAATGAACCCCGTGATAGCGAAAACTTCGAAAAGACTCGTTTTCATGACACGCGGCTTCGTGGAAGCCTTCGAGTACCCATTATGATAGAAATTATATTATATTTCTCGGGAACCATTGCGACAGTCGTGCCTCGACGGTTCGCTTTGTATTTACCGTCCTTTTTTAGAATTTTACTGCGACAGAAGTGTAACGAAAACCATTCGGACCGCGTCGAATTTCGCGCGAATGAACGAAAAGAATGACAGGGAAGGGGGTTGCAATCGATGGACGAAATAAAAAAAAACAATAGCCCGAAATTCGCGAAAAATTATGCTCATAATTATGAAAGTGGTCTAAGTCAATATTTCAAAAAAAGAATGAAAGTCTTCATAATTTGTAAATTAATTCAAAACCTTTAAAAAACGTAATATCAAAATTTTTTAAAAATTGACTTAGTCCATATACTATAGATATAAACTCAGTGTTACCTATATCTAACAGTATGTGTTAATTGTGCCCATAACTATGAAAGTGGTCCAAGTCAATATTTCAGCAAAAATTCAAATCTTGATAATTTGCAAATTAATGTTTCAAAACCTTTAAAAACGTAATATCCAAAATTGTTTAAAAATTGACAGACCACTTTCATAATTATGGGTACTATTATATATACACGATTCGATATTCGCTCGTCCGCTAATTTGAATAACTTCCCGCGGTTCGAATGTTCGAAACACAGGAGAGTTCTTTCCTTTTCGACGTGTTTCATCGAATTCGACGCCATTTACGGCGATTACGAAGGAGCCAAAATTACTGGTCGCATTATGCGACCGAGCATTAGTTAATTCCTGCCCGTTGCAGGTATGCGACATGCATTTCGAAACTGCCGCACGACCCTCGCGTGACGGGGTTGCGAAAAGTTTCGCGAAAGAAGTTCGTGTGACGTGATACGGCGAAATAAATAAACGTGGAAGGGGGAGAGTTAAGTTTTTTTTTTTTAATTTTTTAAGTGTAGAGGATATGTAGTGTATGAAAGCGATGGATCGTGAGTTGAAGTTTGAAGAACTGATATACTTTGTTAATGAGGCAGTTAATACGACGGCTTATTTAAATACGAGACAAGCCGGTTTCGTTGGTTTATATTTAGCAAAAACTGGAGGAACAGCGATAGTAACCTTTAAGATTGATGTCACACCCGGGAATTAAACGGTTTTTTTTTTGCGATTAATCGCATTTCATGATCGATCCGATTCATTAATGTCTGAGATAAATAAAATAATAATAAGACATGTACAATTGAAACAGTTAAAAAAAAGTGTGATTAATTAATCAAATGAAAACAGATTTTTACCTGACAGATACATTAATTAAATCCTATTTTCAATTTACAGCCATCGCAAAACTCACAGAATTATTGCTTGTGAAATAAGACTCTGAATATTATAAAAAAGTAATATTATAATAATTAGGCATACCAAATATTTATTTCAAATTTCATTTTTCCCACTTCACCACTCATTTGCCATAGAAATATGTATTTTCATAAACACAAGCGGTCTGAAAATCAAACGTTATATTTTTCGAACGTAATCCAGGCACGTAATTACTGCTATTACCGGTATATACACACTCGGATCGATCGTACGCACCAATTGGTTTACGAATACGATTGTCGAGTGCCGGCTAGGGCCGACCTGGTCGGCTGTGTGCTAAAGACAAAGCGGGTAAACCAACGAGAGTAATTTCGCGTAGTACACACAAGCTGTGTAAGGACATATAACTTCGAATTGGCCGATTCGCCGTCGACAATGGTGTATCTTCCCCTTTAAAAGCCACCATAAACGGAGCTACTATTCCGAGGTGAAGTCGAGTTGTTGTCCCTAAACTGTGTTCAGTAAACTAACTACGCGCAAGTTTCACTCTTTATTGGAATCGATTTAAATTCGAAGAAATGTTGGAAAATTTAGAAATTCAAAATTAGACACTTGTTATAAATTTTTGGAATTTTAAGGAACCGCAGGTGGTTGTTTATCAGAGAGAATATCAGGGAAAATTAAGAATGATTAGCACTACACTTTTCACGATTATCAAACAAACATATATTTTTTAATAGAAATATAAAAAATTGACTTTTGTTTACCACTGCCCATACCAAATGAAAGAAAATAATAAACCATGTATATTTACTATAATCAAAATTAATTATTTTAAATACAAAATTAAATTTTGTCCCCTTCTTAATTAATAATCCTTTCATTTCAATAAATACATAATTAGCGAATGAATTTCTACATAAATTCTTGACCGGTTTACTGTTAATAAACGTACACACGTAAATTAAAATGCCTAGTCTGCGGTTCAAACAGGAACAAGTGTCCCCTTTTTTCATACTATTTTTTTTTTCTCCGTATCATTCCTAGGTCGACCGAGCATGATTCCTTTTTTTCACAACGTCGCCCAATGTACAGTCGTCAAGGGAATCCTGAATTCGCAACCGGAGGTACCGGTACGGCTTGTTCTCCACTTTGAATCTACTCCGCGGCCGATCGAGTTTCTTCCTCTAGCGGTATCACTTACGCGAAAAATGCTTTGCATTATCTCTTAAAAATATAGTGACGTCTACGACCGTATCGTGATGTAACTCTACTCCCCGAGCCAGTGGTGCTCACGCCTTCGCCGAACACCCACGTTTATGGGGGAGGATCGATTCGCGTATCGATATATCAAAGTCAATTTTATGAATAATAATTTCCGTCGAATTGCGAGCAGAAATATGTCACGGTGGATAATATCTCGATGGGAATTGAATATTGGGACTAAGGGCCTAGAATCTGTCATAATTATGTAATGAGTTTGGATTTGTCAAATTGAGTGCGTTGAAATTTTATTTTAAAAAATTTGGGACTAGAAAATTTGTATGCAAACAGTTTAGATTTGTCAAATTGAAGCGTTGACATTTGTTATTAGACAAATTTGAGACTAGACAATTGATATGCAAACAGTTTAGATTTATTAAATTGAAGAACTGAAATTTGATTTTAGAAAATTTGGGACTAGAAAATTTGTATGCAAACAGTTTAGAATTGTCAACTTGAAGCGTTGAAATTTGATTTTAGAAAATTTGGGGGCAGAAAATTTATATGCAAATAGTTTAGATTTGTCAAATTGAAGCACTGAAATTTTATTTTAAAAAATTTGGGACTAGAAAATTTGTATGCAAACAGTTTAGATTTGTCAAATTGAAGCGTTGAAATTTGATTTTAGAAAATTTGTGGCAGAAAATTTATAGGTTGTGGAATGTTGGGACGATCGGTGTAACTGTTACTGATTTTTGTTAACCAATGACAATGTATTTCTTTAATTATATAAATTATAGAAAAGAGATTCCCTAGAATGTAAGTACTTAAATATATCTATGATCGAAACCAAATAAAATCAATTATTAATAATTATATATTTCACAATTACATTTACGTAATTGTTTATCAAGTACAGAATATAACTAACAAACGTAACGTTCAGATAAGAACAAAAGAAATGCATCTTTTACCTAACGAAAATAACATTGAAAACTACAGCATCGAATGCAGAATTGTTAATAAAATCTTTCCAAACGATCCTTCGACTATCTCCGGTAGATTTAAGTATTCACCGATCTTCAACGACAAAAGATTCTTCCCTGGAACCATCAAGGGGGACAACTTCTAAATGTATGTACAACAAGCCGACAAGGAAACCTCGATCGATATACACTTGAACATTTCTGCCGTTCTGTGAAATAATTATACACCACTTCCGAAGTTGTCGGACCTGTCGATGGAAGCCAGATGATAATTCGTTACAATGTAATCGGTACAAACAAATCCGCAACTTTTCCTTTGCACATTTCTCCGGGGCCAGCAGAATCTGGTAAAGCGGATGTTTTATCAAGAACAGCAACTGGGCTCTCGCTAATTGGTCGAATCTTCCTTCCGCCGACAAATTTTCCGTCTGTGCCGAATACTCTTTGCCAGCTACCATTTTCCACGGCAAGAAATAACAGCCGCAGCTCGCAGTCAATTAATTACCTGAGCCTATTGAACGGCGCCGTCAAATGACAAGGTGTTTATGGGTAATATATTTGGGAAATCAAATTCTAAGATAACGAACGTATTGAGAATAATGTATTGGAATGTAAGAAAATTGCAGGAAATATTTTTGGGGAGATCTGTTTTGAAAATGAAGTTTTGTTTCACGTTGTAGTGGATACTCGAACACTTGGAATTATGTTACATAATTTTAATATTAACACAAACATCTCTTGAGATGTTTCAAGGAATTTTTGAAAGTTGCAGATTTGCGAAATTAGGACCGAAAATGTTAAGTTGTATTATTTCCAAATTTTTCGCGCACCTTTGCACACGTGTTATAAACTTCATGAAATTTCCGTCGCGAAGCTATGCAGTTTCTCGTTCAGAAATGTTAATTTCTGGTAATTTCGTCGAAAACCGACGTGTTTGAAAATTAATATCTCCGGCGCGGTTCGTTCCAAATCGAGTTAAATTTTCAGGATACGTATGTATGTACGCACAAACAACGTGACGGGCTTTCGAAAACGGATAATTCAGATTTTTGTTTCAAGGCGACGTAAATAATTTGAAAACATTTCGCTGAAATTTCGATAATTCCAATTATATTCCCAAATTCGTCGAGGCGTGTCAAAAAGCAGACTATTTCTCGCGAATATCACGCAAAAGTGAGTTCTGATCGATACGTTCGGTAAAAGTTAAAAAAAAATGTTCGAACACAGTTAGAAGAAAGGCGGTATAAATTAAATCACACCTGGATGTATTTGCCTATCTATGTGAACCAGAAAACCAACATTTTCTGTAGTATTCCGCATAACGAAACAGCTTTGAATCACGTTCCGTGCAAATTTCGTTATACACACTTGCACCGACTAAATTTCATTCTATTGAGGAAAAGTTTAACACTAAAACCACCGACAGGTTTTTCCTGTATTTCTATAAATACTAAACGCGTGCGGTCCAAATTAAAGTGGTAGCTAGAAAACAAATTACATAAATAAAACGTATTTCTGTCACAATAAATTCCAAAGAACCGCCCCGCTTGATTTCGATAAATCTGAAACCAGTCGTTTGTCCGATCACATTTTTCTAGTGTTAAAAGAATATCGTTGAATACTGTCAGTTCTATAAAAAAGTATTTACATTTTGATTAATATATTATTCACATATTACACGATTTCCTAGGTCGGCAAAAATGGAAGGTTAATATTAAAACATCTACGTATAAACGATGCACGTGGGAGTAAATAAAATACGTTGCTAAGCATAGCAATGGAAAACATGTTTTAATCAAAAGCTAATGAATTATTTCGTTTCGCCGGGAAATAGCAAACCATGGGGTAAACTTCAATCGCCGGCTGAAATAAACCGTTTGTTTAACTAACGAGAGATCAGGCTGGCTATTTCTTATGTGAACCGCTATACTAACGTAAATGTTAAATCATACTGATTATTAATCGCGTCCCGAGCTAAATTTCGTCCGCTTCGATTACACGTGCGGCGAATAAATTCCCAGGCGGAACTTTCAACGCGAGAATTTCTTTGAGTATGCGCATTTTGTTATTCTAAACAGGCCGTAAAAACGGACAAGGAAATCAGTGCTGAACTTCAACTGTACTATCGTATCGATTGACCGGCGTTTAAAAATAAGTGACGTGGAGAACGAGTAATTACGTCAGTAATTTCCTGTCCCGTTTCGCGAAGCAGGTTTCATTCCCATTTCGTGCGACGTGGATAAAGAAATTAACGCGTGATAGAAAAGCACGTAACGTTCAGTTTTCATTCAGTGAACAATGACGATTGCACAAGTGTGTGTGTGTGTCAAACAACCCTATCGACGTTATCATTAACCCCCTTCCTGTAATTTTAATTTATTAATTTTTATAGGGACGGAATCTTAGAAATTAAAATTGTTCACGTTGCCCAGAAATGTTATTCTCATCAAATTTGAGAGACTAGATTTATTTTAATTATTCGAAAATGTATGGTACGTAAAACGAACAAAAAGAAATAAAAAGTAATTTAAGTCAAGAATGTGACTTCCGTTGATGAAGGTACTAGCTGTATTAAATACGTGGGTTCAATGTAAACCGCTGTGCTTCGAGTAATTATAATTTTTCGAGGCGCTATAAAAAATCTCCCACTATGCATATTTAAATAATTAAAAAAACTCGGATACTCGTGAGCCCATCATACCTCGCAGACTTAAAAGAATTAAACGCGACGGTTGGTAAATACCGAAAATCGCGTGGATTATACATTTATCATTATTAAAAGCATACTGAAAATTACCAGAATCTCTTAACATAATTAATTATGACATTTACAAAAGAAAAACCCGGAAAATCACTGTGCAGAAAAATTAGAAAAATCTCAAAGGTTCTGCTTCAATAAATGATCGATGATAACACTGAACGAACTCGCCCTTTGCAACCCTTGGCAAGCATAAACTCAACCGTACGAAGGCGACCGCACAAGTATGATTAGGCGAGTTGCCAGAATTCATTGGGGCTTTGATTCACGCTCTTTTTTTCACCGTCGATCCGCCGTCGACGGTCAGTGACGAATATTTATACTTGCATTCCCTCCCCCACAACTGGCCCAGTCTTTATCCGTGTGGAATATTGGCCAAGTACGCCAACCGTGTAGGTCTGCCTTTAATTCTACATGTATACATACATACATACATACAACTATATTATATAACGACCCTGCGTGTAACGGTGTACGCTCATTTTTTGCCGCGAGAATTTGCATATTCATTCAAAGTGTGCGCGTTGAAATTCGGAGACCTTTCGGAATACTTTTCCAGATTCTCCCACACACACCTACGTTCGTATGTGTTCCCTCACACGTACGTACATACCCAGTAAATCCTTACGATTGCTTTTAACACTAAAACTACCGAAGATTAATTTCGTTTATATAAAAACGTTAGATGAATATGTTTCTAAACAGGGAATCAGGGAGGGGTGTTAATTAATCCATTTAATTATGTAGATTTAGGGACGTAGTTATAAAGAATCTCGAAAAACGCCCTGTTATAAACTATTGTGACTTTTATAAGGTACTAGCGGAGCGACCCGTGGCGTTGCCCACGTTGACCTGTAGTTACGTGTGCAATTTTTTCGAAAACAGTCTTGTTTCCCATAGACTTACATGTAAATTGTAACTCAAAAACTAAAAGAGTTAGGAAGTTGAAATTTTGTAAGGAAGTTACTCTCCAATAAACTAAGAAACCTACAGAATTTCAGCCTTGTAGCTCGGTGCGATCACGGTTAAATTTGGAGTTTTTATGGACAGACAAACAGACATACATTCATTTTTATATACAGGGTGTAACAAAAATTCTGGGACACTTTAGGTTTATGGATAGAACGCATAAAACTAAGAAAAAAAAGTCCTATAAGTTGTGGGCGCAATCCACCCCCTATCGAGATACAACCCCTTTTGTAAAAATTTTTTAAAAAATCATATATCCGAAATGGTACGTCGTAGAAGACCCGTTTTGATTGCAATATAACCGGAGAAGATCAAAAATAATAGAAAAAAATATAATTGCTGCGATTATTGCTGTTAAATAGCATTTATTCTTGTTTAATCCAAACAACGTCGATTACCTATATCGTAGCAGGTTTGAAAAAACTTGGTTTGTTAAATCTTCCTTTGCGTAGATAGTGATATTTTTTCGTAAACTTTAGTCTCTTCTGGTTACATTGCAATCAAAATCGGTTCTCTACGACGTACCATTCCGGAGATATGATTTTTTAAAAATTATTTACAGAGGGGGTTGTACAACTTATAAGACTTTCTTTTCTTATTTTTATGCGTTCTATCCATAAACCTAAAGTGTCCCAGAATTTTTGTTACACCCTGTATATATAAATTAGGAATCAGTCACTTTGACTGTCTTAAGGTATTAGGAATCAGTCACTTTGACTGTCTTGGTAGTTCCAGTGTTAAAGGTCTACCGAAGCACTTCGCGAACATCCACGGTTCGTCTATGCGTCGTATTAGCAGCCGAAGATGGCCTTCGACACTGTTATGAGACAAACGCGACAGAAATGTACTGGTATCCCGTTCATACGTAACCGCGACTGACACGTAACCCCGTGCATCTGTGTATGTATTTACGTACGTACATGTGACGCGTGGAACCCTGGCGCAAACATTCTTACATGCGTGTAACGTGATAAGAATGAGCTCTAATTCGTTGCCGCAGACGCGATAGATGTATGAACAAACTGGAGCGCGAATGGAGTGCTCTGTCCGCGAAAGATAAAGACGGGAAAACGTAACATTGGCGTAGCCAACCGTCATCCCATATTTAAAATGACCGACATGAAAAATGTACGCGTAAACATTCCGATTGCCCCGCGAAATTCCTCGATCCCACCCTGTACACATACATATACACATCCATCATGTACACATATATACATATACACAAATACATTGTACATTTTTGATAAAAACTTCAATTTAAAAAATTTTTAAAAATTTACTTTTAAATCCACCTTCAAACAATTATTAAAAATTTGTATTCAGGTATACATATACACATATATCATATATGTATATGATACATATAGACAAATATACATATACAAATATACATATACACAAATACACATATACACATTTATACATGTACACATTTATACATATACACAAATATACATATACACATATACACCCGGAGTATACGTATACATACATGCACATACATAGATATACATATACAAACGGAGACATTTCGAAACGATTAAAATGCGACCGTTGAAACCCGTTTTCCCCCGGAATCGCGGCGCGTGTTACGATTCCGAAACCGCGTCACGTTGTCAGGGATTATGCAAATGCCGGAAAAACGCTGGTTCAGCCGCGGAGGGGAGGGGAAGGGGGGGTAGGCAAGTGCATACATAACATCAGTGGTGGGGTTACGGGAACCAGGAAAATCCGGCGGAAAAGAAACGGAAAGCAACGAAAACCGACGGGGACATGCGTAAATTCGCTCACACATACACATACCAATACACACACACATATACACACGTCATACTTCGCACACCGTGTCACTTTCTCACCGTTCACGCGTGTGCGTTCACAAAGTTGTCCGCAAGGCCAGACCACGAGATGCCTTCCGATTGGTCGTGCCGGCATCGTACGATGGTCCCGTCTCGTTATAAATAAGATCCGTCCCCCCCACCCCTCCCTCGCCCCCTCCCCATCACCTTACTCTTTCCCTGTTATCACCCCTTTGCCCCGCCGACGCCGCCGATCGCTGCGTCAGCCGCGTACATTAACTACTGGCCACACGCACATTGACGCGCGTGTGGAAGAAGAAAAAAAAAAGAAAAAATGGCAGAGAGAGAGAGAGAGAGGGAGAGAGAGACGTGGAAAAACGTGGCGAGAGGCACACGCAGCCAATGTGCGTGCGTTATGAACGGTGGCCACGTTGCGGGCCAGACGATAAGACCGTGAAAGTGTATCGGGTTAATGAAACTTTCTAGCCGTCATCGTTGGCGGCTCGTCTGATCATTATGATACCCGCGGCAGGGATATAGAGTGATTACAGACCGCCGTGTGTGGGTGGCCGTTGGTCTGCCGATCGACGATGTTTACGTTTTTGTCGGTAATTCGAAACCGCGGTTGACAATTTGGGAATTTTTTTGCGTGGCGAAGAAAAATATTATGTAATGACGGTGGTTCGTTTGAGGGAGACAGGAAGGTTAAATGTATTTGGTATAAATCGAAATTTTGATAACGGTGTTATTGACGAGGGTGTGGTTTTAAATATGTAGTGGTGTTAATTGGATTTTATTTGGGAGCTATGTTTTATTTGATATGTCTGTTATAAGCATGGTTTTTGATAGCGTTACTGTTGATGGAAGTGTGATGTTATACATATAGCCTTTGCAATTAGTTTAAATTTAGAATTTTTATTTATATTTTTGTCGTGCCATTGTTTTAAATAAAAGTATCGATAAAAGTGTTTCATTCTTCCCGCAGACGTTAGAGATGGACGCGAATTACGTAATCGAGAAAATGGCACGTCCACTCATCCTCCATGCGACGAGAAAGTTTATTAAATTATTGACAGCTTTGTGTTATCAATCCACTGGCTCTATTATCATCCGTGACACACCGGGTCCGTAATTGCCATCGATTTTCCGCGATGAAAAACAATTAAACTCAATTTCTCTCGCGATGGGCGATTTGTAATTAATATGGACTCCGTTGTTTATATTTCGTCAGATTTGCGGCACGATCACAATGGGGAGGTGGAGGGGGGCAACTTCGACAGTGATAACGACGGGCAACGTTATTTATCTACCAGCACGTAATGCGATCGCGATAAGCTAGTTGCGGAAGGATGTTAATGTAATCTAAGCGCCGGTGTTAACAGATCGCGCGGGCAAATCCTACTTATCGAACCAATGAACGCGACAGACGTCGACATTTGCATCAATTAACCGGGGGCTAATTGATACCGATTAGGTCACTGGAATGGCCGACCTTTTTTTTCTTTTGCATCCATTTGAAAATATTAATTGCCCGTGGTGATCCCTGCGTTCCATCGTACATTCGTTTGTACCTCCAATTGGCAAAGGGCAACGGACTTGGTGAAATCACCAATTAACCCGCGTTTTAATGAAATTAGAAAAAAAAACGACGTCAAACCGACGCGGAGGCATCCGCGAAAAAAACACAGATAAAAACGTCGCGTCTTGTTGTACGTACAACGATAATTCGAGAATCTATTGAATAATGAAATTATTTACGTACCAACGGTCCCGTTATCTTTCCGCTAGTCTAGACAGAGCGTAGTCAACAGTCGTTGATAAGAAAATTAATTTTTCGCGATGACCGACGACGTAATTGGACAGTTACTGGATCAAATATGACAACTTCGATTACAAGGGGACATCAAAAACCAATTCAAGTAAGTACAAAAAAAGAAATGTAAAATATTAAAGGTTTCTATCAAGTCGTGTTTGGAATAAATTAATGCAAAACTGATAAGTACTTGAATATTATCGAATCGAGGCGAACGCTTCTTTGATATTTCGTTTGTTATTTGGTTAACAAAGTAATTCCAACGATTGCAGTTTAAAAATGATAATTCGCTCGCGATGTACATATTAAATTATTCCAAATTCCCCGAGTGGGAATTCTTATTAATAATATAAACGATAATGTCAAGGATCGTATAATAGACAGCTTACAAACGGAGCATCAAGGACGTTGTTTATCAGTTGAACAAACATCGTCGATGGGGTCGTGAAAGTGCATTAGGTTAATGAAATCTGTTAATGATGTCGTAACGATTCGACAGGGACCCTAGACGTCCCGTAGATCCACTCTGTAAATTTTCCATTAATATTTTCCCAAACGAACGAAACACGAATATCCATCCAACGGAATGTTATCGAAAGTTTGGAAAAAACTGTAAGTACGGCAATGATCGTTGGACATAAAACCGTAACAGCAATTAACAACGACGATATATCTTTTTGCAACTGGACGAAATGTTGTTTAATTCTCCAATTTAACGACGTACAAATTGTTCGTTTAATTTTCCTCGAGCAGTTTACAACCTCGGCCGGTTTTTACGCGAAATGTCGCCGATATTACGTTTACATTTATGAATACGCTCATTATGCAAACGCCTCTAAACGAATATGCTAATTTTAAGGGTATGAACCTCTACTGATTTATCACGCGTTGAGAGGACACATATTTATTAATATCCCCGTGGTTCGTAGGGAATAAAACAGAAAAGCGAATTATAACTTGCTACCTGCGTAACAAAAGATCCATTATTTTAAATAGGGGAACGATGAAAACATGTTCACCGAAATTCAGCGAACTCGTCCGAAAAACACGGAAAATTCGAACAATGAATTCGCGCGAAAAGTTCGTCAAGTTAAAATATCACACACACACACACGACACGAAACACGTACACGTTTATTTAACTCGTCCTACTTTCAATATATTATGATAATATATAGGGTATTGAATTAGCAAATTTTTGGTGGTCACAAACATAATTATACAAATGTAGAAAAGCTTGAAAAAATACTACAAATAAAATTTATTTGTTAACTTTGGTAAACGATACCACTTAAATTATAAATGGCAATGGAAATAACTTCATATAATTTAAGCTCGGCAGTGAACGTGTTAAACAGGGAAGACAACGTAATTCTATCAACGCGTTCTACATTCTGCATACTTCGAATTTAATGGAATTTTGAATGATAATCGACGACACAGCGTCGAAACGACAACTTCCACGCCGATAATTCACAGAGTTAGGCGAGCGATTGCATCAATCTGCGTAAACTGTTCAAGCTTTATGACGTAATGTTCAATTCCCAAAGAATAGTTGTTCACGAACATCGACCCTCCCATCGTACACACACACACACACACACATATACATACAAAGTAATGATACAACGTTATTTAAACGCCACGGCGGCAAAACACTTTGTACGTCATTAATCTAAATACGCCGCGCATTGTAAATACAATTGTAATTGCGGGGGGAAAAGAAGTGAATTGTGCGCCGCGGAAAATGACGAGGGAAACCTGCCGGGAAAATTGCGAGCGAAACATCGGATTTCGCAGTCGACGCGGCGAATGTTTCGATAAACATAATAAGCGGCATGAAAACTTTTGATGTTCCCCGCAACCATGACCACGGATAATCTGATGAATTTTTTAATCGATTCATAGGCATTAAATACAATAACTGTTGATAATACGAATCACGTTTACACGTGTGAAATTTGTACGTGATTTTCGGTGAGTCGCGGGATTGTAACGTCGGCACGAGATTCATGTTTAACGCAACAAAAATATATTTGATCGTTAAGTGGATCAAGAGAACCTAATACTCCCAGATTCGTTTTTCCCATCCATGTGAAATGGGAAAAAATATACTATGTTTCAATTCCATTCAATTTACCGTTTCAACTAAAATGTACACGCGTGTGAAACAGATATTACGCGAACGAATCTAATTTACGTAATTTCAAACTATAAAAACGATATCAAAAGATATATAAATTTATTCTTGAATTTATTCTTCAATATAATCGGTAATCAATCAATATAATGGTACTAATCGCAGCTGTAATATTTTTTTTCATAGACTTTCATCTCTTCGAATTACATTGCAATCAAAATCGATCTTCTACGGTTTACCATTTCGCAGATAGAATTTTTTTTAAACTTTTTTACCAAAGGCGTTGTATCTCGATAGGTGGTGGTCTCTTTACAAAACTGTAAAGACTTTTTTCTTATTTTGCTACGTCATATCGATACCCCAAATTATGCCCACATGTTTTGGTACACCCTGTACATAATATCCGAGCATTGGAAACGTCGTTCGGAAGGTCACGGAATTTCCGACGGAATCATTTCGTCACACGATTATCGTCATAATATATGTTTTCACGTCTATCGCCGTCTGACGCGGCCAGACGTCGCGATAAGAGAAAAGTCGCGGATTACTGAAATCTGGTAACGCCGTCGACGACGTTCGTCGTCTGGGGTCCGCGACAATGACCAGCGTGTGTACTCGACACCGTTATCATCGCAACGGCAGACTAAGCGACGACGATAACAGTGTCATTCTCGTGTCACCCGGACACATACTTCGGTCCTCGTGCTGGCATGCGTTTAATACCAACAATAACGAAGATAACGCCCGCGGACGGAAGCTGAACGACCTTTTCACCGGGCAAATTGCGATTCGTTCGTGAAAGACAACGGGTAACCCTTCACTCAACCGTGGTAAATTTGCATACTTGGAAAAAAATCCAAAAAGACGGAAAAGGCACAGTAGAATTACCATCATACATTATCGGAGACGTAAACACTAAAATTACCGATACTTTATACTTAACTACTCTTATCATGAAGGGTCATTTAACACTAGATTTACGGACCGAGCCAATTTGACTCATTCAAAATTTGATTACTATATATATAAAACTTTAATATTATTTTCGAAATATATACGTTGGTTTTTAGTTAAGTAATGAAACATATGTAAATGTTAATTTACACTTAATAAATTATATTAGTATATTAGTAAAGTACACTTCAGTAAAAGTAAGTATATAATCAATATCCGTAAATCTAGTGTTAACCCCTTATGAAATAAACGTTAATTTTCAGGAAGATATTCCTAATTTATTAAAAGAAATAATTTAAATAATAAGATGTAATACGAATTTACCAACAGTCAAACGAGTGAAAGAAATAACAATGAATCTACAATTCTAAACCAAACTTTGAAAGGGGTCATTTGATCCCCGCTTGGTACTTTTAGTGTTAAACAGACCGTAAATTGCATCTGGGGAAATAATTTGATTGAATTTCCACGGTGGAACCGTGATTATAGTATCCTAAGTTCTGGCGAATAATTTCTTTTATCGGTAATAATAACAAAGTAATGAAAGAACGATAAAAACGCGCGAAACGGACGATCGTTTCCCTGTTCCGCGTCTCACTGAAACTAAAACTGTTTCTAATTTCAGATCAGGCGCCCACGAGTTATTACGCAATCCGTTTAACAGTGTTCTGTATTTTATAAAATAACCAACACCCACGTAAGTGCGTGACTCTCGTCATTCTTGGCCACCGCCGACATTCCTGGCGAACCAGATACAGTACATGACCCTGCTGATAGCAATCCCGGTTCCCCGGGTGCCAACTTTCCTCGTCGCGCGACTTCCTCCAAAACGTATTGCATACGCAATGTCGGGTTAATTATAATTAGCGGCGAAATTGAGCGCCGACACCGATACCGTTCCAAACGAATATGTATCGATTATCGTTCGTCCCGCCAGAAATGGAACTTCGACGCGAGAACATAAACGGAGATATTTGTAATTAGCGAAACGTTCCACGCGATTGTAACGCGGAAAACAAAAAAAGGATTCTGGAACATTTTGGTAAAATCGAAATTTGTTACTTTATTGGCTATTTAAAACGACGAATTAAGAGAAATTGGCTTTATTTTTAATTAATTTGGGTTCTGTAACTCATTTTTCTCCGTAGCGATTACTCAAATAAATACACATCTTTTACCGGAGGTGTAAAAATATATGATTAGTATGTTTACTTCCTGATTCAAATTGCTTCGCTAAGATAAACACATTTTCTAAACCCTTGAAGTATCATTTTTTAAATTACTACCGCGCAAAATGAAAATTCTGTTCCAATTGCACGCCGGTGCCTAATTATTAATCCGTATCATTCCTAATAAAATTGAATTTGATTAAACTGATCGATAACATAAACCTATCATCACCAAATTTAATTAAAAAACGCGACAACCCATATTCCCCTTTTCTCGCGGCCCAATTTAAGGGTTAAAAATTCCCGAAAAACTCCAAACAACAAACTGGTTTCCGTACATCGTCGTTCGGCCCACTTCGGTAGAAAATATTTTCCTCGCGCGAATTTGCATGGAACTCGAACCGCCGGGAGTGTAGGTCGCTTCAAGATGAACGAAAGTGGTGTACTCCGCGGAGAAGGTACGCGGAAAGAAATAAATCTTCTCGAGCGGGACGTATAATTTCTGGGGCAATAAATGGACGGGGCTTGTTGCGTCGTTATTTATAGTCGCAATTAAGGGTCGAAAGTTTCGGGAACCGCGCGCAGACTCGCAAGCGACTTCGAGGATTAAGGATAAAGTCGAGAAACAGCTGTCGTAGAAGCAGATGAAACGTAGAAGATTCATCCGGCCCGCTGACCTATCCCAATATTCAGCTCTAACGAACGGTTTTGGCCGGGAATCCTCTCAACCTGATTAAACTCTCCTGCATTTCGCTTTATCTCCGCTTCCACTTCTCATCAAAGAAATTCCAACTATGCCTCTTACGAAAATTCAAGACGCACGGGCTCGTCCAACTTTTCCCCTCTATTCTTTTTAATTGCACTCTAGTGGGAGCGTAAGTGACCTAGAAATCTGTCGTTATACTGAAAGCGGAACTCCTTGGGAATGAATGATAAGAAAAAAAGGAAGAAATTCTAAGCTCGATACAAATCTATCGGATGAAAGTATTTCCATTTTCCACGTGATCGCACCTGTATTATCGTAATACGGTCTGATAGTATAAAAACTTGAATTTATTTAAACAATTCAAAACGTAGGACATACGTATAGCTATAAACAACATACTCGCAGAAAAGAATCCTCAATTTCCCAATAATTACAATTACTTAATTATTTTCTAATCGATAAAACAATCAGACACATTAATAAAATTAACATCCTATTTAAAAAAAAATGAAAAATCTGAATTATCAGGTTAAATATAACACACGTATAGGACATTATTATGCAAAATACATCCTCCGGGAAAATCGCGTGATGCTTTTCGCATTACTGGAATAGCTAGTCCCCGCGGAAGAAGAAAGACTGATCACCGGACATCCGTTTGTCGTGCGTGCGTGTGTGTGTGTACGTAGTACATATGTATACGGCCGGTTACGAAAGGAGAACTTAAACTCGGTGGAATGCGCCGCAAGAAACCGGCTCTCCTCGTGAAAGAACACCGAGATGGAAGAAAAGAACTCGGCAACGTTTTTCGTCCGAGTTCGTGCAGTTTCGATGTGGATACACATAGATACGTCGATGCTCCTCGCAGATTCGAGTAAACTTCGTGCGTAGCTTCACCTTTCATTCGCGGTAGTGATGGGACCGACAACGATCAGAACAAATGTGAATTTGCTCGATTATTCAAGAACCACTGTGTTAACCCATTCGCTGCCAAGCCTAAATTATATGAAGACATTCCCATTGTCATTTACAATTTGAGTGGTATTGTTTACCAAAGTTAACAAATAAATTTTATTTGTAGTATTTTTTTTAAAGTTTTCTACATTTGTATAATTATGTTTGTGGTCACAAAAAATGTACTAATTCAATATCCTATATGTCATAACATATTGAAAGTAGGACGAGTATACTCGTCTTGGCAGCGAATGGGTTAAATACATTTTCAAGATTAATTAGTAATATAAATTATAAAATTAATTTCAAATGAATTAAATTTTTATTAATTTTTATTCCTATAATTTCATCCTTATAATTTTAAATTTATTTGATATATGAAAGTTAGTTTGAAATTGTGAATCGACTGTTTTTTCAATTTTAAATAAATTGTGATAGAGATTGGGGTGATTTGTGGATTATTTTAATTGTGTTAGATCTCAATTGTATTTATACAATTCGGTTAAAGTTCTTGATTGAAGGTTGAGGTATTTAATTAAGGATAATAGTGTGTTTTAAAGGCAACAGGTATTTTACTGTAGTCTTCGGATAAAAAAAAAACAAATAAGTTAGTTAAGTATGTAAAATTGCGCGGATAATTAAGTACTTTTGGCATGCGACATTGGGTTATCGTTGTTTAATAAATATAATGGGAAGTAAGTTTGTACACGAAAGTGTAAACATAGTCTTTGTATTTTATCTAATCGCGTAAGTTAATAATTCGGAACATCTGTTTGTGCAAATGTCCCTGTAATTAATTCCCTTGAACGTTATTCCCGCATTACGTCACACCGGAATTTAAATATAACGTACACTTTCGAATGTGGAATAAAAGAAAATTTCACTCGAATCAAATTCTATTTCGAAACTAGTTACATACACCACACGGAACTCGTGAGAATGCTGTAATTACTCGGAACACCTAATAACACAGTTAGTATCTATATAAAAAAAAAAGAAAAAATACCGGGAAGTACAGCAACAGAAAAATGTAGATGTCATACGTCCAATACATGAATATTTATTTTCGTGTATACCATGATTCAAATCGTCTATAATAAATTCTTCAATCGATCTAAAAATATCACTACTTTCCCGTTGAATCATAAAAAAAAGAATCGCTAAAACAATTCATATCGGATACAAACTAATTCCAACAAACTTGTCTACGTCACGAACAATCCGACGACAGTTCGAGGAAAATTTTCCACCGTCGATTTACCGAGAAAAACTAGCCGGGAATGAAATTGTTCGAAAATTTCGCAGAAAGCGATCGGTCCCATCGCTATACGCTGGCAAAGTGAGGCCAGGCGCACGCCCATCCGGTCGACCAATCAGCGATCGCTACGTCATCTCGTACGATGTAACGGAGAGACTCACCCACGTGGTAAGTATCGCGCTATTTTAGTACCGCGCCGCGAGAAAATCTGCCGATCTCGCACCGCCGTTCTAAAACGACCATTCTAGAATTTCGACAATGCCAAATCGCCTAATCGCCGGGATCGTTGTCGATTTTCCCCTTGTTTTCGCAACGGTAAAGGTCATTAATGACAAACAAGGTTCGAGGGGACAACGTATCGCGATTTTAATTTGGCAACGAAAGTACGACCATAGCGAAAATGTATTTCGTTCGACGAAAGGTAGATTGGAATTTTGATACACGATTCGTCCTTCCTTTTTTATTTAAATTAATCGGATCAACGACGAGCGTGTGTTATTCGATTGGTTTCGACGGGGCTTGTATTGTATCAAACTTTTAAACGAGTTAGGAAGTTTAAACAACAACAATAACAACCGTCATGTCGACGGCACACGTGATACCCGATCGATGATGAAAGTTGGAAAATTAGATTGTTTACGCTTTTGATACATGGAGCCGGGATGCGAGTTTCATTGAATAACGCCAAGGACGCGGCATAGGTCAGTTAATCATTACTCACTCGGTAGCCAAAGGAGACGTAAACAAATTTACAAAATCATCAAGTCGCATTAAATCTCCGGCGTACGCAGTTCGTCTATTAAAATCGCGGCTGCAAAACACATCGGGCTTGCGACGAAAATATATCTAAATATAGCACGTTCACGCTGCGTGTGACGCGTGTCTAATTCAGGAGAAGTTCACGCGAATCGTTAAACTAACATTTTTCCAAATCATTTCACTTCCCGAAGCAAACCGCGTTACTCCAACGTCAAACGGCAATAGCAATCGTCTGTACGAAAACTGCAAACCTAACCTATCCAAATTGTACGTTCTCCAACTGTTCGCGCTGAACATTCTTAAAATCGGAAACAATCGCGTCGCTCCGAAAGAGATTCGAAACCCGATATGTACAATCCTTCGAAACAGGTGTACAAAGAAAAAAAGAACATTTGTAAACGTGTGTGTTACTCACGTGAGTAGAACGCAGTGACGAGCAGTGCAAGCCAGGACAGCTGTTTCTCCACAAGATTTCTCATTTCTAACTTCCCTCGTCGTCCTTTCACAGATACTTCTTCACTCGCAGAGTGTTATCCCGACGCGTGTACGTCGAAAATATTCACGCACCTTGGCCTTTAGAGGTTAATCGCCAAAAGATCGCTACGAGAAAATGCCTCTCTCGTCGACGTTGAAAAAAGTTCGTCGTTCGAGGCGAGTGCCTTATTTTTTTTTCGATTCCTCGAAAGGAACGTACGGTAAAAAAGCAACAAATAAAAACGGGGGGGAGAACCGACGTCACGCCGCACGTCGAGCGGATTTTCGTCTCCGAGTGTGATACGCGACGACTCGAAAAGAAATTACGTTGGACAACCAGTGAACGCACGTTCCGCACGACTCGTACTGCGCGACCGGCTGTGGACGACTGAATCGGAGGAACGCATTTTGGCGGCACGAAGGTTTAACGGCGAGCGCGCGACTGCGCATGCGCCGGTCGCTCACGCCACCGGACTTGTTTGGTGGGGCGACCAGACTCCTTCTTTCTCACTTGGCACCTTCGCGTTCTCTTTGTCGCGCCAATTGCCGAATCACGCTGGCGCCTCTATCATTACAGCTTTCGTTAACGCAGCGTGTTAGCGTGGAGCTTCATTAACCGAAGGCCTCCGTCGAATGACGACGAAGCACACCAGTTTCTCCCCCTCCCCTTCCCACCCCTCCGCCCCCTCATTTTCCCCCTGGCACAGTGTTGCCTCGATACGAGAATGTAATTAAGACCGAGGATTCATTGTCAATGGGCAATGCTCGCGGATAATTAACGGATTTGGGTGAAACCCTAGTATACATACGTTGCATTATCATGACCCGAAGAAGAATCACGGTTACTGTTGGTTAGCTCGGCGTAGTTTCTACCTGTCGTTCGCCGCGTGTTCCACATTTGCACGGGTGACGCGATTTTGCTTAGGGGAAAAGTGAGATTATTGCGGAAGGGGGGGGGGGGAATTTAGATCTGGTATGGAATGATTTTTATATTTGATTTTTTGTTATTGGTAAATTTTATGGGAATTTGTGTGTTGGTATTTTTACTAAAGAAGTTAAATAATCGGTCATAGAGAATTTTATTTGTACAATTGATTACAGGTAATGGTAAATTTAATACTGGGTATAGTAAAATAAATTTTAACTAGTTAAATGTGGCGACCTTTTTGCAGAACGTGCAGTTGTGTGTCGAGAGGATCAAATGGTAGCGTTAGGGAATTATGGATACATGAATCCCATCTTAAATTCTTTACATTGACCTCTAAACATTCTAAACATATTAAAATTTGCGAATATATCTTGGTTTTCACTTAACTGGTTAAATAGCAATATGACAAAATGTTTTTGTTTCCTTTATGAGTAATGTAAACGTGTGCTGTTAAATAGGAGAAGTCCGCAAGAATTTTGTATTTCATTAAATATTCTTTTTATAAAAACAGACTTGAAAATGTGTTGAAGTATCCTGTCCACGTTGGCAATTATTGTTTATTTCTATAAACAAAGTAGGATCTTTAATGCAATGGGCAATAATAAAATAATCGTAGAATCTTTGGCAATGAGCCATGCAGGAAAGCGTGAAATGTAAATTATTAAATTAGCTAACTGACAAGACGTGCTGTTTGGCACACATTCGGATTATTTTTGTAAATATTTTTTGAACGACCGCCTCAAACTTTCAATTATTTAAACGGACTCGATGGACCACAGTGTTTACTGTAATTTTCATCAAATAACAATACGTACAATATCTTGTATCTTAAAATTTTATAAATTTTTCTACGCTTATGTATAAATTACAAACAGAATGTTTTTTTATAATTTAAGCGACGCTGTCAATAAAAGACTTTTAAGAATTAAATTAAAAGAATTCTTTAATTAATGAAACACATAAATGACATTGCGTATGCGAATTGTTTGTTGCACGTTAAATAGGAAAATTTGAAACGGCAGTTTCGTGCAGGCATCTGATTGTCGACTTCGCATGAATTTTGATAGTTCCATTTTTAGTTGTTTTTTATATTCTATTTTAGATCGGATACTAATAGCTTCGCCGGTTTCGAGATGAATAGGCGGAGGAATGGAAATTTTGTCCGGTACAAAATTGCGAATTCGGGGTGACAATGAAAGGCAAATATGTATGAATAATGTTTTTACTTACATGCTTTTAGAATTATATTTACATATATATCACTCCGCATGTTATGTATTGTAGTTCCGAATTTACATTGAAACGTGCTAGAAACATCGTTATATTTTCAGTTACAATCTGAACGCTAAGATTTATAGATCATTGATTTCCATTTTTTAATTGCATTATTATTCTCGCTAGAATTATTATAATATTTTTTCTTCTAAGATATTTAAAACATTTATTAAGAATTAATAATATTGTGCTTCAATGTTATGTCAATAATGAGAGTTATATTTAACGATTGAAAAGAATTTTAATTACCCGTGTAATTCGTTCAAATATGGAAAAATACTGGAGTCTCGATCATACGATACGTGACCCTGATTGACTGGCAGGTATTTTTTATATGAACATTATAATCTTTTCAATAAAATTTTTTCCAAGACACAACCATTGTTCTTTGCTTATCCAGTAAGTTTCCACTTCACTGGTTGCCAACAAAAATTTCAATCCTAGATATATGAGAAAACTGGAAAGGGACAAAAAAGACAAATAAAAATAATTTATATTTTATCAAAGATTTTAAGCAAAAACAGAATTATTTTTCTATTATAGTAATTATTCGAATAAAATAACAATCGATGTGACATTTTTTACTTTTCTCTCACCTGACGGTGCGATAATGTACAAATTCACTCCACTTATATTAAACATACGTGTTCTCACTTCATTTAAAATCATACGAGTAATATCTTATCTGCGATGACAACAAATAAATGAAAGATACCGATGCGCAGACTAAGTAAATTTTACACGTAGGCTAGAATTCTTATAAAATCATGAAACTGTAACAAATCGCGTCTGGACTTCAAATTACATCAACTGCAATTAGTTACATAAAACTAATGTAAAATCAAAAGCTTTGCAACGCGGTGCCAAATGAAATTGAACGTAAGATACATATTTACTCGACATTATTTAAGTAACATTTATTCGCCGAAAATTATCTCTCCGTAATTCGCGCGAAGACAGTAATTTATCTACCTTGGATTGCAGAGATCTTCAAATAATAAATTCATATATATATATATGTGTCTGTCGTTTCCACCGAAAGTTCCCGTAAACGTTTCAACGTTGAAGGACTTAAAATATTTGAAACTTCTCTGACATATACATACATGGCTCATTCCATACGAAATCGATCACTTTTCGGAGCGATATCTCGGAACATTTTTAAAATCACTGATGTTATAGCCCTTGGCGTACCAAATATGGAGCTAACTTTGTTTTTTTTAAATTTTGAAAATTGCCAAACTTACAGCTGTTCAATGTTTGGCATTTCTTGAAAACTCTAGAAAACTCTACTTTTTCAAAAATTTATATCTCGGCAACGGTAAAGCGTAGCAACAACATTTTTTTTTCATTTTCACCGGAAAGGACCAAATTTTTCAATAAAAAATATAATTTGCATGACTATCGATGTTAAGTAATATTTCCAATGTATACATATACGTTTTCGACAACTCGCGGCCAATCTTCGGAATATTCGCGTGCTAAAACTATCGGGTGAATTCAACCACTGTACCGATTACGATATTCGAACCGATACACGATATGGCAAATAGAGATTCCTAACGGTGACGCGGTAAGAGGATTTTCCCTGTAAGTAGATTATGTTTGCCACGGAAACGCGAGTACATACATCGCCGGTGACTTATACAGACGCACTGTTAACGCGTACGACAGGTGATCGGGCGGTGTGTCATCGTAATGGGGTTTTAATCCTTTGTGAAAATGAAATTTTCGTGTAATTCGGTTTTCATTAGCGGGACGTTCGAACAACAACCGGCGATTCTTTTGTTTGCACACCGGAACGACATAAACTTGCTGTACCTAAAACACGATTATAAAATATTATTAAATATGTTTTTACATCGGGTGTATACTTTCGCTGTCGTTTATCGGGCTTTCGTTGAAATCGCTTGGAAAAACTTAACCACGTGGTTAGTAAACAAAGATATTTTGTCAAATGGATATTGATAATTGTAACGGTGTACGTATAGTGATTATTAAAAATGAATTAATGGTATAAGGCACTTCCCTTGTTAATTATTACACGACCTTTCATACATTCACATTTTTTTTTGTCGTCGTCCGACCAACATTTCGAATCTTTTGATACAAATCCAAAGGGAGAGCGAAACTCCATAAAGAAATTGATTTAATGGCACAAAGTTTACGAGAAGCCTTTGTCGTCTTGCTTTGACGGTAACGTCTTGAAGTTCGCAGTAAGCAAAAATCCGGTTTGCTTTTTCTTTGAAGTTCACACGGCGATTGTTAGAAAGCACTGGATTTTTGCTACTACCGCCGAACGAACTTCGTACATTTCCCCAAGAATAATTGAACGGATGACGAACAAAGATCTTCGGGCGCCGGTGTATTACGTAACTTCATTAAAAATACGAAGGTCGTTATTCCCAGCGAGCAAAAGCGACTAAGTAAGTGTAAGAAACTTCCGCGATGTAATCGACGAACACAGAAAAAGAAAAAAAAATATCAATGCAAAGAACACTTTTTTTCCTCCGAAGTGCCGAAAGAAATTTCGCGTAAAAAAACAAGAAATCGCTCGAATTTCATTTCGAATATCATCGGCGACGCCACTGACACCTGAATTAAATGGCTCATCCTGTAATTCATTCAGGTATCCGATATCTGACGAACATTCGACGCGCTGAAAGCTCTTCGGGAATTATTAAACGCGCGCCGGGATTATTTTCTCTTTCGCGTACTCGCTGGCCATTCAAATTGCTGGAAATAATTTCTACGGGATATCTGTATGTGTGTACATACATACCAATGTACATACATACGCCAACACGTGCAAACGGTTGTCGCGATGCAACTGAAAACCAAACAGAAGGGGTGCTGACTCTTATCCCCTCGATTACGAACGGCGGCTCGAAGGTGAATCTAATGGAAGGAACTAATATTTTTCGAAACCTTTTTCAAGCGAATTTTCCCTCTTTGATCGCTCCGCCGGCATTGTGTGTACTCTTCTAATTGACTGTATGAGTTATACACGAGGCTTCGTGCGGTATGACGTTGTGAAAAAATATGAGGGACTTTGATGCAGTATCTCGGGTTTCTCGAGTCTATTGTGCCGCATGACGTTTCTCTTTTTTTTTCGCTCGTTTGCAATGTTCCGCAAATTCAACGCGTACTTTTTTCGGATTCGACGTGTTTATCAGGATGTGTGTGTAATGTTTTTTTTTCATTTTGTATAGGGATGAACTGGGTTGTCGATATGTTACTTAGAAAGTTGTAGCTTGGAAATGGTATAGTGATTTTTTAAAAATAAAATTTATGGTGGATAAGATTTCTATGAAAATGTTTTGAAGATAAAAATGAGATAAAAAAACAAGTGGACTAAAACGATAAAGTGCTGTGGTGAATTGTGAATTTTCTTATCGAGTTTCCTGTTGTTTATTGCAATTTTCTTGCTAGTAACTTAATTTCCAAAAACGATAATGGGGAAGTTTTTCATTTTAGCTGAAAATGTGTTATCATGTTTAACTTGTACGATTCTATTTTGCAAACTTCAGAATTTCCAATAATATTATAGACTATCAGCCGATCCATTCATAGTGGAATTTTTGATCCACAGATTTCATTTTTAGAAAAATCATACCGACGCGTTCTTTTGCAAGTACAATTTTAATCCATACCTACTTGGTTCCCCACAAATATGACATTCCCTTAATAAATAAAAATTGAACATTTCCAATTCGGCCATCAAACTCAATGCTATTCGAATTTCCAACTCGCTACACGGTGATTCATATTTTCTTACCGTGACTAGCAATTTCCCAAATTTCGTCACTCCACTAATTAAACACCAGGTGATAAGATTGCAAAAGTAAGACAGGGACTTTAACTGTCGAAAACCAACAAAAACTTTTCTTACGGTTTCTTCCGTTAACTTTCCTCCAGGCGTTTCTTCGAAATTGCACTTTCGCCGAACGGGAACGCTTAGATTAGAAACATAATTTTAATTGAAGAACATGTTGGCAGAAACTGTCACGGGAAATCTATGATATCCGGGCAAATAGCAACGAGTTTCCTCCGGTGCCCGCGACATATGGTCATGTACGTAACTCGAGCTAATAAAGAATTAAATGAAACGTACAACGAGGAACACGCCGCGCCGGAAATGTAGAGGTTTTCGCATTAGAAGGGCGGCGGAGGGTCCGACGCGAAAACGAAACTCGTAAACTTTTACGGTGCAACACGAGGTCTGCTCTATCCGCGAAAAACGAGCGGTTTATTCGCGAAAAATGTATGAAGTCGGGGGTTCGTGGGGGATCGGGAAAGGTTCGTACAGATAGAATGTAATTTTCTGTTTGAAAAACGACGCCTCTCGATCGCAGCGTGTTAAAGGAATCGATCCGACAATGCGAAACTGAAAATCGATCAGCTCGCAACGTCTGACGTTGCCGAAAAGACGAGTGAATAAAAATTCGCGGCGATAAAACGAGACGAATCATTTCTATGTTCCTTATAAGTGTCTTAGATTATCGAGTATTGGGCGAAATCGATAAGATATCTCAACTTGTTAAAAAAAAGAAATACCGTAAGAAACTATAAAAAAAACAACAATAAATATTAATTTTATAATCTCCGTGTCGTAGCGTCTAATTTTTATGCATCAAGTTTCGCTAATTATATAAATTATCTATATACATATATGCGCGAATAATTAATATATCTATATACATATATATAGCGAAATTTGATATAGATATTTATATATGTATATGTATATAAATTTATATACATATTTATATAAATATCTATATATGTATATAGGTGTAATTCGCTACATATATAAAATATATACGTATATACTTTATATATGTAGCGAAATTTGATGCACAAAAATTAGTCGCTATAAATATAAATTTATATAATTTATATAATATAAATATAAATATAAATATATAATATAAATTTATATAAATTTATATTTATAGCGACTAATTTGTGTGCATCAAATTTCGCTACATATATAAAGTATATACGTATATAAATTTATGTACGTATATATTTTATATATGTAGCGAATTACATAAATTTATATAAATTATATAATATAAATTTATATAAAATTTCTTTCAATTATTACGAGCAAACGACACGCGCAGATTAATCGTACTAATTAATACGTTCGCGAGCACGATTTCCCGAAGCCACTCGATAAAACCGAAGTCGTGCCAGCGATTTCCCGCGGAATCCCGCGAGCACGAGCGTCGTCCACGCTCGCAGGATAACGCAAAAACAAGAAAGAACGTGGTTCTAGTGGAAGTAATCTTCCGTGGATGATGCAATCGTGAAATATAGAAATACAGAAATATCCCAATCTCGCGAACTCCTACAGGAGCACCTAATGCTGACGTCAGTCGGCGAATATCTCTTTGAGCTCTCGGCCCCGTCTGAACTCCATTCTACTCCGCTATCCCGTTTTTCCATTCGCTCCGTGAACTTCTTTATCGAACGCTATAGCTGCCACCGAGCGTAATGTTTATTCGCGTGCTTGTCAAATTTTCGAGAAGGTGTGTTTCGTAACGTCTGGCAAAAGCTGCCGGAATGTGGAGCAACGGCAAGCGAACTGTCCGAAGCAAAGACAGAATGGCGGCGTATCAAATATTTTTCGTCGAAAAATTGCCGACGTCGCATATATGTACGCGAAACTCGCGGATAATTAATACTAGAACTACCAAGGATTAATTCGGTCTATCTAAAAACAATAGATAAATTTATTTGGGGAAAGAGAATGGGGGCAGATAGTAAATTGATCGATTTAATTCCATACATAGAGGAATATAGTTGCGAAGAATTTCAGAAAAGGCGCAGTTATAAATTCCAGTGAGTTTTATAACAAATTAGGGACCAGTCATTTTGACTGCCTTGGTAATTCTAGTGTTAATTGAATTACCCGTGAAGTATTCGTTTAAACGGTTGTAACGCTGGTTGTTTTATTGTGTCACATTCGCGGTAGTCATTTCATATTCTAGTCTATACAGGGTGTAACAAAAATCCGGGGACACTTTAGATGTACTGTTAGAACATATAAAAATAAGAAAAAAAGTGTTAACAGTTTTGCCCGAAACCCACCCCCTATAGAGATACAACCTGTTTTATAAAAAAATGTTTAAAAAATCTTATCTCCGAAACGGTAAGTCGTAGAACACCAATTTTGATTGCGATATACCCGGAAAAGATCTAAGTTTAATAAAAAAATATTACTGCTACGATTAGTTCCTTTAAGTTGCACTTATTCTTGTTAATAAAAAACAGTTTATCAACTTGAGAAAAATGTGGATAATACATCAAGACTAATGCGTTCTATCCATTCACCTAAAGTGTCCCTGGACTTTTGTTACACCCTGTATATTTTAGAACTTACAACACAATGCAATTATAGTAATCGTATCGAGCCCTCTAATTAATCTACTCGATAATTGATGGGGTTTCTAAGTTTCGCTGGTTTCTCTCGAGATCAACGCATCAGAAACGATGGAGAACGTATTGAAAATTCGAATACCTTAATCCCGAAAGGCTTTTTGGTGAAATGTCTATCAGCGCCGGCGTAGATACATAAATCTCTTTCGGAGAATCTGTTTGAATCTCGCAGGATCTACGCGAGATCCGTTTCTAACGGACTACCCTTCAACATTACACACGAGATCAATTTCGACAAAGTTGTTTTAATCCCGAAGAAAATCTCGTTCGAACGCAGATGTCTGATAACAATTATGTTTACCTTATCCGACGGTCGAACGCCTGAAATCATAACTCTCGTCGCTGTTATCTGCACCGTGTCTGCGAAAATTTCCGTATGTCAACCCGTTATCACAAAAAAAGAAAGAAAAAAAAAAACGTCTCAGACACTCCGTACTCGTGTCATTGTGTCGCGGTTCATCGCGATTAGCGTCCTCGCGATCGTTTTCAATTACCGCGGGAAACGTTTCCCGTCGCTCTGACGCAACGCGATGAATAATTACGATCGGCTAGGGGAAAAGAAATATCGCGGGTGGGACAGTTTAATATTTAATCGATTAATTTCCACCCTCGCGGCTCCCCCTCCCCTCCCTCTCTATTTCTCCCCCCCCCCCCCTATATTCCACCCGGGATTCGCAGACGTGGAAGCCATAGAATTTTACGAGCCACCACGATAAAACCTGTATAGAGAGTGCAGATATATATATATATATATATTATATTCAACCGGCGAACGATGAATGAAAGACGCGAGCGGAGTGGAGATGATGTTTTCTTTTCGAGAAGGCAATCGCTTCCGATCTGGCAAAGGATCGAAAAATTGAAACGGCTCACTCGGTCCCCCGAAGACTCGAATGTCTGCCGTCTATCGGTGTTCCTCGGGATTCCCCCTTTTTTTCGAATAACGTCACCCTGTTTACGTACACATTGCGGGTCAACAGGGAATGTCACAGGTACTGGGGGACACTTGGGTAATTAACACATTCACGATGTGAATTTATGTTTTTCAAGATCTGTTCCTGGTTGCCGCTGAAGTGAATCACGTCATTTTCATAATAGACAAATGGTGTATTATTTACTTATAAAGGAAATATACAAATTACTAAAATGTTTATTTTAACCCGTTGGGTACACATTTATTTGAAAATTTGTATAACACTTGGAGCATATTTGAATTTGTGGGCAAATAAGGGCAGTAGATTTATGCAAGAATTAATTCTTTTAGTATTATTCATTATATGCATGTGTTCCTATATAATATTGAAATAACATTAGGCAGTTAGTATTATCAGACGGTTTTAAACCAAGTAAACTCTGGTTATAATAAATTGCAGAGTGATCTTTGCCCAAACAAATGCGTGACGTATTTATACGTCAAATGTAATCAAAGGGTTAAATGTATTCAACGCATAATTGTAACATTGATAATTCAAAAACCAATTTTATCATTTTTATCCTTGCTTTAACGATACAAGTTTGCGACAATCAGCCGCGGAATTTCATTAATTTTCAGTATTAGAAGCGGAGAAAATTTTCCGGTCGCGAATGAGTTAAGAATACTGATTCATCGGGTTAGCGTAAAACGTATGCAAACGATAATGCGAAAATTATACCGACCGATAATTTCACTATACGCGCGTGTCAATTATACAACGATCACAAGTTCTAATTAATAGTACTCGATCCGAGCGACGTGGAAAATGATCCGATGGGGGTGGAATTTGATTGACTCGCCAGGATTTGGATAATATTATAATTTCTCCGTGTAAAGTGTTATTCGGTTGTAATTTCTATTTGCGGAAGCTGATTTTATTATGTTAACCAGTTAAGTGTGGCGACCTTTTTGCAGAACGTGCAACTGTGTTAGGAAATTATGGATACACGAATCCTATCTTAGATTATTAACCTTGATCTCTAAACATTCTAAACATATTAAAATTTACGAATATATCTTGGTTTTCACCAATATTGCGATATAAATATCAAAGGGTAGGTTTATTAATTTTTTTTATTTCAGTAATGACGTGATGTTATTCGTGAAAAAACATTTTAAGGTATACATAGACAAATTATTATTAGTATATTACCTTTTAGAACGTTGTTATTTATTTTAACATAATTTTCGTATGACGCATATAGTTGTCAAACACACCTAACTTGTTAACACTAGATTTACGGACCGAGCCAATTTCACTCATTCAAAATTTGATTACTATATATATACATATCAAACTTTAATATTATTTTCGAAATACATACGTTGCTGTTAGTTAAGTAATGAAACATATATAAATGTTAATTTACACTTAGCAAATTATATTAGTATATTAGTAAAGTACACTTCAGTAAAAGTCGGTATATAATCAACATCCGTAAATCTAGTGTTAATAGAGCGTAGTGAACTTAATGTAAATATTTAGTATTCATTTTTGTTTCAAAAAAATTGTTACCAAAATTCTCGAGCGGAGTTCGCGAAATTACAGTCTCGCGGCGTCGATGAATTTCAAGCCACGTCACGCTTTGAAGCGACGCCCCCCACCGCGACGCCTGGTTAATCATAAGTTTACGTCGGGATCGTACGATCCTGACGCGACTTTCTCGTTACGGAGTTTATTGCTCACCAGTTCTAATCTTGCATCACCTGACACATTCGCCGAAGTCACGTTGTATACATACCTGTGACGATTATCAGTGTGTGTATGTGTGTGTGTGTGTGTGTGACACTGACAACGGTGTCGATTCCCGGGAATTACCGGATACGATTAATTCTTCAACTTCGCGTTTTTCACGCGTTGCTTTTGTTCACGTGTAATCCGCACGTGAAAAATATTTCCGGTGATACTCCGCCACGTGTTTGATTGGCTGTAACGAAGTTGTTTTGGCTCTCACGTTAATCACGGTTTGATTATTGTTAGAGAAATTTCAGTTTATGGATAATCTGTAGTGTAAGAAGTTATTAATAATCTGATAAGAGGAATAATCGTCATTTCAATCGAAGCGATGATAGGTGATTGTAGATAAATGACATGAGATAATGGAATTGTTACAGATGAAATTGTACACTGTGTAAAAAGAAACAAGGTAGTATTTGAAGTATAATTATAAATGTATAGATATGTAATTATTAAGTTGTATTAAATTCAAGATACTTGTTTGTATATGACTACTATTTTTATTAATCACCTTTATTTAAATATGTGGGGTATTTATACTAAAAATTTTGTTTTATTTGAAATAAATATAGGTATTTAATGTATACGATATTATTTCAACAAGAATGTCATTTTTCACGAACACATTCTTATCAGACTAGTGATTTCCAATTTGATTCTCTTGTCACCGCTGCTCTCCATTTATCACCTTAGCTTCTGGTACCGTCTGAATAATTTATGAACAGCTTTTTAGTTCTGTTACGTAACAGCAGCGCCGGATACAAACAACAGCCGACGTAAAAGTGATACCGCGTCGCAATACGTATAATTAAAGTAAGCGAAGCAGCAATTAACATTAGCACACAGAAGAATGATCGAAAAAAAATTCTCCCTAATTACGATAAAACTATGACATTGGTCGGACCGATAGATAACCCGTAATTAACATGTATACACGTACACTAATATATTTCTCAAAAAGATTGGAGATATCGAACATTTTTTTTTTCAAAGCCACCTAATTTTTTATTTATTTTAAACACACGGTACACGTTTCGCGAGTTCATCCGCCTTTTTAGAAATTCCTAGTTACCTTCCGGCGTTATTCAATTACCTTTTTTAACGAGCGAATGAGGCTTCAATCGGAGAATCCCGCCATGAAATTTCCCGGAGTGCACGAATTACATATGTAAATGCACTTTCTGGTTAAGGTAGTTATTCCGTATTAATATTGTTGTCACGTAATTATCAAGTGCTACTACGATAAAACGTGATGTTACGCGAATAGGGTCAATAATAAAGCAATTAGCCGTGCGTGTGATTGTCACAAGCTAAAACGGTGCGTGTCCGGGAAATGAATAATTAAAAGGAAACGAATTTGTAATCACCATCTGCCGCTGCGGGCTAGAACGTTGCGGTTTCGCTGCGAAAAGTGGAACAAGAGAATTCGGCGAGAACTAACTCTGTATTATTATACATAAATACAACTGATTTCGTTTCGGCAAAATGATTACGGAAGGATATGAATTTATATCGATTATAATCAATTCCATTAAACAGGTTCTTAATTGTATCAACGTTAACGAATAGATTTTCTATTATTTATTCCGTTATTCGCCATATTGGCTTTTGTCATATCCAATTTATATTGTAAATATTTAATGAACTATATTTTCATTATAGTAGTCAAGAAAAATTCCTTATTTGACCCTTTGAACGATCAATAAGCTTAAATAAATTTAATTTAATTTATATTAACGATCGTTAAAATTATCTAAGTAATTATTTTCATTATAATTCTATTTTTTTACGTCTAGTAAGTTAATTATCCAATTATTTCGAGATCAATACCGCGGTTCAACGAAATAATACGATTGTTTATCCTCATTCGTCTTTGCCGACAATATAAGCGGGCTGTTTTATTGAGATCTTGAAGGACGACGATATCCACGGTAGAGATCGTCACGTTTCTCTGACATTGCTATGGTAGAAGAATGGGGAAGAACAAACAAACAGACTTGCTGACCTTCCTTCTCCTTTCTCACTGCCCCATTTTCTCGAACGCCTTGTTTCGACCACTAAATCGACACTCACCACCGTCACGAACAGGCAGAAAGAGAGAGAGAGTGCGAGAGAGAGAGAAGATTGTAATAAAGTAGAGTATTATTAGATTGTAAATGAAATAAAGTTTTATTCGAGGGTAGATCGTCCGATTTGCGTGTTAATACTCATTCTAAGTTAGGTGTGGCAGTTCTGGTGTAATTTTGTTGATTAAAACAGTCCAGAAAGTGAAAGTCGTATTTACTTTCTAATGAAGTAGAATGAAAAATAATGTCATCAATTTATATGTTAAATTCGCAAATGAATTTGTAATAAATTTAAATGGCGGTTATTTTGAAAAAAGAAGGGACAGTGATTTGCATATGTTCGTGTTATTTAATTTCACGTATTGTGATGTTTTTTTATAAATTTCATTGTGATTAAGTACATATTAAAATATACAAAATTTCTATAAACATAGAACCATAAAAAACTCTTTTGAAAGTTGCACATGGGGTTCCATGTAAATGCCTGCTGTGTAGTTGTGTTACATCGCCCTGCACTACTACTGACCCATATATTTCTTGTTGAATTACACCATGACCTACATTCACCAAAATTTGTTGGAAGAAATTAATGTCTAGCAGTATCATTAATGCTTACTCGTAAAAAATGTTACTAATTATTATATATTATACACACATCTGTGTATAATGTTATTCTGTCTGAATATAATGTGGAAAAAACGTATTTTCCAATAGTAGTAGTAACATATACATATGTGACGACCAACTGTGCGGTGAATTTCTTATTTCGCGGAAAAGAAAAATTCCTAACACGAAAGATATCTCTCTTGCGAATTTCCTGCTAGAAAATAAATGCAGTAGACATTATCACGATGTTGTTAAATAATTGTGTTAAACATTCGAAGATGCTCCATAGGGTATACCGAAGATTTAAGAACTCAACTGAAATTTTCAGTAATTTGAAAAAATATTGAGTTACATTTTTATCCATTTCAATAAAATTTCTAATAAAATTTCAAGGTTTTCTGAAATTAATTATTTCTTCTCATTTTCATGTCCATTGTAATTTCTGAATAAGAATATTTAAATAAAACGCACTAAACTTTGACAGACAATTTCACTAAAATAATATGGAATATTTTCAAATGTGTGGAATATTTTGCAAAATCCATCTAGTATTTTATCCAACATACAACACAGTACAATTATACTGCAGCCAAAACCTTGACCACAAGACATGAAATGTACCAGATATACTTTATTATATTTCTCGAATCAATAATTGCGAGAAAGCTCACTGTTTTAATGTCGAACTTAACTAGAGGGCTCTGCCTATCCTTTTACATGCTCACAGGAAATTTTCACCTATGTTTTGAAAATTCTCAAAAGGTAAAAGTTCACCATTCCAATCAGTGTTCATTACACCAGCAATTCATTTTTCCTTTTTTTTTGAAAATTATCACTTACCATGACATTTAAATATATCTATGCACAATGGTGGCGATATATTTACATTGCTAACACCATTAGAATGGATTTGAATTTGTGAGCAATTTTTTTTCAATGGATATGAATTTGTGAACAATATTTTTTTAATGGATATGAATTTGTGAGCAATTTAAATGGCGATCATTCGAAAATTAAAGGAGACAACGACTTAAGAATATTTCCGTCACTTAATTTCCAGTAGCACAATTTGTCTTCTATCAATTTTCTCGTCCTAGCTTAATAATTCCACGGAAATTTAGGAATAGTGCACCCGCGCGCTCACACACATTGTGTCACGGTGAATTCATAAGTTATGACCGACTGCCCTCCCCAAAAGGGGACTTCTCATTGTCCAAAGAATTTCCCCGACGTTTTCTGCCTGAACGCTATTAATCATCGTCCAGTTGTTCGCGTTTCAGGCACAGATCATTCGATGAATTTACTCGAATGAAAATAAACGAGAACTGGACCGAGAAATATGCTTAAACCGACAAAGAAATATACCGATCCCCAAAAAACGAAATTCATTCATACAGTCAAAGAATAACTTTCTCTATAAAAACCGATGTCTGAAGCGATGGAAAAGAATGTCAAAAAAAATTCAAGATAAATCGGGGGAAAAAACGTATATCGTCCTTGACTTTCCGCAAAAAAATTATTCCACGCGATAAATTATTCTCGCAATAAACCGATCTCCAGATTACTCGTTTCGTATTCCGACGTCGATTAGTATGTGTCAGCCCCCACATCGACGTACGTCACTCGACGTCGCCGTCCAGTCGGCGACGTCGCGGCGCCCGGCGTCCTTTCAGCCACCTATTTACTTATTTTCCTGTTTTCCTTTGGTGAATCGGCGAACACATTTTACGTCAGGACTCTTCGGGGACAAGGACTTCCTATTACGTCATATTTGAATGTCAAAGGTCACGTTAATTCGCGTCTGGCCCTTGAAAGATCGCGGCATAGAACAAAGGACGCTTAAAGGGAAGGGAGAGAGAGATAGAAGGACAAAGAATAAAGTTTTTGTGAAAAACACGGTGAATATTTTATTCCGAAGATGACTATGAGAAATAGTTCATTCGAATGAAATACAAATAGGAAAATTCTTGAATATTGTGGAAATCTTGACGAAAATACACCTAAGTGCTTGTACTGCGAGGCAGGCATAACTCTCATTCGAAAAATATTGAATTTCCTTATTAATTATGCTTATTAATAAAATATGAAAATTATATAAAAAAGTAAAGAATAAAAAATAATAAAGAAATTAATGTTTATAGACAAATGTATTGAAACAAGATTTACTTTACTCAGAAACGTCGATATGTAATTTACACGAATTAAAAATACGTTAATTTAAGAGCACATAATATTTCTTGAAATCAAGAAAGTGTATCTATATGTAACTGGGAAACAAGGGGAATTGGTCTCAAAAATTAAAAAATGACATTATCTAACAAGGGGACAACACAAGTTTTGCACTAGAAACAGAATTACTAAATATTTTTGTTTTTTAAAGCAAACCCCAATGTCCAAAAAAAGGTGAACTCTATTCACTGATATCAGATTCTCAACTTTATTATAGGAGCGATAAGTATTTCATAAAGATTTTTTATAAAATTGGGGTCAATTCACTGACATAGAAGTTACAACTTTAATTCATTTTTTACAAAAATGAATCGGTAGATTCTTATAATATTTTACACACCCTCCATACTAATCACCCTCAACAACTTGTAGTCAGTTTCATCCAAAAAGAGCTGTGACGACTGGCCTCCCCTTGTCAGTAGCGTCGATGACATCGGGTCACGTGGTCCCTCGCACCTGTTCCCGGGTGACCAGCAACACAGTCCCTGGTTCCGGAAACATAAGGTTTCCGTTAACACGGCCAGCCCGACGTGTTCCCGTTCACGGGAAGCATCCCCACGAGGACTCGACCTTAAATGCCCTCCACCGACCTCGCATTCTCCCTCTCCTTCCTTTCTCACAAAATACAAGATCCCATAACCTTGGAAACAACGTGGAAAGCTCGCGTGAACCGCACATTTAGAATGTTCGCAGTCATTTTCGCAGTTTACGAATAGACGGTGGATAACAGCGTATCGGAGGCGAAACGTCAGCGTCGCACAGGGATATTCGACCCGAAAAGCTGGAAAAAAGTCAATTTCAAAAGTTTACGTAATCCGCAAACTTTTTACTGTCCGGGGTTGTTAAATATGTCTAGAACAATGTTCTAAATTGATTTTAATCATTCGTGCATTTATAAATTAGTAATCTTAATCGAAAGTTGAAAGATTGTATGACATGTGTTGTCCGTTCAAGCATGGTGCATTTAGTAGTGGATTTTATATATTTCAAAGAAGTTAAGCAACTTTTTGCATTTTTGATAGATTTTAAGAAAGCATGAGCTACTCTTCCATACAATATTTAGAGTTTTATCACATTTATGTATTTAGTATTAATGATTCTAGATGATCAATAGTTCAGTAATTTTTCTCACCAGTATAAGATTTCATGAACGATTTTGTTATAGTATTCCGTTGAATTCCGTGCTCATTCTGGTCCCATTAGATTCAGTAAAGATCTGTGATTATAAGCCAATCAAATTTGGTTCCGATTCTGTCCGATCTTAAGTTTTTCAGCCATTTTTGTATTAAGCGTTTTTATGTATTTTCTGAGTTGAAATTAATGGTAATAAATTAAATATCTGCCTAAAATATATACTAGGCACTAAAAAGTTCCGTAATCCACCTATTTTGAATAAAATAATATCATATTTCATGTCAATATAATTTACGTGCAAAACTAATTCTTTCTAGCTTTTCGGTTCAACTATTCCACTATTGACGCGATTTTTCATGGGTTCTCGATAATCTGAGGAAAAAATGTTTCGTACAAAAAAGAAACAGTATTCAGACGTCTACAAAATCCAATATATAAAAGTTTAAAAACAACTGTTTTTTTATAAAAAATGAATGTCACTTTGATTTTTTGAAAGCTAAAATGCATTTTTGATTTCTCAATATTATAGTTGACGTTACGACGAATCCAACGACCTATTATATTATGACCTTGAGACCGTTAATAACGCTAAAATAGTTTTTTCCAGCTTTTCGGGCCAAATACCCCACTGTGCGTCGTCAGGTGTTAACGACGCCGACCACACGTGGTTGCAGCGTGAAACGGACGGCACCCGCGATGACGTCACTGTGCCGTGTTCCGAGCGAGGGAAACAGTTTCGGGTCTCAGGGAAACAAGAATAATAATTGGAAGCGTTGATAACTATCGAGGGAACTTACAACTTGGTAGTTTCTGACTTTGGACAAAGGGTGTTTATGGATTTGTAGTCTGTTTTCACCGTGGGACTAAATTCACGTGGGCAAGATGAATCGTTTGCTTGTAAATTTAGTTTTGATGTGTAGTCTAATTATGGGAATTATTTGTAGGTTGTGTATGTAATTTTAAGGATTTAGTTGAGTTATGGTAATGGGTTGTAAAATTATTTGTAATTAGTAACGTGATTTTGAGGGATTAGTTGAGTTCCACTAAAAGCTTGTAGAATTATTTATAATTATTAATGTGATTTTAAGGAATTAGGTGAGTTATGCTAGTAGCATGGAAAATTATTTATAATCAGTAATGTGATTTTAAGATATTGGGGAAGTTACATTAATAGCTTGTAAAATTGTACATAATTAATAACTCAATTTGAAGGAATTAAGTGAGTTATACCGAGAGCTTGTAAAATTATTTATATTTTATATCGTATCTTGCACATTACACGCGCTGAAATATTAATAAATATTCTGTCCTTGGTATAAACTGCGTTTTCATTTACAATAATAATTCCCACTTTTTGCACTTCTTTATTAAATTATTTCATAGCACAGGCGTAAGTAATCTACTATCTCCTATACTATCTCTTACTGGAAAAGTGTAAAATCGCGTTAATATTGCAACTTTTATGAAATTTGCCATAATACAGATTTTGTGACAGGAATTCGAAAAGATTCTCGGAAAGGACGTCAGAATTCCAGGAAATTTCGCAAATTAATTCGTAGTACAATTTTCCGACGAAAAATTTTTAAAAAATTTGACTTTATGACAGGAATACACTGACACGGATTCTTGGAAATAATTAAATTCTTCAATCTCTGCTCTCCCAAATTAATTTTTCAAGAATCAAATATCCAACTCACCTCGAACATTGCGATTAAAAACCTCGCTCATGTGGTCGATTGAAAACCACCATAAACAAATAAAATAACAAATTAATTACACGTGTTAATTTTATTCCGAATATCGACCGCCTTTTACCGTACACCACTATTAAAAACGACACGTTTCTGTCGATTCTTTCAACTTCATAGTTTCTGAATGAGAACGTTCCTTCGCACATTAGATAAGCCGTAAATTGCGACACGTGTTCGCACGTTTTCCAGAACGCAACGAATTGGACACTTTTAATGGAACAGGGACCGCGAGTTCTTAAGTTTTCCATCGGAGCAGCCGAATTATACGAACTCGCGTGTTTTCACCTGGCAAGCCCAGGATGCCACGCGGTTATCAATTTTTTTTTTTTTTTTTTCGCGACAGGATACGCCGACGAGTCCATAAATGTCGCTTTTGCGTGCGCGCAATTTCGCGGCGTGACGTTTGACGTCAACAACCGATCGTTTGACGTCAAGTAACAACACAGTCGTTAAAAATATGTACATCGCCGCGAATATTCCGCGATTCTGTCGCAGAAATTTTATTGACGATCGATCGAGTGTATTTCGAAATTACGATATTACGGATAGAGAGCCCGCGAATATGTGTCATTCAAATGACATCAAGGTATCGTTAGATATGAAATAATGACGCTCATCTTTTCGTGGGAAATAGTCGCGTCATATCATGATTAATTTTCAAACAATTTTTAATATAAGTATAACAATATCAATTTTTAACGATCGTGAATATAATCATGAATTACGAACTTTAACTGGCTATACAACGATCCATATAGAAAACGAAAAGAGAGACTAATGTGAATTAATAATTTTGTTAGTAGTTACTTATTATCCGTAACAAGGTATCAATATTTTATTGTAATATTTTCCAATATACCTCCAATATAATTTTTAATATATCTCTCATATGCAGTATATGTATGTATATTAAATAAATCTTGTGAAATTATTCACTTACGTTTATCAAAACGTATTACGTACTTAAATAACGGAATTAGATTGATCGATAATACTAATACCGTAAATACATAATATTTGTCTTCGAGTATTATAAAAAAAACAAACTCTTTTCAGACTAACAATAAGAGTATCGAACCCCAAATGACGTGGGCTTTCATAAAACTGATTTTTATTCACGAGTCACTTATTCAGCCGAATAAAGGGAGATATAAATAACCGTTCATTGATCGGCATAAAAAATATGAAAGATATTCAAATTTCTCTCCGCCTAAAAAACTATGCAAATCAGTTTCGTAAAAAGGACCAATCGAATATGTGTATATCCAACGGGGCGGTACCCGCTATGGTTTCATAGGTTAAAGATCAGCATTCGGTAAAACCATGGAATCGCGAGGAAAATAATAGGGGATTTTCTGAAAAGAACTGTCGCGTGAAAACACCGCTTAAATTTCCGAGCTTTACGAGCGCGGAGTGCGCTGGTCACACACGAAAAGCTGGCCATAAACCTCCGGCTAATTCCAACTTGCGAAGTTTTTTAAAAGGGTACGCGAATACACCCGCCAAGATAAAGATATTGTGCCGAAAGTTTTTTGATATCTCGCCGCCCGGCGCGGTGAAAAAAAAATCCCTTCTTCTAACCGGTCTAACTTCGTTAAATCATTTCGCAAGCATCACGAGAAACAGGAAAGTTCTTTCTTCGAGCCTAAACATCTAACCGAAACATATGGTGTCGGGGAAATCTTTGAGGGAATTGTTTTTCGCTGTAATTCGGTTGTTTTTTTAATTTTTCTATTTTTTTTTGTAGAGAAAGTGTGTGTTGTTGTGACATCAAGCGAATACATTCGGTAGTTGTTTTAATATTACGGTTATCAGGTAAGGTGTGAATTTTTTATTTAAGTTTTAAAAAAATGGAATGTTTTAATTGATGTATAGAAATTATTTTTGCGTGAGTATAATTTTAATGGTTCTGACAATGAATGGATATTTTGATAAATGTAAATTGTTACATTTAATTTACGATAATTTTTATTAGTTTTTACTTTGGAGTATGTAATTATTTTAGTACTAATGATTATTCTTGCTCCTTCTAAATTAACTATTGCTTGAATTTATGTGTGAAAAATATGACTTTTATTCGTATTGGCGATTAGTTTGTGTGAAGAAGCCTCATGACGCATTCTGGTGTGACTATAACACGAACACGTGTTAGTTTATGTTAATGATGCCTGGCTATTTTAATTACGTAGGATACACGCGAAAATATCACGCCATATTGACGCATTGAAAAGTGCCATTCAATAAGAAATTTAAATCACTTTAACAATTTAACAAAAATATGGAGACTGTTTTTGTTGTTGTCTGGGTAATGTTTCGAAAAAAATGAGGGCCGCTTATCCGCTAAATTGTTTAAAGAACTATTTAAATAAATCTATTCAGAAATTACGGACAACTTTTTGAATTAGATTAGTTTATGGCTATCTTAACAATCAAATCAGAATTACAGAAGTTAGAGTACCAAATTAAATATTTCCTACGTACACAAATGTATGAGAATTTTTTCGGCATAATAAATAGGATGATAACTTGTTGTTTGCAAGATAAAAAAGTATTTGTACGTCAGATTTTAAACGAATAAAAGTTAATAGTTACATTCACAATTACATTAATTTATTTGATGTTGTAACGCTGAAAGAACTACCTTTAATATTTGGTGGGCGGAAATGTCTCTTTTTCGAACTATAATATAGATCTTTCGACGGTTCAGATATTTTTTTCTATTTGTCCTAAATCTAATTTTATTTCAACGATCGATAAATACTCCGATTTAATTTCCAGAAATTATAGTAAATTACAAAAATTTTGACGAGAAAGATAATATATCGACTTCTCGGACACCCTGTACCTCTAAATGTATACTCCATACATATACAGTCGGTGTAATTGATTAGTTACCCAGAATTCAAAAAGCTCCGCGAGACTTTTTACGAAATCACACCGACGATTACGCCAGCGAATAAATGGCACGGTGGCGGTTACAGAGTAAACAACGAAATAGCGAGGAAAACGTATAATATTTATAATAATGATATACCATGGCAAATGAACATTATTTGCAGATGTTGCAAATGTTAATTGAGTTCCCGTTATTGTCGGCTTTCCGTAATTACCGTTGTAATAATACAATATGTTATCACAAACCATATGTACCGTTTAAACAAACCGTACCGCCTTTAATCAAACCTCCCATTTATTACAAAAAACTACCCTCAGTGGCCATTTATTTCACGTGTATTAAGAATGACCGAATATTAACAGTTATACAATAAATAAAATATGAAATAAAGGCGTTATTCAAAAGAATAATAAAATATAAAAATGCTTGAACGACAGGATTGACTAGATGAATGGAAACCTATCGAAATAAACCCGAAGCACTATTGACACGTCCCATACTCTATTTTCCGTAGATGAATACCGACAAAACAGATTTCAATATCCGCAGATGCGTTCAACGATCCAAAGTGCAAGCGTTCAGCAGAAAACAATTGATATTTCTGCGCAAAACAGAAAAAGCGGCGCTCTTTGATCTCCGGCAGAAAACGCTGGAGGATAGTTTAGGCGAAACGGTTTCTCGATTAGCTTCTTTCGTTCGTTTTTTCCATCGCTTAATCGATCTCCCATTTGTTATTGTACCACTCATTCCGAACTCGATCGTCGATTTTCACAACGCGGTGGAAAAATCATTTTCATACCTTTCCACTATCGCGTTCCACTCCACCCGTTAATTGAACACTTCTCATTAACTCCCGGCGAATCGGGGCTAAGATTTCCATAATACTTACGTAACACACTCCCGAGGATTAAAATACAATCGGGGTCCCGGCGAATCTACATGCAAAGGTATTCTTTTACCATCGGGAATTACGGTTAGCCGATAGGAACACGTAGCGACAAAGTAACGATTGCTGGATCATTGAACCCCCGAGATAGTCGTGTTACTTTAAAATTACATACCGTTACTGTGCGTACTCGCACGATTTATCCGTTCGTTTACCACCGAGTGACCGTGTGGACTCAGAACGAGAACATTTACCCATTGCGAACATCGTTCGACGACAAAAGTATTTACAAATGGAAATTTTCAAAATCAATTTACATACCGCGATGGACGCTCGTCATTACCCTGCTACGTGATTTCTTTCCGGGACGCAAAAAAAAAGAACTTCCGTTACACACACACACACATATACAGGGTGTAACAAAAATTCTGGGACACTTTAGGTTTATGGATAGAACGCATAAAAATAAGAAAAAAAGTCTTATAAGTTGTGGGCGCAACCCACCCCCTATCGAGATACAACCCGTTTTGTAAAAAGTTTTTAAAAAATCATATTTCCGAAATGGTACGTCGTAGAAGATCCGTTTTGATTGCAATATAACCGAAGAAGATCAAAGATAATAGAAAAAAATATAATTGCTGCGATTATTGCTGTTAAATAGCATTTATTCTTGTTTAATCCAAACAACGTCGATTACCTATATCGTAGCAGGTTTGTAACAACCTGGGAAAAATTGAGGGCATTCACTAAATCTTCCTTTGCGTAGATAGCGATATTTTTTTCGTAAACTTTAGTCTCTTCCGGTTATATTGCAATCAAAATCAGTCCTCTACGACGTACCATTTCGGAGATATGATTTTTAAAAAAATTTTTACAAAAGGGGTTGTATCTCGATAGGGGGCTTATAAGACTTTTTTTTCTTATTTTTATGCTTTCTTTCCATAAACCTAAAGTGTCCAAAAATGTTGGTTACACCCTGTATACCGTTGAAACAGACATTCCCGAAACTTCTATCGACCGTCCAAACAAAAAGTGTGTCGCGTAAATCACAAAGTCTAATCGATCGATAATAAAATACGATAGAATACCCAATGGTACTCTCTATTCGGGAGTTGAGAAATAAAAAAATCAAACAATAAAATAAGCGACCCAGTTTCGCGATCGCAGGCCTAGCTTACTTTTTGCATACGTAAACAACGGCAACAAGTTACCGGCTTGTCCCTAAATGCTCGACGATGTAAAAGTTCGACGTTCCTCCATTATCACCGAGTTCATCCGGCTCTCCTCCGGCGCTGGTATTTCGACTCGTGGACCGAAGTTTTCCCCGGAATTGGAATATTTAAAGCCGGACCTCGTCGCATTACCTGGAAGCTCGAAAGTAATTTTCAGGCTTCCCCTTGCAATATGCACGAGGGGTGGAACCCGCTTTTGTACACCCGGCTGTCGCATCGTATTCATGAGTGGACAGACTCGGGTAATCGTTCTACAATGACGTCCTCCGGAAGTTATTGAGGCTGGATTGGTATTCGACCGGACACCCGTCTCTGATTACCGATCTCGCGCGAGGGACCATCGTTTCCGTGGACAACGAGTTTTTGAGGGACACCAGGTATAAGAATTTTTGGGGGAAAATATTTGAAAATAGTTGGGGGCTTCTAAAGTGTTGACTGTGTACTTTTCGGACGATTTTTTGAGGGACACTATGTATAAGCATTTTTGGGGAAAAATAATTGCAAATAGTTGGGGACTTCTAAAGTGTGAACTGTGTACTTTTTGGGCGATTTTTTGAGGGACACTATTTATAAGAATTTTTGGAGAAAAGTAATTGAAAATACAATAGTTGGGGGCTTCTAAAGTGTCAACTGTGTACTTTTCGGACGATTTTTTGAGGGACACTATGTATAAGCATTTTTGGGGAAAAATAATTGAAAATAGTTGGAAACTTTTAAAGTGTCAAATGTGTACTTTTCGGACGATTTTTTGAGGGACACTATGTATAAGCATTTTTGGGGAAAAATATTTGAAAATACTTGGGAGCTTCTAAAGTGTCAAGTGTTTGCTTTTCAGACAACTTTAACACTAAACTTACTAGGTACGGATGGTTTACGTACATATTCTTATCGAATCGGGAAAAATGATAAATTTTACAATTGATTTCATCTAATAGTGAATTTGGTATAAAGAACTGTATTTTTCTTATTTTTATTAAAGAAATTAGCGTTGATAGTTATAACGTTGCATGTATTTTAATAAAAAGTTTGAAAACCGTAATGTGATCCACCTCGATAGGTTTAGTGTTAATGAACTTCTGTTTATAAGACAGATGAATTTACGAGAAGACTTAATTAGATACTTAAAAAAATATGTCTTTGAAAAAATAAGATTATCGTAAAAATTAGTAATTTCTTTTAGATTATTTTCTCCAATAAAGATACCATATTTTAAAAATCAAATGCGTATTAATTCTTTATCTTTTAAATAAACCCAAGTTCATTAGAATCGGTTGAAAAATACGCAAGCGGGAGTTTAGGAGATAAACACTTACCTAATGACTTGTGTCTCGCTCACTCGATACGAGGTGCTAAAAAGTTGAGAACGTTAAACGAAGACTGCGAGCAACGTTAAAAGAATCGTAGCGGCATCCTTGGGTTGAAGTGGAAATCTTGGAAGTTTAATATTTTGTTCTTTCCGGCGGTGCGCGGCGTTTTATGCGCTGGTCATTGAAAAAGTTTGCGTCAGAACGTAAAAAGCAAAACAATAGAATCTCGAGGTTACCTTCGTTTTCGACGTGCCCACCCCAATATTCTTTCCCTGGTTTTCCCCCGGTGACAAAGGGGGTTAAAAGAACCTGACATCCCCACAGAATTGTTCTGGAATTACTTTCACGACAATAATGTCATCAAAAGGGGGATCGCTGGCGACCCGCAGAATTATTATACGGAAACTAAATTGAAGTTTGGAATATGTGTGAATTGCGACGTTTGTATTATATGAACAATAAACTGGTGTTAAAAATTGTGAAATGTGTAATTTGTTTAATTGTGAAAATTAAGATAAAGTAGATCTCGCAAAGAAATTAATTGTCTGAGTAGACAACATGGGAATGTAGATAGTAATTGATTAATGTAAAGTTTATATGCGAGATGAATTAATTTGTCAAGAACATTTGGAAAACGAATTTAAGATTAATTTAGGAATTAGTAGGGAAGTTTTATTATAAAGTGGTTAACCCTGGCGGCACAAACCTTAGTATTACGTCATTTAATTACGACATTATAAAGATGTACCTAAATGATATAAAATTAAGGGATCATGTTTATAAGAGGTGACTAACGATAAATTTATTCGAAATTTATCGACAGTGTTTGGACACAGCAAAAATAATAGTTTCAATCAATTACGTAAAAAGTAAATCATTGTTTTCTGAGTTTCAATATGTATCTTGGAATTTGGCATTTTCCCTATTAAAATTTTGCAAAATATAAGTGATTTTCAATATCATTCCATCCATCAACCACTAATTACAGACATGGTATTTTCAAGCTAATTCCATTTTTATTCTTCTTTTAGACGAAACTCTGTGGTAAGCTTCCTATACCGCGCTGGAATTGCCAACCGGGAAAGTGTTAATTAAAAAATGGGAACTTTACTTTCTGATTTAACCCGTGTACACATATACATATACATATATACCGTATATGTTCGTATTTAAATGTACGCACATAGTAAAAAATATGAGACACTTGTATGAGATCAACGCGCGATCAATTTGGATCGAGAAAATTAATCTTCCGGGAATTCGCACTGATGACTAGCAGAATTCCTGCCATAATTCTACGACTTTCTCCGTAATGGGAAGAATAAACGGATTGGGAATGAAAATTCGAGTAGTAGATCATGATCCTAAAATGACGATCCAAGATCAGGTAGGGGATTCGTCGTCGTTTAACTTTGATATCAGATTTTCCGTCGAATTTGCTCATCCTTGTACGTAATTCCTGATTACCGATTCAAATCTTCGATTAGAATCTGCGTAAATGACGCGAATGTGATTCGTTAGAAATATATTTAGAACGAAATAGTTTAATTACGATATCGATGATATCGAAATAGGGCGAACGACGTTGAAAAACTTGGAAATTTGCTAATAAGTTTCAAACTATCGCGACAGCGTGTTATAAATCAGCGATACTCAAACTGTATAAACCCCGGTTCCATTTTCCACAGAAATTTTCCGCATAACACACTTTTTAAATTAGTGGCCCTTCAACTTAATTTAACGCCTGGATTACCTTAACGTTTTGTCGTTCCCCGGAACTTCGTTATCGCGAAATTTCAATTCACGTTTCAATTAAACGCTTTTATCGATTAAGAGCTAAGCACACGGCTGCGAGGTCTCGTTTGTACAATACAATGACACACTACTGTGTAACGTTGTATAAATTACTCGAGTGTTCTACGTGCTAACGGTAATTGAGAAATTATTAACATAATATAATATATGTATCACCTTTACTCCTACAAGATACAGATATATAATTATAAAACGACTATACAATGATAATTAAAAAAAATGTCCCCATTGCTCCCCAGTGATTATAATATTGACAAAAAGAGCTTTTTGAAAATAGTGTATTCTAAAAATCATATTTATATGTTTATATAACCCGAAATATTTGATTGGTTTTAAAATATTTAATACTTAATGGAAATGTTTAAAAGTTGCTTAGAAAAGAAATTTAACATTTATTTTATCACTTTTAACAACACATGAGGCGTGAACAATAAATATAAACTATTTTTATGATTATTTTGATGTGACCCCAATGAATAAAATTCCTGTTATAAATAGAAATTGAGATAATTCAGTTCTGCTGTCTATACAAGCCAATTCCTTATTAAATTTATATATAGGAAACTTATTAATAACCTCATTTTAAAAAACTATAATTTGTATTCTATTGACTTTACATTTTGCACTATTTTCTGAGATTGACCCATAAATTCACAAAAAATCATATCCACATTATAACAATCGAATATTTCATCTGATTAACAAGCAATTTTATAAAACTTGAATTGAAATAAAAATTCCCGCGTCGCTTTCCAACACATTCGAACCGTTTAATACCTAACCCGCGGCGTGTGTACGTGCCTAATACGCACATCTTCGATTGCTTACACGTAAAACTCGGCATTGGCGTCTAGCATCCAGAAGATCTCATTTCAGACTCGGCGGGGAACTGGCTCCGCGATAGAACAGAGAACAGAGAACGTTTCGGTTGAGAAGGCGGTTTGGCTTTAACTCCCGGGGAATCTGGATTCCGAAACTATCTTCGAACTACTCGCAAGACAGTTTGCCTAGAACTGGATTTCTCTTCCTCTGGGGATGCTATCTGTTCCCCTCTTTCGTTTCCCAGGCATATCGCTTCGCTGGCTCGTCCCTGTCCTTGTCTGCGTTCCTTCTATTCATCTCGATTCGAAACTCCCTCGCACACGCCAGCTTATTCCTTTCCACGCTTGCACGCGACTAGTCGTGCATTATGAATCGACATCATTATTGCGTATCGTGCATGACAGTTTCGAAAGTTCCCGTGGAACATGCGTGCGGACTAATTCTAATTACGAGAAGTGCAAGCTTTATCGGATTGCGTTATTGGTTCAGGCTTTTTGACGGTTAGGTGAAAATCTATGTGAAATTTGTAGGAAATAATGCACGGTTGAGAATAAAATATATATATTGTTACGGCGGAGGATGACAAGGATTGTCTTGGACCACCCTGGTTATTGCAACTGGTTGTCAACTGGTTGCTGTTAACAGTTGATATTGGATAGCTGTCAGAAAATAAATAGAAACGAGTTGACTGCGATACTGCGCGGACGTAACATTGAGATTGCGACTAATTAATCTTTATTATAATTATATTTCAAGTTGTTATATTTGTAATAAATAAACTGGTGGTACGATGGAACGACGTACCACAAGAAAGAGTACGCGCGAGTTGTCGTCGATTTACAACAATATTATTAAATAAGTTATATATCAAATATATAGTATATTTTTTTATTCGTATAAAATATATATATTTTTCCCATATAAGTATGGGCAAAATTAGGTTAATGAGTAGATGCGATTTCAGAAAGTTTTCACTGAGAATAAAATATGTATATTACTAAATAAATTATATATTAAATGTATAATATATATTTTTATTAGTATAAAATATATATATTTTTCCCATATATTTCCCATATATGGGAAAAATTAAATTCTTGAGTAGATACGACTTCAGAAAGTTTTCACGTTTCCAAAATGTATGGCATTTCTCTCGATGAAAATCAATATGAAATTAATAGGAAAGAATGCACCGTTGAGAATAAAATATATAATATGTATATATTTTCCATATATGGGAAAAATTTGATTTTTGAGTAGATTCAATTTCAGAAATTTCTCGCGTTTCCAAAATGTATACCATTTCTCTAAATACGTGGAGACGTTTCAATGTTTCCGTGGGAACTCGCAGTTTGCCCGTTGCATTGTATGTAATTAATTTGCCTAATTGATGTATCAATCGCGAATGAAAATGTAATAGGGAACATTTGCTTCCCGAATATCGCTGACGGTGGAATGCTCGGTTAACTGATGATTCTACAAAGATCATAATTAACATAAAAGAAACATGGTAAGTACGAAGTATACGATTATTTGTATTATTACCGTAACTTTCCCATTACGATTCTCGCAATTTCCATTCAACATTTTCCCTTCTTTGTCTCGCGTCCTACCGGAGAAAAAGTTCCACTAAATTATTTTTCCGCGATCTTCGTCATCGTTGACCGTATTTTCCAGCTTCCAGAGTGGAGCGAGAAAAGACAAAACGTTTCGTCGGTTTTCTTGGCAACTAGTCTGCCAACTTGGCGAAAATTGAATAGATAGCAGAAACGAATGGAAAGTGGTGCCAAGTTCTCCAGCAGGGGGAGGGGGCAAGGAGGGGAATAGTCGCATCCGGATCTCGAAGATGGAACCCCCTACCAGCATCTTTTTCTCTGACACCATTGTATATGACAGAATTATTACAATACAGAGCGCTTCCTGCGGGAACTCGATTCGTGTTCCATTGGTGAACGAAATACAGTAAAATCTGGTTTATACAATTTCACGAATTTCTTCAAGTACCTGTGACGTGTGATAGATCGAATACTCCGGTGAACCCGACAAACATGTATACATATGTATGTATATGTATATACTAGGTGTAGAAATAAGATTTCTACGAATTTTCAGTAAAATAACAGTTTCATTTAAAAAATGATATAAGAAGTTAATAATTGAAATATTCAAGAAATTGTGGGTAGATTATCTCTTAACAAATGAATATATCAAACAATATCCACTATCGTATAGATAGAATAAAAATAAAATACATTGTAATATTATATACAAATTATATTTAAAATCTGGAACTACAAATACCGTAATAATCTCACGCACGTTATATTTCAACTATTACATACATTGCTTAAAATTCTACGAATAGATTAAAATAAAGTTATTAAAATAAAAATATTAAATTAATTTATTAAAATGAAAAGTTTATCCGTAGTATAAATAAATATATGTCACTCGCTTTAAAGTATACACTGTCCAAGAATTAATTGAAAACAAAGGACTACCCCTATTCTTCCATCGAACCCTTTTAACACTCGTAGCAAAAGTATCTTCTACATTCCCCGACGGAGTTTTCGATAGCCATAAAAACAGACCAAGTTTCAGTAAACCATGCTATTATACTCGAAACTCGCGCGTAAGCAAGTTTCGTTTCCAATGTGCAATAATAATTTCCAAACAAACACAGAACAACCTTCCTCGCCTCTGCCATTGCTGCAATTGTCCGAGACTTTCGCAATGGGAATGAGGAATATAAATTCGCCCATAGAAGTTCAAAATCCCGTTGAAGATTTGCGTTACCCATACTCACGCTCCACCGGCATCCTTCCGCTTCGAATCTGATAACGCATTAGATAAAGAATTAGTCGGGAAACTCTCATCACAGGTAATCTTCTCCGTTGAAGTAATGGCACTCCAGGAAGCATATATGAACGCAGCTGTAACTTCGACGATCCGCTGTCTTAAATCGAGGGCAAACAGGAACACCGGTAATCCTGGGATTCAAGAAGTATAAGAAAGCTTCGCGGAAAGCCTACGTACTTGAACTTATATCACGCAAGTGTGGGGAAACGGGAAAATATAGAAATTGGTGTTAAAGTCGATCGATTATCTGAAAATCGACGCGAATATCTGTGTTTAGTAATTATTAAATTTGTTATACTTTTAAAGAAATCAAAATTATTAGCATAAATAATAGAAAAATTTTTTAAATAAATAAATCTATACTTTTTGATGTCGAGTGACAAGAAATTATTTTACTTCTGTAATTAAAGGTCAAAAACAACTGAAGAATGATTTGCATTCCATTAAACAAAAGAATGGATAACAAAACTCTGCAATTTTCTAGTTCAGTCTGATAAATGTCTGTGTGATAACTGGGGGCACATTTGGCAATACTTTTTGCTTTTTACAGTACAGTAATTTGAACCGTCCGGGTCTAGATAGAATGCACTTAATTAAACGTTTGATAGAATATTACATGTATCTGAATGGAAGTTCATTTTGAATTTTATGACATTCAATGAAAATCTGAGTAACACAAGGTTTTTTTAGAATAAAAATTTTGACAATTATTACAGTAGTTTTTCAATGGTTATACGTCTAAGTGCGCGGACCGCGAGTGAAGTATTATTTATTCATTGTATGTATTCAGAAGTAATTAAAAAACATATATTACACGTAACATTGTCTGATTTAATTTGATTGAGATGTGAAAAGAATCTATGAAATATGGATGTAGAGTAAAGAAATAAATTTCATATTAATGTCATATGCAGATTTGTAGATAATAATGTTAAAAATTATTAAAAATCACGCGAAGAAGATAAGCGGTATACTCATTTCCTTACAGTATAATATGTTATACAATATTTGTAGTTATACGCTTGGTATTGTAGTAGATTATTGGAACACCTACTATGATAAGCCTTTCTTATCAATTATGAAATTTATTCCTGCAAATCTAATTTTCTATATGTATACCTCATCCATTATGCGTAATTTGCGCATTTCAGCATAAAATACATCGCATGATTATTATGAAACTTACAATTACAGTACAGCCATATAAAGTAAAGTTTATTTACTTCCCCCAAGTGAATACTACTGTGCAATTCGTATGAAAGTTTCCTAAATTTTCCAGAATTTTTCCCAAGTTTCGAAAAATGTATAAAATTGATTTATCGAACTGGAGTGTGCTTTTCGTAAAGTTCACCAACTCGAAAGTCATTCAGTATAAAATATTCGATTTACTGCACTTGCTTAAAAAAAAAGATTTAGTGTCCTTTAAATTTGTCAACACTTGGTTTCCTCCGTACTTTAAAATTTGTAGATTTCAAAATATTATACGCTGAAATATAATGTTCTAAAATGAAATATTACCAAAAGTTTATTATCTATGGATCTACAAAATATAGATTTTACTAAAAGACCTCGTTTCTTGGATCGTTTATTAAAACTTTGAAGATTTGCGGAACATTATTCCGATGTGCCATTTTATAGATTTTATATTTTAGGAAATTCAAATCGATCGAAATTGCTGCGCGGGTATTACCCACACGGTCCTGCAAGTTGCTGTGTCAAATAATTCCTATGATGGCGCCACTGCACAGAGCACTCAGTCAATTAATTTTGTCTGTAATTAACTCTGCACTGCATATGTCGTTATTATTGCTAAATAGTCTTAGAACACGAAATCATATTTTATAGTTGATATTTTAATATTCATAAATGGTCATAGGTACAGTAATTACACATCATATATTACAATTCTATTTGTGTGAACACAGAATGAGTTTCCTTACAGTAACTTAATATAAACACAATGTTATTGGAAACCAGTATATGGATTTTCTCTGTTTTTCTTCAACAGGAATGTTATCTTCCTATTCATATCCTCATTATAAATTTCTTTACACCTCTCAAAATTTACCCTGCGCCTGACTTGACAGGGTTTCTCATAATATCTAGTGCGTCTATACTGGTCGAAGATTCCTTCCCTTCCAAGGATACGATTTAAGGTACGACATGCTTTGTCTACATTACCATCTATGACAAAGATGGTTCGAGCTAGAAATTGGGCATGACGACGAACACCCATCTGAAATAAAATTTTGCACACTGAAGTCTCTGTAAAAATCTGCATAATCCTGTTCCTTGTTAACGCAATTTCATTGATTAAAGCAAGAATAATTTACATTGACTTATACAAATATTCGGTCATCATTCAATTTGCACAAACTTTGGAGGGAACAATGATACGTGAATTTCAGCTTGTAAATTGGACATTTCGTAACTCACAGAGATAATGTTAATGTGATAATTGTATGATATACAAAAAGATAATTCTACAAACACCATGGGTAACCAAATATCCCTGCGGATCACAATATATCGACAACTATGTTACATTATTTAATATAGCTAGCACGTTATCGTGTATTACGAAATGTCATATAAATTATACAATATATGAAGGTACACCATTCATGGTATATTATAATAGAACAAATATAAAAAAGAAATGCCGTTACAAGTTATTTTTATGTATTTTTCTTGGCTGTTGGTTATTGAGAGGTTAGAAAGAAAATTCTAAAAAAGAATTTTAAGGAAGTAAAGCAAATTCTACATTTTCCATAAATTGGTCTCTGAATTAAAAAACAGGTAAATTACCTTGTATTAAATGTCAGTACACAGAATTCTGTGAAAATGCAATCAAATTTGGGAAACTACAATAACCACAAAGTGGTTACGATCAACCCTACTGCAGCGCTATCTTGAGGGATCGAATATAATCGAATCTAATCGATGATTTTCGATAAGTACCAAGCGCGGTTAATTTGAACATTTCAAATTTTAATTTGAGATACTTCGCTTCTGTTTATTATTATGTTGAAATGCTGAATATTTGTTTCGTCTAATTGTAGTATCAAATATTTTTCTTGCTTACATTAAAGAATTATTGTATTCGCTCTAAATATAAACAATTTTACGGAAAAACTAAGATATAATAATATATCCTTACTTGCAATTACTTGTCGACGATTAGTGTCTAACTCCTGGAGGGAGCTCGCAGTAGAATTGCATATGGCCAAGGAAAATCATATTTAACAGAGTAATTATGATAAAGTACAAAACTAAACAGTACACAATCTATGAAGTGGCAGAAATCATAAAAAGTATGAGTTTGGAATTTCCAGAAATGAAAGTATCAAATAATAATATTCAAAGTCTAATTACTTCTCGATCTTTCAAGTTATAACAGAATCCCCATCGACATATGCAAAGCCAAACTGATAATGACACCAACAGTAAAACCACTGCCACTGGAGAAGCGTAGATGTATATACTGAACATTTGACTTTTGCAATTTTCACGACACACTACTCAGATATTATATTCCTCATTCTATTCTACCTTACACGAAAGGTGTTAATTACTTTTTGAGGCTGGCCTAACTATGTTTCTTATTTAATTGCACTGCACTCGATTGTTACCATTCTGACGTAGGTTTCAATACAATTTTGATATTTATCTATTAAATTAAAAATCGATTAATTAACAAATGTTATTGTAAATTTGGGTTACTTTGTATAGATACATAATACATACTTTTTTTAAGACTGCAGTTACATGTACGCAGGATAACATTTTTTAAAAAATCAATTCATATTGAATAAGCTTCGTACTGTTATTCAATATATTTTCAAATTACAGCAATCATTTAGAAAAATAAGTAGGGAAACTAAAATTTTGTAGACTTTTGTAACCTGAAATCCAAGACAGAGGACAATCAACTTTTCCACTACTGTCCTTCTATTTTCCAATCTGAACTTAATCGATATAGCAGCGAGGAACAGATTTATTAGAAATTTTAATTTAAGTAAAAATAAATATGTAATTCTATTTGAAATGTGTAATGATAGCAACTTAAACGCCCTGCAAATTATTAATTTATCTTTATTATTGCGATATTTATAGCTACAATCACAGTTCTCACTGGTATTACTATTTTATTATTTACGAACATTATACACAATATCTTATTCTGTTATAAATAAGAAAATCTGGCTTGATTCGAAAGGGAATTTAATTATTTCTCCTTCAATTTACGCCAGAGGCATATTTGGAGCGTACGGAATTTTCATTAGCTATTACAGGATGCTCGAAGGAGCAGAATTAACTATTCAGATGAAACTGTATTATAAATCATTATAGAACGCTCGTTCCTTTAATTAAATTAGATCCTTATAGGTCAACACGTTGAAAGTAATAACAGTGAATGAAATGATTCTGGGTTCACGATAAATTATAAGAAACAGGAAAGAGATGCCAGTTAATTAGGCATTTAATTCACAATTTCCGAAATTAATTAGGGGATATTCTTTCTAAGTCTTCAAATAATTGTTTGATCGATATCTCGCTACCCTACGTGGTGCCACCTAACATAACTGGAGAGGTCGAAAAATCTCAGTCGCATTTCTTCTGTTGAAAAGCCAGTGTTTTAAAGTGTTTTAAACTCCCAAATGTAAATTGTCAAACGGATATTTACAATTGCATTAGACACGTGTAAATAACAGTCAAGAAAAAATCATGCCGCCGAAACGCAAAAAAGACGTCGTTCCTTACGAACAAGAACTACAACCGTAAGTTTCAATTTATTGAATATTAACATTGAACTTGTATATAATAACCTCTCCGGAACAATTTCCTTTAAGAATTCTGCGACTGAAAAACTTATTTCTCGCATTTTATAATGTTAACTTCCTTTTATTCTTTGTGCACCTATGAATCCTGTTCAAATAAAACTATTTGGTGGCAAAATAGATTTCGTACATACACTGCTACAAATTACACATTTTGAGATTGGTTACCAGTTTCCCGAAAAATGAATAATAATTTCTTTCCATCTTGTGGAAATATTTTAAATATACTGTTATTTTATTCCTTCCAATCTAACAGGCTGTTTAACCGACTGAAACGAATAAAGGACATACACAAACGAGTCTGACAGTGCTTTACATAAAATTCGTCAATTTGTCAGTAGCGTATCCATTTGAATAAAAGAAATGTAACAAGTTACGTTCTTCCTCCGCGGAAGTTTATCGTTTGAATAATCATTGGATTCGAAACGATGTAAATCACTGCATAGCTTGATTTGCTCGGGTGTCAATTCGTTATATGGAATTCTTTTTGTTAAGCCCGGAGGACATTCCGGAGGTAATTGAAACGGAACCGGAGAAACCGAAGATATCTGCCGTCACCGGTGAGCCCTTCGGGCCCCGGGTTCGTTACGTCACCGAGAAGCTGGAGGATGAGAGCTCGGACGACGAGCCGGAGTCGGAGAGCGACGACGAAGTCAGATATTTGAAAGATGACATGCCGCAAGTGCCATCGGAATTTTGGCACATACAGAAACTGATCAAATACATGAAAGCTGGAAATCAAACTGCCACGATGGTTTCGCTGTGTCTCCTGAAGGATTACGATCTCACCAGCAGGGTTAATTTCTGCATTAATCTAAGATTAGATCTAGAATATATTTAATGGCTGAACCTATAGACGATTTATGTAATAATCTTACCAAACGGGTGAAATAATTGGTCTTTAAAGAAAAGTTATATTTTTGGTAATTGGGCACAGATAATAGGCAACTTTGGAAGGGCAGTAATAAATAAAGTAATTTTTTGATTTTCATTAATTAATTGGCTGCGGTAGGTTTACTGTTAAATCGCCTCTTTTGTTTCTATTTGATCTACAAGTAAGAATTTTGTTTGTCTAAATTTCTTGTGAGCTAAAGAATTTCAAAGCTATAGTTATTTATTTATTTATTCAAATTTGACGCCGAATTTATTTTTCATATGAAACGTACCTCATTGAATTTTTGTTTATTTGACAGTATTATTGCGTAAATATAACTTAACATCGCATTAACGTAAATGCCAAAAGCCTTTTATTATTTTGCATTTATTTGGAAAATGTATTTTTTTTGTGTGTCATATAACAGTCCCATTTTACCCTCGTTGTCGAAGAACGCGTGGAAAACTAAATTAATTCGTAATGTATGTAACGTTTGTAATATACGTTCGCGTAATAATAATTTCCTCTGAAAACAGGTCATACAGAAAGCTATTCAAGAAATGGGAGGTTTAGAAATCCTGGTGAATCTACTTGAGACTAAAGATTTGAAATGTCAAAATGGTTCGCTGTCAGTTTTACTGGAAATTGCAACTTCCACGGAAATGCGACGGTATCTAATCGATCTTGGTATTGTAACGCCGTTGATACAAATGCTAAGACATCCCGCTAGAGATATACAAGTTAGTTTATATTAGTTTACTTTATATATATATATATATAAGTTTCATTGAAGTATAAATGTTTCGAAGAAAAAATATTTTTTGAAAATATTAATTTAATGTTGAAAACGACAATAATAGAGCATATAAAAAAACGTAATTAAAATTTATAATTTAGACAGACATTACGACAAATGTAATTAAACAAATATCAAACATCATAAGTTAATTCCAGTGCGAGCGACTTAATTAAAATTATTGAAAAATGTAATTCGTATCGATTAGGTCCTAGCCGCAGAAACAATGGCAATTATAGCACGTATAAGGAAAGCAAGGAAGCAAATACGAATGCGAGGTGGTATACCACTTATAGTGAGTATTTAAATTCACATTGAAAAGTTGGAAATGTGCGTTCGTCTGCAAATGGTCCTAACCGTTTTTCTTTGCAAAATTTCGTTATGAAAAACATTCCGTAGCTGGATGTAATGGATATACCGGACGCGGTTCTTCAGCGAACTTACGAGGATTTGAACGATGTTAACAAAGAACTTATCGCGGTCGCTATAGGCTGTGCCAAGGTTTTAGACTCGTTGAGCAGCAGCCCGAAAGTTTGGGAGGAACTTCGCAAGCACAAAGTAGTGGCACTCATGGCGCGCTTCTTAAAATCTAAGCACACCAGTTTGATAATACCTATAATGGGCGCGGTTCAACAGTGTGCGGATTTGGTAAGTCGAGCACCGTACTATGCCCCTTATCACTCCAGGTATGCCACTTAGGCACTGTTGATATCGAGTGTTCTGTTTTAGGAAATAAAATAATGTATAAGTAATGGTTAATAGTTTGTTAAATATTATTTGTCGAAATTGTATTACTTTTTAAAGGAAATTATAAAGCTATAGAAAATGATTGTTGCTCGATTATTAATCAAATGGCGAGTGAAAACCTCGAAAAAAAGTGTTTTAAATACGTGAAAACTATAAATCCACCCTAGCTATTTTATTAACTTTTTTAAATAAAACATTAACTGTAATGAAACTTACCTGATATTCCAAAAATCATGAAAACTACTTTGCTAGTTAAGTATTGTTATGTAATTTTCTTAATTGTTCTTTAATTATCACATTAAACTTTAAATTGAACAATACATATTCAATAGTCAATTTTTATGGACATTATGCTAACAATTGTAAGTAGTACAATTTTCTTAGAAATGACGGGCAAAACCAAAGAGTCGATTCATATTCTGTATACCAAATACGTAGGCCATTCCAAAAGTGGTGTCTCAGAAGCCGTCCCGTAACTAGTTTTTCAAAGCTGTCGTAATAAAAGTCCTCGGCCAAGTTCGAGCTGTAGGGAGAGCGTTGAACAACTTCCAAATGCGGTCTGTTCGGTTGCCGCTAATGTCCCGACGCTTGTCACGTTGCAAAAAGAATGGCTGTTCTTCTGTACGAATAAATTTTCGATTTGCCACGTAACGGCCCCGAACAAGTCGAAACACCCATTGACTTTGTAAGACGACGATCGAGTTATTACTTCCTCCCTTATTTTATAAAATGATGCTACGTCCGCTTTGAATATGAATCAAGCAGAACTGGGGAGATGGTTGCGAGTAAAATCTGCAGAATTTTATTGCCCTGGCTTTGGAAACCTTCGAAAATATGTACTATTGGTTTATTTGTTCAATAGATCGCGGAATTGTGTTTTAATTTCGATTGCAATCAAATATCTTTTCTGGGTCGGGATTTATGAATATTTACTCGCAAAATTGCGATCGCGATTTGACGATTTTAAGATTGCATGTTTTTAACACTTTACTACGTTTATATTTTCATTTTATAATTTACAAATTGTTACGGGGAAACGAATGTATACAGCTTTAATTAATTTCGCCAGTTTCACTTTTGACGCGGGTTAATTAACGCAAGAAATTGATATTAACTTTGCCAAACCATGCCATCGAATATTAATATAAAATTAAATACGAATTAACAGAATAACAAGTACAGACATGTCGAAAATGTCTGACGAGTCACTAGAGAGAGTAATACCGAAAAGAAACGAATATATGAAACGCGTGTAGTTCAGTTCATGAAAGGCAAATTGAGAAGGAAACGAAGATCTGAAACACTTTCTTCTTTCTTCAGAAGTTAATTCACTCTGCGTTTCATTTTTCGTTTCATTTCAAAACTTTCGCTTACTTTTCCGGAAAACCTTGTTCCTACGACGTTATTTTTCACTTACAAAACGTTAATTCACTCTGCGTTTCATTTTTCGTTTCATTCCAAAACTTTCGCTTACTTTTGCGAAAAACTTTGTTCCTACGAGACTATTTTTTACTTACAGAACGTATTTCGAGAAGCCTTCGAACGATCGGGCATCATCGGCGACGTAGTGCGTCACTTGAAAAACGAAAATATCAAATTAAAAGAAAACTGCGCCCTGGCGATATTCAAGTGCGGCCCAAACAAAGTTACCCGGGACATGGTCCGAGAAGCGTCTGGTTTGGATCTTTTGTGCAAACTCGTCCAAAGCGACGAGTTTCGTCCTAATAAACGCCTGTTAGCCGCCGTCACCGGTGCAATTTGGAAGTGTGCCATGACCCCTGAAAACGTAACGAGGTTCAATCAGAACGGCTTGGTAGCTTCCCTGGTGCCCCTACTGGAAGACCACGAAGACGAGGATGTACTGACGAACGTCGTCGGGGCGCTGGCCGAATGCTGCAAGGATCCATTGAACAGAGACGTTCTGAGGGTCAACGACGGTTTACCGAAATTGGTATTTCAATTGTTTAATTACAAAATCGGATACATCATCTTTTTGGTACTAATTGATTTTGTATTGCTCTTGAAATGAGTTTTCGTACGTCCTGTGGAGCATTTAATTAGGTGTCATTGCTTCGTAAAATAAAATATCGATTAAATTGTTTATTGTTTGAAATATAAATGCATCCATAAAAATTTAAATATTAATTATTAACCATCTGAAATGTATACTGTGCCAATCAGTCTAGTTTATTGTGATTTAAATAATTAAGCTGCAAAGTTCTACGTTTCCTGAAAAGTTCTATTTTGACATTTACATTGATTTTTCCACTGATTTTGATCACAATATAAAAGAATAAGCTATACAGTGCTGTATGCAATTTAGCTTAATTAACTTTGCAATTATGACTTCAATTTCGTACAATATATTTATATACCAAATTCATCGAACTATATTAAAGTCAACAATTAATATACAGATTAGATTATTAAGCTCCACGTATGAGCCTTTATTGGAGAACATCCCATTAGTGATAAAAGAATGCGCCGAGAACGAACAGTGCATGGACATCATCAACGATCCGGATCACGTATTGGATGGCGTTCGATTGGTCTGGTCGTTGTTGAAACATCCGAGCGATGTAATCAAAAGAAACGCTTGTCTCGCTCTGGTCCCGTGTATCAAGTATGCCAAAGATTCTCCTGAAATGGTTAGAGCGTTCGTGGGTGGACTGGAGCTCACTGTCAGTCTTCTCGAAAGTACTGACACCGATGTGCTGAGTGCAGTTTGCGCGACAATCGCCGAAATTGCAACAGATCCGGAGAATCTAGGTATTCTCACTGACCACGGTGTCGTGAAGAAACTGGCAAAACTTGTGACAACGGTAATTTTTCTGACTTTAATTAAAGTTAATATTTGCTCAGCGTTAGACAGTCGATATACAATTAATTTAAATATCAATCAGATTTAAATCGCGGAGAATTATTTGTTTTTTGTAATTCAAACTAGTTGATACTTCGTGTAATTTTTAATTTCCTAGATCTTTCCTAGATTTTTTAAGTATAACTTTTTCTTTACAGGAAGACGAGGGTTTGCGTGCGAATCTGACCCTAGCGATAGCTTATTGTAGCGAATGGGAACAGAATAATTACGAATTCGGTAAATTGAAGGCGGTCGCACCACTCGTTAATTACATGACCAGCAAGAATAAGGACGTACTGAAAGGAGTTTGTATCGCTGCGTATCATTTAAGCAAGGAACCCGCAAACTGCGTCACGATGCACTCCTGTGGCGTTATAAAGGTAAATATATCAACGCTCGTATATTTTTAAACGATATATCGATTTTGTTTGATTTATGCGTGATTCGAGTAGTGTTGATGCAACAGTCTGATTTTAATTCAAATTGACATGAAATGATGCAGGAGTGTGGAAATAGCAAAATCATTACTGACATGTGTTTTGATGTATAAGTATGTGATAAAAATATCTTCATTACAGCATGTATTGCGTTTGGTCGGCTCGGAAGACCCGGAAGTACAGATCGCTGCTGCATCAACTATCAGACATATTAGAAAACTTGCGTTAACAGCAGAAAAGTTCCACTTTAAAGAAATGTACGTAGTTACTATAATTATTTCACTTTTTAATTCTGGTCTAATGATTATAATTTTTATTGCAGAAGTACGCTGCAGGATACAGATTTCCTTTTGTAATAAACCAAAGACTCTTACGTTGCAACGGCAGGCACATTTCCAGTCAAAGAGTATGCGAAACACAAGAATCTTTATTATGCATCAATTCAAGTAATAGTGTCATATTCTGTTACTACACATTCGTTGCGATCTCGTCGATTTAGATCTTACATACACATTTGTATCTTTGCAATCGCATTTTGTACAAATAGTTAAGTAAATTATCATAACAATCGTTACTTTTGATTTACTTTAACGAATCAAGTCTTATATAGTTCTATCCTCCAGTCGTATCGATATAATAAGAATCGCAAACAACTCACGCACACACTGCAACTATAATTTGTATATTTTTCCTATAATAAAAATATCATCAAATACAATAATACCCTCGCATAAGTTTCATGGAACTAATGTATGTTTTCATTTGAGCAAAAGCTCGAAATATAGTTTGATACTACATATCAGGGTGCGGCTCCCTTTAGAAAAATCTCCCGGACAGGTGCCAATCACGATACTGGATACGGTTTAATTTTATAGTTGTGTATTATTTTACAATACCGTTTTAACACCTATCAACGGGAAAAAATACGATAACGCAAGCGGAGAAACTGCTGGTCATGGCATTAAAACTTGTATTTCTTAAAAAAGTGCTATTGAGACCAATTATGAAAAAATTGATCTAACCGATTACGAAATAATTGATCTCAAAAGTATGGTAGTATATTAAAAACGTCACCTTTTTCAATTCTACAAATTTTCTTTGTTACGCACACCGACGGACCGCTTGCGTTACCTTACAGCATGGTTTTAAATCACGCAACGATGATTTATCGACCATAGTACCGATTTTTATATTCAGATTTTGATGTACAGTAAAGCCTCTTTTTATACGGTAGACAGGGACCGCATAATGACAGCATAATAACAATTTATGCGGTACACAGGCACCGTATCCAGTAAAACATCACAGTGGTGCCAATGCCGTTGAAATTCATATACCGCATAAAAAAAATCGTACGAAAAAAATCGCATAAATAAGGTCCGCATAAAAAGAGGCTTTACTGTACATTGAAAGTGTTGTTTTATAAAAGTACCGAAACATTATAAGTAAACACAGAATGCATGTATTCGTCGTCCATAACATTAATACGCATTGTAGCATAAACGTCGTAAAAAAAAAACTGTGTTACATGTAATTTGCATTTCTCAGGTGACACCTGTTTGCTAGGTCAAGTGCAATCGTTAAGTCACAGTATTTGACAAACAAAGCAGCGTTGATATCTATAATTTTAGCTGATGCGTGTATAAAGTGTATACTGTCCGTTGAAACAGACAATTAGGAGCCTTCACACGTAAGATGGAAAATTGTTAGAATAAAATGCTATATTTGTATCAATTTATAATAGATTGAACATATTTTGCTGTGAAACTTCATAAAAATTCATGATAGCACCACAAAATGTAGGCACATATGCTTATAAAATTTCTACCATTGTAAACATTGGATATAGAGAATTAAGACTTCTTAAATATCATTCTTTTTCTACAAGGAATGAGTGAGAAGGAGAAATTGGCTACTCTTTACGTAATTTATTAAAAAGTGTTTCGTGTACACGTCAATCTTTCTTGTCAGATAACAATGCATCTGCTGTAGCTCTCACTGCTGGAATACAGATAATGATATTAGAATTTGCACTTCATAAGAGTAACACGTTTCATTGGTATCAATGATCTTACCAGCATCACGAGCAGTTGAGAGTAACCTATCAAGACCTGGTTGGTACTTTAAGAATTTTGGACGGATGAAGCGATAGTACATTATTAAAGATCCATTATAATCCCCTGGTGCCATCAACCAGACATAGAACAGGCACTACAAAAATACAATGTAATTAGAAAAATCATATAGATTGGTCCATTGGAAATAGAATATCCCGACTCATATTCACGATTTCCATTACGAACATATTCCTCTACTCGAACTATCAGTTCGGAACCTTAAACCATATGCATCCATAATTATACATATAAGTGGATTAATTAAAAATTTTCAAAAATATCAATGTATCAGTTACTTCATATCGCATTATTTTAAGCTAAAATAATTCAATGTATTTTTGTTTTAAATTTTGATTTAAATTACTTTCATAATTATGGGCACATATAGCGACCGCCACGCGAATCCAGCATTTCGTGCACGACAAATCGGATTACGCGCGATAGAAGCGATCATTATCCCTAATTGGGTAATTGCGTACTCGGCAAATTTGGCAATATGGTATCATCGATACCCGTTGAAACAGAAAAAGAAGCTGCATACACGTTTGTAAAATCGCAAGGTACATGACGTGTGTCTGGGGGATATACATGTATGTATACTATCATATTACAGAGCCGGGATAGAAATTACTGGCAAGTTGTATGTGACGTGCTAGTCATTTACGAATTTCGTACGGTGTAATCACGGTGTACGACACGTGGCGAGCGGCGATTATCATTATGTGTTTTTTCTTTTATGTGTTCTTTTATGTGTTTGTTGGCGGTGAATCGCTACTCCATTTCTTCTATCTGGACCGTCGACGAATTCTTAGTAGATAAGAATCTCGCATCCGTTTTAAGCATGGAGAAAATTACAGGTACAAGATCGTTCTTCACGAGAATTGGTCGCAAGATGGTAAATGTTCGTGCTGGATGGTAGTGAAGTGAGAAGAACGTAGCATCAACTGTAGCCGCAGTTCAGGAGTAAAGTACGCAATCCTGAATCTTTATCTCAACAGTAGAGAAATAGAATAGGTTGTAACATGGTACTGGATACCACGCCAAGCAGCGACTCGGGCGGGGGAGCGGCGGGCCCAGGCGGACGACCTATTTACGCGGTGGAGGACTTCGTCCCCTCTTACTGCACACCGAGGGACCGCGGAGCGTATGTGAAACGGCCGCTCCGCGAAGAAGAAGGACTCTGCAGGAGCCCGAAGGATCCCGCCCGGCAGTATCGATCGTAATCGATATTATTTCCTAGATATTAAGATAAGAGTAATTAGGGCGCTGTACCCGCGAGGTAGGAGACCACGGTGTCTCGCTCTCACTTGCTTCCGGGATATCGTACCGTTAATACAGTCTCGTCTATACCCGCGAGTTTTTCTCAGTAGTGTGTCTCGTTTATCGATCGCGATTCAATTGTTTAATTTATTACGAACCACCCCTCTACCAAAGGACTGAGCCAGCAAAAGAGGGTGGTACCGCGGTGCAGAAGCACCTGGCGCCCAATCTCGTTCCGTGCCGTAACGGTTGCGAGAAAATAACGTCGCAAGGTAAAGTAAAACATACGATCGGGTTTCGTTACGCCGCTCGACACATGTCCATACGTCACAGAATAATTGGGTCTGGCTGTTGATATGACATTCAAACTAATTCTGATTCCTTCTTTGTAAATATTTATGAAGCCATTTGAAGGTAGATACAGTTCAACTAGCAAATTCTGATAAACTTAGAACATGTTGTACGTTATGTCAAACAAAGAATACCATTAAACCAATTTTTAAAACATTTGTGGGAAAAAAAGTCAGCAACAGCAGGTTATCAAACCAGAACTAAAATGACGAGTACAATGATATTTCTCATGAAAAAGTTTGTATTGCAAATGAATTTAATTAAGTTCCATATGACTAAGTGTTTACATAATATGTCCTCTACTAATCTACTCTGTTTAACCATTGACAAACTATTCACTAAGAAACATATTACAGATCTGATTGATCTGTTTATATACGTATATGACTTGGCTTTATGATTATATTATCAGTAAACTACAATCAGATAAACTATATAAAAGAAAGTTCATATTGATAAATAAAATTATGTTAGTGTGATAATTTGGAAGTAACATGTATGTAACAATACTAATATTAAATAGAATTGTACCTTGAATAGCCAGTAGACAGGGAACCAGCCTACGATAAAGTCCGAAAAGTATTCAAATATAGTAAATAGAGCAAAGACAACCCAATACGTTAGCCATTTTGTGTCGTCTTCCTTTTTGGTGGTCTCTAAGGCTTTCATTGAACAGTAAGCCGGGTACACAAATCCTATGATGTTACATACAAGTTGCTGGCCAATGCCGAGCACCAGATACAGTGCCAACACTACCACACAAGCTGAAAAATTAAGAAATATTATTAGACAATAATGCTTTTCAGGTTTGCAATAAATACACAATTAAAACAAGTATTATATGTATATGTGCTTATCGAAACAATGATACCCAGTGTGGCTCAGTGCCGTAATAGTTCCGTTTCGCGGGCGCAATACGATGGCGCCCTAACCTGTCATTTCGCAAAGTTTACGTACTTATATCTAGGAAACTATAACTAACTGTCATTTTTAGACGTGGATTCGTGTTGGGCAAAAGAAAATACACAATACCCTTCCAAATAAAACAAAAAATACGAAAAATCAGATAAGTACGTAAAGTAAGTTTCTGACCCAAATTTCAATAAATACGCTTTGCAGAAAAATTCTTCGAGCAGAGATAGTTTTCAGTTGAAATGGAGTACACGGAAAAAGATTGGACGAGTCAATTTCTAAGCGTTGCATTAAATGCATCAAAAATGGATTATCATGCTCATAATCGAGGCGTAAGATATTCTCCGATTACGTAAAGCAAGATGAATCAAATCACAGATACGCGGAAAACCGGATAATAATTGCAAGAACCGTAGATAACCTCATATGCATACCTAAAAAGACGTAAATCCGATCGACACCCGTCTTTTCTTCTGCAAGTGCGAATAGCTTTGTCCATGGTTTCTTCTCATCTCTTAAAGCCTTATCTAGGGATTCCTTAATCACCATTACCTTCATGACTTGAATTTTTTTTTAATAACTTTGCCTGAAATTCACTGCTTACCGTCGCCAAATGAATAAAGTTCAGTTTCCGTTCCACCTATATTCAGAGTAGCCAGGTAAGGTGGGGATTTTGCGCATGCGCGATAACCGATAAATGGGCCAATCACAATGATTCACCTACCGTATGCTACGAATCAAATCAAATGAAATCAACTGCATAAAATTCAAAGTCCGACAGATTATCGGAGTGTCTTTTTAATAGAGCGAACTATCATTCGCTCTTCGTTTGTGAACGGGGTTGAAACAGTTTCTTAACGTGTATATCTAGACCAATTCTTCAGAATGAGTAGAATGATTTAAAATAATTTAAATGTACGATGATCCAATGCAAAATGATATGCCTTTTTTATCATTTCCATACTAGCGGTTATTTAAACAATACATAGTTATAATATGTAGTATTAAGCTTTTATAGTTGTATCAATTTTGATGTTAAATTGATCCGCTGACGACATCATGATTTTAGTTGAAATTAATATCAATAATTAGTTTATTCATAACATTAATTCTGGAGATTAAAATTAATTGCGTAATTTCTTGATATTAGGTAAAAAATATGAAATTTAAATTTAATTTACAGAATAACATTTTAATGATCAAATTTAATGTGATCATTAGCGGCCGCCTTAGATAATGACTCCAAACATTATGAAATTCATGGCTCTTCATTCGTCATGTGAACACAACTGATTCAAAAAATTTATTTTCATATACAGACACTACTATTCCTACTGTACTTGGACGAAATTGAACAAGAGTTCCATTAAATTAACAGAATTCAAAATACAAAGACATCATCTATATAAAACCCTTTTTACGGGGTACAGAAAATAGGGTTTCATTCGATATTTTGAACTTAACCATATGTATTCGATTTGAAACTTTGTAGAGATATATGTGCGTTAGTAAACTTTTAAATACACGATTTAAAACCAGCATGTGCTGCATGCAAAGTGAACACAACTTATCTTTCACGAAATGATTCAACGAAACTATTACGATTAATTCCATACACATACATTTCTGAAAAATTTCAAATGGAACGATTAACATCTACATTTTGATCGAAAATTTACAGTCTTTGCACCATAAATGAGATATTTTGAATAGATGATATATTAGTATTATTTTAAAATGGAACTACTTATTGTTCGCTTATGTCCAATTATAGTATACACAGAAGAGTCTTCATATGACAACAAATTTTGTTATAATTAATAACTTATGTTTATATGATCGCTAAATAGCCTCGATTTTCATGATAAATATTTAACATTACGTTGGGATGCAGTCGAAAAGAATTGTCATAATGATATATGTTAATTAGTAATACTTTTGCTTTTATTATGAGATGCGTGGGCCTTGCTGAACATAGTTACACATAATAATCGTTTACTAGGCGTACACTCGATTAAACATTATCACATTTACACGTTGCATTTTATAAAAATATGTCCCACAGTTATTAAAAAAGTGGAGCATTTCGGCATTCGACGAAAACATGCGAATCGATGCGAGGACATTGAAATGAATGGTCTTCGATAGATATTTGATCGATGCCTAAATAAAGTCGTGATATTCTTATCAGCTTGCAGTGAAAATTATACGATAGTACTTAAGCATCCATCTAATAGCTCAACCTATTGTAACGTCGTTAATCAAAGTATTGTTGGCGACGTCGAATATAAACAAGTTAGGAACATTTCAACAAATTCTGATTTTTGGCACTACACCTGATTCGCTTCGAGTTCCTTTATCAGGTCGATTCAGATTTTCAATCGTTCGAAACGTAGATAAAGCGAATGATATGCGCTCCCGAACTTCGACAAAGTTCAACGTGTTCCAAGTAAATCGTCACTTATGTAATAGATAAATGTTCACTAGAGCGCGATTTTTTTATCGTACACATCTCGTGTGCCTACATCGATCGTGTGAAATTAATTTACATATTGGTTCGGAGATGATGTTATTTTTCTATCCCAAACTTGTCACTCGTACAAAGGAAAAGTTCTCTGGAAATACTTTCCCGTTTGTCACACGGAAATTCTTGTCTTTGAATATTTCATTTTCCAGATATTTCAGAAAAAACAGAATTCTTTGGACGTTAATTCGTTGCAAGACAAGTTTTTTTTTGGTATTCTATCCAGTCCCGTGTTCGACATTGCTAAAAATAATTCATAGCAGAAAGATTGTCGACAGAAGTGTCTCTCTCTCTAAGTAATGTTCGCGACGAACTGAAAGCTGGCGGAAAAGCCGAGAATTTCTCGCAGAGCAAATTAATTTCTAAGTACTATTCTTAATGGAGTACTCATAAGCCAAAATAACCAGCACGAGCAGCTTTTTTCATCTATGAAAACTACTATCGTTTCATGGAAACCTCAGAGCGTTCAACATCACATTTTTTGAATCATTTTTCCTTTCGAGATTGCTTTGTTGAATGGACTATCGCGTGACGTCACTCCGTAGTTATTTTTCCTCTGCCCACAATACAACTTCTACCTCGGGGAACATGTATCTCGTAAGATATTACAATGCGGCATGTTCCGTTCGCACGTATTTCATTCTCAACTTTGTTCCAGGGCTTACTGAATGTTTGTTCGTTTTCTATATTTGATTAGCTTTCATCAAAACATTTTCTTGTCATGTAGGATGAAATTTAATTGATCCTGTTCCACCTCCATTTATTCGCGGCCGCTCTTCACTGCAGTCAAGCTTTCATTTATAATTTTGTTTCCATGTTAATAACCCGGATGCCAGAAAGCCTATTGTAAACCGTGATGCATATATTCATTTTTACGCGTTGGAAAAATTATTTGCGTTCCATTGTTTATCGCAAATATTGTAACAATACTTCATTGTTAATTTCCAACATTCGGTTCATCGGCTAAACATCAACGGAATTTCCTGTTGCTGATAATACACGCCGCAGTCTGATCTGATTTATTGTTATTAATATTTTATGGGAATTTTATTCGTATTTTTGTTTCGATGACGATGATTTATTTTACGGACATTAATTGTATCTACTCGGAAAAAATGGTATATCACACATTTTCCAGATTCTTTGTTCCTCGAGTCTCTGCCTTTTCATCCTTTTTCGTTTAATATTCGCATAATTTTAATGAATACAGTGTGTTTTAATCTTTACATTACTTTGTTCTTTACATACATTCAACTTTACTCGGTCAAAGGCAATGGAAATGGAAAAAATAATTTCTTCCATACGATTGTAGAAATTAACGTGATAAGTGAAAGTTTAATCGTCGTTTCAATTTGTTTTAGACATTCCTGCGACTAATTATATATGGCATGCTGTAATGTTAATCGCTGTTTATCGGATTTTCATACACAATACGAAACGATCAATTTATTTCCGGCAGTGGACGGAAACCGATTAACACGTGCTGTGGATACTTTAATTTATCTATTAGTTCAAATAACATATTAAATAACTTTTATTTGATTTACGAGTAGTTAAATTTCAAACGAATTGATATAAGTTTTTATTTAAAATAAAGGGAAATATTCGTATGAACGATACAGCATTTTTTCAATTTAATTTAAATCAAAATGTACATACATACGTGCTATCAAAGGCGCGGAAATATTTTCACGTATGGAAACTCTTTTGCATAGTTAGGGGTGGTAAATATGTTCTGCATAGGTGCGCCCAATTGGTAAATTCGCCAGTGAATATAAAGCTTTCCAAAAAAAAATATGCAAAAGAATTGATGCCGTATCGGGACAAAACAATTCGGCCAATAAACGAAATCGGCTTTTGCAAATAATAATGAACGCATTGCCAGTGCGGAATAATAATTATATTCAGACAAATGTAAAAGAATGAATAAATTTAGTGGAAAATGTTGCATTATCTGTTCAAATGTAATTTATCCATCGAAATATTTGATTTTGGTTAAAAATTGGTCCTTTATGATTCGATACGTGCATCGCCAAATTAATAACGTGAAATATAATAAATATATATCCCGTATACAAACAAATTGTCTACCAAACAAATTTCCATATCCACTGTACCTTTGTTCCATCACGTTTGGCAATTCCTTTAGCGGTCCGTACTTATTTGAATGACGATGAATCGATAATATAAAGTCACCAATTTCGATATTCTTATTATCTACAACGATATGTTCTGTCTGACGTATATTTACACGTTTACATAGTTTCATATACTTCGAGCAGATTTTCGATTCACTTGTCGTACGTAATAATTACAAGTTACTTTCTTTCGCGTGCGACTGGATGAAATAAATAGAAACTATAAAAGTTATTATATATATCGTATTATTTACAAACTCAGACTATTTGATTTTCCGGCAAACAATTCTCAAGGTTCCATGGTGTAATGGTTAGCACTCTGGACTCTGAATCCAGCGATCCGAGTTCAAATCTCGGTGGGACCTTCGATATTTTTCTCCCCATTTTTTTGTCGCATTACTAAAACGCGATCCAATTACATTTCAAACCCAAAAAACACATCGTTCTCCTGTATAAATCAATGATTTTCCTCCCGATCGAACGCGGTGGATCTTCGGATTTTCACTATCATTACATTTGTTCCAGTAAAAACTTTATTTCCGTCAATAGAAAGTCGTACAAAAATTTTTGTCGGTGAATTCACAATTTCGGAGTTTGCAATAATTTTTTCTCCATGGATTTCATTTTGATACATTTCGCGAGCAGCGCGATGATCGTTAGAATGGCGCCGAGGAAGGAAACGATACCAAGGACGACGAGGACCATGAACCAGTTTTTGAACGTCCCGATTCTGTCGCCAAAATCGCAGTTGCAGTTCTCGCTTTCGTTTAAATTCAGCGCGGAGAAATTCACGGGCCTCAGGGATATCAGTTTGAAGTCGTCCTGTACCTGTCGCCGGGTCGTCGAGTTCTGTTGCTTTTTCGTGAACCTGTAGGATATCGTGTAAGTGAATTCCTGACCGTCGTACGAGCCCTTCGCGCTGTAATATTGAATTAACAGCTCGTTTCCGGAAGAGGTGAGAGGAACTTGTATATTATTTATATCCTGATGAGATACATCACAGTAGGACCAAATTAGCACACTGTTGTTCGCCTGTAAAATAAAAATCACCACCGTGAAACTACCTGTGATCCACGATAATCTGAATTCAAACAAAATACCCCGAAAAAATGTAGGGTAAGGTTGCTCAAGTTGGACCCCTTAAGAAAAAAAAGTATAAAACTTAGGATTTATCATATTAATAGAAATTAAATGTGTTATTCAAAACTTGGGATAATATTGTTGTTATTTATTATAACGAAATTGGAAAATCTATATGCTTTCAGGTAAAATAAACTAAATCTTTAAAACCTTAAATCGGTACGACTAAAGCAACCGATTTCCTAAGTCGTACCATCTATCGTACCTAAGAATTCAATTACGCAACATTAATAATTAAAACGGATTTTTTATTAATCTCTTTACGAATTGTTTTCGACTTTGCTACGCGTTCGATGCCTCGTCGATTCGCATTTCCGATCGAAGTACGAAAATGTCGAAATTCCAAACACCACGACGTATCGTTCACGACGTATGAATTCGTCGCAGACTGACGATACGACGTATGAATTCGTCTTTGGCTCTGGCGATACAAAAGCAATTCCAGTTGAGAGTAGGTGGAAACAAAAAGTAATTGTTTAAGTCGTACCTGTACGATTTCGGAATCTCATATGGGTACGACTTAGTCCTAGGAACAAGTTAAGTTTAAAAATAAATATAACCTAACATTGAATAAAACTAACACGATTTAACGACGTAAATTCTACTGAATTTATATTTCATAAGGAATATAATTTAATTAGCAATTTACTTGCAACATTAACTACCAAACATATGCAAAGAATTATAAGAAAATTGAAATAAACTTATTTGCTTAGAGGATTTAAAACGAGGCTGATTTACGGCACAAAACAATACAAAAAGCAACTTGGTTAAGTCAGGTATATATTTCGTTGCCGTTGTATCCGCGGTTGCCGCTATAGTTTATTCAAAATTCAAGTGGTACGACTTGAGCAACCTTACCCTATCTCGGTTAAAATATTTTCAACGAAATTCGCAAAAAGAGACTTCGAATACATTTCGGCGAGATGTTGCAATTAATAATAGAAGCATTTCTAGAACAATTACCTCGATCCCGTTGTAAACAGCGATTTCATTCCCGGAACAGTAATTCAGGCTGAAGTTTCGCCTCTGGGAAGAATGTTCGTGGCCCAGTTCGTTTCTAATTATCTTCATGTGAATGGAAATCTTTTCCGTGGATCTGCCGAGGAATTTGTAACTGCAGACGGTGTTCGGCGGATACCAGCTCTGCAAGGATTTGATATTCTCCCTGGTGCGTTCGGTGCTTTTGTAAACGTACTCGCAATCTCTGTCGTGTTTCACCCCGGTCGGCTCGTCGGTCTCCTGGAGCGTCAATTGAAAGCCGTCGTGCATTATCGTGCCGTCCGTTTCCGCGAAAAACTCGATGATAATGTTTTTCCCGCGTGAAAGGATCCGCGGCACGTGTCCGACGCCGCAGAATTTCGAAATCTCCAAAATTTTCCCGCCGACATTTTCCAACAACGCGAGATAATCGCCGACGCACGTGTTGCTGCCCAGCTTCTCTTGTATTCGTCCTCTGATCATGTGTCGATACTCCGGTACCTTTATTTTTTATCAAAATCAGAACAAAATCAAAGATCAGTGGGCGAAATTGAAATTACGCGTGAAATTTTTACGCTCGAAGAAAAATAAATAAAAATCCTCGGAGAAACTAGATAAGTTTCCCTAGTTCAACGAGAAACTTTCAACTTTCATTTGCTAGTGATTAAACCAGCATCCAATATCGCTGTGTCTTTACGCGAAAAGTTCTATAATTCCTTTATTTTCGACAGGATAACAATTTCACTCGCACGATAGCATCGTACCGAGAAGAAAATTATTCGTTTATTCTATCGGATTGCGTCTAGCCGACCGACAGCATGAATATTGAACGGACGCTTTATTTATCCCGGGTAAAAAAAAAATGTAAATCAAATCGAGAATACAAATTGAATCTACCGACGTACCAGTAACGGATTGATCCTCTCCTGCGACAAGCCTTTCCTAGCAATTTCATGCGTCCCGTCCGGCAGAATTTTTACTTGAGATATATCTTGTAGATCATGATCGAAATTCCTCTTCGGATTCGCCGGGCTCATAGACTTCTTATGAACACGCTGCGCCTGACGAAGTCTTTTCTGGATAGATTCGGAGCGACTTCCTTGATCGTGATATCCGGCGGATAGCCTGGGGCCCCCGTTACCGAAGAAGACATCTGCGGTAGACTGTTCGGTGATCTCCTTTGGACGGCCATTATTTCTCCGGCTCTCCGGCTTCTCCTCTTTTCCACGAGAATTACGCGGATCCTTTGATCCAACAACTTCCTTCTTGACTTTCTTAAGTCTCCTCCGATTATTTCTACCCCTCCTGAACTTGTGCGACGCTTGACCAATGATAAATTCCAGCTCCTCCTCGTGATCCGGGTTTCTCCTCGATCTTCTCGATCCATCCTGGCTATCCTGCGGGAAATACCGACGTTCCGATCGGGAGATCCTCGTTTTCCCGGGTTCGTTTTCGAGTTCGATATGCTCCTCGCAGTTCTCCGTACGGCAGCCGTCCTGGGACGTGCGGTTCATCAGATCGAAGAGGTCCTCGGCCTGGCCGCCGATTTTGAAACGACCCGCGCTCGACTCCAGGGCCACCCTGCATCTGATACCGCGGGGATAAACGCCCGGGTAACCCGGTGAGGCGAGTTTACAGGATCTACGGTCGTTTCTCACGGCGCACTCCAGCGGGCACTCGGACGCGGAGGACGCGGAAAATCCACGGTGCCGCTCGACGGCCAGCTGTGCCGGCAGGATGGAGAATTGCGCGGAAAAGATCACCGGGTTCTCCGCGGCGAACTTCATGTCCGAGTCCATTATGATCGTCAGATTCGGCCCTTTTCTCAGGAATAATCTGTTTGGGTTGGAAAAATGATGTTTTTAACCCTAGAATTAGCAATCTATAATGTGATAATCAATGTATGATCGTTTGATGACAGATAAAGTTATCACATTATAGATTAATTATCACGATCGTTAAAGTTTGAATTCTATATTAATAGAATTAGCAATGTAGGCAAAATGACGGGTGGCTAATTTCTTATAAAAGTCACTGGCATTTATAGGAGTGTGTTTTCTGAAAATGTTCACAACTATATTCTTTTATGTAAAGAATTATTTATCTATATTTATCTAATGTTTTTAGATAGACTGAATTAATCCTTGGTAGTTCTAGTGTTAATACTGAACGTACCGACAGTTAATATGTATACATATTCTTATCGAATCCGTAAAAATGATCATTTTTACAGTTAATTTCACGTAATAGTTAATTTAGCGTAGAGAACTGTATTTTCCTTATGTTGATTAAAGAAATTAAGGTTGAAAGCTATCATGTTGCATGCAGGCATTTTAATAAAGAATTTCAAATCTAACTGAGATACTGTATAGTTATGTTATTATTTATTATGTATTATTTAGCACGTGAAGGAATCGTGAAACGATTATTTATTTAAACAACAAGAATCTAAATATGATACATGATTTATTTTTTCTGTATTTTTCTTTTGGAATGCGGAATGAGTTATTTTAAATATGATATCCTTCAATTGGAGCTATTTAATTAGGTTGTAAAATATGAAATGTATTTCATATCAATTACAAATTGTCAGTGAAAGCTCGAAAAAGGAATTTTTTGTTGGAAATGTGATGGTGAACATTTATATCAACCAAGGGTGCATATTTTGATTAATAGAATGGTACTTCGATTAAAAACTCATTTTTTCCGTCTCTTTGATTAATTCGACGTTTCATGTTACACCGCCTAATAAGTGAATCGCGTCGTAAGTGGCATTCTAAGGTGTTTCCAGCGAGCAGCGTCAGCCACTTGATTTATTGTCAATCACAGAACCTTTGCCACGCTAATTTTCTATCCGCCGTAGAATGCAATTTCGTGTAGGTGCATCATTAGACCCCTCGAGGATGAAATATCTGAGAAACTCTCGTTGAAATTCAGACGCTGAACGACAATTACACTTAGAAATCACCTAACTGATTTTGACAATGTTTCTGAAATATTCACCGATCGAAAACAGCTCGGACGATATTATTTTTAATAAGTAACTGTGGGTTATAAAACAGGAATAAAAAAAGAAATAAATTATGTACACGATTCCGATTTTTCATGTTGAAATAACTAAGTAATTATGTAACTTTGAAATGTGAACAAAGTATTTTGTTAATTCGGTGTCTGTATCTGTGAATATGTATGTACTCGTTAAATTGAAAATTAATTAACTTCAACATTTTCCGACGTGATCAATGCAATTAAAGTTCTTTGATTTTTCAAGTGAAAATTACCGAGTATTATAATTACAAGGGAATCTTTGATCGAAATAAATTTGATATATTCCATTTGGTTTTTATGACAGGCTCGTTTTAGTCAATTTTTCATTCGCAATGCTCCCGAAGCGTATCGTTTTTGTTATCGTGTCAGTCCTTGCAAGATAAAAATTACGTTCAATATTCATCAGGCAGCCGGCTATTGCTTATACATACGAAATGCTGCATTTATAAGCGATCTGATAAAGCTACAATGAAAACAGTAAATAAATGCTTAATCCATTATCTATCAAAAACGTGTGTATACGTTTCGGTTACAAGAGCGAATGTTATTCATGCGAATATTAACTTTGTATTCGGTCATATCACTATTATCATCGTCCCTTCGTCGAATCATGGAACGTCGCATTTTACAGTATAAATACTGATTTGCAATTCAGCAGCCTTCAAACACTTTTCCACAACGAACACGCATAAAATCCGCCTGAATTAATCATGCGACCATTAACGATTAAAAGGATATTATTGATAAAATAAATACTTGTTCTTTAATACGATATTCACACAGGTTTACGCTTTATATTTATGAGGGAATCCGTGTTTACTTTACCTCGTCGTATTCCCGGTGACGTGTCCGCAGTAACGACCCGTTTCATCATCGACGTCGTCAGCGTCATCCGAGAATTGGATGTATGCTCCCTCGCATCGGGATTCCTTCAGGAAACCGACCTGGAGTCTTCTAATTTTCACCTCGATCACCTGAATTGCGTTATAAATATTACACAGTCGCATAATTTCTATCGTTATCTCTACCGGATCTATTTATAATGCTGATAAAAGGAAATGGTCGTAGTATTCTAAACGAAATTTACCAGTTTGATGATTTTAATAAATATTATTGAATAAATTTCATTCACTAATGTTGAATGTTTTGTTAAATGTACGATATGCTTAAATATTGAGATAGTATATAATTTATATTATTTATTTAGCCCTTTGTGTCCATATTTTTTAAATAGTGGTGACTTGAACACAGTAGCTTTTATTTTAAAAGATACGGTAAGAAATTTAAGGGGACTTTGCAGTCCCGCCAGGACACCAAGGGCGAAATAATAGAAATATGAAATTATGGTAGAGGAAAAAAATGTTAACCTGAGGATCTGTAGGGGATGCTCTGATTCGAACGACACACCGTCCCATCCGCCCTGTCCATCGTATCCATCCCACTGAATTCCTGACTGTGCGATTGCATCCTGTGTTCAAAGGAAAAGAATTTTAATGCCGGAGGTACAAACTTCGCAAATCTGTTCTACTTGGTAAATAATACTTCTGTACACATTGGAAAAAAGCTACGCGAAATAAGATTTTCATATAAATGGGTGACTCTTTTTGTTGGTTACCAATTTTTTAAGAAATCCATTCATATTATTATATTTCATAAAGATTTTTATTAATGAATATTAGTCTTAAAAAAGACAAATAAAATCCATCTCAAAATTTGATTTTTAGGTGTTTTAGAAATTATTATTATCCATTATCTTAGAATTAAACTTTTTGAGATATTAAATTACACAGCAATACTCAAAATCTGCCTTTTGAAATTCGCTATAAGTGAAACAGATTTCGAACCAAATATACAAAAAATGTAACCCTACTGTGCGATTGCATATTAGTTAAAGCAAACCTTAATACCAAAGGTACAAATTTCGCAAATCTTTTTTTCTACTCAGTTAACAATACCCCATAAAAAATCATTTCACATATACTAGAAACTAATCCCATTAATTATCAATATTTTAAAAAATCCACTCTCATAGTACAGTACCGACTATCCACCCCCTAAAAGTCGATAGCTGTTATTGATTTTCAGGAATTTTAGAAATCATTATTATCGATTATCTTAGAATTAGACTTTTGAAATATTAAACTATTCAATATCTGCCTTCTGAAATTCGCTATAAGTGAAACAGATTTCGAACCAAATATACAAAAAATGTAACCCTACTGTGCGATTGCATATTACAAGCAAACTAATCTTAATACCAAAGGTACAAATTTCACAAATCTTTTTTTCTACTCAGTTAACAAAATCAAAAAATCATTTAACATATACTAGAAATCAATTTCATTAATTATCAATATTTTAAAAAATCCACTCTCATAGTAAAGTATCGCAATCCACCCCCTAAAAGTCGATAGCTGTTATTGATTTCTAGGAATTTTAGAAATCATTATTATCGATTTCCTTAGAATTAGACTTTTTGAAATATTAAATTATTCAATATCTGCCTTCTGAAATTCGCTATAAGTGAAACAAACAAATGTAAACAAATGTAATCCTACTGTACGATTGCATATTACTTAAAGCAAACTAATCTTAACACCAAAAGTACAAATTTCACAAATCTTTTTTTCAACTAAGTTAACAATACCCCATAAAAAATCATTTCACATATACTAGAAACTAATCCCATTAATTATCAATATTTTAAAAAATCCACTCTCATAGTACAGTATCGCAATCCACCCCCTAAAAATCGATGGCTATAAATCACACAGCATCCGTCTAAAATATACAAATTGAACGGGCAGACCAGTTCCCCTAATTTTCGTGTATTTCTTTCAATGTCAAGTCGCCAGAAGCACATCGTTATGGCGCGAAAAGCCGGTATCGGCCGGTGTCAGGAGTCGACGGGCGTAATTCACGCTTATATCGTTACTCGCGCGCCGCTTCCATTGTATCGTGCAAATAATGCCGGCCGTATCGCATCCGCGCCACGAATATCGTTAGGACAATCGCGCAAACAGGGGACTTAACGTTTTGCTCGTCGTTGTAACGGCGTATTAAGCTGCGTGCATACCGACCCGACGAATCGAGACGGGGCGTTAAAAATAAGTGGACGTAACAAAGCGGAAACGATCGTATCTAGTGCCGGCGACGAGGACATACTCGAGGAAACTGAGTCACATTCGTCCCGTGTTCGTTTCAATCCTTTTTTTTTTCTTTTTTTCTCCCGATACACCGTACACGTGCGTTTGCACATACCGTACAAAGGCGAGAACAATATTCTGCGCTCGTGGAACAGTTATATCCTGGATCGTTGGGAATGAAAATGAAAGATGGAAATTATTTGTAGAATTTGTTGGCGGATCTGTAAGGCTGATAGTAAAAGATTGGGAAAAGGAAAAATTGTTTTTTGGCTTTTGAATGATCAAATAAATACTATAATTTAAAAATTTTATCTAATAAGCCATCACACACCATCCACAAAATAATAGAAAATTGTTATAGTACGTATTTTATCATTTTGTAAACTAAATTTATCGGTTTGATTGTAATAAATATAAATGTTAAATATACGCTTCTATATTAAGACTGTATATAAATTATTGTGTTTGCACGAACCGTACAATGACTAGAACAATATCGTACGCTTTTAGAACCGAATGAAAATGAAATTTTAAAAAATGTGTCAACAACGTTGTAAATTATTCATCCAATTTATGTCACGAGTCAAAAACGCAACTAAGGTTTAAAATCTGACTGGTACCTAACTTCCCAAAATAAAATTCCTCGTCCCAGAGTTAGAATGAACACAAGAGCACTCGAAATTCTATTTAAGTAATTATCTTCTCATTATTATTACCTGAGATAATGAAATTATTGTCCACCATGCAAAATCGAGTTTCACGGTTCGTTCGATGGGAACTCATAATATTTCAGTATGTACAAAGCCTAAGCCGCGGCCAGCAATCCCGCGCGTGCTGTATTTCTGTGCGCCGTACTAATCCGACTATTTTCCGGCCGGAGCCCTATGGACGATCCCTAATATTCGCGGACGTCGTTCGATCCTGATACGCGATTATAGTTTGCCCCCTCGTTAATGAGATTCCCGTAGGGGCAGAAATCGAAGCCCGGCTAAAAACTTCCTCGCGGCTGTGTCGTCTGGTTGATAATGATTTCATACGGTTTTATTAAAGGTCCAACCGTGAAATATGGAATTCACAAGTGTACCGTCGAAAGGATTTTTACCGTGTGAAAGAATCTCTATTTTTAACAAATATATAATTTTTATAAATATTTCCCTGGAGGTCGCGCGAGTTCCACTCGCGTTGGATTATTAATGTGAAACATTTAAAAAAAAGAAAAAAAAATAGAGTGGGGAAAATAAAAGATATTCCGTATCTCGCTATATTTTGCATTTTATCAATGTCGAAGAGCGGCAGAGGTGCGCAGCTTTTACCAGGTTATTTTCGTGTATAATCGCGAGCACGAAGGAACGAGTTAATCCGCCTATTTTCTGCAAATGAATTATATAAAGAGATATAACTTCTGTCTCAGACAAATGAATGCGGGATTAAGCATTAAATTATTAAAATCTTTTCCGCGTGCTTATCCTCCCTACGGCGTAGCCTGCGACTTCGTTTAAGGGATCAACGGAAATTTCATCGTCGAATCCGCCCCGATCGTCAGCAAGGATTTTGTACTTCAATTGCTTCTGCTTAACGTCCAAACGATCCGTGCAGTGAACAAATCAACTTTTCGACCCATCGGCCGATCTCATCGGCCCATTAATTGACAATTCGTGTTGTTTCGTCGGAAATCTTCAAAGAATACCGTGCACTTTGCTATATTTGTTATTTAGCATTTTTATTTGTCCACTTTTTATTTTTCCAAGGTTCAAGCTATGAGTTTAATGGCAACGATTTTGTACTTGAATTGTTTCTACTTAACGTCCAATCGATTCGAGAAAAGAACACATCAACTTTTTAACTGATAATATGATGTCATCACCCTCATTAACCCTTTGCACTATAATTGTTTTCCCAGTTTCCTTGAGTTAATTTACTATCTAAGCATTTTTTAAATAAAACTTCTTCCTACTACTTGTTTCATATATGAAGTATCACTCAACACGTTCCGTGCCAAGCTCTTTTTGCCTGACTTGTCGTTCAGACCATCTCTTGCTTTAACAAAATCAACGACTACCTACATGTAATTATTAATTGTTATAAATATAACAATTAAACAAACTTATATGCTTTGTTCTATACTGCTTTTTGTATAATGCCCCAATCTGTTAGTAGAAATATTTTTTTACATAATTAAATTTGTCATAAATATATATTTTCAGCGCATTAAATAAATACGTCTGCGTGTACCACCGGTGGTACACGTGGCCTGAAGATCAAATTCTGATATGTACCACCGGTGGTACACTTAGCACGGAACGTGTTAAGGTGACGTAACATTTCTAGGAAAAAATAGTTTTGTCTCCCAAAGATGACTTCATAGTGCAAAAACGATTAACTGACAATTCGCGTTATTTTGTGGTAAATCTTCCTTAGAAAAAAATAGAAAAAAAATAAAAAACCCTCTACCTCGTCTTTTGTAATTTACGTTATCACTCTCACCCTTCCGTGTTTTAATTCACCAGACTGCGAGGCACGCGTGTAACACGAGCGGTATAACGTACGAGGATAGCCACGGGTACAAGATTTCTCTCGCGAACCCCATCAATCTCTTAAAAGGAACAGAAACAAACGAAGAAAAAAAAATGATTCGACATAAACGAGTTAGTTTTCCCCGGCGTTCGTGCGAAGCCCGTTGTTTTCCGGAAAGCGGGGAACAACGGGGCAAGGTGGGGTCCTGCTCGTGCAACGAAGAAGAGTGATTAAGTGTCGCCGTCGACCCGGGCAGCACTAGGTCGACGTTCAGCAGCATCTTGAAGGTAGATCGAACGATTAGGGGGGGGGGGGGGGGCTGACCCGCGTGAGAAATCGTTACCGAAACCGTCCGACGACGGTATTCATGGTGAAAACAGGACCTTATTTATTCAACGGCCCTTTGCTGCGGGGACTAATGAAATTACTCAGAGGCCGACGACCGCTGAGAGTTTACCGACTAATTAATTGGCATTGATGCAGCCAATTCCATTGAAATGAAGCGCCGTTTGCTGATGCCATTTCCTCTCTACGACTCTTGTGTCCCCCACCCCTCCCCGCCCCTTGCCCCTCTTTCCCCCTTATTACGTTTCCCTTGGTCTCTTCGTTGCACTAACGTTCTCTCAAACATTTCCCATCTTCGTCTTATTGCCCCGGCATCTATGATACGTCCCCCGTACGGTTATTTTTTTCTTTCCAACCCTTTTTGTCGTTTCCTCTTTTTTATAGCTCTTTCCTTTTCACACTTTCTTTCTCCGTTCGATTTCGCCGCGTCTTTTTCCTACCTGCCGGATTTTTCATTCCTCTTTCTCTTTAACCGTGAGACCATGGTTCTCTACATTTGCGCTCGCCACCCCTCGGATTTTGTATCTCTCTCTCTCTCTCGGTCTCCCGTTCTCTCTATTTTTCTCTCCCCCCGTGCTTTGTCCGTCAATGCGGCGATTGAATTTCTACGGCTAAAATGCGGCCGAACCGACTTAATGGCGCTTTCAAAACTGCGATGCACTTGATCCAGTTTAACTTTTTTTTTTATTTTTGTCCAGGGATTAATTGTCACGGATCTAAATATATACCTCTATATGTATACATATACCAGAAACATGTACATAGAGTATTTATATGATACTATTTAATTTATATAAATTAAATTACTTAAATATTTTTTAGCAAAATAACTAAAATAACTAAAATATAAAAAATAAAAATATTTAAAGGTAATCATATAAAGGTAATTTATATATATGTATACATATATTATATATTTCTTCAAAGTAGGGAATATTAGTTTAGCCTTTTAAGCGATCTCAAAAACTCTAAAAGGCCAAACTAATATTTCTTACTTTGAAATTATATTTTAGCGATCGTTAAAATTACAACTATATATTTGTATATATATATATTGCATATTAATATATATAAGTATAAATATATATGTATAAATATATATAGAAGTAAAATATAATTTGCTTATAAGTTTTGCTTTAAGCTTTGCTTATAAGCAAATTACTTATACATATACTGTATGTATATTTATACATATATTTTTTATTATATATTACTTTTTTTATAACAGCGAAATGTGCCCGGTCTGAAGTACCTTTATTTACTTCCTTCTGTTCTCTCTAGAATCCGTTAAAACCGCCACCCTGTGACTCGCATTACACACTCCTCTCCCGTTTGTTCGACGTAGCGCGATTCGAACCGCGCACATACTATTTTCCTCCGACGATTCTTATTACGCTGCTTTAAGAACCATACAAGTCAAGTCGAGAGTAACAATGTCGAAAGAAATTCAAAGAACTTACCTACCAGCGCGGCGGGTCGACGATATTCTCCGCCGGGAGAAAGCCTCTTCCTAATACGAGTTATTCCCGACAACCGTACTCCTTTATGAGATTATTCAGTCTCGTAATACGAGGGAGACGCGCCGTAAGAGCAATAAAAAAAAAATACACAAAAACGTGAATGTAAATTCGGTCTTAACGAGATATTTTCATAGGTAGACGCGCGTACGGGGGTGGAAGATTGCATCCCTTGTCCGTCGACGGAATGTAAACGGAATCGTCGAAGTCGTCGAGGGAAAAGGGGAAAGAGGAATTCCGTCGTTAAAACGACGTTAATCCCTTTTATAATAATTTTCGCGTAGATTGAAGGACAACTTAATTACCCGGGTCGTTAGAATCTCAACGGAAGACTGTGACGCGCGTTGACGGTGGTCCGAAATTCAACGATTATGCGGGAAATAACGTGGAATCGCTATTATAGATTCATTTGCGTCGTAAGTGCCACGATTAGCTTGTCGAAGCTAATGCTGATATTATGGACGTGCATTATCGTCAAGCGCTTTTCATTTCCTAAACGCGTAACGCGGGATTATCGGGCCCTACTTTGATACTTTCCGTAACGGCGGCTGGAATTATCCGATAACCGGATGCTGTGTACGAAAGTATAACGAATGAATGAATTAGTGGATTTTAGGACCAACGTGTTGTATCGTTTTTAAGTTTGTAAATTATTAACACTAGATTTTGCGGACCGAGCCAATTTAACTCATTCAAAGTTTGATTACTATATATATATATAAAACTTTAATATTATTTTCGAAATACATACGTTGGTTTTTAGTTAAGTAATGAAACATATGTAAATGTTAATTTACACTTAGTAAATTATATTAGTATATTAGCAAAGTACACTTCAGTAAAAGTAGATATAATAATCAACATCCGTAAATCTAGTGTTAAAATATGATATAGATCGTGAAATAGATAATAACGAGGTTTTTAGTTCAATTTTTTGATTGGCATTTGATGTTAATTTATCGTTGATGTTAATAGACACCTGCGATTTCTAAAAAACACTAAAATTACAAGTGTTGATCTCTTTTTGTTTCAAAATTACGTAGATATTGAATTTCGATTTTAAAGATCCAAATTCCAAACTTTCATTTTCATAGTCTTAAAATATCTAGCATGTAATATTTAAAAAATTCATATTTCTCATATCTCCCACGCAAACTCTACGAAACTTGATATCTATTCTACGTTCTCACATTGTTCTTGTAATAATTTCTATATAACCACCCCTCCTCTAAAATTAGTATCACCGAAATTAAATCGCTTACGCGATCAAATCTTGTTGTACATAAATTAACATCCACATCCGTAGAAATAATTAAACCTCCCCGATAAAACTACAAGGAGAAAATACGTAGGTGTGATCAGTACGGACACATAAATGTTCTGACAGAAGATGTCCAGATGTGTCTGTTAAATTCACCAGACACCCATGTGTCGCAATCACACGTGTCGCACAAAAACGGTAAAAGCAACTCTCTTTCACACATTTCTAAATCATAAATTCCCTTACTAACAGTCTCCAAGACCCACACCAAGAATTACAACAATATTCACTAATAATCTCCATCACAAACAACCATAAATAACTAATCATCATAAAAAAATCAATTAACACCAGAATGAACGATTCGTCGTAATTTACTCAGTGAAATTCAATCATCGATCCGCGAAAAGTCTCCAAATAACGTTGTTATTTGCCGTTTGCCTCCTGGTCCCCCCGGTTCCCGTTTAATTCTTCCTTGAAACCGTGGCGAAACATGTAGAAAAAATAAAGGTATATACACCTGCAATCGAATTTACACAAGAAAGTGAGTTGACGACGAGGCAAAGAGGAGCTTCGCATAAATAGAGCCGCCGTTGGGGGACGCGGTTATACAAACAGGGAGATATATATAAAAATGAAGAATCGCATGGAAATTCAATTAAAGTAAAATGTCATTAAGAGAATTGCGAAGGTTCGCGCATAATTTTAATGAGTACCAGCCAGGACATATGGCAGCTTTTCACGGATTGAATTCAAACGATGAAAGAGGCTTGCACTTTCATACACACATATGCACTCGTACGATTCTGTCGGCGGTCTAGCTTTGAATATGATCGGACTCCGCGATAAACTGTCGAAACATTAGCTCACGAAAATTACCTCCGAAATTTTTCACATATTTCGCCGGCAGCATCCTTTGAGACTTAATTTAATTACTTTACCGTTCGACGTACGAACGGCCGAGGAACGCGGATTCCATGGGAAAGTTTCATAAATTGTATCGGTATTTTTGGTTACTAGAGTTCTATTTGTTTAGTAACGATACTAATTTATGAATTACTAGTGTACGGAATCTGTGTGTAAGAAATAATGTTTATTTTCTAGCTGTTTGTTATAATGATGTTTGGAACGTGGATAGAAAAATCGAAAGATTTATAATTTGGAAATTAGGCAATTTGAAATACTTAGTTTAACTCTAATTTGAACTGGAGGCTATTAACACTAGATTTACGGACCGAGCCAATTTGACTCATTCAAAATTTGATTACTATGTATATATGTACATATATAAAACTTTAATATTATTTTCGAAATACATACGTTGGTTTTTAGTTAAGTAATGAAACAATGTAAATGTTAATTTACGCTTAGTAAATTATATTAGTATATTAGTAAAGTACACTTCAGTAAAAGTAGGTATATAATCAACATCCGTAAATCTAGTGTTAACACATTACCGGCCGGAGACATAAAATTATCTTTTTTCTTCACCGCTCGTAAAATGCAGGGGATATATGAAGAGAGTTTTACACATTGTGCAATTAAATGCCGGCGACCTATGTGTTACAACATCCGTATGAAGTGATGTAAAAGAACGTGCAGTCATTACATCGTAAGTAATTACATCGAAAATATCGAAAAGCAAACATTTTCGCGAAAACAATCCGGATTGTAATCTGTTAAGCGTAATAAAAAGTATTTCAAAGTAGCATCATTTTAAATAATGGATGAAAAGAAATTAAAGATAGTTACAGAATCACAAAACCGAGGATGCAAATTAATGTTTTTCTAACTCTCTCCAAGCTCATCCTTGCTAAATTAAAAATATACTCCGTGATAATTAAACTATGCAATTTTCTTTTAAGAAAATTCGCGTGAAACTCAAAATAGTTGGTAGAAATATGGAAGGCGAATTTTTTAAACTGACGATAAGTCCCAAAATTAGGGTGACTGGATAAAATTGAAAATTGGAAATTTCAATGTGGATATCTCAGTATAAAAATCTGTATCGAGGAAATACGTAGTCCATTTCTGTATTGCGTTTATGTTTACACAGAATATAATAATCAAAGCTAAATGCCTGTTTTAAGAGCTAATTACTATCCCGTTTCAGGGTTGGAACGTTGTTCACGGTGAAAGCCTTATGTTCGCCGTCCGTATAATTGGAAATTAGACCACAGTTAACAAGTACTTAAACGCCAACTGCTTATCGATAATGAGTCTATTTCGGAGTGAATAACGAAGGTAAATTTGAACCGTTCGGATGAACGCCATATTGATTATGCATTCTGCCTGTAAAATAAAACAAAGTTGCGTAATTGCGTTTGAAATAATAATGAAATTACCAGGAATGTTTGTCATTACATGTAAACGATGCTAATGACGTTAATTGGTAACCTCAGCGTTAAGATTTAATGAGGAACGGAGCAACAAAATGGGCAATCGAATTAAAGCTCTCAATATTTAACAGGTATTGTTACATTCACTAATTTGGAAATGCAATATACTTTTGTTTCTTTTTTAAATAATTTGACACACTCTTCTGAGTATTAAATTTATAAAATAGATGAAAATAAAGAAGAAAGATATATGCACTATATCAGTCCGATATAGGAAATGATCCTGAGAAATTATATGTTTCATTTGTTCCCACCAATTATGGTTTAAAATATAAGAAACACTGTTTCTTACTTGTGTCACATATACCTTTGTATTTTTTAAATACAATATATAATTCCTACAATTATTATTTACTCCATACACACTTTACAGTTCGCAATTTCAAAAATAATGTGCCCATTTTCCATATTCCAATTTTACAATAATTGCAACATAAAACTCAAGGAAATTTCAAAAAAGCAATTTAATTTTCTTCAAATAGAAATGATTATAGATATTGCTTCCGTCGGTCTTTTACATACCATTCAACTCAGCCGCTAACGTACCAATTTCCATGAATCCTTTTTTACGTGTTTCGTCATCTTTCTGGTTTAGTTTCGACTTTCAGAGCTATTAAGTGTCACGGTACGTTATCAAGGGTCCGACCGGGAAGATAAAATGCGAGCGCCGTACATCACGCCCGCAATGGCGACCGTAGGCATTATTATGGGTATTCGCCCGGTGTTCTTCGGGAATGGGTATATTGAATTGAGGAAAATTGTAAGCGAATTTCGCGTTCCGTATAATAAAGTACGCATAAGTATATTCGATCATTTTCACACCCCTTGTTGCAGGGGGAAATCGTATTAAGTCAGCTAGAATATAATATAATACTACATTTGTATATACATAAATAATACACGGTCATAAATAATATCATTTTTATCAAAATGTTAATCAACTTTAAAAAAAGAAGGTTTCAATATTTCTCTATGTAATTTCCAGTGACAAATAAAATCTGTTTAATTAGATTTCCGAAAAGTGTATAATATAATACTATATTTGTATATGTATACGCAAATAATACACGGTCATAAATAATATCATTTTAATAAAAATGATAATGAACATTGTAAAAAAGATTTTAATATTTTTCTATGTAATTTCAAGTCGCAAATAAAATCTGTTTAATTAAGTTTCCGAAAAGTTCGACAATAATCGTGAACTCCAGTACCAAAATCGAGAAAATTACACTTTTGTACACGAGATTTCTCTATTCCCTCTTATTTCGACACCTGACAGGCGAAGATCGAGTGCAAAAGATTAAAAAATACGCAACTGATTAATTGGCCTCCCACTGACACATACAATGGTACCTGCAACATGTGTATTTCGCAGATGGATCGACAAATAAAAAACACTACCATCCTGAGTAGTGATATCGTCAGAAATCATGGAAATATTACCGCAACGCGATACAATTTCGAAAAAACGATTCGAACGGAACAAACGTTAATTACTCGAACCTGCGAAAAACACAAATAACAAACATACACCGACACAACTAGACCGCAGATTTAATTGTGCCCATAATTATGAAAGCTTAAGTCAATATTTCAAAAAAAATTAAAGTCTTGATAATTTGTTAATAAATGGTTCAAAATTTTTAAAAATCGTAACATTTTAAATTTAAATCTTAAAAGTCGTAATATTTTAAATTTAAATATCGTAATATTTTAGATTTTCCAAAATTTAAAAAAAATTGACTTACAATTAGACCACTTTTATAATTATGGGCACACTTGCCGTCTGCGCGCCAAAATTCGACGACGTAAAATGGAATATTCAAGCGTCGCGTGGAATATCATAAGTTCCAGCGAACCAAGTAAACTTAAGATAAACCCGAGCAACACGCTCGTAGAATGTTTCCCTTTGATATCTGCGGTGACTGAATTTTCAGGCCGGTCTGACGTACACATACACATTACACGCATGGTATATCACTGATAGGCGGTGCATTAGGTATTGAATCCATGTGCTTTAAGGACGCAGTGCTCTGGGGAAGGTGGGATCAAAATTGATCCACTATGCATTATCGTTATTACATTAAGTGGAACGGAGTATAACCCCACTAAGCTTCAAAGGCTTATGCCGAGAATTGAGTAAAGGCTAGTTATTTATACCCTACTGGCGGAACACTAAAATCCCCACACAACGAAACGGACGAAATAACGCATTAACACATCTGCGCGAATCAGACGGATTTGCATGTCTCTATGCGAAACAAAATGATCGATTTTCTGGTAATCACGTCCGACTAAAGTAATCGATCTTGCCATCTGTACAGCTCTACGTATGTAAATCATATAATCTAACGTGATTACGTGAATGTTACACGTATGAATAATATCCTAAGAGAGATCAGATTTAGGAACGAGACATCGGAATATTTTAAGCAAAGAACGATTTATTTATTTACAGAGATCTCAATGACAAATAAAGACATATAAATAATACACAATAATTCTTATTAATTTTTTACAAAGATCGAATAGAATGATGAAATTCGTATCAATTATTTCAATTTCAGTTTTTAATTACCATCGACCCCATAACGATCGTATATTTTCGTACCGTAGGACGTTCCTAGGTAACAAGAAAGTCGCGCGTAAAAAGATAATTAATGGGGGGCCCTCGGCATGTTATGTAAAACATAAACGTGAAATGATTATACCTTTGACGGGCCGTTAATGAAAATCTATTCGGCGGAAAGCCGAAGAACCGCGTTGAATATCGCTGTCAGCGGTATCAGCATAGCCGGCGAGCCGTATAATTAGCAATAAGTAAGGCGTTATTAATAATTAATTTGCACGCGGCGGCGGAATCAAGACCGCGATCTTCGTAATTCAGAGTTTTACGCGAAATTCACGCCGCCTGCGTGACCTGTTTCCCGGCGTCTTCATTAATCTCGAGATAAAAGTGGACCTCCGCGCGCTGCATGTAATTAGATCGTGCGATACACTGAATCAAAATGCCGGAAAATTAATACGCTTGAGACCCGGAAAGTAAATAAACGAAAGAAGCCGGCTTATCCGGAATCTGCGTCGAATATTTTGGCAAATGTATTGTAATTGTAATGGGAACGATTTTTAAGATAGGAATTGTGTCTTTTGTGTAAACTGTGAGCTATAGATAGTATTGCGATATTAAGAATGAATAATTTAATTAAAATTAATGCGTAGATTTATATAAAAAACACTGTTGTTACAGTTGGTTTATTTAGTTATTGATTAAGTATCTTTTTGCTATCATTATTAACAGTGCTCACAAATATAAATGAAAATAATTAAAAATTCTGGAAAGATACAAATTATCATGCGAAATTCGCTGACCAGTGTGATTACTTTGCAATGTGCTTATTTCGCAACATCGTTCCGCAATATTACTCACAATTAATTTCAAAAATTCGACTAATCGCTTTAAAGATATCCGAAAGATAACTGTTTATTTCACTTAGTAAATACTATTTTTAGTACTTCTTATGGTGATAACCTAAAAACAATTAATATCACCAATTCCCACTTTTCAACCCCAATAACTCACAAACACTATAACACACCATAAACACAATCTCGCCAAAAAACTTCAATCGACCACCGAAAACCGATACACACTTACGAATCATCTCCTACGTCAATCACTCTGCTCCTAATCAACGTAAATAATAATTCTTCCAACGCGCAATTCGCAGACAATTAATCTCTCGCGACCCAATTCGATAACTTTCCACTCAAACCTCGGCATAACTCACCCAACGAGCGGATTCCAAGAACATCGAAGGAACTCTGAGGTCCGTCCGGTCCATCGGCGGCAACGACGCTGGCGTCGTAATTATGAATAAGTAGTGCGTCCCCATTAATAATTAATTAGCCCGGCAGCGAGCAGCCGGTCGACCGGGCAATTTCCATAATTCGACGACCACGGCATTATACAATATCGCGAGCCGTCCCGAACGTGAGGACCAGGCCGCGTAATAATGCCGGGCCCCGATAGTAATAATTACCGACGGATTCGCACGCGAGTCAATTGCAAATTAGTCAGCGGCTGCGTATAATTGCCGAGTTTTTTGCCGGTCGAATCGTTAAGTTCCGCTCGGCCTCCCTTGTATGGTAAACAGCCATTACGTTATTCGAGCGACGCCATGGTGCGTTGTTATGCGTGTACCTTTTCCCTGTCTGTGTACGTGTACGTACGTACGTTTGTATACAGGGTGTAACAAAAATGTGGGGACAGTTTTTCAGTGTCGATAGAACGAACCGAATGACGAAAAAAAAGTCTGTAAAGTTTTGTCTAAAAACCACCCCCTATCGAGATAGAAGCCGTTTTGTAAAACATTTTAAAAAAATCAGATCTCCGAAATTGTACTTCGTAGAGGACTTATTTTGATTGTAATATAACCGGAGAAGATCAAAGTTAGTAGAAAAAAATTATTTGCTGTGATTATTGCTGTTAAACAGGATTTATTCTTGTTTAATCCAAACAACTTCGATTATTTGTGTTATGGCGTAGCAGGTTTGTAACAACTTGGGAAAAATTAAGGGCACTCACTAAGACTTCCTTTCCGTAGAGAGTGATATTTTTTTTGTAAATTTTAATCTCTTCCGGTAATATTAAAATGAAAATCGGTCCTCTACGACGTACCATTTCCGAGATGTGAATTTTTTAAAATTTTTTACAAAAGGGGTTATATCTCGATAGGGATAAATATCTATCAATTCTGAAAAAGGGTCCCCGCATTTTTGTTACCCCTGTATACAGGTAACGTGCAGGTGCCTGAACCAGGTGAAAAGTGAGGTATGTCATTCTAATATAGGGAAGTGACATTCGTAATGTCGTATCTTCACAATTCCTACTGGTACAGTACCCTACTGGTGCAGAATTTCTTCTGTCGCGCCGGCGGGCCCAACGGAGCCCTCTGATTGGCTATCATTTTTCGTTAATAACTCGGCGACGAATTAACCCTTATTAGTACCGCGAGAAAACGGGTGCCTGTGCGAAGATAACCGCAGGAATTTGATGGTATATCGCTCTAGCGTATAAAGTGCTTCGGCACCAACAGTAAAAAACATAACAAACAGTTCTAATAAATAATTTGTTTAATTGCATTGCAATGAGTTTGAAAAAAGTTATTTTCAAACACGAAACTCTTGTGACAGGGGCGAGGGAAGACTAATTGCCGAAGAAAAAAATGGGGGGAAGATCGAACCAATTATTTGCGCAATTAATGAACATTTTATAGTGGTCTGTGATTTCATTTCTACTCGTTGAAGGCTGTGCGCTTTGAGATTTGGGGGACTTGAAATTTTTACGCGTTGAAATTTCCACGCGTTGAGATTTCTGCGCTATGAAATTTCTGCGCGTTAAGATTCCTGAGCTCTGAAATTTCCACACGCTGAGATTCCTGCGCTCTCAAAGTTCTGCGCTGTGAAATTTCCACGCGTTGAGATTTCTGCGCTGTGGAATTTCCATACATTGGGATTTCTGTGCCCCGAAATTTCTGCGCTGTGAAATTTCCACGCGATGATATTTCTGCGCCTTGAAATTTCCAAACGTTAAAACTGTGTTATTTTAAAATATCAATGCTTTAAAGATTTCTGCGCTCTAAAACTTTTGTGCCGTGAAATTTACACGCGTTGGGATATCTGCGCTGTGAAATTTCTATGCTCTGAAATTTCTGCGCCTTGAAATTTCTAAACATTAAAACTTTGTCATTTTTAAATATCAACGCTTTAAAGATTTCTGCGCTCTAAAACTTTTATGCCGTGAAATTTCCACGCGTTGGGATTTCTGTGCTCTAAAATTTCTGCGCTGTGAAATTTCCATGCGTTGAGATTTCTGCGCTCTGAAATTTCCATACGTTGGGATTTCTGCGTCACGAAATTTCTGCGCTCTGAAATTGCCACGCTCTGAAATTTCTGCGCCTTGAAATTTCCAAACGTTGAAACTTTGTCATTTTAAAATATCAACGCTTTAAAATTCTTACGCGTCCAAATTTCATTAAATCTGAAATTTCCGCGTGCCAAATTCACTTCCCTATATTAGAATTACCTCAGCTATTACCTGGTCCAGGGACCTTCACGTTACCTGGGACACCCTGTATATACATACACGTATGTATTTATGTATGTAGGTAGATTCGATCTACGTATACGTATTACAACGAACGCACACCGTCGAAATTTCACACGGCGGAATCGAACCGGCTGTAAGGTCCATTTCCACGTATCAATCACGTATCGGTTCAATCTCGTTGAAAGTTAATACTGGCACAGGCGCGCGGTGAATAACAGATATATTTGTGTATTCGTTCATCCGCCGTGGACGCCGGGTCCTGGCTATCACGGCGGTGGATTAATTGAGCGAATTGTGTGATGCCCAGCTGTTGACGGTATTCGTTGTTACAATTCTACCGCGGATTATTGCGAATCATTTTTATTCACGATCGACGCACGCGATTTACCGGCTCGTGAGGGAAATGCGTTCGTTTGCGTGTACTTTAGTTTGTAAATAGATAGATTGATGGATAATTACTTTGCGGGTCCTTGGGGAAGGCCCGTTTAAGGACGACGGATGAAATACAAAAATAAAAATGAAATACAAAAATAAAGTATCAGAGCATGAGTAAGAAAAGAAGGAAAAGTAAGAAATGAAAATTAAATATGATGATTACAACAATGATGATGAAAGTAATGAACTCTTATTGTTATCACTCTTATTATTACTCTTATTATTATCATTTTTATATTGGAAAGGAAAGAAAAAGCATGGGTCCACAGTTAAACAATAATCAGAAAAAGAAAATAAAATAAAATAAAAAGTGAATAAAAAGGTGACAGCGAAAGTGAAAAGACTGAAAAGATGGTAAGAAAGAAAATGATAAAAAACCAGAAAACTTAGAACTAACGTAACATAAAAACTAACGCAGCAAACGGAACTTAAAGCCAGCAGACGAAACAGTCAAAATAGAAAACATAGAAAAACCAGATAATAATACAGAATAATTAAGTGCGTTTTCATTATTCAGCGGCAGGATAATTCAATCGAGGGGTCACTGTCGATATTCAATGTTCTAATACTTCACGGTTAATTCGCGCAGCTCGAGTCCGACGGATCGAATAATTGCGGGCGCGAAATTGTTTAATTTGAATACCTGCGAGTACGTGGAATTTAAATATTCACCGCTCGATGTGAATAACCGTGGGCCGGTTAAGCCCGGCGAATTAAGGGAAAATCAGAAATGATTGTCACGTTGTCGAAGCGGCGGATTATGTGCGACTTCAAGTGGACTTATGAATATTCATCGTCCCGTCACCCCTTCGCGAAAAATTCCTAAACTACGCCGGGGGGAGGGGGGGAGGGGGGTGACCCGCGGATCCGCAATACTCGATGTAATTAATCGTATGCGTCGACACGTATTTGCTAACTGGATGATCCATTGTTTACGGGTCTTTTATATTTATGATGTAACGTCATCGCGTCGTCGACGAAACACAGTGGGGTATTCGAGCCGAAATGCTGGAAAAAAGTCAATTTCAAAAGTTTACGTAATCCGCAAACTTTTTACTATCCGGAGTTGTTAAATATGTGTAGAACAATGTAGTAAATTGATTGTAATCATTCGGGCATTCATAAATTAGTAATCTTAATCGAAAGTCGAAAGAAGTTATATAACTTTTTGCATTTTGGATACATTTTAAGATAGCATGAGCTACTCTTCTATACAATTTTTATAGTTTTATCACATTTATTTATTTAGTATTAATAATTCTAGATGATCAATAGTTCAGTAATTTTTCTCACCAGTGTAAGATTTCATGAACGATTTTGTTATAGTATTGCGTTCGATTCCGTACTCGTTCTGGTCCCATTAGATTCAGTAAAGATCTGCGATTATAAGCCAATAAAATTTAGTTCCGATTCTGTCCGATCTTAAGTTTTTCAGCCATTTTTGTATTAAGCGTTTTTTATGTATTTTCCAAGTCAAAATTAATAGTAATAATTTAAACATCTGCCTAAAATATATACTGCGCACTAAAAAGTTCCGTAATCCTCCTATTTTGAATAAAATAATGTCATATTTCATGTCAATATAAATTACGTGCAAAACTAATTCTTTCTAACTTTTCGGTTCAACTATTCCACTATTGACCCGATTTTTCATGGGTTCTCGATAATCTGAGGAAAGAATGTTTCGTACAAAAAAGAAACAGTATTCAGATATCTACAAAGTCCAATATACAAAAGTTTAAAAACAATTGTTTTTTTATAAAAAATGAATGTCAGTTTGATTTTTTGAAAGCTAAAATGCATTTTTGTATTCTTAATATTATAGCAGACGTTAAGACGAATCCAAAGACCTATTATATTATGCCCTTAAGACCGTTAATAACGCTAAAATAGTTTTTTCCAGCTTTTTGGGCCACGTACCCCACTGTGCGACGCGAACGAATTGAAAATGATTCGATAGCCGGGCATTCGGAATCCCGCGAATCGAACTCTATTACCGTCGAACGTCGTTGCACGCAATGAAAAAGAAATATTCAATCTCTATAAAACACGCGGCGGTCGGAACTACCGTTTCAACGGGTCAAAAGTTATTTTTCCAACGATTTTCGAAACGCACGGCGAACAACGTTATCACATCGCGTGCCGGTTCACTACGTCCAAAGGTAGAGGGATATTCGATTACGACTGGGCTTCCTAAATTTCGTAACGCGAAATGTTTTTCAGTGTGTAGTTTTACACATACAAATAAATCAATCTGAATCAAAAACAAAATATTCAATAAGATTTGTCCCCACACACTTTATTCTTCTGAATTGAAAGCACGATTCGTGTTTTTGGACCATATTGTATATTAAAAAACCGTAAAATAAAATGCAATTGATAATCCAAGCATTCTTTCCCATCTTTATAGACACTGCAATAGAAGTTAACGTCGAGCATTGTCAGACCGATTTTAATTTAACCTCTAGCACTCGTCGCCTCTCAGGCGCCAAGATAATAGAGAAATGAGAAATCTCGAGTGCAAAGGGTTAAAAATCACGCAATTCGTTTCCTTCATCAAGAAACAACCTAACAAATATTTTCCACCCATAAAACCACTCCTTCCAATGCACGAAACCCTCCCCCAACATTTCTAATACAAACCGCGAGACTACTCTTCACATCTAATCCGCGATTTTAACACCATTTTAAGAAAACAGCGCCAACGATCTCATCGGCGGGGTACTCGTATTCGACGTTCGCCGGATAATCCCGACTATAAACGGTTAATAAGACTGCGCCGGCATAGTTAAAACCTACCGTCGTAGAACTCAATTCTCCCGTAAATCCGGCGCGCTTTTACGACGCGATGTAGGAAAACGAAGTACCGACGCGATTGGACGAATTACGTCCGTACTTACTGTCATACATATACATACATGTACGTACATATGTGTATGTATATATGTTATACAATATCCATATATATGCGTATATCAATACATACATATTCCTACGTATATGCATATGTGTATGTATGTATTTGTATAATCATTCTCCGCATAGTACGTATATGTACCTGTATATGTATGTATTTATATGTATATGTATATATATGTATATAACATATATGTATGTATTTATATACGTATGGATTCATATGTATACGTATATATATGTATATAACATATATGTATGTATTTATATACGTACGTATTTATATGTATACGTATATATATGTATATAACATATATGTATGTATTTATATACGTATGGATTCATATGTATACGTATATATATGTATATAACATATATGTATGTATTTATATACGTACGTATTTATATGTATACGTATATATATGTATATAACATATATGTAGGTATTTATATACGTATGTATTTATATGTATACGTATATATATGTATATAACATATGTATATGAATTTATATACATACATATCTATATAGATACATACGTATATAAATACATACATGTCGTATATACGTATATAAATAGATATATGTTATATATCTATACATATATCCATATATATACGTATATAAATAAATATATGTTATATGCATATAGATATAAATACATATACCAGCATACATATTATATGTATATGTATATGACGGTACGTAAGCGTACCGTCGAGCGTGAGATTAGGATATGAAAGGTCGATCTATCAGGGGTGAAATTTTCACGTACCTCGCGTTTCGATGAAAGCCCAACAAAGATTGGCCAGTGAGAAGAGCAGCAACGAAAGTAGGTAGAGCGCAGCATCCCATCTCATCTTCGTTGTTCCGGTTAGCTTTCTTCGTTTCCTCGCTGCCTTCAGTCTTCCCTCGGTTCACCCTCGGCCGTCTCACTCATCTTCTATCATCCCCCCTCCTTTTTCCCTCCGGGTTTTCGTTCCGGCTCGAGGACCGCCACAAGCCACCCTCCGCGGATGAGTGTGTGTAAGGAGGAGGAGGCGGTAGAAAAAAAGAGCGAGAAGAAGCCTCGTGTCAGCGTGGTGGATTCACGAGCGAGAAGGGTGCTTATCACCTGGCTGATAACACCTGGAAGACAAATAGCCGTCGTGGTAAACAGAAGCAGTGTTCTCCCGTGTAATTAACCCGCCGCGTATGATCCCAAGGTGCAAGGAATTTCCGCTTCCCTGTCGTCTTTTTTCTTTATTTTTTTTCTTTTTTTTGGTTCGCTGTCTTTCGCATATTTTTGTTCGTTTATTTCTCTCGGTTTTTTCTCTTTTTTTTTCGTTATAAAGCTTTTCGTTAGCGGTCGCAACGAGTCGCGTACATAGGTACCCATGTATGTGTGTATGTATTCGTAGATACATTGTATATACGTGTCCGTGAAATTGAAATAAAAACAGAACGACGAGATCCGCGGTTTTCTACGAGCGGCAAACGGCTTTAGTTCTCCGCATAAAGCGGCTGATTTAACCGCGAGTATTCTCTTGTACGGAATTCATTCCTGCGGGGGGATATCTATGGCAAGGAGATCTTCGTAGTTGATATTAGGTTGCCGGTTCTATGAAGCTCCGTGAAATTAGTTCGCGAGGAAAATAAAAGGGAAATATGGCCGGGGATATTTAGTGGGTCGTGGATTAAAGAAAACAACGCGCGCTACCGTGTTTTTCGAATTGCGCGAATAAATTCAGTTTCCGTCTGGCCGGCTTTGAATTTCCAACAGGTAACTCAGCACCTGATTATACATACGTAATACATATATGTATACGTATACATTGTTGCAACATATTTCGCTACAGAATTCTACCCTGTTGTTCTATAATATTTGCGCATAATTAATTGTAATTCCTGAAATAACGATTATTGAGGTCGAATAATTATAAGGGATGATGAGTTAATCGTGGATACAATCAAATAGACCGCAAATTAAAAAAGGAGATGAGTCTGTCGCTGACCCGGAAAATCGTGACACATTAACCCTGAACCTATCGATTGATTACATTTATATTTATATATTGTTTACAGGTTACCGTTAATTTATTATTATAAAACCAATAGAGAAAAGTACTTTAACATAACACTAAAAATAATTAATATCCCTTACTCTAATTAACACATATGAGGTGCCTAAAACATAAAGGGTATAAGTGACATTTATTTAGTTCTGAGAAAATTAAGTTCAAAGTTCACAAATATTCACAAATCACAATATAGTACAACATTTTTTTTTTCAAGGATGGGTATACCATGTACAGGGTGGGCATTTCACTTGTTATGTCCTTTTATCACTAAATAGAGTGCTAAATTCAGAGTTTCATGGCACAGATCTCAGTTCTTATGAGAATGTCATTTATACCCCTTGTGTTCTAGGCACCTCGTATAATGTAAACAATTCCAATATTAAACGCACAATTTTTAGTAAACAATTCCTAAAACCACCGACCAACGTTTCAATGCCGAAGAATCCAAAAAACTGTCCGATTTCCCGGAATCCCTGTCGAATCCACAAGTCCGAGTCGCCGATCCATTACACGATAACGACCATAAAGATACAGGTATAATAGAATCTTTTTTCAATTCCGTTGAGCTTTCACGGAGCCGGCTCGCAGATGGGCCGTTTTTACGGCGATAAAAATGTCTCCCTATCCGGCTTCCATCGAACTTATTCCGCACCTGCACCTGTGTGTCACGAACCCCAGGATTTCCCTTTTGTCTCCCCCCCCCCCCTCTTTCCTAGATCCTTATGGTAAATCACGGGACCACGTCTCGATCCCAAGGTCCCGTCGATCGACGAGCAGTGGCTTGATCGTCGACGAGAAAAAAAAGGGCGGTCCGGGTAGTCGTCGTCGTCGTTTCGACGGGAAATCGAGAAACGAAATTCCAAAAGTTGTTGCTACTCAGTGAAACAGGTCACGGCTGGAGAAAGGGCCGACTGGAATGGCGGCGGTCTTTAAAAACTTTTTCCTGCCTTCGTTCCCCCGGAGATCCCGCGGCGGGATGTCGCTCGGATTCCCCGGGGATAAAACAAAGGATAATCAGGTCGCTTTTTATTCCCGAGGCGGTGCTCGTGGAGGAGGTCGGAATTACTGGCTTCCTTCCCGGCTTCCGACCCTTCTTTTCCTGTCTTCGCCGCCACTTCTAAGCGGACCGAATTAGGCCAAGTTAATCCCTTTCGATGCCTGCCGGCTGGCAACGAGAGTATCGGTCTACGTCATATCGACGAAGGGTATTGGTTGTCGTTAACTTTTTGAGTAACGAATTATTTCACCAGTTAACACGTTCGCGGACAGTAAAAGTTTCAGCGAGGTACAAAAGTTGACAGGGGTTCTTGTTTTTAAATTGGTTGTGATATTCGAAGTTTCAGCGAGGTACAAAAGTTGACAGGAGTTTTTGTTTTTAAATTGGTTGTGATATGCGAATTTGCTTCTCTAAGCAAATTTGAAAATACACAGAGAAGATAATTAGATAATACGAAATTAGCTATAGAATCAGTTAGTCATTACCTTGACAGGTATAATAATTACAATACAGAAACTTTAAGTTATGTCAAATTAAATTCAAAATAATTGGCTATGAAATTTGAATGCTATAACATTCGTGTCATTCTGCCTCGCAATGAAAATTAATGCTATAGTATTACACGTCCGCGAACGTGTTAACTGTGGCTACCTTTTTGCAGAACGTGCAGCTGTGTGTCGCGAGAATCAAATAATAACGTTAGGAAATTATGGATACACGAATCCCATGTTAAATTATTTACATTGACGTCTAAACATTCTAAAAATATTAAAATTTGCGAATATATCTTGGTTTTCACCAATATCACGATATAAATATCAAAGGGTAACATAATTTTCGTACGACGGATGTAGTCGGCAAACACACTTAACTGGTTAAAGATTTTTATAAAGATTATATGTATTAATATTTTAATATAACTGTACATTATGTATATTATAAATATTTTATATAACTGTAAGATGTCATAAACAAACGTCAGGCAATTGTTTGTTATCAACGCCAACTGGTGGAGGTGATGCAAATATCAATGGCTGTTTTTTAAATTCAGATGACGAGTCAGACTCGTCCACCGTAACTTTGCCCAAGTAAGCAGATGACGAGTCTCACTCGTCAAATGTACCCAAAGGGTTAAATAATCCAGCTGTTAATCGAGGGAATGGAATTGCCGCACGATCCTCGACGAAAAGATGATCGACGAGCTACCCCTCGCCCCGTTAATGACGATTTAGATGTTGTCGAGTACCAGTTGGAGATGAAAAGATCTGGTGGGCCTGAAGAATGATTTTTTTTTTTAGTAGTTCGTATGGTGGAAATACGCGGAAGAATGCCGTTGTTTACGGTGACTTTTATTAATAGGAGAAGAATGTCGTATTGTTGACCCTTTGGATGTTTACGTCGAGTACCGAGCAGATGGCATGGTTTGGTTTAATGACGAGTATACTCGTCGTGTAGTGAAACAGATTGATGTTGATGTTTATGGTACAAGTTGGGTGAAATAGAGAACTTAAGAGTGATTTTATTAGATTTTACTGTAGAATGTTTCGGGTGAATGAAAAAGGGTGTTGATCGAGTTGTTATCAATTGGAATTAAATAAGATAATGGTTGATGAAATAATACAATTTTATATTAAAAATATGAATTAAAAAAATATTGCTAGAGACTTTTCTTATTTTGCTATAATTTCTTTCAATTCTACAGCGATTGCACTTACTCTGATTTTATTACAATTGTAGGATTTCATATGAAAATAATACACTTAAAGGGTTCATACACAATAATTTCCTTTATCCGAACTTAAATTTAAATGACCATCGTTTCATTCTCCCCATCATTTATCTAGATACACAATATTCATTTTGAAAATACCACCGCGTCGAATATTTATAAAACTCACACTACATAATATTGAAACTAGAAGCAACGAAAAATAAATATAAAATAAAAATCACTAAACACGTCCGAACAGATACCATCTTTCCATCTCCGAATACCAGCGATGTTCGAGTAAATAAAATTTCAGTCGATGTAACGGATTCCCTCGGATGTATTTTATTCGAGATTTTTCCGTTTGAATATGTAGTTTTTTTTTTGCCGTATGGAAATGTTAATCAATTAGCGGTATATTTAATTTCCGCGGAATATTCGACGAATTTCCATGCTGCTTGCGATGCTGCAGGCGGGCGAATAAAAACCGGAAAATAAATTGATATTTACAATACTGTAAGTCGAGGAGGATACCGTAAGGGTAAAAATACACCACGGTTCATTATATTCCGTACACGATGTCGAGGTTGTAAGCGCTCTTTTAACTTGGCTTTTTAACACTGTTATATGCAGGACGTGTACTTTAATGACGGAATTCTTCGCTAAATTCTTAACAGCGAACTGTTAGAGTCACGTTCTGAATATAATACCGTTAAAAGCTCCGGGGTAAAAGAACGGTTAAATCCTTATCCTCCCCGTAGAACGAATACCTAGCCATTTCGTTAAATGTAAATCCGTAGAGAAACAAGTTTTACATAATCATTAATCATTCTGCGCACAGGATAATAGTCTATTTTCCATAGTGTTTTTTTTTCTTTTTTTATTTAATCGTACGGAGCGTTTTTTTTCCTCTCGATTTTTATGTCACACGAAACTGTAACGATGAAAAGCGCCGACAATTTCAATTCGAGCTGTAATTGTTTTGATAAACCACATTTTTCCGCGACTGGGTAAATACGTGAGCGTGTGCGTGTATGTGTGTGTCCCCTAAATGCGACGCGTCGAACGAATCTTGATGAAATTTACATAAAAAATTGTGGTCCCGCGAGGAAAATTCGTCGACCATTTTTGTGTTTAAAATGGGTTTTATTCGAAGGCTTAAAAATTTAATTTTTCTATTGCTTTTCCGTGATATTTACACAGTTTGACATGTTGCAATTAATTTTGATATGCCTGAATCAATTAATAATTGAAAAATTTGTTTTCCGGTAATTTCAACGTGGCGTTATTTACAATCTTCGAAAAGTATCAGTGTTTCAGCATTTACGCGGAAATTTAATCAGAAAATTTAATTATTCTTCTTTTAACCCCTTATGGTCCTGTGTCCACAACATTTGCATTACAAAGGCCTTTCATAAGTTTACAACAATGGTCGAATAAAAAATTGAAACGCTGCATTATTCTTTAAAACAAAAACCAATACAATTTATCGCTAAATTCATTCTTTCCTTTCGCTAAATCAATTTCTTTCCCGTCGGAATACGCTTCGAAAAATATCAAACAAAACCCACGATGAGTTTATAACTCGAAAATGGACGACTTTCTTTTTAATTTAAAATAACGTTGGAAAAACTAAACCGGTTATCCGGGCAAATATCATTAACAAAACTTACGTAATACGTTCAAACGTTTTCGCTTTAAAGAAAAGTACGGTATCTCCCTGTTCGTTGAACTAAAGTAGCACTTGTGCGTGTATGTCTGTGTGTGTCTTCGTGTTGAAACAATACACCATCACGAATAGCTTGTTGTACTATAGCACCACGTACTTGTTTTCGAACTTTCCGGTCTTAATGACGGTCGGGTCTGGTCTCGGGTTCAAGATGACCTCAAGTGTAATGATCGAACTTGCGATCGAATTCCATGAAGTGGAAGTTCAAACGGTCAATGTTACTGCCACGGTTTCGTAGTATTCGATTCCCAAGATTTTGGTTACTCTCTCCAGCGGATAGTCGTACAAACTTCGAGGACAATATCAATGGAAAAGATTTTATTCCAGCGGAATGGACGCCGGTAAACTTTTATATCTCCATCGATTGGGATATCTACAAATTCATTGAAATTGCACCAACAAACTGTTACACCAATTTGATTTTACCGAAGGATTATTGCGGTATTGGTTAGTGCACTTTGGGAAAGTAACGGGAAACGATGTTTCTTAATTTCATTTTCTTTTATAAGAACAGCTTTATTTTTTTAAATACCTGGGATTCTCTTGGACGCAATTTTATAGGGTAATTAAAAAAAAAAAAAACAAAACGTACTGTTTCGCAAGACACAATTTTTTCGGACGAAGAAAGTGATTTTATTTTGGTAATAGGAAAACTTACTCGTATTAAAACAATGGAGATTAATAATAATCAATAAGATTAATTTTTAGATTACTTTGTTTTTTATGAATTATTGAATAAAATATCGACACCGAACACAATTCTATATTTTAAAAAACTATTTCTATCGTTCATTTTAATTCCACACAATTTTTGCACATTGTCGCAAATCTAAATAAGGCATTTAAAAAAGAAAATAACAAAACCAGTCGCAGACTGGGCAATCGAAAAATTCAAGAAAACATCGTTCGAATCTGGCACCGCGTGAAATTTGCTATTTTCGAAAATAAAGCCTGCCGCGGGCGCGTCCGCCTCGTTCGTGTAACATTTTCGAATCACCCCGAGCAGAAGGGACACTCGGCAATAAATTGCGCAAGCTGGCCGGATTTCGCTTTAATAAAATTGCCTTCGTCCAGTTGAACGAATTTCCGTTTCCGTACAAGTGCGTGTAATTTGAATCTTTGAACGGTAATTGGATAGTTTGAGATACTCCCGGCCGAACAAGTTACTTACTTTAACTACTTTATTTGCAGGGTACACCCTCCGATAGTAATGGTAGTAGTAGTAGTAGTAGTAGTAGTTTCAAAGCATTTGACTCTCTGCTTTCGTCGCTTACTTACAATTAGCTTGTTCTAATTGCAGCTACGTTTGATTGGGTCAAGTGAACTACGGTTCGTCCCACGGTTTCACGATTCGTTTCATTTCTTTCCGTCGGTAGGTACCGACCAACTTTACCCAACGACGGACGGGGTAAACTTTCGCGAATAGACCGGGCACAGCTTTCCCTCTGTACAAGGCGAGCGGAAAATCGTGGGAAACTTGAAAGAAAAATTAATATCGATAAAAACCATGAAATTTCCCCGTCCGCCCATCGGTGCCGGGATGAAAAATATTCTGGATCCTCGTTTCACGAGGCACCACTACTGGCCGGAATGCAACTAAAAATAGGAGAGAAAGAGAAAGAGAGAGAGGGTGAGAGGGAGATAAAAAAAAATATAGACGGACACGTATAGATTTCAGGTACGGGATCGATCTTCGAGCAACCCGAACCAAACGGGAATGGAGGAGATAGGAAAGGCAGAGGGTCGGATAATTTTAGCGGCAATTACCGGATCCAATGGGAAGTTGAATAGACGAAAACGACCTTAGACGTCGTAAAAGAGACGACGACACGGTAGGTGGAAAACAAGGGCTGTTCCTCTGAATTAGAAAAGGCAGCGAATGAAATTCGCGCGCGAACTGCTGGAAAATTGTCGGGCAAAAACGAGATACTTGTCCTTATATGCTCTTTATCTAACTCGACCCTTTCAAATTGGATTAGGCTCGTTAGTTCTGTTATCGGTTATGTAAACGCTTCGACGTGCTGTTCTTCCCGGCGGGTTTTTCGCACTTTTACCTGTCTCTTGTTGCTCGGTGGGTTCCTGTGAACCATGGCAATCGATACTACGTTTCCCGCTTCGTCGAGAATTCTATGATTGAAGTTAAAGGGATCGAAAGTGTGTGTGTGATTAATTAATTGAGTTATTTAACATTTTTTCGGAAATTTATGCATCTTTTAACCCATTCGCTGCCAAGCCTAAATTATATGAAGTCATTCCCATTGCTATTTATAATTTGAATGGTATTGTTTACCAAAGTTAACAAATAAATTTTATTTGTAGTATTTTTTTCAAGTTTTCTACATTTGTATAATTATGTTTGTGGTCACAAAAAATTTACTAATTCAATACCCTATATGTCATAACATATTGAAAGTGGGACGAGTATACTCGTCTTGGCAGCGAATGGGTTAATTTATATAGGCTTGTATTTATGAATATTGTTTTAATCTGATTTCGTTTGTACGTAACAGTATGTTTACAACAGTTACTAGTTTCTTTTTCTTGTATTATGTCAAGGTTGAGTATTGTTTAAAAATTCGAATTAAAAAATGGATTCCTAGCAATCTTTCGGATCTTCCAATCATCTTAATAATATATATTTAAGATGTATTTATAAATTTCAATGTAAACGCTAATCAATATTCCGCAATCGATAATTGCCATTCCAAATTACGCAATCTGTCGAAAGCAACTATGCTTCAGATTACTCACAATGAAAATGATTCAAATTTCATTCAGTCCCTACCAAAATCATCGTTGATTCATTTGTCTCCAGAAATGACGTCACTTTTCTAAACCAGACGAGATAAATAAATTTAAAAAAAATACAAACCATTAAAATACTTTAAATTGTATTATAAAATCACCAAGAAACATCATCACAGATCCAACATTTTCAGTCGATTCATTTCGCCCAGAAATCACGTCACTTTTCGAAGCCAAACTAAATAAATAAATTACGCCCCACTAAAATACTCTAAATTATATTATAAAATCACCAGAAACATCATCACAGATCCAACATTCTCAGCTGATTCATTTCCCCCAGAAATCACGTCACTTTTCTAAGCCAAACGAGATAAATAAATAAAAAAATTACACCCCATTAAAATACTTCAAATTATATTATAAAATCACCGTAAAGATCATCATTGATCCTCCTCCCCATTGATCATGCTCCGCAAATCGCGTCGCTTCCTTTCGCAGCTAAACAACAACCACGCGCTCAATTACGCAGTTCCTTAGACAGTCTGCCATTACCCCAATCACAAGTTGATTGCTGATTCATACAAAAATACATGGATGTCGCTCATTATTCCGAATTAGAGCAGACATCTTTACTGCCCGGGCAAGTAGTGCCCCGTCTCCCACTGATTTATCGAAATAGAATCATCGTAATGAAGAGCTTACGGTCGCGCAGGAAATTGTCGCGAGTTCCTTGGCCCCGGCGTTTAGGCGTGTCTCGTAAATAACAAATAAATATCCGGAACGCGACGTGAAACGTCCTTACGACGTGGCCCGGTCGGTCCTCGAGGATGCTACAGCCCGCCGGAGCCAAATTCTTCGATGACTCAAAGCGATATGCGGGTCCTCTTTATAACCAACACATATACGTACTTCGTCCAATTTCGTGTCCTTCGCGATTCTCCCTCCCCTTCCACGATGGCAATCGTTACTTTTATATACCCTGAGTAACTTTTTTTTACCCTCTCATCTTCCACCTATGTATGACTCCACCATTCTGTCTGGAATCTTTTGTCGCTCTCTACTCGTACAATATCGGCGACGTACAGATTTAGAGGATTTGAAATGAAACAAATTTGAGCAAGTACAAATTATTGTACAGCAACGACATAGTACTATCGCTAACAATAAGTAAATACTCCCTTTGGTCTATAATACTTGATAGTTTTCGTTTCGTGGCCGCAATTACCAATATATTGCATTGAAATTGAAACGTTGGTTGGTGGTTTAGGAATTTCTTGCTAAAAATTGTGCGTTTAATATTGGAATTGTTTATATTATATGAGGTGCCTAGAACACAAGGGGTATAAGTGACATTCTCAAAAGAACTAAGATCTGTGCCGTGAAACTCTGAATTTAGCATTCTATTTAGTGGTAAATGGTTTAATGTGAAATGCCCACCCTGTACATGGTATACCCATTCTTGAAAAAAAATGTGCTATATTGTGATTTGTGAGCATTTGCGAACTTTGAACTTTATTTTATCAGAAGTAAATAAAAGTCACTTATACCCCTTGTATTCTAGGCACCTAATGTGTGGCTCAATATCAATATTTCACTTTTTTTTATGAGTTTAATATTTTTTGACAAAAGAAACTACTCTTAAATAAAAATATATTGACTTTTTCGTCAAAAAATTAATTTTAAAGAAACATATTCACTAAATATGGGGCAAGAGAAAAGGAGAAAACTATCAAGTATTATACTATTTTATTAACTAAATTCCCCAAAAAATCATTTCTCCTCATTTAATTAATAAATCTGTTTACCGCTCTATTAAATGTATTTGGTAGCCCGCTTTTTACGAAGGTTCGATGGTAAAAAATACCTGTAGTATCAACTCCCCTAAGCTTAAATAGTTGGGGATATGCGATATTAAAAGAGAGTTGTTAAAACACAGTATAAAGTGGGCTTCTTATTGTACAAAATGAAAGTCCTTTAAATATCTCATATCTTTCCTTTTTAATTTATGTTAACATCAATCGTTGAAATACACAGCAATATGTATATGTAATTTCCTCTAACACACATTCAGATTGTTAATATATTAAATTATAAATGAGTATAAGTATTTGTTACGTTAGGTTTTGGACATCAAGCTTCGTAAAGCTTATAAGCTGGCCACCAAGTACATTTAATAGAGCAGTAAATAGATTTATTCATTAAAGGAGAAGACACTATATTTTGGGAAATTTAGTGAATAAAATATATTTACTTAGCGATAGTATTGTGTCGTTGCTGTACAATAATAAATTTGTACTTGCTCACATTTGTTTGATTTCAAATCCTCTGTAAAAAGAAGTTTATGTTAATGAGCTATCTATTCCAATGTAACATCCTCTTGTACTTTGCCCATATCTATGCATTTTCAATGCTTTTTTAAGGACTTTTAATTTCTTACATTATAATACGATCGATAAAATTTTAGTTAATTATTAACTTTATTAAGGATTGTATCTTGATTACGCAAAGAAAACTTTTCCGCGAAACATTCTCGTTCGTTGAATCTGATTTATTTTTTTTGCAGAATTGTTTGATTTTATCCAAAAATATTACGTCGATCTTCGTTCCGTTGAAATTTCAGTTTCCGATTTGCCGCGTGCACGGCGGAGAACAAATTTGCTGTGTTTTACTCGCAACACCCGGATGCTGCGTTGATTAAAATTCGTTCGAATAATATTTATACGGACGCGGAACGTCCGGGAGTAGTTTTAATTGATCCTTTTAAACAATGTGTTCGCCGTAGGCCTTTGTCGAGTATTGTTATCGGGTTTTACTGCATCCTAATGGAGTATGAATATTAACGATGCTTTGAAAGTCAAGTGCACGGTAGTTCTGCAAATCAATTAATTGGATCGGGACTAAATGCTACGATAAAGAACTTATTCATGCTTTTATAACCGGGTTGCCTTCTGTAAAATTCATTCGATATTCTCCGTGAAAATAATGGAATCAATTACACGGTACAGGGGAAACCAGGTCCTATGTCTATCGAGATAATTGCGCCAGCCGGAAATATCATGGGGAAATATTCCCAACGATTCCTTAAATATTTGCGATGGTACATACCTACTACGCTCGAAAACCTACGCGAATTTATCGTTTCACCGATATTTACATTTGCATAGTCTCCGCGCGTATATTTATTTGGAAATGTTTACATGCCGGGAAATATATCGTTCACCTCCACCGACGTAACCGTCGCTACAACCCCCCCGCGTTGTCCAGTGCCGTATCACCACCGGGAATATTTCGTGAATGTCTCCCATGTTTCCCGAAAATCTGTTAAAAAGCGATATCGACTTTCCTGAAAAATTGCCGCCGTATTTTCGCCGTCTTTCGCGTGGCAAAAAAAAAGAAAGAAAGAAAGAAATGTACCATTCGGCATCAATCACCATTATCGGGTTTCTTATCTCGCCGGGACGTCACAATTAAACTAATCGAGGGACATTTTTCTCCTTTCAGAGGATCTAATGCCGCCCTTTATACCGTTCCAGGTATGTATGTACAAAGGGCCCCGGCAACGAGGCAAAGCAACAACAGAACCGACAGGAAGAGGAGGTCGGGCCGGAAGTCAAAGAATTCGAAGAGCGAATTCTTGCTAATTCGTACAAAAAGAAGTAAAAAAAAAAAAGAAGAAGAAGAGGAAAAGGGAAGAAGCACAACGTCTCAATACGAGGAGAAAGGAGAGAGAGGCAATCGCGATATGGGTCTCGGTTTCGAAAAATCGCTCGACGGAGAGAAAAGGAATCGAATTGAAAGCAACCGACGAGGAAACGATGTGCTCGTAGATGGGGAATGGAAAAAGACGGGGAACAAAGTGAAGGAACCGTAGCAACGTAAGAGGGGGATGAAAGGGCCTAGACTGGTGGTCGTGTATATCTTCAGACTCGATGAAACAGCCAGCGGAAAGGGAATAATGACAAAACGGAAGTAACAAGGGATAGAGACGCTTCAAGTGATTCTTTTTCAGAACTTAATGCGCGATAAAACGAGAATGCGATTGCCGTCGTAGTACTGTATTTGTGATAAATATAATAATGGAATGTCTAATAGATGTATTTAGTATTTAATACTTTATATTGCGTGTAATTTATAATTTCCGGGGAAATTCGTGGGGAAATTAGGTGAAACATTTGGTGTTACTTTTGGGGAAATTTTTTAAATATTTGCTTAAAAAATCTTTAGATTTCTTATTTTATATTTAATGGAATTCTATGTAGAATGAAGACACTATTTTTTAAATTTAGGACAATTTTTAGTGAGATAGATAAATAAATTAATTGTGTAATTTATTTTCTTTCCACCGCTCTAAATTTCTATGATCTGTATTCTGGTATAAACATAAATAAATCAGATTAAAACATAGAAATGACAGATTGTACAAGGTTATTCATTATTTGACTGTCTAAAGAACTCAATTATTTTAATCAATAGCACTTTTATATATTTTTAATTAAAAATATGCTTAAATCATTATTTCTCTACTGCCAGCGACTATTTTCTGAATTGCTGTAAATTTGATAGCAGCTATTCCTTTGATTTTGAAAACACCTCTATTACGTAACTCGATTACATTTGCGGTGCGTGTAATATTCACAGCGAATGTAACGGTCGTAGCTCAATAATACCAAATTCTGAGTTATGTCACTTTGTCTTGGGAGCCATGAATTACGTAAGGCGAACTACAAGCACCTATACATCAAGCTGCTTGAATCGCTCGTATATACATATACAACGTAATACAAACGACGTTTTTTTTCAGTGAATTGAACACGATGTACGCATAGCAACAAATTACAAATGAAATATAGTATTTACTCGGATGCGGTTTATAGCTGCAAGAAAATGCTAAGCACGTTACTAAGTATCTTATCTACAGCGATGTACATAAACGGATAAGGGAATCAATTTCGCGATACATATACATATGTCTGCAGAAGTACGAATTTACATGTAGATAGAAAATTTCGCAGCTGAACTCAACCTGCTCCCGACTGAAATACACAATGAGGAAAAAAAAGAGAGAATCAATGACCCAAAAGAAGATATTCAAATATCCGAAATGAAAATGGTAATATTCAATCGAATGCTAATAAATCTGATTATTTAGCAATCAGAGTGAAAAAACTGACGAGTCGACACACTTTTGCCAAGAAATTCAAAGTGAATTAATAAAAAACAGATAATAATCCAAATAGTCCAAAAATAAAATTGTTAATTTTTTATCGAATACTAAACATTCTATTAACTATGAATCCAAGTGGGAAACTAATTTCTAAACACATTTCAATCAACGAATTTAAAGTCTATTACCCCCATTTCCCTATAATCCTGAGCATTTATTTCTTTCTCCTCCGCAAAGCCGCGGGAGCACTTAAGCAAATGCAAATTCGCGGGACGAAATTTCGCAGCTTAATTTCTTCAATTTTTGCGCCATTATCTGAGATCCGTGGATTCATTCGTATCGCGCAACAGAATTGGTCCATTTCGGGGTAACAAGTACTATCTTCCGCAGGTAATTAAAATTGTTCCCATCGACGCTCCGAGGTTAATTGCGAGGTCCCACAGAGTTACTCTTGTTTCAGTTTGAACAATACTTTTCAGGTCGCCGTCATCCACCAGTGATTCGGGGCTAACGTGTTCCTCGAACTCGAGGCTGATGTCGCCTGAATGAAAACCTTTCAAATCGGAAACGAATCGTGCGTTCGCTCACTGCGCCCCTGCCAAAAGGGCCGTTGATATTCCGAGCAGCTTCTGCCGCATTATGATTTTGTTTAAATTCCAAAAATAGTCGCACCCTGGAGAAAAGAAGGGAAATCGAAGAAATATAACGAACAAATATTGGAAACAGACTTTATGTTTCAATTTGTGGACGAATATGTGAAAGAGACACAAATCGGACCTGATAGAACATTAATTAATGGGAGAAAGAAAATAAGAGGAAATGTTAGAAATATAATGTTAATTGAGAGACTAATCTAATTATAACACCAAAGTTTATTGATATCATATTAAAAATAGGATTCTGAACAATTTTGGAATTATTGTTTCTACGTTTGTTTAGCGCATCAGAATGCATTAAGTAACGATTAAAGGCGTGAAATTGGATACATTACTAAGAAATAGCGAATTTGCCTTAATCTGTGACGAAATTGTTGTAAATAATATGCTTGGTGGGCGGGATTGCAAATGGTACACGGTAAAAGTGTTTGCCATTGAAGGCAAATTTACTATTTCTTAGTAATGTATTCAATTTCGCGCCTTTAATCGTTACTTAAAGTGTGTCCAGTCGTAGAGAAATTGAAAATACATTGCAACAGCTATTTGAAGACAATTGCTACACCCACGTTATTTTTAGAAATTGGTCTACGATTGACAAAAATTAAAAAGCCTAGCTTACACTAATTTCTAATTAACATCGTCTTGTCAGCACTCTAATTATAAGTTACTCGTACCCCGTGTGACACTTGCAAATTTTATTACCTCTCAATAAAAGAATATTATTTAAAATATATGAAAACAGATAATTATCCCAATAATTTATGATTTATCTAGTTAATTATGTTAGAATTAATCCAAGAATTTTTCAGTTCAATTTAATAAAATACATGATTCTCTTTATGGTTCTCGCTTATCCAATTAGTAATATTAATGTTTGTTTATTAACACTAGAACTACCAAGGGGGTCAAAATGACCGGTTCCGCATTTCTTCTAAGAATCACTTAAGTTTATAACACTGCAATTTCCAAAATTCTTCATAACCATGATTCTCTATGCAAATAATTAAATCGATCAATCTACTATCCCCCTTTATTTCTTTGCGTCAAACATATTTATCCAATGCTTCTAAATATGCCGAATTAATCCTCCGTAGTTCTAGTGTTAAGGGTAATTAAATTGTAATTTATCCCTGAAGGGGGTCCAATAAACAGTACCGAAACATCGGAGCATGTTTACAAATAAGATTTGTTTGCCTATTGTGGACAATGTAAGTAATTAAAATTTCCTTTATTAAAACATTGTAATTTGTTTTTAAGTTCTATAATATATCGATCGTTTATTGCCAGATAAATTCTCCGATTTCACCCTAGTTTATGACTAACTTTTATTTTTATTTTATCCACTGCGTGGCTGTTCGCATCCCCAGACATCGCCGCGACGAAACAGCCGGCGAACAGAGAGTAACGATGAAACGAAAGTAACAAGGGTGCGCGAGCGGAAAACAGGAGGGAAGAGAGGGCCCTCGGAGTAGCCTTCGAGAGAGACAGCGAAACATCTCTCCGACGGGTAATAATAAATTGAAGAGTGTCTCGCAAAAACCTCCAACTTCGCGAGCTTAACGCGTAACCCGGTCGAGGGATGAAGGGGGAGGGGGAGGGGGGGGACATCTTTGCACGGGGAGGATCGAAACTTCTCTTTTGACGTTTGCCACGTTAACCGTTTTGACAGATTGTCTGTGCCGCGATAGGCTTTCGGGGGAAGCCGAGCGCTAATTGCCAAAACTGTACGTCGGATGGGACGCAATCGTCGCACCGTCTTTAACGATATTAGTCGGTAGACTGAGTGCGTTGGAAATGGAATATTGTTTAGAGAATAGTTTTTAGTTCGTTGGATCGTTAGGAGAATGGAGAATTGTACTGTTGATAAGGTGTGTGGTGTGAAATTAAAGTTAGTGGATGGATTTAATTTTGTTCAAAAGGAAGTTTATAGTAATTAGGGTGGAATATTTTATTATGATTTTTTTTAGAGTTTTACGGTTGGAGAAATGATAGACGTGTAGGTATTTTTAAGGAGTTAAATTGGTAATTGTCACTTGCATTATTATTTTCCTTTTAAATTATCTGCGGAGAATTCTGAAATTTCATTTTGTTCACTGAAATTCGCATATTTCTTGGAAATATGTAGACGCTTAATAAGAATGATCATTCCTCCCAGAGTGAACAAATGATTACCTATATGCAGTAATTAATTAATTTCCCAAAGTATGCATTTACCACATCAAAAGGTTTTTTTTTAAATAATCTGACATTGCAGTAGTTTGTGGCTATGAAATTGTCAGCGAGTGTGTAAATTCGGAACAATTTAAAAATAAATAAACAAAGTACATCGAAACACAGTTTTCTTCAGAACAGAAATTAATTTTCACCTTATTTCTTTCGAACCAATAATCAACCCCACTACACTAACGTGGAAATAAGATATCGAATGGAAACAATACAAAAATACTAACAATCGTGTCAAGTGTCTTCATATAAAATATCTCTGATCGATAAAATCATACATGATTTTCTTTGATAACCCTTCATTTTCCGATTTAATTACGAGACTATAAACTCTCTCGGAAGCCGCCGCATCATCGCGCAACCCGTACCTAAGCACAAAAGTTTCCGTCCCGACAATTGAATTCTTCTCGATTAATCGAATGAACCAATCGACTCGACAGAAGAAGATCAGGAACGATTAGGGGCTCCGCGCAGCTTAATTATTTTACAGTTGAGAGCGTCCTTCACTATTGTGCGCCCTCACCGAAATCCTGTGGGCTCCTCTTATCGAATTCTCCAAGCCAGTTTTGGTCTCTCTTCTATCGAACTCCGTCAGAGACGTCGAAATCGGAAGCTGTCTAAGCCAATCTAATTATATACCTGTCTTTGATTAATGACCAACGGCGGATTTCCGCGAATTTTCATCCGAACGAAAAAAAAAAAAATCACCACGAATTTCCTGATATTCGTTAAGCAGTGATAAAGAAAATATATATTCACGTGCCAGGGTGCAATTTTTAAATATCGCGTTTAATATCACGTTGGAAGAGATGGCGAATGGCCGACGATAAGAAAATACGCGGGATTTAAATCGCGTTTCAAACACGACACGGGTTGTCTTTTCGACGAACGTTCCCGTGTAACGTGGATTTAAGCCGAGTAAATAATAAGGAAATTCCGGGATCTGTATTTATAATGGACGGGGCGGGAATTTTATCTCTGAAAACTCGGTCTACGACGACGGGACCTCTGTTATCACGACGCGATTACATCGCGCAAACTTACGGTGAAACTAATTTTTATCAGCAGGTCTCGTCGGATTTTTTAATAAAATTGTTCAATGTAGAAAAATATATTAAATCAAGGAATTTATTGTTCGTGATATATTCACGTATAATATTTAAAATATCGCAGACAATAAATCAAATAATTTTTCGATAGCTACATATATAACGATGTAATAAACTGTGAGTGTTTCGTTACCCGTGGTACAAACAGAAAGGGGATGATTTTTTATTAAAAAATACAGGGAAATTCCAGCACGCATTTTTTCCATAAGAGATCTCGTTTTTTTTTAGAAACTCAACTTTATTAAAAATTTGTAGTCGAGGACGAGCGTTCGAAAGACAAAAAGAAAAACACTCTTTATCAAACGCAGCCATCGGATCTCATTTCAATTCATATAATTAAACTATATTAAAACAGTGAACTACATTTTTTGAAATATTATATAAAGCGACGCGTGTAAAAAAATTCATTCTGCAATTTCGACGTATTTTTCCACAAAAAAAAAGATTCATCCGTTCCCCGGTCGCACGGTGAAATACACGCCACCCTGTATATACAAATGAGCAGAAAGAAGAAATTTATCTCAATTACAGTTCAAACTCGAAATACCCCTTTTTTTGTTATTTTCCACCAGAAGCATTTTCCGTCGTCGCAGCGAATAAGAAAGGCAGCGCATATTTTCCTCGAACTTCTCCGGCGGTGTAATTAAAATAGACTGTCGTCGCGGAGATAATTAAATTAATACCGAACGCAATTTCTATTAAAGGAACGCAGCAACGCCGGCATGTAAATGGAAGAAAAGCAGATTTCGAAATTCTCTTTGAAATATCAGATGATCCTTATTAGTCCGTCCGTGTCTCCCGGACCGTAAATAAGCAAAGCAGATATTTTTCCTATTTTTTTTCTGCCCGTAATTTTCCCCGGGTGAAATTAAAATAGATCACCCGTGTCGTTATTCTCGCGAGATTTCCGTCATTCGTTCGAACGGTTTTCTGCAGTCCTCTTTCTCTCTCTTTTTCTCTCTTTCTCTCTCTCTCTCGTTTCGACGTTTTGGCTGTCACTCCGCCACGTGTCCTGATTTAAATTCTGCCCTCGCCAACGCCACGATCCACCCTGCTAATAAGTGTTTTCTTTCCAAACAAACCGCCCGCTTGTCTTCCGTACCTCTGCCTTCATTGCCGTCGCGGCAATAAGTTCTCTCGTTCAACATTTCGATCACTGTTACCCACCCTTCTACCTCGCATACATACACATATATGTACGTGTGTGCTTTTTAATTGCTATTCCATACGCCGCGGTATGATATCAACGCGTGGAAACCGTGATTTAATTATAATCGCCCGTAGGATACGGTGTTATTGTTCGACATTTCGGTTTGCGGCATGAAAGCTCGCGGAGAAATGATTATACATGCTATTACGTAAGCGTATTACTTAATATTTCGAGGAACTCTGTGTGTTTCGCTTGTATGGAGAATGTTGCGTAACACTGGCAAAATTTGATACAACATTGTTCGATCATTTGTCTATATTTGGTATGAAGGTAGCGTGGTATGTGTCTACATAGGTGGTGAATGTATGTACTATACTATATATATGTATATATGTACAATGTAGGTATGTACTCGAAGTTTGACTCAATTTCGATTTAGTTTCGGGCATGGTTATCGGGATTGTAGCAAATATGTTTCGCGTAACTTCCGCGAGATAAAACACGATTCATATTTTACCCGTTCGATTGAAACAGTAAAGTCGTACTAATAAAATCTGTAATTTTCTCACGGCACTAAATATTTGTTTAAACACACTAAAAAATTCAAATTTTCATTTTTTACACTCCTAAATCAGCCGGAAACGATGTAAACGCGAAACGACACATGTTTGTATTGTATTCTACACATACGTGGATACCGGAAAAATACAGAACTGACTTTTCAAGTTTATCACGGCCACTTGGCACGATTCACGGGCGTAAAAATGCCGAGCGGACCGACGAAGATGCTTTTACGACAGGGTTATATGCCGGAAGACAATTTTCCATGCAACGTACAACGTCCGGATGGACATCGATATAGCACATACCCGTGCAAACGGGGAATCCCGTTATATGCATACACACGTATCAACATTTCGCGAATGTGTGCACCACGTATGTATATATGTATGTATTATACATACGTGGGAAACATATTTGTTAGCAGATCCAGTTCGCAACGCTATAAATTCGAGCACGTTCAGATAGTACCTTTAATAATATTTCCGTGTGGTTTCATTTATACTGTTTCATTACGGAAACTCCGTCTGGACGCGTTACATCGAGACGTTCATACTATCGGCGTGGAAATTAAGCGAATTAAGGGGAGGTTCTCATCTGAGAGCCCCAAAAGAAGGTCATTTTCTCGAATTTTTTTCTCACCGAAGGAAATAAATGAAGAACTCTAACTTATCGTCACTTGTTTAATGAATCAAAAGGTAGAAAAAAATGTTGTTTATTGAAAAATAATGTGACAATATTTGTTTACACGCCTTGTAATATGATGATCTCACGAAAAGGTAGTCGGTTGTTGTCCACTCTAGCGTCTACAAAAGTTATCAAAAATGACTAATGGAAGAAATTTTATGAAATATATGAGTGTAGTTGGAGTCCCTGCTAGAATCATCAATGAAAGTCGAAAATTAAAAAAATGGCGGGCATTTGAATTTTCTTTTTCGTTTTTTCACCTTTTTTCGCTCTTTAAAGTACTGTAAAAAAATAATGCATATATCATCTTGATTCTAGTAAGGGCTCCAATAAATCAAATCTACTTCAAAACAAAACAAACAGAAAGGCGATCTATCAAGTAGTTTTTGAGTAATCTTGGCCAACAGTTTGAAAAACACGATTTTTCAGGAGACACGATTAAAGATTCGATCCACGAATCTGTGTTAACGTCTAAATATTATCCCTTGTGGCTAATCAGCGATTCCAGGGCCATACATTAACTCCTTCCTCAAGTTCATACTGTTCGTGCAGATTCATCCAAGAATAAAATATCATCCGCTCAAACTATCACTCGATTTCAATTTTTCAGCCAAAAAGTAGTTCTCGTTTTTATTCCATAACTTTTTTAAAAAATTATATCCGACCAAACGGTTTTGGGAAGATATTCTAAACATAATTTACTATCAAAAAATGAATTTTTGGTCGGTTGTAATGAGAACCTTCCCTTAATACGAAGAAAATCGAACGATCCCCGGCGAAATTATGTTAATTATTTACAGAACGGTCATCGGCAACGAAGGTATCGATAAAATTTGATGTTCAATTTTCCCACTGTCTCTCTCTATATATCCCGTGGGATAACGACGGGCGACTAAAATTTCATCTAATTTTAATTTTATTATCCCGGTATCTTGAACAACCCTTCCATTATTGTGTCGTACTGGCATAGCCGTGGCCGCTTATCCGAAAATGTGGCTGGAAGTGGTTCGGTGCGCGAAATGTAATACAATCTTCCGCTATCACGTAACATTCTCTAGCCTCACTTAAAGAGCGGTCCAAAAGCAAGCGCTCCATGGTTACTGAAAAGTTAAATAAGTTCCGCTGTAATCCTGTGTTCATGAAAATGTATGGCGAAAACGTTCGCTTTGTAGGACGTAATCCGGCAGTATCGTGTAGCACACGGCCCCCCCCCCCCTTCGCAGGGAGACACTTTAAAGCCGCTAAAAACCCTGCCGGAGTCGCAAGAAGCTGTCGCAGTCGCGGGCGAACAGTGAAATTCATGTTACGTCGGTTTAATGAAAGTCGTGGCTCGACGATGAGTTTCAATCTTTCGTTTCGTAAATGTGAAGTCGGATTCTTGTCAGAATCTATGGTTCATGGGTCAGGATTTTTCGCGGGACGGTTACTCTGTCGGTAAATTAGATATTGATAGGGACTTTTTAGGGTTAATGTCCGTAAGTTTGAATTTTAATTGTTAAATTAATTACTACTTTAATTGTTAAAATGATTACTAATCTTTTTAAATTACATCATTTTTCGTTACATGTAATTTCATTTTTAAAGGTTTTTTGATCGTTATATAGGCCGTAGTAATTAATTTAACAATTATTATATCACTCAACGATCGGTAAATTTACGAGTTTAGAGTTAGAATTTTAGTTGTATTTTGTGGTGGAAGTGTGATAAGAGTGATGAAATGAGATAAGTATATGTATTAATTTTTGTTGAGTCTCCTATTTTTTGCAGTATTTGTTACTTTTTCAATTTTTCATGCGACACTTTTTGAGTTTGGCGTGTGTTTTTTGTGAGAAAATGTTTATGAATGGAAATATAATCATTTGAAGCCAAAAAGTTCGAGAAATTTAGTGAAAAGCATCGTTTTATAAGTGAAATTGTTAAAGTGGAACGCGATACGTACCCGAAATTTTAAATAAATGATTTTCCGTTTTCACTATAAAGAGAATGAATACATTCGCGTTAAAAAAATACTATTCAGTATTTTCCACTTCCAACATGCGAGTTTTCAGAGCATATTCGGTATGTATGGTGTTATATTCTAACAATTTAATTAATGACAACAAATTTCCAAGAATTTCATTTATTCTGTCGCGTTCATCAAAAGCACGGCTATAAAACGCGATTAAAAATCAATACCTACATAATTATACATACTACATCGTTGCTTTCGCATTGTATGAAACTTCGTGAATCCGATACACGACGAATACTTCAACTATTTGAATTCCCGGTCATACCTGCGTTGTTAAATTTCACGCTGCTCAAGTGAGCCGAGGAAAGTGCATTATTTAATAGCACAAGAAATCGCAGGTCTGTAACTGCGGAACTTCTCCGCTGAAACTTCAGCGATTCGCTGACTTTTATAGGGTTCTTGGGACTAACGATGAGACGTATATGAGCAACACAGCCTCCGGATCACGGAAATGCGATGACAATACGTGTGCCGAACACAAATTAAGCAATTTCTTAAATCGACAAACTCCGCCACTTGAGAAGAGTACTGTTCAAATTTTTATGAATTGGATCGTCGAGGTTTTGCCAGCATTTTGTACAACAACGTGCAATTACCAGCTGGAAACTGTCATTTAACTGTGAAACGCCGAGTAAGCGGAAATGATTTTATTCGCACTCAATCTTGAAATTGCGAGAGTGTCAGGCATCTCGAAGCGTTTCTACGCGAAATTCAAACTTTTGCTGGAAGAAATGTGAAAGAAATAAAAAGCATTTGTCAAGTTTTATTATTTTTTGAAAAAGATCTTCCACTCATTTTCTAAAACGTAATCTGAAATTAATCTATCTGTTCTTGGTGGGGAATGTTCTCTAACACGCTTTCTTAAATTTAATTAAAAAATTAACGAACGACGGAAACTGTGAAGTCATTCTCATTTAGATGCTATAAAACCATAGGCAAAAGTGACGGTCGCGGGGAAGATATAAAAATAATGATCCGGAACGCTATAAGAAGATACCGATATGGTGTTCTGGACAGTTCGTGTATAAATCGTGTCTGTTCTCCTCGTTATGCGTGGAAAGTAATTTCGTCGTGCGAGAGAAAGTAATGATCTTTATCAAATTGCGCATTTCTTTCGTACCGTTAATGCAACGCTCGACAAAGATTCTCAAATTTTTTCGTTTATCATTCCAAGAAACACCGTTGAAAAAAAGCTTATCTTAATTATGGATAAATCATTAAAAAAAAATAGAAAATGATGCAATGAAATTATTATATTTATTAAGCAACTTTCAAAGCATTAAATCTACTTTGAAAAGTTTTGTGTTCAATAACAAAAAGAGGAAATTATACATTGAATTTATTTTGATTACTAAGCAATTCTTCTTGGATTAATCTGTTCTATAAAGTTTTTTAAATAATTTCGTACGCCATTTTGATAAGCGACGTTCAACAAAAATTATTGGAAAAGTGTTACAAAGAATTTGTTACGTTTATATAGCAATTATCGATGAATTTATTTACTACCTTATTGTAATTCATCTCAAAGCTTATGAAACAAGGATAAATAAATGTAATACACAATGATCAGGTTTGTAAAACGTAATTCATTACCGTCGCGTAACGTTACCTTGGTTCCATTAGAGGCCACTTCGAAGCAAGTTAAATTTCCCGTCGTTACTGAAAAGTTCAATAACTTTCAGTGTAATCCTGTTTTCGTGAAAACGCACCATGGAACTATCCGCTTTACACGATACACACGTATGTACATATAATCCCGTAGTTTCGTGTAACGTTGCGTTACATTCTATGAGATACATTACGAGAGCAGCGATTATAATTGAATCAGAATAATTGAATGTGATGGAACTATTGTGATAACAAACAGTAATACTCTACCTCCGGGCGCGTATAACGTACACACGGCTGCCATTAATTAACACTAGAATATTCGGTAAAGAATAACATCCACTAACCAAACGTAATTAATACCCGTGCCCGTGGTTTATTACGCTATCGGTGAAGTTTGCGTTTAATAATTACGCGAAATGAGAATCTAATGATACTAAGATACCAAACCCTACCAGTTTGCAAATAAATTAAATATCAACCTAGTGTAATAATAATATTATTATTTTCTTTTACCTATTATTATATTATACACCTTTAAAATTACGTACCTATATTTTTATTAATCTAATTTTGATTATTAATTTTGATTTTATTAATTTAATTAATTGTTTCTGCGCTCCGGAGGCGACTCTTGGTCGCCGAAATAAGAGGAAAATGATAATTCTCAATAGTAAACTACTAAAAACAATGATATTGCCAGTAAAATAATACATTTACAATTTCTTACGTAAGAACTTCATTTCGTCCCGACAAAAGTCTTTGTACATCGAAGCTTGCGTAACAACTTACAGCCCCCGAACACCGTCCGCTAATTCCGTTACGTAATTCTTGTTTTCGGGGCGCGAAACTGAAATCGGGTTACCGAGGGTTAAAAACCCGGGGCCGAAACTAGGCAGCCGCCGAAATCTGATGGGAACTTCATTCCGCCAGTATCTAAATACATGTAACTACATATACATACATACACGATCGTGGAAAATACCACACACACACTTTAGCGATTGTTTACAGACGCGATATTAAATTGACCACGCATTTTTTTACGGTTTCTTGAAGAGGAAGGTTCAAAGAATACTTATGAATTTTTTCAGATTTTTAAAAACATTATCGCATGAGTTATGCACAATAATTGTTGTGTTATGCAAAAGTAATTGTAAATGTTACGTAACATCGATAGTCATGCAAATCGTATTATTTATTGAAAAGTTCTGTCCTTTCCGGTGAAAATAAAAAAAAATATTTATTGCTACGGTTTATCATTACCGAGATATAAATTTTTGAAAAAGTACAGTTTTCAAGAAATGCCAAACTTTGGACGGCTATAACTTTGGCAATTATCAAAATTTCGAAAAAACAAAGTTACTTCCATATTTGTTACGCCAACGGCAATAACGTCAGTGACTTTTAAAATGTTTCGAAATGTTACTTCAAAAAGTGATCGATTTCGTATGGAATGAGCCTTCACGTTACTTTCGCCGCACTAAATACAAACTATTTTCTTTTAACACTATTTCTACCACGATTGTGTGTATACCTATTTCGACCAAAAGGTGTCTTTTGAAACCTTTTCGTTTGAATGCAAATATTTGCCAAAACTGTTGGGATTTCAAATTACCAGTTAAATGTAGATAATTTAACAACTATTGTATAAGAATTATGAATACAGACCTTAACTGGCTATATGACGATCAATTAAAAGAAGACAAAACTGATATGAAACTGTTATTACTTACTTATCATCCATAACAAGGTATCAATATTTTACTACATAACAAGTAATATACATAATAATAGAACAATGTTGTGGTTTTTTCAGTTTTTCAGTAATATTATTACCCTACAATTTACTATGTAAAATACACATATTTTTGTTTCATTATCATTGAATAATTATTTATTTTGTTTTATTAAGAGTAAATAATAGTTAATTTTTCCCTGAGAAGGGTCACCACATTGACCGAAACGTTGGAAAATATTACAGTAAAATATTGATACCTTGTTATGGACGATAAGTAAGTAATAACAGTTTCATATCAGTTTTGTCTTCTTTTAATCGATCGTTATATACCCAGTTAAGGTCTGTATTCATAATATTATATTTACGATCGTTAAAATTGATATTGTTATAATTATTGTATAAAAAGTCAATAAATTAATTGTGGAGAAATGATTCAACTTAACGAATGATTTTAAGTTAATTTACGATCGTTAAAAAACATTATTCTTATGATTTTAAGTTAAAATTTGAAAGGTGTTAATTTATTTGTAATAGTGTTAATATATTTGTACCAACGTGACTTCGCCATTGCGCGAAGAAGAAACGCACGAAAGTCACTCCGTCGAGTGACTCGGTCCGTTTCGAACTAATATATTCACGTGATATCATGTAACACTGTTTTCCTTCTCGTAAAGGGCTCCCTAAAACGAGCGTAGACCTCCCGCAGCTGCGGGTCCTATGTTACGCGCTACCACTCACGATACTCTCTTCTTCCCTCTCTCTATCTACCCTCTTGATTTCTCCCTCGTCGTTTTCTTTCTTCCTCACCGGTTCGGTTTTGTTCGTCGTCCTTCTCCCAATCGCTTATTCGCCTGTCTCCGTTTCGTTTCGCTTCTCCATGGGGTCTTTTTTTAAAATTCACCCCCACCTCCACCTCCCACACTTTTTTTCATCCTCCTCTAATGTGATTCCATCTGTTTCTCTTTTTCTCGTTCCCTTTCTATCTTTCTTTCTTTCTTTCGAAACGATTCACCACGATTCCGGCGGCGAAAACGAACGACAAAACAATTCCCACCGCGGAGTCCGCGGTTCTGGTTATTTTAAGCAATTGTTAAGTGCCTTCCACGGCCACGACGAAGAAGACACGTTTACACGAACGTGTCTCAACACCAATGATTCACCGGCGGTTTACACGGCTACCGACCGGATCGTTTTCTCCATCTCTCTCTTCTCCCGTTCTCTTTCTCTCTCTATCTCTTCCCCGACTCGTTATCTCGACCCGTTCTCTTCTCTTTGTCGTTTATCGTGCTTTTTGGCAGTTCCCCCGACACGGAGCGAAACCACTTCGCGGACGATAAATCAGGGGGTGCAATTAGACGTGCCTACCCGAAATCCATGTGAAACCATCCTCCCTGTGGCCTCGGTCTCGTTTTTTTTTCTTTATATATATTTTTTTCTCTCTCTCTTTCTCTTTTTCTCGATTCGTTGATTTTTTTTCACGGAAATTTCGACGATAACGCTTGCCAGAGACGGAGACTCTTTCACGGTGTCTCGCAGAGGTTTTTGCGGCCCTCTCGCTGCGTCGTCGGGTTCCGGGCGGATATTTATTAGTCTTCTTATCGGGAGTTTAAAGTAATTACTCTGATAAATTGATAGCCGCCGTGAGTAAATACCGCTCTTACCGTTGCGAGATTGTGATTTTGTTGGGCAATGTATCTTGGTTCCGTTGGAGAGGACCCCCTCGGGCAACTTCCGCTCGATAACTTTCCGTGTAACGTTAATCCGATCATCCGCGACGACACGGGTCGCGATGGAAAAACAGTGGGATCGATGGAGGGGGATCTCCGTAAGTTTCCAGTTTTCGGAAAAATTCGATATCGATATGAGAAATCTTTTCGATAATTACGCGGTAACCGAATAGATATTTCGATCGTTCGAGAATCAACGGCCTAATGTATATTCCGTTACGGGCCATTTGCGTAACTCGATAAAAAACTTGGGAGTTTAATGGAAGAAAAAAAAGAGAGGAGGTCGCCCGATAATCGGAATGAACTGACGCTGACGCCGCTCGTCACGATAAACTTCTTTGCCCGTTAGAAATTCAGTTATGAACTCTTTTTTTTTCCCCGGGCGAACTCGCTGAGATACGGGAAATGCAGCGGACGTTGTAAAGCATTTTTTAACACTGTATAACTCGGATTAATAAAACCGCCGGCCAAAGTGTTGCCGCAGTTTCCAGAACGCGTTCGTTCTGATCCCTCAAATTTGCGAAAGATTTCAAATTATAACTAACGAGCTGCTTAACGCACTCGCGCCGCGTAATTATTCACCTAACTTTAATATTCGCCGGGAAATTTGCATACATTAGCGGCGAAAAATAACGCGGAAGAGAATCCCAACAGATTGACCATAGAGGTGCATTTAATTGTCCGCAAAACACTTACGTAGACGTAACGTCGATATACAGGACAACAAATATGATATTTATTGTTATACAGTGAGAATAATCCTGTTATCGGAGCAATTATCAATAAAATACACTTTTATCGTAAAACGAAACCTTCTATTTCCCGTCGACAATGTGTCAAAATAATTTATAATTAATATTATAGATGACACTTTCCTCGGATTAAAATCTCCGAATTTTTTACGAAAATCTAAAGCTAAAATTAAACTGTGCATAAAAATGTCAATAAACTGTGTAATAACGTCGTTCGAACGGCTGGAATTAAACGCCAAGAAGTTTCTACGTAAATTCTTTATATACAGTGAAAAATAATAGTCACAATTTCGTTGGTATAAATAATCGATAATTCTCACGCGATTATTCGGTTTTATTTCGCAGCGGGCGATTTCCAAAGCTTTTTACAGCATTCGCCCGTTGCCGTAAATGTAGATATCCGAGCGTTTAAATTTGAATTAAGCCGTAAGGACGTATTGATTCGCAGAAACCTGGGCCGCATCAAATTCAGCTAAAACACGTCCGCCCGTTCTTGAATCAGGACACGCGACTGAACGGATGTGATACGGTTCTCTATTCCGCGCTTTGCTCTCCGACAAAGGGCAAAGAACGAACAATAGTTTTATCAGCTCGGAAAGCATTGAAGGTTGCGTCAATTCCTGATAGCTGGGAAATCATTTTTAAACCGCGAACATACAGTGACGTCATTACGAGTCATTCGCGAATATATGGCTCCTAATTAACACTAGATTTACGAACCGAGCCAATTTGACTCATTCAAAATTTGATACAGAATTTATATAAATATATATATATATATAGAATATATATCTATATATTTATTAATTTATATAAATATATATATATATATAAATAAATATATAGATATATAGATATATACTATATACTATAAATATATAGATATATAGTAAAACTTTAATATTATTTTCGAAATATATATGTTGGTTTTTAGTTAAGTAATGAAACATTTACACTTAGTAAATTATATTAGTATATTAGTAAAGTACACTTCAGTAAAAGTAGGTATATAATCAACATCCGTAAATCTAGTATTAATAGAATCCACAATGAGTAAGTTAATAAATAATTAATTTATTATGTTCGTTATTAAAACATCAATGTCTGATTATGAGTTAACTGTGATTTATTCTTCAGTGATTTTTGTTTCTTTTATTATTATCCAATTTAAAGGAACACTAATTAATTTTTGTTTGTTTTTGCTTCCCCGTATAATAAAATTCTTAATTATGGGAACACGGTTTGAAAATTAGTCCCTGAAGAGAGTCCCATACAGGACCGAAATGTAGAACTTTTAATTTTTCGATTCACTAACCTTCCTTAGGTTCTTCATTGTGAACGGGTGAGTGAAAAAATATCATATTGTAGTTTAATTTTATTTTAGAGTTTATGGATCACTCAAAAGGCCAAAACAAAATTTCTTATGCGTAATTATATATTTTAGCAATCCTTAAAATTACAATAATTAATATATGACGATCATTTGTCGTAATTGATACTCGTTATCACCGTAATTAGAGAAAGTCAGTTTCAAACCTGCAAAATCAGTGTTTCCGACCTTCTCCCCTCGAAAGGGTTTTTCCGCTGGTCGGGAGAAAAAAAAATAGTCGAACTTCTCCGGTAATTAGGTATGATTGCCGGTCGTCACTTATGCAACCGCTATCGCAAAAAGTCTGTGCGTGTGTACACACACTAACTTCCCAGCGAAACCCGTCGAACCGTGGTTCGCGAGATTTGCATAAAAAATTATGCTCCCGGGGAGGAAGTGACACGAATAGCTTGCGACTCGGCAGCTTGTGTAGTTTCGAACCGGGAGCTGTTTAAAGTTTTCGAAATTCACACGGAATCTGGGAAACTCGATATATTTCGTGTTAATATTCGATGCCGGCGAGTTACAGGGCTTCTCCGCGAGAGTTACAAACGAATCCGAAAAAGAGCACTCGGAAGCAATTAAAAACTGAGAATTTTACGAAAAACTTGCCGTATAATTCAGTACGCTAGTTTCTAAAACTTGGATTGCTGTTGTTACGTAATTGTCCCGCGAGACCGTGACTTTTAATTCGCGACACCTCGCAGTTTGTCGTTTTTTTAGCATCCTGCCGAAAATTAATGAAATATCAAATTTAACGATCGGAGATATAATATAATATAATCAGAGAAGCTTATCTGGCTGTAAAAGATCAAATATCTCAATAATGAATAATACAAATTAATAGAAAAAATTGTGCGTATCAGTCTCGCCATCGATTAACATGTATTTATACTTTTATTATAACTTTCATCCATAATAAAGTAAATAATTGTAATTATTCCCTGAAGAGGGTCCAAACATTGGAAATTTCATTGCAAATAAAGGTTGTTGCCTTATTATGGATGAAAAGTAAGTAATCAATTTTTCTATTAATTTGTATTATTCATTATTGATTTATTTGATCGTTTCCTGCCAAAAAATCTCGAATTCGCGTTCGTTACGTAACACAGGTGTAACGAAGAAGATAAACTGATGATATTTATTCCAAAACGCTTCGCTAAAACCGCGACGTTCCATTATCGTTAATCCGAATAAACGCACGCGGCGCGTGGTACACTTGCACCACCACTTATCATACTTAATGAGACATGAGAACCGCGAGACTTATCTTCTCTGCCTTTGTACTACTACCGAGCAGCGTGACCAGTCACCGATGTTGGTCATGACAACAATGTTATGAAAAACAAGGCAGAGGAAGAGAAAATGTAACAAATTAGAATTAAATGTGAAAATTCAATTTTCCGGGTTCCCCGGGCAGTTTCCTGTGAAACGCTAATATTGCAAAGTCGTTAAGCCGATGGTAATTAAAATATATTGTTAAATTTACAATTAACTCTTTGGGACGAAAAGTTTGAAAATTGTGCCCATAATTATGAAAGTGGTCTAAGTCAATTTTTTAAAAAATATTGGATATTACGTTTTTTAAAGGTTTTGAAACATTTATTAACAAATTATGAAGACTCTAATTCTTTTGAAATATTGACTTAGACCACTTTCATAATTAATTGTACTTTACACAGGGTCGAATGTATTTTCGTATAATGCGTTGAATATTTATAATTTGTTAAGTAAAGAATGGTTGGTTTAATGTGATTTGTGAGTGTTTTAAAAGACAATGAGAATTAGCGGCGATTTGCGATCTGGTTAGCGAAAAGGTGGAACACACTTTTAAATTTTGCAGAAAATAGACAAATTTGAGGTATTTTTGTTCCAGCAAAAAAATATTTTCTCCCTTGACAATTGTTTTGTAAACGATATTACAACCATGGAGCAAATATAGAGTTGTATAAAAGTGAAATAATACACCCAGTTCTGTTTCTACACGAAAACAAAAAATTACTTACTTTAACAAACGTACTTGCCTTATTTCCGAAATAATAATCCCATGTATATAAAAAACCATAACATAAAACCCTGAATTTCCAACAAGTTCATCGTATTATTTCCCCGATTCCTAACACTGCACTTTTTAAACACAACCCGTACCATTCACATAAAAAAGAAATTGAGCCTATAAAACAAATATTCCAAAAACCCCTTCCCATTTTATTTTCTCCACCAAAATTCCCTCCGTACAGCCTCGCAAACTACTCGAACCACCATCGTACCTCTTTTCGTTCCCACAATCGGAACGAAAGTAGTCATCTCTCCGTGAAACGCCGCGCTAAACGTCTCCGGTGTGAAACTCGGTCGCACTCTCGTTGACCCCATGCACGATCGAAATTGCGGAAAAGTGTTCGTGGAAAAAAAAAAATTCCAGGGAACGATTTCCCATCGTTATATCCCCGGGGTATGGTCACCGTGGCGTTGCTCACCCTTCCGTTTCCCACCTTTTTTCCCCAAAGCGGCGGATTACTCGCGGCTGATTGTGCCATTCCGCGTGCCGAAAACGCCCGCACGATTAAACCTAACGATTCTTTATTCCAGCCAAGAATAATGCCGCCCGTGCATCTTGCGGGGAAGAAGAGTTACGGGAAACGGAAACCGACGGGGGAAACTCGACCGCTTTTATCCGCGGAGACGAAAGATTATTTCGCACGTTCTTTCCTCCGCCTTTTTCGTTAATAGTTTTCGAGTAGTACAGGTAGATGTGAACAAATTTTTAATTGGAACGTTACGTATTGTTAGTGCTTTTTGTAGAACGTTGTTGTAGTTTTTTAAAATATTGTGATCAGTAGGGTAAGTGTAAAATTATTGTGTTTAATTTGTGCTTAGTGATAAGGTAAATAGTTTCTAATAAAAGAGTGATAATATAGACACTATTTTAGTAAATAAATACTGTAATACTTTAGGAAATAAATAATGTATAGACACTATATTAATATTCTTTTTCCTCTATATTATACAGAAAAGTATTATCACTATGACTAATATTCAAAAACTGATTTTATTTTTATAAATAATTAGTTAAGGAAGTATGATCGTTTTTTGTAAGAGTGTTTTGTTTTGCAAAGCACACAATGTTTACTTTTCTTTTAATTTTGGTACTTAGCACGTAAGATGTTGATACGATTACGATAACGGATCTACAAGCAGCAAAGGCAACATCGAACATTAATTTCAATCGATCTAAATAATCGACTCAGACATGGAATGCGTTAATCTATTTCAACATTCATCAATCTGAGGGAAATCGATGCAGAATCCGTAATATGTATCGAACATCGTGTACTGCGAGGTTATTGGTAACTCGAACGTCTGCTAATAACTACTCAGTCATCATGTGGGATGTACGATCGCTAATTAATAAGCCGTTTGATTCACTAATTAGTTAAGCCCGGCTTTTAATGAACCAACCAAGCGGGATATCAGTCTATTAGGCTCCTGCACTTAGACGTCATTGACAAACCGCATCTTATATAATATTATTCGTTAAGAAAATATTGTTTATTACTATTTTGAATAAAAACTAAAATTAACAGTGTATAAAAATATTTTGTTCTACTTGTAAAACATTGCGATAGATATAACAGCGAAGTGATAGGCAATCGTTTTATTAATATTTATTTATGAATAATTAACCCTTCGCAAGAGAAACAAAAGTTATTAACAAATTTTCTGTTAGCAATATTACCGCCTGAAAATCACGATATATGCGATGGTAAAAAGTCAAAATAGGATTTCAAAAACTAGATTCGTATGTAACGTCAAAACTACATGAAGTTACAAATTTGAAGCTTTCAATAGAACTGAATTCCATTCAATTTTTTACTGTATCAAAAACTACGTGCTGCATCAATTTTAACAACGCAAAACATTGTTCTCGTAATACCAGTTAATTTCCAAAAATTAACCCTCTAAGGCTTAGATATTAGTGTTCTAATATTCCCAACCCAATGAAATAAACTGAAAATAAATTATCGCATAGTATAATTCTATCAAATTTTTCAAAAAATTCGTACCTTAACAATAAAATTGAATTTTTCCACAGAACCACAATTAACAACAACTTAAATACCATTCTTCTCCCCCCCCAAAAAAATATTCCAAAACCTGTTAAACATTCCACCTGCACTTTTCCCCTACAAATCCACTTCAAACGCGAGATGCAAATTTCCCTTTACCGTCCGACGAGTCTACTCGTCATTAAACAAAACAAATGCCGTCCGTCCGTGCTTCCCACCATTCGCGTAAACATCGGAACGGTTCAACGACAACGTTTCCACCCCCTTAGACGGGAAACGTAACACGGAACGACGGTCAGCTTTCACGAGCCGCGTCGCTCACAGTATTTCAAGTCCCGCGTGTCGCAAGGAGTCCCACGGGACCATTTATAATTTCATCGTGGAACCGTGTACCGGTAACCCGAGTTTTCCGGCTGTCCGGAACACCGGCTGCATATCCCGTTGGATCGTTAACCCCCGGTTAAAAGTGCCCGATAGATCGTTAGGCCGTGTCCAGGAAGACTGACACCGACATTTTCTAGGCCATTGAGCCCGGTTTGGGCTCAGTCGATTCGAAAAACACGATTTATCGATTCCAGGAACGACGTTGACGGTGGGTTCACTCGTGCCGACGATAACGTATGAACGATTAAATTCCATATATATGTGTATATGTATACAGGGTGTAACATATCATCGGGGACCTTTTTTTTAGAGTCGATAGTACGCACCAAAAGGTGTAAAATGGACCGAGAAAGTTAGGTCCGAAAATCAACCCCTAACGAGTTACAACCCCATTTGTAAAAAATTTTTAAAAAATCATATCTCCGAAATGGTACGTGGTAGAAGACCCGGTTTGATTGCAATAATAACCGGAGAGGATCAAAGATAATAGAAAAAAATATAATTGCTGCGGTTATAGCATTTATTCTTGTTTAATCCAAGCAACGTCGATTACCTATATCGTAGCAGGTTTTAAAAAACTTGGTATTAAATCTTCCTTTGTGTAGATAGTGATATTTTTTTTCGTAAACTTTGGTCTCTTCCGGTTATATCGCAATCAAAATCGGTCCTGTACGATGTACCATTTCGCAGATATGATTTTTTTAAAAATCATTTCGCAGATATGATTTTTTAAAAAATTTTTACAAAAGGGGTTGTATCTAGATAGGGGGTGGTTTTTAGACAAAACTTTATAGACTTTTTTTCTTCTTTTGGTACGTACTATCGATTCTGAAAAAAGGTCCCCGATGTTATGTTACACCCTGTATGTATATTGGTGGACCGATGTTTACCACCGGGATCGAGGTCGTACTATCATTGGCTACGGTTTCACCCATTTATCGAGTGGTACAAATATGTATGTTAGTCATGCTTAATTGCCATGGAAGCCCGTTTAATGAGATACAATCGAGTCCGTTTCGAATATTGGATTTCAATTCGTTGCTATAAATATTAACCGCCGAAACTGTAATCTACGAATGCGACGTTCCGAATTAATTGTTCCCGCCTTTATGCGCTCGCTCCGATAACGGTGATTCAATGGACCGTAAATATATACAACATATATACACCGTGTATGTATATTACTCGGATCGTTGTTAAATCGTGGTTTATAACGTGGAATTCGTGTCACGGGACCCAGGGAATTTTTTAGCATTCAATTTTTTTTCGCCGGCGATCGTTCGCCTTCGATTATCGGATGCAATCGAGTGCTACCTACGAGTCTATAGAAATGGTATACCGGGTGTTCGTCGTAGGAAAAGTTATTGTTACGTCCCCGGTGGAACTTTGGGAATCACGTCTTTGTGTTGTTTGTAACAGGTGTGCGAGAGTTTCTTCGAGCGTGGCGTTTTGCAGCCTGCCTTTTTGTGCCGTGCCGCGTGTTGCAGGGATCCCACCCATTGTGAAAGACACAACCGGACAACAGGATTTATAGAATGTCTTATTCTTGCAAGTTTACGCAAAAGCAACAACGTTGTTCCGTCGATTTACGGGGAACGGTTCAATACGTGTCAGTCTTGCGACAGAGACTCGATGTGAAACAATTTTTTTAGGGGGGAATTATTTTATTGGTCGTAATAAAAGTTTGGTGGTGAGTTTAATATATTTTTACTTCATTCTTCTCGGGTACTGTTTCATTTTTTATCTCATGCAATGAGATTTTCACTTTTTACAGGTGAAAGTCGTATTGTAGGAGGGAAGGTGTTTACGATGAGGGATCAAAATCGAGTAAATATGCCAATGAAAAATTGTTTCGTATTGTTATCGTTAAAATTGGAATATTAGATTCATTTATTTATTAGTAATACTGTGTCTATATGTATAACACAAGTTAATTAGGTTAACCAATTATTACTATTGAAGAAATTAATGAAACTGTTCTAATGAAAATTAATGAAATAATTCAATATGTTATGACATATGGGGTATTGAATTAGCAAATTTTTTGTGACCACAAACATAATTATACAAATGCAGAAAACTTGAAAAAATACTACAAATAAAATTGATTTGTTAACTTTGGTAAACAGTACCACTCAAATTATAAATGGCAATGGGAATGACTTCATATAATTTAGGCTTGGCAGTGAATGGGTTAAGCAGTCTCACTGTAACGAATCTTTCTATTAAACTTTTGCGATAGAAATCAATAAGGAACTCCTCCTTTTTATGTATTCATATTTTTAATATGATCAATGCAGGAATTGTGCACAATTTCTTTTTTTTCGAAACAGATTCCATAATGCATTAATCCCAATCTCAACATTCTTATTATTAATCCCAATTATCTTGAAGTCGAAAGAACAACAAATTTGTTTAAAAATCAAATTTAAAATTGGCAATTATCCGAGATATTGATATCATTACTCTCTCGAGAGTGACGTTAGTCCAATTTTTAAGAATTCCATGTTTCTTGTAACGCGATACGAATTAATCACGTTATATATGTATGCATGTATGTATACATATACGTACAATGAAGCTATTTCAGATACAAATTGCCAGAACAAAAAGAGAGTGAAACATGTGTGGTAATTGCGCCGACAATGCCACAGTCGGAGTAATAAATTGTCAATCGAACGACCTTGATACGTGATAATCCACTTGTTGGGTCGAAGTCCGATATTTCGATTCGCTTCTTGAGCGACCGGACACGTGCTTCTTAATGCCAGATAGTTAACTGCATCCAATAGCCGTGTCTCTTTAGCATTCAAATTACATTGGCGTCACCTGTCGCCCGAACCGTAGAAAAATTCGACAACTCAATTTGAATAAATTTCTCGGGGGCCCGCGCCCGAGCACGCGATAAAAACTTTCTCGAGCATAAAATTAGCAACTATAGTCAATGTTTTTGCGGCTTACCTCGTCCGATCGTGCACCATAAATTCTTCGATCCCCTTTCGATCTTCCGCTGTGCAAAACTTTCGTCCTTTTTTTTTCTTCTCTACACAATCTTTTTTTTTTCTAACGAGATTCACCCCGTCTGTCCGTCGAAATTTCCGTGTCGCACGATTAACTACCGTCGGCGATAGTAATTACGTTCGATTTATTCGATCACACCGACAAGATACCGTCACTTCTCGTCCGATCACGTCGCGATCGATCCTCAATTATAATCATCCGTATATCTTCGTTTCACCGCGTTCCAGTGATTGCCACCGTAGATCTCCCTTTCCACTGGGGATTCGAGTGAAAGCCACCCACGCGTTTTTTTCTCCTTTTTTTTTCTTTTTCTTCTTCACCCCACGCGGCACAGCACCTTTTCAATCTTCCCCGACTGCTAAGCTTTTACATTTGGCAAGCGACATCGCCCGTCCGTTCGTCACCGCGGTCCGCAAACTTTTCTCACGAGGTTCGATCGGTTTTCCCTCGGAAATTGGCAGACGAAAAGGGAGGGTTTTTTCACGGACACCTTAAGTACTTCACTCTCACCGCCGATAAATTTTTTTTTCCACACCCCGTATACGAATCGCGAAACAAGCTCGCGGTCGCGTGTCGTCGCTCGCAATGAAAATTCACGCTGTCGCTCGGCCCGGAAAAACTTTTTCCCAACTTTTCCGGCGGGGGATGCTGGACGGTGGGGCGGGGAGGGGGTGCGACACGACCGTTCGCCAAGGGGGGAGAAGGTCGCAGCCAGCACGTGACACTTTTTATCGGGGAATCACACGTGTCACGCGAGATTATTGGCCTTTGTGAGCGCCTTGACAAATGGTCCACCGCATATGGCGCGTCGCGCACGACTGAGGCCAGATTTCGCTTTCCACCATCCTCTCTCTCCGATCTACCCCCACCACCACCGCCGCCACCAGGTCTCTCACTCCATCCTCGTCTTCGTCCGTCGTTGTTTCCCTTCCGTTTCCCCGAGTGTCGTCGGGGGCCAGCACGCAGACTCCGTCGCGACGACGCTTTTCTCTCCCCGCGAGACGGCTCTTTGGTCAGGTGGTTTTCTTCTCTTTTTTTTTTTCCTTTTTTTTTTCTTTCTTTCTTTCCGCGTGCTCCCGTCAAAGCGACGGGGAAAAGCATCCAGCCCCGGCTTTCTTATTATAATGGAGGCGGTAGTGTAAGTGTATTCTTCGAGAGGCTGCCGTTCTCTCTCTCTCTCTCTCTCTCTCTCTCTCTCTTTCTCTCTCTCGTCAGCTATAAATCAGCTAGAGATTCTTATTGTGCGTGCGTAAAGGCTCGTGCTGCGAGATTGGGCCCTATTTTAGAGAACAATTATGTAACAGATACTTTTCCTCCGGCTCACTCGAGGGCTGTCGAGTGTGTTACAGCTGCCACGAATCAGATGTTTACCGAGGAAGCGTGTCCGTGCTTTTGGGAGTGCGCTTGTGTTTTTATAGGCGTGTGTATATGTGTGTATATGTGTATATGTGTGTTGTATGCATTTGTGAGGTCGACGGGCTACTGTTTTATGATCGGAGATATTATTTGAGATGCCTAGAACGCAAGGGATATAAGTGACATTTATTTAGTTCTGAGAAAATTAAGTTCAAAGTTCACAAATGCTCAGAAATCACATTATAGTACATTTTTTTTCAAAATGGGTACTTATATCATGTACAGGGTGGGTATTTCACTTAGATCCCTTTACCTAGTGTCTAGAACGCAAGGGGTATAAGTGACATTTATTTAGTTCTGAGAAAATTAAGTTCAAAGTTCACAAATGCTCAGAAATCACATTATAGTACATTTTTTTTCAAAATGGGTACTTATATCATGTACAGGGTGGGTATTTCACTTAGATCTCTTTACCTAGTGCCTAGAACGCAAGGGGTATAAGGGACATTTATTTAGTTCTGAGAAAATTAAGTTCAAAGTTCACAAATGCTCAGAAATCACAATATAGTACATTTTTTTTTTCAAAATGGGTACTTATATCATGTACAGGGTGGGTATTTCACTTAGATCCCTTTACCTAGTGCCTAGAACACAAGGTGTATAAGTGACATTTATTTAATTCTGAGAAAATTAAGTTCAAAGTTCACAAATGCTCAGAAATCACAATATAGTACATTTTTTTTCTAAATGGGTACCTATACCATGTACAGGGCGGGTATTTCACTTATTGTTAGATCCCTTTAACACTAAATACAATCCTAAATTCAGAGTTTCTTGTGTTCTAGGTACCTCATATGAGGTGCCATTCTATTGAGTGGTAAAGGAATCTAAGTGAAATGTCCACCCTGTACATAGTTTACTATTCTTGAATAAAAAAAAATGTTGTATTATATTGTGATTTTTGAGCATTTGTCAGCTTTGAACTTAATTTTCTCGGATCAAAATAAAAGTCACTTATACCCCTTGTATTCTAGGCACCTCATATAATGCCTACTGTTGAGACAACGATATTTAATTAAATTTATACTAACCAGACACATGTGAACGGTGAAATATACAGCAATGCCGACAGAATGAAAGAATGCTAAATTCAGAGTTTCATGGCACAGATCTCACTTCTTTTGAGAATGTCACTTATACCCCTTGTGTTCTAGGCACCCCATTTAAGGGTGACTCGAACAACTAACAAATGTTATTCGATAAAATAGATATTATCTACGATAAAAAGCCAGATTCGATGGATTTTGTTTGTTTACTTGTAACTTTCTTGCGAACAATTTTCTGGCTTTCTGTCTTTGCATTCAAATGACAGGCTCTCGAGGCAAATGAACGTTATTATTCACTTTTCTCGCACTTTCCTCATAGAAATCTCACGAATCTCCATATTAGCTCGCTGCAGTGTCTTCGGTGAAGTTCTACGGGGAAAATAACTTGACAATTTGAATATTCCGACACTCCCCGTCGGATTGGAGGTTAAAAGCCCGTCTTCCGGGTGTAACGAATCCGATTTTTATTCATCCTTTATCTCCCATCTGTCTCGCTATCATTCGATGATTCGGATAAGTGGTCGTTGGGAATGACGCAACTGTAAACCGTGTAGCGTATTATGTCCGACGTTTCGAGTACCAAATTAATTTTCCGCCGGAATGCTGTCTTTGATCAGGTGTAGCGTAGTTTTACGTCGTCGATCAAACGAGACGAAGGTATGCGCGTTTAGGGGACTTTCTTATGGCAACGAAGGTGAGCGAAGCGCCGCGTTGAGAACAGACCAGCCGAGTTTTATTATGTTTTATACGCTGACACGCCTAATATAGGAAACTTTATACCTTTCTATTCCATATGTGGCCGCGCGTATCGCCAGATAAGCAACTGTTCTAAACATTATACGGCGGAGGAGTTAGTAAGTACTTAAAGGAAGCTCATCCATTGACTTAACTCCCGGTGATTTATTTAATTCACTTCCACGTGATTTTATCCCGCGTTATCTTCTCTCTTTTACGATCCCACGGAACCGAAGGAAACGGGTCCCCCTTGTACGCCGTTGCAACTTGGAATCATTCTTGGAGCGGTGCCTCGAGTCGCTCGCCTGAAATACATGTGAAGATTTACGTGCCGTGTGTGGGATTTTAAACAAATACGTCGACGACAAACGTTTCGACGTTTTGGTTCTCGTCGCGGTAGATTTCGACGAGGAGAACGAGTTTTGGGTGAGTTTGATTTATGGTTTACAACAAACTCGTCGAAAGTGGAAAATTTAAACGTCTCGATAGGTAAGACGTTTAACACATTCACTGCCAAGATTAAATTATATGAAGTTATTTTCATTGCCATTTATAATTTGAGTGGTATTGTTTACCAAAGTTAACAAATAAATTTTATTTGTAGTATTTTTTTCAAGTTTTCTACATTTGTACAATTATGTTTGTGGTCACAAAAAATTTGCTAATTCAATACCCTATATGTCATAACATATTGAAAGTAGGACGAGTATACTCGTCTTGGCAGCGAATTATTTCATTAATTTTCATTAGAACAGTTAATCGATATTTTAGAAATATAGAATTTACGAAAATTAGAAGAAATTGATGGTGTGTTGGTTAAAAAATTTTTCTATCATTTTCAAATGATATCTGAAATCCACTGGTTTAAAAATGCGTGACTCGTTAACGGATCATTAAAATGGAATGAAGTTTTCTGTATACATACATACATACACCTTGGTGGCTTCGCAAAAAGATTTTTCAAACTTTCGTTTCAGGACGACGCGGAAATTTTAAAGGAGCACAGTTTACGCAGTGGGTAATTTTAAAAATTCGTGATTTTTCAACAATCGATTACTTACTTAGTCACGTTTCAATTGAACACTTATAACATTTTATATTCGCCACATTTTAAAAAAGGTTACGATAAAAGTGTCAACACAATTACGAAACTTTCTCAAACCAACTCCCTGCGTGCGAAAGGAACGATAATGCGAGTTAAAAGTATTATAATTCAACGCACAACAGACTCCCGATAAGTTTCCACGTTAGCATCCCCAACATTAACACTAATTTCATTGAAAAAACGCCCGGGGCTCGACAATTTGACAAGCTCGATATCTTTCCATTCGCAGGCATTCGTTGCCTCTTCGCTCCGTGGGCGGAAAATTATCGAGAGTCTACCCTATTCCATGTCCCTCTTTTTCTTCACCGACGTCGTTTCTTCTTGTTTTTTTCCCCCTCTACATAATATTAAACGAACTTCCCGTCTGTCCGTTACTTTGGAACTCAGGAAATAGATGGATTTGATTCTTTTCTCCTACGTTCCTCTACGAACGGTTTCAGGCAATGTCGTTTTCACGCTTTAACAGAGGGGACACCTTCACGACCAAAATACAGCCGTCCCACAAAAGGGGCCCTGTTCCCTCGAAACCTCTGCAACGAGTGGCGTAAAATCCGGAATAAAAGTCTCTTCATTTTTCCGGAAATCCAGCGATCGGGGACACTATTCAAAACACGAAACATTTTAACATTAGAATTACCAAGACAGTCAAAATGACTGGTTCCGAATTTCTTATAAGAGTGGCTTGAATTAACAACATTTCGATTTCTAAAATTCTTCATAACTATATTTTTATATGTATGTATATATTTAAATCGATCTATTTACTATCCTCCCTTATTTCTTTATTTCAAACATATTCATCCAATGTAAGAAATTAATAACCTTTATCTGGCTTTAACCGATCAGTATAACTAAGAAATTATATATTGATAAATTGACAAAATTAACAAAATATTTGAAATAAAAAAAAATTTTTTACTAACAAAACCATCCCCAATAAGATAATTTACCTTATATGTAATTAATTTTCAACGTTTCGCCCTTTTTATTAGGCCCTCTTCAGAGATAAATCACGGTATAATACCCTTAATTGAAAACAAACGAAAATTATAATTTTAATTAGCATTAAACATTCATTTTATTAATTTCGCCAATTTATCAATATATAACTTCTTACTTATACTGATCGCTTAAAGTCAGATAAAGTTTATTAATGTCTTACATTATAATACGATCGATAAAATTTTAATCAATCATTAATATTCATCCAATCTTTTTAAATACACCCAATTGATCCTCGGTATAGTTTTAGCTTTAAACTCCCTGGAATTTCATCCTTTCTAAAAATTCACCCGTTCGGATGAACCGGTCGTTGCTTCCGCAAGAAACGTAGATCGTCCCCGGTTTCAAATAGAACCACGTGGCGGGGAGAGAAAGAAACGTGTATTAGGAGAGAAACAACAATGCATTTTATTCGCATGACTCTTGAGACAGTGGTACAGGAAAAACGCTCGTATTATACGAGGAGGAGCACACCGGGGCGAGATTCTGCCGGAACAAAAATTACAGACGCACGTTCCTCGTCGCTATCAACCGAAATGAAAAGCGTCGCGACGCCAGCCGACGCGCACCGGCCCCGGAGATAAGATCTACAAATTTCATACAACAACTCCACGGCGCCGTAGGAGCCGGGGAGATGGGGGGGAGGAGGGGGCACGGCCGTGTCAGAGGATATCTTTTCCGAAATTTACTGCGCTTGTTTAGTCCGAATTAACGAGTACAATGGCGCCTTTTGAGATTGCTCCTGTCACGAGTTCCGTTTGTGACATCCACGGAGTGTATTAGCCCGACTCATGCGTCCCGCAGGAGCAATTTTCCTAGAAGTTTCATCCCAAGTTTGGATCCTGTTATACACCCTTTCCTCTCGTCTGTCCGATAGCAGTCTGGCCCGGGACGAGTCTGAACGACCAACAATCCTCGCGATATCGCATCCCCTTGTGATTATCCCTCCGCGTGGAGAGTTATCGCGTTGCACCTGTTTCGACGAACCGGCAATTAGTCGTTTTCCAAACGAGCTGTTGTTTAAGTTCTTTTTTCTTTTTTTTTCTCTGTATCTTAATTTCTTTCTCTCTTTCTCTTTCTCCCTCTCTCTCTCTACTTCTCTGGGTCTTTCTCTCGTTCTTCCTTTTCACCGTGTCACCTGTTACACGGAGAAATAAATTATAACGCGCGATAACACTCGCCCGGAAGAAAGATTAATACGTTCGGGGAAAATTAATAGCAACGGGTCCAAGACTTTATAGTTTGATAACTCAATATAATATATGTGTATGTGTATTATGTATGTATTTTCGTGAAACTGGTTTACTTACTCGGTATAAGTCGACTCTACTCTCTCGCTGGGAATATCTTACGGGTGCGCTCTTTACGCCTACACGTTTATTAATTATCGCGGCGTCGTTCGTTAAGCTTGTACAAACACGTACCGACACTGTCAAGTTATATATGGATCGTTCGATCCGGATCTCGCGTCGACGACTCAACGTGCAGATTTGTTGGAATGGCAAAAAGGAAGATGCACATGGTGGGCGCATACCAGCCCGCGTGGTTGGCGAGTGATGAAGGTAAATAGATGTCTAAAATTAAGCAGTTACAGATGAGGTACAACGAGATCCGCGTTTTATTATTAGCGCGCCAACTTTGTTTCCCGAATACTGCGAAATTCTCCGTAGAAACTGTACCGGCGGGACTCGCGGAAATTTTCGCAATTGCTTTACCTAATTCATATTCTGTAAACGAATTTTCGTTCAACCACGAGACGTAAAAATAAAGAATTATTATTTGTTAATTATTGTTTATAGCGGGTCTATTAAGTGCAGAAACATAAATTGTCATTTTTGAGGTACGATAGTTCACATCGAGGCACAATTTATATTTAAGAATCAAATAAAAAATCCTGTCATCCAATTCGTATAAATCATTATGAGTTTCATATGCACGCATTTCGTCAGTGTAATTTGCATATTTTAAAAAATAATCGCACATATTTTTTTTAATACTATCGTCATTTCATCCCGAAATGTCCACAAATATTATTTTAATTATTTCAAAATCGTGAATTTGCCAACGTAATTATTATCACAACCCTCTATCGTTTTATTAAAACATTTCTTCTCACAAACTACACTCTATCTATTTCTCCAAACTCGACCAACGACAAACAATATTTAATTATTTCAAAATCATGAATTTACTAACGTAATCATTATCACAACCCTCTTTCATTTTATTAAAACATTTCTTCTCACAATAACTACACTCTATCTATTTCTCCAAACTCGACCAACGACAAACAATATTTAATTATTTCAAAATCCTGAATTTACCAACGTAATCATTATCACACGCCCCTTTCGTTTCATTAAAACATTTCTTTTCACCAACTATTTACCTACACTCTATTTATTTGTCCAAACTCCACCAACGACAAACAATATTTAATTATTTCAAAATCATGAATTTACTAACGTAATCATTATCACAACCCTCTTTCATTTTATTAAAACATTTCTTCTCGCAATAACTACACTGAATCTATTTCTCCAGACTCGATCAATGATAAACAATATTTAATTATTTCAAAATCATGAATTTACCAACGTAATCATTATCACAACCCTCTTTCATTTTATTAAAACATTTCTTCTCACAATAACTACACTCTATCTATTTCTCCAAACTCGACCAACGGCAACACTGTTTTCCCGAGTTATGCAGCCAACATTCGCAGTTTCCTCGAATCGAGTCGCAAAATCCAGATCGCGTGGGATCTCCAGATATTTCCGTGGCATCCTCCTCTAGCGACACGTATTTACTTTTTGAGAAACCGACGCCCGGTATCCCCGAGTATCTATAATTCTCGAGGAAGCTAAATGCAGGACGATTATCTTTGGCGTCGGTTCGGCCGGTGTTTGTAAACGCGGTTGCTCCTAAACGTTCCCGCGATATATCAGGCCGCTCTATATATAAAGCTTTTAAGCCCGGATTCTGTGCCTTCTCGTATAATTAGGATCGTAAGTGTTCTCGTAGGTGCTGCCACATATACCACCGGTAGATACGATCTATAGGTTGTCAGGGAGATCGTTTCCACCGATTATTCGGACGCTGTGAATCCAGCGTTCTTAAGCTGAACGTGGGGGGAAATCGTTCTATCGCCTACCCAGGGACATCTTTTCTTTTTTTTTTGCCACGATCATCGGATGATATGTACAGAGATTTCTAGATTCGGTCCAATGATTGTCGCGAACGATTTTTTTTCTTCGTCGTTGACGATCATGCGAGAAATTGTATTAAAACTAGACGGCGTCAGTTCGGTATCTTACGATATCGTTAGAATTCTTAATTCGCTCGTATTACACGGTGTATTACAGTCACTTCGTAGACGCGAATCTTAGCTGTTGATTTGCAGATAGGAAAACAGGTTGTGAAACCTGTATATGTATATTGTAGCGTAGTGTGATTTCGAAAGACAGATCGAATGATTTGGAAACGTTTGCTCGTCTATTCTTCGTCGAGTTTCGAGTGTTCGTTTTGTAACGGAATTTGTGTAGATACACAATATACTGGTATAGAATGAATATTTTCATATATTAGGGGTAATAAAATTATTAAAGTTAAAAAAAAATAGAATTAAAATATTTAAAGAATAGATTATTATGCAAAAATTTAAATTGATCATAAATTTTTGTATTAAAAAATACATATATATAATATACTGTATACACTATACTACTGTATAGACAGTATATTATATATATTAGAGTGGGTCAAAAAAATCGACTATTATTTTTTAAATTACACAGAAAAATTTGTTTGTAGACACCTTTAGAAAACTCTCAGCAAAGCTGAGCTCTTAATTTTAATGGGAAGGTCCTTCGCATTATAGTTTTATATATTTTACGCAATCCATTAGAAAAAAATTCATATCTTACTCATAACTTTATCAATTTACAAAAGTATATATATATATATATATATATATAATTTTGTATAAAATTGAACGCTCTACAATAAAGTTCTCATATGCTTAGTCGATAAAATTAAGCGTTTAAGAGATATTCGTCATCAAATTTTGATGATTACCAATCTTAGCAGTTTTTGATAGCCCACAGTTTTTGATTGACCGAAGCAAATAATTTAACAGCCAAACATACTTACGTCTGAAAATAAAACTTGAAATATCAGTTGAAGCATTTTTCTGTTGGTAAAGACTTAAACTTCCGAAAATTTTTCCATAACTTATCAAAAACTGCTAAGATTGGTAATCATTAAAATTTGACGACGAATATCTCTTAAACGCTTAATTATATTATAAACTGTATACATGTATATAATATATTATATATTTATGTTTAATAGCATCCGAAGTTACGAATCGGTTTGCCAATAAAACGTTACCGTAGTTCGCCACAGTGGATGGTAAATTTCTTTATACGTCACGCGTTTATTTCCGCGCCGTCAGAACTTCCGCTCGGGGCCGTATGATAAGAGTTGAATTGTCCTAAGACGGTTTTCGGAAAGTTCCCCGAGTTCCGGGAACGACGGGAAAGTACGGGAAACTATATCACCGTCCGACTACACCCGGCAATAACTCGTTGATCCGTGAAATCGTCGGGGAAACAAGAACGCGTTTATTCTCCGATTAAATACCAACCGGGGTTTACGACTCGATTAAAAACTATCCTCCACATCTATCCACGTGTTCCCCGAATTGCACGTCGACAACGAAGCGAAACTTTGCCAACGTCTTTGTCTCGGCAATGAGACGGCAAATACATACAAACACGTTCCGTGGAAGTAAACTCGTTCGACGCGAAATTCGTTTCGATACTGCCGAACACAGGTAATAGTTCCACGTAAGGGTCAGTCTCACAAAATAGTGGAAAATGTAAAACAAAAGAATACAAATTATAGTTTTTTAAAATGAGGTTATTAATAAGATTCCTGTATATAAATTTCATAACAAGTACGATTTTATAGACAGCAGAGCTGAATTGTCCCAATTTCTATTTATAACAGTAATTTTATTCATTGGGGTCGAATCAAAATAACTAGTCGATTACTGAGATTAAAGTCCATACACATAGTTTATATTTATCGTTTATGCCTCATGTGTTGTTAAAACTGATAAAGTAAAAGTTAAATTTCTTTCCTAAGCAACTTTTAAATATATACATTTCCATTAAGTATTAAATATATTAAAACCAATCAAATATTTCGAGTGGTATTTGAATTTGAAACAACAAACGACGAAATTTAACCCAAATAACGTAACTTTACAAATTGGAATAAATAAAAAAGAAGAAATGGGAACAAAGTTTATTCATTGGGGCCGCAACAAAATAACCAGTCGTTTACTGAGATTAAAGTCCATAATAATAGTTTATATTTATTGTTTACGCCTCATGTCTTATTAAAACTGATACAATAAACGTTAAGTTTCTTTCCTAAGCAACTTTTAAACGTATTAATTTCCATTAAGTATTAAGCATTTTAAAACCAATCAAATATTTCTGGTTATATTAGAATTTGAAGCAACAAACTTTGAAATTCAACCCAAATAACGTAAATTTACAAATTGGAATAAATCCAAAAAAAAAAACAAATAAAATCACGAATAAATAAGTACAATAGGAGAAAATTAAAATCCGTCGTGTATTCTTCACAGAATACAGAACGGTTTGCATTAACGAAGAATAATAACGCGAAACGAAAACGAATTACCCTTTGGCGTCGAATTTACCATTCGAAAACGCACGATTCTTGATATAGCAATTCGACGACGTAAAATTCAGGTATTATACACGAGGAACAATAAATACTGACCCGGGGCAAGGTAACCCGGACGACGATTCTGTGTGGAACGTTAGGCCGTAGAAATAAAGGAGTTCGTTACAACGACAGAGGGCAACGGTTTCGCGAGTCGCGCTTTTATGATCGGCTCGCAAATATTCGATTGCGGGGGCGCAAACGGTTTCGCCATATACGAATCGCTGAATATCGTTTTTGTTATTTTTCCGCGCACGTTTTCTCCCTATCGCTCGCCGAGACGAACCGATTGATCGGGGCAAATGGAATTGTCCGACGGGCACTAGGTTATTTACTTATCGCGAATAAACAAAACAACAAAAAAACCCGCGCCATTTTATCGTTATTTGTATTTTATTACCTGAGCCGTTTATTTTGAAAGTGGCCTAACTCCATTTATCTTCAAATCGAGATAATTAAGGGTTTGCGTTTCAATGAATTTAAAAATATACGTATAGGATACTAATGAGTCACACTGCTTAAGTGTATCTAAGGGTGTTAAATTTATAGTTCCTATTAAAATAGTGGCAATTATTAAGTGAATAATATGCGTTTTCTTATCAAGAATGGAGTTAGGCCACTTTCAAACTACACCGTTCAACTATTGAACTAACTCTGAAAACTTATGTGTCAAGAATTTTTGTATTTGCTTGGAATATAAGCAACCTGAAATGCGTTACTGATAAATAACATTAAGTCGTACATGTAACCATTGTTACTTGGAAAAAACTGAAAAATGGAGTTAGGCCACTTTCAAAATAAACGGCTCATGTCCTACTCGCCGGGCGCGTAGATACGGCGGTAGAAAATTCAATGAATACGGTTTTTGATTCGTCCTTTCGAGCGTGGAAAAATGATCGCCGGTGTGTGCGTGTGATTTATGAATGTCTTCGCGGCGAAACTACATTTATACAATAAACCCTTCGTAGAAAGCATTGCGTAGAAAGAAAGAGAACAGGAACCCTTGGACAATTTCGCCCTGCTACAGGACGGTCCATAGTTCGCCGATAAAACGATCGTTAATCATCGTAACAGCTCTAACAAAGTCAGTTATACTTATTTAAAAATCATTTACACGGTTCCCCCCCCCCCCCCCCGATTCCGGCATTATGTTTCCGGATGTTCAACGAATTTATGGCTATTGATAACGCTAGCCGCGGATACGAATAATCGGTTCGTTAACCAGATTGGAAATGACTCGTGGAAAGTGATAGTTTATCGTGAAACTCCCATCGTGATTTATCGGAACCTTTGTACCGTTCTTCTTGAAATGACGTGCGACCACGGGGGGTTAATCGACCACAACGACCAATGGCTCGTCTATGAACCGTCGCTGGGGATAATAAAAGGACAGCATCGCGCAGTAGTGTCGACAATGGCGACATGTAATGGTGGCCCAACGCTGAGAATCTCGGGGACGTTTATTTCTCCCTTGATGTACCGGATTATCCTCGGTATACCGGCACGGAATTTCGGGGATCACAATGGTACCTCGTGATACGTGTATCAAGGTCCGGGCCTGTGAAACCTATACATAAAGACCGTGTGCCGGCCGCGAGTAAGCTATTCAGTAAATAATTTTATTATAATACTCGTGGATAATCGTTCGCCTCTACGCCGATGGCTCGTGAGATAATTTTCATTGTGATAGTGTTCGACGTGATACGATTGAGATTTATGAGACGCGTAGTTTTGTTAGAAAATCTCACGACGGTGGAAACTTTATTTTTCGGTTTATCTATAGAAAATAGTGACCAATAGAATGTGGAAGTATTGTTATTATTATGGGTAGAGAAAAATTGATGGTAATGTTAAAGAAAATTACTGTCATACACATTTCTATTTCGCTCTCTCGTAAAAGTAGATACTCTACCTTACCACGTTTTGTCACGAAAGTACCATACTAAATTTACAATGGGATTTACAGACTTCTACGATAATATTTTATAATCAATAAAAATAAATATCTCGTTAACCCATTCACTGCCAAGACGAGTATACTCGTCCTACTTTCAATATGTTATGACAAATATAGGGTATTGAATTAGCAAATTTTTGGTGGCCACAAACATAATTATACGAATGTAAAAAAGCTTGAAAAAGTACTATAAATAAAATTTATTTGTTAACTTTAGTAAACAATACCACGCAAATTATAAATGGCAATGAAAATAACTTCATATAAATAATTTAAGCTTGGCAGTGAGTGTGTTAACTTTACGAGTCGTTACCACAACTAATACTTCGATTAGCGATATCACCGAGTAATAACGAATATCGCCCACACCATTGGCAATCTGGCAGCGACACCGTTACAGAATGTCAACCACATTCGGGGGTCTTGTAAAGTGTTAACGCAAGTGTCGAATGGCGTGCGATCAGGGCAGAAGTTGCTCCGTACAACCGGCCATCAGAACTTAAGGGCCGCCACCACGTTCGGTATCACCCGGAGGGTCCACGGGACCCCACAAAATTCCAACTGTAATAAATTATATTCGAGGCACGCACCAGTCCTAAGGGTGAGCACCACGTGTGCTGGGCCAAATGGTACTTTCATTGCACTTGCCTCACAGCTTTTGCATCCTGCCGAGGTTTCGGCCCGCGTAAATTTATTGCTCTTCTTTCCATGAAGTTTCCCGGTCGAACGACGCCTCTGACCCTTTCTCTGTCTTCAGTCGATATTTTACGGACAAACGATTCTCTCCGCATCGCGGATTTATTTCGGATTAGCAGCCGATTTTGCGCGACGTTACATGCAACACTCTTTGCACACGTGCCATATGACCGATCGGCTTTCATCTTTTAACAATGCTGAACTTTAAGGGCTCGAGTCGACGATCGGCGGGCGAATATTTCGTATGGGAAGCAGGCGCGATGGATCCATCATTTTTTTTTAGGTAGACGAAAGTGCGGAGGGTTTTAAACAATTTTCATCGGCTAACCCTTAAATGCACGATTTTTCTATTCAATTTTTATACGTCACACTTTACTGCATAAGGAGTGTATAATAAGAGAGAATTAAATAAATAATAATACTGTTACGGTGGAGGATGACACAAGGATTGTCTTGGAACCTGGTTATTGCAACTGGTTGTCAACTGGTTGCTGTTAACAGTTGACATTGGATAGCTGTCAGAAAATAAATAGAAACGAGTTGACAGCGATACTGCGCGGACGTAACATGGAGATTGCGACTAATTAATCTTTATTATAATTATATTTGAAGTTGTTGTATTTGTAATAAATAAACGTTGGTGGTACGATGGAACGGCATACCACAAGAAAGAGTACGCGCGAGTTGTCATCGATTTGCAACAATACGTCTGGAATAATATTTTTTATTACAAAATTAATACGTGTTACTTATAGCTGACTATAGGCTATAACGCGCCAATAGTATCAATGCGTTTTTATAGTTAATATGGAGTCAGAAAATATATAAATTCAATTATTCCTTATATTATTTTTCTAACAATAATTAGAGGAATAATAATTATTTTTCTTTATTTTTCAAGATTAATTAGAGATATAAATTAATAAACTAAATTGTAATGATTTAAAGATTGGGTACGGATTGTTGCTCATTTCATACGGGAAATGATAGGGAAAATTATTTTTAGATAGCATCAAGGATAATGTCTGTTTTTTAGGTATAACGTTAAATGCGGGATTTATAATTGACAATTTAGGAACGATCAATTGACTGGTCGAGGCAGATTTAGTGTTTTATTAAATGTCAGACAATTTGCAAGGTTTATTTAAATGCATTTAAATTTTGCAAATGCTTATTCATTGTGCATAAACGTGGCTGACTTTTTCTAAAGGGTTTCTTTAAAGAGATAGTTGAAAAATTACATACGCTTCGTTAATATGCGTTGTCAAGCATGCAAATTTTTGGCGTCGAAAATTTTCATCCGCAAGAAACTGCTACTCCGGCAGAAATCCTTGCATGCTCGAAAATGAATGGCTCCTTGAATATGAATTATAAAACGTTCGTATATTTGAAATTTCTCTTTCAAGGTAACCTACAAAATCTGAAAATGACAATATACGAGAAATTTCATCTCAATTAGAACGAATAGAAACATTAAAAAATTCGCTGTATCCATAAAAAAATGCAAAGTGTTCAAAATAATATAACAAAACGATTTCAAATTTATCGACGCATCGCGGGAAAAGTTATAAAAATTTATTTCAAGTGTCCCACTATTTATACGAGCGACTATACATATGTACACCTGAAATCTCCGACGTTATTTAAAAAAAATACTTCGTCCGGCATAAAGCGAGGAAAATGTGATTGGCTGGACGTCTGCACGTCGTTGGAACGTTTACCGTGTAACTTCATTAGCGAAATGAGCACACATTAAAATCATTTTAATATTTCTCCCAAAAACAAACGTTACCATTTCTCGATTAAACTAATGCACTAATAAACAGTACACTTCTTTGCCTGGAGATTTTTCAACCAGACCTTCACCAGACTATAATTAACGATACAAATCATTGAATTCGTCATATACACACACACACATATACACATATGTATACGTAATAAATTTTCAAAAAATCCCATGCACAAAGCTTTGACTACCTGTAACTTAAAAAATATTTAATATTTCGAAAAATCCTTCAAATGGGCCTTTTTTTTGACGTTACCCATAACCTAGTAAAATTTTATCAAAATCATTGAAATGGCAAAAATACTGGGACACTTTTTCAGTATCGATAGTACGCAACAAACGATGAAAAAAAAGTCTATAAAATTTTGTCTAAAAACCACCCCCTATCGAGATACAACCCCTTTTCTAAAAAGTTTTCAAAAAATCATATCTCCGAAATGGTACGTCATAGAGGACCGATTTCAATTGCAATATAACCGGAAGTGACTAAAGTTTACGAAAAAAATATCACTATCTACGCAAAGGAAGATTTAGTGAATGCGCTGAATTTTTCCCAAGTTTTTAAAAATTTTTTACAAAAGGGATTGTATCTCGATAGGGGGTGGGTTGCGCCCACAACTTATAAGACTTTTTTTTCTTATTTTTATGCGTTCTATCCATAAACCTAAATTGTCCCAGAATTTTTGTTACGCCCTGTACAATTCATTCGGCTCCTTTATCCGCGGCGAAACAGCCTTTGCCGCCGGTTAACACGGCGGGCACGCGCATAAATTAAAATAAAACGTGATGAACCGTCGGAATTTTCGGCGGGGCTTGTTGTTACGTTGTCGGCATCGTAATTTTCACTCGTCCGCGGACCGTGGATATGTCATTCATTGCGGCTGGTCCAGCCGCACTTCACGAATCCCGCGCGGCTTTCGCTCGTTCAAACCACCCGCGCCGAGTTTATTTATATGCGCGTATACGTTATCGTTAAAGTGTGAAATGATGTATCTTCGCTGACAGCCTCCGTTTCCCCTCCGTTCCCACGCGTGTTGCCCGCGTGCGCCGCCGTTTCGCCTCGTAATTGGGTTACGCGCGAAAAGCATTATTATCCCCTCGATCGCGGAATCTAATCACTCTCCTCCGGTATAATAAGTATCTTTCGTAAGACAAGTACATCGGTGATGCGTTCGCGAGACGTCGTCGACGACGTGGAGGAAATATTGCGAATATTCGCTGGGGAATTGTAGATCATTAACACTAGAACGACGGAGGCAGTCAAAATGACTGGTTCCGAAAATCTTCTAAGAACCGCTTAAATTTAAAGCATTGCGATTTCCAAAATTCTTCATATCCATATTTCTATATGTAAATAATTAAACTGATTAGTTTACTATCCCCCTTTATTTCTTTGTTGCAAACATATTTATCCGGTCTTTTTCAATTCATCCAATTAATCCTCCGTCGTTCTAGTGTTAAAAAAGTAGAAAAAATGAAAAGATATGTAACAGCATATGTAAAAAGTATAAAAAATGGAAAGATAAGTACAAGTTATTGTACAGCTTCGACACAGTACTATCGCTAAGTAAATAATGTTGGGTTAACTAAATTTAGTAAAAAATGATTTCTTCTCATTTAATTAATAAATCTGTTTACTGCTTTATTAAATGTATTTGGCGGTCCGCTTTTTATGAAGGTTCAATAGTGAAAAATACCTGTAGCATCAACTCCCCTAGGCTTAAATAGTTTGGGATGTTCGACATTTAAAGAGAGTTGTTAAAACACAGTATATTTAATGAATGAAAATCCTTTAAATATCTCATGTCGTTTCTTCTTAATTTATGTTAACATCAATAAATGGGGAGAAATCATTTTTTAGGAAATTTAGTTAACCGAATATATTTATCTAAGCTATACAATAATTTATATAATACTTGCTCACATTTGTTTTATTTCAAATACTTCGTAAAATGCAGTTTACCTTAATCGAGCAATTTATTCCAATGTAACATCTTCTTATACTTGACCCATACGTTCGCATTTTTTATGCTTTTTTCGAGTATGAAATATTGAACCGCTAAAACGTATTACCGTAGGAAAAAGACAACGGATCGATCGTAGAAAAGAAACTTCGGCCGCGTGTAGACACGAGAAACAATAGCCCCCCTCGTATTTGTTTCTAACGTAGAAACCGTTCCGGGCTAAAAATACATATATCAAATCGCACGATAAATCTTTTCCCCATTTCCCAAGCTCCTTCCGTAGCTCGTAGAATCTGAAATTCCGGCGAAGACAGTATTTTATCCGGGCCTCTCACCCCGATCTCTCAACGATCGAGCATTCAGAAAAATAATTCGATCGCCTCGATTTCCTCGCCGGGGGGTAGCAGGTGCGTTCCGCTCGGCATCCGTCATTTCGCGAGTCGTCGTGTTTCGACTCGGGTCGTCGTCGTCGTCGTCGTCGGGATCTCGGTTTCCACCCCTCGATGGTCCCGAAGATTACATCCTCGACATGCATTTTCCCCTTCCTAAACCAAACCAATCCGTCCCGCCGCTTCGCGTCCGTCTCCCGACGAGTAGTTCTTTTCCACGGCGAAGGGTCGAAGGACGCCCCGACGTCGTCGTCGTCTTAACGGCGGCATCCTCTTTCCGTTTTCTCGCCAAGCGAACAGACTCCTCTCTCGTACCCGCGATATATCCAGCTTCATACGTGTCGCACTTGGAAATCGTGGTCCGGAGACCGCGGTCCAATAATTCGGATCTCGTATTTTGCCATTTTGCCGAAAGCACCTCGAGGCCCTTTTCCTCCCTTTCGCCCACCCTTCGTGTACGTTTGCCCGATCGTACGAATCCACCCCCGCGACGAGGCACCCCAAAACAACCGCCTCCGCGTACGTGATCGGAGTGAGGAAACGTGCTCTCGTTTGGCGAGGGATGAAGGAAACCGGTCCGCACGACGTAGTTTTGAGCCCGCACCGAGTTCGCACTTCGAACTCGACAAACAACGCGCGCGTACCGAAGCCGCAGCGGGGTATTTGAGCCGAAAAATCCGGGGAAAGGTCGATTTCGAAAATTTACGTAAACTTGTTAGTGGGCACGGGGTCGTTGAATATGTGGAGAAGAATTGAGGTGCCTAGAATACAAGGGGTATAAATGACTTTTATTTAGTCCTGAGAAAATTAAGTTCAATGTTCACAAATGCTGACAAATCACAATATAGTTTAACATTTTTTTTTTCAAGGATGGGTATACCATGTACAGGGTGGGCATTTCACTTGTTATGTCCTTTTATCACTAAATAGAATGCTAAATTCAGAGTTTCATGGCACAGATCTCAGTTCTTTTGAGAATGTCACTTATACCCCTTGTGTTCTAGGCACCTCATATAATATAAACAATTCCAATATTAAACGCACAATTTTAAGTAAAAAATTCCTAAACCACCAACCAACGTTTCAATTTTAATGCAATATATTGGTAATTGCGGCTACGAAACGAAAACTATCAAGTATTATGGGCCAAAGGGAGTATTTACTTATTGTTAGCGATAGTATTGTGTCATTGCTGTACAATAATTTGTACTTGCTCAAATTTGTTTCATTTCAAATCCTCTAAATCTGTACGTCGCCGATATTGTACGAGTAGAGAGCGACAAAAGATTTCACTTGTTATGTCCTTTTATCACTAAATAGAATGCTAAATTCAGAGTTTCATGGCACAGATCTCAGTTCTTTTGAGAATGTCACTTATACCCCTTGTGTTCTACGCACCTCAATTGTAGGCACTATATTTTGTTAAACTTAATCGAGAGACGAGAGATTTTGAAAATTTACGTACACTAGTTAGTGGGCACGGGGTTGTTGAATATGTGGAGAAGAATTGTAGATACTATATTTTGTTGTTTTATTCGGCTGTACTTATGTATATTCCTGGATTAGGAAACTTAATCGAGAGACGAGAGATTTCGAAAATTTACGTAAACTAGTTAGTGGGCACGGGGTCGTTGAATATGTGGAGAAGAATTGTAGATACTATATTTTCTTGTTTTATTCGGCTGTACTTATGTATATTCGTGGATTAGTAAACTTAATCGAAAAACGAAAGATTTGACTATCATGCTATGGATCATGGATTTATAATACTAGCAATTTGTATGTATTTTGAAGAAGGTAACTTCTTGTATTGTGGATATGATTTAAGAAAGTATGTGATACATTTCTATATGAGGTGTCTAGAATACAAGGGGTATACGTGACTTTTATTTAGTCCTGAGAAAATTAAGTTCAATGTTCAGAAATGCTCAAAAATCACAATATCGTACAACATTTTTTTTTAAAAGATGGGTATACCGTGTACAGGGTGGGCATTTCATTTGTTAGATCCTTTTACCACTAAATAGAATGCTAAATTTAGAGTCTCATGGTACAGATCTCAGTTCTTTTGAGAATACCACTTATACCCCTTGTGTTCTAGGCACCTCATATATTTTTTATATTATTATCATATTTATTTAGGTATGTAGTTATTAAGTTTTATAGATGATTAATAGTTCAGTAATTCTTTTACCATTATAAGATTTTATGAACGATGCTGTTATAGTTTTGAATTTGTCTGAATGTTCAATTAGGTTCTATTACATTCAGTAAAGATTTGTGATTAAAAGTTAACAACATTTGGTTAGTATTATGCGTTTCGCTTATGTCATTCGATATTTTCGTAAATAAAAATTAATCGTAAGAATTGAAAATTATTCTTAAAGTATACATTTAGACACTACAAAGTTCCTTAATCCACAAATTTTCCATAAAATAATAATTCACATAATTTCCAAATAATATATACAGGTTGTCAACAATCTGACGAAAAAAAGGTTTCAAACAGTAGAGAATTAGTATCTACACGTCTACAAACAACGCTAAAAAAATTATTTTGCAAAAAATGAAGATGAGTTTGATCTTTTAAGTACAAAAATATATTTTTGCTTACATAATAATATAGTTTTCATTAAGATATTATAACCTCTGGTCCGTAAATAACGCTAAACAAGATTTTCCTGCGTTTCCGGTCAAATACCCCACTTTACGTCAACGACTACCTTTTTTTCCGAGTTCCCTCAGCATCGCGATGCCTCGCTTCATCCCGATATTCGCAAAAATTCACTAATCACTAACCCTTTTCTCTATTCGAACTCTCGCACGGATTATCACGAATAATTCCTAAATCCCTAGTTTCTAGGTATTAGACTCTAGGGCCTAGAAACACCGGACACCTAAAAAAACTAATTTTTCACACACGAATCACATTTCCGCGAAAGTCCATCGACTTATAAATCACAAGGACATTGTATACCTGTTTCGTCCGATTCCCGCGAATTCAAATTCGCCAAGTAATACACGTTTCTTATCTCCCCGGCGTCGTGGTAGATTTCACCGAACAACTTCATCGAAGTTTGCGTTTCAGCCGTTTCTCGTTTTTCCCTCCTCCGTAAAACGAAAGCAGCCACGTTTTTCAGATCGACCGGCTAGAGAGGGTGTTCGAGAATGCACGGGACGCCTTAGGGTGATTCTTGGCGGGCATGTTACATTGTTTCCGGTTCTGTCGCGTAAGATTCAGGGGATCGGACGTGATCCGTGAAACTCAAACTGGAAATGAATGCAGGCACGTTGAGTGGGCAAAAAGGGGGAGTCTGCTAGTCGCAAAAGGGTCGGTGCGTCCGAACGAATCAGGATTGCGAAAATAATGTACCTATAAAAAATAGAAGCAAAAAAAAAACAACGAAAAGGAGACGCTCGTACGACAGAGGGGAAAGAAACGTGGACAATTTTCTTCCGGCACAAGGAAGAAATTACATAGAATATTTCTTCGTATCCGGGAAACATACGAAAAGGTACACACAAAAGAAACAGATTTAAATCTCATCACGTTTATGACCTTCTATTCCGTCCGTGCGACCGTTTCTTTTTTTTTCTTCTTCTTCTCCGATCGAGCGTTTCTTTCTCCGTACGGTTAAGTTCCGCCGGGCGCGGGTACACATCGATCAAATCGGACATAAATTATTCAGGTTTCAGGTCACGCGTGCACGTTTAACGGAAATGGAATCCATTTCGCTGTCCTTCTTCGTGGTATTTTCGAGACCGAGAGCCGCGGAGGAACGACAGCTGCCGGGACAGCCCTTTCGCATTTGTCTTAATTTCTCGGAATGCCGGTGGAAGAGCGGCTGATTTCCTCGAATTACGGGCCCGATGAATTAGCTCCCGGAGATTACCGCCTCCTAGTTAGAACAATCTTCCTGGCAGGAGCGGAGTCAGGCATAATGACAACGTCGTCGTTCGAAGGGGATGGCGATCCTCGACCCTCCGACCCTGCGAGACTCGTATCGAAAGAGACTTTCTCGCCGAGAATTAATGATTGTTTTGGATTAGTTCTGTAATCGCGTCGTGAGATTTGAAAAGTGACGCCGTCACGGGATCACGTTCGTTGCCGGCGTCCATTTATTTCTCGTTCTGGTCTCGATGCCGGATCCTTGTAGGCGGGCGAAATCGTTTCGCACTTTCGTTCGACGAGGAAAAGCGAAATGAGAATCGCGTTCGCATTCGTCGCACGATTCTTTCTGCTGTTTTATTGGGAGAAATATAGATATACGTATATGTAATACGTATATGTGAAGGCCACTTTGATTCGGATGTGATTTTTTTTTACATATTTTATGAGATTCGTACGGTACTGTGTGTCTTTATCGGTGTTGGTTTGAAAAAGTTTGCGAACGGGAAATAAAAATCGTAGGAAATTATGGAAGATTTTATTATACTGATTTAACAAGGGGTTTCCGAAAAATTTATAAGAATTTCACTTTAATGTATCTACCGGTATAATTTATATTTATTGTTAATTCCAATTATGTGTGATAAAGGACATATTTTTTACATATTTTATGAGATTCGTACGGTTCTGTGTGCTTTTATCGATGTTAGTTTAAAAAAGTTTGCGAACGAGGAATAAAAATTTTAGGAAATTATTGAAGATTTTATTATACTGATGTAACAAGGTGTTTTCGGAAAGTTAGAAGAATTTCGCTTTAATGTATCTACGAGTATAATTTATATTTATTGTTAATTCCAATTATGTGTGATAAAGGACATATTTTTTACATATTTTATGAGATTCGTACGGTTCTGTGTGCTTTTATCGGTGTTGGTTTGAAAAAGTTTGCGAACGAGGAAAAAAAATCGTAGGAAATTATTGAAGATTTTATTATACTGATTTAACAAGGGGTTTCCGAAAAATTTATAAGAATTTCGCTTTAATGTATCTACGAGTATAATTTATATTTATTGTTAATTCCAATTATGTGTGATAAAGGAGTACAAACAGGCTGCAATATAATTAACTTATCTACTACGTGTTCCGCATTTCATTGTATTAAAAGGATGCTGACCAATGCGCGCCTGCAATTTGTTTACGATTAATTATTCTTTAAAATACCTTCAAGTTTTGATGCGTTTAAACTTCATTACCGATATTCGTTTACCGGTAATATCGAAATGCATTTTAATCGTATATGCCGGCGTAATTAATGAACAGCCCTCGCCCATATTATTAATTAATACTATATTCATAATAAACGAACAACGTCATTACATAATTAGTTTTACTTTCAAATTGTCCGTCCTAATTCTACCCTAATAAAGAAACTATTACAAAAATATCCATATTAATAGAAACAAATCGCTGCATTCGAAATCGCAACACTCCCTGGAAATTCAATTTACCCGTAAACAAGAAAAGAATCATTATAATCGTAAAAGTTGAAACATTTGTATATCCCTCTATGGGCCGAATTTTCGTTTTAAATCCAAAAAGATTGGGAGAACGAAAAATCAGCAATTATAAATCTATGTATGCAAATGAAAAAAAATATTCCGTTTAAACAATTTTATTGCAACATATTCACTATATGACTTTCAGGTAACGACGGCCTATAAACATAAAAAAAATAGTAACAAATTGAAAATTGAATTGCAAACAAGTAGGTTTCGTTTATTTTTACTGCAGGACAGTTTGCACTGCATTTACTTTGTTATTTCAGGTTGATGAGTCTGGCAACGGTCATAAATATTGATATTGGTTGCCTTGCTAACGTTCTAGAATTAAGATTTATGCGAAATCTCATGAAAAAAGCAATAATTATTTGGTAAAATGTTGCTAAATTGAAATGTGACCTGAAAGTTACAGGGGCCCATAGAGGGATACGTATAATAACAGAAAATAAATACCAAAAGCGTCTCTTACCGGCCAAATGTTTGCGGCCGAAATGAATATTTATCGAACGCACGGTTTAACAAACAATCGTAAAACTACGGGAATCAATACCGCGTGCATTAACCCGCGTAAAATAGATCTGCCAACCGGGCGGAATGTTACAACGTGCAAAAATATTTATTCATCGTGTGTGTCCGAAATTCTACGGCGGCCTAAGATATGGGTTTGGAAATTTATCGCGCGCTCCCAGCGTCTACGGTAAAATATGGACAATTTATTTGGCTCTCGTCTCACCTTTGGACATAAATTTATACTTAACCTGGAATTTAGATCGCGTGCATCCTCCGCATAGTGGAGATCCCACCTTCCCTCTTCTCTCTCAGCCTCCCCACGATATATCTAACGCCTAAGACAAAATCTAGACGTGGCAATCTCCTCTACGTTTTTTTTTTTTTTTTGCGGACTGTTTCACGGGCGGTATCGACTGTTCGATATTGCCCCGACGACTTTCTTCCGACGTGTCCCGCTACAACTTCGTGATTCACGATTCCTCTGGCTTGATTCCGTCGAGATTAACGTTCGAGCACCGGTGCCCGTTCGTTTCACGGTATCAACGGATCGCGACGCTAAACGTTTCGGCTTGTCGGTAATTTGTAGGTTGCTTTGCCACGGTGATTTTATTGTTATTGACTGGTCCGTGTTAAGGGGGGAGTTAGGGTTTCATGGTAAAAAGTAACACTTTCTTTGAGATTTTTTTTTTCGGACGTATGAATAAAGCAAATTTATTCGGACCTTTTGCATATTGTACAGGGTGTAACAAAAATTCTGGGACACTTTTGGTTTATGGATAGAACGCATAAAAATAAGAAAAAAAGTCTTATAAGTTGTGGGCGCAGCCCACCCCCTATCGAGCTACAACCCCTTTTGTAAAAAATTTTTAAAAAATCATATCTATTTAACAGCAATAATAATCATGCTATTTAACAGCAATAACAGCACTTGTGCCAAAATGTAATTATAAACAATATTATTACATCACACATAGAAATAAATCTATTGTATCGAATTTCCATTGTCTAATTTATTTATTCGTCATTTCGAGAAATGTCGTAAATGAAATAAAGACCTACCGCGAATATGTCAGTAGTAAACATTTTCTATCTGCTCCGAAATAAAATTTTTATTCCGCCGAAAAATCGGATAAAACTTATTTCCACTCCGAATAAAATATCGGTCGGTTTATTGTCAAGATAGTATAACAGCGGGATTTTATTTCTATTTACATTGAAAATTCGCCCGTACCGTTGATCGAGGAAAACTGAATACGAAAGCAAACTGTTCGTGTTTACTTTCTAATACATTGCGAAAATACCCTCCCCGGAGAATAATATGCTGCAATAGTTTGATCAGAATGCACTTTTAAATGTCATTCCGGCCAGCGTGCTTTACGAGATCGTGCCATCTGTTGACTCGGCGCCTCTGTGATAAAATAAATACGGTGTATTAAGTTTGTGAAATATGCGTGCCCATCAACCACGCTGCTTAGGGTGAATATTTTACGGATATACTTGAGAGGAGTTTCGCGACAGCGCTGCGTCACGCATTGTTATTTCAAATGACGATAAAAAATATATATATTTATATTCCCGTATACATACGTGACGTTATTACGCTACATTGTCTGGGATAATAAAACCGAATACAGAGAGAAATGAGAACGAGTGTCAAATATAACGTAACAGTCTTGCCCGTTGCTTTAATATTATATTAGCATATAACAGCTAAACGAACATTAACACTAGATTTACGGATGTTGATTATATACCTACTTTTACTGAAGTGTACTTTACTAATATACTAATATAATTTACTAAGTGTAAATTAACATTTACATATGTTTCATTAGTTAACTAAAAACCAACGTATGTATTTCGAAAATAATATTAAAGTTTTATATATATTTTATGTATATATAAAATTTTATTTATATATATTTTATACATATATATAAGACTTTAATATTATTTTCGAAATACATACGTTGGTTTTTAGTAGTAAATATATAAACATATATAAACATTATATATATGTATAGTAATCAAATTTTGAATGAGTCAAATCGGCTCGGTCCGTAAATCTAGTGTTAAATATATGCGATAGCAGTATACAGTATTACAATATACAATATTATATTTATATTTCACATTTTTATTAGATAGATATACTTGTGATGTTTCAACTACCATAATACTGAAATAAATACTTATGTGGTAAAAACGGAAGACCATGGACGATTTATCATTCAAGAAGAATAATCGGGCGTGGATTGTCGAAGGTGAAATACGAAACAGTTTGAGAAAAAGCGGCGCTTGTTGTATTAATATGCGTTGTGCGAAGTGTATCAAGGGAGTTTTATCCGGTTGCTGTTCAGTTTATGGTATACAATCTCTTGGAAAAACTTCTCTCTGCCGGCGTTTTATTAAGTATTCCACGTAGTGTACCGGCCGCGTGTCAGTCGTTTGAACAGTCAGGGGTGAAAAGTTACACCGCGGGATTACACTGGAAAAACCCTCGGGTCTGATGCTATCAGGCGCAGATAAAATATATCATTTAACGCGTGTAACCTTCTGCGCGGACAACACGTGGGAAATATTCGATTTCTGATTGTTCGCCGAACAAGTTATTAGATCGACGCATAATTTCTGCCGTTTCGGGTGAAATTTCACCTACTAGAATTTTGGAAACACGTTTATATGATCAATGGTAAATAATAAAAATAGAATAATAAATAGTAAACCGAGAATTAAAAAGTATACTAAAGTACTGCGGAAGTTTTGTTAAAGAATAGTTTAAAGAGGATTACGAAAGATTGAAAATATTTAAATATAAGAAATACGACAGGAATTTATGCAACATTCTAATATTCCCCGGAATAATAAAATTACAATATAAAAATGGAACCCCGAGAGGGAATATCAAGGAAATAGGAAAATATCAAAATAGGGAATATCAAGAAAAGGGATTTTTAATGCTTTTACGAAAAGTAAATGTAACTCCAATAATTGAAGTAAAAGCTTGACAAAAAATGCATGGTTTTAATAAATAGAAAGCAGGAAAGCGGACAAATAACAACACAGATGCACGGAATTGCTTATCGAATTAAATTGTTGTTCTTCGCTTTACACCAGATGGACGCTCGCGAGATTTTTTATATAAATTGAAAACCGTATATCTATGAAAGAAACTCAACCATTGTTATAAAATAATTTTCATTAAAACCTGAAAATCATTTTTAACTATAACATGATTATATTACCAATAATTAATGAAAAACATGTCCCACATATTGATTACAACGAAGAAAAAAAAACAGCAAATAAATATGATATCGCAATGTTTTATTCTAATATTATGAAACTCTGCTCGTTTTCCATATTACAATATGTATGAAATATGTCCGAAATTCCGGTAAAAATATTTAAACAATGTATTATACAACATTACGTCATATCCCATCGTTGTTATTTCAATACAAATTTCCAATTACGAACGGCATCCACGATTCAGGCATATTTCTAACAGAACAGGATGGAAATGATCCCATTTCTTGGCGGGGCAATGATACGTGTAAATTAGCGGGAAAATACCGTTCGGAGGTGTAACGCACCGTCGCTAAGTACCATTGCATTAGCGAGGATGTACTACAGTGCGCCATGTAGGATTGTTATCGTTTTAACAGGGTGGCCAACAGTGCCGGTAAATCTTTCGCCGTGGCAAGTAGTGGACACGTTTATTTGTCAAACCACGTGACGTCACCGGGATCGTTCCTCTGAACAGACAGGACGAACTATCCGATAACTACCGGGTATTTGTCAAGGTATCGGAATCCCGATGCTGGAACGAGTGTGTTGTCCGATCGCTAACGCAAAACCAAGCCCATAAAGAAAGCTAATATCTGAAACAATATTTTGTGATTGGCAAGGATCCAGTAACGTCCCACTGCAGTAGCGGAATCGAAGCTATTCAACCTTTTTCCAGTTCCATATACCGTAACGGTTACACGAGAGAACTATCTCGTCAGGTTCCCCTCTACCGAAATTCATTTCGAAGACAATACTGCTCGCAGTATTTCACTATTGATCAAGATTTTTATACGTAATACCGCGATGTCACTGGGAAACTTATTACTTCCTTTTTTTCCATCCCCCCCAGGAATATTTTTATTTCATCCCCCTTTCGCAAGGATGGTGTTCATCATGAGATCCCAGTATGTAAGCCGATGATCAATATCCATAATCTCCGAATTCACACCTGTATTCGTTCCGTTCCCCCCACGTATCGGTAGTACTGGTGGTATTAAAGCGTAGAAACGGGAAAATTCGGTGTTTCCAGCTATTACGTTAACGGCCCCGGTGCTGTACTAATGGGTACACACTGCCGTCGTGTCAGGGTAATAACAACTCTTTCGCGGCTGCTGCTTTTTTTTTTTTTTTTTGCTTTTTTGTTTTCCCCCGGCATGGAAATCGCCGGCTCGATATCACGTCGATGTATTTTTGCGCGATGCCGAGTGTGTTGCTCCCCGCTGCGTAATCGTCGGCTGATTCCCAATCTCAATAAAGCCAGTAATAGACCAGTTACAACCTAACAGGCTCCCACACCATCGACCGACTTCCCACGTCGGTGCTCTTTGTCCCTCGAAATATTTGGCAGACACAGCTTAACCTGGGGGGACCGATGTACACCGCCGTCCACAAGTTACGGGACACGTACAGATTCGACTGTTCGTGTGGAATGATGATTTTTTTTGTTGTTTTTTTTTTCGTTTTTTAAGGTAGAATCGCCGCCCGTGCGTTATACGAATAGAACGGCGAATTCTTTTATGTGTATTGTTCGCGAATATTATTCAATATTTGGAATTTTCAAGCGTTCGAAGGCGGAATTTGTACGGATTTTTGGGTGCCGAACGTTTTAGCACACAATTTTAACGCGTCGGAGTTTTCGGGCGACAGATGTGTGGAGGGGTGAGAATTTTTACGCCCCCGATACTTTGCGAACGTTGAAAATTGCGGAGTGAAGAATACATAGTTTTGCAGAATGGGAGATTTAAGGCGGTGATAGTTGAGCAGCGCAGAATTTGTACGTGGAAAATTTGTTAAGGCAGGGAGATTCTATTTGGATAATTATTCGAACGATGAGAAATTTCTGAGCACCAGATTTTGCGCTGCGTAGAAATCTTTGGACACTAGTCATTTTAACGCACCGAAAATTCCAACCACCAAAAATTGCTAAACGTGGAATTTTTAATGCGTGCAAATTTTCAGCACTAGAAAATACAAGCTGCGGAGTTTTAATGCACTGAAATATCCCTGCGTAAGATTTTGCCTATCGCAGAAATTTCTCAACGTAAGAAATATCAAGGCACAAAAATTGTCGTAAAGCCGAAATTTTAACCCCTAAAAATTGCTAAGCGTGGAATTTTTAATGCGTGCAAATTTTCAGCACTCGAAAATACAAGCCATGGAATTTTAACGCACTGAGTTATCCCTGCGTAAGATTTTGCCTATCACAGAAATTTCTCGACGTAAGAAATATCAAGGCACAAAAAATTCTCTAAAGGCCAAAATTTTAATTCCTAAAAATTGCTAAGCGTAGAATTTTCAACGCGTGCAAATTTCCAGCGCAGGAAAATCGAAGCCGCGAGTTTTTAATTCACTGAAATACCCGTGCGTAAGATTTTGCCTGTCGCATAAATTTCTCAGTGCGAGAAATGTCGAGACGCAGAAATTCTCGGAAAGTCGAAATTTTAATCTGTAAAAATTACTGAGCGCTGAATTTTTAAAGCGTACAAATTTCCAGCGTAGGAAAATCGAAGCCGCGAAATTTCAATGCACTGAAATACCCGTGCGTAAAATTTTGCTTGTCGCAGAAATTTCTCAACGCGAAAAGTGTAGAGACGCAAAATTTCTCTAAAGGCCTAAATTTTAATTCCTAAAAATTGCTGAGTGTGGAATTTTTAATGCGTACAAATTTCCAGCGCAGGAAAATCGAAGCCGCGTAATTTCAATGCACTGAAATATCCGTGCGTAAAATTTTGCGTGTCGCAGAAATTTCTCAGTGCGAAAAGTGTCGGGAGACCGAAAATTCTGCGAACTTAAATTCAATGAATACCATAAACAGCAGTTTCCCTCGACGCGTAATTTTCCTCGCGAACATTTACGTCGTTCCTGATCGAAATTTGCAAATGTTCCATTACTTATGGACGGACGTGTACATGTGTGTGTGGTGGTGGGCCGAAGCCCGCGCGTTCAGGCGTGAAAGCTCCGCCGAAAAATGCGACGCGCTACCGTGAATTTGTAAAACGGTCTCGTGGAGTCCGCGAGAAATGTGAAAACTGCACTGCGGAGGTGCTTTTTATTCGGAAATTATCGGTCTTTTCGTCTTGACGTCGAACGAGGACGTGAGCGGTTTTGTTTCCCGAGATTTGCTCCGGTGGCACGTGAATTGCGGTTCGGCGATGGTCCAGCTTTATTTTCCGTCGAAATCTTTTTCCCACTCGCTGCATTCCCAGCCGAGTGTACACGGCCAAATTCGTAGAATATCATTAAAAGTGCCACGAATATTTAGTAAACACCAGACCCCTTGATAAAAAATATTCAATCGAAACGACGAAATTTAAAATTAAATTTCTAAGCACTGAATTTTTAACACATGCAAATTTCCAGCGCCAGAAAATCCAAGCCGCGGAATTTTAACCCACTGAAATAGCTGTGCGTAAGATTTGGCCTGTTGTACAAATTTCTCAATATAACCCCTAAAAATATTAACCCCTAAAAATTGCTGAGCGTGGAAATTTTAACATATGCAAATTTCCTGCGTCAGAAAATTCAAGCCGCGGGATTTTAACACAGTAAACTATCTGAGCGTAAGATTTTGCGTGTCACAGAAATTTTTCAACGTGAGAAATGTCAAGACGCAAAAATTCTCTAAATGCCGAAATTTTAATTCCTTAAAATTGCTGCGTGTGGAATTTTTAATGCGTACAAATTTCCAGCGCAGGAAAATCGAAGCCGCGAGTTTTTAACGCACTGAAATATCCCTGCTTAAGATTTTGCCTATCGCACAAATTTCTCAACGTGGGAAATATCGAGACACAAAGATTCCCGGAAAGCCGAAATTTTAACCCCTAAAAATTGCTGAGCATGGAATTTTTAACGCGTGTACAGTTCTAGCGCCAGAAAATACAAGCCGCGGAATTTTAACGCGCTGAAATATCCCTGCGTAAGATTTTGCCTATCGCAGAAATTTTTCAGCGCGAAAAGTGTCGAGACGCAAAAATTTTCGGAGGCCGAAATTTTAGCCCCTAAAAAAATTGCTGAGCTTGGAATTTACAATACATGCCCAGTGCCAGAAAATCCAAGCTTGTGGAATTTTAACGCACTGAAATACCCGTGCGTAAGATTTGGCCAGTCGCAGAAATTTCTCAACGTGGGAAACGTCGAGACGCATTTTATTTAATTTAAAATTGAATTTCGTTTAATTTTAAATTATAAGTTATTTTTAAATTTAATTTTAAATTTCGTACGTGCCACTTGATAACAATTGTTTAAACTGATTATTCCACTTCAGGTGACTTATTGCGGAGAACAGTAAGAGTAATGTAATTCAACACAGTGGGACCGAGATTATGATAATTGTTAAAGGTTGTCGTAAAATATTTCGCGGAATAATTATGTAGATAGGCGGTGCAAATCACGAGCAAAGTCGGGGACCCTGTTGTTCGGGAACAAGACGTTAGTTTGGTGTCTTGTCGTGTGGTTGACGTTTAATTCAAAATCCTGTGTGTCTTCTGCCTCTGGTCTCGACTTAAGCTTATTCACACCGTTTTACCATGAACCCATAAATCTTAGAAAACTTAGGGGTGGTGTAGGGCGAAATAGGGCTCGGTGGCGAGCTAACCACTGCCAATTAGCATCGCTGACAACTTTCAATGCCACGAATCATTGAACGTGCCCGCAAACTGAACTTTGTCATTGCGAATAAACACGTCACAGGGTGTTACACTTTGTGTCACCATGGACGAGGGACGAATACGTTTGTTAACGACAAGAACGTAATTATACGTTCAATTTTTAATAGTGTCATACTGTGCTCCGATATATTGAAACACGTAAACAAATTAGATTGCATACATTTTATCCTAGACCTACCAAAGATTTAATTACTTAATTATAATTTGAGAAATATATTTTTCGCTTAAAATCTATTTTCATCTAAACAAATAATCTAAATACATTAGATTGCAGAAACTAATTTCTTTCTATTTTCGTTAATTCGAGGCAGTGAATACAATTGCTTTACTTACAAGAATTTTATAAAAAACTGTAATTATTTTTTCAATGTTTAGAACCTTCTATAAAGCATTCTGTTATCAGCGACAAGAGATTGTCAGAAGTTTATTAAAAATTTGTGCTCCGATACATTGAAACACGTAAACAAATTAGATTGCATAGATTTGATCCTAGACCTACCAAAGTTCGTCAAATAACAGTTGTTAAATTATTGATTCTTACCTTTAATTATAATTTGAAAAATATATTTTTCGCTTAAAATTTATTTTCATCTAAACAAAGAATCTAAACACATTAAATTGCAGAAACTAACTAATTTCTTTCTATTGTCGTTAATTCGAAGCAGTGAATACAATTGCTTTACTTACAAGAATTTTATAAAAAAGTTTAATTATTTTTTCAATGTCTAGAACCTTCTATAAAGCATTCTGTTATCACTGGTAAGAGATTGATAGAAATTTATTAAAAATCCTACATTCCTCGATTTTTTTTTAATTGAAACGCAAATAGGAAATTATTCCGAAGTACGTTGTGCGTTTAAAAAAAACACAACGCAGAGTTGTACACACATCGCAAAAGCAGATATTCAGAGTAACAGATCTCGACGTGGACACCCTACCTGTCGTAATGTACAGTATGGAGCCGAGTGGCAAATAGCTAGTACAAAACAGTGAGAGCTCCCTATGGGCTCATCCCCGTGAACGACCTGCTGCAAAAACATTAATCACGACCTACTTGTTATCCTGGTTTGTGTTATGGCTGTATCACACGCATGGTTAGCAAAAAATATTGGGATTCGCTGCATTTTTCAAACCTTCAATTCCTCTCTCCATTGTAATGTTTACCGAAATTCATTGGACACGTTTTAATGATTTATTCCCACGGTTTAATGTTTTCCGTCACTAATAAACAATATCGGACGTTGTAACATTTATACCCGGGATTCGTACAAATTTATTTCTACCGCGCGATAAAAACTATCGCGCATAGAAATTCCTTGATAAAACCATTAGCCGTTCTATCGTAATCAACGCGAGGGGGTGAATCTCATCGAAAATTTCACCCTCCCTCGCGTGTCTGTAAAATACCACGTGATGACTCTCATCTCGACCACCCGGGGGAAGCTTCCTTCGAAATTTCAGTCGACAAGATAAACCCAAGATGGAAGAATAATCGTTATTTCTTTCCGGGGTAAAAACAGCAACTTAATTTTCAGGTCTCAGGAGCGTCACGTGTAACGACGCCTTTTTTTTTCTCCCCCCCCTCCCCCCTCTTACTCTTTCCGGACGTCCCCTTCCGCGGTTTCTTTCCCGCGATCCCGAAAAGGGAAAATCGATCAGAGGCTAAATGTACCATGAAATTTGAGGAGATCCCATTTGCGCGGCTGCGGCGGCGACAAGCATCGACCGTCGAAAATCCTCGACGCTACTTCAACAAACCAACTGCTCGACCGGCCGTTGCTTCTCTCCGGGAAGGCAATATGCATGTAAAGAGCACTTGGTCCCGTTTTATGACTCAAAGGACCCTTTCGACACGGACGATGGCAATCCGTCTGATGGAAAGGATATTCGGGCCTACGCCGTATCGGGAAAACTTTCCCCCCCGGAAAGGTAACTTCGTAATTATTTGCCAGCCCGTGCTGCCACGTTGAACAATCTTTAAGTCGTTTCGGAAAAGCCGCCGAAGCTTTGTTAAGCGGTTTAAACAATTTGCGCTCATCATTCGGGAGGACCTTAACGAAGAATTTCAGTGTCCATTAACGGTTTTTGATTATCAGCTTTCGTAAATGTGGCCTCTTTGCCGAGTTAATATTAACGTTAGTCACCGGCTGAAAGTCTCCCGTGTTGGTTCGGGTTCTCGTTTATAGTGCAAAGGTGAAAGAAAACTGCGTACAAGGGCGGAGAATTCTAAATGGAGGGGAAAAGGAGATTGAAAAGTAAAAAATTTGTGTTTAAATATCGTGTAAGATATATTACATTTCAAAATTCTACTCATCTAGAATAGAATAAAAAATAAATTTCATTTATTTTAAATATAACAAAATTAAATTAAGAAAGACTAAATAAATGAATATTTGGAAATTTTGGGAATTTTGGGAAATCGCATGGTACAGCGCGTTATTATTAGAAGTTATATTTTTCGAAAATTCCTAAAGAGTATTTATGCAAAAATTTTATTCGAATCGGGCAAAGAGTTCGTTTATTTAGAGGGAACATACGGACGAATATTTAGTTTTATGAATACACACGATATTTCCAGTTTTTCCCGATAAATTAATGAAGAATGTTGTACAAGTGGAATTAAAAATAATATACCAAAAACATGGCTGTGTACGCTTTATTATAATATTGCGAGCTTTGAGACAGGGTTTACAATACTGAGGTAAGTACACGTGAAGTACTAGTGGAATGAATTAATTACTCCGTTGCTGATATATAGCAAAATTCTCGGGAAATTCGCCATGTAATTCCATACCATGTCTACTTGAAGTTTATATCAACGTACAAAAACGACAATTACTGACGAGAAGTTAGGTATTTTCGCTACTTATGATAATAATTATGAACCATATTTCAAACAGTAAATTATTAAATTAATCGCACAGAGAATTTCGCTCACCTTGATGCATTCTATAGAAAAAAAACTCAAATCAAAATTAAGCAGGTTTCACACTCGCAGGCGTCAATATACATGAATATAAAAAAAACTATAAAAATTATTGATTAATTACCAGATAACATCACAGCATTAAAAATTTCCGTTTATGATTCGATTTTACGTGATTTATTAATCTATGGAATATATTTCCAAGGGAAATGTACGCCAAATATTTATCGAACGCAGATAGAATAAAATACATATTAATTACGAATATCTCACGTTCATCTAACGATGAAATCTACAGAGATTCTACCTTAATTAAGTAGTCATTCAGAAATAACAAATTCGTTACTTTGCTCCCGCGGGAATGTTAATTTTACCAATTCACGTTTAAAACGAATCGTTGAACAACGATAAGAACGATATTTGTATGAAGTTCGACTTTCGATGAACACAAAGATGATCACGTTGCAGTTAACTTCGTACGAAGTACTAACGGAGGCCCCAAGGCAGTTTAATTGTGTACGTTTCCTGCCGATCTCGCGGGAATGGCCCGAGGCCTGGGGTTCGAGAGTGACCCTATAAATTCTCCTAATCTGATTTCGAGAATAGTGAAACCGGCTTCCCTTTCGAAATCGAACCAGAGGATAATAGATTTCCGTGATTTCCAGCAACCTTTTCCCGTGAAATATTGATAGCTACTGAGTATTGTTGAAACGGCTCGACGTGTTTCTAATGGAAAATAAACTTACACGTGTTTATGATATCTCGATAAAATTGAAAAAAAATGGAAAATAGCTATTTACACGTGAGTAAACGCAGAAAACGGTCGTTCTTATCGTTCGAGTAAAAGTTAACGTGGTTACTGCGAATGATATTTTCAATGTACAGAATTTCCCACTATTTTATAACGTGACACCAAACGATACTGGAACAGAAAGCTGGAAATTAGTTTTTTGGATAAAAAAAGCGCCGCTATAGAGGATCGGTTTTCACTAATGGAAATGTCACGGGATTATTACAACATTTATACGCCTCTGTGATAGGTACATTTGGAATAATAATTTTCATAAATACTTACAAAGTTTTAGGTATATAATTCTTTATGTTCAGAGATGCAATTAAGGTGTTAATTATTATACATATATGTATATGCACACGTATAGAGAAGAATATAATTTCACTCGTGAATGAACAACCGATCAAATATTATTCTTATTATCATCTAAAACAATTTTCCCAACTGCAATCTTATTAGCAAATTATTAGGAAATCGCTAATTACCGTTGACACATAAATTATTTCACCCGCAACTGTTTCGATGACTTCGACATGCCGCGAAGGAAACGGTTTTGTGCCGAGCAGATGTGCGTGACGAACGCGTCAAGAATCCAAGGAATGATTAATATCGTGGAAACCAAATCGCGGCGACTAATTTCTGGTTAGAAACGCGGAAACCGGCGTTGCTTTACGACGCCATAATACAAGTACAAGAAACTTTGGTGCCTTCGCAGATTTCCACCCTCGCAATCGAGTAAAACACGAGGTACCGGGCCACCCTCAACATTACGAGTTTCCATTGGTTCCTCCCTAGCCATTTCCTATCGGTCAAAACAATTTCGCAGTTTCTTAATGAACTTAATAAATCACAAGAGTTGAATATCGAATTCGATATCGTAAAGGAAACGCCATATTGCGACGATTACGTTCTTCAGTTTCACCATTTCCCACTGTATTCTAAGTTTTTAAGTAGAATTAAAATTTTATTCGATCGCAGATAAACATTTTACTCTGTTTTTATGTAGATTTGGAGAATTGAAAAAAAAATGTAGCTCAACGATGTATTTAAGAAAGAAAAGTAAACGAGTTTAAGATCGATTCATGTCCCGACCGAAAGACAATCTCACAATTCTTTTTTTTTACCATTTCACGAGGTTTTATTAACCCATTAATTTTTTCCAGATCATTTCAGCGGGGAATTATGGTACAAACATTAGTTGGTATCATAACGCCATTACGGTCTGGTAAAAAACATCTCAGGAAGAAAGGCTCTTCCTCGAGGGTGTTTTTCTTAATCAAAGAATACTGCTAATAAGGAAAATTGATGATTTAGGGGCTGAAGAAAAAATAATAAGAATAACTGGTAGCAGGAGCTACAATGAAATTAAGTCTTGGGAAACGGTTGAACCCTCTTCGTAGGTGCGAAATCTCGAAGGGTGGCCCTTTTTTTATTGCCGTACCTTCGCTCGACTGGCTTTCGTCGGTCTCGCTGTAGACAAAATGAAAAATGGCTTCTTATCGTCCTTGGGACCTGCACAACTTTTCTTTCGAGTGGTTATATAAATTACAAGCCCCCGATAGAAACTTAAGTAACGGCATTAGGGTCAGAGGAATCCGATATCCCCGGAGCAGCTCGAACGAAATTGCGTTATGCGATGTTCGAAAGTATAGGAACGTTACTAACACACCATTTAGGCTTTTTATTACTTGTAATTGTATTTTCAGATAACGATAAATATCCTCCGCTTATCTGCCATGAAGAAACTATGTAGGCAGACTGTATCACAGTATCTCTAAGATTTTTCTAAAATTAGGAAATTTATATCGAGTTTTAATTACTCGTAGTTTCTTATCACGAGTGTATTTTTTATTGAATTATTTAATAACGTTTGTCGTCTAATTATTTCCGCCCGTAAGACCTCCGAAATCGTAAAGACAATTTCCTATTTTCTTCGATAATTAATAATGAATGACAAACACAGGCGGAAGTCTGATCAGAAACTATTAGCCGCCCCAAAAACGGTCTGGCCCTCTGGGAAAGAAAGAAATTGGCATTGTGCAGGACCTCGAATAGGCGTATTCCGTTCTAAATTGGATCCTTCGAATCTTGTCCTCCGCTTTTATTTCGCTGTATTGTTCTTCCAATCTATCCGGCTAACCATTGGAAGGAACCGATTCGCAGTCCGCAAGGAGCAGACGCATCGAAGAGATAACGATTGAAAGCTTAATTCAATTACCTCTGAATTCGCTTTAATTAGTTCCGGCGCGGATGTAACGGGTTATAGAACGTCCTTTCGTTATAATTACGAATTGCTCGTGAATATGATTCGATTTCCCCTTTTATCAGTGCTGTCGCCATATATGTTGCCACTTCCAAGTATCTTAATTAGCGAATGTGTTTTTGATAATTACGTGATTCTACATGTTTATAACTAAAGATTGTATTTCTATCGTGATTTATAATTTTGATAAATGGGTATGATTTTTTTTATTAAGGATTAGTATTATTCGTGAGTCGATTGAGCCTCAGCTGGAATGTTCCGAAGAAAAGTATTTGAAAACTTATAGAAATGGCCCTGAAACGCCGTTAAAAGTTTCCTATTTCATCGAATTACAGTTTGAGCGATTTCATTTGAACCATCGCCGGGAAGGGCGACATTTCTCAAGCTTAAGGTGAGCAGCCCGTTATACGTATAAAAGTACTACATGGAGGCCTCAGCCCTATTGGAACAATTTATCCAGTGATTTCACCATGGAACTGATCGAATACGATTTATCTGAAAATTTTATTCCACAGAATTCCCCTGATATGGTATTTTCTAGAATGGTTGTATTGAATGAAATTATATATAGTATATTTTAATTCTAAATATAATTTATTATACTATAGTTATTAATATTACAATATTTGAATGACTGTGTTGTTTCACTGATAGTTCGTAAGTCTCCAAACTGTTATTATAAAAGGAACCACGAAACTATCTGCTCCATAATACTTGTACACACATACATACATACATTGTATATGTGAGGCTATATGTTCATCCCATCTATCATCCGATCAGATTACTTTGGAAGTTTTGAACTCCGCAGCGTCGATTTGGAGCTATGTTTTCTTATTGGGATAAGTTCTACACTACACGCAAGAAAACTGTAAATGTAGATAAATGTAATAGATGTAGCTGATTCATAGTTTCGTGTTACATATTTACTGCCCCATTTCATGGCAGTTCAGTTCAAATAGACAGTTATCTTATCACTGTTAGTTGTAACTCAAATTTCATGTAACATGTTGTTAGTGTATGTAGGTACGTGGTTGGCACTATTAGTACTAGTATCTGACTATAGGTTTCGTTCTAGACGAAGTGTTTCTCGCAAGTACCACGAATACCCACATTTTCGTATATATAGAACAACAAGTAACATGTGGGAGTGGGAAATGAGGAAAAACTTTTCAAGATGTACAGTGATTGTTCTTTATAACAGGAGACGTAATTCTGATCCTATTTTTGTCGTTTTTTACTCGTATAAAAAATTTAATCTTCTCAAAAAAGTTGTCTAGTTATGTAAAAAATTCTTACAAATTTACAGTACTTACGATGAAGTTCTAATGTTATTTTTATTCCTATGGGTTAATGTTTCAATAAAAACTATGTTTATGAATCAGAGTCTATGTGTTCCACTGTACAAAAAAGTATGGAAAATCATTCTCTTTGAAATGACGCAGACACGAGGATAAAAACTCATAGAGCTTTTCTTTCATTCGACCCAATGTTTGTTCATTCCTCTTTCAACGTGTTATCTTTTGGGAAGCTAATGAATTAAAACTAGTACGATTCAGTTGTATGATAACACTTTCATTTACAAATTATTATCTTATCGTGAAAGCGGAACATCTGACTTATGTTCAAATGTGAATGTAAAATGTAAAACCAACGGTCGTTGCAATGCATTCATTTATCCATTGTTCAACGAAGTCAATTAGTATCAGATAATAGTGTAAGGCAAACGTTATTTTGAATAACGAATAAAATTTTGAATAACGAATGACTTCGATTTATTCGTTATTCCAATAATAGATAAACTAATTTGTTTTTATTCGCGGTTATGAATAAATCAGAATAATTTGTTATGTTTTTTATTCTTAGAGCACTCATATTCAATAATAAAACACTGACATTTCGTAAAATTTTCTTTTCAGCTTAAAATGGGTGGAAAATAAAGTTTTATTCAAATAGCGCTATTAAGCAACATAATTGTCTCTGCAAAACGAGAAAAAGGTTCTATATATGTAAATGAATGTGAAATTAACACAATATTAAATGCTATTACGAATGTATGTAGGACAAATTATTATTTTACTAACAACTTAAAGAAGTATTTAACAAATATTTTTTGTCGAAAATGTAGGAAGTGTTAAAAAGTCAAGTACTTAATTCATTCCAAAAGAGCATCTAAACCTATTCTGTATACCTATCATAATTTTGTTTATATGTTATTACTTTGATATCTATAAAAAAAAGGATTTGTAAGTTATTTTTTTTTTAAATCTTTGATCGAGAATACAGACTATTCGTGATAATATTGACAATATAGTACAGTGATTCGTCAAAAGATGGCAACCACTCATGGGGCACGTTCGTCAATGAAGTTTTCTTTCTAACCTAGTAATTTACTGTGGTTGAATACGGAAAGATCGAGCGGGATCGACGGATCCCGTTAGTTTCCGCGTCTAATTCCAGTTCCGGATAGAAAATCAGAGATGTCCGCTGTACGTTGAACTTGGATAAACAACGTACAAGGTTAAAAAAATGGAAGTGACTCGTACGAGTGAGTAGACAGGAAAAATAAAAATTGTAGGAGTTATAAATTTCGTCGTCCTGATGATTGAGAGCGTAATTGTGTTTCTAGACAAAAAATGATTTCTTTTTCTCTTCATTATATCGTTTTTAACGACGACGTTCTCTACGTCTTAACACGCGTGTCACGACTTTCATGTCGAACTGTGGATTTCGTTAAACTCAACGAAGAAATAGGTTATGTTTGTTTCTTTTCCCTACATGGTCGTCACGAAGATTCTTCGTAAGACACATATTTTGACGCTTCTCACTTATTGGATGGATACCATGCGAGGCATTAAATGGAATATCTTGTTTAATAATCGGTGTACAATCACATAGATCGTTTTCTTCGATCAATTTCATAGATGTATTATATGTCAAACATTCGAAGCGTTATGGGCTTTTTCCTTAAGGACATGCAGAATTTTAGTGCTTGTTGAATAATACGTTCTGTATAATGATAATAAAGTTTAAGTGATGTTTCCAACTCGGATTGGCAGTGGTTTGCAGGTTGTTCTACGTATTGCCAATGAAAGAGGTTATCTTCTAACTAACATATAAGCAGGTGTTACGCCACATGATTAACGCAAAGCTGCCTTGTTTACACAAGCTGTTGCTTTTCTAACATACTGTCTTCTTACAAAAGTTTAAGCAAGATAAGACAGAAACTTAGGAGCAGAAGAACTTGAGTTCATGAGATAGGTTTGTGTCAATTGCGTGGCACAGTATTAGGAACTTTTATTAAAGTACATTTGAATGAGATTGTAATGCCACAAAAGATTAATTTGTTTGTACTAACATAATAAATATAATATGAGATGTTTGTACATTTTTAGAACAAAATTATTAAATCAACATGCACCATACATGTATTACAAAGGTTTTTAAGTTTAGGTTTGTGCTCTGAGATGTAAATGTAACATGTGCCAGTATTATACATATAATGAATATAGTTACAACATATATATACGCGAAGTATCGTTTTTATTGAAATTTTGATTGTTCACCACTGCAATACAAGAAGTATGATAAATATAAATTTGATTTTTATATTAATACTGGTTTATTCAATTTGTATCCTATCTACCATTCTCTTACGCATGGTGTGATGAAAGGAATAATTTTTTTGTAATAGATATGTATGTATTCAATAGATATTGGTTTTCAATTGGATAACATTTTATTAAATGTGCTACGTCTATCTAAGCTAATATTTATTTCCAGAATGAAATTGATCTTTCCAGGCAAACTTCAGCCTTTTGTCTAGCTTCCTAATTTCATTTTGGTTTGTTATAATATTCCTGAATTTATTTCTGAATTTCTGTACTGCACAATGTCTGTATTTAAATTCCTGCATTTATTTGCAATTTCAATGTTACTGCAGATTAATGTTGTTGCGTAAGTAGGACAAACATCAGCATTTCTCATTTCAAGCATACTCATAATAAAAAATATGTACATAATGTTCCTTTTATATTCTTTGGATTTTAAATAAAATGAGAATTGTTATGCTCTGTTTACATAGTGTTTTTTCAACTAATAAAGAAAATCCTCTATTGTATGATTATACTGAAATGTATACTTTAAAAAACAATCAGAATAAGATTCAGTTAGGACTCCCTTTTGTGGATTATTTGTGAAAAGAAATCATTGTGATTACAATTCACTAGAAGCTCAGAAAAATTCAGTATTGGCGCTGTATTATGCGCGTCGATGAGTCGACAAATAAATTCTCTGTATTACTCACCCACTAGAATTGTATTTTCTAAATTGTAAATTTTATGTCTAATTTTTAAATCGTACATAAATACAAAATCAACACGAAAGTTGCATGAGATTCGACTAATTTTTTTTTCATTCTCAACGATTTATAAATACAAAAAATAATTATAGTCTTATTTAATCGTTATGGGATGGTTGTGCCCCATTAAAACAGAGATCATATTATTATGTAGCAAAAACGAAAAGTAAGGAGAATTATGTAACGTGAAAATCTTTTGCATATTCAGCAAGTTGCGGTGAAAGTCGACCTGAAATACCGAAGTTGTACGTCGGTAAATCATATCATTCAGCTCGGCTTATTATCTTATGTATGAGATAGAAATAATGGAAATTGACAATACGAAAATTTGTATATAACTTTCGTATTTCCGCGATGCTTGTAATTATAATTTAATTACGTATCTGCACGATGTGAAAGCAATGGGCATCGGTAAAGCAGCAAACTAACCTTGCGATGATTACGAATTTTCCTCCTCTGGTGTCAATGGGCTTTTGTTTTAATTAGATTCGTTTAATTATGCACAACCTTATTCGTACCCTTTGTTGGATTAATATGAATGAGAAATCCGCGTAGTAATATAGTGTGCATTTCCTAAAATAATGTACACAAATAGTAATTATAATTTGTATTAAAATTAAACTATGAAAAGTATGAATTTATAACAATAAATCGCTGAATTAATAATTATGCTTCCAATTGAATAGGAATTTCTGTAAATCGTAATAAAATTTTTGTGAACGTCGCAATGATATTATTATGGATTTTCTGTTTTTCATAAGTTATAAACAGACCTTCCAAACAAATTTGGTATGCTTGTGTATTTCCCTCTAAAAGTCGAGATAGATTAAATTGAAATACAGAAATCGTAATTGATCATTAACATATTCGGCAGATCTATGAAAGTTTAACACAATATTTTATTAAACACTTACAAAATTGGGAAGTATTCATTTATTCGTTAATCATTGTTCACAGATTTTCAATCGGTCATAAAAGAGTTGGACGATGTGTTAGAAACAGCGACGTTCCTTGGGATAGATGGAGAATTTACAGGGCTGAATTCTGGGCCTGACGCCACTGCGTTTGACACACCGGCAGAATATTATGCAAAACTTAGGGCAGGATCTATGGACTTTCTACTTGTGCAATTTGGTCTTTCTGTTTTCACATACGACGCCAAAACGCAGAAGTACGTGTTTGTTGTAAATCGAACAGCTACACTATTATAATACACAATTTACAATACTGTACTCTTATCAATTTATACATTAAATAATGATAAGTAATTTTAAAACATTTTCTGCAGGTACAGCCAACGATCGTACAACTTCTACGTGTTTCCGCGGCCCTTAAATCGCGGAGCACCAGATTCCAGGTTTATGTGTCAAGCGTCTTCCATATCGTTCTTGGCTGATCAAGGATTCGATTTTAATAAACTGTTCAAGTTGGGTATTCCTTACCTGACTCAGAACGAAGAGGAGAAGCTAGTCAAACGACTCGAAGAAAAGCAAAAGGCAAGGGATGACGTGCCTGAATTAATATCGATTTCGGATGATGATAGACCGCAGATCGAAGATATTTGGTAAGAGGTTCAATCACATCTTTCATTTTGTTATGTTAAACAAATTGTAACTATTAAATATTTCAGTGCAAGAATAGACGAGTTTATTACTTCGGATGCGGAGGAAGTGACGATAGATAAATGTAACGCTTTCATTAGACGACTTGTACATCAAGAAGCACGGTTAAGGTGGCCTAACAAGTTACGAGTTATAAGTAAATCAGATTGCTCGGGCCACAGTCTTATAGTACAAAGATCAGGGAGCAAAGAGGAAGAGGAGCAGAAAGAGGCTGAGAGAAGAGAAAAAGAAAAGTTGGAAATCGACCAGGCCGTTGGCTTATCTATACTCTTGAGGAAAATTGCTGATTCTGTTAGTTTCTTTCAAATATCTCCGAATGAAATGGAACCGTTTGATAGGATTACAAAACTTTTTTCTTATTTCAGAGAAAGCTAATAGTTGGTCATAATATGCTGTTAGATCTTTGTCATATAATACATCAATTTTTCGGACCATTGCCGGAAAGTTATCGGGAGTTTAAATGTCTCTTAAACGGTTTATTTCCTAGGTAAGAATAGAAAACTTATATCCAGATTTTTATGAAGGATATAAATGGTACCATGAATTTTAATATTTTGCCTTTGTCAGAATTTTAGATACCAAAGTACTCAGTCAGTCGCAAAAATTTAAAGAAAATGTACCATCCTCCAATCTAAATGTATTACTGGAAAGGCTCAGTAAAGCACCATTTAGTATCCCGGAGGTGGAATCAGTCGATGGAAGAAGTTATTCTACGTTAGCTGAAAAATGTCACGAAGCGGGCTACGACGCATACATTACTGGAATATGTTTTATCGCACTATCGAATTATCTTGGTAAATACGTGAAAAATAAATGTTTTTTGCACAGTTTTAACATATCTTTGGTTCATATAAAATTTATATATTACTTTCCTTACAGGTTCCTTGCAAACACCAGAAATTTCAACTGTTCTTGCGGAGTCGCCTCTTCTTAACCCTTTCCTAAATAAGTAAGTTCTGTTATACTTTACGCGTTATTTCTATATATCGATTATTCTGTGTAACTTTGTTTTAGACTGGTCATCATGAGACTGAAAGATTTTCCCCATATAAATATAGTCGGAAAGGATCGTAAGTATATTTTATTGGAATTCACTTTCATTTTTTAACTATACTTACTGAAACATATACTTTACCGTTTTCTGTAGCGAATCCTAACCGGGACCATGTGTTTCACATTACATTCCCTAAAGACTGGAAACTTAGTGATATTTCGCAACTCTTTAGTCCATTCGGTAAGTATTTAGATACATTACATATGTTATTTTTATTTACAATCTTTTTGATGAGGAACGAGTATTTTAAATACAATATGCACGTGTTTATTATTACAGGAGGTGTATACGTTTCATGGTTATCCGATACGTCGGCGTACGTAGGACTAAATCGTCGCGAACAAGCTAGTTCCGTAATGAAAAGTCTAGGAAAAGGAAGTACATATAGGATACAAAAGTATGCTGAATATCAAGCATCTTTGGGCACAAACGTTGCTTCTATCGAGCGAAAAAGAAAATCGTCTTCGTCCGAGTAAGTAAACCATATCGTTTTAATATTTTTCTTTGAACATATCATCATTATAATTTTACAGCAAGAATTTTTTATTCTTCCTCTCGGGAGAAGAAATTGGACATTCACATTAATGATGAGTCAGTGCAATTATATTTTATTAGTATTCATTTGTATAATAACGTAAGCGAGTAGAATTATGAGTCGAATCTATTTTTCTTTTATAACACACTTTTTTTACTTGTTTACATGGAATTCGACTAGCAATAATTTCATTAAGATACAGACTAATGTGAGCGACATTCCTCTTTCCACAAACTTGTTATGCCGCATTAATAGGGTCATTATGCAAATACCTGTCATCGGTAATAATCGATTCGTATAAAATAACCCGTTTTGTTAGGTGCAAAACAGTTAACAAGTCGCTGCCACGAATCATCCTCGGCGGCGCCAATTTAATCGAATTCGAATCGCATCTTTCAAGATCATCCTTTCGCATATTTCCTTTTCCGCATATTTTTCTCTCATTTCCCCGATCGATTTACCGTTTCCTGCCCAGGCGTACGTTTTACTTAGTTCCCCGATGGCCGTAATTCTCGTCGATTAATTTCTATGCTTATCGAGAGCGCCCGCAGCGGAACCGTTCTCCCGATTATCTCGGCGCGGTACGGTGATACGACGAGAGCGGCAAATCGCGTGGTCCACCTATACCATAACTTATCTCCGACCGGAGTACGGTAGAGAAGAAGCGGCCGGTGGTGCTGCGGGATGCCGGGTTCACAGTATGAGCATTAAACGTGGGGAAGAGGCAGCAGGAATCGCCGTGAAAGAAGGAAGAGTAACGCGTTATCGGCGGGCGCGGAATAAGCCGTATGCGATAATAATTTCAAGCGGCGTACCGTAGAGGAAAAGAGCGCGGACGGCGAAGCAAGGAGGGGGGACGTCCCTTACCCTAGGCGGCTTCCTAGGATTTCCTGTACACGAGAGATTTGCATAGGGCCGTAGAGCTCGTTCTGAATTAATGCCCGCGACGCTTGTTACACGCGTGTCTTGCCTTCCCCTTTCCTTCTCTTCTTCTTCTTCTTCTTCTTCTTCTCCTTCTTCTTCTTCTTTCTCTGCTTTGGTTAGTCTTCTTTCTCACTCCTAGGGTTCTTTTGCTATTTCTTTTTTTTTTGTTTTCTCTTCCTGCAAAGCACCGACATCCACTAAGAGGGTCGCCGGTAAATCAGAGTTCCTCGCCGCTGTCGGTGCGACTTATCGAACGTGTTGATCACAAATTGATCCGGTGGATATCAATATATCCATCGATGCATATTGAAAAATGATTACTCAGCGCGCAGATTAATGCGGTTGCCAGCTGTCACGTGGTGATGGATTGATTTTTATTCGCTGTTCGCCTACCGTGGCACTCGCATCGTTCAGCTTTTATAGATACGTACTGTGATAGTGACACTTTTATAAGCGATGTTAGTTATCCATTAGACATTCTGCACACGATGAACGGAAGTGTCTTTTCTTTCTATTAATTGAACAGTCTATGTCGGAAAATATTTATTTTGATAAAATGAGAGTAAATATTAATTGTCTAAAATTATTCGATAACATCTACACATATTTTATGAATACTTACTTTGATTTTAGTATTATTAATCTGAGGTTTGGCAATAATAATGATTCTTTTATTATTATTATTATTCTGTTACTATTATTACGAATGTCTAATACATATAAAATTCCACTTTATCAACGACAAAATAGAAATATATTTTGATTCTATTCCTCGTAACACGATGAACCGCGAAGTTTCAATGATAATCAACTACATCTCCAAATTTTAAAAAATGAAGCGCATGGGATCATTATTGGTCCCAGCATTTCGATTAATAATTCATAGACCATTGCAGGTATATCGTGCAAATAGCGACAGATCTTTTTCGTCCACGTGACATTCATCTATCATTTCATTGCTTCCATAACAAATAATATTCTTCATAAAAGCATAGATCAGCGATTATAAAAGTGACACCGATAAAACGGTGATGCTCACCGTTATCTCTCGGATGATTTTCAATTTCTTGTTCGGACCACGTGGTCGCTCGAAACCTTCCATAGAACCGTACCGTGCAATATACGTATAGCCGCGCCCAATCGCGTTCATTACGGGTACAAACGAGCCGCATTGCCCACGTGCGAATAAAAGCAAAAGCGCGGCAGTATTAGGGTCTTGATTAGAATAATGCAACACGTCTCGAATAACGTGTTGTGCCGCTCGACGGGGACGCGTCCGCAATGCAAATGCGCGCGTATGAATCAGTTAGAACAGACACGTGCACGGCCACTGCGGGAGGATTCTCTAATCGCAACGACAAAATGTTTTATATCCCGCCGGATTAAAATTGTCGCCAATGCGCAGGAAGTGATATATCTAATCCACGGGTATTCGCTATCTGCCTGTTTGTTTCTCTCGCAAACGCTACCGTTGGTGTTTCATTTGTGTTTTTCTTATTCACTGTCTGATCTGTGGAAGATTAGAATTTCAACTTTAAGTGGTATGAGTGTGTTATAATACCGTACAATATTTATTGAACAATGAATATTGAGTTGCACTCTATTTAATATGTATAGGGATTTATCATAAATGATGAACCTTACTACTTATCATCCATAATAAAGCAATAATATTTTTATTGTAATAATTTCCAACGTTTCGGTCAATTTGTGACCCCTCCTCAGGGAAAAATTAACTATTATTTACCCTTTATAAAACGAAATAAATTATTATTCATTGAATGATAATTTATTTAATTTAATTTACAATGAATAATAATTTATTTTGTTTTGTAAAGGGTAAATAATAGTTCATTTTTCTCTGAGGAGGGTCACAAATTGACCGAAACGTTGGAAAGTATTACAATAAAAATATTATTGCTTTATTATGGATGACAAGTAAGTACTGAAATTTCTATTAATTCATATTAGTCTCTTTTCCTATATTGATCGTTTTCTAGCCAGTTAAGGATCATCATTTATGATTATATTCACGATCGTTAAAATTCATATTATTATATAGGGATTTATAACATACAACAAATTCAATGTCACTCTCAATAACGGTCGACTGTACTCGATACTGGCCTTATGTACACAATTTTTTCTGCTAGTTTCCCTCTGAGATTCATAGTACGCGTTTATTTTATTATCGCAATAATAACGTGTCTCTTAACAATTTTATAATTACATATTCGCTATATTTCACGAACGTTTATCCGTGCACCGTCGACAAAATACACGCCTATTAGAATCGCAAATATAGTGGCCAGTTGCAATGCATTATTGCACTATTTATTTTCCCCCTATAAATAACATCGCTAGACACAACGGCCATTTATAATGGTCAAACTCTACCGTAATGGCCATATAAATTACAATTTCAGTGGAACACATCCAGCGGTTATTTTTTCCTCGCGAGGATCTTAGCCCCTTTAAAACGGCTTTTAAATCATATCGATTCGAAAAGTTTTCCCCGCCGTGTCCGTTTACAAGTGGCCCGGAAAATTCTTCGCTTGGATTTTATCCGTACTTCTTTTCCCCCCTGCTTTATGATTCGTTCGAGTACATAATGAACACGGTGTAGCCGGACACACGCGTGTATTTCTTACGTGGCTCCGCGAGTGCGTGCCCACTATGTACCCCGCATGCCCCATAAGCATATATCACTCGCCGGTACCAATGCATCACTCCGCAAAACGTGCGCCAACACCATTGCGGATTGCTTCTGTGTCGCACGTGACTTTTATCTGGTGGCCGCGTTCGCGAGGCTGCTTTCCCGTGTGCACGAAGCTCCTTTCCACCGGACGGAGCTTTCGTGTCACGCGGAAACATCGCGCGAACAGTGATTTATCGCGAATGGCTCGCGTGCTGCGTCCGCCAGGGCTTCGTGTTGCAAAAGGGCTCCTTACCACTCGGACCTTTATTGATTTTTCGTATTTTCGTTCATTATTGCCTATTCGCTTCCTCTTCGCCGCGGTAGATGTACGGTAAGTTGGAACGAGGGTGATATAGAGTTTCGGAATTTCTTCTGTGGGTGTTTCCCTTGGATGCGGTGGGAATGTAGGCTGAGTTTACGTGATATGTAGTGTGTAATGAGTGGATTGGTAAATCGAAGGATGAGGATTAGTTTTGATTTGATTTTATCTGATTTTATTGAATTTCGTCCTAGGGGTAACACCTCTAAGGACAGAAGCTAGTGTAACATATATAAATGTAAAAATATACAAATATAAAAAATACAAAATGTTAAGTATAAACTAAAACTACAACTACAACTACAACTACAAAATATAATAATATATACAAAAATACAATTAGACAACTAAAATTTAAAAATAAAAATAAAAATGCAACAGGTGTAGGAAAACAACTAAAAGTAAAAATAAAAATAAGTGAAATGAGATGAAATGAAATGAAATGAGAGAGAATACAGTGAAAGAGTGAACAGCGAAATATACGGTGACGAAAACAGAGAAAATAGAGAATGAAAAAAAAGTTTTGGGAGTTTTCTCTGGTTGTCTGGTAACTTTTATTGAATTTCATTCAGAATATTAGTCGTGACGAAGGTTCTTCGGTTTTGAAATGGTTTGAAAGATTGATTAGTAAAGATTTACTATTTTGATCACTGGATCAGTAGTAGATACGTAAACTAGTAGCATAGATCAGTCTCCGAGTTCTGAACTCTGAAAAGATCACAAGTAGTCGAGTCAGTAAGTGCTAAACTTTCCGTACATATTCGATTTTATTGAAAAGATCGATAGATTATCATTTCATTTACGACCTAATGAATCAAACGTAAATCGCAATAAGCTTACGGTGGTAAGTGTAGCCATCGTAAGGATCGTGTTTATTTTTATTACGTCGATCGCATATCAAAGAAACCATTAGTCATGAAAGTATGAACATAGTTACCGCACTACGTCACGAACTCACGTCCGTGATCTATAAACGGTTAATTATGCATAGAAAGACGTACGATAAAAGTTCTGTGAAAAATTGACGGTCGTAACGGTGATTTTTATTGGTTTACCGACACTCTGGATTTTTTTTTTTGATGCAATGAAATCGATATTAATTACGTATCATATATTTCTGAGGTTGTCTAATAAATTTTGATATTTCCACTGTATAGTTCATTGCTGCCGCGCTGAAAAATTGTCTCGCATACGTGTATATTAATCGTTGTAAAACAGGTTACTGCGCTTGACCATTCGTGTAATTACCAGCTGCGATATAGCGAATGGCGGATCTAGACGATCAAGGCGATCGCCTCCCCTAGCGCCGGTAAATTGGAAAAAGATGAAGATTCGAGCGAGGTCGCGATAAATCTGGGTGGTTTATGAAAAACAAAAATAAATATATATAATAGCACTGTACATCGTCGGGAGTCGGCGCTCGGCGTATTTTAAAGTTCGTCGGTGAAAAGTGTTCTCTTATGCCTTTATTACGTGGATCTTGTTACATTAAAAAGGATCCTATTTCATTCGCGCTTAAGGAAGATTACCTAAAATATTCATTCGTTGTGATGTACCAAAAATGTTACTCCAATGATAGCGAAGATTTATTACAAAATTAAACATAACTTATTAGGGTTTTTGGCAGAAATGAGTAAATTCGCTGAATATGTTACTTTTTTGTTTTATTATTAATAATGTAATGTGTAGTGACAGAGCTTCAAAATGAGATTCACTTTCGTAATTACACAATTTGTTTGGATGTAAATGCTTATAGTTACGCTTTAAGTTTTATAGCGGTGGGATTTCTAAATTATGATTTTAATTTCCCGAGTATTAATTTTAATTTTCCGATTCCGTTCCGATATGAAAATCTGTATTGTGTTTTTTCTAAACTTCCTTAAGCTTTTTGATGCCTTAAATTGTCAAACTTTGTCCATCCCCTGCACGTTTGAAAATACTCATTAGCTCAATGAATCGATCAAACCGATTTCCATTTCCGAGAGACATTAAATACGTACATATCACAATTTTTTTCCAAATTCACTCAAATATTCCGATTAGCAAAATGTTATGCTCAACTTACCCAAAGTTTCATCCTCGTCTGTGCACTGTATACAAAATAATGACAAACCAAAAAGATCTACGAAAAATTTCGCTAGTCACCCTAAGTGTTATTAGAATTTCGACTCACAACTGTATAATTCCATTGAAATGTATTGATAGAGGAATGTAGAGGGACACGACGAGAGCCCGTGTAGTAATCATTGAACCGCTTCGCAGCCGAGAAAATAATTTGAGACCCGTTCGCATTGAATTCCTTGTTATTCAATGCCTTTGCGGAAGTTTACAGAGATACGAGATACATATCCTCTACACGAAGTTCAAGGTTTCGTACAAGATGCAATAAAACCAAGAATCGCTCGCTGCGTTTGTAGTTATAATGCAGTTACCATTCCGTGGAATGACGAGAGTTACGAGCGTAGTAATTGGTCGGCACGTGGGCGCCTCATTAATACCATGTTGCCGGCGAGCCTGACCCATGTATCTTATAGGGTTGCTGCCAGTACCGTGACAATACACACGAGTACGCAGCTGCTTCGAGAAAAAGCTCGAGAAAAGTTTGGAATATTAGGACATCTGCTGGCGAGCACAGATTTAATTCAATCCTATGTTAGAATTTTTCAATAGTAACTTTTTCATAGCTAAATATGCATAGTGCGATATTTTCTGGGGACACAGCGGTTTGCATTGGAATCACGTATTTAACACTATTTCTACCACGATTGTGTGTATACCTATTTCGACCAAAAGGTGTCTTTTGAAACTTTTTCGTTTGAATGCAAATATTTGCCAAAACTGTTGGGATTTTAAATTACCAGTTAAATGTAGATAATTTGACAACTATTGTATATAAAGTCAAGAAATTAATTGTGGAGAAATGATTCAACTTAACGAATGATTTTAAGTTAAAATTTGAAAGGTGTCTTTTGGCACCTCTTGGTAGAAATAGTGTTAATATAGTACTATGGTTCATATGTTATTCGTTTTATATAATATAAATTGCCTAATAATTCAAATAACATACTTTAGTAAATTCTAATTTTTAAATTTCTAATTTTTGAATTTCTAATTTCTAAATTTGTAATGTTTAAATTTCTAATTTTTAAATTTCTAATTCTTAAATTTCCAATTTTTAATTTTCTAATTTTTCGAATGGTGCAGTTACACTTTCATTTTTATTGAAATATCGAGTGTACTTACTAACCCAATTGCGTTTACATCCACACTAATTACAACCCCCAAATGATCTCAAATCTCTGTTTCTAAATACCCCCTTTAAAAAAACTAACATTACCACCATTCAATCAAATCAAACGATTCTTCAATCGCACCACTACACAATGCCAAAAAACCCAGTAAAACTAACAAAATCGAGGAATAGGGGTGCAACCTGAAATTTACATAACGTTGTCGAGTGGTTCGCTAGAAATTAGGATGCAAAAGTTTCACGCGAGCCGGGGAAACCCTTGTCGCCAGTGACTCGTCAGGTTCGTTTATTCAAGCGGTCGACGTCGGTGGCGTTTCGCCGAGGAGAAAGCATCGGGCGAAAATTCCCCGTTGACAGGGTATCTGGCATTCTTGTACTTGATCAGCTATACTTAACGACGATGTACACACGTGCATTCTGCATGCACGCACGTGATGCTGCATATTCATAAGTTGTGAGTACGGGCAGCAACATTTCCGCAGCAAGCTTCGACACGTGCACCGAATAAATTCTTCGTACTCTTACGAAGCTGGAGATAGTGTACGACTAGAGGCAATTGATCTCTTTTTTTTATCGCGGACTACACGTGGGCTTGTATTCGATTTCTTTCATTTTTTTTCTCTGTGTGTGTGTATGTGTGTTTTTTTATTTTTTTTAACGCGGAACGAACTTTGGTCAATATCTATGGTGCATTTGATTAATTCCCGTTATTGTATGTACCCGGCTAGACACATATACGGGATAGAAAAGGTCAACGGGTTCGTATGCATGTCCGCAAAATGTGTACGCAAATCACAAAAGATATATGCGACTTATCTGAGAAAGTATCTGTTTTCCAGCGAGATTTAAGATTATCGATGTCAAGAGTCTCGAATAGCTCGAACACCGTCGATCGTCGACGGCATATACATATATGTATGTATATTAGGGTGGATGAAAAAAATAGACACTTTTTTTTACTAGTTACACAGAAAAATTGGTTCATAGACACCTCTAGAAAATTCTCACCAAAGCTGAGCTCTTAATTTTAATGGGAAGGTCCTCCGCATTATAGTTTTATATATTTTACACAGTCCAATAGAAAAAATTCATATCTTGCTCATAACTTTATCATTCCGCAAAACTTTATATATAATTTTGTGGGAAATTAAACGCTCTACAAAAAAGTTCTCATATGCTTAGTCGATAAAATTAAGCGTTTAAGAGATATTCGTCGTCAAATTTTAATGATTACCAACGAATATCTCTTAAACGCTTAATCAGCTTTGGTGAGAGTTTTCTAGAGGTAAAAATTCCTGCAATAATAAAAATAAAAACTATAAAAATAAAAATAAAAATTATTACAAATATATGAATACTAGGTATGTCTTGAAAATTTAAAAATAACAAATTTCACTACGAACCAATTTTTCTATGAAGCTAATTTTTTTTACCCACCCTAGTATACATATATACGACACATATTCTATACATATACAGGGTGTAACATATCATCGGGGACCCTTTTTCAGGATCGATAGTACGCACCAAAAGGTGAAAAACGGACCAAGGAAGTTAGGTCCGAAAATTACCCCCTATCGAGATACAACCCCATTTGTAAAAAATTAAAAAAAAAATATATCTCCGAAATGGTAAGTCGGAGAGGAGCGGCTTAGATTGCAATATAACCAGAGAAGATCAAAGATAACAGAAAAAAATATAATTGCTGCGGTTATTGCTGTTAAATAGCATTTATTCTTGTTTAATCCAAACAACGTCGATTACCTATATCGTAGCAGGTTTGTAACAACTTGGGAAACATTAAGGGCATTCACTAAATCTTCCTTTGCGTAGATAGCGATATTTTTTTTCGTAAACTTAGGTCTCTTCCGGTTATATTGCAATCAAAATCGGTCCTCTACGACATACCATTTCGGAGATATTATTTTCTAAAAATTGTTTACAAATGGAGTTCTAACTCGTTAGGCAGTGATTTTCGGACCTAACTTCCTTGGTCCTTTTTTCACCTTTTGGTGCATACTATCGATCCTGAAAAAGGGTCCCCGATGATATGTTACACCCTGTATATCAATTAAACAGAAAAAATTGATCCGCGAGTAGAAAAATATCACCTTCGCGTCTACTTTCAGGAACGCAGCCGCGCAAAGGACGAAAGAGAGCTCGCCGCCGACGAACGGCGTAAAGACAACACGGAACGACGAGGGTTGGGAAATGGCCACAGGTAATAACCCCAAATTATCGTCAGAGTACATCCCTTTCCCCTTCTATCCCCGCGAACGATCGAGAACCACGATCCAAACCGAGTCGATCGACGAGCGTATCGAATCGTTCTACGATCGAACGAACGACACTGAGAAAGATTTAAATTTCCAATTAAAACACTCTCTCCACGTTTCCGCGAATTTTCCGCATAATAAAAAAAAAGACGAGGACACGGTGCCGAGGTACACGATACTGAACCGGAAACTGGAAACGAAATCCGTGGAGAAAAACGTGCTAGAGGTCGCCGGTGTCTCGCGTTCCCCGAGGATTTCTTATTCGAACGCGGTGAAAGTCGAGGGTAGGAATTATTATTCCGCGTTAGGGCTGCCGGAGGAAAATGATTTTCCAAAGGAGTCCACGAGCATCAGGGAACGCGAATCAGAGTTAAGGAAACGAAGTGGAAAACTTGCTGATCGGTCCGTCGAAACCGTCGACGTTGCTGACGAGTCCGATCAGGCGGGCGCGAACGTCGCGAAACAGAGACAGACGAACAACGGTTTCGGGAGACTGGTGAACAGCGACAGTTTTCGAAAGGCGGAAATGAAACAGAACAATTTCGACGCGCTCGTCAGCGAACGCTTTCAACAGAGAACGGAAAACCGACGGAACGAGAAGGGGAAACCGCTTATATTGTTTATGGGTATAATTTTCGTTTGGGTCTTTTTTAAAATGTTTTGAGACATGATTTACTTTGCAAATCTCTTTTTTTTAAGAAATTGAGCTCCGTGATGTGACGTGTACAGTTTCAGGATAGTTTATTCTTTTTCTGCGTACTTTCTGTACTTTGTCTGTTTAACTTGACATATATATACGCACATTCTCTCTTTGTCTCAAATACCCATTCAATTTCACGCATTGACTGGTATGCAAATATTGAGATTGTTTTATATTACACGATGATGCATCGTATCTATTAGGAGGTACGTTGTTTTATTTTTTAAAAGACAAGACGGTGTTGTTGGTGTTACAAGGAAATAATATACTATATGTATATTTAAGAATATTGTTGAGGCCGTGGGTTCAAGGAGCTTGCACGCATACATTTTGCTACGTAATAGGTTTATTATCCTAGTTGGATTATAATTACTGTAACAGGTGTAACATGTGTGTGCACTAACAGAACAAAGCGAAGTGCGAGAGTGTAACGCGTAAACGTTATAGAACAAAAGAAAATATCATTGCGCATGCGCTCTCTAATACCGCGAATTATAAGTCTCATAAATATGACGTGCCTGTACTTGTATGATGTTTTATTTAAAAAACACATATTACAATTATCGAGCAATAATAATTAATCGAAATTAGAAGTGAGATGATCTGAGACTTGCTGGAATTTTTTACGGATTGGTTAATCATTTTTTTTTTATTACTTATTCGACGATAAGGAAGGTATAGATTTTAAGTATAATAACGATGGTTTGATCGTTGGACAAAACAGATTTCTTTAGTATTTTTTGAATTACATGATTAATATTCGGAGAAACCGATATTTTCTTTGAAAATGATGTTTTTTTTAGAAAAGGTATACGTGATTATTGACACTTTCAATGCCAAGCTGAATGTTTGAATTGTTGCCCACAAAAAATGATTTTACGCGATCTTTTTATCAATACTAAATCATATAATATAACAGAAAGAATCTCTCTGGTTAGTTTAATGGATTAGAATTTACAACAATAAATCTTTGCTACGAGAAAAGAAACTAAAATTCAAAACGAGTTTGCAAACTTGTTTCTGAAGTACAGAATACTAAGGAACATGAGAAATGAAATATGACGGTTTGTTTGTACGGAAATATAAAATATATTAAATGACACATACTCAAATTAATATTACAAAAATTTGTGACATAACGCCTAATCGCGAGAGAATATCAGTGCAAAAAAATCTGCATACAACGAATGTAATTAATATTTATTTACTCCCATATTCTGTTATAACTATATAAAGTGTGAAATTCCCTCACGATTACATATGAAGTCTCATAACTTTTGTAAATATTAATTGAGTTTCCAGTCTTTTAATATAACAGAAATATTATCCATTAGAAACAATCAATTATTTCTCATTTCTTAAATGGTTTCCCCACTCTTTTTGCAATTCCATGATTGTACAAATATTGTTTTACCCACCCTTATATTTTTTCATATTTTTTGTATAACTACCCTTTCAATTCAAGGGGTGTCCCCCTTTTTTATGCCATCAAATATTACAACCGGCCCCCTGTTTGGCGGGGCTTCCCTCGGCGAACATCCACCCCTGGACAAATCAGGATTCCCTTCTAAGGTCTTCTAACGCCTCCAGAGGGTGAACCAGTAGGGAAGCGTATCCTGATTTGTTTAGGGGTTGGCGATTCGCCAATAGTAAGCCACGTTCGACAATGGGGTTGTCCTGAGACATCCTGTACGTTTCGAGGGTTGTTTTTTCAAAGCACTGTTTAGTTGGCCCTCTATAACGATACGTATCTCTGGAGTTAAATAATTCTATTTTTATATTGTGGTATTTGAATAATATTTTTGGGACAGAATGGGTATTGTACGAATGCATATTGTAATTGCGAACGGTTGTGCGAGAATGTATGTGTGAAAGTCGTGCGATTGGTTCGTGTGAGTGTTTAGTTAAAATTTATCGAGAGAATGAATTCAACGAATACATGTGTGCGAGGTTTGGTGACCTGTGACCGAAATTCGGAACATGGTAAGAATGTGTGAATACGTGAGAGAATACGTGAGCAAGCCTATAGACGAATGATAAGGTATAAATGAGTAGATGAACAAAAAAGAATCAGATTATTATTCGGGGGTAGAGAATTATCAATAAACACCTCGAAATCTATTTAAACAAATACCATCTTATTTCTCAAAATATTATTTAACTATGACAACGTTTACTTATCGCAGTTTTTCATTCTAATTTAAACGTTTTTTAAATTTGATACTGTCCTATTTTTTACGGCAGGGCAAATTGTGTTTTTTTCATTAAATATGTATAAATTTAAATTTAAATAGTAATTTGGATTTCATGATCAATGTGGAAGTAAACAAATTGTGAAGGGTTAAACGAAGTTCCATGAATAATTGTGTAAGTGAATGTTTGATTAATTTTTATTGGCATTTTAAACAAACTGGACCTGGCCAGGCTGGCACTGAAAGTTTTAATTTCACCACGTATCTAAATTTATTCAATGTTTTATTATAGTTTTTGAGGGAATCGTAAAGCTTCGATAACAATGTATGAAAGCATTAGTGTGATAACTTTCTATGTGGTTTTCCTTTTAATCTTGTATGTCCCTTTATTTTGTATACCGTGAAATATATTGTTAACGATATATTTGGATAAACTATCCACTCACGAGTGCAAATATGAACTGAAACATTATTATTAATTTTTTTTAATGCACGACGTAGAACTTTTTAATTTCTCATTCGACTTTCATTCAATTAATTTGCTAAAAACACGATGATAATGTTAAGTACGAATAAATGTACATAATAAATCTCTGCATTATTTTCGATCCAAAATTACCGTTTCGAATTTCGTTATTTTTTGTAGAGTTTCAATTAGAAATACACTCTATTCGCGGTGCGTAAAAAATATTATTAAATCGACACTGTTAATTCCAATTTATCCGATTTTATCTCGAATTTTTCACTTTTGTTACTTTTATTATAACAAATAGACTTTCGTTGAATAGTATTGCAATATGCACGTTGCACATAACGAGACTGATGTTGATACATATGCATAGATATACGTATGTGGAATATATCCCATATGGGACGATTAACGTAAAAAGATCATGATTCGTGAGATGAAACCATTGTTTCTAGTTTGTCAATGTCCAATCAAAATTATCGTTTGCTCGAATATTTCAGAGCTGAAAATTTGTTAGAGTTAATGAAGTTTCTTCAAAAGAACATAATTTTCTATATCATCTTTGTAAACGTAATGAAAAATTGATTTTTGGAATGCTACAAATAATGCAATTATGAAATTCGAAGTATATTAACAGCACGTATAAAAGATTGTAGATAAACAAATTATGAATTATTTTAATGATTTACCGTGAATGATACTTACAGTTTCGTGAAAACAATTATTCTTTAAGTCATTAAAAAATTTCTACGTTTTGCTATTATTTTTTGTATTAAACTTCGACTGCTACCTTTTTATGCAATTACCTTTAATATTTTAAGTGATTCAAATGCTGAGATACTCGTAACTTTTATGTTTTTATCTTCGACAAATGTCGGAGATTTTGGAAAATTTCACCGAATCGTATCTTTTCTGTCTGGTGCGGAGAACAATCGAAATCCGAAAGCAATTCAGGGTTGTACATATCAACAATAAGTCATTGATTGTTATTAAATCATAGTATAGTGCGCTGTAAATGAAAATACAAGTTATCAACAATCTGAAACTGCCAATACACGCATTGTACCGTTTACACTCTCGTTAATATAAAGTGATTAATAACATTCTTCCTGACAAGCACTTTTTATTATTTTTTCTTACTGAACTTGACAACATGCTATTTTAATTTCAAAAGTAATGTATCTTCACATTTGTAAAAATAATATGTATTGTAAGACCGGTTGTGAATGCTGTATGTATGATTTTTTCTGAATTTCCAAGATCAACTTCTGTTTTGACACGTATTTTTGAAATTCTTCGAAATGACAGTTTCAGCTTAGTTTTTAATGGCTCGACTGCATGCTGTGTAAGTAGTGTTCAGTAAATAGGTGATATTTGATTTATCGTTTAAAGAAAGATGCAATGCTTTTATTTCTGTACTTAGTAGCCCGAGTATCGCCGTTGAACAAATATTTATGATTTTTATGTAACGTCAGGAATTCAACGAACGATATAAGTGAACTGGAAACATTTCTGTAATATGTATATATCCAGTTATGTTGTAAAAGTTACGAATTTAAGTGTAGGAACAGAATTGTGTAAGCGATGATAGAATATCGATAGTTATGTAATGGATACGGATTATTTAATATACATGTATTTATTTCGTATTTTTTATGAAAACTAAATTTATACATTGTTTCCATCCTGATTCTCCTCGCCCGACCACAAAATATGTAAATAGCAAGTCTTTTTAAATGAAACAGTGAAAAATATATTATTTTGTACACTTCAAGTTCTTAATAAATATAAAATACTTTAGAATTTAAATACATCGGTTCATGAATTCGTGGACAATTGTGCGATGGTTCACATATCGTTATTTATAGTTTTTAAATTAAATATAATTCCTATTCGATTCATAATTACTTTTTCGTTGCGAACAATTAAATTGATTCTTAAACAGTCATTTAATCAGTGATTATCAATTATCAGTTGGTAATATTACATAATCCCCATATTTACAAACTGAAAAACTTATTATTGCGTGCTTTATTAGTTTTTATCTTAAAAGCTATTCCTGTTCAAATTATTGGATCGCGAGAAAGTGTGGTCGTTTTTTCAATCTTTTTCTACGTTTCTCATTATTTCGCATACAATATACATTCATTAATAGATTATGTGACATAATCATTCCCGATTACAATTACTCTCTAATGTTCCAATTTTATAATTCAACCTACGAATTATTCAAACTTCCAAAAATTGATCTCACGCACCGGAAACTGCTCTCCCAAAAACTACTGTATATTAACCTTTTTTGTAATTAAAATCACGGACAGTAGCGGAAATTCCACTCGTTCTTACTTTCATTCTTTTCAAATCGTCAAGTGAAGCAATTCTTAAATTACAAGATCTCCGAAGACTTAATTATTAATTATTAATTATTAATTATTAATTAAGTCTTGATTAAATTCTAAATTTAATGCACTATTATGCCAAATTAATAAAAATAATTTTTAAATTTATTCACTTTAAAATTATAATATCTAATCTTAAGTCCTCTCGTACAAAAAAATTAAAATTTATAAAAATCGCTGACAATTGCTCGAGTGTTCTGAAATTCCAATTCGTATCTCGAACAAGTTACACCACGTGGATCGCTTGTCATTAAAACAATCACACTACCTTCTCGCGAATCTGATACATTTACGGGTCCCCGTCAACTAATAAAATTGAAGGGTTATGTCATCGTGCATAAACCGATGTCTTGTTGTGCACGCAGGGAAACGCCGACGAAGACGAAAGGATCAAGGGGGCGCGGAGGCTGGCCAAGGATCGGACACGTCGAAAGCTTTCGCGGAGGTCTACTCCTGGGAGTAGTTGAAACCGCAGCATCCGGAATGGAAGATCAGTCAACGAGGAACGTCGACGAGCCGTATTGTAATTGTTAAGATCCTGAAACAGATCGACAACATTTTATTGTATCACCTCTCGTAGTATGAATTCGACGGTGAATAATCTAACGTGAATCTAATTAGAAAATCAATTTAATTGCGTTAGAAATCATAGATGATTAACATACACACGTGCAAGTGGAAAGATTTATTTCCATAATTTGAATTCTAAATTCTTTTGAGAGATACATCATGTTTTTAGTACAGCGAATAATTTTGTTGAATGTACAGTAGTTCTTTTTATTTTCTTTTTTTTTTCGTTTGTTTCATATCGATCAACGACGCTGTAAAAATGTTTTATTTTGTTAGCTTTGAGTAGAAACGTTCACCAAGGTATGTATCGCGTTGTGATTAGGCGAACAGCGACGTACATACACACGTAAAAGCACGAACGTACCATATCATTCTCGTGTTACCAAGTACATTGTATTGTAAATGCAAGTCTACGATATATTTTTCCAAGAGAATACACGACAATGGACAGATTGATACAATAAAATATGTGATGCAGTAAATCGACTTTCTATCCTGTTATCCGCTTCTACAACATCCATCCATCTCGCTGTCGACTCGATGATCCGTTGATTATTAGGTATCCAATGACTATGCTACTTAATTATCGAGGCTAAGAGGACTGTGAAATGAGTTCTAGGATGCGTTATCCTTCGATGCTTCGAGATTCAATCTATCACCGGGATAAAATTCATTAACACAGTAGATCCTTTGATGAACAAGGATGCAAAAAGGGTGTTATTAGAATTTTAGCAAAGAAAATATGTCGAGTGTATCATTGAAATTTTCTGTTTGTGCAAGCTTCGATGGTACTGCTCTACGTAAATCATATTTTTTATAAATCTGTATTTTGCAATTGTGGGCAGAATTGTTTTATGATCATTAGTTCTTAAAAAATGATAATGATTCATATATATTGGCAAAGAACTGTCGAGTGACACAAATTTTTGTGTAAAAAAATGAGGTACCTTTTTTTAATACAGCGGTGTAGACTTTAAATATATTTTTAAACATTTAAAAGTGTTTCAACAGCTGCTGAAAATAATAGCAAACAATCATATTCTGATTAGAAACGATTAAATATTCATATGTTGAATACTAAACCTGTCATAACTAATATTCTCTATGTATTTAACATAGATAAAGTAAAACTATCGTATACCAAATATTTTTTAAACGAAATTTGCAGTATAAGAAAATCCTTACTATATGTATATTGATTCACTAATAGCATTCGCGTAATTACAACTATTATCTAGGAATAATTTATCAATAGGAGTATCTCATGTTGAATATCCGCCTTCATGAAAATTTAATGAATTAAATACCATTGTACATAATTTCGTGTTAACCACCCACAAGTTCTGTATCCAACATATGTTACATATAATACATACTCGTTTTTCATCAGTTTTTTTAATTTTCATGGAAATTGGCTGAACAGAGATTCAGATACAATATTTTCACATTTTCGACTGAAAATATTTACTGGGACTTGTATGGTTATTGGTTACCTTTGGAATTTCATCGTTAAACGATTTTCATGTTTTCGGTTACATTATGGCTAACGCGCTCTTTATTAGCCGCTGTATGTACCTTGAAATAAACTTACATTGTAACGCAATGCTTTGACAGTAGTTACCGTCGGCTAATGAGAAAGCGAAAATATTTCGACGAAAACTTATACTACAGATTTTTAATTTAATTTAATTGCATCGATTTACGAGAATACATTCCACATTTTACTTACTTTAGTTGCGCGGAATATTCAGCTTATTTTTCTTATTATTTTAATACACGTAAGGGCATGCGTATTTAAACACGACTACTGGTTGGTGATCTATGCCATCCTTGCGAAAAGCGATCGTGTGTGTGCTAAATTACGGCGACACAGTCGTACCAATTTTCATCAAATTTATGTTGTCGTAAGGTTCCTCGTCCAGAGAAAAAATAACGGGAACATTTACAAGTCAATACTTTTCGTGGCTTTAGAATGGCGAGCATAAAAATTTTTAAGTTCATATCTCACAGTTCTTACGCATAATTTGAATAAACTCGATACTTGTAATTGACTTTACCCTTAAGTCAAGTTGTGAAAAGAATCGAAAACTTTCTCTTTAAAAATATCATAATGACGATTACATTTTTTGAGATTGAAAATAATCAATTAAGTACTTTCGAAAATAAATATTAATTCCAGTAAATCAACGTGATATCCGATGATCGCGAATTTCACCTCACTTTCTATTGATTAGATTTCTTATTTAACAAGTCCAATACATATTCAACTACAAATTTGAAGCAGAATCATCGAAGGGCAGAAGAAAAAGTCATGACATGTGTCGAAGTACCTGAAATCCATTCGGATCTAGGTTCGTTTTATTGATAATTACATACAAATTTCTGTGAAAATAGACTGCTCAACATTTCCAAACTGGGAGGTGTTTACAAAAATACAAACGAGTACGACGGTCTGCAGCTTCAAATATTATTTATTCGTAACATTTTACAATACTTCCAGATTTTCACACCGGATCAAAAAATCCTACCGAGCAAATTCAATGCATGGCAGTGTAGGCATTCCGTATTCTTATTTTTTTATTTATTATTCACCGCGAAATTGTATTCTTCTCTAAACTTCTCAAATGAAACATCGACCAAGAGTTTCATTTTGCAAATCCTAGCCCAGCAAAAAAGGAAACTGAAATGATTAAGAATGAAATACAGTTGAAGTATAAAGAGTCTTTTCTTGTTATGTCACAGATGTTTCGGTAGTAGTATCGTCTTTACAATCAAAGATATAAAAGTCCAAAATGGCACAAGTGATTGGTTGTATTTATATGATATATTATAGCAAATATAAAGCATAAAATACTTTATATTTGCTATATTTTATGCTTTATATTTGTGGCTAGTAGTACTCCATTTTTACCTGTGAATACTTAATCAGCTCAGACAGGGGTCTTCTCTTCGTTTAGCTTAGCGTGTTTTTTCCAGAATTGCATTGGATGTTTGATATTCTCCAGCTGCATTTAATTGCATTCGCGTACGCATAAATTACGTGTAATCGTGATGCATTTTAGAGAAGCTACGAGTGTAGTATATTTAATCCGTTTGTGTTTGAAATGTAGACGAACGAGATTCATACGAATCTAAAGTAATTAAAATTTTCACATTTTTAATAACTGCATTGCAAATAACTTGAGACGTTCATTTTACTTTTTAAATATCCAAGATGACTAATTTGGAATGGATTAATTCTGGTTTCAAAGGATTATGTTGAACACTTAGAATACCTACTTTGAATACGTAATGAACCAAGACTTTTAATTACAAATTCAACTTTCATATACATACATGGTTTTTCTATATATTATTACTTCAAACGTGTGATGAGAGGTGTATGTATTTTTTTTCTTGCAAATTCTCGATTAAATTCAAATTTTCTTTTTTTACGATTTAACATTATTCGACTCAAGTTCAATTTTCTTGCGAACTTTATATTATTAAATTGAAGTAATGCTCAGTTAGCTTGTAATAAATACACGTTTTTTATTTCCACTTTATACGTACATAAGTTTCATTAAATTTATTTTAATTAAATCTAAACTCTAATAAAGTCCAATTAAATCGCAATAATCGCTGGCCTTGCGAGTCGATTTCTGCAAAAAATTACGTACTTCAAGTTATGAGTCGGTTTTTCGAGTCGGAGACGTCCCGGGTCGTCTCCCGTAGGGGGAAACATCGACTTTGATTGAGAACCTAGGAGTGGACCGAGGAGTGTGTTGGTGTGCTTGAGATTTTTGCCATTCTTTTTAAATATAGTAATTGACAGACAGGTAATTTACTTTCTGGAATGTGTGTTTTAATTTTAAGTAGGTAGGGACAGGCTGTTAATTTCTTGAGGCACAGAATTTAAAAAAATAAAAAGGCCCAAGTTGCACTGAAATTTTGACTGCGAAAAACAATTATCGAAGTAAAAACTTACGCTTGCAATACCTAATGAATCTGTACCTATATTTCGAAACTTGTTAACTCTAGTAAATGCTTTTTTAACATTTTTTCCAGCAAATTGGCTACGAATAGAATATAACATATAAAAATATATAATTTTCTCGTTCGTTTTATTCACTTTGTCCTCTTAGACGAGGGATAGGTACATACATATACATATATTTTGTCTGCTTCGGTTTCGTATAATTTGACAGTTGTGTGTTATCGTCGACGCTATGTTGACACTTTTGAATAACAATGTCACCTCGTATTACAAACACATGTACCGGTTAAATTACGATCAATTGCCCGACGTTCGACGTGGGAATCAGTTCGTGATTAGTTTATTCTTAGTTTCGCGTAAAAAAATACAGATCTTTTGAGTATTCTGTGAGTGCATTGTGTGTTTGCTGTGTGCGATACCTTGAAGTACTTAGATTTAAACTATTGTGTCTTTCGGAAACTATGAGTTATTAATGAGTATGAACACGGTATGCATTTATTTTCATCATATTTACGTAATACAATCGGTAATATTTGAAAAACTATTCTAACTTTGTTTGTTTTTTCTATAATATTAATTTTATATTTAATCGCCTTGGGCATTCCTGCTCAATTTATTTATTGCATATTTACTTCGATGTGTATTTGAAACGTTTTATTTTATAAAAATACAGTTTTAATATTTTTTCACATATGAATAAATTAAATTTAATTTCAAATACCGTTGGAAATTTGATCGGAATGTCAGCTTTTAATCGCGACAAAGTTATCACAGTATTTATGATGTCTATCAAAAAGAAATTGTTATTGTGTAATGTATCTGTGCTCATTTATTCAATTTGAAATTGTGCGTGCGCGAATCAAAGGGCGACAAGTGGAATCAGCCGTGCACGATGCGTCGAATTCTTTTGCAATCACGATTTCCGGAGGACCACGGAAATGAAACGATCGATACAACACCTTTGCGTAGCACCTCCGCCAGATTGCCCAGGTTACTCTTGCTGGACAAGAATTTGAAATCGGTGAGTTATTTTCATTAAAGTATTTCTGTGCGACTGTGATTGCATAATTTCTTACGAGGCTGGACAAAGAAATAATGAGTCTCAAAATGGAAAATACAAAGGATTATGAAACATGAATTTAGAATCAAACAAAGTTTGTTTTTTATGTAATAGAAAAGTTGAATGGAATTGTACAATTAATAATTAAATCTTATTCGAGTGGACACATTGATAATTTGATACACCGTACGGTTGGGATTTTTTGAAAATTTTGCTGTAAAATGAAGATTATTTTTTTAAATACGTCTCGTTATTTCTATGAGGAAAAGATTCACTGGCTAATAATGAAAATGTTGCCGAGAATATGTAGAGTAAGAAATTACGCAATTTGTTTGAGAAACTCACGCAAATGTCTATTACCGAAAACTTGTATAGTTCACATTTACAAAAATACCTATGGCAAGCAATATTTAAATTATGGATAACAGTATTCCGGTAATCAATGTCCAATTTTTACCGAAAAATAATCCAAATTATTTGTATTTCTACAATGTTTAATTATTTATTTAATATAACCACATTTCTCGAACGTAGACTTTCGTTCATTGTTTACTGATGATGACAAGCGTTGGACATTTTTGGGATTTCCAAGGGCATTGCATTTTTTATAACAAGGCACATGCCGCATAGAAACCCCAACTCTGCCGCAACGAACTCCAAAATAGTTTCTCTTCGAAAGCACTCGTACAATCAATTCCCTTTTTTTTAATGCAAAACGTGGATTCGTGTTCGGCGAATCAAAATACAGAATTGCGAATATTATGTAATCCATTGAGCACCGACCATTGAAATTTTAACAATATTTTTACAATACAATAATTGAACGCATAATTTAGGCAATCCACCAGTCTGAAATAAAAATATTTATCAATTAATTCATGCAACGTTGGGACTCAATAAATTGTAACCCTTATTACGAAAATAATTAGTTTCTACAATTAACGCTAAATAAAATTACGTACAATCTGTTCTATATTTTAAATACAATGTTAATTCGATTCAACAATTCCATGATTTTTAAATTTTCTAACGTGGAAAGTAATTAGCATTCTAATTAGCTAATTACCTTTGATTAAATCCTGTAAACTGAGACGTAAATAATTGTTCTCAAAAATAAGTCACATGAAAATTATTAAAGTCAATCAATTACCCCTATACTACTGACTAATGTTAAACGTTCGTAGCGTCTTCGAAACAAAACTCGGTAACTAATTTTTCAAAATTTTTCACTATCTGAATCTCTTCAATTTCACGTGAAAAAAATATGTCCATCTTTTCGAACAACCCACTAATTAAAATTATATTTTTATATTATAATGCGTTTTTGTTCCCGTCTAAAAATAATTTCTCACTTAACATTCGAAATAACCGTGATTCGCTATATCTTTCACGATGCTTTCTTCCGGCAGAAAGTATAATCGATATATCGACAATGCGGAAGATCTGTAGTTACAGCGTTTTGCCTATCGCTTGATTCGCAGCATCCAGCCACGGCGCCATTAGCGTTGATTTACTGCGATTCTACGCTTTTCTCGAGGTAGTCACCTCGGGCGTCCGTAGAATCTCCGTACTTAAGAATCTCTCACTTCTGTGTACATTATATGTATACACAACCAGACCTATGTGTATGTGTTCAGTGTACAGGGTGCGCCATGAATTGGTTATTAGATTTTACTGTTCGTACTAATGTTTATATTAACCCTCCGTAAGAACGTGTAACTTTCAGTTACACACTCATATACATATGTATCTATATTTTTGTTCTCCTCCTGTGTAACATTTATATGTGTAACATTACTGTCTAATATTTCTTTTAATAGTAGTTATTTACCATTTCTCATATTGGGATCAGCTTTCTTTTTTTAATTAGATGATAATTTATACCTAGCGATTGGCGTTCGTTATTTCTCCGTTATGTAAATGTTTTTCTAAACAATTAATGTTGCAATATCAGCACGCGATGAATTATTAATTAATAACGTTGATTCATACAGTTTATCATCTGAATCCTCGTTTCGTAAACAGCTTTAAAAATTCTAGCATACTAATAAATAAAAAAACATCCACTTTTCGGAATCGAATTTAAAAATTTCCGATTAAACAGCGGAAGAGCTATAAAATACCTTGTTTCAATATCGTCGGACCATGTGTGTGTGTGTATACATGTGTCATATTTTAATAAACGGCTCAGTTTACTTTTCTACAGAACGAGTGATACGTTCGAATCAATTCAAAGCCGTGGATCTTTTATTCGGTCCAAAATAAAAAGTCCGACTGATAAATACACCCTATACGTGCCACCAAAGAGGAGTACACGCGTGTGTGTAAGTGCGCACAGAGAGCTCAGCTTAAAAGGGCGTGCTGCGCTATATTAACAGCAATATACTGCGCCCCAGTGTAATGATTTCTTCGAGTTCTATGGGCCGCGAGATTTACAATGCCCGGCAGCACGGCACCGACAATAATACAACTTCGTTTTCCCCCCGCGTAATACTGTTTCTATCCGATCAAACGGTTTCTTTTTCGCCGTACAGAAATTGAACATGGCGTGGGACAGTTTCGCCTCGTCACCGTGTTTTATAAGCGTGTCTTTCTGGACTATCGATCACCGCGAGGATTAATCAACCGCTTGCGGGAAAATCATTCGCATTCCTCTCGATCGCTTTTTGCCGAGGGAATTCTATATATATATATATATATATATATATATTATAGATAATATATATACGTATTATACACGTCCGTATTTGTTAGCGCGGTGATTCAGAATTCCCTCGGCAAAAAGCGATTGATATATATATATATATATATATATATATATATATGGTTTATACAACAAATATATACATATATATATATATATATATATATATATATATACAATGTTGTATAAACAAATATATACATATATATATATATATGTATATATTTGTTGTATAAACCAACGTCTATATATAGATATATTTAATATAGATATATATATGTATATATAGACGTTGGTTTATAAGTTAATACTAGAACTACCGAGGATTAATTCGGTATATGTATTTAGAAGCATTGGATAAATATGTTTGAAACAAAGAAATAAAGGGGGATAGTAAATGGATCGATTTAATTATTTGCATAGAGAAACATGGTTATGAAGAATTTTGGAAATCGCAGTGTTATAAACTTAAACGATTCTCAGAAGAAATGCAAAACCTCTTGGTAGTTCTAGTGTTAAGAGACAATTGTAAATTAAAGTTTGGAGTGAGGAAATATTTGGAAGTAGTTGTGGGTTGATTGAGACTGTTTAGGGTATTTGATTTCAGTTTGAAATTTGTAGAGTGTGGAAGATTTGATGATCGGAAAACTATGGATGTAGAATTTTCGAGGTTTTGGAACATTTTGCGAAAATTCGGAGACTTGAAACGTCTGACGTACCGAAAAATTGAAAACTTTTCAGAACTTTAGAGGCTTATAAAAATTCGACGGGTTAAAATACTGTGCTTTGAAACTTGTCGCCCTGGGAATTTGCGGTATTTAAATATGTAAAATATAGAATAGCGTTAAAAAAAACACGGATAATAAATCTGTAGTATTACTTATGTAACAAGTGTCACTTTTACCGCTGAAAAAAATACTTTTCGCATGTGACTATTGAATTACGTGTATATCGGCTTGTTGCCAGCGGCATGCATATTGATTTCGTTAAAACTGTAACCGCAAGTATTACGAACTACTATCCAACAAATTTAACGTTACATCATATTCCCCTTAATTGCTCAAACCCCATGAAATATTGCTTACACGTGACACGCCTACGGTTCAACAGATTTTCCTTTACCTTCTTTATCGGTGACTTGAAAGTACACAGAGATTTGTTACATGCATTTCCCCGCTCGTAACTTTGTATCGCATACCGCCCTCTGTCAAAAATGCGTTCCTTATGCATGGTGATGTCGACAGTATAGATATACGCTTCTGTTAAACAATAGCGTATCATGGAGGAGGAGGAACGCACGCAGTGATGTAATCTCGGAACGCGTTTCCCCGTTGTCGTCGCGGAATTGCTTTTCTTCTCTTAAAATGTAACTGTCACACGTGATACGGCCATTCGCTACTCCACGACGCCATTTACGCGCTTGAAAAATTATACCCCCCTTGTTCCATGAGTATAAATTACCGTTTATTAAACTTTGTTTTCTTTGGATTCTTGAAAATTCAGTACAAAAGTTATATCATGTATATTTGATAGAAAAACTGTGGTTAGGGTTCATATTGGTTAAACACTGTTTAAAGTTGTGTCTTAAATTATACGATTAATATAATTAAAATATTTGATTAATCTGTACATTGTTTTTTATGCAATCGTTATTTTGAACCCGTTATACAAAAATACTCCGTCAATGTATTTTAAAAAATTTGTAAAACGAGCACATTTCAATACTATCAATTAATCATCACTAGTTTTACTAGTACTTATTATACTAATATCGCGTTAATTTGTATTCGCAAATACCATTATGCGAACAAGTAATCCCGAAGTATAAATCGCACAAATAAACTCGCCTCATTAAGCAATATGGTCCGCGACAGTTTCAACGATCAGTTTTCATTATCGACGTTCTCGATTCAATATTAAATATTTATTTATTCGCCGAGCGGGGCGGGGAACATACTTTTTACCCGCCGCAACTTCGCCCGAAGTTTTCAGAACGCCTTATTATTATATTCCGCGGGTTGCCAGCCATGTATAGCGAAGTTCCGTCGATGTTCTTGCATACAGATGAAGTTCTTATAAATTCTTTTCGTAAGCCGCGTATCTCGTTCGCCGGTCTACTTATTATTATAGTCTCTCGACAATGATTCCGCATTAACAACTTGGAATTTTTTCCGTTTTACGAGGCCGGTACCTTTATGGAATTACGGGAGTACTTCACGTGGCCCATTAAGGCCCTCGCTATAATAGGCATGATACACGACGAGCTTTTTCCGTTTTTATTTTTTTTTTTTCGTTTTTTGACAAACCACCGGGAGTGCACGATTTTTATTGCGTCACGTATACATAAACGGCGGTGTTTCATCGATCCATTATTAGTAAAATGAAACGGCTTCCAGATTACTCGGTAGCTTAGCAGCTCAGGGAAATTGGCAGGTTGCGTCGGACTCGAGAATACCCGCATCACGTTCACTTTTTCATTGCGAATCTGTGTATGTTGATCAGTCGGTTCCAGGGTGATCGATGATCGATAGATAAATGCATCCTTGGCGGCCGCGCACTTTTTAGAGCGAACGTTGTTAATAATTTTTGTAGTTTTTTTGGTGAAAATTCAGATTTTTTGGTTACGCGCGAGAAAACGTGCGATTCAAACTATTACGACGAAGAATTTTTAGGCGTGTATATAGATTTTCTTGTTTAAAGTGAATTTTATTTTATTTTTTTGTTGAATTTAGATTAATTTCTACAATATTGATGTTGGAGATTAAAGAAATAAATATTTTATTATTTTGAAAATTATTATATGTGGATTAAAATTGGAAGGTTTGTTTTGGAATTGGTGAACTTTTGGCCTACCAATGGTAATATCGTTGCGTAGAATTTTAGTTGAATTTTCTTTTCTTAAATTGGGTACTTGAATTATAATTGATTTCGAGCGTTGTAAATTTGGTTTTGTATGCAAGTGGTCCAAGGATCTGCGGAACTGACACTTATTTCACTTGAAAATTTGGATAAATGTCAAATTTTGTTTTCTTTATAATTGCAAATATGGTTCCCTATAGATACAATTCCTTTTTTCCATAAATTTGGGCCGTATCAATGCAACACTAGAAAATTTCTAAATGCACCCGACTTTTTACATATCTAAACATCCATAGCACTCACCACAAACCAAATTTTTAAAATCACTTAAATTCAGGACAATTTTATCTCTCTCAATAAAAACCTTTGACTTTTATAATATTTTTCATTTAATATTACATATAAACTGTATTTCCGATCGTATTATTCTTATTTCAGTAACAAAGAAAAAATTTAATATTGATTTTAACGATCGCAAGTGTATATTAACATCAAAATCATATCTGTGGCATTTTCAGCGATCAATAAACACATAAAAATTAAAAAATTATTAGAATTATAAATAACTTACCCCATCCACGAGGAGGAAATTATTTAATTATTTGAAAAATAGCAGTCCGACGTTTCGGTTCTGTATGGAACCCTCACAAAGAAAAAATCTTTTACCTGGCTATGAAACGATCCATTGAACGAACAATTATTAATAATTACCAATTACCACGGTGCAAAAATGATAAATTAACCCAACGTTTCGATCCTTGGTTTGGACCCTCTTCAAGGGGTTTTTATGTATTTACAACATTGAGAAACGGATAATTATTTAAACAGTTTAAACTGCTGGAGAAATCGAACGACTGTTAGAAGTGTGAAGAACGAAAGACGACTGAATTGTGTGCATGATTTAGATGATACATAGGCCTCTAACAGAGACACCTATGTTTTTGTTAGGAAACAGTCCTTGAATTCAGAATACAATAATACAATAATTTTAAGCCATGATTATAATATTACATATAAACTGTAATATTATAATGTATTTTTCATTTAATCTACAATATTCCTAACATTCCACATCTTCCCTACTCATTCCACTTTCATTTACAATAACATAATAATTCCGAGTTCAGGTAAAGTTGAAACCAGTAGCCGGGCACTCCGAGCACAAGTAGAACTTATCTTTACACAGGGTGAAAAATATAAAACGAGAATCGGGAGGTGCGAGAATCGTCCTTCCCTCGTTTATCTGCGCCGGCTGTGCGCGAGTGTGCGTGCGCATTTAAATAAGCCCGTATTTCTGCGAGATGTTAATAAATTCGCGGCCGGGCCGGTGTAATGTAGACTTTGCGCCAGGCAAAGCGGCCAACGGAATGCTTCGGGCGGCCGGTGCAATTAGAATTATTTCACTGCGATTTCATACGTCGACCGTATCATTGCTAGATACGGCGTATCCCTTTGCTCGCGGATTAATTCCGCGGGAATCTCATTTGCTCGATTCGCCGGTGGAAAGTTACCGGGCGGCTCCGGGTGTCTTTGATGGTAACAATTAAAATTCCACCGTGGAAAAATTCGCGCTTCTTTTCGCCTGTATAAATTAGCTCGCTCGTTTCTGATTTATCACACGGCGATCTTCGTATCTTTTCGCGGTCTTTCGTATCCTCATTCAGTACCATTCCATGGTGTTTGTAGAATTCTATAGGCTTCCCTCGATTTACACTGTATTCACTTGGTAAAAATACTCCCCCCATGTACACAATACTTTTTTTTTACTAACCACAAGTAGGAACCATTTTTCCCCTCGTTGATCCAATAAACAAATTTAATCACGTGACAAAGTAAATCGTCGATAGTGAAGAGTTATCGAAAACGTTTGTCGCAACGTTTCACGTTGTTTTTTTCTCAACGAACGAAATCGGCACGCAAAATACCCGGGATAAATACGTACCTGCCGGCAATGATTTGTTTTTTTCTTTCTCCGCCGAACGTTGCCGTAAAAGCCACCCGCGGCGCGGGTTCACGTGCAATTAGTTTAACGATCTCGCGATCCTCTGTTCGACACGGCGCAACATTACCCTCCCCCCCCCTCCCTCCCCTCCCTCCCCTCTCCTCCCCCTCCGCACATTAACCAGCGATCCATCGCCGACACTGAACACGTATGCACCCGTTTATCGTAGAACGTACTGAAGATAACTTGGGACTTAGCAGGCCAGTAGGATTCGAACGCAGCCACCACAGGACCACTAAGGCCCAAATCACCCTCAGCCATAACTGGCCCCCCCTTTTTCTTCCTCTCCGATTGGAAGACGCGCCAGAAAACCGGGTCAGTCGTTTGCTCGTGCTATTGTAAGGCATAGCCAATCCGTTGAGGGTATTGTTGGTCGCCTGGAAAGAAAAATATTTGCCTCAGCTATGGTTTCGTGAATGGATACACGCGGGGCGAGGCTGAGAACGAACGGGTTTCGGGATTCTATAATTTCTTTTTTTCGGTTCTGTTACACTTTGCTTTCTTGGGGTATTAAGTTTGATATTTAGAGTTTTTGGTTTGCCTTTTAGGTACGGGGATATTTCGCAATATCGCACTCCCAGGATGCAACGAAATTTAGTTTTTTAAACATAGACTTATGTGTTATAAATAATATACATATATATGTTGATATTTACATATTTGCTGCTACAGTAAATGTTATTCGACTATTAACACTAGAACTACCGAGGATTATTTAATTCGATTTATTTAAAAACTTTAGATTAATATGTTTGATAACAGAGGATAAGGAAGGATAGTAAATTGATCGATTTAATTATTTTGCATATAATGATACATTGTTACGACGAATTTCAGAAAGTCTAGTGTTATAAATTCTAGTGGATTTTCTATTAGAAATTAGTCATTTTGATTGCTTTGGTAGTTCTAGTGTTAAAACAAGTAAATTCATCAGAACGGTTATTGATACTACCCGAGCTGTCACGGAAGGTATGCAAAAACGCTTATTGATGTGACCCGTACCTAAAGGGTTAGTGAGAATGGAAAGGGTGTTTTTTGAAATGGATTTAGTACTAGGGTTTTGAGTTTTTGGCTTTTCTGATTGGATTTTAGAATTTTGGGCGAAGGGGGTTGTGAAATTAAGAGAGACGGGGATTATTGAATTTTCAAATACTAGATTTGGTGCTAGGTTTTCACATGAAATCCAACGATTACGTGTGTAAAAATTAAAGGAAGATTATAAGAAATTGAGCTTTGTAATTGTAAAACACTTTAGTGTGTTCACGCTGCACAATCGCTTCGACCGAATTTTGTTATCTTTTACTTAGTTACCATTAATGTCGCAAATTGCAAATATAATAATTTTTTTCTTGACTACAAAGAAAAAGAAGAAGAAGAATAATTATGAAAAATCTGAAAACTTTAATTTAGCTCTAGTTTTCTATATTGCAAAACTCGATGTTTTTTTTGTGATACTAAAGTGTACAATTTTCTCCACTGTCATAATCACCATCAGGTAATTCTGAAAATATTTATTGCATCCTCTATTTCGACCAAAATTGAGCTACATATTTTTGGTCAAAGTAAATTGGACCTTAGCAATAAATATTTTCATTTCTGTATATATCATCCACTTACTCCGTCGTGAGTTATTACATCGTACATATACGTATATAGTACATACATACATACGCACGTATGTACACAGTAAGCAGCGAGAGTGGACTATGATTATCGTGTAATTCACCAGCCCATTTTTCCAAAACCGTTTTCTACAGAGTGATTTATAAATACAGCTACTTGACAATCCCTATTAACGGTGGGCAATCTCGTAAAATGCAATTCGAAATCCCTGTCATTATTTTTCTAAAACCATTCACTCTCTTCCAAACAACCTTAAAATTCTGAATTACACAAGAATTTCCAAGAATCACCCCCTTTTATAAATCCGCACCCCGAATTGATTCTCCCACCGAAAAGCAGAAGATGCAATTTGAATCTCTAAATGCAATATTTGATGATGCTATAACAGTCGTTTTCATTGTAATACAGAATGATATTAATGCTATAATATTCAAAGTTTAAAGCCAAATATTTTGAATTTTAATTTTATATTACCTTAAATTTTTATAACTATTATATCTGTCAAGGTAATGACTAACTGATTCCTTATCTATTCCGCATTATCTTATCTTTTTTTTATGTATTTACAAAATTCCATAGAAAAACAAATTTGTCGTGGATGCAATAGCATGCATTGTATAACGATTAAAACATTCTAATCCGACTACCCTTGTAAAATATGTTTAATCAGATTTCGGATATCACAATCAATTTAAAAATAAAATGACTGACAATTTTTGCACCTCGCTGCAAGTTTTACTGTAAATAACAAAATCACGTGTCTCAAATTTTCGGGGGGCATTTCTCCGTTCCAACGGAAATAGATCGCCAGTTAGAAACGATCGTTTGCGCAAGCAGCATCATGGACCATTTAACACTCTCTTGAGATTCATGGCAGGCACGTCGATCGGTTGCTAATCGACGAATTAATAATCGCTACCTCTCGTTCCAAGGAAGCGAGCAAAAGCACGGGGCAAAATATTTCCAAGCCCGGTCGCCCTGTCATTGGCTGTTTCCTCTGTTGCAACCAGTCTCAGCCGGATCGTGCATTGCCACTTCGTCGGGCAATTAATCCGAGCCCTCGGTTCAATCTCGCCGCTCGAAGCCGTTATTTATTGTTACTCGTGCTCGATAAGAAGGCTCTCTCAACTTCAGCAGCCGTGCGGTTCGTTCGTCGGTTGCATATCTCGCGACTATTATCGAGCCGGTTAATTAGATCGTTGCCGATCATCGCCGCTTTCCTTTTCCCGGCGTGATTTCGTTATTCTTTTTTTTTTCGTCATGGATCGCGTAACGTTAACGTGCACGTAGAACGTGTCGAAAACGGGATAAACCGTAATCCCGGTTTTTCACGACCGGTCGCGAGTGTTCGTTCGGGTTTATCATAAGAAATGTCAAACGGTTACTGGACGTAACGTCTGGTGGTTTCTTTTCTTTTCTTCACTTTAATTCGAACCACTGAAAGAGGTCTAGTTCCAAGTAATGACGGTTGAGATTTGGTTAATGCCAAGTCGCACGTGATCCGTTGCAAGAATCAGATCGATCCAGGTACAATGAAAGACGGCATTATGTATGCTCACCAGCTAAGCCATCTTTCTTTTTTTTTTTTTTGTTTTCTTTCAATGGTCCACCTTGTCTTGCACCCCTCCTTGGCAAAAGTGGTCGGCAAGTAGTTTAGGAATACGGGGTCGACTTAAGTGGTCAGGTCGGACACTAAGCACATAGCAAATGAGCAACGAGCGCGAGCTGCTAAGGTGCGTTGCGAAGACGCCATAGCGAAAACGGGATTCACGGAGGTAGCAGCTTCCTTCGTGCAACGAGGGGAAGATCCTAACTGGCTTATTAACGAGATTCAAACGAGTTACCGAACCCCCACCACCGGCGGACTTCTGATCAAGTTTCTCAGCGTAACGTCGCTATCTTCGACTTGATTCACAGGTTTCTTTGTTGAAATATGGTCGCTACGTAGGTAACACTAAATCGTAATGTCGCCGTCTCTCGACTAGTATGTGTGTCATAAACTTATGAATAAAATCTACTGAACTATTATAATTTTCGATCGCATCCATTTTCAAGAGTATTTTTTGCAATTTGAGTGTTTTCGAATCTGGAACGATAGTAATGTGATTTAACCCTTTTAGTACCTGTGCGATGATAACGGCAGGAATTTGATGGCTTATCGCTCTAGAGTGTACAGTGCTTCGACACTAATAGCAAAAAATATAGCAAACAGTTCTACTAAATAATTTGTTTAACACATTCACTGCCAAGCTTAAATTATATGAAGTTATTTTCATTGCCATTTATAATTTTAGTGGTATCGCTTACCAAAGATAACAAATCAATTTTATTTGTAGTATTTTTTTTCAAGTTTTCTACATTTGTATAATTATGTTTGTGGTCACAAAAAATTTGCTAATTCAATACCCTATATGTCATAACATATTGAAAGTAGGACGAGTATACTCGTCTTGGCAGCGAATGGGTTAATCGCAATGCAATAAGTTTTAAAAAGTTATTTCGAAACACAAAACTCTTGTGATGCTTATACGTTGGTACTAAAAGGGTTAAACAGTTTTCTAGACTGATATCACAGGACGGCAGTAAAAATCGTAGTACACTTCCTATTTGCCGGCGACTTGCACACAATGTTGTTTAACAAAACTTCAGACGCAAAAGTGCAGTTTCTTTCATCTAACAAAACTGTGTTATAAAAATTTTGGCTGATGTGAGCCACCGGTGGTACTAGAAATTAAAATAATTGAGTACACACCGCCAGATGAAACATTCGCCTGTGACCCACCGGTGGTACACACCGTCCTCAACGTGCTATCCTCAATTTTTGTTCTTTTTTATTTTTTTCGACATCAAAATCAAAGTGGAACGTGTACGGACGTCCGAATATTATTATTAACCATAGAAGTACCGCGAATTAATTTGGTATATATAAAATCGTTGAATAAAGGTGTCTGATAGAGAGATATAAAAGGGATAGTAAATTGATCAATTTAATTATCTACATATAGAAAGATGATTATGAAGAATCTTGGAAATCGCAGTGTTGGAAATTTAGGGGATTCTTATTTTCAAATTTGGAACCCGTCATTTTCACTGTCTTGGTAGTTCTAGTGATAATCCGGTGGAAATAGAGTTATCACATTTTATACATTTAATATCTACGTGTGCGAGATGTGGATCGAGAAAAGTAAAAAAAAATAGCAAAACGGAGGCTGCAAAGGAGCAGTGGCATTAATCAGGATTAGATATTTTATGCGTCGTGTGATCGCGGTGCCAACCCAGACATGTCGCGTTTATCGTCCGATAGATTCACATTAGCCGCGTCGAGCGCCAACCAATTCGCAATTAGTTTGGAAGCGACGAGACTAATTGGGAATCGTAAAAATTCGATGGCGTTGCGGCAGCGGCGCGTGTACCGGAAATTACTCTTTGGCAAAACGACCGGAGGCCTGCAGGCAAATTCATTCCGTTGTTTCGTGCGCTCGAATCGGCGAACGAGTTTTTCTGCCTAGAATTTGATACGGTACGTGCGAACAAGCCGTTGGAGAAAAAAAAACGAACGTGAGAGACTAACGTGTTGCACGGTGTGACGTGTTAGTATCGCGTAAAATATTCGCAAAATGAACGATTATTCGCGAATTGCGATTTTGGCAAGTTAAGTGTGGCGACCTGTTTGTGGAAAGTGCAGGTGTGTGTTGCTAGAATCGAGTGATAACGTTAGGAAATTATTTTATAATATTTATAGTGACCTCTAGATATTCTAAACATATTAAAATTTGCGAATATATCTTGGTTTTCATGAATATTACGATTTAAATATCAAACGACGGATATAGTCGTCAAACACACTTAACTGGTTAAAGAAATTGATATGTACTTGTTAATCTGTGTGTGTATTAAATTCTTAGCTACAGTGTATAATTTACAAATCTGTGTCTATGTGCGTGAGAAAGTTACGGATATGTGACAGTTTTCCCAACAAATCTTCACCGAACTAAAAAATGACAATTTTGTTGTAATTACGAGTATACTCGTCGTAGCGCGAGATACTGCCACTTGTTCGCGACGAGTATACTCGTTACTCACGGTTAACAAGTCAGGGAAGAAAATTATCCGAAAGTTTTTCTCTACACCGCAGAAAATCTTTTACATTTGACACACTGTTAAAGCACATAATGGGCTTTCGAACGTGGAAAAGAATGATAATTTAATCGGCCATTAAATCCAACGCACCGACCTCCGTATTCCCAGGATCAGTATGAAATATTTTATTTTCATTCATAAGAAAAATTCGCCCGAACGACTGTCCCTCCGGCCTTCGCATAAATTCACCCGTTATCCAAATCAAATCTCCATCCGAACGAAGAACTCGCTTATTCCTCACCTGAGTTTTATCTGCCCGGATCGAGCATTACACTCGCCGAGCTAACACCCGACAGAAAGAAAGAGAAAGAGAAAAAGAGAGAGAGAGAGAGAGAGAGAGAAAGATAGAGTTTATCGAGACCCCGCAGCGTTCTCCCAGACATTCCGGAAATTAACAATTACGATACTGCTTACTATCATTACGCGTTAAATATCATGGAAGCGGCCTCTAAAAGTTAATGACGCCATATGGCATCGGCCAGCAGGAAAAGGTTGAAGATGTCGGTCCGCAGGTAGACGTCCATGGAAAACGAACGTATACACATATGTATATACTTATATATGTACGTATGTATTCACATATCCAAGTAAAGTGTAATGTATATACACTGTAATTAATGTATTACGATAATGAGCAGTTCACGCCGTGGAAGGGGTTATAATTTAACGATCTCGCGTACGCGAAAATTTTTATTCGTTTCTCTGGTTTCCGGAATGTTTCTTTTTTTTCTTTTTTTTTTTGGTGTTGTTATTTTTCTTCTATTTTCTATTTCACCGCGTGTACTGTGCGTGCTCCCCGCGTTTTGCCCTCGTAGGTCTGGCACGGTTCGCGACTTCCGGCACACCCGTTAGATCCTGGCGTGCATAAAATCGCGGCAGATGAGTAGGTATCTCCTCGTGAAACACTCTGCCGGCATCTAGCCGGGTAAGTTGAACGGACAGTCGTTAAACGCTTCCGACAGATCTGAATGCCGGCAACCACCGTAGCCTCGAAGAGAGGAAAAAGGAGCGGACAGCCGGAAAGAGAGCCGACCGGCTTCGATCGGACAAGTCCTGCCACGGACCACGCGATTATTACGTGGGACGTGTTTGATCATGCGCGGATTTATTGTTTTAACTGTACCGACCGACGCGCGAATGCCGTTTCGCGAAATACACTGTGCACGGTGTATCGTAGTTAGAATTTACGTTTATTCTTTTATGCACACGGTTACATTGAAAGGAGAGAGTGACATTTAAAATGTATGTGTTTGAATGTATGTATTTGTATGTATATATTTTTATGTATGTATTAATTTTTATTGTATGTATATATTTGTATTTATGGATTTGTGTTTATAGATTTGTATGTATATATTTTTATGTATGTATTAATTTTTATTGTATGTATGTATTTGAATGTATGTATTTGTATGTATGTTTTTGTATCTATATTTTTGTATGTATGGATTTGTACGTATATATTTTTATGTATGCATTTGTATGTATGTATTTGTATGTTTATATTATTATGTATGTATGTATTTGTATGTACGTATATGTATGTATGTATTTGGATGTATATATTTTTATGTATGTATTTGTATGTATATATTTTTATGTATGAATTTGTATGTATATATTTTTATGTATGTATTTGTATGTATGGATGAGTGTGTGTATAGTTGTGCCACGGTGATTTTCGACTGGGAAAAAATCGAACGGGAAAATGCACGAGTGTTTGGAGATTTTTATTCCGGTTGATCGAAACGGTCGACTAGTTCGACGGAATATCTATAGTTTTACATGTATGAAATATTGGAATACACGGGACACGTGGCCTCGCCGTTATATTTCAACTTGTTCGCCCGTGGCACGGGCGAGATACTCGTCTAGATGTGTTAGGTCGATAGGACACATCGAAGATTAAGGTTTCGCGGGGACTCGGGAATATTAATTTGTTACACCGTGTAATTTCTTATCGCCAGATCGAGTGGTTAACAATGACGGGAATGAATCGAGCGACTTTCGGATTGGGAAATTATGTAATGTGGTGGACGAGATGCTTGTCGGCAAACAGGTATTCCAGATTCGACGCGTGCACGGCATTTGTTATTGGAATTATGAAGGTCCGAGAGGTTAATTTTAAAAGATTTGGGAAATAAGGTGAGAGTAAGTCACGTTGTTTTGGAGAAAAAGAATTTTGGGTTCGAATATCGTTACCGTCGGGGACTGTACATTTTACATAGCGATTTGGTAATTTTTTTTACACCTCGAATCAAATTGAAGACTTTTATTATGACTTTTTCCCGTTTTCGAAATTTTTAATCTGATTTTGTGTAAAGAATTTTAGTGGAATTCGAATGTCGTGGATTATTTTTTTGGACTTTCGCAGAAGTAATTTTTCCGACGGAATAAAAAATATTCAAAATCATTGGACCATGCGTGTAATTTTGAAAGGATACTGTACCGAAAAATATAATTGTTTTAATTTTCAAAAATATATAGTTCACTTGCTCTTTTGCGCAGGATTCTATACTGAATATTTTGAAAATAGCTCGTGTCGACCCTGTTTAAAGTTTAGACTACTGATTTCAAATTTCAACAACACTCTCACGGCGAAATGTGACATTTCAAAACTTCTCATGAGTTGCTATTAAACGTATGTAACAGGAATGATAATAATATCATTTTAATAATATAATTTTCTCGTTACATCAATTTACATCCACTACACCCTACAAACTTTCCATAAAGTAGTCAACGTATAAGCTTTTCAATTTGAACTTTCAATTCCCTTTCTATACAAGTAGTCTGACAACAATATAGTTTGTTGTTTCATTATTAACCTACTTTTAATAACAACTAATTCAGTTACTTTAACGATCGTAATAATATTAAAAGAAGAAAGAATGGTTTTATGACTATTGAACGATGAACAAATATAATGATTAAAAATTATTAATGAAACAAATACAGTATTACCATTTACAGTGAAAAAACAAGTTGTAATATTGAAAATAAATATTCTGACGTTTCGGTTCCCATTGGTCCCTCTTCAAGTAATTTTTCCCCATTTTTTTATATTTGTTGATCAACAGCCATAAAACCATACTTTCATTTCTTAATTTTATTAACAACCTTCAAATACAATTTCTCTAACATTCTAATATCAAACTAAATAACTTTTACCGATCGCTCTATTAATTTTATGTAAAAAATAACTTACTTGGCCTTTTTTTGCGATCTTCAAACTTCAAAAATGATATATGTATATAAAAATTAAAGTTATATACATTATATACATTAAAATTATATATAAAAATTAAAATTATATACATATATCATTTTTGAAGTTTGAAGATCGCAAAAAAAGGCCAAGTAAGTTATTTTTTACATAACATTCTAATATCCCCAGTTTAATTATCTGTATCACACTCTACACGCTTAAATACATCGCACAGAGTATCATAACAAGAAACAAAGAATTTTTGTCATTCCAAGCCCGACGTAGCAAAGGTCCCGCAACCTTCTTCAAGGAACAGGCATGATTGAAATTCCAAGGGGAGAGCTGTGCTACTGCCTTCCGTCCAGGAAAGGTATCATTAACCCGCGGTCATTCGAGCTGCCAGACGAAGGCACGGCCGCGAATCAATTATTAATTAACTTATTTCAACCAATAATTCTGACACGGTTCTACGCGGCCCATCCTCCTTCTGCCAGGCGCGTCGCTTCGTCAGATTTTATCTGCGTGAGAAAACGGATCTGCGGAACGTTTCTGCGATCGTGGATCGGGTCAGCCGATCGTACCTCGCGTAATATACTCGCCGGAGGAAAGGTGAGATGTAAACGTACCTTTATAATCCCATGTAACTATCCGTTTGAGTGGCGAGGCGCGACGGCGCTTCTGTTAAAGTGACCACTATTACATTCGCATGTTTCTCTGTGCCTTTGGAAATCTGTGTAATGCTGTTTCAATTTCTAATTGAATAATGATAGGGTAATTTATACGGGGTGTCCGAAATATGTGTGATATAAGAAGGAAGATTTCTTGATATTGTGGACGAGTTGTTAAGAAAAACGATAAGCAATCGTAGGGTTTCGTTAAACCCTTCAAACCAGATTTTTTTTTCGTTTGACAAAAAATGATTTTGTACTAAAATTAATTTAATTCGTTTGAATGTAAGCAACAATATACATTTTACAAAAATATTTATTTCAGAGGGTATTTTTTTATATTAGATTCACTGGTAAGTACATTAGGTGTTGGAACTGAGTTTAAACCTATACTTAAAATACAACACGAAAAGTATTGTGTACATTAAAATGTGCACAGGGTCCGAAGGGGTTAAGGTGACAATTCGTATTGGTAGAAGTTAATGTCTTGTTGTAGCGATGTTTTGTAATATTGCGAATTTTAATTGTGCACGGCAGATACGTTCTGTGTAAAAAACCCTGAGAGAAAATGCCATGTAAGAAATCAGTAAAATTAATCAAGAAACTGTGCGAAAATTAATGTTTGAATCTTATATTTTAATTCCCTAAATATTTTAATTACTATTAAATCGAAAAAATCGTTTAACGAAGTTCCTTGTAAAAAGAGAATTCGGTGTATAGGGAATATAGTTCTGAAATCGATGATTTAAATATAAAGTTGTAATTTTCCAAATATGTAGAAGAAAATTCAGTAGTTTATGTTATACTATTGTGGCTCGAAAATATGTAGATAACATGTATTTTTCTGCTGCCAAATTCGAAATTCACGTTTAATTTGTATTAATAAAAGAATGCAGCAATGAATCATGTAAATTTGAAACACTTTTCAAATTATAAGAGATTTAGAGAGCCAGATATTGTGTTTTTTTCAATTTACTTTAATTTAATTATTTCTATCGGAAAAATTTCAAAGGAATCAATCGTTGAACTTCTACAGAGTGGGCAATTTTCGAGTAGTATTTTAAGTTTCCTGACAACTGTTTAAACCCGCGATAAAGTTAGTCTTCGAACCGAAGTGAGTTTAATGCTGTCCGAGCGTGTTTTGCATGTTGGACGAGTACATAACGCAAAATATATGTATAGTCACCAGTGGACCGAGTGTTACAATTTATTGCGAGAGTTGAAGAACCGAGAGCGATAGTTAGAAAATTATAAATCATAGCTCGTGCTGACCCAACGGGCCCTGTTTTAAGGCCGTAACTATAATTTACGTCAACGTCGTCGAAATTTTACTGCACTCCACTTGATTCGGTGTAACTCGAACTTAAATCAACGTTACGAGCCTCTCGCTTAATTCGTCAGAATTTTGATGTATCAATTACTCTAATCGTCGGAGTACACTTTCATTCTCAATTTTACGGGATGTTTATTTATACCCCCTGTAACTACTTGTTACTATTGAAATTGCAGGGCTGTCAACGCTGGTCAATTTTTATTTTACTCCAGGTTAACGTCTTATAACAAATCATTCGATTGAACGTCATGTTTTTGTGCGTGTCTCGAAAGAAGTGATGGTTAATTGTAATTTTTTAATAAATTTTACTAAGTACTGAGATTCTAAATGATGTCTGATCTGCAAATATTATTTAATTCAAAATATGTACGTTATGATTAATTGATTTAAGCTTGGAGTCACTAAAATAGTCGAAAACAAAAATTCCCTGTTATATTTTGTTATCGTTTAGAAAAATTATTTACTCGATCACTTTACTTTTACTGATTGCAATAATTGTGCACATATTTTTTAAAGAAAACTTTGCAGTTATCCAATTTGACTAGAAACTTATTAAACACAATTCATTGTTAACCGTCTATCAGTAAATAAAATTGCAATATTTGAATAAAACAAAAATTGAATTTTAGTAAAGAGAATAATTTTTGTTTGTTAGAGCCAATAAAAAAAATGATTCCATTGCAGCACGTGCGTAGATAATACTCGCTTTCTGTGATCTTTCTAATGGCGAATGCCGGTCGGAAGGTCTGCCATTTTATAAAATTTGGGGTGCGTGCGACGCCATGACAAGCGTCGCAGGGGTAAAATCGAGGAAGAATACTTTCAATGGAAGCTGTCAAATATAATGAAACATATATATTTTTTTCTTTTGTACGTATGGCAACAGAACGTCATTGTTACAATAAAAAAAGAATCCTATTGAAATTTTTGGAGGGAAATTTCCATTGCAACGCGATTTACTGTATCTGCCATATAATTCCCCTGTGATTATAAAAATATTTTCCGTTATATTTTGCGACATAAGGTTTTTTAATTTATACATATTTATATCACGTGTTTCCGAGGGTTCCGATATGCGAACACAGAATATATTTTATGGTGGTGTTTTAACAAATTGAAGTTTCTAAATCTTGAAAATTGAATAGTATTCAAAATCACGTTGGGATTTGTACCAGCGAAATTAGGGATTTGATAGTTAATTGTGTTAATTACAATAAAATTAAACGAATCATACAAGAAAATTAATTAAAAAAGTAAGTTCTACACTGCTTTCGACAAACACAGAAAACCCAACGCTATTCAAAAATTGAATTTCTGAAATGGACACTTTAAAGTCTGCCTAAATCCATCAAAACCATATCAAACCATATTTAACCATATTTTTCTCACAGTAAATTCCCTTTCCGATATTCCAACCCCACCAACTGTAAATCATTCTTGCTATCGAACCGAGCCCAATATTCCAAACAAAACGACAAAAAAAAACTATTTCCAGAAAAAACACAAATAAAAGAAATTAAAAAAAAAGTTCCCGCAACAAAAAATAAATCCCAATTCCATCATCACGATCATCCACCAAAATTTCCCCCAAAACTCGTCCCAGAAAACATTTATTCACCATTTCGCTGTTCCAACTACCATTTTTTCCCTCCAGTGATGCCAAGGGAAAAAACGCAACCAGGATATTTCGCCGGCGAGGATTTATTCGCGGCCACCATCTTGCCGGCGATATATAAATTGAATTGTAAATGCGAGACACGGCATCGCCGACTGGCCCACACAGGCGGCGTACATTATGCGTGCGACTATTTGCACGCGTGCTATTCGCCCACGCGCACGCGCAGATGGGCCCGTGCTTCATTCGCCCTCTCGTCTTCGTCTTCATCCTTGTTGCGAACGTCGTCCTTGTCCAGGACGTCTCGCGTCGTTTCGCGGCGCTATCGCGCGATGTTTCTGCTGTTGATATTGTATTTAAACACGCTCGTGGTACACGTAATAGCTCGCTGTATTACGGCCGGCGAGCGTATACGTTTAGACTTTTTGCCGGACTCCGTAGATACATTTCCTCGTTGGAATATACAGGGTGTAACAAAAATAGTGGGACACTTTTTTAGTATCGGTAGTAACGCACCAAAAGATGAAAAAAAAGTCTATAAAGATTTATCGAAAGCCACGCCCTATGGAGATACAACCCCTTTTGTAAAAATGAGTTTATTTGTTAGAAATAATGGAATAATGGTTTTCAGTTTATTATTATTACCCTATACTTGCTATATAAAATAACACATAATTTCTGTTTTCATACTTTTATCAATGAATAATAATTTATTTTGTTTTATAGAGGGTAAATAATAGTTAATTTTTCCCTGAGGAGGGTCACCAATTGACCGAAACGTTGGAAAGTATTACAGTAAAAGTATTATAGCCTTATTATGGATGATAAGTAAGTACTAACAAATTTTATTAATTCATATTAGTCTCTCTTTTCTTTCTCTATATTGCTCGTTGTATAGCTAGTTAAGGTTCGTAGTTCATAATTATATTCACGATCGTTATAATTGATATTGTTATATTTACCTTTTGTAAAAAATTTTTAAAAAATCATATCTCCGAAATGGTACATCGTAGAATACCCGTTTTGATTGCAATATAACCGGAGAAGATCAAAGACAATAGAAAAAAATATAATTGCTGCGATTATTGCTGTTAAATAGCATTTATTCTTGTTTAATCTAAACAACGTCGATTACCTATATCGTAGCAGGTTTGTCACAACTTGGGAAAAATTAAGGGCATTCACTAAATCTTCCTTTGCGTAGATAGTGATATTTTTTTCGTAAACTTTAGTCTCTTCCGGTTATATTGCAATCAAAATCGGTACTCTACGACGTACCATTTCGGAGATATGATTTTTTAAAAATTTTTTACAAAAGGGGTTGTATCTCGATAGGGGATGGGTTGCGCCCACAATTTATAAGGTTTTTTTTTCTTATTTTTATGCGTTCTATCCATAAACCTAAAGTGTCCCAGAATTTTTGTTACACCCTGTATAGCCTCGCTGCTCTTCTGTATTTAGATTAGCTATTTCGATTTTCACGTTTAATGGAATGCTAATGCCGAACGAGAATAATTGACAATTTTATAGTCTTTGTGTTTGGTGTATTTTGAGAGTGAGAATGAATTCTCCTCGAATACACGTGACAGTTTTTTTTTGGAAGTTATTTTACCGGGTGAGTTTCAGTTGTTGTCTATGATACATGGTACATTGTATAAAATTCAGATTTTTAGAGGGAGCGAAGACAAATGAATGGGGAAAAAAGCTTTTTTAGTTTGTAACATTTTTGGGGTTTCTTGAAATGTGAGCTATATGTTTGGAACGATTGTTTTTTTTCAAGAAATGAGTGTATAGCAGTTGAGTTGGGAATAATGTCCAAGAATGAATAAAAATTTTAGAGACTGGACTATGTCCGTAACTAATTAACACTTTAACGATGCCACGCGGTAATTTGCGTTTTAGGTGAAATAATCACCCTGTAATGTGGTACAGGGAAAATGCTTGTGGTACATTATAAAATGTAACGCAGAAAATGGAAAAGAACCTGTTGTCGGCAAAGATGAATGTATAGTAACTTTTTAGAATTTAGGGCAGAATTTGAAAATGAGAATAACTAAAAATCCACAGTTGTCGATAAGAGATCTTTTTTCGTTTTCTGTCTTATAAATAATAATCAAAACCATTTTAAGATATAATTCAATGTTCATATCAATATTTCTCTTAATTGAAAGGATGCAATAATTAAAAACAATGATCAATCCATCAGATCATTGTTTATTGTAAAATCTTCTTGTTAATGAAGCGTTAATTTTAAATTTCAAAAAAACCTTATAAATTTCCTTAAAATACACTTTTGGCATCTAGAGCAAGACGTGTTTCACGTGTTCTTTTATAGAAAACACACATTTGCATAAACGTATGCAGTCTATACGTATATGGACCTCTCAGAAGCCAACCTGATGAACAGTATAAAAACAATTATTTACTCGCTCGATTTCTGAGAAGTTCGGCATACGCTTTGCGATTTTTGCCACTAACGTCATTTAAAATTTGTTTTGAAAATCAGTGTTGCCTTTAAAAATATATTGTAAAATTACAGAAATTCAAATTTTTTAATTTTTACACCCTATAACTAAACTCGAGCGAAATATATTTGATTCAAAACAATTTTATTGCCTGTACAGATATAACGTATATTCACAAAGAGATTAATTATGTTAATCAGTTAAAAAAAATAAATATCAGCTTGGCTTCAAAGCGACTCATAAATGAGAATATTTAATTCAAAAAACTCGCGTTACAAAAATACTATTAATACTGCATCCCTTCAATATTCCATCACAAATATCATAATTAATTAATCACCAACGATATTATCTGACCTCACTGAAAAGTATTCAAAAACAATACCAACATTTATCTTCCTGGCTGATCCTCCAACACCCATTTCGAATCCACCACATACACCCAACCAGAAAAATAAATACTCGTATCAATAATCATATCTCACCACAACATCAAGATAAAAATAAAAGTCACAGCTTACGGATCTGGCAGGTAACGTCGCCTGGCAACCGACGAAAAACCACGGGCCCGGAATATCCCCGGCGAGCTCCCAAAGCATATCAACGTTACTTCTCGTCGCCGTTAGAAACGGTGTTCCAAATTACGTCGACGTATCAGACGTCGTCCCCTATACTATCCACCGATCGATTCGCCAAGCCGTCTGGGCAGCGCGGGATCAAAGTACCGCCGACCAAAAAAAAAAAAAATTCCAATAAAATTCCAAAATAAACTCAAACATTCCTAGAACGAAATATTCCGTCGATTCAACACGAGTGCTTCTAACGTAAACCACGTTTCGTCGATCCGGAAGCGTGTCCGTCGCGCCGACGGCGTCGTTCTCGACGAAAAATCTGAGTCGTCGGGCGACAGGGTCGTGGGTACTCACTCCTCATCGTTATCAGTGCAGCACGTGCATCCGGCATATCGACACATGCGTTCCCCGTGTCCTTGTCCGCCGGCGAAGACGCAGGTGCGAATGCGCAGAATTGTTATATCCTGTATCGAGTGCACTTTTCCCGGCGACCAAAACGTCCAGAGTGATATCCGCGGTCACGTTAGAGTTCCACCAACCGTAGCGATCGTTAAAAGTGAAACGTATCACGGTGATAATTTGTTTATTCCACGCACGATTTCCCGTAACTCACCATAGTGAACGAAAGAGCAACGGACACAACACTCGATGTACGAATACGATACGCGAGAGAACACTAAGGGAAACGTGGGGACCACGAATAAGGAAGACAGTTTGAGCGTCGCGACGGAAAGACGGCCGACAGGAGGAGCGTCGCGTTTTTCGTCGCTTGCCCGGCCGAGTTTTTCGTCGGTCCGACACTGGCGGGCCACGCACGCAATATTTTTGCCCGGCACGCACATCCCTCTCGCTTTCACGCACCGCGTTTCACCGTGGATCTGTGTATGGGTGACCGTGTACCGAGAGTGGAATGAATATCCGTGTATGGGTATCACGGCGAGTTTGTATTGGCTTGTACGTACCTATGTATTATATGGATATATGTGTGTGTATATGTATATACGTATGTATTATACACGGTATACGGGGGTTTCTCTCCTCTTTCCGTTGCCAACCCACACGCCGGGAACTCACACATCACAGCCAATACATCGCGATGTTCATGGGAAGGCCAGAAAAATCGATGGAGCTGCCCAGGAGGGAGGCCACGCACGGGAACCCTTCTTCTTTCTTTTTTTTTTGTTTTTTTAAACCCGTGCTTTTCGAGGGCTTTAAAGGCCACGCTGATTAGCATAAATTTCGGGTGCCTTCGACCACACCCTTTCCATGGAACCCTCCGCCGTGCTTCCAACCTATCCCGGGGTGGCACGGTACTCAGGGTTGTACGCTCGATGACCAGTCAGCATCGTCTTTCGCGCCACCCCTAGGTTCGAGAAAGGGTCGGAGCTACGAGGGAGGCGGGGAAAAAAGCCACCCTTTCCGTCGGGACGAGACTCTCGGTCTCGGGGAGTGGGGTTGGAAATTTCGCATGGATGCCGTTGCGAATACCGGCGAAAGGGGTGATTTTCTCTCGTCTACGTTCCACCTTCCCTCTTTCTTTCTCACCCCCGGGATCTCCTCTTTCTGCTTGATATTTTGCGTTCGTTTTATTTCTCCCTCTCTCTCTCTCTTTCTCTCTCTGGGATCTTTTTGTTGTTTTGTTTCGTACGATCCCTCCCTTGGGCACGGGTGAGTCACGGGTTATCATGGCGGATTTCTTTTTGATTCTCCCTACCCCCCCCCCCTCCCTCTCTGTCACTTTTCTCCCGTTGCCACGGTACCAGGGTTGCGAACGACAGGGGAAAACGGGCCGAGTCGGGAATCGTACGAAGGTGTCTTTATTTTTGTTCGGCAACAAAGTACAGCGTGTTCGATGCGTCCCGTGTTATCTTTGTGCGTTCAAACTGGACCGACCGGATCGGACGTTCTTCGTCCAGGTGTCATAGGCGACGCTTCTCTAACCCCCTTTTTTTTTTTTAATTTGCTTTGGGAAAATACGACGAGAAGGATCTTCGTTGGGGACCGTTGGATTATTTATCGGGTGCGAACTTGTTCGTTTGCTTCGACGAATCGTTCGTCGTCCACTCGCTGTTTTTCTATGTACCGCGGGAAAAAATAGCATTTGCGCACCCTGTTGTGTGAATAAATAAATTTTAAGTGTTCGCGTGGAGGTACGAACACTTCTTTTAGTAGGCCACGTTCTTTGTTATGCGTTTCGTTTTTCAGTCGAATTATTCGTACTGCATATTTAATAAAATAAAATCCATAAATGTAATAAAATTTATGGATTTTGAATCCATAAATTTATGGATTTTATTTTGGATTTTATTTATGGATTTTATTATGGATTTTATTTATTTCTAAAATTCATAAATTTATGGATTTTATTTTGATGCGTACATCTTTTTGTAAAGCTTTGGAGCATTTTTATTTCAGTAGTTATTGCTTTTTGGGTGTTTAAAATTGTTAAGCGTCTCCTGCTTTTGTAATGGCGGGCAGAGGAATGTTAAGTATAGTGCACATTTCGATTTATAAGTGTCTTATTATAAAAAATCAGGCTTCTACGTGGAACACAGGGACATGTTTGAAATTTCCAAATTGCAATGACGGAATATTGAGAAACGAAGAAAGTCAAATTTCAAAAGTGTAGAAACCTGGGAACGTAATTTAAAAGTTAAATGGCGTCATGGAGGTTTAGCCCAGCGTCGAGAAACCTTTTTTGCGAGCCGCAAATTGAAAATCCAATAATCCCTGCGAGTCGGAATTTTTTTATCCGTTTGCTTTTTCAATGTTTCTTATTTTTCTTTGCTCGTGAGTTTAGGTTTGCTTTTACAATTTTTCATATATTTCTACGTCCGTATTTTTCCGTTTACATTTTCAATATTGCTGGTTTCCTTTGCGAATATTTTTTCGTTTACATTTTCAATATTTCTTATTTTTTGTAGTCCGTAATTTTCCGTTTGTACTTTCATTATTTCTTATTTTTCTACGGCCGTAATTTTCATTTGCGCTTTTAGTTTTGCTTAGTTTTCTGTTCCCGTAATTTTCCGTTATTATTTTAAAATTTTTCGCCTCGGTCGATCGAAGTGGGAAGAACTTTTAGTAAATAATAATTGGTTGCACATCGCTGCTTTAAACGATCAACGTAAAATAGCTCTAGGAACAGACTTACGAACCTGCAACGGCTAGAATTTTGCGAAAAACGTCAGAAACGCTGGAGCCACCATAAAATGTTTCAAACCATAAACTGCCGTTGGAACAGCCTACATGTATTTGCGACGGCAAATACTAGCGGCGAACAAGAAACACTATACTTCCCACAAACGCTTATGTTTTATCCATATGTGCACGTATTATATATGTAAAGGGCAGCACGTATAAACAACTATAATAAACGACGTACTTGTCGACGGTATTTAACAAAACTATAACTTTAGGAACATTAGCAAACTTTAAACATTCTGACAGAATTTAAAAAAAAACTATATTGCCCTCCAAATCTCACTAAAAGAACGATTTAATTATTACGTAACATCCGAGAGTCTAATTGAAAGATTCACGGACATTTGGGACTCACGGAGAAAAAAATATAAGCTATACATGTACAACAAAAAATTTGTGTACGTTGGAAAATTGTAATTTGTTTCCTGATACAAATATTTGAAGATTTCAACGAGTGGAATCCATTTCGATTTTCGATTCAAGTTACCTCGTTTGTGTTTTATCAACGTCGAAATTAGAATCATAGGATTGCAGTGAGTATAACAAAATTTGGCGTAGCAACAGCCACTTCAAAATAGGGGATTTCTTTTCTCTCTCCGTATCTGTTTCTCTTAATCATCAACAATAACCATACAATATTTCCTATCAATACTAACTACATACCATAACTCCATATAGTTACTTCCACTGCAACAAAAGTAAATCCCTAAAGTTACAAACCAACAACACATTATTTATTGTTCAAAATATTACCAATTTATTTTTATCCGACTTCCCATAATCAAATCAGCCGATCTATAAAAGTCCCTTCAAAATCATTAATCAGCTTCTTAATTCCCGGAATTAAATCCGATGCAAATAACGTATCACAATTCCATTGAACGTTCCTTTTGACAGATACCGATCGGTATTTCCATCTCGATACAAATGTCAGTCGTGCAAAAATCTACGCCCTTCGTTTCCCCCGGCATTCCGGCCATGTTTAAACATTCGCGGGGCAACTTTTTGATAGGTGGCCGCCGTTAGTGACAAAATGATTCAGCATCGACCGGGTCGAGCCGGTTTTTGCTGGGCCCGGTCTCGGTACCACGGGGCCCAAGGTCCGCGTCGTCGACGTAATGTTTCAATGTAACGTGACGATAAGAAAAGAAACACGTGGGAAAAAGGACCGGCCCGTTAAAAATTCATAAGTAGCCCGGTTAACGAACGCGGAATTTAATTCCTTTCGTCGTCGGGGCTACCACCTGGACACCACCGAAGTCGCATGTACCCGGTGATCCGTGGAAACGTGGACAGCGGGTAATTAGAAAAGTTGTTCGTTTTCGTGCTGCCATGCCCGGGATGATCGGACGGTAAATGGTAGGCCATCCTCGCAGGCAGATGAGTCCAGGGACGTCTCGAGTGATTTAACGGGCCTGGGATCCAACGGTGGCATCCGTCGACTTTCGCATAATCGTCCGTATTTTTGTTTTTTTTTTTGTTGCGTGAAATTATTTCTCTCGTTACCTCCCATCGGCCTTGTTCACTGTATTTTGATGGTTTCACGTTGCTGCACTCGTTTTTTTTATGGGATACAGATTTACCTGCACGTAGGACAAATTTTGTAATGATGCAATGAGATGAGTTTGATTTTTTTCTTCCTATAGGTCCAGTTTATGAGGATTATTTATAATTAACCTGAAAAGGATGCGATTTTACTTAAGCTTAGTTTTTTAGAAATATTGGAAACCGATAAAGCGACGGGAGTTCGAGGATTCACAATTAGTATAAAATGGGGGTTGCAATAAAATTATTTTTGGAAACTGGGAAACCGTAGAAAACTACATTTTACATTTTTTTTCATTTTCACCGAAAGAGATCAAACTTTTCGATAAAAAGTTCAGCTTACACGATCATCGATGGTATCCAGCATTTACATTCAGTTCTTTCTTAGTATACATCAATACACATAAGTATTGATATAAATAAGTCCATTACCGTGACACTTTTTCAACGTCCCCTCGCTCGCTGATTTAAAATTCAAGTATCGTCACTTTTGCCCGGCCGGCAGATCATTTTTTCCCGCGGCAGACGTTCTCCGCTGCAATTCCATTCTCCTTCTGTCGATCGTTCCTCGTTATTAAATCGATACTTTTTTTCTCAGCGTTTACATTCAACATTCGAGCAATTAAATTAGACTCCCATGCCCGACGGGTGAGGCCCGATCGCAGCGTTTCCGAGGTGAACAGAAACGAGTCCCCAGAATCCACGGAATGCGCTGCCCCACGTTCTTCCGCGAGGCATGCGACGTCTTCCTCGGCGACTGGACGGCGAAATGGATTGTTCAGTTCCCCCGGTGCATCGCAATTTGCCTAATGTATCGCATCGTGCGTTCCTTCTATCGAATTCATGTCTCTACCTTTCCTTATTCCACGTCAACCAATTTCCAACCGAATTTCACGAACGATCAACGTGCGATCAGTGCTTTTGGATAAAATTGGTGTCAAGTGGTAGGGGATGATAAGTATAAAGACCCTATAAAGCCATTTTTATAAAAAAATTGACTTAAAGTTGAAAATCCGACGTCGAATCGACTCCAACTTTATTTCGGCCATAGGGTTTGATGTAAGGAACAAAAAATAGTTACGAAATTTTGTTCGTAGAGCAATAATTTAGTTAAAAATTGGTATTTTTTATTTAACTATCTGTAAAGGGTCAAGATTGTCAGATTGTCAAATTCCCAGAACGATAATTATCACCGTTGTGTCTACCAACACGCACAAAATAATAGGAAAATCCAAACGAGTACGTGTACAAGACTTAAATATAGAATTACTTTATATAAATAAAATAATACTTTTTCCTTCATTATTATTATCCTCTTCACGCCCTTGGCCACATATGTGGACGTTTAGTAATTTCTTATAAAATAAAAATCCCATTACCAATACAGCCAATCCAAATAAAATTTACTTCTCTCATTGAGGGATTCTATAATGAATAATCTGTAGTGATAATTTTTAGTCTATTTATTATCGACAGTAACTATAATAATAAAAACACTAAACGTCCACATCTGTCCATGGGCATGAAGAGGTTATTAATAGTGTTAGCAGAGTGAATTGTTAGGTGTAGAAGTTGAACTTGGTTTTACTTAATACCACACTTATTTATTATAACACTCTTATACTCTTAATACGTCCGTACAGTCTTACAGTTTGATTACGTCTAGATTATATACAGGGTGTAACAAAAATTCTGGGACACTTTAGGTTTATGGATAGAACGCATACAAATAAGAAAAAAAGTCTTATAAGTTGTGGGTGCAACCCATCCCCTATCGAGATACAACCCCTTTTGTAAAACATTTTTAAAAAATCATATCTCCGAAATGGTACGTCGTAGAGGACCGATTTTGATTGCAATATAACCGGGGGAGACTAAAGTTTACGAAAAAAATATCACTATCTACCCAAAGGAAGATTTAGTGAATGCCCTCCATTTTTTCCCAAGTTGTTACAAACCTGCTACGATATAGGTAATCAATGTTGTTTGGTTTAAACAAGAATAAATGCTATTTAACAGCAATAATCGTAGCAATTATATTTTTGTTCTATTATCTTTGATCTTCTCCGGTTATATTGCAATCAAAACGGTCCTTCCACGGCGTACCATTTCGGAGATATGATTTCCTAAACATTTTTTACAAAAGGGGTGGTTTTACGACAAAACTTTATAGACACTTTTTTCATCTTTCGATGCGTACTATCGCTACTGAAAAAGTGTCCCACTATTTTTGTCACACCCTGTATCTAACAAATAGAAACAATGTTTCCTGTTTCTTATACGCGTGTTCCAGAATTCCCTAACCTAACCCGTAGTTTGCCCTGTGCGTTTCTCGATGCCTCTCTACAAACCGAGCACGCGTATAATATTACCGCTCAGTGCCGAGTAAACCAGGTACTTTAAAATCAACGAGTCAGGTAGCCGCGCGGTGTCGTCGTTTCCGGGCCAGAGTGAAAATCCACTCGCGGATATACAATTATAACAGCGTCTCCTCCGTCGGTGTGTGTCTCCGCGAGAGCAGTCGTGCCCTTTCTCACGGTCGAGATCGCGAGGTCGCGAGAGAAGTCTGCCAACGTTGGACGTAAGAGCTGGTAGAGGCACCTTTAGTCGGCCCGCAACTAGACACACGCGAAAGCAGCCAGCGCGAAAGCGTCCGCCTGGTGTAAGTAAGTTACAGTTGGAGTCGTCCTGAGCGACACTCCGCCGGCGACACGAGTATCACCGGTCGCAGGGATAAATCGCGGGATAAAGAGTGCCGCTCGGCCGTCGGGCCACACGATTATGCAAACGCCCTTTGTACTTGGCCCTTGGAGTACGAGGGACGTGTATATATGTATGTATACGCCCTCGCGAGTCTGTCAATATGTGAGAGAGACGTGTATAGAAGGAGTTATTAGTGTGTTAAATTATATGTATGTCGCTTACTTGTGGAATTGATTAATTTGAGGGATTGGAAAGTGAAGGAAATTGATAGAGTAAGGGGGGTCGGATGCTGGTAGCTTGGAGTTATTAATTATTAATTTGATATATATTGTTGTATGAAGATGGAAGTTACTTCAATTATTATAGATTAAATTGAAAATGTATTAAAATAATTAAAATAATTAAAAATCAAAATTAAAGTACTGTTTAAATTGAAAACAGTATTTTAATCAGGTAGTTTAGAAGGTGGAATTAATTTTATTAGTTTCTGGAGAAAATCATTTATTATACAGCAGAGAGTAACATTTCTGACATCTAGCGCTGTTAAACCTATATATTACAGAAATTAATTTTTTATATAAAAGGGTATGAGTCAAGCAAGTATTTTGTCACTTAAATGTAAAAGACTTCAAAAAGTGAAGTTAATTGATTTGGCCAGTCTGTAAAGAAGCTACAGAAAAAACGACGCAGCAAGAAAATATCGAAGCACGTGCTAGTGTGCTCGACAAATAAATAGAAAATATTTTGAGTTTTGACTTATAACTTTCAAAGTATATTTTCGAGATATCGTTCTAACGATGTCTGTAGAAGAAAAAAACACCGATTCTCTTTTACATGACACAGCAGGCTCCCCTTAAGGTTTTCTGGAGTGCGTGCGTAAGAAACGCAGGGGCAGACAAAGACCGGACTTAATACTCGGACAATGCTATTCTGAAAATAAGAAGATGACAGTGGGAATGGAAGCGAACGTAGAAAGAGTTACGTGTCTGTACGGGGTGTGACGAAAAAAAAGCATAGTGAATGGACTATGGAAATATGTTTGCTGGAAGTAATATATAAATTTAAAATTAATCTATGATCAATTTTAATATTTATTTTATTTTAAATATATTTTTAATATGACTACTAACTACCCTACTATATGATAATAACTTAAATGAATTAACTAATCTATAAAAATGTGTAGGTATCATGTAACACCGAATGTACTAAAATCAGTTAAAGATCGAGTTTAAAATTATGATTAATATTTCTACATTCATCGTTAGTTTTGTCAATTGAAATCAGGGTGATTAAACACATCTTATTTTGTACTTTTGTCTGTTATGCTCCGGATGAATTCAATTGTAAAACGTACAACTTTTATTTAAAGAATTAAAACATTCCTAATGACTACATTTGAAAACTGTGTGAAAAATCATTTAATATCAAAGTCCGCAAACGTTCCGTCATACCTTGTATCTCCGGAATCGAATAAAAACGAGTTCCTCTCGTCTTCATTAGAATTTTAGAGAACCTTCAAAATTCACAGGGGGGCCAGTCGAGTGAGTCCGGTGGTACCAGACACACCATAATTTTTTTAGCGTTCACAATTGTACGGGTCGCTAGTGAAATATGAAACAACGTGTCGTCACAAAATAAAAACAATTAAAAATGACTGGAGTGACAAAACTGTTGTTCTCCATGGAAAACTTTATAAAACCGCAATCAGTTTTTGTAAAAAATTAGAATCTGTGTATACACATGGAATAATTCATCTGCAACGAGAAATATTTAGCGAAGCATGATCGCAGTATTTTGTCGTACTTATTTATAACTTAACCCTTTGCACCCGACCGCAGGCCCTCGGGCGGCAAAGTAAGAGGAGAATGAGAAACCACGGGTGCAAAGAGTTAGAAACTGCGAGACGTATTACTCGTTTAGATCTGCAGACGCTGAGAAAATGAATAGTGTTCGATAGCAATACGCAGAACGAATAGCATTGAGGTGTTCGTAACTAGCAATCAGCGTGAGTTTAGCGTGCGAGACGTGTTAACTCGCGAAAACATTTTCCCAGGCGAATTTCGGGCGACGAGTTATCTCGTTGCGCTCGGTTAACGGGTTAACGATATCATTGAAAAACAATTTGGCTCGGTTACACGCGAAACAATTTCTGAATACTTCGACGTTCCTAGTGTTAGTTCGTACGGCACTGCGCACGGTCGAATACACTTCGGTGAAAAGTTATTACTAAACACGTACGGGGAAGTGAGAAACGATAACGTTCAATTAAAAACCACAGGGTATGCGATGATAACGATAAAAAAAAGGATAGAACAATTGTGCAACAAATGGACAAGTTCGATATTTGTTACGGAGTTGTTGATTAGTGAAAATGGAACAAGTTTGCAAAGTAACTATAATAATAAAAAAACTAAACGATCACATCTGTCCATTGACGTGAAGAGATTATTAATAATGTTAGCACAGTGAATTGTTAGGTGTAAAAGTGGAAGTTAGTTTTACTTAATACCACACTTATTTATTATAACACTCTTATACTCTTAATACGTCCGTACAGTCTTACAATCCGATTACGTCTAGCTTATACATAGTGAACTAGGATATGTAGCGCTCCAGTCTAGTAGTCTGGATCATGTCAACTATAGAAAATTTTCGCAAGCGATTTTAGATTAGAAGTGAAATCCCATTACCACAGTACACTAGGTAACAACACTAGGAATTTTTTTACGGATTTGTTGATTAGTGAAAATGGAAAAAGTTTGCAAAGTTTTCTATATTTTAAACGTCGGTTCTTATATTTAATTATGAAAAACTGTAGAAAATTATTAAGCAATGCTTTGATTAATGAGTATAATGCACAACAAAGTGACGTACTGCAATACTCAATTTTCTATTTTTCCAGTTTGGGTGAGGAAAAAATCCTGATTTTCACGGAGTATCCATGGATTTTTTTGCGCAAGAAAACCCAGTATAAATTAAACTAATAGTTGAAGAACTCGATTTAATAGGAAGGTCTATTTTATAGATAGATATATGTATCCTATTTATTTACAAACTTCTTAGCTGTTAGTTCAAGTCTTTCTCAGAACTTAGAATAACGTAATATCAACATTCAACACATATCAATATACACGTTGAACTCTAATTTATCGGCTATGAAACGATCCATTTAAACTAATTAGACTAATATAAAATTAAAATAAATTCATTTCGTTTATTAGATGTTGACAATCAAATAGTTGTTCCTATAACTGTTCCTATCTGAATTTTAACTAGTTCCGTTGATGTAATTCATTACACATGTGTATCATACGTTTCTTTTATCGTTCGAGTCTTCGTCGCAAATACAGGGTGGAGCAGAGGAAACGCATGTTTTTCACTATTGAATGACTGGGACACGGTTTGATAAAAATAATAAAAACAAGCATTAAGTGATAGATTTTTTAATGCAGTTTTGAAACATACGTACTTTAATTAGGTTCGAAAAATAATGTCTTGGAGATGACGTCCTTCCTCTTGGAGAAGAAGTCGCATATCGGCAAATCGAGTGAGCGAGGGGGCCAGTGAATGAGGCCCTTCTTTTTTGTGGCGATATTTAAAATCAAGAGTCTACATCAACAAGCCTCGCACAATCGATAACCTGAAGAATACCATTCGTCAGGAAATTGAAGTCGTGGCGAATGAAATGTTCGAGAGAGAGCCGTGCGTAACTTTCAGGAGAGGATCCAAATTTGTATCCAGCAATAAGAGCGTCATTTCCGAGACATTATTTTTCGAACCTAATTAAAGTACGTATATTTCAAAACTGCATTAAAAAATCTATCACTTAATGCTTGTTTTTATTATATTTATCAAACCGTGTCCCAGTCATTCAACAGTGAAAATCATGCGTTTCCTCTGCTCCACCCTGTAGTATGTAATCCGTTCTTTTGACGGGCTGGGTCGCACAAGTGTCGACGGCCGATCGGTAACTTTCCGTCGCCAGTGTACACGCGGGAACACGAAGAGTCTAAACGCGATTCCCGACGCATACCGCGGTCTCTACGCACAGGGGCCCGGTTTAAGTTACACACGCGACGATCCTGAGCGACACATGAGACCCGTAGAGGACGTGGGACCGGCCGTCGCGACGGTGAGTAGCATGCGTCGTGTATACACACGGGTCTACAGAGGCATGGCAGGCGCCTTGAATGGGGACCATTAACTTCAAACGTATATTATTCAAGCCATTCAAACACGGGGAAATCGTCCCTGGTCTGCATAAGGACGAGCGTGGAGAACGGGCCTGACGTGGGGCCCAAGTACCACCGGACACTGGCCCGTTTATTAATCTTTAGACGTAAACTGGTCTCATTCGGAAGATGGATCACTTTTTGGAGAAGGATCTAGGAAATTGTTTAAAGTCTCCGATAGAATACGTAGAATTTACTCAGTTTGTTAGAAATGTTGAAAATTGATAAAGAAACAAACTTTTGAGGATTAACAATTTGTGAAAAAAGGAGATTTTTTTGGTTTTTTTATATATTTTATTTAAAGTTGACTCAACGCCTGGGTTATTAGCGAGTAGAATTTTCCTGGTGTTTTACATGTGTTAGTTTAATTAGTGTTACACATGACAGTTTTAGTAGTTTTAAATTTGCTCAGTTAGCTTTAGAGTCTGTACGAATAATAATACATTTTTACGCACTTTAGGGGTGTCTTAGTTTTCCTTAACACGAGAACTATCAAGGCAATCATAATGACTGGTTCCTAATTTCTTCTAAAAATCGTGTAAATTGACAACAGTGAATTTTCTCAAATATTCGTCATAAATCTGTCTCTACGTATAAATGATTAAATCAATCAATTTACTATAATACTTAATTCCCTATGTCCTAAGATATAAATACAATATTCTTAGATCTAACGAATTAAACCTCGGTAGTTCTAGTGTTAATACTATTTCTACCAATTTGTTGACTTTTTATACAATAGTTGTTAAAGTATCTACATTTAACTGTTAATTTGAAATCCCAACAGTTTTGGCAAATATTTGCATTCAAACGAAAAGGTTTCAAAAGACACCTTTTGTTCAAAATAGGTATACACACAATCGTGGTAGAAATAGTGTTAAAGTACTTTTTAACCTCAAACCTTTTCCTTCGTAGTTCATATTTTAGATTGTACCAAATTTGTTGCTCGAAAATGAAGAACTCTCGGCAAATAAATGTTTCTTTCATGTTCCCCGGAGAAAATCACACTTTCCATAAAAAGTACGATTCGCACGATCATCGGTGTTGACTGACATTTATATTCATCTCGATCGTGAATTCATGAATGAATACATGTATGTATAACGTGTATCGCCCATTACCGTGACGGTAGTCGTGCGTCAGGTAGACGTCACCCGCGCAACTACCTGTTTCTCGAGTCCAACCGACGAAAGTATCCCGTCGGTCGTTCGTGCGTGCGATGCAAAATTTCGCAACGTTCCACCGCAAACCGCCGCGAAGCAACGGGAGTTGTGGGAAAGGGCAGGCATCGAGGTTGAAAAAGCCAACTGCGAGCCGGGATGACGATTCCGTATGGAATTGCGGCGAACGATTTATCGCGAACCGGCGGTTTTGCGTGATAACGCGGACTCCGGTTGAACGTGATGTTTTATTTATGACGGAGGAGCATCGGTGTAATTGGATGAATTGTATCGGGAAGATATCTGCATCGGTGAATGACTGATTCTTCCGTCGTACGAGTAAAGTAGGTAGAGGAAAACGAATTTAGTTGCTTCGTACAATTTATTTTGATGTAATGAACGTGGTTTGTAGAATGTAGCAATTATCGATGGTTTTGTAAATTGTAATGTTACCGAAAATAATTGGGGAAAAGAAAATCACTTTTCTATTGTTGATTATTTAGTTAGTTGAAATATTTTGTGATATATTTATGAAATGTATATAGAAATTCTGTCTAGTTTTTAATTTAATGTTATGGAATATAAAAAATTGATGGAGCAAGTTTAAACGAAGTTATGTCGCAGTATGATATACCTGGAAGCATATCATTAAACGCACTACTCTAAAACGAACTACAGATTATAATAGAACGTTCCACTATTAATATAACAACGAAGTGTAACAGATGTTTATAAAAAGCTATTTATTAACTCTGAAAAATATTCAACGACGGTAGAAGTTCTGTACCAGTAGGGTACCGTACCACTAAAAACTGTCGCGCGGCCGGGCCTAACGGAGCCCTCTGATTGGCCGTCGTTTTTCGTTAATAACTCGGCCACGGATTGGAATGGGAAGCTGAGAATGTTACATCTATATTAGAATTACTTGAGCTATCGAATGGTTCCGGGCGCGTCCAAGGGAATGGGACACCCTGTAAGGTAAAGGCACCAGTAGTTGACACTTTGGTATAAAAAGACCTAAAATTAGAAAAGTGTGCACTAAAACAAATTGAAATTTACGTGAACGTATCACAGTACTATTCAACTATCAATATTGAAACAATTGCGGGTGGGCGTGCGTCAATAACGACGTGAAGTTCAGATAATGAAGACGTTGTACGTGTTTCGTGATAATTTCAAGATTTCCTTAAACTTTAAGGCTTAAAGTATTCGTTAAGGGCATTGGTACACGGTAAATATTAAAAAGTTATGATAATAGTATTTTTTGGTAAAAAATGGAATGCAATAATCTTTTAGAGTTTCTCGATTTGGCTGGGTGTCAACTACTGAACCAATGACCTTACCGAAATAAAACTCCTATATTTTTTTTACATGCATGATATGAACGAATTTCTTGTGATATTATGGTAGTAAAATGTCAAGTGCAATGATAATTATTTATGTTTTTTATATAAAGTGAACTCAGTCTATTCTATGTGAATAAATGGAAAAAATAATCCTTAAAGTGTCAACTATTGGTGCCTTTACCTTATGTAAACTCGTGGTAAATCTAATATTAAAAACTCCTCCCGCGGGAATATGTGTCGGTGGTTCTCCGTTGTACGCGATTATATACACGCGCTTTCGGGACGAGGTCGCGACTGCGAAACAATGGGTCCGGATATGCTCGTGGGTCGTCGTTAAGAATACGGAATCTGCTCTATCGGACGGTATTGCATATTATCTGGCCTGCCAGGGGGCACCGGTAGTGAGTATGGGCGAGCCAACGAATTATCATGGTAATCACAGAACGGTAGCCGCTGGTACTGAGAGGTCAGACCGATGCCACCAGATTGCACCGCCCGAAGGTAGTCGTAGGTGGACAGTGCCTATGGTATCCAGTGGTACCCTACGGTGGAACTTCGCCGGGACGGTCATACCCATTCTATTCCTGGCAACTGTTCGATAGAAAATGGAGTAAAGCGTGTAATACTGGTTACAGGTTCGTTGCCGCCAGCTCGGTGCGCCGGTGGTTTTGCGACTATCGCGAGTTCCATGTTAAAGGGTCCTGACAACTATAGGCGGCTCGATTGAAGATGTGTTTGATTGTTGACGGAACAATAGTGATCGTGGAATGAAAACGTTGATGGGAGATTTGGGAATTTTTGGGGATTTTATTGGAGGCGTTTGTTATGGATGGGTAATAAATTAGATATGTGATATTATTATTTCTTGGCTTTGGAAAATAGAAATTTGTGGGGATTGGTGCAAATATTTGGAGTAGTATTAATATTGTGAGGGATAGAAACGTTGGTTTTTGGGAAACTGTAATATCTAGTGGAATAAAGAAACCATTGAAACGCAGAATTTTTTCACACTAAGCTTCTCAATTATTTCTACACACCTATTTGTGCGGAACGATTCAAATGACCGGTGATCGAATGAAAGTTATATTTTTTATAATGGAATTCAGGCAGCAATTAAGAGTTATTAACCTACAATTTAAAAACGATCATTCGCCGAGATCTCGGTAAGTTTATTATTAAATAATAATAGGAACTCGATTACGTTCGCCGGAAAGTGATTAGTGAAAATTAGATCTTAAGAACGGGTACCTAATTAACGACATGTATAAAGTACACCGTATAGTATACATTTTGCCAGGTTGCAAATAGACATTTTAAAGGTAAGAAAGGTTGGACGGCGATTGAGAGTCGCTGGCTGCCTTCGGAGATAAGAAAGTCGTGATCCCGGGTAGTGCAGCACCGCATCGTAAGAGATACACATCTCGTATGCTCCGAATTAATAAATAATAATGCAATATTGTTGCTCGAGCTGACTCGACCCACCGGTCAACTGCCGCACGGCACGTAACCGCTTGAACCGCAACGTTTTTTAGCCGCACGTTCGGTATGCGCATCTTTGTTTATTTAATCTGTACTTAAGATTTAACGCTCCTAATAGAAACTGTTCGATCGTAGGAAATCTCACGCTAATGGAAACCATAGTGTTTCTGGTGAAAGAAACTGTTTACGGAGAGATCTTTCGATATGGAACAATCGAACGATCAAAACAATTGAAATGATAACCTTTTTAAATAGAAAATTAATGGAAAAAATAATGAATTTCAAGGAAAAGGTATAGTAGATATACATAAATAAATAAATTAGAAATAATATTATTTGTTTTGATCGTGATAGTGGTAAAATTATTTTGTATTTAAGTTATTGTCAAGGATCGGTAAATTGATTTGAAAGAAGATTATATATTAAGCAATTAATCACTTGATTGATAATATTGCGAGCGATTAATTTCAATTAATATAGATTCTTAAAAGAAACGGAAATGTTTCAGGATTTTTCCGAAGCATTATTTATTTCACTGACAAGCTTGTGAGCAGAATTTTCAGTATTCAAAGTGTTACATAATTTTATTTATTAATCCGTTGTATCGTATACTTGCAAAGCGTGTCAGTAAGGAACGTGTATATTTCTATTATCCATAATGAGTGTGAACTTTACTCGGTACATGACAGTGATAGATCATTTTCTGCGATTCTTACGGTTCTCGGCGAACCGCGCGATATCGTAAAACATGCAAATAGCATTTAATAATAACACAAGTTCTCCATAAATTAAGCATCGATTTGAAGTGCATGTAATTGCAAATTAAATGCGCTTACACTATATTCGCATTCCGTGGAGGTCGCATCGGGAACAGATACCGCCAAACAGATGTTTATAATTCTGAACAGGAATTCTTTCGAATTTTCCGATTTTCTCACAACCGGTGCTACAACGGTTTTCTAACCGAATAATCGAGATTTAACGTAACCAGCGTACAAATGTGCAATTATAGAGATGATAACACCCATTAAAAATGAACGACGTTTGTTCCGGAGTATACGGTGACTCACGGTAACGTCAGGTAACATCAAAGTTACATATATGTATATGTAACTGTGATTTTTTATTACAAAATTGGATTCTTTCCGAAGAAAATTCTCAGAACGAAAATTGCTCTGCTACTTACGGTTACAGAGATATGATTTTTTAAAGGTCGGCTGTTTTCGCAAAACTCAAAACTTTGAACGGTTGTAACTTTGGCAATTTTCAAAATTTCGAAAAAACAAAAACAGCTCCGTGTATGCTCCAGATGGTGATCGATTTGACATGGAATGAGCCATATACATAGTGTTATACAGTTGTAAAGCCTGTTTTTGTTTGTTTATTACCGGTACGACATTATAATTCTGTGGCAATAATTTTTTTTACGAAAACGTTCCATTTTAATGGTTATTAACATTAAATTTATCATTGACAATTGATATACATAATCCTATAAACCCCGTAAAAATCATAACTTTTACAATTTAATAATTTTACACAAAAAACCATATTTTTCTTAACTTAGGAAACTAACATTGAAACTAAAATGTTAAAAAATCGTCACTTATCCAGCCTTGATAAGTTTAGATAAGTTTTGATAAGTTTAGTTCAGCCTTGACCAGCATCCTCAAACCCCTAAAAGCCTTAACAAACACAAATTCTCCACCACAAACTTCCTTCCTTCCAAACTTCCCCAACTCCACCAACATTTTTCACACCAAACACCACAATTCACTCCACTCCCCTCGCGAGTAACGTTATCGACAGCGAATCTCTCGCGAATCGTCGGATTCGGTCCCGACTCTCCGGGCTCTCCGAGTGGACTTTCCCAACGAAAAAAAAAAGAGAAAAGAAAAGAAAATGGCGGCTCAGCGGCCCCTCTGAACGAAAGAAGGGCGAGTCGGAAGAGGCGACGCGCCGCATGTCAAATGTCAGACACCGCGAGATAAGGATCTGGAGGAGTTCTCCGCCAGGGTACGAGGTTGTCGGTGTCGGGACCGACGTGGGGTCTCGCGTGGACTCATTACGGGGCCTCACAGAAACCTGGCGGGATGCACATCGGGGCCCGTGGCGACGCTCTATTATGCCGCGGAACAATGGTGCCGTGACGTTGCCGAGAAATAGTTGGTATGTTAAGGACCCGAGCAACATGCCTCTTCATAGAGGCCGGATATAATGGAATATAATCGGGATATAGCCGCGGTATATGGTAACTACGTTGTCGACCCACCACTCGATACGTTCCCTCGTTCGACCACGTGTGCGTGCGGAGGCCGTATATCATACAGGCAACATAGCCATGGTTCGTAATAAAGTGTAATGGAGACCGGCTTGGAACACGTTGCACTCGTTGCCATAATCGTGGATTGTCCCGGGCCGCGTGGTTTTTCGTTTTATGGAACCCGAGGTGCAGTGACGGCTACGTGTAATCCAGGGCGGCGGAATTAGAGACCTGGGTAGAGTTACGCAGGTGTTGCGGCGAACGCGTGGTTCTACTTGTCGATGTTTAGCGGTCGAATCTGGGGAATTTATGGGTAGTCGGGTTATAACGATATGGAACAATTTCTGGTGGGGTATAGGTATGTATACAGGTTTTGATGAAGTACAGACAATTGTTGGCTGGTGTATTTCAGTAAAATAATAGTAATTATCGTGGTGAAACTTTAATCTATAAACTTTAAGAAATGTTAATTATTTAGTTGTGTAGTGGATTAAGATTTGTGAAATTAAGACAATTGTCCGCTGGTGTGTTTCGGTAAATGATAATCGTGATGAACTTTCAATCTATAAACTTTAGTAAATGCTGATTACTTAGTTGTTTAGGGGATTGCTATTTATGAAATAAAAGCAATTGTCCACTGGTATAATATGTATATTAGTAAGTAATAATCTTAATGAAATGTCACGTTATAAATTGTAAAAAATATTAATTATTTAGTTGTTTAGTGGATTACGATTTGTGAAATTAAGACAATTGTCCGCTGGTGTGTTTCGGTAAATGATTATCGTGATGAACTTTCAATCTATAAACTTTAACAAATGCTGATTACTTAGTTGTTTAGGGGATTGCTATTTATGAAATAAAAGCAATTGTCCGCTGGTATAATATGTATATCAGTAAGTAATAATCTTGATAAAATGTCACGTTAAAAATTCTAATAAATGCTAATTACTTATTTAGATGTTTAGTGGATTACGATTTATGAGAGAAAAACAATTGTTCGCTAGTATATTTCCGAAAATAATAATCGTAATAAAATTTCCCTTTACAAATTGTAATAAATGCTAATTCAATAATTATGTCCTATTAATTATTATTTTAGTTGTTTAGTGGATTACAATTTATAAAATAAAAACAATTGTTCGTTGATATATTTCGGTAAATAATAATCGTGACGAGATTTCACTTTATAAATTGTAAAAAATGTTAATTATTTAATCGTTTAGTTAATTCCGATTTATAATATAAAAACAATGGTTCCCAGGTACATATATTTCCGTAAATAATAATCGTAATAAAATTTCACTTTCCACCTTATCAAAAATACTAATTCAATAATCGTGTCCCATTATTACCATTAACCCTCGATTATTAGATTCATTTATTCATATCTCACGTTCCTGTACCGTTTATATCTGCCACGTGCAAGTGTGTGTATTACCAAGTACACGAGATTCCACAGGAAATCGCCGATCTTATTGTCAGATATGCATAGTCTCGCGAGAGAAAATGCGTACAGGTAAGTAACGTGTGTCGGAATCGTTTGCGTAAGAACGTTCGCAATCAACCCCATGGGCTATGGAGTTTGTAGATCATTCAACGTTCAACCCGTTCCCGGGACTCTCGAGCGTTAGGAAAGGTCACGCACTATTCTTCCAGCGGTCGGTGAATGGGCCCCGCACACGGATGCACGAATTCTGTTGCACTCTCGTTGACCACGTGTGCAGCCGCTGGTGTTTATAATGGTAAAATATTCCGCGGCGAGGCTGCAATGATTCATCTCGGCCGATTTACGCGGCGGCTTAACAAGAATAGGATTTAAAAGGAGGTTAAGTTAAATTCTGAGATTGGAAATCGCGTTTCTCCGCGCGCCGACAATACCGGTACATTATTCCGGTGCTTAATATACGTACGAAATATATGTATATATGTATGAATGTATGTATGTATGTACGTAGGTTCGATCTAACGTAGAATTTCACACGTTAAATTTCATTTTACTCGGCGATAAGTCAGCGGCGTTTTATGTTTTCTATTGGAAGTAACGTACGCGTCTAACAGGTAGTTTAGAGTCGACGGAAAGTCCCCGTCGAAAAGACAATTGTGTAATATCGCGCGGATAACTGTGATTTATACGCGGTAATTAATTTTCCATTAAGCCACTGTACGCGTTTACTTAAGTACCACTTATAGATCGCGTGTAGTAAAATTAATGGTTCATCTGTAATTAGCGCACTAATCACTCGGAGTGCCACGAATGGATTTGTGCAGGTAGATTAATTTTTTTTGTTACATACGAATCGGCATCTTTTAATATCGCCCTATCTCCTAGTAATATCAAGACCAATAGATGTAATTAACGTCATCCACTAGAGCAATGCGAGCGAATAAACCGGGATCCAAGAATGGCACAAATCAAACTGCCCGTAATTGCCCGCGTCCGTACTCTTTCGCTAGAATTTAACGTTTATATTACACGTGAACCACGACAGAGTGAAATATCCTATTCAAAATGATCCGGCGTAATAATATAATCGTGCAATTAATAATTCCCGTAACCGTGGAATACCAACGGGTACGATAATAATTTATTTCCGCCATTTAGATCTCTAAGTTCCCCCAGGAAAACCAAGAAATAAAATTTAACGAGTTATCGAGCAAAAAGTCGTTCGAACAATTTTAATCGGCATAAATTTGTAATATTTTTTTTGTTTCATTTATTTCTCAATTCTACCAAGGTCCCGTGTACCTCTGCCACAGGGTGAAAGCTCCCGAGGATGATGTCGAGGTGTACAATTGCTCACCGGTATAGTTGTTCTCCAACGCTGCGGGCAGACTCTCGTTTCTTCCATTCGCCATTCCTCTTTCCACCGCCACTCGATTCTCCGGACTCCCCGCTGGGCTAGGTCGGGCTCGCACCTGTCGACCGCGGCACCTGCGCCTGCAAAAGTTCGTAATACACTTTCCTGGATTTGCTGCGTACCGTTAAATCGCCGGATTGAACATCGCGTCGCCGCCAGGGCCGTTTCGTTGGAAACGATACGTCGGCGACGATGTGCCACGTGTTCCGGGTGTCGAGCACCGTTACGGGGACACTTATTGAGAGGTGAAAAAATGGGGAACTTGGGAGCTTCGCCAAGTATGGGGCAAGGTCGTGTGGGCTTATGATGAAATTTGTTTGTTAGGGAAATTGAAGTTTGACTCGAAAGGTGTGTTTGTGAGGTCAGATGTTATGGAAAAGGTGTTAAGATTTTGTTTACATCGATTTAACACTGAGGCTACCGAGATCGGTCAAATGACTGGTTTGAAACTTTTTATTAAAATATCTACATGTAACGTTATAGATTTCAACCTTAATTTCTTTAATTAATACAAGGCAAATATAGTTCTTTATGCCAAATTAAGTATTATGTGAAATTAATTGTCAAAGTTATCATTTTTACGGATTAGATAAGAGTATATACATAAACTGTAGGTACGTTTAGTGTTAACGTTGGAGGTAGCTTCTCTCTTTGTTTTCTTATGTGTGTGTTATGGTTATTATGTCATTTTGATGTTTAATATACCTGAACCTAATAGATATTACTAATTACGAACGTCGAAGGGATTCAATACGTAGATTATTAAAAGAGATATATGGTACCCTTCTTGTTAGGAAAATCTTGTAAAATAAGTGAAGAACAAGAAGCAACAGCTTCCATAAGTCTAGAATTACGTTTAGGGTTTAAAATGGAATTAGGTTTAGGAGTGAGGTCCATCGTTACTGCTAAAGTTTAATAAAATCCAAAACATCAGGTTTCTTATTAAATTTATTGAGGTTTCAGAATCATAAAGAAGTAAGGATAGACACTTCATCTTCAATTGCTGATTAAAAAGGATTTGCACAGGTTTTTATGGATCCGTTGAGATATTACTGCAAAATCTAGTAAAAAAATGAGATAACGTAGGTATAATTCCCATAACAATCTCTCTAATCGTTATTCTCAAATACAGTCTTCATAATTGTGCCCATAGATATGAAAGTGGTCTAAGTAAATTTTTAAACAATTTTGGATATTACGTTTTTTAAAGGTTTTGAAACATTTATTAACAAATTATCAAGACTTTAATATTTTTCTGAAATATTGACTTAGACCACTTTCATAATTGTGCCCATAATTATGAAAGTAGTCTAACTCAATTTTTAAAAAAATTTGTATATCACGTTTTTTAAAGGTTTTGAAACATTTATTAACAAATTATCAAGACTTTAATATTTTTTGAAATATTAACTTTAGACCACTTTCATAATTATGGGCACAATTATCGGCACAATTAAACTTTACCAATCACGCGGTTGTCTCACAATGTGACACAATACCGCGAATAACAGACGAACGAAAAAAAAAAAAAAAGAAAACCACCGTCGGTGTTCCGAGGGAATCGTCAAACGCGAGTAGTAGCTCGTCGTTAGTTAGCGCAATCGCGGTTTAAACTGTGGGAAATGAATCCGTGCCGAAGGTGGTGGTGGTGCCGCGTTGTGTTACTCGCGGATTTCATTGCCGACGTGCACGGTAAATAATCGCAGTTATTCTCGGCTGGAAGCTATACGTACTACACCGCCGATACGATTCTAATCGGCGGTTTGATGCCTCCCGATAAACTGTAACGGTAGAAATAATTATATTAAGCTTAATCGATTCCCGTGCACGTGAATTGCCGCGCGCTAACGTCGCTTCCATGTTTCCACGCCGCGGAGGGCAGGCGTTGCATAATTATCGGCGAACGGCTGAGAAAGTATCCGGGTCTTCCTCCGCGTGGTTCGGTTTTTTGTCGGGTTGCGGCAATCTGCACGAACATTCGTAGAATTCGCCGAGCGACCAGGTCGATTTCACCGCGTGGAATCTCATTTCGTTCTTTAATTGTCGAAATGAAGCCGTAAAACCCAGCGCGGGACACGTTACCGTTCGGTACACCATGGCGAGAAGAATTCGCGTGTCTTCTGCTACAAGGAATGCGTTGTATGTGTGTATGTACAGTGAAACCTCTTTTTATGCGGTCCTTATTTATGCGATTTTATTTTTGTGCGATTTTTTTTATGCGGTATTTGAACTTCAACGGCATTGGCACCACTGTCATGTTTTCTATCAGTGTATGTACATATGTATTAGGGTGGTCGTTAAAAATTAAATCTTTTGCGACGCCCTCCAAAAAGCTTCCTTATGATGAAAAAACACTGGGAGAATTTTTTTCTTAATTAAAAACAACACGTGCCTCAAGACGATTTAAGTTAATTTTTTGGGAATTTTTATGAAAAATACGACTTTAATCGAAATATAAACAATTATAGAACCTAAATCTATAAAAAACATTAGTTAATTAAAATAACAATAAACAAAAATTTAATTCACGTGATTAAGGATTCATTTTATAGTTAGATTAAAGGTAAATTTAATTATTAATTTGGTTTGGATGCAGTTTCTCATATATTTGCTAAATAATTGACGTATTTTCTAAGTGCGATTTTTTTATGCGGTTCCTATCTACAGCATAAAAAAAATTTCTGTAGTATGTTGTAAAAAATTGTTTATTATTGTAAGGATTTATAAAATTTCTGAATATTTTTTCGTGCGATTTCTTTCATACGGTCCCTATCTACCGCATAAAAAGAGGTTGTACTCTATGCGTGTGTTTATGTCGAATTCGTATTTTTCTTATACACGCGAAATACATTCAACTGGATTTACGTGATTGAATTTCAAGTTCGGTACGTCGGCTTACGGGGAATTCTTATCAGGGATCGCGGAAATATTAAGTACCCCGACGGTTTTTAATTGGATCCACGATGAAATATGTACTCGAAGCGTTCGGATCCCACCGACGATACTATAAATTTTGTTCGCGCATTAGCCGGCGATTCCGTAATATTTCACCGACGATTTATCCGTCTAAGGTTTCACCGGTGTGCGTGCAGTCGGTGGTTGCTGATGCGTAAACGCAGATTTCGTTTAAGCCAGTCTTCTAAGAAAGTTGAAATTCCTCAAGGCGTATCCCCGAGGGTCCAATTATCTCTTCTGCATATTCGCTAATAATAGCCAGCCTGGTTAGCCGTGGTCCACTCGCGTTTATTTACCGCAGAGTTTCTGCAGCTGCTACGAGATGTTTTCTCCCCCTCCCCCCCCTCCAATTTTTTTCTTGATCAGGTTTTACCCATATTCAAATCAATCTTCACAGGAGAATTTTTGCTAGCAACTGTTGAAAATTAAGAGGATGTCGTTGAAGACTGAGATATTATTCGCGATTCATCGGTGACGAGACGATCTTTTTACATTGTTCAAATGGTTGCGTTAAGAAAGTCAAAAGGTTCCGAGGCAACCCTCGAGCGGTCAATTATCTCTTCCGTGTGTTCACCGATGATTGCTAGTCTAACGTAAGCTAGAAATTCTGCCAACAGCTGCTCCTTTTCCTATCGCGTTCGCTACTCGCGGGAATGTTTTCCCCGCCTTCATTTTCATATATATGTATATATTTTGATCGTGGCTGTGCTTTGGACAATGTTTTGTTCAACGGATTCCCGTAAGCGACGGCTGACCCGACAAATGTTTGACGATGTGTTGGCGAATGACGATGGTAAACGGTATTTTTGTGGGAAGTACAAATTTTTGTTTAAAATTGATAGGAGTGGTGTTAATCTTTTTGATATTTATGTCGAGTGTACTTGTTATAAAATGATGGAGTTTTTTTGTTTAACGGTGAGATGATTTGTCATGTTAAACAACATTTACGTTTGCTATTTAAAGTAAATCGTAGGTAGAAAAAAGAAAGTATTCGACAATTTAACATGGTTTATGTTGTTTAGAGAAAAGAAAACATTAATCAAATTGTAATTTATTTTAATTTTATAACAAGTGTATCTTCTCTTTTGAGTATGTATATGTGTACAAATACAAGTTAGGGTAGTAATGTAAAATACCCCATTTCCAAGTAAAATAGACAACTGCTTATAACTTGGTCCAATTTTAAGATAAAAATCTCAAATTTCTACTAAACTCTTCATCATTTAATATACAAATAAAATAAAATAACCGTAAGTCCAAATCAAACCTTTTCGACGACCGGAGTCCCTTGTCCTTTTTCCTCCTCACAAATTATCTTCGCCAAGCCTCACAGTTCTCTGTTTTTCGGAATCCCCGGAGTTCCAGCCTTACGGAACGGTCTTATTTTATTCGGATTACTAGAGAAGTCGAAGGGTTTCAAGGGGGCCCCGGAGCGTCCAATTATCTCTTCCGCGTGTTCACTAATAATTGCCAGTCTAACCCGGACTAGCGGTGATCCATCGAATTGATTTTCCTCCAAGTTTCTGCAGCTGCCCAAGACATACCGTTCGTTCCCTTGGTCCAGCATCTCTCTCTCCCCCTTCCCCCCTCCTTCTACGTTCGCAATTCTTTTCTTTCTTCTGCGTCTGTGTCTCAGTGCGCGACGAAATCGCGACGAACTCTCGAGCACTCCTCGCGGGTCAATTAAAATACCGATGACCATCGTCCGGCAAGGATTTACGAGCTTGCTGATCCCCGGCCCTGATCGTTCATCTGACAGTCGACTGGTGTCGAAGTCCACGGCCGGCAACCTGGTTGCGTTTATCATTTGCATGGGGGCCCTGGAGCCCCGCACCTCGAGCACCTTGTGCGTCTTCTGGTAACACGAATTTTGGATTTTTAATTTTCCACTTTCGGTTTCAGTGTGAATCCATTTAACACTAGATTTACGGACCGAGCCAATTTGACTCATTCAAAATTTGATTACTATATATATAGGGGAAAGTAGCCTTATTTGGACCGCTATGTTATACAAAGACTGATAACACTACTCTCAATGTAACCACGAGGCGTTTCTTTACAAAAACAATTGCATTAACCTCTTCTACATCTACGTATAACAAAATGCCTATTTCAAATCTCGCAGATATCATCAGTCTTTGTATATCATAGCGGTCCAAATAAGGCTACGGTCCAAATTAGGCTACTTTCCCCTATATATAAAACTTTAATATTATTTTCGAAATACATACGTTGGTTTTTAGTTAAGTAGGATAAAATTTAAATTCATTTGTATATTAATTTTTAATTATTTATTTATTTTAAAAAAGTATATTGGAATTATTGGGGGATTAATAATAATAATTGCTCATGGACTATGTTCTTCATGTATATTTTACCTAATGAAACATATGTAAATGTTAATTTACACTTAGTAAATTATATTAGTATATTAGTAAAGTACACTCCAGTAAAACTAGGTATATAATCAACATCCGTAAATCTAGTGTTAAATGGAGCCGGGAATTACTGTTTCATATAGTTATATGTGTGGAGTTTGACTGAAATGGTTTGGAAAAACTTTTATGAATAGAAAGAAAGTTTTTCTTCTGGTAACATGGATTCTGGTTTATTAATTCTGCACTTTCGTTTCGACAGTGAATTCGTTGGACAAACTGAGCTGAGAATTATTGTTTCAAATAGTTATATGTATGGTGTCTGACTGAAATGGGTAGAAAAATTTAAGTGATATAATGAAATGGTATGGAAATATATGTAAATCATCGCTCTAAAAGATTTCCATTTTGGTTTCGGTTTGTCGAAGCAGATAATATTTAAATAAGTATATCGGTTCTATAACTGTTATTTCTCGGTTGCAAGGGATAATATTAAATTCCTTTTGTACAATTCGAATGAATAAAAAAGATTCTATAGTTATTAACAGTTTCGTAACGTTATTATGATAATCAGGTAGTATGTTTTACTAACTAAGTGACATCGTAACCATAACTGACATGGAATTAAAATATAATAATTGTAGAACCGGAAAACAACAATTCAACCGATATGATATCTGGTGCGAAGCACCGTAACCGAAATCGATAAGACCGAGAACCGATATCTCCTTACCAGTTGTAATATCATTTCGGTTCTCATAACTGTTTCCAGAACTGGAATCGATAATTATAACTGTTGTCACCCCCAATATAGCGCATCTTTCGCTCGGTTGTCTCGCACGTTCCTAAATGTATTTTCTTTGAAATGCTAAACAAGTGAAAAACATGATTTTCTTTGCTTTTCTGATTTTTCCGCCAACGAATAGTTAAAAGAGACTTTATTCCGACATACATGAAAAATGGAAGAAGTTGTCATATACGAGAATATAAAGTGTTGGAAATTAGATGAAGTAATACGGGAGCGCTAACTTAAAAATCGCTCTCCTGTAAAAAACAGAAAATGAGGTTTACCCTATCCTGCTGCTACAATTTTTAAATATGGTGGCTAAGAAAGTTAGGTGGATTTAATTTTAGAATGTCTTGGTAATGCAAATGTCTGTAGTTTAACACTAGAGCTACCGAGGATTATATTGGTATGTCTAAAAACGTTAGATAAATATATTTGGAGAAAGAGAACAAAAGAGGATAGTATGTTAATCGATTTGATTAATTTACATATAGAGACACACCTATGAAGAATTTCAGAAAACATACTATTATTAACGCAAACAATTTCAGTAAGAAATTAAGAAACAGTCATTCTGACTGCCTTGGTAGTTCTAGTGTTAAACAAACAATTAACATCTCAAAGACGAAATTACACAAACGTTTCAACTAGCTATCCTTTATGATTTCAAAATGGCGGTCATTCGATATCTCTCCCAATTCGCAACTCTTGGTATTTCCCCCTGAAATTTACGTAACTCCATATTTCAACAGTTTTTCAATACACACAAAAATATGATAATCAATAACTAACGACTAATTAACATTTATATTCCTATCTCTCACTATATTTATGCAACAACTATTAAACTTCATATCACCACTTAATTTCTTACTACCCAGACTTACCCAAACCTTTCCCAGCACTTGTTTCCCTTCCTCCAAATTCCTCTTAACTTTCCAAAGATTCTCCTCAAAATTCCCACGGTCGTCTAACGAAATACAATCAGCGTAGCCATCGCGAGGGTTGTCGTAACGTCCATCCCCAAAAAGCCTCCCTCTTTCGCAAGCGTCGCCGACACGATCGAAACTCCTCCCCCGTTCGAATCGATCGAATCCCTTTCGAAAATAAATACTCCCTCTGTCCCATAATACTTGATAGTTTTCGTTCCGTGGTAGCAATTATCAAAATATTTGGTTCAATTTCAATATTTCTTTTTCTTACGAGTTTAATATTTTTCGAAAAATAAACTACTCTTAAATAAAAATATACTAACTATTTTGTCAAAAAGTTAATTTTAACACATTCACTGCCAAGCTTAAATTATATGAAGTTATTTTCATTGCCATTTATAATTTAAGTGGTATCGTATACCAAAGTTAACAAATAAATTTTATTTGTAGTATTTCTTTTCAAGTTTTCTACATTTGTATAATTATGTTTGTGGTCACAAAAGATTTGCTAATTCAATACCCAATATATCATAACATTGAAAGTAGGACGAGTATACTCGTCTTGGCAGCGAGTAGGTTAAAGAAACATATTCACCAATATGGGAAAAGAAAAAAGGAGAACTCTATCAAGTATTATGGGACAAAGGGAGTACTTGTTAGCGAGACAATCACGACGGCTAGGTTCCCGCATCAAAAAAAAAAGAAAAATAAACAACAACAACAAGAAAAAAATCTATCCTTTCTCGATTCGGAGCGGCGCGCATCTGGAAGTGCATTCTAATCGGGTTTCTCAGGCTTAACCGTTGGAACGCGTGTAATCTGCGAACGTCGGAGGCGCTAATCGAAGTTTCCTGGTACGGACCAGGGTACGATCGCCTCGGTGAAGCTACCTTGGAAGTCGGAGCGATATCGAAAATTCGCAGAATCCGATAAAAGCGTCGGTTACGCTCGACCGGTAGGTCGGCGCCGATAGTCGAACCGCTTGCATAATAAATATCTGAAATCCCTAATGGATCTTAAGCCGGCAACAATGGCTGCGCCGGGCTTCTGGACATATTTACGAACACGCCTACCTTGCACACACACACACACACACGTGTACAGTATTTTACTTAAACCTATACACATGCGTCGTATAGGCCCGTGTCGCACATGCGTGATTCGGCACGTTTGTGGGACAAGTGTGTGTATGTATATGTGTGTGTGTGTGTATGTGTGTGAATATGTACATATACGGTGGCGTATAAACGAGGACGCCGTCTTCTGCCGAATTAAACTCGTTTCTGAAGCTTTTTCGATTTTACAACCGGAGAGGCGGGACAAAGCGGATTATTCCGGGAGAATTCAGGTTTTTGTACGGGGATGAGAGAGTCCGATAGGGTGTGATTCGGCGGAGGATAGTGTTGCAAATTATTTCGTTTGGGACGGAGATAAGGAATTGTACGCTGGGCACGTTTTGTCGCTGTTTCGGAGTAAGGGGGTCCGGTGAATTTATATTATTATTATTATTATTTCAATGACAGTAGAATATATATAAAGGTCTCGGTTATTATTGACCAGTTTTGCAAACTTACCCTTCTACTACGTGAAATCCAGTTATAATCCAGTTTGATAATAATTAATAATAAAACCAATGAACGCTTCGCTGCACACAAAGAGAATAATAAATATCCTCTTTGTTTAAAGAAATGAACCTTACACCAACAAATTATCCATTATAAAACTAATGTTTGTTGTACAAAATACAATCCCTTATGAAGAAGTAGGTACAATATAAATATTGGTATTTTAACTAAAAAAGATCTAATTATTAAAAAATAAACAAAGAATCCGTTCGGCATTTATATGTAGAATCTGTAACATATTTATTTACGGTATAAATATGACTGTTGATGTTATCATTTTTATTCATTCCCATAATTTTAATCAATATAATACCTACAGATATAAACCTTAATAACCTCTATGTATTTCCGATATATAAATTGAATGGACGACAAAACTTATCTGTCTATAGAACCATCTTTATAAACTCCATAATTCTAACTAAAATTCTTTAAAAAACTTACATCATGCACAATAAGGTAATAAAGAATTTCTAAAGAATTTTACTCAGAACTATAAAGTCTATAAAGATCGTTCTATAGCCAAATAAGTTTTATCTTCCATTGAAGATATAAAAATACATAATTTCACATGCCTTCGAAAAACATTTCACTCGCCATGTGTGTGCGATCATCACAGTATTATTCTTCTAGCGTCCATCTTTCCGTGTAAAAATTACGTACAGTGTGCTACACACACATACACACACACGGGGGGGGGGGGGGGGGGGGGAATTGCTCCGTAGAACTTACATTCACACGTGACGTAGGCTTGCCGGGGTGAAGAAACGGGTATTAGAAGGCTGCTCTCAGCGAGCGAAGAAAAACGCGTTCCTTCCATCCTTGGTAGACGAACCACGAGGGTATCGCATTCATTATCCCTTATCTTTTCTCCTCGCCGACTACCGGGGGCAGCTCCTTCTGTTCTTTCCCCACGACGTTCCACTTCCGCGCGATTTTCATATCACCGCTTTCTCGGCGTCTCGCCTGATTACGGGATTAACGTTTGAATTAAAAAAAAAAGGGGATAGAAAAATGCAACCGGTGCTATGTGTTTACGAGACACACTTTGATAAACCGTTACACTTGCCAGCCGTTGAAATCCGTATGAGGTGATCGATGAAAACACCATTTAAATATATATATTTAAAAAGTTTGTAAAATTTATAAATTTTAGAAAAGCAATATGATTTTTAAATAATATAGAAAAAATTATTTGAAATTCAAGGTTCGCGAGACGTTACAACACACATGTATATTTCTTCGCAATGGTATTTGATTTTAATAAGCTGTGATTTGGATATTTGGATCAACATTTATTAATTGGTAAATATACATGTACATTTAAAAAGTTTCTAAAATTAGTAAATTTATAAATTTTAGAAAAGCAATATGATTTTTAATTAATTTAGACAAATTCATTTGAAATTCAAGGTTCACTAGACGTTACAATACACATATAGCATTTTCTCGAGATGGTATTTGATTTTACTAAGCTGCAATTTAGATACTTGAGTCAACATTTATTAATCGATATAGTTTAATTGATCACGTAAATGTTGTATATACCGGAAAATCTGTTTATTTCTGAAGAGTACTATGTTTAACGTTTTAGTTAAACAAGTTAAGCGATTCTAGAGTGATATATTTCTATTTATATATAATACGTTATTTCAATTACATTCATATGTTATCCATATGCTATTCATTTTATGTTTCATAATGTATAACAGATAGGACGTGTCTTGCTGTTTGTCTTCAATTAGTATATACATACAGTAGGGAACTTAGTTTTATGAAAAGGTTCCCTGAAGAGGGTCCCAAAAAGGACCGAAACGTTGGACGAAATTTTCAGTTAAAATAAATCGGTTCCCCACTGTGGATGGGTGAGTTTTTAAATTTACATCACTTTTAGTGTATATGTAATTTCAATTTTTCATTAAAGATTTTTTGATCGATATAAAGGCCGAAGTAAATAGTTCAACAGCTATTCATTTTATATGTGAATCTTCAATTTCAAGTGAAATTTTTCGACCGCGAATCGCGAACTGTACCACTGCAGAAATGCGAGCGATGTCGCGGCATTATCTTCGTTGTTCCAATCGAGACTACCTACGGTAAAAACCGGCGAAGGCAGATGCAAGCGGTCCAGGGTGAGATAACCAAGCCTATCTCCGTGCTCCATACAATGCACGGAGTTACGAGCGAGTTAGCTGCCGATATGATTGTGCGCTGTCTAATAAGGACAGCGGTCTGATTGCAGGAGTGCCTTTCGTGCGATATCGCCGGCCTCCATTAAAGATTTCTCGGATTGCTCTGAAAGCAATTTGTTCTCTTTTCCCCTCCGGCGAATTACACGTTTTTAATAGGAGCCGCCACCGCTTTGTTCTATTTCGGTGGTATTTCGAACGATACCGTTCGAAAACGTGCTGCCAGCCCCCGGTTATTAATTCCAACGGCGAGAGAGTTGCCACAGAACTGTATCATCCTTGCTAACCGAGGTGTTCTGTAATCGAAGCTGTAAATATTATTACCGTGTAATACAGATTCGTGACTTTTACATCGCGTTGAATTGTGGTGATGAAAAATCGAGCGGTTTCGCAGTTGTTACTGGGATTTTATTAAGTAAGACATTTATCAATTTCAATTTGAGTAACAATCGTTGATGATCAATGTCTCTTGTTCGCCCATAATGTATTAAGTATATAAGTAAAATACTAAATTTATTTTAATGAAATACAACAAGTTAATCATTGTTCCCAATCTTTCGTCATGTTTTCAGTAACTTATGAATATTTAACACTAGAACTACCGAGGATTAATTCGTTAGATCTAAGAATATTGTATTAAAATCTTAGGACATAGGGAATTAAGTAGGATAGTAAATTGATTGATTATTCATTTATACGTAGAGACAGAGTTATGACGAATATTTGAGAAAATTATAAATATATTTATTTATTGTAGATACATATGTTTGAAAAGGGGAAAATAAGGAGGATAGTAAATTAATCGATTTAAGGATTTAAATATAGCAACATATAGTTACGAAGAAGTTTAGAAAACACACCTCTCTAAATTTAAGCCACTTTTATAAGAAATTAAGAACGAGTCATATTGACTACCTTGGTAGATCCAGTGTTAAATAACCGTGAGATATTTCATAACAAATTTGTCGAAAAAAACACGCTTCCAAATCTCACAATAATTTTCCAAAAAAAAACAAGAAATTGGATAACACAGGGCCCAAGTAAACGTGATCGAAAAAAACAGTTCGCCTTTCGGACGCCATGTTTCAGAGTGCTTTTCGATGTAGCACCGTTTTACAGCGTTCTTTACGCGTTTGCAAGTTTCTTACGGGCCAAGGAAGAGACAAATGAATTGCAGATGCGTGGTAATAAACGACCGGCCGCGTGTAGAAAACAGAAGTGTAAACGTGTCGCGGATTGCTGACAGCGTCCCAGTGGAACGCAGGTGAAATCCAGGTGAAGAAGTCGCGCAAGAGACGCGTCCGATCGCACTCGTCGCGATACTTTGCACGTCTTCTTAGGATCCCTCGGGAGTAAAGTTATTTTTCGCGGGAACCCGGGGAATAATGCGACCTCGGCAAGAATTCAATTAGCGTCCCCCTTTTCTACCGCGTTTTCATGTAAGTCGCGTCTTTTCTATTCAGGAAAAATAGCAGAAAAATTTAAATCGTAGTAATTTATGGATCGTTGAAAATAATTGGATGTAGAGACAACTAAAATGTTAATATCATTTAGTAAACTCCCTACACCTGTAAATATTTCAATTTTTTGAACTTTTTAGTATGTATTCTTTGGAATGTACTTTCACGAATTACATCACGTCATCATTGAAACAAAAAAATTTCTTTGTTAACGATCGAAAGGAAAAGATCGATTTAACTGCAAATTAAATGTACAATTTTCTTTTTTTTATTGAATTAAAGGATTAATGTCGTGTTGGTGACATGCAAATGTGCCTAACGTTAAATTATGTAGACTATTATAATAATTTGTTGCTATTATTTGATTACACTTGGAATTCGAAGTCTGAAATTGTTCTATGTTTAACTCGGGGAAATATGTTGTTAAGTATGTTAATTTTCATACAAATGTAATTGCAATGTTAGTCGATTGCCAAGGGCGAGTGTGGAGGGGAGAAAAGATAAAATGGAGGGGAATTTCGAAACGATTCGACGCCATCAATGAATCCTTAATTAATTGCGCCCTCTGTTTCAGGAGTATTGATTTTTTAAGGCTGACAATTCCGGTATTATTTGTTTATTCGCTGAATTTTTTTATTACAATTGTGCAATCTCTGTCTAAAGTTTTAGTTGGCATATCGGTAATTAGTTAATTCCCGTTTGCTGTAAATATTTAATGAAATAAAACGGATATATTATGTACGTTCGATTAATAGAGTTATTAAAATGTATGTTACCTATGTACGTATTTGAATTTTAATTGTCTACCATAAAGTACATCTGAAACACCACTAATTTGCATTATTTCGTTTTTTTGCTACTCACTGAGAACCTTTGGTCGAAAAAATAACAGGGAATTTCACCCTCATTTGTACTTTGTCGCGTAATAGGTTGACTTCAATTTTTTAACTTCCCACTTTTACTTTTTACGTTGCTGGCGTTTATCTAATGATTTTCCGCTCGCTAATTCTAAAAAGAGATCCTTTTCTGGTTTACTTGTTCTTACCTAATGCGGCAAGCTGCATAAAATCATGGCATTGATCACGTGATCCTTTCCTGGACAGCTTAGAATTAGATATAGTAATTTTTCAGTGACAAACGAGCTTCAAAATGATGAAATGTCGATTATGAATCAATTGCACGTTTGATAACTACCGTCGGACAATTGTCATTCTGCATTTTCAAATATTCTCGGTTAATTTGTAAAATGATGCACACATTTCGATTAATTATAGTCAATTAAATTGGAAGTATAGTTGACAATCTGATAATTTTTGCTGTTCACTTCCAGAAACTGAGGACTGTGCACTTTGCAACAAACGTATGATCACGTTCAATTTAATTTGTACACATTAATTTAGGAAGGCGGGAAATAACTTATAAAATTTCATTTCTAATTTTAATTTTATTATATTTTACCATTTTTTATTATAGCTTCAGTAGTTTTTCATTTACAGACCAAGCAGAGATTTATATTTTTCAAACATTACACCTATCATTGCATGCTCTTGGCATCGGTGTGCGAATAATAATAGCAAACAGGAGTATATCAATAAACAATATAAAACATTTAAAAAAAAATAAAATAATAAACGATTCGTTAAAACTCTTTTATTTATTCAAATCACTCTACACGTCCAATGATTCGCAACAATATATCACCTACATTAAATTTCATATTGCGCCAATTAAACGTTCAGCCAATCATAAAAATGTTGTTCATCGACAACGAGAAGGGCGTTCGAGTATTTTTTTATTTCTTTTTTATCGAGTGGTCAGTTATTTACTGTTCGACATTAATACCGCCAACACGGTAGCGTGTGTTCGGAAGCAGCGAGCGCGAGCTTAGCGACTGTTACTTACGTTTAACGTGTAATAAACGATGACACATTAAATTAGAAGTTACTGCAGCATTGTTTACCACGCGGTGGTATGCGACACACGCGAAACTGTTCTTTCGTGCACCATTAAGCTGCGTGAGAAGAAACGTGGAATACGTAATACAAGAAATGCGATTCACTTCCGTGAAGGAGGAGACAAATGACAATACATCGTCGCAATTTCTTTTCGATATTACGGCCGACGTTATTTACCCCGCGGACTTTACTGCCGCCGTTTTTCTCATTAGTTTCGCGGTATAACAGTTTCCACACCTTGTTAAGTGGAATTATTTATTAACTCGTACCCGGTAGCACGGAGACCGTCGAACACCCTGCGAAGTGGCTGCTGTTTTCCTCGCGATGGTATTTGATTTTAATAAGCTAGGATTTGTCTGCAGGAAAATATGTTAATTTCTGGGGAATAGTGTATTTTATGTGTTTGTTAAATAGGTTAAAGATTAAAATAGGCTTGGAGCTTTGGCAGTCAAAGCGAAAGAGTATTATTTAGTATTTTGTTTCAGAACTGTACCAAGTGTTTAATCACTTTTTAATGATAATTATATACATAGATATACATACATATGAATTGTATGTCAATGATAGTAAAGAATAAAATGCGAAATATCGCTTCAAATTGATAACAAACTACCATCTAATAAGTTGCAAGTATAAATATACACGTTTGTTATTATTTTATTCAATAAACGCGTCATTTTGACGCATTCCAAATTTCACGAGGAAAATAAACAAAACAATAAATATTGAACATTATAGACTTTACATAAATTATATATCTCACAGTTTCATATATATCACTTAATAATTTATAATCACGTTGCCTTTTCAATTGTCTTTAATGAAAACATAAGATTTCGTTTTCCTACCCAAGAAATGTCCCCAAATCTAGTGTTTCAACAATCCCCACAAAGTTTCGCCAAAAATTTCGCGATTCGACCCCGCGGGACCGTGTAAAACGACGCGCACCTGTAACAGCCACGGAAATGAGTTGTAGACGCGGCTAATAAACGGTCGGCTATAAAACAGAAGTGTAAACGCGGCGTGGTCTCCAAACCTGCTCTCGTCTCGGTGGAACACGATCAGATACAACCGAGGAACTTGCGCAAGGCACGTGGGGATTGCATTCATAGCGGGGCACACGGAGTCTACACGATTTGCCACAAAGTTCAGCACGGCTGTCGATTGATCTTCCGCAAAGATCTGGTAGCTTTGCGTGACAAATGGCTGCTTTACAATGGTTAAACGCCCGATGGATTTAATATTGTAATCTTGCAACGTAAAACACGTTTGGGGAACACAATGATTTCGGGTTATCTCGTTTTGATTTTTAACACTAGAACTACCAAGGTAGTCAAAATTACTGGTTCCGAATTTCTTCTAAGAATCGCTTAAGTTTACAAAAGTGTAATTTTCAAAATTTTTGGTAACCATGTTTCTCTATGCAAATAATTAAATCGATCGATTTACTATCGTCCTTTATTTCTTTGTTTCAAACATATTTATCCAGTGCTTTTAAATATACCGAATTAATTCTCGGTAATTCTATTGTTAACCTGCTGAGGACCATGAGTCTACTAGCAAACGTATATTTAAATTTGTCTCTTACAAATTTTATAATCTGGAAATTAAACATTGTATACAAAAATTTATGGAGTTTATGATAAATCAAGTTTAATAATCTCTATTGTCTATATTAATTTAAATGAAAAGATGATAAATGATTTTCTTTCAAAGTCATCGAGATTGAGTCTATCAAATCATGAAACAATCCGGACCTTGTCTATTCGTATCATCCCCGGTATATCAGTTTCACTGAAACGTTCAGATTTCCACCTTAAAAAAAAAGAATAGCGTTCCTTAGGGATTAACGTACCCTATTAACATCATCTCGTTACATTACCCCGAGTCGGACGGTATCGCGGTAAATCCAAAGCTCCGAATAAACCGCGATAAATCGTAAAATGCACTAAACCCCGAGACTCGGGGGATTAATTTCACAGTGACGGATAATTTGCATCGGTGAGTGACGTTCAACGTTTCCCTGGCACCCCGAGGAAGAAACCTCTCGCAATTTTTTATTTTTTTCTTATCACCCAACCTTTTATTCGCTACCGTAACACTCTTCGCGGATCTTTAATTGCAGCTTGCAAAGCGTGTTACGCGCTTTTGATGCTGCGCGATACGGTTCACTGTCGTGAAACGCTTCTGCATCGTCGCCAGCAAGCCGTAACATGATTTCCAGTAAATTACATGTCAAGTCGTTCGACTGTTACGCGCGGTCTGCGGCGACTGCCACGGCGATTCAGCGTGAAACCCGTCGATTCGCTTACTCGAGCTCGAACGTCGTTTATTCGCGATGTGTTTAGACGTTCGGGGAACTTTAATACGCCCCTGGAGCCGACGGTCGTGATAATACTGCGTAAAAAATGGACGGCCACTCCGATAGGGGATAGGTAACAGAGCGTAGAATGATTGGACTTTGTCATGAAACTCATTTGCAAGCTTTACGAATGGAAAAAGTGAATTGAATGATTGAGAATAATTTTACAAAGAAAGATACGATAGATAAGGTGTTACTTTTGATGAAAATTACGGAATTCTAGTTTTACTTTCCTGACGTCGATATTTCTTTTTCAAATTGATGGAAATTTTTATTTTTTCTTATATTGGACTCAAAGATTTTTCAACATTTGAAGGATATGATAGTTGTATCGTTATTTTTGAATGTGATATTGCGATGTGTTTAGACGTTCGGGGAACTTTAATACGCCCCTGGAACCGACGGTCGTGATAATATTGCGTAAAAAATGGACGGCCACTTCGATATGAAATAGCTAACAGAGCGTAGAATGATTGGACTTTGTCATGAAACTCATTTGCAAGCTTTACGAATAGAAAAAGTGAATTGAATGATTGAGAACAATTTTAGTGTCAGAAAGATACGATAGATAAGGTGTTACTTTTCATGAAAATTACTTAATTCTAGTTTTACTTATAATTTCACATCAATGTTTCTTTTTAAAATTCCTGGAAATTATTTTTTCGTATATTAACACGTTCCCGCCGGCATGTACCACCAGTGGTACATGCCGTCCCATGGGACAACCCTCTATGTACCACTGGTGGTACATACAAAAATGTCCCATCGGGCGGCATGTACCACTAGTGGTACAAATGAAGCATTCAATTGTACCACTAGTGGTACAAATGAAGCATTCAATTCTATGTGTTTTTTTTTCCGCGCCGCCCAATGGGACAAATTATGAATTAAAGAGCCGTCCGATGGCGAGAACTACAAATAAGACCGCCGGCGGGAACGTGTTAAATTCAAACACTCTTCAACATTAGAACGATAGTTATATCGTTATTTTTGCAAGTGATATAAGTCAAGTTCTGAATGCAAATTAATGGAGTCTAGTTTTAGTTCGAATTCCATAGATATATTCCTTTAAAATTCACCCCAATTTTATTTATTCCTCAATCCAAGACTTACTTACATCATTTAAAAAAAACATAAACATGGGATCGATTTGAAATTTATTTATATCACACACGAAAGTTTAATCACAGGGTTTGTGTGAAAGTTTCGCGAGAGGGAGTCCGATCGATTTGGAACCAAAGCCGCCGACCGCAGGAGCTTGTCACCTGTCAGGTTTGCAACCTGTAAGCCGAACTGGGTCACGTTGGGTAAAACTAGAGGAGAGACGAGAGGAAGAAAGAGAGAAAGAGAGAAGGAACCGTTGGTTGCACCGCGATTCACCAGTTTCATCGGCCTTCTGCGGTCAATCGGTGCGGCACGACATTTCAACGATCCGACGTGCGGTTACCCTTTCTTAAGAGCTCACCCGGTATTTGATTACAGCCTTTGGATACCGTGCACCCTGTTACGTGATAGGCCAAAAAGAGTGCAAGGAATACCTAGAATACCGAACCGCTTAACCTCGGTGGAAAACGTCGTGGAAGATCTTTTTTTTTTTATATGAGAACGTAACTACGAGGTGTTCTTTATTAGTTGAATAATTGCAGTGGACGTTTGCGTGATAAGGTTGTTGTTGATCAAAGGGTCATTCAAATTTTCTACGTTGGGTAACTAATGGGGTGGTAACAGCTACTTGAATGTGCTATAAAAGGAATCGTAACGGTCCTTGCTTTGATTTTTACACTTTGAGAATTATTGCGCTTGAATATTTCAGCGCTTTAAAATTTGGTGTGTTGAAACTTTTACGCTTTGAAAATTGGCGCTTTAAAGTTTGACGTTTTGAAACTTCTGGGCTTTGAAATTTCGCACTTTAAAATTTGGTGTTCTGAAACTTCTGCGCTTTGAAATTTGGCGCTTTAAAATTTGGTGTTTTGAAACTTCCATGCTTTGAAATTTGGCGCTTTAAAATTTGACGTTTTGAAACTTCTGGGCTTTGAAATTTCGCACTTTAAAATTTGGTGTTCTGAAACTTCTGCGCTTTGAAATATTTGGCGTTTTGAAACTACTGCGCTTAGAAATTTGACGTTTTAAAATTTGGTGTTTTGAAACTTCTGCGCTTTGAATTTCGATGCTTTGAAATTTGGCGTTTTGAAACTTTTGCGCTTTGAAATTTGGCGCTTTAAAATTTGGTGTTTTGAAACTTCTGCTCTTAGAATTTCGATGCTTTGAAATTTGGCGTTTTGAAACTTCTGCGCTTTCAAATTCAGCGCTTTCAAATTTGGCGTTTTGAAACTTCTGCACTTCGAAATTGTTGAGCTTTAAAACTTCTGCGCTTTGAAATGTTTGCGCCTTGGAACTTCTCTGCTTTGAAATCTGGCATTTTCAAAATTGTGTATTTTAAATCTTCTTTGCCTGGAAAATTCTAACACCCAAGAATTGGTACGCGTGTAAATTCTACGTTTTGGAACTTTCGACGTCCAAAAATACCTGTCCGTTGATATCCAGCATCGTAAATCCTCTACCGGTAGAAATTTTCAACACCACAAAACTCCTGTAGCTCAAAATGCTGTACATACATACAATAGGATCTCTGACACATGAAAATATCAAATACTCGATAATATTTAAGAAGAACAAATACATATGTATATACCAAGAACGACTATCCACTACTCGAACACAGGGTTCATTTGTTACTGTACATGTGCAAGTAGCGCAGTGATATCATCGAAAATACGTTTCCCGGTAACCGGTAAGAATATAATTCGATATGATTCGATTTATAGCGCTCCAAAAGGAATCTTAACAGCCTTCGGCTTCTTTTACGAAAATGTTCTTACGGTAGACACAGGGATAAACAAATATGGCACATGCTACAAGGGATTAACATAGTGGCACACAGTACCCTCGGTATTCGTCTCACATATTACTCTTTCCTGAGTCATTTCTCATATTTCGTTTCCCTCGCACAGCTGCTTTTTGTCGACCAACGAATGTCCGGCGAGCTCGTTAGTTCCTAATTAGCTGTGGCTAATTTCTGTAAGGACGACCCTTACCGATCGCAGCATCCGCCAAGAAGAAGAGGAAACATGGTCCGGAATATGTTCGTTAAGCAGCTCGGACATAACGATCGGTTGGGATTATGGGAATTCTACAAGAAATCTCGAACACGCAAGAACCCTCGAAGCCTAAATTTGGTCACGTCACTGGCCCACGCTGATCCCGTCGATTTTTAACCTCTGTTATATCCACCTTGTACAGGGAAAAATATATGATATGAAGTACGACTGTTTCATAACTTTCGTTGGTGATTCAGTCTGACTTGTTCTTTAAACGATCATGAAGCTAATAAGATTGTAAAGTGTTTTTTGGGACGTTACAATTAGAGCGACGGAAGTGGCTATTTGCTTTTTGTGGTGATCACTTTTGTAGGATAGTGTTTTTCAAGTATTTTAGTGCTTATTTTTCAGAATGATTTAATTCAATTAATATTATCATTTAGATTGTATTACTGCAGGAGTGATGACATTGTTATTGAATAAAGTTCTGAATAACATATGTAGCAGATTGTTCTATGATGAAAGAGCAACTCCAGTGAAGTAAGTAATTAAAAATTGCTGTTTAAGGTATTTAATTTGGATTTGAAATTTCTATTGCGTAAAAATTCGCGTATGCTTATTTCTTCGTTTTTTTCTTTCTGCGTTTTGGAAATTATTGCGCCTGGAAATTTCTGCGCGTTGAAACATTTCGCGCCTTAAAATATGAATACATTGAAATTGTGTAGCTTGAAAGTTACGTGGCCCAAAAATTTTTACGTTTTAAATGTTGCAAAGCTCTGAAAATATTTAAAAACCTAGACTACCTACCGGAAATTTCAACGCTTTGAAAATTGAAACACCGAAAATTTATACGCCTTTATATTCTACATCTTGAAATGTTCAAAAACTTGACATATTTACACAATGAAATCCTACATCGTTGTTATCCAGGACCCTCATATTATTCACTACATACTACACAAATTCCGCACACGTATACATACATCTCTCATAGAAACAGACTTAAATCCATCCCTAAATCCATGAATCCCACATACAGTGCTACAAACCTAACAATTCTCCAACGAATAAAAAACAACCATATCTTATTCACCCATCAGAAAGACGTTCGCCTCAATTACATCAGAACGGTAGCATTCTTTGATCTTTCCCGACGAATATTATTCAAAAAACAAGGCATGAGCGAGGCAGTGCGTAATTTCCTCCGATATCATTCTTCAGCTTCGTTCTCGTCCTGCGCGACCAATCTGGAACAAGGAAGACCACGGAAGGGAAACACGCTGTGGGACACGAGCGGATAAGACCACGGCCATTGTGTCTCTGCCCACGTGGATGCTAATATTGAATACAAATACGCGCAATAAACCAAGCTGCCCTAGCCTGGGCCCTATCTCTGGTCCGCATTGTTTCCACCCCGCCTCGACATGAAGAGAAAGACATTTTTCTTCCCGGTCGCATGCTTTTCTTGCGCTGTCTTTTTCAAGGACAAATTTTCTCTCGGAAACCCATTCCCCTGGTAATCCGATGGCATGGCTGGCTTTATCGTGACTGCTGTTGAGTTTCAATGAAAGTGTCCTGCGAGGAGATTATCCTGTTTGATAATAGATATTGATAACTGTTCTGGGGATTAAAGTGAAAATTAATTCGTTGCTTAGTTGAAAATTTTCAATTTAATTGACATATTGTAATTTTATTCGTTCACCTGTCCAGATAATTAATTCGAGTTTTAGAATTATTTAAATTTTAGTACGGTAGTGCTTGATGGGTATCAAGTTTTTATATTTGTAATCAATTACTTTGGTATTTAAACTTAACACTGTTAAGCGAGTAATTCTTACCATCGTCGAAGAGTAAATAATTTTTTCCATAAATCTAGGAAATTAACTTAGTTGAAAATTTTCAATTTAATTGGCATATTGTAATTTTAGTCGTTCATTGGTACAGGTGATTAATTCGAGTTTTAGGATTATTTAAATTTTAGTACGGTAGTGCTTGATGGTTACTCCAGTTTTTATATTTGTAATTAATTACTTTAGTATTTAAATTTAACACTGTTAAGCGAGTAATTCTTACCATCGTCGAAGAGTAAATAATTTTTTTCATAAATCTAGGAAATTAACTTAGTTGAAAATTTTCAATTTAATTGGCATATTGTAATTTTAGTCGTTCACTGGTCCAGGTGATTAATAATTCGAGTTTTAGAATTATTTAAATTTTAGTACAGTCGTACCTACTTGCTGGCTAATCGAGTTTTTATATTTGTAATTAATTACTTTAGTATTTAAACTTAACACTGTTAAGCGACTAATTCTTACCATTGTCGAAGAGTAAATAATTTTTTTCATAAATCTAGGAAATTAACTTAGTTGAAAATTTTCAATTTAATTGGCATATTGTAATTTTAGTCGTTCACGTGTCCAGATAATTAATTCAAGTTTTAGAATTATTCAAATTTTAGTACGGTAGTGCTTGATGGGTATCAAGTTTTTATATTTGTAATCAATTACTTTGGTATGTAAACTTAACCCTGTAAGCGAGTAATTCTTACCATCGTCGAAGAGTAAATAATTTTTTTCATAAATCTGGGAAATTGACTCCATACTTTAAAGTAAATCCTTCTAATTATACAATTCCAATCCTTATAAAAATGAAGATAATTAATTCTTCCGTGCAACGGTATATATTCATCAATTAATTAATGCAACCAATTTTCCACACCCTTTGCCCCATGAAGTTATTCCACCTCCCTCCACAAAAAGCGTAGAACACTAAAACAGTTGTCCACGAAAATGTCGACGATATTTCGCAAATCGTTCGAATGCCGTCGTTTTTGCTGAATCGTTCGCATGCCTCCGTTCGCCGCGAATTTCTTCGGGGGCCCTCGAGGCCCCCCTTCCAACTCTTGTCTACGCCATAAACCAGGCTTTACACAGCACAGGCGAACTTCTATCTTTGCAGCATTGTTTCCATCAGGGAATACGTTTCCTCGTGCGGGGCCTGCTTATGTTTCGGTCGACTTCTTCCGATACCACCGTTGCCGTGCAAACGCTCGGCGGAACCTGAAGCTAGATGTTACCGAAGCATTGTCTTCGGCGTCGTTCGATTTAAACACAGTTATCACGTTCGAACACGTACAACGTGTTTCTCGACCACGTGTCTCAACGTGTATTTCGCGGTGGTTTTTATGTAAGTAATCCATAATAATTTGTTGGGAATCGTAAATCGGCCGGGGCGTCGGTCATCAACGTCGCAAGAAACGGTGATATAAGACGCCCGGGACACTTTCGACGCCGACCGACGCCGTGAATAAACGTGGAAACGGCGTAATAAGTCGTTTCTACGCGCATTCCGCGAATACCGTTCCCCCGGCGATTGATTTAACTGTCCGATGCCAGGCGAATATTAAACGAAGAGACACCCGGGGAACTCGTTCGCCCCCCGGACATGTTTTTTTTTTGTTCGCACGTTTTTTTTTGGAATGTTCTTTTCCACGCCACGTGACGCAAAGAGCTTGTTAACGTAGCTTCGAACTGTTCGACGAACTATAAATGATTTTATCGCGTTCGTTACATCGGTGTTGCGATGTGTTTTGTTTTTGTTTCTTTGTGAGCATGAAGTACGATGTTTGTAAGTACATGTAAAGTTAATAATAAAAAATAAATAAATCGTCTAATATTTGAAGAAACAGAAATAAATCAATTATGAAACATAAATTGATTCAATATTTATCTGTATTTAGATATTTTAAAGTTGAAATTTGTTGATTAGAAAATAGATTATTTAATTTGTACTTTTCTCGAGGCTGCTGGGGGTAAATAGAGAAAAGTTAATTAATCGCATCATTAATCTGGGGATTTATTAAATTCAAACGCATTCGATTGTTTTAATATTATTCGCCTTGTAGACGGATTTTATTTCAATTAATTAATTATTATTCCCGTGAGTACTTGACACTTCCCCTATTAAAAATAAAAAATAAAAAAAGGGTAATAAAAAAATATTTTGTGTATAAATTTTCAAAAAACAATTTTTATAAAAAATTCAATTTTTAAAAGTTGATCATCTAATTCTAATTATTCAATACTAGGGTGTCTTCGTTATTTTCATCGTCTATATTGTATAGAAATAAACCGTAACATTTTTTTTCAAACAACAGATTAATTAAATCGTTCTCCAAAAAATCCCCCAATTTATTAAAAATACACTTACTTAATTCTCTCCACTCCCAACACTTCACCCAAACGAAGCACTGATTTTCAAATCGAATTAATTATCCAAGTACCGTGTCCCATCGAGTCCAAGGTTTAAACGAGAGGTCACAATCGTGATGTAATCATTATCGGTGACCGTTCGACGAGCAACAAGTAGACATCTCTCGGAGGTGCGATCGGCAATAGGTTATCGCTTCCGTCGCCATTCGAGCGAACTTTACGCGAGAAGATGCTTGTCCCCGGCCCACAATGGCCCACGCAGTGTCTTATCACTTTTTCTTCGGTTTGCCCGTCGCCCGGGGCCGGTGGTTTCCAGGGGAACGCATTTTACGCCATTACCCGTCGATTTATCCTGAGTTACGGACCGCCTTCGGCGCTGACACCGTCATTACGCCTCGAATCCGATGGCGCGGGTGAAAAAAAAACGAAAAAAAGAACGCGACATAAATAAAATCGCACGCACGTTCGCGAGCGGATCATCGCCGGGGCACGAAAGAACGGACGCGATACAAAACACGGTAAAAGGGATCCGGTGAGAATCGATGGGCCCGGCTGTCTCATTAAAGGCGCGTCTGTATCACTGCGACGCGCCCGATGACTCTCGGATCGAGAACGCGGAATGATCGTTCGCTGGATCGTCGGTGGTCCTGTTTTCGTGAGTGGCTGTTGTGTTTTTTTTTTTTTTTTTTTTAGACGCCGTGACTCGATCGAAATGTCCTGTCCCGGCGCCGTTAGGCTTCTCTATATGTGTAACCGAGTGCATATTGGGAGTCTTTGAACGGAATACAGAGGTACGGGATGTTACCTGAGATTTGGGAATGATAGATGGATTTGGAGGTAGGGGTGATTGTGCTGATGGCAAATGTGGAATCTTAGGTTTTATGTATTTTAGTTACATGTTGAATATATCTAATTACGATTAGAATGAATTCATAATTTAATATGAATTAAGTTTAAAAATGATATAATTTGAAGGAAAGTATTCAGTTTCAGATTTTTAAGAGATTAAAAATAGGATGGTGTGTACCTCTTTTAATGTTCAATGTAGATCTGTGTTCGAGTTGACAAAAAATGACATCCAATCAGAGGCCTTCGTTAACGAGACAATATATATCGGCACAAATCAAAAGGCCTCACTATTCGGGACAAATCAAAGGTTTAACTCCAGAACTTTTGCCTGCATATTTCTCACACGATTTTGGTAAACGAGGGCTTATTTGCCAGATAATTGATAAATGAACGGGATAATTGAATCAGATTACCGAAAAATATACGTTGACAAAAATACGCATTTGTTACGGCAACTTCCTTTATAGAAAGAAGCTTTTTCAAAAAATCTAATTTGATCATCTACTGCAATCATTCGTTCACTCGCGATAGCGACATTATTTATACCGTTGCAATTATAACAGCAAAACTCGCAAAAGCAACAGTTCAACAGGTGTATTATTACCTGGGCTCTAGGGACCGATACCGTTTGTTTTACTGGTTTTTTCTTTTATGTAACGTTACTATTGTACCATGGATAACGAACCCCCCTCTTTTGACGTATTTTTTTTTTCTCAAAAATCAGGAGAATCTGAAGTTTATTCCCAAGGAGATGAGCACACAGTGGACTGCGAGGAAATTCGCGAATTTAACGTGATTACTGGATTAAACTAATAACAATGATATCGGGTACATTATTTAACCATTTATAACGTGGTTGTACCCGAAATCTTAGATAGAACCATACTATTCATATTCTTACGGTTCTCATTTCATTTTTTGCAATATTACCCATAGAAATCATAGCATCGGTAACAAACCTCACATAGCAAAATCATAATAAATCATAACAATCCGAATATTAACGTCTAAATAACGACCGTGATATCAGACACGTTAGTCATCGATTAATCACACCAAACATCTGTCTTTTTCAGAATCAATTACTAATTCCGTGTCCCATTCTGGGGCACCCTGTACATATTTTTAATTCAACTTAAAATCCATCTCTTATCTCCTTCACGCGAGAATGGGTGTATCGGGTATTAATCATAAACTTTCCAAAGTGTGCCTGGCAGTTTTGCGATACGTCGTTCGGCTTCCACAACCGCCACGATTATTTCTACTACGTCAAAGTGACGGGTGACCGACAGGTTTGCCGCAACCAGGTTTGCCACCGATTCCGCATCGCTGCACACCGTCACGCGAAATTGCGAATTAGCCTGAACGCGCGTGTCGAATCGTCCTTTCTCGGAAATCCGACGGAATTTCAGGAGCTCGTACGCGCGTTTCGAGGCTCCTTTACGACGACTTAATGACGTCGGCGGGACGGTCGTCTTTTTGCCGCGGAAGCCGTGTCCAAAAGTAAAAACAGAGTCGCCGCAAACGATTGAGTAATCACGTGACGTTCGTCCTGAACGGGGATCACTCCTATTATTATCGTGATTCGTCGTGGATGCGAAAAGAAAACGAGTTTTCAATTGTAACGGACACTTGGTGTATGTATACTTCTGATATAGAACGCTATATGTATTCTACTGTAGAATTCCTCTGGGTTAGGGAGAAATTTTAAAATAACTGAAACATTTTTTAGATTTTTAATTAATATTTATGGAATTTTACAGGATCACGTATATAATTTGTGTAAAACAGTGTTTTATAAAAGTTATTTGTAGAACGGTTATTTGAATAAATGTGTCCATAATTCAATTTTTAAAAATTTTGGTTATTACGTTTTTTAAAGGTTTTGAAATATTTATTAACAAATTATGAAGACTTTCATTGTTTTTGAAATATTGACTTAGTCCACTTTCATAATTATGGGTACAAGTATAAAGTAAGGAATTGATACAAAATTATATAATTCAGATATTTTTATAAAAATGAATAATTATAGTATTTCTAGAAATTCTTCGACCAATTTTTTGTATCACAAATACAAAGCTATCGAAACGCACAAATCTGTCTACACGGACTTCGTTTTAATTCGAACGAAAAGTACTGCCGCGATATTACCGATGTAAAATGGCGGTTTGTCCGCCGCTCGGAAACTCGGATTATCCACAGTGCCATTCGTCCAATTAGCCGGGGCAATCGAGAGTGCACCGTAATTGAAACTTCACCATTTAGCGTGCGAAGAATGCGGGAGCTACTGTACTCCGGAGCAACATTCTCGAGCAAAAGGTTAATGACTCAATTAGTTAATTAGATTTTAAAGTATTACCTACGATCCCGTGTATTAGTGTCGTGTAACGAATATCTTCCCGTACTATCGAGCGGGACTGTCCTTTCTAATCGCGGCTTTTAACGGCATAGAAATGTAATCGAGATGACGCGAGAGATCGAACGTACGATATTACGTATAAAGGGAAGGGTTAAAGCACTATGATCGACCGCTTGGAATGCGGGACATGGAGAGAGAAAGAGAGAGAGACAGAGAGAGAAAAAAAATCGTGACTACACGCAGTCGGTTGGCTCATTCTATATTAATGTGTCGAAAAAAAAAGAAAGAATGAAAAAAAAAACGAACGAAAGAAACAGGAACATTGCAAATAGAGTTGCGCGGCATGAATTCCCATGTCTCTCGGCAATGAAAAGCGATCGGACTAATTAACGTGCCAGCGAGGCCAGCAATGGAAACCTTTTGAGTTAGCCGGTATCAAATTATTATTTGTCACGTTCCGCCACCGTCGTGGATTATGCAAAATGACGCGTAATTGGCGCCAGGCTGGACCGAAACAAGTTTTTAGATTGATTCCCGGCTGATTAAGTCGCCGGTCTCGGGTCTACTCACACCTTTTAATTTGCGCGCTCTGTAACCCCGTTGCTAAGTTTGGGAAACGCGTAGTAACATGTTAATTACCGCGGGTAATTTTCAACACTGAATACTACTTAGCCGCCGGTAGCCCGTGGAACATTTGTCACGGTTTATTTGCTCGGTTGCGTATTACGTTGCAAATCGGTAGTTTAATTCGGATTAGCCGGGAATTCAGACGCGGGTATCCTGAAATTATCGTGTCATATTCAAATCATATTCGATCAAAAGATTCGCGAGTGTATTTCATTTAATATTTTGAAATCGAAGCGTGGGAACTGCGGTGAGGAAAGATTATTTATTTATTTATTATTTCTTAAATTTTATTTACGTTTACCTTGTTCTTTTACCCCTGCCATTACACTTGCTCTTAATTAATAATTACTTTAACTAGCTTCCACTTTTCTTGCAAAAGTGTACACCCGGAATTTCATATTAAACAAAACGAAATTGATATTTAATTGCGTCGATTAAAATTGAGGTCGATTCGAAACGATACGTCTTGTCGGTGTAATTCACCGTTTAATAATAATCGTTTCATCTCCATCCGAGCATGATTCCAGTATCCTCAGTCCGAACGTTGACGCGCACGTGGAATTTGATGGCAATTAAAATTAATTACATATTTTTCTCAATAACGAAGATTAATCGATACCGTACGCAACATCTAGCGACAAGAATCACGTACGGTGCCGATCACTGTTAGTTCCCAGCGTATGTAGATCGGTACCCTGGATCATCATGGATCGCTGCCGGGGATCATGGGCATGCCGATCGTGCGGCGATCGCGGGGGTCGATGAATTAAAGATTACCGATAGGCCGCCCTCGGTGGAAGCTGGTGAATTTGTCCCAAGACTACCGACGACGTTGAGGACATAATCGATACTCTATTCTCTCGATCACTGCATGAAAAAATGTGCGATAATCTCGAGAAATATCGCGTTACGATCGACGATCCACTTTGCGTAATTATTAAATGCAGAAATAAGATTTTTCTGATAAACATTTATTAGTGGCTATAATCATTCGTTACGAGATAAATCTATCACTAATTTACGAATCATTAACCCTTTTGTTACATTTGACGTATTAATTAGCTTGAGACGAGATTTAACCAGCTCATTATGGTATTTATTATAACCAGACTTTATTTATTTTAAAAGTATATTTTTGTAATACTAACTGCCTAAAGATATTTCAATATTTTGTAAGAGTATAAACATATAATGAATAATATGAAATAAATTAATTCTTGCATATTAATCTACTACTCTTACTTGCCCACAAAATTAACCCCTTCAGACCCGATTTTTTTTTCGTTTAACAAGAAATGATTTTATACTAAAATTAATTTAATTCATGTGAATGAAAGCAACAATATACTTTTTACAAAAATATTTATTTCAGAGGTTATATTTTTATATTAGATTCACTGGTAAGTACATTAAGTGTTGGAACTGAGTTTAAACCTATACGTACTAAAATACAACACGAAAAGTATTATGTACATACATTACAATGTGCACAGGGTCCGAAGGGGTTAAATATGCTCCAAGTGCATATCTCCAAAAAAATGTTCCAATAAATATGTACCCAAAGGGTTTACTAGAAAAATGTTGAAAACTCGTAGCAATAAAGACGATGAACATGTCCACAATTACTTTTTCCCATCTCTTTTCGAAATAAAATATATATTTCACCAAAATCCAGAAAGAACTTATCTCTACATCTAATAATCATTAATAAATTATTAGATAAGCCACAAGTAAAAGTAATGACACTAATATCGAGGTGTACGACGCCACGGGGAAGACTCCGATGAAAATGGAGGAGGAGGAGGAACATCGGCCGAGAGAATCTCACGGGTCGAGTCGATAGAAAGCTTCGACTGTATAATCGGAGAAAACCGCGCGCTGTTCCATCGATTGCGCAATAGTTGCGCGGGGGGGAGGGGGGGGGGGTCCGTGTAACGCCTAACTCTGCAACATACCGGCGAGCTACCGATCGATGATAGAAGCGACGATCATAACGATCGCGCGGAGATGGTCGCCAGCGGAATTGTAATTTCAAATACGTGGCTGCTCCATAGACATGAAAGAGACACGCCACCGTTCGCCAAGGCTAATGGCGCGAAATCTCCGCACGGTGGATGTGTGGGTGCGTGAGACCACGTTGTACTCGGATATTATGCATGCAGTCCCCCCTGATGCAATATATCTGCCGGGACGAGCCGAACGCCCGTTTATTTTTGATATCTCCATTTTCCGCGGAGGAACGGGCGAGAGCCCGTGATTGGCGGCGAAGATGAAAGAAAAGAACGATGGGATCGTTAGACGAGCGAACGAGGGAAATGAGAGATTCGGAGATGCCGGGATAAAGGCTGAAGAGAAAGACGAGAGACGGAATGTAATGGTGGAATGGAAAAATATGATTATATTTTGCGAGTTTTGAAATCAAAAGTTGTGGAGGAAACCTGGGGTGTGTTTTTCGCGAAACACAATTCGTTTGGGTTAAGTTTCTCAAAAATGTAAGGAAAATTGAAACTACATTGTTTTAATTAATATTTTTTTCTTTCAAAAAGATCCGGTCAATCCTCTTTAGATATATTGATTTACTTTCACATTGATATATTACACAAATTTCAATTAATACAGATTTTATTATAAACTTCTTTTTAATCAACCAACGATAGAACACAGGGATTGATACTCAAATTTAGATGTATAAAATATGGATATATAGTTACATAACTTCAAAGCAGAGAATTTTAGTAAAAAAGTCAATGCAAAAAAATTCCATTTTTCTAAATTTCGCGCATATGAGCTACTTTCCAAAAAGACGATACTTGCTAGAAAAAGAAAAAGCAGAACAACTGATGTAAATAGCATCCCAATCGAATTAAATTTCCATTTGCATCACGGTGTAATTTTTACACACAGATTAATTAAACAATTTTATACCGCAAGAATAAAATTCTATTACAAACACGTTCGGACACTGATTCACCACCTTCTCGTTCCTCCACACATACACACATGTATCCCTAGCGATCGCACACTATCGCAGAAGAGATATCACACGCCAACACGTGAAATCTACTGTACAAGTAGATGGAATCCGACGTAGTAAAACACGGGGGAGTAATGTTCGTAATATAACTCTCGGTAAACGCGGTAAAAAGCGCGTACAAATTTCTCCGGTAATATAGCCGCAATAACTAATGAAATAACAGGAATGTAATTTACATAGATTTTCAATGAACGATATCTCAATATTGCTACCCTCGTTTCCACTCACCCAGAAGTCCCATTGCGGGAGTAACAGCACTAACCCAACAATGGAATCCGCGCCGAAGATTAAGTAATCTACAGGTAAAAATCTCGTAATTACCATATAATCCATCGTATTTCTCCAGTAGCGGCGTAGATTATGCGCATAATGGCTAATCCACCTAATCTGCGCCGAGTCTCGCATTCATTATGCCACTGACCACGTGCTCCCGCGTGTAAGTTTCAAAGTTTAAAATTTATTAACCAACTGGATCTTCGGGTTCTTCCCTATAGGTTTCTAGGTTGTCTCACAATTTCCCCTAGATGTGACGTAAATCCCATATGATCTATAATATCACTACACATACATGGTCTGTCCGGAAAGTAATAGGACTGAGTCGATTAAAAAAAAACTATTGAGCCAATCGTTATAATTCTTGAAAAACTTTCAAAAAAGGCTCTTCCTGCGTCGATACAGCGCTGCCAGGGCGATTTCCAAGCATTGAAGGCGTCATGGTAAGCATTCTCCGGAATGGCGTTTAGAGCCGCGGTACAAGCTGCCTGGATCCCCTCTTTTCAAAATGATTCGTTTCAAAATGATTTTTTTTCATCGGTATTTTCCGGCGAGGAAACAAAAAGAAGTCCGGGGGGGCCAAATCTGGGATGTAGGATGGCTGGGGAAGCGTTAGGATACCTGCCTGGGTCATTTAGCTGGTCACAAGAAAGGAGGTGTGAGCCGCTGCATTGTCATGGTGCTCCGTCACAATGTTATGAACCACAGTTTTTGGGAAATTTAACATTTGGGCAATTAACCGAGTACTCAGTAGACAGTCAGAGTTCAAAACTTCGAGCACACGAGTCACATTGTCGGTGTTTGTCGAAGTCGAAGGTCGTCCAGCGCGGTCTTCATCGGCGACCTCTTCCCGGCCCTCCGAAAGGGCCTTGTGCCACCGAAACACACTACTTCTTACTAAAGTATTATCTGGATAAGCCTGCTTGATCATATCAAATGTCTCTGTCGCAGATTTACCGCGTTTCACACAGAATTGATTAAATTTTAGCGATTGCCAACCTCTGCTCTAACGAACGCTGAATTTTCTGCTTGTACCGCGGACAAAAACACGTCGCGGGAAAAAGGCTGTCCTGACTCTCCAGATTCTCGGAGACAATTGACCAATCCCTCATTCATTAGCTAAGGACCTCCTCTACCGAATCCAGTCGGCACCTGAAAGCTCCGAAGTACAGTCGCGGCGGAAAAAAATCAGTCCTATTACTTTCCGGACAGACCATGTAAATCCTTCCACATCATCTTCATTACAAAACCCAAGATAAATTCCTTATTTAACACTAGAACGATCGAAGATTAATTGGATAAATATGTTTAAAACAAAGAAGTAAAGAGGGATAGTAAATTGACCAGTTTCATTATTTATTTACATATAGAAAAATGATTATGAAGAATTTTGGAAATCGCAATATTTTAAATTTACGCGTTTCCTATAAAAATTCCAGAACCAGTCATTTTGACTGCCTTGGTCTTTCTAATGTTAACCAAACGCTCTATCAAATCCAATGAACTTTCACACGGCGCTAAAAAAATAGTCTTCTCATTGTTCCCTTGATATTTTTTTCATCCTTAAACCCCAACCAGGAGCAACAGTACCGAGACAATAGCAGTTCCCCACCGAAGATGAAGCAATCGGCAACGAAAAATCCAGCTAATTACCATATAATCCATCGTATTTCGCCGATAGCCGCACCGGGGCTACGCGCATAATGGCTAATCTGCCTAATCTAACAGCGTGCCTCCCGTCCATAACGGGCGGACCACGTGCTCCTCCTAAGTACGTACATACCTACACGAAGGGAAGCCCGGCTGTAAACTGGCGCCGTCTTAACGGGCCTCTTTTATTCGCGGCTCGAGAATTCGATCTCGAGATCCCGCGGCCCGATATTCCCGCCGACACATCCCGGACGTCGTTCGAGAGAACGGGATATCGTGATCCACGGGCGAATCTCCCGGGCTGACTGACACGGAGATCGCTTGTTATCGATACACGCGTGTGTAAGACGACGTGTTCGCGTGATTTAATAATTGCCGTATAAGGCTGCCTCCTGTAATTGATCGATGCAACCCGTTGCTACTCCATTCTCTTTCCCCTGTCAACCCCCTTCGTTACCCCCCTCTCTCTCTCTCTCTTTCTCTTTTTCTATGTGTGTCTGTGTGTGTCTTTGCGAACCACGGCTCCAGGAGTGTTTTTTTTTGTTTTTTTTTTTATCTTGTCCGATGGTTAACCGCTAGATCATCTTCCAGCCGATAACCCGGGCTGAAACCCGGAAGCAAAGAGGCTCGGCTTCTGTAGCGTGGTGCGATTTAGAACGGTCGAGTTGGAATAATAATAATGTCGATGGACGCGAGTATATCGGGACTCGGATGGGTTATCGGAATGCGATTCGATCGCTGACACGTTCGGGATTCCGGAAACGGAGAAAGTGTGCTGGTAGGATGGTTACGACGTTGGGAATGAATTTCCTGTTGTTTGATGTCGTTGGTTTTTGTTTAACCCATTCGCTGCCAAGACGAGTATACTCGTCCTACTTTCAATATGTTATGACATATAGGGTATTGAATTAGCAAATTTTTGGTGGACGCAAACATAATTATACAAATAAGATAATCAATATTTATCTGGCAATAAACGATCAAAATAACTACGCAGGCGGAAATCTAAATAATGATAATGAAAATTAAATATTGATTATCTTATATATTATTACACGATCGGTAAAATTATAGAAAATAATTGTACAAATGTAGAAAAGCTTGAAAAAATACTTCAAACAAAATTTATTTGTTAACTTTGGTAAACGATACCACTCAAATTATAAATAGCAATGAAAATAACTTTATATAATTTAAGCTTGGCAGAGAATGTGTTAATGGACTGTAAGATGGTTGGGAAGTGTTTTGATGGTTTTTAAAAAGAGTCAATAACGATGATATTAAATATTTTATTCGATTTAAACGTGATACTCGTGATATGTTTCGTGATAGAGGTTTTAATGAAGTTGGTTAACGTGTTTGGAGATTCGAATGTCTTTATTTATGTTAGATATATGTATGTGGTTTTGAGAAATTAATTGCGAGTTGTAAAACTGAAATGAAAGAGGAAGTAAATGAGGTTAGCGTTTGGATTGTTCTGTTTAAATAAATGGTTGTTTCGCGTTGAAATATGTCTACTCATTCTGCCGCACCCTGTATTTAGCTTGAACAAAGTTGCACGTAATACTTTCATATACATGTCTGTTCATAAGTCGAGGGACTTTTGTAATTTCGTTTTAAGGGTGATTCAAAGTTGGCTAGCTTTTTTATTAAGCATTATATAAAATTGCTATTAAAAGGATTGAATTTTTGATTTGAAATTTTCACTGCGTAATATATTTAGTGTTTGACGATTTTTGGGTTTGGAAATTTTTGCCGTTCATAAATTTTTGCGCTTGAAAATTTCTACTCCGTGGAAATTGAAGTGCTGCGAAATTTCTGCATTGTGAATGTTTGGGCGGTTAGAAAGCCCTGCGCTCTGAAATATGTCACGCCCAGAACTTCTAGCGCTTTGAAATTTGTTACGCCCAGTAATTCCAGCGCCTTGTATCTTGTTACGCCCAGAAATGTTAGCGCTTTGAAATTTGTTACGCCCAGAAATTCTAGCGCTTTAAAAATTATAACAGAAATTTCTGCGCTTTGATACTCTCCACGTTGCAAATTTTATGCGCATTGCAATTAAGGCTTTGCAACTTTTGACTGCCTGAAATTCTAGTGCTTTGAAATTTGATTCGCCCAGATATGTTAGTGCTTTGAAAATTATTGCAGAAATTGTTGCACTTTGATACTCTCCACGCCGCAAATTTTGTGCGCATTGCAATTTCTAGTCTTGCAAATTTTCACTGCTAGAAATTCTATTGGCCCAGATATTTTAGCGCTTTAAAATTTGTTACGCCAAGAAATTCCAACGCATTTCATTTTGGTACGCCCAGAAATGTTAGCGCTTTGAAATTTGTTACGCCCAGAAATATTATCGCGTTGAAACTTGTTATGCCCAAAAATGTTAGCGCTTTGAAATTTGTTACGCCCAGAAATATTATCGCGTTGAAACTTGTTATGCCCAAAAATGTTAGCGCTTTGAAATTTGTTACGCCTAGAAATATAATCGCTGTGAAATTTGTTACGCCCAGAAATGTTATCGCTTTGAAATTTGTTACGTCCAGAAATTCTAGCGCTTTGATACTTTCTACGCCGCAAATTTTATACACATTGCACTCCCACGCTTTGAAACTTTTCACTGCCAGAAAATCCCTCACATTAAAACACCGAATGTCATTCAACACAAACAAATAATAAAACTCTTAATACCACTCATTTACATTACACCACCATTCTTCCCACAAAAAAACTCACTTTATCCACTCGACCACCAAATCTTTTCATTTCCCATTTACTATTAATATCAAACATATTCAATTTAAAATTCTCCCGCGTCAATACATACGTCATCCAAGATATTCGCGAGTACGCCAATGGATCCGCAGCATCTCGCGTATGCGGTGTGTTCCTTAATAAATTCCAGGCGCGGCGTCTTCCTACCGTAACCTTATATTCCGTTCGTAACATATGTAACTTTCGGTCTCCCGGTAAATTCCAACTAAATTTGAGAGCGCGGCAATAGCGATCGGCCCGAAGCGTCGTGGATCACGTAAGAGGTGGCGGTGGTGCATCGAACGCAATAAATAGGAGGAAGAAACCCATTGCCAACTCCGCCCATAGTCGACTGTCTACCGAAGAAGCCGAGAGTCGTGTTGTGAGTTATGGCTCCTCCAGGTGAATTATAACATGTATAACGCATACCGACGCTGTACGGCCCTTGGACTCTTCCTATAGAACCCACACGTTCATACGGCTAGCCACACGGTTTAAGGCGCGGTTGCAACCTTTTGCACTCGGGGCATCGATATTAAGATTTTTTTTTTATATCGTGGAATTCGTTTCCCGGCAGGCGGTTTTTGGTCGACGCGTGTAGGAATTATTGTGGTTTTATGTATTTGTGTAATGTAAATATGTGTTTGGGGATTTTAGAGGCTGTTGGTGATAGTGGTAGGATAAATGGAATTAATTATTTAGTATATATTATATTTAGTTTATATATGGACTGTTATATTTATATATACGTATAGGTACGTGGCCGTGATACAATTTTTATATTAATATTCCTGTATTCAAGGATAACGGTACTTTTCTTTATGTAAACAAATTTTGGATACAATTAGATTAGTAACATTGGAATAGAAATAACAGTAATGGTATTAAAAGACAATTAATTTGATAAAATGAAAATTAAAGTAATGAAAGAATTCCATTGTGCTTTTCAATCAAGGGTTAATTATACCGTAGTTTATCCCTGAAGAGGGCAAAAAATATAGCCGAAATGTTGGAAATTAATTACAAATAAAGTTGATTCACCTTATTGGGATCGTTTTCGTAAGTAGATTCAATTTTAATAACAGGAATTTTTCTTTATCACTATTTAGATACCCCCTTTTGTGTTATACAGATCGTTTTTGCCAGATAAATATTGTTTAATTCAAATGAAAGAATTCACTTGAATTCACTCGGAAAAATTCTAAATTTTATTTACAAACCGGTTCGGTAGAAATTCTCGGCAGCGTTAATAACGTATCCGTCAGTCCGTCAGTGCGTGGTCCAGATCTTGACGGCAACGGTTCGCAGTTCCAAGTATCGTCGGCAAACCGTGAAAAAGTCGAAAGTATAACCGCTAGCGGTGCATCCATCAAGCCCACACGATAATATTATTCACGAGCCTACATCCGATCAATATGCAGAAGATACTCGTAGGCACGGGAAAAGAATTGTATTCAAATATCGAACGTTCATCGAAGCGATCCGTTGAATTTTTGCGAATTCGCGAACCGCGTCGCTCGACTCGCAGATTTATTATGCGAAACATCCGCGTATCGAGCTTTGTCTTCGTACATCCGTTAGTTGTCGTAATTGTTCCTAATCATTAGATGCAAAATCTAACGCAAGTTGCGTGGGACGCATACAATCTCCACGCATTCTTTTTTTTTTCTTTTTTTTTTATTTCCACCACCGATGAATGCTCGGCGTTTAATTTATTCACGATTCATTTACCGCGGTTAATAATTATGTATTCGAGGAATGTGTTCGCGCGTCGTTGGAAATTTATGTAACCGAAAACATCGTATAAATGTCAGAAGTTTCGCCGGATGGCGAAATAAAGAACGCCATTGTCCGTTCAACGGTGAACTCCGTCGACGACGGTAAAACGAAACGGGAAACGTTCGTTCTTGCGTTTACGTCGCCGATTTTTCTGTCGTTTCGCCGATTTCTCGGCGAACAACGCGAGATTCCCCGAACGTGGAAAGCCATGGAGGATATTAAGATAGCCATGATATCGAATGCGAGGAAGGTTTGTCGCGGGTGTTTACGTCCACGTGGAAATATATTCCGCCCATGTAAGTCGTTAAAATCGCGCGTGATCGGCCACGGGTTCTGGTCGAAGGAAGACAGCGAGAATCCTCGATTGTCTGAAACAAGGACGTGACAATCGCGAAAAAAGAGGTAACGAAATAAGAACAAGGAACTAAACGTCAAATTATTCTCGATCACGAATTATTATCGGATCGAAACAAAATATAACTATGTTCTTCTCTTTTAATTATTTCTAATGACATTTAATTAAATCAGGAAAGTAGCAACGAGAGAAATTTCAAAATGAAGGATATAAATACGAGTGAAAAGTAGATCGATTGTCTGAAACAAGGACGTGACAATCGCGAAAAAAGAGATAAAGAAATAAGAACAAGGAACTAAACGTCAAATTATTCTCGATCACGAATTATTATCGAATCAAAAGACAATACAAGTAAGTATGTTCTTCTCTTTTAACACTAGATTTACGGACCGAGCCAATTTGACTCATTCAAAATTTGATTACTATATACATAAAACTTTAATATTATTTTCGAAATACATACGCTGGTTTTTAGTTAAGTAATGAAACATATGTAAATGTTAATTTACACTTGTTTTTGTTACGCCCGTTTTTTAAGGGTGATTCAAAGTTGGCTAGCTTTTTTATTAAGGTTTATATAAAATTACTGTTAAAAGGATTGAATTTTTGATTTGAAATTTTCACTGCGTGAAATATCTAGGGTTTCACAACTTTTGGGTTTTGAAATTTTTGGCGTTCAGAATTTGAACGCTGTAAATTATATTAGTATATTAGTAAAGTACTCTTCAGTAAAAGTACGTATATAATCAACATCCGTAAATCTAGTGTTAATTATTTCTAATCATGACGTCCTTTGAAAAGTATCAACAAGAGAAATTTCAAAATAAAGGACATTAGCGGGAAACGAGACGATATAAATACAAGTGAAAAAGAAGATAAATAATAACTTTCCGAAGATTGCGGCGAGGCAACGAGGAACTTTACGCGGACAGTTGTTGCAGTCAGTCGTTGCACGTGGTTTCCTGAATTCCATCGCGAAGACGGCAGCCACCTCGAACGGTGGTATCCACCTGGGTCACTCGGTGTCGCGATTTTTACGATGTTTCGCGTGCTGGTTTACAAGACAAGTGTAGGAGGCGGGGTCCTGTGGCGCGAGAGGGAAAAACCTGCGGGAAGAAAGCCAGCCGGAGAGAGGCAAGTAGTGCCGAGTGGAATAAAAGCTATCGCTGCGGGTGGATGAAGGAAAGATAGAAGAAATGGCAACACCGACCAGAGAGAAAGAGAGAAAGAGAGAGAGAGAGAAAGAGCACAGCATTGTAAATTGAATCTGAAGGCTGGCCAGATGGGTGCTGTCATGGTGGCACGAGCGCCACTATTTCATCCGTCCTGACACTTCTCGAGTGGCCTGGCCAAACGAAGGAAAATGATTGCGCCGGCCAAGGGACTCGTCTTCCGGCTTAGAAATCTAGCTGCGATCACACCCCTAACCCATTATCCTCGCCCACGTGCTCGTTTCCGCGTAATATCTTCGGACTCTGACAGGACAAATGCGTCCAGCTGGGCACCGCGGGAAGGAAGCCCGGGTCGGCGTTAAAACCTGGAAGCTTCTCGCGTCCACGTGAAAGTCGGGATTTCGCGTATCGTCCATCTTCGCGAAATACTCCGCCGCATGGATCGTTTCCTAATGGGCCCACGGCGTCCGGTGCGATGCATTAATGTCACATTTCGTTTGCCCGGATAGCGGAGGGATAACCCGCCGTTGCCCGTTCAATCTCGCGTTGTTAGAACTAATGTGACGCCGGTGGCACGGTGAGATACGTTACGTCACGTCTATGTGGTGAAATCAGATTCCAAAGTTTGATTATTTTAAGAAAAATTTGTTTTTTGCTAATGAATTTTTTAACTCGCGAACCAATATGAATTATGAAATGTGCAATACATAATTTTGTAGGAAATCAGATTCCAGGATTGATATTGGGAGGGTTTATTGTACTCCCGGCAGGTAGATTCGGGTGGACCTTGGAATTATTCGAAACGATATTTTCCGTGGGATATAAATTTTAATAAATGAACGAATGAATTGAGGATATTAATTTTTAGTTTGTGGAAATAATCGTGCAGGTTCATTTTAGTTAGACTGCGATACTGCAAGAAGAAATTTATTATATTTTGCAAGTATGCATGTTCTGTTTGTTTACACGTGAACTTATATGTTGGTATCTCTAAAAAAATGTTAATCTAGTGCTGGACAGTGTTACCATTCGTATTATATTGTATAAAGTTAGAATGTATACGTATACAGTAGGGTGTCGGCTTTCCTTTTTTTGTAAATTACAAAGAAAAATTGGTTCGTAGACACCTTTAGCAAATTGTCACCAAAGCTGACCTCTTAATTTTAATGAGAAGATCCTCCGCATTATAGTTTTATATATTTTACTCAGTCCAATAGAAAAAAATTCATATCTTCCTCATAACTTTATCATTTTGCAAAACTTTATATACAATTTTGTAGGAAATTAAACGCTCTACAAAAAAGGTCTTTTATATTTTTACCATCAATCTCACCATTTAGAAGACATTGACGATTAAAGTTTGATTATTTTAAGAAAAATTTGTTTTTTGCTTATGAGTTTTTTAACTCGCGAACCAATATGAATTATGAAATGTGCAATACATAATTTTGTAGGAAATTTAATGCTCGATTTTTTTTACCCACCCTAGTGGACCTATATGTATATGGGTATTGTTTTAATTATTTACTTTGAGGAGGAGTAGGAGGAGGATTTGCGAATAGAGTGAATTTAAGTAGATCGCAAGAATGACAATGATTACAGTATCGCTTGGACGCGGACGTTAGGTAGGCGAGTTTCATAGTTTTTCTATCGTTCGCGCGTGTGATGCAATTCATTAGGGACGAGTAGAGCAATAAGCCAGTAACGCGTCGGACTCCACGGATGTGTATAATTACACTTCGTCGTGATATCACGGTTTTTCATCGGTACCCGTTACTCGGTTACTGTAATTTCAAGTAGGTTCGCGGGCAAAAAGAATGCGGTTGAATTACGCGAACACGATAATATATATATATATATAATATGTATGTATGTACGTATCGGTGGACACGTGTGTTCCGGGGAATTGCAAAAGAAGAAAGTCCGTTCAACTTGCATTAGTCATTTGTAAACGCGAAGGACACGTCCCGCGGGCTCGTAAATATTTTATCGCGCAATGGCCGATTATTTACGCCCTGCCCGACACCTTCTAATCACCCCATAACACCACCGTGTCGCTTTCTTTATTACCGCTCGTAATAACCGGCATAAGAATTCTTAAACGTTCGTCGTTCATCGATCTTTCCGCGGAAATTCCGCGCTCGTTTCGATTCCGTCGAAAAAAACGGGCAATTTTTCAGCGATCCTCCTGACGATCTTCAACGAAATAAAAAAACACACACACACACACATACACTTCTATATACAACTTAGGGGAATCACTTGATTCGCATTCGTTGATAAGAATTCATCTCATAGGTGCGTGATTCCATTAACACGTTAAATGCCACGCGAGTTTTCCATGAATTGCCCACAGAGCCACAACGGATTTCGAACATTACGATGTGTGGTACTTTGAGTGCATATTTCATGTACAGGGTGACCCAGGACTTTGGACGCACGCGGAACCAGGTGATAGCTGAGGTAATTCTAATATAGGGATGTAATATTCTCAATGTCCTATCCCCATCCGTGGCCGAGTTATTAAAGAAAAACGACAGCCACTCAGAGGGCGCCGTTAGACCCGGCCGCGTGACAGTAGAAGTTTTGCACCAATAGGGTACCGTACCAGTAGGAACTGTCAAAAAAGATTTAGCCATGATATCGAATGATGTCCGGCCGCACGGCAGTAGAAGTTCTGCACCAATGGGGTACCGTACCAGTAGGAACTGTCACGCGGCCGGGCCTAACGGGGCCCTCTAAGTGGCTGTCGTTTTTCTTTAATAACTCGGCCACGGAATGAGAAAGGACATTGAGAATATTACATCCCTACATTAGACTTACCTCAGCTATCACCTGGTTCAGGGTGTGTCCAAAGTCCTGGAACACCCTGTATAAACAAAACTATTTTTAGGTGTTTTTACAGCGCATTAATTTCTTCACATCATTGTAGTAACGTCGATGGCATCGAAATATATTGTATAAGTATTGAGATTTATTATAACTATAAACTTCTACTAATTGTAAGAAGTATAAATTGACGTGCCGGTCACCGGTGGCCCCCGTGACGCCACCGCCAAGTTCAGTGCCGGTCACCGGTGACCCTCGTGGCACTCAACCTGTTAAAAATATTCCCAGATTCAATTTCTCTCCAACTGGCAACTCAAGATTCAAAAAAGACAGTTCGGCGAACGGTCGTCCACTCGACGGGACATAATTATCGCGATTTATGCAAACGTAATAACATGCACGTCCGTGGAACGGGGGTCATGAAAGTAAGATCTCGCTCTTAGCTGGGATTAAAGTACATTCGATCCGGGGGAAGGAACCCCGAGCGTTCCAGAAGGGAGAGAACTGGTCGGGCATAATATTTTCACCAGTCGTCGGGAACTGCCACCTTATCGGCCGAACGAATGCCGCCCTAATGAAAACCGGCCTCGGGACTAAAGCGAGCTGATGCTTTAATTAAGCACACTTAAGATCGCGAAGATTCCAGGTTGTTCTGGTTCTGGAAGCCTGCCTGGATGCAGCCGGTCTTCACCTCTCCCCCTTTACCTCCTCCCCTCTCCCCTGTGGGACCCCTCTTGTTCATCCTTGTCTCCATCGATCCTGTTGCTCTATTTTTCCGTCTCCCTGGTGTCCTCTTCGTTCTTCTCGCGGATTCCCTTGCCCCCTCCCCCCCAGCAATTACTCAGGAACTTGGTTCTTGCGTTCCTGGATCCCGTGGCACCCCGTTCTTATTGCAGCTTGATAAAGTGGCCCTGGCATTAGCTTCTCTTCCGAGTCGCGCTATCGGGGCTACCTAGCCGCGAATAACGTACGAGCCGATCGTATTTTCCCTGGCCGTGACAGAGAGATCGGATCGGGATCCGCCGGCGATGATCGATGGCGCGGCTGTCGCGTCGCGACGTGGAATAATTGCGGAAAGTGGAACCGACCGTGGAGTTCGTAGGCTGACGATTAAGTTATGGGGGGAAAAAAGTGGGACGCGGCGCTTTGTGGCCCGGTATTGTTAGGACTTAACACTAGAACTACCAAGGATTAATTCGGTCTGTCTAAAATCAATAGATAAATTTATTTGGGAAAGGGAATGGGGGAAGATAGTAAATTGATCGATTTAATTCCATAGATAGAGGAATATAGGGGCGAAGAATTTCAGAAAAGTCGCAGTTATAAATTTCAGGGAGTTTTATAGGAAATTAGGATCCAGTCATTTTGACTGGCTTGGTAATTCCAGTGTTAATAAGTACATGTTTAATTGGGTTGTTTGATGGAGATTTGGTATCGAGAGTGAATTTTGAATAGTTTGTTGATAATAGTATGTTTGTATGTGTGTATGTGTGAGATGTGATAGGGTGTTAAATTAAAGGGATTGTAAAGATTGGGGAAGATAGTTAATAAAAGTGGATTTATTTGGAAGAAATAAATAGAAATATTTTTTAGGTGATTTTATGTATTATTTGGAATCGATTTATTTCGATAGTAGGCGTTAGATTCCTTAAAACTAAACAAATATAATACACCCCACTATACTGATATTCACATCCTTGAAATTTGAGTAGCAAATCGAAAATGAATTTCCTAAATAAATAACTTTCCAATGTTAATAAAACTCACACTATTTCTAATTAAAATCACCTGTACAACAACGAAACAAGGAATATCAAATCCGTCATTTTAACGAATTTCATTATTCCAGTACCAAAGTTTTAACCCTGGCGCCAGAAAGATTAAAAAATTAAAAAATTAATAAGACCAATACAGTAGGTAATGATTAAAATCTCGTATTATTTATTCCCGTCCACGAAGAATCCGCAATTTAATCCGCGGACATTGCCGCATAATTAACAATGTATACATTAGACGCGAAACAAGGAGCCCTACGGTTGCAAATAGCGACAAGAAATCTCTGCGAATATTTCGAACAGCTCAGGAAAAGCGTATCTGCGATTCCATATGGAGCTACCGCTGATGATTGACGATCGAGACGAGTTTCGATGACACTGACTAGATCGGTCGAAAGTCAATCGAACGAAAGAGTTCCTACGGCGCGACGACGCCGCGAGAAGAAAAGTACACGCATAGTTTCATATTTTGTAAAAAGAAAGTCCGAAGAACCGTGCGTCACCGAAGATGATCGATGACTCGATGACTAATCCATAATGTAAAATTATTGCGGAACGAACACAAGACCAGTTCGGCGTTCTTACCGGCCGATTCGCTATCGACTTAGCATTAAAATGGTGGTAGGAAGATAGACGGCCCTGACCGGCATAAATGTCGCCTATAATGTCTACGAATTCTCCCCTAATCGTGGGGTTTAATTACTTTTTTTTTCTCGGGAAAAATATATGAACTATAAAATTTTGCGTAAATTTTGTTCGTCGTTACGAAAGATGGTGATATTTTATCCGAATATTCGTAGATGAGAAAATATGGTTTACTGCCCCTTAGTTATATCCGTACTTATTGATACTTGTCACGTTTAATTGTTGCTTCTTACAGAATTTTTTTAAAGCAGTATAATTTTACTGATGAATAAATGCAAATGTATAACTATAGTTTTTTATTCTGTTCTAGTACTTCAGTAGCCAGTAGAATAAATAGATGCATATTTATAATGAAATATTAATATAATAACAAATATTTTCCATCTGTCTAAACGGTCTAACATCTATAATTTAATTCTTCGAATCCATAAATTGCTACCTAAAATTAATTTGTAAAACTGATTAATCCTTGCCAATCTCTTTTTTTCATTATTTTACTCGCCATAAAAAAATTACAATCACAATTTACAACTATATCAATCACACTCTTTACAATCAATCACCATCCACGCTCACAATATTCCCGCGCACTATGTCACAGAATTACGCAATACCGAAAGGGCTAAAATCCTTCAGGACACCAAGGACATTCAGCAAAATAATCCCGGGGACACCTAGTTGCAAGGGCCGACCCTTCCCTGAAACTGTGTTGCAGTTATGTGCGAGGTGTTCCTCTCTCTATCTCCCTCCCCTTTTTCCTCTCTTTATCTGTCCGCTCTGTCAGCGTAATGAACGCGCTACCGGGCCACCCGCGCACGGTAGCTATTCGCTATTCCGCACCAGGGTAACCGCACCTCGGCGGAGAGAAAAAGGGCGCAGAGCACCGGGGGGCTGGGCTTCTCGAAGAAAGGAATAATCTGCGGGCTCCCATTGTCTCCGGCGTGCCTTACCGTACGACCATTTTTGTGCAGCGCGAGAGTCGAGAGGACCAAAAACGACCATATCGCCGACGTACCTATTGTTTAGTGAGTATATCGACCGATATGATTTAAGGTTCTCGGCGGAGAGAACGGAGACGCTACCTCGGCCCTTACGGGGCTCGCCGCTGCACAGTGGTTCTCAGAACGCGGGATATTAACGTTGAACGTGTTGATAATTTATCGGGTGTTGAGATAAATTGTTTTTGAGCTATTGAGGAAATAGTACGGTTAGTTGAGAAAAAGATACTAGGGGGTAATTAACAAAATTCGCTGCCAAGACGAGTATACTCGTCCTACTTTCAATATGTTATGACATATAGGGTATTGAATTAGCAAATTTTTTGTGACCACAAACATAATTATACAAATGTAGAAAACTTGAAAAAAATACTACAAATAAAATTTATTTGTTAACTTTGGTAAACGATACCACTCAAATTATAAATGGCAATGAAAATAACTTCATATAATTTAAGCTTGGCAGTGAATGCGTTAATGGAATGTTTAACTGAGGATTTTGAGAAATTTGTTTAGATTTTTGGTGAGGAGTGAATTGTAGGTGTTGGTTGATTATTTAGGAAGAGTAGAGATCGTTTTTTGAATGGATATAGGTGGAGTTTATAGATAAAAGGTCAGTTGTCCGGTTATGGTTGGTTTAGGGTTAATTTTGTGGATATTAAACGTGTGTGATGATCAGTTACGTTCAGAATATGGGAAGTTTAGGTGAAGAATACTATAGGTAACTGTTCGAATTATTTAATTATATTGGCTATTTCTATAGTCTATTTTTAATGTACTGGGAAACAACACAAGAAGTATTAAACGAAATAAAATTTGTATTACAACAACCCTGTTTTTGATAGATCGCAGAGTAGCCGTAAGTCAATCGCGTGTTTTTCCATATAAAAGAATTAGTTTTTAAAAAATTCCTATGAATAACATCGAATTTATTTCAAAATATTCAAATTTAAATTTATTTAAATTCACATCGTCGAAATAACCGCGAAATATTTGCCGTTACATTAAAAATTACGATCGATAAATCATTGACACGCATTTATCATAAAGTATCAGTAATCCGACGATCTATTACACGTTCCGCAATGCGCGAGCGTTCAACTAGAAATTACCATTCACAAATGCGTACATATAACCACAAAACCATGATTATCATATGTGCCCATAATTATGAAAGTGGTCTAAGCCAATATTTAAAAAAAAATTAAAGTCCTAATAATTTGTAAATAATGTTCCAAAACTTTTAAAAAACGTAATATCCTAAATTTTTTTAAAAATTGACATAGACCAGTTTCACAATTATTGGAACATATGTATATGTATATACATACACACGTAATTCTCCGGTAAAATACGCGATCATCCTACATACGAGTAACTCCAACGAAAATATCGCTCGAAAATGGTCGGTCGGCCGTTTCCAATCATCGATTTCGCAGCTCACGTATCTGCGACGAAATATTCGGTTCGCCGTTTCGTTAAGATTCCGCCCGTACATTCGGCCAGCAGTTTTTGCTGAAAGCTACGCAGAATTCCGTCAGATATCGTGCTGGCAGCGGTTGAATACGTCGTCTTTTATGGCAAGGCTACCGTCTCTCGATATTAGTCGATCGTATCGACAAAGTGCGGACTGTAACGTGCAGAATCAGCCGCGGTAATGCGAGTCATCTAACCCTTGGAGATATTTTCACGCACATAGATACACTCACACACACATACACACCTTTCGTGAACACATTGGAGTGTTTGCGTTGTCGGAAAGCAAAACGAACAATTTCCCGGGCATCGGAGGCTGATTTGTGTCTCAGTACGCCTTCTCCTCTGAGAAATCCTCGTCGAATAGATTCAAAGTAGGGTAAGGTTGCTCAAGTCGTACCCCATTAACATTAGAACTACCGAGGATTAACCCCTTAACGTGGCCAAATTAACCAGATTAGCCCCTAAACAGGCCAAACTGGGACATTCGAGATAATTCGAGCGGTTTGGTATTTCATTCTGCCATAATTTTTCACACTGTATAATAGAGAAGTATAGATAAATATTTTTACTAATAAAAATATGGTTTTTTCGAAATACCAATTGAAAAAGAAAGATAAAAATGTCCATGTATGTTTTCTTTAAAAAAAACGTGCGTTAAGGGGTTAATTCGGTATATTTAGAAGCATTGGATAAATATGTTTGAAACGAAGAAATAAAGGGGCTTAGTAAATTGATCGATTTAATTATTTGCATAGAGAAACATGGTTATGAAGAATTTTGGAAATCGCAGTGTTATAAACTTAAGCGATTCTTAGAAGAAATGTGGAACCGGTCATTTTGATCCCCTTGGTAGTTTTAGTGTTAAGAAAAAATCGCTGTAAAACTTAGGATTTATCAAATTAATAGAAATTAAATGTGTTATTCAAAACTTGGGTTAATATTGTTGTTATTTATTATAATGAAATTGGAAAATCTATATGCTTTCATGTAAAATAAACTAAATCTTTAAAACCTTACATCGGTACGACTAAAGCAACCGGTTTCCTAAGTCGTAACACATATCGTACCTAAGAATTCAATTACGCAACAATAATAATTAAAACGTACTTTTTATTAATCTCTTTACGAATTGTTTTCGACTTTGCCACACGTTCGATGCCCCGTCGATTCGCATTTCGGATCGACGTACGAAAACGTCGAAATTCCAAACACCACGACGTATGAATTCGTCACAGACTCTGACGATACGACGTATGAATTCGTCTTTGGCTCTGGCGATACAATGTATCGTCTACAAAAGCAACGCCAGTTGAGAGTAGGTGAAAAAAAAAATTTTGTTTTCAGTCGTACCAGTATGATTTCGGAATCTCTAGGAGATGGCACAAGTTAAGTTTAAAAATAAATATAACTTAACATTGAATAAAATTAACACGATTTCGTTTCGACCAAACGATTATGTAAGCTCTACTGAATTTATATTTCATAAGGAACATAATTTTATTAGCAATTTCCTTGCAAAATTAACTACCAAACATATGCGAAAATTTACAAGAAAATTGAAATAAACTTAATTAATTAGAGGATTTAAAGCGAGGCTGATTTACGGCACAAAGCAATACGTAAAGCAACTTGGTTGAATCAGATGCATATTTGGTTGCCGTTGTATATGCTCTTATTGCTATAGTTTATTCAAAATTCCTATACCCTATCAATCCATGATCTCGTACCTATTCCCGATTTCACAGGATCGCCGTCGACACGGCGATAAAGCCGGCGACGGTTTTTCGAGGAATCGTTTAACGTCCCGTTCCGAGGGTAAACGGAGTAAATCAGAAAAGAAATCGTCATGGTAATGCGGTGGAACGATTCCATACGGGTGGATGCCAGCGAAACGGCAGCGTAAAAACTTGGCGTGTGTGGAATAAGAGAAAAGAACGAGAAAAAAAAATAGAGAGAACATCCTTTCGACGTCTAAGGGACGCATCCCGTCGTAATTGCTACGGTCGTTCCGTTGTAACGAGCTCGACGCGAAAGACGCCTGGCTCGTTTTCCTACGGATGCAAACTGGGCTATTTGATACGCGCTATACATTGTGGCGATAATTCAGACTTGTTCCGTGGGTTGATAGAATGTTGAATAGTTTATTGATAATAGTATGTTTGTATGTGTGAGATGTGATAGGGTGTTAAATTAAAGGGATTGTAAAGTTTGGGGAAGATAGTTAATAAAAGTGGATTTATTTGGAAGAAATAAATAGAAATATCTTTTAGGTGATTTTATGTATTATTTGGAATCGATTTATTTCGATAGTAGGCGTTAGATTGCTTAACACTAAACAAGTATAATACACCCCACTATACTGATATTCACATCCTTGAAATTTGAGTAGCAAATCGAAAATGACTTTCCTGAATAAATAACTTTCCTATGTTAATAAAACTCACACTATTTCTAATTAAAATCACCTGAACAACAACGAAACAAGGACCGATCTACGGATGCAAACTGGGCTATTTGATACGCGCTATACATTGTGGCGATAATTCAGACTTGTTCCGTGGGTTTTTATAGGATATTCGGGAGCGTTTGATTATTCGAAACAGGATTAACCCTTTCTTTCGCTACGGAGTCCTTTCGAGAAAATGTGATCCCTGTGTACGGAGCGCATTACTGAGTAGTTGATACTGAAGTACAGAATACTACGAAGTAATTAATTGTTCCCTAAATTTTACAATAAAAAAACAAAATATCGTCTTGTTGATAGTGTTTTCTTCATGATAGTGAATTGTTTAAGAAATCGTATAAGGTGTACGTACGCTTTTCGTATCTGAGCGCACTCTTTTCCAGAGCGTATATATACGCTCCTCGTATGTGAGTGTACACTTTTCGAGGGCGTATATATACGCCCGTCGTAGCGAAAGGATTAATCGGATCGTCGGTGAAACGAGGTAGAGGACTTTGCCACAGTTGCTAAGAAAATCAGCATTAACGATTGGGCGTCGAAAATACCGTCGGTGTGACGTCTGTTCACTGAATACCAGGTAGGGGAAGGTAGTCTAATTTGGACCGTAGCCTTATTTGGACCGCTATGATATACAAAGACTGATGATATCTGCGAGATTTGAGATAGGCTTTTTGTTATACGTAGATGTAGAAGAGGTTAATGCCATTGTTTTTGTAAAGAAACGCCTCGTGGTTACATTGAGAGAAGTATCATCAGTTTTTGTATATCATAGCGGTCCAAATTAGGCTACTTTCCCCTAATATTTATAATATAATCGTTCGTCGTTGTGAGAGGAGCTTAAAACAGAGAAACGTCACGGGGTTTGATTATTTGAAACGCGATTAATCGGATCGTCGATGAGACGACGTAGAGGACTTTGCCACAGCTGTTAACAAAATCAGTGCTAACACTAAAGCTCCCGAGATGGGTCCAATGACGGGTTTTAAACTTTTTATTAAAATGCCTTCATAGCTTTTAAAGTTGATTTCTTTAGTCAACATAAGTAAAGTACAGTTATTTATGCCATATTAACTGTTACGTGAAATCAATTGTAAAAGTTATCATTTTTACGGATTCAATAAGAATACGTACATACATAAACTGTTAGTACGTTTAGTGTTAACGTTTCCTCGTCCAGAATTCCGTCGGTATGACGTCTGTTCACCGAACACCAAGTAATATATATAATACACTCATCCGTCGTTATAAACAAAGTTTAAAAAAGACAAACGCCACTGGGTTTGATTATTCGAAACGCGATTAAGTAAAATACAGTTATTTATGCCAAATTAACTGTTACCTGAAATCAATTGTAAAAGTTATCATTTTTACAGATTCAATAAGAATACGTACATAAACTGTCGGTACCTTTAGCGTTAACATGAGATAATATTTATAATACACTCTTCCATCGTTCTAAGCAAAGTTTAAAACAGACAAACGTCACTGGGTTTGATTATTCGAAACGCGATTAAGTAAAATACAGTTATTTATGCTAAATTAACTGTTACCTGAAATCAATTGTAAAAGTTATCATTTTTACAGATTCAATAAGAATACGTACATAAACTGTTGGTACCTTTAGCGTTAACATGAGATAATATTTATAATACACTGACCATCGTTCTAAACAAAGTTTAAAAAAGACAAACGTCACTGGGTTTGATTATTCCAAACGCGATTAATCGAATCGTCAACGCCACGACGTACACGATTTCACCATAGCTGCTAACAAAATCAGCTTTAACGATTGCTCATCCAGAATTCCGTCGGTGTGACGTCCGTTCATCGAACACCAGGTGATATTAATAATATACTCGTCCGTCGTTGTGAGCGAACCTTAAAAGAGAGAAACGTCACTGGGACACCGGACACGCGACTCGCATACGAATCCCTGGGAGCGTGAGAGTCCAGGGCGTCCGTATCCCTTTGCCTCCTGGATTCCTTCTAATTGGGCGCATACGTCGCGGTGGCTCGTCGAATAGACGGGCTGCAGCATCCCGACGCTTCTTGCGACGGTGGTTGGAGCGGTGCGGTCGACGCATCCGCATCCAGCACGCTCCCACGTTTTTTTTTCATCAATCACATTGTCTATTGTCCGTTGCAGCTGTTCCCCGGTCGGGCTGATTTGAATTTAATGGCCCCGCCGTACATGCGCAGGAACACGGAATCATTAATTACGCGATTTCTGCCCGCCGCGGAAAAATGGCAAATACGTCGACCGTTGACACGCTGTTCTGTTTTTCAATTACGCAAAGTCGCTGACCGTCTTGTCCAGGATCGATCGATCGATCGATCGAAAGTGTCTTGGATTAGTGTAGTCTAGGTTGGATTATTTCGTGGGGGATAAGTGGGAATTATTTATAGAGACAAATTGGACTTGTTTTTGTTTTAATAATCACCCGTGGATTGGTTATTTGTTTATGGTTGGCAATCGTGGTATGCGCGAATTGGAATATATTTCTGGAAATATAATTGAAATAATGGAATACTGTAAAGGAGTAGTTGAAGCAAATGGCTTCTAAATTGGACAATGGCTCATAAATTGGACCAAAAAAATACAATTTTTTACAGGCAATTGGACCAAATGTATTGAATTGAATGCATAGCATTTAGATATGCAATTTGCGATTTTTCCAGACACAAACTTTTTTAAATGTACCCAAAATTGAACCACACGGAGTTACTATCTTTTTCCAATTAATTTCGTAAAAGTAGAACGACAGAAATGACACTTTTAACCCTTTGCGATCGACAGATTTCACTTTTGGGAGTACCAGCAGGTCGGAGCAAATCGAGCGTTTCGCAGTTACTTTTGCTTACAGTATTTAAAATCAATATATGGATATTAAAACATAGAATTTGAACCACGAGGCATAGGGGACGATAGTGTTTTGTCGTTATTGCGATTTTTTAAGGTTCCCGCTACGGGGCATCGACTTCTACGACGATTTAAGTGTCCCCGCTAAAGGGACACCGACTTCTACAACGATTTAAAAGTGTCTCTGCTACAGGGACACCGACCGCAAATGGTTAATGAAATGCGACGCGAATTTCCCATCCGACGTATCTCCAGTGAAAATGAATTTATTATTAATTCCACACAACGCCGAATAATCGTCACGCGAGCGGGCCGGAATAAAATATCGAAGAAAAAGCGTGGTGGTATTTCTTTTTTTTTTTCTTTTTTTTCGCGAGACACTCGGAACAACTCATGGAAAACAGCATCGCGATTACCTCGGGGCTTCGGTATATGGTATCGTTGGAATCTCGCGTGTCGTATCTGGCACGTGGACGCTCCTCGGACGATCGTCTTCTCGCATGACCATTTCAGGAAATTACCTTGTTCCGCACGTCTTCATTTTTTACGCTGTATATCCTGGAATCTCGGCCTGTGGATAACACTCCGCAATCCTCGTCACGATAACAAAAACGGGGGCATACCTGGCGTTCGTTTATAACGAGGTTACGGCCGTAGCATCGATAAACTCCACCGATCGTTTATTACGATGCAATTACACCGGGTAAATATTCATCGGCTAGTCCCGCGGACGTATTAATCAAATATTTATTATATCCCGGGAGGGGTGTATTCGATTGACAACGAAATACCGTCGGTAAACATCGACAATACCAGATACGGAATGTCGTAAAACCGAACCGCGGAGACCGGCGTTATTGCGGCGTTAATAAGGCCACTGATAGATCAACGTTCGATCGAACGGACATATTAATTCCGTTGCGAGATAACTTATACTCGTGTGATATTTTTATTAACCGTACGTACGATATTATTTAACACTAGAACTACGAAGGCAGTCGGAATGACTGGTTCATAATTTCTTATTGAAATTGTTTACATTTATAATAGGGCGTTTTCTGAAATTCTTCATAGGTCTGTCTCTATATGTGGTGCCCAGAACACAAGGGGTATAAGTGACATTCTCAAAATAACTGGGATCTGTGCCATCAAACTCTGAATTTAGGTTTCTATTTAGTGGTAAAGGGATCTAAGTGAAATGTCCACCCTGTACATGGTATACCCACCCTTGAAAACAAAAATGTACTATACATATATTGTGATTTGTCAGCATTTGTGAACTTTGACCTTAATTTTCTCAGAACTAAATAAATGTCACTTATACCCCTTGTGCTCTAGGTACCTCATATGTAAATTAATTATATCGATCAACTTACTATCCTCTTTTGTTCGCTTTCTCCAAATATATTTATCTAACGTTTATAGACATACCAAAATAATCCTCGGTAGTTCTAGTGTTAATCCCTTTCGTTAACAACTCTCGTCCCAAAAACGAACCGGCGAATCAATGAAACGTTATACACAATTCGCAAAATATACGTTGCGTATCAGCCAAACGAAAAAGATGTATCGCGTGTTACGCGAATAGTTGCGGACCGGTATAACCGGATGGAACGTATTTATACAGGGGGTTTCAGCGGGCCGTGCCCGGTTTATAGCTGTAGGACAGTTGGAGGATGATCGAAACGCAGCCTTGGGGTGTTTCTGCGCAGGAACGCCTGACAAGATGGCGTCCAACGTTAACCGTGCTCTCTGGTCTACACAAGTCCCTATTTTCTCCCGTAGGAAACGGTGGAACGTGTAATCTTGTTAAACTATGAGGCCGGATTGATTCCCGGCATTCGCCGCTCGTAAATCCAGCCGGAGCCTGTGCTTATCGCGTCACACTCGCGTCTCGTGGCCATCCAACGGGAAATTGTCTGACCATCCGCGTCCGGGCATCTCGTGCCACAGTTTCCATCGGTGGACCTTTCGTGCGAGGGTTACTTCCTGCGACGTGTTCCTGGCTGAATTTCAACAGTGGCGGACCACCGTTGCTGAAGGTACAGCGAGGGATGGATGAAAATTGGATATTGACAGGTGCTGATAACGCAATTGGAACGATATCAGACGTTCGCTTGGGAATTGGTAGAGTGTCAGATGCGTATTTTGAAATTCACGTTTAGAGGAAAGTCGGAAGAGACGATTCATTTGTGGAGACTCGTGAAATGACGTAATGAGGAACAGTGAAGTAACATCACTTTTGAAATGAACAACTGATAGGAGTGTGAGTGGTTTCTGAGGTAATGGAAAGTTTGTTTTTTGTTGTACAATTCCAAGGTTGGAATTGAAATTTTTATTTTGAATATCGGGGGTTATTTTTTTGGCGTCTTTTTCTGAACTCTCGATTTTATTTGTCCATGTTAATAAAGACGTAAACGATTATGAAGTTCTCGGTAAATACAGAAATGGAAGTAACAGCCGATATATGATTATTATTTCACAATATTAATATTATATGATTATTTAAGTACCGTGGAAATACAGTCGTATAAATGATAAACTATTTATATCGAGGAAACAGCCCAGAAAAGATGAGTGTTACCAACGTAATCAAAAACGTATAATATGGCAGTAAATATCTCAATTAAACCCTACTCCCGCCTGTCACTGTGTACGTGTATACACACCAGCAAGGCGGCTATACCATTTGAAAAATTCCTAAGAATTTTACTCGATTTTATATCGGTGTATCATTGGTACCTTCGTTTGATAATGAATCGTCATGTAACATCTCTTTATGATCCTTCTTATTCACGTAGAAAATTAATGATCCTCAGTGATACAACACGTTGCGCCATAAAAGAGTCTATTCACCAATTTTTCCTGTAATTTTTACCGCGAACATAATATGAAACATACCTACACAACGCTGTAATGGCGTCGATGCCGCAATCAATTTGTTAATGACTATTTCGACAGAAATGATTACAGTCGTTTCAAACAAGTATATATACATAGGTATGCACGAATTCGCGTTGCCAACTTCCACTATAATAAAATACATCACGCTGGCTTTTATACGTTTTCGTGGTATCACGAAGTTAAAAAAAAAATATATATATATATAACGTATTGCAAACGCCGATGGAATTATCGTTCCCCGGCCGGATCGTTTTTTATATCGTAAAACGGGAGAGATGAGTGGTGGTGGTCACTCTCGCGAAATTTGCGTATCTTCCGGCGATGTCGTTTCATCTTCGAGCCGGCATTCCGGCGCATTTATCGTACATTAGCCGAAAGTTTTAGAGTCTACGTTGTATCGTTGTTAATGAGCCTCGGATTTCTTTTTTTATCATTCCCGAATTTATTCGCGAAACCAGTCTGCACACTTAACACCGCCGGCAACTATTACCAACGTGAAAAAACAATGGATCAATTATATTATTCTTTACGAGTATCCATCTCACTCAAAACTTCCTCCACAAAGTGACACTTTACATAATTACGATAAATCATAACGAATCAATTACCAGCGCGGTGAAACGTTCACGGGACACTGATACCCTGGGAAACATTTCGAAGTACCACTATCAATTAATCAGAAATCTCCGCGTTCTAGCCATAAGTATTAATCACGATCCTATGGGAGAAAAATCTCGCGATTTATGGAAACAGCGTAATTCCGATGTTCGGTTCGCAAAGTGTACATATACATATACATAATATACATCGGTTGAAAGTTCCCGAGTCCACGGGTGAATCGTCGTTAATCAGCATTTTAGTTTTTCCTTTTCTCGAATTTATTCGTGGATCTAGTCCGAGGTTTCTACGGGCGTGTGCAATACGTTACAGCGATTCGCCAGCTGCCGCAATGGCGGCGCCGCGCGTCGACCGCTGACACCGCGGCCAATAATTATGACAAACTCCGTCCCGCTTGTCAGCGGCGAGATACTGTCTGTCAGCTCTGCCGCGACCATCCACGGTTAACCGGATTAAGGTTCCACCGAGGGCCTGCCCGGTTTGCGACCTTTGCGCTAAGGCTTCCACCGTCGCTGATGCTGAAATATGGCTGCCGTTCGCGTCTCCTCCTCGTTTTGCGCTTTTTCCGCATCTTCCGCCGGCCGTACGTGGGATTTTAAACGCCGCGAGTGCCAGCTAGAACGGTGACTAATGTTACGAGCCGGGCCCCGGGATCCCGTGGCGTGTGTCTTTTTTGCGTTAATTAAAAATTCAACGTCCGCGGAGCGCGCTCGAACGATCGTCATTTAACCGTAAATGAACGTAAATGAATACATAAATATGATTACGCGTGACGAATATTTTTTTCTTTCTTGTTTTTATCTGTTATTTTTATGGATTAGGAAGATCTCGTTAGAGGTCCTAGTGAGAATAATCAATGTCCTCTTTTAATTTTAGACTTTTTCTATTATCCCGATGACACGGTTCGATAGTGGGATTTATATGCTTAACGAGTACCTGGTATATATACAGGGTGTAACAAAAATACTGGGACACTTTTTCAGTATCGGTAGTACGCATCAATAGATGAAAAAAAAAGTTTATAAAGTTTTGCCTAAAAACCACCCCCTATCGAGATACCCTTTTGTAAAAAATTTTTAAAAAATCATATCTCCGAAATGGTACGTCGTAGAGCACCGATTTTGATTGCAATATAACCGGAAGAGACTAAAGTTTACGAAAAAATATCACTATCTACGCAAAAGGAAGATTTAGTGAGTGCCCTCAATTTTTCCCAAGTTGTTACAAACCTGCTACGATATACTTAATCAATGTTGTTTGGATTAAATAAGAATAAATTCTATTTAACAGCAATAATCACAGCAATTATATTTTTTCTATTATCTTTGATCTTTTCCGGTTATATTGCAATCAAAACGGGTCTTCTACGACGTACCATTTCGGAGATATGATTTAAAAATTTTTTACAAAAGGGGTTGTAGCTCGATAGGGGGTGATTTTTAGACAAACTTTTATAGACCTTTTTTTCATCTTTTGCTGCGTACTATCGATACTGAAAAAGTGTCCCAGTGGTTTTGTTACACCCTGTATAACGTTATCGTGTTTGATTTCACGATCGAACGTGAGTACACGGTAATTAAGTGCTCGAACGGAAAACCGTGGATAGACCAAGGGCTGATAGTGTCCTAAGAATCGACGAAACGTCGATTTGTCTCCGATCCAATTAAGGGAAGAAATCCGATGCATTATGGATGCTTCGCTGTTACTCCGATGCCGAGGTCAATCCGTGCTGCCGACTGTCGACGGAGCATTAAAGTTTTATTGCATTCTTATTGCCGGCTAATTGAAGCTTCTCTTGGAATGTGAATGATCTCGAGATGGCAATCTAGTCGTTTATGAGCGGCACGTACTTCTCCATGTGCTACCTCCGGGATTAATGCCGGTATTATCGTAGAAATTAAGACTTTGTACAAAGCCCGTATATTTCAAATTTTCTTACACGTGTTTTTATCCGTATCAAGATTCCCTGTGTAACGTACGTACGCGATAATAGAGAAGTATACGTATGGGTAAGATAAACGGTAATAACCGAGTCACTTTTTATTTTCCGACTATGAATGGGAGTGATTAAAGTTTCCATATTCGTTTTCATAGAAATTATTACATTTAACGTTGGTTTACTGTTTGGATTTTTGTTATATGAGATATTTAATTTGGTTTATATAATTTCTAGTGCCCCGCGAGAGAAACTTGAAATATGTAAGTATAGATGAATTGAATTTTGTTCATAGTCTATTTCGAGATATTAATTAAAATTTGTTAATTACGTCGAGGTAAACATTCTTCTAGCGTGAGAAATATATATGCAATAAATACAACGAGGGTCTTTGTATTGAGAACAATTTGATACTTCACATAAAAAAGTCCGTAATTAATTAAAATTCTTGTCCTGAACCCTATTTTCAATCACAATAAATATATTCTTCTATATTTATACTTTTCGTTGACTCCTATAAAAGTACTAACACTGTCATACATCAGCACACCAATTACTAGAAAAAAAATATAAAACTCCACAATTATTTTTAAATATCTTTGAATATTATATATATAATGTTTTAATATTACGTACCACATATAGTAGCACACTTTCACTCCGTCCCAACTTTAAAATTTAAAACCCTCAGACTCGACAAACTTCTGTAACCACTACAAAGCTCCACAATTTGACGAATGAACAAGACAAACGCGTCCCCGAAGCAAACGTCCGTCCCGACGGTAAATATCTCGCGACAAATCTCTACAAATGCAATCGCGGAAGATGCAAAACGGGATCGTACAGGTGTCCGGGGCAGTTACGACGGATATCTGGTTGTGTGCTTACAAGCGTGGTCCATATCGGACATAAATCCCGTGTGCCTGACGTCCTCTTTGAAAGGGAACCTTAAAATTTATCGCCCGATAAAGAAGATCGCGGTATTCTACTCGTAGCTCGAGCTACCTTGGAATACCGTATCCACACACGTATTTCACGCCAGCTATATACATATACACATACAGGGTGTAACAAAAATTCTGGGACACTTTTTCAGTATCGGTAGTACGCACTAAAAGATGAAAAAAAGTCTATAAAGTCTGGTTTTTGTCTAAAAACCATCCCCTATCGAGATACAACCTTTCTGTAAAATGTTTTTAAAAAATCATATCTCCGAAATGGTACGTTGTAGAAGACCTGTTTTGATTGCAATATAACCGGAGAGGATCAAAGATAACAGAAAAAATATAATAGCTGCGGTTATTGCTGTTAAATAGAATTTATTCTTGTTTAATCCAAACAACGTCGATTACCTATATCGTAGCAGGTTTGTAACAACTTGGGAAAAATTAAGGGCACTCACTAAATCTTCCTTTCCGTAGATAGTGATATTTTTTGTCGTAAACTTTAGTCTCTTCCGGTTATTTTGCAATCAAAATCGGTCCTCTACGACGTACCATTTCGGAGATATGATTTTTTTTTTTAATTTTTTAAAAAAGAGATTGTATCTCGATAGGGGATGGTTTTTAGACAAAACTTTATAGACTTTTTTTCATCTATTGGTGTGTACTATCGATACTGGAAAAGTGTCCCACTATTTTTGTTACACCCTGTATACAACGATCCATATCAGGTAGACACAGAGGCTGGTTCGATTTGGAACGACGTCACCGATAGATTTCCTAGCTACGAGGTTCGCGGGACCTCCTTTATGGCTCGTCCGATCTGTCACTTGTCGCCATAAAATGGAAACGTGGAGTGGACGTACGATGAATCTTTCATTTACGCCGGCCGACTACGGTCAATGTCGATTTCGATTCACTCGGGATTCGTACAGACCGACGTGTCGGTGCCGACGGTGGAATGTAAGAGACCCGGATATGGTCGCGGTTATAGTTTACACTGGATCGCGTACCGACGATCGAGCGATTTATCGATCGGTATTATTGTATATAGAATTTCAAATCTCGATCTCGGGGACTCGCGACCGTCTCGCGGAGAACATCTTTTATTTTTCCACCTTCCGCCGGGTTTCTATACCGTCGGTAATAAAGAAACGATCGAACGTCAACGGTAGATCGATGTTGAAATGTCACAGACGATTTCGGATACGTTTGTTATCATCTCTCGATACTGTGGGATATGAAATTCTGAGATAGCGTGATCGAGAGGTGTGAAAGAAAAGTTTTTGGATCGTGCGACAGTTTTTACGCTGAATGTTTAGAGTGACTGTTTAAACTGAGAACGTAAAAAAAATGCGTGTGACCCGTGTGAATGCGTGAGTTCATCAGTAAAAAATGGAAAAGTGTGAATGAGTATGAATAAGGGCGTAAGGGCGGCTCCGCGAGGATTCGTCGTCGCGAGATTTGTAAGAGAGGATTCGTATTGAGATTTTTATCGAGAGAGATTTTTGTTGCGAGAGTTTTGAATTCATTATTGTGTTGTAGATTTCTGAGCGAAATCAAGTAAGATCTTCTGAGTGAAGAATATTGAGTTTAATTGAGTTGAGTTTAGTATTAACACTATTTCTACCAAGAGGTGTCAAAAGACACCTTTCAAATTTTAACTTAAAATCATTTGTTAAGTTGAATCATTTCTCCACAATTAATTTGTTGACTTTTTATACAATAGTTGTTAAATTATCTACATTTAACTGGTAATTTGAAAGCCTAACAGCTGTCGCAAATATTTGCACTCAAACGAAAAGGTTTCAAAAGACACCTTTTGGTCGAAATAGGTATACACACAATCGTGGTAGAAATAGTGTTAAAGTCCACGTGCGTGAGCGGTTTTAATACAAATTAATATTAAGTATTAATTTAGTATAACAAAACCATAGTAAACAAGAATCAATTCAATACATCAAATATTCTTAAAATACCACTGGTAGAAGTAACCATCCCATCCTAACATTTTCTTCTACAATACTTTGCGACACCTATCGTCCATATTCGTGGTATCGGCGAATATTCAAATTTATCGCGTCGCGTTCGTTTTCGAACGGCAAGATTAAAAGTTCCGACAACCCGGTAAAAGACAAACGGCATCCGGGGGAACGAGTAAAGCATTGCGGGACAAGCGTGGCCAGGTGCATCGGCAGGTAAATGCACGTGACGTAATTGGGCGAGCGGACGGATGAAAATCCTGATCATCGGTGCGGAGCAGCCAATGGCATGGGCCAGTAAACGGTAATAGGTGAGATAGGGAGCCTTAATGATAGCTTCCTTAATAAGGCGACCTTATAGAGGAGAACGATCTTCGGGGCCCGGTATAGAAGCTATGCAAGCCTCGCCGGGCCCCTCGAGATAATTATTATGAAATGCTGCCTACTACGGGGTACAATCAAACGAACGTGCTTCTGCTTATACACCTGGTTATTTATTTGTTTCTTTATTTATCCGCCATGGCGGAACGGGAATCCGATTGAATCGGGGTGCAACTACTCGTGATATTTAATATCGGGATTATTACGCGCGAATCTTTAAGTCCCATTGATTTACGGGTGGACTCCTTTTAAACGTTGTCTATCGATCGTTTAGTGGGAAAGATGATATTTATTTTCAACCATGATTCTACTTATTTTTAACTTATTTGATTTCTAGGTATTTATCGTAGATTTATTTGAATGATTATAATACGGATTGGTATTAAAACTACAACGACCGAGGATTAATTGGATAAATTGGAAAACATTGGAGAAATATGTTTGAAAGAAAGAAATAAAGAGGGATAGTAAATTGATCAGTTTAATTATTTACATATAGAAATATGGTAATGGAGAATTTTGCAAATCGGAATGTTTTAAATTTAAGTGGTTCTTATAAGACTTTCGGAACCAGTCATTTTGATGATTATTAGAGTACGGTTAAAAGGGTTCTCGGTGTCTTTCCGAGTTTGTCGTCTAGTCGAAATATGTTAAAGTTGTTTGTAACGAGCCGGTTTATCGTGCAGTTCCTCATAATTTATGTTTACGGCTTAAAGTAAGTAATTACAAGGTCGTCGCGGATGACTTTCCAACGTGATGTCTGTTCGTAGTTAAATTTAATCATCCAAGAAGGAAGTCAAGCGTATTCATTAGCCACGTTACGAAGGGAGCTCCGTGGCATCGGGTAGAAAGAAACAACAGCGCGGCAATTGCATCTACCAATGATGATAATGATTTCCGATTCCTCGGTTTACGATCGTACGGTTAATACCTTCAATGGCCGGAAATCACCATGAAACTTCGCGATGCGGTTTCCGTAGATTTTCGTCCCGAGCCGTGGAACATGTTAATTATATTTTACGCGGTAATTACTTGCTTATTTACCGAGCCAATAATTTCACGCTAACCCGGACACCGAACATAATATTTTATATTTTATACGCTAATCAATTCCGATATGTTTACATTCCCACATATCGCTGTTACGATGATCGAGAACGAATCATTTCGCAATCGGTAATTTAAAAAAAAAAAAAAGAATAAAGAATGTCGAGTTAAGTTTCACTGAGTTACACGTTCGTAAACCACGGACGACTTTTGACGGTCGTAAAATTTCGTTTTGTACATGCGTGAATAATCCGAGACTGATATTTATGCGCTGTGGCTAAATTTTTTAACGGGAGAGGCACGATATTTTATGATTGGCGTTGCCGGTGGCAGTCGAAAAACGAAGGATCCCATTATCTCTACTTATCGCTCGGGGGCCAGGATTGTATCTTCAATTTTTCTTTAATGCAATACTCTTAAATAGAACGCGTAAGCAATTTCCGGACGGCGACGCGTGATGTAAGTGAGACTGACTTTTTCCTCGCGTTAAAATGAAATTATGAAAGGATCTGTGATCTGTTAAGTCATTTACCACGAGATGAAAGTCTTCAGTCTAATTCTCTATTTGTATAGTTCAGGAAATTATCATTGTCTCTTCTTTATTTTTTGGCAAATGGTCATATTTTCGGAAATTTTGTGCAACGGTGTTGGTGGAAGAAATAACAGTTGTCTGTATCAGTTCAAACTAAATAGCCCATACCACTGACAATATCTACCACTCAACTTGAACCCAATTTGAACTTACAAAAAATAATAACTTATTTCTTTGATCAAAAGAATCATAAAAAATTCCTGCCGAAATTCCCGTTATTCGTGAATAAAGGAAAGTAGCTGCATCTTACTAATAATTGTATGAAATTTTGCTTGTGTTATTTACTGAAACATTGTTCTGAATAGGCTTCATGGGGTTTTGGAAATACAATCAAATTCGCAAAATATACCATTTAAAAATTTGTTACGCGTTCTCAGCCGAGTGATTTTCGTTAAAAAATCGAAATTCTGACATATGGGTATCTGCGAATTTGGTTGTGTTATCACAAAATCGAAATATTTCAAGTATTCATTGAAACATATAAAAATGTGCGAAGTACATAGTCTTACACAGGTACGAATATCGAAATGATATAACGAAAACCAAAATTGATTTCCGCGAGAAGTAATATATCCTGACAGTTATCATTCAATTCTCATATCTATCTCAAGTAGAACTAATATAAAAACATCTGATGAATATATTTGGGAAAAGGGAATGGGAGAAGATAGTAAATTGATCGACTTATTTCTTTACATAGAGGAATATAGTTGTGAAGAATTTCACAAAACGTACTATTATAAATTCCAGTAAGTATTATAAAAAATTAGAAACCAGTCATTTTGACTGCCTCGGTAATTCTAGTGTTAAACCAATTATTTTCAGAGTCATATCATCCCTAGCAAAGCTCAAAATACTTCATTTAAACATCGCGAAACAGCTCTTCCCAAATTGTGCACTCTGCGAACAGAAATAAAAAATTGTCAAACGCCCGATCGTTTAAACGAATCAATACTCCCCCGCGACCACAAAATATATCCAACGTTTCATATTACACGACCCAATACATAATTAGTGGAATTCACGCACGTACCATTTGCAACGGAATTTCTGTGGAAATTACAGCCTTAATCCGCGAACGGTTACATCGAAGTAGCCATACCTCTTTCTCAATAACAGTTCGATTTGCAATAATTCTAACGCAACCGTGCCCTTCATCATTGTGGGAGTGTAACAGGTAAGAAAAAAAAAAGAGATGGCTGGTAAGAAAATAAAAAATCCTGGATGGCCCGAGTAACCGGCGCCAGCGGCACGCGTGAATCGCCAGTACGGCGAGTACTTACTTTAACTGATAAGATTGAGCTTTATCGGAATTATAGAGAACGGTACGCAGGAAGGAATTACCGCCGACTGGTTTACTGTGCGCTAACTTTTCAAAGTAGACCCACGCGAGTCCCGTACGAGGTGAATAAATAGTTCTAGAGCATAGGTTAGGGTGGGCATTTCATCCATATTTTACGATCACCTTTTCCCCGGTGTCCTATGAGACTCATGGTAATGCTTTTAACTATCAGTCTGCGTGACAAGATGGAACCGCGAGCGATAAATTGTTACGTAAATGCCGGTCTCACTCCGGGATTGTCGGACGCGTAACAAATTACAAAATTTACCGGGAGAAAAGATGCTGATGTCATTATTAAAGGAGAGTCTCGCGTGTGTTCTTTACGACGCTTTTACCCGCGAATACAGAAGGTAACGTTCGCTTGTTACCAAGCGCGAATTCAGGGAAAATCTAAAACAAATCGGTTACACGGTGGAAAGAAAGATGATAAAAAAAAATAAAAAGAGAGAAAAGAAACAAAAAAGTGAACGAAGCGGAACGACGCACGGTATACCATGGGAAACGTAATAAGAATTATCGTGGCACGATCAGAGGCGATAAAATAGCCGGTTTACGAACTTCGATTTTCCACTTCGATGCAAAATCAAAGGCTTCTTAATGCACCCAGCTACCGGCGCCAGCGGCTCACAAGAATTCCCGGGGAAGTGCTCCGACAGATAAGAAGAGGCTGTCTTATCGGAACCCCGCGGGCCGCTTTCAGAAATAAATGAAATCAGCGGGAACTAGCCGGACGTGCATACCGCAGCTTCTATTGTTGAAAATAGAAGCCGGCTAGTTCGGCTCGCAATGCCCGGCGAACTTTTTCCACGCGAAACAGACACCCTGATTTGCATATTTCATACGCGGTGATATTACATGGATACGTTTCGCGAATATATGGACACTAACATTCGGAAATATGAACGTAAGAAACGAACTTTAATACGTGACCCCGCCGTTTGACCCTCCGTTACAACGGTCCCTACTTTCTATAATTTAGATCAAAAGAGGCGATAATGAGATAAAACACAAAAAAAACGAATACCGTATTTTTTGGAATATCAAATGCCGTTTTTTTACATAGAAAAATGGACTCAAATTTTGGGTGCGTCCTATGGTTAGAAGGTAACATTAAAATATTTTGGAAAATTATAAACTAAATATTTAAAAATCAAGGAGTGACAAGAATATTTGAGATGAAAGTGATACGAACGGTGACATTAACGAAACGAGTGATAGTACCGAGAGTGAAGATGATCTGAATATCGCTGGTGCGAGTTATGTTAACAATAAATAAATATTTTGATCCGAAAGTAATATTAAAGTAATATTACTTTTTCTAAAAATTATCTTATAAATTTGCGTTTTATAGTTCGAAAAATACGGTACTTACATATGGACCGTTTATTTTGAAATTTTATAGAGTAAATCCAATTTTGTTAAAAAATGAGATATCACGTTATTTCTACTAATTTCAGTGTTAACTTTTCATTCATAAAGAGAAAAATATAACAATAGAACATATAATTATAGACTGCAGCATGTACAATAGATCGAGATCAGATCATAACGTTCCAAGTGACCTAAAAAGTGCCTTAACCGACCCTAAGAAACTGAAGAATATAATAAATTTCCTAACATGCATCAAATTAATAGGTGAAATCTAACATTAGAACACAGTCGCTAATAACCCTAGACGTTGATGCGACTATAAAGAAAAAGAAGAAGAAGAAGAAGAAGAAACAAAAAAAATGCACTTACACTACTTTCAAAATAAACGGTCCACATACAAAAAAAGCAAAAAAACAAACAGAAAAAATCAACAAAACAAAAACGACAGAGTGCGTCTACCGGTACAGAGATATACGCAAAGACGCGAAATACCGCAAGTAAGCCAGTAAGCGCCTTATCTGCCAGGTCGATCGTCGTTATCCGCACAAAAGGAAGCTGCGATCAGAAACGTACGAGGTACCCTCGGTGTGTGTACCTATCGTACTTGGAACTAACCATGAGAACTATGCCCCGAGAGAGAGAGAGAGAGAGAGAGCCTACCATTCCGGCTCTACGGGAACGAAGAAGAAGAAAAAAAAATTAAAAAAAAGAATAAAAAAAAACGAAGAAGTCCACGGGTACCCAGTTTGCATTATGTGTACACGTGCATATGGTAATACACGCGTGCTTACGTACGTGTAGGTTCGCGCGTACGGGAGCGCGCCTCTATCCGTGCTAAATGAGGGCGAAGCTAATTAGATGGTCCCGCGGTCGATCCCTTTTCTGTCGCACAATGCAATATAATAATTCGTTCCTCTTTAATTGGCACGGCCCGATCGGTATTCCGGGTTCGAAATCGTAAAGAACCGGGCATTGCCGCGGGAATGAACGCCCGTGAACGGATTTACATGCGGCAATGGGAAAGGGGTGGTGAGGCGGAGGGGGGGGGGAGGGAAGCCAGGGGTTTTATTGTTCCGCCGGTAACATCATTTAGTAATGCGAAACGGGCGTGCCAACGTTGCATACGCGGCTTTCGCGTTTCCTTCCTTCGCCTCCGATACCTTCGGGGATATCCGATAGGTTCTGCCTGGATTTCGTGCGAACTCGGTGCACTAGGAGGCGATTCGATTCTGGAGCGAGTGATGGTTAGGCTACTATTGTTGCAGTGTCAAGGTTTTGGATTGGGTGGGTTTTGTTTTTTGGAGACGGAATTTTGGAGCGTTGTTAAGAATTGTTTATGGGATTTTTGAAGTTGGTGTATGGGGGTTATGGTGGTTGGTTAGGTGACGTCTTTGGGTGATGTTTTATAGGTATGGGATTCGGAGGATTTAATAATTTGTATCACTTTTTTTTTGTATGACAGGTGACTTTTATTTGTCTATTGATTAATATTCGTGAAATGTTAGGAAGATGTTTTGTATGAACTTTATAATGGATATTTTTATTATTTTCTACTAGTAAGATTGTGGGACATTTAATTGTAATTTGTGACACGGTTCGAACCGTGCCAAACTCTGTGAATATTTTTTTTATTAATCAATCAGTGTGATATGTAATAATCGCGTATAAAATTCAACGAAAAATTCGTATCGAAATTCAGGGGATAACTGTATTAAAAATAAAGTTATCGAAAATGCTGTAAAACGAACCTAAGAATGTGAAGATAAAGAGATTGGCTATTTAAAAAACGTTGTACTTCGTCCAATAAAAATATTTCGTTTTATTTTTCAATTTACAAAAAATATATAAGAACAACATTTATAGAGTTTCCAAGCCCACTGGCGTACTCGGTGGAAAAAAATATGTAACTATTCACTTGTAAAATCGGAAACGACGTATAAAAAATCTTTTTACGCACACCCCTACATCTGTTATCTCTTTGAATCGACGCTCACAGAGGCCAGGGATGGCGCCGCGGCGGCCCTCGAGGAAATTTTATCTCACGGAAAGATAGTTGCACGTTAAAATTGTTTATCAAATATTTCGGTAATACGCGCGATAAACATCAAAGAGAAAGTTCTTATCTTATGTGGCCTCAAGGGCCTTTATAGATAACAGTTCATTCACTTTATAAAAATGTCAATTTACCTTCGCATCTTGAAGCAGAACGTAATATCGTCAACGTTAACAAGAATTTATAAATTGACATACGTTTTTAATCTAAATAATTATTATCTGCAGAAAGCGATGGAAGATTTTTAAATAATTAACACATTTATTGCAGTTATAAAATAAAACTTTGAAAATATTTATTTCTACGCCTAATAATTATTAAACCAGTGTCCCTTATATGCATAGAAACCAAATGTGTTAAAAGTTCTAATTAATATCGATATTAACAAACTTTCGTATTACAAATTCCAGTGTCAATCAAACGATTAAGAAACCCGCCATCTTGATTCATCCTCAGAGCCCTTATTGTCCAAAAAATGGTGTCTCATCCCTCTCCCAGTAAATTAAAAAGTATCCCACGCGTAAAACGTCGAACATTATCATTCCTTCGTTCCCAAAGAGTGGGAGTTTCGGATTACGGTAACGTTCGCGAAACGGTCCCCGTGAAATCGTGGTACCGACTAATTAAATGGATCGATATATATTATACGGCGATGTCGAACGCGTGCGCAACGCTGGAACAACCCTCGAAACGAAGAAATCTCGAAATGGCCGGGTAGTTATCTTAACAGCTTCGCGGTGACGCCGATCGCCAAGACGGCGGAGTTTATTTAAGCGGCGATTTAGGCGATTTCGCGCGAATAAATCGGAGGGCACGGTCGCTTAATTGAACCCGATAGTCTTAATGCGTCGTGGAAACCGGTACGGAACGAGTCCGAGACTCGGTGCGTATTCGACGCCGCGACATTCACCGGGATTTATTGTAACCGTTTCGTGGGAATAATTCCGACTAGAAAAATCGGTAAACGACACTACAGCAATAACGATAACGATAACGGCACGGTTATTATATCAAATGAAGTCTACAAGGCAAACTGATCCCTTTTGGTATACGTACGCACACCACTACCTGGGATTACACGTCGTATTTTCTTGTTAATTGATCATTCCTCCCCTCAGAAATTCAAGTTTTATCGAGAATAAATATCGGAAAGTATAAAAGGAACCCAGGTAGGTGATTGAATCTAATCTTTCAAGAATCTCAAAATGGATGAAATGATTCCTTTTATTTTCTAATAATAGAAACAATTTTTACTGTATCTTATAGATATCGAATAATCAATTTTATATTCTTTAAAAAATTAAATTATTATAGAACAAATTATATTAATGAAAATATTAGGTCGAGTGATAAGTAACTTCCGATGCAGCTAACAATAATATCTCCGAAATGGTAAGTCGTAGAAGACCGATTTTGATTGCAATATAATCGGAAGAGATCAAAGTTTATAGGTAACAATATAACAGTTGCGATTAGTACCGTTAAGTAGCGTTTTATTCTTAAAGAATGTACTCAAGAATAAATGCTACTTATATTGAAGAATAAATTCAGGAATAAATGCAACTTAACGGTACTAATCGCAGCTGTTATATTTTTCCATATACTTTGATTTTTTCCGATTATTTTGCAATCAAAATCGGCATTCTACAACTTACCATTTCGGAGATATAATTTTTTTAACCTTTTTTACAAAAGGGGTTGTATCTCGATAGGGGGTAGGCTTTTTACAAAACTCTAAAGTCTTTGTTTTCTTATTTCGGTGCGTTCTATCGATACCCAAAATTATGCCCACATTTTTGTTGCACCCTGTATAATAAATTAATATAATTTCAGTATTAAATGAGAGCGAAATAAAAGTGTGACAAAAAAACGGAAGTTACTTATGACTCGTCCTAATAATTTAATTAATTCCATTCCCTAGATTGATTTCTCCCATTATCCTTCATATCACCACGAACGTAACTCTGTACCACGAATTATCATCCCCAAAAAGATGACTAAAGGGATTAAAAGTCACGTCACCAGGCACACTAAAAAAAAACAATATTTCCATAGGCATCACTATCCTCCGTTTCATCTCACGCTCGGTCCAGGAAGGATCATCGAAGCCACCTAAGTAAATCGCGCGATGCTCCCGGTTTAACACTAGAACTACCAGGGCGGTCAAAATGACTGGTTCCGAATTTCTTCTAACAAGTTGTAAGAATTACTCGAATTTATAACCGTGCGATTTCCAAAATTCTTCATAACCATGTTCCTATACGTAAATGATTAAATTAATTAATTTACTATGCTCCTTTGTTTCTTTGTTTCAAACATACATGTTCAATGTTTTTAAATGACAGGAATTAATCCTCGGTAGTTCTAGTGTTAATAGAAGCCGATAGTCGTAATGCCTGTGTGCCGGTAAGGGGGTTGCCGCGCAGGTACGCGGACAGGTAACCCAGGGCACACGGGCCATTAAGTACGCGTTCGTGTACTCGCACGTGCACACCGTAGAGGGGCCACTTAAGTCGCTAAGTGCTGAAAAGTGCAAAACGCGACCGGCGAACGGTGACGAAGCACCGGTCGCTCGATTTTCCCCGATTTTTCCACCGAAACCCAACGTCGACTACCTAGGGACGACCACGATTATCCCTGTAGCCGGGGATAGGGAACATTTCAATCGTCAACCGGACGTGTTTATTTCCACCGGTTTAATACATGCGGTTTTATAATACTCGAAAGGGAAAAAGTATCCCTTGGCCGGATGCCGCCAAGGGCGGCCAGAGGTTTGCGTGTTAATGTCGGTGAGATGTCTGGCTCGTTATTACTCTCCTCCCCCTCCCCCACCCTCTTACTACCATATTCATCTCATCTCTCCCTCCCACGATATTTTCCTTTATTTTCGACGGATTCTGAAATATAGGAGCAACACTATTTCAAGCGAGTCGAACGATAAGTGTTAGGTTAGGTTAGGTGTGTGTGCCTGCGAGGTTACGGGTCATCGAAATGACTCGGAATAGGCACTGTGTGTATATCGCGTGTTTGCCGTTTCGCTCGTTCCACGGCCGTTTCTCGCTGACCCGTAATTATCGTACATTGCAGAAAGATTTTCAGTAGTCGTGATATAATTACGCCCGCATACCTGGGTATAAGCGATTCGCGTGCACCCATTAACACCGCGAAGGTATCGCGCGGGGAGGGGGCGGGGGAGGGGGAGGGGAGGGAAACCGGGACGGCGATTATTGTGTTGATTTAAAAGTAACCCCCATAGGGGGAAACGATGGCGAGACGGTATTTCGTGTCAAGTTACGGTTAGTTGCCTGCAGATATTGGACGGAGATTTTATTTTTTTTCTCTGTCGACGATAGAACGGATTATTGAATACTTTATTGAGCCGTTGTAAATAATACGCCGCGGTGTGTAATTACGGTGTATTTACATGGGGCGATTCGGTTTTTCCGTTTAGTGAGTCTGCGCGTTTTCTTGGGGGAATGAAAGTATCGGTGGGCGTACGAGTGGCGGTGGAAAAATTAACTCGCGTTGCTTCGGTGGTCGAAGGTTCTTTTAATTTTCTAGGTATTTTTTTTAACAAGGCTGCGCAATAGACTTGTGCGATAGAGAATAGAATGATTATTTGAGACGTAACATACTGATTACAATAATTGAAAATTAATATAATATTTGGAAATTAACTTAACTTATAATAGGAACAATTTGTTTTTAAAGTATATATTCGTGGTCAAAAATAACCGTAAAATGAATGCTGCCTTAAATTAATAAACAAGCATAAAGAAATTTATACAGTTCTTTTACAAAACAATTTCTTTTCTAATAGAATTGGTATCGACTGTCCTCCACCTTCGTTAAACAAACGTATCTAATTAGACTGTAGTTCATTACCGTTAGGTCTATAGCATAAATTCATAAAACCTTCCCCATATTCGTTAATTGCTTCAGAATATATTGACTTGTTTCACTTGAAAACGCTTTTTCCAACCAAAATTTTCGACGCAACCCTCGATCCACCTGCGTCGCTCTCACGGATCGTGAAAAAAATGCAAATATCGCTAATTATTTATGAAAAGCAAAAAGCACGTTCAAATTGGTTTTCACGGCAATATTTTGCGCCCCGCTTGGTATCCGTGTATAAAATCAGTTACAAAAATAGTTTCGACGAAAAGGTCACGACTGTACTATCACAGTTGCGAAACACACGGGGAGATTTATAGCCAGGTGCACGTACCTGGCCGACATTCGTGTTACATATTCCGGTTGAAATTAACACACGCTATCCCACGTGACCGGTTTAAAAATATATACATATACACATATCTCGCCATAGAAATCCTGGACGAATAGCGGCTGATTGATATATCGCTGAAAGGCAAGATCATCATTAGCATTTGAGACGATAATATTTCTTATGACTATCATTACTACACAACCGTCAAAAATGAGTTATTATCTCGCCGGAGACCGCGCGCAGCACGAGATACATAAAATTACGTTAATTATAGATCACCGTGGCATTTCGATGTTACCGCGGGTTTTTCCAACGTGAAAGCAAATATTCAAACAAATTCATCGATATCAAACCAGAAAGAGAATCCTGAAAAAAGGAAACTTACAGAGAGCATCGAACATCCTTGCTCAACATTCTCACTCGTTTCCATAACATCCAACCAAGATGATGCGCAAGCGGAAAGTTATAAAGAATGGTACCCCATGGAAAAAAAATAATTAACTAACTACACCGCTGATAGAGACTCCATCGACTGGCGATTAACCGCGATATAAATAACATTCTTTAATAATTATCTCGTTCCGATAATAACTACACACGCCGCAGTTAAAACCAGTCCGTCAGTCCCCTTAACGGCGGCAATAATGTAACTTTGAAAATAGACTGAAATGAATGCCCACCTCCCCCCCCCCCCCCCACACCTGGTCTCGCGTATCGCAGTAAAATTACACCCATCAAACGGAACGCAAGATCCCCGGACAGAAATGTCGAGTCCAAGCCGAGTGCTGGTAATCGAGATAAAAGGGGGTCCGTAAGGAAGAAATACCGCGGCACGTATTTTATTATAGCTGCCATCTTTACGCTGGTCAATCCTTCGGCAGACACGCGTGCCATTTCGAAACACGCGCGGCCTGGCAGGTGACTTGGCAGGTAGGCAGATTTAAAGTTCTTCTTGGGAGACGGGAAGCTCGCGTGTCACGTCGCGCTCGCGGAACATCTCCGGGGGGAAAGAGGACTGGTACACGCGGGGAACCCGAGAACCCGAGGGGCTGGAAGCAGCGGGCCCCTGAGACGAAAGTGGCTGAAGAGGAGATACTGGTAATTAGGAGGTAATTAATTGCATAATTAATGAGCCGTTCCACTCGTCGTGACGCTTCGGGATCGCATACGATGCGTCGGGACGGGTGTCGGGTGTCGATTCCACCCGGTGAACGCTCCCAACGGGTATACATCGGGCACCAGGGTGTGCCGGGGACGGAGGGGAAGAGAAATAGAGAGACGGGGTGATCGTTTGTTGGAAACGTGGCCATGGTCTCTGATTTCCGCGGAGACGCGGCGCCCTGGCTGTGTTAAAACGTGTCGCGTTTGTTGCCAGTCGCAGAGGCCGGTTAATGAAAACGCGTAAGAGAACTTAATTGTTTTTCAACGAGGGTGCGCGTGTGCCGGGCACGACGGTCTTCTTGCTCGAGATTCTTTTGATGTTTTTTCTTTTGTGTCGATCAGAGGAGACTGTATCGAGTTCCTCGGTACACTGATGATTTAGATAGGAGAGGATGTTGGGTTCTGATTATGATACGGTAAAGGTCTTATAATTAGCAGTCTATCGAAGTGAAACTTTAATAGGGATTGTCTTTGAACCTTTGGAAATACCTCTTATTAATCACGTTAATGTTTGACCTTTAACACGTTCCCGCCGGCGGTCTTATTTGTAGTTCTCGCCATCGGACGGCTCTTTTATTCATAGTTTGTCATAGTTTGTTTGTTAATTCATAATTGTTTTTATTCAGTTGATTTGCAAATTTTGTTGTCTATTTATGAAGAAAAAAAACATATAAAATTGATTGCTTCATTTGTACTGGTGGTACATGCCGGCAGAAACGTGTTAAAGTATCTCTATCTCTACAGCATCCCGTTCGATCTCCAGTTTCTTTTCAACTTCAATTCGAATCTCCCTAAATCACCAGAAATTATTTAACCCTCTATGGGGTGAATTTTTGTTTTAAATCTAAAAAGATTGGGAGAACGAAAAATCAGCAATTATAAACTTATACATATGGAATATGCAAATGAAAAAAAAATTTCCGTTTAAACAATTTTATTGCAATATATTTACCGTATGACTTTCAGGTAACAATGGCCTATAAACATAAAAAAAACAGTAACAAATTGAAAATTGAAATGCAAACAAGTAGGTCGTTATTGGTATAAAAGCCCAGAGCTATTAATTGCAGTATTTTTAGTTTGGTAACCACTGACAGAAGTATAATATCAAGTCGATCAAATGGTTTCGCTTATTTTTACTGCAGGACAGTTTGCACTGCATTTACTTATTTTACGTTATTTATGTTATTTCAGGTTGATGAGCCTGGCAACGGTCATAAATATTGATATTGATTGTCTTGCTAACACTATAGAATTAAGATTTACGCGAAATCTCATGCAAAAAGTTATAATTATTTGGTAAAATGTTGATAAATTGAAATGTATCCTGAAAGTTACACGGGCCCATAGAGGGTTAAAATCCCACGCACGCTTGCCGCTTACAATTAGCCAATCAGGGCCACCCAAATAACTTATATTAATCATCATCTCCATTCTCTTAAAATGAAAATCGTGACGATGTCGGGAATAAGAGATCATGCGATCTACCCTGGCAACGAGATAGCCCGGTTTCCAGGTACCGATCGAGTAGGAGATTTACGCGCGTGCCTTCCCCGGATCGCCGGCTGATCGATAGATCGTGACGGCGTTCTTACGTCCCGCGGCTGGCGTACCTGCCAACCTTGCGTGGGCCTCAAGTACCCGGCGCGGGGCCCTCCGTCTATGCGTATGTTAACGTCGTGCGTATGTTCACGTCGCGGCGTAAATACACGCCGGTTTCTTTCCCTAACTTATGTTTTATCGCACACGGACGCGGCTCTATTGGCCAGCTGTTGGACATTACAGGGCCTATCGCTGTACCTACAAGCGTATTTTATGTATCACGGCGAACGCCAGTCTCCCTGTTGGCGATCTCGTGCACGACCGAGATCGTGAATGTAGAAACGATTCGATTCGTAGCGAATGAGAGTTTTTTTGGTTTTTTTTTGGATATGTGCACGGACATGCACTTGGAGGATCGTCCGTTTTTGTGTGGATGAGGTTTTACTGGACAAGTTGATTATGTTTACAGGTAAGGTATGTGTAATTGTGGAGAGGGGAGTTGGATTTTATAGTTAGTTAAGAGTTTGATCGAAAGTTAATTATTTGTTTGTTGATTGAAATCTGAATGTATTTTATGTAGGTAATATTTTAGCTAACATGTCAATCAGGTTTTTAATCAAGGTTATTTGTAATCAAATCTGTGGTCGACTTAACTATTTGGTTTTAACTAATTTGTAGATTTTCGTCTAATTAATTAATTTCTGAATACGTATATTAGGGTCACAGTTAAAGTATCTGTAATCAGGGGAAGCGTGTTAAAGTTCAATTTCACTCAGCAACGTTACTAAACTTGAAAAAGTTTTTCAATACAAATCATTCTGTTTTCATGATTCCCATCATCGAGCGAATAAACATTTCCATTGCAATGTTTCTATCCGTATCTGAGAACCACTATGGTCTTAGGCGTCGGCGACCAGGGTCCAGAGCACCATAGAATCCAATGGTTCCAGTCAGTAAGAACCATTTTTCTCCCCGTATCCCTCTCCGTACTAAAGACGACGCATTATCTAAGCTTCATGCTCAGTTCTATCCAATCGGCCGCATTAGTATCCGCTTCGCCCTGTCGTTCCGCCTTCTTCCGTCATAAACAGACGTTGCGTTGTATTATCATAAATTTCTCCCTAACGAGGAACTTGATCGTGGCGCGGACGCTTCGCATAGCAACGAGTCTAGCTCGGCAAACTTTTCAGGAGATAGGTTGATCGTTGCTCCAATATGTGTTCTCTCCGTGTCGCTTAGGTAGAAATTTTCTCTACACTTATAGCCTGCAGCAGAGGAAACTTTGTAGATTTTCAAGTTGAAGAAAATTTAATTACCTGGAAATAAAGCTATTGGAATGCGATTTATTTTCATAATTTATGAATAACCTCTGCAAAATGATGTTAAGTGATACTCTTTGGCTTGTATGGCCTGTTGTAATCTTTCGTTAAAATTTTCTATTGTTTTTCTCAACATTTCTTTCTCAAAATTAGCAGTTTGACGAATAGAATCTAGTTGCTGGATGTTGTGGGGTTCGTATATAACCTTTGATTTTAGCTAACCGATAATGTATATAACTGAAGGAATTAATACAGAAGTATACAATTTCTTTAATTATATTTTTAATTTAACACTAAACCTAACGGCAGTTTAGGTACATATTCTTATCGGATCCGAAAAAATGATAACCTTTGCAATTGATTTCAGGTAATAGTTAATTTGGCATAAAGAACTGTATTTTCTTTATGTTGATTAAAGAAATTAACCTTGAAAGCTATAACGTTGAATATAGGCACTTTAATAAAAAATTTGAAAACGGTCATTTAACCCACCTCGGTAGGTTAGTGATAAATAAATAAAAATAGTTTAGATTAGTAATAAATAAAAATATAGATCTATCTATAACTAACAGAAGTAATACGGTAGCAAGGGTATCCTTTAACCAACGTTATTCGAAGGTAGTTCATAAATTATTAACACAGACCGCATTGTCCTTCAATTTCACTTCCATTGCACTAGTAACTGCATTTCTATGCCATTAAAATAGTTTCACTTGAAAATCTACCCAATTCTTCTAATTTGAATAAAATACGTTTCCCCATCCTTCACGGACATTCTTCCTTCACACATTAATCCACAAAACACATGACACTGTTATCATTCAAAGTCCCATTCCTCCATGATCCACGTGTCGATCCACGAGTTTCTTCATCGAGGATCATTTTATTAATCCTCGATCCCTCGGGTGGCAAAGTTGGTGGCCTCGCATAACTCCGAAAAGTCCGACCGATGAACAGATCGACGGGGTCCCGATTTTTGATATGACAGCTTAAATAATCACCGTATCGGGCATGTAGGTACTAGATTCGCCCTGGCGCTCGTAGAGCACCCGCTAATGATGATCGATGATCTTCTCACTAGAACACAGCCACGGCCGAGTTAGACGAGACACGACCGAGAGGCCCAGCTCGCGGGAACACGGCACCGCTCGGAAGAAATGCTTTATTAAATTGTCGAAGACAAGCTTCGATGCCAGACATCTGCTTGTTTTAGCTAACGGAAGACGTATGAATGTCGATCGCAGAGTAAATCCGTCCAGCGACGATTTCTTTCGGTTCAGTCGTTCAGTTTGCTCTGCTTAAAGAGTGTGTTAGGGTGTTTCATAAGAGTCTTTTTTTTTATACGATATGTGTACACGATATTTGTTGTTTAACGTTGATTTAATACGTTATATGTATATGAACCGTTCTGCTCTAATACTTTCTTCCATCTCTGAGAAAGCGTCATTACCTATTCCTTGTTTCCAAAATTGTGAGGACTTAGGTACTTGCAAAATATTCTACGTGGTGTGTTTTATTCGTTTATGGATTGGAACCGCTTATCATAGAGGATATCTTTTAATGACAGAAACTAGTAATAATTAGAATACTCTATAGATAGAAACTAGTAATAAACTATAGATAGATGTGGCGAGTACAAAGCATGGAGTATAACTTCCCTTGTCAAACTGTAATACACACATGTAAAGCAATGTGTGGCCTTGCATAGGCGTAATTGGCCGTTTTTCTGCAAAGCGAATAATGATAGAAAAATGTGATAGAACACATATACATATACATATGTATGTATAACCCAATAAATAAACCTTAAACAACAAATATCATGCGTTCACGTCGTATCTTAAAAATAAGAAAAGATCTTATACGACACGCTAAGTTTTAACAATTCTTCTTCTTTCTAATTGTGTCATTTCCAAAAATTGTGTACTTTCCAAAAACTCGTGTCGTCGTTTGGAACACTACATTTGTCCCATTCGCTATTCCTCAAAGACTCTAACGGTAGGTCAGTGTTAACAGAGTCCGAGTTTATTACGTGCAAGTAGTCGAATGATTGACAATCACGACTTCGTGGACGGAGTGCTTCATTACATTGTAACCAGACGAGTTCCGAAGTCAAATGTCTGTCGCATGTCGACGACAGGAAACACATGTCGTCCTTATAATGAGCTTGTCGATTGAATGTTTTTTCTCAGCCGCATCAAGGTCTGACGTGCTTGAACGTTAAACGTGTTTTTTTCCCAACCATAAAAAAAAAACACTCGTTAATTTTTATTCCACCTGGTATCTCAGATTTGTTTACCTCTTTATACAACGCGTTCGAATAGTTTCCGCGCGTACGTGTAACGACCTCGTCCGTGTAATAATGTCACTGTCGTGCGGTTTGATTTTCCACAAAAAGGCACGTAGCGAATAATCGATCGATCCGATCGATCGGATCCACCTGTTCCGCGAAAACTTGCTGCCGATGTTCACCGTAATTTCCACCGCGGACGCGGCGATATTCGTACGCAATTAAATAAACAACGCTCGTGTACGTTATGGAGTTTACTCTTATTACTCGCGGAGCACATTTAATGCCCGGATGCCCTGAACTTCCGCGGTGCCGATATTCCGAGATAGTCTTCGATAGTCTCACATATACCGGTTCTTTGAAATTAATTGCAACAGTTCTGCACTTTTTACGCGGCAGCGATTAGCATGTACCCTCTATGTATCGATTTCAAATACAGGATGTGTAAGAAAGCTACCATTAATTCCAACATGGTAATAACGCATATCTACTGACTCTTAAATTAAACCAATGCGAAACGCTACGGAGAGGAATTGACGATAAGAAAAATTCCACACGGCGTGTTAAAATGGGAGGAACTATATACGTGAATTAATCATAGAATTTTTAGAGAACATCATCGTCATTAGTTTCGTAGAAAATTAAGTTTCTTTTCAAAAAAACCGATACCGATACATGTAAATAGCATCGCTTTGTTTAACGTTAATAAGTGAGGTTGTTTTGTGATCACCCTGTATGCGAGAATATGCACGCTTCAGGTAGCCAATGCCTTCGAACATTTTGCTATAATTCCTATGATAATCCCGGCTATTATCGAGGCTCGTTTCAGATCTTTTTGCTCGGGACGGGCTAGCTATACCTGGAGCTGCTTGATGGCCTATCTCCGCTTCTCGAGCCAACGAAAAAAAGACAAGGACAAATTGGAGAAAAAATTGCATAATCGCTCCATAAGTTTTCACCGACGACAGCAGTTAGGCCTGCGTCGACGACTGGGACTCACCTCGATTATGCCCTTCGATTTAACCATTCCGCAGGCTAATTTCTCGTATCTGGAACAAAAAGAATACCGAATGTCAATGACTGCCGCTACCGTTTTTCTGGATGGTGTAATATATCGTGATTGGATGTATTAAATATACCGGTGTAACGTGTAATTCATTCGTGCCTGATAACGCTGAAATACGTATATTATTTCTACGGCGCCGAAGATTTCAGTGACACGATAGCCCGTTCAATTTAATAGCCTTTGATACTCGTTATTAAGATTTTCCACTTGGAACCTATTACGACGGTGTAACGATGTTGGTACCGAGCTTCCTCGTGAATTTATAAAGTAATGTATACTGGGAAACAAAATCACACGATCGATTGGTGCACGTGAAAATCAATTACACTTTGTTAAAATACAGAGGAAGATTCTTTGAATTAAATCATTCGTGTCATCGTTTGAACTGTGCGTTTCAATGAAACTAGTTGACTATAAAACAGATTTGTCAATCACTCATTCATTTTTATCCAGATTTACATAATTTCATACTGAAATCTAAATTTATCCCCTGGTATAGAAAAAAATCCACTTTGTCAAAAAATATAAATATACAGGGTGTAACAAAAATTCTGCGACACTTACGGTTTATGGATAGAACGTATAAAAATAAGAAAAAAAGTCTTATAAGTTGTGGGCGCAAAATTTTAGCGTTTTGATTGCAATATAACCGGAGAAGATCAAAGATAATAGAAAAAATATAATTGCTACGATTATTGCTGATAAATAGCATTTATTCTTGTTTAATCCAAACAACGTCGATTACCTATATCGTAGCAGGTTTGTAACAACTTGGGAAAAATTAAGGGCACTCACTAAATCTTCCTTTGCGTAGATAGTGATATTTTTTTGTAAACTTTAGTCTCTTCCGCTTATATTGCAACCAAAATCGCTCCTCTAAGACGTACCATTTCGGTGATTTGATTTTTTAAAAATTGTTTACAAAAGGGGTTGTATCTCGATAGGGGGTGGGTTGCGCCCACAACTTATAAGACATTTATCTTATTTTTTTGCGTTCTATCCATAAACCTAAAGTGTCCCAGAATTTATGTTACACCCTGTACATTCCAAAAAAAACTATCAAATCAACTTATGTAGATTTTTACACAGATATAACCCAACAATCCCACAATTAACACATTTCCAAAAAAAACTCCACCCAGTTTCGCGTCAATCTTTCCATTATTCTCTCCACGTCCCTCTATTCCCGGAAACAATCCAAACCAACACGAGTCCAAAGATTCCATCGGGCGTCGCGTAACACCGGATATTCGGATGTCAAAGTGGACAACCTTCCACCGCCGCAGAAAACCGTTCTCCGTCATCTATGTATATATACATATACATATACGAGGGTCGTTTGATAAGTTTGGTAAAAAAGTAGGTAACCATTTTTCTTTTTTTTTAACAAACCTTTATTTGTCAACATAGTCTCCTTCAAGGGCGACACACTTAATCCAGCGAGATTCTAATTTTTTATCCCGTCAAAAAAGTATTATTTGTCAAAGTCTGCAAGTACGCATTCACGGCATCGATATTTCCTTCATTCGACGAGAATCTCTTCCCACCGAGCCATGTTTTCAAGTTGGGAAATAAAACAATCAGAGAGAGCCATATCAGGAGAGTAGGGTGGATGCGGAATCAATTCCAAGCCCAATTCGTGTATTTTTGACATTGCGATTGCGAAAGTGTGAACTGGTGCGTTGTCCTAGGAACTACTAAGTCGCTCGTTTCAAACGTCTACCAAATCTAAACAAAGTGTCGCTTTTGGGCAAAACGTGATATTTACCAGCCAAATGAATGCCACTTTGAGCTTATGTACTTCAAAATTTTTTGCGATGCGACATTGCTCAATTTTTACCAGACTTATCAAACCACCCTCGTACGTGTATCACCGCGAAACCACGCACACCGGCGTATAAGTAGTGGAAATCGCGGCAGTGTGGGAGCACAAACCCATGGCAATCATACGTGAACGCCCACATGGTCTGACCGGCAGAGCGGCCGATGTCCATAATGCCTTCTCCCCTTCGTCCTCCTTCGACCTCGCGTACTACACGGCGAATAGGCGAGCGCACATGCGCCGTCTCGTTTTCTCTATCCTCTATGCCCGTATTTTATTATGCGAGCGTGAGCGCCTGTGTATCGGTGATTTTAATCGGACGGCCTCACGGCATTACAATCAAGAGCTACGTCCGACATGGGGCCGTGCTGCACCACGGTAGGTGTATAAATATATTTAATGGTATTCTCCTTATTAACTCCCGAGACCCGGCTCGCACGCATCCCTGCGCATGCGGGGCCCCTTGGATCCGAGATCCGGTGGAGTTATTTGTTTTTTTTTTACGTTTTTGTATGTGGAAATTATAGCGAAGAACAATTATCGTGCAGGTGGGCATGGTTCTGTGGCGATTCCGATGGTGACAGGTCGTCACGCGATACATCGGTGGAAAGTTATCGGGATTGGGTTCGTTTCCGGAATTTTGGAAAAGTTGGGATGGAAATTGGAGTTTCAAAGTGGAATCGCTGCCAGGGTTTGTAAATTGCTAAGACTTTTTTTGACGATGGGTGATAGTTTGGATTTTTAGAGGTTTGTAGGTGTTAGAGTAGTTTCCGAAAATGTTTGATACTTGATATTTGTTAGGAAACGATTTCGGATGTTTCGTTATTTATAATCTTTATACGGTGAATATTTTTAACAATTTTTCTGGACCACTCATAATATTGTATGAGGCAATCAAAATTAATAACAGGTGAACCACGAAGACATTTGTGTGTAATGGATTAATGATCAATGATGTAAGGTTAAAACGATCATACAATTAAAATTCTCACATTCGGTTCTTTATTCCAACTTTAACGGATGCGATTGTGTGTATATCCGCACATTACATTTACATATTCAGCATATTTTACTATTGTGTAACATAGGAAATTAGTTTTTTCATATTTTTATAATAAATAAAATATCGAATCATCAGGTAAACTTAACACTAAACCTACCGACAGTTTAGGTACATATCCTTATCGGATCCGAAAAAATGATAACCTTTGCAATTGATTTCAGGTAACAGTTAATTTCGCATAAAGAACTGTATTTTCTTTGTATTGATTAAAGAAATTAACGTTGAAAGCTATAACGTTGCATATAGGCACTTTAATAAAAAATTTGAAAACGCTCATTTGACCCACCTACGTAGGTTTAATGTGAATAAAGCAACATATATAATTAAATGAAATTGAAGAAATTTATATAATTAAATGAAAATAAACCTTTCAAGTCTACACGATGTATCACAACATACAGAATTAATCTATTCATATTTCCTTAAACAATAAAAAATAGAATCATCGTGTTAACGTAATAGGACGACACTAATGTAATAGAATTCAACATCGATCCAGGAACGAGCGATCGAGTTGTTAATTCAATCGATCCGATTCAGCCGTACGAATCGTGGCAAATGGTGAGCCGTGTTTGTCCGATCGAGTCAGATCGGAAAATTCAAATAGTGGCCATTCAACGGAATAGATATGCGTGCGATAAAGCGGTTCACCAACAACGGTTTCTGCATTTTCATCTCGCGTTTCACCCCGGTTTCTCGTTTCACGCTCGTAGATTATTATGAGTACTGACGATGGACGATGGTATGCCGATGACGAGCGATATCGCTCGTTCGTGCGAGAAATCGTTGGAATTTTCAACGTCGGGATTGCTGGCCACTTTACGATAACGACACGACGAACGATAGAACGTAAGAGAATCCACTATGCGAACTGATTGTTAAACAATATTGCATTCCTTTCCGTGGTCATTGAATAATTGAAAACTTCCAATGCTTTCTATTACGATTTATCTGAAAAATAATAAAATTTCTTTTTTGTATCTTCAAATCTTTCGGCGACGTATCGGAGGAATTTTTAAAATAAGTTACAATTATCCTCGAAATAAATAATTAAATCCATTACATTTGACGAATGGAATTCAGTTTAAAATCCATAGATAATCGCTACATAACTTTTTTATTCGATTAACTTATTTACTAACAGCTTCTCGTAAGTACATACGTCACGCGTTGCGTCCGGTTCGGTTTGATAATCCGGATGCCGGGTTAATAAACGCGCGGATAATTGAGACATCGGCTTCCACGTAGTTCGTAAATTTTCGCGGACCCGTTTGATCAATGCATTATGCATAATGTACGTTCGAATGGCCGCGGCCCGCGTTAGAGAAAGTTTCGACGTCCGCGGTTACTTATTCAGGACGTGTAAAGTAGTAAATTAGGCGCAACACTTGTTTCGAATTATCTCAAGTTGTAACACGCCTTCTACAATAAGGATCGGCGCGGGTTTCATGCCGGCCGACAAATATCTTTCGCACGGTATGTACACCCGTTTTAATTTCACCCAGTAATTCAGTCGTACGGCTGGGGAGAGAACAAAAAAATAGAAAAAAAAAGAAAGAAATCATGCCCGCAAACGAATCGTGCGGCGTACACGCGTAAATATCGCCACGCTTGTAAGAACACGAGTGTAATCGGGAAACGCGTCGGCCGATTTGAAATTTGTTGCCGCGCGTAACGGAGGTGGTTACCCCTTGTGCAACGTGTTTATTGTGCATTCCATGCCGGATGTTGCGGCAATTAAGCCCCACCCACAACGCGAGTGGAAATTGAAAAAAATTTTAGAATGTGCGTGATAGCAGCTCGGTTTGCTCCGAGAAGAGATCTGTTAGTTTTTTTTTCTTTTTTTTAAAGAACACTATTTAACCCCGGAAAGGAGAAAATTGTTGTTTATGGTGTGAATTTTTATCGGTGTGTATTATTATTATTATTTTGTAACGTTGTATGGCGATGATAATGATTAATTGAAACGCACAGATTAAGGTTGGCTACAAATTAATTATTACACGAACTCATGGACACGAATTAATAATTGATAAGAAGACTAATTATTTGGTTGGAACAGTTATGTGGAAATTATGAGGCAGTTACGTTAATTGCTCGATGAAATTATGTGATACAGTCTAATTAGGTTATCCTACCACATGCTCGGAATGTTAAGACACGAACGAGGGAAAACGATGAACCTGACGTACCTAACTGGAGTTTCGCTTAATCACCGTGCAAAATTTGTAATTAAACTTTATGTCACTACAGGCCAAGTGAGATAACGTTCTTTTATCTAACGCGAGAGATAGCGAGAGTTATAGATTCGTATATCGATTTCAGAAGACAAAGTCTGATACAGAATGATCATGTAAAAAGCAATTATAAATATAAAAAAAATGTCTAAAATACATGTTCCTTTCCCAATAAATCTTTCGATCGTCTTAGATAATCAATCTACTAAAATTTGCGAAACTTCCGTAGAATCCGATCTCCAAGATTTCCGGGTAAAACGATTATCGTACCGATCGATAGATATTTCGTTCCAGATACCTATGTAAATCTTTATTGCACGTTTCACCTTATTTATATCTCAGAAAGCCGACAAGACGCGAAAACAATTGAACGTTAGGGGCAGTGTATAACCAAAGCGAGACGACATTAAAACAAGGTTAAATTCGAAAAATGACAATGTAAAGAGAGAGAGAGAGAGAGAGAAAGAGAGAAAGAGGTAAACTTCTTCGGTCTTCACCGAAGAAAAATTCATAAAGATATGAGAGAAAGGAAGACAGAGAATAGGAATAATAACGAGCGACTACATACATACATGCCAAGTCGATCGATCTACGAGGCCTTTTAACGAGAAGAAACGTAAGTCAACGGGCGAGTGCAGCATGCATATTGCACCGTACGCCTTAGTTGGATTTTATGGGAACACGGTACATAGTTGACCGGAAGAAAATCCGTTCGGCCCTCTCCAGGTAGTTTTTGATGCGTAGGTAAAACGACGAGTAAAGGATTACGACTGTGTTAGTAGAAACGATGGGGATCGTAAATCTCGACATGTAGGGATAAAAGCGAAGCATGATTGGCTGAGTGACGGTGCTTTCGTGACATTACAATGACGCTAAGGAGATTTGAAAATGAAAATCCCGTTCGGCAAGTCTTTTACGTTCGTCGAAATTGTTTCCATATGGTTAATGAACGGATAAGGAACTGGCCCGTAAATTTCAGGATTTGCCTTCCTTTCTTTTTCGATTTTCTCTTCCGACGAGGCTTCCTACTCGTTTCTAGTTACCGTGTCCATGTATTCAACACAATACTTATACAGGGTGTAACAAAAATACTGGGACACTTTTTCTGTATCGATAGTACGCACCAAAACATGAAAAAAAAGTCTATAAAGTTTTGTCTAAAAACCACCCCCTATCGGTAAAAATGGTACGTCGTAGAAGACCCGTTTTGATTGCTATATAACAGACGAAGATCAAAGATAATAGAAAAAAATATAATTGCTGCGATTAATGCTATTAAATAGCATTTATTCTTGTTTAAACCAAACAAGGTCGATTACCTATATCGTTGCAGATTTGTAACAACTTGGGAAAAATTAAGGGCACTCACTAAATCTTCCTTTGCGTAGATAGTGATATTTTTTTTCATAAACTTTAGTCTCTCCTGGTTATATTGCAATCAAAATCGGTCCTCTACGACGTACCATTTCGGAGATATGATTTAAAAAATTTTTTTTTCCAAAAGGGGTTGTATCTCGATAGAGGGTGGTTTTTAGACAAAACTTTATAGACCTATTTTTCATCTTTTGGTGGGCACTATCGATACTGAAAAAGTGTCCCAGTATTTTTGCTACACCCTGTATGTATGTATCTACGTATGTAAAGGTGTTGAACGTTAAACGTGCAATATTAATTTCGCTACTTGGAATCCGCGTATCGGAAATCCGCGATGAATATTTCATTGCAGAATTCTCCCTAAATAATCCCCGACGTGAATTATACGAATCTCGCGATTACGTTTTGCAATTCGGAAATATGTTACAATTTCACCAATGAATCTTCACGTAGCCGCGGTCGGGTCGGGACAAGTCACTCCGATGAAAACGGTCGACCCGTCCACGATCGGAAACAAGTCCGGCACACGGAGTCCATGGATTCCACCCTGGATTGAGTCCCTGACGTAGACGATTTCAGTTTGTTAAGAAGCTCCCGGCGGGGCACTACGTCGAAAAAACAACGGTGGAGAATTCCGCGGGCGGAGTCCGCGTCGCGTATTTGGCGTGCAGTTAACGCGGTAAAAACGGAAGTGGTCTCGTTTCGCGATTCCAGACGAGGAGCACACAGTAGAAAAAGGACTTTAGCACCGGCGGGCAGGTGTCACATTCCATCGGTCGGTCTACCTCGTCTGAAATCCATTTTGGTCGGCGGAGAGATCCCCCGACGATTATTGCTCGGAATAAATTAAACCGCTTCTCTTTCAGTCTCTCTCACTCTCTCTCTCTCTCTCTCTCTCTCTGTTACTCTCTCTCTCTCTCTCTTTCTTGATCTTTCTTTCTTTCAGCTCCTTTCTTCGTGACGACTTGAAATCGCGGAATGCCATGCCGTGTAATTACCAATTTAAGTTTTTTTCCCCGGGACGAGCGATCATTCCCGCCGGCCGTGGCTGTCTGCACGTTCGTGTCCTACGTGTAGATGTGACTTCTTTCGCGTCTGGCTACGTGAGCGTACACACGGCCGCGCATATAATCGATTCAAATTATACCATTCCGTTTCTGACGTGCAATTCGCGGGCCCCGGCGGAATCCCTCGGCGACCGGGGCACGTTTCGATCGTGCTTCTTCCTCCTCCGGGAAGCGAATCGGGATTGTATAATAAGCTAATTTTAGACGGGCAAAACAGTGCTGATGATAGATCGTCAGCAACACGTCGCCGCGATGGAATCGCGCTGATTTATCGCGGCTTTATTGGATCGGAGGACTGTGGTTAGATCGCTCGAGAAGTAAACTTTCAAATTTATCAACACGATTGCATACGCGATAATACGAATTATACAGGGTGTAACAAAAATTGTGGGACACTTTAAGTTTATGGATAGAACGCATAAAAATAAGAAAAAAAAGTCTTATAAGTTGTGGGCGCAACCCACCCCCTATCGAGATACAACCCCTTTTGTAAAAAGTTTTTAAAAAATCATATCTCCGAAATGGTACGTCGTAGAAGAGCCGTTTTGATTGCAATATAAACGGAGAAGATCAATGATAATAAAAAAAATATAATTCCTGCGAATATTGCTGTTAAATAGCATTTAGTCTTGTTTAATCCAAACAACGTCGATTACTTATATCGTAGCAGTTTTGTTCCATCCATAAACCTAAAGTGTCCCAGAACTTTTGTTACACCCTGTATAATCAGAAAAGCTTAACTAGCTATAAACGATGAAATCAGACAGTAGGTAATAAATTATATGAATTAATAGGAAAATGTTCGTTACTAACTTTACATCCATAATAAGGTAGCAACCTTTATTTGCAATCAATTTTCCAACGTTTCGCTCATATATTTTGACCCTCTTCAGGGAAAAATTAATAATTAATTACCATATTATGAATGAAAGATTTTACATTTCCCTTACATGGGAACACTAGATACAACCACTAAGTACATGTTTATCGATAGTGAAACCGATACGCACTGTACGATCTATACGAATTGTGTATCTCTCGCGTTGCCTAATAACCCCGTCGTTCTGCTATCAGTTAATGTGCGCTTTACACGAGGAAACTAGCGACAAACTTCTAATCTGATTGTATGAACGGGGTGAAATTAATACGCCGGACGCGATAGAAATTACGCGAACGAGCGTGAATTACAAAAATTCTCATCCAGGTATCTTCTGATATACCCGATTACGCGGTTCCCCGCAAGCTTATAACGATCTCGGGAAACTGAGAAACAATTTCACTGTTATCGTCGCTCTCACGCCGCGAACACGACGCGCGCACGCGGAATTTCGAATGAAATTTCGATCCTATTAAAAGATTAGACCCGTTTAATAGTGAATTTCACCATTCGAGGGAATCACAACGGCGATGGTGCGTGAAATCGTGCCTTTAACCCCTGGTTATTACGATTATTTAACACCGGTCGTGAATACACGTGATTAGATACGTAAGATAGGTGCGCGAGAGGATGGTCGGCGTGAAAAATTTATTGCGTCGGTGAGATCGAAACAAAATGGAATTTATACGGAGATTGGAGATAAGTTTTACGGCCGCCGACACCTGGTCTCGACGTGGACACCAAGGCTCCACCTTATAATACGTTTCTCTCTCTCTCTCCCACTCTCTCTCTCACTCTTTCTTTCTTTCTCTCTCTCTCTCTACGTGGTAGCGGATAAACATCCACCTGGTGAACGTCGTACGAACTTGCCCCCCCGAGGTCTTTTCCAATTTAGGCCAACATGCAAATCCGCCCTCGGCGTTCTGCTAAGTCACGCGAGGACATGTACCGTACGTAACGACGCCAATGGCCGACGCGGATTCGAGCCAAGTCCGCGTTCGTTATCTGGCAATCTCCATTAAAACACTTTTTTACCTACTCGTCTACGTGACACCGATCCGACGTCTTCATCGTACGGGCCACGCTCGTTTATTTACCGTACGTCCGGCCTGTCAGCGCGGGGACTCTTTGGCTTCGTCACCTTCGTCATGGTAATTAACCGTGTGCTTCGCTATTTTTTTTTTTTATTTTTTTTTATATTTATATTTTAACCTCTCAGTCACGGCTGGACTTTCCACGAGCTGTGTCTCTGCAATGTTAGATGCTCACTGGGGGTAACAATGTGGTAGGGTGATTGGTGTCCTGTGATGATCTACACTGTTAATTCTAGAATATGCAGTTATGTCGGAAGAGAATTTCAGATGGATGCATTGTAATTTTGTTAGTAGCATCAAGAGGTAATAGCGTGGACGGTGAATTAAAAAGTATTTTAGATTTTATGGAAATAATACTGTGAGTGTGTGGTTGATTTTGGTATCGTCATTTCAAAATCAATTGCACATTCGTATTATCATTGTTACATAATCTAGAGTACTTGTGAATTGACCGATATGGTCCCTGTCTCGTGATATTATTAAGTAATATAAGTGTCGTAACGTTTAGGCAATTCGTAATTTTAATTCAGCATTTTTTACTCCACCCGATCAGAACCGTATTCTTAGATCCTAAAATCCTAGATCCTAAAATCCTAGATCCTAAAGTCCCAGATCCTAAAATCCTAAATCCTAAAATCCTAGATCCTAAAATCCTAGATCCTAAAATCCTAGATCCTAAAATCCTAGATCCTAAAATCCTAGATCCTAAAATCCTAGATCCTAAAATCCTAGATCCTAAAATCCTAGATCCTAAAATCCTAGATCCTAAAATCCTAGATCCTAAAATCCTAGATCCTAAAATCCTAGATCCTAAAATCCTAGAACCTATAATCCTAGATCCTTTTTTCGCACACCCTGTACGCAAAGAAACGCAATCGCACGTCGACGTCGCGACGGCATAGTAAACTCTAGTGAAATTTTAAGTGTCTACCTACACTCCGCACGGGATTCCGAACGTTGCGTAGAACGAAAAGTATGGTAAATCTCGTGCATCCGGAATATGCTTTACGATGGTGTAGGTATACGGCGTAAACACGCGTGCACGTGGCACGGGTTAAATAAAGAAGCAATAAAAATCTATGTTTACGGTGCTTTTTATTATGCATACTGGAACGTAACAATTGCTACCGCATGATTACCTGTGTAATTTTCTTGCCAGAGTACTTAAGGGTTAATGCCGGAAAACTGATTGTCCGACATGACAAAGCCGTCCCCGAGGCGTACAATAAAACAGCTTACCTCATTGTTACATTTACCGGTGCGGTTGTATAATATTACGACGTCATATTCGCGATTAACAATTATATTATTTGTATCCACGAATAGATAGAACGGCCGTCTTTGACATTCCTGTCCCCGGAGCCTCCGGACACGTGTCCGTCGAGGTGTGTCCACTTTTATTGTCACGACGCGTAGGTTTGAACGCACACTCGTTGATTCTGTAACGGACAATCCCTGCGAGTTGTCGGGTCACCCGGTAGATAGCGGATATTTGCGGATTGCGATAGAGTATTCAACACCTGTACCTTAAGCGAATAGGAATTGTTAACTGGACTTAAGGGAAAATGAATTTAGCATTTTAGATGATTATTAAAATATTTATATCTAACTGGAATTTAATTATTAGGATTGATTATGTTGCTGGCAGACTTATTTTTATATTGATCTATAAGCAAGTTTTGGTATGTAACATAGAAATAAAGGAACAGTGGCATAACTAAAGTATTTGAAAAATTTTCAATACCAATAGAAGACAAAATTAATCTCCGTAAATATAAAACCATCCTTTCGCACCTGCACAAATAAATACTTAAAAATTATTTTGGAATGCAAATGTTATTTAAGTACTCTCATTCTAAATTCAATAACCTTCAAACTTTCATTGCACACTATACCTTTGACCTTTCGCGGTTCAAAAGCATCGGAAAATCCGGCAAAAAGAATGTCATCTAACGTTCGCTCGGGCACTCGCTGGAAACCGCCGCGGACGCGATCGTTTTAATTGAAAATCTCTTACAGCCATAAAACTTTTTTCACGGTCCCTTCGATGCTGCAGAAAGGCTGCATTTCCAACGGTGCTCGTAAGAAGAAAAGGTGCTCGTTAGCGAGCGGGACTCGCATCTGCTCCCTTTTCCCCAGCATACTGTCCGCGATCAGCGTGATTAATAGAACATCCTTAACCTCGCCGGTGGACGTCGTTTAATGCAAGCGAAACGTCTTTATCGGTGGGATATCCATGTCGTTCTTCCCAACAAAAAGTCTTCTGCCTAGCGGGTTGACAAATTAAAACAGTGTGGCGTCCCGTGGGCCAGTTCGGGGCCCCGCTGGGCTACACTATTCCTCTCCCGTCTCTTTCTTCGTGCCCTTTGGAACCGCCCTATACAGGGTAACTCAGCTAACGTGGAAGGTCCCAGAACCAGATGATAGCTGAGGTAATTCTAATATAGGGAAGTGATATTCGCAATGTCGTATCTTAATTTATGGCCGAGTTAATACCGAAAAACGGTAGCCAATCAGAGAGGGCTTCGTTGAGTCCAGCGGCGCGAATCATAGGGCTACGTTAGGCCCAGCGGCGCGACAGTTCCCTACTGGCACAGTACCCTACTTGTACAGAACTTCTAGTATCGCGCCGCCGGGCCCAACGAAGCCCCCTCTGATTGGCTACCGTTTTTCGGTAATAACTCGGCCATAAATTAAGATACGACATTGCAAATGCCACTTTCCTATATTAGAATTACCTCAGCTATCACCTGGTCCAGGGACCTGCACGTTAGCTGGGACACCCTGTATATATCCTCCCTACGTAGTACACACCATATACCTACTACACCCGGACCATCCACCCGGTTGCCCAGGAGGAGGATGGCTTTCCTTTCGTTCTTCTTCTTCCGCGTGCGGTTTTTCGCAGCGTCGGACGCGCCGCGGCAAAAAAGGAACGAGCCTCCGAGAGATACAATGGGGCCAGTGACAGCGCCATGAATCAAAGCCGGCCGACCGAGCAGCGGGACTCGAATCGAGTGGTACACCGTGCGCGATTCAAATGACTTAATTGCGCGAGAATTATGCCGTCGTACCAGATCGCAGCCACGACGAATCGACTGGCAGCGGTGGATGGTTGCTGCTCTGTTCATGCGTGCGGGACTCCCTACCCCGGCAATAATCGACCGGGACGTCGCCCGGTAGAGATATTCATCCTTTATCACTGATCGAACGCTAACAGCAGCCATGAAGTTGCAACCGTGACCGATCGCGGTTTTGCCGATACGCCGAGTCGAAACCCGTTTAGGTTGGCTGGTCGGGTCTGTGATTTCAATGGGTACAAATTTCATTTCGTAATGGCGGCGCGGGGAAGGTAGACATTTGCGGGAAGTTCTATCGGGATCGTCGGATGGCATTTTCGTAATTTCATAGTGGTTTGATGGTTCGAAAGGGATGAACGACGGGAATGATTATGCAACTATGTGGATTAGATGGGGGTAGAGGAGGAAATGTATTAGGTTGGAGGGAAAGTTCTGTCGTAGTTTAAATAAATTGCTGACTACTTGAACTCCAAGGACGAGAACTTCTACAAAACAGGAATTCACAGGTTACCTGAAAGATGGCAACAGGTTGTAACTAATAACGGAGCGTATATAATTGATTAATATTAAACACGTATTTTTATAAATGAATTCAAATATTTTCTTTAAAATACGACACAATTTTCCCTCCAACCTAATATTTTGAGTGAATGGTTACTGAATGGGTTAAAGTATGTTTCAAAGATCTGTTGAATACAAAGATTTTTTAGCGAATTTTGTCTACACGCCATGGGACACTACGAAGAAACAGAGTAACATTGAGTTAGAGAATTATTTCAAACGTTAAACCTAAGAAAATAATATTGAAGACTCGAATATTGTATATTTTTTATATGCCAATTTATTAATTTACTAAATTTAGTCATATTACAATTGTTACAGTTAAGAAAAATCATTTAATCGTTATTCTAAAGTACATGAGGTCTTTAAAGTATCCCACGACTTATAAACGATAGTGTTTGATTAATGGACGATATTTTCCCTTATCCCATCATATAGCACTCATTTAAAACTTCTCAAATGAATTTTTCTTTGACAGCTGTAATCCAATATGTAATTTGAACTTCTGTTTAATTGGTTCTTGCTTTTATTAGTATGAATATAATATTCCCTTTTTAATATATGTTCTACATTTAATTTTCTTACGTATTAATTATTCATGCTACGGATTTCTCTGCTTGCTTTAATTATTCAATTTTCAACTTTACAATACATAAAGTGCTGTAAAGTCACAATTTAACCCATTTTCCAAATCTGCCCATAGTACCAACTCTATTTGTATCCAATTAAATTAAACTCAAGTTACATCTAAAACGTCTAAAAACACACGTTTTTCGATGCACCATTAATTCTATCGAAGCCTAAAAAGATTTTAAATAAAATCCAATCTCATTCCTTTATCAATGGATAATCCGATCAGTTGGTTCTCCGTTCCGAGTGTTTCCTCTGCAAAACGAGTTTTTTTTGCGCAATTGCAATCGCATAACGTATGAGTCAATGGGAGCGAAACTGCCTTCGTTGCTCGCGTATGCACGACGGGCCACCCAGCTGGTACAGAGAACTTGTTCTACAATATCTTCCGTCACGGCGGCCTCCTTTATAAAATCACCTTCGATCGGGACAAACATCAGCATAGCGGAGCGATCCGTCGTAACTCGAACGGCGGATTTTTTCATTCATCGATATTCCTGCCAACGGCCGTGCACTTGCCAGGCCTCAAACGACGGCTCGCTCTTTATTATTTATTAATTTCACGATCGGTACGCGCGGGATACAATAAATGGAATCTACGACTCTCCCTACCTGGGATCGTACGACCCGGCGGTTCACGTTTGATATAGGGCTACAGGTTCACTGTGAAATATTAGCAAGATATGATTTATCATTTTTGCACCTAATTTTTCGAGACGCATCCAGCGATTTATGGACGCTGCGCAGGAAGTCGTGGAGAATTATATTCGGATGTCTTAGTTGAAGTAAAACTATTTTCACGATTTTATCAGGTAATTCTGATTTTGTGATATTATAATAATTTGGGCAGGACGAGTTCAATAGAAATTTGGGTAAAGTGTCAAAATAAATATGGGAAGTGTGTGTTGTGGGAAGAGCATATCGCAAAATGAAGAGACACCTTTAAATGCGAAAAAAATGGTGATCAAGAAATATCTAATTATTGTAGATCATTTATTTGTTCGTTTATCTAGACTTAATCACCTGGGGTATTTTTTTTAAATAATATCTTTCAAGTAACTTCCGACATTTTGAGGTGCTCGCATCAATCGAGATGAAATCGATTGCAGAACCTTTTTCACGCTACTTTTCCACTCCCCGTGGGATGCAATTTCACGGAGCTGCGTCACAACGCTTCCTAAGATTAAAATGTTCACAAAAGTCTCGTTGAGATTGAAGCATTCATCGGCAATTACACGCTTCCAAAACGAGAAGCGCGGACGATCCATTGATCATCGAACGGGAGCTTCTTAATGATGTTATTATTAAAGGGGAACACCAGCACCATTGTATAAAATCCGGAGAAAACGAACGAGATATATTATGAATAAAATGTTAATATTCCACGTTTAAATAATAGAGTAGGCGACGCCAAATGATTTTTCCAATTTTTCAACTCAAAGCAATTTAAATATAATTTTCAGCACCTTATGTGAAATGCAATCTTTTATTATGATATTTTCATTAACTTTTGTATTTTTGGATAGATTATTATGATATTAAGGGTTAAATTTAAAATTCTTGAGAAAAACTGCACTTTTGCCGTATTCTCCATTTGGTCGGTTCAGGCACATTCAACATAATATATATATTTTTAATACACAAAACAATAAACATTAATATATTATAGTTTTAAAGTATGATATCGTTAAAAATAGCATGTCTTACATCAGCTGGCACTTAATTTTTACTATATTCATCAACAGTATGCAAATGTTGCGTTTAAGCATCTTCCGCAAACAACGTGTTAAATAATTTTAAATCATCTGACAATCTGTTCTGAATTATCCCTATAGCAAATAGGTAACTGATCGCAAAGTTCACCTATTTTGTCGCACCCTGTACTATGACAATCAAAAAAACATGACAGCTTCCAAAAAATAAAAAAGACATTGCTTCCCCTAAATAGATAAAATAAGTAAATAATTAAAACTTGTTCCCATATTATCTTACCCCACACTACATACAGTCTGGGAAACATGAAAGCTTCCAGACAATATAAAAGACATTGTGTCCCATAAATGCGTAATAATCGAATTATCGGGCGACATGCGGGCCGTGTACCAAAATTCACCGGTCAGCAAAGCTCTTACGTAACAACTGGATCGTAATTGAATTATCCGCGGCGCCCACGGCCGCATCGGAACGAGCGGGCCGCAGAGGCCATTTAAAGTGGCGGCGAGAAGAGGACGGGCAATTAAAGGTGCGCAGACTCCGCTCGATAATTTCTCAAACAAACAACGAGCCACTCGTAAAAGTCAGCTCGGCCTCTTGTTTTATGCGTTACGGCTCTATGAGAAGGCCGCGAGCGTCGTGTGGGGTGGACACGAAACACTCGGGGCGGTATTCGCAGTCGCGACTTCAAACGGACTTGGGTCCGTCTTTATCAAGACCACGTTGTCGTGAAGTCCGTCGTATTCGAGGTCCCGTTTCATGGTCGGAATTTGAGTCGAACTTGGAGAAGATTTTCTTGTTAAGACGGACTATAATTATTTGAGTGGTCAATTTTGAGACGGGAGTTGGTGATTTCGGATGTGGTTGTTTTTTGAGACTTTAAAACTTCCTTACCGTTGTAGTATCATTTCCAACGTTAGGATTTTGGGATTGAATCTAGGATACATATGGATTAATAGTAAGAATGACTACCAAAATCTTGAAATTTGGCCCGAATTGTGCTAAAACTTCATCAATCAGGTGACCTTGAAAATTTTGATGTCGCAGCGAAATATTGCCACCTTCTATGCTTTTATATTCTCCTAGTACAAAAATTGAAAATCCCAAATTTTTAGAGTTTCTGGAAATTTGCCAAAATTAGAACTTTGTAATAGGAACACAGGAGGTGGCATGAAGTTCGCGAAGACTCGGGAAATGACGTCACAGTTCCAGGAAATTTCGCGCATTACTTAATTCGCGACTAGATTTTCATAATTCCGAACGAAAATTCATCAAAATTAAGACTTTTACAACAATTTTGTAACTTCTTTTTCCCTGGCGTCCAAAATTTGCATTACGAACTATAGGAATGTGTTTTAAAATTCGAAACACGTGATATATCATAAATACAATTTATTCAGACTTTATTCTTCAACGGTAGAACTTACAGACTAAGCGCTACATATATAGTTAACAAGATAACTGGACAAATAAATTAGTAAATCGTTCGTTACAACAATGAATCTAACGTATACTTAATCACTTATATTTATATTAAGTGTGTTAAATAATTCAACGCGTAAACTAAAATCACTGCGGTTGGTGATCGTTGCTCCAGGCGACGCACACCAATGTGGTTAGGAGAGGTGGTCTAGAGTCCACCTGGGGATCGACTCGATGATGTCCGTCTTTAACGGTCGCTTAAGGGCGCGTCGCTCCACTTTGAAACGGACCAAGCATGACGCCAAACTCCAGTTTCCGATTTTACTTGACACGAAACGGGAAACGGCAAATAAAACCATTTTCAGACCGCCTCCAACCAACTCCGTCTTGAATATCAACTATGAATCCTGCTGTCTGTGATCGTTTCCTCGTGACAGGTCTGCATTCATATTGACAGGCAATTATTCAAAAACGTCTGCCCTGTCATGAATTAAACGACGTCCAATTTTCCCCGTCACTTCATTGATACCTTAGAAACAAATATTATCTCCCATTAACCTCCTTACTGGGGAATAAACTTTTCTTAAACTCGTTTCACAATGGGGACTTTTTCTTCATAAGTGCAAGGTGTAACAAAACATGTGGTTATAATGTTGAGAATTGATAGAACGCACCAAAATAAAAAAAAATACCCTATCGAGATACAACCCCTTTTGTAAAAAAGTTTAAAAAAAATTATATCTCCGAAATGGTAAATCGTAGAAGGCCGATTTTTATTGCAATATAATCGAAAGAGATCAAAGTTTATGAAAAAAAATATAACAGTTGCGATTAGTAGCATTAACCCGTTCAGACCCGATTTTTTTTCGTTTAACAAAAAATGATTTTATACTAAAATTAATTTAATTCATGTGAATGAAAGCAACAATATACTTTTTACAAAAATATTTATTTCAGAGGTTATGTTTTTTATATTAGATTCACTGGTAAGTACATTAAGTGTTGGAACTGAGTTTAAACCTATATGTATTAAAATACAACACGAAAAGTATTATGTACATTACAATGTGCACAAGGTCCGAGGGGGTTAAGTAGCATTTATTCTTGAAGAATAAATTTAAAAATAAATACTACCTATTAATATTGAAGAATTTCGTCATACCCAGTTAGCAGGTTAAAAACTACACACAAAACCCAACCTACATCCACAATCTCTCGATCCATCTATCAAACAAAATATTATAATATCACCATTATAAAAGAGAATATCTCAAAGAAACTGTCCAATATAATAATAAATCCCAATGCAGAATTGCGGAAAGAACGAAAACCCATTGAAAACGTACACTTCAGCTTCGCCCTATCTTCGATCTCGGGTCCGCGTCGAGACGTCACTCAGCCTTAAAACCCATTATTAAAAGCGTCACGGCGCGCATCGGTAGTTGTTCGGCCAGCGACGATCCTCGCCGGATGAATATGTTTCTCCGGTGGAAACGCAGCACGCACGGTGGACAGACACGGGTAGCATTAATCGTCCACGAAATGACGATAATAAACGTAACGACGGACCGAATGAATCCCGACGTACGCGGTAGTAAGGAAAAGGCAGATCTTAATGCGTTTTTATTGGTGGCCCCGGACGAGCTCTCGCAGACCCGCACTTGGACCACCCAGTATAGGTTGTCGATGACGTCATTGGCGTACTCGAGAAGAAGGCATCGGTCAACGTCGTGGCATGAACATGCAAACTGACAGACACGACTCTATCAGAGATCGTAGACAGGATTCAACATCGTAAACCTCGGACCCTTCCATTCTCTCTCTCTCTCTCTCTCTCTCTCTCTCTTTCTCTCATTCTCTATCTCTTCCTTTCTGTCTCCGTCTGGCTCCAGTGCGGCAACAAGACGACGCGGTGGTTCTCCGTCTTTCGCTTTCGTACGATTCACGATCGTAAAACGTGGTTCCTCCTTTCATGGACCGGTGGATAACCGTACGGAGGGAAGAGTGATACCTGAAGAGGTGGAACTTGTCGTTTTGCCAGCCGACATTTTTGCACGGAGCTCGTATCAGTATTTGGGTACCTTCGCGGTGGTTTTCATCCTCTCGGGACAGTTTTATGTTACTGCGGTGCAGGGCTTCCAAAGTTTTACGTTTTTCTTTCGTTTTTACTTTTTGAAACGGCAGGCTCGTAGATTCTCGAGGGATGAAATTATGCAACGTTGGGTATATGATTTTTTGTTATTTTTTTTTTGGTTTGAGAGGACTCAGTGTCAGGCGTCGATGATTGACATGGAAATTTAATTTGCGGAGTTACCGAGTCACGATTTCGTTTTTTTATTCCGAACGCTGCACGAGCCGCTAATTTGCCAAGTCGATTATCTTGGTAGAGACAAAAAGGAGAGCTAATTGATGCGTTGTATTTAAAAATTAATTACCTCCATTTTTACCAGCGTTAAATATTCACTATGCTAAGGATTTATTTCATGATAGAGAACGAAGAAAATTATTTTTTCTTCAACGGCCATGAAATTTATTTGAAATATAAAAAGCTAAATATCAGTCAAGTGTCCCAGTATATTTTTGAAAATTCCTAAAGTTGAGTTAGTCGCTTCGTCCTGTGCACTGGTCATACATGAGTAGGAATGTCCATAGAAATAAACTATCGTTACATCGTAGACCCTCCGTGGATCCCTTCGCGAGAAATCACTTTCAAGATCGATCACGCGTGTCGTAACGAGGCGCATAAATATTCCCGTCGCGATAGAAGAATACACCTGACAGGTCAACGTTTATAAATTCCGGTTTTCTTTGCACGTTGTTCCACGGTTTCTACCAGCATTCGATTTTGTTGCACGATTATCAGGTTCCCCGTAACGTTAACGACTCGTCTCACTGATATATTTCTATGCAGCTGAAAGAACAGGTTTCCCGCGGAACAAGTAGTTCGTTGTCAATTGAAATTCTTGACGGACTTTTCAGACAGATTTATTGATACACCGGTACGTTATAATGTCATTATTGTAAAGAATAGTTGCATCGATTTATAATACAATCTTAGCCGGATAATATAAGGATCGGGTAGTCGTGGAAATCGTGACTTTTCTATTGGTCTTCTTTTCCATTAGCGAACTCTGAAGTTTCCCATGGAAAACGATGCGTTGAATCTTTATGGATCGTGTTGACATTAGAGATCTTTTCTTCTGGTTCGTAGAAAGAAATTACAAATGTTTTCATATCAATTTTATCGTACAAACTGAATTACTGGGTTGTAATAAATACGTTCGATTATATTTTAATGATTGATTAATTGACATTAACTGTGAACCATGGCAGAGCTGAGTGTAAATTGACAATAGATGTTTCCTTGTTAGAATTAGAAAATATCCATACTTACTATCCCTATTGAATAATTAATTTTTGAGCCAACCTTCTATCATCCACTTATTCCAGTTTTCCTGATACGTTAACACAAATTCTAACTCCAGTATCTTGAGTATAATTTCAATTGCAATTAAATTCCCTTGTAATATCGATGTCCCATTTGATTTAGTTCTGGTTGTATTCCTATTACCATTGTCAACTTTAAACCTGGTTCAATTGTAACTTTCACGCCACCATTTTCGTCAGAAGTTGGTAATTTGCCCTGACAACATCTTCCACACAATGTCAAGTACCTAATACGTAAAACGTACAATATCTAATACACGGTATATTCCGTCAGAAAATCGATTTATTCATTAATCGCAATATTTCATATTTCAAAGTGCGAACCGTGGTAAACCGACGAGGGAGAAAAATTCTATCGGCGTAATCTTCAAGCGATCCATAATTCAAGGCCGCGGAGCTTCTCGGAGCTCTTTTATCCACAGGGATTAAAATAACATGTTTCTCGCACGTTCCTCTGGTCACAGGCGATCTTCACCGACTCGACCGCTCGTACCATTGACGAGCCTTTTTCTTCCCGGTACCAGCATCCAGAAAATAACAAGCCCTTTGAAAGACGGCAGAGCATTAAGGTTGACTTTGTAACAAGTATCGAGATCGTACACGTACCCGGCTCGAGTTTCAATTAATAAACGATAAACGCCTAGTGTTCAGACCCCATAAACAAACTTTACGAGGAATCATTCTCAACCCACGTGCCAGCAAGCACGTATATATGTATGTGCATACATACATACATACGTGGTAACTGTCGACTATGGTCTCCATATTGGTGTCTATACTTCGATACCTTCGTCCTGTTCATTGCTTCGATTTATCACTGCCCCGCGTGGTTCCTCTTCGTGATATTTCGCTGGAAACGATCGTCTTTCCCGCAAACTGGACGTTATCAATTATTGCCATCGTATATCTGCGCCGCCGTTCGCGTCAAATTTACTCGTAAAACCGTTCGAAAAATGCTTAACGATCATTCTTTGCGCGGGTATTTATTAGCGAAAGACTCGATGTGAATGTGACGGTCCTCGGGCACGAGTGGCGCAAATTAAATGGACGAGATATTAATTTAAAAGATTTTCTGCGCGTGGGTGTAGAGGTATTTAATTTAAAGGACGTAAAATTTGAAAGAAAGCAATTTATAATTTATTCTACAAATAAAATCATTTTTTAGCTAACGATAATGGATAGATATAGAATATTAAAGTATTCTTTGTTTATATGATAAATAAAGCAATAATTTCTATAAAAATGGAGATATTGACGTTAATAAGTAATTACGATCAGTTGAAATTTTAATGAATTCATATCCCTTACAGTGTGCATACGAAACCTTGATAATTCAACATTTAATTTACTGTCGCACGAGAGATGCAAAGAAGATCTGAAATTGCCCGTTAATGATTAAAATATGGAGTCCATTATACAAACACACGAAACTCATTTGCAAACACGCTGCGAAAGGTGCGGAGATCCCTAACTTATACATATAATTAATTTTAACTCCTGTACATATTCATACACATACACATTAAAACCATGAATTTTCCCCAAGTAATATTTTTCCTCCCTAACACATTCTTTAACGCAGCTTTACCTCAGTTCCGGTTTATTGAACAAAATTTATTTCTTAATAACGAGCGCAATAGAAACGCGCGAAGAATCCTGTCAGACACGGACGACGTTTCACCGTGACTTAGAAGTGTGGTTCAAATACATTTCTTACGGGACAGTAGTAAAAAAAATATCGATCTACTGCTCTCGTTCCACCGATTAACGTTCTATCACTTTATCGACGTTTGCAATCAACGTCAATCGGAAATTCATTAGGCCCCGGCAATAGGTGCGGAAATTTTGCGCCGGTTTTACTCCCGTATTCGTCACGCAACGATTAGTCGCGCCTTTCGATTATGATTTTTCCGTAGGTGCCAGAAACCGGCTTGCGTTTCAGGATCGTTAAGGCGAGTTCCGGTGATACATGTAGATCTCTTGACAAGCCCTCTTATCGCCGAATCACCAGTCCACCCGGTAGAAATGCTTTTGAAATTCGCCACACTGGAATCGATTTATACGCGATATCACATCCCATTCATTCATAATTCACGTAACACAATTTCACCGCCGGCTAACTATAGAATGATTCCTAGAAAACATATCTACTTAAATATTTTCATTTTCAAAAAACTCGTTCACATTTTAATATTCCTCGATTTTCTCATTTATTTTTTTAATAAGTTTTATATTTATTTAACACGTTCGCGGACAGTGGAAGTTTCAGCGAGGTACAAAGATTGACAGTAAATTTATTTTTATATTGGTTGTGATATCCGAATTTGCTTCTCTAAGCAAATTTGAAAATGCACAGAGAAAAAATAAGATAATACGAAAATACCTAGAGAATCAGTTAGTTATTACCTTGACAGGTATAATAATTACAATATAAAAACTTAAAATTATATCAAATTAAATTCAAAATAATTGGCTATAAAATTTGAATGCTATAGCATTTACGTCCGCGAATGTGTTAAATTAATTTCATTAAAAAATTATTCTTTTTTAACAATTTATATTCAAAATATTTATTTTTCATTATCATTTTTTTAGGGCTGTAACCCCAAGGGGCTCGGCGAAATACACATACACTATTATCTTTTTTTTATATTTTTGATTTTATGTATATCCACCTCACTGTCCCCTCCCTTCAACGAGGTAAAAAAACGAAAGTCAAGTGACGTCATGCCTTGATTTTTCACTGATAACAGTGAAAGACACTCAACATCACTCACACTGGTTCAGCAGATTACACGCACAGTGGTCCACCGGTCGCCGGTGCATACCGTGATACTCCGTTCCACGTTTGCGGCCAGCATCGCAAGACGTTTTGACATTTAGCCGCGTGGCCTCGCCGCTCGCTAATTGCATCGATTAATAATTTCAATGCTCCGACAAGACCGCGGGCTAATGGGTGTCACCGAGGGCATCTGGCTGCCGTGTACCAGCCAAGGAAATTCATGGACCGTCCGTGACTCGGATTCGTGTTTCCGCGCACTCAGCGGGCCCACGAGACCCTTTTTATGGGTCCCCTATTGATTGTCTAAAGCGAATAACGTAAGATTCGTAATTGGCGAGAACCTGTGAATTATCTGGAATGGATACTGGACTATTACGCCTGGCGATTTTGCGGGGCAACTTTATACTAGTTGCGGCAAGGTTTTGGTATTATGCTATTGATGAAAATTGTAGAATTATGTGGAAAATTACATGCTCGTAATTACCTGTAATATCAAATCGAAGGAAATTACAGTGTTGCGAATTTAAGTGGAGAAAATTCCGAAATAGGCACGAAGAATATTAAAGTTTGAGATACAAAAAAAATGAAATTCGCTTGGTTTAGAGTAAAATTATTATTTTTACTGCGTTCAAAACTCGTTTTATATTTATTTAAAATTTACTGGTAACTTGTTGCTCAAATTCTAAAAATTGTGTTTCAATACAATATAACAAAACGTAATACTACGTCAATGGAACCAATTGCAGTCCCTATAAAGATGTAACGTTGTGACAGCGGCTGCCATTTTGTGAAAAGATCTGGGTGTTGCCCTTTTTTATGATGGAAATATAATTTCGTATTAGCTTTGCATGTCGATCACTGTTCTACTGTATTTTAACCCCTACATTATGAAGTCTACAACGTCACGTCTCAATATTTTTTAACCCATTGCTCTTGAAGTTTCTCCTATTCTTATTTTGGCGCCGGAGAGCCACCCAGCGGGTGCAAATGGTTATCCAACATCGTCTCTTTGCCACCCTCTAGATTTTAATTTATTATTTCTGATTTCTCATCCGAGAGTGAGTGTTCCTTTTTACAACGTATAAATTTAAGCCATCATGTTTATTCCAAAATCAATTGCAATCATCCTGTCATCCATTTTTTCACACACCAAAACAAATAACTGTGTCACTGATGCCTGCCACATTGTTTGGACCAAAATCCTGCAGACTACATATGTGTGTACATACATGTACATAAGTGAGTGACTATTCCCTCTCACAATATTTAATTTCTCACGTAAGTCGAGTATTTCAAAATCCCGGGACACAGGGTTAATTTCTCTGCCTTAAAACCGTTGTAAAGCAACCGCGTTTTCGTGTTCGTGTTAAACGCCCGTTTAATTAGCTATTACAGCGTGACTTGCTGTCTAGTCGAGGGATTTTTTTTCGATCTGCCGGCACAAGGTTGCAAGCCATGATTGCCACATAGCGAGGTCCAGATTGCCCCCGACCGTTGGAAGCGAAGGTTAATCGAGGTAGCTCCGGCTGAATCTAACACTCCTTTACATTCCGTACCCTATATTATATCCACGTTGCAGATATCCATATGGGATAAATCCAACGGAGAAGCTGCCCTGACTCTCCACTTTATAGCCTGTCATTTCAGATGATACGGGGCCCGATATAGATGACGCTGGATTACATCGTCGCGATTTAATACCACTGGCGAGTGTGCGTGTCATACGTGTTTATCCGCGACAGGAATTTCTGTGGTTTAGCTCTATAATTCAATTATTCATTTCTGAAAAAGAATCAAACTGCCTGTTGTATGTACTCCGCGTATGCATTGGATATCGATCCTTGATTGCTGCTTGATACTAATGAACGCTTAGGAGAGAATTTATGATCCCAAGTGAAAATAGACGAATGTTTATCACAGATAAGAAGATGCATTTAGTGTGTGTCTGAGTGTTTCCTTTTTACGGGAATTGAGACGATCTCGATTTCATCGACGGTTATGAATATCGTGAATTGCCACCCGGGTTTACATAATTAGCGAAGTATAAATTTATTGTTGGTAACGAAAGCTTTAATGGGTCCAAGTATTTATGACACAGTTCTACTTTGCTATGAATGTCAATTTTCTTAATATTTTTTAAACCTAGGAATATTTAACGCATAATTAGGCGTGTAGACATTTTACACCACAGAAAATTCTATGCGCGGAATTTCCGCGCATACATACCAAACCACAACAATATCAAATCATGATAATCAAAGCTCATCTTCCAAATATTCAAACGCTACCAATGATCACCTTTAGCAAGATCCGAAACAACTCAAAAAAAGCTCGTACAGGCGTTCCACTTCCTCCCCTCGATCAGCACAGACCAAGCGCAACAGGGGAAGTTTCCCCTCCACTTTCTCCTCATTGCCTCACTAACGCCGCGCGGTGCATAGACGCAATACCGTCGTCTGCGCATCATCGTCGCGCACCAATCAGCGAGAAGCCTGCGCAGTAGGGGTGGGGGGGGGAGGCAGCTTTATTCCTCGAACTAGGCTATACCCTACGGACTAACGATCCAGAATGAAATGCCCGGACTGTACGGGCGTGACTGCGAGGAAAAGACGGTCCTTGATGGCGCAGCGTCAAGATGTTTTGCGGATGTCGCGTGTCAGACGCGTGGAGAGACACGAGTTCCGAAGGCCTTTCGTCCTCGGGCAGAAAAATGAAGGAAGACGGGACAGCGTGCCCTCAGTGTCCCGGGTCGTTGGAGTCTGCTCGCACTCGGTGGACCGACCGATTCATCTTACAGATAGTATCGTAGACGGTAGGCAGGCGCTGGAGGAGCCAGGAACGGCCACCAGGGACAGATGAAGGTGTTCTTTGCCCGATGTTCGATGCCATCGTGGTACACGTACGCATCAGCCTGTGGTCTCCGCGTAAATCCTGCCCTTGGATCCCATTTTTTTTTCCTCTCTTTATTGCGGATTCCGTCCTTCTCTCTTTACACGGCAGATTGTATCGTGAGAGTTTTCAGCGGCAGGTGCAGCTGCTTTTGAACGTGACGGTCGAGGCATAAGAGATTGGTGATTTAATGTAGCTTTCTCTGGGAGATGTTTCACGGACGAATGCCGCTGAACGAGGACTGTGACGTTTTTCAGGTCTCGTGTTCGGAGATTCTAGGGGTTCTGGTACTAATGTCGGGGGACATTTTCATTTACTCTGTAATTGGTTGTATTAATTCATACTGAATCTCCCATTAAAAATTCTGCGTTCAACATTACAGTTTTTAACTGTGGTTTTGTTAATTAAAATCTAAAAATGTACTATTCTTAATTAGTTTGTAAACTTTATTTTATTCAATAATAATGACTTTTACTTAAATACTGATTTGGTTGAGCTAGGTATATAGAAATTGTTGGTAGATTTATTGTTAAAACAAGCAATGTGGTACTCGATTTTAGGACCCAATTTCGTGTCCTTAAAAATAAGATCCAAATACGATGAAACCCTTCGAATCACAGATATAGAACAAAGTAAAATCGCGTTACCGAAGCGTCACAAGGATAAAGCAAGCGAATAGCGTCGTGGACTGGAATATTTATCGCGGACACCGCGAGTAGATTTAGTGGGCTCGGTAAATCTGTATTACAATTAGTAATTACACCGAGGATCGAATATACGCTGTGAAAAGCAGCGTGGGCGCGATCGTGAATAGGTGAACAGAGAAAGATCGTTAGGGCTGGATCGTAAGTTCAACAGTCTCTGAGATCGCGATATCCTGAGAAAAGAGGACTGCGGAGAAATGTCACGCAGCCGGGGAAAGTCTCCGTGAAATCAGCGTGGATGTTCTCACGCAATGTCGAATCAAGTGTTAAACCTGTAAATTATGTTACCGTATCGATTATCAAGCTTTTATTTCTGAACGTCAACTATTCTGCACCTGGAATTGTTACTTATAAGGTATTATCTGTTTGAATATATAAAAATATATTGTAGGTAGATATCTGATTTAGTTTTGTTGGTCTAATGATACAACAATTTGCATAGTTGAACGGGATTTTGATTTTTGTGTTTAGTGTATAATTTAAGAGTAATTCTTAGTTGTTTGGAATGGTATTTTTACTTTGGAGACTTGACATTTCAATCCTTTCATTAGTTTCTTCACTTACTGCTACAAGGTAATAATAGTAGTGTGGTATATAATTAGAAACTCATCTACATAACGATAGAAGGGCGAGAGACAATCAATTTTTATCTTATTGTTCGAAAGCGATACGTACAAAACTTATACTGTCGGTGCTTATAATTAACTAAGTTTTTTATATTCATACAGCAGGAAATGTCATTTTGTTATAGGTAATATCAAAGTTGGATTTGTCCGTACCCCATATTTCCTTGCATTTATAAGAATTTTTATTGCAAAATCAAGTACTGCAAAATTTGTCAGTTCGGTAGTAGTTTGGGAAATTTGGTAAAAATGGAAGTGGCCCATATGTTTTTGGCTGAAAAGAGATTTTAATAGTCTCTCTTTAAAGCTACACACTGGATCCATCGATTTTCCAATTATTTCACACCTACTGAAACAATTGAAAATTAAACAATTATTTTTTTAAAAAAATAAAACTCTTTTCCTGCAAAAATATGTTGTCCACTTGCTTTTCCAACCATTTCAAACCACACCGGTACATCTAACATCTCCTTAGTCTGCAATTATATTAATTATTTAAAGTTTCTAATTTATCTACCCAAATCCCATCCCCACCTCTAAATAACAAACCACCAAAATCTTTACTGAAGCTATAGAAAAAAGATCAAAAGTCCTTCAACTTGAATTTCTCTTGACAACGTTACGCGGCAAGTATCTCCGAAAAAAAAAATAAATTTTCGCAAGGGTCGATCGAAGAAACGGAACGAGGTGAAGCCAAAATGAAGAGTAGCTCGCGAAACGGTGGTAGCACGGCCCGCGTAAGTGGTCGAACGTTACGCAGGACGCGAACGTACAGGCGCAAGATCAATTAGCAATTAAGGAGCCGGGTGACATGATCATTAGTCTATCTGCAGAGGGAAGCGGGGTTCCATGCTAATGGGCGCCATTGGCGAACGGACGTCGAGCGTAACACAGCTAACTGTGCCTCTGGAACGGCCACCGATACATGCATTAAAGCTCAGGGTGTCGGGTGCTAATGAACAATCATCGTTATTACGCGCTATCGAAACCTTCGTTGAGCCTCGATAAGGTACTCTATTCAAGAACCTAGCAGCGATAGCGCACCGACATACAGGGCGACTCAAGAAGGGACAAACGCAAAGAAAGTAAATATCGATCAACTTGGTCTAATGATTCGGTCGTTTCATATTTGCAATATTCTAATACAATTCTATTAATTCCCATGGAAATTGGTAATTTTCATTTTATTCGATAAAGGTCTTCGGACTAATTACACAAACTACGTGAGATTGGTTTTAATTTCATATAGGAATCGTATTAACATGTGTGATACATAAATGACTGTTTTATTATCCAGTGTCTTTATTAACATACGTCAAGAATGACTTGTCAGTGGCTGTCTACGTGAAAACGAAAGCAACCGCCCGGGGGACGGGGGCCGTTCCGCGGGTGCCCGTGAAGCATCCTGTAACCGTGGCTGTGCACACACATAATCAACCAGTCAAGCAGGCGCAATCAGTGACACAGTCGTGGTCACAACCGCGGCACGAATCATGAACGGAATCCGTAGAGACAGAGACGGCCGGTGTGTATCGGTGACTTGGTCACCCAACACACACACACACACACGGAAGCGGATAAAAACATAGCGAGCGTTAAAACCGGCTGTGTGAATGATTCCGAGCGGCGTGGCACGGTGGTACGGTCACCCTTAGTGCTCATTCTCCACTCACGTTCCAGGGTTACCCTTGCCGGTCTTCCTTTCTTTCTTTCGACGACGACGTTATACTTTATCGATCGTTAGCTACGACATTGCTTTACCGTGCTTCGTTAAGCGCGAAACGTAAACGTCAACCTAACGACCGGTGGCAGCCGCTTTAGCTGTGTGTGTGTTAGGTCTTTTTTTCTCTTCCTCCGCGCTCAAACCCGTAAGGTCGCCCACAGGGAAGGTCGTGCGGACGTTCTTACGACGTATCGGTACACGACGTCGACGTCGTACGGACGGGTTTTACGATTCCGTCCGTAGGTCTTCCTGGTGGGAGTTGATCACCGGGTGACAGCGGATACGGCCCTGTGTACCGATGTCCAAGCTAGCAGGGTTAACGATAGTCGGGGGTGAGTTAAATTACTTGCCCTCGTGGTTGAAGATTTGTGGGCCGCTGCAACGTATACTTTTGGAGAGTTTAGTGTCTCTTGGTGTACGGTGGTGTACGCGCGTGGGTACGGACGAGAGCTTGGTGCTCGTTAGGGGACAGATAATGCGAAGTACCGCGCGGGATTCATTATCGATGTTGGATACCGATTTCGCCCACTGATCAAATTTGTTCATCGTCGATGTGTTCCGTGTACGATATTTGTTTCGGAATGTTGGCAGCGATGAAGGTAACGGGGAAAGTTGGAGAGATTGTGGCACTTGAGAAATTGTGGGCCCTAGAGGAATTTGGTACGGTTGATTAAACAAGATTTTTGGGTAAAACTTGTATTTATTTATTTTATATATAGGTTCCACGTTTTTTACTGAAATTGTAATATGGGGTTTGTGGTGGGTAATATAAAGATGGAAATAAAAAAAAATGAATTTATATAACACATTTAGGACTGTGATCAATTATCTGATCCCTTAGTACACTTTCGCAAACTTAAATCGACATTTTACAAAGAATATTCTGAAATTTACATAATATAATTTAGAAAAGTTTGCAGTGCCTTAGAAAACGTTTAATTTTACGTGATTAATATAAAATATATCGATATACAAGGGAATGTAGTCGAAGCTTTTTTAGAAATGACAAACCTTATTATGTAATTGATAAAAATTAGTTATACTTAGTTTTATGATTTCAATCTTGGGAATTTGAAGCAATACACTCTTGTTAAAAAATAATTATTTAATGCAAATAATAGACAGATTGTATATCTATCGCTAGATGTGACATGTAATAAATAATAACTAAACAATTCGTGCGATTCAATTTATGTAATTAGTCGGAATTTCACAAGTTTCCCCTAATTTTAAGTCCCACGACCAAATTCACCAACCAGTTTAGCACTGTCCTCCAGTTAAGTCTGTGTTAAACAGATGGGATTAACTCCAGACCGGGGAATCCGACCACTAATCTAACAAACTGTAATCCCAACGCAAAGTAGGGCTGATTAGAATACGATTAATGTTACGTGACGGATTTAACAATTTTGTACGGAATCCAATTTCTAACAAAGTTTCCGCAATTGAAATTACATTTCCACTTTGGATACCATGAAATCATTTAAAATATTTATCTTTTTATACACATAATAAAGATTTAAAATCTATAACTAACTTATGAACTTAACCATTTAATTTAATGTATTTTGTACATTTCGATATTTATTAATTTAAAGAAAATACAGTGCGATTTCTAAGAATTTTTCCTTTTATTTCGAACATACGTAGGTAAATTTCATTTTAAAATCCAATTTCTAATTTCCCACACTTTTGGTCCAGGTGAGATCGATTCCGGCCCGTAGCATATCCTCTTTTTTTCCCACAGCTGGATATAAATTTATCGCGACGTGGTGTGGGTAAACGATTCGCGTGTCACGGACAACGAGCGACATCGGGTACTGCGAATTGCACCGATGCCTGCTAAGATAAATTTGTCGTGGAACTTGATTACCGAGGAAACAGGCACGAAATTATCTCGACACTTAAATAGTATATGTTTTTTTTCTCCGGACAAAGTATCCGCGGTTAATACGAAGTCGTTTATTCACGACAAAAAAAGTAATTATTCCCGTGCGAGATACACCACGTAGATTCTATTCGAACGGAAACTTCTCACGGAGTGACAAAATGATAGGTCCGGCATGATAAGACGACACGCTAACGACAGATCTATTTTTCACTGCTCACGGAGTACCCTCGCTAACGCGGCCGTCTCTCTTGCGAGCAGATTCGAGGAGCCGGACGGTAATTAATTATTCTTAATTGCGTTGGTCGGCGCCGTGTGTCGACAGCTTGTGTCTCGCGAATTCCCCGTTCCTTATCATAACTGGCTGAATTCACGTGCATTTTCGTTCGGCCGTACCGCTGGACGCTGTCACGTATCAGTAAATGAGGAGCTAACGTGACGAAAGGTAATTAATCATTTCGCTAATATAAATGAACGGGGACTAACGGGCCGAGACTACCGCTGAGAAATTGAGCCCAGCGACGTACGATTCCTCCGCGATCTGTCTCGTCGTGCTGTTTATACGAAAAAAGAACAAAAAAAAAATGATATACCCACACGTTTAAATACAGGCAGCATTTTCGCGAAATCGGTCGGTTCATTATCTAACCAGTTTAACGGGTTGCTGAGGTAGAAAAATTGCAGACCTCAGGCGGCATAATTACTATGCTCGAACGATTAACTTCACCCTTTCCGGCGGAGTGTTTTATTTTTTTTTTATTTTGGAAAAAAGAATGCTCGCCGTTTACGGATTGTTGATAACTTTGTATAAATGAACCGTAAATCATTTGGCTGTGATGGGAAATATCGTCGGACAGGTCGTAAGGGTTTAGATGTTAGACTAGAAGGTTAGGTACACTGGTGGTATTTATTTTATTCAAATTTCTAGATCAGAGGAAATGAAGCGAGTAATATATTTAGATAGAAAAACTGATTTTGTAATCAATTATAATGGATATAACTTCTTTTTTTTTAATGGTATGGAATAATGGTATTACAGTATATGTTAGGTCATGGGATTTGTATTTTAACACTTTTTCTAAAATTGTTCGGCATTCTAAATAATTTTTAGGGCAAAATTCGACTAACGTTGATTAAACAATACCTACCCTCGATAATAAATAATTACCCTACCGGTCTATGGGAAGAATATTCATTTTTTATCACTTTTATTCGGCGTCAAATTAGTAGAAAATCCGTTATAATCGATTTTCTATTTTTCTAATATTCATCTAATTTAGTATCACATAGACGAAACTATCAAGATTCACTCATTGTTAGCAAAAGTTCATGAAAATCGGATCGGATGAAACACTTATTTTTAAATTAGCTACAGTAATAAATGGACAATATCAAACTTTTCTTGATATTACTTAACAAAACAACTCGACTATCTGTAACTATATTTGAAATTATTAATATTACAAATGGACAATGAGATTCTTTTCTAATTTACTTAAGCAACAAATAGACAACGAGTACCTTTTTTTAAAACTAGTTAAAAAATAAATGGATTACAAACAACTTGCTGCTCTACAACATTACTATACTAGCCTATATTTCCGAAAATGAGAGTTCCCTTGGTCCACTTCGAAGTCTACGTTTTCCACACCGTTCCCTCTCACATAACCTCAGTTTTTCTCACTCTTTAATTTCTATTTCCACTCGTGCCACTCGTGCCCGGTCAATTACACCGCGGCGACCGCAGCGCGGTGCAGTTTGCAACGCTATTTATCAATGCCACGAATCGCATACGTGTGCTCCGCGTCTGCGCGAGTCAACAAGGATACGCGATATTTTCCGTAACCCTTGAACTCGGCCCAGAATATCCAGACCGACTGGTCTCCGTGGACGTCGGTAAATCGTGGCCAACGGTGCGGCGCACAGTTTTCGCGCCAGTTTGCTGAACGCTACTTAAAATCCTCTAAAAAAAACGGGTCATCGTTATTGTTATAAATCGCGAGTGTTGTGTAATTATCCGGACACAGTGGAATTTTTGATGGGAATCTTTGAAAGGGTGCTGTGAGACCGCTAACCGTGCCAATCGCTCGTAAACGATAAATGAAGTTGGAGGAAAATGAAGTTCTGTGTTCGATACCGTGATTTCTGCGAATTAATATAAACTAGAGTCCCTTTTATCTCGTTCGTTCGCAGTCCCTGTCTCTGTCTCTCTCTGAGAGAGATGTGTACAGTACAGTTTTAGTTATCGGTGTGACATTGTATTTTTATATATTTTTTCTATATTTTTCTTTTCGTATTTTTATATTTTTATATTTTCATATTTTTATATTTTTATATTTTTATATTTTATATTTTCATTATATTCATATTTCTTTCTTTGTACTCTAATTTCCTGTCCTTAGAGGAGCTAACCCCTAGGACGAAATCAAATAAATCAAATCAAAATTAAATCTCTCTCTCTCTATTTTAGTTCTGTCCTTTCCGTCATTTTCTTTCTGTCGTCTTCTTACTCATCACCGTATCTTCTCATTTTCTCTTCATTGTTTTCTTTTCACCTTTCTCTTTTTCTCTGAGACTTTAGTTTCCTGTATTATAATAATTTTAATTTAAAACTTTAATTTTAATTTTAATTTCATTCTAATTGTAATTTATTTTGTATTCTTTTTTCTTTTGTTCGTCGTCCTTAAATCGTCCATCCCTAGGACGCAAAATAAAATTAACTATCTATCTATCTATCTATCTATCTCTTTCTCTCTCCGTACGTCATGTATCCAATCCGCGCAATCTTATCTTATCCGATCCCTCGCCGGTAAAGTATAACGCCGCCGGAACATGCGAATTTTCCGCCGGCCGCGTGTTCGCCAATTAGTCGGACCGAATTTCTGGTATGCCTCGATAGTAATTTAGAAAGAGAAACTGTAAAAGTTACGGTGCTCGGGGTTACACGACGAACACAGCATTCCAGGTGGAGCGGGTATGCGACTTTCATTGTGGCCGGTCGTTGCCTACCGTTTTGTAACTTATCTCGCGATCACCCGTATACAAACCAGCGCGAATAATGAGTTTCCCCGTAATGTTCGGAAATTATTGAAATATGGGCGTGTTGTATCGACTGGCGAAATTTTTGCACAACACCTTGGAATTATTGAAATACGCGCCGCTTCGACGTACGTTTTCCTAAGGTCTGCGGGATTTCGCAACACTTTTCGTACTCCGACCGCACCGCGATTATCGCGATTTTTTTTATAATGGACGCGAATTCTACGGCCTGGGATTCCGATGGGAAATTTTCAAAGAGTTCGAGGGTCAAATTTGCCGGTCGATGACCCGGTTGTGCGGGAAACGAGGGTAGAATGATTACGCCATTTGTTTCCGCTGTTATTTTTAAGAAAATTACTTGTAATACGTGTCTTAATTGTTTGAAGATGAAATTTTTTTGAAATAAAAAGACCCGTGTTGCAGGAAAATTTTGGAAAATAAAAGAACAGTGTTACACGAAAATATTGTTTTTATCAAATTTAACATACCTAGTAGGTTTATTATCAGGAAGTAGTATTATCAGGAAATTTATTTTAATACATAAAATGAATGAAACATAGAAAATTTGAATACTTATTTATAGGAGAGAGAAAATTAAAGCTACTACGATAAATACACTGGTTCGTTGTAAATCGCTGGATTTCCATTATGTATTACACTAGATTACATTATTATTAAAAACCAATCATTTCAACGCTCTTTTCCCACAATTTTAACGCTGCAACTACAAATTTGGAAAATAATACAAACCGAAAAATGTCTACCTAAGAAAATTAATCATTTACATATTTAAATAAAATCCACAAAAACCTTTCGAAAACAAGTTCCTTAAAAGATTCCTCAACGATTATAAGAAATTACAAGTCCGTCAAATTTCACCACCTCGGTATACCCACTATTGAAACCATCCACCGAAAAAACTGGAGGAACAAGTGTATCATATTCCGTGCCCACCGTAATCTCACATTCAAGGAAAAAATTCTCAAACCAAGTATATTATTCGTATTACATACACTATACCGAACAAGTACATACACGACCAGTATATTTCTACTGAGCGCAGGACGTCGGTTTTATCGAAGAAACGCATTACTTTAATTACAACGCCCTTTCATCCTGCGATTCCAAAAATACTTGTCCGTCGATAAAAATGGCGAAAGCTAAAAGCTTCTCGTTGCAGCCTCCCTCTGATGGATGTAGCATTCCTCCACCGTGGAGTATGCGACTTTAATCGCACTCGGCGTTGCCCGGTTAACTTATCTCGCGATCACCCGATATAAACTGCCGTGTTCGCGCGAGTAATGCGAACCTATTTAGTCGTCATGCAGATGACCGGTAGCCGTTTCCTCTTTTTCCTTTTCCTTTTCCTTTTTTTTTTTCTTTCTCCTTCGTCCTTTTTTTCCCTTCATCCGGCCGAGTTTCATTACGGCGATAAATTACAGGTGGCAGGCCACGCAGAGGAGCACTCGTGAATATAGCCGAACAGACTCACGGTTTAACAAAGACTTATTTTCCGTACCGCGTCGGACATCCTTGATCATTTTACAGGCGGCGAAGTGAGCCTCCGATAATCCGGACTGATAAGAAATCACTGACTATAGTCAGTGACTATAGGGGAGGAGTAAACGTGACGCCCAGGTACACGTACAGGTGTGATTAAATGTGAGATGGTTTGATGGGAGAATAAAATTTAATTTGATTTGGGGTGTTTTTCTAAAATGGGAAAGCTAGTGGGTGTCATTTTTGTAAATATCAGAGCTATACAGAATTTTCAAGGGTTTCCATAAAAATAATAATATCAATTTTAACCATCGTGAATATAATCATAAATTATGAACCGTAGCTGGCTAAAAACCGTTGTTGACGCTAGTTTAGCTAATGTTTTAGAATAATTCTTGATTAACACTAGATTTACGGATGATGATTATATACCTACTTTTACTGAAGTGTACTTTACTAATGTACTAATATAATTTACTAAGTGTAAATTAACATTTACATATGTTTCATCACTTAACTAAAAACCAACGTATGTATTTCGAAAATAATATTAAAGTTTTAGGTATATATATATATAGTAATCAAATTTTGAATGAGTCAAATTGGCTCGGTCCGTAAACCTAGTGTTAAAGATGAACAATGCGGACTATAATTATTCAAACTGTAGTTGAAAAAATTGTTGTGTCGATGTTGGTTTAGAGTCATTGTGTATAAATATAATAATATCAATTTTAACGATCGTGAATATAATCATAAATATTAAAAACGGTGTTTTTTAGCCAGCTAAGGTTCATAGTTTCCATAAAAATATGTAATTAATTAAATAATTACTTCGGTGATCCATCGTGAAAGTGTATCGATCATAATTTCACCCAGGTATTTCTGATGGTCCACATGATAATTCACTTTTTGCACAAAAAGAAGTTTTTTTCTCAATGGAAGACGATAAGGTTTCGACAGACAAAAGAGAAATATGAAACATAATTACGAAGTTCTGCCTGTCCGGAGTGAAAACGGGGCGATGGAAAATCCTGAGATTTTCTTTTACTCCATCGATTCGTCATCGGATTAAAAACGACATTCGTTCGCAGCGTTCAACCGGTCGTTGACCGTATCATTTTTTCCGGTTATTGCATTCTACGTCAATCACTTAAAATACGTCCCCGAGACAAGAAAAAATACACGTTCGATGTGAATGACAAATCACGTATCTCGCGGCCCGCGGTTTTTTGCCGGCCCGACGCTTATTAAAATTGCGCATTCCGCATTCCCCTGGAATTTTTTATCGATAACCGAACAAGACAAAGCGAGAATGATCGATTCATAAGGCTTTGCCAATCAGGTATGAGACAGGCCTAACGAGCGTAGTATGACTCACCAAAATGCAGCCAGTTTTGCTTCTGCGTTTCTCTCGATCTCCGTTTTTCTATTTTTTCCCGTGTCTCTTTCTCTATCTTTATCGTTCTTTCGCGATTGATTTATGCGAATTCGCCGGCGGCAGTAATTAATAGAGATTACGGCTCCGCCTCGAGAAAACTTGTATCCTCGGACTCGAGCGCGACTGAAACTCGGCGCGTATCGAGATTCGATATCGAGTCGATGCATTCTAGAGGGCCTTTCAAATGTTTCCAATGGATTTTTCTTTTTCTTTATTTTTTTTCGTTTTTTTTTTCTTTTCTTTTCGAATCAGCTGTCGCTCGATCGCGCGCGATGGCTACGCTCGTTCCGTTTCGAGGCGCGACTTTGCCTCGAACTGGCTTAATGACGCTTAACGAGTACCCACGATACTCCCTAAGTGATTTTGCAAACGGCATGGTATTACTTTATCCGCTTTATCATCGTCCGGTTTTCTTCTACTTGTTCGTTAACGCGTATATATACCGATCCGATTCTATTTCTGCATCGCTTCGACTTCCATCGAGTTACACGGTTTTCTATATATATATTTTTATTTTATTTTTCCATACTTTTCGATCCTCGTCACTTCGATTCAGTTTTTCTTTTTTTTTTTTTTATTTTTTTGCCACGGTCCGACAGGATGAAATTGCGTTCAATTTTCGAGCGAATTACACGGTAGCGTTGACTCGATTTCACCCGGCTAATGACACGTAATCGACGCCGGAGAAATTGCAGTTGACTTTACAAATGGCAACGCCGAGTTATCTCTGTTTTGCCTGTTTAACGACGCCTAAACGCCATTAGAGAAACTGCAACTGGTTTTACGGATACTGGTAACGTACCTATATACATCTGTTCTACGTACGTGCCCCGTGTCGTTCGTTATTCATAATCATTATAGTCCTTTATCACGCGTATTCGTTTCCTCGGATTTCATCATTAACCCTTTCGTCCCTGAATATAAATATTTTGTTTTAAATGCAAAATTTAAACGTATTCATGTTAACCTAGTGTCATATAATTGAATTCTGCTATTAAAATTAAAAATATTTGTTTGGGGGCAGCTAGGGGGTCTGGTACATATGTACCAGCAGGGTTTTAGATTGGTAATCATATGTACCATCAGGTACGAAATAGTAAAAATATATAATAATCAAAAATAATAATCATTCCAATAACCTCAAAATGCGACATAATATGTATAAGCTAAGGCGCGCAACCGAATTCAATATTACGGCATGGTACAATCCTCGTTTCTCTAACACGCATAATTTATTTTTAAGGCAGTTTAAAACTTCACCGGTACATATATGTACCAATCGGGACGAAAGGGTTAAAATACAAACTTCTCTCGGGGGGAACGTCGATGTTCAATGACGATCGACGAACATCACGCGAACGATGACCGTTGGTCGTTTTATAAATGTCTTCGATGTTCGTGCACCCGCGCCGATTTATCTTCTTTGCTCGTTTCTTTTCTCCTCTCGTTGTCTTAACTCGCTTCGGCACGTGATATCGTGTTTCGCGATAAAAAAAAAAGACGGGGCGAAATACCACTGGCCTTTGCTGCAACATCTCCACCCGCGCGATCCACTCGAGTGACAAATCGACCTCGTTTCTTCGTACCCCCTCGATAAACGTTCGCCAAACGGACGTTGAAACAGGTGCCGACAAGAACAATTGGAATTTTTGCGCGGATGCTGAAACGCGGAACGACGCATCAATCATATTTTTGCGATTCAATTGTGGAGACTTTTTTCGTTAGGCGAAACGTGGATACAGGGTGTCCCGGAAGTAGCGAATCAACGGTTGACCGCACGTACCGTGAAAGAGGACGGAAATGAGAGTGTCGTGTTATTGAAAACGTTGGATAAAATATTGTAGCTTGTTGTGGATGAATTAATCAAGATACAGTCGTGGGGAGTTAATGAATCTCAAGATTGCAAAATTATGCGATTTTCATCGGTCTTGGAATTTCCGGGCGAAAGATTGAATGTTGAAAAATTGTTATCTCTTAATTATTTAAATATGGCAATGACATCATCGGTCAATTTTGTATTTAAATGATGAATTTATATTAATTCACATTTAAATTACTAACTGATGCAACGATAGTTTCGAGTACTTAATGAGACAAGTCGTATCTCCTCAACGAAGCAGCTAAATTCCCCAAAATTAGTAGTTCTCGTATAATTTTGTAATTTACAAAATTCGCCTATTCCAAAACTCGCTCTCAAACGATCAAAGTATTTTATCTAATACCGCAAAGAATTTCATTCTAATCTGTACGTATTCTCTAACATATTCCATAAAACGTTCAAAAAACAAATAATTATTTTCCCTGTATACCTTTTGGACCGTCAGCATCAGACCGCAAGTGTCTCAACGCAAAAAAGGCACAAAAATTTGGCAAAAATAGATCGAATTATTCTTCGAAGTCAGCTCGCAGGAATTCGCCGCGCATCGGCGGCAGGACTAAAAAGAATACATCGGTATTCAGGCTTCAATTTCCACGTGGCACGTATGTTTCTCGACCGTAAAGCCTAGCTTATTATTTTCACATTACGCGGCCGTAGAACGCCGGAAACTCCGCCTTACCGAGCCCGTTAAAAATGACGAGCTGACGTACCGGCGAACTTGCAAGAACTATTCTGTCGATGTAATAATAGTTACACGCAGCTCGTAAGATCGACTCGGGTGCACGTGGCACAACGTGTGATTACTCGTCCACGGAGATTTTCACCTGTTACCGCCGATATCGGGCTGATTTTCAATTAATGTTGCATTAACCCCGTCGACGGGGCCCGTTCCGTCGACGCTGATATCCCGGAGAGCCGCGTAAAAACCGGTCGAACGGTGGCACGCCACCGTGGAAGCGAAACGATCCTTAATATTTCCACTTGTCATCGGACGGAAAATTGAAATCGTTCTTTAACTACCGCGCGTTACGCTGAAATGTATGAAACGGTTTTTCCCCGCAGCCGTTTCACCGTCGCGGAAGGTCTTTTTAAGCTGGTTTTCTATATCCCGGCGGTATTATCTTTTTTATCGAGTGCCCCGATGATTAAGTTTTTCCTGCACGAGAAACCTCGCTCGCCGGTTATTACTGTCACGTGAATATTCAATAGCGAGGAAATATCACGTTGCAAGAAAAATATTCGACATCGTTGGAGATAATTTGAATAACGCCGGTGTGCCGGCGATCGTTTTCAAAAATCATCGTCGTACGGGACGCGTTATTATCATTATTATTCGCTGTATCATGGAAAATGACAGGTCGATACGACGATTTAGTAAATGTCTTTGCACGGAGTCGTACGGATTTTGTTGTTCTCGGCGTGAGAGTTGTAATGATCGACCGCGAAAGAAATCGTTAGCCGGCATTCGTACGTTTCTTCGTGAACACGATCAGGGATTCCAGTGTAAGCCGATTAAAGGCCGATGTCCCTGCCGTCTCGTAACGTTACACCGAAACCGCGTTGGGATTACACGTCTTCTGGTAGTTCGCACCACGAAATCTATCTGCAAAATAGCTCGGAAACACCGTAACGCGACACTCTGCTCGTGTTTGCCCGATGAATCATTTCCCATTGAAAATAAAAAACTCGAGAAAACCTCGTCGAACATCTCAAATTTTTGTTTCATTTTCATTTGAAACCTATGCGATAATTAGGCATAGTTGGGTCGTTTATTTTGAAAGTAGTGTAAGTCCATTTTTTTTTGTATTTTTTTTCTCTTTATAAATAAGAAGTTAACACTAAATTTAGTAGAAATAACGTGATATGCCATCTTTTTAAAATTTTGGACTTGCACTACTTTCAAAATAAACCATAGGTCCAGTTATCATTCTTACTCCAAAATCTTTCTCAATGTGCGACATGTTCAAAAACGCCTTAACGCCTGAATACTATGAGCGCCTATAGGCGTTTATCCCATTTCAGTCACCGAACAGTGTGGGCAACTAAAGTAACACTTCGGTACAGAATACGAAGAAATAAATAATACTGTTTCAACATAGGGAAATTCAGTTTTTTGATTATTGAAATATATTTTTCCAAGAATCCCCAAACCCCTAACAAAAAATCTCAAACTTCTCTACGTTCGTCGTGACTGAATTTCCACCATATTGGACATCCATTGCATCCCAAGGTCTGCCATATTCAAAGGGTTAATAAACCCTAATTTCCCAAAAATGATCTCTACATTTCTAACCTCGTTTCAAAATCCACCAATAAAACCCCGCCATACCAAAAACAACCTTACCCACTATAACCCACCCACAAATATTATATTTAAACACCAAAGCAATTCTCCAGCAATGCGAGTCGTCTGCACTGGCTTTACCCATAGAATTCCCTCCCCCACTTCTTATATCTATTATATTTAAACGCCAAAGCAAGTCTCCAGCAATGCGAGTCGTCTGCACTAGCTTTCCCCATAGAATTCCCTTCCCCACTTCTTATATTTAATATATCTATTATATTTAAACACCAAAGCAAGCCTCCAGCAATGCGAGTCGTCTGCACTGGCTTTCCTCATAGAATTCCCTCCCCCACTTCTTATATTTAATATATCTATTATATTTAAACACCAAAGCAAGTCTCCAGCAATGCGAGTCGTCTGCACTAGCTTTCCCCATAGAATTCCCTCCCCCACTTCTAATATTTAATATATCTATTATATTTAAACACCAAAGCAAGTCTCCAGCAATGCGAGTCGTACCCACCCACAAACATTTCCCTTCATTTTCCAAAAACCGTGACCCGCGATCGACAAGGTGGCCAACATGAATCGCGGTCTCGATTCCGCGGGGCAATCAGTCGGCCAAGGTTGGCCCTCGGTCAGCTGTTCCTAAGGGGGTAAAGAGGCAGGACGACGAAAACCGGTGGACGCGGTGGAACAAGGACGCGAGAACGGCCTGGTGGAAGGGCAGAAGAAAGAAAAAGGGACCCACCGGTCGTCCAGGTTGCACCTGCCACACCGTGGTGTGGCCGTACAAGGCCGACGATCCCGAAGAAACTCGAGGCAGCGATTCCACGCGGCGGAGGAGCGACGAACAACGCTCGAGTCTCGCCTTAAGCGGCGTCTCTCCTCGAAATCACGATCGATCGATCTTGAGATTCCCCTCGAATCGCGCTAGAAACCCCGGAGCCGATGTCAGCCGGACCGACATTGAATTTCATACAACGCCACCGCGTGAGCTGGCCAGCCGATGTTTTTTTCAACCGGACGTTACGAGAGCGACTGGATAAGTCCCTTCGAAGGACGAGCCTCCCTGCGAAAAGGGAGGGAAAAGGGCCGGAGGGATGCATTCCAGTTTCTTTGGCCGGAGCGCGGAACGATTAAATGATAATAGCGCGCGCTTCTATTGGGTCGTTGCGTAACTTCTGTTCGGATTTCTTGTTTGTAGTTTCCGCGATTCGTGGTAGAGGATGAGGTTGTGTGTGTTTTTTTTGGGTGAATTGTGTGAGTATTGTTTGGTCTTGGTGTTTTTAATCGGTCGTTAATTAACTTGTTAAAAGGCGTAATTTAGTTTCGAAAGAGCACCACAGGGTGCGGAGTTAAAATAATAGCTAATATAAATTAATAAACTATTTTCTAAAAATAAATAAATGAAAGCTATTAAATTATTTAATTTAGTAAAATTCTTTAGAATAGCAATGACGTGTATACACGTCAAACGTAAGGTAAATGGTCCTACTATAAATTTTTACAAAAAATGAGTAATGATTATATATTTTTATTTGACAACAAAATTAACAATTCGTTTCTGAATATGTTATTCTTACTGAAAGCTTGGAAATCATAAAAAAATAATCAAATACATAAAAGAATTAGATAAAATTGAAGAAACAAAATAATTGAAGAAATTTCAATTTATTTAGTGTGATATTTTTTGAAGCAAAGTATTAAATTTGGGAAATATTTCCCAATGAGCCGTGTAGGTGTTGTGCACTTAGATGGCCGACCAATTTCAGAAAAAAGAAAAAAATAGTAAATATTCTTCCCTTACTGTCTCTATCCCTACAACACATGGCTGTTGTATTGGTAATATAGAGTACACATACCACAAAATAATACTTTTGTCACATTTTATAAAATTTTCGAGATTTTATAGATAATAGTAATTTTTTATTATACACGACGTGTATATACGTCGACCGTGGTTAACTGGTTAAGGATGTTATTAATGGAGAATAGATAGGGATTATGCTGTGATATAATATTTGTGTTAGAAGGAAATTGTAGATTTTTTACGCGATGTGGGAGATAATATTTTTAAGAGTTACGAATGGAGTTTGTTAATTTAATTAAGAATCATTTATATCAACGATCTATGTTTGTTAATAGGCGTTTAGAAGTAAATGATAGATCGATAGTGTCACTTTTAGCAATACTTTAGAATGTTTTACCTATTTATGCACGTTGCCAGGCAGGTGATTTTGCGGAATGTCGGCAATTTTATTTCACCGAACAAGAAATGCGAGTGTGTACAGCCTGTACCACTTTGATCTTTTTTAAGTAATTTTTGTCGCAATTTTTCCCAACTTCGTGTTCGATCTTTTATCGTTTCGTCATTCATCTATCAAACGTAAGTTTCGTGGAAAATAAAGAAATATCCGTATCGTATTAATGCCTGAATGCAAAAAGTCACTTTCTACGTCATTTCGACTCATATCAATCAAAGTCTCGTTTCCTTTCCTATTTCTAATTTACTTGTTTACTTTAAGATCTGTGTACTTACACCACGTTTTATAATACGAAAAATACTCACTAAAAAGAAAATACAAACATTACTTAATCGCAAATACTTTTCACGTTACAAGGTATTTCCGTGGATATTAAATTAGATCTGGGTATTAAAAATTAAGACAGGTCAGTATCCAAAGGTAAGTATATCCATAAGTCATAATTCAGAACATTTACCATTAAATTTCCACAACACATTAATTTAATTTCATCTCCAAATTTACTGTCTTTTTCAACAAACAAATAATAATAATATCTCCTCTAAATAAAATTAATAAAGATACTTCAACCAGGTTTCACAAACACAAACGCACTCAATTAGTATAATCTCTAAATTTCCCAAAGCCGACAACGTTTCTTATCACTTAAATTAGAGGGAAAAAAGTGCCTCGATTACCCCGATCATTAAAATTCCAGCGCTACCAGCGAAAGTGTTTTTCCCCGTAATCCGGCGTGCCTAATTCATAAGCGGTTAATCCGCTAGATCGGATCTAATACACGCATTCACACGTGCACGGAAAGAAATCCCGCGGCAAGAAGTGAAGTCACGATAGATCGATCGAGCCACGATTTTACGCACGTGCGTGCCGACACGACCAGTGTTTATGCTTTACGCGCAATACGTGAGCGGTGCTAATTAACGCGCGGTTAATTAAGGACGACCGCAGGGGGAGGGGGAGCTCGGCGTGTAAAGATGGATTCAAAGCTTACGAGATTATGTTAGAAAAGTGAGAGCGAACGAGCAAAGGGGAAACCGGGTAACAGATAAGCGTGAACATGAATCCGAGTCGTTAATCGCCGTTTCGTTATCTCCATTAAGGACAGAAATTTCGATGATTTCACCTGAGATGCGCGCGCACAGCTGTAACGAGACATCTGGCAAATAATAATTTACGGCTACATTTACAACCGTGTAACGTAAATTACGTCACGTATAGTAGGCACTTTATTAATCCGAGACGTTTGTTTGTAACGAGACGATAAAAAGTGAACGGCAATTAATTTTACGATTAAAAATAATAACGCGGATGGTTGCGAAAGTAATGGATCGTGATGTTCTATTTAATTGAATCAGGGGATTCTTGTATCAACAAATAACACTGGATAAATTGATTTATTTCTATTCTATGTAATAATTTCATGCGTCAACGAGATGTTTATTGAGCGGCTGAGTAAGTCATTAACCGTAGAATTGTATAAAATAACATTAATTGCCGGGGATCGATAATGAAACGCGATATTTAATTAAGATACAAGATGCCGTTTAAACGATTCGAATCGTAATAATTACTGCTGTTATATTATTACTGCGTTACATCGGATCGTCACGAATTTCGCAATTTTCTCGGCGTTTTTTTTGTGAAAATTATAGGTCGCCCACGGCAATTATATTCTCATTGTTACGCGAGCATTCCGATTCGAGTTTAAATAATCGCTATCTTTATAATTGGTACCTGCACTTTTTTGCACGTTTCATCGTCTCGAATCGTAATTAAAATCAGCGATCATTCCCAACACTTGTATGTTTGATAGTCCTGGAATCTTTGCCCGAAGTTATTATTATCACAATGTATGATGTATCTCAGATCTCTCTTCTGACTGTATTTAATGTGTAAATTATGCGCGCAAATTTTATGCACATTTCATAGTACACAGTTCTCAGGGAATGATAAACCCGTTTGATATTATATAAAATGAAATATATTTTTATTGCAATTCGTCTATAGTGAGAATTTTAAATCTGCCCTTAGTTACATATAAATTAGAAGATTTCTCTGTTGATTTAACCAGGTAAATAGGAGTAATTAAATGCAGCGTAATCCTAATCATACAAAGTGTTCCGTAATACGCGATTTAAATTCTAAAATAAATATTAAATTTTAAAATAATATTTTTGTTCTTTATAATTATAAAAAAATTTATTGTACATTATGCAAATTATTAAAACTAGGGAGGTACCCGTTTTGCTCGAAACGTGACAATTTTAAAGGCTAATTTCATAGATAAACGTACGATACAATATTTCTGAATATATAAAAATTTTTCAATATTCCTAGCTTTTCTAAAATAAAATCAGCTCAACAGATTACCCGCAATTTCCCAAAATCCCGCCAAAATACACTTTAACACTAAACCTACCGAGGTAAGTCAAATGACCGTTTTCAAATTTTTTATTAAAGTGCCTATATGCAACGTTATAGCTTTCAACGTTAATTTCTTTAATCAACATAAAGAAAATACAGAGCTTTATGTTAAATTAACTGTTACCTGAAATTAATCGCAAAGATTATCATTTTTTCGAATCCGATAAAAATATGTACCTAAACTGTCGGTACGTTTACTGTTAAACAATTTCCCCTTTCCAAAAATATGTCGGTATTCCCCGGTTTCTCCTTGAGATCCAGAGATACCGGAACACTTTGTAGAATCGCGCGGATTCCGCAACGCTGCGTTCAATCATCCGGATAATTTTCGCGATGTCGATCGTCGGCTCTCGACGGCGGTAACGTCGTTGGTGGAAAAATCGCGGATTTCACCGGGGCGACCGGACAACGCTCGTTACGGCGACGGAAAGATCTCGATCGCGCTGGACCGTTATAATTTCACTCGTCATTCTCGTCATCGCCAACGACGCGCCGTTTCCGCGCGAGATCGGAGATCGGAGATCGTGTTTGCTTTGCCATGCCGCCTCGTTACCAGATCGTGCCAGCATCTCGCCGTGATCTTGGAACGCGCGTACAAACGTTACGTACGGACATACATAGGCGTCCGTCGACATTTTACCCGGCGATTTCCGCGGAGGAAAATTGCCGCCCGTTTTATTCCGATCGCGTGAGATTAAACGAAAAACAGACGGGAACCGGCGAATTACGGATGCCGTTGATGACGAATGTGCAATGCGGGTTGTAAGTTTGATATTATTGCGTGTAGAAATAAGTTTCTTGTAATGTACTCTGTCGTTGAGTATGTTCATACGTCAGGAGATGATAAATTAATGATAATTTAGTGATTTCTAATTTGCCATATTATAACTGACGGTTGGAGTAAATGATGATGAATATTTCAATGGTTTACTGTTTAAATCTTTGAATATCCTCCGAATGAAATTTATATTCTGCCAACAAGACGGCATGTTATTTTCACGAGCACTATTTTCAACGATTGATAATTTCCTATTTTTATTGTCTCAAAGTGTGTAAATTAGACAATGATGAATTTTTCAGTGATTCACTTTTTTAATCCTTGTATATACTCCGAATGAAATTTATACTTTGCCAAAAACAACGTTAAGTTACTTTCACGAGCACTATTTTCAACGGTTGATAATTTCCTATTTTTATTGTCCCAAAGTGTGTAAATTAGACAATGATGAATTTTTCAGTGATTCACTTTTTTAATCCTTGTATATACTCCGAATGAAATTTATACTTTGCCAAAAACAACGTTAAGTTACTTTCACGAGCACTATTTTCAACGGTTGATAATTTCCTATTTTTATTGTCCCAAAGTGTGTAAATTAGACAATGATGAATATTTCAGTGATTCACTTTTTTAATCATTGTATATCCTCCGAATGAAATTTATACTTTGCCAAAAAGACGTTAAGTTACTTTCACGAGCACTATTTTCAACTGTTAAAAATTTCCTATTTTTATTGTCCCAAAGTGTGTAAATTAGACAATGATGAATTTTTCAGTGATTCACTTTTTTAATCATTGTATATCCTCCGAATAAAATTTATACTTTGCCAAAAAGACATTATATATTTCTTTCACACGCACTATTTTCAACGGTCGATAATTTCCTATTTTTATTGTCTCCAAGTGTGTAAATTAGACAATGATGAATATTTCAGTGATTCACTTTTTTAATCCTTGTATATCCTCCTAATGAAATTTATATTCTGCCAAAAAGACGTTAAGTTACTTTCACACGCACTATTTTCAACGGTTGATAATTTCCTATGTTTATTGTTTCAAAGTGTGTAAATTAGACAAAGTTGAAAATTATATGAGCGACCTGGCGAACGTGATTCACCGCGTTGATACTTTCCGGCGTGATTTGTTTCGCAGACAGTACTTACCTGACTTAGGCAGGTAGTAGTCGGTAACGGTTCATGCGAAACGAGCGAGGGGTTAAAGCTATCCCGTGATAATCGCCGGTGAAACAAGTACGCGCGATAGCGTATGAAAAATCGCCACGCACCACGAGAAAGCGGGAATATTTTTCGCGGAAACGTTCGATGAGGTATGGCGAATATCTACGCAGGACGGAGGAACTATGCCGCGAATTTCAAAAGTCGCTTGAACGGTGGCGGGTATTAAATGCCTTATCGCGTTAAAAGTCTCGCGGCTTGCCTTAATATTCCTGCGTATCTGGCTTGATCCTCTCAGGCATCAGCAGATCGCGTTACACCGAAGTTACCTTAGGTAATTTACTGCGGTAGAGACGTACCGACGTTACTATGTATCCACGTGTATGTACTTGTGTATTTACATACGTGTACGTGTGTACATACATACAAGGTGTATGATCACTGCAAAGATTCATACAGGGTGTCGTGATTCTGTGAATTTCTTTCTGTGATATCGTTTCTTGTTATCAACATTCGAAAGAATTTCCAATTTTGAGGTGAAAACTTTTTGGTTTTCCCAAACACTGTACGATTTAACACTAGATTTACGGAAGTTGATTATATACCTACTTTTACTGAAGTGTACTTTACTAATATACTAATATAATTTACTAAGTGTAAATTAACATTTACATATGTTTCATTACTTAACTAAAAACCAACGCATGTATTTCGAAAATAATATTAAAGTTTTATATATATATCGTAATCAAATTTTGAATGAGTCAAATTGGCTCGGTCCGTAAATCTAGTGTTAATATAACTTAATTTAATTGGATATCGATGGCCGAGAAATATTTAACAAATAGACAAATAAAAATTAAATGTCTATATTTACATTTCTATCGCTGTCAATACGTAAGACGGTGATACATAAAACAGTATATTCCGCAGGGAAAGTGTATGAGTGGTATAAAAACCCCATAGAGTGCCTTTATCCCGGCACGTTATGGGGACGGAAAAAAAATACTTTATCTGGTTTTTGCTTTCAAGCAAATCGTAGCGTGGTCGATTAACGAGGACGCTAATACCAGATACACCCTGTACATATCTACACTTCCACCTGTGCATGTACGTATGTGTGTACGTACACGTGTATATGCCCACCTTACCTGTCCGGATTCTCGGGCAGGTGCAATACCTTCGGGGAGGGGGAATAATCGGCGTGGAAAATCAAGCAGCCCTCTACCTACCGTCGTCTCTGGTTTCACATATAGTAATTAAAACTCAACGATCGGTATTCAATCCCGGCAGACTACGTCTATCTTTATGAAATACGCGGAACTCATTGTGCCGAGAATATATCCCCCGTCTTATCGTCCTCTTATCGCGTTATGATGGATCGTAGGAAAGGGGAGAACCTCTGGCTAATGTGCGAGTCATTAAATACGTACGAATTATTGCGGATGCAATCGCGAAAACGCCACGCGTTCCCCTGGGAATCGTAGCTCGTTGTTTATTTATGAATTCGCGCGACTATTATTTCAAGAATGTGGAAGTTAATGTTTGTTTCGGCGTTGGGGAAAGGGAAATCGCGGAAAATAGCGAATTTGAGTGATGTGTATTGATGATGTTTGATTTATAGAGATTTTGTTGTGGAAAATTATGGGATTTCTGTAATGAAAGTAGAAAAGAGTGAATAATTAATTTTTTGATTAATATAGAGTAGGAATTGATGTGATAGAGTGTTTGTTCATTTATCATTTGCATCACTGATCTAAAGTTTTGGAATTTGATCATTGCCGTGATCAGAAATTTCTAACACTAAAAGCTTTAAAATTTCTATGCGGTAAAAAGTGTAAGCTTTAAAATTTCCACGTACAGGATTGTCTCTTTTACAAAAAATCTACAAACTGCGTTTTTGCGATTTGTAATTACCACGCATTAAAAATTGTTTAGTAAATGTTTGTGGATTCTAAAATTACAGCATTCTTAAATTTCATTACTCTGAAGTATCCACGTTCGAAATTTCTGAGTCTTAAAATTTCCAAATGTCCAATTTCTACACTTTCAAATTTCCATACCTCAAAATATTTAATTCCCAATAATTTTGACACATACAAATTTCTACGCTCCAAATTAGTAGAGAAATACCGAGACCCATAGAAAAATTTAGATAGTATGACTTCCTAATATAAAATAACATGTACACCATCAAATAATACAAATTTTGTATTTTTAATAAACAATGTAAAAAATTCATTGCTTAGACAGATAATTGTTGGAAATCATTTCAACGTAAGCAAATAATAAATAAAAAATTTCTATATTAATATAAATCGAATAAATTTCTCTCCCCTTCGACAACCATGATTTCCCAAAACTTTCTTCTCATACACAACACGAAGTTCAATTAAAACGCGACTTTTCGCCGCCGCTAATTAATCTGCAAAACTAATTAATATCTCTACGGTTGATATACGAATTAGACACAAAACCCTGCAGCACCGCGCTGACATTTCACGATTGAAAAACGTGATAGATCCGCGATCGACAGTTTCTCGAATTTCTCATCGATCTCCATTAGATCTCCGAAGATGGCCATCGGATTCCAACTTAAAAACTCATTAAGACATTCCCTACATTTTTATTACCGCCAGATTTCCCAGTCTAACCCCCCGCCAATTGAAAAACATCGCAAGACCGATGTTAATTACTCCGCGGTTAATTACACAGCTTCCCGCTGCTACTTGTCGTCCGATCGATTAATTAACGAACGAACGTCTTGCTTTGCCCCGTAATAAGTCCGTCTGGTTTCTTTCGCAACGGTATAGATAGCGCGGATAGAAGATTCGCTCGTCCCCGATCCGACAGGTGTGACGGCCACCGTGAGAAAACGTCGGGACGAACGAAGAGAGTGAAAGTAGAGACGTGGAAAATATCGCAGGTAGATAGAGTCACCTGCGTGGCTGGAATCCAGCCGTCGAAACGACGGGACGACGAAGCTGCCGGACGAAATCGTTGCGTCGCGACGTTTTAAGTGCTTTCACCGCGATTCCACCGAATAAACGTGGTGATTACGGCCGTATGACAAGTGCTCGATAAAATATCACTCCCGGTCTTAGTCGAACTGCAATCGGACGGACAGAGGCGTATCTGCTGTTGACAAGTGTCTGTGGGAAGCACAGGTGCAAAGCTGTCCGGTGCGAGTGTCCGTGTGGACACGGAATTCACGAACAGGGAAGAAGGAAAATGATAAATTTACGCGGCCGTGATAGATAACACCTGTAGGATCGTTGAAAGAGGAGAAAAGGGAATTAAAAGTGGAAATGAGATGGAATGAACTAGGTACTGTCTAACAGGAATTTTTACTAATTAGTTGTATTGAAGAATTAAATTTGATAGTTGAGCAATAAAATTTGTTTACTTTGTGGTTTTTAGTAAATTTCGGTGAAGTAAAAGACTTTTTGTATACATTAATAATATGGTTTTTTTAATAAACTACGTATTCATATATGTCGTTTATTTTTTAAATACTGTACTATTTGATATGACATGGAAAATAAAATTTGGGATGGTAGCAGTAGCAATCATTTCAAACATATTACTTTAGATTATACGTGTCGTATGAGGAAAATTCTCACACAACACTATTTCCTATAATGCGAATTCATACGACACTATTAATCATGGTACGATATACGGTATAATTTTTCTTAATCTCTCCACGATTTTTGTAAATCTTTCAAAAGAAAAAAAGATCGTTGAAAAAATATGCTATTAAATTAAGCTATTTTCCGATGCAAAATAATCATAAATAATTTCCAAGCTTCCTGTTGACCTATATTGTTTTTAAAATAATTTTTCAAAAATACACGTACACACAGGTTTATTCCAGCAAAGAATTTATGCGTGATTTCGTCTAAATATAATTTGTCAAGCGACTCGAAGTTCCTGGTCGCGGTATAAAAATTCGCATAACATGTGCAGCAAAGCTTCCGGCCTTGCGTTGCAATTATTCAAGCGAAACGTATCGTACTTGACCACGCGAGATACGAGTTAATTTCCTGTAATACACAAAGTTACATGGTAAACCATATCTTCGTGGTTCGCGACATATTTCATATTTATTTACTCCGAAGTCTGTTTGCTGTAAAGAATCCGGCCCACGTGTTGCAAACGTAATAAATATTGAATAAATTAGGCGGTCCATGACACGTAACATGCGATACGTAATACCACTCGTAAATAATAATGTTATAATTTGTTCGGGTATTAGAAAATAAATATCATTGTGTTGACAGTGAAACAACATTTTACCTATGATTTAATGGCGAAATTCTTAATGGAATATCCAAACGAAATTTGCATTGGTATTCAGCTGTGAAACAGAAACGTTATTAACTTTTATTTTAATATAAGTTTTCTTGAGGTTGGTATGCTTTTATGTGACTATCATCCAGGAGGAATTAATAAAATTAATTTTGATTCCAAAATGACGCGTGGAACTTAGTGTGTTTTTAGTACCTCCAATATTTTCTTTAAGTCCAAATTTAAATATACATGATATATGTATTTATAACCTCGTTTTAAATCTACAAAATGTTAAAAGAAATTCTATTTAATTTCGATCGAATTAATTTCGCATTTGCCTACGTGCGTGATTAACAGAACTTTGTCACGCTTACAGAAAAAAAGCTTAAACGGTACGCGAACCGTCATGTTCACGCTATAACATTTCTCATGCATTAAACAACACGTGCGCTGACAGTTGCAAAACATCCTACTGTTACGTAATGAATAATATATCACGCTTATGATCTATCCGCGTTCTCGGTGTCAACAAAGTAAATCACGCCCGCGTTCTTACGATCGCGGAAATGCGCATGACGAAATCATTCTCCGACTATCACGTGTGTTTACACTCTATTCGTATCCCGTCACACACACACACACACACATATCCATAGAATCTATTTTCTGTTGCAATAACGACCATCGTTACCTGCCGTCTCTCGATTAAACAATTTAGAAACTACGCCCGAAGAATTCTTCGTTCGTGTCTGAACGATCGAACAACTTTAAAATCCCTCGTTTTCCGTCGCAGTAATTAGCATCGTTACCCGTCGTCGCTTGATTAAACAATTTAGAAATTACGTTGGAAGAATTTTTCCATAAAAATATTTCGCCGTCGAAGAATCCGTGCCTGGCGTGACGTGAGTTTGAAAAATGGTAGGATTAAAGAAAAAAAAATATATATATATATATAAAAATGAAAATTATGATATTCCGTAAGTGGATGTTTTCTACGTTGACAACATTCCATGGCGGAAATTGTACGAGCCGGCATCAAAACGTGATATCCACGCATACCAACGTTACCTTCCACGGGGCGTGATATTACGATTTACGTAGTTAAGTGGTTGCGCCCCGTAGATAAGTTTTCCATAAGATCCGTTGCGGATCGACGAAAAGACATTAATGCTGCCATTGAACCGGTTTGCACAGGTTCCGTCGAATTCGCGTTAAAAAACGCGATCGCGTTCTGTCCCGCGATGTTATAAATTGTAGAACCGAATGGGCGGATTTTAATTTCCACATCATGCGAACCGTCGTTTTTCTCTTAATAATGTAAATTGTAGTCGCCCTGTGATTACGGGCTTATCAAACCGGTCGCCAATAAAGTGTAAAATATTCGCGGGTATGTCTTAGTGTTATCGCGATGCGTACCGCACGGATGCGGGAAATAAGGAATAAATGAATTCATCGCCTACGTAATTATGAGAATACTACGATAATACGCGGCATAAATTTATATCGTACTACGGGAGTAATACTGTTTACTCGAGTACGTCAGGGCTGCTATCGGTTATCCTCAGAGTAATTGTCTCGATTTTCCAGAATTTCAAACGGTTCTCATTGTTCGCTACGTTTTGATATAGCGGAATTTTGACGACAATTGGGAAATTAGAGGCGATATTTTATTCGTGAAATTTCTGGTATTCCGGCCGTATAAATTCGTCAGATCCGTGTAATAAACAATACTGCTGGTTTAAACGACTACGCAATGATGCAAAGTGGTCGTACTTCACTCAACAGGATAACGTGACTACTAGCAGTATTTTATACTTGGAGAGAAAATCATTAGAGCGCCGCTATTATTATCAGTTTACAAACACTGATACGTTGATTGTATTTGTAACCTATCTACCATGGTAAAATATTTAATTGTACTTACATTTCGCGTGTAGAAATAACATTTTTTTGCGGTAAATTTCCATCATTTCCGGCATTTGTTTATCGCGAGATAATCTGCAATAATGAATTTTAAATAAGTGGTGAAAAATTATGGAAAGTGATCACAAATATTACAGTGAGCCAATTTTGATATCACTTCATAAGTCAAAATTGTGATTTTATCAAACAGTTGGACACAACTTATTTTGACGACGAATAGAAACAGCGTCCTTATCCATCAAATTTCGAGATACATTTTTGAAAATATACTTCGCCGAGACATGGGAGATAAACCGAATTAAAACCGTCGGATTTCCAGGGTCCATCTAATCCGACAGCCGTGAACGTTATAAAATTCCACGGCAACCAAGTCAAACAGGATTACGAACGACTACTGAACCTTGATTAGCTTTGAAACGCGTGTACGTAAAATCCGTAACTGATTTAATCGATAAGCGTAATTCCGATGTACAACCACAGCAAACGTAGCGTTTCCTGATCGCGTCGGACACCACCGCTGACGTTGGGCAAGATCCATTTTTTTTTCATCGGGAACTCAATGTCATTCGTCTAGATATTATTTTAATACTACGTGTTACAAGTTGAATCTGTCATTTTCCTCGATTCGGGTTGGTCGCATGTCTAACAGCGTCGTTGCAATTTTTTTCTTTTCGTAATCTTGACGTCGCTGTTCTAAATGAAAATCAACCATAATATTCAGCAACACGTTTCTCCATCACGGAAGTTTTTAGCACTAGAACCACTAACGTATTTCGTAGTACGTAAACACGATGTATTTAGATATAGTAAGTGCAAGGTAATTTTGCAGAAAGCTAAAAATCGAAGGATAGGGGGAAAGAAGGATTTATTAAACACTAGTAATGGTTATTAAAAATGACGAACAAGTATTTTTAACCTCGTTCATAGATCTCGTGGTAACGGATTGCACGATTATGCTTGAAAGGTGTTTTTCCGTGATGTTTTTTTAGTTGCAAGAGATAATCCGGTTACAATTATGCCGTTCATTTGATGACTTGATTAATTCCACGAAGCGAAAAAAGTCTAATACATATGTATTATGATTAGGTATGTATTTAACCTGTATTAGTTAATTTGTATGATCTAATTAGTTACAGTTGAATTAAATTTTCTACGATGTGAATTGAGTAAAACAAATGGAAATGTTTTTAAAAAGCCTTGACACTTTTCTATCCATAATAATACAAAAAATGAGATATAAACAATGACATATAATATGCAAATAGATCACTTGTGCTTAATATTTCGCACACAACCACGTATAAATGGATAACTAATAGTGTCCGATACCACTGTAATTAATTTAATTCAGTTACCACATTAATTTCCCTACTTTCCGAACACTGCACCAGGTGTTCATCTTCTCGACACTAAATTTCAGACTGAACTGATTTTCCAAAAAAAATGAGCTTTGCCGAAAAATCGATGATATAAAAGTGACGCTACACAGATGCCGGCAAAAGAAAAATACCAGAAAAACAAATGGTACCGGACCCTCGGCGCCCAGGTAGAAACACACCTGTTCGCCGGATGATCGAGCAACGTGACGCTGATTCGACCCGTTGCTTTTGCGAGCTGTGCTATTTCGTAGGCTACGCAAAAAGGATCCAATTAAAAACTAGTCCCTCCTTCGATGACACCCATGAGTACATTGACACACTGACATTCGTTGTCCTTTTTAAAAGTTAGTGCGACGGTAAAAACTGTGTCGTTATTGCAAGTCAATGAATGTTTCCTAGGGATGATCGAATTTGATTTTTTTTTAAACTGTATTCTAGAAGAAAAATTGTTTGAACAAATGCGTAGTTTTCTCGGTGTATTCTTCTCAACAAGGAAACCGCTTTTCGAAAATCTACTTTAGTAATCTCGTACATTGATCCATTGCCTTTCAAATATGACCCCAGTTTATTATGACCGAAGAAGAAACACGCGGTTGAGAGTTCAAGAGCCAAACCTTTGAAATGTGGCGGGTGGTGAGGTTTTTATTTTTTTCCAGTAGAAATTATCGCGGTAACGAGACGCTCTAATTAGCTGTCGCTTTCCTCTGTCATCGATCGAAATATGACAATGAAATTGTGGCTCCCTATATTACAAATAGTTCAACAACCTCTCCCTAAACATCCATGGACATATTTGAGACACCCTGTATGTAGTTTTGCGACGAAAAGATTCTAAGAAGAGCAACCAGTTTACTGGCAGTAAAATTAAATCAAGTGGATCTCTATGTCATTGTCTCTATATCACTGAATATTCAATATTAATTAAAACCAGACATGGTGTTAGAAAATAAACGATGACCGGTTTCCTTTGACCATGAATCGATAAGGGCGTATATATTTTCGTAGTCTAAATCGTATTATGTATAATGTATAAATGAAGGTCCGTCCGACGACGACGTAAAACAGGAGCCAAATCGTCAAAGTATTCCTACACTCGCGATTTGAATTTTACAATTCAACTTCATTTAGTTTATTACCACCGCCAAATTCACCAATAAAAAGTTCTTTCCTATTGTGACAACCTGTGGTCAGAATCTCTTCTCCACCACCAATAGCGAACACGTCGAGCACACCACCATCATTAAACTGACTTTCACAAGGCAAATGCAAGGATTGCTTTGTTTCCACTGTAAATCCCAGGTTTTGCAGGTACTCCATGTATGCTTCGGTTATTCCGTCCGTCCGGAGTCTGGAACACACCTGTCTCAGTTGCAGCATCAAATATCATCTGATTGCCTTCTGCCGGTGGCAAAAAAATCCCATGTACACACTGTGTAAGATTTCTTCGTCCACGGTCTGTCAATTCGTGGCTCGATAATCAAGTAGAACCATATAAGCTTTCTACCATTCGTATTACATTACGGTGTCACAGACCGCCGCGAAACGGCGGCGATACATTACCGACGCGCGGCCGCGACGTGTTCCGTTTTTTGCGCGCGACACACGCCGCCGTGATCCATCACGCCGATCTTCGATCGAGAAACGACGGACGCATGCGCCCCTTTGCAAATTGCCCGGACGCGCATGCGCGGTCGATTATCGACGCGAGAACGCCGCCGGTTCGATTCGAGGGCGGGTAATTACGATCGATCACGTTTTGGATTTGATAGGCTGAAACGAATTCTAGGGAAACTTAACGAGTGAGTGTATATGGGAAAGAATTTTAGCGTGGGCGTGGCCAGATTGATTTATTAATTGTGTGGTAGATCGCTGACGTAATTGACAAATGGCGATTAGACTGCGCTCTAATGTTAACACTAGAACTACCGAGGATTAATTCGGTCTATCTAAAAACATTTGATAAATATATTTGGGAAAAGGGAATGGGAGAAGATAGTAAATTGATCGGCGTATTTCTTTAGATAGAGGAATATAATTGTGAAGAATTTTACGAAATGCACTGTTATAAATTCCAGTGAGTTTTATGAGAAATTAGAAACCAGTCATTTTCACTGCTTTGGTAATTCTAGTGTTAATTACTAATAATTAATTATTTAAGATAGAGTAGAATGTAATGTATGTTAATTGAAGAAATGGTAAACAATGTGGAAGTATAGGGGAGAGATAGTACATATTTTTAAAGAATTATTCTTGGTTAATTAACACATTCGCGGACGTGAATGCTATAGTATTCAAATTTTATAGTCAATTATTTTAAATTTAATTTTATATAACCTTTAGCTTTTTGATTGCGTAAGCAGAAGTGGATGCTATAATATTCAATGTATATAGCGATTAAAATATGACATTCCGACTACCCTTATAAAATGTGTTTAATCAAATTTCAGATATCGCAACCAATTTAAAAATAAAATCACTGTCAATTTTTGCACCTCGTCGAAACTTTTACTGTCCGCGATCGTGTTAATAACGCTATTCTATGAATCATCCTGTATTTTTGATTAAACGTTTTCTATTAGAATCATATTACGAAAGAAGCAACATATGCCAAAATATGGTATAACGTATTTTCTTAACAGTTGAAGTTTCATACCCGTTTCTATAACCGGATAAATTCCTCGTTCATTATTCAATTAAAACTTCCAAGTCCAAAAACACAAGTGTACCAGTTTCTCCATTCAACGAATCACACTTCCATCGACCTCGCCGCCGGAGCCGCAAGAACGTGCAAGCGAGCCAACAAAACGAAAATAAAAGTCCACGCGGACCTGAAAGACTACCGAACCATCCATTCGAATAAAACAATACGTAACACCTGAAGTTACAAAGGGAACGCGGTTATCGCGATACAAGTGGCCGCGCGATGCTTTCAACCGATCGTCAAGAAAATCCAAGGTTCGATCTGTAATAAAAAAAAAAAAAAACAAAAAAAAAACTGCAAAACCGCGAAGCGAACCGACGATCCCATCGGTGAGGATCTCGAGGTCAGATATCGATCGTATCCTTCGGGAGCGCGAGTTTCACGGCGACCTTATCGATGTGCACCCACACTAACACACAAACACACATACACGAAAGAGTTTCGTATGCAACAGAAGCGGCAACGTGTGTCAGGCCGATCGAAGGAAACGACATTGTCGGCCGGCGGAGACGTTTCAATTTAAAAGCGGCCCATTGAATAAACATCCGATCTAATGGCCCCGTCCGATCTATAAATCCCTCCCCCTCGAGCGACCGATCCACGATTCCCCGCGATTATATCGATACGTCGAAGTGCGCGACGCTTATCGTGCCCAGGGTGTGCTACCACGTCGGGTGAACATCAGGATGTCGTTAATGTGCCTAAGAGATCTCCTCCGTGGCTGTCTCTCGTTCGTGGAGAAGAAGGGTCCCCCTTTGATGTCACATCGCCGAACTCTTATTGTTAGTGCCCCCGAAGGAGATAAGTTCGACATAATGTAGTCGAAAGTGGACGGCTCTGTGTTACCGACGGATCCACGTGGAAACGGGGAACTGATGTCTAATTCATAGAGTGTCGTAGCAAGTTTCGCTGTCGTTACGCGTGGAACACTTTGGGAAATGGAACTGAACATCCGGATGACACTAACGTTGTGTCTGGAGATACCCCCGTATAAAAGTATCCGGATATCTATGAAATTCATGTAAATACTGTATTTATGGTACAATAATGTACACATTTCTCAATTAAATTAAGTTTTATGAAGCATTTAATTATAGTAGGGTATACAGAGAGCATAGTTTATAGAATTCTTCTTACAAAATGACTTTTCCTTTTCATCCATATGTCCTCCCCGTTATGAAAATGAATACGACTTTATACAAGGAGTATACTAAATAGATAAATGCTAAAAATATACCAAATAGAATGTGAGTTGGATGTATGTTCCACTTACTTTGCTTTATAATAACTTTATCGACAGTATTAACACATTCACTGCCAAGCTTAAATTATATGAAGTTATTTTCATTACCATTTATAATTTGAGTGGTATTGTTTACCAAAGTTAACAAATAAGTTTTATTTGTAGTACTTTTTCAAGTTTTGTACATTTGTATAATTATGCTTGTGGTCACAAAATATTTGCTAATTCAATACCCAATATATCATAACATATTGAAAGTAGGACGAGTATACTCGTCTTGGCAGCGAATGGGTTAATTAATAAATATTTCTGGTCTTACCCAAGAACAACATCAAGATTAAAGGACAACATACAAAATTTATAAAAGAAACTAAATTTAAGAAATATCGCAAATTTGGCAAATATGTAAGTGTCCGAATACTTTTGTACGGGGGTGTATGTCTGTTTTTTTTATTAGCCCTTTTTTTGCAACCTCCAATCTCTAAATTCGTGAACTTGAACAAACTTCTATTTCGTTTGGCATAAAATTAAGCGAACGAAGGACAAGATTTTTTTTACGATCGTCTTTAATCCTAAATTATGAATCGAACGTCTTAAGAATTCGGTGATCAAGCGATATCGGGCTCATTTGATGATGCGTTAAGCGGGAAATAGGCACGGCCGGCATTCAGGAGGGAATTCATCGAACGTTAGACCTTATATATCTAAATTCGCGAGGAAAATCCGCGGCGCATCCGGTCGGCCGGGGAAAATAAAAATCGTCCGGTGATTCTGAATCCGCAGCAAGTCCGTTTGTAATCCTGATTGGCAATCTTCCAATCCCGGATCACCGGTGTCCGCGGAATGGAAGGCAATGGTAGCGAAGAACTCTTGCGCCGGGCAACCACGATTGATTTATCTCGATTGCATTTTCTCCCTCTTGGAGCTCGACGAAAGAGAGAGAAAGAGAGAAAAAGAGAGAGAGAGAGAGAGGGAACCCATTCACCTTTTTTCACGGTCCGAGCCGAGAGCCCCGAGATACACGAGTCTGCGTAGATCAAAGACTTTTTCGTACGCGAATCGCGCCAACTACAAACCGGTAATCTAATTATTCTACTCCTTATATCATCTACTCCGTCCAGCGCAGGCTATGGCTAATTATCGTTATCATTATTTATCCGTCGGTAATTCCAGAAATTACCTTGCTTTCTTCGTTCGCGTTTGCCACTATCTCTCTCTCTTATTTATTTTTTTTTCTTTTTCTTTTTTTTCGTTTCACCGCGGTGGCGCGCGGCGCACATTCGTCGATCATCTTCATAAGAATACATAAACTGTGCTCAGCTCGGCAATAGGAGGATTCACGTGTAAACGCAATTACCGTCGACGGTGTAACGCGTGAATAATTTACGCGATAATTATTTTTTACCGTCGTCGTTTTACGCCTCGACTAATGATGTCGTTATTGACGATAATTGTCGCGACGGGCTAAAAATACGCCAAAGTGTTAGTTTCACTTTTAACTTAACGTCATTATCATGGGTTTATTTTAACATTCTTGGGTAGTGTAACACTAGAACTACCAAGCCAGTCAAAATGACTTTGGTTCTTAATTTCTTATTGAAATTGATTAGATTTCTAATAGTGCGTTTTCGAAAATTCGTCACAATTGTATCTCTATATGTAGATTAATTAAATCTATCAATTTATTATCCTGTTTTGTCCCCTTTCTCCAAATACATATATTTCTCTAACGTTTTTAGATATACCAAAATAATCCTAGGTAGTTCCAGTGTTAAATCGATCAATTTATTTTCCTCTTTTGTCCGCATTCTCCAAATGTATTTCTCTAACATTATTAGACATACCAAAATAATCCTCGGCAGTTCCACTGTTAAATCGATCAATTTATTATCCTGTTTTGTCCCGTTTCACCAAATGTATATTTTATCTAACGTTTTTAGACACACCAAAATAACCCTCGGTAGTTCCACTGTTAAATCGATCAATTTATTATCCTGTTTTGTCCCGTTTCACCAAATATAATTTTATCTAACGTTTTTAGACACACCAAAATAATCCTCGGTAGTTCTAGTGTTAAATCGATCAATTTATTATCCTCTTTTGTCCCCTTTCTCCAAATATATTTATCTAACGTTTTTAGACATACCAAAATAATCCTCGGTAGTTCTACTGTTAACGCGATCGCGGTGAAATAAACTAACAAACGGAAGATTCGAGCGTGACCTTGGAGGGGAATCGAAGTATCGAAGGGCTTCTCGATAGAAACGAACGATGGGTCGGTTGAATTTTGTTCGACGTAACATGTCGATCGGGCGAGTCTCGCAGCGAAATCGATTTGCGGTCGGACATCGTGCCTTCGCGATGGCCGATCCCTGTTATTACTCTCTATGTAAACATTCCAGTCTCGTGCTCAACACTAAATTACACGTTTGTACCGACAGTTTATCGAGCATCGATCTGCATTCGTTTCGCGAACGCTGCCGCTGAAACTCGAGCGGAATTCGACCAGATACAGGTGGAGATTTCGTCTTTCCGGATTCATTACCCGGCTGGAAAAGCTGCGTTGCTTTTTTTTTAACAGAGTGGTACAGTTACGTTTTAAATGGGCACTTTGGAAGCACATTCTTTGTGGGTGATATAACTTTATAGAGTGGAATGCATGACGAATTTTTGTGCTTTTTATGTAATTTTGTGTGCGATGCCTGGGTGAATATTTATTGTTGAAAGTGGAATTGTTTTATTGCATATCGGTGCATTGATTTAATTTATTTTGCTGTTGGAATATATAAGGGTTTTTTTTTTATTTATTATTGTACTGTGGCAGTTGATTCGAATTTTAAAAGTATCGTGCTTCATTTGTTGTGCCGGTCACCGGTGACCTTCGCGGGATGTAGTCGGCTAACGTAGAAACTTGTGATTTTTCTATTTATCCAGAGATCGATCGTCCGTTTTCATTTACAAAATAAAAGTGAAGGATTCCATGAATATTTAAATAATTTATTAATGGTATTTTATAAAAATTGTTTTAAAATCACGTTTATTGTTCATATCACTTGAACATCTGATAAATTACCCACGCAAAATTAAAAAGTGTCAATCCTTTACAAATTCGAAAGTTCCTTATCCGTCGTTCAAAAACGGAAAGGCTCTTAATTCCAATAAAAACCAACAAAAACACAGTCACTCTAAAGTAATTAATTTTTCAACCCCACATTTCCCAACCCACGAAAAAATTCACGATCACCCACCAACCTTTTCTCACTCTTAAACAATGTGTAATTCTTATCTCTCATATCCAACAAGTATATCCGATCAACCGCGAATCACAGAAACCCCCGAACTCAAATTTTCATTTTCCAACTAATCAATTCGCTCTCTCCGAACCGCGATGGGTCGTTCCGTTTAATTCGGGACGGGACAAAGAGAAACTATCGGGACATGCCCTGTATCCAAATCGGTCCGTTATTCAGGCCCCTTGCGGTGTGTGGGACGCATAATCGTTTACGACATTGCGCAAACGAGCCGCGGGCCGCTTTGTAGACGAAGAATTCAGTCGTTATGCGCTTCGTAAACGCGAGCTCACGGTGTGGATACTGTCAACAATTTAGCGGGGCTTAACGACCCGCGGTAATTAGCACTCTGTCCGGACGGTAATGAAGCCGTTCTACGCGGCGTCCTACGTGCGCCACTGACATCATACCGCACCTTCCACCACCGCCACACAATTTCTTCACGTTGGCGATCGCGTTTCCCGTTTCGTTTAATTTCATTCCATCTGGACGGCTTCGGTTTCATTTCAGCGTACAGTATTGGTAGAAAACAGTGTATCTCTTACACCTGTAACGTAAGAGGGCCGTGGTAATTTTTCGCAATGCTGAAAATCAAACGTTCCCGTGGAAATTAAGCTTGGGATATTTAAAGTAATCATTTAGTATTTATTATTGTAATATAAAGCATGGATATTTCGTTACTGTCTAATTGATAGAGTGAAAACAGTACTTACAACGGTAGTTGTTAGTACGATTTATAAATTCGTACATTTTTTGAGTAACCCTGACAGTTCCATGCGATGTACATTAAGTAACTATAAATGATAAACCTTAACTGGCTAAAAAACGTTTTTTTACTACTATTATATTTATACATAATGGCTATAAACCAACACCGACACAACAATTTTTTCAACTACATTTTGAATAATTACGGTCCGCATTGCTTATCTTTAATTAAGAATTATTCTATCACGCTAAACTAGCGTCAACAACAAATCAGAAGTTATTCTTATTGAAAACGTTTTGTAGCCAGTTTAGGTTTATCATTTATGATTATATTCTCGATTGTTAAAATTGATACTATTACATTAAGTAAGTATCGTAATCAAGAAATTCAATTTCCCCAACTTATCATCTAACTCACTTTCATATATTCTAACACAAACGTGTGCAATTTGATCACTAATTTAATTAAACGAATATTTTTCGTCCGCCCAACGCCAGCAGAACTCTTTTCCTCATAAATCATAAATATCTCAACAGGGTGTAAACCGAGAATCTCGCAACTCGTAACTCTTTCAACGGCAACGGGGAAACGTTACACGCAATCGATACGATTCATCGTATTCCGAAAAGTGAAAGCTGGAACGTAGTGCCTACGACGAAGATGCCGGCGCGTAGTTTATAGAGACAGCAAGACAAACGAAAAAAAAAGAGAAAACAATCAAAATTATACACGAACGGGTGTAACGAAAAATAGGAAACTTTATTATATACTACTTCCGTTGCGTCCACAAGCAGCAAGCATGTTAGAACGGTTAAAAGTCAGCTGCAAACATGTAATAAAATTAGGTATAGACAAACTCAGCGTACACTCGATAATTTAACCATGCGGACGTAACGGTTCACTTCATTTCCATTTTCCACAGTGAAAACAGCATATGTACATCATTCATCAGTCCTGTTCGTGAAAAGCTAATAGTTCAAAGGAGTTTATTTTTTTATTACCAGTATGCACAAAGTAAATTCAATTGCCATAACAATACCTTTCAACCTCTTAGCTTTCCAATAAATAATATTAAAACTTTTAATATTTAATATTATTTAACCCTTTGCACTCGAGAGTTTTGCATTTTTCTCTTATTTTGGTGCCTGAGAGGCACCGCTCGAGCGCAAATGGTTAATATTATTTAATATTAAAAGTTATATTATTAATTGGAAAGCTAAGAGGTTAAAAGTTATTGGTATGACAATAAATAATATTTTAAACTTTTAATATTATTTATTGTCCTAAACTTTTTTTTTGGTTTTAAATAATCGCAAAAAAATATGCTAATATATAGATAAATAATTTATACGAAAAATCTGTAGGAAATGCCCAATGGATTTCGCTATTTAATGGATATATCTATCGATGTCCAATATTCGGCGCTTTCGTTCCACTGTGCGGCGTCGGTTGTACGCAGACCGCGTCGCAATTAGGCGTAGGATTATCGCGGCGCATCGCGCAGACCGATAATTATCGACGCCCGAGGGGCGTCCACGTGGCTCCACGCGAATCTCACCTGGCTCGTAATTTCCCGTAAGAAGACGTTAATGCGACGAGGCGTAAGGTTATTAACTCGACGCCCACGCCGTGGCGGCGTTTTTCTCGCGGCGTTCGCTTTTCGTGCGCCGTCCTCCGCGTGCAGAATGTCTCTCGTCTCTCACGCAGCCTCGCAAGAACAGCCGCTGGACCAGAAATGCAGACCGTTTTCTCGTGGCGATGATATTCGTTCGCCGACACGATTTTTTACGACTTTCGAATTACGTAGGAGTGTGATTTTAGACGACGTGCTATAGCTGTTGAATCTAGAAAGAGAAATTGGAGAGGAATGGAATTTATTGGGTGAGATGAAATTGGGGGAAATGTGACATAGGAAAGTTATGGGGAGAGAGAGGGTGAAGGTTCCATTGTGAATTTTAGAGAAATGTTTTGTACTCGAGGTTGGAAGAGTAAGTGTGTTTATAAAGATCGGTTTTAATGTCAGGGTAATTTTTTGAAAAGTCGACGTATTTTAAGATGATCGTAAAAGTGTTGAATTTACGTCGCGTGCTATATAAACGATGAAACTTTGATAATAGAGAGTTTTGGGATATCTCCGCCAATTTGCGATAATTCAACGGTCAAATTCCGAATCGTTCGCCAATCCCTATGTAACAAAATTAACTATAAGTGTCAAATTTCTGTTTTTAAATATTAAACTAGTCTCAAATTTCTGTTTTTAAATATTCAACAAGTGTCAAATTTCTGTTTTTAAATGTTAAACAAGTCTCAAATTTCTGTGTATAAATACTAAACAAGTCTCAAATTTCTGTTTTTAAATATTAAACAAGTCTCAAATTTCTGTTTATAAATACTAAACAAGTCTCAAATTTCTGTTTATAAATACTAAACAAGTCTCGAATTACTGTTTATAAATATTAAACAAGTCTCAAATTTCTGTTTATAAATACTAAACAAGTCTCAAATTACTGTTTTTAAATATTAAACAAGTCTCAAATTCCTGTTTTTAAATATTAAACAAGTCTCAAATTTCTGTTTACAAATATTCAACAATTGTCAAATTTCTGTTTTTAAATGTTAAACAAGTCTCAAATTTCTGTGTATAAATACTAAACAAGTCTCAAATTTCTGTTTTTAAATATTAAACAAGTCTCAAATTTCTGTTTATAAATACTAAACAAGTCTCAAATTTCTGTTTTTAAATATTAAACAAGTCTCAAATTTCTGTTTATAAATACTAAACAAGTCTCAAATTTCTGTTTATAAATACTAAACAAGTCTCAAATTTCTGTTTATATACATTAAACAAGTCTCAAATTTCTGCTTATAAATATTAAACAAGTCTCAAATTTCTGTTTTTAAATATCAAACAATTCTACAAAACCTCTCTATATCAATTACCTCAGCGATAATTCCAACATTCCTTCGAAACCCACCCCGAAGTGAATTCCAAAAACTCCACGACATCCCCACATTCCCATTTCCAAAACTTCATCACAATCCCTTCGAACTCAAGGCACACAACCACTTATATCCAATCTCGCCATTTCCTCCGCGGACGCTCACCTACACCCTTATAATCTCTGTTTCCCACGGCGACGGGCTCGCGAAAAGTAAACAGAAAAAAGGAACAGCTTGGAACCATCAACGGGTTAATCACCGTTGCTCGGAGCGTGTCGGTCGCGTGGGCGTAGCGTCGACATGAAAAATGAGGATCGACGGAATCCCGAAGTTCCGCGTCGACGTTACGTCGAGCGTGGCGGGATCGATCCCGTCCTGAGCCTGTCTTCGATCGTTTTATCAGGTTCTCTTCTTTTCTCTTTCATTTTCTTTTTCTTCTCCTCGTCCTCTTCTTCTTCTTCTTCCTTTCCATTTTTTTTTTCAAGGTCCGCGCACGACCGCCGTGGGCGAAGGAAGTCGGTCTTCCGATCCTTTCGAAGTCTTCGGGGCCGTTGCATCTGCTCCCGGACCGGTTCGATCGGATCGATAAATTAGATCGTCCATTCATGTTTGGCTGTGCGCGCCTCGCGACCCCTCCGTTCGTCCCTTTCCGCGCGATTTTTCCCTCAAGGACACGCCCTCGTGTAATCGCGGGCAATCTCGATGATCGATACCCGCCGATCGATCGTGTCCTACCGCGGTACATCATAGTTATTAGAGCGGCCGCCGAGGTGATACGAAAATTGCGCGCGGGATCGATGGAGATAACGCTCTTAGATCGGTCGAAATAGATCGAGTGATAACGTTCGTTGCTGGCGTCGATTAAGATCCTCGGATAATTCGAGAAAACGTGGATTTTTTACTTAGTTCGCGTTGGGTTCGAGTTTTAACGAACGATTTATATCATGCACACGACGTTTAACCCATTTGCATCACACGGAAAAGTAGAAAATAGGCTCTTATCACGAAAATTGTTTTGATTGTATTTAAATAAAAATGTATCAAAATATGAAAAGTAAAAATAATGTTATATAAATAAACAATTTTAAAGAATTTTTATTTTAGTATAAAGCGCACGCACATGTGCGCTCTGGTGATAGTGGCAAGGCAAAATACGCGCACATATGCGCTTATGATGCAAATGGATTAATAGCTTAATTGCTGGTGCATGTTAATTAAAACGGTCGATCTTCTTTATTGTGTGCCGAACGTGTGACTTGATTTGTTTTTTTTTATGTTTGCTTGTTGGATAGTCTGTTGGATTCTTTTGCATCGCGAACTGTTCGTACCGATGAATTTATTGGGACGGTGAATAGTTTTTGTGGTGCTTCTTATTAAAAGTTTTAATAAATTATAATGATCGTAAAATTATTTTTATATGTTTTGTTTTAAGTGCGTCGATGATCTCGTTAAATCTTGAGGGCGTTTATCGGGAAACTAAATTAAGCTGAATTTTTGTTAAATTGTTCATTTATTATTTGATATTGTACTTAGAATATATCATTAATTAACAATACGAACGAAATTTTTACTGACTTATTTATCGGTCGTAATCGACTAGGTAATCTAAATGAAGTCTAAGATTAATTAAATACTGAAATGCGATTTGAATCCACGAGCTATCTAATTAAAACTGTGTATAAATTTCTTAGCGATTAATTCCGGTCGTAAAAGTCGATTTTTGCCACCGGAATTGAACGCTCAAACTCGACTTTAACGACCGGAATAAAGCGCAACGAAATTTATGTACAGATTAATTAAATACTATCGTTAATTAAATAAATGTATCTCGAAAACTTTTGCCGGTCTATATTTCACCCGAAACGACGGAAATTACGCAACCGGAGCCGATATTATCGTCAAATTGAAATGAAAAGAAACAGTAGGGTTATCGGAACGATCGTAATACAATCGAATCTAGTAACCGGTAGAAAATATTTTTTTCATTTCTCCGATCTATCGAGATAACGATCGATCTGCCATCGAGGGCTCTTCGTGATTTGCAGGAGAGACGATGATTCGATCGACCTTACGGCGGGGAGATGATCGGCAGATAGAAATCGTTCGATAACCGCTAGTTGCGCTCGAACACGAACAGAAGAAAGGGAGAAAAAGGGATGACAAAGCAGCGGAGGGCAACGACGAGGGGAAAAGGGCTACGAACGAAAATGAACGTATAATAAGGAGCAACGGAGAAAGGTGACGGGATGGCAACAAAAAAAAATGAATACCTAGACGATAAGACAGCGGGCGAAGATGTTCAAAAGAAGATGGATGGCGAAGTCGAAAGGAAAACGGATGAAATGCAGAGCAGCGAAGACGAAGGAAGTGCGAGATAAGGAAAATGAAGTAGACGGATGGAGCTAAGTGGAACACCGAGAAGAGAAATTATAAATAACAAGAAAAAAAGAGAGGAAAAAAAATAGACAAACAAAGACGAGGAAACGGAAGGAACGCGATGAAGAAACGATAAACGAAGCTAACAAAAATGAAAGGAAGACTCACGGAATAAAAAGACAGGAAGATCGTAATATAAAAACACGACAGATACGTGGGCGGTTGAACAAAAGACATAAACGAAGGTCAACGGGAAGAGTAGAAAATTCTAAACGAGAAAGTAAAAACCTCGAGGAATGTTCCACGCACAAAAAATTTGAAGATGTACTCCAATCAGACTTTGAACCTTTTCACGCCCTTGGTCGCATACGTGGACGTTTAGTAATTTCTTATAAAATAATAATCTCATTACCAGTACAGCCAATCAAAAAAAAATTACTTCTCTTATCGAGGGATTCTATAGTGAATAATCTGTAGTGATAAATTTATTCTATTTATTATTGACCGTAACTATTGATTAATTTTATCGATCGTATTATAATGTAAGAAATTAATAACCTTTATCTGGCTTTAACCGATCAGTATAACTAAGAAATTATATGATAAATACATAAAGATAAAATTTTAGTTAATCAATAGTTACTGTCAATAATAAATAGAATAAATTTATCATTACAGATTATTCACTATAGAATCCCTCGATAAGAGAAATTTGTTTTGGTCTGGCTTTAACCGATCAGTATAACTAAGAAATTATATAATAAATATATAATAAATATATAATAAATATATAATAAATATATAATTATTATATAATAAATATATAATTTCTTAGTTATTAACTTCTGACAGTAACTATAATAATAAAAAAAACTAAACGCCCACATCTGTCCAAGGGCGCAAAGAGGTCCAAAACAAAACAAACAGGCGAAAAACAAAGAAATCCTCCAGGAAGAAGGAAACTAAAACCGAAAAAACAAAGACGAGGGCGTCGAGGAAAAGGGCGACGAACGGTATAGGACTCGAAGGGCGAACAGAAAGGACGGTAAAAAATACACCGCGAGTGGCAAGGATCGCGTAGGCCCGCGCGAGGTGAACGCACGATTATGTGATCACTGGAGGATGCACTGGTCTCTTCTGTTCTTTTTATCCCTCTCACAAAACTAGTTTACACCGAGACCAAAGCGAGCGAGTGGCTGCCGCGACGGAGGGGCGAACGAAAAGAGATAGGAGAAGAAAGAGGGAGAAAAGGAGACCGCGAGACCGTCGGGGAAAGAGAAGCCAAGGATCTCTGTGTCGACAGCCGATCTGATTGGATTTATCAGAGGCAGATGCGTTCGGTCGAGGCCGTGTAACCTTTTTTTCACCTTCCGAGATTAAATCGAAAGCCCTCGGGCCCTCTGTCGCTGTTCTCCAGCGTTACTCCGTGGATTAGAGACCAATAGAGGGGGAGGAGTGGGGGAGGACAGGGGGGGGATTATTGACATTAAAGATACGCCGTTTCACAATCTCGCCTAATACGCTATTCCACGAGGGGAGAATCTTAATTAAGATTCGGGTGGTTTGATTGCCACCGAAAGCACGTGTGGGCGCTTTGATCGACGAAGGTTTCTCTGAGAAACATTGTTGAAAGTCCCGTAGAGTAACCGCCGAATGAGTCGAATCATTATTATAATCTTGACGGTCGGGAATCGATGTTACATGCTTACGAAGATCATTCGGATACGATGATATTGCTCGAACAACGAGCCGAGGACGTGTGTTGATAGCGAGTGTACGAAAGGTGGTATTTTTTCTTTTATTTTTACAGTGGAGGAAAGAGATTACAAAGCAATTTGAAAATGCATAATTTACCGGGTAACGTATTTTAACGCGTTTTAACGAATGGCGAAAAACGTTTCTCTTCTGGTTTTGTTGCGCGAGAAAAAAAAAAACTTGATCAATCCGAGGGCCGCGTCGATTAAAAGAATCTTCGGGAACTCATTACACTTTACTTTCAATCAGACTCCAAGGTCCTCCCCCCCGGGAGGATCTGTTAACTCGAAGCAACTTGCATCTCAGACATGAGAAATAAAAAAATAAATAAAAGTAAAAAAACAAATAAAAAGAATGAAAATAAAGGGTAGAAAAAGAGGGATCGCATTAAAACCAATGTAAACGCCTCGATCGACGGCAAAACGCGCTCGATTCAGCTTTTAGCTCATAATCCACGAGTAATGCGGCGATATTGCGAGACTTCAATCACTCGCCGTCAGTGGAAAAAGCTTTCCTCTAGCTAAGCCGGTAGGAAATAAGGCTGAGTACAGGCTCGCATCGGGGCCGGCCCTTTTTCCCTCGGAACTCGTATAATCGAAGCGCGATTCATAATTCCCCATCCTCCGAGCGCTCATAGCTCCTCCGAGCTAATTAACCCTTAAATGCGCCGTGCTTCTCATCGGGGGATAAAGCGCCGGTAATATATCGATGAGATCCACGACATGACAAACAGGTTTCCGAGGAACGCTGGCGATCGTCGGTGATGAGAAAAAAACCAGCGGCGTGTTCGGGTAGCCACTAGTTTGCGATGACGGATCCGCGCATTCCGCGCTGGGGCACTTATCTTTCGATCGAAATCGCGGTATACCCTGGAGAATTAAAAGCCAGAGATTTTTCTGCGATTTTTTCTGACCACTGTTCCGCGGGAAAATTCGAGTTTTCCGGGAATTTCGTGAACGGGTGTCCTGGTTGGGCGAAAAGAGGGTATTTGGTGAACGAATTTTGATTTATTGGGATGGATTTTTAGGGAGTTAACACTAGAACTACCAGGGCGGTCAAAATGACTGGTTCGAAGTAATTCTTCTAAGAATTACTCGAATTTATAACACTGGGATTTCCAAAATTCTTTATAACCATGTTCCTATACGTAAATAATTAAATTAATTAATTTACTATGCTCCTTTGTTTCTTCGTTTCAAATGTATGTCCAATGCTTTTAAATGAAAGGAGTTAATCCTTGGTAGTTCTAGTGTTAAGGTTGTAGTTGTTGAATGGGGACGAGAGTGTGCGTATTGTATAGAATTCGGGAGTGGGAAACGATGTGGAAATGAAAAATGGATGTTTGAAATTATTTTAATGAATCTTGTGAGTTTTTATATAATGGCGTGTAAAATATAAAAGTAATACTATTTGGATATTAGATTAAAAGATATTTGATTAGTACTTGCAGACGTTATAAGAAATTGTATTAATTTATCTAATTATGGCAGAAATGTCGACGTGCAACATAGGAAACTCGTATTTATCGTTATAGTTCATTATAAATAAATAATAAATGTAATTATATTTTGGATGACAATGGAGCGTGAATTTCTTTCGAGATTACGTTTCAAGATACGTAAATTTTGTGAATATTAATTCAATATGCATTTAATACACGCGTAGAAGCAACTTTGTATTTGTTATGTCGTTAGAATTATACCGTAATTTTTAAACACCTTTCTTCCTCGCGGTCTTTTATGATACGCGCATTTATACACCAACTTTTAGTAGAAACATTGCGGTAAAATTATTACGCGAAACATTATAGCGTCGGATTGTAATCTGATATCCCCGAGCGACATTTAAAATTCCCTCTGCGGAATCCAGACTCGTTTTACAGGAATACGAAAATCCACAATGCGCGGTCGTTTCAAATCGCACCATCAAGAACACAGTGACCCACACATGTAGCTTTACAGATATATGTATGGGTCACTGTAGATACAAACGAAGGCTGAATCCCATACAACTGGAATTTTAATAATTACAGAACACACGAACAATTTGAAATCCAAGGCACAAAGATAAATATAAATAAAACGATGATAAACAAAATCGTATAAATAATATCGTAAATACAAAAACTTCCATTGACTGACGATACAAAATAAAAATGCCCATGTTGCACAGAAATTTCACTCGTAGAAAATTTGCAAACCTAAATTCACAAGATTTTTACTGACTAAACCAAATAAAAAAAACATGAATAGTAATTCTATTAATAATTATCTAAATTTAACGATCGTATGTAACAATATAAGAAACTGAATAACTTATCTGGCAAAAATCGATCAATACAGCACAAAATTATGGATTAATTTTTGGTGTTAAAAGTATCCCTTGTTCTTTCATATCTAATTACAGGAATTGAGATATTTTTGATATTGCATTGGAAAATTGGAATTAAGTTGACACTGAATGTTACGTTTGATCGATGTATTTTGATGTTTAATAGGAAAATGTGCTATTTGGGTTCCCTGCTGAAATTCAATAGTGAATTACTATAAGAAACTCAATAACTTATCTGGAAAAAATCGATCAATACAGCACAGAAAATTAATCCATAATTTTCATCAATACAGCACAAGAAATTAATCCATAATTTTGTGCTGTATTGATCGATTTTTGCCAGATAAGTTATTCAGTTTCTTATAGTAATTTCACTATTGAATTACAGCAGGGATCCCAAATAGCACATTTTACTATTAACACTAGATTTACGGACCGAGCCAATTTGACTCATTCAAAATTTGATTACTATATATATATAAAACTTTTAATATTATTTTAGAAATACATACGTTAGTTTTTAGTTAAGTAATGAAACATATGTAAATGTTAATTTACACTCAGTAAATTATATTAGTATATTAGTAACGTACACTTCAGTAAAAGTAGGTAGGGGAAAGTAGCCTAATTTGGACCATAGCCTTATTTGGACCGCTATGATATACAAAGACTGATAACACTTCTGTCAATGTAACCACGAGGCGTTTCTTTACAGAAACAATTGCATTAACCTCTTCTACATCTACGTTTATACGTAGATAACAAAATGCCTATCTAAAATCTCGCAGATATCATCAGTCTTTGTATATCATAACGGTCCAAATAAGGCTACTTTCCCCTATATAATCAACATCCGTAAATCTAGTGTTAAATATCAAATACATCGATCAAAAGTAACATGCAGCATCAAATTAATTCCAATTTTCCAACTCAATATCAAAAATATCTCAATTCCTGTAGTATCTAGATATGAAAGAACAAGGGACACAAAGAAGTGTCGGAAAATTCATAAACTCTCATCGGAAGCGGTCTGCGAGCGAGGTGCTCGCGGAGTACGTGGTAATATTGATCAAGTATTGTTTAACGATCGTAAAAAATAATATCATTAAGAGTCAAAATTTATCCGGCTATATAAACGATCCTATTTACTAATAACTATCAAAAAATTAATTAAACGGTTACTTACTCTTTCACCCACAATGAGAACCAACTTTACTTTAGTTAAATGTTCCAACGTTTCGGTCTTAAATTGTAGACCCTCTTCAGGGAAACTAACTATTAATTGCCTTAATAAACAAACAAAAATAGTAATTATTATAGTGGTATATGTGAGAACACAAAGAAAGAAAAAAAGAAAAATAAAATTCCTTTATAAACGGCAATATGAAAAATAGTTAATTATACTATTATAATTGTTCATAAGAATCTACATAAACTAAAAAATAATCAATACTTACTCATTGTGGATGAAAGACGTTTTAAACCCCAATACAGGGAATACTAATAGGCAATTACATGTTGTTAATAATTACTATTTTTGTAGTACGTGGTAATAGGCAGTTAATTCCATTAGAATACGTTACGGTGCCCGGACAGAGAGGCTCGAAAGAGAGAAGAAGTGGAGATAGGCACGGTTCAAGATAGGTGTAGAGGGAGGCACGGGGAGATACAAAAAAAAAAGGATCGAGGCACCCCCTGGGGAGTCGAGAAGCCACCCAAGAAGCAAACTCTCCGATAACTTGTAGGACATACCGCGGCTTTGCTATTCAAGCTTCGCCAAGTAATACCATAAATATTCCCGGCCGTATGCCAGGATCCATGCTGTTGCGGGGAGAGCTTGATATGCAACGGCTAAAGAGAGACGATGGGACGAATAGGAGGCCGAGAACCGGGAGGGATGGATGCGCCTCTATCCGGACGCGGAATTATGCAAGATAGGCTTTTCAGCATCGAGAAACGAGGATACGCTGGGAATTGTTTATGGTAACGCGCGGTAAATGGATCACGTTGGCGAACGAATTAAGATAACTGCACGAAACGGGCTCTGGGGATTCGCTGGGATACTTTTGATGAATTTTAACACTTTTACCTGGTGGCTAAGAACGACGGGTGGTGTGCTATGAGGAAATAGGAATTTTTTTGGTGTAATTTAGGAAAATTTGTAGTTACAAAGAAAAATATGTGCTGGTCGTTGTTTAATACTGAAAATAATGGTAGGACTTTTGTATAAATAACCAGGGTGCAAATTATGTAATTTAGGTAATGGTTAATTTCGCGCAATGATCAAGAAAATGAGGTTTAAGATAATATTGAACAAGATGTACTTTTTTTTTTAATTAAATTTATGAAAGAAACGATGAATGCAGGAGTTTTAAAAACAATTTCTAAACGGTAATTCTATTGGTCTTCGTTTGTTTGGTGTCAGTCACAATTGTTGTGAAAACAATGTTCTAAATTCTTCACACACAGTTAGGAAAAATTCCTATTACGTTGCTTTTGCATCAATAAATACAATTCGATACCAAAAATTGAAAATTACGTTCGTATAAATCTTAAAAAATTCACCATTTTACATTCTGCGTGAAATTCTTTCAGCAATTATAAAAATGAAAGCTAGCATCAACTTTCGGCCTGCCAACGGTTATTATATCTCATCCGTCGCGCTAACAACTTCTTCCTCCGTAATTGAAATTATTCGTACAGCTTTTTACAGTGTTCCCGTGCTTTGTCGTTGCTTGAAAAAGTGATCGTCGAACATGACAGCGATGAAGATATATCCTCGATACTCTCGATTGGCTCCGGGCGCATTCCTGGCCCCCCTCGAAGATCGAGAACGATCGACCGGTAACGATAATTGTCTTTAATTGCGGAAATAATTGCATTGACCCCGATGTATAACGGTGCACCGACGAAAGGAGTGTCTTTATCCAGAAATAGCTCACGGACTCCTGGGAGGTTCCGACCTTTCAAGGAGTTCCAATAGCTCTCGGGAAACAAATATGTACTTAATAGCCAGGTAGAAATACATACACACACACATCCACAAATAAAACGAGCAATTTTAAGAAAAGTATCGATAATAATCATGGTAATTTTCCGGAGAACTGTTCACTCGTTTATGAAACATATTATTTTTTTGCTTTTTAATTTCCAGAATAATTTCGATCTTCCGTTTCCCGTTCGATGGATACACCCGAATCGATTTCAACGTACACGTTTTCTACGCAACGAGTTCGCGAAAAAAAGCATTCGCCGGCGTTTCTTGCGCGGTATTTGTTATCCCGCGATTTCACGCGATGATAATTATCAGTTCGAGTGTAGCCGGGTTTTATCGCGTTTCAGCTATTCTTCTTCCCGTTCGAGCGTAAAATTCACACTTCTTCAGCTCCTTGCCCGTAGTCCGTGGATGATCGTGCAGTAAAACGTGTTCTCGGAAGCTCGGCCGTGACTGAAGTTCAAAGAAAGAACGAGCCCCGAAAAAGAATCGTTCCGCGGTGTCGTTTAATTAAAGAGTCATATTGGGTGTTCCTGAAAAATTCATTTTTCTCTCACGTCCGGCGACGAAAATTGAAAAATATCGCTTCCAAACACTTTCTAATCGGTTAACTCAAATTTTATCGATCGTATTATAATGTAAGAAATTAATAACCTTTATCTGGCAAACCGATGAGTATAATTAAGAAATGATATATTAACACTAGATTTACGGACCGAGCCAATTTGACTTATTCAAAATTTGATTACGATATATATATATAAAAGTTTAATATTATTTTCGAAATACATACCATGGTTTTTAGTTAAGTAATGAAACATATGTAAATGTTAATTTACACTTAGTAAATTATATTAGTATATTAGTAAAGTACAGTTCAGTAAAAGTAGGTGTATAATCAACATCCGTAAATCTAGTGTTAATAAATTGACAAAATTATATTAAACAGTCGTCGCAGTACGTTACAGTCTCACATAGAGAAAACATGTGTTGAAAGTGTCCTCTGCCTCCCTATTTTAGGGAATTAATTTAAAAACCATCCATAATAAGTAAGTATATTTAACAATTAAACTAATGTATGTTTGAATAAATCCAAATATTAAGTTTCAGTTTTTCTAAAAGTGTTTCAGTTTAGTTCTCATTAATTGAACATCACTAATTAAAAATTATAATTTCCTTTTGTTTCCAATTAAGGGTATTATACCCTGATTTATCCCTGATGAGGGCCTAATATAAAGGCCGAAACGTTGGAAATTAATTACAAATAAGGTAATTTACCTTATTGGGAATGGTTTGTGAGTAAAATTTTGTCTTTTTTTTGTTTCAAATATTCTGTTAATTTTGTCAATTTATTAATATATAATTTCTTACTTACACTGATCGGTTTGCCAGATAATGGTTATTAATTTCTTACGTTCTTATCGGTTTCTGTAAAAGTGTTAACGAATCGATCGGGAAATCGAGACAGCGGAGCTCGGAAATGACGCGTCATCGCGAGTTTTTACGTCGACCGGCACGCACGGTAGGAAAAGCAAGATATTTATCGAGAACCGACTAATGTCGGGGCCCTATCGAGTCGTTCAATTTACAACAATTACAAAGCACAATGCAACAGCGTTGGCCCTGTACGTTCACTATCGCAATTCCGTCGGGTATTGTCTCTTCCGTTCAGGCAGCAGAACTTTCATCGTTCGAATTACCGCAACCTGTCCGCCACATCTACTTTGCCACCGCACGCCTTCCGCGAGTGCTTCGAAACAAGTGCAACACAAGCTCCCGGGGGGAATAGGGGGGTGCTACGGCCCTGATTAGAAACGCGGGCGTTGCGAAATGTGGCGGGCAACTCCGCGATTTTCTGCTGGAAATTTTATTAACGATTCTGCGCTAAGTTAACCCATTCGCTGCCAAGACGAGTATACTCGTCCTACTTTCAATATGTTATGACACATAGGGTATTGAAATAGCAAATTTTTTGTGGCCATAAACATAATTATACAAATGTAGTAAACTTGAAAAAACATACTACAAATAAAATTTATTTGTTAACTTTGGTAAACGATATAACTCAAATTATAAATGGCAATGAAAATAACTTCATAGAATTTAAGCTTGGCAGTGAATGTGTTAATGAACTCTTTTCTATTCTGCAATTGGTATGTTTATGTTAAATTGATCTCTATAGAATTACATGTATTTTAAAAATCAAGCTACTCATTCCTTGAACTGTAATTATGGAAATTCGAAAGAAGAAAATAGTAGCAGTAAAATGTGAAACAGAAAAAGTTTGTGAATCGATAAAAAAGGAAATTAGTATCAAAGACACCCTGATTCGTGTTGTTTTGGAGTTAAAGTCACTTTCCAAGTGCGTATCAAATAGATCTACCGTCACATCTAGTATAATAATTTGTTGCCCTCCAAAAAATGAACCGCATATTTTGAAAGTGGTATAAGTCCATTTTTTCTTGCTCTTTTCTCTTTATAAATAAAAAGTTAACACTAAATTTAGTAGAAATAACGTAAAATCTCATATTTTTAAAATTGAGCTTACACCACTTTCAAAATAAACGGTCCAATTATTGTTTGCAAGTATCATCTAAATTAAAATTAAATACCATCACAAAACAAAGCCTAATCCCCAAAGTTCTAAACTCGCCACGATCACCAGGGACTGTAGTTTCAACGTTAAAGAAAAGAAAAAGTTCCCTTTTTGTGATTAACAATCTTTTCATCCATAACAAGTAAGTAGTTCACCGTTTTTGGTTTGGTTATTGTTAGAAATAATAGAACAATGTTGTGGTTTTTCTATAACATTACTACCCTATTTTTGTCTTGTAAAATTACACATATTTCTGTTTCATTATAATCAAATAATCTTTTATTTTGTTTTATCAAGGGTAAATAATAGTTAATTTTTCCCTGAGGAGGGTCACCACTTTGACCGAAACGTTGGAAAATATTACAATTAAACATTATGCCTTGTTATGGATGATAAGTAAGTAATTCAGTTTCATATCAATTTTGTTTTGATCGTTATATAGCCAGTTAAGGTCTGTATGTTAGTATTATATTTACGATCGTTAAAATTATTGTTGTAATTAAAGAAAAGAAAGTTCGAACCAAAAAAAAAAAGAGAACTTGATAAAAATACCCAGCGTGCAGATCTCTGCTTAATCGCGGTTATTCAGGTCACCCTATGAATGGAGATGAAATAGGCGGTCGACGGTGTTCGCGAAGGTACTACACGGTCGCTCGTGCACCCGACAGGTACTTATTGATGGAGATAAGGCCATTGGTTTCCGAGTGGTGCGTTGTTGCCTCACCGTGGTCTGCGGCCGAGGTAAATAAGGAGTGGGCCCAGCATGAGGCCCAGCGATCGTGGCCTGGTCAGCCGGTAGGGTTTAAGTCGTCTCATAATCATTACCATGAGTCCCGTTAGCTCGTTGTGCTGCGATTAGGCAACGGTAATTATCGATCGTTGTCGCTTGACGCGATTAATCGAACCGATTCGGGAGCAATCGTGACGGGCAGAGGCTGGGCGCTCCCGTTCCTGCTATTTCATGCGATCGGACTTTCCTCATTGTTGCTGACTTACTTTTGCTTGAACGATCTCGTGATCCGGATGGCATTCCATGGAAATTGTAAGCTATACGTTAGTTTTTTTACGGTGATCGATGATTTCGTTGAGGGTTGTTGCTGTTTTTATTCAAAGTTTATAATTGATCGTTCGGGTGATTATTAACACTATTTCTACCAAGAGTGAAATTTAAAATTTACCGATCGATTGAAGTATGATTGTTAAACTACTTACTTCGGCCTTAATATCGATCAAAAACCTTTAATAAAAAATTGAAATTACGTATAACTAAAAATGATATAAATTTAAAAACTCACCCATCTATAGTTATATGGAATTTCAATTTTTTATTAAAGGTTTTTGATCGATATTAAGGCCGAAGTAAGTAGTTTAACAATTTCTACCAAGAGATGTCAAAAGACACCTTTCAAATTTTAACTTAAAATCATTCGTTAAGTTGAATCATTTCTCCACAATTAATTTGTTGACTTTTTATACAATAGTTGTTAAATTATCTACATTTACCTGGTAATTACAAATCCCAACAGTTTTGGCAGATATTTGCATTCAAGCGAAAAGCTTTCAAAAGACACCTTTTGGTCGAAATAGGTATACACACAATCGTGGTAGAAATAGTGTTAACACTAGAACTACCGAGGATTAATTCCTTCCATTTAAAAGCATTGGTCATACATGTTTGAAACAAAGGAGCATAGTAAATTAAATAATTTAATTATTTACGTATAGGAACATGGTTATGAAGAATTTTGGAAATCGCAGGCTTATAAATTCGAGTAATTCTTAGAAGAAATTCGGAACCAGTCATTTTGACCGCCCTGGTACTTCTAGTGTTAAGCGTGTTAGTACGTTTTTATTATGTTTTTTTAACGCTGGATACGCGAGTGATTTATATTTTGTGAATGGAATTAGGTGTATGTGTGCAATGGAAGGCGAGGTGTTGTATGCAAATGTTAGCGAAATTATTCTCGTTAATGCCGCTTCAAGAAAGCTTGTACAACCTGACTTGGCACGAGTTGCAAGAAAGTAAGCTGCGATTGAATGTAGGCAACGATAAGATCGTATCATTCGCAAAGATAAAGTGCACGGTGCATTTTGATTACACGACAAGCCGGCGAGGAATACTTTTGGAGCCAGGGATCACTTTTTTCCCTTCACTTTTACAGCGTGGAAATGTATTATCCTTTACGAAGTAAAAAAAAATAAAATGTGAACGAAGCGAATTTAGACGCGACTCCGAGTTCCGTTAATTATCGCCGACCGGTATAATTATGTCATCGAGCTCGACCCAGCCCTTTATGAATATGGATTTCCAGCGAAAAATTCCTGAAAGCGTTTACTACCGCATTAACTTTTTTGCTGTCATATTATGTCAGCCGCAATGGAGCATGTAATGGTACATGGAAAATCGATTGCCGGTTTTTACGAGATTGTACGACAATTTGAGGCAATATAGGTAATCTACTATTCGCTGTTCTGTTTTTCTTTTTGTTTACTGTGATCGAAGGAGGCTTGGAACGAAGTTTTCTTTTCATGCGAATCATTAACGTCAACACACTTATCAAGTAAATCTCTATATTAAATCGGAATCTCCTGGCAACAAAAGCGACAGGTTTTCGATATAAAATCAAATTATGTTCTGTGCAAAGAATTATAGTAATTTTCATTAATTTTGTTGCTAGTGGGAATATTTTAGGAATTGATCATTATTTCTGTTTGTGTAAGGTGTATAATGCCGTTATAAAGTAGTGGGTTACGTGTAGATTTGATGGTTATCTGAAATAGGATGCGCTGTTTTTGGTATAATTGTCGCTTATAGATATGTAGATAATATTGTGTTTTTCTATTCATTGTTTTTCCGTAGACTTTCTATATTTTATGTTTTGAACCATCACGGATAAGAACGTGTAGAGATTTCCGACAGTCAAAAGATTCTAAACGGAACAATTTTCATACATCAAAAGCTTCAAAGCTGAATTATTTTAAGTCGCCAAAAGTATCAAAATTTAGAAATTTCCATGTACCATAAGTTTCAAAACTCGATTATTTTGCGTTGCCAAAAGATTCTAAACTCAAATATTTTGCTTTGCCAAAAGTTTCAAAACTCGATTATTTTGCTTTGCCAAAAGTTTTAAAGCGCCTAGTTTCCATTCTCCAAATATCCAAAGCTCCTTTAATTTTGCTTGTAATAAGTTTAAAACACAGCAATTTCCGTGCATCAAAAGCTTCAAAGCTCGATTATTTTGCTTTGCCAAAAGTTTCAAAATTTGATTATTTTGCTGCCCCTAAAAGTTTCAAAGCCCATAATTTCGGTGCACCAAAAGTCCAAAGCTCTGTTAATTTTGTTCGTAAAAAGTTTAAAACACAGAAATTTCTGTGCATCCAAAGCTTGATTATTTTGGGTCGCCTAATGTTTCAATATTTAGACATTTCTATGCACCAAAAGTTTTAAAACTTGATTATTTTGTATTGCCAAAGTTTCAAAACTTGATTATTTCGCTTTGCCAAAAGTTTCAAGGCGCATAACTTCCATCCTCCAAAAATCCAAAGCTCCTTTAATTTTGCTCGTAAAAAGTTTAGAACACAGAATTTTTCGCGTATAAAAACTTTCCAAGCCCAATTACCTTCCATCATTAAACTTTCAAAACGCATAATTTTCCAAAACTCTCAAAGCTCGGTTACATTCCTTATTTCCCTAACAATAAATAATTCGTGGTCCAAATATTCCTAACTTGTGTACGAACGTGTATATTCTCTATCGTAATCCCTTTTTCCAGCAGCACGGTACTTTGTTTTCCAGCGCAGAATTCTTCGTCGAAATTTCGCAAGGCTCTGGTTCTTGGCTCGTGTAACGGATCGAAACCGTGCTCTCGGAACGGAATCATTCCCGGCTCCACCCGTCGCGTTGCAACCTGCGATTATTGATGGAATCTCGGTAAACGGCGATTCTCGGACGCGCTGCGCACTGTTCGTTCTAGTCGCTGCACCACGTACACCGTTAATGAACGACATCGAAACGTTTCGACACGTTCAAATTGACCGGCGATGCACGAAACGGCGCGGCATAGTCGCGTCCCTGTAATTTCGATGCAACTGTACATACAGTTCGACTCGATTCAGCGGCTCGGATGTAAACAGCTTCACGGATAATCGTGTAATGAACTTCTATCAATTTGCGTACGTGAGCGGTTTCTCACTTCCCGTGGTTTCTGTTACGATCTGCCCGCTTTTCTGCGTAACGAGTAATTGCACCTTTCGTTGGATGAAGCAAGAATTCGTTCGGGTATCGAAAGAAGTGTAATTGATGGAGGAATAATGAAGATTGTTCGTGGAAATGGAACAAAACAGTTCTAACTTAAAAGGGTCTACAGTTTTCTTTATATTGAAGATTTCAATTAATCATTTTTCTATTCGAATGAAATTCATAAATAGGGAAATAAATTTTGGAATAATTTACATACATTCATTATTACGTAAAAGAATAGCAAATTTCTTATTAATTGATAGATTTTTTCAATGAAAACTATGGCGGCGGAAAGTAGAAAAATGAAACAGAAATAAAGGTGTATTCGTTCGGGTATCGAAAGAAGTGTAATTGATGGAGGAATAATGAAGATTGTTCGTGGAAATGGAACAAAACAGTTCTAACTTAAAAGGGTCTACAGTTTTCTTTATATTGAAGATTTCAATTAATCATTTTTGTATTCGAATGAAATTCATAAATAGGGAAATAAATTTTGGAATAATTTACGTACATTCATCATTACGTAAAAGAATAGCAAATTTCTTATAACTGAAAAAGTGCGAAATTTTAAATAAATGGCTAGATTTTTTCAATGAAAACTATGGCGGCGGAAAGTAGGAAAATGAAAAAGGAATAAAAGTATATTACACACATAAAAACTTCAGTTATAGATACTTCTTGTAGCTACTTTCCGTGGATAAAATTATGAAGACTTTCCTTCCGTGAATTTCAATTGAAAAGTATTATTTTGTATATAATTATGAATTTTTTACCGAAAAATTCATGCGTCGACAGTCTGTAATTCTGGAAAGTTAGCGAAAGTCGGTGTGTCCACGGAGATTAAAATAGTTAAATACTGCCATTTTGCAAGAATATTATACCGACCTATCAAGATCTTACAAATTGCAATTAATTTTCCATCGATGTCTTATCAAAGATCACTCCACTATCCGTGAAGCGCTCGATTAATTTCAATTCTATAATGAACTTGTATCAATTTATCCAGTTCGTTATCTACTTTCCCTTTTTTACATTTCCCGTAGCCAAGACACGGTAGCGCCTTGAAAATTATTAGCCTGTCATGACACTTACTGAACGTGCTGCAACTTTGTTGGACGTGCGACAAGATTTATCAGGCGCGATCTGATAAGGCTATCTAATTTTGTCGCGTTTACTCGTCAATATTTTGTCCATAATAATCTGGTCGCGAGTTTAAAGCGCATTTGAAAGTCGTACCTGTCGAACTTGCACAGATAATTCACCTATAATAAAAATATATTTCAACGATCCTCATTTTCTGCTGTCACGTGACTCGTTCAAGAAATATAAATAATCCATTTATCATCTGTTTACGTGAAATTTCAATTAGTATATCAATTCCTCATAGTAGAAGTGTTTGATTTACTGATAAATATGCTCGGGAAAAAAATTAAAAAGGAGACTACTATGACGCCATTGTTTTTGTTCCCCAGGGATTTTCAAGGGCAGGACCTTTCCTCTCTAAAAATTTTTTAAACCGAAAAACAATATTTTACTGCTAATAAAAATATATTTCAACGATCCTCATTTTCTGCTGTTACGTGACTCGTACGAGAAATACAAATAATCCATTTATCAACCATTTACACGAAATTTCAATTAGTATATCAATTTCTCAAAGTACAAGCGTTTGATCTGAAAAATATGCTCGAGAAAAAAATAAAAAAAGGAGACTACCATGACGCCATTGTTTCTGTTCCCCACGGTAGTTGAGGGGTGGGGCCTGTCCCCTCTAAAAATTGTATAAAACGAAAAAACAAAATTTTCTCACGCTTTCAACTCACGATTCAGCGTGAAATCCCAAAGTGTTCCTGTTTCGGACAGTTTCGATTTTCAATTAACACCATGGAAACCATCAAAGGAACGCGACGAGCGGCGGGAAGGGTCGCGGACTTCCGACGGGTCAAGAAAAGCCCGCCATCGCGACGCCAGCCGTCGGCGGGCGTTTGAAATGCAAATGGGGTGCCTAGCCGCTAAATCCAGGGGCGGCTGAACGTCTATGGCGGGGGGATGAACCTGGGGGAACGGTATCCGAGCCCCATGTTCCTCTAACCGGGGGAACCGTGGACATAAGGGCGTTCACTGGGATTTCTCGACCTGGTTAGGACCACCCTCTACCGCGGAGAGTGCGTGCCCTCGATCCACCATTTCCCCCTCCGCAAATCCCTCCCCATTTCGCGCTTTCGTTTCAGTATTCTCGAGGGTTCTACGTGTGTTAGATTTAAGCTCCCCTCGTGGGGAAGTGACACAGGGGTGTAACGCGCAGTCGCGGTGATTCTGGGAGGTGTGAAGGGGAGAGAAAAGGGAATTGGGAACACTTGGGTGAAAATGGGGCACGGGAAACGCCTGGGCCGGCCCTGCGGATGGTTTTTAGAAGACTTGCGAATTTAGAGAAAATTTGGAAAACTTGGAGTACAGTTGAAGATATAGCAGAGCAAGTCTAAGATGGCTGAAATGAGTTTGATAAAATTTTGTTTAGGTGAAAACTTTGAATTTAGAGATTAGGGTAGTTTGTATCGATCTTAAAAAATGGTTTTTAATACTAGAATTACCGAAAATTAATTCGGTATATTTAGAAACATTGGATAAATATATTTCAAACAAAGAAATAAAGGAGAATAGTAAATTGATCAGTTTAATTATTTACATATACATAGAAACATGGTTATGGAAAATTTTGGAAATCGCAATGCTATAAATTTAAGCGATTCTTATAAGAAATTCGAAACCAGTTATTTTGACCACCCTGCTAGTGTAGTGTTAATAGTCATCTGTTTTGAGTGTTAGTATATCTATAACATACGATCCACGCCCACATGGAATGAAATTTAACTATTACTTTCTAGGCTGTAGTGGACTTAATTATATCAAGTTTCATTTTATCTGACAATTTATCTAAAAGAAAAATCTATAATATATAAGGTCGAACGTCACAGCGTACCTACATCTCGTTCGCACCATAAAATTAATTCAAGCCAAAAAGAGGGAAATTTCTATTAATAATTTAATTATATAAATATACACGAAAACAACATGTCATCAATAGTTAGCCATTGGTGTTCCATAATTAACACGCGACGTGTGTCTATCCGTTCGAACATTTCCCGAAATCAATTTTCCGAAGTGTTTGTAATTAATATTCCATAAGACGGATTAATTACCATGATTTTACCGTTCCGCCAAATCTGTGAATTTCAATCGAACCGCGTCGCTCGAGAGAACCAGTTACCCTCGAAGTTTAAGTCGATGTCCAGCGAGTGATACAAGAAATTTATACGTACACCTAGTTATCGCGGATGTGGTTTATTTGGTACAGGAAGTCTCCGTCGATTTTGTCGTGAAACCGTGGTCGTGTTTCGACGAGAAGGCACGTAAGACGTGCCACTGCATGTCGTTTGCAAACGAATGCATTACCGGTGTATCCTATCTTTGCAGGTGCACTCGGAAACTTAATGTACGGTTGTCACGCGTAATAGCGCTACAGATTTCGATTAATTTGCTCACGCGAACAGATTTTTCTGCGAATTTTTCTCCGTCGCAGCCGTGATGACGAAAAAATACGCAAACTTCAATCAAACAGGTTCTCACTGGTAATTAGTAAAAACTCGCGAGTGTCTCGTCGTATTCGTAATGGTAAATTTCGGAAATTGATTCGAAAAGTGTCGAAATATATGACAGAACTGCCTAAATGAATTTTGTATAATCTTGAATCATTATGTAGTTGGTTAATTAAGATAATAACGTTGAATATAGCTTTTTGTTTCGATCGTTGAGATAGCTTTAAAAGTGTTTTGCCAAATTATTTTCAATTATCGATAAATACTTTGATTTAAATGAAAGCTGTTGAATTAAATGAAAATTTTAAGAATTATCCAAAGTGACAAGTTATTAGACAAGTCTATTTAATTAACGTGTATTGCAGTTCCATATCGGCCATAAATTATTTAACAGTTTCGCAAAACATTTAAGACCATAAGATTATTTAAAAATACTACGAACTTGTTTATGTGTATAGCCAGACATTTTCTATACCACCCGAAAAAATCAAAATTACATGATATACAACGGTTTATATTGAATCCACACACTTAATGTAGCTAATTCACGTACTTTTCCATCCAACATCATACATTCTATACAAATAGACAAACTTAATTTTCAATTTCCCAGAATCCTTCGTCGTTAAACACTTTCTCGGTCAATTTCCAAGAAATACTTAGGCATCACATCGAAATGAGTCCCCATCTTGTTACTCCCGACACGTCAATTTCCGTCTCAACGAAATACATAATTACAAGTTCGCACTACTTCAAATTTACTTCAATATCATTCTGCAACGAATCATCACGGTGATTTTTAACGAATTAAGATATCATCATGTTAAATAACTACGCGTGAAAAAAAAATGTAGGTGTACACAGGGATATATTAAAGTTGCTTAATTATTAAAATAAAAGTTAGTGATGCTGTGAGGTTTTTGTTTATGTCTCTTTTTCATACAAATAATAATTTTTCTATCACTTAGCAATATAATTAGAAAAATAATATTAGTCATTAACACTATTTCTACCAAGAAGTGTCAAAACTCACCTTTCAAATTTTAACTTAAAATCATTCGTTAAGTTGAATCATTTCTCCACATTTAATTTGTTCACTCTTTATACAATAGTTGTTAAATTATCTACATTTAACTGGTAATTTTTTAAATCCCAACAGTTTTGGCAAATATTTTCATTCAAACGAAAAGGTTTCACAAGACACTTTTTGGTCGAAATTGCTATGCACACAATCGTGGTAGAAATAGTATTAACACGTTCGCGGACGTGAATGCTATAGCATTCAAATTTTATAGCCAATTATTTTGAACTTAATTTGACATAACTTTACTTTCTATATTGTAATTATTATACCTGTCAAGGTAATGACTAACTGATTCTTTAGTTTTTTTTGTAATATCCTATTTTTTCTCTATGTATTTTCCAATTTGCTTAGAGAAGCAAATTTGGATATCACAACCAATGTAACAATACAATCACTGTCAAGTTTTGTTCCTCGCTGAAACTTTTACTGTTCGTGAACGCGTTAATATTTAATTATCGAGCTCAAGAAGCTTTCAGGCAGAAAATAACGAATTCCGAAGCGATTAACGTAACGCCCTCGTTGCGAGGAATGTATGTATGCATGTATTTATGTACAATATAGCACACCAAGTGTTACCGCAGTTGCATCGCGCTACCTGGGCCTTAATGCACGGTTTCACGCGTAATGATGCAATGAACTTCTATCAATCTGCTCACGCGAGGTTTCCACGGGCCGACCATTACCCTCGGCACGAGGGTGCATTAAGACTTTTGCAAGCTGCACGATGCAACGAGTCCCTTTCCAACGGATTGCGAATAATTTTAAGTGGATCGCCCGGGGCAGGAATTTTTTTTTCTAATTTTACGTCACGGCGAAAGTGTAGTGTTTTCGAAGAGTTGTTTCTTTTGAAAATCTAAGGAATTTCATTTAACCATTGTTATTATTATATATAATTTAAATGTGATACATTTTTGGTTATGTAAACGATGATATATGACAAATTAAAAAAATTAATTTGTGGCTATTGAATTCGATAGTTTACATTTTTTCTTGACGATGAGATTAGTTTTGTTTCTAATTTCGGGGAAAACACTTGTAACGAGGTTTGATGAGACTAAGCCGTACGAATTGTTTACTTGCCAAATCGATCAGCTCCATAAAAGAAAAAATGGAGGAAATTATTTAGAGTACCCGTTAGGTCTTTCGGAGTTATCAATTATGTGATATACATAGTTGTATAAAACATAAATTGCCTCTATTCTTATAGGTGTTCGAATTGCATTATTTGATTAACTTACTTTAGAAGGTAATTCAGAACTTCAAAAAGACATATATTATATTCATTTTTGTAAAATTTGAGATATATTGAAAATTCATAGTTTGTTTTCACAAGTGTCTAACGACCGGAATTAAATGCCAGGAAAATAAGTTGAAAACTAGAACCACGATTCACAATTTAATGATATGCGAAATACGCGCACGCTCACCGTAATGTGTTAATAATCATAACCTACGTGTGTGTCGCTAATTGGTGACCCGTAATCCTAATACAAAGTTTGCGTTCGCAACTGTTGAATTTCTCGTGCAGCCGGATGTCGAATGATGGATAGAGTGTAAGTAAATAAGATCAGAGCGGAAATTCCAATTCAGTTAGCTGTTTTACAAGAAACTAACGAGACCGGGAAAGAGAATAATTAGAACGATAAGAAAATTAACTAATTACGCTGTTTAAACGTCGAGGAAACGGACGATACGCTGAAGGGAAGTGCCGGAAAAAAAATTATAATTGAATTTGTACGTCGAAATTTCATGCAAATCGCTTTGAAATAACGCGACGCGGCGTAGCGCGATTAAAAAGAAATAAATTGATATTATTTCGTATATCACACGGCGGCAGTATAACTGCTTAAAGAACCTGTAATCTGCATATTTTTGGAGCGCGCCGTTTTTAATGGTATTCTCCGTAAATTATCACAGTGACTCGACATTATCGATAATAAGACGAGATATGCGTGAAAATAAACATGTGTTTCGTAATTGCGAACCGTTATCGGGCGAAGAAATATTTGATATTCTTCCCGCGAAATTTTCTCGTCCACCGACTGTTTCAGATATCGCAATTGTGACGCAGTTTTCGCGTTTCGTACGACCAATCCGTTAGAATTAGCGTGGAAAAGAATGTCAGTGGCAATGGGGGAAAAAAGAAAGGGAAACAGGAAACCCAACGTTAGAATGTTGAAAATTGAGCAAATCGTTTGCATGGAATTATTATCGAGTAATTAAGAATTTTTCGAAAATGAAATTCCACGCGGTTACCGCATGTTTTGCCCATGTTAAGACTCTGGCGTCGTTTATGTAAATATTGCTGCATCACGCATCGTTATTAACGACCATAATAACGCATCGAACGCGAACATTAAACGACATTATGCTCCCGAACGTACATGGAAAACGATTGGTTGCCGCTGTGTGGTCTATGCATTCCCGATATTTTCAATTACGGGACGGACAAAAACCAGTTCCAATAATGATGTGTCGAAAGAAATAATAAGCCGTTAATGAACGTCGGAATGACCATCGAGAAAGTAGAATCCATTTTTTGTCACGATCGCTGGATTAATTTACATTTTTTTTTCCTTCTATAGCACATAGAGCACACGTTACAAAGAAAGTGTTACTACATCACCGGACTAGCAAGATTATTTAAAACTAGAACTACCAAGGATTAATTCGCTCGAATCTGAAAACAATAGATAAATTTTTTTGGGGGAAGGGAATGGGGGAAGATAGTAAATTGATCGATTTAATTTTATACATAGAGGAATATAGTTTTGAAGAATTTAAGAAAATATACTGTTATAAATTCCAGTGAGTTTTATAAGAAATTAGGAACCAGTCATTTTGACTGCCTTGTTAATTCCAGTGTTAAATAAACAAACTTCAATTTTCCATATTTATAAAAACGGTTTCAAAACCATCCGCGTAGCATCTTCTGATTTTCATCCTATCTTTCGCTAATTAAATTGAAAAAAATACATTTCTTTATTAGTAATTTTTAACGATCGTATATATAGAATTCGTATAATCAAAAACACTTATGATAGTTACAGCCAGGTAAGCTTTTCTAAGATTAACTATATGATTTCTTTATTACTGTTCAACAAAATATTTTTCTCGTTACTACCCCTACCAAATTCACTATTCCCTGCTTTCAATCGTAAAAAATGATCACTCTAATCAAAAATCAATTCCTCCACCTGGAATTTTGTTCTACCAATACATTTCTAATTTGTCGGTAAGTTTACTGTTAATCGTGCGTGAACTTCGGTCGAAAGGTTACATTCTAGTGCGTGTCTGCACGCACGATCCTCGGAATTCGAAGATCCGAGTCGATCGCTCGTGCAGAAGCAGCTTATCCCACAAAATTCCTCGATCCTCGTGTGACAGATCACCGGGAGATGAGAGATCGCGCAACAAAGTGGGTGTTTCCGAGTATCCGAAAAAAACGTAACAGAATCCGGAAGAAATCAAGGTACACGGACAACCAGGGGAATAATTTCATGCAACGCGTGCAATTTCTTGCCGGCCGCGGTTGAAAAGTAATTCACCTGTTAATTACAGGTGTCGGGCGTGAGGATGCGTTTCCCGTGTTACTATCTTACGACGACAAAAAACACCACTGGCAAACTATCCGTCGTTTCCTCCTGTCTCGGTCCCGATCTATTTTTCTCTTTTTTTTTTTTTTTTTTTTTAATCACCTTCCCGTTTCGATAGGCTTATCAATTATCCACTTGCCTAATAATACACGCCATTCCCGGAAACCGGCGGATAAACGTGTTTAACCGATCGATCGGACGTCTCCGACGTGGTTCGTCGTGAGAAAGTTCTATCACCTTGACGTGTGTATGTATATACAGGGTGTAACAAAAATAGTGGAACACTTTTTCAGTATCGATAGTACGCACCAAAAGATGAAAAAAAGTCTATAAAGTTTTGTCTAAAAATCACCCCCTATCGAGCTACAACCCGTTTTGTAAAAAATTTTAAAAAAATCATATCTCCGAAACGGTACGTCGTAGAAGACCCGTTTTGATTGCAATATAACCGGAGAAGATCAAAGATAATATAAAAAAATATAATTGTTATAAATAGAATTTATTCTTGTTTAATCGTCGATTACCTATATCGTAGTAGGTTTGTAACAACTTGGGAAAAATTATGGGCACTCACTAAATCTTCCTTTGCATAGATAGTGATATTTTTTTCGTAAACTTTAGTCTCTCCCTGTTATATCGCAATCAAAATCGGTCCTCTACGACGTACCATTTCAGAAATATGATTTTTAAAAAATTTTTTACAAAAGAGTTTCGGTTGTATCTCGATAGGGGGTGGTTTTTAGACAAAACTTTAGACTTTATTTTCATCTTTTGATGCGTACTATCGATTCTGTAAAAGTGCCCCGGTATTTTTGTTACACCCTGTATGTATGTGTATGTATGTGACATTCTTTTAACGCGACGGATTCACGCGAATGTGGGCCGTGCTCGCACAATGAAACATACGAGATTGTTGTATGTTCGTCCGACTGTTATGTAGGTGTCAACACCATTCCGAGAATAACTTTTTCGCTTAACACCCTTTCTCCGGCGTGTTCGTCCCTCTTTCTCCGCTGATTGCGGATCTAATCGAGCGATCTATTGCAAGGATCTTCCACTCCCGCTATTTTTAACTCTCAGCGGTCGTATCTCGGCTTCGTCACGCCTCGCGGCTATCTGCTCATCGAAATGTTGTGTCGAAGTTTCCTCTCCGGTTCGCGAGTAACGGACGAGGGATGTGTAACCTGTGTTTGTTACGTGATCGATTATTTTCTAACGACACTACCGCCTCCGTCCCGACTCGTTGAAGCGACCGGGATCTATGGGGTGTTGGAAAAAGTATGGACATTTTTTTTTAAACATTCTTTCGATGCATAATTTTTACCCGAACAATATGATACTGTAATGTGAGGAGCTTATTCTAATTTATGTTGAGTTTGATATTATTTGTGTGTAATAAAGTGCCTTGCCAAATTTAAATATCGCCTTCCGAAATTAATGTAAGTAGTGTTTTTCAGTTTTTAGGGCACTAGGAAGTTTGAAATTTCACAGTTATTTGCTTTATCTCCGTTAAGTGACAAAAGAAACGGCAGAGAAAAGTTTGCAAAGATTTTTTCCTGAGATCTAAAAAAAATGAACTAAACAAAAAAATTAAATTTGTAAATGTATACATTTTCGAATTTGGAAAAAGGATAATCTTTTTGAAAGCGTAATAATACTCCGTCACTTTACTAAAGAAGACTTGCGTTTTGAAACGAATCTAACTTGACACTTTATTTTGTATATGTTGCCGAAAAAAATATGCAAAAATTTATTTAACACCGCAAAAACATGTCTTTTCGGTTACCATTAAAATCATAATGATCACAATAATTTTCTTTCGACGAGTTTTTCAAATTCTCGAACCGTAAGAATGAAACTATTTTTAATTTTATAATAATCAAAAGACTTCGCGACGTAATGGCGCGCGCGCAATTTCTTCAAGCCGCCGCGAAAACTGAAACTCTGCTAATATTAATACCGTAGTGAAACGAGTTTTGAAGATCAATATAATTCTCGGTTGTCAGGAGCACACGCGCAACCTTTTCAAGTAAATTGCGCTACGTTCGATGAACTACGACCGGGGTTCAAATAACGTTCAGCTTCCAGCTCGTAGATTGAAAATAAATTACTCCTTTTGAAATGAACTGTCGATTATAATAGTGCCACTGCACTGTTGCTCGCAACGTCTATTAGCCGTTCGTTTCATGTTGCGCTGTATCATATTTCACGTGCATGCTCGGGCTAGTCATTAAAATAAAAGCGAAATCCCCGATGTTTCTAATTATAGAAGCTGGGCGCGCGTTTCAAATTCGCCGAGAATTTTCATTCACAATCAACGGCCCGTCTCGCTCGCAATTAAACGCCGTTTACCGATTCTCTTCAATACAAATACATACATACATACACATATACATACATATATAGGTACGGGTGGAATAATTGCCACGTACGGAATTCCAATTTCGATCAGGTGGAGCGAGAAGTGTGCTCGACGAATCAAGGGTAACCGGGTGTATTAACACGTTTTTATGACGGACACGCCCTGGTCGTTTTAGAAAAAAAAAAATAGTCCTCGCAGAATCATCGTTTGGATCGTCGAACACTTGAACGAGGCCGAATTCATTTTCCCGAGGAATTTAATTCTAAACTTTGCTATAGTGTTCGGAGAAAAGTGCTCTCCATTTCAATTCGTGAACTCGAGGCGCGAAACGAAGGAGGGCGGAAATTGAAATGCAGAAATTAAATCGATATCGTCCGGTGCGAAATGCGATTCGCTCTGCGGTCGGCCGCTAACAAATTCTATTCGCGAAACGAAGATTACGGAAAATAACCTGACCCATGGGAAACAACGTGGTATGCGTTGTTCGTAAAAATTTCATGGAATTTTTCCCTCCACTTTTGCCAACTGTCTATTGTTCGTCGATAAATCTTAGGACCTGATTCCACTTCCGCGTTTAAATAAATAAAACTCAATAATGATAAAAAATAATAAAAGTGTCAGCTATTCTATGATTTTTAAGTATTTAAAAGAATTTGAAAATACCAACGATAAGATATAATAATAAAAATGGAAATATCCTTTAAAAATCCACTGTATTACTTATTATAGCTCAATTACTAAACAAACGGAATTGAATTTTCTTTGCATAAAACATTTTGCTGTCTTTATAATTTCGAACTGTCTATCATATTCAAACACATTATACCCAATTGCGTCTATTGCCTAGGCATCGCACGGCCACTCTTGGCAATTCTGTAACAGTTTCAGGGCGAGACTATGGAATTTGCTTCCTGCTCCCCTCCGAAATTGTTCATCGCGGGTGGTTTTTAATAGGCTCCTTTTTGACCACTTTCTGACCTTGACCCCCTAAGATTATCTGAGTTAGCCGCAATTTCTTTCTTTTTCTTTTTTATTTTTACTATCTTCTCTTGTAATTATTATTTTTCTATGTACTTGCTACTATTTTTGTTGTTTTATTGTTAGTGATCTATTATAAGCTTATTCATGTATATAGTTCCTATAATTATTTTTGTATTTCGTATTTCTATATTTTCTTCAGGTGTCAAAAGACACCTTTCAAATTTTAACTTAAAATCATTCGTTAAGTTGAATCATTTCTCCACAATTAATTTGTTCACTTTTTATACAATAGTTATTAAATTATCTACATTTAACTGGTAATTTGAAATCCCAATAGTTTTAACAAATATTTGCATTCAATCGAAAAGGTTTCAATAGACACCTTTTAGTCGAAATAGGTATACACTCAATCGTGGTAGAAATAGTGTTAAAAGGAATTTCCCTAGGACGAATAAATTATTACTCCACTCTACTCTACTCTACAATTAATACGCATGAAAATTAACTCCATCTTATCACACATACAAAATCTACCGAAACTTCAATGAATTCGCTTGAGTTCCACTGAAACACACGAATATTCGTTGTAGACGTCACGCAAAGGACAGTACACATAAATCTACTACTATAAGCAGCTAGAGACTGGGACGTGTCATTCGATGACCGAAAAACGACGCTCGGCGACGTTTGTCGCAAGGTGCGAGTCAAATTTATCGCCGTTGCTCGATCCGATCTTTTCCGCCCCGCTTCGGAGCGATTTAGCGTCGGATCGGATCCAGCTCTCGGACGCCGGATAGACTGCTAGATCGTTCGTCACGTGATCGACGATACGTCACGATGATCGATCACCGAATGCGGAGATATGCTTGGGTGTCCGCCCTATGGAATGCAACGACCGATAGAGAGAAACTCTCTTCTCTCTCTCTCTCTTTTTTCTCTTTCTCTCTCTTTCTCTTCGTTCTTCCCCGCGACGTATTATATTCTCGTTCCCCTGTCTCTCGTGAACTGTCATCTATCTCCCGGTGGTTCTGGCTAGTGGAAATAAATGGCTTTTCTCGTTCTACTGGATGCTGCGTTATCTGGATAAGTTCATATTGATGTTTCCTCATTGACATTTCGGCCCGTCTTTCGTGTCTATCTTTGGAATTATTTCTGTCGGTCGATAGCTCCGCCGGTAACGCACAGAAGGAGCCTGATTATTTGTTTCACAGTATTTTTTGTTTGTACGATTGGTCCATTGATCTTGCAGTCCTAGTGTTCCGAATTTAGAAAATTTCTCGAAAAAATATCTGCGAAATAGTTCGTTACGATTTCTGTAGAGAGATAACACTGTTCTCAGCTGCCTTTTGAAATTTTGAATTTGTTTCGAGCTTAGAGAGTTTCCTACAGGGTTGAGTTGTTTATTTTCAAAAATTTATTAAAACAAAAGAAAAATTGTTGATTTAGCAGAGAATTTGGCACAACAAAATAAGAAATTTGTGAAAATCCGGATCATGGCGTTGCGACAACGCTGGACCAAGTGTAGATATTTGAACGGCAACTGTATTAAAAAATAACGCGTGCAAAAAATTGTTAATAAACTCCGTGCGTGTCGGGCCGCGAACTTTTCCATCCGCCTACGCACGTGCATACATTCTCAATATTTTTTTCCGTTTCTTCGCCACAAGGAGCATGGGATTCAGGAATGTACTTTCGCACTGATTGCAATGTTGCAAGTGTTCGGACGTCCTATTAATTTCCCTGAACGAATACGTGATCTTTTTTTGCGATTAGCGCAGTGTGTAGAATAAGATTTATTACTTTCCCGAGAACCTCACCGTCCGACTGTGTCGGCTGGAAATTTCCGCAGGGAGTTACAGCTCGATACGCATTTTTTTTTTTAATTGGAAACATTCAGCCACGGTTCAAGTATTCAAAGTCTATCGGAATAATCTTCTCGAAATGAATGCGGAATTAAATATCGTTCAAATTTAATAGAAAAATAGTTTATATAATTACTTCGTGCTTTGTTTACTGATTGACAGAATTAACACATTCACTGCCAATCTTAAATTATATGAAGTTATTTTCATTGCCATTTATAATTTGAGTGGTATTGTTTACCAAAGTTAACAAATAAATTTTATTTGTAGTATTTTTTCAAGCTTTCTACATTTGCATAATTATGTTTGTGGTCACAAAAAAATTTGCTAATTCTATACCCCATATGTCATAACATATTGAATGTAGGACGAGTATACTCCTCTTGGCAGCGAATAAGTTAATTTATACTCTTTCATAAAAGTTAATTTTGACTTTGATCGATAAAAATGTAGCTTTTTGAAAACGAGAAATGTCGATTTAAAATCGCTCATCGCTAAACTGCGTATATTTATTCGAGTACGTATTTCCAGATCGAACATTGGTTGCCTTTCCTCTGCAACATTTCAAGAACTTTGCATCGAAAAAAAAAGTTCTCTTCGCATCCATATTTCTTATCCACCCACAGCAAAAGTAAATACATACAAAACCTCCGCAGTCTGCTCGTCCTAAAGGCTTAAGCAAAAATCATCGAAACAAATCCACCGGATCTTCCACGTAAACATATTCGAACATCTTTCGCTTCTCTTTCGAACGGACATACATAAATATGAGTACGTATGAGTCATTCACTTGCCAAATCGATTAACTCAACGAAACAAAAATGTAAGTGGGCGATAAAGCGGGCGCGAGGCCTTTCGGTGTTATCAATAATCTAACCATACATTGTTGCACGGTAACATGAATTACCTGAAACCTTCTAGGCCTTTGAATTGCATTTCAATCACTCACTTCAGAAGGCGGAATTAATCTCATTGACTTCTGAAGAAAATCGTTTATTATTCAGCAGCCAGACAAATGTCAGTCACTTAGTACTGTTAACCTCGATCATTAAAGAAATCAATTTCAACTACAAAAATGTACGACTCAATCAATTCCTTCGTCACTTAAATTCAAAATAATTCAAAAATTCGAGTGACACCATTTCCCCTCTAAAATTTAGAGTCTAAATCCCTCGCACAACCTCTTCCCCGCAGTGTCGTATCTATAACTTACGAAGGTCTAATTAATCGTAGAAATCGAATAGTAAACTTATGAAGTGAATAAGTTCTCTTTTACAACTAAAACTATTTAACTATAAAAAATGCCGCCCCAAAACATGTGCTGCCCGGTTCGGACCGCACCCAACACCCCACCCTAGGTACGCTACTGCTTCCCCAGGTGACACATAAAATCCACCAAATTCTTCCTGGACACCTAAACTGAAAAGTGTCTTAACAATCGAAATGACTGCTAGAATAAAGTCGCAGCGACGAGTTCGAATTTCCAGGGAGCCCGTAACGAGTAACGAGTCATAGCAACATCCTACGTGGGTAGGTTAGGCGCGTTTACTCGTTTCACAACTCTTTCTCCAGCGTCTCCTCCTTCTACCTCTGCTCCTCCTCCTCCTCCGCCACCTCCTCGTAGCTGTTCCTCGATTGGAGTAGCTCGTTCGCGAGTAGTCGCGGTGTCCCTCTCTGGCACCCTGGGTGCCCCGGAATGCTCCGTCTCTGTTCGTACGTACGTTCTCCAGGCCGTTCCGATGTTACAGGCCACCATCCGTTAGTTCTACTATTCAAATGCAGGCCTGCTGCCCGCTGCAATTTAGACCGTAGGTTATCCACTTAACTGCGCAATAACTTTGTGCCGTGGTAGCGCCTTACTTTTCCACCGGAGGTTATGCGCCCCGATGATAACGTGCCCCTTGGCTTTTCGACTGCTAGTTTGCGAAGTCACTTTTTACGCGTTTTTCTTCCTCCTCCTCCTTCTCCTCCGGTATTTTTCCTTTTCGTCGTTTATCTGAACGGCGGTTGGAACGTTGTTGTCGATGGATGCGGGGCGTGTTTGGAAACGGTTACGATGGTAATGAGCGGGAACGTGGTTTTTAATTGGATATAGAGGAAATGGGTACTATCGCGGGTGTGTGTTGTTCGAAATGTTGCTGAAAGGGAGGGTTTGTGTAGGTTGTAATTGCCGTTTCGTTGTGTAGGATTCAATTTTTGGGGTGATAAGTGTGAAGGGTTAAATATTGGAAAGTTCGTTGATAGGGACAATCAATAATGTTTGGTATCAATTTTTTAAATAATTTTTCTTAATTTCATTAAGAATTACCATTAACTATGGCTATTATTTATGATATTATGAATTCGAACGGGGTTCAATGCAAGATGGTTCTAATAACTTTGAAGAAACTATGGAGGAATGTTGTACTATTTCTAGGAATTAATTAATTAATTAAATTAATTCGTATTAGTCGAGCTGTCCAAGATACAGTTCTAATTCTCACACCTACATAGAGTAGAGATTACCTTCGAAGTACTGAATTATAATAGGAACTAAATTTTCAAGCATTCCAAAACATTTTTCCACCCCAAAGACATTATAAAATTATACCATCGTGGAAAGACATCGTAACATAATAAATTATTGCCAAGTATTTCAAAGTTTTATTGCCGTCTCATTATGTCAGCATGGGATGCTTTACCAACTAATGTCCACTTCAGTCACTACCAATGTTTTCTGTTATGTCGGTGTGAATTTACGAACGGCTATAACACCGGACGAAGAATATTTCCGGAGGAAAATCAACCCGAACATTTTTTATTTTAGCGATTCGAGGTAGTAAAACATTTTCCAAGTCCAATCAAACCGTCCAAGATCCTTGTATGGTTTTTTCTATTTTTTTTTCTCCACGCACAGGTGTCGTTTAGAGCTAAAAGTTTGCTAGCGTAATTCTCTAAGGGATACAAACAAATTTAATTGCTTTTTTAATTTAATGTATTATGTATGCACATACATATAAAAAAACATATATAATGTTCTTCTTATTTTAAAATATAATAAGATATGAATTATTCAAAAATATAAAATGCATATTTATGTTAAATTAAACATAAACTGTTGATTTAGTTCTAACATTTTCCCCCTAGATTTTTTATCATGTAAATAAAGTATAATGCAATAAATGCATATTATTCAAATATATTAAACGCAAATTCCTGTTGTTTTCATAAAATAAATTATTCATTTATTTCTATCTTTTTACATTTTCGAGTCCATGTAACACAAAATCACTATAACACCGATATTTCACGTTACAAGGGGTCCGACCGATCTTCCGGCATAAAATCAATTCGCGAATCAAATAGTTTCGCCTAATGCCGAATAATATATGCCACGTTCTTAGAGTCATGTCCAATCAGACTCACCAGCGAACTTAACAGCTCTAACCAGCACATATAATATATCAAGTATTTGATGTCCCATAATTAAATTACTTACGTCACATAAATTTCATCGATTTTATTAACGCTATAAAAAATGAAGTTGTCCGTTTCGATGGAATAACTCTGTTCGATGTTTTTCTAGTCTTTATATGCCAGTTATATGCTGTTACGGTGATAACGAGCTTCGTTACTGGAACACGTTCTCCCTTATATTGTTTTTTCTCCCGTTTTTCTCCCTGTCGCCCTTACTCCCTCTTTTCATTCTTGCCTTTTTCTTCCGCATCTTTTCCCTTCTCTCTTTCCCTCTCTACCCCCCCCCTCCCTTTCTCGTTCTATCTATACCTCGGTATCAAGAGTTAAGGTCTTGACTCGGGCCAAGTACAAGAGTTCCCGACTGGTAGACCTGAACTACTCTTTTCCGGAAGAATTAGAACGAGGTTTTCGGGGTATTCAAACGGCATTAAATCCGCATATTTCCCCCAAACTATGATGATATTCTTGTAGGGAACGTCCACCCGAGTAATTTAAGCCTAACTACGAGAAGATCCATCAAGCCATTCGCGAGATATTTTGATCTAAAAAGTCGAGGTTTTTGTAAGAAACGTCGTCTTCTTCCTCTCCTCCTTCTCCATCTCCATCGTCATTTTCATCTCCAGCCTGTCACGCAGCCCGGTGTCAAACCCTAACATATGTTTCATACCATGCGAGATAATTTTTCTGTCGATAACGTAGATTTTTCTATATAATCTGAGACATGCCGGAAAAAAATCAAGAGACAAGGTTTTGTCTCGGACCAAATACAAGTGTCGCTTATTGGTATTCAGAAAATCTTCAAGGGTTATCAATAATTTATAAATTTAACATAATGGTTTCTTAAATTGTAGAAGAAATGTATTTGATTTTTGAAACTTAGGCTTAACAATATATCGCAACAATACGCTTAAAACAGATTAAACGCCGACTTTTTTTCAAATGAATAAAAAATAAATTTAAAAATATTAAAAACAAATATTACTTAAATGCCCGATAAAATAATTAGAAATGTTTAGAATAAAATTAGAGAGTGACCACGATTGGCGAAGACGCACCGAAATACTTGCTCACGGCTGTGGCTACGGCTGCGCTCGGAGTGCGAGCGTGACAGACAGATATAAAGAAAGAGAGGCCCTTATGCTAGAAAAATTCGAATCATGTTAAATTCCGTATTGCTTTGTCGTCAGCCGCGCTCTCACACATGCTTGCGTGGCCAAGTCGCGTCGCGTCGTTTGTTTGGCTAGTGCGAGCGCGACAGAGTGACGGAAAGATAGAGACAAAGAAGTCGGTGTCAGTTGTTTATATCCGGAGACATAGTACGCCACATCGAGAAGGAATTATTACGAAAAAGAGGGAAAGGTAGACACCTTCATGATGCACGCATTAGTACGTCATTCGGAAATTTTCAAAGTGTTATCAATAATTAATGTGTTTCATTTTTAGAACTTCGATACATGTCGAAGCGTATCTTCAAATTTCTACAAGCTCTTCTTTAGTACATAATCAAATTGTTCTATAAACAGGTCTTCCAAGAAAAAGTAGGCAAATTATTTTTATCGGGTTATCCAGCACTGTTAAATAATCTTTGTTACATGCTTCGTATCGACACTTTACCATCTCGGCTATTGAATCTCCAAATTGTGCTTTATCTATTTGTAACAGTGTTATGATATATAGTTAAAAACTATTTTTTGTTCAAACCCGTCGTTGAAATATATATACGTAAGATTAACGGACATGATGACGTTGTTATACGTAAATCGAAAAATGTTTACAAGGATATACATTTGACCATATTAAAGTTCTAAAGTTAAAAACATTTTTCAGCAATTCACACTAACCATTATTTTAAATTTACCCCGTTTTCATAAAACCATTTTGGCCACTTCTATGTTTATTATAATTTTCGAATTAAGAATTTAAAAACCAAAGGTACAAAATCGTCACTGTCTTGCAATAATTAAATGTTTATTATTTTGTTAATTCCTTAAAATGTGTTTTCTTTTTCAATATTACTGACAATATATGCAAGTCCTAGTACATACCTAGACTAAATGTTTACTGTCTCGGGAAGAGTCTCTGATTTTTTTATTCACGTCTTCAAAGAATTTTTTTAAATTTGAAAACACATAGTTCTGGTTACTATATTTTTTAAACATAAATAACATTTAAAGGATAATTTTTTACATTTTGCCACATCATGATTGCAAAATTATTATAATAATGAGATCTGTATATTCCTTTATTTTCCTGCATCCCCTGAGTTCTTTATTTCCTTATTTCTTTAATAACAAGTATTTCAATAAAAAACATACTGTACTTTACATAATTCTACGAATCGAGTGAAATCCACAAAAAGCATCGAAAATGCAAAGCTATGGGCCAAGTACAAGAGAATGTTACATTGGAATAGGTTGCTCATTAACACAAACTGCATTTTACACAGGATTTGAAATCAATCAAATGTGAGCAAGTACAAATTATTGTAGAGCAACGACACAATACTATCGCTAAGTAAATATATACAATTAACTAAATTTCCCAAAATATGGTGTCTTCTCATTTAATGACTAAATCTGTTTACTGCTCTATTAAATGTACTTGGTGGCCCGCTTTTTACGAAGGTTCGATGGTAAAAAATACCTGTAGTATCAACTCCCCTAAGCTTAAATATTTGGGAATGTGCGACATTAAAAGAGAGTTGCTGAACCACAGTATAAAGCGGGCTTCTTACTGTTTAGAATGAAAGTCCTTTAAATATCTCACGTCGTTCCTTTTTAATTTATTTTAACATCAATTGTTGAAATACACTACAATATGTATATGTAATTTCCTCTCACACACATCCAGATTGTTAACATATTAAATTAGAAATGTTTGTTACGTTACGTTTTTGACATCAAGCTTCGTAAAAAGCGGGCCACCAAGTACATTTAATAGAGCAGTAAACAGATTTAGTCATTAAATGAGAAGACACCATATTTTGGGAAATTTAGTTAATTGTATATATTTACTTAGCGATAGTATTGTGTCGTTGCTCTACAATAATTTGTACTTGCTCACATTTGATTGATTTCAAATCCTGTGTAAAATGCAGTTTGTGTTAATGAGCAACCTATTCCAATGTAACATTCTCTTGTACTTGGCCCATAGCTTTGCATTTTCGATGCTTTTTGTGGATATTCCTTTTCGCGAGAATCGCACACGCTCGCGGAACGAGCGATTCCTCGAACCCGAAGACCACAATGGTGTTGTTCCAGAAGTAAACCCGGCAAAAATGTCCGGCTGAAGAAACGATCGAAGCTCATTGTCTTGCTTGACTCGCCGCCGATTAATAGCTTGTAACCTCGCGAACTTGTCCCCGCCGTTTTTCCGCGGTTTCTACCGCTTTTTCGAGCTTCCTCGACGGCTCTAACGTCGATATCGGCGAGGATAATTAAAACGAGCAACAATGATAGGTCGGATTAAAGAATTCCTAACGATCGTTCGTGATAATAGGTGTAGCTGTCGACCATTCGACTCGGTATTTTAATTAAACTCGTTTCGAATCAATTGTTAATTAGTGTCTCGGTGTTCGTGATCGTTGGCACTTTGTTTTTTTTTCTCTTAATTGTTAATACTACGGAGCGCCAACTTATTTCCTTCCACGATCAACAAGATTTGTTTTAAATCTAACGAATTAGATTCCATGGTAACGGTTAATAACGTACCGCGAACGGTTCGCCGTAAAGTTGATCATTGCGTTATCTCAATTGATCTCTATGTTCAATCTCGACCTGCGTGTAATATCATTCGGCGAAACAAACGACTACCACTATCGAATCGCTGGTCGATAATGTACACCGAAATACATCTGTCTACCACGTGGAACAGGAAAAATGCGGGCGCGTCAATTCGTTTCACCTGATAACATCGTGCCGCACCGAAATCGATTAACAAGTAAATCCAATCTAGAAGCTGTGTTCTTTTTTCGTTGCGTTACATTCTATGTATTACGGAGTAGTGAAAAATACACCTGTATCGATCTCTATTAATCGTACTCTATCGATATCCCAATATCCACATCCCGCTATGTAATCGAAGAACCAGCTCGTACGTTTGAATATTTTTCAAATATTTCCATTATTTTACTAGATTCAAATATCAGCTGTCGAAATCAGTTCATTCCGATAAATTTCAGTGGTTTACTACGTTCTAGATAGTACGTGCGAAATAATCTACAGATAGTATCCTGAAATTCGATCTAGTATTAAATGAGTTGAAGAAATCTACGGAAAACTGTAAATGCATAACCTTTACAACGTGATAGTCATTAAAAACCTAATCTGTGAATGCGACTTACAATAAAATATACAATTAAACGAAAATCTACCGATAATTTCCTGAGTTGCAACTTTCTCGAATTTATACAAACGTCTTAAAAAGCAATAAAAAATATTTTAATGACTATCTTTTCACATCATTTTTAAACAAGATCTTCATTTGTTCAAAATCCAAATAAAATCATTTAATAATCATTTCGCACGGTTGGTACGAGTGATCCAAAGTTTGCGCTCAAGTATCGCACCCCGTTATTTCGAAGGCTCGATGAAATCATCGCGCGAGTTAGCGTGGCAAGCAAATCCGACGAGGATATATCCCGGTGACCGTAAATGCATAACGTCGAGTCGACGAAAAAAAATAAAAAAAAACTGGAGATCGTTAGATCCACGAGGATCCACGGAGCTTGCGCAATGTGGGAGGAAAGGTACGAGTGAGCCAGCTCGAAAGTGTATCGAGCGTCGTCGAGGAAGTCGATCGACTCTGCGTGGGATAATATGGTAATCGTTCGAGGTTGGAATATCGTTAAAGGTGGTACCGTATTGTCCTTGTCCAGAACGTACCGAGATACCTGGGTAATTGTGATTCGCGTGGCTATCCGCGAACAGATGCCCAACGAGAAACCTGATCTATCCGCGTGGATCGGAACGACCTGTTCCTTGCCACGGCCGATGAAACCGTGGATCCAAGTTATCGCGACCGTCCGGTCGATAACCGTCCGACACTCGCACCGGGAAACGAGTGTCCCGGGATCTGGGATAACTTTTGGGATAGTGGAATCGATCGAAATTGATCCGTGGTCATCGTGGATCTGGCCACTGGTACCCAATTGATCTAGGGACTGATTAATCGTTTCGAGAATAGTGTGGAAGGTTTTTAACACTAGAACTACCGAGGATTAATTCGGTCTTTCTGAAAATATTGGATAAATATATATTAAGGAAAGAAATAAAGGATAGTAAAGTAATCAATTTAATTATTTACATATAGAAACATATAGCTATGAAGAATTTTCGAAATCGCAGTGTATGAAATTTAAGCAATTCTTGTAAGAAATTCTGAACCAGTTATTTTGACTGCCTTGGTAGTTCTAGTGTTAACATTATGTTTCCACAGTTCAAAATATTAGTTTTTATATTAAATCTAGTTGTAATCGGTATGAGAATTGATTAGAATGTTTGTAACTCGATATTTATTTCAATTCTAAGAGATATCGGGATAGTTGATATTCAAGCGTTGAAATATCAAACATAATCGAAGGTTATAATTTGAATTTAGAGATTCGACGGAAGTTTCCGTTGGAATTATCATTTTCCAAGGTAGCACGTTAGACGACAGTATTTTTTTCAAGTGACTTCCTCCACTCCGGTTTCTTCCAGAATGATGTTAACGAAAGTTAAGTGCTTCCGGCAAAGTGTTAACTCTCCGCAACGACCAGACTCGCGGACGAATTGAAACGAACGACATATACACGTATTAAAATGGAAGTGCATACAATCACGTTTCCACATCTCGCTGTCGGATGTGACGACGTGCGAATGATCCCGCGGGGTTTCAATACAAACATTCGCATTGTCACAGTTCGGGAATCAGTTAGGCCAAGGCAACGTCAGTGTTGTCGCCGGACAAAAAAAAAGGAAAAAAAATGATCAGTGCTTATCGTGGCGAACGAGAAACGTGAAACAGACTGGAAATAATAATAATAATAATAATAATAGCGAGCTGCTCGGATTCCCGGTTTCTGTCGGCAAGCGGACGATGTATTGAAATTATCTACGTGTTCCTCGCCGTGATCATAGTGTGCTATGCTACACGATTGATTGGAAACTATGAGCAAAATGCGCCGCAGTTTTTGCTAATCTGCGGATCTTAATGACGAAGGTTCAGCTATTCCGAGCGTATCGTATTGAAAATAACCCGCGGAAGGATACGCGGAATGCTGTATCATACCGGTTGCCGATTGATCAACAAAGATGACTCGTTACTACCGTCGTGAGAGGCGTCTCAAGGCGGGCGATATCATTTTTACCGAGATTTTATCGCCGAGTATTTATTGTTCAGGAAGAATCTGCTAGAACAATCGTGGACCGCGATAAATTACGGTGCCTCACTGGGTTTCGAGAACGAACTCTGTCGCAGTTTGAAAGCCAGCGATCGCTGTAATTATATCTAACTGTTGGAACGGCTGTCAACATGCATATCAATTAAATGATCAAACTGGATGGATTTAATTGAAAACTCGATTATTGAATTTTTCACTAATTTAAATTTCGTATTATTCTGTTTCGTGTCAAATTAAAAGATACTATTGATCATTTGACGTTTCATCGAGTAAAGATGTGATTAGTAATTCAATGAAATCTCTAGAAACTTACCAGTGGTGCCGGAAATCCGTCCGCACACGCATCGAAGTCACCAGAGCTTCCGACGACAAAGTCACCACTGCGCGACGATAATATTCACAGAAATCATCTCTACCCTCTTTCATCTCTTTCCTTTAACAACAAACACCGATCTACGTGGATCATCCTCTTCGTCTTCCATTCTCAATTTCCCTCGTTTCGTTTCTCATTCGTCAATAGGTCCATTCGCCGAGATCACTTCTTTTTTTTCCACGCGATTTTCTTTATCATTCCATAGATCGTGATGATTACACTTGCCACACACCTGCCAGCCTACGTAGTCCGTTCGAACGTTTACCGCGGCCCTTTTGTTTCTCTTTTCCCCCGGTCGCGGTCCCGAAAAGGGCAGACGGTCGCCCACGTGCCCTGTGCACGCCTCGGTCGCTCGTTTTTCGTGACTCCGGACGCGAATGACCCGTGACGAACGCCCGTCCCGCACGACCGAGTCCCCTTATACCGGTCCGTTTATGAAACCCGACACCCTCGGTATTAAAACCGCATTATACGCCGCTCGGGTAACGGCGGCCGATGGACCCGACGTGGAATCGGAAGCTCCGACACCTGTCAGGCCCTGGGTATTTCGCGCGTGGGCCCTGGTCGATCGCGAGGTATCGATTTCACGCGTCTGAATTTTCTTTCTGCCGCGAGAATCGACGGTTTCGTCATCTGGTGGATCTGCAGCCGTGGGATCGAGCGAAATTGTGAATTTTTAGCTTTGTCCCTCGAAGATGATGAGTCGATCGTGATGAGAGAGAAAGAGAGAGAGAGAGAAACAAGGAGAGAGAGAGAAGGAGAGGATGGTGTCATCATAGTTGACGGACAGGATGCTCGAGAACTGATAAGACCCGGTCAGCTTCCAGTTGACCCGACATTCCAATTCGCCGGTGTACACGAGAGTCCACACCTCGATATTACGCTTCGACGAAGGTTTGTTTATCGATCGAGCTATACATGCTTCGAGGCGGCCTTTCTCTCACGTTCTCGGCTCGCAGGAAGTTGGCAAATCCTCCTTTTTTACCTCCGTCTCTGTTTCTCTTTCTCCCACCCATCTCGTTTCCTCCACTGCTCTTTATCGTTCGCTCTTTTTTTCGTCCGTCTCTCTCTTTCTCTCTCTCCTCTTTCCTGCGTGTCTCTCTTCCTCTCTCCGTTCCACGTTCGTCTCTCCCGTCTCTTTCGCTCTCCCGCATCTCCGAGCCTAATCGTCCACTTTGCCGATACGGTGAAAACGCGATTTATCCTCGTCACGCGTCAGAAGACACGACCGCTGTACCGGACTCGTCGGTCATCCGACGATCTCCGGGTATCTCCTTCAGGGAAACCATCCTCCGCGTCAGCGGGCCACGAGACCCCGTTGAAAATCATTTTACTCGTCGTCCCAAAACGTCTCCGCATCAACGTTCCTCTCTCTCCTGGATCTCAAAACAGGTAAATATCTCTCATCCCAATCTTCGTCAGCAGCTTTCCAGCCACCGTAAAATACGTCATTTCACCAGGTTCACTGTATCCCTCGTCCCAACCCAATGATGATCCCATCTTCCTCCAATAGATCACTCTCTACCCATCGATCCTTCTCGTTAAACCATTCTCGGACTTCGGTCCAACGCTTAGCAAACCCCCTATGGACTTCTGCGCGTCCCAACGCGCATCTCCCTTCGTATCCCTTCGTATCCCTTCGACCGTTCCTCGTCAGGATGTCTCCAGTACAAAGTATGCTGGGGTACGGTGGGTCCGTTCCGCGTCCACGACACACCAGCCCGACACGACACGCGTCCGACGAGCAGCGCCCCGAGAGTCTCTCTCTCTCCTCTCCAGGAGGAGATCCTCGGCGACCTTGCCCTAGGACAACTCGGTGCTCCTCCTCGTCGGGGCATCGGCGAACGACTGAGGGCTGCAGACGCCAGGCCCCGGAACCGCGATCCGCTCGAGCACTGCACCGTGTTTCAGGACCAGTTCGGCCGCTTCACTTGGCTCCGAACGAAGGATGCCGTGCGTGGTTGCTCGCTCCTCGATCCCTCCTCCGGCTCCCGCCGCTTCCCCACCCCTCCTTGCTGCTACTCTCGCAACCCCTCCCCACGTCACCCGTCGAGATCGCCTCCCTTTCGAGCGCGTTGCGAATCTCTCTTCTTTCGTTCCGTTCCTCGCCGTTCCTTGTCGTTTTCGTTGCCGTGGTCGCGCCGCCCGGGGAACAGTTGCCCGTGGTCAGGACACCAGGTCCTCGCGGGACGATCCACCCGCGGCGGCGTTCGGAGGACGTCGGGCTGAGACGTCACTCGAGATGCCGTTGACGGACGAATGACTTTGAAAGAGGGGGGGGGGGAAGTAATTGTTTTTGTAGCGAGTGGAAATTGGGATAAGATTATTAGAGGGGAACAGCAAAACTGAGATCTTAAGTATACTTGGCCTATATCTTTGCATTTTTTATGATTTTTTGAGGATGATTGTTCGAGGGGAGCAGCAAGACTGAAATCTTAAGTAGGATGCTTGGCCTATATCTTTGCATTTTTTATGATTTTTTGAGGATTAATGTTCGAGGGGAGCAGCAAGACTGAGATGTTAAATATTGTGGTTGTTGATTCGATAGTTGTCGAATGGCAGGGTGGAATTTTTTGATTTTAGCAGAGGTAGGGATGACTCGTTGCTTAATAAATGTGTATGGAAATTGGTTCTTAAGGAGAATGGTAATTATTAATTTTAGGAAGCTGATCTTCTCAACGTGGTGTCTATGGTTTAATCGTACGATTTAGTGAATTGTTGAATTGTTTGAGAAAATTATGCGTCGCGATGAACTTGACAATTTATTTTTAATTTAGCTGATATGATGTACATATGTCTTTTTGACTGTTTTTGGTTCGAGAAGAAATAGTGAAATGATTGGACACAATTTTTCGTGAAGAATGTTTCTTTTTATACCACTTGTTGCCAATATTTTGGTTTTGGTTTGCTTGTCTAGCAATTGTAGTCGTCATTGGAAAAATAATACGTGATTAGTAAAAACTGAAAATGTCTTTGCGAAGGATTAAATTTGAGAAAAAAACCCATATTTATTTGAAAGTTTTTGAGAAAACCTCTTTCATTGTATAATATGTATTGTGTATATCTTCTTTAATATTAATTTATGATAGAACAATCGTCTATACCTACGTAAGTAATTGTATTTTACTTAAACAAAATACCAGAACGATGTAAAGTTTATAAATTTTATGCGACGATCTGCGTGAATCACGGCGTTCAATGTATCGTACAATACTTTCGGAACACCTGAACTCGTTCCTATTAAGGAATGGCCAATTAGAGTCTCGCTGCACCTGCGAGCAAGCAAACATAGCTACATACCTCTTTTACTCGCTGTTCTTATTCTGATTTCCTATATTTTCTTAGCTTGGTCGTTACTTATAAGTCATCAATCTTATTTGATAGAATCGTCGACAGATACTTTTAAGCAACGTAAAATTTGAATCCCTTAAGGAATATTTTATAGAGTTACCTTTGAAACTAATGTCACAGCAACAAAATATTGTTTATTGCAAAAGCGGCGACAGTTATCTTAATAATTGTTACATAATTTTTTTTGACACATTGGAATATCCTGAAATCCCATATAAAACGAGATTATTATAAACGAGATGTCATTCCTGATTCTGAGATACCAAAATCCTATATTGAACCCTTTGTAATTCACCAGTGTCTTCCAGGCGCCAAACTATCCAAAAAACTACACAACAAGTGGGTTTGACATAAAACATAACCGGTAAACCCAGTGAACCTAAAATACCATAGCACACATGATTAACCCAAAACATAACTTAATTAGAATCCCTTGAAGTTAGACTATCGCGCTAAACTTGAGTGTTTCTCAAGCTTAAATTATGGACAAATCGAAAAACAATAAGTAAAAGATACCTAACAAACAACAAAACTCCAAAATCCGTAGTAACCAAGCAACCAATCCACGGTAATCCCAGTGATCCTAAAACCCCATAACGAACCACATTCTTATAATCCAAAAACTAATTCAAAGTCCTTGAAACAATTAATCCCAAAAAACTCCAAAATCCAAACAACCCAATGTACATGTACCCATCAGCAACAATTCGACCCAGCCAGGCAGCGAATACCCAGCGAACTCGATGAACCTAAAAAATCCCCTAGGAAGGCTGATTAGCATAAAACAAAAAGTAATTCACAGTCCGAGCGACCGGTGTCCCGGGAACTCGAGGCGCGAAGGGTTAATAGCCTCGAATTTGCCAGGCCCTTCTCCGGGGACTTCGGTATCCCCGGGTTGCCTAGTGTTGCCTCTGTATCTGCAGACGAGATCTCCCACCGTTCTTCGTACATGTTGCACGGCGTAGTAGCAATCCTCCTCTTTCGTTGAACTCCCCGATGCAATACGACGATCGTGGCTACCAAGCTAGCTTGGCCCCCCCTCTTCCGTTGCTTTCCCCGCTGCCAATCGCATCTTGGATCCCCCCTGCGAACCTGATGGACCATCTGGCCCAACCTCTTCGCGTCCGACGGGAGCCAATCGCCGTGTCTAACGTACGATCTAATGTCTTGCTCGTAACGGGTGTCGAAAGTGGAGGGAGACCCGCCGGTGTTTGTCTGTGTGTTGCGTTGTGTCACACGTACACAGGCGCAGGTTCCACGGACTCCGTTTGTTCCGCTGCTTTGAACCTAGACTCCGACCGAGACTTAACCCTTTGCCCTTTTCGGTTAGATCCTTTCGGAATGGGGATAACATCGATTTTGATACTGTGGTAGTTGGATTTTTGTCTTCGGGTTTAATGATACTTTAGCAGAATTTCTTTTCACACCTGTGTATTTTACTTGAATGATCTTGATATATCTGATTTTTACCGATCGATAAGATAGTCTATTTCTATAGTGTAGATTATCGAACAGGAACGGGTGAAATGTCAAGGGAAATATTAATACGTATTTATTGGCATAGAGATTACGCGTTGGTGGGTGTAAATTTTGTAACGGTCTAAGAAAGAAGTCTTAGTATTATCCAATAAATTTGATGGTATCGTTGCCGTGGTATTAAAACGGGGCTAGGTTGTCGCGCCGTATCGAGCCCCGCGATTATTTATACGGTAGCCCGTTGATTATTTTATTATCGTGGCGAGCCATCGAGCGTTTCGCCCAGCCAGGTACAAATTGTCCGTAAAACCGCGGGGTCGCGTAATAATTATAGCGGTCGAGCATCGGTCGTTTTGCTCGGTTTGTCGCGGTGTGACACGAGGCCGAAACACGCGAGACAGCCAGTGACACTTTGTCTCGCTCGGCGTTGACCCAGTTGCCCGCAAGAATGCCAACCGTAATACCGTAAAAATGATGACTTTGATCGTTATAAGTATGAAAACATAAATGTCGTCACGGTTCACCTAGTGATATATTATACCCACGCCCGTGTATGTGGTTCTTAATAAGCATTTAGCCAGTTTCTCAGAATTTTACGATACAATCGGCATAATTTGTCGTAGCCAGGCACGACCGTTGCGCGATACCGACACCGCTAATTCATTAGCCGAGTTTTCTTTCAAGCGTTTCATTTTTTTTTCCATCCGCACCCGCTACGCGTAAACTCAATATCTATATTACACGCTGTGACTCTGCATCGCGAGTGGAACAACCTGTTCCTACGAATACGCTACCAGTACTTACGGGCGTACGCCTTTTTTTCATCTCGAACGGAATACGATTAACGGCGACCCTGCACACCCGTTGACGGCTTACCGTCGATCTCTCGCAGCCGGTTATTCAAAACTTGACGGAAATTGTCGACGGTTCGACGAGACCGAATGGAAACGGGACACCGTCTTTTTATAATGTTCTTAGGTTTTTGGAGTGTCGATGGAAATAATTAATTGATTTGCAAATAATACTCTTTTTCATTTTTTCTCTATTATTTCAATTTGCAATTAATAATTGTGTCGCGATTGAAGTTTGACTTCTAGCACATCAAAATCAATTTTTTTTTCAAACGAAACCGTAAGTGTTTAAATTAAACTCGATTCGCCATAATTTTCTTTGAAATTTTGTCACGAATATCTCGGTACGAAAGAATGTCTGTCCCTCGTTGCCGGCAACGTCCGCCAGGGAGTTCACTAAACGAAAGCGAAAACATCGGTGCGAGAGTTTTTCTCTTATTTAAAGCATCGGCGTAAATGCGGGCCGTCGGATAAATATTATTAAAAGTGAAGCTGTAATTATCATAAAACATTGACGTTCGCGGCGACAGTCGAACCTCTATTAACTCCAGATTGTCGATAATGAGCGGGGCGCAGTATATATATTTTTGTTGTTATCAAGTTGAAAATATTTTGCGAGAGCGCCGCTCCATTGCGGTCGGCGTCTTTGATATTCAGATCAGCGATTTCTGCTTCGCGTGTGCACTTGCACCTGTGTTCGTAATGCCGGTGCATGTGCAACAGCCTTTGACGTCCCGGAATGAAGAGTACAACGCACGAAAGGTATGTTTATGTCATTAATTTCTGTTTCTCCTGAATGTGATACCGCACGGCTGAATTATTCATAAATATTCAACGAGTACTTTCTTACAAGGGTAAAAGGGATCACTGTTGACATTAACAAGTTTCCGTGTCGATTCGAGCGCATCATACGAACGACTCTTGAATGACACAACCATATCATTGGACGAACATTTTAATCAAAAGAAGAAATCATATAGATTTAATTACACGGCTAAAATAATATCGAGTCACGTGATGGTTAATTTCTTTCTTCCTTCCTCGATCTTTTTGTCAAACGTAACATGTACAAAATTTACATATTACAAGTTACATAATTGTTTTATTCTTATAGAATATCGTTTCTAAATATATCGAATTTTTTACATATAACGAGGACTATGACTTTCTTATTATTTTATAGTATGTATTTTAACACATCGCATATACATATATATGTATACATATTACACAATAAGTGTATATTAATCAAATATATTCAATGCACATTTCTCTTGGATATGAAAACAAAAACAATCTATTTACCTTCAACTTTTAGCGTTTCCATTTTTCACATAATAAAAAGTCCGCATAACATGGATCTTTCTACTAATAATTTAAAAAAAAATACAAACACCCGCGCGTTTTGTTCTTCCGGTAAGAATCTCACGAAACACTTCTTTTTATCACCGCTTGTTCCGATCTTCCTGTCTCTTGATTCCTCGAGTTTCATTGTTCGCGGTCATTCTAGCACGCAACCCTTTCGTAAGGAGGACCCCCTGCGAAGTTGACCCACTGGAACCGGGCTGCAGGTGGTGCCAGTGTACCTCGAAGAAAAAGAAAGGTGCTGCACGCGTCCACACACACACAGACACGCTCACGATGTCATCTGCTGACCGGTTCGAGCCGATCTACCGTAGGACCGTGGGAAGAAGAAGCGAGGGAAAGGGGCAAAGTGTTGACCAAAAGGGACACGAAAAATCCACGGAAAGACTGGACAGTATTTTTTCCGACACCTGGAAGCCCTTTTGCACGTATGGGAGGCATCACTGCCTGTCTTGCCAGCAAAGTATCGATCTTTTTTAAGATTCTATCGAATGGATCTGTTTGGTGTGGATAATAATGAAATTGGATTCTGAAGAATATTCAGTCTGCTATTTCTTCAGGTTCTATTCACACCAATATCTCGTGTCTCTACATTGTATAGAGTAGAGCTTATCTATGTATTAGTTTATTAGTAAATGGGATTAAATAGAAATTTTAAATGCTCACGTTTAGAAACTTTGCATATAATTAAAACTCAACTATAGTTAAACTATATAAATTTTACATGTAATTAAAACTCAACTATAGTTAAACTATATAAATTTTACATATAATTAAAACTCATCTATAGTTAAACTATATAAATTTTACATATAATTAAAACTCATCTATAGTTAAACTATATAAATTTTACATATAACTAAAACTTAACTACAGTTAAACTATATAAATTTTGCATATAATTAAACTTCAACTATAGTTAAACTATATAAATTTTACATATAAATTAAAACTCAACTATAGTTAAGTCAAGCGCTTAGAATCGATGTAACTAAATGATCAAGCATAAGGGAATTTATTGTCCACGTTACATTAAATCGAATTTAATAAGTATGTTAATTTCTCAATTACTATACGTTAAAGAGTTCTATTGCTGATTTTAAAGCGATTTCATTTTAATCGTTCGAGATCGGGGAAAATCCAAGTTGTGAAAGAATTCGCTGTTCTGAAATTCCTGGACCCCTTATGTACGAACCTGTCCTAACCCCTTCAGCACCTTGCAAGGGAAGATCGGCCTGGGACGGGGAAGGGTTGCTCGGACAGGGTTGCAAGAGTCGGACAAAACATAGACACGGGGATACACGTCTTTGCTGGGGGTCTCCCGTGTTTTCGTTACCTATGGGAAAATCTTCCGCGATTTTCTGCTACGTACGCCGAGGCAGCTGCTTGAAGTTTTTAAGACTTTAGCTCCATGCAAATCAGACCTCGCACTGCTCGATTTATTGGCTTCGGATGTCACTGTACTAAACATTACTGAAGGAAAATAGCGAGTGGTAACCGTGGGACTCGTAGGTAGACCCTGAGCCCTACGTAGTTTGTGCAGGACCGTATAATTCGGATTACTTCTGGACTTCTCAAATTCCGCAAACTGATTTACGGATTTTTATTAATCCAATGTATTTTACTCTAGACGTTTTCCCGCGGAATTCTTAGTTTTCCTAAATCAGTGACTTGTGTTATGTTTACCTTTAATAAGCGTGCTAATTCTTCGTGTAACGTCGGGTATACTTGTAATTACAAAATGAAATTGTCATTCGATATTTAATACTCCCTCTGTCTCATAATGCTTGATAGTTTTCGTTTCGTGGCCGCAACTTATCAAAATATATGGCTTAATTTCAATACATTTTTTCTTACGAGTTTAATATTTTTTGAAAAATAAACTACTTTTTGTGAAAAAAGTAATTTTAAAGAAACATATCCAGTAACATGGGACAAGAAAAAAGGAGAAAACTATCAAGTATTATGGGACAGAGGGAGTAAGACATTTCACGAAATGTATATTATATTTGTCACGAGTATCACACTAAAAACAACAGATTGAACTTCTACTTTATTTCTACCTTTATAAAATCGTATTTCATAAAAAAAGGACAAATAAATCTAATCTAACGATTCCTGCAGTTGTCATCGTCCCAACAGGACAGTTTAAGAATAACAATAACAATTTCCCAAATCCAATGACAGAGTCAACACATTTTTTCCCCGAATCTCGGCTAAAATAGAGTTGTCTCTCCGCCGGTATTTTCAGGTGGCGGATGCCCCGCGGCGCTAAACACGCGATGGCGTTAAGGTAGCAAAGGGCCCCGGTAAAGGCACCGGGCCATTAAATGTTGCTCGCCCGGTAATTTATGGGGTGCGAGAGTAGAAACGCAACCACCGTCTCCGTCTGCGGATATACATAATACCCGGCGCGTCGCATAAGAGAATCCCGCTGCCTGCAACCCCCTCGTTTTATCCAACATTTGCATAAAGCTGCAGCGGAGACGACGGTAGGAAAGACCTGGCGGGAGATTAAGCGGCCGAGATTTCACCGGCTCCTGCACGCTACACACTTGGGAAATCCAGCGGGATCGTGCAACGCTAATCCGTTTAAAACGCGATCTTAGATTCAGCGGCTTAAGTCTCGCCTTCGATTCGCGAAAACGTCTGCCGGACATGCGTGAGACGGGTTGTCAGTTCGTTGGGATAAATTCAAATCCGTCCGAGAGTCTCCTCTACTAGCAAAAAGTCAAATAAGAAAAAGACTTCTTCGTGTTATTCGTAGGATTGTCGTCCGTTTGACCACGTGGTTATCTTGGTGTCGAACGGGAAAGAGAAAAAAAAAAAAAAAAAAAAAACATTCCATCCGGACAACGAGTACCAGTTTGAAATTCGAGTTTCCTCCGATAAAGTTCTAGATTTGCCTGTTACACGGATGCCTCGGTATTTATTGGTCCCCGGCGTGGCAATGGTGTCTGAGACTTATCGCAAGAAATTGCTATAAATACGGCCGATCTTTTTTTCCGTTGGCCGACCGGCCGACAGCTACGCACTCTCCTCGGGATTTCCGGGACGATACTTTAAACGGGAAAGCAGAGAGACGGCATCCTAATTCCGAGTTACGATGGCGCACCCTCGGGGCCGCTCTCTCGGCCGTAACGGTGAACGATCGTCCATTTAAATCGTCTGTATCGCGATTTATTGCGCCTCGCTCCCGGTTCTACGTCACGCGCCTCTTTCTTTCGGGGACGTTTCGCTGTAATTGGTAGCGACTGGTCATTTCTCCGCGCGTCTTTGTCGCCCTGCTTAGCCCCGTAATAAAAGGCTCGCTGATCGAATTGATGGCCATCGAGAATTAGCCGGGAAATATGTCCCGGATTAATGTTTCCACGCCCCGACACCACGCATCCCGGATAACTGAGCTGTGCGATGTTTTGTACAAATATCCTTGTTTGGGAAAGTTTGAAGGGCACCTTGTTTGATAAGAATCCCTGAAGAGGGTCCCATGTTGGAGCGAAACGTCTGAACCTTAATGTTTTCAATTACAAAACAGTTCCTCATAGTGAATAGCTGAGTGTTTAAATTACAATTGAATAATATTTTATTTTATTAGAGTGTATTACATCGTTTAAAGGGCCCAATAAGTGTTTTTTCCTTTAGTACTATGTATATATTAACCATCGTTAAAATTCTATAAGTTATTAATTTCTAAAAGTATGTTCGCATAAGTTTTTTTTGTGATCGTTGGATTTTCATTATTCAGCTGTCACGTTGATAAGTTTTGATAACGATATATGATGGAAATGTGTGTATGTAATAGGAATTAATATATTTCTGATGCTTTGGAAATTAGGGATAATTCCAAAATAATAATGAATTTTGAAAAAAGGGTTTTTTAAGAGTGATTTGTTTAAAATAAAATCCAACGAATCGTGTAATGAATCATATTTGCATTTTTACCCGTGCCCAGTGTTTCGCCTGCTGCGAATTCTTTGGAAACCGGAACCATAGACTGGTTTGACCATATTCTCCTGTAAGCTACTTCAGAAGAATGAACATTGTATGAGTCCTGAACACGCAGAATGTCCGCTTAACCTCCCGCTGTGCGGCTATTTAAAGATTATTAAAATAAGGAGAATGTCTTAAAGTGGATTTAGATAAACCACTTGTTCCACGGTGCTTCCAACACAAACGTAATTGCCCTGTGCTCGATACGTTTTGCAGTGTACGATAAAAGCTTAAACTACGACGCAGCTTGTACACTAACCATTACAGTCTAGTTGTGTGTATCGATGACTTACCGATTGTAATTTCAATTCAATAGGGTTTATTTTGCGGATATCCCAACGATCCAAAGTTTATATAAACTGATCTTAATTACTCGAATTCATATTGATTGTTATTTAGAAATAACTAATCCAAAATTTCGATCCTAGGTATGTACAGTCTAGTTCGATTAATCCTTCAAAATTTACCCAGCTGAAACCCAATATTTGCCATACTCAATCAATATTGTACCAATATTGGATTCCAATCTTCAATCGATATAATTTAATGGCATTCTACACAAACGAATCTACCGTTTTATAAATCCTAAACAAACATTTGCAATGGATTTGATTCCAAATTCAAAGTTTATAATTTTTTAAAAATGATAATGATCTTAAGTAGCTAAATTGAACTATACCACGCTAAATCTTATTATCATCGTTATGATCTCTACAGCGTTATGATAAAATTTAAGGCGTCTATTCCGCAGCCGCTATGTGTCACGTGGATCAACATGGAAGTCCAAATGAAAAATTGCTCACGGTTCACACCAACCCCAAATTTGAAGCGTCAGAGGATCTCCTGAAAGAATAGCAAGTTATACAAGGGTGTGTTCGTAACACAACGTAGATACACGCGTGACGTTGAGTAGACAAGATCAAGTTCGGAATCTCGTTCTATCCATCACTGGTCCACGACCAGATGTTCGCTGGGGGTATAAGGGCCAGCCGATGTAAATATTACCCTTCGTCCTACCAGACACGCATAATGCCAACGGCACAAATTATACCGACCGGGCGTCTACCTGTATCGAGCGACAGATAAAATGTCGAATTTTACGACCGTCACCGTTTTATTTGTAATTATTGAGCGATCGCTGAAAAACGACGAGTATATCTATACAGCGGGCTGTTACGGTCGTTGATTAATGATTTTTCAGTCATCCCGAGAAAACGTGGGTAGTCTTTTTTCGAATAACGTTAGGAAGCAATTATCCGCAGGAAATTGCGCGCAGCCGTATCGAAGATTTATAAAGAAAATTCCGCCGAAAGAAAAATACCATCTGACAGACTATCTGTATAATTATTTACCTCCCAGTGGCTGGATATTAATAAACACGTGTTTTTCTCGTTGCAGGAGGAAATTGGGAAATGTCAAGCGTCGAATTATCAATCGGTTATCCCAAAACCATCTCAACCGCCGATCGTTAAAACATGTTCCCAACCGATTCCGAAGCAGAACCACGCCACCGACAGATTTATCTCGTCCAGATACGAGTACAACGTGGACGCCGCGAATTATCTTCTGACGAAAAAGGCTGTGGTCCAGGAGAAAAAGAATCAGCTGGACGTGTTCACGCAGGTACGACACAATTACCTGGGCGGATCGATTAATTCGCCGGTGCCCGTGTTTCCCCGCTATCGGGCCGATTTATCGATCACCCGAGCTGAATCCTCGATCGACACACGAGACCCTCAGGAAATCGGTTTCACCTGACATCATCGTCACCGTTTCCAAAGTACGACACTTTGCCACACGCGGTACGTGCGTTAGATAATTATTGTTCGTCGTTTAAATATACCTGACGATCGTTCGAACGATGTGCTCGCGCCGGACACGGAATTAGCATAAAAGACAACACGGGGGTCTTGTCCGATGGCTATCGGGGACGGCTTGTTATCTTCGATAATCGTTCGTGATAAAACCAAAATCGCAGTTGGGAAAACGATTACCATGCGGAATATCGTGATTACCGGTTTCAGGTGGCGCTGAAACACACCGCGTTGGGATGTTCGATATTAGCATAGTAAACTATGAGATAGTTTTAAACATTTAGACAAAGAATAATAGGGGAAAATAAGTTCTCGTACATAGAAGTAGAGATAATAATTGCTATAAAAGTACCCGAACAACCTTATAGTTATCGTCTGCGTTTACTCTCTCTCTCTCTCTCTCTCTCTCTCTCTCTCTCTCTCTCTCTCTCTCTCTCTCTCTTTCTATCTCTCTCCGTCTGCCTGTTTCTCTTCGTTTCTCCTTTTTGCAAGTGCATCCTCGTAGGCGATCCTGTCCGCTACCTCCTTACTTGACATCCGGCCGGATCGACTTATTTTATCCTTATTCTCGTAATAGATTGCTATGAATAGCTTCATTGACATACGACGTCGCCGGTGGAATTTATGGCGATAATCGCGTAACACACGTTACTTTCGGCGTGGAAACGGACGAGGAAGTCGGCTTGATCATTAGGGGGAATCGGATCGCGGGATCTCAATACTCAATTTAGTTAATTTTCATACGGGTGTATCGCGGGTATAATGCGTTGCGATAGAGCGGCGATAAAGCTCTTGATTCATACAGCAATTTATAGATCCGTAACAAGTACTTTTCGAGATGTAACGTTCGCGGAAACAGAGATCCGGCGGTGTTAATGAATCTTTTCGAATCGTCGGGAAACAGGTTCCCCGGGAACCGAATCGCCGGATAAATTCTCTTAATGGCTAATTTAGAAACTCGACCGGGAATATTTACCGTATTATCAACGCGGCGACCGGGGTCAAGCGAAGTTCAATTCGGTCGCGATGAAAATGTTAATTCCGGTTAACGCGTAGGTAGCGACGGTAACAGTATCTCGATGGATTTTAGATTCGAATATTCGAGAAAATTTCCGTCGCAGATATGCGAATTGAAGCTAGGGGCAACGGACCCGTTTGCCGGCCGACCACGCCAACGACACCGATCGCGCTTATAAATTCCGCGAAGCGATTCAGTTTTACCAGCGGAACGTTCTGTTAATGTATGCCGCGGATAACCTTAGACCCGCAACAGGGAAAACTCGAAAAGTAATTATGGATTAGTATCCCGGTACTTCCTGGGATTTCAGATGGCACGAATGTGATATTCTGAGTACGGTAAACGAGACTGAACGTGTTCCCGGGAGGAGAGATACAGGTTTGCCGGTGCCGAACTGGCTCTATAATATATTTCCGCGACATTTGCATTTTTCTTGCGCAACTTTTTCTGCCTGACATAATTTTTTAATGTCCCACCGCATAATCTACCGAGTGATGAACATACGTAACACGAACCAGCCCGGATCCGTCGTGTACACCGCGTCCGAGTGAACCGATCTTGAGAACGGTTAAATAAGTAGTTTCTAAGCGTGGAAACGTGTCCACGGAATTATTCGCAGAAAAGTTGTCTTCTCCGGAGAATCGTTCTCCGGCAGGTGGAAAAGTGGAGCTGATTTGAAGCGACGAGACTTTTTTTAAATGTTGCGCAATATGGTTTTGGTTTATAATAGAGTAGCATTTTTTGAGACGAAGTTCAACGAGGTATCGTGTTAAATCTGATTCGTTTGGAAAAATGTGTTCGGTTTTCAAGTATATTAAGGGGAGGTTCTCATTACGAACGACCAAAAAATCGAAATTTTTGTTTTTCATTTTTTGATAGTAAATTATGTTTAGAATATCTTCCCAAAACCGTTCGGTCGGATATATTTTTTTTAAAAAGTTATGAAATAAGAACTGGAACTACTTTTTGACTGAAGAATTGAAATCGAGTGGTAGTTATAGCAAAGGATATCTTATTTTTGGATGAATCTGCACGAACAGTATAATATTATATATAATATTTAGACGTTAACACAGATTCGTGGATCGAATCTTTAATCGTGTCTCCTGAAAAATCGTGTTTTTCAAACTGTTGCCCAAGATTACTCAAAAACTACTTGATAGATCGCCTTTCTGTTTGTTTTGTTTTGAAGTAGATTTGATTTATTGGAGCCCCTACTAGAATCAAGAGGATATATGCATTATTTTTTTTGTTACAGTACGTTGAAGAGCGAAAAAAAGGTGAAAAAACGAAAAAGAACGTTCAAATGTCCGTCATTTTTTAAATTTTCCACTTTCATTGATGATTCTAATAGGGGCTCCAACTACACTCATATATTTTATAAAAATTCTTGCATTAGTCATTTTTGATAACTTTTGTAGATGCTAGAGTGGGCAACAACCGACTACCTTTTCTTGAGATCGTCATATTACAAGGCGTGTAAACCAACATTGTCACATTATTTTTCAATAAAAAAAATTTTTTTCTGCACCTTTTGATTCATTAAACAAGTGACGATAAGTTAGAGTTCTTCGTTTATTTCCTTCAGTGAGAAAAAAATTCGAGAAAATGACCTTCTTTTGGGGCTCTCAGATGAGAACCTCCCCTTAAATGACAAAAATTCTAGTGACCATGATAATATGAGGTGCCTAGGACACAAGGAGTATAAGTGACATTCTCAAAAGAACTGAGATCTGTGCCATGAAACTCTGAATTTAACATTCTATTTAGTATTAAAGGGATTTAAGTGAAATGCCCACCCTGTACATGGTATACTCATTTTTGAAAAAAAAATGTTGTACTATATTGTGATTTGTGAGCATTTGTAAACTTTGAACTTAATTTTGTCAGAACTAAATAAATGTCACTTATACCCCTTGTGCTTTAGGCACATCATATGTCCTTTGAACTTTCATATACTGATAAATGATTACATTGAGATTATTAAGGACGAATGATTTCCTCCATACAAATCTGATAGACGCATTAATCGTCCCATTTTAGATTTTTCATTATCTATAGGAATTATTTACACCCAAAATTCATATTTTTCAATAAAAGTGTCCAATTCCAAGTACATGCGTTACGCAACTAAATTACACTTGTAAATTTTCAATGATATAATCAAAACGCAAGCATGAACACCCCAGAGACTAATATTCCTCATTGAAATGTCAAGCATTCGTCTCGTATTTTGATTCCTTCTTCCCAACGAGTTATTTATGACTTTATTCCCACAATGTTTAATTACTTAACGAGTCTCGGTGGAGTCCAATTAACAGACACAAGATAAATTCGTTTCTAATCTAATTTGCGTCAACTTGAACAAAATCGGGGAAAATGGACCGAAGACTGTAATTGTTTCAAACACTTTGTCATCTGTATAATTTGCTTACCATCAATATCGATGTAGCAATCAAAATTCCCCGGCTTTTACCCACACGGCTAATTTATGCACGCTTACAGTAGCTGTCATACACCAGCCGGAATCCGTATCGATAGACGCGATTAAACGAATCGTAAAATAGGATTTTACGTTCAGCAGCCATCGTGGCCGCAACAAGTGCAATCACGTTATCACGCGCGTTTGTCTATTCGGGAATTACCAATCCGCGATCTACCCTCGTTATCAGCCGGAATACAATTATCATCCCGGTTTCGTCTTAATGGTAAAATTCTAATCGGCGAAACGGCCCAGTATCAGAGTGCCCGGCGTCACGGTTAAAAATAAATACCGTCGCGTTTCAAGACCGTTCAAATAGGAAATTAGATAAAAGTATCTTAAGTGTGATCTTAATGTAAGTAGACTAAGTATTCGAATTACAGATCAAGGGCAGCAAGTGTTTAGATCGAAGCCGTTCGCGGATACGTACTTATACAGGGTGTCCCAGCTAACTCCCTGAACCATGTGACAGCTGAGGTAATTCTAATATAGGAAAGTGACATTTGTAATGTCGTATCTTAATTCGTGGCCGAGTTATGAACGAAAAACGACAGCCAATGAGAGGGCTGGGTTGGGCCCAGCGGCGAGACATTAGAAGTTCTGCACCAGTAGGGTACTGTACCGGTAGGAGCCCTTTGATTGGCTATCCTTTTTCGTTAATAACTCGGTCACGAATTAAGATACGACATTACAAATGTCACTTTCCTATATTAGAATTATCTCAGCTATCACCTGGTCCAGGGACCTGCACGTTAGTTGGGACACCCTGTATATGAAATCATAATCTGTGCCAGGCTTTTCCTATCCTAGATCCGAGTGAATCAATCAACCGGTGAAATTCACATCAAAAACCGAACCCGTTCCTCGACGACGAATATATACGTTACGCTCGGTTTAACTGCAACTGCAATTCCCCTCCCCATTGGATCATGATCGCCATCGCTGTTTGGGGGAGGGGGGGGGGGCGGGTGAATATTGTCGCGAATGTGTCGGTAAACAGCTTGCTCACGGTGAATAACAAATAAGCGTCGTTGAAGAACCACGTGGTTTACGATTCGCGCTATCGTCGGCACTTATCGCCCGGTATTATCATATAAACGTGGCACCTGGTGCCGCGGTCGCTAATGGAGACTCTCCATCGGCGAGTAGTCCACTCGGTCGCTCGAGATCATTTTCCATCTTGTCCGAGCGACCTCGCAGCGTTCCGTTTTTCCTGGAATCGCGTGCAACCGTCGACCGGTAATTCTCTTATCACTCCGCCGCCTTAATTAATAACGTTTCTGGTTTCCCTTGCTGATTACGCTCCCCCACAATTCGACATTCCGCCGGCTCTCGGGCGGTTGAAATATGGCGACTACCGGCTCGATCCGGGAGCCGGTGATAGTTCTTTTTTGTTGTTGTTTTATTTTTTTTTGTTTTTTGGTTTTCGTTCAGGTATTTCATGTAATAAATGATGTAAAGTGTCTATGTCGTTCTTCACTGTTATCAACGGATCCTGTTTTCAAAAGTGACAAACGTCGTAGGTGAACTCTCTCACGGTTACATGGCGGAAGAAATTTATGCACCAGTTAATGGTGAAAGAAAACATTATACCGGGGGTAAGGCAGAAACAAGTGCTGCGTGGCAGCCAGTTAACCACGGAAAACAAGTTGCCTGGAAACTTAGCAGGGCAGCCTAAGGACCTGTGGGACGAGGCGTACTTAGAAGATGGAATGTGGAAATCGAAGCCACGAAACAGGCCTTTAATCGGCATTATGGACTCCATATTAGATTTGCCTGGATTCCAGCCGATACCACGTAAGCCCCCTAACAAGTATCTATGTGTGTGTGTGTGTGCACTCAACGCGATATACAACCTTCGCGAATTCTTGTTTCATCGTCTCGATGAAACTTGCAACATTTTTCCGTCACCACGCGTTTCTTGATTTGCAACTGTCACTGAGTTAATTTCTCTTAGGGAAAGAATTGATCGGTGGTGAATAAAATAAATGTTAACGTTCCATTGCGAGATTGCGGATACCGTGTCGAGTTATGTATGTATTAATTTCTGTAATTAATTATTCAGATAATATTGTTCGTTTATTTATCATTGAGCAAGTAAATATTTTGTTTACACTCTCTGGTCGAATCGATTAAGTCCGTGAAACAAATATCTTCCTCTTATTTCGGCGACTGAGATTCATCTCCAGCGGAGGGGGTTTCAAACATCCGCAGTTTGGTTATAACGATGCGAGATGAATGTTACAGGTGTGCTACGATTTTTTTCAATGAATGCATATCTGTCCTTCATTTTAAAGGTTTCCGTTTCCACCCCATCGATTGGAGTTCTACGAACTGGATCGCCGCTGCTTTTCAGAACCACGTGACCTTTTATGACAACCGTATCTCACAGCCAACGGAATTGTCACCGCTGCAAGATATTAACGCCTGCGCCCTGAAATGGAACAACGCGGGTCAGTCGGAAAAAAGAGATTGGACACCATTTTTTTTAACCATTTTCAGATCCTTGTAGAATCTGAAGCCACTCGATGAATACTGTAGCACTCGTGAAGTCACTAAATTAGAGAAACAGTTTTGTAACGATTACCATAATATTAGTCATTTTATAATATTGTTTGTGTGAAATGAAACTTGTCATTTTCCTGCAAAATTAATCCAAATGAACCCTAATGAGTTTTCCGTGCTATCTCTAACTTATATTTCGCAACAATTTCAAATGTCTAATTCTTTGTCTACCTATTTACAAAGTCAACTGCAAAATTTGCAATATTGCAATTATTTCATTGTTTTCTGCAATCCTCATTTTATTTTCCTGCAAAATTAATCAAAATGAACCCTAATGAGTTTTCCGTGCTATCTCTAATTTATATTTCGCAATAATATCAAATGTATATTTCTTTTCTAGCTATTTACAAAGTAAGATGTAAAATTTACAATATCACAATTATTAATTCATTGTTTTTCACAATCCTCGATAATTTCTAAATTCTTTCTAAACTTTCGATAGGTGATAAATTAGTAATGAGCACGATGTCGTCGGATATCAAGCTGTACGACATAGCGTTACAAAAAATCGTCTGGTCGACCACATGCAAATGCCTGATCACGTATCATTCGCACTGTTTCATCCGTTGCATCTGCTGGTCGGAGAACGACCACTATATCGTCACGTGAGTATCGATTCTGACGCAATTCCGTTCGAACGAACGATATCGATTTGCTTATTTATCATCAGCATCTAGCCGCGCAGTTTCATTGCGATCCGACGTTGTTTCATAACGGTAATTGATGTACTCGCTGCCACCGTTTGTAAATTGCGCGTATTGTAACCAGAACGCAATTTTATTCGTTACGCTAAGTGCCCCTCGGCCATAAACTGCGGACAATTTAAAATAACGTTGACGGTTTTAGTGCGTACGAATGCGATTAAATAACGATTTTATTACTCCGCGTTACGAAGACTCGCGACGGAAGCACATTAATAGTTCTGAGAACGTTATTAAGTATCGAGTACATTCGCCAAACGTTAATCATTTCGCAGGGGCTGCAAGGGTGTAGTTTCAATTTACTTAGCGAAAACTGGAGCCCTCGTTAACACGTTAATCGGCGAGGCCACGAATATATTAACGTTGTCGTTTTCGTCAAACTATCGCTACCTCGTTACGTCTTCCTCCGATACCAGTGTGCGTATCTTTCATTGGGCAACTTTGGCACCTGTTTTGGACATTAGCTACTACGAACCTGTTAAGGTGAGGGATGAGCAACTTTCTTTTACGCAGGGTTTACCAAAGTTGTACTTAGGCAGGGCAAATTGTAAATTGGAACATGTTTAGTCGGCGAAAGAAGTGTTATGGAAAAATACTGGTTGAAATTGAATATTGAATATTGAATATTATAATTGAAAATTTTACACTAGGGAAAAATTTTTCTAATTTTATAACATAATCGTTCTTTATATATGACAAGAATTACTTTTCATTACAAACTGTTTAATAACACAATTATTAACACAAATCCTGGAATAGGGCTTTTTGCTTTCTACAATGTCAATCAAAAAGAATAGAGAGAATTTTGAAATTTTTAATGTGTAGGAGTAATATCTAATACACGTTTGTCTGTACGTTATGGGACACTTGATAATGTCAATTAAAGATAATTTAAATTAAAAAATTAATTCTGATTTGCATAGAACTGTTCTTCATTGGATTTAATGTAAATTTGAAAATACTATAGCTTCATGCAAACGGGAATCCTCGCTTTTGCAATTTCTCAGTTTTATTTCTCAAAATTGCCGCTGAAATCTATACACACCCCACTTTGCATCCATAATACCTAATACCTAACAATTAAAACAATTAATACCTAACAGTTCGACACAATTGCATAACCTATTAAAAATTGACCGGTGAATATTATTTTCGCAAACCTATTTCAGGCGGTGGCTTGGCACCCCCATGAAAATGGGTTATTATGCATCGCTGGTGGCCTTGGCGATGCATCGCTGTCATTGTGGAACGCGAACAAGCAAGATCCATTGAGTTATCGCAGAGTTCAGTTTCACGGTGCTGTGGACAACTTGGCCTGGAACAAAGTTAGCGGGGAACTTGTCGTCCATTGGTCCTATTGGAAAGACAGGAAACGATACACGATTATGCCAATTATGGCCAGTCTCGACCGAATCGTGGACATTGTGCCCGTCGAAAAGGAATCGCGGGTCACGTTTGTCATGTGGAACGCTGATCACACGCAATTAGGTAATTGAAACTGTTTAATTAAACGCGATACGTTTCTACTAATTTATTTATTACTTTAAAAAAATGCGGGGAAGGATTAACACGTTCCCGCCGACGGTTTTATTTGTAGTTCTCGGATTCGGACGGCTCTTTAATTCACAGTTTGTCTCATCGGGCGGCGCGGAAAAAAGACACATAAAATTAAATGCTTCATTTGTACCACCAGTGGTACATGCCGTTCCATGGGACAATTGTATATGTACCACCAGTGGTACATGCCGTCCCATGGGACAATTGTATATGTACCACCAGTGGTACGTACCGTGCCATGTGACAACCTCTATGTACCACTGGTGGTACATGCCGGCGGGAACGTGTTAGAGGATGATTGATTTAGTTAGTAAAAGATATTTTTAATGTTTGATTAGCAACTCACTCAGACGATTCTTTGTCGATTTGGAATTTCTTTGGCAACGAGTACCAGAACCGACAGAACTGCAGGAAATCGGTGAAAAAGGTGAAAACCCAAGAGGACACAACGAATAATATTTTCACCGAATTTAAACATTTCAATATTCGATAAAATCGTTCGACCGAGGGATGAAATGGATTTTATATTATAGATGTAAAGAGTTATTCATTTTTTTTTACTTATCTTGTTGCTCATCACAAATATTTTATTATTGTATGTTTTTGATAAACCAATCTGTGAAATTATATCGTTACGATAAAACTGTTATTTTCTTCTTTAACACGTTTTTAGCCACTAATTTTCCATTGGAATTCCGAGATCCGATTGCACGTGTAACTCGCGTTTCGCCTTTCGCAAATTATTTCACTGGCCGGCGTGTAATATCGCGCGTTACTTAAATTTCCTCGATCCCTTTGCGCAGCAGGTTTATCGATCTTTCGGAAAGATAAGCGGATGATGCCCCGCGGAGAAACTGCTAACGATCCTCCCTACCTTTAAATAGCTTTCCGCGTTTCAGCACCTTCGGGATTTAGCGGATGAAATGTAATTATCCGGTGGATTCATCGAGCTAATTACACCAACGAGAAATCGATACCCACGTGTATGTACGTCGAGCGATACCCGCCCCTTTTCGTCTATTAAAACTATGTGATCACCTTATTCTGTCATTTAATTAGAGTATTTATTAACCGCTGGACATCGTCCGGCGCGTCAAATTGATTTCGATCAACAGTGGAATTAGCTGAATCGCGCGGACAGAAGTGGAACAACGTAATGATTAACCAGTCGCGGCATTGTAGCCTACTATTTTTCTATCGCCGTGAACTTGTTCTTACCAGTTATGGAAATCAAGCGGATTCTTTTCTATAGTAAGTGCCCATTCCGACGAGCGTGTTTAATGCTCCGTGATTACCGTCTTCAGCGAGCTTTTTAAAGAACCCGGAAAAATCTCCATAAACTAAGCCGAATAAACGTGGCATTACGGACACATTAATACCATCGTAATCGCTAATAACAAGCGAACACGCTGGGGTTGAAAAAAGAAAAACGAAACAAATAAACAAACAAAAAAAGGGACAAACTCTAACGAAACAGGTCGATTATAATTCTAAAAATCCCGCCACGAGGTAAGGTGATCATTTCCAATCAGACGCGTGGTTAATTGATGACGGAAACGGGATAAGCGTCCGTTGAATTATCATCCAGATAATTTTGGTCGCAAGTCGATTTGCAATCACTGTACCGATATAGATTCCCCGATAACCCGAACTTACGATGGTAATCAACGTAATCTGCGGTAGATTTGTGACGAATGCTCGCCAGTTTATGGTGTCGGTGGATCATTTCAAACCCTTCGGTTTTTCTCCAGGTCCCGTCCCGATTCCCGGTTACACCGACACAGACAAACGAAAGTGGAGCTTCCCCGTCGGTGCCGTATGTAAGTGTGTGGCTCTTAGTTGCGGACGTTAATTGGCCGGCTGGATGCTGTGTTTATGGCGCAGGAGTCGTCGTAAAACGGTTGCTGATTATTATTAGATATGATCACGCTTAGATCAGCCGATATCGAGGCCCCTGCCTCGAACGAAATTTATTATCGCAATATGGCGGACGTGGACGCTCGACGATCCTGACCTCGCGCGGATTCCATTTTGATTCGCGTCGACGACGACACTGTCACCGCGACGACGATCGTTTTAATCGTACGTACTAGTCGATCTTGATGAACGCTCCACCTGTAATTTGTTACTCGCGAATCGAGCTGTTAAGAAATCGCTATCGCGTCGGAACCAGTTTGTACGATTCGAAATATTTTTTAGATACACATTCATTAACGTTGTAGGGTGTAATAGTGTTTTCAGATTTACGACCAATTTACAGAGATCTTGTAGATGTTTTAGTATTCCCTGAAAAATTACGCAAATCTTCTTAAGGCATTTGAATAAATACTAGATGGATTATCAGATCAGTTTAATTTCTGGTGTTGAAATCATCGATGCGGATTTTTTTTACTACTTTAGATACTAAGTATGTACTGCTGATTTAATATAGTCTCCCTATGCAAATTTGTGAAGAACAACAAATATAACAGGTAAGATTATTTGTTTTTATTCCAAACACTTTTGATTGCTTATACATACCACATTGTTAACACCTTAGTTTTCGAAAATAGTTTTATTTTTTACACAAACTTCGACTTCTTCCAATAATTTGAAAACCAAAATCAAGAAAGGAGTGTATCTCGATGAGGGGTGGTTTTCGGACGTAAGTTAATTGTTCTTTTTTCATTTTTCGACGCGTACCATCGATCCTATAAAAAAGAATTCTGATGTTTCGTTACAACATGTATATTTGGCTCTCTAAGGAGATTTTTTATTCGATCCATTATAAAGTTGCTAGTTCTCCAAAGCACTAGGAGCAACCACTCGTACGCCCTGAAATTCTAACTCATATCTCAGACTAGTTATACCATGTTATTAAAATAACGACATTACTTTCCTGCCCGGCTGATAATAAACGACAACATTTGCATCTCCTTCACGGTTGCACGGCGTATAATAACGATTACCGATGCGACGGATTTGTTTTATTCCGCCCGAGTTACAACAGTTGTGAATTTTAATGTTCGCGTTATTATATCGTAATTGCACAACTATTAATACGCAGTTTAACTGTGTGTTCCGTTAAGGTAATCGCCGAGGTATATTCGATTTTTAATACGATTATAATCGTCCACTACAGTCGATTCTAACGTTCGTGATTTTTTCGTGACCGCGAACAATTTCTTACGAAATATAAAATGTTTATTATCGAACAATATAAAACGTCTTCCTCGTTTTCCGACAATCTTTAAACTTTACTATTATCGCCGTCAATTATTGTATTTAATCCGAAACGACCGCTAATACCACCGTACAAACGATTTTACCTCCGAAGTAAATTGAACAGCGATCACACTAATACGCAAAACGAAAATACACGGATGTTCACGTGAACGTGAAAATCACCGGGTAATTTGCTATTTAAATAAACGCGCGTTTTACGATAGTCAGTCCGGTCGATTTATAAGCGATAGCTAAGATTTGCGAAGCTCTTCGCGAGCTAATGTGGCTGCATTTCGCTCATTATGGATAGCAGAGTTTTACCGTCCGATCACGTTTCGCGAATCGAAACGAAATTAATCGAAACAATTTTCTCGTAGCGAGTGTTGTTCCGCCGCTACCACTGCCGGATATTCCAACATATTGCACCCTATTAATAAACACCTGGATCCTCCTACTTAGACGGGCATCTGGTACAATTAAAATCGGGTTCATATGTATGCATGCGGCAACTTGGTCCGTTCGCGTGAAGAGTTGCGCGAAATAAGAACGAAGAGTAAACTACGAACTCAATTACCGTGAATTCTTCGGGCAATTACGGAACGGCCATGAATCTCTCCGGAATTAATTAGTAATGTTAAGTGCGAGACGGTTCGATACGTATTTTCTGGCGAAAGAGTAACGTGTATGAAGTGAATTTGTAATATCGCCTTTTTATAGAATGGCGCGATAGAAGAGAAATACGTGTTTCGTTCGAGAAGGTTTATTTGTATTTTATCGTTGTTAATTACGGAGTTGAATTTCTTCTGGGGTTAGTTAGTTAGGTATTTTCAAACTATCAATAGAGTGGTTCGTCATAAGATTGTTTAAATAAAGAGAAATAATTTTTTCTAGTGATATTAAATACTTTATCCAGGATTTTCACATTTAATCATTTTTATCTTACATTTAATAAACAGATGGTCCAAGAACTTCAATGTCAAAAGTTAGAAAATATTCGATAGAATCTAAAAACATTATTATTACCGCAGAACAGAAAAAAAGAGTTAATTTCAGGAAAATCGCATTATAATGTAAAACTCAATAATGGTAACAAGTAACAACGTTGCAGAAAATAATACGTCTCCCACTGTATAATGCAACTGCAACTATTTCAACAGTTTATATAATTAATTTGTCCATTCAGCTGTATATATTAAACAATTTTTAACTCCAAAAAGCAACGGGCTTTATCAACTTCCCCCCAATTTTTATTCCTGGAAATAATCGATCCGGCAAAAGGGCCGCCCGTTTATTAGAAACTTATCCGTCAACTTCTCCCCTTATTGACTCTATCAAAAGACACGAGGGACGAAACGAGCGGTCGGTGGAAACGAAATTACAAGGAAGCTTCGAGGAAGTGGTATCTTCGTTCCAGATGCGTACACACGAAATTTCACGTGGAGACTTGTCCGCGACGGGAATAACCGCGTCCTTCCGTGTAAAGAGACAGAAGTAAGACGCATAGTTGTACGGTAGCTATAGCGCGCTATCTCCGTGCATTTATCATGTAGACAGTTACACCACTCGGGCTTTCCTCTCTCGCGGCATTAATGAGACGGTTCAACATTAAGGGAATTGCCAGAAAAAGAGCCAAGACGAAATCGCGTCGGAAGGAGAACGAACGAGTGAAATATGCCGGTTTTCGTACGATTTTTTTAGTTTTACCTTGGACACGATGTTGTATTATGAAAAAGGAATTTTCTTTCTTAGCATTGCTTTGGGTAACGCCGAAATATTTAATAATCCGAAATATTTTTGGGACACCCCATAGATACGGGGTGTAGCAAAATATCAGGGACCTTTTTTTAAATAGTGAAAAAAGTCAATAAATTTAATTCCATAAACTAGCCCCTATAGAGATGTAGAACTTTTTCAAAAAAGTTGAAATAAATTATGTCTCCGAAATGGTAGGTCGTAGTGGACCGATTATTGTTTTAATAATACCGGGAGAGATTAATGTGAATAAAAATATATATAACTGCTGGAAATACTGCCGATCAGTAGCATTTATTATTGTTTCATTTAAAGAACAATTTGAAACACTTTTAAGTTTACCGAAAGGAAGGTGTACTTCAACAAGGATTTTTTTCATCAGTGAATGCATGCTATCGATTCTGAATTTATGATTGTTTACGGCCGTCTACAGGATTAATTACTATATCGATCACGATGAACTTGTTTGCAACATTTACTGAATCATGACTTTTTGACGAATTTCATCGAACTATTTTATAATATTCAGATTTCAATCAAATTCGCAAAGTGTACTACTTTTGATGAAAAAAAAATTTTAAAAGTACGTTCCATAAAACTTGTTGCATTGTACATTATTAGAGAAGTGAATTCTAAATATATCTAATTAAGGCCAATCGATTACCGGTAATGAAATTTAACAAATTTCTATTATTCGATAATTCGAAAATTCGTTGTGCCTGTGAATGTCGCAATTGTTGAAGTATTTCATTCTCAAGTTACAAAGGTTTTACAGACATCCTCTCTCCCCAAATGACATCCTTCACTTTTCCCAAAAACGACCCTCTATTTAGCAGTACCGCTCTCGGCGAGCTCATCCCAACAAAAAAATCTGATTATTTCCTCTCGCGGTTGCTTCAACCTACACACGTACACTCAACACACACCAACAAAGCGCAGTAACTTTCGAATCACTCCTACGATATTCCACTCGCGTGAAATCACGCTAATTGTTCTCGCGATCGTAATCCCCTTTATACTAAAGAAACCCGGTAAAAATACAATCTTACTCAAAAGCATTAAAACATGATTTACACATATTCGACTTATAATACCATTTTCAACGTGATTTATATATCCCATGCCGGTAGATATGAAACCTACGACCGAGTAACCTTCCCAGTTTTTCACCCCACGTGCGGAAAAACCCTTGATCCGCTATACCGCGTGTCGAAACACCTCTAGTTCTCTTGAGAACTTCTGACCGTCGCACAGTGGGATATTTGGCCCAAAAAGCTGGAAAAAAGTATTTTAGCGTTATTAACGGTCTCAAGATCATTCCATAATAGGTCGTTGGATTCGTCTTAACGTCAGCTATAATATTAAGAAAACAAAAATGCATTTTTGCTTTTAAAAAATCAAAGTGACATTCATTTTTTATAAAAAACAATTGTTTCTAAACTTTTATATATTGGAATTTGTAGATGTCTAAATACTGTTTCTTTTTTGTACGAAATATTTTTTCCTTAGATTATCGAGAACTCATGAAAAATCGCATCAATAGTGGAATAGTTCAACCGAAAAGCTAGAAAGAATTAGTTTTACACGTAAATTATATTGACATGAAATTTGATATTATTTTATTCAAAATAGGAGGATTACAGAACTTTTTAGTGGGCAGTATATATTTTAAGCAGATGTTTAAATTATTACTATTAATTTTGACTTGGAAAATACATAAAAAACGCTTAATACAAATATGGCTGAAAAACTTAAGATCGGACAGAATCGGATCCAAATTTTATTGGCTTATAATCGCAGATCTTTACTGAATCTAATGGGACCAGAACGAGCACGGAATCGAACGGAATACCATAACAAAATCGTTCATGAAATCTTATACTGGTGAGAAAAATTACTGAACTATTGATCATCTAGAATTATTAATACTAAATAAATAGATAATATACAACTATAATAATTGTATGGAAGAGTAGCTCATGCTTTCTTAAAATGTATCCAAAATACAAAAAGTTACCTAACTTCTTTGAAATATATAAAATCTACTACTAAATGCACGGTGTATTATACTATGCTTGATCGGACAACACGTGTCATCCAATCTTTCGACTTTCGATTAAGATTACTAATTTATGAATCCACGAATGATTAAAATCAATTTCGTACATTGTTCTACACATATTTAACACTAGATTTACGGATGTTGATTATATACCTACTTTTACTGAAGCGTACTTTACTAATATACTAATATAATTTACTAAGTGTAAATTAACATTTACATATGTTTCATTACTTAACCCCTTCGGACCCTGTGCACATTGTAATGTACATACTTAATACTTTTCGTGTTGTATTTTAATACGTATAGATTTAAACTTGTCAGTTCCAATACTTAATGTACTTACCAGTGAATCTAATATGAAAAAATAACCCCTGAAATAAATATTTTTGTAAAAAGTATATTGTTGCTTTCATTCACATGAATTAAATTAATTTTAGTATAAAATCATTTTTTGTTAAACGAAAAAAAATCGGGTCTGAAGGGGTTAACTAAAAATCAACGTATGTATTTCAAAAATAATATTAAAGTTTTATATATATATATAGTAATCAAATTTTGAATGAGTCAAATTGGCTTGCACCGTAAATCTAGTGTTAACAACTCCAGACAGTAAAAAGTTTGCGGATTACGTAAACGTTTGAAATTGACTTTTTTCCAGCTTTTCGGCTCGAATACCCCACTGTGCGTCGCGATTTCGTTCGCGGTCAGAGAGCGGCGTTGCTGCTTTATGCCGCCGCGTTTCATGTTGCTCGGTGCTTGTATTATGGTACTAATAAGTAACAGCGGACCACCTGGCTTAAGACAATAATTACTTGCTGGCCATTAACGGCGTGCGCCGCTCCCCAAGTGCGACAGAGACGAAGGATCAGATGGATACGTGAGGTGAAAAGAGAGAGAGAGAATAAGAGAGGGAGAGAGAGGAGAGGAGAGAACGATAGATAGCGACTGCTCTCGAGAGAACCGATCATGCTCTGCACCCCTCGAACCTCGTTATACCATGCATCGTTTTATCTGTACGCTTTCTGCACAAGCTTTGTGTAGTACACCTTTTCTCGGGAACACCTTTGATCCCTGGAGTGCGTCCCCCGGGGGAATACGGTGCCCCGTGGAACCTAGTTCCGCGGAATTTAACACGGCCGAGAGTAGATGACACGCTTGTTGCGGTAGGTATTGTGAATGTGACAGTTTTTTTATACTTTCGCAACTGCTGGGTTTGAGAGATTTTTGGATGACAGGGGGGGAGGGAAGTTGCGTTCACGGATTTTGATCGGATGGGATAAAAGATAGGGGATGACACGAAATATATTCTGTCTCAAATTTAATTATTTGAATTTAATTTTTTAGATAAAAAGCTAAAATTAAATTGTAAACTTTGTGAATTATTAATTATACACAGTTGGAGATTATTATAGAAAATTAATTTAAATATGGAATATATCAGTATAGTGTATCATAGAAAGAAGAAGTCAATAGTTTTTCGTGTGTAGATTTTGCAAAGGTTTATGATAGAGTGTTTCAAGGTTTTAATATTGAAATGACAATGGATATAAAACATATTGGTTTATCGTATCGTGTCTGTAATAATTTTTTGGTTAAAATTTTAAAAAAGGGGTTACCTGCAGGTTTTAGTTAAAGATATTTACGAATAGTTACTGGAGATATTTAAATTATAAGATACTAAACTGATACTGCCATTTCACTGCCATTTTTATTATTCGGATAATAGCTATATCATTATATCTATATTAATATAGCTATTATTATTATAGCGTTTATTTTTTATAACCAAATTTTACTAGCAAGACTGAGAACAGAAAATAAAAACAGTCAAAGCACACCCCTAGACTTTAATACAATTGTATAACTCCTCGAACCACCATACAAATTTATCCAGTGAAAATAATTACAAATAAAAGAAAAAGGACATTATCTAATTTAGGTGGAACTTGAATAGCCACGGTGGAGCATTCCGTGAGCCCTATAAGCTCGATAAATAAAATCGTTCTTTATCGCATGTACACCGAATATTAATCATTTCCATTAATAGACTTCCACCGGCTTCTGCCTCTCGTTTTCTCTTCCCTGGCGGATCGTTATTCCGCCGGGGCCGCGTTCGTGCGAAGAAGACTTTCATCTGCACGCTTCACTTTTCATAATCCACGAATTAGGGAACCCGCAGCCGGTTCTCCATCAACGTTCAGAAAATCCCGCGGCCGATAGATCATCGATAGCGTGGAGTTAACTGCAGCATCCTCTATTCGCGAACGTGTCGGGACCCCGATCGAAACCTGCACTTTTTGCTTCTAATCTCGCCGCATTGATCTGCAATTTTCATCCCGAGCACGCTTCCACTCGGACGAGATGGTAGCGACTGGTTGCCGGCGGAAGAAAAAAATCACGATCGAAAAAACCACGAGGAAAGAAGGCAACGAGAGAGGCTACCACGAGGCATGCCGCGATTCACGGGGGTAAGAACACGTAGTACTCGCAATTTCAAATGGCTAACCCATAAATTAGAGGCTGGCTATATCGCCGTAGCGAGAGAGACCGAGCAATTATTTCCATTGGACGCCATATTTCAGTTCGAACGTCTTAATAACCGAGGATGGTGTACCTTCGTCTAGAAACCCCCGGTGCTATCTGGTCAAGAAAGATAGATAAAGAAATAGGATAAATAGGTAGAGAGAGAGAGAGAGAGAGAGAGGGGCTTTGAAAGAAAGATCGATGTTCGTTTTGTACTTTCGAACCTTAAAGCCTTCGCTTCCTTGTTTTTCTCTTTCTTCGTTCGTTCTTTCTCTCTCTCTCATCCTTTTCTTCTTTCCAGCTTCCGATCACACGTGGAAAAGAAAGGTACTTTATAGTAACGGTTTATTGGCATCGGGTACCTTAACATCTTCATGCAATTTTCTATCTTGATCGTCCACAGTCGATCGGTTCGCGTAATCGTTGGTAGCTTTCGTTAACCGGAACGATCGCGGCGCTACCAATTTTCAACGTGCTGATTAAAGGCCATCATATTCGTAATTGTTAATTATTATGCAGGCCACGGATATCGACAGTGTTATACTGCTTTAGAGGGGAAAATTGCCGACGTTTATGAATCGAGTCGAAATTATTGACGTTCTTACAAAACATATATTCGACGACGTATGAGGCAATCGAACCTCGTTCGACCACGAATTATCTAATAACACTCGTATTACGCGCTAGATATCCATGAAACGACAAAATAATAATTTACGCAAACCTACGAAGAATGCTTCGGTATGCCAGTGGGAAATAATAACCAGGAATTATTCTATCTCTCACAAAAAAGACTTAAATAAAACATTAAAAAAGTACTATGATCGTTAAGATAGCCGTAAAGTCTTTTGGATTTGAATTACGACAAATTGTTGGTAAAACGAAATACATAAATCAATCGATACTTCCATTACTCCGAATAATCGGACGATCGATTATCCCGCTTGTTCCTGATCGCAGTGAAAGAAACCTTAATGGATAGAAAATATTCGGTGCATACGAACGAACGTTCGTGGCATTGCGAAACGCCCCGCTGTTACAGTTATGTTTTCCCGTGTAAATCATTCGCGGATTAACATACCACAGAAACGCGAATATGTAACTCCGGCCTAAAGAGGTGTGCTCGGCAACGATATACTTTGCATACGCCGTTGAATCACCGCGCGCACGCCGGTTGGTAGCTGTTAAAAGCACCATATATCATGCCGCGGTGGACATGAATTGTAGGTGGATCTGATTCGGAAAGAATACCGTGACAAAAGTAAAGAGTGCACTATGCTAAACTGTTGCCGTGCAGCGTGCTCTCAATTGCGCCGCGAAAAACGCTTGACCGAGTGCTTATTTTGCGCAACCGTACGGCACTTGTGCAACTATAATACAATGCGATCTGCGGTTTTATGCATCCCACCACTCCGGCGAATCTCGTGCCCCGTAACGCGACTCGAAGGAGATTTATTAAATTATTATCTCGTCGAAAGACCGCGCGGTAGTGTACGTTAACATTAGAACTAAGGTAAAGGCACCAATAGTTGACACTTTAAGGATTTTTTTTTCCATTTATTCACATAGAATAGACTTAGTACACTTTATTTAAAAAAGATAAATAATTATCATTGCACTTGACATTTTACTACCATAATATCACAAGAAATTCGTTCATATCATGCATGTAACAAAAAATATAGGAGTTCTATTTCGGTAAGGTCATTGGTTCAGTAGTTGACACCCAGCCAAATCGAGAAACTCTAAAAGATTATTGCATTCCATTTTTTACCAAAAAATACTATTATCATAACTTTTTAATATTTACCGTGTACCAATGCCCTTAACGAATACTCTAAGGAAATCTTGAAATTATCACGAAACACGTACAACGTCTTCATTATCTGAACTTCACGTCGTTATTGACGCACGCCCACCCGCAATTGTTTCAATATTGATAGTTGAATAGTACTGTGATACGTTCACGTAAATTTCAATTTGTTTTAGTGCACACTTTTCTAATTTTACGTCTTTTTATACCAAAGTGTCAACTACTGGTGCCTTTACCTTACCGAGGATAAAAATAATTCGGGTTATTTAAAAACGTTAGATTAATATGTTTGATAACAGGGGATAAGGGAGGATAGTAAATTGATCGTTTTAATTATTTTGTATATAGGGTGTAACATATCATCGGGGACCCTTTTTCAGAATCGAAAATCACCCCCTATCGAGATACAACCCCATTTGTAAAAAATTAAAAAAAAATTATATCTCCGAAATGGTAAGTCGGAGAGGAGCGGTTTTGATTGCAATATAACCAAAGAAGATCAAAGATAACAGAAAAAAGTATAATTGCTGCGGTTATTGCTGTTAAATAGCATTTATTTTTGTTTAATCCAAACAACGTCGATTACCTATATCGTAGCAGGTTTGTAACAACTTGGGAAACATTAAGGGCATTCACTAAATCTTCCTTTGCGTAGATAGTGATATATTTTTTCGTAAACCTTGGTCTCTTCCAGTTATATTGCAATCAAAATCGATCCTCTACGACGTACCATTTCGGAAATATGATTTTTTAAAAATTTTTTACAAATGGGGTTGTAACTCGTTAGGGGGTAATTTTCGGACCTAACTTCCTTGGTCCTTTTTTCACCTTTTGGTGCGTACTATCGATCCGAAAAAAGAGTCCCCGATGATATGTTACACCCTGTATAATGAATAATTGATACAATGAATTTCAGAAAATCCACTGTTATAATTTCTAGTGGATTTTCTATTAGAAATCAGTCATTTGGACTGCTTTGGTAGTTCTAGTGTTAATCGTCGATTACGTGGCTACGAAAGTTCGTATCGTTAGATTTTCGTGACGGGTAAGGAAATTTTCTTCTCTCGTTTGATACCGTTAAATCTGTTACACGACAAAAAGTGGAAAAATGTGAAGGCTTATCGGTAATGTCTCAACGTAGAATAGTAGAAATATTGTACTTTTGTTGACAGTGAAAATAGAAAAATTGTATTCTCTAACACAAATTTGCGCAGGTACACGGTGTACGCAATAATTCTATGGAAATAACTTACAATTAGTGTATCTAGGATTCTTTCAATAGGTGAATTTGAATTGTATGAAACGAATGTGGAAAAACGATGGTGAAAAAATTGATTCGCAAAAGGATGCGAATTTGTGTTAAGAAAAAGCAAACTATAGAAAAAGATCGTCAAATGCCTTGGGGGTCACCGGTGACCGGTACAGATCTTGACGGTAGCACCGGGTTCCAATTTCTACTGATCAGTAGAAAATCATAATTATAATCAATATTAATACGTATACAGTTGTCTATACCACCATAGTAATTACAATGGGGTGAAGAAATTAATGAAACATTCTGAAACATCTAAAAATAGTTCTATTTATACATAAAATATACCCATTGGGGTACCCTTCTGAATCCATAGTGGCGACAAAGACAGTCCATGTAAAAATCACGTGAAAAAATATTAAAAAGCCCAACTGCATTTGATAGTATTATCTTATTTCATAAACACACCAAAGAAAAAGTAATGCGACAAAGAAAGGCAAAAAAAAATATGTTTCCCAAATAAATCGTGTTAAACAATCAGTGCGAAAGTTAATAATCATCTTTAAAAAAACTGTTTAAAACAAGTACCTACCGCGTAAAAAGAATCCCAGGTGTACCAATCTCTAACAAATCTATTTTCACGTTAGATCACGATTCGCTAGATCAATTGTGTCTACGTATAGGATTCCCCTCGTTTATTTGTTTATCCATTCATCGCCGCGCAATCATACAAGAGCGTGGCCGCATTGTTAGGTGGAAGACGAAGAAGCGAGAACAGAGGTAGGGAGGGCTCATTAGAATAATTCCATACGATTATTCAATCAACGTCACCCATAATTAATAGGGCTTACCGTGTATTCATGGCTGTCGTGTAGGTTACATGCGCGCATAAAGTTTATCGTTTAAAAAGTGGCTCGCCGTGAAGCGGTTAGAGGGCTGATTAACGAGGAGAGTAATTTGAGACTTTTAGAACTGGAACATCGTACGACATGCCACCTGAAAAATCGACCATCCAGAGTGTAATAGCGATTTGTCACGATGTTTTATGTTTCGTCCAATCAGCCCGGCGAATAACTAATCAGACGTATTCCCAAGAATTTATAACGTTACGCTACTTTTTCTAATTACACGTCTCTCCGGACTTTATTTTTCCCCTTCCTTTTCACCCAAACCACCCTTCCCCCACCCCTTTATAAACCGAACATCTTGTTCGCCGTTCCCGTATCTCCGCTAAACACGCTGTCGAATCTGACGAAGGTACGTAATTGATATCGCCACCATCGAGAGATCGAAATAAATTACGCTCGAGCTGGTAATTAATAAATCGGTACGTAATTAACTGCTATGTCGATCTCCTAAATGCGTGTACCCTTGTCGAGAGAAAAAAGTGTGTCCAGTAGGAAAGTATATAAAAAACAAGAAAAAAAAATAAAAGCAACAAGATAAAAGAAATTGCGATTCGGAGCCGACGCACAGTGGGATATTTGGCCCAAAAAGCTGGAAAAAACTATTTTAGCGTTATTAACGGTCTTAAGGGCATAATATAATAGGTCGTCAGATTCGTCTTAACGTCAGCTATAATATTAAGAAAACAAAAATGCATTTTTGCTTTTAAAAAATCAAAGTGACATTCATTTTTTATAAAAAACAATTGTTTGTAAACTTTTACATATTGGACTTTGTAGATGTCTGAATACTGTTTCTTTTTTGTACGAAACATTTTTTCCTCAGATTATCGAGAATCCATGAAAAATCGCGTCAATAGTGGAATAGTTGAACCGAAAAGCTAGGAAGAAGTAGTTTTGCACGTAATTTATATTGACATGAAGTATGATATTATTTTATTCAAAATAGGAGGATTACGGAACTTTTTAGTGCGCAGTATATATTTTAGGCGGATGTTTAATTTATAATCATTAATTTTGACTCGGAAAATACATAAAAAACGTTTAATACAAAAATGGCTGAAAAACTTAAGATCGGACAGAATCGGATCCAAATTTTATTGGCTTATAATCGCAGATCTTTACTGAATCTAATGGGACCAGAACGAGCACGGAATCGAACGGAATACTATAACAAAATCGTTCATGAAATCTTATACTGGTGAGAAAAATTACTGAACTATTGATCATCTAGAATTATTAACACTAAATAAATAAATGTGATAAAACTACAAAATTATATGGAAGAGTAGCTCATGATTTCTTACAATGTATCCGAAATGCCAAAAATTACATAACTTTTTTAAAATATATAAAATCCACTACTAAATGCACGGTGTATTATACTATGAAATCTATACTAAATCTATATATATACTATGAATAATTATATTATACTTAAAATCAAATATTCGTCGTCAATATCTCTTAAACGCTTAATTGTATTAACTAAGCATATGAGAACTTTTTTGTAGAGCATTAAATTTCCTACAAAATGATGTTTGCACGTTTCATAATTCATATTGGTTCGCGAGTTATTAAATTCATAAGCAAAAATCAAATTTGTCTAAATATCATCTAAATGGTGAGATTGACGGTAAAAATATAAGAGTCCTTTTCTGTAGAGCGTTCAATTTCCTACAGAATTATATATTTACTTTTGCAAATCGGTAAAATTATGAGCAAGATATGAATTTTTTTCTAAAGGACTGCGTAAAAAATATAAAACTATAATGCGGAGGACCTTCCCATTAAAATTAAGAGCTCAGTTTTGCTGAGAGTTTTCTAGACGTGTCTACGAACCAATTTTTCGGTGTAATTTAAAAAAAAATAATCGATTTTTTTGACCCACCCTAATATACATATAATAGTAATCAAATTTTGAATGTGTCAAATTGGCTCGGTCCGTAAATCTAGTGTCAACAACTCCAGACAGTAAAAACTTTCCGAATCACGTAAGCTTTTGAAATTCACTTTTTCCCAGCTTTTCGGCTCGAATACCCCACTGTGCGACGTGTCGCGCGATGCACGAATGCATTTCCGCACGCTGGAATCCGGATATTGGGTTGGCAACTAAGTCATTGCCGATTTCAAATAAGAAGGCAAATTCAGAATTTTTGTTTAAAAATATAACTTTATTCAATTAGATATTGCCCGTTCTTGTCGATGACCTTTTTCCATCGTTCTGGCAGCGTAAAAATTCCCCGTTCGTAAAATGTCTGGTCTTTGCTATTAAAAAACTGAATTAGGTGTGATCTGACATCATCCGCGTTGTTAAAAATTTTACCATTTAAAGAGTTTTGCATGGAACGAAACAAATGGTAATCCGAAGGCGCAAGGTCAGGGCTATATGGTGGGTGTGACAAAACATCCCAACCCAGTTCCAATAATTTTTGGCGAGTGACCAAAAACAACACCCTTACGATTTGACAATACCGGCTGCTTTTCTTGAATTGCATCGTTCAGTTTGGCGAGTTGTTGAACATACACGTTTGAATTGATCGTTTGGTTTTGTGGCATAAGTTCAAAGTAAAAAAAATTTTTTTTTACTTTGAACTTAAAAAAGAAAAAAATATAAGTTAGATGCTTTGACCACGTGAACAAAACAAAAGAAAGTGTAAAGTCCATCTATCCACAAAATCGGCAATCACTTAGTTGCCAACCCAAAAAAAAAATAGTCGATTTTTTTGACCCACCCTAATATACATATATAGTAATCAAATTTTGAATGTGTCAAATTGGCTCGGTCCGTAAATCTAGTGTTAACATCTCCAGACAGTAAAAAGTTTCCGAATCACGTAAACTTTTGAAATTCACTTTTTCCCAGATTTTCGGCTCGAATACCCCACTGTGCGACGTGTCGCGCGATGCACGAATGCATTTCCGCACGCTGGAATCCGGATACATGTACTCGTTCGCCGGCGCAGGACGGCGTGCAGCTGTGCGCACGGAATTCTTCGCATAAATTGCGCATGTGCGCGTTCGCGGACGAGCGTGGGCGGCTGGGAGCCGTCTGGTGGGGCTGTGGACCACTCGGTGGACCGCGTGTATGTATGTACATAGGTGTGCGGGCCGTGAATAAATAATCGCGGAAATCTCCGCGCGGATATTACCACGACGGTGTGGTGAGTGAGACGTAAATGGGAGATTCCGGCTGATTTCGCATCGATTTTCTTCTTATCCGGCGCGGCGTTATCACCGCGGGACGGCGGGAAAAAGCGGAGCCGTTCGAAGACACGCCCTCGTTTTCGCGTTGCGACGAATGCCTTGTTTCGCGGGGATTCGATCACTTTTTAGAGGAACGTTTGACATTATTTGGCGAAAGGCACTGTGATTACACTGAAAAATCTCTCACGCACGCTATTATACACCCCTGTTCAATTGTCATACCAATACCTTTCAACCTCTTAGTTTTCCAATAAATAATATTAAAACTTTTAATATTATTAATATAAATAATATAAATAATATAAATATATAAATATATAAATATATAAATATATAAATATATAAATATATAAATATATAAATATATAAATATATAAATATATAAATATATAAATATATAAATATATAAATATATAAATATATAAATATATAAATATATAAATATATAAATATATAAATAATATTAAAACTTTTAATATTATTTATTTAAACTTTTTGTTTGTTTTAAATAATCGCAAGAAAAATATGGTAATATATAGATAAAAAATTTATATGAAAATTCTGTAGGAAATGCCCAATGCATTTCGCTATTTAATGGATATACATACATCCCCGTACAAAAGTATCCGGATATCTATGAAATTCATGTAAATACTGTATTTATGCTACAATAATGTACCCATTTCTGAATGAAATTAATTTTTATGAAGCATTTAGTTATAGTAGAGTATACAGAGAGCATAGTTTACAGAATTCTTGTTACAAAATGACATAAAAATGACTAAATTTCTTTTACATTCATATGTCCTGCCCGTTACAAAAACGCATACGAATTTATACAAGGAGTATGCTAAATAGATAAATGCTAAAAATATACCAAATAGAATGTGAGAAACGAATGGATTGGAGCTAAAATCGTCTAAAACTGTATAACCTCATATCACTTCTACAAGGATGTATGTTCCACTTACTTTGCTTTATAATAACTTTATCGACAGTATTAATTAATCTGTACAATTTTTCATGCTTTAACAATTCGGAATATTTTGCATACAGAGAAATGTATTCCTGAGCACGATCCTCAAATTAAATGTGTGCAGCAACGTGGTAATTATGGACGTTTAATTGTTGAAAGTTAAATATTTATGCATCAAATTATTATAGGTAATAATGATAATAATATTTACGGGCATTAGAAAGGTCGTTAGAAATGATTTTGGTCAGGAGTGACGTTGGATTCATTTTTTAATAAATATTGTTAGATAGTTATCGGTTTAATAACCGAAATTGTTTTTATTATTTAATTTTGATTATTGGTTTATGAGCGTCTGGAACGTTTCTTTCCAATCGAATAGATCAATTTTTAGAAATTTTTTAAATGAATATTATTTCTAAAAAGTTCTTGTTCTCCTTTCTAGTGAATCATAGGTTCTTTATAATGAGACAATTATTAATATCGAAATCATTGGCACACAAATCCTCCCATTTTTTAAAATCAATTACACACATTAACATCCAGATTAAAAAATTCTCCCCCTTTTGAAGAATTTCCATTTTTGATTGCCTAACACTCGTCCACCGACCGATCGTTAAATTCCTCAATAACCGAGGCACTTACTTAATTAAAATAAAAAATAAAAAATAAACATTTCTTCCACGAACGAACGATCGAGCAAAACAAACAGGTGCCGATATAACGTACCGCCGATAAACTCAATCTCCCGTCGAATATGCAACAATAACTTCTCCCTGCACCTGTGCGTAATTAATCAGAATCATTAACGCGCGCCATAAAAGAGAGTGAATGAACGTTACACTCCGGTGAATATTCACCGGTGAACATGCGCCGACCGCGTCATTCGGCGGAAAGCCGCTTGGCGAGGGGGAAGGGGGGGGGGCAGAGGGATCCACTCAATTATTTCTCCTACAGGCGCATGAATGAACGAATAGATTCCGGAGACGCACGCGGGTGATAAATGTGCGCCGGCCTCGCCATTATTTTCTATAAACGGTCATTACTTGAATGTATAGCGCGACTACGGTCGCATTGCGTGCGAAGCTGAAACGCGAAACTCTAGTTCGTGTATTAACCGAACATGCTTCCAGCGAGAGCTCGCACGTTTTCGTGTACACACACACACATACACAGTCACACGGAGAGAGACACACACGGACAGACATTAAATTCTAATACAATTTACTCAGCTACGCGGTTAAATTGGACGCGCGATATTCCGATATAAATGGCGAGATATGTTTCGCCGGACACTTTCAATGCTCGGAGTTTTCTTGCAAATACTGGGAAAGTGGACGACGGTAAAAAAGTGACTTGTCGGTGTAACAACGTTGTTGGATAACCGACCGCGGAAAAAGTAGAAGACAAATTTGTTTGGCCGCGCGGGAATTTGTAAGAAACGAGTTCCTTCTTGGTGTGTTGTTGGTGTCTATTATTCACTGTGGGGAAAAAATCCAGCGAGGTGAAAGAAGATTAATCCCGAGTAGAAAAATTCGTGGCAAAGTTATTTTCTTCGATGGTAATATATTTCGCGCTTTGTTTTGTAACACCGGGTTAATGTAACGAGTCGATAAATATTGTCGGCGATGGGAAGGGGTTTTAAATACGTGTGTGAAATTAATAGATGGATATGTATAATTATACAGTTTTGCGTTACTGGGAAGCAAATTTCTTTCTGGTGTAGTCTGACTCTTGCACATTTTGAAATTGATGCGTGTATCAAATTCGGATAAGCAATTTTCAGGTTTATGTCAATATAAGCATTAAAGATAAGAGAATACAATAAATTTAATCGTTTTTGCAAGTGTTTATAAATCAATTTTTAGTGAAATAAATAAAGCCGTTAATTAAAGGAGAACTGATTCACGTGCGAATTTTGAATAATGTGTTTCCCTTTGTTTAACTGCTGTATTTGATTACATGCTCATTAATATGCATATATCTAAACAAAACCTCTAAAATTCTATAATATATTGGCGAATATTTCCAAGAAATCATTAATTAAATTATAGAACCCTTGATAATTCCCTATTTTAACATTATATTAGAAAACTCCAATTTACATATTATATTATTTTCTTTGTAAACAAAAATATACCAAACACCCAATACTACACCTTTCGCCTAATCGTCAAATTTACGATCGAAAAATGTTTATAATCGCAAATTCTCGCCAACACACTTTCCCTTTCCAAAATTTGTAATAAAATACAAACAAATTCTGGTCTTTCGGGGGTCGTTATCTAAAAAAATCCTGATCCAGAACGGGCTAAACGGGCTTCCAACGATATCCAATCCAGCGATACGGAAAAGAAGTCACGATTAGATTTAATAACACGGAAGATCGGCAGGATTTCGCAGGTGGTCGTAGACTTTTCTACCGGCTGGCTGAAACTTCAGCCAGTTGTAACTCAAGTCAAGAGGCTACGCACTTGGCCGGCACAAAGCTATCTCGAGATCTTCCCTGCATTCTGCTGAAGAATAGACTTCTAACCGGTGTGAGATACGCGGCAGGCAAAGATCGCGATCTTTCGGTCCAGCTATTCTCTCAGGCCGCTTTCGCAGCGTGCGCCGCGCGTTGCATAAACCGTAGACGTGCATAAAGCAGATTGAATCCTGTTGATGATCGATTCATTTCTCGTACAATCGTATATGAGTGTCTTCGGTATTGTTATTTGATCGATACAATCTTGCGCTTGCGAAGAATCTATTTGTTGGCGGGCTTTTAGATTGCGTATTAAAATCGTTAGTCGATGAAACGCCGTGATATAGTTAGTTTTACTATTAGGTTTAATTAGATTTTATTAATTAAAGGGTAATGATTCAGTGTCATGGGTTACAGTTAATTAGAAGAGTCGAATATGTTGATGATCGATTCATTTCTTGTACAATCGTATATTAGTGTTTTCGGTATTGTTATTTGATCGATACGATCTTACGCTTGCGAAGAATCTATTTGTTGGCGGGCTTTTAGATTGCGTATTAAAATCGTTAGTCGATGAAACGCCGTGATATAGTTAGTTTTACTATTAGATTTAATTAGATTTTATTAATTAAAGGGTAATGATTCAGTGTCAAGGGTTACAATTAACACTAGATTTACGAACCGAGCCAATTTGACTCATTCAAAATTTGATTACTATATGTATATAAAAGTTTAATATTATTTTCGAAATACATACGCTGGTTTTTAGTTAAGTAATGAAACATATGTAAATGTTAATTTACACTTAGTAAATTATATTAGTATATTAGTAAAGTACATTTCAGTAAAAGTAGGTATATAATGAACATTCGTAAATCTAGTGTTAAATAGAAGAGTGTAATATGTTGATGATCGATTAACTTCTCGTACTATTATATATGAATATTTTTGGTATTCCCATTTGATCGATACAATCTTGCACTTGCGAAGAATCTATTTGTTGGCTGGCCCTTAGATTGTGTTTTAAAATGGTTACTCGATGAAACACTTTGGCCTACTTAGTTCTACTATTTGGTTTAATTAGATTTTACTAATTAGAATGTAGTGGTTCAGTTTTAGTGGTTATACTTAATAATAAATCTCTGAAATACACGCCAGTCATTAATAACATTTTAACGTCGATCGACATTACACGTATCAACATTGTTTCAATAGATTTGATTAATTTGATCATTAAATAACGATTGCAACCGATCACTTTGTAATAGAAGAGTAATTCTGTAATTCTTCTCTCAATTCTGTGCTTATGACCGTACTAAGGTTAAGTTAAATGTAATTTCAAATGGAAAATAAAATGTGAAACCTAATGGGAAAATCTCGCCTCATATCCTGTTTAATTTTTTTAGAAAATCATTTTCTTTAGCGACGTATTCAGTGCGTAGAAATTGACGTGTTGAAAGTAAGACCTGAATAAGTTAATTGGAAATTATTGTGCATACAGAGTTGAATGGACGATAAGAATTCTCCTCGCAGAAGTTAATAACGCTTTGAATGAATAGGCTCTTTTGACATTAACGAGTACCCATTAACTCTCTGGCAATTATCTATTTTTCATCTACATCGTCGGCGGAAAGTTCCCAGCCACGTTTCCCGTTTTCAAAAATACACTTTAATACAAGTTGTACAGCGGTAACTTACTTATTGTCCATCTATTTTTTACTATAGTTTCTTCATTCCCGTCATACCTTCGATGCGCAAAACATAACAAATAAAAACCTCTAAAATCCATAATATCATCTAACTAATATTCATTTCTATTTATTCTAACCAATCTCGATTGCTGAATCGCAGCAGGTGTTTAACACATTCTTTTCTATAAACTTTAATCCTCCGATTATATCAAAATAATATTCATCCCCCAAGACCTACCACATAAAACACACAATTGTCCAAAAATTTTCAAAACGGGCCACATTTCAACGAGTGTCATTACAAAATTATAGTTTATTGTCTTTTTTTAATTTCTGACGCACGCTATCGATTCCGCGAACAGCTCTCCGGTGTTTTGTTACACCCTGTATACTTCACCGATGCCTCCAAGACGGGAATCCACTCGTTAGCTTCAAAATCGCAGGACAATCCACGGAATCAGCGGGACATTCTCTCGTTCTCTTTGTCGCTCTTATTCGCTCTGGTTTTTCGCGGTGTCAGCTTCACGAGAGGCTGCTTCCTGGAGGCATTCCTCTCTACCTATATGGGGTCCTATATCCTCGACCGATGTCCACGTCCCTTCCTCGCGGTGGTTGGTGGCAATGGCTGGTACATTGGCGCAGGTGTGGCGGCACGAGTTCCACAAAGAGGCCGTAGATGGTACAACCTCTGCTCTCCACTCGACGGTCCGAGGGACTTTTAAGAGGCTGGTGCTTTCGCCTGCCAGGTCGCCGGAAGAGCCGTCGGTCCAGGCCACCTGGGAGCCCTTGCAGTCCTTAAGAACCTTGGAACTCCGCGTGCCGCTCCAAAGAATTAATTATACTTCCAATAGGACCGTTAACCCGTGGCCATTGGAAAAATCTCGTTCGAATTTTTCGTTCAGATAATTTCCAGCTGCTAAACGAAGTTTAAAATCGACTTGGTCTTTTGAAATTTGTTTACTTGTGACTGTTTTGGAGGGCTAATGTGATTTTGATTGAGTATGAAAGTCAATGGGAAATATTAGATTACTATTTAATTCAGGGTTCTAAATAAATACTCCCTCTGTTCCATAATACTTGATAGTTTTCGTTTCGTGGCCGCAACTTATCTATATCTTTATACTATACTTTTTTTCTTATAAGTGTAATATTTTTGGAAACATAAACTACTCTTAAATAAAAATATACTAACTTTTTTGTCAAAAAATTAATTTTAGGGAAACATATTCAATAGGTAATATGGTACGAGCAAAAAGGAGAAAACTATCAAGTATTATGGGACAGAGGGAGTACTTTTTAAATAATTTCTCGCAGACTACAAGTCCTATTTCCATCTCTCCCCGAAATCTCAACACTATCCACGCAACTTCCCGCATACTCGTCCTACTTTCAATATGTTATGACATATAGGGTATTGAATTAGTAAATTTTTGGTGACCACAAACATAATTATACAAATGTAGAAAAGCTTGAAAAAATACTACAAATAAAATTTATTTGTTACCTTTGGTAAACAATACCACTCAAATTATAAATGGCAATGAAAATAACTTCATATAATTTAAGCTTGGCAGTGAATGTGTTAAAATCTCCAAGCGGAAAGTCGAAGATTAACGAGTGAAGTGCCCTACGCGCCCTAAAAAATAATTCCAGAGTGAACATTAACAAACGACAGACTATGTTACCGTCTCATCGCGTAAACTCGCGAATAGACATGTTTCTGGTAGCCTGTCGCGAAACTGCTCGAAAGGTGCCTCGATTTCGCGAGACAATAATCGCCCTAAATCACCCTGTATATCGCTCGGGACCCACACAGACGCCGCGGCGTGTAAATCATTGATCGGATCTAGCACGGGCACCTTTTTCGCGATTTTTCCCGCTCGGCCAAAGTCTATTGAGACGCCTCGGGTAACGGATCGCCCTATACACACCTTGCATCGCCTGCAGGAATTGCAACCGCGACCGCCGTGGCTGCGGCTGCGGCTGCGGTTCTCCGGCCCTTCGGGTCGGCCGCGGATTGTCGCGTCCTTCGGGCTACTACTCGGATGCGACGCCTACGCGCTGCAGAGATTGCCGTGGAACGACCTGTAATAGGTACCTACACACCGTCCTTGCATGATGGGAAAAAGATTTTGCAAAAATCACCGTCGTACCCTGTTCGAGAGAGCGCACAGTGGTCCAGACCGCGATCGGAGCGCGAATTAATTCCAAACATTAAGAAAACTATAATAATCCGTTATACTTCTTTTTAAATTACGATAACAAATAGTTCTGCTAATAACAAAATAAAATTCATTCATTATTTACATCGTCCATTCATATTTTGTGATTATATGTCAAAATTAAACACATTCTCAAAATTTTTCAATTTAAATAACTCCAGCCGCACGATGGAAGATACGGGCCCCTGAAAAGTATCAAATAAAACTAAGAGAAGCACTTCGGAGCACTTAATTTTTGTCTTACGTTAAAGCTAATACTCATAGTTACTGAAAAAAATAAGTTTTGAGACCTGCACTTTCCTGCACTTTTTTAAATCTTTGAAAATGTTTTAAGAAATTGATACAATTTTCGCAATGTAGAATTTAAACCCGTGACACAAAATTAAATACTAAAATATACAGAATAAATTATATATCTCACCTTGGTTAGCATCAGTCATGATAAATATGCAAAATTAACACACAAAATAATCGGAAATATATGTATTTGGCAAACGTTTTTCAGTAGCTAATGTGAGTTTGCAGAGACGCTACACGCGTAAACAGATTTTAATTGTGGCCATGTCACCATGGTATCATTTTTTCTGCACTTTCGCTTCTTTTATACAAATATATACATATTAAATTACAAGATGTAATCGTAATTGCATGAAAATAAGGAAGTCTAGACCACTGTGGAGCGGAGGGAGAAGTGAAGAAAATGCGATAAGAACAGTTTATTTCGATAGCGATTCTAGGAATTGGAAATTAGACAGACTGTCGGGTTCAGAGTGGGGAGTTTAAATTTGTTTGGGTTTGTGGAGTGTGTTGGTTGAACTGTATGGAAATTTGATTCTAGGGAAAATGATGTAATGGAGTAACTTGAACGAATTTTGCAAATAATTTTCTTGGAAATCTGAAGTATCGATTACATTAGTAGCAGATATAACGAACCTTAATTTATCAACTTTTAAACGATCTATTAAATCAATAATCATTGTTAAACTATATAATAGAAATATAAAAACAAGTAGCAGGTATATGATGATAAAAAACTGATAAAGTTTGAAGAGAAAAAAGTTCATTAGATATAAAAAGTTGATTATAGAAATATCCATAGTCGTAATTTATGACTTTTCGCCAAATTTCAATTGCGATCGAACTTTTGATGAAATTTGAAATTTGAAATTTGAAATTTGTCCAACTCTCCATAAACATAGAAAAAATATTTTCCTACGCATAATAATTGAAAAATATCCTACTTCCTTCCCCCCAACTCTAATGTCCTCAAATTGATATTCAAAGTGTCCATAAATTCATAAAAGTCGTTCTATTAACAAAAACAAGTCTCGGCGACATTTTCGATTGTTCGAGACACATTCGAATGAATCATTCGTTCCGACAGACAAATTAATAATCCCTTGGACGAACATGCGAGCAGTTTTGATCCGGAAATAACCGCGGTGACGTTATGATTCAAAGCGGATAGTCCGGGGTCTGCGATTAATCCAAGAATTTATCGCGCCTCCCGATCCTCCCGATTGCTTCGGGGTGAAATAAAGTTTCACCGCAATCGCGGAGGCGCATGCGATCTTTCTAGCGTAATGAGAAACTGCCTTGGGCACGGCATCGACACGGGACACCGTGTACACCGAGAAATAACCTTCGTGCATCCTTACGTTAAACCGAATGTTAATGACTAGCGATGTTTAACGTGATCGGTCCTGGTACGATTGAATATTTAATCTGTCTGTGGCAACAAGATAACAATGATAAATGTAGTTGTAAATAGCGAACGCGAATTAATAACGAAACTTTACGACCCCGGTGTACCGCGTACACACGTGTGTGTGTGTGTGTGTGTGTGCAACTGTTACAACGTACGGATGATACAAATCAAAGATACTTGTTTCATTAATTAACACTTTTTCCCCGTGTCGCCGTTACTTGGAATCCAGTTCAACGGATGCAATTTCAGGTGGCAGAATTATATCCGCTTACGATCCGTGAAACGAACGTTTATTTTACACATCGACTGGGCGGTAAGAGCGGGATACAAACGAAAGCAACGAACGTTAGACGTTTCTCGTGGATTGAGATATGGTTAGTTGTGCTGGAGAATGGGAGAGGAATTATGAAATTCTATCTGGACGATCTGTCTTATTTTACCTGGATATCGTGCACTTGTGCAATCACCAGTTTGGCTATTCTCTGCATATCTACTTTATTTTTATATTAACAGTTACTTACTCAGTTTTGTGACATTATTATCAAATTCAAACTTTAAAGTATTCTATTACTTTAACACTAAACCTACCGACAGTTTAGGTACATATTCTTATCGGATCCGAAAAACTGATAACCTTTGCAATTGATTTCAGGTAAAAGTTAATTTCGCATAAAAAACTGTATTTTCTTTATGTCGATTAAAGAAATTAACGTTGAAGGTATAACGTTGCATATAGGCACTTTAATAAAAAATTTGAAAACAGTGTTAAACGCGTTTATCGATTTCTTGGCAAAATTAACATTTTATTTTAATAATGTCAACTCGAATTACCAAACAATCAATAAACTGTCTCCCAACAAATAAACATTCCCAACGATTGAAATTTCAAATACCCAAAACATAAGTGTTTATACAAAACAGGTAGCCATATCTTTCAATAAACATCTCAACGTTCCCAGGGTAAAATCTGTTCGTTTAATATTTCGGCGTCAGTTTCTCTCGTTTTCGGCGTTAAAATACATAATCGCAGGCTAGTGACTTCTTCCGTTATCGGTTCCAGTTAAAGTCATCGACACGTGACTGCGACCGGTCCTGTAATCCAGTTCTGTCTCGGTCCAATCAGGCCGCGGCACTTAGGGTATATCGGCGAACAACAGGACAACAACCGGTGCCGAGGTCCTGATTACTATCGCAAGATCAAGGACGTCCACCTACGCCGTCGGTGGTACCGTTACTATCGAATTCGTGACTCCCGCGCGGATATCTCGCGAGCCCGCGCCAGTCGGGCCAGGTCCTTATCTGTTAATTAATTTCTTTTTAATTACGCCCGGGGAAAAAGTGTCTTAATGCACCGCGCAATGGCCGGCCGGTGATTATTTCGATATAAATGGCCTCGGCATGGAGAAAGAATAAAAAAGAAAAAGGACGAACCGTGGACCGGCTGGAAATTGAATTCGACTACCGACAATGTTGCGAGATGCTTCGGTAATTAAGGATTATCGCGGGTTGATAAGTAGTGGGGTATAAGTTGTATTCAACATGGAAATGTTTATAGTGGAGAGAGAGAGAAAAAGAGAAGGGATTGTACGTTATGTGTTATTACAGTGTGTTACTGTGGTTATTAAGTTGTCATTGAAAGATTCTTATCGGGAAGTTGAGTGGATAAATTGTATCGGATTGATAACGTTAAGACTTACCAATGTGTAATGGTGTCAATGTGTTTGCTTAAGGATGACTTAAGATTGCAAAGTAATTGTAAATAAATAAATCTGTTGTGTATCGCGTTGGAATTAAAATTGTTGCATTAGAAATTATTTGACATTATTAAAATTATTCTACGCCTGAAAATTTCGACGCTTTGAAATTCTGTGCCCTGAAATAATTGGCGCTTAAAAAGTTTTACGCATTCGAACATGTGGCGCTTAGACATTTGGCGCATGGAAAATTATAAGTGTAGAAATAAATTACGCCTAAAACTTGAACTGCATGGAATTATGTAATTATAACGTAGAAGTGAACGGTAATTTATACTCCTTCAAAGTTATGGCAATAAAAAATTTGTATGCTATGGATCTTTTAATTTCCACACCTTAGAACATTAGACTCCTAGAAATTTGTATTAGTTCTAATAGCTGTGCTCGGAAATTTTTGAATATTGAACGCTATTATTCAAATAACACATTCTGCCATTTAAAAAATCACAAATTATACGTAACCAGGTATCTAAATTTACGGTTTGACCAGTACACTCCTATGTACACCACAAAAACTATTAAATATTAATATAGCAATTTATTTAATGAATTTATTAATTTATTAAATTAAATTTATTTAATCAATTCGACCCACTTCCCTGACATTTCATTGCCGGATTTTCCACGTTATATCAACTGCTACGGTGACATTTCACACAGAGAGAAGAGTTTCCTCCGGTGGGGCTGTTACACCGCTAATGAATAATGTTTAATATACACAGAACGGAAAATAGTCGGGACCGCATTCCTGTGTGACCAACACGCTACGACGTTCATGCTCCATCGAGCCGGGAACTGCTCGGATCCTCCGGATGAATTGAAAAGTCTGCACACCTGCTAGGGCCGTGTATAAAATTAATACGAATACTAATTGAAAAATGAAAAGCCCCTCAACGATATCTATGGAAATAAATTGAACGAATGCAGCTGGAATGACCAGCAGTTTACTTTCACTCGAATAAATGAAATTTTCCCCTCTTTATTTTTTAATAATCTATAGTTAATTATCGCACCATCAAGTCCAAGGCGCGTTTAGTAATTAAACATTTACTTTAAGCATTTGTTAGCTTTTATATTGGAGACAGGAGTGAAAAATAAAATTTAAGTGAAATTGAGAGAAATGTCCTGGCTGTTGTTTAATACATCGCAAGAGACTTTGCTGGTATTAGTGTCTCTATAAATTACACGTTAAAATTATGTGTCACGTGTTCCCAAAGCGCGAATTAATTTTGAAAACCAATCGAGTGTATGATGAAGAAAATGTAATAAAACCACTCCCATGAACGAATAGTAGAAAATCATAGTGTATTTTCTCCTAGACACGCAGATACTTTACATTTCTCAAGTACCTCTATCGAAGCTGCTTATATATTTGTATCAAGTTTGCAACACTTTTATCGAAACCGGCATGCGAAAACACCAGGGTTTACCTGTCGAAAGTATTTTTTCTTATCATTATTTATGCAGTCGAGCTTAGAGCGACAAAGTACCGGTTAACAAGAAATTTCGATCAATTATGAAATTATGTTGACAAAATACTGGTAACCGAACGGGAAACGAATGGTACTTATATTATCGTTCCGATTCGCGATACATGATTTAACGATCATTGAACGTTCCACGAACAATTAGATACCATTTCCCCGTGCATTTTGCATAATCCTTACGGGCTAGAGTCTAGATTGATCTGCGGCAATCTCTCAATTTAATTAAAGGTTGCACCGTGACTTTTAACATTACCGTGATCGATCGGGCTCTATAATGGTATTTGTCTGCTCCGTGGTCTGATACCAACAGGCTAATTATACACCATGGTAGCGGCTGCTGTCTATCATACGCCCAAACATTGTTGCCCGGATACAAAGTACGCATTATTAAACATTAATCACACGCCTTTTGAACATCCCGCGCGCATGAAACCAGGTACACGAACGACGGAGTGGAATAAATAAATGTATTATTGTGTTCAAGATTACGTAAATATGGAATTCTTTCGAACGAATGGAAGATGTAATCGGATATCAGTAATTGGAGGTGAAATGTAAAAAATTGTCCTATTCTAATTAGATGACCAGTAACGGTTACGTAATTCCGGTTAGTGGTTCGTCGAATAATGAACATTTTCCACGGACTTTCCGCGTGACGAACGAATCACGTGTCAACGAAGTGCGAAGCAAGTGGGCGAAACTTTAGAATATTTTGTAATTCGTACAGTAACGCGATTTATGAAACCTCGCCGCGAAATGGTTTTTACTTGTAATGCTACTGTGCTAATGAGCAATATTTAATATAGTCGGAGTGAATATAGTTACAACCACATTCCGCTGTGATCGATCTGATACGGCGTTTATGCTCTACTGAGTCCCGGATAGCTCGGATGACCTCTTTCAACTTCAAAGACTGGGAACGTGGTAACGAGACTTCTACTTTCAACATTCGCACACGGATTTCCGAATGTTCTATTCACCCGTTCGAAGTGAATCGAAGAATCTTCGAAGAAATAGACTCTCTCAAGCAGTAAACATGTGAAAAACAGTACCCTACTGTCCCCACATGTTGGGAACTTTAAGATCTTCTCATCCATAATAAGTAAGTTTTAAAATTATTACAGTTAACAAACAGAGATAAAAGATAACAATTTTTAGTTATCTTTTCCTTTTTATTATCATATCACTATTATTATTTTTCTAATTAATATAAAAAAAAATTTATCCGTTATCATAATAATAACATTTTTATTTTGTTTCTCATCAAAGGTAGTAATGTTAATTTTACCCTGAGGAGGGTCAAATAGTGACCGAAACGTTGGAAGGTATTGACAATTAGTTACTTTATTATGGATGATTAGTAAGTACTAAATTGTACTTCTTTATACCCGACGTATCATCATTTTATACAGAAATGCGTTATGGAAAATCAAAGAAATTATCTTTTTAAACAGAACACTTTTCTGTAATCAAGATGTATCGAATAAACCATGCAAAATTGTCGCGTTACACCCTGAGGTTACGGTACCTACAGTTTGTTTCACAAATCACTGTTTTTTCCCTCTCATATGGGGATGGGGCAAAATCGTACTATATACTGTCGAAAGTTGAGTGTCTGTACTGGTTAGGTGTGGTTAGGTTAGGTCTGGTTTGGTGGATTCATAAAGGGTAGCAGAGTTGTGGTTGAAGAAACCTTTTTTATCAGTGGTAATAAAAATGAGAATTATAAGATTCGTGAACTGAATCGGATTTATAAGTCACCGAGTTGCCTTTTGAAATCGGAAATAAAAGTGGGCTCCACTATACATATACAGGGTGTAACAAAACATGTGGGCATAGTTTTGGGTATCGATAGGACGCACCAAAATAAGAAAAAAAAAGTTTGTACAGTTTTGTAAAAAACCACCCCCTATCGAGATACATCTCCTTTCGAAAAAAAGTTTTAAAAAATTATATCTCTGAAATCGTAAGTCCCATATGTTTTGTGACACCCTGTATGTATGAAAATGTACTTCGGGATGAAAAAAATTGGTCCTCTACAGCAATGTAACGACACAGAATTCATTCTACACTACTCTCCATGTGCACTAGGGTGGTCGTTAAAAATTAAATCTTTTGCGACGCCCCCCAAAAAGCTTCTTTATGATGCAAAAACACTGGGGAATTTTTTTTAAATTAAAAACAACACGTGCCTCAAGACGATCTAACAATAAGTTAATTTTTTGGTATAATCATGTTTTTGGGAATTTTTATGAAAAATGCAATTTTATTCGAAATATAAACAATTATTGAACCCAAATCAATAAAAAAACCCAGCTAATCAAAATAACAATAAAAAAAAATTAATTCAAAATTATTCCCAGTTGATTTGGTCTATTAAATAAAAAAATGAAAGATATTCAAATTAATATTTTTATTTTAAAACTAAATTAGTACAAACGTAATTTTAATATCTAGATTTCTTCACTCCAAGCTATAAGCAAACTTTCTTTCGTATTAACTTAGATCGTCTTGAGCCACGTGTTGTTTTTAATTATAAAAAAAAAGTTTCCCCAGTGTTCTTTCATCAAAAGAAAGCTTTTTAGGGGGCGTCGCAAAAGATTTAATTTTTAACGACCACCCTAATGTGCACGTTAATACCTTTGCATCAAATCTCCAGTTTAGTACATTTCAAACTTTTGTACACATTCTGACAGTCTGAATGTAACGTCACTTATGCTACTGATATTGCGTGAGTTCGAATTTTTCAGATGTTCGTTCGGAAAGTGATCGATCGGCGAGTTGAAATGCAAATTTCGAAGGAATTCGCATCAGCTCGGTGTGTATCGAAGTTGACTTGAATTCTAATCTCGAAGCTCATTGGCAGTACTCGGTGGTCGACAGGAAGATTAGTTACCCACGTGGCGTGTAATCTGTGCGTGATAAAGTAACGTAAAGAACGAGTCAATGAGCAGATGGTGTCCACATTCCAGTTCTCTCTCGTTACCTTAATCGCAGTCACCCGGCCCTAACATTTTTTATATTTATAATATATCAGTTTATAGTATTCGGTATTACGCTTTTATGGTGGAACTCATTGTAAAGAGTTTGTAAAATTATTTAGCATGGCAAACAATATAAAGTGGCCTTTATCGTTAGTAATTAATTGAAACATACAGTCAGAACAAGAATTTGGTGCTTTACTAATTAAACTGAAGTTCAGTCGTGAATGATATTAATGCGAACATAAATGTTTGTGGTAGTTTAGGCACTTCAATACATGTTTTTTAAATATAATACCATTTGATGAGTTTGAAATGTTAACACAGACGAGATATAGGATACACTTGTCACTTTTGTGCTTTTCGATGTCGCTGGTTCTTACCATTTTAGTGTCACTACTAACGTTACTGTGTCGTATATTCGAATAATATCCAGTATTAATAATGCATAAGCAATAAATGAATTATAATACAAATGCTCAGTATACAGGGTGTAACATATCATCGGGGACCCTTTTTGAGGATCGATAGTACGCCCCAAAAGGTGAAAAACGGACCAAGGAAGTTAGGTCCGAAAATCACCCCCTATCGAGATACAACCCCATTTGTAAAAATTTTTTAAAAAATTATATCTCCGAAATGGTAAGTCGGAGAGGAGCGGTTTTAATTGCAAAATAAGTGGAAAAGATCAAAGTTTATTAAAAAAAATATAACTGCTTCGATTATTACCGTTACGTAGCATTTTTATTTGTTTGTAAAAAAAAACTTTGAATTTTTCTATGATAGCGGTTGATTAACAACTTGAGAAAAATAAGGATAATGCGTCAAGACTCCCCTTTCGAAGACAGCCTAAAAAAAGTTTATCATTATTGCACGGTTTCGGCGTTAAAAATTGTTAAATACCGTTACATTGCCGTGCTACCGACGAACCTAATGCTACTGACGACAGCTGATCCACATCTATTATAACAGTATGCGTGAAAGATTATCGATTGCCCAAGTGACTACACTGAAAAATCTCTCACGCATGTTATTATACATTGTATTGTACATTAGTGTGTGTCGCACGGCGGCTTGAAAACATATGATAGATGTGGATCAGCTGTCGTCAGTAGCATTAGGTCGGTCGGTAGTCCGGCGACTTAACGGTGTTTAACAATTTTTTACGCCAAAACCGTACAATAATGTTGAACTTTTTTTAGGCCGTCTTCGAAAAGGGAGTCTTGACGCATTGCCCTTATTTTTCTCAAGTTGTTAATCAACCGCTATCATAGAAATATTCAAAGTTTTTTTTTATAAACAAATAAAAATGCTACGTAACGGTAATAATCGAAGCAGTTATATTTTTTTTAGTAAACTTTGATCTTTTCCGCTTATTTTGCAATTAAAACCGCTCCTCTCCGACTTACCATTTCGGAGATATGATTTTTAAAAAATTTTTTACAAATGGGGTTGTATCTCGATAGGGGGTGATTTTCGGACCTAATTTCCTTGGTCCGTTTTTCACCTTTTGGTGCGTACTATCGATCCTGAAAAAGGGTCCCCGATGATATGTTACACCCTGTATACCAAAAAGAATTTTTAATAAATGAAATTTACTTTGGATAGTTGACCGGAGCACGTTACGAATGCGTATTGACTCTAGGACGTCCTATCACAAACTAATGGCTGGTATTATAGTTGACAATGTCACACTGAGTGTATACATATGAATTCAGTCGCACTTGTTGCCCTAAACTATAACAATTAAGATGGAAAGTAAAGATTTAGCTGATCCGACAGGTACAGGCTTTTAAAAAACTGTGAAATCACCTTGGTTTATTATGCATAACTATTGGCAGCATTTTTGGAAACGTTTGCAATTTCTCTATATAGCCTTGTGAATTTAAATTCGCAAATACGATGGCGAAGATTTCATTTCGATAACTCTAAAATCGTGTAAGTGACAAGTTGACAAGTTGAAGACTGCAAACTGTTCCTAAACACTTCTTTCAACTTCGATTTAATGATTCTTTGTTGCAAATTGTCTATTGAATTTGCTCGTTACAATTTTCGATCCTTACTCTTGCAAATCAGACACTTTAAAATCATTGAAATTTTCATTGTAACAGTATTTAATTTCCCCAGAACGAACCGCCATTAACTGATAGGTCAGTTACACCTAACTTCACGTCCATTCAGATGTCACCTTAATCGATTAATCATCATTACCAACTTGCCCACCATAAATTCACTCGAACCGTACGCGAAACTGAAATACGCTCGCTAATTACTATAATTATTTGAACGTGATACTTTACACTTGAAATACTACAAACTTCGACTATAAACGTAAGCGACTCGATCAGGCGAACCCAGGAACTCTGATGGAACACGGAGCAAGACGCCGCTGGAAAAAACGTTCCGGTCGACAAAACCGGTCGCCATAAACGTCGTTGTTTACCAGCCCTTGAAATCAACGAGTTTTCTTCACGCGAGCCCTCAATCTCTCGATCGATCCTAAAACGGTAACGGCACGATAACAAAACACCGATAACATAATTGTAAACGGCGTTCACCTCGGGTGCCGATCTACCCGACGCCATATCGAGCAAATAAATTCCGTCGGTTTACCGCGTCGTATATTTTTTTCCGACCAAATGGCCTGTAAATAGCGAAAATTACTGGAATTATGGAGCAGGCGATAAAGCTATCACTGATAACACCTGCGCAACCCTTGTCATTCGATGGATTCCGCTCGATTATCGTGAATCGTGATTATTTTCGAAAAGTGACTTCTTCGATGATGCGGACGATGCTGTGTTTCACTATATTTTTTCAAAGAGATTATCTGTCTTCTTTTTTTTTTGGATTACATAAGAATCATCTTGACGATAACGCTGCTGATTTGCAAACAAAGTAGATTTTTATGCGACAGGGATTACATCAGCTCTACTCGAATTTAAAAAAAAAAAGAAGATAGTTATTCGAAGAAAAGTATCAACTTCGTGACGATGATACTGGGGATAATGATGATGGAATGAATATATTATCACAATGTCGGCGAGCTGATGCTGTGCTGCAAAGTGCTGCTCGAGTGGAAATTAGTATGCACATTTTTCATTAGGCAATGCGAAGACTTTGTAGAGGCATTTCAGTAGAATTCTTCGTGCGTAGCGGAGATTTATGTATTGAATTTCACATGCCTTCCGGTAATAAATTCCAGGGCGAATGTTCTAATAACAGTGTTGCTGTTATAGACATGTCATCACGAAGGTCTCTCCACTTCGGCTGTGATTGTAGATGTTATGTGGACGTTATATAATTAGAAATAATTAAGCATGACAAGAGCACTTGTCAATCCGTGATACCGAACGAATCGATCAATCACGTTCCAGGGCATGTAAGAATTTTAACGGACGTAATCTGGAAAAATCAATTTAATCAATACACGATGCAGGAAGCTATGAATGTAAACTATCTCGTTCGATGAATGTAATTACGTGTATGTTCAAGGAAGCTTAATAGAAAAGTGTCTTCGATCAACTTCGTCATGGCATCGTTCTCTCGGTAGTATTAAATTATCATTCTGCGTCTCTACAAATGCGAAAACTTGTGATAAATCTTGTGCTACGCAGCGATATTAAATCGTTGTTTTTTAAGGATCGTCATCCATCTTTTCTTGTTTGGTGTAATTTTCCGGATCAGTTCTTTCAAGGATCTCGATTTACGCTATTTCACAGGCGAAAAGTGAAAAAGTTCGACTCTTTTACGGTTCAGCAGTGTAGTCGTTCGATCTATACCCCTTCGGGTGGATCCTTAACCAATTAACTTTCGCAACTTTTTTGAAAAATGTGTTGCAAAAAGTAAGCAAAGGTGATTTTTCATAGTAGTAGTTTATGTTCTTTTATTTTCATGTTTCAGTTCGACTTGACTACTAAATATTCAAAACATTACAAAATTTATAATTATATTTTACTTTTCTCTAAAATTGCAACTGAAACAACAAAATGTAAATACTTTTTACGTATAACGAGTATATTTGGTATAACACTAAGTATCGTCATTTCTTCGTGACGAGTATACTCGTCGAAAACAGTTAACCGATTAAGTTCAACAGTCCACAGCCCAGATATTGCTTCCGGAAGAATTCTCAGACAGTGAACATATACATACCTGAATAGTTAATGATTGCGTGTGTCCGATAGGCCGACGACAGCGAAAAATACCGGCGAAACGTAGCTTTAACGTATTTGGACGACGATCGACATCCACAGGGTGTTCGTTAGAAAATAAACACAATGGAGAATAGACACGGCGATTAAATAAAATTTTAAGCCGATTTGAAAAATTAATTTTAAATAAAATTCTAGTTGTTACTAAGCTTTTGCATGGTTGTGTAATTCTTGACGCCGCAATACATTAACAAAAATTTAATTTATAAAAAGGGAAAAAAGCTTTGTCGTTGTACAAGAAGTGTGGCACCTCACGAATTTTAATTTTTATATTCAAACTACTCTGAAACGACTATTTCGAATTTTTGTAATTAGAGTTCACAAGTTTTGTATAACTGGTTTCAGCGCAGGTATTTGCAAATCTCATATTCGACCGACTGTGGTTCCAACTTGCAGAAAATATGAAATGGAATTTTAAAGATTCTGTCGAACACCTGTTTGAAATTTATTGAAACAGAAAGTCTGGAAGCTTTAATAATTCATGGACCTACCCCGAGAAAACATATTAAACTCGACACGACACATTCCGTCCATATTATAAACGTATGAATTATTAAACATTTAACACTATTTCTACCACGATTGTGTGTATACCTATTTCGACCAAAAGGTGTCTTTTGAAACCTTTTCGTTTTAATACAAATATTTGCCAAAACTGTTGAGATTTCAAATTACCAGTTAAATGTAGGTAATTTAACAACTATTGTATAAAAATTGTGAATTACAGATCTTAACTGGCTATATAACGATCAATTAGAAAAAGAAGACAAAACTAATGTGAAATTGTTAGTACTTACTTATCATCCATAACAAGGTATCAATATTTTACTGTAATATTTTCCAACGTTTCGGTCAAAGTGGTGACCCTCCTCAGGGAAAAATTAATTATTATTTACCCTTAATAAAACAAAATAAATAATTCGTTTGTATAGCCAGTTAAGGTCTGTAATTCACAATATTATATTTACGATCGGTAAAATTGATATCGTTATAATTATTGTATAAAAAGTCAACAAATTAATTGTGGAGAAATGATTCAACTTAACGAATGATTTTAAGTTAAAATTTGAAAGGTGTCTTTTGACACCTCTTGGTAGAAATAGTGTTAAATAGTCGTCACTTCAACAGTATCGCAGCAAAAATGGTGAAATTCCATCAACAACATGTTAATATCGAACAGTGAAATTTTATTTATTTTTATTAAAATTATCAAAATATTCTCGGACCTCCTCTGTAGTTTCGACATTGTTTAAACTCCTTTTACAATCATCTCTTTCAAACTAGATTTACGGATGTTGATTATATACCTACATTTACTGAAGTGTACTTTACTAATATACTAATATAATTTACTAAGTGTAAATTAACATTTACATATCTTTCATTACTTAACTAAAAACCAACGTATGTATTTCAAAAATAATATTAAAGTTTTATATATAACATATATAAATAAATATATATATATTATAATTATAATTTATATAAATATATAACATGTTATATAGTAATCAAATTTTGAATAAGTCAAATTGGCTCGGTCCGTAAATCTAGTGTTAATTGTTATTCACGATAATTCTTCTCACTGTCTAACGAAGCCTAGCCTTATTTTCACCGAATCACGGGGTACGAAACGTTTCTTCCGGGACACCCTGTACACCGGCGCTCGCCACCGTCGATCGAGGTCAAGGAAGCATTTTTTCTGTAGATGCGAAATTACGATACCGCTTGATACCTTGTTAAGTCGATTAATATCGCTACCGCGGCTGCGTGACTGAAATGAAATGCCGCCGGTCCTGCGGCGTTGTCACGTGAATTCATGTACGAAGTGACGAAGGGAAGTGTCTTATCAGTCAACAAGAAACGAACCGTGTAGACGTTCAATTACGAAATAAACGCCGGCCCGATTACCCTTTGGTGAAACACAACCCGGTTAAATATCGCGAAACGTCCGTTGATTGAGATGGTGATAACGATAACGATCTTGTCGGTGGTGAAAAAATGCCGTCGGTGCTTTTTGCGCAAGTTCACGCTTGACGAAGGATGTGAGAAAGTAATAGTACGCGGCCGCGTGTAAATCGTGCATTGTTGTTCCACCCACGCTTCTTCTGGCCAACTTTGTCGTCGCGCGGAGTACCTGCGCCGCGAGTATCGGTATTCCAGCGGGGAAATTTATTATGCTTCATCGAACGGTTTGCTGATTGATTCGTCCGTCCCAGGGGAACGATAGTTGAATGTACGTTTAACAAGCGAAAACGTGTCGACGAAATTTGCTAAAGTGAAACGTCAAACGTTTACTAAGTGCATACTCTATTAAATTGTTATATTAACACTGAACTTACCAACAGTTTATAAAATATTGACTATTTTTTTTTAATTACACAGAAAAATTGGTTCGTAGACATCTCTAGAAACCTCTCAGCAAAGCTGAGCTCTTAATTTTAATGGGAAGGTCGCCCGCATTATAGTTTTATATTTTTTACGCAGTCCTTATCGAGATGCACAAGTAAATATATAATTTTACAGGAAATTTAATGCTGTACAAAAAAGTTCTCATATGCTAAGTCGATAAAATTAAGCGTTTAAGAGATAGTCATCATCAAATTTTAATGATTACCAATCTTAGCAGATTTTGATAGCCAAACGTGCGTACGTCTGAAAATAAAACTTGAAATATCAGTTGAAGCATTTTTCTGTTGGTAAAAACTTAAACTTCCTAAAATTTTTCCATTACTCATGAATTAAATTGAAAATTTTCGAATTACTTATCTGCTAAGATTGGTAATCATTAAAATTTGACGACGAAAGTCTCTTAAACGCTTAATTTTATCGACTAAGCATATGAGAACTTTTTTATAGAGCATTAAATTTCCTACAAAATGATATATTTACTTTTGCAAATCGATAAAGTTAGTAGCAAGATATGAATTTGTTTCTAAAGGACTGTGTAAAAAATATAAAACTATAATGCGGAGGACCTTCCCATTAAAATTAAGAGCTCAGCTTTGCTGAGAGTTTTCTACAAATGTCTATGAACCAATTTTTCTGTGTAATTTAAAAATAAAAATAGTCGATTCTTTTTACCCACCCTATTATACACATATTCTTATCGAACCCGTATAAATGATTACTTTTGCAATTGATTTTACGTAATAATTAATTTGGCAGAAAGAACTGTATTTTCTAAGATTGAAAGCTATAAAATTGCATGCAGATATTTTAGTAAAAAATTTGGAAATGATCATTTGACCCACCTCGGTAGGTTCAGTGTTAAATAACGTACAGGGTGTCCTATTTTTTCATTATTACGTGGTCAGAATTATTGAAAAACAACGCTGTAGGATAAGTAACATAAATAGGACTCTTATCAGTTTTATTTAAATTACATTTTTCTTTCCAAATAAAAGTACATAATACTAAAACAACGAAGCGAATGAACGAGAAAATTTCACGATACTCGCGATACAACGAAATTGCCAGCTCCAAGGGAACAAGGATGACGGTTTAACGTAAATCCTTACAAATAGCATCGCGAAGGGTAAATAAAAAAAAGTCCTCGCGATATTCAGACTCGCACGCAATTCGCTTAGATGTTGCTGGCACGCTCGCGAAGGGTTTACGCGGCCGCTTGTCTCTGCGGTGTAAGTGGATTTTGTGATTGCAATTAATGCCGCGCGGTGGCTCATTAATTGCCCTTATAATCGGCCTCTATTTAACGCTAACTACTCGCATGAACCACGCCGACGAAAAAAAAAAAAAGAAAATCTGAAAGCCGTCGGGGACATTAATTAGCCGGGCAGCGAGCAGCTCGGTATCAAACGATAAATTAGAAATCCCCTTTAATCCGAAACACCGATAATAATCGGCTACAGAAGCCACTTTGTCGTTTATGAAACGTTCCGTGAATTATCCACCGACTTTTCCTCGCCGGCGCGATTAAAGGCCACCTGCGACCGATTTCACCGGCGACGAATGAAGTCGTTCCCGCGAACCGAGTCTGCGAAATATCGGCGACAATGTCGATCGATATTGATCGAACGCTAGATTGTCTTCCGGAGACTTTATGATCGGCGGTTTACGTTGCCTGGGAAACGATACGTGGAACGATACATCGAACACTGATCGAGGTAATTCCTTTGTATCTGATTTTTTTTTCTTGTGGGCAATAGTATGCGTTGAAAGGAATAGGGGAAATATTTGTAAGTTGTAGAAATGTAAAGCAGATTGGGTTTCGGAATTGTTTATTAATGGGTTATTTATTGCCCGAATTACTCGGTTAGTTGGTTTGAGAGACACGTATCTAGAGAAGTATATAAATCTGTGCGTTTAGATTTTTTATTGAGGTTGTTTGAGTTCTACGTTTAATGGAACTTATGAGATATGAATAGTGCCCGAGGAGAAATGATAATTTTAGGAAAAACGAATTTTTTAAGAAAGATGATCCATGACTAATTAATACACAATTTTAAAAAATACAGAGACTTTCTATAAAATAAACTTATAAATCGGAAATCATGCTTAATTTCTTCGGCGGTAAGTGGGTTAATATGTAAATGTAAAAAAAAATACTCGTCTTTAGAAATACAAATGCATACGCAAGTTAATGACGAGCAATATTTTATTCTCCACGAACCAAACTTGAAAACCCAATCGCCGCAATTGCACATTAACACATTCACTGCCAAGCTTAAATTATATGACGTTATTTTCATTGTCATTTATAATTTGAGTGGTATTGTTTACCAAAGTCAACAAATAAATTTTATTTTGTAGTATTTTTTCGGGTTTTCTACATTTGTATAATTATGTTCGTGGTCACAAAAAATATGCTAATTCAATACCCTATATGTCATAACATATTCAAAGTAGGACGAGTATACTCGTCTTGGCAGCGAATCGGTTAACAAGTCCAATCTACTAATTTGAAACTAGTCTGTTTACAAAACGTGAAACTTTGTTTTTTGCGATTTTTTTTCCCATAGAAAGCGCAAAGACCGGAAACACTTGTACTCCAAAACACACACCTGACACGTATGTATTTGCTGTTCAAATTGCATCCATGGCCCGAGTTGCCGTCCGCATAAATAAGAGCGGCCGTTTTCCGAGACCATTTAAATGCATTGGCTGATTCATTAAAATACGGACGGGCAATCTAGAGACGATCATTCATCATCATTTTTCGCGTTCTCTCTTTCTCTCCCCTTCTACCTGGCCTCCCATGCATGACCGGTGGCTTCTTGCAATCGTGTTCCTTGTAATTGAATCACGGCTGCGTACGTGTGTATGTACAAGCTGCGCAGAATGCAGAAACCGAGTTTCTAATCGATTTCTGAGACGAACAGCGTTCAACGAAATCGAAACCCATTTGTAAAGTCGATGAAATTATGCGGCACTTTTTTTCCACCGCCGGGGCAGTGGCGTACTCGGGTCAATCTTAGAGCAAACACGTTCAAGGATTTATCATCGCGATATAAGCGATGGTAATTAAACTTCGAAATGATTCCACGAAAGTTATTTGTACAAAGGAAAAAACTGTATAGAAAAAATTTCATTTAATTTATTTCGAATTTTAAAGAATGAAAATATTATTAAAAAATTATTTGTATCTTGTGAACTTATGGTTATCTTTCTAATAAAAGAATGAAAGAATATATAATTTATTTCGAATTTTAAAGAATGAAAATATTATTAAATTTCGAAATGATTCCACGAAAGTTATTTACACAAAGGAAAATACTGTACACAAAAAATTTCATTTAATTTATTTCGAATTTTAAAGAATGAAAATATTTTTAAAAAACTATTTGTATATTGTGAACTTATGGTTACCTTTCTAATAAAAGAATAAAAGAATATATAATTTATTTCGAATTTTAAAGAATGAAAATATTATTAAATTTCGAAATGATTCCACGAAAGTTATTTACACAAAGGAAAATACTGTACACAAAAAATTTCATTTAATTTATTTCGAATTTTAAAGAATGAAAATATTTTTAAAAAACTATTTGTATATTGTGAACTTATGGTTACCTTTCTAATAAAAGAATAAAAGAATATATAATTTATTTCGAATTTTAAAGAATGAAAATATTATTAAAAAACTATTTGTATATCGTGAACTTATGGTTATCTTTCTAATAAAAGAATATATGATGCGAACTTATAATCATTCAAAGTCAGATTTAATTAATAGATTAATAACGTTCGTCTTTCAAAATAATTCCAATGTGCGTCATTGCGTATTATGTTGTCTACGTTAACGTTTAATTCAGTTGTGGACTCTTTTTCCCTTATAAAAGTTGACAAAAATTCGCCCGACGGTGAAAGCAGAGCGACGTTATGCGAAACAGTTTATCAAGCTCGTTTCTGTGCAATTACGTCGACGTACGAAACGATTCGTGGCAAGAGGATCGGTAGAGAGCCGATGAATTTCATTTGGGCAACGGACGCTTGAAACAAGATTGTAATTATTAAATATTAAACGTTATGAATGACGGTCATTTGTCTCGCTGACAACTCATGAAAATTGAGAAGTACCGTATACATCTTCGGCGCGCACGAATTTGACTACGTTCGCATGATGAAGTGCCCGTAATGCTCTTAAAGATTTTTAAATTGTATTTCGACGGAAAAAAAATCGCCCGGCAGTTACGCGCCGCATAAATTTTTAATTTTCTCACCGTGACAGGAACGAGAAAATAATTGAAAGTAACGTCGGCTTCTGATCGAGTGTAACACGCGATATGGACAAATTGTAGTTCCGCATAGCTCTCATTCTTTCACGGCTAACTGTAAATAATTAATTAGATATAATTAATACAACTCGCAACCGGCAAGTCTACTTAACCGCTCAAAGTCCTAGTCGGTGAGTTCTGTCGAGAAAAATGAAACTTATGAAACATGATTGAAACCATCATGCCTGCAATTAATTATTATTTAAATCCCAAAGAAATTTATTCGCCAGAAATGCGAACCGACAACATATAAAAAAAAAACTTGTAAATACAACGAATATAAATTGAGACCTCTAAGATCTTTTTTTGTCAGACTCGGGCTATTATTTTCCGCCGATCAATCACTCATTTTTCCCAAATCTGAAAGGAATGTATCCTTAGAAAGCTGAAATCATGAAGACATATGTCCACGGCATCGACATTCCGACAAATACAAAACGACGTGAACGGCGGCGACCAGCTTTGATATACGAAAACACGTGATATCGCGTCAGCGGCCGTCGATGTGTTAATTGCCACGGTCTATCGGCGATTTCAAAATTTATGGAAGCTGTCCGCCGATCTGGATTTCAATTTCCGCGAGCCTCCGACGGCGTGCGCGTTTTTTTTTTCACCAGGGAGGTTACTTAATCACCCGATACAGGACATTAAAGTAAATACATCGCGATTCACTTCTACAAGGAACGACGCTGACGCGCCCCGAGGCTCGCGTCGACCAATCACGGTGGCCAACAAATTACGCCGATGTAAATAAACGTTAATTAAAACGTCTCGCGGGGAGAAAGCTGCGGTTTCTTTTAACGAACCGATGTTATCCAGGTAAACGTTATCAGTGGCGACTCTTACCTAGGCGGACTTCATCTTTCCTCAAAGATTCATTGTTGCGAACTAGTAACCTAGCAACTTCTTTGCATAATTTAACCGCGTCGTGGTTATAATTAGTGCGATTGGCAATTAGATAAAAACGGTGAAATATCTGTGGGACACTTCGACGAGAATACATTAGATATTCGTCACCCGACGTGAAACTTTTATCATCCGCTCGTAAGTGTGTGTACCGCAATTAACGCGACGTTCGTGTGTGTGCGTTTTTTTTTTGTTTTGGAAAATGTATGAATAATTACTACTTTATTACGGTGTATACGGTGGGAGTACCGTGGAGAATAATATTTTACACGCTGTCACTGCACCTTGTGTTCCTCGCGCGGTTATTAATTCCGGGATGTGCATATTAAACACGCGAGCTACTAAGACTGGGAATCGTTGACTTATGGAGTCGCGAATCTCGCTGAGAACCGTGTAAATAGTTCAAGGAAATAATAAATATTCAATATTAATTCGTCGATAATAGGTGGTAATCAGTGAATGTTAGTCAAACGTAAATAAACCCTCAATTTTTATTTTTTCCCAAAAAACAAAATATAAATATCCACTTTGGGATTTGATCTTGGGATTTGTTTTATTCCCTAATAAAAAGGTTACCTGACAGAAAGGTAAAAAAATCAATCATGGGTGTAACATAATATCATCGGGGACCTTTCTTCAGAATTGATAGTACACACCAAAAGGTGAAAAAAGGACCAATAAAGTTAGGTCTGAAAATCACCCCCTATCACAACCCGATTTGTAAAAAATTGAAAAAAAATTATATCGCCGAAATGGTAAGTCGGAGAGCAACGGTTTTAATTGCAATATAACCGGAAAAGATCAAAGTTTATAAATCATAAATCTCTGAGTAGTATTAGGTCGGTCGGTAGCACGGTGACTTAACGGTATTTAACAATTTTTGACGTCGAAACCGTACAATAATGTTAAACTTTTTTTAGGCTATCTTTGAAAAGGGAGTTTTGACGCATTGTCCTTATTTTTCTCAAGTTGTTAATCAACTGCTATCATAGAAAAAAACAAAGTTTTTTTTATAAACAAATAAAAATGCTAGGTCACGGTATTAATTGAACCAGTTATATTTTTATTTACAAACTTTGATCTTTTCCGGTCATATTGCAATTGAAACCGTTCCTCTCCGACTTACCATTTCCGAGATATAATTTTTTTTTAATTTTTTACAAATGGGGTTGTATCTCGTTAGGGGGTGATTTTCGGATCTAACTTTCTTGGCCCTTTTTTCACCTTTTGCTGCGTTCTATCGATTCTGAAAAAAGGTCCCCGATGATATGTTACACCCTGTATAACGCTATGCACGATTTGTGAGAATTCCATTCTAAAGAAAGTACTTAGATGTTATTTACTTTTAACGCTTGGTAACATCAATTCTACTTAGCCCGATGATTTAATCGTACCGCGGAGTAATAACGCAGGTCTTTGAGGAACGCGTCGGCCAACACGAAAGCAATGCATTATGCCGGACAATAATTTGTCAGCCTTTTACCGAGCATGATTTACGTTTGATCGATGCTTCGCCGTGCGTTCTGCATCATCCGCGATCGTTTAAATGGTAGCACGTTCGAATCCTCGCGGGAATGATTATTAATGACTCGTATCATTCGTTCTAGTACCATGCCGCGAACGCCGATCAGCGCTGCGAAGACCTCAATGATACATGACAAGTACTTTAGATGACGATTAGCACTGTCAGCCACCGGCTGTGATTTGTGGTCCGCATTAAAGTCACGAAACATTATCGCTGGGTTTTCTTCGTCGGCATTAAAGCTGGGCAAATAAGTTATCGACTTTTATCAGCGAAATTTTCTCCAGTGACGATTCACTTGACTTTTAAATCGTATTTAGAAATCTGCTAAAAATTAGAGTATTTGTTATAAATGTATAGTGTTATATTTTTTTTATATAACTTGATATCTCTACTCTATGACTTATTGCGTGGAAGACATCATTTTTTTAAAGAAATATTAAATATAAGGGGATGTGTCTCGAATGGGGTAGTTTTCAGACCTGTATTTATTAATTTCTTTTAATCTTTCGATGCCTAATGTCGATTCTGAAAAAAATTCCCCAATAACTTAGTTACCACCTTGTAAACGTATATCCCATTACTGTAATTTCAATTAAAGTATAAAATTTATATTATTATGAAAGATGTTGGGTTATTGTACTTATATGTATTATTATTATTACATGTACCGTTAAGAGATCTAACGAACAACACGCAGCAAATGCGAGCATTGAACGATCGTGCCAAATTTCTAACAACAAAATAAACAACTAATAATAGCGCTCGTCATACCCCCTACCAAAATCATATCTTTTAGTCAGAAATACAACCAGTAATAGGTCACTCATTCGGAGTGATCGAATAAAAAAAATATCAAATTATAAAAACCCGATGCAACTATTATTTTCCTTTTTCACAGTTCATCACCCAATCCACTAAAAAATATTCAATTAATTCCAAGCTGGTCCCTCCAATCCCTCGATTTCTTAGTTCCACGTATAAAAAAAGGTTCGCCGAATGGTATCGCACGTAGCGAAGAATATTGCGAATGGAAACGGTGACGCATAGTCGAGAAAGAGAACTTTCAACCAGGAACCGATCTCCTGGTGGACGAACCGTAGGGGTCCGATTGCCCGGGCAGATATTGGCCAGGCGAATAGTGCGATAAATAAGCTTCATTAGAAATAATCAGGAGTCGTATGCTACAATGCTATCTAAATGATTCCTTCAATTCATTACGGACACTTCCGCGTTCAGGTTGGGTTCTGCATGAAAAGCATTGTTTTTACCAGTTCAGGAGAAACTGTTGGCACTGCTAATTCAAACTAATCAGCAGTCATGCCAGCCGGGCTTCGTAGACTCGCCGCACAGTTTACCAGAAAGATCGGCGATAAGCCCTAGCATGTTAATCCGGCATTTGTTCGGGAACACCTGATACTTGGAAATATCTGACGGTACTTTTCGTTCAGATTAAAATGCCGTCGCTTAAACGGTGAGAAAAGTGAAATTTCTGGGTGATTAAGAATCTCATTTGTTTTCGTTTTTATTTTAATTACAATTACTTAGCGTCGTATCAAGTATAGTAAAGGTTATTGGTGACGTGAATTGGTTCTATACCAATTGATTCATTATTTCGGATTTTTTCAGGTACAATAGTTGTCTATGAATAGTTTTGTTATTAGTTAAATTCTTTTTGGGAGGATTATTTAAATTGAATTTTCTATAAATTGTGGAGTTATTGAACCGTTGTGCAAAATGATTTACGTTAGTTTTTGAATTACATTCGTCAGAAATGTCGAGATTTTTTAGTGATTATGTGGTACTGTCAAATTTTACCTATTAGTGTGACCAATTTTTAAATCAGGAGATAGCTACTTGTTCTCTTTTTGTAACATGCATGATTCTTTCATTTTCCTTTCGTTTCATTCTTTTTTTTCAACTGTTATTTCTTCCCATCCTCTTTATGGACGAAGTTACTGAAAATACTTTATGCTAAAGCTATTTAAAATGATGTAAAAGTGACTTCTGTCAATCACATACCTCCATGCCATCTTGTTCCTGCTTGAAACTTTCTAGTTAACATTCATTCACCACGGTATTTTTGCAAATTCTTCCAAGCCCAATTTTCTGTTTAAGAAATCAAAATGCACACGTATGTGTCGGTCTCTCCGAGGAGGTTAAGCTAGTGTAATTTGATCTTTCAACGCTCGCGGTGACGAGACTAACAATAAATTCTATATATTATTACATGTTGTACGTTTCAACAGCGATGAATATAGACGAAGGATGAAAGAGGAAAATGAAGAGAGTGATGGAGAATGAAAAATAGAAAATGGAGAGAAGAAGCTGAAATAATTAGCTAAAAAAGCATTCTTGTATCAATTAGAAGTCACGGGGTGCGTTTCACGTTTTATAGCATACTTCCACTAATTGTATAATTAGTAGTGCTAATTGCATCACTTAATTCCTTTACGCTTCATTATCTATCCAGCAGCTAAGTAATTTATAACTATTGTTATTTCATGCAATTACCTTTAATTCTCAGTGTTTAATTTCATTTGCACCGTACACATCGAAGGGACGTCCGCCGTAACGTACTTCAGACGTGTCAACACGTGGCACTGAAGTTCACAGTCCCATGGTTTCTAGCGTATTTAATCGTTCTGTATTACTTGATAATCATTAACACTAATTACATAGTTTAGTTACCGTCGTTGCTGAACTGCCGACTCTATTGCGAGAAATTTATTTAATTGAATTAGAACGAATACATTTTCAATTATTATGTAATTTCTATTATTATGATACAATACAAAAAAAAATAATGAAAGGGAACAACGATTAATAATCGTACAAAGTCCTGAGTATTCTAAATTAATTATGACATAATTAATGACGCTTTTAGCTGGAAGGAATCATTTGACTTTCATTTTCAATCTGCTGGAAATGAAAGGATTTTCGTCACTCATTTATAAAGATTACCTACATCCATTTCTTATAAATTTCTTTTCATCATCGATTGCTTCACTTGTTCTTATGAAAACTGATATTGCAAAAGGATTTAACCTAACATGTATTGTAACATGCAATTGCATAATAACCAATTCACTCCTATATTAACGCGTCAACTGACTAACTGTACCTCCGTCAAATAACTATACGAACCTAATACTTATCATCCCATTAAAACAATTCCAATTGCAATCCCAATTGCACAGTCGAAAAACACATTCAAACATTAGCGCGTCAACTAATACCACCACCAACTAACCTAAGCCAACCAAATATTTATCATTCCAGCAAAACAATCCCAATTGCATACCCAACAAACAACCTTAAACATTACCGTGTCAATCATCTAACTAATCCAACCTAACATTTATCATTCCATTAAAACAATCCCTCTCAATTGCATACCCAACAAACACACTCAAACGTTACCGTGTCAATCAACAAACTAATCCAACCTAACATTTATCATTCCATTAAAACAATACCTCTCAATTGCTTTACCAACAAACACACTCAAACATTACCATGCCAACCAAGACCATCATCTAACAAAACACCATCAAACCAATCCCTATTATACAGGGTGTAACAAAAATTCTGGGACACTTTAGGTTTATGGATAGAACGTATAAAAATAAGAAAAAAAAGTCTTATAAGTTGTGGGCGCGACCCACCCCCTATCGAGATACAACCTATTTTGTAAAAAATTTTGAAAAAATCATATCTCCGAAATGACACGACGTAGAGGACCGATTTTGATTGAAATATAACCGGAAGAGACTAAAGTTTACGAAAAAAATATCACTACCTACGCAAAGGAAGATTTAGTAAATGCCCTCAATTTTTTCCAAGTTGTTAACATAACCTAACCTAACCGATTTTGATTGCAATATAACCGGAAGAGACTAAAGTTTACGAAAAAAATATCACTACCTACGCAAAGGAAGATTTAGTGAATGCCCTCAATTTTTTCCAAGTTGTTACAAACCTGCTACGTTATAGGTAATCGCCGTTGTTTGGATTAACTCTTTGGTTCACGGTGGGATTAAAAGTGTCCCACCTTTTTGATGTATTTCACGGCATGGTGGGACATTTTTAGTCCCACCTCGAAATCTTGCAGTAGCGGCATGTGCATAGGTTTATATTTCGTCTTATTTACATAAACGATGTGCACTTTGTAGTACAAAAAAAAAGGAAGTTCGAACGCTCTGGTCTTGTACTGTCTGCAAAGTGCCCCTGTGCTTAGGAAAAAATATGTGTTTTAACAAGTACCTAAATTCCTAAACCTATGTGGCACGTTGGGACTATTTGAGTCGCGCCCAATAACAACAAATTTAATTAACTATTGTTATGTTATGTTTTTACATTATGTTATACGTTTATTAATAAAAACATACCAATTTTGTTTAATTTAAAACCCGATAAAATTCCTGTGCAACATGGGTCTATTTTTCATCTGAAATCCTGTGCCTCAAAGAGTTAAACAAGAATAAATACTATTTAACAGCAATAATCGCCGCAATTATATTTTTTTCTATTATCTTTGATCTTCTCCGGTTATATTGCAATCAAAACGGGCCTTCTACGACGTATCATTTCGGAAATATCATTTTTTTAAATTTTTTTACAAAAAGGGTTGTATCTCGATAGGGGGTCGGTTGCGCCCACAACTTATAAGACTTTTCTTTCTTATTTTTATGCGTTCCATCCACAAACCTAAAGTGTCCCAGAATTTTTGTTACACCCTGTATACCCTTCAAACGCTTCTTCCATAATGCAGCGCAGACGAGAGCAGCAAAGGACGTGAAAATGGAGGCATTTGCACGCACAATCCGTAGGCCGGGGCACCTTCTTTTGCATCTCACGTATCGCGAGCTGTATGTACGGCTATGTAAGCGCGTGGCATTAAGGGTTCGCAGGCAATTGCCTTTGGTTTATGGTGTATTTAGTACTGCGGGTATGGCTGTTTCATAGGCCATACGTTGCCGTGCTCGCTCATCGAGGTGGCCGTAAACCAAGGAACACGATCGGCCGTGGAGAAGACCTGCCCGGTTTTTCGACGCAACTTGTACAATGTACAACCGTACGCGCGGGTAATCAAGAGTTAAGGTCTTGACTCGGGCCAAGTACAAGAGTTCCCGACTGGTAGACCTGAACTACTCTTTTCCGGAAGAATTAGATCGAGGTTTTCGGGGTATTCAAACGCATTAAATACGCATATTTCTCCCAAACTATGGTGATATTCTTGTATGGGACGTCCACCCGAGTAATTTAAGCCTAACTACGAGAAGATCCATCAAGCCAATCGCGAGATATTTTGATCTAAAAAGTCGAGGTTTTTGTAAGAAACGTCGTCTTCTTCCTCTCCTCCTTCTCCATCTCCATGTTCAGCCTGTCACGCAGTCCGGTGTCAAACCCTAACATATGTTTCATACCATGCGAGATAATTTTTCTGTCGATAACGTAGATTTTTCTATGTAATCTGAGACATGCCGGAAAAAAATCAAGAGACAAGGTTTTGTCTCGGACCAAATACAAGAGTCGCTTATTGGTATTCAGAAAATCTTCAAGGGTTATCAATAATTTATAAATTTAACATAATGGTTTCTTAAATTGTAAAAGAAATGTATTTGATTTTGAAACTTAAGCTTAACAATATATCGCAACAATACGCTCAAAACAGATTAAACGCCGACTTTTTTTCAAATGAATAAGAAATAAATTAAGAAATATTGAAAATAAATATTACTTAAATGCCCGATAAAGTAATTAGAAATGTTTAAAATAAAATTAATGAGTGACCACGATTGACGAAGACGCACCGTTGCTCAGGGCTGTCGCTACGGCTGCGCTAGGAGTGCAAGCGTGACAGACAGAAGTAAAGAAAGAGAGGCCCTTATGCTAGAAAAATTCGAATCATGTTAAATTCCGCATTGCTTTGTCGTCAGCCGCGCTCTCACACATGCTTGCGTGGCCAAGTCGCGTCGCGTCGTTTGTTTGGCTAGTGCGAGCGCGACAGAGTGACGGAAAGATAGAGACAAAGAAGTCGGTGTCATTTGTTTATATCCGGAGACATAGTACGCCACATCGAGAAGGAATTATTACGAAAAAGAGGGAAAGGTAGACACCTTCATGATGCACGCATTAGTACGTCATTCGGAAATTTTCAAAGTGTTATCAATAATTAATGTGTTTCATTTTTAAAACTTCGATACATGTCGAAGCGTATCTTCAAATTTCTACAAGCTCTTCTTTAGTACATAATCAAATTGTTCTATAAACAGGTCTTCCAAGAAAAAGTAGGCAAATTATTTTTATCGGGTTATCCAGCACTGTTAAATAATCTTTGTTACATGCTTCGTATCGACACTTTACCATCTCGGCTATTGAATCTCCAAATTGTGCTTTATCTATTTGTAACAATGTTATGATATATAGTTAAAAACTATTTTTTGTTCAAACCCGTTGTTGAAATATACGTAAGATTAACGGACATGATGACGTTGTTATACGTAAATCGAAAAATGTTTACAAGGATATATATTTGACCATATTAAAGTTCTAAAGTTAAAAACATTTTTCAGCAATTCACACTAACCATTATTTTAAATTTACCCCGTTTTCATAAAACCATTTTGGCCACTTCTATGTTTATTATAATTTTCGAATTAAGAATTTAAAAACCAAAGGTACAAAATCGTCACTGTCTTGCAATAATTAAATGTTTATTATTTTATTAATTCCTTAAAATGTGTTTTCTTTTTCAATATTACTGACAATATATGCAAGTCCTAGTACCTAGACTAAATGTTTACTGTCTCGGGAAGAGTCTCTGATTTTTTTATTCACGTCTTCAAAGAATTTTTTTAAATTTGAAAACACATAGTTCTGGTTACTATATTTTTTAAACATAAATAACATTTAAAGGATAATTTTTTACATTTTGCCACATCATGATTGCAAAATTATTATAATAATGAGATCTGTATATTCCTTTATTTTCCTGCATTCCCTAATTTCTTTATTTCCTTATTTCTTTAATAACAAGTATTTCAATAAAAAAACATACTGTACTTTACATAATTCTACGAATCGAGTGAAATCCACAAAAAGCATCGAAAATGCAAAGCTATGGGCCAAGTACAAGAGAATGTTACATTGGAATAGGTTGCTCATTAACATCAAGAGTTAAGGTCTTGACTCGGGCCAAGTACAAGAGTTCCCGACTGGTAGACCTGAACTACTCTTTTCCGGAAGAATTAGATCGAGGTTTTCGGGGTATTCAAACGGCATTAAATACGCATATTTCTCCCAAACTATGGTGATATTCTTGTATGGGACGTCCACCCGAGTAATTTAAGCCTAACTACGAGAAGATCCATCAAGCCAATCGCGAGATATTTTGATCTAAAAAGTCGAGGTTTTTGTAAGAAACGTCGTCTTCTTCCTCTCCTCCTTCTCCATCACCATGTTCAGCCTGTCACGCAGTCCGGTGTCAAACCCTAACATATGTTTCATACCATGCGAGATAATTTTTCTGTCGATAACGTAGATTTTTCTATGTAATCTGAGACATGCCGGAAAAAAATCAAGAGGCAAGGTTTTGTCTCGGACCAAATACAAGAGTCGCTTATTGGTATTCAGAAAATCTTCAAGGGTTATCAATAATTTATAAATTTAACATAATGGTTTCTTAAATTGTAAAAGAAATGTATTTGATTTTGAAACTTAGGCTTAACAATATATCGCAACAATACGCTCAAAAAAGATTAAACGCCGACTTTTTTTCAAATGAATAAGAAATAAATTAAGAAATATTGAAAATAAATATTACTTAAATGCCCGATAAAGTAATTAGAAATGTTTAAAATAAAATTAATGAGTGACCACGATTGACGAAGACGCACCGTTGCTCAGGGCTGTCGCTACGGCTGCGCTAGGAGTGCAAGCGTGACAGACAGAAGTGAAGAAAGAGAGGCCCTTATGCTAGAAAAATTCGAATCATGTTAAATTCCGCATTGCTTTGTCGTCAGCCGCGCTCTCACACATGCTTGCGTGGCCACGTAGCGTCGTTTGTTTGGCTAGTGCGAGCGCGACAGAGTGACGGAAAGATAGAGACAAAGAAGTCGGTGTCATTTGTTTATATCCGGAGACATAGTACGCCACATCGAGAAGGAATTATTACGAAAAAGAGGGAAAGGTAGACACCTTCATGATGCACGCATTAGTACGTCATTCGGAAATTTTCAAAGTGTTATCAATAATTAATGTGTTTCATTTTTAAAACTTCGATACATGTCGAAGCGTATCTTCAAATTTCTACAAGCTCTTCTTTAGTACATAATCAAATTGTTCTATAAACAGGTCTTCCAAGAAAAAGTAGGCAAATTATTTTTATCGGGTTATCCAGCACTGTTAAATAATCTTTGTTACATGCTTCGTATCGACACTTTACCATCTCGGCTATTGAGAATCTCCAAATTGTGCTTTATCTATTTGTAACAATGTTATGATATATAGTTAAAAACTATTTTTTGTTCAAACCCGTTGTTGAAATATACGTAAGATTAACGGACATGATGACGTTGTTATACGTAAATCGAAAAATGTTTACAAGGATATACATTTGACCATATTAAAGTTCTAAAGTTAAAAACATTTTTCAGCAATTCACACTAACCATTATTTTAAATTTACCCCGTTTTCATAAAACCATTTTGGCCACTTCTATGTTTATTATAATTTTCGAATTAAGAATTTAAAAACCAAAGGTACAAAATCGTCACTGTCTTGCAATAATTAAATGTTTATTATTTTGTTAATTCCTTAAAATGTGTTTTCTTTTTCAATATTACTGACAATATATGCAAGTCCTAGTACCTAGACTAAATGTTTACTGTCTCGGGAAGAGTCTCTGATTTTTTTATTCACGTCTTCAAAGAATTTTTTTAAATTTGAAAACACATAGTTCTGGTTACTATATTTTTTAAACATAAATAACATTTAAATAATAATTTTTTACATTTTGCCACATCATGATTGCAAAATTATTATAATAATGAGATCTGTATATTCCTTTATTTTCCTGCATTCCCTGATTTCTTTATTTCCTTATTTCTTTAATAACAAGTATTTCAATAAAAAAACATACTGTACTTTACATAATTCTACGAATCGAGTGAAATCCACAAAAAGCATCGAAAATGCAAAGCTATGGGCCAAGTACAAGAGAATGTTACATTGGAATAGGTTGCTCATTAACACAAACTGCATTTTACACAGGATTTGAAATCAATCAAATGTGAGCAAGTACAAATTATTGTAGAGCAACGACACAATACTATCGCTAAGTAAATATATACAATTAACTAAATTTCCCAAAATATGGTGTCTTCTCATTTAATGACTAAATCTGTTTACTGCTCTATTAAATGTACTTGGTGGCCCGCTTTTTACCAAGGTTCGATGGTAATAAATACCTGTAGTATCAACTCCCCTAAGCTTAAATATTTGGGAATGTGCGACATTAAAAGAGAGTTGCTGAACCACAGTATAAAGCGGGCTTCTTACTGTTTAGAATGAAAGTCCTTTAAATATCTCACGTCGTTCCTTTTTAATTTATTTTAACATCAATTGTTGAAATACACTATAATATGTATATGTAATTTCCTCTCACACACATCCAGATTGTTAACATATTAAATTAGAAATGTTTGTTACATTACGTTTTTGACATCAAGCTTCGTAAAAAGCGGGCCACCAAGTACATTTAATAGAGCAGTAAACAGATTTAGTCATTAAATGAGAAGACACCATATTTTGGGAAATTTAGTTAATTGTATATATTTACTTAGCGATAGTATTGTGTCGTTGCTCTACAATAATTTGTACTTGCTCACATTTGATTGATTTCAAATCCTGTGTAAAATGCAGTTTGTGTTAATGAGCAACCTATTCCAATGTAACATTCTCTTGTACTTGGCCCATAGCTTTGCATTTTCGATGCTTTTTGTGGATAGCTTTCTACAGCGTGGATTTTCACCGTCCCATCATCCCCCCGGACGGTTATCACCAGCGCTGAAACGCTGGAGATTTGTTGCCTATTTTCGACATTGTTAACGGCCCCGTGAAGCGGCTTTCGATGTGGGAAGAACTGTTTGAAGAACGCACCGAACCCTTAGACTCTCCCGCTACAGGTTGTATGGGAGATCAGATGAATTTGTTTGGGAAATTAAACAAATTTTTTTCAAGGATCCGCTATTTTGTTAGTGAGAAAGTGATAGAAGGCATACTACTTCGATATACAGGGTGTCCCAGTAAGTTGGTGTCCCGGCGCACAGTGGAACGAAAGCGCCGAATCTTGGACATCGATAGATATCTCCATTAAATAGCGAAATGCATTGGTTATTTCCTACGGATTTTTCATATAAATTATTTATCTATATATTACCCCATTTTTTTTTGCAATTATTTATTAAAAAAAAATGTTTAAATATTACCGTTTACGAATCCAGTTTTTGGAAAGCTAAGAGATTGAAAGGTATTGGTATGACAATTAAATTTACTTTGTGCATACTGGTAATAAAGAAATAAACTCCTTTGAACTATTAGCTTTCCACGAAGAGCACTGATGAATGATGTACATATGCTGTTTTGACTGTAGAACATGAAAATGAAGTGAACCGTTACGTCCGCATGGTCGAATTATCGGATGTACTCTGAGTTTGTCTATAGTTAATTTTATTACATGTTTGCAGCAGACTTTTAAGCGTTCTAATATGCTTGATGCATGTGGACGCGATAGAAGTTGTATATAAAAAAGTTTCTGATGTTTCGTTACCTCCTGTATAATTTTTATTCTTTTCTTTTTTTTTCAGTTTGTCTTGCTGTCTCTATAAACTACTATTAAAAATATTAGAATCATCGTCAGCATTAGAATTACTCGAAGTAAACCTGTAATTGTACATTAACTGATTCGGTGCCCCGCCGTAGCGCACCGCATGGCGCGCCGCAGCCTCATTTTGTAATTTAAATTTCTAGCGAAAAAGCAGCTAAAAGCAAATAGTACTTGCATGGCTATAATCTATAAACCTTTAAGAAACAAATGGTGAAAAGTTTTTTCTGGGCGATCTTAGGCGATTTTTGTAATTGACAAAAACATTTTTGACATCTATTATGAAGTGATATAACATTTCATTATGCATTAAAATTTTTTTTCTGCTCATTTCATTCTTATTAGAACTCTAACATTATACATTGAACGGCGGCGCGACAGTTTCTACTGGTACGGTACCCTACTGGTGCAAAACTTCCACTGTCGCGCGGCCGGGCCTAACGGAGCCCTCTGAATGGCTGTCGTTTTTCTTTAATAACTTGGCTACGGATTGAGATAGGACATTGAGAATGTTACATCTCTATATTAGAATTACCTCAGCTATCACTTGGTTCCGGGTGCGTCCAACTTACTGGGACACCCTGTATATCATCGAGATATGTCGAATGGTGAAGGTAGCAATCCATTTGGAGCAAGTAGAGTGGTTGTACATGCAAAAATCATGTTAAATTATGTCATTTTGTTTGGTTTTGGGCTATTTGCTTTGCATGTGCAACTGACAGAGAATGTGCTTTGTGTTGTTTAGTGTTTGTGTGGTTAGTTAGGAGTGTTGATGAGAGAGTGTATCGATAGTAAGAGTCGTTTAGAGTCCTAGTGACAGAACGAGTATTTTAGTCTTTTTTTTGGCCAGTTTTCTCTTTCCATAGTCATGGAATAAGTCAAACCATTGCATTAATTCCACGTTAACAGGAGACTCTTCCGATTTTATACAAGTTTGGAGAATTCATATTTGCGTCAGTAAGGGAGATTCGTGAATTCTATTCAAGTGTATTCTTTAATCGGAAAAACTTGTATGGGGTAAACAGAAAATTTCTACAACCATTAACCACTGTCCGTGAAGGAAGATGAAGCAATCTCCATTGTTTGACACGTTAATTAAAATTATATGTACAACTTGTCATATGCTAAATTCCATTCGACACCATTAAGACCTTCTATGAACACATGTATTTCTTAACTATCACTACGATACCCATAAACTATTATCATTATTCAACTTACCCAAACGATAGATAAATTGGTTCATCTAAATCCCCCTAAATTACGTCAGCAACGAATCAAACACTATCAATTCCTGAAGCACGGGGTTAGTCGCATAAACCGACGTAAAAACTCACGTTGTGGTAAGGCGAAAAAAATTGAAAATCCGAGAGGACACTGCTGTTCACACGTACAACTCGTCCCTACACACATGTACAAACACGTGTTCACGCGTGGTGAATACGTGTAGCCGCGTTTCTCGCGTGTCCAGGCGCCGTAACTTGCCAGGGCGTTGTCGCGAGCGAGTTCGGACGACATCGGTTTCCTATCCTGACTTTCCTCGCGGAAAAGTTCCGTTTACACGCTCGACGACGAACAAATCATCGCCCGCTGCGATTTGCCGTAATTAGCATACGCGCACCACTTCCCGCCTACGTCTCTGTGCGCCGTGGATTAATTTTTTTTTCTCGGTGTCCTACGCCAATGCGTTTCAGTTCGCACCTTATCCGAGATACATAGTTCGTTACACGCGTCGCTCGTTTTCCAATGCGAAATCGCTGCGAGGTGTCGCGAAGTGTGTATTATTTCACCCGGCAATGGAAACAGTGCGGCGAAATATTGGCGCGAGGCACGTCATCGTGTTCCAAGTGTGTTTTTTTTTGGGTGTTTTTTGTTAGGAATATTTAGTTACAGTGATATCAATTAGGAGTAGATACTGCCTTGTAGATTTATGTGGCCGGTAGTAATTAGTTTGATTGTTTGTGAATTATCGTTAATTGCTGAGAGATGTAGTAATGAGATTTGTACGGAAATTTTCGATGCATTGTAGTTTTCGAGAATTTAGACTTTTAGAAGAGTGAAAGAAGATTTTAATTAAATTTTCTACGTAATTATCGATTTGTTTTTTAATAGAACTCAATTATTAAATTTTTTAAGAGCCAGAGGATTCGAAGTGTGAAATTTAAAGAAAGATTTCTAATTGCCAGAATGTTCAATCAGCAGAATTTCATCTTTTAGAAATTTCGTATCGTCCCAAGTTTTAAAATGTAATTGTTCCAAACGAATCTCTAGAAATTTGAGAGCGTTAAATTTGTAGTGACTATTGTTTAATTCCTTCAAATTTTCGAGTGACAGAATTCTCGACGGACTAAAGTGTCTACGTCTAAAAAGTTCCGAGACACAGAATTTACAGGCGCAAAAAATTCCAGCGGTAAAGTTTCCAAGCTGCAGAATTCTCAACGCATTAAACTTTCCAAGTGGTACAAGTTTCAAGACACCAGATTTTCAGGTGCAAAAGACTTCAATGCGGAAAGTTTCCAAGCCGCACAATTTCCAACGCATCAAAGTTTCCAACCGCCACAAATACCAACCTGTAAAAACCTCACAACCTAGAAACATAAAAACACTAAAGATTCATTGCTACGATACAGAAATTTCAAGTCAAACTTGAACACTCCAAACATCCAATTCGTACAAATAGTAATTGATAAGTCTAATTAACCATTAATCCGAATTTCTACATGTCCCATAAACAAATGTACGAACTTGTACGCGAGTCTTTGTATTACCGTGACGGTCAGTTAATCTCTTGAATTAATTACTGGAATGCACATGCGAGGGTTCGCAATTAATAATTATAATACGAGCAATGTAATAATTGCGCCACGGCAACCTGCCTCCACGACTCGGCTGAGGTTAATTCGATGTAAATATATGTAAGTGCTCCAGGTACACGTGCGTGTTCCCGGGGTTCGCGCGATTTAAATGTTCTTAAAGTTGTTCCCCAAGAATTATTGTAATCTTTCGACGAAAAGAAACGGTCCACGGTGGGGATGGAGGTAATGGCCAGCGTTCGCGTGGCTAGCTCGAGTACCATGCACGCTTCTCGATCGCTATACAGGGTGTATCGGAGAAACATCGTCGAAACATTGCCCCGGGCAGCATAAATCTATTGCTGAAGGGCAAAACGACCTAACCCACGTGTTTTCACTTTCGAGATACTGCCGTTTAAAGTTTGATGCGCGTGGAATAAATCCTGAAGATCTATCGCGCACTGCATCTCCGATTTGAGAAGGAAAAATTCTTGTAATGTATCTAAGTTTTTTTGCAAAGGTAACTTCAGTTTTGTGGACGTTGATAGAGGTATGAGTTTTAAATTTGTCAATATGTACTTATGTTGCAGTAGTAAAGAAATTTGTCATATTGTGGATAAGTAATTTTTCAAGTGTCAATAATTTTGTATTTTTTAGTCTCACGTAGTTCTGTGAGAGTAATACAAATATTGGTGCCAGGAATAATTCGTGTTGAATGCTTCAGTTACTAAACACTATCTGTAAGAAATTCAGGGTACAATGGACTTTTCAGAAATATAGAAGAATTTTAGACTATTCGATCGCCACATTATACTGCCAACTGACAATGAAAAAAAACTAATGTTCTAATTAAACTAACCAAAATTTACAAAAACCATGACACTGTATAAAAGGGTAATAAAAAACTACTTACCTCCATCATCCTTCGTTTCTTTCAACTCGTTTCGGTACCATTTCCACACAAAATTTACGAATCCTTTATTCCCAGGCACCAAATAATCTTCCATCGAAACACTCATAACGATAACAAGTCCATACACAAAAAAAAATCTTCAAACACTCCGAAACTCTTTCCTCCCTTCAAATAAAAAATCACGCAACCATTGAAGAAGATGCACACACCAATTCCGGACAGAAGAATTAATTTCTTTTAAACCCTAAACCTACCGAGGTGTATCAACTGTCCGTTTTCAAATTTTTATCAAAATGCCTGCATGCAACGTTATAGCTTTCAGAAATTGATCATTTCGTTAATCAATATAACGAAAATACATTTCTTTATGCCAAATTAACTATTACGTGAAATTAAATTAAATAACTTTTACCGATCGCTCTATTTATTTTATGTGAAAAATAACTTACTTGGCCTTTTTTTGCGATCTTCCAACTTCAAAAATGATACATATATAAAAATATTAAAATTGTTAAATTTACTTACCTGTTAAAATATAATATAAATATGGATACCTCACCATCCACAGGCGAGAACACTATTCTATTAATCGAAAATGACGTCCTACGTTTCGATCCTTGTTGGGATCATCCCTCAGGGACAATATTCTAAAAGAAATTCTGTTCTCAACTGTGGATGTATATCATTTTAAATTTTGAACGGAGACATAGGGTATGACACGTCTTACTCCTCGTACATGTTAAAGACTAATGATTACGTGAAATCAATGGTAACAGTTATTATTTTTCAGATTCGATAAGAATACGTACATGAACTATCGGTAAGTTTAGCGTTAAATCGGGGTGCCCCGGCGGCCGACACACCCTGTATACCTGTAGTGTAGGTATGTACCTACCAGTAGACTGTGGTTACGACAGGAAGTCGTTACGGGTACCGGTATCTATGCGGCTCGCGAAGTCAAATCGATGCACGCGAGGCGCTTTCGAAACTCGCTCGCTCCAGCCCGCTGGAAAATAAATAATAATGCGAGTACCGGTATTTCACACTGTTCGTGAGACGATTCGAGAATTATTTCCGCGGTGGGTGTATCTCGTGCGCGGGATCGCGGATTTTTCCTGCGCCACCCTTTGAAAAGGGAGGCGGAAAAATGGCGCGAGAACGGCCTTCACGTTTCGCCTCGTGCTTCGGTTGCGAGTTACTCGTAAGGGTGTGCGATATAGTATTGAAATTGAGGTATTAAATAATGGAGTAGGTCGAGTGTTGGAATTTAAATCGAACTATACCGATCGGTGAATTAATGTAGGTGTAGATGAATTTTATGGCTATATTAACGACTAAAACGAAGAAACGATTTTTTATAAGTTTCACATTAATTAATATGTAATGATGCAAAATTATGAAAATTAATTCCACGCTTCGAAATTTACCTTATGATTGAATAAAGGTACAACAGTCTCCTTTGCCATGTTTTCGAAATACGAAACAATGGCGGACTGCTATTGGAATTTCATTAATAAAGCTCAGTATTCGAAAACTTAGTATTCTATTTTCTTAGGAATGATTAATGTCATTATTTTGCCATTTTCTATCATGTATCATTAGAGGATCGAAAATTGCGACCGATAAAAATATTCTGAAGATATTTATCATTTTCAAATGTAGGACTACCAACGGATTTTTATGTATTTGCAATTACTCACATAAATATTCGCACACTTCTAATTTTATTACAAATTCTTCTACCACGTACACGACGGGAACGTTGTAATGTAAATGTTTATTAACCACGCCAACACTGTCGCAACAACTTATTACATAATTCAGATCTTACACATACAGCAGTGACCTTACACAAACTAAACGGGTCCCTCTGCCTAATCGCGATTATTCAGGACTCTATCCCTTCCTCTAAAATACTTTATTCCGTCCTGCGATCCTTATCGCAGGAAATGTAATTCGCTATTTTTTCCAAGATCTTCGCGACATACCACATCCGTGCTCACGCATAAGCGTAAACATTTAACTATTTCTCATTATCTTACAAGTAGAATCGGGGTAATTGCTGTAACGAGCGGGGAGGGATCTCGCGATCGATGAAAGTCCGGATTAATTTTTAATACGTGTATATTTAATTATATATTTTTTAGTAGCGAATTAGTTAAATTAATTCCGGTTCAACGGGGTTCAAATGTATAAGCATTTCTTCTGTTTTATTGTGGTATAAGTAAGAATTAAAGATGACAATTGGTTTTGATTAATAAAATTAGATTTATTTCCAAAACTGGGGAAGAACATTTTGTTACATGCTTTGTACGTTTTGAAACAATTTTATATACGTTTTCTAAACATTTTTTAATTTCAACTACTTACTATTTATTTAAAGTAAAAGATATATTTAGTATTTTATATTATAATATAGACTACTTGAGCTAGAAAATTATTTAATGAATCTGTTACATATTTCATTATTTTCCTGTACACGTATGTATACGTATACTTATACCTGTCCATAAACCGTCTGAAAAGATTTAGTCACGTTATTCGAAAAAATTTTACAACGATTTCGTAATTACTCTTACAATATTGTAGTTAGTTTACGCTGCACTCTTATCATACTCAATGTCCGGCACTATAAATCGTGTAGAAAATACTATTGAGAAACAGGGGCAAGAACTACCGGATGATAAGAAAATTATTAGATTCATTAGAGTATCTAAGTAGATATATGATACATCGTTAATGCGAGTTTTGATTTATTTTTCATTGCTTAAAAGGAAGTTGTAATATCCAGATAATTAGCGTCTGCATAAAACAGAATGATAAACGGAAACTCTCGTGTGATTTAGATGGAGCGTAGATATTTGGGGCGCAGACATTTTATAACATAGAAATTTTAGAGCCCACAATCATTTACTACAGACATTTCGAGGCATGGTAATTTTAGAACAAAGAAATTTCGAGGAGTGAACATTTTCAATTTTGTAAACATTTACTACAGGAATTTCTATACCTGGCAGTTTTACAGCGTACAGATATTGATGTATACAAATTTTAGGGCGTGGCACTACCTCAATTTGCCAGCGAATTAAATGTTGGAAAATAAATATCGTTCTGAATTTATACATAATATCACTGAAAATTCACAGTACAATTTACTTTCCGACGCAATCAAGTCATAAAAAAGAAAGTAGATTGAACAAATATTTAAAAAAAAAACGTGCGTAGTGTGAAACTATTAATACGAATTTTAAGTGTCATATTTACTCAATAGTTGAAATCCATTTTTTTGTTGAAATCTTTTTCCCACGCAGTTAAATCATCAAAAACAACCTAGACTGAAGAAATATTAATAAATCATATGTGGTGTGAAACTATTAATACGAATTTCAGGTGTCATATTTATTCAATGATAGTTTGTTAAACAATCAAATATATTGTTTAATAAATGATCATGTGCGTCCTTTAAGTTCGTGTTTGATATTCTTCGAAGAGAGAGCGATTCGGAAGATCGTTCTCACGGGGTTCTCTGCTATAGGGCAGAGATGTCTGCATACGACGACGACACTATATGATTTATATCGAATCGAATCGTGGCTGATTTATGAGAACGTAATGTTCTCAGATCTACGATCCGACTGCCTGGCGGGTAACTCTGAGAATAATTTTCAAATCATCGATGAACGGTTGATACGATTACGATAAGGGACATTCGACACGTTTTACAAGCTTCATTGCCGAGAAACACAAATATGCTACAAATTATGAATGTGACGTAACATCAACAATTTCACTCTAATCAGTGATTATCTACACTCATTTGTTTTAAATCAAGAAGATTTTAAATTAATTTTGCTTATGCTTCTATGATGTTACTACCTAGTTGATAACGAGAATTAATTCCCCTTAATACTTAATTTTCTAATATTTTACACAAAATTTAACAATTAGTCATAGATTGATTCTAAATTTTTCTTTAATTAAGTATTTTAAAGTTGAAAAGTATTATTGGATATTAGTTAAATTAATAATAGTTAAATTGCATTTAAAAGTTAATAAATTTAATAACCGGTCAAACGTCAAACCTAGCAATTCTACCTTTTTTCAAATTACCGAGCTGTACAATTAGCAATCATCCTCGTGAACCAGAGTTAAAAATTGCTCATTGTCCCACATTAATTTTAGTGCCAAAAATAAACACTATCCCTCTTTAAAACCCGAACCAATTCGTTTACCCATAATACAACATTGTTTATTGCAGTTTGACTCGACTCATATTACAATATACAAATATATGACAAAATTCTTTCGAGATTTCAATAACAAGTTGCTAGAATTTAGACAATCTACTTTCGTTTCTTTTTGCCCTTTCCCTTTCCCTTCCCCCTTCTTCCACGTCTTCCTCTCCTTCTGTCTAACTCGGCGAGTGCCGGATCCACCAATGGTAAACGTGGTGGTTTCGGCGGTGGTCTTCCATCTGCTAGACGTTTAGCTACCGGAGAAATTCCAGCGATATATTTTACCAAATTCTCGGCGACCACGGTTTCCTCCACAGGCATCGGGTGCTCGATATCCAGGATAGATTTCTGGAAGGCTGGTCGAAATCCCCCGCCGGTATGCCCCGGGTCTTTGAATATACATTTATATTCATCCTCTTGAGGGTCGTTTTTGAAAAGGAAACTGTTTGGCACGAGGGCGAAACTTGTTATCAGGAATCTGAAGGATAGTGATAAACTTGTAGTTGAGTGGTAGAAATTTAATGAGAGGCAATTGAAATTAATCAAATTTAATTAATATGACGGGAGAACGGTAAAATGGCAGGTACTTCGAAATTGAAATTAATTAAATTTAATTAGTATGTTAGGAAAACGGTATAGTGTTAGGTACTTGGAAATTGAAATTAATTAAATTTAATTAAAATGTTAGGAAATTGGTAGTATGTCATAGAATTTGATACAATTTAAATACTTTCTAGATAATCTTCAAAAAAATACTTATTGGAAAGAGTTTTCACCATAATTATTATTTTTTTGAGTTCTAACCATATCAAAGTTTAGTGCATCGATTTTTGCAAATTTATAACTCTTAAACCACAATTGGTACAGAAATGAACAACAAACCATTTGATTCATACAACTTTGAAGATTTATGTAAAAATTTACAAATTCCACGCAATTTGTTTTTAAACTGTCAAAAAAATAATTAAATGTATGGAGCAATTGTTAGCAATTCCATTTGCTTTCTCTGAAAAATATCATAAATTATTATTTAACATTTATCTGATGACCGCGAAAGAGAGTAGAGTATTAAAACACAGAATATGATAATGTTAACATACTTTCCAAAATTTGTTAACGTGATAACAGCGCTAAGCTGGCCAGCAAAACTATTACCCGGATCCACCAGATCGAATGGACCTCTGAATACAAACGGTTCAGGGTTTTCGACAACCGATGCAGCCTGAAAAATACGAGTTTTTCAAATCAAATTCCCCCGGACTCTCGATAACTTTCCGCTGAGCCTACCCCGTCAGAAGTATCTTCACCGTACAGGAAGAATCATTTAAATTAGAAAATCTAAATGACCCCGTGACTTATAATCATAAGAATAAATCGTTACTACATACAACTTTTTTTCCGTCAGCCAATCAGAGGGCAGCAATCACCTGCACATACAGACCCCCTGATTCTCTACTATAAGCGAGATTAATAATAATCATGATCAGATAAGAAATTAAGATAGTCAAACCAGTTTCACAGAAAATCGAGCCTATCGATAATTTGATCTGATAAATAATTAGCAAGGTAGATCACCTGTGTTATAGAACATCGAGATTAAATTGTATTCTACCTTCGAAACCCGTATAAAATAAAACTTGTGACGATTTAATCGCCTCGTGATTACGAACTCTTTAAAGAAAACGAAAATTCAAAAATCATACCGTGATTCACGAAAAAAGCGGAAAGTTATACAAATTTCACACATGCAGATAAAAGTAGTAGGTGTTCGGTGTTATTTAAAATATGGATGGTTTATTTTGAAATTAGTGTACTTAAGTCCATTATTGTTTGTTTTTTTCTCTTTATAAATAAAAGAAAACTAAATTTAGTAGAAATAACGTGATATCTCATTTTTTTTTTATAAAATTGGACTTATATAATACTACTTTCAAAATAAACGGTCCAAATATTGCTTACCATATCGCAAGCACAACCGCTAAGATACGTGAAAACGTGGCAAACAGGAAAAGTGTCGCCGTCTCTGAAAACGCCGATCCTCAAAGGAATCTTTTTCAACTTGTAAGCCAGTTCCTTGCTGTTCATCGAAAAGTGATACGTTTGTCCGCCTTCGAAGTCGAAACTGAAGGTATTCTGTTGATATTTTCGCTTGTATTCGAGCACCTCCATCGGCGGGAAGTGAATGAAATTAATTCGAACTGCGAGCGTCGCGCCGCCAGTATCGACGAAGACGTCTTTGTGCAAAATCAATTTCGACACGTACATTTCTAAATAATATAGAGCAAACATGACGAAGAATTTGAATTATTTCAGGTTATCATAAATCTACGGAATGAAGTTGCATGGTGGACTCGCGAATTTCAAGATTAATCGATTAATTCTTCGTTCTATCATTATAATCATTATTAATAAAAGCTATTATAATTAAGGTTTTAAAGTCTCTTGTACCAAAGTTGTTTTAAGTGCTTTCAAACCCAATAGTTGTAAAATGCTGGGTAATATAAATGTAATATGTTTTTTTCTGATAGATGTAACACATCCATTACGTGGAACGCTGTGATTATTTTTATTGGTCGGCAAGGTATAGAGAATTTATTGAACCATCAACGATTTAAATGTTTAAAAATTTTAATGTCTTATGAAACAGGTAAATTGGATTATGAAGAATAATGTACTCGCTGAAAATAGGAAAATGACGTCTAGTACCATACATAATTGTGATACTATTAAATAGTTTTATAAATAATTCGTTTTTTTTATTATATTCTTCAGTTTCTAAATTAATAGGTGAAATCTAACATTCGAACACAGTCGCTAATAACCCTAGACGTTGATGCGACTATAAAGAAAAAGAAGAAGAAGAAGAAGAAGAATTCGTTTTTTTTTATCATTCATTTCAGTTGTTTTGTTGTACCACATGGAAGTTTCATGGTGTATGTAACAGATCTACTAATCTTGATGGAACCAAAATCTTAATCTATTGTAAACCGACAACTTAATTGTCAAGTTTTAATCTTGAAACATCTGATGAAAGTGCCTGACTCTCTTAATAATTTAGGCGAGTTATTTGTCATTTATGTACATACCTACTCAAAAGTTCAATAGGTGTTATTGGCTCCAGGTGAACTTTATACGGCAGTAAAACTTATATTGGTAAATTCATACATTTTTTTGTAAAGCTTGCCCCTTTAACTTGAATTTTCTAATAGCCTAAAATGTTCAGTTTCCTGTAGTTATCGAAAACTATTTTAATTTTCAAAAACGTTTGAACACCCCTAATTTACATGGTGCATTTAACAAAGAACAAATCCATACAATACTTATTTCAAAAACTAAAGGAATTACGTTTCATTATTTCATGATATTTTTCAAAATAATTCGCAGTAACCGCGATAAAATTTCAGAATAATTCAAAACCGCAAATCGTTTAAAATTAATTATATGATTAATCGGGGCGCCTTTTGCACATACAACAAACTTCAAGTTCGAAAAATGATGGAGAGCTTCCTGGAAAGTCATGAAAGTAATTGCATCGCCGAAACCACTCGTCGGGAACATTTCAAACTACTTCAATACCATCGGTCCATTGTGTTGTAACACGCGCCTCCGTTGAAATTGAAACGTCTCCGGCGCATATGTATCTCCGCTGCCCGAGAATTACGATTCTCATTAATTCTCTCGTTTCTGACAATCCAGGTGTCAGTTCTTTCACAACTGCTACGCGCTGATTATAAGTAATTGGCTAAATACCGGGCAACTTTATGCCCGATATAATTTCTCGTCTTCGACGCGTAAATCTCCCGGTTTATTATCCATCTTGTAATTTATATTTCATCGATTATCGTGTTTTATAGATTCGACAGTGAGTTACATCCTATTCATTTAGGACATGATTTAGGACGACGGCTCACACATTGCGGCGCAGAACGTGAATATATTATAATCGCACGGATGATTTTTTTATATGCCATATTTAAAATTCTTTTTTCTGTATCAGAGAAAATTTCGTTTCATTCACCTACCTGAGCAAAACAGTAGGATGTAACTTTGGAATTGGGACATATGTAATTTTTGCATTCAGTTTTTCAATTCTTCTAATCCTTGGAAAACGTGATATATTACTCCGGTGAGAATTAAACATCATAATCAATCGTGATTCACACAAAAAAGTATTATTTCCCACGCGTGAGAAATAATACAGTTATAACAGTTGGCATCGTTTTCATAATATCAATTTCGCTGATTTCGCTTAATTAATGTTAATTCCTTAAGGAGGGTCTAAATAAGAACCGAAACGGTGGAAATAATCTTCTAAACACACCTGAGTTCCTTATTGTGAATCATATAGTTTTGATTTGTTAATTTTTTAGTAATAATTTAGTTTAAATTGATCGTTTTATAGTCGATAAATTCGTTTTTTTTTTCAATATACTCATTTACGATCGATAAGTAACATATTCAATTAATGCTGATGTTAACATCGATGGAAAAAGGTCGTCAGAAAATACAATAACAACAAATTTTCCTTCGCATAGTCTAACTTTGAAAAAAATTATTATTAAAACATCAATGCCATAAAATCTCTCGATTCTTTCACCCTTGCATTGTAATCGCGGCTGATTTGAATCCAGGTTGCTAACGAAGTTACGCACACTCGGCTTATTGGTCACGGACAAACTCCAAGAATCGCTAATCTAATTGTCGAACAAGATTCTGCGGTTGCTCGGGGCATTAAATCCTCTGTCGGATGAATTGTGCGTAGGTCACCGAATTCACCGGACCTTTTAAGCCTCGTTCGGTGAGGTCAAGTATGCAGGTTTCTGGACTGTGGAGGGCGAAAAGGTTAGGTCTGGGTGAAGTTAGAGTTGGGTCCCCGCAGCTGATGGAACCGGTTTCCGAAGTATGAGTCGGTGGTCCCGAGTCGAACTGATTTACTGTTACACACGCGGATTGATAGACTCGTCCCGGATAATTACCCAAACATTGTTGTCTATGTGTTTCTCAGCTATATTTCGCTGGTTGATGGGAAAGACTTTGTATTTATATACTTTGGAGGGCTTCTCTTATTGCTAATATAATTTCTAAAATGAGAAATGATGTTTAGTTTTCGTTCGTTTTAATCTATATGTATAAATGAAGATTATATTGTTGACTATAAAAACGCTCGAGATAAACAACGTAAAACTAAAAATTGTTACTTAATACTTACATCTATATGGAAGCATGAGACTAATTTAGAAATACGATTCAGCATCGTGTGATTATTGTCTCCAGAACGCAAATTATAATACAGTGAAATGGAGCGATGAGTAAATATGAGACTCGGTTCGAAATCCTTCACCAATTAATTTGTCCTATCTCGAACAAAATGAATTTTGGATCCCTAGTCCATGAAAATATTAAAATCTTCACGAAAGAGCGACGAAATCGTTCGCCTAATTATCTGCGCATGGAATAATTGGCAACAATTTTAGATTTTTGCAGGGCAACGACCCGAAACAAACTTTGAAAATGTATAAAAATTATTTAGTGCAATTACAAGGGGAAACTCTTATAAAAGCAACGAAATGCACACCACAATTACTATAAATGAATTCCATAGAAAAACTATGTGAAAAACAAGTTTGAAAGCGATGTCCCAAATCAGAAAAACATTTGTGGGAAATTATAGATTCACAATGGAAACTCATTAATAGTTAAATAATGGAAAAGTTAATATCTAGGATGAGACAACTAGTAAATGTGATTAAAAGAGCACACAGTAGATATGTAGAGACAAATAAACTAAACTAAAATTATTTTATACCATTATCGGCGAGATATTTCGTAAACTATTATTAAAATATGTTTTTCAACACTATGCAAACTAGGATACATATAATTTAATTAAATTTACCAAAAATTTTATAACTTTTTTCAAATAGTTATAAGAATTAGTGCAACTGTCCACATATTTATAAGTATTAGTGTAGTTGTCACAGTAATTTCCCATAGTGACACGACTATACCAAGATACTTCAACGAGATAACTCTCCAATTCTTTCTCCGTTTATCTATCTCCAAATTTCCAAATTTTCCCGATGTCCGGTCACAGGACACCCTCGCCGCGATAACGTGCAAGTATTTTTGATGTTATTATCTAACGAAGAAGCTATTAAGGAGTCCCTGAAAGGTGCTACGAGCGAAACTGTTCACCGGCGTGAGAACTGATTATTGTAATTAAGTCGCTTGAGGGCGGGCCACTACCACGGGGTCATATTCCGTGGCTATATTCACGTCAGTGTTCGCGTTACCGACCTACCGGCTCATATCCCGCAATTAGGATATCGTCTAGTGAATCTTTCTGCGTTTTCCTGCCGTTCATCGGACGTTAATTCCACGATCCACGCGAGCAGCGAGTTCTGATAGGCTCGTTGAATTTATTTTATTTTCAGTTTCGCTTAATGCTAGCCTGCCACCCGGCCCGGGACAATTGAAATGCGTTTACCGTGACACTGAGATGTAGTTTTGTCCGTCATTACTGCACTTAGGGCAACGTATTCCCGCGGAGAAATAGAAAATTCGAGGGCTCGTTAATGCTGGTAGGGTGAGAGGGTTTTGTTTTTTATTTTTCGAATATCATCCGTCGGAGGGATATCGTGAGTGTTAAACATCGTTGCAGGACAGAATTTTTCTCGAAGTTTTGAAGAGTTACGTAATTACGCGCGTATCGAGCGTCCTGTACGTGCCACGATATTTTTTATTCGAAAGTACCAGAGGAAGAGACTTTAGCTTAGATTTCAATTTCATAGAAACGCTACGTGGAAGTAGAATTTCGTTTCGCGTGCGTGAATTCCTGTCCGGTTGATCGTTGCCGTAAGGCTCGAGCGGTAGAATAGAGAATAAAATTGTTAATTAAATATTGAATGCTTCGTTAAATTTAGCAGGCAGTAACGAACGTAGATAATATTCGTGTTTTTTACCGGGATGGATAGTTAGCCACTTTTATAGCGTCGATTTAACGTTCACGGTACTAAAGCCTATTACAAAAATCGCATAATCGGCTGAGTAGTTTTGCCGGTGAAGAAAAAAAAACGAAAAAAAGGGACGCACGTTCGCGTAAGGAATTAACAGCGTCGAGCACGCACGCATACATTCCCACGGACATTTTATAATGCCCGGGGAAGGAAATTTCTTCGGTGGTGAAGTTTTTAATCCCGATAGATTAGCCATTCTTAATCACGCATGGCTAAATAACGATTCCCGATCCGAAGGCTGTGAAAGTACTATAATTTCATTGCGATCGAGCGTCGATAGAGATCATCGCGATTTTTCAATCGCGTTAAATCGCGAGAGATCTTAATGCTGATCCCCGATTACGAACTGAAATCGCCGGCCGGGTTTCGTTAATCTTATCTGGCATCGTTTGCCGGTAATTATCGAACTTCCCCCCCCCCCCCCCCCCCCCCCGGATTAAACGTCGATCGCCGTTTTCGGTGGCGTGTAACGATTAACACCAACGGAATGTTGAATAATTCAGCGACCGTGTGATTTATGCAAAATTGTTTGTCGGCCACCGCATAATTATCCGATGCTAGATAATATTTCTCCCGGGAGTAAATCTATCAGAAATTCGTACAAGGTTGCGTACACCGACGAAAGGTAATTTCCGTTGCTCTACCGATAAGGGAATTTTAAAACAATACAAAAATGCCACGCTGCCACATTTTACTCGATGTGGGCGAGATACGATCGCGAATTTAAGATAAACGTACGAAGAAAATATCAATATGTATCTTGAATACAAATTTTGATGCTTCGTAGAGCTGAACAATTTGCTGGAAATTCAAACGTGCTAGACATAACTTTTCCCAGAATTTTCACACATTTTTTTACAGAATAAATCGACCAAATTTAACATAATTTTCAATCAAATAAACAACACACTTCACGAATTCATTTCCAAATTGATCAACACTACTGTTACGTTTCCGAGTCTATACGCCCTTTGTCAGTTCGACGCACTTCAAACTAGTAAATTCTTTCAAGAATGAACACTGTGATCGTCTTGGTCGAGACTGGCAAATAGTATAGAAATAAACATATAAATCTATTAGGTTGGGGAATAAGTTCATAGGGTTTTTATAATTTCTTTTATTTTACAACGATTTGTTTGCTGTTTGGCAACGGGTCTTATTCATTCGATAGAACTCTTTCTGCTCTACAAAACTATGTTAATTGTATTTTTGAATTATTTAATTTTTTATTAGTTTTAACACTAGAACTTCCAAGATGGTCAAAATGACCGGTTCCGCATTTCTTCTAAGAATCGCTTAAGTTTATAACACTGCGATTTCCAAAATTCTTCATAACCATGTTTCTCTATGCAAATAATGAAATCGATCAATTTACTATCCTCCTTTATTTCTTTGTTTCAAACATATTTATCCAATGCTTCTAAATATACCGAATTAATCCTCGGTAGTTCTAGTGTTAAGTCTTAGAAATGGAATACCCGGGAGGCAAAAATCAACATTTCCGACACCTGCTCTTCTTTGCTTTTCATCGAGGTCAAAAAGCTGCCGAAGCAGCCCGGGACATTTGTGACGTGTATAGAGAAGGTGTCATAGGCGAGTCTACAGCACGGAAATGGTTTGCAAAGTTCAAAAATGGCAACTTTAACGTCGATGACACGGCCCGCAGCGGAAGGCCTTCTGAATTCGATGAAGAACGTCTCAAATCACTTTTAAAGGAGAACGGTCGCCAAACCAGTCCTGAATTGGCGGAAAAAATGAACTGCGATCATAAAACGATTCTCAATCACCTTCATTCAATGGGATTTACCGAATAATTGGTAAAAACGCTACGAACTTATTCCCCAACCCAATAGTTAAGCAATGTGAATGTAAACTCGAAAACTCCTAAGATTATACAGTTCTAAATATCAGATTGCATCAGATACAATAGATACCTTGTCCATAAAAAAATGTACATCTGGCACCAGACCCCGTCTTGTTCAAGAGATACTTGAAAGGGAAAGTTAAACAGATCCTTTTTCGAGTGTATTCTCGATAAGGGTTTTTGGATGCTGCTTCAGGCCTTCATTGTTTTTCCGAAATCCGTTACAAACCAACGTAGTGGGAGGGCCCAAAATCCTGTACATATACTGGTGCCCTCCGCCACGAAGACCAGTTAGAAAAAGTCAGTTTCCAGTTAGATTTGAGTTACCAGAGTGTCCAGTTAGATTTCAGTGATGAAAGTGAGAAAAGACAGTCACCAGTGAGATTTTCAGTTAGCAGTCAGTCTTCAGCGATAGTTTTTCCAATTCTGATCATAATACTAAAATCCTACTATCTTAAATCAATCTTTTTCAATAACAACCGTCCTAAAAAGCGAAATGATCGGGGTTGAGTTGCCGGGAATCATCTGATTCCAGGTGAGCAATCCTAAACGGTCAGAAGTACCGGCGAGGTGAATATGTTATAAATCCTTTCGGAACTCTTACGATTTCCACCAAAAACCGTTGACTCCTCCAGTAATTCTGGACACCCTAATAATCTTAATAACAACCGTTCTACAAGACGAAACAACCGGGATCAAGTTGACGGGAATCTTATGATACCAGGTGAGCGATCTTTAACGGTTGGGTGTAGTTGCGAGGCGAATATGTTATACATTCCCATTTCCATTCCTTCACAAAGTTATAATCCTTATTCAACCCAAGACGCTTAAGATCAAACACCTGATCAGGTAATATAGTAAAATGAAAGGATCTACTTATTTGTATCAGTCGAAGAAACTAGTGAAAGAGAAAGTACAAAGTTAATCAAGAATATACTCAGTGTCAAGAATCAATTACCCTGTTCTAATCATTACCACGACCTCACACCTACATCATCACCTTACGACTGTAGTACGACTCAGCCCGAGTAAAGTGGTCTGACCATTGACTCATAAGGTGGCAAATCACAGACTTTGACGAAACAAATCGAAACACTAACACTACCTTGCAGATCGTTAACACCAAATTCCCTCCATTTTCACAAAGTGTCCTCCTCCTTCCAAAGAACGTTCCAATAAACGTACTAAACGCGTCAACATATTTACTCCGCCGTTGTAGATCACCGTGATAAGCCCGTTCTATCTATTTTCCAATGTATGTACACCTCAGATCCCGAGTATCCCTCTCGTTCGCCATACTTCTCGATCAAACCGCCTATGCTAATCTCCGCGCGGATAGAAACCGTAACGTTTCTAACGGACGTTACGAATTACAATGATCGCCGGGCAGTTCAATAAAGTCTCCCGTGGCTAACTAGAACATAGTGTAACCTCTCCGGGGATACTCTTTCGGGAACATAATACTTGAGATACGAACACGACCGAGGCGGAGTCCCGCGGTAACAAAGTCATGCCGTGGCGAACTAGGAAGAGCATCTGCCGGACAGTGGGAAGAGTAACGTGATTGCACCTTCATCCGTATATTATTGCCGTGATAAACAACATTGTTAATTTTCACTCCGCGTTCAGACCGGACATTATCCCCTTCGCGGATGGCCTCCGCGAGCCGATATGATATCTCAATGGCGGCTGTTGAATTTGCATTGCATTAGGCGTGCCGTAAGGAATAACACGCGTTCGTAGTAAAGTTAACAAGAGAGAGTGTTAACGAGAGGAGTGTTAACGACGGAATGACGCGACGGCCGAGGAAAAATGACGGCAATAACTAGAACGTACCTCGTAATTCATGCGCGTTCTACGCTTGTTAAAACTTTTTACGCCTCGCCGCGGTTCAGAACACGGGGAACAAGGGACCGTTTGGACGCGAGGAGACACTTTGAATTGGGAGAGAACGGCCTGGTTCGACTGTGGGAACGTTATCGATGGGAAACGTGTGGAATTGTGGAGTGGAGGTTGAACCGTGGATTTTTGAGTTGGGTTATCGGAGAATTTTATTTGATTTTTATGCCATTGATGAGTTGATGTAATTTGGAAAATTGTGTGTAAAAAGAAGAGGTGTTACAAAGTAAGTAAATAATTTTTGTTTATTACGTGAAATGATCTTCTTTTGTTTCAAGAATTTGAGTTACACCAAGTGATCGTAGAGATCCAGGTAGAAATATAAAAGCAAGATTCTTCTGTTATTAACACTAAAGCTACCGTGGTGGGTTTTTATTAAAATTCCTGCATGCAACGTTATAGCTTTCAACCTTAATTTCTTTAATCAATATAAAAAAAATACAGTTTTTTATGCCAAATTAATTATTACGTGAAATCAATTGCAAAAGTTATCATTTTTACAGATTCGATAAGACTTTGTACATAAACTGTCGGTACGTTTAGCGTTAAGAATCACTTAACTTACACGTTAAGATATGTGATCAATAGGAATTGTCATGCTATTTGGCTCCAATCTTTAATAAAACATCCACGATGAGGAACATGGTTTGAGAAATATCTCTGAAGAGGGTCCAAAATTAGGACCGAAACGTAAGACTATTAATTTTTCGATTTATTACTGTTTTCCTCCTCGCGGATGGTGCGTAAATTTAAAATTTAGTTTAATTACAATTTACTTTTTGTGGTTTTTGATCGCTTAAAAAGGCCAAGTAGGTTAAAATTTGAATGAAATAAAAACTTTAACTTGGTATTAATTAACTCTTTTTATTTCGAGATTTTGACCTATACTTAATTTATATTAAGAATCACTTTTCCAGCCCCACGACATTATAGACGTAACCACTCTCATTTCTCAATTATTTTTTTCACAATCACCCGATTTCCAGGGATTCGCACAGTTTTCAATAAAACGTTATCCCCCGAACGTCACGTCTATCCCACGACATTCGCTCACAATCGTCCGAGGCGACGATCAAACCACAGGTAAACTACCCACGGCGCGATAACGATTATTTAAATACCGATAGCCGTTTCCTATCGAACGATCTCGTCGCGGGTAATCCCTTTATTCCAAAGAACGGAAATCCGACCGCGGATCAACGAACATACGAACCCACCATACTGGGTCTAATTGTTCGCACATATTACAAACCTGTCCGCGACGAATCCGCAATAAGTACGAGAGGTACACGGCGCGATCACCGTTACGAATAAATTGTAGGCCTCGTTGCGGACTGACAACGATCCTCCGCTGGCGAAAAGCGCCCTTAGTCATGCCGGGCAGCGACGTAACTTCTGCAGAAAATCGCCGATAGCTGGAAACGGTGGAATCATAACTTCTTACGGGGCGACGATTACCCGACCATCGTACGATAAAACCAGGCCCATCGTGGCGCTCACCTTGTTCCTCCACCTTTTTCCTCCCCGTTTCTTCCTTTTCTTCTTTTTCTTCTTCTTCTTCTTCTTTCTCCTCGTCCGAGCGTGGATCGAGTCGAGAAGTCCTCTCGCATGCGAGAAGAAGGTGGGCACCGTTTTGCCGATAACGAACTGGTTAACACGCGTTCATTACCCGCGGCCACGTAGTTATATTAACCAGGCTAAACCGGCTGGATTTTCTACCTGCCAATGGGCACTTCGCAATCATTTCTTTCCGTTTCCCTTTTACAATTAGATATACGCGCAGGCGCAAAACGGTGCGTTATCGAATTCCGCGGGGGGAATAGCGGGACGCCGCGATCATTCGGATAACCAATTAACGAGAATAATATACGCGTTGATTTTTATCCGTGGTTTTTCGATGTTGTAAGCACCGGTCTTTTTGTTCCAACGCGATCGGATAAAGGGATACGGGTTATTTTGAGATATTCGATAAAGTTGAGCGCGAGGTGGACGTAAAATGTTTTAATTGTGGCCGGAGGAAATTGGTGGGTCTGATATTGGCATAGGGAAATACAGATTTTATAGGAACGGTGATAACGATACAATAAGTGCCCGTTACGAGCGGGTAATTTCTTTGAGTGCAGGTTGAGACACTTTTATCTGTCTAATCGGCGATCTAAATTACAGATTTGATAATCCGAGGGGTTCGAACAAATCGATTGCGTAAGCATCTGATCGCCAGCGAGACACGCAGGATGAGAAACAAGTCGCTAATGGGTTTTAACACCGCGTAACTCTTTGGTTTTGTTGTTCGTTGTTTTGTTCGAGTGTAAAATAGTATGTTATCGTCCGGTGGATTTGTGTCACTGTAAGAAAAGATTGATTTATTAATTGACTTCCTGGAGGTTGCTTTTACAAAAAATTTGTTAGGGTAGATTCACACGCTTACGATTCTGAAACGTTTTTAATTTCGAATTTTTTTGTATTACTTTCAAATTAGATATTTATTTGTGTTTTTATATTTTTTAAGTTTCATTTGATTTGTTTAGGATAATACACCATTACGCAGTAACAACCAACCAAATAAAAGTCACAGTTATCCCGCTTTTATCAAGTATTTCGTTTTTAACAAATATTTTCATTACATAATCACCCGATAAAATGCAACGTATTCATAACGTATTCTTGAAGTTTCCACAGTTCAGCTTTACACTAACCATAAGCAATAACCATAATTTCCAATTAAATCTGAACATAGTATAAAACATCGATAATACATATTTATTCATTATTGTTGTCTCATGAAATAAAAAGTGCCATAAAAATCTTGAAATTCCGATCAATATAATATACCTTTTCCTACCACAAATAAAATCTATCTTACCCACTTTATTATGGCCAGTAAATCCACCACCTAAAACCCCTCACACTATTATACACTTAACTTTGATCCCTTCCGATTATATTGCAATCAAAATCGGCTTCCTACGACTTACCATTTCGGAGATATAATTTTTTGTAACTTTTTTACAAAAGGGTTTGTATCTCGATACGGGCTGGGCTTTTTAAAAAACTTATTTTGGTGTGTTCTTTCAATATCCAGAATTATGCCAACATATTTTATGACACCCTGTATAAATCGCCATGTATAACTAAAGCATATATGGACCGTTTGTTTTAAAAATAGTATAAGTCCATTTTTTCATCTTCTTACTCTTTATAAATAAAAAATTACCACTAAATTTAGTAGAAATAATATGATATCTCATTTTTCTTTTTTAAATTGGACTTACACTACTTTCAAAATAAGCGGTCCATATGTATATCGATAATTCCGCGCACCAATCGCAACTTTCCCCACACTTTTCATTATTTGCCACCGTCCGCCGAGTTCCGTGACCGCGAGAAACCGAATCCCCGTTCGAAATATATCGTGGCAGCGTGCGGCGTATCCGGATTCGAGTATTCGCGACAGGAACTGGCGGACAGCGAAATTATGCAGTCGTCCTTTCCGTTAGCGGCAATTTTTCTCGATAGCCGGGAGAACGGGCCGGCTTAATCTTCCAAGCAACCCCGAGCCGGATCGGAGCGTCTCCTAGTGGCTCTCCTCACTCGAACAACACATCCTTTGCTAACGGAATGAGGAGGAGTACGAGGAAGGCAGCATTAGCGTGCTAAGCAGATGCAGATGAAACAAATGGATTCGCTCGGTGACCGCCGTAAATCCACGGTATCATTGACACGATCCGTACACCCTCGCACGAACCCGTGCTACGAACTCGACTACGACCTTCTGCCTTTTCTGCCCTTTTCTCCTCTTCCCTACCGAGAAATGGACCGGAGGAGTACGCTCGTGTTCTACGCTTACCCCGTGCCAGTTTTGATTTATGCCACCGGGGACGCGTGTTCTTTCGATTAGTCCGCGCGATTATCGTGAGAAACAAATTACACCTGGGCCAATTTCCAAAGGGAAACCCTTTTCTTTTCTAACGTGTGTTAATAACACTCGCGCGGGGTTCGCTTAACCGTTTGTACTGGAGATTTTTTTTTCAATCGTATTAGCAGCAAGTTGATATTATTTCGATAGAAATATGATATTCACATTATTTTTGTTATGGTCTAATTTAAGCTATTTAAATTAAAATAAAAAAACTATTAAAATTTTCTAATTAATATTATTATAAAAAATATATTTAACACTATTTCTACCAAGAGGTGTCAAAAGACACCTTTCAAATTTTAACTTAAAATCATTCGTTAAGTTTAATCATTTCTCCACAATTAATATGTTGACTTTTTATACAATAGTTGTTAAAGTATATACATTTAACTGGTAATTTGAAATCCCAACAGTTTTGGCAAATATTTGCATTCAAACGAAAAGGTTTCAAAAGACACCTTTTGGTCGAAATAGGTATACACGCAATCGTGGTAGAAATAGTGTTAAGTTAACTGAATGATATTTAGGTGACGACTGTCTACTATTGCCAGGAGTGGAATAATCTAGAAGGAGCGATCGCCATTTATAACCAAAAGCAATAGTTTTTACGATATTTGTTTGTCCTTATGTTATGAACTGGAAATAAAAAAAATAATGAAACTAAAATTCTAAATATTAATAAATCTAATATTTTATTTAGTTTTAATTTGATATTTTTCAAAATTCAACTTGTTGATTTGAAAAAAGATATTATTTGCATTGTCTCCATAGCGGAGCCCACGAGTTTGAAGACAAATTTTAATTAGCTCCGCACTGGAGCCCTCGAGTTAATATTTTATAAGGGTTAATATTTTTAACGTTTTTTTAAAGAAACGTGTTTCCTTTTAGTTTCATTATCATCCTACTACTTTCCGTGGTTTTATTGAAAAAACGTTGTAACCGAATGCATAGGAGAATTTTAAATTAATTTATTTACTGGCTGTTTCGCTTTTACACAAGTTTCATTAATTTTTGTAGATCTCAGGCACGGATGAATTTGCATTTCTATATTTCCATAGATTCTTTGCGTTTTGCATTCAAGGGACGACGTTCCGCTGGTGTTAGTCCTACTGCTATGTAGATATAAACACGGATAATTGTGATAGTGATTTAGTAGCGTGGACTTTTTTTATTTCCCTCGCGTTACAAGAAGTCTGAAACGAATTCGATCGAATCGAACGAGAACAGGATTGAATACGTGCTTTCAGAAACACGTGTTTACATTCGGTCCGCGAGTGTATGGGGTAATTAATTGTAACACGGGATCGCAGTTCGTAACGCGTAATAAAGGGCTCGCGTCGAAAATATAGACGCCAGAGTCGCGACGCATAAATGAATACAAGCATGGCGGTGGTGTTTCGTTTGAACGGCCAGCTAAATCTCTCCCACGTAATTTTCAAGCGCGCAGGTACTTTCGCAATAAAACACCGTCGAACCGTGTCAACGACTTCGATGGCCGCCGGTTTTTCCGCGGAACACGGGAACACTTGTAATAAATACGCTATCTCAATCGGAATGTAATTAATGAATCGCAATTTTACTTATCGCGATGAAAAATCACCGTACACTTCCATTCCATTAATGGCACGACTTATCCGATTCCTGTTCCGCGTCAGAACGAAACCTACGATTACGAATGCAGGTACGCCGGCAGAACAATATGGCAGAAATGCCGCGGAGAAATTGTATCCCACGTATACATATGTATTGGAATCGCGTTGTTAGTACAGACCCCATCAAAAACTGGCTGCGATCTTTAGAAAACTCATCGATCGATATTCGGATCATTTCATCTGGATCAATGGATACTAATTACCAAAAAATATATATTGTACCATCTAACAATAAAATAATTCCCCAGACCTAGATATCACCTGTACATATCCCCGTTAATTTAAAAAACTAACGTAAAAAACCGAGTGATTTGTCGTGAAATGAATTATCACCTACTTACCTTCACATTTCCACCATCCAGTGATAACAGCAGGCCGGATCAAACTGACCATAGAAGCTTCTTCATGGTGTTATCGATGCAACCTATAATTACCGGTATCTACGCCATTAAACTTATTCTAAGCATCCGTTGAAACGGCGGTCGGACAAATAAATAGTGGGGTCAGGTTGCCATTCAAATGTAAAATATCGACGGTGAGAAACGATAACGAGCTCTCGAAAAACCGGGAGGGGGGAGGGGGGGGGGCACGGATGATTTAACGGTTGCAGGAGCGTCGTGTCTTATTCTACTTGGGCCGCGTAAATCAAGGATCCTTCCTGTGGGGACTGTAGAAACGCAAAAGCAATTAATAGCGCGTTCGTAATGCGCTGTTGGCATGCAAGAACGAGCACGGGGCCTTTATTTACCGAAGCGATGAGATATTAGATCGGCGGTCACAGCCAAGCGATACGAGATTCCGCCGTGCCGTGGAATGAGGAAACCGCCGGTTTCGAATCGTTCCCCGGTGTCGCCCTCGAATTCTCAAATAACGGTGGATACCTATTCGATGACGCCATTTGCCGGGGCTATCTATGAGCTTTCGTTGCGCTAACCTTTTACGTACGGTCCCGCGAATCCACCGCTGGACCATGGACGATACATTATCTCGTGACTCGAAATTGATTGTAACTGTTTCTCATCCATATCCATTAATTTCTTGCCAAGGAAGTTAATTATTGACCGCGGTAGGAAACGTTGGATATATGTATATGTGTGTGTGTGTATTAGAAATGGGGCGAGGTGAAACGATGTGTGATAAAGTTTTTGTCATTTGAATTAGACAAAAAAGGGGAGAGTTCTGTAAGGGGGGGGGGGGTTAAGGAATTCAGGGCAAAAAAAGACACTTTTTTGCGATTTTTATTCAGACGTATGAATAAAGCAAATTTGTTCGAATCTTTTGCACATTATATACTATTATTTCAACAATATTTTATAATTTTTTGATTGCAAAATATCAACAAATAAGCCGGTGGCGAAGCTTTTTCAAGAACGCCTTTGGAAGAAGGTGTTTTGCAGTGATCACACTGTATCTCAGCGGAAAATTATCAGAAATCAAAATGACAATAAAATTTTGTTAGAATATGAGTAAATCCTCCCGACAACGATCGCTAATTGTTATTTTTTCATTGTTGAATTTTTGGTGGTCGATTAAAGCAAATATTACGATTTTTCACTAAAAATTTCCGTCATTTTGTGATTGGAAAAACCCTTTAATGTAAAAAAAAATTATCATACTCATCGTTGGGGGTAGGTATTTTATATATAGAAGGTGTTTACCAAGTTTGAAAAAAATCGGTGACGTATTTTTTAAATGGCAGTGATCACCGACTTTGAAAAGATGGTTTCGAGAAAACCGCGTTTAAATATTTAACTCTACAAAAGTGAAGATAAATTCCTTTTCCGCCGAGTACTTTACTTCTCCGCTTTTTTCCTTAGATTTTTTATCGCTTCGACACTCAGTCTAAACGCTTTTTATTTACACTTTACAATCCCGAATCTCAGATTTTCGTATCCCACACTACTATTATAAAATCAATGATGTGATCGGCAAACGCCCGACCGAAAATATAACGACTAAGTAACTGGTCAATATCTTCGAGAGTTTTGGTCCGATTATCTGCAAATTCTGGGACAATACTCTCGATATATTTAACTATAAGAAAAAGCAAAAATAATGCAAACCCTTGACCCTCCCCCCCCTTAACGGTGAAAATCTAAGTCACCATGACTAGAATGATATCGACACGGTAACAGGGTTATTCTTCCTTTCTCTTATCTTCTTTCTCCAGTACGGTTGTAACTGAAAATCCTGTACGGTATGGCGACGGCATAAAGTAGTGGGATACGACAGGGAGAAAAAAATCACGGTATTTCACTTACTACGTTATGCAGACGCCGCTAGTAGTGCCGCATAAATTTAACGACGAAGCGATCGAACGATCGGCATAAATATTGTTTATCGATGGGAAAATTGGCCCCGCGGGATCTGATATCACATTGTCCACGGCGATGGCGTAATCCGAGGCTAGATTTCTGGTGGGCGTTTCGCCATATGAACTGGTCGGAGGGAAAAACGGGTAATAGGAATATGGAATTTGCAAAGGAGCCTGACTGACACCGAACCCGCCACTCCGCGCGTTCTCGCCGCTGTACTTCCGTTTCAAACAACGTGTCCGACGATTTCCTTATCGCCAACGGCATATCTTCCGTATCGCTTAATCGAAAAACGCGGTCCTTTGACACGCTTTGAATTAAGAACGAGATAACCGCCGGCGGAAAACTTGATCCGCCGGGCCACGGAAATAAAAGTGGCTTTAACAGAGTCGCGGGAACTTGCCGCGAAAGTGCGAGCGATTTGAATTTCAATTTCGGGTAATGTGCAGGTGGACTGGGACGAGGTATTAATTAAAAACCGATTGGATTTTGTGAAAAATTGATATTCTAATTTATAGATTATTTAACGTTTATGACTTATAATATTGAGATTTGAAATCAGTGATAATATGTAATTAAATTGTGGCAAAAGCGGCGAATTGAAAATTGTGACATTTAAATCGGAAGTAATCTCTTAAAGGGGATGTACCAACAGTAGATTAAAAGTCCTCATCTTCTTTGATCTTCGAATAGTGGCAATTCAAGACTAGAGAACTTCATAGGTGTCAAAGTTTTCACACGAAGTTTTTGTAAATAATGTCAATAAAAGTGAGTGAACAATTCATTGAAAAATGTTTTAAAAAATCGATCTTGTTAAAATTAAAATGATTTTGTGACGTGTATAATTAATCCGAGTGAGAAAGACGCAATCACGGAGGCCTCCGTTATGAGCATGGTAAAAAACGAAGCTTTTTTTTGCAAGCCCCCACGGGGTACTCGTTTGAGCGAGCGAAAGCGTAGGGGGCAGAGCCCCCAGTTAAATTGAGATAATAATACTACTGATATCTTCGCTCAGTAACGAGAGTTGCAGTTAGACCGCGTATCATTCTCTTTCTTCATTCGCCAAAACTTTCCAACCGGAAATTAGTTATGAGTCAACACAATAATGCAATGTACCGGGTGTTCATGATAATCGTCCGCAAAGATATTTCAGAAGTTTACGACAATGTAATAAGGAACTATTTATCATAATTTGTCGGTGTCTAGTCGACTACATATAGCTGCAATATGTATTTTGAAAATAGTTTTCTTGCGTCATGAACACGAGGTTAGATATAGTTTTTTGAATGGAGGAATATAATTCTTTTTTAAATTAAACAATTTTATTTAAACAACACCAAGCGTGTTAAAGTTTACAATACTTAGTAAGAGTCATTTTTGCAGAATTATTGTTGAGTAGAAATTGTAACTATTGCTATTACTTTTGATACTAAAATTGTGTTCACATTATAAATATAAATTTTGATTAATATTTTTGTTGACACATTGAAGCAAACTAACCTATCCTGTGGGTCAAATGAGCACCCTGAATGTAACGTGTAATGACCTATCGAATATATTAGGTATTTTTGTTTAGGAGAAAGGAAATTTAAGAAAACATTTCAATGTAGTCTAATTTTTTATTTATCACTGAGTATTATTTTGAATTTATTACAGCAAAAATTGTGGCATTTTTCCAACTTGCCTTGATTGACTTAAAAATCCACTCTCTCTAATTCCTTCATATTTTGATATAAAATTCACTTTAATCTTAAAACTTCTTTTCTCTACTAAGAATTAAATAATAGAACATTTATAAAGGTTTTTAAAATTAGTTTCGTACTAAAAGAAAGTACGCAATGCTAACTTTCGTCACGCATTTCATTTTTAATGAATTCCAAGGGGAGAAAAGAATATTCGACGATATAAAGAGAGATCATTGAACCATGAGAACGGGTCAGGTGGACCGCGTGCCTAACCTTTGACACTGTGAACCACCGCTGGTAATCCACGGGAGACCGAATACCTCTTTCGCTTATTTTTTCCCGCATTTTTTCCATGTAATATCAGGATTATGCGATCACGCGTAATATAATGAAATCTCAAAGTGTTAACCGCGTAGAAATTAAAACAATTTACTAAATCTCATTATTATCTACTCACTGCTGTGATTTTTATTATTTTTCAGTTTGTAATAGACAATGAAATCAAAGTTCACGTAAAACTTTCAATTTCGATTATATACTCGATTGAATAAATCTATAATTTAGTTTCGAATTGACGAGATTTAAATTGAAAGAAATTCGCAAAAAATAAAAGTGCTTTGTTTGTCGTTCAAAAAAATTTCAAATGTTGAAACATGATGTTGCGAATATAGAAGCACAAAGGGTGGATAATAGAAGAATGAATAGACTCGTATCACATTCTGATATTGCAATCGTCACATCAGAGAACGAAATTGACAATTATAGCAATCGCTATCCGTCAACGTGATACTGATAACAGTTTACCAACCATTTGCATCGATATCCTGCCAATCTATGTTCGACGCTAATGCTTGTCATATTTATTTCTCCTAGCGATTAAATTGCTTCGCATTTTTTCTGATTCGTAGTGTTCTTATCACGGTGAATATATGGAGAGAGACATTATCAAGGATGAGCCTGTTAATCGGTGATCCTTAACTTTCTTAGATCCGTAATGCATACAGTTTTCTAATTTGAACTCATTGAACCGGTCTGATCGCATCGATAATTACAGTTAGCATGTAATAATCCATTCGTCACGACCAATCTCGCTGTACATTACACGACCACGTGGAATAATACAAATGTGCTACCTGTCGATCCGTGATAAAGAACGATAAGTGTTTTTCTGATTATTTAATTGCCTATCAGTTTTTTCAATTTTTTAACATTTAAATTAAATTTAATTCTTTTCATAACGGTTGAAAATGCTTTAAAATTTAACACACTGAGTACTTAGACATATTAAGTCCTTTTAAAATTTAAGCGACTCAATAATTAAGTCCATACATATTTATTTTACAAATTGTAGTGGCACACCGTGTATTGATAAATACGTTAGAAAACGATACATATTAATAAAAAATAAATAAAGTACAAATAGAGAAATGCAAAAAATCGATTGATAACATAAATGTATAGTAAGATAATTTTTTGTATTAAAAAATGTGTAAGTACCTTGTAAATAACAATCAATATCGCTCGCTTAAATTCGAGATACATAAAACTCGCAATTCAATAATTAAGAAATGAATAATCATCGGTCGTATCTAATTTTACCCTAAAAAGTCATGATTATATTATATTAAAAATGTATCTATAATTATTCTTAAATTTCCGGAAAGCTGGTAGACCACTCAACTATTTCTGTCAAATTTACAAAATCTGTCCTATCCATTCTATTAAAAAACTAGAATACTCAATACTTTCCCACACAAACAAACCAAATTTTCCTACCCCATTTTTATTTATTTATAATATATGAAAGCAAGCACAAACTACAAAGTTACAAAAAATCTTGCTGTCATATTTTAGCGAAACAGAGAGAGCTATGACAGTCGGGTAATATCGCTGAACAGAGGATTTACACTTTGTCTCGAGTTGATCGATATCGAACCACCAGGTCCGCCCATAAAAAAAAGATTCTCTCTGGGACGACGCACCGCTGCGTACTTCGACGTATGATAATATCGCAGTCTGGTATCCACCATCTTCATGTACGACGCGACAGTCACGAGAAACAGGAAATGTCAACGAATGACAAGGCAGTCAGCACGATATAAGATCAGATATTTCTCGTAACTCCGCCGTCGTACTACTTTCGAAAGTACGCTGGTCCCAGGTGTTTTACGTGGTTATTACTTTGGTCTGGTTTGAAATGTCTAATTTCGTTTGTGCATGACTGTGTACTACTGTGCAGGCGCCACTTAAATAAAAAATCACAGGAATACCGATTTTAAGAAGGGTTTGGTTTTGGACAAAGTTTACATAACGCTTTCATTAATATTAATAAGTATATTTTTTCTCGACGTACTATATATTGTTTAATTCGATGAACTTTATATGTTTGAGTTTTGAATGAATCGCGAATGAAATTATATTTATAATTTGCTATCACATCTGAACATAATGTAGATGATATCGATAATGCTTTTTTATTCATTGTTTTATTATCGAATAAAAAATATTTGCCTTGTTCTACGCGGTTATTACTTTAGGTACATACTCTAGAATAAATTCTATACAAAGAATCTTAAAATAATATTTTTAACACTAAGTCTACCACGGCTGATCAAACGACGGTTTCCAAAACGTGGACTAAAAATTTCACATTTAATTCTAGTTTTCAAAGCTTACCTCACAAAAAACAAACTCATGTCATTAATTGCTATTTACAATTTAATTCGCCTACTATTTGCCGTACCAAATTTGCTATTACCCACACTCAATTATAAAAATTACAACATTTTTTAAGGACTTCTCAATGAGGCCGCTCAAGTCGAATCCAAAATTATCTTAACGAAAGCCGATATCTCAATTCGACTTAATTATCTCTATCTCGCGACTCATCTTTCGTAGCATTGTTCTGCTTCGGTTAATTATGTAGTCTAGAAATATTCTATCACTGCTTAAATCCACGGACATATTCAAAGGTTCGTACGAAGCTAAAGTCATACGTAGCGATTAACGCTTATCGCGGTTTAATCAACTTCTCCATTTAGTCGGTGGGTTACCGTAGAGACAGCAAATTGTCTAACCGAGTGACTAAGCAATCAGCGGGCAATATCAATCGGTAGATTACTTTTTTTACGTTACAAAGCATGCCGCCGTATCGCCAATACCATTTGCCGAGACACAGAGGAACGAGGAAGCAATTGGCAACGCAAAGAATTCAGCAATTATCAATCGTTACCAATCTCCACATTTTGAAGCGTCATAACGTTTCGATAACTCTCACAAGTCGACCGAAGCTGCAAAGTATTTCTATTATTTTTAACACAGTTTCTAGTATTTGAAATAGCGTGTCATTGCGTGGGCAAAAAATAGACTGACAAAAATTACAAGTTCTTTCGAAAAGTTTTATGAAAAATAAAAATTGAAATGACTGTCATATTTTGTACCCAATAGGTATATATTCAAGGTCCTGTTTCTTAAGAACTGTTAATTATATTCAGCGAAATATAAATGTATCACAATCAATTATAGAAATTTTGATTTCAATCGATTGTCATTTTTATGCATCGACTAGAAATGTATCTAACGTCCTGTTCCTCAAAATGTGTTAATCCTATTCGACGAAATATGTATAGGTGTACTAAAATAAAGGCTATAAATGTAAATGTCAATCGATTGATCCATCACGTTTGAATATACCTGCGTAAGTCACGCGAATGAATCAAATTCTATGTATCACGGATAAGTGTATAATATACGCGTGATGTAATATTAAAGATACAGCATTAGATAGAAATATGCGTTTCCATAATGGAAATGGAGCAAGCATAGCTGACAATGACTTAGCTACTATATGGAAAGATACGACAGGTATGCGCAAGGTGTGCCGATAAAAATGAAGGTGAAGGATATATTCCGAAACTTAATAGCAGCTGCTGCGATATGCCTTTCGTCGTTTTCCGTTAGTACGGTCGTGATAAAAAAGGAACCCACAGTGCTGCAACCTCGGTAACATTCCAAGATCATAGATTGAGCGCGAATGATTTGTAAACAATTTGGCTCAGCCGTACGTAAATTGCGAAATAAATAAAATGAATATAAAAAAAAAATATTTTTATACGACTACTTTATGCGACTAAAGAAAGTATTGACCTAAACCTTTTGTTGGGGAACAAATCAACTTTAAATGTAAATTTTGAAAGTAAACTCATTTTAATAATGTATATTGTTTATTCAAACAAATTTGCATGTGTTCTTTATGACTATGAATTAATTTCATTCATTTCACATTTTCTCCCTCCATTGTACGAATAAATAAATTTGATAAATACACAATAATAGAACTGTTCCTAATGGAATTAATTTATAAAATATAATTCTAATTATTTATATAATTTGACGCAAAAATTATTAATTCAAACCGATAATTAATCGATTTTGGAATATCCTGAAGTCTTCCACGTGACGTTAAACGATAAATCGAACCTCCCTATTTTTCCGAATAAAGTGAACAATTTTTCCAAGAAAGGCACGGTATCGAAGCAGACAATTTGTAGATCGATCGGTCGATCGAGTTCGACCTCTGCGAAGGCATTTGGAGAATTCTCGTTCTCGCGGCGACCTTAGAAGGCCTTCTCGTGACTATGTCGGCTCCCCGTAATTTTCTCTCTCGCTTTTATCCCCCTTTCCGCTGGCCATTCCCGCTCTGACATTAGACCTGTAACGCAATCCAGCCTGGAAACAGTTATGCCAAGCAGACAGTTGTACCAATACTGTTCGGTTTCGCATGAAAATCCTCCACTTTCCATCGATTTCCCATGGACACACAACGAATTTCCATGTCCATCGATTTTACAAGTGATTATTTCCCGTTGGAAAATAACGAGACTTTTCATCGGTTAATTCGACTCCGTTTGCATTGTAATTAAACTGATCTAGTACACGTAACATTTATCGACAGTCATTATCGAACATTTCAAGAGAAACCACCGTAATTTTCTACTAAAGGTAATGAAGTCTCTTTAAATGCCGTCTGCAAAACCACCGAGCGACTTTAATGCCGGTTTATCGATCGCCGAGAATTATAATCAGGAATGAGAAGGGGGTACCGGATGTCTCGCGGGAATTTAATAATCGCAGTGAAATTCTAACGAAGCAATCTGCAAGTATTGTTCACGGGCCGCACGTCCATTTGCTCGTGTTCGTCTATAAAGACTTAACATTAGCTCATCAAGTGAGTAATTACGCGTGACGGGTGAGTAAAATGCCCAACCGGAATCCAACTCATTAACCCCGGCGTGTTTAGGCTACACCTGTGACATAAACAGAATAAAATTGGTCATTATTGTTTATTCCACTTATTGTTATGTTAACGAACGAGTCGCAGTAACGGTGCCCAAGCGAGATCGACGAACGGAATGCAGGCAAGAAACGCCGGAATTCTGCTGTCGGATACTAAAAGCCGTTACGAGTTCCATGACGGGCACGAGGTTAATTCCGTGCGAATTGCTACCGATCCATTAAATCATAATGCACCGTACTTACGTCCGACGATTAATTTCACCGTATAATTGTACGGGCAAATATTTAGTACTTTTCTATTATCGAAGTACCTAAGTAGTTTTTGTTTTCCATACAGGCATTAACATTATCGAGATAAATCTCGTCCGCGTTGATTCATCGCCACTGGTATTTATTTCCAGCGATAAGAAAATCTGGAACACGCGATCAATTTTCCAATATTTCCGAACGGGCGATCCATCGTTTTTTTTTTTTTTTTTCTCCAATATCGCACTCGAACTCGTAAATCCACTTACCGGGAGCATTTCTAAGTCTCGTTCAGACATTTTTCCCCGGAACTCGAAACATTTGTAGAGACTTCGGTGTAAAATGCTAATGTTCTCCTCTCGTTCGCTTGGACGTATCTTCTACGTGCAAGTAGGAGTTACAGGAAAAAGCAGTAGTACCTTAACATCCTTATACCGAAGACACCTTATTCAACGATGCAAAACGCAAGATTGCGTTACCTTTCACTGCTGAGTAATGTATTTCTATTTGCCGGCATTGCCACCAAGTACTTATCTCATTCAAGAGGCCAGCATCCCTTATTTATCCCGGGGAACGGCAAAGGTAGCGTCGATCGACCGGCAACAAATCAAAATCGACAACGGGAACGCGGCGCCCTGGTTCGTGTGTATGTAAGTACCTTGGACGCTGAAGAGCGGCCCGAGTGAGAGCCAGAAGAGACATTTGTTCGAATAGATGAATGAGCCGAGGAATGCGTTTCCCGAACAATGGGTATCTTGTCGGGAATTCTGTCAAAGATCGACGTGTATTTGCAATCAATCGTAGGAATGTTTTAGCCCGTTCACCGTCAGCTAAGAGATACTCTTGTAGTTGGGGGAGTAAGTTGGATTGAATTTGTGGGTTGAGAATTAGTGACCGGGGGACGAAGGATAATTTTGGAAAAGGGATTTTTGGGAAGTGGTTATATCTGCAAGTAATTAAATGCTTACAGGTATTAAGATAAATAGCAATTTTTTGTTTAATAACAAGTGTATTTATATTAATTAGTATGTAATTAGCGTGTAGTTAGATTAGAATTAGAAATTAGAAATGATCACCGTCAGATAAGAGACACTCAATTGTAGTTTGAGGATTAAGGTGGATTGAATTTGTGAGTTGAGAATTGGTGACCGGGGGACGAAGGATAATTTTGGGAAAGGGATTTTTTGGAAAGTGGTTATATCTGCAAGTAATTAAATGCTTACAGGTATTAAGATAAATGGCAATTTTTTGTTTAATAACGAGTGTATTTATATTAATTAGGATGTAGTTAGCGTGCAGTTAGATTAGAATTAGAAATTAGAAATGATCACCGTCAGCTAAGAGACACTCAATTGTAGTTTGAGGATTAAAGTGGATTGAATTTGTGAGTTGAGAATTAGTGACGGGGGATGTAGGATAATTTTGGGAAAGGGATTTTTGGGAAGTGATTATATCTGCAAGTAATTAAATGCTTACAGGATTAAGATAAATGGCAATTTTTTGTTTAATAACGAGTGTATTTATATTAATTAGTATGTAGTTAGCGTGTAGTTAGATTAGAATTAGAAATTAGAAATGATCACCGTCAGCTAAGAGATACTCAATTGTAGTTTGGGGATTAAGTTGGATTGAATTTGTGAGTTGAGAATTAGTGACAGGGGGATAAAGGATAATTTTGGGAAAGGGATTTTTTGAGAAGTCGTTGTATCTGCAAGTAACTAAATGCTTACAGGTGTTAAGATAAATGGCAATTTTTGTTTAGTAACGAGTGTATTTATATTAATTAGTATGTACTTAGCGTGTAGTTAGATTAGAATTAGAAATTAGAAATGATCACCGTCAGATAAGAGACACTCAATTGTAGTTTGAGGATTAAAGTGGATTGAATTTGTGAGTTGAGAATTAGTGACGGGGGATGTAGGATAATTTTGGGAAAGGGATTTTTGGGAAGTGATTATATCTGCAAGTAATTAAATGCTTACAGGTATTAAGATAAATGGCAATTTTTTTATAGTAACGAGTGTATTTATATTAATTAGTATTGTGGGGTTTAGAAATTAAGGAGAATGAGAGTTGAACGCGAGTAAGAAGAGTGTCACGTGTAGCGAGAGTTGTAAAGAGAGTTTTTCGATTCTGTGTAGTAAGATTTGTGAGTGAAATCAGTCGAGAGTTGAGAATTCTTCTGACACGTCACCCCCTACCATTTTATACCAATTTTATCCAAAAAGCGCTGATCGCACTCGTAGCCTCCCCTTGTGAGTGAAAAAACATTGAGTTTTATTGAGTTTATTTGAGTGTAGATTAAAGTCCACCTGAGTGAGAGGCTTTAATCTAATTATTATTAAGGATTAGTTAATAAAACCAGTTGATTAAGTAGAAACAATTGAATACAATGAATGTTTTCTGAAATTACCACTAGTAAAAGAAACAATCTCAAACTAACATCCATATCTTCTACAGTATGTAATTAGCGTGTAGTTATATTAGAATTAGAAATTAGAAATGTTATATGAATTATAGATAATAATAACTCGGGAATTTCCGTGAGGATTATCTAATAAGTCTTCATGATTTTTAATTTAAATATCAATTTCACGGTTATTAATTTAATATATAAAACATTATGCAATTTTACCTACCGTATCTACCATTCCTAACAAATATTAGATATAAACCATATTTCCGATCGTATTATTATTTCAGTAACTAAGAAAAAACCTTTACCTGGCTATGAAAACTTAAAATTTATTATATTATTGTGTTCTGAATTCGAGGACTGTTTTCTAACAAAAACATAGGTGTCTCTGTTAGAGGCCTATGTATCAGCTAAATCATGCACACAATTCAGTCGTCTTTCGTTCTTCACACTTGTAACAGTTGCTCGATTTCTCTACCAGTTCAAACTGTTTAAACAATTATCTGTTTCTCGTTGCTGTAAATACATAAAAATCCCCCTGAAGAGGATCCAAACCACGGATCGAAACGTTGGGTTAATTTATAATTTTTTGCACCATGGTAATTGGTAATTGTTAACAATCGTTTGTTTAATGGATCGTTTTCATAGCCAGGTAAAGGTTTTTTCTTAGTTACTGAAATTCCTAACAAAGTTTATTAAAATTCCTTAACACCATAAACCCAAAACAGCCCAGTCCCTAATTACACAACAATTACACCTACCCAAACACCATCAAACTCCACCACTATATTCCCGTTCCCATAAAATCAAATCCACCGCACAAAAACTTCCCCGAATAAGACACTCGAACCGATAAATCAAAATCGACAAAAGAACGCGACGCCTCCGTCGATCCGTAGACGTCCGGCAGCGAGAAAAAAAAATATAACACTATAAACCACAAGAGGAACACAGACAGAAACGGGCTGGTGGACAGAAAAAAGGGGGCATTCGTTCGGACAGACGGATGAATATGGCCAGTGCACGTGGTGAAGTGGTCGGTGTGGGCAGTACGGTAACCTTCCTGGACAATGGGTATCTTGTCGAAGGATCTACGGGTTAGCGGCAAGATAATACAACGCGGCAGTGTCCGAGGTGGTAGGATAAACCCGGGGGAAGGTGGAGTCACCTGTAAAATGCCCGCACAATGCCCGGCCACGTCAGGTGTCTCCCCGTGAAAGTCCACGAGGGTACGTCAACGGGTTCGTTCTCCGGTTGGAACCCACGTACAGAGACAATGAGTAAAGAGCCATTAGACCGGGTAGACACATTGTAATTGCGGTCGCCGATTCAATGCAATATTAGTCGTTAATTTATTGAGAGCCGGCGGAACTGGCTCTCGAATGAAGTTCGATAGGATACCGAGGCAAGCAATTGTTTTTACCGCGCTCCTTATTCAATGTATTTATGCTGATGTAATTCCCCACGCGGCTGTTTCAATCTTCGTCCGGGGTGGGCTTTTAGTAATACGTCTTAATCGTTTGCGGTTAGTTATGACGCGTTATGAAAACGTCCGTGAGGAATGGATTCGGAGCAAGGTTTATAGGATTTTTATTTTTGGTAATTGTTCTGGGAGTTGAATTTGTGGGGCGGTGTACATATGTGTCCATAATTATGAAAATAGTCTAAGTCGATTCTTTAAAAAATTTTGATTATTACGTTTTTTAAAGGTTTTGAAACATTTATTAACAAATTATCAAGACTTTAATTTTTTATGAAATATTGACTTAGACTACTTTCATAATTATGGGCACATATAGGGAAATGGAAATTAAGTTGGATGCACTGGGATTTGGTGATTGATTTGATTAGATTTTTGAATTTCGTTGAAGATTCTTGGTGGTTTATTCTAATGAAATTGTATTCTAATTAGGTATGTTAATAGTTAAATTTGGAGTGAATGTTAACTGTGGTTCTAGATCGAGTTTTAAGAGTACTTTAATTACTAATCGACAGCAAGGAAATATTGAGGGTTTGTTTTCGTTTCTCAGGTGTCAAATTCTTATCGGTTATATCTACCTGTCTTTCATTCATGTGGAATGAATTTAAAGTGAGCGTTAAATACCGGAGCATGGTAAGGATAATGCTAAAGAGTTACCTCTATTCTGACAGCTATACGTTCATTCATAAGTCATGAGACATATGCAAATTCAGATTGCGTGCGATTCAAATGTGGCGCAGAATTATGACTTAAATGAAATTAGTATTTTACTGTGTTCAACTTAGATTTTTCTGCGCTATGGAGCATTTAACGCTTCAAAATTTGTACTTGTAGAAAGTCTATGCCTTGAAACTCTCCGCGCATAGACATTTCTGCGTTTTGAACATTCTAGTGCCAAAAAATTGTCCAGCTTTGAAACTTCTGGCACCCAGAAATTACTGCGTTTTGAAAATTCTAATGCTTAAAACTGTTCAGCTTTGAAAATTCTAGTGCCTAAGAATTCCCCAGCTTTGAATCTTCCGCTGCATAGACACTTCTGCGTTTTGAAAATTCTAGTGCTTAAAACTGTTCAAGCTTTGCAAATTCTAGTAACAAAAAATTACCAAGCTTTGAAAATTCTAGTGCCAAAGAATTCCCAAGCTTTGAATCTTCCGCTGCATAGACACTTCTGCCTTTTGAAAATTCTAGTGCTTAAAACTGTTCAAGCTTTGGAAATTCTAGTGACAAAAAATGACCAAGCTTTGAAAATTCTAGTGCTTAAGAATTCCCCAGCTTTGAATCTTCCGCTGCATAGACACTTCTGCGTTTTGAAAATTCTAGTGCTTAAAACTGTTCAAGCTTTGGAAATTCTAGTCACAAAAAATGGCAAAGCTTTGAAAATTCTAGTGCCTAAGAATTCCTAAGCTTTGAATCTTCCGCTGCATAGAAATTTTTGCGCTTTTGAATTCTGGGCTTTGAACATTTATATGTTTTGAAATTCTTTACCCTGAAACTCTTCACGAATATACTATATATTTATATAAAATTTATAGCATTTTACATTTATTCCTCTATTCATTTTCCTCATGAAATTCATCACACTTCCAATTGACGCATTGCTTAACCCTCTTAGCGCCGGGCGAAAAGAGGTGCAAATGCGAGAATAACCGGCCGAATTTCACAGTTTTCCTAGGGTTTGGGAAAATGCTCATAAAAACCAAACGAGAAACAATATTTACATGATTCGAAAAGCAGTATACTAAGGGTGAAATAGAGAACAAAACAACGACACTAGTTTTACTAAATTTATTTTAAGATAGAGTTCTCCCGCAATGTGAATAGTAAAGCTCTACAAGGCGTGGGCCGATATATCGGCTCTGGCACTTCTCGCCAGTGTAGCGCGGGCCGATATATCGGCCTCCGGCACCAAGGGGGTTAAACCTACTCTCAAATCCAAAGACATGCATCCGAAACCTCAGTTTTCCCTAGACATAATCTAAAACAATGTGGGTTTATGGGTTCTTTGAATTAGGTGTTCTTCAGGATGCAGAACCGAACTCAATATTTCTATGAACAATTAACGATTTTATTCGTATGGTATTAATGATTGATGACTGATTATCGACTATGGCTGGTTAACGATTTCTTACTGACTGACTATTTCTTACTGATTCTTTGCTTACTCAGCTATATCGCCTCACGATTTCCTAACGACAAATAATTTTCATCTTCGCTACATATTCAACGCATGAAAACGTCGAAATACCGAACGCCACAACGTATCGCTCGCGACGTACACATTCGTCGTAGACTCAATCATATTGTCTACAACAAAATGATCAAATTCACCATAAAAACAATCCCTCGTCCCAACTGTTAGATTCCGAACACATTCGTACGGTAATGTCCATAGTTAGGGATTCAAATAGGCCCGCGCTCATTCATAAATTATGACGTTTGGTGCAATTATTCGTAGCGATCGATGTTGCGGATATCGATATGTACTAGCGTTCCTTTGTTCTTTCTTTTTTTTGTTTGTTCGTTGCGCGTGCGGATAAGATATGCGTATTGTCTAGATCTAAACCAAACCACTGCGTTGTAACACGTGTCTGCAATCCACGCTTTTCATTTATTCAACTTATAAATTCACTTAAACTCATAAACTCTAAATACAGAAAATTACTTACAACGGAAAAATAATGTTTTTAAATGACTCACCCATCCACAGTGAGGAACACACTTACTAATTTGAAATAACCGTCCTACGTTTCGGTCCTTTTTGGGACCCTCATCAGGGACAAATTTCTTAAACTATCTTCCCTACTGTGGATGTTAATTAAGATTAGAGACAGAGGGCAAGATACGTCTTACCCGTGACACATATTTAAGCCTAATGAATGTGCTTTTCATTTATATTAGTAATTAATCTAAACCATTGTGTAACATAATCCCCCCTATAACACCTTGGTCTATAACACCTGATTCCTTGGTCCGTGTTTCACCTTTTGGTGCGTACTATCGATCCTGAAAAAGGGTCCCCGATAATATGTTACACCCTGTATTTCGAATAAAATCATATTCTCATAAAAATTCCGAAAAACATGATTATACGAAAAATTATCTTAAATCGTCTTGAGGCACGTGTTGTTTTTAATTTAAAAAAAAAATCCCCAGTGTTTTTGCATCATAAGGAAGCTTTTTGGGGGGCGTCGCAAAAGATTTAATTTTTAACGACCACCCTACTCACCATCCCCTGACCGGTACATCCCCCAAGTACGTAAGTAGTCGCCACATTCCAATCGCCGATAGAAACGATCCAACGTGAAAGATACGAGTTCGATACGCACCGGGCGACGTAATACCGTGGAATGAATCACGGTTCTTGTAGGAAGTGACCGTCGGTGAAAATGTCCGGTTTAGACAAAGGCGTGTGGCTGCACTCTTTGTAGCTACGCTAACGAAGAGGGTCTGGGGCGATAGACGATCTCAGCACGGCTGGAATGTTTCGTCTGGCATCGAGCATCGCATCTGCCATTAGCATTCGAGCCCTCTCTCGCCTCGATGGTGCGACGTTCGCTGTTAGATTCGATGCTGGTCAAGCGTCGTGCACGATTTCATCAAAAGTCGCGGCTGCCCGTTGATCAGGATGCTTTCGCTGCTCCTCCGACTCGTAATTTATCTTCGCCCCCGTCGGCGGACCGGGTTCGTTCTATTTCACGGGACGGCCAGATAAAGATAGGAGCCACGCTCGGATTGCAACGTTGGATCAAGGTGCGTGATGTTCGCCCCGGTTTCGCGAGTATTCCCGGCGAAATGCAAATACGAAGCGGGCTTATCGGTTTCACACGCCGGGGATTAATTTTCTTGGGAATACATCTCTCATTTCTGTGGAGTCTGGGTGGGAATGAGGGATGAGAAGATGGAGAGAGACTTGTGAAAGAAGGGGGAAGTGATGGAGATTTGAAACGGATTCTGGCGGGGTTGGTGTAGTCGAGGGAAATGTTGAGTTGAAATGTTTGGAGAGAATAAGTGGAATATTTGGAATGTAGAATGTAAAGGGAAGAGAAGGGGATGTTTCTGGTGTTAAAATTAAAGGGTGTTATTTCAAATAGTAGAAGATTCTGGGTTTTTTGGGAAAATAGGGGGTTAATTAAGTACTTGGTACAAGAAAATATGCGTCTATATTTCGAATGTTATAGGTACATAGGGATAACTGGACATTGTAACCTTGTAAAATGTCTTATTTCATTTCGAAAATGTACTCTCGCGTGATGAATTATTTTTAAGCTATAACAAAAGACTGGGTAAATACATTTGCTGTTATATTAAAACGAGTTGTAATAAAATGACGAAACTTTCTAGATCTGATTTTCAAAATTCATGGTTTTATTATTTCATAAAACTTTATATGTAATTACATTTGATACAATTTCGCCCTGAAATATTCTATAATATGTGAAAACAACGAATATATCTTTTTCACCCTAAATTTCACTGTAAAAAGATAATGCAACATTTGCACCACAAGTCTAGTGTATTCATCATTAAACAGTTAACAGTTGAATCTGCAATGAATTCAGTACACAGTAATTCGTCTGACAATAAATACAATAAGTAAACACAATTATTATAAAATTAAATACCTAATATTCGTGTCAAAGTATAATTATCCAGACTGGGTCAAAGGGGTTAACAAAGGATTAAAACAATACGGTTAGAATGAAATGGGACTGTGACGAATGATAAAAATCTAAATTGACAAGGTCATTTAACGAGAATTCAGACGTATTCGTATGGTCTCCATCAAGCACGAGTCATGATGGAAGTGATTTCCTTGGGGCGTGGTAGATGCATTATGGATACCGTTTTACGAACGAACGCACCACGCAACACGAAATGAAACTTTACCCTGCGACGAGTAACTTGCGCTTTATGCTTCGTAATATTAACGCGTTCGTGATTGCTCTTCACGCAAGGATCGGAACAAAGTTATGCTTTTATTTCAAGAATTCGAATTGGAAAATCTGTAATAAACCATTACGAAACTAGCCGGAAATAATTGAATTTTCATAGTGATGAAATGTTACTCTAATATTTGTCCGAATTCTTCGCCTTTCGACACGTGATACCATTTGATAAAATGCCCAATTATTTCTGCAATTAAGGGTAGGACCATGATCTATGCAAAAAGTAAAACATAAATTCTACAGACTTATGAAGAAATGTATATTTTTCAAATAATCATAACTCGATAGATTTTCGTGTGGAACAAAATATAATTATATAGAAATGAAGCTAATACAGTGCAGTTTTTGTTACTAATATATAAATTACCTACGAAAAAATTGATTTTTTTATATGCACTCTCGTAACGTCTCTTTAAAATCCGCCGTTGCTCTTTCCAATAGTTCGTACTCCAAATTAGCGATTTCTAAAAGAATTTCTAAACTAAAAGAATTAGTAGAATAATGTACATAAATAAGGAATATTTAAAAATTGTGTTTTTTATAAACAAAAAAGCCCATAAAATCAACAAAATTTAGTATTCCATTCTTGCAATAATTTTGTCCAGTTAGATTCGTAAAATATCACCCTGTGATACAGTAAGAACCATCTAACATTATAATAGAGATTTCTGTTAATCAATCTCAACTCGTAGTTCCATCAAGCGACTTCGGTTCAAGATATACAACGATTACTATTAACAAAAAATTACTTTAGTTGGAATAACAAATTAAAAGGATGACTTTTATTACAAATTGTTTTTTACACACGCGTCAATAATGTAAATTATATCAAACACAATTATTTCCGCAGTCCTGACATTGCCGACAGATTCCATCGATCAACTGTCCTATCTACGTTTAAAAAAATCACTGTTTTTCGATGACTATCGAATCCGTCAGTGTCCCATGATTTGTGGATGTCTCTGTGTATGTTAATGTATACTTAAAACGTTTTATCGAGATACATATATTCAAAGCGGTGTTCAAAGTATCTGAAAGGATGCAATGCATTTATGTTGAACGGACGTTATTAATGCGAGTGCGAAAGATTTTTTTTTGCCCCCTCATAATTGCTCCTTCAATTTGCCAGACGTGTAAATTTATTAATCTGTCACGCCATCTGTCATTCTCTTTGATTCATGCAGGCAAGGCTACTTTAAATCAAGCTGTTTAACGGGTCAGCTTTGCGGGTTATTTAACGAGTCTGGCACTTAACAACTGTATTTATCTTTAATTACACCTTATTCACATATTCCATTCTTTATGCCTACTTAATTGCAACGTATTCATATACATCATCTCGCGTCCCCGACTGCGGGTTTTGAATTCGAATCGCGAAATCGACGATCCCTTGTCCGTTCGAAAAATTGCATTTTTCAACGGGAAACGTGACAAATGTTGCTGGATTTAAAAGCCGTCGCGTAATGTTAATTCGCTTCGCATGAATAACGAAATCGGATCGAGCGACACAATTGTGAATGAATGGCGAACCGACGTTAACTTAGAAACTGCCTGTCATTTAGTGTTCTTAGCACGATGACAGCCGCTGACGTAATGTTACATTTTTTGATAAGTATAGTGATGCAGATTACGTAATACTGGATGCCTGATTGTCGCACTTATCTAAGAATAAATTAATTTCAAATTGATTGAATTGATTTTAAAAATTAAATTTTGAAACTTCTAGAAGTGACAGCTGAGAAATTTGAGTTTCGTAAGAAATAGTATAACCGAAAGATTAATTTCTCAACAATTTATTAACAATGTGTTTATTAACTGTCGCAAGGCGATAAATGTAAATAAATAATTCAACTGTGACTCTCGCAATTGTCGTAAATCTTGACATCTCCTAAGATTTCCAATGTGATTTAATCGTCTAATAATAGTTTATTAAGTTCGATGAGATTCACATCCGAATGTACCACTTACAACTCGTTTATATTTCGCATTTCAGGTAATATCCAACCATCATTGTCGTCGTAAATACATTAATTAATGTTTCATACACAGCCGATAATTACCGACTTCCTTCGAATGTCTTCTAATGACGGGGTGTCGCAAACTCTGATCTATAAATGGAAACTTGTTACCCCAATTCGTAATAACCTGTATCTAAATAACGATCGTTTAGCATGAGAAGTAGGATAACGATGTAACGAGAAAGTGATGCTTAAGGTATAAAGAGAATATAAATTACGAATGCGGTATCATGCATATTTATTGAACGAACTCAATATGTATCAAAATATGCAGAAAATAAATTATACGGTCAGAGCGTAGTTATTAATAAACGCTGTGCCCGTGGTTCAACGACTCATAAACTATTTTATCATTCGTTATCAGAAGTAATATCGGAAAAAATGCCGCGGAGAAAATCATCGATAAATTATTTTATTAAATTATTTATGAAACGCGGGGTCTGAATTTTCACGATCCTTTTAACGAGTATCGATTTTCTACTGATTACATAATGAATAAGGCTCATTTAACACTGGTAGAATCTAATATTGTCAACTGTAGATGAACTCGATTTCTTGTTGATAGCACAGGTTGATGTTTCCACTTAGAAGTATAGACAGGAATTTCTAGCCTAATTTTTGTGTTTTTTGTGTCCCTTACCATTTACGTATCACGCTCCATGTTAACGACGTTTCGATAAATATCGTATTAAACAGAATGAACACTCTATGCATATATTCTGTGTAATACTTAAGTTAATGGTAAATTAATTTAATAATTTTCTTTCTTTCCGAGGGAGAAGAATTCCATGTAGTGGAACTATCGAATCTAGGATCTAGGCTCTAGATCCTTCCTGAAACTCGACTTTATAAAGATCTAACTAGTTCTCATAGAAACAAAACAATCACTGTTTGCCGAACATCATAATGTTTGTCGAAACACCAACAAATTGTTTATGCAAACATGTTTGCCAAATGTTTGCCCGGTGTGGACCAGGCTTAACGTTATCATTTTTAAAATCACTCGATATATTAATGAGAAATAATCCTTACACGAAATTATTACTGTCTCCCCAATAGATAGCTTATAAATTAATTTTATTCATAAGAATATGTGTTAAAATTACAATACGTGTAATTTACATAATTGATACAGTACAAATTATAAATGATTTTTCAAGTTATTAGTGCAATTTAAATAATTCTTTTAAATTAAGTTATTATTATGGATAATTCCGACTACAACGAAATTCGTTCGTTGCCGCAGCTATCTTCCAATATACTGCGAGGACTATAAATGAGGAATCACAAGAATTCAATTTTTAATATTTATTGAAACAACTAATAACTTGTAAATTTGAGGAAATTCCCAAAATGAGATTTTTTTAGAATGTGATATGTTAAATGTATATTACCGTAGATTTCATAAACCGGATATAAATAGTCGAGTAATTAAGTGAATAAATTTGGAAACATTAGACAACTACAATATTTTGGGAAAACTCTGTTTTTTCTTAGTTTTGTGAAATTAAGCATCAGAACATTTCTACCTCCTAAGATGATATGTTTACCATTCTTCCTGCACTGAAATCATCAAGTATCTTTGCAAATCTAAAACGCTTAATTACGTAAGATTAATTAGTGAATCATTCGGCTTCGGCTGTACTCGATTTTCATATTCTGAAACTAGCTTAACGTGTATTACCGATTATGATATTACATGAAAATCAGCAGGGATCGGTCGTTTATCTGATAACGTCTCCTACCATGTTGCCCGACTAATTTGAATGATCGGCGTTGTACTATCGTAAAATATTAAAATATATTCAGTGCCTCATACATTACATTATAGGAATATTTTGTATCAATTTAATGTACCATAGAAATTACATTTTCTTACAGTTAATCTAAACTTGCCACTTAACGGGCTAATAATTCAACGGAAGAAGGGCAAATGTTAAAAAAAAATACGTAAAAGCCACCGAGTCGAAGAGTAGCGATTCTTGTCTTTCAAAGGTAGTCGAAGGCAATTTAAGATAGCAAACATTTTTCTAATGCCTTTACCCGCGTTCAGCTTGTTGGACGTTTATCGACCGTGTTATCATCGAGTAATTATCGGGCATCATTGCATGTCTGCCCACAACAACCTTAGAAACGTGTGCCCGGAACCTTAGTTAACAGAGGGTGTTAACAATGTTCGCCGAAGTGAAGCAGTGTAGCGTGAAAGATTTCCACTGGTTGAAAAATGTTATTAATTAAGAACAAATTGAAAGTGAGCGAAGAAATCTGTTGGAATTGTAACACGTGATCGATTGTATACATATTAAAACCTAAGTACATAGTAGGTACTAAGTGAACGAATTTTTCATGTAAGTAAAGATCATTCGAAATAATAACTCGGAAGATGAATGAAACTAGTTGACTCAAAACTTACTCGCTGAAATCAGATTTGAGTATGTAGTAAACTCATAAATACAACATTTTCGCTTCTCGTATGAGTCGAGTATTCGATACAACGGGGGTCGATGATCCGACCATTATCTTTGTCTGACTATTCGAATCCCGACAAGAGTGGAAAACCTTGCGGCCGCCACGGCGAGAAACAAAGTATCAGGCGCAAATAATTTCGTAAGAGGTTTCAGTTAACCAAGCTACAGGTGTCTGTTTTACCGACGGGTGCCGCGCGAATTAATTAAGAACTCGCAATGTGGCGCTAGCAAACGATCTATATACCTTTTTATCGATCGCGTTGCCCCGTCGGTACGAGATCCAAGAGTTTTTAATTCGAAATTTTACGCGGGAAATCATTCCCACTAGAATGTCACACTAAATTACTTCTACACATTAAATACACGATTAAGTAGTTCATAAAATCAAAGCGCGGCTCTCAATCGTGTATTATTTTTAAATTAAACCCTTGACAATTTTAAAGAAAACTAATGCTACCTCGGTATCCTAATATCTCTCGACAAATATTTCATTATACACCCTATCGTTCAATCGCAAATAGAAACAATAAAAATATAATTAATAAAATTATACATTCCAAAACGAGATACCACTCGAAATTTACCATTATCCCCAGTCTTAAGTGCAAACCCAATCGAAACTTTTATTCGAATCAAATACACAGAATATTACCTAGAAGTCACAACGGCTTATAAATAGTATCCAGCAACCATAACAATCCCCTTCCTCCCGCGGAACACCGATAAGCGGATGTATCTGAAATTCTACGAGCCGATCGCCCGATCGTAGACTGCCCGAGTTTATTCTCGGGCGTCGTCGCGGATGGGAAATCACCGTTTCCAATGAAATTCCGTCCCAACCTCGCAGCGCAGATCGAGGAACGTTCAAGGATGCGTTCATCCGTACATCGAATCCTGGTTCGGATGTTCAACGAGGTATGCGTACGTCTAACCAGCGAGTATTGGTGGGGACCGGTTTAACGAGGCCACGCTCGAAAACGCGTCTCTCTTTGCATATAAGAAAACCCTTTGCCGGGTTTACCGGTCGAAGTGTAATTTTATCGCGACATCATTGTGAGCCTTGGCGATTCGCGACAGGATCCGGAGCGAATAAATTACTCATAGACTGGCTCGATGTCTGGCGATAGAAAAATCCACAAAAAGCATCGAAAATTCAAAGCTATGGGCCAAGTACAAGAGAATGTTACATTGGAATAGGTTGCTCATTAACATAAACTGCATTTTACACAGGATTTGAAATCAATCAAATGTGAGCAAGTACAAATTATTGTAGAGCAACGACACAATACTATCGCTAAGAAGCTTGATGTCAAAAACGTAACGTGACAGACATTTCTAATTTAATATGTTAACAATCTGGATGTGTGTGAGAGGAAATTACATACACATATTGTAGTGTATTTCAACAATTGATGTTAAAATAAATTAAAAAGGAACGACGTGAGATATTTAAAGGACTTTCATTCTAAACTGTAAGAAGCCCACTCTATACTGTGTTTTAGCAACTCTCTTTTAATGTCGCACATTGCTAACTATTTAAGCTTAGGGGAGTTGATACTACAGTTATTTTTTACCATCGAACCTTCGTAAAAAGCGGGCCACCAAGTACATTTAATAGAGCAGTAAACAGATTTAGTCATTAAATGAGAAGACACCATATTTTGGGAAATTTAGTTAATTGTATATATTTACTTAGCGATAGTGTTGTGTCGTTGCTCTACAATAATTTGTACTTGCTCACATTTGATTGATTTCAAATCCTGTGTAAAATGCAATTTATGTTAATGAGCAACCTATTCCAATGTAACATTCTCTTATACTTGGCCCATAGCTTTGCATTTTCGATGCTTTTTGTGGATTTCACTCCATTCGTAGAATTATGTAAAGTACAGTATGTTTTTTATTGAAATACTTGTTATTAAAGAAATAAGGTCTGGCGATAGAAAAATAACCGGGCATTCCTCGCGCGGCGCTATTTATAGCGCGATGTTTTTCGCCAGGTTTTCATAATAGTCCGGCGACGTAGCCTACGGCACGGAAGAATGTTGTCGCTTTTGTTATGCCCCGCGCTTAACACGCCGATTACCCGGCGGACGTCCCGGAAGAGCCCGCGAGATCGCTACGTGCGAAGGTTGCTGACATTTCGGTCGATCGATCGAACAATAAGCTAAATCGATTGGCTCCGTGGATGAGAAAATGGAGGAAATTGATGGATTGTGGGCGACGCCCTTTGCAGAGGTTCGTTTGTCTAATTAGGTGTGTTTGAATCTGTGTTTTTGACAGACTGAGACTGAGGATCATTAAGTGACGTAACACTGGAGTTTCATGAATAAATCCTGGCTTCAGGAGGAGTGCGTGTGGTATATTTAAATAAATGTTAACGAATGATGTAAATTAATACTCGATTTTATACTATTACTACTATTAATAGTATTAATACTCGATATACTATTACTACTATTAATACTATTAATACTCGATATACTATTACTACTATTAATACTCGATATACTATTAATACAATTAATTCTCGAAATACTATTAATACTATTAATACTCAATATACTATTTATACTATTAATACTCGAAATACTATTCATACTGTTAATACTCGATATACTATTAATACTATTAATACTCGATATACTATTAATACAATTAATTCTCGAAATACTATTAGTACAATTAATTTTCGAAATACTATTAATACAATTAATTCCCGATATACTATTAATACAATTAATACTCGATATACTATTACTACTATTAATATTATTAATACTCGATTTAGTTAATCGATCATAAGGTGTCGGTGGACTGACAATTGATTTGTATTAGTTTGATAAAACGGAATACATTGATTTCGACTCGATTGTGACAGAAATAGACACAACTGAAATTGAGAAATGGTGAAATTGATTTAAAATTTCAAATACCGTGACTGGTAGCGACATTTATAGTACGCCGATTTACTCGATGCAACTACCGTTAAATTGTGATTATAATTAGGATTTATTTCTGCCATTTCAAGTTTTTAACTTAATTTAACCGGTTAACGAGCCGGATTAGTTCTAATCGAAGGAAAAACAAATGACAACGTACTCATATGATATCGAGGTATCATGTGTACCATCTTTACGGTTTGATGAACCGTAATTATAAACAACGGTAAAAACCATAGGTGGAACGAGTATCGATTATCCGAAACAACCAATACAACCAATCGAAGTAAATTGACTCTGCTTCCTACTATCGAGAAATATGTATAATTAAATGAAGAAATCATTCAACAAGAAACTCGGAAATTCTTAAGATGTTTAACAATTTTCACATCTCAATTCTAACTTGAAGTTTTTGAAATTTTCACATATTTGCGGAAGAACTTTTATGTACATGGAAAATATTACAATAAATTGCAAGAATTATATTCTGGAATTCCCCTTTCAACGATTTCAGTGTCTCTTAGTGGAATATTAAAAAATCTGCATTAAATATATATGAAGCTGTAATTGGTTTTGTATTAGTCCAATTATGAAAGAAGTGACAAGTGATAAAGTTTAAAAAAGGGTGCTTGATATTGTGCCAAAAGCATCGATTCACTCTGGAAATTTTTGTATGTTTTTTTTATAAAGCACTTACTGACATGCAATTGGCATTAAAAAATCGTTAAAGCGCTTGAAATATTTCTAGTATGCAGAAACTCTGGAAAAGCACTCTGTTAATTCAATTAATTAATAAAACATTTTATTAATATTCGTTTAACAATCGCATAAAGTTTGCAATTATTTATACACAGCCACATGTACCATAACGTTGCATCGATTGGAAATCATTCCGGTGATTACAAATTTTTAATTCTTCGAAATCCTGTTCACAGGTGTGAATTTCACCGAAATTCTTTCGATTTTCTTTCTGGATATACAATTTACAATAATCACCGATGAATTTGAACCATTCTCCTAGTAATTTTCACGTAAAAATCGCAAGTCCAACGCGGGGGTATTACTTTAAAAAAATCTAATAATTTATTTCCCCTTCACAATTTACAATAATCACCGATCAATTTGAACCCTTTTCCAGTGTCTTTCACGTAAAAATCGCAAGTCCAACGCAGGAATATTTACATATTATACATACATATGTATACAAGAAAATGTACAAATTTTCCAAAATCTAATTTCTTTCAACTATCTCCGAGGTAATTGTTTCGGTAGTCGTAACTCGTTCGAGAAAGGGGAAATCTGCCTCTGCCGGTTGCCACTGGGACGAAGTTCCCCGCGAACGAAAAGAATGCAGAATTTTTGCGAATCCTTCGGGAGAAGGACGGGAAGGAAAGGCCGTTGAGCATCCTCGATTTGAGATTCTCTCGGCGAGTCGTGCCTGCTGGCGTTTAACCGGTTCTCAATTTTTTTCGCCTGTTGCGAAAACCGCCACGGTGCTCGATTGGAAATCAATTGGGACCGCGGATCCGTGATCGTCGTGACTGGCAATCGCCTCGCTAAGATCGGTTTCTATCTCCCCCCCCCCCCTCCCCCTTCTTCTCTTGACTTATATGTAGTATGCCGAAGCATGACAGCACGATAATAACGCACGCTTTATTTTTACTTTGATAGTAAAAAATCACAGAGGGTGAGTTTGAATTGGAAGAGGGTGGATCGAATATATCACGGATTTTGCAAAATTCTTTTGATTTAGATGTATTTATTTTTAGACGAATCGTCAGCTTGGGTTGTTAATGACTATATGTATACAATTTTTTGAAGTAATATGATCTAGTAGTAATTATTTTAATTTTTTAGAACATTCATATTATAGAGTTTTGACATTTGCAGTGTTTTCTGAGTGTACGATCTTTTTAAATACATCGATTAAGCTCCAAAATTAGAATTTGCTTGTTAAGATATTTAAATATGCTATACGAGTACATTTTTATCGATAATGTTTGATCACTCTTTGTAATACTAAAATAAAAATTGGATCTCCAAAATTTACCACGTTGAAGATGCAATTTTTTAAATAGCTCTGTATATCTCAACTTCAAGGGTGTATTTTGATAAGGGATGGTTTCTAGGACCCTATAATAATAATATCCTACCTTACCTTTTATGTTTTCATCATCAGACACGAATTCAACAAATTATTTTCATAAATCAATTAACAAGAAAATGCTACAAAAAACTGTAAACTAAACAAAAGGCAAATAAAGCCTAACAAGTAAGACGTTTCTTAGTCTGCGGTTGTCATTTCAATATCTATACAAGGCTCAAGGCGTCCCACTACCTTATAAATCGCCGATGCGAATACTATCGTGAGAATCGAGGCATTTTATCGCAGCCCTTTCTTTTTATTATCGCAAATTACGTGTTCCCAGCGCCGCGATACTTTCCTTTCCCTGACGGCGACGTCAGCGCAAGCGGGCAACATATTTATCGTCACCGTAAGCATTGTTTCTGAAAGCTGCAGAGATCCCCGTGAAATCCTCAGTGGTTCGATCGTTTGGTTTCGACAGACGATCTCGAAATCGACTGACAGAGGGGCGAATAAAACGCGAATCGAATTACTCAACCGCCTTCGCGATATCCTGACATAAATTCTCGATTAAATAGGAATAAAATTGAATTAAGAATACGATCGATCGGGAGAAGAAACGCGGGAGGTAAAGGACTTTATCGTGCAAAATGGTTAATTGCGATTTCTAAATCCGAGTATCGAGACAAAAAGGTCCGTTGATTAGAAATTATTAATACTCAACATTCATTAAGTTCTTTTTTTTCCCGACGAGATCGGGTTTCAGCGTCGATTGAGCAGTGACGTTTCGGATGACAGTGAGCGATGATCTAATAGCGGAATTAGCAAAAAAGAAATTTCACCTCGCGTCGGGAGAGAAGTTTCTAAAGGAGCCCGTGACCGACGAACTTTAATTCGCTTTCATTTTAGACTTCGCTACGGTGCGATTTAAATACAATGCCGACAGCCAGTTTCTTTCGGGACGAAAGTTTTGTCCACCCAGAAACCGCGATATCCTGCCGGTGATTTGTGAAATTTATGAAGCTGTACCTGTTTCATTTTTTGTTCAAATATTTCAGTTCACTTGAGAACCTTTTGACGGGAATTTATGTAAAATGGATATTTTGTAGAAAATGTTTCTTGAAATATTGGAACTGGATTATGTTATTCAAATCGATGATCAGGGTGGACAAAGTGCAACTGTTTCTTCCTACCGTTAAATTACATGAATATTATAAGCGACCAATTAATTACCAAGGAGCACAATCTTCTACATTAATTTCGTCGCGTGTCATTGTAAAGTGTCAATTTGCGAACACAGAAGTTTTTATAGTATAAATATTGTTACACCATTCATACACTTATTATGCTTTTTATAACACAACGTCCACGTGTATATTCAAATACCACAGATGTACTTTAAATCCAACATTAATTAAGTTTTATATATTAATTTACGTATGTCACATTTTCTGACCGTCGAAGAAAACAATTTGCAAATGAAAAAAGCAGCGAAATCATATTACAACAGTTAACATAATCTATCAAAATGTTATTTCGCAATTTATTTCGTGGAAAACATCGAGTGTCCCCATAAAACCCATTGAATATTAACAAATAAAACGGTTTGACGAACACGAAACCGTTTTCCTAAATCCATATAAACATCGAATCGGCGATTGGGTCGTCATTACGACGTATATACTTACATACATACATACATACATACGTGTACAGCGGTACACCGTGGAATGTCTTACGTGTACGCGAGTGTAGGAAATCAAAAAAAATTTGATCCAAAAGCAGACGCTCCTAATTACGGCGATCCATCTACGATGAAGCGACTGGATCGCGTGAGCGCTCGTCCATAAAAGAAAGTTTCGTAAGTTTAACGATGTGGTCGGTGCAAAAGAAATGGATAACGAGTGAGGAGAAGAGAGAGGGAGGATACATGGAAAGAAAAGAACAAGTATGTTAAATCCTTCGTATAAAGCTGTCGTTTAGACGACGATACAGGAGAAGCACGATCAGAGAAATTCCTTGCTGAATTCGAAGAAATCGATGCGCATTTCACTGGAAGAGACATCTGTGCGTTACATATGTAAAGAACGAGATTAAGATTTATTGTGGGTGTGTATAAATTAAAATTAATCACATAGGAAGCCACGCAGTGCAACGGATTTGTGTGTATGTACAGGGTGTCCCCAAAATAGATATATAACTGGCCTTGTGTGGTTATTTTAAATGTAAAAATAAATCGGAAAGAGAAGAATCAAATTTAAATATTAATATTGGACGTATTTTAATTAATGTATAATATAATATAAATGTATCGAAAGTACAGTATTTTCATGTCATATATGCAATCGATTCGATATTAAATTTTTTAATCAAGAAAATGGTGAATTCTGCGCTTATTAATTACACTCATAAAGTATGTTCTTTGAAATATACGCAACAAATTTCTAGTACAAGGTGTGGTAGATAAAGGTACCTTTCGAATACCGATGATTTAGTAGATTTTTTAGTAAAACAAAGATTTAATTACTTAAAAACAAAATCCAATGTAATTTATAAGAATTTATGAGTCACATCTCGAAAAAATGTTTTCATTCTTTTCTTATGTATGTCCATGCATTACTGTTTATCAAAATTCATCAAAGAACTGAAAGATTCCATTTGCCTGGAAATAGTTAATTTGAAGGAAGAAATGTTGGAAAGAGCAATGGAGAATTTTACAGAAGAAAGGGTGTCACTTGTCAGAACTAATTCATAAATTATTAATATAAACTACATTGTACTAGTTTTATGGGTATGTAATTAAATTTTGTTTCACTTAAAAGTCTACTCTCATGACTTTAATTAAAGTCACAATAAGGCGGAAGCCGGTGGAAGTATTAACGGTGCTTTCGGTGGGGCACAGTTTTTTATGGAAAAAACAACCGGGCTTGTCATCCAAAAGGTCCAATTTTCATGGATGACCACGTGGTTCGCAGATAACGGTGCAAAAATTCAATAAATTATACCACAAATTTTTTCTGTGTTAATTGCACATGCCCTACGGTTCAACCACTAATTATCATTTTCTTAAGCCTGTGAACATCTTTATTATGTAAAAAAGAAAGTAAAAGAATGTCAAAAAGGAGTTAATAAATTTGCACATTATACCAATCCTGAATTTATCGCAGCGGAATGATAACTTTTCCCACGGCCTGATTTTGATTAACAAAATTAAGCATCAACCTTTCATTCGCAAAATCGATTAACTTTACAAAGCAGGATGTACAAAAAATTGATATCCTGCGCTTACCACCTTTGTGGTTATCAATTGTCTAATACTTGCATAAACAAAATGTAATTAGTGTCTGAATTGCATTATTTCAGGGGTTTACTTTAAAATAATTACATCACATCAATCATTAAATCATTTTATTTTCATTGTATAATTTTAAATCCAGGACAACGCCACTGAAATTTCCAAATATTCCAAAAACGTAGTTAACACTAGAACTACCAAGGGGGTCAAAATGACCGGATCCGCATTTCTTCTAAGAATCGCTTAAGTTTATAACACTGCGATTTCCAAAATTCTTCATAACCTTGTTTCCCTATGCAAATAATTAAATCGATCAATTTACTATCCCCCTTTATTTCTTTGTTTCAAACATATTTATCCAATCCTTCTAAATATACCGAATCAATCCTCGGTAGTTCTAGTGTTAATCCCGCACAGTATCACTTACAAGATAACATGAAAAATCGCGAGTTCCACTTAACAAGCTAAATAAAACAGAAACAGAGATTTCTCAAGCGAAACACGGTCTATCCGCGATTCGTGGCATGCGACCGAGTGGCATGAAATTAAATCAAATGCTTCTTATACATGTGTAACAGTGATTCGTAGACGCCCACGCGGAACACTCGGCTATTGTATGCGGCGGCGATAAAAGTAATTCCTGGACGGATCAACGACCACGGTAAAACATCGAGAGGCTTGAAGGATCGAACGAGAACGCATACCAACGGCATAGAGCGCGGACAAAAACCAGTTTTATCGATTATGAAAGGTGTCTTTGATCTTTAAGCACCGCGTCAACGCCATTCACCCTCGCAGGATATCGAGAACCAATTTATAGACGAATACAACTGGATCGGAACCTGATTTTTTTTTTTTTTTTTTTACGGTCCTCCTAGTTTTTGTTCATCCTCTTTTCTTTTTTATCCCGAACGACCGGGTAACGGTGCCGGGGTCTACGGGGTCCGACGAGAAACGGGGCCCCCATATAACGTGAAGACGAATTTAATTTCGAATCGACCCGATGAGGAGCGACAGCTTGACAAGCGGAACAGGGTTTCGCGGGAAATGCATAATTCAAATGCATAATTCATCGTGTAATTACTTCCCCCCTCTGTCGGTCGCGAAATTATTCATCGATCATCTTGACCGGGTAGGGTGAATGTGTCTAAAAGTATAACGGGATCGCGAAGTGTACGAAATATGACTTCGCTTCGTTCCGATCTCTCCATCGCTTCTGTTTTTTTATTTTTTTTTTTTTGGATCGAATACTGTAGTCGAGCAAAAATAACTGTGAAATTGCAAAATTGAGGTCGGTGGTCTAGATGTTGGGGTAATATTCGTAATAATGTGACAAATTATTGTGCCAAAAATGGTATTAAAATACGCGGAATAAAATTTTCTATAATGTTTGTACAAAACTTTTTTCGGTAAAGTGTACAGATGAAAAATTCAGGATTTTAGGATTAATTTTTGAGTGAACTGAGAGTTATTTTAATTGAATTAATTAGTTATTGGATATTAGTTAAATTAATAATAGTTAAATTGCATTTAAAATTTAATAAATATTATTAATTCTTCAAAATTTCGCTTACTGGACGATATTTCAATTCGAGAAAATCACGTTTCTTACGTTTACGCGGATTGTTCGACGAATTTGAATACGCGGACGTATAAACACGCGGTTCTCACAGCGTGAGAACGTTTTCAAGTGGCGACAATTTCGTCGGATATCAGATCGCGTTCCTGAAAAATGGAATGCGACTATTACGCATGTGTTAAGTGGTCGCTCGAGTACCGCGCGAAGTGTGTAATTTCTTCTGTTAATGGACAGGTTGGCATTCCCGGAACTTCCGGTTTAAAATACAGACCACATGTTATCGGAAAATGCCGATAAGCGGGCACTCGAGAATGTAATTTCCAATTACAATTTACCGTGTGAACGTACAAACACTTGGCCGCGGAAAACTGTGCTGCTCGCAATAATAACGGAAGTTAATTGAACAGAATTTCATGAAAAATCGAACGAAGTTTTTTAAATCACAATTTACGCGATGTGTAGGAGACGACGAGAATTTTCTGCAGAAAACGCGAATGCTACGCGTCGATTAAGCGAATTATAGAAATTATTATCGAATACTTGATCACGGAAAATGCACGGCACCCGATAATAATAACAGTAAATTAAACGGAATATCGTTAAATATCGAATGAAATTATTAAATGACAATTTACAAGCTGTATAGAAAAACATTAGAAGTTTTATACATAATTCGTAAATCTTTCGCGTGGTTTAAGAAAATTATATAAATTATTCTGTGGTTCCACTGACGACGGAACTAAATCAAATAGGATTTCATTAAAAGTCATTATGAAAGAGAATTGTAAAATTGAATATCGAAAGTCGGAACGAAACTAATAAAACGGCATATACGGTGACTAGTTAGGTCGGTGAAATGAAAAAATTAATCAACCGCATTGTAGTAGTGTCGATTACGTGGTCGTTGCTTTTTCTTAGATCTTCCTCTCTCTCCATCCAGCCTGACACATGTCTCCCTTTCTCTTTCTGTCTTTCGATTGCATGAGAAGCTGGCGACGTGTGCCAACGACTGTCATTAACTTACGGCCGCGGTGTCGGTGTGACATTTCAGAAATGTCTCCTGCCGCGAAGTGGGTTACCGTAGCAGGTCCAACTGGCATAATGTATACATGTATACATGTATATACAAGGTGTACCGTGACAGACCCATACGTCATGCGAATCGGTGAACTCTCATCTGAATAAAATGCAGATTTCTTGGGGATTTTTCGCTGAGATTTTTTGGGGATGGAACACTTTTAATTAGTACGTAGATAAGTTTGAAATTAATTTCATGTTTTAGTATCGATGATATATGTACATGCGTTGAGAGATAGTCTCTTGACAATGTGTATCTCTTAGTTTAACACCTTCAGACCCGATTTTTGTTTCGTTTAACAAAAAATGATTTTATACTAAAATTAATTTAATTTATGTGAATGAAAGCAACAATATACTTTTTACAAAAATATTTATTTCAGAGGTTATTTTTTTATATTAGATTCACTGGTAAGTACTTACATTAAGTGTTGGAACTGAGTTTAAACCTATACGTATTAAAATACAACAAGAAAAGTATTATGTACATTACAATGTGCACAGGGTCCGAAGGGGTTAAGAGGGAAAAAATCTAGTGATAACAGGTCTCGTAAATTCAAATAGAGATTTTTTATTAATTTTTTGTCACAATTTTTTTTGCACACGATCCGTTTTTAATTAGAATGTACATTAAATATTCGATGGATGCAGGAAGCAAAGTCTAAAAGCGAATGAAGAAATCGGAAGGAAAATAATCAACTAGTATTACTATATTATAAATTATTCGTATTTTATGTAATTCATTTTCACATCCATGATTAGAATCTACGTTTACGAAGAATTAACATGCTGTGGGTATTTTAAGAATGTATGTATAGTGCAGGTGTCGAAGAAAAATCCCGAGTATTTGCGAGTTTAAAAGATTTAGATATTCAAGATATTCGAGTATTCCGAGAGTTTTATTATTCTTAATATCTAGAGATTCTTGACTTTTAGAGATTGATGTCACATTAACATATATCTAGGTATTTCGAAAATTCAAGTATCGCGAACGTAGAAGAATTCGGAGCATTCGCGTATCTTAAGCAATTAGGTATTCTGGAATCTAGTATTCAAGATGCTGAAGAATTTGCAATGCCGAAGTATTCGGAGCATCTTAGAATCCAGATGATTTGAATGTTTGACGAGTATAATCCGAATATATGTTGCATTTCCCATTTAATAATTTTTTCGTCCGGGAATCCAAGATTCATTGTTACAAGGTACAAACGTGTATTCAAACATTCAATTCATTCGTTTCACGCGGAATTATTTTCGCATAACAAAAATATGTAAATATATTTTTATCGATTGATCAATACTTTGATTCAAACTGTTAACAATGATTTAGTACTTCAACGTGTATTACACGATAATAATAATACCATTTATCAAGGTATCATTGATCGATTTGAAACATACAAAAAAATGGTTCCATTTTCAAGATTGTAGTAAAATAGTTCGATGTCTAATTATTTTTAACGTTCGATAAATTTTGTTGTATAAATGGAAATATTATTGGAACCGTTTCAAGTGCACAAGTGTCCGTGTTGTTTAGATAAATCGTTCGTTTCCTCAGGACGTTACATACGGGACACCTTATACGTCAATCTAACTGTAGGTGGAATCCTTTACCTTACATAGTAACCAGGATCGTTAACGTTTAATCGATGCCGAAGCAACCCATGAAGAAAAAAAACAGAATCGCTTCATTCTACCAGGTGCACATACGCGATTAAATTGCGAACGTCTATAAGGCCCAATTCGAAATAAAAATGATTCGTTTTCGTATGAATTTTCTGAATTAATTTTATGTTAATTAACTCCGTATTATGTAGAATTAAGAACCGAAGACGTGGACAGAAATTATTCTTATTAATTAATTTTATATGAATTATACATGTAACAACTATTAACCATAAAAATAAGTACTTATTGTTTTCTGGAAAAATGAGAATTTCAATTTAAAATAGATATAACATTTTAATCACTCAAATATTTGGTGTCGTTTACGATGAGGTTTTCTCGAATTTCTAGAAATTCGTTAGAAAAAACTTTTTTTGTGCCTAATATTAATAACTGCGCACGTCGTAAAACGGTTTCAACCTCGACAAATAAATACTATGCTAATTATGACCAGCAATGCTCTATGATTTCAGGTGTATTTGTATTTTAGTACCAATTATAAAATTTAAATGTATCTATTGTATGAATCGATCGTTAATTTTATACAAAGAAATTTGAAACTCACTATTTCCTGGCTGTGAAAAATTATTTCGTCATTGGATATTCGAAACAGATAACATATAGAGATTTGTTATTGGTGTAGGTACGTATTTACAAGGCTTGTAAAAGAAACGTGTGAATTGCCGCATAAAACACGATGAAATTCTAAATCTTGATTACAACATATTCCACATCTTCCAAACATGTCGTTAGACCCTCGAAATCGCCTCTCCGTCAAGATTTCTTTCGATTATTACGTCGAGAAACATCAAAACACACATATCCCCTTAAGTCGACGACAAAAATCCCAATTTCGTTTGCCACATTTTTGTGAATAGTGTGCACAATATTACCATGACATTTTCTGGGAATGATTTCTCCCAAAGCATATGAAACACGATACTCGAATGTCTGTTGCTACCTTTACCGATCAAAATTTGAAGATCCAACATCCATTAATTTATCAGAAAAGTACTTTAAGAAGAAAAAAATATATCTTCTCAACAATTCGTAGACGAAGTCAACTTAAAGAAAGCATAACAATGAATTCACTCTATAAACGGCTTGTAAATATACATATATTTATACATATATACATGTATGTATATGTATGTATATAGGTACATGTATATTTACTGTATGCATATATGTATGTAAATATATATTTACAATACTTGTACGTATGATATGTATAATATAATATTATTTATATATAAAATTTACATACATATATATTTATATTTATATGTACTATTATTTACATATATGTAAATTTTCAAATAATTGATTCGGAAGTATTAGAAATAAATTATATTAAACTACTGCAAAATTAAATTACAAGAAATATTGAAAAAATCAAACTATTATATAAGAATTTTATTTTCATTAAATCATTATGAATATTTATCTTTATAAATATATATGTAAATACAATAATACAAACACATATACATATAAATATAAATGAAATGTATTATAAAACAAATTTATTACACATTTCCCCATATCAACGGATTATCCAACAACGGAGAGAGAGAGAGAGAGAGAAAACATTGCGACGCCGGTCGTCGCGTGGGCGTCGGTGTGTCTGTACCATCGTCGGGACGGGGATTCGCGAATACATCGGGATCCCGGAACCGCGTCCCCCCTTATTACCGGTCAGCCTCGCGTCCCCGATAAGTTTAATTATAATTCAAGCCCTAAGGTGGCCCCCGTGTGCCGGCCTTCGGCCGGTAAAACCTTCGTTTTATCGCGGGGCCGCGCAAGGAGAGCGAGCAGCGCAAAAGTGATCGTCGATCGCGCGAAACCGGGCTGCCGATAAGGCAAGTTGGCCAGGACGAAAACAGGACGCGGCAGGACAAGGAGATTCGTGAAAGGTGCACGAGGGTGTGGTCGACCATTCACGGTTGACCACTGGTCCAGTGGGCCCAGTTTACGGCCATGGCAATTGCGACACCGGCGCGAATGGGCCCGCTCCCTCCGCGACGACTGGTTCTACGACTCGCCGCGATTATTATCCGATGAAATTCGTACGCGTCGAGTCGCGCGAATTCGCGGCCCTTTTCGCACCTCCCGCGGTTTGCGATTTTCAAGTGGCCTGCGTACCTGCGAGGACGATACGGAAAGTTAACACTAAACGTACTGACAGTTTATGTATGTACAGTACGTATTGTTGTTGAATCCGTAAAAATGATAACTTTTGCAATTAATTTCACGTAATAGTCAATTTGGCATAAAGAACTGTATTTTCTTTAGGTTGATTAAAGAAATTAACGTTGAAAGCTATAACGTTGCATGCAGGCATTTTAATAAAAAGTTTGGAATTCGGTAGGTTTAGTGTTAACACTAGATTTACGGATGTTGATTATATACCTACTTTTACTGAAGTGTACTTTATTAATATACTAATACAATTTACTAAGTGTAAATTAACATTTACATATGTTTCATTACTTAACTAAAAACCAACGTATGTATTTCGAAAATAATATTAAAGTTTTATATATATATATAGTAATCAAATTTTGAATGAGTCAAATTGGCTCGATCCGGAAATCTAGTGTTAAAGGTAGGCGGTTTCAGATGGATGATTTGAGAATGAGAATGAAAATGGCAATTTTGTTATATTTTACGGTGATATTTTTCACGTGGGGTATGGTTACTGTGTTTGAGAATCTCTGTGTATAAATGAAAAGTTAATTTAGATGATATTGAATGGTTTTAGTATAATTTCGTGGGTTATGATGAGTAATTAAATGTCCTGTGGGGAAAGAGTGTATCGGTATTGGTAACTTTTGTCAATTTTTCAGTAACGACATTCCAATGTTTTGTAATCTACAAATTGTTGTGTAGAAGAATCAAATTGCTTAGTGAAACTTCATGCAAACTTCACGTTAACTTCACGTAAACGTCTCCATTATGTAAATTTGCTGTTTTCTCATTGAAAAGTCGATAATAAAGCCGAAAGACCACTTTATATGTGCCAGCATAATTTCATTACATAATTCAATTAAATTATGCATTCTTGATATCAATTGTGGAAATCAGAAGTTTGCGTCTATCACAAGTTGCCGCATGTAAATATAATTGAATCGATTATTCATTTACTCGTTTACCATGTGGAAGTTTGTAAACGTCAGAAATGTGATATTTCACGAGATAATTAAAAGAAAACAATATCAAAATTTCAGATTCCCTTATAATATCAAACTTTCATAACGAAAAACTCGATTGTATTAAAAATATTTTCACACGCTTACGTAGCTGTATATTTTTCATAATTTATACATATCATCATTTTTACAACTACTACTCAACCAAATACAAGTCTTACACCAAATTTGCACTCTCGGTCCAATTGCGAGAGACTACTTTTCAAATAATTTAGAAATAATACTGATCATAACACACCAATAAAACTACACCTATAACAAAAAAAAACAACTAATAATTCCATTTGATACTTAAACTATAATCGATTAATTCGTACGAATATTAAAATAACCCAAATTTAATATTCACACAGTAAAAAAAGACGTTTCTGCATAGTCAACAACGCTGCAATTTATTTCGTTAAAAAATTAGATTTAATACATTTCATCCAGCAACGTTCTAGTACTAAAATTATCTGACGTTGCCGAATAAGATTAGATGGTGAAATCTGACAAAATAGCCAGTAACTCCTCCATGTTAACCAGTCTCCCCCTTCCTTCGTTTCCAGCACATCTCGAGTCATTAATACCAACCGCTCTATAAATATTCTCTCGCCTCTCTATCCTCTCTATCTTCAATCTTTCTCCCGGCCTCGTGCATCTCGAATCCAGACTGCGACGCCGTTGTCCGACCGATTATGTAAATCTCGAGTGGATCCGTACTCTCGCGAGCGATCACTGGAACGAGAAAATTCGAGCTGCTCTCAAACTCCAGCGCGGAGAATTTATCTAAGATCTAGAGCTACGAAGTGAAGGCACGTTTACGATTTTCTTTTTCATACGACTGATACGAGCAATATGTTCGCCGATAAAAATACACTCGGTTTTTATACGCGTGTTCTTCTGCAACTCTCTAAAATGTGCCCCTATCTAAAAATCTGATCCGAATATCAAACTGTACAAGTAAACTGAAAATAAGTTGTATAGAGGTGCGGTGAATTACGTCACACTTTAAACGTAGGACACCTGCGACTGGTTTTTACACGGTACGTTTTTTTTTAAACGTGTTATTAATTTCAGCGTGGTTTATTCACCTCGTTTTGGTTTACACTTATGCAATTCGTGACATGCAGTATCTGAAAAGAAATTTGCTGGTTTTCTTTAAAGCATTACCATTTCTATCTTCGGTTTATTAAATAAAATATCGTCATCGAATAGAGTCCTATATTTTAAATTGTATTTTTCTATTTTTCCCTGTGTTTTCGAAATTTCATATCTTATTTCCACAAACCCCCACAAGTGTTATGACCCCAATTAAATACCAAGAAATTTATACACAGATTCTTTGCCATAATTTATCACACTTTCCTACGAATCAATTGCGCAATTTTTTTTAACACAATACCATTCCACACTCTACACAGATTCCCAGGTGTACTGATAAACTAAAAATAAGTAGTAAGGTAAAGGCACCAATAGTTGACACTTTAAGGATTTTTTTTTCCATTTATTCACATAGAATAGACTGAGTTCACTTTATATAAAAAACATAAATAATTATCATTGCACTTGACATTTTACTACCATAATATCACAAGAAATTCGTTCATATCATGCATGTAAAAAAAATATAGGAGTTTTATTTCGGTAAGGTCATTGGTTCAGTAGTTGACACCCAGCCAAATCGAGAAACTCTAAAAGATTATTGCATTCCATTTTTTACCAAAAAATACTATTATCATAACTTTTTAATATTTACCGTGTACCAATGCCCTTAACGAATACTCTAAGGAAATCTTGAAATTATCACGAAACACGTACAACGTCTTCATTATCTGAACTTCACGTCGTTATTGACGCAGGCTCACCCGCAATTGTTTCAATATTGATAGTTGAATAGTACTGTGATACGTTCACGTAAATTTCAATTTGTTTTAGTGCACACTTTTCTAATTTTACGCCTTTTTATACCAAAGTGTCAACTACTGGTGCCTTTACCTTACAGAGTCTCAGAAAATTAAATCGCAGTATTCCAGCATTACTAAATTTTCGGTTATTGATTTAATTGTGTTATTTTCAAAATAAATAAGATTTATTTTTTATTTCTACAAGCGATAATAAACGTGTCTCCAAGACTTTTCGCGTCCACGTGATCGTCCTTCACGCACTAACGGTAAGCTATACGAACAGTTGTCCGAAACGTGAATGTGACGTGCCGGCAAATCCGCGATATAGAGCAGCGAATTGCGAGAGCCCTCTTAAATGGACTTTAATAATGGTGCTCGAGAAACCGTAACGCCCGATCAAACGGGCGTAATCGCCGCGAGGAAAGAAGAAATTAACAATTCCCTTCGTGCGATCTGGCCGGCTTAACGATCTTGTCTGACAGGAGCCGTGCTTGACACGCGGCTGACAGGATCGTCAATGTCGCAGCACGTTATCCAACGTTCACGTAACGGAGAAACCATGCTGCAAGGGCCGGCGAATAAAAGCTACGTTACAAACACACACACACATATACGGGGTGTAACAAAAATACTGGGACACTTTTTCAGTATCGATAGTACGCATCAAAAGATGAAAAAAAAGTCTATAAAGATTTGTCTAAAAGCCACCCCCCCTTTGGAGATACAACCGCTTTTGTAAAAAGTTTTTAATAAATCATATCTTCGAAATGGTAAGTCGTAGAAGACCCGTTTTGATTGCAATATAACCGGAGAAGATAACAAATAATAGAAAAAAATATAATTGTTGCGATTATTGCTGTTAAATAGTATTTATTCTTGTTTAATCCAAACAACGTCGATTACCTATATCGTAACAGATTTGTAACAACTTGGGAAAAATTGAAGGCATTCACTAAATCTTCCTTTGCATAGACAGTGATATTTTTTTCGTAAACTTTAGTCTCTCCCAGTTGTATTGCAATCAAAATCGGTCCTCTACGACGTACCATTTCGGAGATATGATTTTTTAAAAATTTTTTACAAAAAGGGTTGTATCTCGGTAGGGGGTAGTTTTTAGACAAAACTTTATCGACTTTTTTTTCATCTTTCGGTGCGTACTATCGATACTGAAAAAGTGTCCAAGTATTTTTGTTACACCCTGTATACAGACGTATGCACGTGGATTTTAAACGATGACAGCGGCGTTTCATCAAGGTGTGGATTAAAAAGAAAGTCTCTTTTATATCTTTTATGTTAGTACCGAGGGGCCGTTCATGATACTCTTATTACGAGTAATATCGTGGCGGTTACATGTAAGGTAAACGGTACAGTTATCGCTCAGGGTACAGTTATGCATCGTTCATATTTCACAAGCGGATTTTTACGCGTTGCCGCGAGAAATTAAGACAAATGTGGCACACGTGTTAATAGCGATTTATAGATATCACGCGAGCGTAGGGGTGTGTTCGTATTATTTATCGTTGAACGGCTGTGATCGGTTGTGGATGTTTATGCAAATTCGTGGTTTCCATGGCAGGTCAATGGGGAATACGTGGAATATTTATTTAGCGATTGTTTCTGCCCGACGCGTTGGGAACGATGAAAAATATTTCTCCGCGTGAGGCATTTCGTTCTTAATAGATTATACGGTTGCGAACGAAAGTGTGTGCCGCGAACAAAATGAAAGAACAGAGTAAGAGTTGGGTTCTGTCATTAATATAATTACACGGTTTACAAACGTTCTAACACCGATGGAATTTACAAATGTGTAGATTATTATTTTATTGTATTTTTCATAGAACATTATCTCCTATTTTTATGGTACCATTGAATTTTTCTGCAAAGAAAATTTGTAAAGATTCCAGGGAAAACTAGAATATTTCTTAAAATTTAATTTTAATTAAATAATTAAAAAATGTTTTTCCTGAAAATATTTAAAATTATCGTTCGTTCTCGGGCATTATTCCTAACTCGCCTGGTTGTACGCGTATTCCGTGAAGTATAGCAATTAATTTAAGTTACTTTATCTCGTAGTTTATTGCGAATGATTTAATTAATTAACACCTGACAATTTTCAGTATATTTTAAGCTAAAGGGTATGCTTCACGTTCGTTGAACCTTCTCCTCGCACCTCGTCGTCCCGTTTTCGTCAAATTTACAAAATTACCGCCATTCGTAACATGTCCCTTAAGAGGCTGCTAACTGGACCGTTTATCCCACTTATGTACGAAATTATTTTTATACCAAAATTAAGCACCTCCATTCCGGAAGGTTCGATCGAGATCGAAGCACGTGTGTGTGTGTGAAACGAAATTAACACCTTATGAAACACTATCGTACACGTTCGTTACATTTTATGTTATTAATGAATTTCAATACCCAAATTAATGACTCCAAGGTAAAAGATTTTAGGCTGGAAATTTTAATTAAAAAGTTACATTTCCATTTATGCCACATTATTTTTAATAAAAGTAAATATATATGTATAAAATGGTGTTACCAAAGCTCAATATTCATGAAAATATTTTTCAATATACGAACCACGTTTATTTGCAATCTGTAAATTATTTACAGTCGATTATAAGAAAATGTCTAATAAACGCGAATGAAATTTCTTTGATCGTCGTCGTAAGGAAGAGATTTTAAATTAAGATTTATTTCACTCCTTACACTTCGATACTTTTTTATTTTTATTTATTTCTCTTCGAAAGTGATTAACATTTAACCTTTTATCAGACTTTCATTCGTAGAGTCAACTATATCTTAATTTATATTCTATTTTATAAGTAAAAATGTATTAGTGTAGACTTTCGATGAGAACAACCTGCAATGTGTTCCTGTATACGTACTTTCTGATTTAGATGCATGAGTCTGGCCCGTAAGCGCTTCGAGATATTTTGAAATCGATAAGAAAGATCGATTATATTATTCCTCTTGACTCTTCGTATTTCTATACGGTTTGTTCGGTATATTGTTGCCACAGAATTCAGGATTGAGTATATTCAAATATTTTGTACCAAATAAATCTAGCGGTTTCCTCTTTTACCGTAGAAAGAGTTTGTAAAGATCTATGTATAGTGATAAAGAAATTATAGAGACTGTTGCGTGATTAAAATGCCATCTTATTATCTCCTATAGCGTGTTCCATCTATCAGACATCATTTTTTTTAGTAGACTGACAAAGAGTCCTAGATGTTAGGAGACTATTAATATTATCTATTCACGATGAGTTGCAAAAACACTTTTTTTTTAGATCCGTGGAATTGGTTGATTTGGACAAATTTTCGTGGGAATAAATCTAACGCATTTGCCTCGCATCTTGTAAAAAATATTATCGAGGAAAATGAACTCTGAGGAATAACTACAAACAGGCATACAGATTTTTAAAAAATTTTTTTCCTGTATATACAATTTGTTTTTCACAGGAAGAACAACTGCGAGTTTGACAAAACTTCGCGGTACAATTGGCGATCGCTTAACACTAGAACTACCAAGTGTTAATTCGGTGTATTTATAAACATTGCATAAATATGTTTGAAATAAAGAAATAAAGGAGGATAGTAAATTGATCTGTTTAATTATTTACATATAGATACATGGTTATCACCTTATTTGGATGGTTTACGTAAGTAATTTTATTTTAATTTTCTTTATCACTATTTAGAGACCCCCCTTTTGTGGTTATGCTGATCGTTTTTGCCAGATAAATATTAATTGTTTTATAGGTTATAAAGAATTTTGGAAATAGCAGTGTTATAAATTTAAGCGATTCCTAGAAGAATTTCGAAACCAGTCATTTTTATTGCCTCGGTAGTTCTAGCGTTAATCTCATCACGCAATGCACATTGAATATCATTGAATATCAATCACAAAAATACCGTAAAAACACAGTTTTTCATACAAACACAAATAAAGAGTTAACAATTCTTCTACCTATAAAATTCATAAAACTGGTGTTCCACCCGTTAATTCCAACACCATTGAAATAACGAATAGTGAAACAACGAATTTCATTCGATCCATCAAACGGGTAACTTCTATCAATATTTCAATCACGCCACTTTTCCTTCTGACCCTTCGTGCGACCTTCCGATAGTGAAAGGGTTTATTACGTGTATTACCCGGTGTATTAACGAGCGTTCGAATTCCATTGGTTCATCTGGCCGCAGAAGCTTCCTTCTTTTCATAGTTGTTAAAAACGACCGTCGCACAGTGGAGTATTTGGATGTAAAACGTGGCCAAAAAGTTTTTTTTTTTTCTTTCTATACCTTTTTAAATTTTACAAAAAAACAGGTTAGTAACTGTCTCATCAGGTAAAATCCATTTTAGGTGTGTATGACACGTTTGACGCGAACTATAGACAGTCAAACGTAATATTTTGTTAGTTTTAGACGTGCTTTTCAGTTTTTCGAGTGAATTTTTATATTTTTTAAAATAGTTTTTTTTTTTTACTTTGGAGTAGCAGATTTTGAAAATCTACTACATCAATAAAAAGCCGTAAATTTTAATTGTTATTTTTAAAATATCATTTTGCATGAACTTTTTAAAGGGTTATCAGGCATTGTCGGGAGATTTTTGGATCATAGTTTTAACACATAGGCTATGTAGAAGCTAAATTTAAAAAAAAAAGTTGCGCTTATATGCGCCATTTTTAATTAGCCAATTTTTTAATATAAGATGTTTTTTTGTAAAAAATGGACTACTTTACTTTAGTTTGGTGGTGACTTTGAATACTTAATATTTCTTATTAACATAATAATCAAAGCTAGGCAAAAAAGTAAAGTAAAAAGTAAAAAAGTCGAACAAGAAGACGAAAGTGGTTCAGAATGGGATTAACCAAGAAAAAAAATTAATATCTTTTTTAATTATATTTTTATAAATTCGCAAATGCTTATTAAAACCCTTTTTTCACAAAATTATTGTTAAGCTATAGAAAAGTTAAAAATATCTAAAAAATCACAATAAAATAATTAATATTTTTGACAAAAAAATTTAAGTCTGCCAAAAACACTTTTAATAACATTTTTTTGACTAAAAAAAAAATAAACTAATACCAAAAGTCTTTATGTGAATGCGACAAATTGCAATAAATAATTTTGGCCAAGTTTTGAGGTATAGTACTCCACTGTGCGTCGCGAACGGCGAAATTTACGAGTGTGTTGCGATATGGACAGCTCTTCAACGTCGGGCTACTTTGTACGTACGATTTAGGAAACGATAACGCGGTTATCGGGCAGTATCACGTCGTCATCTTGCAGAATTAACGACGACGTCTCGTGCGATGCCTTTCCCGACGTAATCCCCGTGTGTACATACATACACACGTTCCGCGGTTCGTTCCGCAATGCAGCGTCGCTCAAATAGAGTGCACGTGCGCAAACTTACGTACGATGGAATAGTTTCCGTCAGCGTGTTTGTGCACACCGATAGGCGTCCACGTTCGAGAAGTCACGTACATTATCATCCAGAAGTTTTTCGACTTCCTTCTCACGCGAGACGAATTTCGTGTATCAACGTTAGAACAATAAGGTATAATTAATCCATTCGCTGCCAAGCCTAAATTAAAAGAATCATTCACATTGACATTTATAATTTGAGCGGTATTGTTTACCAAAGTTAACAAATCAATTTTATTTGTTTTCAATTGAATATCAATCACAAAAAATTTACTAATTCAATACTCTATATGTTATAAGATATTGCAAGTAGGACGAGTATACTCGTCTTGGTAGCGAATGGGCTAATTCGATTTATTTAAACATTAGGTAGACATAGAATATTTAGGAGGAAATGGGAAATGAAGGGGGATAGTAAAATGATCGGTTAAATAATTTACGTATGGAAACATAATTGTGAAGAAATTCGGAAAAGGCACTGTTAGAAGATTATGTGAGTTTTATAAGAAATTTGGAATGAGTCACTTTGATTGCTAAATCAGCTTAAGACTTACGCAGAAGCTTCTATCATTAAATCCACCGAGATTTTAAAAAATACAAATTTTTGTGATTTATTATACTGCAGAAATAAAGTTGTTTCCGATTTTTTGGCAGAATTAAAGTTTTGTTTAGAAAAAGGATATGAAAAGATAATCTTTGAAATATTCACCATCATTTTTAAGGACTTTTCGTTACTTTTCTGGGAAGTTTGAGCCGAAGAATTGTGGGTAGATTATCTTGTAATTAATGAAAATAGCAAACTGCTGAAATTTGTTGGAGGAGCTTATATTTCTTCACCTGATATAATATTGTTAGTCCAAGTCCACCAATAATAGGCGGATTTTCGACATAATACCCAGATCTTGTTTTCTTTATACCCGAAATTTTATGGAGATTGGACTCCTGTTATTTTTTCCCTTCCAGCGCCCACTACTACTAAAACGAAACGGTTAAATAGCCTAAAACCTTTAAAACCCTCCAGGACAGTTGTGCATTTAACTGCAATATTAATTCTTGTCTTATAAATTAACATACAGACGGACGTTACTTTTTAAACGCGTGTCTATAAACGCATGCAAAATTCTTCTTATTAAACTTCACGGTAGTCGCAACACGTAGCCATATGTAAAATCATCAAAAGATAAAGTAAAATTCTTTTTCCACTGCGCAAAATATTCACCTTCTACTATCTTTCGTCGAACGTCTGAAATTATTCCCCGATACTTTCATAGATTAAATAACCATTATTAATGGGTGTAATTAAATTTTGAAAAAACTCCGTTCGCATAAAACAGGGAATTTTCAACTTCCACGCCAATTAATAGATATCTAATAGAGAAACGGAATCCGCGTTTCAGTTATAAACAGAAGATACAAGAAAGAAAAAAAAAAAAGAAGAATCTTGAACGATCGGGACGCGAAAATACTTCTGGACGGTAGTGTATATCTGTGCGTGTACTTACGTGGATGAAAGCACGTGGGATGCACGTGTGGTGAAACGATTAAATGGAAAGTAGCGAGACGATCTGCAGTCAGGTAATGATCTTCGTTAAGTATCGTGCCTGCCTCTTCTCCCGCGGCACGATCATCGAGAAAACTGAGGAATGACTGGCAGACTTCGCGCAGCCCCAACCGTAATTTCCAACTTTCCATTTTCCAGGCACGCTCGCCTTTTCCGGGCAAAATCTTCCCGGCAGGTCGGCTGATCTATCGACGTCGAAACTTTAACGAGGGAAAATTTATCGCGGCCTACATGACCGCGTTCGCGCCAAATAAGTACTTCCTTCTTCTTTCTGAATGTTAGACCGCCACTAATCTCACGGCGGATAATACACACGGAGGATCGGCCCTTCGGCTGCCGAAGATACCTGAAAATCGTTTTAACCTTTCGCGCCCACCGTTTGACTCCCGGTGGATATCGTCAGCGATGCTTTGTTTTAATCCAGAAACTCCCGGCTGGCGTACTTTGCATTCGGGTAGATTTACTTGTCCTTGTAAACGCGTTCATTACAGATCTATAAAGGAAATTGAGATTTTTTAGGGCACCGCTGGTCAGGATGAAGGGATGAATTGAATTGAATTTTAACTATATTACTATGTATTTAGTTCTAAGGGCGACCCATTGTAAGAACATATAACAGAGTGATATACAGGAAAAAGAATGCGCTTAAAACTAATATATATAACAGCTGTAGTAACTAACTTAAAAACTAACTAATCTAAATGCTAATAAACAAACATAAACAAAGTAATCTATTACATACAACCTAACCTAAATACAAACACGAGAGATAAAAATGAAAAGTATACTAAAGAGAATTAAAATAAAATAATAAATTAAATTACTAAACTCTTTAATTTTAACGATCGTTCTAAATATAATTATTAATAATTTTATACTGGCCTCTGTAACAATCTAAAGACTTTTAAATAAATTGAATTTACATATGACTAAAATACATATAAAATGAAAAACTCACCCATCCACAGTGGGGAACAAATTTATTGTTATTGAAAAATTGGTCCAACGTTTCGGTCCTGTTTAGGACCCTCTTCAGGGACACTTTTCATAAACCTATGCTCCGTTTTTAAAAATCATAAAATAAAATATCATATCGGAGACATAGTATAAGTTAAAAATAAACTCAAAAATTGAATATTTGTGAAAATCAACCATATTTTGTTATAATTAATAAATCATGTTTTAAATTATATGAATCACTGTACATATTATTTAAATTGATGTAAAAACTTTTGTTAGAAACACACTTAGTCCACTTACCAACTATGGATGTAATTATATTCATTGAAGATAAACGACAAAACACGTCCTACCAGCTACACATATTGAAACATAATGAGAGCACCAGATAAAACAGGGGATGTAAAAACCTATCACCTTAAAATCATCTAGATTTAAATCTAGCGGCGATCGATAGAACGATCGATCGTGTGTCCAAAAATGATTGAATATGAATGAATTAAATTAAAATAAAATAAAATGAAAAATAAAAGTAAAAGTAATGTACAAATAAGGGTTTTAAGATTACTTTGGATACTTTACTTTTATGCGAGTTTCATCGAGTTTTTAAATAATCGAGAGTTTGAAGTTGTAAACCAATTACCGAAATTCTTTCTTCATTCGAATTTCATTCTTATTTGCTTTAAATTTCAATACGTGAAAATTTTCGCGTTTCAAATTTCAAAACGTGAAAATTTTCGCGTTTCAAATTTCAATACGTGAAAATTTTCGCGTTTCAAATTTCAAAACGTGAAAATTTTCGCGTTTCAAATTTCAATACGTGAAAATTTTCGCGTTTCAAATTTACTATGCACGCTTATTTAAATTTACCATATACGCTTTCAAAACTTAATGTTATGAATTTTACACCTACAAATACCAATTGCCGAATTTCTTTGTTTGTCAATTTTTGTTCTTTTTCGAATTATTGTGATTTAATTGTTAGATTTTGTAAGTTTGAACAATGGGGATTGAACGCAAAGAAGTTCGTGCATAAATTAATTAGATAGGTCGAGGTCACAATTCATAATTAGCGCAAGTGCAATATTTAAAAACTTTTTATAACGTCCTGCGAGGAATGTCTAAATGTTCATTTTATAAAATACATTATAATGCATATATAACACGTTTTATTTGATTTTCGTTGATTCGTTGAATTTCAAAAACGTCTGATTGTGTCAAATAATTGCAACTACAACAAATATCATATCGAATTTGTTGAACTTCGACTGAATTTATAATTCAGATTTCTTCACTGTCTGATATCACTCGTCTTTGATAAACGGGGTTTTCCGAACTCCATACGGGATTACGTAAACAATAGTCTGATAGAAATTCGGCATCAATCAAACTTCCGGGTTATTGGTCGTCCCCCACACGATTTTCAAGGCGTCCCGTGTTTTAATCCAATTTGATTGGTGTAGAATCTACATTACTACGTTATATCATATAACGCAAGTCATCTCGATTCAATGCATCCTGATTAGGTTTGCCGGGGGATTCTGCAATCCACCTTGGTCTTAACCTTTCGACCAGGGAAAATAAATGTCGTGACTTGGAAACGTTGATGTAACGAACGTTAAACGTCGATTCGGCAGTAATCAGCGATTTTTTTAGCGTTCCGCAAAATGAATACGAATGACTTTATCTAAGATTCAAATGATCCTCAATTCAACATATTAATAATAAAGGAACAATGTTTTTTTATTGTAATTAGTTCTTGGGGAGTTGAAATCTGGTGGGATTTCCCCGGATATCCTGAAAATTCGGTCAAAGTAGTTCACGTGATCGTTGATTGTTTATTAGGATATCTACAGTGAAATATAGTTAATTAGGGAGCGTAATTAAATAACTCGCAGTTAAACTAGGACGAGTATATTCGTTATTGTGTAATGAATTAGAATTCTCGGGAAGATAATTTTACGATCGAGCGCTCCGTGGGAATCGATGTTACAAGCATATTAGCCAATCAAATTACAGAGGTTTCTGTAGTAATGATTATCCAGAAACGCGTATCGCATCTGTCATAGTTATTCAACTAAAAATATGACATTCTTCATAAATATAATAATCCCTTGGTAAAGCTATAGTATAAATCCTCTGATTTTTTAATCATGATTAAACTTATTGCAATATTTGAAACAATTAAATGCTCGTATTAATTTAATAATTGTTTTACGTAACACTTATTCACTGTTTGCCAACCACAGTTAGGGAAACGCTGCTCTGAAGTCTCAATTAGCGAGAAAATTTTCAAATTCATGGCAATAAAATATAATTTTACAAGAATTTCGAATTTCTCTGAACAATTGTTTTTTTTCATAAAGATATGACTCGGTAGGATTAATTGTTGCTCATCAGTCTCATTGCCTTTTTTGTCTCCATTACGCGAGACAAATTTTTACATGTTAATGTTGTCGCGGGTTGATCAGACAAGTATTTAATTAACGTTACATACAAGGACCGTGTTGACTAGAAAAATAGCTCGCGATCAATTAGCAAGTTATCCATTCGACCGGACCTCGATCCTGGGCCATAAATTTCTGGGCCCCATCCTTCTCTCGCGTCGCTCTGATCATACATATGTATCTTACACAGACTGACGAATTTCACATCGAAATGAATCAACTCGCATGACCCGCCGAGTCATTTGAATCTGATTGGATCTGACACGGAAACTTTATGGCGTCCAGTTGTCTCAATCAGACCAAATCGGGCCTGTTGACATAATCCGCGTGCTGTGCCCATAAGTAAACGCAGAAACGTACTACGTTGCACGTCATAATTATGGGTTCATTTTTCATGGCGGATTTCAGTAGATTGTTAAAGGAATTTGGAAAAAAAACAATGATATTAGGTGATGCGGAATAAAAAATTATTAAGTTAACACTAGAATTACCGAGGATAAATTCGGTATATTTTAAAACGCTGGAAAAATGTGTTTGAAAGAAAGAAATAAAGGAGAATGGTAAATGGATCAATTTAATTATCTACATATAGAAACATCGTTATTTAGAATTTTGGAAATCGCAGTGTTAGACATTTAAGGGATTTTTATTAGAAACTCCGAACCAGTCATTTTGACTGCGTTGGTAATTCTAGTGTTAATAACCTTACAGCAAGCGAATAACTGAAGAAAAGGATCGTGAAAGTGTGTATAAAGTATAGGTGCACTTTGGAAATTGTTGTACATTTGTTTAAATGAAGTACGAACTTGGATACAATTGGTATTTGAATAATCGTAACATTTTCAATTTTGTACGCATAGGTATCTTCGTACTTATACATTTCATTGGTTTACGATGGACCGCTTTATAGTTTGTAGGCATATACATATACCAATGCGCTGTAACATTTATTTTTGTCAAAATTGTGGACTTTTCAATTTTATACGCACGGTACTTTCGCCTTTTCAAATTACAATGCGTCAAAACGTTGCTGCTTTAAATTTCCCGTGCGTGGATATCTGTGCTGCAACATTTTTGGGCCTTAGTACTTCAATATTATTAATATTTTAAACACACTATAATTTTCAATGCGTCACAACTTCAACGCTTTCAATTTTCAATGCGTCACAACTTCAACGTTTTCAATTTTCAATGCGTCAGAATTTCCGCGCTTTCAATTTTCAATGCGTCAGAATTTCCGCACTTTCAATTTTCAATACGTCAGAATTTCCGCGCTTTCAATATTCAATGCGTCAGAATTTCAGCGCTTTCAATTTTCAATGCGTCAGAATTTCCGCGCTTTCAATTTTCCATGCGTCCGAATTTCAGAGCCTTCAATTTTCAATGCGTCAGAATTTCAGCGCTTTCAATTTTCAATGCGTCCGAATTTCAGAGCCTTCAATTTTCAATGCGTCGGAATTTTAGCGCTTTCAATTTTCAATGTACCAGGATTTCCGCGCTTTCAATTTTCAATGCGTCAGAATTTCAGCGCTTTCAATTTTCAATGTACCAGGATTTCCGCGCTTTCAATTTTCAATGCGTCAGAATTTCAGCGCTTTCAATTTTTAATGCGTCACAACTTCAACGCTTTCAATTTTCAATGCGTCAGAATTTCAGCGCTTTCAATATTCAATGCGTCAGAATTTCCGCGCTTTCAATTTTCAATACGTCAGAATTTCCGCGCTTTCAATATTCAATGCGTCATAATTTCAGCGCTTTCAATTTTCAATGCGTCAGAATTTCAGCGCTTTCAATTTTCAATGCGTCAGAATTTCCGCGCTATCAATATTCAATGCGTCAGAATTTTAGCGCTTTCAATAGTTTACGCACCGCAATGTACATATGTACCTCTACTCTTCAAATTTCAATTCATGAAAATTCTCCCGCTTCCCCGTCGACTTCCACGGACTATACCCTAGAAAAAAAAAACGGTACAACGCAGAACTCCGCCAGGCAAATCGGTAGTCCCGATCGCGATCGCGCGAAAGGTTCACACCGAATCCGCGTGCGTCGCGTTTATCGTCGCTAGCGATTCGCCGTGTTTCGCGGCGAGCGAATCAAACGCGCGTGGCGTCCGCTGAGGAGCAGGCGTGCTCGATAGCCAACTGTGTAAACGTCAAACTCGAATACGTACCTGCACACCTTGCAACAATAAACGAAAAAAAAACTACGTCAAACCCAGAGAAAAAAAGACCGAGAGCGACAGAAACAAAAAAAAACAAAATAAATAAAAAAGAAAAAAAAACAATAAGGCAGGGCAAAACTCGGGTTCGCGATACGTAATCGGTATCCGAAATGAGAGACTCGAAGAGAGACTCGGGAGAATAATTACCAGGTGAACGGCGGGGCTTGGAAAGCTGGGAAAAAGAGACTGCCGATGCGAAAAACGTGGAATTCTCCGCGGAGAAATGAACGGATAAGGCGAGTCGACGGTTAACCTTCGCGTGGACGGCCTGACAAAGAGAAAAGTGAATTGGAGCAAAGGTCTCTGACATCGCTCGTGGCCGTGGGAGAGAAAGAGGCCGGCAGAGAGGGACGGAGAGGAGCGGGGAGAGAGGTAACTGTTAAGATCGAAAGTACTTTAACGCGACCGAGAAGACACCTGTTGATAGCTACCCCCCTGTGCGTCACGTTCGACGATCCCGTGGCTGGCAATTTCGTGGCAATGAACATTTCATTGCTAACAACGACCTTGGAAATAAGTTTCCGGACGAATTCTGACCGTTTGGTACCAATTAATTTATCGCGAGATAATTTACGGGGAATTTATTGACTCGTTGCTGTTTGAACGTTGGCGAAAACTGAGAGAAAACAATGGTGAAAAGTTGAACGATTTTTTTCTTCATATTATGTTTGTTTTAACACTAGAACTACCAAGGCAGTCAAAGTGACTCATTCTGAATTTGTTCTAAGAATCGCTTAAGTTTATAACACTGCGATTTCCAAAATTCCTCATAACCATGTTTCTCTATACAAATAATTAAATCGATCAATTTATTATCCTTCTTTATTTATTTGTCTGAATTATATTTCTCCATTGTTTTTAAAAACACCGAATTAATCCTCGGTAGTTCTAGTATTAAATAAAATGTTCGTTTCGCCAAAAATTTAGATAGAACTCGTTTCCACACCCGATAGATTAGACTAGTGGAGAGATCGATGGTATTATTTTCCCCGGTGTGTTTGTACAAGTCCGAAAGAGTTGCGGAAAATAACAACGAACAACATTGGGCTAATAAAAGCGTCTGTTTTTCATTGACACATCTGTAGCGTATTGTTTTGACAATGCCTATAGTGTCGCGATGACTAACGTTGATGATAAAATATTGATTCGTTGTTAACGCGACGGAAAATGTAACGATAGCGTTCGGTCTCTCTTAATTATCAGCTTCCGGTATCACTCCCGATGAACTTGTAACACGTCCCGAAGGTCCAGGAGGCAAAGAAATCCGGGAGAAACCGGGAACCAATCGGAATCGAGACGTTCCGACGACTTTGACGTATGGAAATGAGGCCCGATCATTGAATTTCAATAAGACCGGTTCTCTATCTCGCCGGCGAGCGAAGACCAACGAGACGGTAAACGATGTTCCAGTAAAAACTACGATACTCCCAATACAGGATAAAAATAGCCGTAAATTAAAGTCAATAGACACGAAACGTGTTCGTCGAAGGCGAACGGGCGCGTATCCTTGAGCGTCTCGATGCAGAAGGAAATTTGAAACAGATTTTTTTTCGGCCCGTTTTGTCCAGGAACCGGAGATTTCGTTGCAGTTTGACGGTGTACGGTGCCACTGTACTATGGAATTTATTTAAAACTGGAACCAACGACAGAAAAGATTTAGAGAAAGTAAAAAACAAAAAGAAAAATATTTTATAGGATTAATCATTTTTATATATGAATAAAATGACAATTTTCGGAAAAATATCTTGGAAATCAGTAATAATTATTAGGAATGACGGACCAGTGATTTTGACTCTTACGATAGATTAATTTTGTACATAATAATTTATTTTTTAAATCATTTAGTTCTATGTTTTTTAATTTTTATAATTTTATTACCATTAATGTATGAAAATAATCATTCATTATATTTAATAATATTTAATTATTAAGTTCGTAAAACTGGAAATCGGTTTGGATAAATAAATCTACCTGTTATGTCATCGAGACAAAGAAAATTTGAATTCGGTTGAAAGTCATATGAATAACTATTTACTTCTTGAAATGCATATTTTTACTACGTCAACGGCTGTGAATGTGTAAATAGAATTTCATTTTGTGTTGCTTCTCGTTTTTTAAATAGACCTTTTTATGTGATATATAGAGCCACCAAGTTTTACTCTTAAAAGTTTGCCAACGAAACCGAAAGTCGATTAATATTCGCGTAAATGTTTGCGGTTCCATATTTAAAATAAACTGATCCTCCGTGGAAGCATAAGCTTCATCGTAATAACTTCGTCGCAATTTGATCGCTCGACGATAAGACGAGGAATATTATAATTTTACGTCGAGTCCTTGAAGCATGTTAATGCAAGGAAGTTGGCAAATACGAGGCTACACTTCATTGTAAATTCCCAAAGATGTTAGATCCGCATAACGATATCTTTGCATTGATTAATGAAAACTGGAGAATTATAATCGTAAAGACGAGTCAACCAATGATCGATACAATCCTTCGTAATGATTAATTCTACGAAACATTGTAGTGAAATTCCAAATGGTGACCTATCCACTATAAATAATTACAAATTATATGAATCTTAAGTAGGTGTCAAACACGTTTCCAATGAAAAGTAAAAATGTTCATAATTTTGATTCGCGTAGATACCTACATCGCTGAATGATTCGTATAATTTTCGTTATAGAAAACTTTCTTAGATTCCCGTCTTCCATACAAATTTCTATTATAAACAAATAAATTTAAGACTGACTAATGCAAAACTAAGTTGAAATATTAGTTAAATAATAGATATTATACCTAATATTAATTTTCCAAAATTAATTAAGAATAATTTGTTTCCTAATTTATCAATTTAATGGATTTCTACATTTAATAACAAGCAAATTTCTTCCCCGACTGGATAATAACATTCCGATAATGTTAACAGCTCAAATAATTCATGGGAAAATAAATCTTCCCGTTAAACGTGAATCTCTTCTTATTCTCAGAAATATTTCGAAAACCATTTCCACGTTCGCTGATATATTTCTTCGTTTCTGACAGAAACTTATTTCTCAAACGATCAATAATCGGCTGATCAACACAACGAACGATCTACACCTACGCTTCTAGCGATCAAGTCCGCCGTCCTGATTGGCGCAGTGTCATAAAACCTCCGCTAACAAGTAGCTCCGGCAGGTGTTCCCGGAAACATGTAAATAACTTTATTCCGAATGCAACACGAATGCTCGATTGCATAAGTCGCGATAGTGGACCTGGCAACACTCGGTGCGCTAACAATTAACCGGGACAAAGATAATTAAAATTTTCATCGACCGCTTTGATAAAAAATATAATTGAAATCAAGTTTTATTTAACTCCTTACACGGTCGGTGTTGTATTATTATGTTTTTAATTGCTTAGGCAATTTTACGTTTAATTATTTATATCCATATGAATTCTTTTAATTTCACCTTTTATTAGAAATGAACGTTTAGATGACTGAAATTATATATAAACTAAACAAAAATATGACCGAAATTATATATTAAACCGTGAGTTTGTGTTCGTCAATATCTGATTGTGAAACTTTAACGGTTTGTATTGTATTATAACATTATGTTACATAATACCGAGTGTGTAAGGAGATAAATAAATCCTTAATTGAAATTATATTGACCGGAATCATCGTAGTCCTATTATTTTCAATCTCCACGATGTTTCGTGAACTCAAACGAGTTATGACATTTAAGACGGTATATTTAATTAAGAAATTAATAGACCTTCGTACAGTGCAAAATAAAATAGGTATTTTTTAAAAATTAATTTCGTTCAGTGGAACTGATCGAAGTTAAATGATGACAAATTCCGCGTATGAAAATAAAGAGATTAATAGGGAAATTTCGTTGGCAGGGTAGGATAATGTCATTCTCTATTCGTTACATCCTGTTACGACCTCGAACAAACGTCCTCGAATACTTTTAGCGGACAATAACCCTGGCACAACAGCGTCGGAATAATATTAACTACAAGTATTATGCAACGCATGCTTCATTAATATCTTAAAATTTGACAACTAGACAAACCAGCGAATAAAACATTCTACCATAAGTCATTATGAAAATTATAAAATACTTTCTCTGCGAGTATTTGAAAATTCTCAATTCGAACCCTGTAAATTCCTAGTAACAATGATATAAACAAAACATATATTTATTTTACGAATGCCTCCTATCGATAAATAATCCGTTCCATCAGGCTTTGAATTTTGCTATATTAGAAACAAATTCCCTGTAATCACAGCCGTATCTGTATCCGCGAGGGCTTTACGAAGCCTCTCAGAATTCACTTTGCAAAGATACGCCGAGTGTCTCGGGCTCGCGATGATTCAGCTGGAATAAACTTTGTACAATAAATCCTAATAAAATCCCCGGATACACGTATAACGAATACGATAAATAACAGTTTTAGAAAGCATTACGGACATCTTTGTCCGAGCATTCGCTTCGTCTTACGGCAGCATTCGTTCTCTGTTTCCACTTAATATTCCCGGCCTCGGAAAGTTAGGTTATCATTCATTTTTTTTTGCACTACCTCGAACGCTGATCTAAGGGAAACTTTAGAAGGATTATGCGACGTCCAGCGGAATATTCGCATTCCATTTCTGGGAGATATATGACGCATCGATGATGTCTGTTTCCATATATGTATCGTTTGAACCGTCATCAAAACGTTGACCCCGGGACACGCGGTATCAAATTCTACACGGGAGGGAAATTACCTTTAAAATGGAACGACAATATTGATTTATTCACCACTTTTGACACGCGACTCGCAGATTCCGCTTGCAATAGATGCTGACTTCAATGTAAATACCTACTCGGTTACGTTGAGATGTTATGGTAGTAAAGTTAAGTGAACTCAATCTGATGTTTGCAAATTTGGTTAATGGAAACGAAATTATTCGTTTGTACAAAATTTTTGTTTAATGTATTTATTTCTTATTGTATTTAATAGTTCTTTTACGGTCGCACGAAGTTTTCTACTTTCCAGATTCTATTAACAGATCGTTATAGGTCTCTTTTTAGATCGATGTTTATGTTTTAAAACAAAATGGGTTCTGTTACAGATTCATTATCCTTCCTTATGCATATATGTACCTAGATTACTATGTTAATGCAATTATATTCGGCTATACAGGGTGTAACAAAAATTCTAGGACACTTTAGGATTGTGGATAGAACGCATAAAAATAAGAAAAAAAAGTCTTATAAGTTGTGGGCGCAACCCACCCCCTATCGAGATACAACCCCTTTTGTAAAAAAATTTTAAAAAATCATATCTCCGAAATGGTACGTCGTAGAAGATCTGTTTTTATTGCAATATTACCGGAGAAGATCAAAGATAATAGAAAAAAATATAATTGCTGCGATTATTGCTGTCAAATAGCATTTATTCTTGTTTAATCCAAACAACGTCGATTACCTATATCGTAGCAGGTTTGTAACAACTTGGGAAAACTAGGTATATGATATCAGCATTTTATCATAGGTAATGAACCTCACTCGATTGCGGTTTTTCTTTTCGCAAAGCGCATTTTGTAGAAAACCAAATCAGCTTGAAATTTACTCTAAAAAATGTGAACACGTTAATAACAGGGGTGTCGAACATGTTAATTGTCGATTAATATTATCGATTAATGACTAGACTTTATTTTATGCAAGAAATCTATCTTTTTAAAATCAGTAATTAATTCGTTGTGTTCAACGTGAATCGTGCAATTGTGCTCTCTATGGTCAACATCCATCGTGAGGAAGTAAAAAATGTAGCATTGAAAGAATGAAATTGATTATACATCACTGAAATTGAAGTAGCAACTGCAGAATAAATTGCCTAAATAAATAATTATTCCCTGTCACCAGAACTTCAACAAAATTGCATGACATTGTCAGCGCTGCTGTAAAACAAAAAATATGAGATCCTAATTTAGTTTAATTGTCCTAATATTAACAATCTAATTCACTATATCCTCACAATATTCCTAACATCACCACTCCACAAAAATTGTTCACTATTTTGTTAAACAAAGCGTCGCCAAACGGCGATGCGTGTGAAAGTACAAACCGATAACACGGGGTAAGAACGAAATTTGTCGAAATTCGAAGGATTGTTGACTCTGTTATCTCCGCGACACCTGTGTAATTAACAATGCAATCTATGTATCTGGCCTGTACTCGAAACCACCGTCGTTTCGCGGCCTGACCAGGTAACAGATATGCAGGTGTTATCTTTGCCTCGTGCGCCCGTAAAATCGACTTACCGTAGCCAACGCTGTTTGCATTGGGTTTTTTGTACCTCGCGAAGGACATTGACTTCGTCAGACATACGTGGCGGCGCATTAATGTCAATTTCTTAATGTATCCCCCGTTTGAAGTTAAACGTTTCCCACTTACGTAATGCAATTCTGTAAATGTACCGTAATGATGAAAGGACGGGGTGAATCGTAAATTTTCTCGAGGCATCGTTTCATGCTTGTGTGCACGTTCCCATTTTTCCATTCGCTCGAAAGAACGAACGTCATCCGTGATGGTCATAATTTCCGTGCACGTTCTGGCGAGTTTTTTACAGTTCTCGCTCGAACGATTAAAATTGATAATCGAAAGTGGGGGAAGGGGGGAATTGAGTCGGAGAAACAGATATATTGGGATTGTGCGTGGTATAGTGTCATTTGAACGGAATGTATAAGTCGATTGATTGAGTCATTGTTAAGTTTCGTGCATTGATTTATGATGATTGAGAAATGTGTTGAGGAAATGTATAAACAAACACCGTCCGAATACACTGGTATTTACACGTCTTATTCAAGATGCATTACATTTATAGCGTCATAAAACAATGTACTGTCTTCGACTAAGTGTAATCATTTACATAAAATATCAACAAATGAAAGGTAACTGTGGGATAAGAAATGTTAGGAAAATTTAATAATGTTCCTTAGAAATATTGCAATCTGTCGCTGAATCTAAATAATTGATCAAATATCTCTTCGTTTACCATCATAGATTTTAATGCGAAGTGAAATAAAAAACAAACAGAAATACTTGCATATATTTCTCCCAGATTTGTCGGATTTTTTTATAATACATTCAATTCTCTTTTTACACGAAAGATACGTTCCCTCTAAACAAAAAAATTGGGTAAAAAAATACATTATAAAGAATTAGCAAAATAATCCAATTAAACATATGAAAATTCATGTTAGAATCTTATCGTTTTTATATGCTTGCATTTTCTATTAATAAATAATGCGCGTATCTTTATTGATAAATCAATAATCTATAAGAATGCCTTTATTTCTAATTAGCGTTAAATCGAAGAAATCGTGTAAACAAACTTCGGGTAATAAAAGAATTGGGTCTAGTTCAGTTCGTAAGTTAGAGCTTTTCTGAAAATTGTTCAAGCATTTTCCACCCGTTGACGCGGTTCCATTGTAACGAGAAATAGATAATTACAAAATGTGGATGCAGACGGATGTAATGACTATCCTTATCTGCGAAACGAACCGTAGAAAAGAACACCTGCCCCTGGGAACCAGGTTGCGATTGATTTGGACCCTTGACCGGATCGATTTGGGACACGGTGCCCGCATGCAATTTACGCGTTGGTTTCACTAGAAGATAATGTTGTAAATTACATTGTAATAGGACGACTCTATATACTAAATTATTAATTACAGGGAAAATGATTGACCACTTTCTTTTAAATTGGAAAACCGTTGATAAATTTAAAAAAAAATCCCTTATCGCCAATTTAATAATATAAGAAATATAGTATCAACTTTTTAATAAATGTTTCGTAAAATTCATAAATACGATATGAAAATTCGAAGTATTAAGATACATGTATCATTTGTCAAAAACTATGTGTTTCTAATTTCGTCTCCTTAGTTCTGGAGAATAAAACAGAATTAACAAATTTTGTAAGCGACTTTTAAATGCTTTTGAAATATTTTTAATATTTTGTTACAGTGAAAAAATAATGCTTGGTATAATTAAAAATAAAAGGCAAAATTAAAAGGTCACGTCATGGATTTACTTAAGGAAAAATAATTGAGCACAAATTAGAAAAACAATGTATATTATTGAATTCTTCAAATATGAAACCTTCGCTGACAAAATGTACAAACCACTCGTTCAAATTTTTCATATATTTTACACGGGCGTTAGCTAGCAAATCAGCAAAAATTTTCGATAGCTCGTAGCAAATATGGAGGATATTTAAAAATTGTCTTTCGACCGCCTAAGGCTTGTTTCTATACCACCGTGAACCGCGAGATTTCACGCAGTGGCATTTAGGAAATGCAAATTCTTAGTCTGACATTTCACTCGGCCGCGGCATCGCGTTAGCTGCAAATCGCTTCTTTCGTCGCTACGCCTTTTAAAAAGCAAAACCTTCTTGGACTTCCCGTCGATTTTCCCACTGTATCGTTCGACATAGCGTTTTGACGTGTCAAAAGTATTTGTTGCAGGGCACAATAAATAATTTTAGGCTGATTTAATTTTACGTATTGATATAAATTGCTTTAGAGTTGATTAATATTGTTTTCATCTACTTATGAATAAAAATAACTTATTAAAAAAATATACATAATATTATATATGTTTAACATTGAACGTGTGAAACAATCTTTCAATTCAACACACTTGGAAAATATTTGTTTAGAAAAAACAAATATACTTCATTTATTATTAAAATAACAGTCATTTAAACAAAAATTCGTTTCTGATAAAACACTTTCCAAAGTGAACTTCTGACATTGCTATACTGGCGAACGAAACAGAGTCAAACAAAAAAGTGTAATAGCGAATAATAATGTTGTCAAAGTTATATGAGATAAGGATGCAGGTATCTTGGGTTGCATAACAATTAAACATTGATGAAGTGGGAAACTGAAGTCATTATAATTACGGCGATAGGATAATTATGTGGCTGCAATCGAGTTGTTGGCAGAAGAAATACATCTTGTAACCACACGGTTCAGTAACAGCTGAACACAATACAGAGATTAATGTTACAGCAGTCGCGTAACGTTATAAACTAAAAATCAGATAAACTTAGAACGAATGTTGGTTACCATAATTTATGATAATTGCTGCAATTTGGTAATCTCAGCAACGTTGTTCTAGTCATTCTACTTACTACACCCTGGAATTACCAATAATATTTTTTTCTTTACATAATATTAACGTTTTCGACCAAAATTTATATTCTTTCCAACGGAAATATGATAATTTAATGATATAAATTTACTTTTCGTATTATACACATTGGAATTTATATATCGCACGAAATAAAATATACATTGCTATGTCAATTATCGTGAATGTGAAATTTGCGATGCTTTTATCCGTTAAACAAAATTTAAATTCATTTGTTATAATTATAATTAATGTAAACACGTTATTTATGACTTTAAATGAACGTCGTACACAAATTGCATCGATAAACCCTGGATAACTCGGATTTAATGCCAGCGGTAATCCATCTCTTCATTCATTCTTAAATCGCCCGGCTTGAAAACAAATATGTTTTTACTAATTAATCAATCCGGCGATTGCAAGATATCGTGTTTGGGTTCACAGTTATTTAACTTCTACTCGTCTTTGGTTGAATGTATTTCTCGGCGATATCCGAAGGATAATGCGAATCATTTTAATTTAGCTCGCAATAACAATTAATCACGTTTTATGCGAGTTATCGTTACCGTAAACATCCTTCTTTTTCGCCTTTTACTCCTTTGTTTTTATCGTACGAATGCACCGAACAATCAGGGCCACTTTTTCTCGTAATCCGTACCTGGCACGCGATAAACCGCGAGTGAACTTTATGCAACCAATCTCTTAATTCGTGTTACTTAATAATTACGATGCGCTCATTACTTATCACCCGTCGCGATAAAAAGAATACTATGCGAGGGAATGTCAAAAGTTCCTGTACTCGTTCGTAGATGAGAATTGTGTACGATAACTTCGAACGCCGATACGTACGAACTTTCGGTGTGATAATTATCATTATCTACCCTCGGTCATTATCTAATGTCATCGGGTGTCGGGGACCTGGAAACTTGTGATAATTAAATAAACATTTGTTAAAACGCCATGTAAATACTTGAGTATGTTTTAGAATATTTTAAAATTATTTTTCCCTTCCGATGGATAATTAGAATTAAAATGGATTCAGTCATGTTCAATTTTAGACACCTAATTACTCTGCGCCCACGATTGAATAACAGCCCATTAGCTTCTCCTGATTTTATCTCCTTAACACTTTGACATACTTTAACCCCAAAACAAGGGTTGTGTTCAAATTTATGGTTGTCGACTATTTTTTATTTTTTAATGAGTACAATCAATCCTGAAATAACTTTTCTTAATCACTAAATTTAATACCGCTGTTAATTACATTAGATAAAGTTTATAAAGTAGAATAAAGCGTTTTAATATTTTTGTGGCGAGAAATATCGCATAAACGAAAATATTTTGAGAATACCTGTTTAAAAGATAGTACATAATAATACATTTAATTAAGATACAATTGTATTATGCTTGACCAACAATTCGTTAGTCTGAATGAATGTTCTTAAACTACTTGAACTTGGGCCGACTAAAATTTATACTTCAACAAAAATATAAAAATTCTTTCATCGAAAAATTATTCAAAACAGCGTAATTACTATTGCAATGAACTTATCAGTTAATTAGGTTTTCGTTATCTTGGAATCTCCATGATACCATCATTTGCATTAAACCACAACTAATTAGGAGATTCGTATTAAATTAATAATCAAACCAGCACACGACGTCGAGACATGTTTCAGATAATTCGGATTAATCGTAATTTTTATAAAATCATTATCATAAAGATTCCATTCATAATTGATGATATCTAAACTCACGAAATAACTGTTTGCCCCGATATGAAGCAGTTTTGCATTCAACAGGTCCCAGCAAAAATCTGACCCGAATGCAGATCTTATTCTACAAATGATAATTTTACTGACAACGAGTTATCGTTCCGTGATAACGCGTCGTTAAGGTTAATGCGATATGCGCGGGTGTCGGATGTGTAAGAATATAAAAATATTTTTGAATCTTGTTATTCGTCCTTTTGAAAAATCAAAAAAATCCCGAACTCGACTACTGAATTGTATATTTAATATTTTAAACACTCTCAACAATCGCAAATTCTATGTCTCACAATATTTATATGTATATCCCGTTCATATGTATGTGTGTGTGAAAATTTCGGATCAAAACGCGGTAATTAAAATAAAAAACAATTCTCGCAAAATCAGTGTTTCTTAAATATTTTTAAACACTCATCCATACATTTATAAGGTAATTTATTTATTATAACCAATTTTTATAACATTTTTTGATAAATTATAGTCAAAATCTTTTCTAAATATTTCTACAAACAGTGGAGCACGCAAGAAAAGGGTTGTATTATAATAAAAAAAGTATGGAATTAACATTGAACTTCCTTATTGCAGGGCAATTTTCATGCCAAAAACCGGCGCCACGAACGCCGTACAATATGTGAAGAAAAATAAAAGGCACACTCCCGAATTGCCAGTAATGATTACCTTGGTTCTGATACGTTTATTCGGAACTGTTATTTCAGAGCATTCAACATGTTCAATATACGCAGAATAATTGTGTGGAACCATTTCTTTCGCAAGCTTATGGGAACTGATATTCGTATGCGATTCGTACGAAATCGGTCGACCGAAATTATTTTTGAAATTATTTTTGTGTTACTGCGTACCGTGTCGTTCCGAAAGACAATGAGAAATTAGTGAAACGTGAACCACTTTTTTTAAATAATTATGTTGTCCGCTCTCCTTCAGACTTTCTTTTAAATACAATAAACTTTGACGTGGGTCTACATTAAAAAAGTGTTGTTAACATTTTATTTTCCAATTTGATTTTTTTAAGCCTAACTAATAATAATATTTTATTTTTGTAACCCTCACCTCATTTGATATATTTTCTTTATAAAGGAAGATCGAATACCAAATAAATAATAAAATTTAGAACGCACTTATCTATAGATCTTCTATTTTATATAGTACCAATTAGTAAAATTAAACGTTTCAAAATAATATAACAGGTATAATTATCGATTTGAAACATTAGATTAGGATCTATATGTATTCATTTTCACTGATTATTGTAAAAATCACATATTATTTGTTACTATTTAAACAATATTCATTACTACTGTCCGCAATAAATTTCAGTACTATTACCTATTAATATTCAATTGTAAACATAGTAACTTTTATGTGAACCCCGGTCATTTAACTAGTTCCATAGAATCAGATTCATGCATACATTTATATGTAATTGTCGCTAGATTTAGTGTTAATATTCGCCAGGGATACCGCAACAGTACCTTCAATTTTCCAAAAACTGATTAATTTCTCAATTCCACGTAGCCATTTCAACTTTTAACGTGCTTAATCCCTGCACATCAATTATTTTCTCTCACAACACGTCGCGACATTTTCACGTACTACGTACACGTGCTACAATGTGACTCGGTTGCGATTTTACGGGCACACCCTGTATAAACGTGCATACCAGGAGAGGGCTCTACCCTGGAATTAGCATACAAGTTTGCCTACGCGAAATCACCGTCGAATACACCTAGATTTTTGCCGACCTCTATAACGTGACGTGCCATTAGCAGCTCGTTCGAGCAACCCAACTAATTGCGTTAGACGTGGAATTAATTATTCATTACCGGCCGGAAGATAATCGCCTCGCCGGCACCGCGCTCAGCTTCTCGATTTATCGTCCACGTTGTAGTGGACGACCACTTTAAAAACCTCCCCAACATTTTCCATTTTTCTTTCTCTCCCCCAAATCTGACAGAGTTTGATAAATTTCATTTTTTTAACCCCCGGATTTTTCGGTGGTAGGACACACGTAAGACTGGGAGGGGGGGGGGGATTGACAGCGATTTTAATTAAGTGGATTAAATATTAAGTAGACTGTCAAGGTATTGGATCGAGGATTTTAGAATAATTAAAGATTGTCCCCTGTTAAAGTTAGAAGGAAGGAAAATTAAATGGTTTGATAGCATGTTAATTATGGAGTGTAATAAGTTTGATCTAATTACAATTTAATGTCTATGTAATTAGATTTAATAATTACTTGGTGGACAAAACTTAATGCCTAATTGAAAAAGGTTCTTCGAGTGTCGCATTTTCAGCTGATTGCAATTACATTGAATGAAACTCTAATTGATATTAATTTTAATTAAACAGGTAGCCTGTAATCTGGTAATTAAACGATCTATGTAATATAAATATCTCATATTAAAATAATACAGGGGAACACGTTCTGTTTTCTGGGGTTCACCCTATTTCTAGTGAATAGATTAATTAATTTATGAATAACAAGGAAATATTGAATAATTGCAGTTACCGAAGAATGATCAAAATTTTTTTGAATGATTAGAAAAAAGCAGTTTCCTCGGCGATTCTGGGACACAGATTTACTGGGAATTTGATCGTTGTGGAAAAATCATTTCCGAGGAACTCGGAAAAGCGTAAAAGTAAATTTCCGGGAAGCTGGTATGAGTTTGACGCGTTAGTACCCTGAACCATTTAAATCGCATGTAATATGCGAGCATACAAATGTAATTTTATAATTATCTAATTGCACGGTGACTGACTTGTCAAATTATTCGATTCTGAAACCGTACACGTACGCGTATACGTTTAAACTCGCTTCGAGCACGTTTCGTACGTGTCTACAATATTAACATTTTTTCCTTGAAATTCCTCGGGAACATTTGAATTACAATTTTTCAGAAAACTAGACGTTCAACTGCCAGCAAAACTCTTCGGAGAAAACGTAGTATTGTGTACTACAATAAATTTAACTGGTAAACGACGCCGTTCGCGGAATGTTAGTTTATTGTTTACATTAAATGTTTGCAATCGGCGATTCTCTTGAAGGATGAAGATACACACGTGTGTGAGTAGAATCAGGAAGATGGGAGAAAGAATTGGAAGTTTACGATTTGTTGTTTTACTTTCGTGGAATTATGTATATTGTATTGAGGGTAATTAGAGAATTTATTGTAATTTGAATTGCGTTTGGTAGTAATTTGTTTTTAGGTGATTTATAGAATCATTATGACACTTGCAAATCTAGATTAACGGTGACCTCAGTTTTGCAAGTAATTATGATTTGAAAACAACTGACGATTATTCTTTTTGATTTAGATTTTTTGTTTTCTATTTCATTTTTAAAATGGGAATTTTAGAAAATCCAAACTTCCCGGGAGAGAAATAGTATACTTTATAATCTTGCGCTTGGAAAGTTTTCGATTCAAAAATTTCTGTATTTTGGAACATTTGGTACCTAAACATTTCCAAGCTTTCAAATTTCTGTCGCCTCCAAAATTCTGTTCAGAGAAACTTCTGGCATTCGGAAATTTGTACATTTCGAAATTTCTCGTGCCTGGAAATATATGGCACCTGAAATTTCTACGCCATGGAAAATATTCTACTTAAATATTTCCGAGCTCTAAAATTTCTGCCATCTCCAAACATCTGCGTTTTGATATTTCTGGCACCCGGAAACTTCTTGTGCCCGAAAATTGCTTAATGTTGGAACCCCTGATGCGTAGAAATTTCCAAGCTTTATATTTTCTGCCATCTCCAAACATCTGCGATTTAACATTTCCGGCACCTGGAAACTCCTGCGCTCGGAAATTTCTCGTGCCTAGAAATTGCTTAATGTCAGAATCTCTGATGCGTAGAAATTACCAAGCTTTAAAATTTCTGGACCCAGAAATTTCTGCGTATTGAACTTCCGCCGCGCGAAAATTTCAACGCATTCAAATTCCGTATCTTGTATCATATACCGCTAGAAAATTTGAACACTTTAAAATTCCGCGCCACAGAAATTTTGGCGCCGATAAATATCCGGCGCCAGGAAATTTAAATATTGGAAGATAATAAAAACAAAAACACGGACGGAAAATATCAGTTTTATTTATACAACACTTACGTGGCACATATATCACAAAAACGTCACACTTTTACGTAATTATCCCACATATTCCACGACTTTCGAGTCGTCTAGCAAAAAATGTACAAGCCTCAATTTTCCTTGCTTGAAACTGGTGACTCAATATGAAGGAGATTCATATCTAATTCTGTTATAAACCAGAGTCATTTAAATTACAAATCCCCAGTCATTTTCTAATCACACAAATTAACAACTTGTCCATTGCAAAAAACCTAAACTTTGTACCAACACAACCAGTCATCCGTCTGCAGGTGAAATGCGCACAAAGTTCTTCCCGATTACTTGTCGCCACGTTTCCTAATTAAAATTAAAAGAATTGCACATCGCCTAACTCATTAAATACACAATAAAATTAGAATTGAAATTCTCTTTATTCAGCGTACTATGCGTAACGCGATATTTTTTTTCCCGCTAAACAAATACATAATTATTATCGATACAGTTTTAACGAGGCCCCGTGACGCGATCGACTTAAGCATTCACGTCACACACGACTTCAAATACACGTAGGTATGTAGGTGATAGAAACTTTTTTTCCACGTGCAGCACGCCCGATGACTCACTTCGTTGTGCATCGCTCGAGAAATCGTTTCTGCATCCTGATCGGAGCACGATTTCCACGAAACAGCTGATTTCACTCGTTCGCCAAATACTTCCGTTATCACTCGATTCGATCCCGTCGCTCATAATGGAACATTGATTTTTTTCTTCATCGACAAACACACGAAACCAACAATTCCCAGGATTCGTAAGACACTGTGGTTTTTTTCAACGACGGAAGATTTTTCATTCGAACGGTATCCCCGCGCTATCGCGTGAACCACGATAAAGATGATAAATGAAGTTTCGATGGAAAACGAAATTACCAACGCAAATTACGTTTCCTATTTATAGAAGAAACTCTGAACGTTTCCCTGGTAAAATCGTGACGTTCGATTTTATATATTCGCGAACAAAAAAATGACTGACAAGTGGTAAAAAATAAAATGCGTATATATTTCTGAACGTTGGAAATTTTAGGGCGAAATTTTAATAGGTATAAATTTTCGGGTGCGAAAAAAGTCAAGGCGTAGAATTTTAGCGTGTGCAAATTTTAGAGCGCCAAAAATTTCAAGCTCTAGAATTTTAACGCAGACAAATTTCCACGTGTAAAACACCAATGCGTACAAATTTCCGAGCGCTAAAACCTTCAAAGTGTGGAATCTAAACATGTCGAAATTTCCAAATAATTAAAATTCCAAGGCATAGAATTTTCAAACAATTAAGATTCTATGGCATAGAATTTTCAAACAATTAAAAATTCCGAGTGCCAAAAATTCAAGCTATAGAGTTTTAACACAAGGAAATTTCCACGCGTAAATTCCAATGCGTACAAATTTCCGGGTGCGAAAAACTTCAAATTATGGTATCTGATCGCGTCGAAATTTTCAAACAATTTAAATTCTAAGGCATAGAATTTTCAAACAATTAAAATTTCCGAGCGCCAAAAATTTCAAGCTCTAAAATTTTATCGCAGACAAATTTCCACGCGTAAAACACCAATGCGTATAAATTTCCGGGTGCAAAAAACTTCAAGCTGTGGTATCTGAACGCGTCGAAATGTTCAAACAATTAAAATTCTAATGCATAGAATTTCCAAACAATTAAAATTCTAAGGCATAGAATTTTCAAACAATTAAAATTTCCGAGCGCCAAAAATTTCAAGCTCTAAAATTTTAACGCAAGGAACTCTTAACGTTTCCCTTGTAAAATCGTGACGTTCGATTTTATATATTCGCGAACAAAAGAAAAGTGCCTCACTCTTCGCAGCGACACGTCCGTGAATATATATGGATTGAATAAATTCCGAAAGTGGTGTTCATTAAATTGACCGCGTAATGACGCCGCATAAAACCCGACCGCTCGCGAAGCCTTTCAGAATTAGAAAGAACACTTCCCCTCGCGATTACGCAACCGTATGCAGATAACATTAATACCCATCGATTCACTTTCTCTCTTGCCTCCCTCGATTCTTGGATAACATCACACATACCCAGCGAGCGTACACACGTCGAAAGGAGATTGTCCCGCGGTCGATCTACCGATCGATAGATCTCTACGGGCTGATCGACGGACTGATTGAAAACCAGTGAAAGTTGCCTGTGGTTCTCTGTATTCTGCTTCCATTACCGACCGATCCCGTTGATTTCTTTCCTCGCCCGTGTCAATCCAAACGAGAAACCACGAATTTTCTGTTCCGTCAACGATTTTCATTCTGGAAAACATCATCAATGTTTCCGTTAATCAACGGAAAGATTATTATCGATTCATCTGACGATCCCGATTTCGTGATCACAGGCGTTCAAGTATCATAGGGAAAGAAAACGAGTGAAATTCCACTTTCACCACTCTTTCGAACTGGCTTTTCGTCATTCGGGGGGAGGGGGAAAAAATGATATCACACCAGCCGGACACTTTACGCGTTATGTGACCGGCGAAAGTGTTTTTGCCCGGATTGATAAAGAAATCACGATAAATCCCCTCGTCTTGGTGTCCCGATATTATTTCCTATCTCACCGTTTAATTACACACGAACGAGTTTTACGTTATCAAGCGACACTCGCACGTCGGCGTTGTTATTCCACGCGAAACTCCGCGAGGAAGAAAACTTTGTTGCAAAGTCGGCCGGGCATTTTATCCGACGTGATTGCTAATTGCGTCGGGCTGCAACGATAAAACAACATATTTAGAACGTAATCGTGGCCCCGCAATCCCGGCAGGATTTATCGAACCGCGAGTGTTTTCTGCGTGCCGCGGGGTCACGTGACCTCACGTAGAACGTTCTCCGATTAATCGGAACGGTTAATGAGCCGATAGGTACCGCGAGATCCAGGAACGAAATCACCGGGTCCGGCAGAACGTCGGAGAATATCCCTGGAAAAAAACCTTCTTCTAGATGCTCGTAAGTGTGTATGTAGTATATACAGGGTGTCCCAGCTAACGTGCACGTCCCTGAACCAGGTGATAGCTGAGGTAATTCTAATATAGGGAACTGACATTCGTAATGTCGTATCTTAATTCGTGACCGAGTTATTAACGAAAAATGATAGCGAATCATAGGGCTCCGTTGGGCCCAGCGGCGCGACCATTCCTACTGGCACAGTACCCTATTGGTGAAGACCTTCTACTGTCGCGCCGCTGGACCCAACGAAGCCCTCTGATTGGCTATTGTTTTTCGTTAATAACTCGATCACGAATTAAGATACGACATTACGAATGTCACTTCCCTATATTAGAATTACCTCAGCTAGCACCTGGTTCAGGGACGTGCACATTAGCTGGGACACCCTGTATGTATGTATGTAATTGTACCTATCTTCTTTAGTAGGTCGAATCGATTGCCCCCCGCGAGCTCGAAGACAAGATTAATCGAAGCAGGCGCGCCAATTGGACGATGCTGCCAACAGCAGCCTCGAGAGCAGTCTTATTTCGTTGATAAGGTTGTATCGGCCTCTAGACGTGTCCATTATTCGTGTGACACACCCTGCGTGACGCCTATGTCGCGTGGAAAGGATGACACGATGATCGATACGCAAGGATCACCGTCGTGTTGGGTTGTGTTACGTGAAATGTAGAATTTTTTGGGGAAGAAATTCGGTTGTTGATTAAAATGAACGTTTTAAAATGCGCATACATTTCTGAGCGTTGAAAGATTAGAGCGAAATTTTAATAGGTATAAATTTTAGGGCGAGGAAAAAGTCAAGGCGTAGAATTTTAGCGTGTGCAAATTTTAGAACGCCAAAAATTTCAAGTTATAGAATCTTAACGCAGAGAAATTTCCACGCGTAAAAGTCCAAAGCGTACAAATTTCTGGGCGCGAAAACCTTCAAAGTGTGGAATCTAAAGGCGTCGAAATTTTCAAATAATTAAAATTCCAAGGCGTAGAATTTTCAAACAATTAAGATTCTATGGCATAGAATTTTCAAACAATAAAAATTCTAAGGCATAGAATTACCAAATAATTAAAATTTTAGAGCACCAAAAATTTCAAGTTCTAGAATCTTAACGCAGAGAAATTTCCACGCGTAAAACTCCAATGCGCACAAATTTCCGAGCGCGAAAACCGTCAAAGTATGGAATCTAAACGCGTCGAAATTTTCAAACAATTAAAATTCTAAGGCATAGAATTTTCAACCAATTAAGTATCTATGGCATAGAATTTTCAAACAATTAAAAATCCCGAGCGCCATAAATTCAAGCTATAGAAATTCGGTTGTTGATTGAAATGAACGTTTTAACACATTCCACTGCCAAGCTTAAATTATATGAAGTTATTTTCATTGCCATTTATAATTTGAGTGGTATTGTTTACCAAAGTTAACAAATCAATTTTATTTGTAGTACTTTTTTCAAGTTTTCTACATTTGTATAATTATGTTTGTGGTCACAAAAAATTTGCTAATTCAATACCCTATATGTCATAACATATTGAAAGTAGGACGAGTATACTCGTCTTGGCAGCGAATGGGTTAATACACGCGATTTGGACTACGTTTTTGTTTGTAGGAACTTTAAATGGGTACTTTTAGTGTGAGAAATTTTATACATGTATGTGTATATGAATAACCAGTTGAACGTTTATTTAGGAGGTGATAGAATATGCGAGGTTATACGCAAATTTTGAATGTGTATGGAATTAGTGAATTTGTTGGGAGAATTGTGATTTTCACGTGGAAATTTTACACCCCGTCGTCGGATCAATGAAATTTGATGATTTATGCAGCATGTGTGCAGCTTGATGGGCTTTGTAGAAGGTAGTATCCAAATTTTGTTGAAAAAGGTTTGAAGATCTGGCGAATTTGATTGTCATTTCCAAAATAGCAGGGATTTAAAAAATTTCAAGAATTTTTAAAAATCACGAATAATATATAGTATAATAATTATTTGGGTATAAATATGGCAAAAAGTTTCCTCCTGATCGACCAGAGTATTCTGTAAAAAATCATAAATAAATATTCTAGTATGCGAATACGTTTTACACTCCACAACCTTTACATTTGAACTGTACTTACTTAGTGTACATTTAAAGTAATTGATAACTGTTCATTGAACGTATTATCAACCAGCTGATTTCGCGCTGATTTCGAAATCCCCCGAAGCCAATTGTTTCTATAATACAAAGAAATGCTACCATTTCGAAATGCAATTTTGTCACATTAAAGAGAATATTTTCACAAATTCTGTCTATCTTTTTTATGAACTTTAATCTGTCCCGGTAAAATTAACCCAAAAATCGATCCTCTACGACCTGCCTTTTTGAAAATATGATTTTTTTAAAGCTTTTTAAAACATGTATATCTTAACAAGGGTGGTCTGCAGACCTCAGTTAATTGACTTTTTTTACACTGTGATGCATACTATCGATCCTGAAAAAAGGTCCTCAATGTTTTGTTACACCCTGTACATACAGCAGCAGATAAGATTACTTTTCCTAAAGAATAATATCAAACTCAACGTACACGATGAACCAACGACCTCACAGTATCGAAATTTAAATGGATCAATATTTGTAGAAATCGTCGATCGAGTATTAGTTTTCTTCGCCAGATTATCGTGTTTTGCCAAGTAAGTTCCACGACAACCCGGCAAATTCCATTTCTTAACGTTGAATAACCCTGCCACGCGGATATCAAACGATTATACCTGTCCGTGTTTCCCGTCGATCTCGAGTAATATTCAACAGGTAACGAAATTAGAACGCGAAACGATAATCGGAATCAGAAACATTACGGAAACAGTCTGCGCGCCAGTTTGAAAGGGTAATTCGTACGACAACTTTACCTTGACCAGCTCGAGGTTGTTTGCTGAGAAAAAAAACACACACACACACACACACAATTACTTGGTATCGAATGACGCGTAGAGGCGATCGCGATAAACGATACCGTAGGAGTCTTGAATCGGCATTACACACGATTATCCGGAATACTCGGAAGGAAATAGTGAAACTTAGTTTTTTTGCGGATAAAAATACCGTGAAGGTTTCGCCAATTATGGCGGATTGTCATCGTCAATAGATGACAGGAAAATATTATGTTTTTATTGAAAAGTTATTCCTGCTGGTAAATAAGTATGTTTACATTCTCGAAAGTTTATCAAATTTATTTCTTGGTGTATCGACGAATTTTATTTCCTGTTCGCCAGATTAAGTATGTAGTTAGATAGTTATCCCATAGGTTACATACATAAATTATGTATGTATAAGTACATTGCCGTCAACGGGCCATAGGGCACATTGATATTCAATGATCACTTGCCAAGTGTGATTTATTTAATGATAATATTGACAAGTGAGTTTTATGGAAAAGAACGACTTTTCATTGATATTTCCTGGACAGTGATTTAATATGAAACTTACAAACGGCAAAGAATAAAATGCGCATACATTTTTGAGCGTTGAAAGGTTAGAGTGAAATTTTAATAGGTATAAATTTTCGGGTGCGAAAAAAGCCAAGGTGTAGAATTTTAGTGTTTGGAAATTTTAGAGCGCCAAAAATTTCAAGCTATAGAATTTTAACGCAGACAAATTTCCACGCGTAAAACTCCAATGCGCACAAATTTCCGAGCGCGAAAACCTTCAAAGTGTGGAATCTAAAGGCGTCAAAATTTTCAAATAATTAAAATTCCAAGGCGTAGAATTTTCAAACAATTAAGATTCTATGGCATAGAATTTTCAAACAATAAAAATTCTAAGGCATAGAATTACCAAACAATAAAAATTCTAAGGCATAGAATTACCAAACAATTAAAATTTTAGAGCACCAAAAATTTCAAGCTATAGAATTTTAACGCAGACAAATTTCCACGCGTAAAACTCCAATGCGTACAAATTTCCGAGTGCGAAAAACTGCAAGGTGTGGAATCTAAAGGCGTCGAAATTTTCAAATAATTAAAATTCCAAGGCGTAGAATTTTCAAACAATTAGGATTCTAGGCCATAGAATTTTCAAACAATTAAAAATTCTAAGGCATAGAATTACCAAACAATAAAAATTCTAAGGCATAGAATTACCAAACAATTAAAATTTCAGAGCGCCAAAAATTTCAAGCTATAGAATTTTAACGCAGACAAATTTCCACGCGTAAATTCCAATGCGTACAAATTTCCGGGCGCGAAAAACTTCAAATTATGGTATCTGATCGCGTCGAAATTTTGAAACAATTTAAATTCTAAGGCATAGAATTTCCAAACAATTAAAATTCTGCGGCACAGAATTTTCAAACAATTAAAATTCTGCGGCATAGAATTTTCAAACAATGAAAATTCTAAAGCATAGAATTTTCAAATATTTAAAATTCTGAGGCATAGAATTTTCAAACAATTAAAATTCTATTGCATAGAATTTTCCGGGCATCAAAATTCTAAGCCGCAGAATTATAACGCTTAAAAAATTCCAGGCGACAAAAAATCCATGGCACAGAATTGCAATACGTCGAAATTTCCAATGAGCAGAAATTCCAACACATAACAACTTCCTGGCTCCAAAAGTTTCTATGTATCTTCACACACATCCGGTTACCAGAAATGTCAAATCTAAATCAAACACAGTAAATCACAACTACACACTAAATTCCAGTGATCTTCAACCAGAATTTCCAAGCGGCCCTTGATTTATGGACGGATGTATAAAACGAGCTACTTGTTTAATGAAATACATTACCAGCGATTCCATTGACATCCGCGAGAGTTTCCCCGATCCTGGTTTACCATAATGAAGTATCTGTCTGTCAATCGATCTTTATTCCCAGTCTCATAAATAAACCACGAACGGTAGACTCTCATCGAACGAAAACGTAATTAATGTCAGGAAGGTCATTAATCGAGACACCGGTCAACGATACGCAAAAAAAAATACACTTTCTGCCGATTCCTGGTACGAAGGGGCAACGGGTAATTACAGGGAAAGCGACGGATGTTCCCCGTTACAAGGTCATCGTCGACGGTCTACGTTGGTTGTTATTAATTACGCAACCGCGTCAGAAGTGTAAATATTTTTTCACCATTCCACCGGTTCATGTTCTCCATTCCGCTAGCGCACGTGTTTCTGCGCACATGTGTAACACTATTTGATAGCGTGCAACGATACGAAACGAATGAGAGGCCTTTCCAGAGCGACCTTCGAGGAAAGTCAAATAATTCCAGTGAATCGAGGTTGACACATTATCGGTCGTAGAGAAAAAGAAATATGGTTTTTGTTGATTGCTCGTGAAGTGCAGGAGATATAAATAGGGGAATCCTCGGTGCGTATTTAATATCGTAACCATTAATATGAATTATGATATATAATACAGTTATTTTATGAATATGAATTTAGACGGGGAAATAATTAATTCATTAATTGTGATTGGTCGGATATTTTGTGTGATAATTTCAAAGTTTTGACTATTTTTGTAAAACTATGTAGAGTAGTTGGACATTGTTAATGTCGACTACAAGTTGTACTAGCTTTCACGTAAAATATAATATCAATTTAATCGATCTCGAACAGAGATCACACGTAAAGTACAGGTGTACCTATGCGATTAGAAAGATATTGGTATTTAATTACGTTTCACTAAACCCACCAGTAATTCATATATTCTTATTCCTTTCACTAATAGTTGTATCGTTTACAACGAAACTCACGTAACAGTTAATTAAAAATGATTAATAATAATACAAAAATGGCGTTAGAAAATGTAACGTCAGTTACAGAGATTTGAATCAAAAGTTTGACATTTCTCATTTAACTCACCTTGACAGATTTAGCATTAGAATATTTATTTTTCTAATCAGGAAGATGTTACTTTGCAATTTTTAAAAATATGCATGCCCAATTTATATGTATATCCCAATTAAAAGGTTTTCGTAATATTATATCGAATAAATCGAATAAATCGAATAAATCGAATAAATCGAATAAATCGAATAAATGAATTGGTTTTCAAGATTCGGATCGATTAGAGATGAAAGTTCTTTAAACTCGGATATTTTTTCGGGGTATATTTTTGCGCAGTGCGTCAGGGAACGATAGGTGATCCGGGTTAAAAGTCATCAATATGCATTGATAAAAACACATCGCCTCGGGTACCGTGTTTTAGTGGAACTTCGTAATTTCTTTTTCTCGTTCGACCACGTTTCACGGATGTACTTACATACGTACATCGTTGAGCGTGTATATAATTGACACATCCAAAGTAATCGCGGTAGAATTCGCAGGTCAGTGCGAAATCCAGAGGTCTTCGTACTTCGTCTTTTCTCGCCACACTGAAATCTCAATAATTTAATCGAGAGGTACGCGAATCGCAATCGATCATCGACCGAAATTTATTTTGCAACGTTCAACTAGGTTTCGTAAGATTTTGAATGCTTTTATATAATTTTTAAAAGGGTAGTATTATAATCACGATTTTTCTAGTTAAATAATAAGAGCAATTTGCATAATAAAATTCCCACTTTCACCTTTTAAACACGTTTAAAAATTTAAACGGTTAAGGGATAACATTTATTAGAGCTCGTTATCTACCAGCACATATTTTATTTAGTCAATGTCAAATCATTGCTAGTCGTGTACTAACGTTTTACGACGATGCCAACGATGATTCGATAAAAACGGTAATAAAACGTTCAATTGCCTATTCGGATTTAATACGCGCGCGAGGAACTGCGGGAGTGTAAATAACTTTTCGAAGGAGAGTGTGTAAAGAGTTAGGGAAACGGCGTTTATCGTCGAGGATATTTGCGATTATCCTTTGCAGTTCCGCATTGTGCAGTAATTTCGCTCGATTCACTGAAACCTTGCTGAACTTAATCCGTTCGATTACAATTTATGGTGTTGATCATATAATACATCGCGAATGTAAATTTGAATCCAGTAAAGAGCGTTAGACATGCAAAGATGTGGGCTAAATAAGTACAGGAAGATGTATAAGTTGTTGCTCACTACCGTGGCTTTTTATACGAGGTATTTGAAACCGAAGAAATGCGAGCAGGTGCAAATTATTGTACAGTTCTAACGCAGTAAAAATGTTAAATAAATATAATTAACAAAATTTCTGATTTAATTAACTGAGATCGACATTATTTTTAATTTAACTAAATTTAATTTTCAATTTAAATTAAGTAGGTACGATTCCATTTGAATTTGAATTTTAAACGCAATAAATTTCAAAGAAAATAATTCCTTTTGATTTAATTAATAAATCTACTTGCCACAGTGTTAAATTTACCTGGTGACCCTGTTTTCACGAAAACTAATATCGACCTGTAACGTTAATTTGCATCCAAGCCATTGATTGGTTATGGTAATTTAAAAACGCCAGCGGATTTTTGCATTTTTCTTATTAGTGACAAAAATGTCAAAATGTATAAGCGTGGGAGAGAAAGTGTATCTATTGGTCGTTGAAAAAAGTCGAATGTAAATGAGAGTGGTAAAGTGGTAGACAGAAATAGGAAGGAGAGAGAAGTACCAGTATTTGTAGTTAGGCGAGTACATAGAGAATCAAATATCATTGCATGGTGTCTTAGCAGTAAGAGGAATAACATAAAGATAGGAAGGTACTATTGTGAGATGGAAAGATGGCACCTGTGAGTATCACACGAAGATGGAAATAATTAACTCGTTCCATAAAAATATCTGACTCATCCCTAATTCTGGGCCTGATCAAAATTAGATTATTACATTATAAATCTGTGGGTACGGTTACATCCATCCATGGAAAGATAAAAATCATATTTAAAAAAATAAAACGTCTATGTATTATTTCGTTCGCAAATGACAATTGATTTTTTGTACTTGAAATCAATTAGTTGTGTATTATTATTTAGGAAATATTTACAAAAATGACGTTTAATATATATAAACTAGTCTGATTACAAATTTTCGACGTCCAAAGCCTGAAGGATAAATTAATTATCGAAACTTTATGCGTGCATTTACATAAAATTAAGATTAATCTCTTTCATTCATGGAAAAAATACATAAAGGGGTCTACGAATTATGAAAATTATAAAAATTGAATTTTATACATGTATAATGTTAAAACTGAAGGAGACGTCAAACATAATTAATGACATTACAAGGAGTGTTCGAACTATTCTGACAGGTGTCATCTTCAATCTACTAATAGCATCGGATCAAGGCCTAATGATCTTGAATTTTCATACGAATTACAAGAATATCCAAAGAATGAGAATGCTTTCTAATATACATGGCAACCTTCTTAATATCTAAATTTTAGATTCTAAAAGAAATATTGATCGTTATACCGCGGAATTAAATGTACAGTTAAATATTTCTAATAAGTGTATAATACCGGACGATTCAATACCCGGAACATTTACGGTAGCTATTTAACTCCTTGTGTTTCCAACCTATGGCATAATTCCAGGAATTGCAATAAACAGTGGGAAACGATTCTGAATTCCAGTGGCTCAGTCGTAAAACCGTACACTTAAAAAATGAATATACAAAGAAAATAAATTATTACTAAATTTCTATTTCAACGTATGATCAATTTATTGTAATACAATCAAGTTCTGACACTATACAGGGTGTAACAAAAATTCTGGAACGCTTTAAGTTTATGGATATAACGCATAAAAATAAGAAAAAAAAGTCTTATAAGTTGTGGGCGCAACCTACCCCCTATCGAGATACAACCCCTTTCGTACAAAATTTTTAAAAAATCATATCTTCGAAATGGTACGTCGTAGAGGACCGATTTTGATTGCAGTATAACCGGAAGAGACTAAAGCTTACGGGAAAAAATATCACTATCTACGCAAAGGAAGATTTAGTCAATGCCCTCAATTTTTCCCAAGTTGTTACAAATCTGCTACGATATACGTAATCGCCGTTGTTTGGATTAAACAAGAATAAATGCTATTTAACAGCAATAATCACAGCAATTATATTTTTTTCTATTATCTTTGATCTTCTCCGGTTATATTGCAATCAAAACGGGTCTTCTACGACGTACCATTTCGGAGATATGATTTTTTAAAATTTTTTACAAAAAGGGTTGTATCTCGATAGGGGGTGGGTTGCGCCCACGATGTATAAGACTTTTTTTTCTTATTTTTATGCGTTCTATTCATAAACTTAAAGTGTCCCAGAATTTTTGTTACACCCTGTATAACAAATTCACATATAGCAAATTTAAGTTCCGCGGGGTCCTAGTGTCCCAATTCTATTTTCTACAGACCCAAGTTTTCCCTTTGAATTTCACCGCGACGAAATTTCGGGGCGTGGAAACGTATTGACAATAGAATCTCCGCACCACGTAAACAGTTTCCGATCGCAACGAAATTAGGTCGCCGACGAAACGGTTCGATTCTCTCGCGATCGAGAAAAGAAAGCGAAACCGGCCCCCCTTAAGCCGCGCTAATTCCGCCGATTATTTGCCGGTTTGCCAGAAAGATTGGTAAATCGGTCGTCGTTATGCGGCGCACGCGGCCCACTTAACCTCTTGCATCCGAGCGACCGATTGCGAGCAACTAGATAATGATCGACGATCGAACGTCTCGCACCAACGGCTTTTGATAAGTTCATTCTAGACCGGCCTTTTCCGTATAGGGCGAAACCGGCGATACCGATCGCGAAACGCACGATCTTCGAGCGATCGATCGATCGCCTCCTTATCATGCCCCCTCTCCCCCCTGTGCCCCGGTAGGACACGTTTCCCTGGATCATTCGGCGAGATATAAATCTTTCTCGCGCTAATCGATGAAACTCGCTAGAATCGAAAGAAACGGCTGACCTTTCGGTACGGCTATTTTTGCGTCAGACGTTTCAGACGTTTCCAGGCCGAGGCGATTAACTCCACATTTGGAATTTCGTTGGAGTTTAGTGTGAAAGTACCTGGTTGATGCTTAATTGTTTATGGATAGTATAAATCTATTTAATAATTGGGCTGGATGCCACTGAGTGGCCTAAATTTGTATGGACGTTTAATAATAAGTGACTTTTTGAAAATAATGGGGGCTATAAGTGTATTTGGGATAATGAATGCAAGGTTTTGTATTTTGAAAGTGATCGTTGCATTATAAAATTGTATACACTTACAGATGATGATGGAAGTAATGAACAATGATTTGGCGGAATGGATGAGTGGTGGGTGATACTCAAATTTTTTGAAAAGAACGTTGTTTTTCTGGATATTTACAAAAAAGTTGCATAAAACTTTGTATTATACTTTGACACTTTAGATGTATGTGTATACAGTGGGTGAAATCAGTATGTGTACACCCCGGTTAAAAAGTGGACAAATATTAAATGTAAATAAACTTCGGTGGTGAATATCAGTAATGAATATCTTAGCAAAAGTTACCGTTTGTTAAAACAAATCTGTATCTCTGGCTCCTACTTGAAATTTATTTATTCACGTGATTAATTGGGCAACTACTTATTAGTACCTACAAAATATAATGTAACCTTGAACTACATGGAAATTCATAAGAAAGATGCATTATATTTATGGAACATCTCTGTAGCCCGATTTTTTTTCGAAATCCAGTTTTTTAAAATAAAATCGTACATTTTAATATTAGATCATTTTACGCTAGGTCGCAGAATAACATTATCAATTTCGATAATATTTAATCAACGGCGAGCCAATAATATTGATTAGCCTTTATTGAAATCGGAACTTATCAAAAAATAATCTGAATTCGCGGCAAAATTTCGATATGTATGCTAATGAGAGAATGACAGTATGCGGATGGTTCTAGAACAATCGGAAGAATCTCAAATTCTTAAATATAAATTATGTTTGCCTTTTCTTTATACATTTTTTTGTATATATTTTTGTACATTATGAAACCATACATTTTTTATTCTTACCTCTTTATTTGTCCTGGTAATTGACATAAATTTGAGATAAAAAATGCATCATTCAACAATTACAGATTTTAATTAAAACATTATACATATTTCTTATTATTTTCGGCAGTATATTACCTACGCGTCAAAAATATACACATTTTAGTTAATGATTAAATGAATTAAAAAAAATCAATCGTATCATGGGATTTCAGACATTGAAAACTATACAAATCGGTAATTTATTTGAGTGTAAACCAATTATTAAAGAAATGGCGACGGAAAATCTGAAAAACGGTAAATACATCCAAAGTGTAGGTCCTTCTTGGAAATTATTGCTTGTTTCTTTAAATTAAGCATAAACTTTAATATAATTTACATAAAAATAATTATCGAGCCATTGGCAACACTATTGCCATGCAAAACCATGAAAAACAGTTTGTTATTCAAATTAACTATTAAAAAACATATGAAGTAACACACTACCAAGGCATTTTTCATATTTCTGTCACAACTGCATAAATCTTACAATTATTAATACAGATTCAGTGCACAGCACTGTCTGCTGTAAATCTTCTTTTTTTATCTAACAATATCAATTTTAACGATCGTGAATATAATCATGAATTACGAACCTCAACTGGCTATACAACAATTTCTTTTTTTATGTTTATAATAAAATTCTCTAATGCCTCCTTAGAACATCATTTAAATCTCACATAATAATCAAGGTGCTACAAAACAATTACTTTGCAACAATTTGCACACTCGACGCATCAAACATTTAAGAATATATCAAATAAAATAATATCAGCCAACAATTGCGGTTAGACTATTCCTATAAATTATTTTCCGCGTCCGTCGGAAATGCAGAGGTCCCATCGACCGCAGCATTCGGCGGCTATTTCCCCCCCGATTTTTCCACAATGTCTCAAAAGCGTGTTATAGCCAACACAGCGGGCAAATATTTGGAAAGTACAGAGGCGAAGTCGCGTCATTGTCATTCGGTGGCCCGTTGGATTCTGTGGACCACGGATTTCTGGCAGGAAACGAGGAAAACATGGCTTCCACCGTCGGGACGCGACCTTGTCGCTTTTGCACTTGTTAATACAACGTGTGTACATGTCTGTGTACTTATCCTGTGTTTGCACATATGGGCCCCGTATGATCTTGCGGGTCCCATCGAAGCGCCGCACACATACACGCACACGCTGAATCGCGTGCAACGGTTACACGTCGGTTGTAATACACGTCGAAACAAATATTTGATGCAAAGGTAGTCACCACGAAAATTCGATAGAGATGTCAAGGTATTCTGATGTGCATTTCGATGGAAGAATGTGGAATTATGTGTGTTTCTCTCGGTTTTTACTGTTTTTCGAGGATTCTTTCAAACAGCTTTTTATTGTACGTAAATAATTAAGACAGGGTTTATTTGGGTTAATCTTTTTAATATCTAAGTAAAATTCGTAGGAGTCAGAAGTGCCATATTTATTTAGACACTTTTGTGGAAAAGTTGGAAATTGTTTTTAATTTGAATAATATCGAGGTTTTGGAATCTTTTTGTTAATGCTTTTAATTGACAGAAGGTCGATTTGTTGTGATTAGATTCCTTAGGCGAAAGTGTGTAACCTTCATTTTTAATTACTTTAATAATATAAAAACTTTTTAATATAATTAAGCAGTTCTCAGTTATCAAAATGTTGCTTCATGCACGAATTAAGTAATACTGATTTACTACCACACTTTAAGTATCATGAATAACTTTGTACAATACGACAAATTTTCAAATTTAATTTCAAAAAGCAGCATGAAATAGTCTTACGTAGAAGAAACATGTACTGAAAGTGTTCCCTGCCTCCCTATTTTAGGGAAGAAATTAAAACCATCCATAATAAGGTAATATACTGTGATTTATCCCTGAAGAGGGAAATTAATTACAATTAAGGTAATTCACCTTGTTCAGGATGCCTTTGTAAGTAAAAATTTATTTCTCAATAATTAGTTTGTCAATGATCCCAATTTAATATATAAAAATTTTAGTTATCCTGATAGTGTTTGCCAGATAAAGGTTATTATTTCTTATAATTTCAAGAATTCCTACTTTCACGGAAATTTAAGAAGTCCATAATCGTATCAACTTTAAAACTTTGTGATTGTCGTCGAGCCCGTTTGTAAGTGATAACGACATTTTAAAAATACACGAAATTTTAAGAATAAAGTTTTCGAACTCTACCTATGTGTCACTCGAAATGCGATTTTCCGATTTTGTTGTTACATTTCGATACACGTGCGTAGATAAGAAAAACTAGGAACACTTTCACTTCGTTTGTCCTTGAATGTTGCTACCGCGGTGCAACCAAGAAAACTACGGAAATTCAATACCGGCAGTGATCGAACATTCTAATTAATCATTATCAGGTAACGGCGAGGGATACGATGTTGAATTCAAGACGAGAGCTTAACGACACGGACTGCTTAATCCGTCTGAATTGAGATATACTGATTATGCTTCGGAAATTGATACACCATTGATTCCCTATCGACTATTCGTACTAAGGTTTTTTTTCTAAATTTTCATCCGTGGACTCGATAATTATAAACACAAATAGTCGAGAAAGATTTGTTGAATTAAAATAACTAATTTATTATAAAATCTGCCATGAAACAATAATTTTGCAAAAACGTAGTTTGTTACAAGGAAATATTAGAACCATATACATTTTTCTAAAAATTAAAAATTATTATTTTTATTACATGCAAGCTGTTAGAAATAATGTTATCTTTATCAGTATACAAAAATATGATTTGTTATGTGGAAGAATAATGTGGAACATTCACGTGATTTTTGAGTCGCTTAATCTTTATTAATTAGACATTTTAATAAAGTTCAAAATGAATTCGAAATATTGTACATAAACTTGCGGTACAGAAGAATGCATGAATTACATTTAACTGTCGTTTACGCCAATTAACATAACATATACAGCTGTTCCAGCTGATTGTAATAATATTTGCGAAGAATACGGGCGATATGTATTAATAAAAATATGAATAACGTGGTCACTTTGCGCGGTATTGAACAAATTATTTTTGGATTTCCATATTGGAAAACAATAAACTTGTTTCGACAAAATAATATGTACCATGTATTAACAAAGTATAGTAGAACTCCTGTTCAATGTAGAGAATTTAATTAAATCTAATTATAAAATACTATAATTATTTCTAAATAAACAAATGCACAATTTTTTAGTAACATGGCTACTAAACTGTGCAAAAAGTATACAAAAAGAAGAAAAAAAAACATATATTGAATTTCAGTATCGCTTCGAAACTTACCACCAATAATTTGCGTTGTTGTATATTTGTCGTTGTCTGACGCAAATTAGAAAAAAAAATCAATAACACATGAACGGCGATAAAATTGAAAAACAAATTCGCCTGCAAATGTTTGCGAACGACGTGCGACAACACGTAGATATCAAATTATTAGACAATACCGATTCTATGATACGCTGTGTCACATTTGATTAAACACTATGTATTAACAGAAATTCGTTATTCGTTACAGGACGCAATTTTGCGTGACGAAACTTCAGTGATCCGTTGGGTGAGTGGAAATATTTCGATAAGCTTCAAAATATGAATGAAATCTATTTCGCTGTCATCGTTTCAAAATGATGACCGTTTCAAATTTGAAAATTATGTGCACCTCTTGCATTCTGTTTGCAAAATTTATGAGACTTGATATTCAATGAATTTCAATACAGAAAAGTTACCAAAAATTTGTCAATATTAAGAATGTTAACAATTTTATAAATTCATAAACTTGTTAGTTTTTACATGAATTCTATGAAATTTGAAATTCGCATTCTTCCCGTAATAATTTTCATTCCCTCAATAATTTATCAACAAATTTCAAAATTTCTGCTGCTATAAATTCATAATCGTGACCACTGTTGCTTCTTAAATTACTAAACAAATTTAAACCGTTCGCTACCACGATTTCAATATTGTCACCGCTGTTGTGATCCGTGTGTCGTTAACACTTCCAATATTCATTTACCAACGCACACGATTGTTACGCAATTATCCTCTGCTTTTATTGACCATTTATTACTGCCTCGCATGCGAGCTATTCAATTTTATTCGCGATAATTTTCCTGACGGAAACATAAAATCTACGAGTATATTACCGGTGCCTTTATAATTGACTTCATAGATCCACGTAAAAGCTTGACACTCGAACCTGCTGTTATGAACGCGACATCGTAATTCTCGCTTGTTAATTAAACCCGTGTTTAACGTTATATTGCCTCGCACATGTCTCGTAAATTCCATAGTGCGTGAATAAATCTAGCATAAGCGTATCGATGGATAGTGTCATCCATGAGCAAGATTTTCATCTGATTTCTTTCGAAACAACGAAAACTAGTCCTAACAGTGTACGAATATAGGATAAAAGTCTACCTTGGATTCGACGTACAGATTTTTCAAAAATTTGTTTACGTAAATTATTTAGTGGCTTTAATTGAACAATACTGACAGTATTTGATCTGTGTAAATCTTTCTATTCAGGCCAACTACTGTTTTTAAAATTTATGGACTTTGGAAGAAATCATACATTTTTATAAGATTATTTTTGAAGATTTCAGTTGGCGTACAAATTTTAATGAATTTGGTAAATCCAACAAAGTGCTATGATATTTTCAATATGTAAGAAACGAGTGACTTCTGCCGGAATTTATATGAAAACGCGTAAATCCTTGAGCCAATCGAATTTAATAAAATATAGGGAATATGTATGCATATATAACTTAACGATCTTTGCAAAATATATATTTCAGATTTTTGCTTGTAAACAGTATAAAATAATTGAAAATTGTTTTTATTTGAGATTGCAGCAATACAAGATACATATTTCAAATTCTTTCAAACTCCAATTTCGTTGCAATGCTCCAATCTATAACAACCTGAAACTAAAATAAGTATTCATATCGTCCAAATATTTATAGAACCATGTACAAATAAAAATTTCGATCCACATTTTTTGCTAACACTTGTACGAGTAATTATTCTGACTTCTACCGTGATTTCCATGACACTCTCTACACTCTTTTTATTTGTATTTTTATTTTTTTTAAATTTTCGCTGTGTACTTCTCCATTTTCCACTTAACATTTATTTGCTTATTGTATTTTTACATATTTTTATATATTTTTACATATTTTTATATTTTATATTTTCGTTGTATATCAATGTCTTGTTCTACTCTAGTTTCTTGTTCTTAGAGGGGCCTACCCCTAGGACGAAATAAAAAATCAAATCTAATCTAATCTACAGTGGTCTCGCGGAAAAACAGTCGAACACGATGTATCACACGAGGAAAAAAACTTCTTCACGGCGATCGATTTCATTCGATCTCACCGAATCTGTCGATCGTGTCGACCACGTATCGGCCGATTTCTCACTCCGCGAAATGGAGTTCCGCGACGTCCCAGATCGGTAATTGCAAGAGCCGAGCAAATGGGAGGCACATTTTTGCCGGATCCCGCGTATCGCACGATCGCCGGCACGATCCCACGATCGAGGAACATCACGTAAAGCGCAGATAGCCCGTCAGTTTTGCCTTTTAATTGCAGAAATCGAGGTCGGGACGCCGATCCACGATCGCAGAGGATCTCCACGCATCTTAGAATCGTGTTCGATCGCGAAAATGCGTCACAAACGTATCGTGACTCGCAAAAATGTCTGTACACATATGCAAATTGCGTATCCATGATATTTTTTACGATTGCCGTGGTATTATTTTAGTAGTAAAATAATTGTAGAATAATTAATTAATTTATTTTCGTAAGTAAAATTTGTACTAAAAAAGTTTAATTTTTTAAAGAGTATAAAATTAATTAATAGAAAAATTGGTAAAATTAAATACGAAGAGAGCATGGGGTTTGAACGACTTTGCTTGGAAAAATAAAAAAATTTGGACAATCAAAAGGTTTCACGTACTGCGATTTCTTGAAGATTCATAGCAGAGAGTGTTGTGTATTGGATTTGTATAAATTATTGAAAGTTTCGTGCGACTGGTAAAGGAATACTTAAAAAAGGAAACGGAAATGTTAGTTAGCTTGATAAGATGTCCTACACTTTTTACGTGCACTGTACATTTTAACATACACATTTTTACAATCGCAATAAAAAGGAAAATTTTGAATAATTGCCAATTTTCTGAAACTCACATTTAATTTTCGAGGTACAATAATAATATTGTTTTCATGTTCCTAACTTTTCCCTGTAGCAAAAATCTGACGTACAAGTTTTCTGGGGCCCATCAAGACGAATGCGTTTTGAATATTTCATTCTAAGGGACCAACGAAAGACTATTTTATTTATTTTATGTTTTGCGAAAAATTTATTTCGACTGTATAATTGCATTTTTTATTTTATACAATTCTCAATGTCTAATAATTTAAACGAAATTTCTTCTGTCTTAATCCAATTATTTTTTTCAATAAATTTGTGTCATTACTGGATTTTACCCCATGGGGAACACGCTTACAAAAATGTTTAGGTTTTTTGCCCAACTCTCGACCGCGGTCAGATTTCACGTGAAACTCCACAGGGTGTCATACAAAATATAAATAAATTCAGGAAGTTACAGCGTCTTCCTCGTTTTTTATATCAACCATATCCTAAACTTATAGATCAATTATTGTGAAACTCTAACTGAATGACTGCGCACGAAAATGATTTTCACACGCGCACACACACACGTATTACGTGTGCAATCATCGAGCCAGGATTACAAAAAACAGCGATATTAATTGCTGTCGGTCATGTTAAAATTCATTCCGTTGAAAGTAATTGATAAAATTCAAGCGTTCCCGGGGGAAAAAGTGCATTTTTTCAATTATCTTATCTCGCAGCCAAGATTCCAATTTCCAAGTTGTAACTCATCTTACGAAACCTTCCCGTACCTATGTGTTTCCTTTCGAAACGCGAGTCAATAACGAGACTTTTTGCTCGGCTGCGCCGCCAGGAAAGATCACCGGACCGAACATCGATCGTTACGAAATTACATTAATCAGGCACCTTTCGCATTGCTGACCGTTAATTACCGAAGAGTCCAACGCTCGACCGTGCGAATCTGTCGTCGCTCGATGCGAAACGAAGAACTTCTCGACACTCGTTCGGACTGCCATTCTCGATGACGGGTAATGATCTCGATGTAATATTTACAACGGAATCGCAACGTGTCTGCCTATGGACTCGTGGTGCTATTTTAACATTCTTTGAATCAGACGTTAAATAATTTTACGAGTATCGTAACGATTAATATGAAAAATAATTTTTGTTTATATTATTAGCTTAGCTAATTCGTAATGATGTAGAATTATGAAAAATAGTCCAACGTTTCGGTTTTATATGTGAACTCTTTTTAGAGGAATTTTTGAAATTTATATTTAAATAAAATTGTTTGGAAAATGTGATAATTAATGGATTTAACAAATATAAAGTACGTCGGAGAGAGTATTTGTTTGATACCTATATGCTTTAGTGTGTATAGGCAGAAATGTAGTAGTGCTTCGTCAGAGATTTTCACTTACAATTAACAAACATGTATGGGTGACTGGTTATGTTATCCGATACAGTGAATTCGTAGGGAGTAAGTTTCATTATTGAGCATTTCTTTTCCTACATACTCTATATTTTCCAGGAACATTACTTATCATATTTTGCTATCGATTTTATTTTAATAAATTGCGACAAGTTCTTTGAAAAGTGTTCATATTAAGATAATAATTATAATGACTGATAATAAGTTATAATATAATTGATAATAATTCACTAATTAAGGTAATAATTGTTAAATATTGTAGTTTTGTTTGAATAGTTGAGATATCTGTAACATTGTTCTATATTTAATGGAAACGTACAAGTGTATCGTATATTTCATTTTGGATGGTTAAATCTATTTTTTTACGACATCGTGTTTGTGGGATTTGTGATGCATGTACATAATCAGTTGCGTAAATTCGTAAATAATCAGTTTTTGAGTTATGGTCCCTTAAAGTTTTAAGCAATATATCTTTTTTTTTTAATTGCGGTTTCGAATATATTAGAAATAATCTTGTTTAAGTTTTGTGTGACAATACTAACAATATATGTTGCTATTATTCGAAAAAGAAATTTCTTTTATTAAAAGGATTGAATTTCAACAAAAATTACTTTACCAATATTTTTTTACCGAAATCCAAATTTCTGTAAAATGGACATTTCCGAAATTGTTCTTAATTTCTGTTCAAAACGAACTAACACGAGCTATACGAGTTAATTTAACAAGCGTTAACATTCAAAAGCATAATTTTTCGTTAATGTTAGCATTTTTTCACAGTCTATCAGATAAAATTATTCGCAATGGCTTCGGAATAAAGTTTTCAAAAACATATCGGCACATTGTACGATTACCGCAACAAAATTTCTTTTACATCCCTTTCGTAAAAAACCGTATGTTCCTTTACGATACTCGAAATATAAATTACCCGACATGTCTACAATTTCATTAATCATTCCATAACACGGGATATCTTCGACGAACAATAAAATTCCGGTTCTCGACAAACAGGTGAAATTTAATTCCACATTTAATTAAAAGAAAGAATGTATTCGTGTTATCCTCTTGTTCTACAAAAAGATAATTATATATCCTACACGGTACACGATGAACACCTCAAAAAAAAAGGAACGCTGCTCATCACTTGCGGCTGGCAGCCGCAAAAAAAAATTTGTTCTTTCCGTGGTCGCGGAACCCGGATGCTGATCTGTAACACCATAATCACCGAGAGTGGAGTTTCACCGTTAACGACGGAGCCGCCGCAGGAGGCGCTATTCATCCCGCGGGATTAGAGATACAGTTACCGATCGATATTAATATTAATTGCACGCAAATCTGCACAGGTAGTAATTATGTAAACGCGCATGGAAGACGCCGATACCCAGCGACGTGTTTCAAGAGAGCTCGATAACATTCCGGGTGAACCGAGGTGATTTTCTAAACTGGTTAGAAGTCATTGGCAATAAATTGTTAGAGTCTCACTAGGGTCGATTTTATTGAAACCAATTAGACCGTGATTTTTCTATAAATACGGCGAAATTTATGCCGATCATTTGGTGATACCGGTCTGACGAGTGGTACTCGATGCTGTGACATTACGATTTCGAATTTTATCGATCGTTGCTGCCCGATCTGATCGATCTCGGCGTCATTGAGATATCCGCGGCTTTATTTTACTCCTCGATCTTCGATTAGACGTTATCGATGGGTAATAACGTTCGGACGCGAATATCGTTCGTTATCGGCTTCCGTATCTCCGAGGTAATGATGTACCTAAAAGCGAGCGAATTTAATTCACCCGGACTATTGCGCGGTGCATTAATTTTTACGAGCTTGCAAAATATCCGACAGCTACTTCGAAATCCCGAATCGTTCGTTATAAACGGTTGTACGCATTTTATTAATCCTGACATATGTGCGTTTACGTATGTATGTGTGTGTGTATATAGAACGTAACACTTTTGTTGGAGAAATGGTTCGTCGAAAGTTGTTTCCGTTAAAAAAGTAATACGGATAATTGGACCGTATTATTGATTCAACAGATCGATACCTTAAAAGGTGTACGCTTGAAATTGCGAGCTTTGTGAAATGTATTTGCGCAAATTAACACCTTTTAATGAGTACTTTTTTGGGAGTTTGTTTAAGTCAAATGTAGTGCGAGGTAATTAGCGAAACGGTGAATCCAATTAAAATAGAGTGAAGAAGAATTGACCGCGAAAATTTAACGTGTATTCATTTAGGAATATATATTCAAATAAAATTATGAGAAAGTAAAGTCTATATTTGCTGAACATCAACTAATTATTAACCCAGTAATGCGTTATTATATTTAATAACAATTTTAGTAATTTTTAATTACAGTTAATTATGGAAAATAATTTCTGTTTTAAGGCCAGCAAGGCAGAAATGTTACACAAGATGTAATACGCTCAATATAAAAAACAATATACAATAATCCAAAACAACATGATACTCTTATACATATAATATTTATATGAATAATAAAAATTAAGACAATAGAAAATAAAATGGCTGGCCACCAAAGACAAATTCTTTTTCCATTCTACACGTAAAATAAAATAACAATTAAGTATTATTCCAAATATTAACATAAAATTAAAACAAATTAAATTTTTACCGATCGCTATAATTATAATGTATAAATTACTTACTTTGGCCTTTTTTGCGATCTTTAAACTTCAAAAATAAAAAATTAAAAAATAATTTTACTTACATATTAATCAGACAAATATTAAATTAAATTCATCACCATCCACAGTGAGAACAACATTCAATGATTTGAAAAAATTCGGTTCAATTGTCCAATTAATATGTAAGTAAAATTATGTTTTAATTTTTTATTTTTGAAGTTCAGACATCGCAAAAAAGGCCAAAGTAAGTAATTTATACAACACTATAAAATTACACGATTTTAACCTGTTGATACTATTCGATAAATTTTGAAAAATTCTTCTCCAACCTCGATTTAAAAAACGTTGAAAACTTCCGGTTATTCGTTCGTCCTTGTTGCATGGGATCCTCGGCAGTCCTTCGAGGTCTCGCGAAAATTCGTTGCATAATAACAAGCTCTCACGCACGGCCGGCGCAAAAATCCGATCGTTATCAGTCACACGATCGCCCGTTTCCATCCAACGTGCCAACGTTATCACGATCGTGTTTCGTCGAAATAATGGACAGATTTATGAATGGGGAAGCGTCCTTACTGCGCGCCGCAGGATGTACGAGGTAATTGCGACTGCCCGCTAATTGGACAGACGACACACGTAAGCGTCACTTACTTAATTGTTCCAATGTAATTGTGATTTACATGACGCGCACATAGATAAGGATTCCAACGCTCGAGAAGTAAAAACTGTGTTCCCGTTTTGTTTTCAACAAATCTGTGTGTATTTCTTTAATTATGGGAATGATTTAAATGATTCGTGTCGTTCTTTGTTTATTTAAATATATATTTATTTATATCAAGTTGCATGGGGAGCACAGATTATTGACGGCATTGTGCGTCTACACAATTACGTTGTATTGGTTATATAATTATCGTTTTTTTCTTGTTGGATATACGGCGTTGGAATTTATGCATCTCAGATTGGTTGGATTAGTTTAAAAATAGTCAGGAAATTCAGAATATTTATTTATATTTACATATTTATTTTGAGTTGAAGCAATAGCTTACGTTATTAGAGATTATACGATTACATAAATTATAATCATTATATATTTACGGCTTTTCTGCTTGGGTGTACGGCATAGTATTTATGCAATATAGTTCCCTTCGATTAATTTAATTGTCTGAGAGGCACGGGCAAGCACCGTTTATTTTTAATAATAAGAATTAGTTAGATTTACTAATTTTATTTATTTTATCAAATTTGGTTATTACAGTAGATTATTACAGTTACTTAATATATAAAAAATAATTTAATTATCTTTAACGGGACTGTAGACGATTATTACAACAAATGACAATTTCGTATTGAATGTCTTAAGACGTTTTTTATTTAGAGTAAGAGACTTTTGCGAGAGCATATAAACGGTATTTGTAGTCAAACGATTAAATAAAAATTTCAGAATATATTTTCAGTTTTTTTTTATCAGATGATTCGCTTTTAAGGTTTGTTGGCATAATGGATTTTACTGCGTGGTTCATGTATTTACTATAGTCTATAATTATGTATTCAATTGTTATTGGTAGGTTGCGTGCAGAATAAGTGTTTGGATTTTACTTATTTATTATATGGCTATGTGTGGGTTTAGTATGCCCTATTCTTAGTCATGTAATGACAACTTACAGGTTGTTTCGAATCACTACCCATTTGTAAAATTATCCACCTAATTTTCACGTTTAATGTAGTAGATAATGCAATAAAGCTATTTTAGCATAGAAATAGAGACGATTTTTTAATTTGATATTCTTCAATTAAATTAAACGGTCGCTAGAAACAAGATTATGATGAGAATTTTTTTTGGCATTGCCTCTAACAGACAGACTAGAAGTAGAAATCAATATTACCGATAGAAAAATCATCTTTGCATAGTGGAAAAATGTGATGTAAATTAATGCAGTCTGACGTCAGGTGGCTACGATGAGCTACGCGACAGGAAAGTTACGGAGACGGAAGGCAAAGAGAAGATGGAGAAGAAGACGACACATCTTATAAAAAAACACACACTATTTTTGGGATCAAATATCTCGTAATTGGCCAACCCAATTTTTTCGTAATTTCAAACAAATTATATTTTACCGATCGCTTTAGATTATAATTAATAACTTAACTTTATTCGGGCGCTGATGCGATCTTTAAAAACTCAAATAAAATCCTAAATTTACTGTTCCTCACAGTGAGGAACATGTTTAATATTTTTTCGTAATTAGCTACGAATTACTCGTCTCGACGCCATCTTTCCAAATATCATCGTAGTTCTTCGGAAACTTACGGTTTTAACGTCGTTCGAATAACCTAAAAACCCCGTACTAATCTTTCCTGTAAAAATTCATGGTGTCTGTCAGGCGGGGCCTTTTGTCCTGGGCCCGAGACAAGACCTTGTCTCTTGATGTAACGTGACACAGGACGGTCAATGGCTTTGCACATTGTGCGGCGAGATGAGTAGGAATTATGTGCAAATTTCTGACTCACCGTGAACCTCAGGTTTGGGTAAACGGAAATATCACGCGCGATAGCGGTACAATGCTGAAATAGTATTCTGAAAAATAACAGAACTCGAGATACACTACTTAAAATAAATAACAATGCAAAACAATCATTTCTTATATTCATCCAAACATTATATTCCTTATTACAGCCCGTATTCAACTAACTATTACTCACATTCCTTTAAATTATTTTAAGTACGTTCAATTTTAACCATAAGTTTTTTCCGAAACACTTCCTCGTGAAAAAACAAGACACCAACACCTTGTAAGTAGTGTTTTCAGTGCTATAAACTCTACAATTGACCGTTAAATGAGAACCACTGTCAGCAACGAAGATTCATGCCCATTAGGGTGGTCGTTAAAAGTTAAATCGTTTTTGGGAATTTTTATGAAAAATGCAATTTTATTTGAAATATAAACAATTATCGAACCCAAATCAATAAAAAAACCCAGTTAATCAAAATAACAATAAAAAAAAAATTTAATTAAAAATTTATCCCAGTTGATTTGGTCTATTAAATAAAAAAATGAAAGATATTCAAATTAATATTTTTATTTTAAGACTAAATTAGTACAAACGTAATTTTAATATCTAGATTTCATCACTTCAAGGATTAAGTAAACTTACTTTTGTATTAACTTAGATCGTCTTGAGGCACGTGTTGTTGTTAATTTAAAAAAAAACACAAAAATTTCCCTAGTGTTCTTTCATCAAAAGGAAGCTTTGTAGGGGGACGTCACAAAAGATTTAATTTTTAACAACCACCCTAATGTACATACATAATCAGTTACGTAAATTCGTAAATACTCAGTTTTTGAGTTATGGTCGCTTAAAGTTTTGAGCAATATATCTTTTTCTTAATTGCGGTTTCGAATATATTAAAAATAATCTTATTTAAGTTTTGTGTGATAATACTAACAATGTATGTTGCTATTATTTGAAAAAAGAAATTTCTTTTATTAAAAGAATTGAATTTCAACCAAAATTACTTTACCAATATTTTTTTACCGAACTACTTTCTGTAAAATGGACATTTACGAAAATGTTCTTAATTTCTGTTCAAAATGAATTAATATAAACACATTGTATGACTACCGTATCAAAATTTCTTTTACATCCCTTTCGTAAAAAAACCTATATTCCTTTACGATACTTGACAATTTCCCCAGTGTTCTTTCATCAAAAGGAATCTTTTTAGGGGACGTCGCAAAAGATTTAATTTTTAACGACCACTCTAATGCCCATTATACGTATTCACCAGGTATGAATATGTTCCTGGTAAACGTCCAGCACGCATCGGCGTCGTTTCTTTACGCCACTGCAAAGCTGACAAAGCCGAGGGACATTCGTATGCGGCGTTCCTTCGTGACATTAGCGCGCCGCTACTGTTACGTGTAACAACGCGGTCGCGGCGACAGTTTCAGATGAAGTGTTTAGAGAGCGTAAAGACACTGTCATAACAATTACGTAAAATGTAATTGGTCGCTTACAGGTGACGGGTGTGAGTTAAACACGATGTCATTGTGGCGTATATATTCCGTCACGGATATGTTTAGGAGAAAGAAATACAAGCGGGTAGCGTCACTCACTCAGGGTGGGTCGGGATAAAATGATAATTGAGTGACGTCATTAAATTACTAAGAAGGCACGCGTATTAATTAGATTGGCAAAGTTTTGAAATTTCGGGGAAATCTCAGCGTTTCGTGGGATGACGATGATTTTCTTTTTAGCGATTATTACAATGTTGGGAATGAGATTGATTTGTCCTGGATTAAGTCAATTGTGTAAATGACGAATAAGGTTGTGCATTGATTATTTAATTTAATTGTGAGACGTCACGTTTCATCGTAATCAGGAATTTGACGATTTCGGTGGGTGAAATATGTTGTATATGAAAATGGGTTCCGAGATTCTTAATTAATTTGGGAAATTTGAAACCTTAGAATCGTGTTTAATTAATTAAAAATATTAGCTGTCGTGACGTCGCACTTTGTGAAACTAATTTAAACGTTATGTAATGCTGTCATTCTCGGCATTACACGACTAAAGTTTTATAAACTTGCTTGAACACGTTTTATTATTCCCTCCAGTAAAATTGCACTTCAACTAAAATTGAATAATTAGACACGTGGACCTACTGTTTCTATTATTCTCTTTTGCCATGTTTTCAGTAAAATAGCTGACAATTACTTTCAACGGTGCTTTCTTTAAATTTTTTAAATTAAAAAGTTTAATTTTTTGGATCTTTATTAAAAATTGGTCCATTATTTTATTTCTGCCTTTCGATTGTATAATTTATAACGAAATTCTACAGAAAGATAAATACTTCTTAGTATTTACATAAGTACTGGTATTTATTTGTTCAAAAAAATGTTCATCAACATGCACTTATTAAAAAACGAAATGGCAAAATGAATAATTATATAGACTCCAAATCAAACGTTAGCATATAAAATGCAGAATTCTAGGATGACCTTTCGTATGTTCTTCAGACAAAATTTATATTCCACTAAGGATAAATACAATTCAAATAAATATCAGGCGGCAATTTAAGGAAATTGTGACAAAATGTCTATTCTATGTATTTTCAACAATTATACATACATAGTGCTACAATTTTTGTTAGTTAAAAAATCATATTTAAAAGCCCTTCTCCGTAAAGTAATATTTATACAATGAATAGATTTTTACACACGAATTTTCATGCCCAGTTTCTTTTTAAACATAATTATCTAAAAGTCATTAATCAAACACTTATTAACAAATTAAAATTCAAGATAAATCTAAAATTACCCCACAGATTATGATCATACCAGGATCGAGGAAAGCCGCGTGCGCTTATCAATTTATCATCGAATCATTAAAAACCGTTCTACAAGGAATTCGAGCTCGTTCCTGACAGTTTACGTAATTCCACCATTACCAGCGTGGCAGACATTTTTGCGGAAAAGACAATGATCTACGGGAAGGTAGTTGAACAGCTGGAATTCCCCGTTGGCCTACGCGAAGTTCCGCTTCGGAAGAAATGGCTAATTGAGCTCCATGCGTGATCCATAGGAAATTCTCCAATTAAAGGCGACGTACCTTAAAGCTTCTTTCCTGAAACACTGGCTGTTGTTCCGTAACTGTGGAAACACTCGATCATTAACGCGGACAGGTATGGAAAAATGCGCGGAGAATGCAGTTAATGACAAATCTTTCTTTTTCGTGCCTCCCGTGGCTTTCGCCGGAACAGGAATTTCCAGAACTGTGAAAGTCGTCTGTTCGTATACGAAATTTCATTTCAGGTGTTTTATGTAAATTTCATTGAAACCGCTGACACATTAATAATAATTTTCGTATAAAGTTATTGCTCGACGGGCTTCCACGTTTCGTATCCAGCAAATATATGTGTACATACACATATACGTATGTATTTATACAGGGTGTAACAAAAATACTGGGACACTTTTTCAGTATCGATAGTACGCACCAAAAGATAAAAATAAAGTCTATAAAGTTTTGTCTGAAAACCACCCCCTATTGAAATACAACCCTTTATGTAAAAAATTTTTAAAAAATCATATCTCCGAAATGGTACGTCGTAGAGGACCGATTTTGATCGTAATATAACTGGGAGACACTAATGTTTACGAAAAAAATTATCACTATATCTACGTAAAGGAAGATTTGGTGAGTGCCGTTAATTTTTTCCAAGTTGTTACAAATCTGGTACGATATAGGTAATCGACGTTGTTTGCATTAAACAAGAATAAATGCTATTTAACAGCAATAATCGCAGTAATTATATTTTTTCTATTATCTTTGATCTTCTCCGGTTATATTGCAATCAAAACGGGTCTTCTACGATGTACCATTTCGGAGATATGATTTTTTAAAAACTTTTTACAAAAAGGGTTGTACTCGATAGGGGGTGGTTTTTAGTCAGAACTTTATAAACTTTTTTTTCATCTTTTGTTGCGTACTATCGATACTGAAAAAGTGTCCCAGTATTTTTGTTACACCCTGTATGTGTACATATATTTCTTGAATTCAGAAAGTCGGGAAGCGGTTCGCGATGCAGTAACTTTTCAATAATAAATTTATTCGTCAGGTGTGATAATCTATATCGTCTTCGCACGATATTTATAGATTTCGCAGCGCCGGCGATTCGACGCGAACATGGCGAATGCACAATCGCGATACCCTTTTTAATGGATTGTCGATACACGATCCGAGACAGACGAGAATTTCACTGGTCCTCCCGTGGAATTTCGATGGCATCGATTTAGTAATCCGTGCAGGCTTTCGCGTCTGGTTCTGAATACCATTTCACGTCCGGTCAACGATTTTTGGCTGCCGGCAAATCCGAGGGTCAATGATCCGCCTCCGACTGCAAGGATATCATCGATCAAACGTTGGATCGCGATTCCTGTGTAATTACCCCGACAGGAATTACTCGATATCATTTTCACCGTCATATTGCAATTTGACACTTTAAACAATTGCACAATTAATGTCAGTATTTTTAAAAATAAAACTTAGATTTTTCTACTCAATTTTATTATTATTTAGTTAGCTCGTTTTATTGAATAGTTTCATTGTTTTTTAGATTTGTGGTGGAATTTTAGCGAAAGGGACTGATCACGATTCCTGTGTAATTACCTCCATAGGAATTACTCGATATCATTTTCACCGTTATATAGCAATTTGACACTTTAAACAATTGCACAGTTAATGTCAGTATTTTTAAAAATAAAACTTGGATTTATCTATGTATTTTTATTATTATATAGTTAGCTCGTTTTATTTAATAGTTTCATTGTTTTTTAGATTTGTGGCGGAATTTTAGCAAAAGAGACTGATCACGATTCCTGTGTAATTACCTCCATAGGAATTACTCGATATCATTTTCACCGTTATATAGCAATTTGACACTTTAAACAATTGCACAGTTAATATCAGTATTTTTAAAAATAAAACTTGGATTTATCTATGTATTTTTATTATTATTTAGTTAGCTCGTTTTATTGAATAGTTTCATTGTTTTTTAGATTTGTGGCGGAATTTTAGCAAAAGAGACTGATCACGATTCCTGTGTAATTACCTCCATAGGAATTACTCGATATCATTTTCACCGTCATATTGCAATTTGACACTTTAAATAATTGCACAGTGAATGCCAGTATTTTTAAAAATAAATCTCAGATATTTCTAATTACTTTTATTATTATTTAGTTAGCTCGTTTTATTGAATAATTTCATTGTTTTCTAGATTTGTGGTGGAATTTTGGCGAAAGAGACTTCTCTTCAGAAAAATACTAATAATTCTACACGATTTTTGGAAAGAACGTGGTTCTACTGGCAATAGAGTCACGGCGTAGAGTTTCAATAAGCGTGGCACGATGCGTGAAGGTAATTCGAAATAAATCAAGTGTAATGTCGGCGTCGCGTGACACCTCGCGAAAATTAGTAAAAATGTCGAAACCCAGGCTTTTTGTCGAGCGTATCCCGTCGCTGTAATTAAGATTACACTCTACACGGTAATTGCTGCTCGTGTCTGTGAGAATTTCTCTTAATCGCACACCGTTTTAGACTATAGCTCGCTTACACCTCGCTCGTAACGTCGGACACGCCGTCGGATGGGAGATTTCTGGCATATTAAGAGGCGAAAATTATTAAGGACGAGTGTGCCGGCGATTAATTCAAATTATTAAAAAATGTAAATAAAATTTATACCGTATAATGTACCCAGTGAAATTTCGTCAAGCCCGGACGGATTCCGATGAAAAGTTTTTAAGAGTTTACGCAATAAACCGGTGACGTTTATCATTTTTCAAATTGTAAACTTTTTAAATCAATGTTATTCCACGGAAATTAGAATTCGAGTACGGAATAGGAAAGCAAAGATTTATATCGGGTTTACATTAATACGACGATTAATAGGAGAATTAATATACGGAATTATTCAAATTTATTATCATCGTATTACATTTTCGAAACTTCAGAACAGAAAAAATTCAGTAGAAAAAAAATATTGCCACCCACAATTTATTTATGAAATATAAAATGCAAGTACAAAAATATAGTAGGAGTCTGCCATGAATCTTCATATGGCGAAATGTTTTATTTTACCGATTTCGGACATGGTATTTTTTTAACACAATTTTAACACTTTCACATCTGTCAATGTACAAGCATAATCGAGTGTATGTATTTACTTGCAACACGTGCTTGTGTATCAATACATCGGAAGCTTAGTAGATTATTATTGTAGCATTTTAATACCCTAGAGAGAGCAAAGAAAGAGAAACGTAAGCGATTAGGGTATTCTGTTACCGAACCCGTGTGATTTATATCTCGATAAAATCTGGGAGTATGCCCGGGAAAACGTTTTAATTGAGGAACCTGTCTGACCCGTATACCGCTCAATTAAGAAATAAATAACTAGACACAAAATCGTGGTAAGGATTCCGGAAATAATCCGATCGGCAAACTCGCCGCTCCCCTCGAGGGAAAGTAGTACGTTCTTACGAATAGCCACGTAGACATCCATCAATCAGGCATTTTTTTCTACTTACAAATAACGCTACCGTGAATCAGCGCCAATGTGGTTGAAAATCGATGACGGAATTGTGTGTTCTCCGCGGGACGGCAAGGTTTAATGAAATGCTTTAATGAAATTTAATTATTTTATATACACATGTATACACATACAGGGTGTAACAAAAATTCTGGGACACTTTAGGTTTATGGATAGAACGCATAAAAATAAGAAAAAAAAGTCTTATAAGTTGTGGGCGCAACCCACCCCCTAACGAGTTACAACCCCATTTGTAAACAATTTCAAAAAAATCATATCTCCGAAATGGTACGTAGTAGAGGACCGATTTTGATTGCAATATAACCGGAAGAGACTATAATTTACGAAAAAAATATCACTATCTACGCAAAGGAAGATTTAGTGAATGTGCCCTCAATTTTTCCCAAGTTATTACAAACCTGCTACGATATAGGTAATCAACGTTCTTTGGATTAAACAAGAATAAATGCTATTTAACAGCAATAATCGCAGCAATCATATTTTTTTCTATTATCTTTGATCTTCTCCGGTTATATTGCAATCAAAACGGGTCTTCTACGACGTACCATTTCGGAAAAATGATTTTTGTTAAATTGTTTACAAAAGGGGTTGTATCTCGATAGGCGGTGGTTTTTAGACAAAACTTTATAGACTTTTTTTTTCATTTTTTGGCGCATACTATCGATACTGAAAAAGTGTCCCAGAATTTTTGTTACACCCTGTATATTTATAGTTATACATATAAGTACATACATATGTATATGTAATTTCAATGGAGTGCTAATGAGGTTAGAGTGAACTTTATACTATTGCGAATAAGAATAAAAAAAAATCTGAATTACTGTAACTCGATTGTTGGAGTAATGTTAAAGAATCTCATTGTAAATTGGTTACATTATCACTATATTGATGTATTAATTAAAACGTAATGGTACGAATTGTAAATTGATCTCTCAGATTATAATTTATAGAGTTTATCTTACTGCTTAATGTCGAACTAATTGATTTTATTGTTAACAAGCATAAGAACACGAACGTATGGGTTCAGTGGCTAATGATTTCATCAGCAGCTATAGTATTACACGGATTACACACATTGAAGTGTGTACGTGGAGAATCAGGCTTGAAATTAGATAGTATTAACAGGAGTATATTACAGATGATCGATATATTAACTAAATTATTTTACCGATAACTAACCGCTACATTCATAGTCGTGACTTAAGACAGACTTGTTTATCCTTTCGTATCGAAATGACAAATCCAACTCGTCATAAGCTTTCTAGGGCAAGCAGGCGATGACGAGATACACTCGTCAAGAAGTATCGAACATTTTTTATGCAACAAGTACATGTAAAATATAGCGAGGCTAATTTGTTATAGATTCTACATATTGTGTATCAATCCCGGTTTTATAAAACTCAGAAAATTAATTTGCCCATGGCGCCGATATAGATTCGCAATATCGCACTGTGTATACTTTGAGTATATTTTATGTATAAATAGAACCAATTTCAGACACTTTTATAATGCATTAATTTATTCACATTATTATAGTAACGATGGTAGTATCGAAAAATATTAAAGTATTAACATTTACCTATTATAATTATAATTTTCTACTGATAAATAGAAATTGCCCGGAGCCATGCTTACTGCCAAGTTGAGTGCCGGTCACCGGTGACCTCCACGGCAGTCAACGTATTAAATTGTCTTCTCGATAGTAATACCTGTAATTAAATTGCAATGCCAGGTGTTACCAGGCGGTCTTATTTGCCTTTTCCCGTTTCGTATTGCTATCCGAACCGAAACTAGGGCTTGATTAAGTTTGAGCCATTTCATAGACGATCGAAGTACCCTGTGACAATCATTTAAGTTGGACTTGATCAAGTCGACCCTCGTATGGACTGTACACCGTGTTCCTAAACACATTCTTACGCGTCACATGGAGCAACGATCAACAAGTGCAATGATTCTATTGTATTAGGTTCGCAACTAAGTCATTGCCGATTTCAAATAAGAAGGCAAATTCAGAATTTTTGTTTAAAAATATAACTTTATTCAATTAGATATTGCCCGTTCTTGTCGATGACCTTTTTCCATCGTTCTGGCAGCGTAAAAATTCCCCGTTCGTAAAATGTCTGGTCTTTGCTATTAAAAAACTGAATTAGGTGTGATCTGACATCATCCGCGTTGTTAAAAATTTTACCATTTATAGAGTTTTGCATGGAACGAAACAAATGGTAATCCGAAGGCGCAAGGTCAGGGCTATATGGTGGGTGTGACAAAACATCCCAACCCCGTTCCAATAATTTTTGGCGAGTGACCAAAAGCAACACCCTTACGATTTGACAATACCGGCTGCTTTTCTTGAATTGCATCGTTCAGTTTGGCGAGTTGTTGAACATACACGTTTGAATTGATCGTTTGGTTTTGTGGCATAAGTTCAAAGTAAAAAAAATTTTTTTTTACTTTAAAAAAAATTCTTTTTTACTTAAAAAAAAATCTTTTTTTTTCCAATTTCGACACTGCCTTTCTTTCAAGGCTTCATTTCCATATACGGCACATAACTTCTTTTGTGCTTGCGATGCGTTCTTGCCTATTCGGAAGTAATACAATAAAATATGTCTGAAGTGCACGTCCTGTTCTTCTATTTTTAAATTGGGATAAAAACAAAACTAAAGCACTAATCGACATAATTTTTTTACTAAAGTAAAGGTAGAAGTCCAAACAATAAGAACAAAATATAAGTTAGATGCTTTGACCACGTTAACAAAACAAAAGAAAGTGTAAAGTCCATCTATCCACAAAATCGGCAATCACTTAGTTGCCAACCCAATAATTTATGAGATGAGTTATTCAAGACACTTAGCACATAAGTTTGTCGCAGTTTAACATGCAGAAGGTAGATAGTCCGAGTTTCATTACGCAGAATTACCTACGAAGTCACCGTGTGCACCAATCGAGATATCGATCGCGCCAACGCGACGCATCTGTTAGCCACCTTGGGAAAAAACCCAGCGTGATCTGATCACCCGAGGTGGAAAATATTATGTAGCAACATCACTGCACCCCCCTCCAATGTACCACCCTCGACAAAGCGTGGAGGAACATTCGCGAAGGTTCCAGCAAGCGGCAAAAACAATCGCAATCGCTACTATGTAAGAAGTGATTCAATCGCGAGCACGTGAGAACTCACACTGAGTCGTTAAGAAAGCAACCTCTCGATTACATTCGAATATGCAATCGGTATAATCATTCCACCCGCAAAATTGAAACCGTATCGATGATTAATATTAAATATAAGCTGGTATTAAAGTGTAAAATAAAATATGTTGTTGAAAGTGTAGGGGTTAGTTGAAGAATTTTTGAAATATTTGCAAATTTCAAACTGTAGCAACGTTAAATACATATAAGTCTGTATTAAAGTGTAAAATAAAATATTTTGTTGAAAATGCAAGGGTTAGTCGACAAATTTTTAGGGAGAGTTAAAGGGGAACCAACACCGAAAACAGACTTTTCCGATAGTCTGCTACGGAGCTTCAAAGTTATTAAGCATCGCACGATTTATTAATTACCTAAGACTTGAATTGTTAACTATAAATACAACGATTAGTTCTATATAAGTATTCTATATAAGTTCTACTATTGTAAAGTTAAGTCTTTGAATAAATTATATTTCTGGAGCAGAATTTCTAAAGTATAAAAATTTGTATATAAACTCAAATTCTGCATCTTGAGTCTTTCGACATGTCAAAATATCGCCGCTTTGAAACTCTTAACCTTCCAAAATATCAACGCTTTAAAACTCATTGTCAGCCAACATTTTTACATTCGAAACTTATTGCTCCAAGAACTTTTCACATTTCGAATCAACTGGCTCCACGAAACTCCCGCCACTTAAAAATCGAAATATTGAACAACGTTTTCAAAAGACACGCACAGAACATCCCAGCATTACTTATGTAACACTCGCGTGTCAATTTTCCCATAAAAGTCACACACTCTTTAACACTATTTCTACCAAGAGGTGTCAAAAGACACCTTTCAAATTTTAACTGAAAATTATTCGTTAAGTTGAATCATTTCTCCACAATTAATTTGTTGACTTTTTATACAATATTAATTACTTAAATTGTATCGATCGCGCGATAATATATGAAATAAATAAGTAAAATAATTTTGTGTTTTTCAATTAAGGGTTAATTATACCGTAGTTTATCCCTGAAGAGGGCCAAAAATGTGGCCGAAACGTCGGAAATTAATTACAGTTAAGGTTAATTCACCTTATTCGGATGGTTTACGTAAGTAGATTCATTTTTAATTAACATTAATTTTTTCTTTATCACTATTTAGAGACCCCTTTCGTGTTATACTGATCGTTTATGCCACATAAATATTTATTTATTTTTATACAATAGTTGTTAAATTATCTACATTTAAACTGGCAATTTGAAATCCAAATAGTTTTGGCAAATATTTCCATTCAAACGAAATGGTTTCAAAAGACACCTTTTAGACGAAATAGGTATACACACAATCGTGGTAGAAACAGTGTTAAAGGTGAGCATCGAAACCACGCGTGTCCCTCGCGGACGACGCACAGTGGGGTATTTGGCCCGAAAAGCTGGAAAAAACTATTTTAGCGTTATTAACGATCTCAAGGTCATAATATAATAGGTCGTTGGATTCGTCTTAACGTCAGCTATAATATTAAGAAATCAAAAATGCATTTTTTTAGCTTTCAAAAAATCAAAGTGACATTCGTTTTTTATAAAAAAACAATTGTTTTTAAACTTTTATATATTGGATTTTGTAGACGTCTGAATACTGTTTCTTTTTTGTACGAAACATTTTTTCCTCAGATTATCGAGAACCCATGAAAAATCGCGTCAATAGTGGAATAGTTGAACCGAAAAGCTAGAAAGAATTAGTTTTGCACGTAAATTATATTGACATGAAATATGATATTATTTTATTCAAAATAGGTGGATTACGGAACTTTTTAGTGCGTAGTATATATTTTAGGCAGATGTTTAATTTATTACCATTAATTTTAACTCAGAAAATACATAAAAACGCTTAATACAAAAATGGCTGAAAAACTTGAGATCGGACAGAATCGGAACCAAATTTAATTGGCTTATAATCACGGATCTTTACTGAATCTAATGAGACCAGAATGAGCACGGAATTCAACGGAATACTATAACAAAATCGTTTATGAAATCTTATACTGGTGAGAAGAATTACTGAACTATTGATCATCTAGAATTATTAATACTAAATAAATAAATGTGATAAAACTCTAAAAATTGTATGGAAGAGTAGCTCATGCTTTCTTAAAATGTATCCAGAATGCAAAAAGTTGCTTAACTTCTTTGAAATATATAAAATCCACTACTAAATGCACCATGCTTGAACGGACAACACATGTCATACAATCTTTCGACTTTCGATTAAGATTACTAATTTATAAATGCACGAATGATTAAAATCAATTTAGTCCATTGTTCTAAACATATTTAACAACCCCAGACAGTAAAAAGTTTGCGGATTACGTAAACTTTTAAAATTGACTTTTTTCCAGCTTTTCGGGTCGAATACCCCACTGTGCGACGGCGTACGTTTCCGTGATTCGATGTCGAAAGACACGCATATTCGCCGCGCGGGAAATCATTACGTCCACAAACAATTCCATTAGCGTGGCAGTAAAATACCGTGAAAATATTCGCGTGCGTCGAGAAATCCCCTCGTCGTGGAATTCGGGATTTGCGAGTGTCTCGATTGAGAAACAAAATAACGGCGCGGCAGAATCGTGGAAAGGATACCGGAAATAATAATCTGAGCGCTCGACCCTCGTCCCAGGGGAAAGCAGTTCGTATGTGTGTACGTAAGTACATATGTATGTACAATGTACCGGCTAATGAGCCTAATGATTCCTTGGAATGCACATCTAAACTGCTATCTCCAGGTCGACGCGTGCACGTAAGCGTCCCCGTGCAAAATGCACGCTAGCTGCATATATGTATGTATGCAGTAATAGAGATAATCGGTTATAAACGTAAGCAGCCAGCATTCACCGGCAGTTAATCTTTAACAACTCGCTTTTCCGAGTCTTTTTTAAGCGACCGCTTGAACGTCTCATTCCGCAGTGATTCCTTTGTTAATGATAGTCTCTGTATTACGTCTGTACCTTCACGTATGATGGATCGTCGAAACGAATGTAACGTTTGGCATAAATTTTAACACTAGAACTACCAAGCAGTCAAAATCACTCGTTCCGAATTTCTTATAAGAATCGTTTAAATTTCCAACACTGCGAATTCCACAATCCTTCATAATCATGTTTTTATATGTAAATAATTAAATTGATCAATTTACTATCCCACTATATTTCTTTCTATCAAATGGACTTATACAATGGTTTTAGATATACCGAATTCATCCGCGGTAGTTCTAGTGTTAATAAATCTAGGAAGCGTCGGATGAGTGGGGGAAAATGATGCAATATTAGGCACTTTTAAATGGAAATTAATAACAAATATACTATTGAGTAATTCTTCATTTTTTGTCTGTTGAATTGTACAAAGTAATAATAAGAAATTATATTAAAACAAACGGATTATGAAATAAGAAATAACCCCTTTGTTGTCTGGAATGGTCCACTTAATTGTTTGAACTTGCGTAGGATGAAAAGTGTCCCACCGTTTTAATAAATAATTAGCACACTGGAATATTTATTTACAACCTCGAAAAATTAAAGAAACTTAAAGTACAATGTTTTGCCTTGAACCCACGCATTTAATATAAGACACTAAGTATTTATGTCTCCACCTCCCACAATTAAGTATTCAAATACCTTCTTTTAATTGCATGTAAAGTAAAATCTTCTACTAATAAAATTAAATCTACTTTTTAAAATTTTATAGAAACAAAATTTCCGTGCAACACGGACTCTCTATTTCCAAAGATTTCATGGTTCAAACAGACAAACGAATATACATATAAATATTTAAATACTTTAATACTAGAACTACCGAGGATTAATTCGGTCTATCTAAAAACATTAGATAAATATATTTGCGGAAAGGGAATGGAAGCAGATAGTAAATTGATCGATTTAATTCTTTACATAGAGGAATTAGTTGTGAAGAATTTCAAAAAACGCACTGTTATAAATTCCAGTGAGTTTTATAAGAAGTTATGAACCAGTCATTTTGCCTGCCTTAGTAATTCTAGTGTTAACCCCTTCGGACGCTGTGCACATTGTAATGTACATAATACTTTTCGTGTTGTATTTTAATACATATAGGTTTAAACTCAGTTTAATATGATTTTGATAACCTTTTTCAAAAAGGAGGTGTATACTCGTCGTGTTAACCCCTTTAGACCCGATTACATTAAGTACTTACCAGTGAATCTAATATAAAAAATAACCACAGAAATAAATATTTTTGTAAAAAGTATATTGTTGCTTTCATTCACACGAATTAAATTAATTTTAGTATAAAATCAGTTCTTGTTAAACGAAAAAAAATCGGGTCTGAAGGGGTTAATAAAAATTATAGTTTGTGATTCCTAAAGATGTACTTTAATACTTTAAATTTAAAAAAAAAAAAAGTGTATAATTGCGACCAATATCCAACACCTGTTACGGAGCCACAATACTTTAACTCGAGTCTATCGAGAGGGGGAAAAGAAACGGTATCGATATTTGTATCGCGAAAAAGGCGGACGAAAACGTCTCGTTCTAAAACGCGGCTGCAGGCGAACTTTCTCTCGCGGCTGCCAAGAGCGATTACTTTTTGCTCACGAAATGGGACCGTATGCTCGTGTCCGTCACGGCGAGCGTAAGAAATCGAAGGAACGAGATAAAACAGACGCACCACGATTTTCGGCTCTCGCGAATAACGAGCCGGTAATAAATTCGGTGAAACGATGTCGGGGGCCTTCGATCGGGCCACACTGCCCGAGAAAACGGGCCCGATTCCGTGAAACAAGGTAAGCGGGTCCGCATGAACAGAAATAATGGGCCTCTATTACGGGGCCCCGATCGCACAAAAAGATCTTGCTAATTTTTATCGCGCCGCGCACGCATTCCGCGGGTGAAAATCCACCGCTTTGTGACAAAAGGCGCGGCGAACACCTTTTTTTTTTTTTTAAATACTGGACAGACAGAAATCTTTTATCGAACGTTTCGTACTGTCGATATTTACGTGGCCGTAAAGTGAAATTAATTTGTAAATAATATTGCGCGTCGGAATTTATCGTTTCGCGCGTTCCACGAGTTTTCAGGATAAAAAATATACAAGTTTTACGCTGGATGTAACACTTTTATTCTTGTACTGTATTTTTATATCAACGACTAAATTTATATTTCCTGCGATCAATACAATTTAATACATATAATGTTATCAACAACTAAATTCGTATATACCACGGTCAATACGATCTAATAACATTACATTTATTAAATTATATTGATAGTAGGAAATATGAATTTAGTAGTTGATATAGCATTAACGATCAATAATAATTTTTCTTACTATATTTTTATAATAGAACTTCATTCTATAACGAAGTTCATACCTATGTACTTCCTGTTTTCTGAAAAACAGTAAAAGAGAAAATGAAAATAGGTTAAAAATAGGTTCAAAAAGTCCACGTTCCAAGTGAATCTTCCAACCGACAAAAGATTTTTTATAAGCAATTGGGATTCGCAGAAATAATAGGCTACCTTACCCAGGACTTTCTCTGGTACTTACTTGTAAATCACGGTGCAATGAAGGAATCGTTCGAGACCACGGATAATTTAAAGAATTTGAAAGTGGAGAATTAATTGAACGTCCACCGTGGACCATAAATTTATCACGAACGGCTAACTGATATTTATACGATACGTTGTCCCACGCAGATCCGACGTCAATAACGGGTCTCTGATCCCCGGGCTAATATCTAGGCGTAATTGTTTCTTATTCAAGTTAAGGAGTCTCAAAGAGCAAGAACAAAGACATGTATCGATGGTGGACTATCTTACAAGCCATTCTCTAATATCGGGTTTTAAGAGTTGGCCTCGCAGAGAAACCTTTCGTGAAACCATTGTCTGCATTTACCCCGTGCCAGCTTGTTTGATCATCGACGATGACCCGCCTGACTCGCGGGTCATCCTAGCTATGTATGCGCAAACGTTCCTGCAGGAGGCAAATAGGTCGTTCGAATCTTCTATTCGAATCGAAAAAAAACAGGGTAATATTTATAGCGTAGGAAACGATGATTTTTATGTCTCAAGATTATTGTTTCATCGTCTGTCATGATATAATTTGATTACGAAGAAAAGGTATATTTCATTCTTGAGTTGGAACACGTGTAATGATTTCTGAAATTATGTACGTAGGTTATATGTTTTTTATTAACTAATAAAGCTAAACATCGGAGTATAACGAAGATAGTTGCAAAGAGGTCGATAAACTTAAATTCGCAAATCACCCTCTTTAGTTAAACGTTTGGAAAATTATAGCGTCGAAGTGAAAGGTCGTAAAGGATCGATTTCTATTTTAAAGCTACCGTGGTATGTCGAAGTTTATGAAAAAAATATCATTCTCTTCGAAAAGGTAGTCTCTAATTTTTTTCAAATCGTTAAACACAAACCAAAAAATATACCACTGTTTTAAATGTGATACTTTATACATTGATTTCATTTAATTTGTTATTCCCACAATAAATTTTCCATTTACAAATATACTTTCTAACAGTGGAAAACATACAATTAACAAATCATTATCAACACAGTTATTTCCAATACTACCAACACAATCAACCCATGCTCCTCCAAACACATATTAAACAACAATATCAAATTCAGTTATCCAAAGTTTCCACAATATCACCATATCCACAACTTTCCCCCACAGTTTGTGTATCTCCATCCGTATCAACCATCATCCTTCCAAATTCCCTATAAACTCATCCACGAATAGTCCCCAAATTTCCCTAAAATTCCCATAAAACCGTAACTCCAGCCCGTCTAGGCGCCCTTTCCAGTGAAAGGGTTGAACTCTCCCGGCGCGTGCTGAATCCCAACCTGGAGCTGCATACCACCGCACGGTGAAAGCATCGTAGTTTTGTTCGAGAGGATACGAAACGACTTCATTCGTCACTCCGTCGGATTCCCGTGCGAGGGACGGAGAGACGTATTAACTCTCGGTCGCTCGCTCATACCCTACATACAGCGACGTTAATGGACGAACACGTGACACAAGGCCGTACGATCACCTTGGTGCCCCACGCCTCCCGAGACGCCTCGTCGTCCTTTTTCCGTCGGACGGAATAGCGGAACTCGCCATTTTACAGTTAGCCAGCAGCCGGCGAGCACACCGGGCAATGTCGAGCCTGCCAGTGACTGCCGACGGCTAAGCTGCTCGTTCGCTCTGTCGACCTTCGGCTGCCAACTGTCAGATCGAGCAGTGCGTCGACGACGTTCGTTAAATCACCGTTCGCACGATATCGACAAAAAAAACCGCTGGCCGCCGTGACACCCAGACTGCCTGTAAAATTGGTAATTTCGCTCCGTTGCACAGTGGTCTAGACCGCGATCGTAGCGTGAATTAATTCGAAACATTAAAAAAACTATAATAATCCGTTATAATTCTTTTTAAATTATAATAACAAATAATTCTGCTAATAACAAAATAAAATTCAATAATTATTTACATCACCCATCTATACTTTGTAATTATATTTTAAAATTAAACACATTCAACATTTGAGCCGTTTATTTTGAAAGTGGCCTAACTCCATTTATCTTCAAATCGAGATAATTAAGGGTTTGCGTTTCAATGAATTTAAAAATATACGTATAGGATACTAATGAGTCATACTGCTTAAATGTATCTAAGGGTGTTGAATTTATAGTTCCTATTAAAATTGTGGCAATTATTAAGTGAATAATATGCGTTTTCTTATCAAGAATGGAGTTAGGCCACTTTCAAACTACACCGTTCAACTATTGAACTAACTCTGAAAACTTATGTGTCAAGAATTTTCGTATTTGCTTGGAATATAAGGAACCTGAAATGCGTTACTGATAAATAACATTAAGTCGTCCATGTAACCATTGTTACTTGGAAAAAACTGAAAAATGGAGTTAGGCCACTTTCAAAATAAACGGCTCATTTATTTACAACATCCATTCATATTTTATGATTATATCTTAAAATTAAGCACATTCGACAATTACACATTCTTCAAATTGTTTAATTTTAACCGTTCATTAAACAACTCCAACCGCACGATGGAAGATACGGGCCCTGAAAAGAATCAAATAAAACTAAGAGGAGCACTTCGGAGCACTTAATTTTTGTCTTACGTTAAAGCTAACACTAACTAAGTCCGCGCTATGTATTAGGTTGTCCCATAAGTTCCTTCCTTTTTTTTGATACGCAATCACTAGATGATACGAGGGTCGTTTGATAAGTTTGACAAAAAAGTAGGTAAACATGTTTTTTTTTTGACTAACCTTTATTTGTCAACATAGTCTCCTTCAAGGGCGACACACTTAACCCAGCGAAATTCTAATTTTTTCATCCCAAAAAAGTATGATTTGTCAAAGTCTGCAAGTACGCATTCACGGCATCGATATTTCCTTCATTCGACGAGAATCTCTTCCCACCGAGCCATGTTTTCAAGTTGGGAAATAAAAAAATCACAGAGAGCCATATCAGGAGAGTAGGGTGGATGCGTAATCAATTCCAAGCCCAATTCGTGTATTTTTGACATTGCGATTGCGAAAGTGTGAACTGGTGCGTTGTCCTAGGAACTACTAAGTCGCTCGTTTCGAACGTCTACCAAATCTAAACAAAGTGTCGCATTTGGGAAAAACGTGATATTTACCAGCCAAATGAGTGCCACTTTGAGCTTATGTACTTCAAAATTTTTTGCGATGCGACATTTTTCAATTTTTCCCAGACTTATCAAACCACCCTCGTAGTTGTTGTTTAAGGTTAGTTTATTGTGTTATATTGAACAGTTCTGCTCTATTATCTTCTTCCATCTTTCAGAAAGTCTCATTATGCCCTCTTTACAAAAATATTCATCGAGATGCGTTTTTTCTTTTCACTTTCGTATTTGTAACATTTATCACAGAGAGAATTTTTTAACGATAGAAACAAGTAATAATAATCGGATAGGCTAAGGTCTGAGGAATACGGAGGATGAGGTAAATATCCCAATCAAACTGTAAGAGTCGGTCGCAATTCTGTCCGTTTTTCGGCTATGGCGGCTTTCTATTTATCGAATTGATTGGAATATTTTGCAGAATTGTGTAGCGCGGAAGGAACTTATGGGACAACCTAATATGTGCACGTTGCTTTGCGGATCCGTCTGTGACAAGAGTTAACGGATCATTTTTGCGTTTTTTTTTTTTGTTAAGGATCACTGAGTATCCTGGCGAATTTGGATCTACTCGATCCTGTAATATTGTAAGTTGGATTAAACGCGACGGGCTGTCTGGGATGGGATGAATGGTTTTAAACGGTTTAATGTTAAGGGTTAATATCATTGTTGGTTGAAGTAATTGACACGATGGCATTTAATTTTTTTTTTTGCGGAACGGAGGTATTCTTGACCATTGAAAAAAAGTTCCTGTTTTGTTTAGAAAATGGAGGATAATTTGCGAATTGAATGGATGCTTTTGATGCTTTTTCAAGCAGCTACCCTCTTTTTAGAGTCTCAATTGTTATTTGTGTTAAACGATTTTCATACAAATTATTTCATTTTATATAATCTGAATATGAAAATCCTATCTTTTTTAATTCGATGGTGATGGTAAATTTAATACAGGCAATAGTAAACAAAACAAAGTTGAAACACTCGAACAAGAAAGTATGCCTGTCATTATAATTAACGAAAACATCGTAGACAGTTGTCAAATTAAATGCAGAACTTTCCGCCGAATGTTTGCAAACTGTCATTAACATGCAAATGCGAATGTTTACGAAAGAAAACAACGATAATAATTGGAATTCACAGTTCCCCTCGCATTCCATCGAGAAATGAAAACGTTAGGCGGAAAATAACAGCAATAACCGGGGTATCAATGATTAAAGAGGACTCGATTGGTAATTGGAACGGAATTTTTCGTCTTAGTTAATTACACCAAACCGTTAAATGCCTTCTCGCGGCGAAACCGTAGCTGGCTTTCTTTAATAGTTCCAGTTGCATTCCGCGTCTAAGTGCGTAATGAATGAAATTACTCGTCGCTAATTGATCTAGTTTTAATTTTCCTACCGCCAGGCTTTTCCTCGATATCTGTCATTAAGTTCCGCAATGACCATTAATTTATCGCTGCCACATCATTAATGACGTGTCCCACTGTTCGTTTTTCATTTTTTCCGCTCGATCTTTCGCGAGTCGAAAGATCTTAGATCCGCGATCGATACGACGATTGTTTGTCGATCGATTATGCTTTCTCTAATAATTAGACGTTTTTTAACGCTTCCGTTTAAACCCGATAATTCGTCGAACGAGGATATAATTGACTGCGACTACATAACACATTCGGCTGTTTACTTCGAGCAAACGAACGATGATTCACAAAGCGATCCGACGCCGTTAAAAATTTCACACTTCCGCGGCAACTTCTTATCACTTTCACCAATTACGCCGTTGCCGATTTTACTCTTAACGAATGTAAGGTAGGTAATCGGGACTTTTAACACGTTGAATTTAACGCGGATTTTCTATAAATTGCTCATAACACCACAATAGATTCGCAACTTTGCAATGTGTATACTTTGTGTTTATAATTTACGCTTAAATACAATTTTTATTTTATCTATTTATAACAATTAATTTCTCAACACTATTAATAGTAATTATGGTAGTATCGATAAATGTATAGTACTGACATTTATTATAATTATGATTTTCTACTTGATCAATAGATATCGCCCTGACGGTCACCGGTGACCCCCACGGCGCTACCGCCATTTTAAGTGTCGGTCACCCATGACCCCCATGGCATTCAACGTGCTGAAAACGTGAATAGAAGAAGCGTAATAGTGTTCGTCGAGATAGTAAAATGAAGTTTCAGGGGAAAGAAATCGGAGGGTGTGCGGGGGTTGAAACTTCGAGGAAGGATGAAAAAAATTCGCAGCCGGTAGGATTCGAACCTACGCTCCCAGAGGGAATCTGATTTCGAGTCAGACGCCTTAACCACTCGGCCACGGCTGCTCTCCCTTGATACATGAAACTCGCACTAGGGGTGAACTAGGGAAACCAACCCCTAAACTTATTTGTTGAAATAAACGCAAACCAGTGAAAATTTCTTTGTCATCTGTTACGGGTATGTTATGAATTTTAAAGAAATGGATTTTGACGTTGTTTAGATTTTTTTGCAATACTTTTTTTATAAACTATTTTTTGTCCATATCCGTTACTATATTGAGGATTTTACACAAAGTGATAGAAATATAGTGGAAGGAAAAGTAGTTTCAAATTTAAATGATGTAGTTTTCATGGGGATGATCGAAACATCATTTTCTGACTCTCGTTGTTGAAAAGACACTTTGATTTTAAAAAGCTGATTTGTTTTTCAGGGATCTGTTTGCCCGAAGTATTCTTAGTTTCTATGAATCATAGCAGTAACTGATCCGGAAATAATTCTAAATGAAAGAAATTTTATCGTCAGAAGATAATAAATGATTTTTTTAAACAGTGAATAAACAAAACTGTTATCTGCATTTAGTCGATTTTGCAAATTGATGGTTCAAATACCGAACAAACTCCCCTTATCATCAAACCCTACTTTGTACAACAAAATTTACTTCCTTAAAGTACAACATTCTCACCCCATAGAATCTTCGCTATTAACCACATATACACAATTAATGCGTCGTCAAATTCAACCAAACAAAAAAAGGGAAGAGTCTGATTACGTAACATCAACAGTACTCAGCGTTATAAAGGGTACACATAAATAAATGAAAAAAAAAATGTAAAAACAGCGGGGTACAACGCCGACAAGAACGGAGCATCTCGTTAAGCTAATAGACTAACGAAGGGGATTCAGGAAAATTTAACGACCCCATCGGTGGTTGAGTGCAGGTCAATTAATCGACCAACGGTCTTCGCACAAAATTTATCGGCAACGAACAATTATAAATCAGAAGCCACCAGTTCGTTTCCACCAGGACATGTTAGCCTTAATGTTCCAATCTACCTTTCCGTTCGGTCGCGATAATTCAAATATTAAAGAGACCGTGAAACCTTGAATCGCGCTCGTAATTTCCATCTGATTCGCTTAGTAAATCCCGGTTTAACATCTGCCGAACGGAGTGCGTGTCCCGTTTCGTTTATTTTCAATACCGCTGTTTATCAGCGTCAGATTGCACGTTTTACCGAGCAGGTGACCTAATTGCGAGGCCTAAGTCACCGGCGTGACGTTTTCGGTTTTATTGGAATTTTTAGTGCGGCCTGTATTTTGATAAGGTGAACACACAGGAACGTCAGGAATAGAGATAACAGAAACGCTTCTGTTGTAAAATTGAGTTTCGGAAAGTCTTCTGTGTACGCTATTCTTGAAGAATTGAAAAGGAAATCAATGTAGACTTGTGTACTGGGAGCAACAAAATATAAGGAACCTTTTTCAGGAACGGTAGTAGCTTTAAAAGATAAAAAAATACCTAGAAACTTAATTCGGTGAACTGCCCCCTGTGTCAAGATATGCTCTCTCTTTGAAATACTTTTTGAAAAATTATTTCTTCCATATGGAAAATCATGGGAAACTAAATTTGGTTTTAATATTACCAGGGGAAATCTAAATTGAGAAAAAAAGTATAATTATCTTGTCTCATATTATTAAATACCCACTATGACGTAAACATTCCAAGTTGTTTACAATAAACACAAATATAAATGCTACTTAACGTCACTAATCGCGGTAGTTACATTTTTTTAATATAGCTTATAATCTCACCTGGCAATATCAAAAATCCACGACCAAAACCCATAAAAATAATTTTTCAAAACGTTTTTCAGAAAAAGATGTTTACCGCATCAAACAAGTAAGTAAATTTATCGATTTTCTTCCATTTTTTTGCGTGTTCTATCAATTCTAAAAAAATGATTCTGATGTTCCGTTTACACTCCGTATACGGAGTCACCGTCGCGTGAGTCAGGCGTATGACTTAGAAATTTATAAGTCGTAATGAGCCCGGCGTTTCTCATCGGGACACGTTGCGTCGTTACCGCCGGATCGATCGTTGGGAAAAATCAGATCGTGGGAAATACAAGAGGAAGGAAAAGGCGCGGATTACCTGGACGCGATGCGGGCAATTTGCAAAAAGAACACTCTTGGAAAGCAATCACCGCGGGGATTGTTCGGCCAAGAGGCAAAATGTCTCGGATTAGCCACGCTGGAATGAATAGAACGATTTCGTGGCTGTTTCTTTTTTTCGCGGGGCAAGAAACGATTCTTAGACGAGGCTGCTGCCACGGGACAAGAAACTGTAATTCGGGAACGACTGGCGCGATTAATTAATCCTTAAATTCGACTACATCACCCGTTACTCTTCCCCGGAAAAGAAACATTTGGCACTGTGTAAAAAATGAACGCACCAGAAAAAAAGATACCGAAATTTGTGCCAATTTACACCAAGCAAAATCACAAAGAAAAATTTTAAATAAAATCCATGTCCTTCCTGAATGTGTCTTAGTTCAACCTTGGTACACATTCCAACATAAGTACACGCTAAATTCTATTTGTAATTGCCACACAGAGGGCCCGTCGTTAATTAAAAATTTGACAATAAATATTCGTTATTTACCACTAATTGTAAAATATAAATTATATTCGTACGTACGGGATTTCTGAACCACCGTTACAAGATGGCGCGATCAGTCATTCGTCCGATGTAACAAATGACCTGCATTTTTCATGCCGGACATACCTGCAGGATGTCTACGAAAGGATATCGGATATTATCGGGCCGGCGAGTGAAAGAGAGGGTGGCGGGCAGCAATAGAGAGAACGCCGAGCGAAAGAGAAACAGAGTGCACTTCCTCGTGGTATCATTATGCATTTATTCCTGTAGAATCCGGATGTGTGAGCCGACGATCCAGCAAGCTAGCCAGCAACCAGTTACAATCAGCAATCTCTCAAGTAGTCAAGTCCGTTTGCGGGCTGTTCCAGATTGCGTCCTTGCCGCGCGGAGTGCAACGGTGTACGTGCCGACATGTAACGGGTGTCCTAAACACTCGTTCCAATGTGTCTAGTCATTTAAATTTTAACACCCCTGGGGGTACAACTTTGATTGTCGAAAATAATCGCCGCGATCTGTGTAATTTTTGTGAAGAGTCATCGTAATAAGTATCAACGAATAAAGATTAATAAATAATTCTCATTTTTGATGTAGAATAAAACTAAATTTCAATGTAGATAAATAATTCTCATTTTTGATATCGAATAAAACTAAATTTCGATGTAGATAAATAATTCTCATTTTTGATGTCGAATGAAACTAATTTTCGATGTAGATAAATAATTCTCATTTTTGATATCGAATAAAACTAAATTTTGATGTAGATAAATAATTCTCATTTTTGATATCGGAATGAAACTAATTTTCGATGTAGATAAATAATTCTCATTTTTGATATCGAATAAAATTAAATTTCAATTTAGATAAATAATTCTCATTTTTGATATCGAATAAAACTAAATTTCGATGTAGATAAATAAGTATCATGTACGCATTGTATTATAGAAATCGTGTTGATTTGTAAAATGTTCGTATAAATAGATACACCTTCGTATTAGGGGAGATATTGTATTATAATTGAACTTAAAAAAATTAGGGGGATGATAATTTTCAATTTCCCTTCCAGTCTGTATATTTCTGTTAATTTTAATTTTTTTTAAAATTAGGATAAACTTTATTTGACGTATGAATGTATTTCTATATTAACATTTGAGTAAGAGTTTCTAAGGTACGGTGAAACAGACTATAAAATCACGTAAGAATAACGATACTGCCGAATAAAACGAGCCGTCGGAGGAATTTCTCTGTGACGGTAAATGGCTCCGGTTTACACCACCGATTTACAACAATTCCCATGAGAGAGTGTGAAATCTATGAGAAACACCATTGACCATCTCCGGCACGGCTTCATCGCGAACAAGCGAGCAGAATAAATTTCGCACGGCTCGGCGTAAAGGATTCCGTTGGCGAAAAAAAAAAAATCGCATTCCATTGAAATAAAAGAATATCAATGCTCGTTATACGTTTACCGTTACTTCCTCCTTGGTCTGTGCGCGGCGAGCCGTCTGCGACGGTGCAGAGCGTGAAAGTAAGCCTTCGCGAAAAAAAAAAAAAAAAAAAAACAAAAAGATCGATCGCGATGCTGAACACATAACGATCCACGAGCGCCTTGCGATGGAAAGAGAATACGTTGTAATTGCCAAACTTTTAATTTCGCGAAACCATTTTACTTTAAAACTCGATAGAATTTGTGTCTATAAATATAGAACGAGGGATGACAAAATCTGGAAGAATTTGAATACGATGGTTGTACAGGGTGTTCGACAACTACGTATTTCGAGAAGTTGAACGATTATTTATTTAAAAGTGTCGTAAGTAGGTGATAATCGGCATGGATTTAATGTCCAAATAAATATGTGTTTAATAGCATCTCATCGTTTTATAATTCAAATTTAATTTCTATTTTAGAGCCGTAAACCGCGATGAATACGCAAAAACGAGTCGTACTTGTCTTTCTGTATGGAAAAAGTGATACATAGTGTAATTTACTGTGGCTTATACTTACTCGTAAAAAAGAAAATAAATGAAAACCATAAAAGGAAGACGAACATATATTTATTAACGTTTAATTTCCCATCTACATCGCATTCAGGTATCATTTTCCCATAACTGGTTTACATAGATTTTATTTGTGTGTGCTTAAAACATGCGTGACAGATTTAAAAAAAAAACATACCAGTCTCGTTTAATCCTACGCAATTGTCATTATAAATATGATTATTTTATTAGATTCATTAATCTAACGGGTCACCGATTTTATTAATCATTATTGCGATCGAATGAAACATTTCCAAGCCTAACGCGGAAAGTGCGCACACTCGAACGACATTATGAAAACGGAAACACATCGCGATATTCAATATAGATAATATAATACGTGTAGTTAGCTTATCACAGACATTTCCCGAGTAACTTGTTATTTTCGAGGGAAAGACGTGACAAGATAGTGAAAGAGGAGGACGATCCGATCGGCGAAGAGAGAGGATATTATAATTGACGGTGCATGATTCCGGAAGTGGCGTTACGAAAACGCGATTACCCCGTAAGAACCTAAAGAGACTGCCGATACTGATAACATCGGTATAATTAGCATATACAAGACATCCCTTGCGAGCAGTGGTCAATTCTTTAATAATATTTAACGTTACCATCGATATTATATCTCAATTAATGACCCTCATTTTCTTCCACTGATGATCACTCTTGTTTCACTTTTTATCGTCGAAAAAACCAAGTATTTTATTTTTCTCACAACTATTTAAATAGATTTTCGAAGATACTAATTTGATAATAATAGGAGATTTGATTTATGAACCGTCGTTATACTACTCGCAAATTAATTGCCAGCTTGTACTACGGTGACTCGTTGATCACTGAAAAATTTCCCCGACAATTTGTCCAGCGGAGTAACGATCCCGTGGGAGACATTTCTCGAGCTACTACGTCGATGAGTTATTAACATCGTTAAGTCCCATGCATGTTAAGCCCGGGTTAATTATTATCAGCGTCGATTTTTTTTTTCACGGAAAAATTCGTTTCGACGTCTCGTTGGGAGAACAGTTTCTCCGGATAACGATTATGGTATAATCGTTACATGGATATAATTATAATAATCGCGTCCGGCACGGCGGAGGGTATTAATTTTGTACTCGAACAGTCGGTATAAGAACAGTGGGGGAGGGGGAGGGGAAAAAAAAAATAACGAGTAGCGTGTCGAGGCCGCTGTTCTTATCTCGAGTTTACAAGGAAACGCAGCGAACCTTTGACATTCACTTTCTAACGGAACCGACGTGCGTTTAAAGGCTGCGAAAAAATTGCTGAAATATGCGACCAGAGCGATTGGAAAAAGTTCGGCATATATTAGTTGGAAATAAGCAAACGGGAAGCCAGTTTATCGACTGCCACTCTTTCGCTTCCAGAAACTAAACGGTTTGATAACTCCGTGCTTGTCTCATACCTTTCAGTTCCTTATCGATAGCGAGCCCCGTACGAGAGTTTCCAGTCTGATATTTATGTTTCCAGTCGTAAAATACATTTCCGCGGTGCGTTGGATTTATAAATCGACGATGCATATCGTACACGCGATATTATATGTATTTCACGGCGATAAATTGAACGCGTGTTGCGTCGAGACGGTGAGATTGGAATCCATATTATTGAACAATGATATCGTTTTTAGAAACAAAAATTACGAGTATCGTTGAAATTCTTTACACCGAAACTTGTGGAAATTTGATAATCTCGATGTCTATCTACGAAAAAATGTTTTGATATATTTTAATTGTAACGTCGAAATGATTATCACACTTGATGTATTTCTGTTTCATTTATATTTTTTTAAAATGATCCTCACAACGTTCCGCGATTGAATATTCCGGCGATCGAACGTATTACGCGAAAAATACATTTTACACCCGCGGTCGTAAAATCTTTCGTCAGATATCTCACGGCGAGTATCCCGTGTATTTATCTAGAAAATGCCTATATCAACGAGTATTAAAAATACTTAAAAGCAGTTGACACGTTTATACATATATACATACCACGTAAAAAGGTGTCTAGTACCCGCGGACACGTCGCGAAAAAAAAAATACACTTAAACGCGTATGGATATAAAGTGAACGTGCCGAAGCAGTAAAACCGGCGTGCCACCCGTTAGATTCGCATTCTTACCGAGTACGCGAGTCCTAGTTTTCTGACTCTCACCCACAACAGCTTCGAGAGCAGATTCCAGAACGGAATATATACTGTATCCTGTCTATCCTATCCATCTGTCCGCGAACGTTCCAGTCTGAGTTATGGAGCACGGTATCACGTGTCCGCACAATTATGTTCGAAAGTTCCCTAATCTACTTGTACTTCCACAACGTCGCGTTTAATTAACGCATCGTTTGATAAAGAGATTTTGGGAAAATTCGAAATGCGAATGGAGTGTCGTCTAGTGTGGTGGATAGAATGTTCGGAAATTGTTTAGAAGTTTAGTTGTTAGATGGATAGGATGTTGGGATATTGTTTAGAAGTTTAATTAATATTTGCTCGAGGGTTTTTAGTGGAGAACATTTGAAAAATAGATGTTTTTTCGTATTGTATGTCGTCGGTGAGTAAGATTTTTTAATATGTATGTGTCTGCGAATGTCCATGCTCGAATTAGTATAATTATGGAATTTGCAGCAGTTTTATAATGATGGTTTGGACTTTTGTGATAGTTTAAGGTGTCGCAGGCTCCAGTGCATTTTTTTGGTATAATTAATGAAAAATGATATTTGAGAATTTTGTATTCGAGAAAGGTACAAGATAAATAAAGAATTCGATCCTTGAAATATAAAGTATCTCTAATTTCCGCGACAGGAGCGGACGATCATAATTAAGACTATTTTTAACTCTATTTAGTTCCTGAAATCACAGAAACCAAGAGAGCATATATACATTTTTTAAAACTTCCGTCAATTTAAATTGTTTTTTATTTTAAAAGTTTTACGGATATCAAACATTTCCTACAACAAGTGTAAACCAAAATAACAAAAATTCGATCTAAAAAAACTCGTCCTGCGATAAAAGTGCACGTACAGGAATTACAAAAAAGCATTCAATGATCCCCTAAATTTTATTTAAATCAATAACCAACGAACTTCTCCCGACGAGTTCCGTTCATTGGATCGGCGGTAAAACAAAAGAAAGAATATTTACTCTCACTGAAGTGACCTGTAGCAGTGACCGAAGTGTATTCGCAGCCTCGAATACACCGGCGAAGTAACAACCACCGTTACTCACTCTTACTTCTGGCTGAAACGAACGGTTCTCGATTGGATCGCTCGTTCTATCTGTCCATCGTAGCATGCTTTCGTAACGCAGGATGTGCGCGAGATGCCGAGGGAGAGAGGGGGGGGGGCTCGATTCAATTGAAATTCAATTACAAAACTATTTTCGAGCCTCGGCTGGCCTGAATCGGACGAGTGTCCTGCGCAGGACCGAGATTCCTCGACGTTAATACCGGCGAGAAAGGCATACAGCTCAAGGAGAAAGTATTCCTATCCAACGGCGGATGATAGTCTGCTGCTGGTCTAGCAGATTGCCGATCCAGTAGACGCAATTTCTATCGTGAAATTTCAATCGTGAAATGCAGATAGGCAGTCCGCGCAATCGCGAACCCGCCCGTTTGGACACGACTCCTGAAAACACCGACACGATGGGTGTATGTATGTATGTAGATTAGGGTGGTCGTTAAAAATTAAATCTTTTGCGACGCCCCCCAAAAAGCTTCCTTATGATGCAAAAACACTGGGGAATTTTTTTTTAAATTAATATTTTGTAGTTTCTAATTGATATTTTTATTTGAAAACTAAATTAGTACAAACGTAATTTTAATATCTAGATTTCTTGATATAATCATTGATTATAGAAGTAAAGGCATTATAAATACGAAAGAAAGTTTACTTAAACCTTGGAGTGAAGAAATATAGATATTAAAATTACGTTTGTACTAATTTAGCTTTAAAATAAAAATATCAATTTGAATATCTTTAATTGTTTATTTAATAGATCAAATCAACTGGGAAAAATTTTGAATTTAAATTTTTGTTTATCGTTATTTTAATTAACTAATGTTTTTTATTGATTTGTGTTTTATAATTGTTTATATTTCGAATAAAATCGCATTCTCATAAAAATTCCCAAAAACATGATTATACCAAAAATTAATTTAAATCGTCTTAAGGCACGTGTTGTTTTTAATTTAAAAAAATTCCCAGTGTATTTGCATCACAAGGAAGCTTTTTGGGGGGCGTCGCAGAAGATTTAATTTTTAACGACCACCCTAATGTACATATGTGTGGACGCTTGCGTGGTACCCTAAATTCTGGCGAAATTGATGAAATTATGCCTCTGTAAGAATTAGCAAATGACAAATTTTCTGCTTCAACATTGGGACGATTTTAATGTGTACGATATTATTAGTATATTGTTTTGTAGGACAAAAGTGTGTGTGAGTGGCTGTGTTACGCTAAACTCTGGTGAAATGGTTGAAATCGGTATAGAATTTAGGCGAATGTTGTCCCCGGAAATAGTTTGCAAATTACAATATTTGTAGTTCCCAAATTTGCGGAACTTCAATATTTAAAAACATTCATATTTTTGATTAGTTATTAGTACGAGTGAGCTACAAAAATATATTCTAATTTGTTTACAAAAAAATCAATAACGGTCGATATAAAAAATTGAAAAAGTAGAATTTTTATTTGTTAAATATTGGGAAGCCTAATATTTCTGGCAGGATTGTGACAATCGTGATGGCGTTTAGAAAAAGCTTCGTTATTTCTTTTTGTAAATTTTTCAAAATGTGCGAAACATACTGCCAGCGCAGATTGGATGGACTCACTCAAGCGTAGGGGTCAGAGAACCCCCGTTCATTTTTGCTGGGCGTTTAGTTTCGCTCATTTGGAGAAATTCACAGTTACACACTTTGCACGATATCATTATTTCGTTTTTAGTACAAATTTTTTAACCATTAGTCACGACTGGTATTCGTCGTTTCTACGAACGCCATCTAGAAAAATGATTCTATGAGAGTGTGTGTATATGTATCCTGAATTCCAGTAAAAAAACTAGACCGTTTACAATGAAATTTACACCTAAAATGAATGACCCGAAGAAAAAGTCAAACTAACATTTACAAGTCGCCATCTTATTTGGATCCTCAATTATTTTATATTTTTTATAATTGCAACGCGAATTTACGAAATTCCTAATTATTTTCAACGCAGATAAGCTGCCGAAAAATTCTCAAACATTCACTTAAAAAATTCTAAAATAACCGTCTAAAACCGTTTGAAACTGATATCCTCCAGAGCTTTTACACAAGATCAATAAAATTTACCATTTGTAATTAATTATCTCACAAAAAAGTTACGTGAACATTATCAAACTTTCTCATTAATCATGTAAAAATTCCTGGAACGAGAAGCTCAAAATTATTAAAACTAAATCCCTCTGACAAATACCATTAATCAAACCAAGTAACTTTTTCAAAAAAGTGAAGCTTTTAGTACCTTCCAATCGAATCAACGCTTCAGCTAGTAGTACATATTAGTAACGCGAAACTTTAAATAAAAAATGTTGAATATTTTTTTCACTCGTTCAGGGTTTCGCAGGCACGGGAATTCATCGCTACGTCGATATCCGATGAATTCCATTCGACGATTACATTCAATCTTCGTACATCAGTTTTCGATGAGGAACAACGGGATCCGAGGCATTCTAGGTGCGGTGCTCGTCGTATTCACCGGCCGTTTCTATTCGAAACTCGTGTTGTCAAGGAGTTATACACGTTCTTACACCTGAGGCAACCTTCGCCGAAGATGAATGCCCGAGGATTCCCTCGATTCTGTGATTCGTGCCGGGAATAAATTTGATCTCACACGCGCATTAGGCGAAAATACGAAAAACGACGGTCGACTTTTTTTTTTATTCATTATATCATTGAAAATCGAGCTTCTGTGTTTTTGTGTTTCATTTTTCTTTTCTAAGTATAGAGAAACTGATGTTTTGTTATCTTATTGATTACCACTTCTCGATTAGTTTGTTATTTTATTTTTTAATAGGAGTCAATGTGTGGCGAATTCCTGTTTGAGAATTTTGCAATCATTAAATTATTTCTGTGGCGATTTATTCTGAATAATTTGTATTATATTCTGAAAGATTTCGAGGAGGATGCAAGATAGACTATTTTTTAGACATCATATTTCTATATTATTTATACATTCCACAATTTGTAACCTTCTCTTTTCTTCCTGTCCTTCTCTTACTCCCCAATTCACAATTTGACAGAATAATGATTTCCACCACACAATAAATTTTCGATTTCTCGCAAACCACAGAGTAATTTCAAATATTTCAATGTATATCCGATTACTTTATGCGCAAAGATCTCGCACATGTTTTTACGTGCGCATAATTCTCGCACGTTTATGGTTGCCAGTCATGGACAGCTCGATAATTTCGTTGATGATTCTCCGAGACGTTAATAAGAGTGTACATATATTCGTTCAGCATCATTGTCGCGATTATCATTGCGAAAAATTTATATTATTATCAAGGGCTATTCGCTGGCACGTGCCCGTAATTTATAACGTTGTAAGGCGAAGGCAGAATCATTCGACGTTGCAAAATCATTAAGCACATTTTGCCGGGCAAAAGGCGTTGCCAGTTACGTTTCAACAATGTCCGGTCTCATGCCGTTAGTCAGAGAATTGTGCAAATAATTTGTCGTAAATTGCGAATCACGGAATACGGAGATGTGTGCCCTTCGTTATTTTTATTATTACGTAACACATTTATACGAATCATGTATTATGTTACACATTTAGTTGAGAGTTGAATTTTTATTACATCATATACCAAAGTTACAACGAATGATATGATATAAGTGTTTTATGATATTAAAAGCTGTATAGATTGCACCGATGTTTTTTCATGTATATGTATACAGGTATAAATAATAAGTCCGGCTATCTTTATGAGAACGAGGTTTAACATAGCACTGTAAGATTTGCATACTTCTTGATATACGTTAATAGTAAAAATACGTATTCTAATGTGACCCATCAATCTGTAAACTTCTAAAAAAATGCTATATTTTCGCTTGGCGATATCATTCATTGTTGCTCGCAATTCGCCGCACAGTCGTTAATCAGAGTTTATTTCGAATGTGGACGATAAGTTTTACATGCCCGATACGTATGGGGCTATCATATTTTTTTGTTTTCGAGTCGAAGACGTATAACCGTTCTGGAAAGCGTCTTTTTTTAGTACAAATGTACTTATAAATTTTACCGAGCAATAATGTTCTTTGAAATATTGCTTCAAACATTATTTTGCTGTGTTGAAATTGAAATCTTACAGTCAGCCATCATTTTTATAGACGTGACAGTATCATTTCCATGTACAAAAGTCTACTTCTTCGTATAATTAACACATTGAAGACAAAATGTGATGAAAAGCATTTATCCTGATTTTCCGCATATTTTGTTAAAATTATATGAATAAAAAGTAATAAAAGTGATTGAATATAACGGTTCTTTATTATTTAACTACATAATGCACACACCTTCGTCACATGTTTATTTATAACAACAATTCTTCGTGTAATATTTTATTTACCTATACCTAATTGAAATTTGTTATACGATGGTGCATGAAATTTCAAATAATGTTAATTAACATCACCCGTCTACAATACTTAATTGAAAAATAAAAAACGTGGATTCACGTAATTCGTCTTTAATGTATTAAGACATTAGATACAGTTGATCAACGCCCCCTTCTGATGGGTGACGAAGTATTAGGAAGAGAAGAAATTATGAGCAGACAAAAACAATTCGTGAATGATAGCCAGTGATAATACGTTACCTGTCAATAACCACCGGACTACGTAATCGATGAAAATACCCTTCCCGTAATCAACCACCTGTCGGATGAAAAGGTATTAATACTCTTCCCGCATTTAATCTGTTAACGTTAACTACAGTTCCATATCGCTAATAACCTAGTTGTCGATACGACACCAAACATGTAATTAAAAAAGAAAGTCTACAATTAAAATAGAAAATAAATTACAATTTTTTAATTTTTTTCAACGATTCCCTCACTTGTTTGTTACTCGTGGTAAAATTCTAAAAAAATTCTATCTTCTCTCGAGTATTAACAATATACCAAAAAAGAAGAAATTATCAACATTTTTACCGTTCTACTTTCTTTCAATAAAAAAAATAAGGTCATCCGACACTTTTGCGATACCCCGCTCGATAAATGCACGCAGCTTTCATCCGAAAGTCGACCCAACCGTCTCAAAAATTGACACCAGCAACGGGTTAATAAATTTCGACCGGGAGCAATTAATCCGGACTTAATTTTTCCGCGAGTGAAAGATCACGTGCAGGACGAGTTCCTTATCAGCGCCCGGTGACTGCGATACGGAACAACACCGGGCGGACAATCATCGAGACAGGTTGGGTAAGGTAACGCCGGTGGAAAATCGGGCGCAGCCGACTTCGGTCGTCCTTTTAACCGGCGCGACTCGTTTTCAGCCTTGATAAAAATGTCGGCACGCGCGGAAAAGCGCCGCGCTTTCGCCGCCATCGTCGGAATGCCGCAGTGTAAAAAGGCCTTGGCGCGGAATATAATTAATGCCGGAAAAAATCCGCGGCAACTTTCAATCGCTCCTAGGCGACCGTTTGCTCGAATCTCGTTCTTTCGTTTTTTTCTTTTTTCTTCTTTTTGTTGTTTTTTTTTCTTCCGCGCCGCTATCTGGCCGCATAATTCAGCGGCGATTGCGTACACGGTGTTCCCTGTCGCGGTTTCGTTCGTTCGTACCATGTAAATTGTATGTCTCTCATGGCATGAAAAGCGGACCCCGGAGCGGATTTTTCTCCCCGCGGGTCGCGGCACAGCTGTTTTGAACCGCTCGCGTGCGTAACACCGGCAGCGACGGAAAATGTCGGCTGCACCGACCACGTGTACACCCGTTTCGATAAGCTATTATCAGGAAAATATCGCGAAATGACCGGGCAGCTCGAACGTGACGTTTATTTCTAATATACATGATATACGGTGACCCGACATTAGCAACTGGAATTGCCGGGATAGTTTACCTATAGTGTACTCTGCGATATTGTATAATAAGTACGTATACAGGGTGTAACAATAATTCTGAGACACTTTAGGTTTATGGAGAGGACGCATAAAAATAAGAAAAAAAGTCTTATAAGTTGTGGGCGCAACCCACCCCCTATTGAGATACAACCTATTTTGTAAAAAATTTTTTAAAAATCATATATCCGAAATGGTACGTCGTAGAGGACCGATTTTAATTGCAATATAACCGGAAGAGACTGAAGTTAACGAAAAAAATATCCCTATCTACGCAAAGGAAGATTTAGTGAATGCCCTCAATTTTTCCCAAATTGTTACAAACTTGCTACGATATAGGTAATCGACGCTGTTTGGATTAAACAAGAATAAATGCTATTTAACAGCAATAATCGCAGCAATTATATTTTTATCTATTATGTTTGATCTTCTCCGGTTAAATTGATAATAGATTTTTTAAAAATTTTTTACAAAAGGGGTTGTATCTCGATAGGAAGTGGTATTTAGACAAAACTTTATAAACTTTTTTTTCATCTTTTGGTGCGTACTATCGATACTCAAAAAGTGTCCCAGTAGTTTTGTTACACCCTGTATATGTCCAATGAAGTAAATGTAAAAAAATACCAACTAATTTAGTTTCAACGTGTACGATTAATGATTGCGTACAGTGGATACGGGTCGTCTTTAAATATTTCAACCGGCCGAGCAACGACATGTTACAAGTGACCTTATGAAATGACAGTTTTTACGAAGAACGAAAAAAAAAAGAATCGCGAAAGGTCTCTCAGACGTGTATCGAACTTTCACCTCTTTATCGATCGCCGCGTTTCGATCCTTCCTTTCGATCGATCGGTTCGGCGAGTTTATCGCGCGGCGAACTCGAAAAGAAAAAGTCTCTGGACGATGCCCATTAATTTCCGTTTACAACCGGGCAGATACGTTTCACGCGTTACGTGAAAACGTTTTGTCCACACCATTACGAACGAGAGATTACACGGTCGGGGTGTCGGTTCCCCCGCAAATATTAAGTCCGGTTCACACGTGCGACGCGATTTCGTGATTCCCACTCGATGTCCGCAACATCGACGAGATTCAATCGGTGGGTTTTAATCAAAGTGTCCCGGTAAACGTTCGACACGAACACAGGCAGAGAAAATTGGCTGATTGGCGTGCGAACACTCGCGCAGCCGGTAATTTTTCACTTTTCTAAAACTGCAGGCCCGACACGCTAATGTTAAGTGTGCAGCTGGATGCGGCACCGTTGTTCACCGGTTAACTGCGTTCCACGTGTATACTCGTCATGCTGAAACTCTATATCGATGGGGTTGACGTGTATACTCGTCGTGTTAACCCCTTCAGACGCGATTTTTTGTTCGTTTAACAAAAAATGATTTTATACTGAAATTAATTTAATTCATGTGAATGAAAGCAACAATATACTTTTTACAAAAATATTTATTTCAGAGGTTATTTTTTTATATTAGATTCACTGGTAAGTACTTAATTGTAATCGGGTCTGAAGGGGTTAACACGACGAGTATACACCTCCTTTTTGAAAAAGGTTTTCAAAATCATATTAAACTGAGTTTAAACCTATATGTATTAAAATACAACACGAAAAGTATTATGTACATTACAATGTGCATAGGGTCCGAAGGGGTTAAATGAAAAATTATTATTTACCATGATAACGCGGAATTTTAGTAAAATGAATTGAATACGTCGTTTGGGGGTGAGTTTTCGTGGTATTCTTAGTAAATCTGCTATGTGTTTTATAAGAAAAAGGTTAATTATTTACAAAAATGGAATTCATGTGGAATTGTGGAACACGTAACGTATAACTTGTAAAGTGCTTTTTTGAGTGGTCCTTTACTTTGAAAAATTCCATGGTACAATCAATTGAGTTTCTTAGACTGTTTTCTTTTCTTATTTTGTTATTGAATTTTATTATTTTTTGATAATTTTTTAATTTCTAATATCATAGACATTTTCAATACTGATTCGTTCATTTTTTATCGAATAAACATGTAATTTTTCCTTATTTTCCTTCAGTATTTCCATAAAATTTATGATTGGAGTCATTTTCCCTCCGTCAACGTGTATACTTGTGATTGTCTAATTATAAACATAATTACGCATCACGTGAGGGATTTTTAAAAATAAATTCCGTAGGTAACTGGTTAAAACATGGAATAAAAGATAGAAAATTTAATTGAAACTATCATCTTTATTATTACTTGTCCCTTGAAATTAATAAATATTTTATTCTGCTAAAAAAGAAATTCCATTTGATTTTATTCGAAATCAACAAGATATTTTTATGAAACACAAAATGCAGGCAGACACAATGAAACACAGCAAATTAGATACATTCTATTATACGACAAAAAATAAATACCTATCAAGTGACGCGTATTAAATATACTACATCGACTAATTAAATTGACCGAGAAAAATGTAGAACTGCAAATTTTTGTCAGAGATTAATAAGCGCATTAGTGTTATCTGCATTAACAGGTTGCAGTAAGATTTATACCGACTGGTCTTGAACACGTGGTTAGAAAGTAAGGTGCCTAATACTTTTAATTACACGGTTCGGCGTGTTAAGTCAATCGTAGAAATGATTTATCGTGCAATTTCAACGTTCTGCTTCGATACATTAGTTTTTGAATAAAAAAATGTTTGCTAGACGTCAACTCGATAAATGTTTCTCGCATTTCAAACGAGTTTATTGTATTTAAATATCAAACAACATCAATGATAGCGTATGTTTATCTATTGATTTTTCTTATTGCGAATTAATTTTACAAACAAAAATGTATTTTCATAATCAATCATCGTAAAAAATTCATACTTTCGAATCATCGATTTTAATACAATTAGAGTATACTGTTTGATATATCAAAATAAGACAGATATAATTCGAAAGAACTTCAGCGCTGTGAAATATTTATTAATTGCGAAGAAATCAAAGCCTTCTGCAACGTTTAATTAAAAATTCATATTTAGAAACGGATATTGCCGTAACCGCGGAGCAGTTTTAAAAAGACTTTGATATTCTCTATAAGAATCCTATAAATACTTCGATACGTTCGTAATGACCGCCTGACGTGTAACTCACCGTATGTAATAATTAATTCTGTTATGACACGTTGCAATCCGTATGCGAAAGGTAGTGGAACAAGTAGTTGCCATGGTAGTGAAATCTGCAAACTGTGACAGCTGAAAAAACGTCTGAAAATAAATGCGAAAATATTTCGATTTGTTCATCAAACATCCGACACTTTCGTTTAATAATACTCGAATGTGCAATACCGCTTGCATTTATATCTTCGGCAATTTCGTTTGTTCAGCACATGCTGTATTGACACACGTGACACACGTCTTGATTGTGCTTAGGGGAAGTGAGACAGATTATACAGGGAAAAAGCCTCATAAAAACACGATTTATCTTGATTCACTTGGCATTGTTCACGAGATTTATTTGGCCGTTAATTCCATTGACACGTAATTATTTATCCTTCAGAATAGACAATTAGGAGACGATTTTGTAATTTATGGTCGGAATCACGCACCCCCGGTCATCAATTTTACTTATTGCTAAAATCAATGTGTGAGAAACTTACAGGTATACGTGTATTTGTCACGTCCATCAGCTAATCACTTTATTAACAATTTTTATTTTGATAAACGGCATATTAGCTCACAGGAATTTCTTATTACACTTTGGAATAATAAACACGTATTAGTGTTTACGGTATCGAAGGCAAATGATAAAAAAAGGACGCGATTAATTTGATTAAATTTTACAGCTGAAATTTGTCGAGCATATATAATGAAAACACAATTAATAAACACCTTGCAAAATGTCGGTTTAAAAAACATTCGAACAGTATGTAATCTTATTTTTGACATATACAATGAACGGTTGTTTCTGTTTGAGTGTTATTACACAAGTGTGTAATCTAATTAATGTTATATCAGATTCATTGTTATTTATTGTAAGAGAAGTGTCTGACAGATTACATTCGCTGTCAAATATTCTCGAATAAAATCCCGCGTAACTTTGAAGTTACGTATCTATATTTTTTTAATGCCTGACTTCGTTTGTTCAACCCTGTGCACAATTATAATAAAATGTTTGTTTTTTTAACACTTATTAGCTCTAACTTAAATATAATGTTTAATGAAATTGTATTTAATCGCTAAAAAAAACTGTTCATGAAACTCAAAATAAATATTTTTTAAAATAAGAATAAATATACTCAGATTAAATAATACCCATACCGCAAATATCTAGGCAAATATTTCTCAAAAAGAAGGGTAAAAAAAATATGATAAGCAATCAGATATATTTTGAAAATATATTAGAAATAGAAATTAATTAATCTTCTACGGAATAGGTAGAAGATCTCCGTTTTGTAATTTCTGTTTTCGGAAGCTAAATAGAAATCGTGTTCAAGATAATAGAAGGGTGACCGTGGCTTCTAATTACACGTCTCCATCAAACGGTATAAACAGCGGTGACAATGTTTTCATTAACCTGTTACTCACGTCGCGTTATCACATAGTTGGATTATGATCTTGTCGGCAATTTACAATTCCGTCGGAAATTAACGATCCCTCATTCATCAACGACGGAGGTGAAGGAAACGTGATTAGTATTAGAGAATTTGTCTAACCGTCGAAAAAAAGATAGAATACTAACAAATCCCTGGCAAATAGAATCCTCGCTTTTTATAGTGTTCTCAAAATATGTAATAAATAGAAATCCGTCAAAAATTATGATTCTTACCTATTTATAATATATATTTTTAAAATATGTACTTAATAGAAATCCATTGAAAATAGGATCCTTGCTTTTTTATACTCTTTTCAAAATATATAATAATGAATAAGAAAAGACAAATTAAAAACGTACGAAAATAAACGGACCGCGGGAGCTGCAGTTAAGTAAATATCGAAGTGGCTTGTAACGAAAATAAATTTCGTGCACACACGCTCCTCGATAAGTTTACCTCGCGGAACACCTGTGTTTTCTTAATCGCCTCGAATCGAATATCCCCCTTCGTTTCGAGTATCTTCGATTTCCAAGAATCGCGTGGTATCCGAGAATAAGACTTTCGAAAAAGAATCGGAACTCCGCGTCGTCAGGTGAACGATAAACAAATTCAGAACTAGTTTCCAAGATATCGCATACGATAATATGGTAAAAAGCTAGGAAATTCGACGCAAGAGATACGCGATAGTAAAACAAATACGAAAACTTAGCGAGGGGAGTTAATTACTTCCCGACCGCCCGTTTTCCACTTTATCGTCACACCTGGCTGCTGTCGAGCCAAAAGTCAAACAAAAGGTGTAACTATAACTATACAGGGTGTAACAAAAATTCTGGGACACTTTAGGTTTGTAGTTAGAACGCATAAAAATAAGAAAAAAAAGTCTTATAAGTTGTGGGCGCAACCCACCCCCTATCGAGATACAACCCCTTTTGTAAAAAATTTTTAAAAAATCATATCTCCGAAATGGTACGTCGTACAGGACCGATTTTGATTGCAATATAACTGGAAGAGACTGAAGTTAACGAAAAAAATATCACTATCTACGCAAAGGAAGATTTAGTGAATGCCCTCAATTTTTCCCAAGTTGTTACAAACCTGCTACGATATAGGTAATCGACGTTGTATGGATTAAACAAGAATAAATGCTATTTAACAGCAATAATCACAGCAATTATATTTTTTTCTATTATCTTTGATCTTCTCCGGTTATATTGCAATCAAAACGGTTCTTCTACGACGTACCATTTCGGAGATATGATTTTTTTTTAATTTTTTACAAAAGGAGTTGTATCTCGATAGAGGGTGGGTTGCGCCCACAATTTATAAGACTTTTTTTTCTTATTTTTATGCATTCTATTCATAAAATTAAAGTGTCCCAGAATTTTTGTTACACCCTGTATGTATTCGCGTAACTCGTCGATACGCGCTTCTTCGATATTTACACGTTGGATCTCGCGGGTTACAATCTCACGATTTTGCGTGGCCGACGTTTCAGGCGAGAAAGCGCACGTATCGCGATCACGACAATTCGTGATTCGCGATTGGCGGAAGGAAAGCAACGAAACCGACGAAAAAAAGGAGATCAGAAGCTGACCTGCGCGAGGTATGCTTCCGGCAATGATTATAATAGTAGGTGTAGTAATTTAGAAACGAACCCTGTCATGTTTCCCACGTTACGGAGAAATAGGAGTCGGGTATCAAATATTATTTGTTATAGATCGTTATGTTAGGATCGATTGTTATAGATCGTATACGAGATATAGATCGTTTCAGGATTGATACTACGTATCAGGAGATGAGAAGAATAATATATTTAGCTCTGTATACCACCCCCTTTCGAGATACTCTTTTTCGAAAAAGGTTTTCAAAATCATATTATCTCCAAAATTATAAATCGTAGATGTCTGATTTCGGATTTAATATTACAAGGAAAGATCGCGGTCTTTAAAAAAAAATAACTGCTGTGATTACTGCCATTAAGCATTTAATTTTGTTTATTCCAAATAACTTCGATTGTTTATATCACAGTAGGGTTTTAACGACTTGACAAAAATTAAGGACCTTCATTGAGCTTTGATTTTGAAAGATTATTATATTTTACATATACTTTTTTGAAACATTTTTTTCAAAGAGAATGAATCTTGATAGCGGGTGGTTTGCAGTCCTCAGTTTTTTATTTTTTGGGGGGGATAATGTCTGTCTTGTAAATTATCCCCGATGTATATTACATCCTGTAAGTATATGTATAAGACGTTTTAATACAATCAGATTTTACGACAGAGATTGAAAAATGAAAAATGTAAACGTTGAGCACCGTTTGATCTTTTTTTTTCAGGTTTGATAACCATGAATAACTCTTTGGAAAAAGAAATTTTCCAAAGGTACACCGATCGCACTTTCTACGTGGTACTTTTTATAACTTGCATTTTACTATGTACTTTTTTTACATCTGTTTTTTGTCCGCGATAAATAATCACTCCGTTTACGCGATACTTTCTAGAAGCATTCAGAAATTTTACGCTTCTGCGATACTTGCGAATGTAATAAAGCAAACACACAAGGGCCGTTTGAACTGCATAAAGAGAGAGAGAGAGACACTCTATAGTTAACAAGTTAGTATGTTTTTCTCTAATTACACGCTTCATTTCCGTGATTCTGAACCGCGGACAAAAAAGCACGTGAGAACGGATACTACTTGTAAGTCGAGCGATCAATGTACAAGCAAATTACCAAACATTTCAATTCCGTCATTCCAACGGAATGTTAAATAAATATTTTTTGTGATACCAATAATCTTCATCTATTTCCATTCAAATAATTTAGCCAAAATTTTTATCATCTTGCCACGAAATGAACCGTACGAGAAATTTCCTGTTATTTTGATTTGTACAAGCATTTTAATTCCTAGGAATATTATTAGTTCCACGCGGTTTTGCTTTACATAGAAAAAATAAACTTTTTTTGCAATTGTTAAATACCTAAATGTTTTTAATCTTCAGAATTTGTTTTCTGATGTTTAGAATGTCTTTTAAATATGACACGAATATTTTTCAAGTTACGAATGTTTTTTTAATATTTGATAATATTAAAAGACTTACCACATCATGCCGCAAATATCGCAAAGTGTGCAAATGAATTCCCAAATTCTGAATCCAAATTTGAATTCCACAAATTATTGCGTACGCGTTAAACATTCTTTTCATTTATTCAACTATGACAGGTGTATATCTCTACACTTCTAGACTTTCCCAGGTAAAAGTCAAGAACAAACTGAGGGATTTTCAGAAAATTATACACATTAAAAGCATAACTAGTCCAATGCTGGCAGGCATTTATTGAGGTTTGTTTTTTCTCAGGTATGCTGAGCAATGAATTTTCCCAATAACAATAGGTACCCGTGTGACTGCACCGGACGCCATGGTAAAAAAAAAATTATAATTCAAAAACTATTCTTCGATCAAACATGCCGTCCGATGTCATATTTACAGGATATTCTAATGTTGCTTGAAAAAAATAGAAAAACAAATTTAAAGATACACATTGGATGACATCTAAGTTCTAAGAATTAAAAACATTTTTTCAACCATTTAATCTCGCATAGCCTTCAGTTTATAATTTTATTTATAAAACCTCGAGATTTTCTGAATTAATTCGTTTTTTTGTTCATTTCTGTATCTACCGTGGTTTCAGAATAATAAATTTCCAAAAATGATCGATGTATTATACCTTGAATCCCAGTAACTCAAAAATATTGAAAAAATATTGCAAATTTCTTCGAATGAGTTTGTTTTTCCGACGTTACATACATCCTATGAAAAAACATTATGAAAATCCGTGACGTGGCTGTGAAAACCTTGATCACTTGACGTGGAACGCGCCAGATATAAAGCAACTGCATTGGCAGGAGTCCGCCCTCGCCCGGGGCACAATTTCTCCCAACCGATTCAGGTCGAAGCCTCGAGAGTAAAGATGAGGACGGGAGAAGGGGCAGCTCGATAAGAGAGATGGAAACGGAAAGCGTAAAACGAGATGAAAAAGAGACGAGTGAGAGGAGCGAAAGAATAACGAACGGCGCGGCGATGGGGAAAGAAAAATGAAACGAAGACGGGAAGAGGTGAACGAAAAACTTGAACGAGTACAAACATTAAAGGACCAATTTTGTACGTGCGAAGGAAGCAGAAATAAGGGAAAAAAGGGAGAAGGGAAACAGGGCGACGGAAGTAGAAATAAAATAATCGGATAATTTAAGAAAATACGTGGGACAGTTTGCAGGAGTATGTATTCACCCATTTAACACTAACTCTAATGTATATTTATATACTATAGCTATTTCTATTGAACTGGTAAAATAATTTTTTATACTAACATAGGTTATTATTCGTATTAAATTGATTATTACCTACGCTCAATTGAAAAAGTGTGACTTTTATTTAAAAATCGTTTTTGATGACTGTTTTTTTCGTATTTACCATCTAAAAAGATATCTATAGATGATGTCACTCCTATTAATTCTCAAATTTTGTTTGCAACTTTTCTAATTATACAGTTGGTAAAAGTGGTTTTCATTACAAAAGTCTTTCTAATTATTCCAAAATAAAGAAAATTTCTTTAACACGTATCACTACTCATTACACCACTCTGTATGTACCAATCAAAAGAAACCTGCATAAATTATCAATAAAAACCACCCTAGAAATACATAGAAAACCAAATTAACTGTATCTTTCAACAATTTCTCAATTTCCTTTCAACAATTCACGACCGGATCCCATCATCTCTTCGCCCAAACAACTAAACTTTCCCTCCGACAGGCCCAAACACCCCGAGTGACGAATGAACAGTCAAAAAAAATCTTAAAAGACCATCCGTGAAACCCATACATGGCCCCTTATCAAATACGCCAGAAACTCGGTGAAAAATGACGCGAAAGATGCCTGATTACAAGCAGAGGCCACCGGTGCCGATCGTGCACACGTGTACACTATTCTACATACATACATATACATATACACCTATACATATGTATATCATCATTTCGCAACGATGCGAGACTATGGTTATCCGATATACGAGGCATTACGGCCGTATAAAATGCGGTCTCTTCGGGACATGCAACGAAGATTTACAATGGCTTCGAGTACCCTCGCTACCCTTTTTTTTTTTTCATCGTATTCTTTTCCGGGGCTTCTTGCGGCTTCCATCGCTCGGCTCTCCGCGGCGAGAGACGTCTTTGAAACGTCTTCTTGATCTATATGCTCACCGTTAGATTCCGGGAGCAATATCGGTCGAACCTTCACCGGTGTTCTTTTGTAACCGAGAAACGTGCAGACGGCAGAGAATACAGGTAACAGCGGTTGCGTCTGCTTTTGTAGGTGAGCACCGATTCACGTACGCGATTGCCACCGCGGAAAAACGAGGCTATGCTCACACGCACGTTCACGTAAATGGAGCAATTAAAAATTATGTGAGTTTATCTCGGAATATAAGGTACTGCTCCCATTGTATCGTTTCCCCAGATGTACGAACGGATTTGTTTCGTCGTTTTATACACGGTGGACTTAATACCCCGTGGTACAGGTACGATTGTACCTGTGCGTGTAAGTACAGGGTGTAACAAAAATTCTGGGACACTTTAGGCTTATGGATAGAACGCAGAAAAATAAGAAAAAAAAGTGTTATAGGTTGTGGGCGAAACCCACCCGCTATCGAGATACAACCCTTTTTGTAAAAACTGTTTAAAAAATCATATGTATATGACGTGTGTTTGAAATTAAAAATCAGATTTGTGGATTTGGTATAGTGTTTTGGCAATTTCGAATTTTGAATGGGGGGAACTTTGTTGCTTAATTGTTTCAATTTGTTTGTTTTGTCGTTTTTGTATATAATACAGATTAAAATCAAATTTGTTTATTGTTACCGTCGTCCGAGATTTTCGAATATTAATCGGTTGAACTTTAACTTAATTCTTTAAATTAAGTGTCACTTATCTTGTCGAAGGACATTTGAAAATATTTTTCACTGAGATTCTCCATAAATATTAGAAATTAATTAATATTCACATACCCTCGTAGTTAACGCTGCGCCGTTAAGTGACAGGATGCAATGGGTAATATGTTAAATACGGTGCTAACGAATGTATTTAACGAGTTTCTCATATTTTTTACTATTACGTAATCCCGGGTTTCCATGCTATCTGTAAGCTGCTCACACTTTGATTCGCCAATCCATTTGCTCCGCAAGTAATTACACCGGCTGGCAAATGAACATAATGTTTATATTTCAAACATTCATGGTAAAAATTCAAATCACGTTAATTTGTATCTCGCCAATCGATTATTGCCACCAACGGCGATTCGCGGCGTTTGTTACTCGTGATTTATTTATATATAATATATATTTGTACGAATATATGTATTTACGAAATCGCGAGTAGATATAACGAGCCGCATTCGAGATCTACTTTCGAAGATTAGATTAGATAAACACTATGACAAATAAACTGTTGCGGATAGCAAACGAGACAGAAGTGTAGCGAGTGTATACATGTCGTCGTGACTTTAATCCCGAATGTGGAATCACAAATACAGAGAGAGATCGCTTGGAGAGATATTGGCTTCGTTAGAAACCACGATATGACAGGTGTTCCCATATAAATTTATAGGATCTGTGTAACACTTTTGTTGGTTTTTAATAATGGAACGGCAGAATTTGTTGTGCCCTTTATTTAATATCTCAGGTTTTATATATTCTTTAAAGTACAAGAATATTTTACATCTTTCTATCCATTTTCTGATAAAATTATAAAATGTATGATTTCAGAAAATGTAGACAAGTTCCACAATTACAGAATATTAATGATATAATGAATTTGTCGTTTGAACAAATCACTAAATCAATTTTAAAATATCCAGCAACGATTCATAAAAGTCAGAAATATCCAAGTACTTTAAAGTCTTTTTAGAACAATCGTAGTTTTAAAGGAATTTAAGATTTAGCGAAGTTTTCCATCGAGTTGTGAATATATTATAAATATTAAAAGAAATAAATAAACTAAAAGCAAAGGGAAGAAAATTTGTTACATGTCAGCGAAAAATTTCGCAGAATGATTTCCTGAGTTCATTTAACCATTTTCCACCAAATTCTCCGAAGCAAACTACTTTCTCCATATTTTCCTATTCAAATATCACAAATAGCACTATACACCTTCCCGTTACAAAATCCAATAAAATCCAATTATTCCTCGCATTAAACACTCATAACTTTCCAAACCGTCGAAAGATCTTCATCTACATCTGACAAACGTCTCGCATATCGAAAGGATTAAAAAAATATGATTCCTCATCTCCAAGAATAAAAAAAAATACAAAAACCGATACATCATTCGGAAGATGCGTTCAAAGAGAAGCGTGAAGATTCACTGACATTTAGCTAAAGTGTGACGGAGAGCAGCCTCCCTCTCCCCCCCTCCTCTCTCTCTCTATCCCGAGACAGAAGAGAGAAAGAAAGAGAGAGAGTAAAAATAAAACGCGAGTCCTTCTCGCTTTACACGAGCCGAGTCACGATCCTCCGGCAACTAGTGTCCTCGTAATCCTTTGGCGGCCGCGTGACAGATACGAGTGAAAAAAAAAGAAACACGTAAAAGTCGATACCGCGATTTCATAGCAGACGGTGGTCGAAATCGACTAGGTAATCCTAGACAGTGCAAGGTGAGCATTACGTCTCCATCGGTTGGGCAATACACCGTCTACTGTAATTTCAATATCCCTAATCGTCTGTGCCGCTCTAGCTCGCAGAAACATTAATCCTGCCGCGTATTAATGATTCTCCGATAGCTCCGATTTATCGAGGACTCTATCCCTCGCTGGTAATAATCGGGTTACAATCATTTTCTCTATTTCCACATCGAATCGATGCCTGGTTTAAACACACCGGGCGAACAAGATTCTCTTCAGTTTTAAAAAAAAATTTTTTTTTTTTATTTTTAAGATAGATACTGCGAGAGCAATTGTTTGCGAATCGAGTGTAATTAGAATCGGTTACTCGGTCGTTCGATCGGAGGAAGTTATATGTTACGATTTTTTTTTTGGTTCGTATTGACAATTCAGAATTGCAAGATAACATCATTTAACCGAGGAACTCGAGCATTAAGAAATTAAGGATCACGAAGATCGTAGCGAGTTTGGGGTCACAGCTGATTAAACAGAGCTAATTAGTTCTTCTTTTCACGCATGCGTGAAACGCAGGTTAGATATGTGTATATTATATGTATGTATGGTTATGGAAACGTGTAATTTTTAAATATCACCGAACAGAGCGATTGGCTTCTGAAATGTATCATTAACCCGGTATTAAATGACAGTTGGATTACGACGTCATTAAAGATAAAGAAGTTTGCTGGTCGTGGTAGCGAATAATGATTTTTCGATTAATTTTGTACATTACGGTCCACGTCGGTCTTTACTCAAAATACGCGAAACATACAATTTACTCTGATACGCTGGTCTTCGCAGGCTAGATTTACGATACCATTATCGCGAATGCCCATACGGACCATAACTTTCACGTTCGCACGTGTATGAACAGATAAATACACTTTTAACCATGCGAGTGGAAATTAAATGCATTTGCGAAAGCGCCAGTTGCGCTGAAACATTTTCCGCTATTACGAGCAATGGATAAAAAACGAATACACGTTGTGTGTATAATACACACAAAATATTCAAAATTTGAAATGCAGTTTTTAAGAAGTTTAGTATTGAAAAAATTGAGTATACAAATGGGCATTTTGAAAATGAAATACTTCGAAAATTTAGTATCTAAAAAATTAAATTCTTGCGAAATTGAATAGCGAGAAGGTGACTTTATAATTTGAATGTTTGAAAAATTTTATATTTTGAAAGTTCGATATTTTTACAAATTAAATATTTCAGAAATTGAATATTCTGAAAATTGCAAACATATAATAGTCTCATTAACCCGTTTATCATAATCAGAGTATCATACACGTATTTTTATCCATATAAAATGGTATACACGAGGAAGCATCAAAACGTAATAAAAAGAAGCTGTTAATATCAGCTTTCGCTGCTTTCTTATTTTCATGATTCGAAATGAATTATGAAGTAATTATGCGAGATCGACGCGTGTCGATCGCGTGATTTCAACATCGATGTTCTCCGAGTCGAGTTTAACCACCTCAAAAAAATCTCTACCCGCAAGTATCATAATTCGATTCACGATGATCCGCGATTCATGTGATCGAGATTAATAACCCCGATGCCTGTAACGTGACGATGTGTTAATGATATTTTCACAAATCTAACAAAAAATAGCTATCGACGTGTCTTATTCACGAGAAATAGTAAAATTTACTATGAATTTTTAGCTGAAATAATTTTAAAAAAATTAAAATACATAGTTCGCACATGGCACGTCATTTAATACCAATGACATTTTTTATTTAATATTCAAATTAACTAATTTAAATGACAGGCTCATTTTTGCCGGCCAATTTCTGGACGTCCTGCCTGTAATTAGTTTTGTAACTCAGTTAGTAAATATGGCGAACGATAAATTCAAAAAAGGGGACATGCAAGTGTATCAAAATTAGAAGTCCACTTTACTTTTTTATACAAACCAAGAACTTCACTGCAATTGGCGTTAAAGCAATCACTGAATCATTGGTAACATACTTGCTACATACAGTCATTCCCATAAATATTACCTGTAATACTTTTTTTGCCAATTGTTAAATATTAAAAATTGTACCACTCTTCAATTTATTTTCTACCGTCACGAAACAAAAACCTAAAATGTATTTCCTAAAATTCCACGTATTGTACAAATGTCCTACAAACTTACAACCTGTTTCATTTAACAACCCGAACAAAAAACAAATGCACCCTGATCGCTGCATTCCTTAAAAGCCCTAAACAAAAATTCCACAAATATTTCTGCCATTCGGAAAAATATTCTAATTGTGCGTTAATCACAGCGACACCCCGTCTCGCATAAATCTGCCAATATTAGAGTAACAACCCGAACAAAAAACGAATCCACGCTGATCGCTGCAGTCCTTAAAAGCCCTAAACAAAAATTCCTGAATATTTCTGATACTCGCTCCACGTGGCCACAGCGCTTTGGGCGCAGAAAAATATTCTAATTGCACGTTAATCATAGCGATACCATATCGCATAAATCTGCCAATATTAGAGTAACATCACGAACAAAAAACAAATCCACGCTGATTGCGGTAGTCCTGAAAAATCCCTATATAAAAATTCCCAAATATTTCTGCCATTCGTTCCAACGTGCCTACGGCGCTTTGGGCGCTAAAAAATATTCTAATTGCGCGTTAACCATAGCGACACATCATATCGCATAAATCAGTCAATATTAGAGAACACACGGTGCGACTATGACGCTCACTATTTAATTCCGTTGTCACGAAACTTCATGCGAATCGCTGATACCCGGGGCTGCGAAATTGACAGTGAACAATCTCGGCCCCGTGTCTGGTTGCAATCTTGGCCGGGCGTAGTGTTGCAAATCGACTATGTAGAAAGGCGCAGAAAGACGCACGGATACACCCATACAGACCGGATAAAGCGGCGGAGGGGAGAAATAATCGCCGGTATGAACAGCGTGCAACGACAATCGATCGCGGGGCCAAACCCGATATTGTCATCGCCTTTATCCGCTCGATTTGAATATATTTCTGTATGATCGAGCGTCCTCCCCCGGCGGAGTCCTGCACGACGAAACGACTCCTTTCACCCGGATCCTGGAGCCGCGGGAATGCCGTCGTTGTAACGAGAAGGAAATGAAAGGCAGAAAGAAGCGCACGAATAAACGCGTGCAAGGATGCCTTTGAGGGGCCGCAAGGAAATTATAAGGCGGAGGTTAAAGCGGTTTCGAGGAAAGTGAACGGTGCGACACGCTCGCAAATGTGCCACGTGTGAACGACAACTGCTGCTTAACACTATTTCTACCAATAGGTGTCAAAAGACACCTTTCAAATTTTAACGTAAAATCATTCGTTAAGTTGAATCATTTCTCTACAATTAATTGATTGACTTTTTGTACAACAGTTGTTAAATTATCTACATTTAACTGGTAATTTGAAATCCCAACAGTTTTGGCAAATATTTGTATTCAAACGAAAAAGTTTCAAAAGACACCTTTTGGTCGAAATAGGTATACACACAATCGTGGTAGAAATAGTGTTAAAAGCCCTAAACAAAATTCCCCAAATATTTCTGCCATTCGCTTCCACGTGCCTACGGCGCTTTGGGCTCGGAAAAATATTCTAATTGTGCGTTAATCACAGCAACACCCCGTCTCGCATAAATCTGCCAATATTAGAATAACAACCCGAACAAAAAACAAATCCACGCTGATTGCTGTAATCCCGAAAAATCCCTAAACAAAAATTCCCAAATATTTCTGCTATTCGCTTTGGTAAATATTTGCAACAGTTTTGGCAAATATTTGCATTCAAACGAAAAGGTTTCAAAAGACACCTTTTGGTCGAAATAGGTATATGCACAATTGTGGTAGAAATAGTGTTAATAATAACCGTTGCGGTGTTTTAGCGCATTTTGGGAACGATCATAGGGCTGCGCGATTGTTTTTACGGTAAAAGGAGTGCGGTCGACGAATACTTATGTTGTGAAATTGAAATTGGTTAGAGTGGAATGATAAGATTTTTGTTGCTTTTTTGAGATTGTGTGGTTAGTCTAGAATTGTGCTGTGATATGGTATTTTAACAGAAAAATTTGTGTGCAGTTACAATTGATGACTTTTTGATTAAATTACGAGTCGATCGATGTTTTCCTTGTGTTGTCCTGAAATATTGTGAAATGTGTTTAAATTACTAATTGTAAGATTTACTCTAGACATTTGCCAACAAATAAGTGACAATTTATCATAACCAGACAGACGTTTTATACACGTGTAATGTACTGGGTCGTGTAACATGGAATGTCTAATTTTCAGTTTAAAGACTACAGCTAACTTTCCACGTGCTGTGTTGTAGAGCGGAGAATTCCTGGAAACGGAAAGTTATCGAGGGTTCTACGCTATCGACACTCGACTATCGTGATCGTGTATCAGACTTTTCTTGTCTGTGTGAGTTTCGTCGTCGCGTGTGTGTAACATCCGATCATAGGATAGGAAAATGAAATTAGTGTTCGTGAAACTAAGGGTGACGGAGAAGGTGCTTAAATGAAAAGTTATCGAGAGTCTCCTGCACGTGAAGCTTCGGCTATCTAGCGGCGTCCAAGCTAATTATAATTACAGATTACAAAAGCCTGTACTTGCCGTAGCTAGTATCGTGAAATGTAACTCAACCAAATTTAGTTGAAATCGATGAAAGCGATTAGACGCAAATTTTTACAATGTCTGAAGGGAATTAAATCTGGGAGAAGGGATGAGGTGTTCAAATTTCATGGTGTCCTATATTGTCCATAAGACCCTCGAGAGTATCTCTGTAAAATTTAATTCACATCAGTGGAAAGATTTAGAAATATGTAGGAATTATAGAATCACGTTGCGTTTTATACAGAGTGATTCATTACAATTTCTAAACGTAATTCTATCTCACGAAGCAACCGTTGTTTCATCAAATATTTCTGATACAACTCACTCTGTTTCAACGGGGGCATCTAATTTTAGACACTATTTCATTGTGAACTTTATTTCTTTTTTACGAAACCAATGGCTTCCCAAATAAAATATCATCTACATCTTAGTTCTGATTAAAAAATAATTAGAACACAAACTAATCACACAATAGATAGATAAATACATAGATACTTGCTTTACTGTAATCTAGGCGTAACCACCTTTAGGGACAGCGGAATAAAAAAGAAGATAGAACAAAGTAAAGTAGATCACAAAATAAAAATGAAAATAAAAATAAAAAAAAAAACAATCTGTGAATTAATAAACGATCCAGAGTAGATATAAGTGACGCTGAATTATATTCAAGTGAAACTCTCGACCTCCAGCCAGGTCTTCTTTACTCGTCAGCCTTAGCGTACTTCGACTTCACTGAAAACGCAAAGCGTCGGTCCGTTAGAGGCAACATTCCTCACCGTGGTGAGACAGCCGTACGAAGAAGATTTATCACATCGGGAAACATGTACTTACGTGGCTCGCGACGAAGTACTTGTGCATTATCAAGTAGACACCGTAAACAAAAACGGCAATAAAGGTTTCTATGACGAGCGGCGCCGATCTTGTAAATAAGTTGTCGTACGTTTGATCACGTGGCGTGAATCAGCTGCAACTATGCCGTTTATGACACTTGGGCTGATGCTCACTTTCTCCATTACATTTTCGCTTAATTAGCCGCCACTGGTTGTGCAAACGGTTCTCTACGATTGACCGTGCAAATGAGTGAATACAGATTGAGATTCGGGTGGCGAAATTTAACTATAATATTTGAAAAAATATATCTTCGAATTAGAAAGTGGTAAAAAACCGATTTTCATTTTAACCAGTTAAGTGTGTTTGACGACTATATCTGTGATAGGAATGTTATGTTACCCTTTGATATTTACATCGTAATATTGGTGAAAACCAAGATATATTCGCAAATTTGAATATGTTTAGAATGTTTAGAGGTCAATGTAACTAATTTAAGATGGGATTCATATATCCATAATTTCCTAACGTTATTTTTTGATTCTCGCGACACATAGCTGTACGATCTGCAAAAAGGTCGCTACACTTAACTGGTTAATGGATGAGAGAAGTCTATGTTTAGATGAAAAATATATTCTACTGCTGTGAGTTACGGCAAGAAATAGCAAAATAAAAGTTTTTAAACATCTGCTATGATATACGAAAAAGACGGTTAGAATCTGAAAAACATATATGTAGTTAGAACAGTAATCGTAGCAGTTATATATTCTTAATAAAATCTGATCTTTTTCTGTAATAATAAAACAAAAATCGATTCCCTTCGACCGATCACTTCGGAGATATAATTTTTTAACTGTTTAACTGATTGTGAGACCTTGCTTCTTCTTTTGATGCTCATTATCGATTCTGAAAAGTGTCGCCAATGTCGTACTACCGTCTGTATACTTTAACCCTTTACACACCATTATCGCATGTGACTCTTTAAATTGCCAGTTTAAATATGCAAGGTACTATATCATATTTTTTTATTATTGTACAAAAAATAGGAAAAACCTAGAATCAGTGACATGTATTTGGTTTTTTCCCTTTACTTATTAAAATCGTGTGATTTTTTAGTTAAAAAGTTTAGAAATTCTACAAATATAAATTCGAACCATTTAAAATACTACGGAGTGCAAAGGATTACGTTTCACATCTGGCGTGTATTTTTTTCTAGACGGATTAATGTCATCAACTCAGTTTGCAACATATTGATAAGTAAACTGACGTGTATATCCATGGCTGTCAATAGTGAAATTGGACAGCTCTAAACATACCTAAATGTTACAAACCATGTAGATCGTCCTAACGGCGATGAAATCAACAACTCAGCTTGATAATTTCTACTTTGTCGGAATGAAAATATGACGTGCCAATAATTTTGCAGACTATGATTTCGCGTTCGCTATGGGCGACATTTTCAACTTTGTAGCTGACAAACAGACACTTAACCAACCAGATTTATTCTCGCGTGATCCTCCGCGGCGGCTGTCAATTGATCCGTCAATTATTAACGACATTTAAAAACGCGATATCTAATAAAGATGATCGACTATCGTGCTATTCATACACGCTCGATGCAAATGTTGCGAACGGTGCCATTCGCTGAATAAACTATTCGAGAATGGAAGGAAAAGGTTAAACGAAGTGGAACATCAAACTACATATAGTACACACTTTATTATCACTTACTTTGCCAATGAAATTCATGGGAAACAGTTGTAGCGTGAAAGCCTACTTATTTACGAATTTTATTCACCTATATCACAGACAATAACGCGTTAGAAACGTTACTGTAAATTATTTAAGCCGCGAGGAGTGGCTAACTGTAAATCTAACGCGAAACAAAGACAACGTATCGTTACTCCTTTTAATCTATTTATTTTAAATACGATTCTTAATTTCCTATACTTAACACTAGAACTACCAAGGCAGTCAAAAAGATTGGTTCCTAATTTCTTATAAAAATCATTTAAATTTAGAAAGGTGCGTTTTCTAAAGTTCTTCATAACTATAATTTTATATGTAAATCATTAAATCGACCAATTTACTATCCTCCTTCATTTTCCTTGTTTCAAACATATGTATCTAATATTTTTAGATATACCAAATTAATCCTCGGTACTTCCAGTGTTAACACATACGCACAAACTTTTAGTTTTGAAACTTCATTTCGCTTTTCATTAAACAATTAATTGTATCACTCTAATAATCACTGACCCCGAATTTTGCTACTACCTGTACATGAATCACGTCAAGGACGATAACCTTTACGAACACGTATATTTAAATCGTATCGTCCGAGCGGTAACGAAACCGCGGCAGCGGTTGCATCCAGGAATAATGACGCGGTACATCAATGAGAATCATCGGCGCCGAAAATACCGTGGCCAGAAAATTAATAAGTAACGACACGCTTCCGAGTCGTGTTCGACTCGTAAAGGCGCGCGACGAGACCAGATAGGAATCGATAATATCGAATTCTTTTCGATCCGCGCGGCAGAGAGTTCGATCGTGGAACGCACGTTGCGTTTGACATTTGTCTGGCATTTCGAAAGCACGCGAGCCGTCCCCGTGTCGTCCGTGACAAATCATAACGTTGGACACGCCGACGATTCGAACGACGATGAAAAACGACGGGACCCGGCGAGCGTTGTTTTTCATTCGTGAAAAATCACCGGCATTGTTCTCACTCTTGCCTCGGTCTTACACCATTGAGAGGAAATCGTGGAATTTCCACGCATGAAATGATACGGCGATGCCGCCCGATAACGGGCCGGCCTGCTAACGAGCAGATGATGAATGGGACCACGCTCCATCGTGGATGGAAGTGAAACTTGCTACAAGAATAGGATGTAAGTGCCGCGTATCAGCCGCGGATTTCGTTTCGGGACGATGCGAGCTGACGCACAGTGGTCTGGACCGCGATCGTAGCGTGAATTAATTCCAAATGTCAACTTCCTTATTTTCACGTAATTACGATTAACATCTTGTAATTTAATATATTTTATGGAATTAAGTAATTTTATGGAATTAATTCACATATATATATATATATATATATATATATATATATTAAATTACAAGATTATATATACTAATAAATATATATATATATATATATATATATATATATATATTTAGTGAATTATATATATATATATTAAATAAAGGTGATCGTCCTTGACGTGATTCATGTACAGGTAGTAACAAAATTCGGGTCAGTGATTATTAGAGTGATACAATTAATTGTTTAATGAATATATATATATATATACATTTGTATAAAAGAAGCGAAAGTGCAGAAAAAATGATACCATGCTGACATGGTCACAATTAAAATCTGTTTACGCGTGTAGCGTCTCTGCAAACTCGCATTAGCTGCTGAAAAACGTTTACCAAATACATATATTTCCGTTTATTCTGTGTATTAATTTTGTATATTTATCATGACTGATGCTAACCAAGGTGAGATATATAATTTTTGTTATATTTTAGTATTTAATTTTGTGTCACGGGTTTAAATTCTACATTGCGAAAATTTTATCAATTTCTTAAAACATTTTAAAAGATTTAAAAAAGTGCAGGTAAGTGCAGGTCTCAAAACTGATTTTTTTCAGTAGCTTTGAGTATCAGCTTTATCGTAAGACAAAAATTAAGTGCTCCGCAGTGCTCCTCTTAGTTTTATTTGATTCTTTTCAGGGCCCGTATCTTCCATCGTGCGGTTGGAGTTATTTAATGAATGATTAAAATTAAACAATTTGAAGAATGTGTAATCGTTGAATGTGTTTAATTTTAAGATATAATTACAAAGTATGGATGGGTGATGTAAATAATATTATTGAATTTTATTTTGTTATTAGCAGAATTATTTGTTATTGTAATTTAAAAAGAATTATAATGGATTATTATAGTTTTTTTAATGTTTGGAATTAATTCACGCTACGATCGCGGTCTAGACCACTGTGTGACGCAGGGAAAAAGTTTGTTTCGTCGGAGAACAGTGTAGTTACCGCATTTTTCGGACTATTAGACGCACTTTTTTATGTAGAAAAATGGACTTTGGCTGCATCTTATGGGCCGAAGGTACATAAAAATATTTAAAATAATTAACACTAGATTTACGGATGTTGATTATACAGGGTGCCCCAGCTAACGTGCACGTCCCTGAACCGGTGATAGCTGAGGTAATTCTAATATAGGGATGTAACATTCTCACTGTTCTATCTCAATTCGTAGTCGAGTTATTAAAGAAAAACGATAGCGAATCATAGGGCTCCGTTGGGCCCAGCGGCGGGACAGTTCCTAGCGTCGCCGGATCCAACGAAGCCCTTCGATTGGCTATCGTTTTTCGTTAATAACTCGGCCATAAATTAAGATACGGCATTACGAATGTCACTTCGCTATATTAGAATTACCTCAGCTGAAGTGTACTTTACTAATATACTAATATAATTCACTAAGTGTAAACTAACATTTACATATGTTTCATTACTTAACTAAAAATCAACGTATGTATTTCGAAATTAATATTAAAGTTTTATATATATGTATAGTATTCAAATTTTGAATGAGTGAAATTGGCTCGGTCCGTAAATCTAGTGTTAAAAACTAAATATTTAAAAATTAAGCAGTGACAACAATAGTTCAGATGAAAGTAATACGAACGGTGACATTATCTAAAATTGTAAAATGTAATGATGACTAGATTTGTAAAATGTAATGTAGAGAAAATTAATAATGCGTGTGTGTGTTCGGTGTTATCAATTATTATAAATTGTTGTATGAAAACATGAATTAGCTGTAGTTTTATAGGCGTACGAATAGTATTATTTAAATCACCTTCTTTAGACGGCGGAATTAATCTCACGAACTTCTGAAGAAAATTATTTAGTATTGATTGTAACCGGAACAATTTCTGTCATTTGGTGCTGATAAACTTGGGTATTAAAGAAATAAATTTTGAATATAAAAAGTTATGACTATTAGGTAAGTGATTTAATAATTAAATTTATAATAATTTAAAAAGTGGAATTAGTGTATTTGGCCTATAAACGGCTTATATAATAATGAGGATAAACCATTTTTTAAAATTACATTCTTGCATGAACAATTAAATTGCTGGAGGTTTATGAAAATGAGTACATATTTAAATTTTACTTCTTACCGGAGAAACAAGTTGTTTCGTCGAAGAATCGTGTACGACGAGTGTAAAGATATTGCATTCGTGTACAGTTGACATTTTCTTATGTGACAATACAATTTTTTCGACGCGTTAAGCGCCACGACTGTCACCTGTAGTTGACGGCAACAAATTTCTACACATTGTATTCTTGTATACAAAATTATATTGCACGAGGATTATAAACATGTCGCAGGAGAAATAATTTAATATGTATTATAATATATTTATTACGCATGAATATCTTTTGTCAACACTTTGCGGTATGAACGAAAAGATAAACAAAGTGCGCTCAGACGTTACGAAGAAATAATAAATTTTTTACCTATTATACACGGATAATTCAAAATTATCAATAATAGTAATGCATGTTGACTTGTTTACAACTCCAAAAATCATTATTGACCATCAGTCAATTTAAATTCAACAACAAAAGTTCACATTTTAATATATTTGAAACAACTCCACAAACTTCATCATATATTGTTAAAAAATAAACAAACGTACACTTTCCTTGGTATTCAAAGTCACCCTGGACGGTGTATCTATTAAATATATATTAAAATCACTCGGAAAGTTCTAATTACACCCACAATTACATCTCGACATAGACCACCCAATCAGATCGCGTACATTCGAAAGTATCCGATGTCGTGATAACTCTATATCGCACACCCTTGTTACGCTGAATTCGAGGTCTAATTTATTGCCTATGGAAGCATAATGAGAAGAAAGGCAATTTAAAATAATCATTTCACCCAGTGCCGGGGCGGCCTGATGTCGGTTTACCTGAATTTACGACGACTCCGCCCGTCAGAAAAATCCCCGTTAATCACATCCTTAAAAGAAACTTGTTATCATTATCGTCGACCATCATCATTACAGTCGGCTCGCGTTGCTTTTTTTTCTCTCTCCGTAGTCGCTACGTCTCCTCAACGTGTGAACTCTGAACGAAAGTGAACCGTTCGTTCCCACAGTCCAATTAAATGAAAACTTTTGCCGACTACGGGCAATCGACATCCGGTCCGTGATATCGAGATCATTCGCAGGGGAAGCGACTCTTCCGGGAATCCGCGGCCGGAAATCATGTTTGCATATAGTGATTGGGTTGTGAAGTGCTTGTCATGGGTGCAATAAATTAGTTTGGCCCGAATTGACAAATTATATTGATTTCTGTATTATACAGAATTTTATTGTTAACACTAAACTTGTCACAGAGGGTGGAAAAATCATTTTCAAACTTTTGAGTAAAACCTTCTATATTTAAGGTGATAACTTTATATCTGTTAATTAACACTAAACTAAAAATGACAACTTTTACAATTAATTGCACGTAATAGTTAATTTGGCATAAAGAATTATATTTTCCTTATGTTGATTAAAGAAATTAAGGTTGAAAGCTATAACATTGCATACAGGCATTTTCATAAAAAGTTTGACCGGTCTCGGTAGCTTTAGTGTTAAAATGTTAAGAGACAAATTTTTGTTGTTACGATATAAACAATGTTTTGTTTATTTGTCGAAGTAAGTAAATTAATTATTCTCCGCATTCGATTGTAAAAATTTAATTTCTTTATTTAAAAACAATTGTCTATCGGTAGAAATACCTAGACACGTATAAGCAAAGAATACAATTGTTCATACCCGATTGTCAAAACGGTCCTCAATATTATTTCCAATTCTAATCAATTCACGGAACGATTCGCGTAATATCTTTACATCTGCCCGACCTTTCGCAAACTCGGCGACGTGCCGTGATCTACGCGCAGAAACAGAAATTGCACATGACCCGGGATAAATGATCCAATTAACCTGGCCGTCGGTATCACGTGAAATATGAGGGAACAGAAAAGAACGAGGTTCGGAAGTTCGGCGAATGCGCGGCGAACGTTTTGCGATTGTGATAGTGAAATTTGTTAAATAATCCACGTCCAACCGCGCCTAGAATGCGCACGTGAATTATTACATGCGCGACCGGCTGGATCTATCGGTTATCTGAAAAATATAATGCGTCCGGGGTGGTGATAAATCTTCGGCCGGTAATGCGAAACCCCCGTTGTCTAACGATGTGTAATTTTTGCCGGGTAATTTATTGTATCTGAAAATCTTTCGGAAAATGTCAGGCGTTATGCTCGCCGCGGTATACATACGTATATGTATATCCACCGATATTAGAAATTACACCTGTTGAGACGCCGTGCAAAATTATAGATCACGCGGCACGATAACGATACGGGACAGGTGATTGATAACGTATGAAACGAACTTTCTGACGGGGAGAAGGGAGCCGGCTGACGCGTTTTATAGTGCGACGTAAAAATTTTCGTGACGTCAGGCAATTTAATACGATGGAAAGCTGATCGGTGGTATTTAAGGGGACAGGAAGTTAGCGATGTTAATTGGAGCAAGATTTTTACTTTTGATTACGCTAGGTGATAGAATTGTTTTGATTGTGTGATTGGTGAGATTTTACTTCGAAATCAGTAGGCCTAGAACTAAAATGGGTAAAAATCAATGAAACTTATTAATATATTAACACTAATTTATACTAATACTAACAAATCCTAGTTTCAATTCACAAAATTGACGCCAATTAATACCAGTTTTGACAATGAATAATATTATTACCAATTTCAGTACTCAATAACGTTAATATTAAATTAATGTTAATTTACATAATTAATACTACCGATACTAATTATTTCATTAGTTAAATCCGATTGTATCCGGGCCGCACGCTCGAAATTTGTTTATTCGTGGAAATACTACTTTCACACCCCGTATATGAAATTAATCTACCGACACGTTTGAACCCACTTAATCTTTATCATCCAACGACGTAATCGAAACTATTCGCGAACTAGGGAAAACGCGCAGAAAATCCTCTGTAAATGGAAAACCAAGCCGAATGTAACGACTCGTAGAACGCATATATCAAACTGTCAGCTGAAACAACCGATGGCGTACATGATTACGTAACACTCTGTTAGCAGAAACGATTACGAGCTGAAATGCCGGAGTCCTCTTCACGGCATATCCCAAAGAAAGACGTTCTCCGTCTCCCTTTTTGTTTATGAGTGTCTTACAGGCACACATACCGCGAGGAAATTGCAGTTAGATGTCACGCTTGCCATTCGTTAAAGTTTTAATCAGCGATAATTACTCGCGAGCTGGAGAAAATGAAATTTGCCGAAGCTATTTGCAGCAAGGGTTTTAATTTACTTTATATATATGTATAAGTATATACTTGCATTCGTGATGCTTGAAAATATTGATAAACAACTTTAAGAGATTTTTTGTTAGTCTAATTAGGCGAGGATAGTGATTTGGAATTGCGTCATTGGTGACATAATGTAGGAATTAACAAAGAAATATTGAATGTTATGAATCTAATTCGATTTTATAGATTTTGAGAACTAATAACACGAAAATAAAAAAATTCAATGGCTTTATTTTATTAATTGTGTTTTTTATCCAGAATTAAATTATAATTAAACGATTTTAAAATGATTTTCTGTTTTTTGCAATGAATTATATTCGAAATCTCATTCTTCTATTTGTAGGCTTGGAAATTTCTGCATTTCAAAATTCGTCAGAAATCTTTAGACTCAAATTCAAGTTCATTGCCGTGAAACTGGTTATGAAGTTGGCCAACTTGTGAATAAATTTGGCCTTGTTTTTTTAGAACAGCGTTATAACGCCCAAACATATTCGTGAGAAAACCGAAATAAATTAATCACTTAAAATTATCACATGAATATCTATTTAACACGAAGCAATTAATATAAATTTGATAAGATTTCTTAATATACAATATGGCAATAAATATATTAAGAAAATCACTCAATCCAACGTATTTTTTTAATTATCAACTATCAACGAGCAATATATTTTTTTACAGATACCCCTACAATTACAAGCTTGAAAACACCTAGTTCATTGATTAAAAATTCACCTACTTATACCGTTAGAAAGTTTCATTTGCAACACGGATAAGCACGAGATTATAAATCAATAATTCGAAAAGTTAACGCGATAACGCAATAACTCGACGACCCTCCGTGTTAGGCGGACAACAAGTAAATAATTGGTGGGACGTGGATTGCTCATCACTGCTGCACGGGATTAATATAGGTTTGCAGGCATTTATTGAACGCCCAGAATTGACACCGGTCGGCGACGCCGATGTTAAACGACCGGGGGTGCAATTACACGCCGGTGCAATTATCGTGCCCCCTCGACGCTGACTCACGATCAACCTGCTTTCCAAGCTGTACTTATCCCTTTGCCGTTTCATTTTCAACGTGGTAATTTCACAGTGTACATATACAGGGTGTAACATATCATCGGGGACCCTTTTTCAGGATCGATAGTACGCGCCAAAAGGTGAAAAACGGACCAAGGAAGTTAGGTCCGAAAATCACCCCCTAACGAGTTACAACCCCATTTGTAAAAAATTGTTAAAGAATCATATATCCGAAATGGTATGTCGTAGAGGACCGATTTTTTGATTGCAATATGACGGGAAGAGACCAAAGTTTACGAAAAAAAATATCACTATCTACGCAAAGGAAGATTTAGTGAATGCCCTTAATGTTTCCCAAGTTGTTACAAACCTGTTACGATATAGGTAATCGACATTGTTTGGATTAAACAAGAATAAATGCTATTTAACAGCAATAACCGCAGCAATTATATTTGTTTCTGTTATCTTTGATCTTCTCTGGTTATATTGCAATCAAAATCGGTCCTCTACGACGTACCATTTCGGAGATATAATTTTTTAAAAATTTGTTACAAAAGGGGTTGTAACTCGTTAGGGGGTGATTTTCGGACCTAACTTCCTTGGTCCGTTTTTCACCTTTTGGTGCGTACTATCGATTATGAAAAAGGGTCCCCGATGATATGTTACACCCTGTATAAATTACTTGTTCAAATTTCCAATTCCCAGCAGTTCGAGCTAAGGGACATCTAGAAATACCGAGCGTTATCATGGGCGAATGATTATCAAGTTAATTAATACCCGTAGCTATCGGTTCATTCGACGTTAAATCGATCAATTTCTAGAGCAGCAATTGGGATTTTGTTCAAAATCACATGTGCCCATAATTATGAAAGTGGTCTAAGTCAATTTAAAAAAAAATTGGATATTTCGTTTTTTAAAGGTTTCGGAACATTTATTAACAAATTATCAAGACTTGAATTATTTTATAAATATTGACTTAGACCACTTTCATAATTATGGGCACACATACAGTTATAATTTTAGGCGTACGATATATGGAAGCTATCTTGTTTACTGGAAATTTTGAAAATTGTTAAAGTTACAGCTGTTCAATGTTTTGAGTTTTATAACAATGGCTAAACGTTAAAAAATCATGTCTGAGTAACTGTAAAACACAAAGCGATTGTGTTTCTTGAAATGTTTGTTAAAAGGGATCAAATTTTTCAATAAGAAATACAATTTGCTTAATTAACGGGATTAATCAGCTTCGATATCTAATTATATTAAACAATTGTATATAATTTATGCAGGTTTGTGTTTAGAAATTTTTAAAACAGGAAACGGATTCTTTGAACGTTTCTTTTCAAGAAACAGTTTCTAAAAACGCAGTGTTGTACCTAGAAAAATCGAGAAAATTAACCATGCAACCGAATATGTGCCGTGTTGACGGATGTGATTACAGAATAATATGTTACATAAGATATTTGGCTTCGCGAAACGTTCGGGATACTGCTGAGATTCCGTTTTAGTATTTTTTTGCATTTGTTTACTGTCGCATTCTTTCAGTCGTAATAGTAGTAGTCTACGAATATTTGTACTGAGTGTTTACGATAACTCACAAAACGTCCGCTGTTGAAATTTTGTATTGTTTCTAAACTTGTGGAAACAAAGAATTTGTTCTCCTCTTTTAGTTTTTTTTACTTCGACGAAAAAGCATCAGAATTGACGCAAACATGTTTCACTGTATAATATTTTTCAGTTGATTTTATTTATGTCACATTGCACGCCATCTTGCTTAATGTTGTTTTTTATTTTCATTTTCACTCTTTTTCTTGAAATATAAATTACAGCACGAGGATGTTTTTATTAAGAACGAAGGATAATGTGTTTTTAAATGATCCCCGTTTTGGGCTTCCGAAATTGACTTTTTCTTTTAATTAACTCCAATGAAGGTAATCTGAGGCTGTCAAATCAGGCGACCTTGGAGACAGCGGGATTGTTAAATTTTTTAATATTAGGTTAAATGCAGACTTTTATGGTGAAACTCGACGATCATTATACATCGCTCGACCATGTAACTTTCCATAATTAAATCTTCCAAAAATTCCCCATTAATTTCCAGAGAAAATGAAAGAATGAGTTATGAATCTTTTAAACACCGTATTTACTCTCTCGCCCTTCATAAACAAGATTCCACGTATAGCATACGTACATACATCTCTAAATCAAAACGTACAAGCATTCCCAAAAAAAAGATTTTCACAATCTTTTCAATTTTCAATTTTGGCTTGACAACCATTTCCCAAAGAATTCCAAAATCTCGAATTCCCAAAGAAATGATATCCCTTAAAATCAGGAATAATCACCAATAACAAACGATAATTGTAGGAATCAAACATTTTCCAGAAAAGGCCGTGTAAATATAATAATATCAATTTTCACAATCTTGAATATAATCATAAATTATGAACCTTAACTGGCTAAAAAACGATCAATATAGAAACAGAATGAAACTATATTGATCGTTTTTTAGCCAGTTAAGGTTCATAATTTAAGACTGTGTAAGTACTCAACAAATACATGTAAAATTTACAGAAATCTCGTTGTTTCGTTAAAAATATTCTTTCGTCGTCCAGCACCTGCGAATTTTCCCTGCGGTGAACGGATTAAAAGCAAAACGAAATACCGTTTAGGTGTGCCGCTGTTGAAAAGTAGATTCGAAAATAGTCGTTGCGGTAATAACGTTACAATTTTGTAATCAATTCGACCTTTTCCCACTTTCTCTCGATAAGTTCGCAATAGTAAGAACGAAAAGGACAAACATGTCACTGACAGTTCGGTGCCAGGACACGTACGGCCTTGTCGAGGAAAGTTGACCACCGGCTCTACCACGCCCAACTCAGGCATTCTCTGCAATCATGCACACGCACCCACACGCGTCTGGCCGTCAGAATTTACTACGCACGTAACCTCGTAGGTGGCTACGTTTTTTTTTCCCGCGATAATCACCAAAAGTGGGCTAAACACCGACTCTGGTTTAACGGAACGATCAAATCGTCTCTACGAATTCCCTTTGTAGTCTCCGCTTCGATTGTAGTTAGTCCAGTAAAAATAGCTTTGAAATTGCAATTCGAGGTGGATGGACCCAATTTTGGGGTAACGTCTGTAATAATGTGACAAACCATTGTGCCAAAAATGAGCCCCCTCAAACTCGCGGAAGGGTTGTAAAAAAATTAAAAACATAAAAATTTACTTTTAATTTTTCATCTGTGCAGTTTACAGAAAAAAAGTTTTATACAAACATTGTAGAGTATTTTATTCCGCGTATTTTGACGTTTGAATCGTTCGATTCGGATGAAGGGGTGAGTTTTGACGGACGCGAAAGTGTTTAAGGGAGACCGCGTGCCCACGTTTATTTTCAAAAATTCAATTTCACGAATTCCATGCATAGAATATACACGTCGGATTACTTGTTTCTAAATAGCAATCATTACGGGCAGAAATAATTGAGGTAAAATTTATTTAAATTTTAGATCGTTAAGATAGCCGTAAAGTGTTCTGTGTTTTATTAAAATTACGATCGATAAATCATTGATTCGCGGTGAGTAAGTAATTATGTATTCATGGAATTGCGTCGAGTTGATCGAAGTCTCAAATTATTTGTTACAAAATTTAATAGAACTATCACATTGTTATTTTTTTAGTTCTCGAATGAAAATGTGTTTTATTGTTTTTTTTGTGATACACATTTTTTTTCATCGTAAGAGATGGAATTTTAACTAGATCCGGTACATGACAGTGATCAATATCGATTGAATAACGATCATTATTTTATGGAAACGATGGCTTTCGAACAAAATGCTTGTCACTTTCTCCGTTCTCCATGATGCATATCTTAATTAGTCTATAGCAAAAATCTCCGCATGCAACTTTATACCACGCGCATAAATCGCTATCTCCCATTACAAATTACACGCTCCTTTGCCGACAGGACGATGATTTTACAACGTGATAATGTCGCGGCCGGACGATGCGCACAGTGTTCGGAGCAACTTTGCACACAGGTAGAAATAGTTTTTTGTACGTTTTCCCGAATTTTCATTAAAAATTCTGAATATTGAACCGCGAATTAATTCGCGAATTTCCCGGAATTATGACGTCATTACGAAGAGTCTGTGAACTTCATGCGATTTCGTGTGACATCGTGTATTTCTATTACAAAGTTTAATTATTGGCAAATTTTAACAAATTATCTAATTTGTTTAACACATTCACTACCAAGCTTAAATTATATGAAGTTATTTTCATTGCCATTTATAATTTAAGTGGTATTGTTTACCAAAGTTAACAAATAAATTTTATTTGTAGTATTTTTTCAAGCTTTTCTACATTTGTATAATTATGTTTGTGACCACCAAAAATTTGCTAATTCAATACCCTGTATGTCATAACATATTGAAAGTAGGGTTAAGTACTAGGAGAATGGGATAGCATACGTCGTTACCTATGCACATTTACACAGTTATTTAACGAATCCACATATAAATACTAGTTAACATCGATAATCACGTCAATTATATTTCTTCCTGAAAATTTTGTTCTTTTCCTATGAAAATAGAAACAAAATTTGTTGACCAACTACACTTTACCATTTCCCAGATACAAATATTTAATCTTACAAAATTACTTTTATTTCAATACCGCATTTTTCACAAATGGTAACACTACTAACTTTGTAACTCTGGCGGTATCCACCCAGTTCGACAAATGAAAAGTTAGTTACCCGCACGTTACGCCAATGGCAATGTATATCGCCGGTGATTCTGCGTTCACGTTTCTAGATGTTCCTCCAGAAAGAAATCGATTTCACTTGGAACGAGCCACCAGACGCACCGAACTTATTCCTAACAGTTTGGAGCCGGAACACGTACGGCCTTGCGGAGGATAATTAACCACCGACTTTACCACACCCTGTCCCGGCATTCTCCACAATCACGCGTGTATACCAACACACACACATACACACACATGAGTTTCCCTGTACTGATATTTGCGCGCCATAGTGGTTTATTTATGCAACGAGAACGGGAACAGAATAATACCGTATATTTTTTCACCGCGGATTCGCCGTTCGACCGTTTGTCGGTAAAATCGAGGAGATAATGAGACCGCGATGACACTCTGGTAGCCCGATTATCGTATACTACTTAGAATACACGGTCGTTCGGTAGACGAGGTGGAAAAAAATCCCAAAAAAAAGAATCAAACGTACGCGGTTCGATTTTTGTACACTCTATACGGTGTGTCTTCTAATTTACTTTATGGTAATAAGTATTTAATGCCCTTGGTGTATTTCCAACGCGACCTATCATCGAAGGACACCCGCTTCTCCAAAGATCATCGAAATGATGTGGATTAGCACGACCGGTTCGGATTAACGATCTTGTATAGTTAATTCCGTTGCTTTGTACCGCGGCAAAAAATGCCGCGTTGCAAAAAGGTTTCTAGCACTTCCAGTGAAATGTCGTCCAATGCCAGTGTGTAATGAGAATTAATAAATTTTGTTTTACCAGCGATCGTTGCGGTGTGTTTTTTTTCTTGTTTTTAATTGCCAACTAAGTAACACGGGTAAATGAAACAACGATTCGAAACTCGAAATGCCCGTATATATAACCAACCGAGAGAAACAGAATGAAACATTCTGAAGAACATAAGGGAATGGGATTAGCAAATACTTGGACGGCAATGATCGTTATGATATTTAATCGGGCATAAGATGCATATAATAGCCACTTTCTAACAGTAGACCGCGATTAAAACCGCAGCCGCGACGTTCACCTTCTGTGTATGCAACATAACACCGCGGATTATTTATTTATTTATTAACACAAACACGCATCAATTATCGGAATCGTTGCTCCCGCCCCGGGGTGTTATAATAAAAACAAATATCCCGCGATAAAATCCGGCCTCCTTTTTAAACCACGGGATTGCGTAACGATAATACACATCGGTTCGCGTGGAAATATCATTTTTCTTATTACACCTTTCCCCCCCCCCCCCATCGTGTGTCGCCCGATAATTCGACCCGGGATACCGTAACCACCACGTGGGGAACGAATAATATTGATACGGCGACACGCACGAAATTGTAAAAGAGAAAGAAAATAAAAGAAAGAATTGCACTTAATAAAACAACCCGCGCAGTGGCGAAAATAAAAAGCGCGACGTCTCGAATGACGTAACAATAACGTGGGCAAAACTCGCACAGAGTGGCACAAAGAGCAATACCGTTAAGTGCCGCATCAATCGCAATTACGACGATACATGAGAACGTAACGTGTAAATAACGTACATACGTACGAACGTTCGATCGCGAATTGAATTCGCAACGGCGGCAACTCGTTCGCGTCGGTTTTGCGGGCCGCGTGCTCGCGTATTTATATTTATTTATCATTATTATCGTGCCTCAATTATCGGTGCTTTCGTTCATAATTGGACAGACCTTAAAAGGACGGAGATTGATCGTCAGATTCAATTTCTTTTCCGCGGCAGGAAAGTAGAAACGAGACCCCGGGCCCCGGGTGTTTACTTTATTGCATCGCCGCGCCGCAATGTCTCGTTTCTTTTCGTTCCTCTTTTTTTTTTTTGTTTTACTCTTTTCTTTTTCTTTTCTCGTTTTTTACCTCGGTCGATCATACCGGATAATTAACCCCTTGACGTACAATGACGTCTGGGAGACGTCATACATTTTATGTGCCATTCTAGACTTTGACGTCTCCGAGACGTCAAGAACTTTCTGCGGCGAACGTCGCGCAGTATATTATTAAATATACTATAAATTCTTTGACTGCTGTTTTGTTTAGATTGATTGCGATGCTTCCCCCCTCTCAACAGTACTGATAAATAATATAGCAATATAAATTTGAGAATTAAACGTTCTGCTCCTAAACTTGCATATGAGTGTCCAGTTGGGCCAAATTAAATGGTATTCTTCGGACGCGACGATGTGAATTTTATTTGTACGTTAAGGGGTTAATTATGCTCTTCGTTTCGTCACGGTCCAGCTACCGTGGCCAGACGCTTCCGAACTGGTCTCGTGAAAGCCGATCCTGCCGTTCATGAAACCGATCGAGAATCGTTGCTCCTGTTCGCCTCCTACGTTTCATTTTCTCTTTTTATTCGTCGCTCCTCTCCCCCGGTTTTGCATCGATCTTCCATCTATATCGGGCCCGAGAGAGGAACTGGGAACGAACGAATAAAATTCCGGCGAACTGTCACGGTCGGTTAATGGGTGTGTCGGATTTCGATTAAATACATATTTTGATCCGGGTGAAATTTCGCGTGAGAATATGCTTTAAAAGTGAAGGGAACGGCGGGCTGGGTTTATTTATATTTCGTGTGGCTCTCATTGTCGAAACCGAACGCTTCTTATTTAGGAGTGGCGATTATTATCGCCGGGAAATTGGGAGATGTAATCTCTTGGATTGTTATTTTCGAATGGAATTCATTCGCTAAGAAATATGAAATTTTGTGGGAAACTAAAGGAGACGGTAGGGAAAATAATAGAAAATAATGAACTGCATTGGATAACTGCAATTTATCTAAGAAACACGCGGAAGGAAAGATAACTTGATAAGAAAAATAAAAAATAGACACGTTTTTATAAATAAAACGTGTTGAGAAAGTCGCATAATTTTATCCGAGACATGTTAAATAAACCATATAAAACTTATTGGCATGTATTAAAAAAACTTGTAAAAGTGAACTATATCAAAAAATAACACGTGTCAAAAAAACGTGTTAAGGTGAATAAACCGAGCAACGAACCGAGTTAAACTGAATCGTATTAAAATCATACCGCGCAAAAAAACGAGGTGTGTTATCTTTTAATACAACTTTCATAATTCCATGACACTTTTTTTACATAATATTTTTAATATCATCAATCATTAAGATTTCTCACAAAAATTTTCTTAAATAATCGGTGTTTCTTAGAAATCTCTCCCAGAGTTAAAATCCCAGGTAATACAACTTTCATAATTCTTTATCAATTTTTTTTTCACGGTGACTCTCGATGTATCGCGTGCGTTTCTATTCGCAACTCGTAACACCTCGCCGGTATATATACATATATGTATATGTATTTTCATAGCGAGCATTGCATTCCTTTTATTCGCGTTTCTCCACCCTCTATTATACCGCGATACCTATCGATTTATTACTGTCCGTTTTGCTCAGATACACCAGGGGGACGTTTACAATAGCCTTGAATGCCACTCGGGAATGTAAGCGTGGCGTATGGTATCGACTTGATGGATCTGTATCACTAATTGAATAATTCTGCATATTCGTTTTATCGAACCCGCCGCGAATTCGCTGGGAGTACGATTTCAAAGGAGTCGAGCATCTGTGAAAGGCACATTGGTATCATGTGATGTAACCTGCTAATTCTTTCCTCGGTCTGCCTCTATTGTACGTCGTAATGTATCCTTGCACGATATTTTATGGACGAATAAAATGCAGAAACCGAGCGTTAAACTCTTTCAATGCGAAATCTGATTTATCGGGCACTTGGAAAATTGCGAGCGGATTTTTCATGACACGCTGTAATAAGCTGAATAATTTAATTGTTATTCAAACAGATCCGCAATGGTTAATGGTATAACGTTCGGAAATCAGTGCCGGATGTTTTTACGGTCTATGCAAAAGAAATATAAATAAGTGTGAACAAACATTTCGAAAAATAAATGACATTAAAGTGTTATATCAAGGGAATTTCAATGCATGTTCCTTGAGAACTAAAATGGAGATGTAAAATCAGGGTTGATAGTTGAAATACTTAATTAACCGTATTGATTCATAACGTAATAGGGGAAGAATAATATCGAATGTATTTACAGTCTACTGGAATACAAAAATAATAGGAATATCAAACATGATAATGAAATGTTTTTTAAATCTATCAATTCAATATAATGTTTGTATATAACATAATGTGTACCAATTACGGTTGCATAATAAATTCATCGAATCATTGGAATTGGAATTGGACCCAAAATTAATTACACAATAATTACTGTCACATTCTTCATTAAAAAATTTCAATTTATTTTCCATCCACGAACCATAAAGTATGATGAATTATGCTACATTTCACTCCTTTATCACGTCACAACCTCGATTCGTTCTTACGTATTCATTATGGCTTACGAATCTGAAAAGCACAATAAATTTGAATTATAAACAAAAAATACGACGAAACATATATTACCTTGTGCATAAAAATAAACCGATAATCACGTAATTAAGTCATTTTGAAAAATTCACCCGATCTCATTCAATACCCAGTTAACCGCAAAGTGAAAGCATTCGTCCGTGACTGAAAACCATTACAGACCCTAACGTTCAAATTTGGAGCGACGAAAAAAAGCGGATCGAATATTACCCCTTTGAGTGTTTTGTTTGTTTTCACAAAATTGTATATGGATTTTCAGCAACATTAAAATCAATTTTAATTAAACCGCTCAATTTTCCAGTTGCTTTTCTTATAAATTCATATTTTTACCATCGCACCCCAATATTTAATGAAAACAAAATTGAATATAATTCATAACAATTTGATAAACCTTTTTCTATCTTTCTCCCAGGGTATTCAAAAACGTCTTAACACTGCTAAAACCTTTCTTTTATTATCTAAAATTTTCTTTATTTATAATTCATTCTATTTATACTAAAGTTTGTCATTATTTATAATGTACTCTATTTATACTAAATTTCTCTTTATGTATAATTTACTTTATTTGTACAAAATTTTTCTTTATATATAAAGTTCCCTAATTATGCTAAATTTTTCTTAACTTATAAAGTACCCTGTTAATACTAAAATTGTCTTCATTTATAATGCTCCCTATTTGTACTAAATTGAATTTAATTTTTCTTAGCAACGTGACTTCTCTTTGTTTAAATTTTGTGTAAAAAATAACTTACTTGGCCTTTTATTGCGATCTTCAAACTTCAAAAATGATATATGTATATAAAAATTAAAATTACTTACATATTAAATTATAGTGTAAATTTGTGTATATCACCATCCACAGGTGAGAACATTATTCTAATAATCGAAAATTCCGTCCTACGTTTCGATCCTTGTTGGGATCATCCTCAGGGACAATATTCTAAAAGAAAATTATGTTCTCAACTGTGGATGTAAATTAATTTAAAATTTTAAACGGAGACATCGGGTATGACACGTCTTACTCCTAGTACATGCTAAAGACTAATGACACAGCATTGAAAAATGCTATTTTTTCGTGACGAGTATACTCGTCGATAGGGTTAAGGATCCAAGGCACGTGAACGTGTTCGAGGAACAAAACGTCCGGGTCCATGGCCCAGTTTATACACGTGCAAGCAGCACGACACGCGCAGCCGCGTGTTACACGCACGTTTCGTTGGCTACTGCGCATGTGTGATCCCCTTCTTGCGCACTTTCTTGCCCGCCGTTTGTTCCGAGCTAATGACGTCAGCAGCCGACCAATTTGCGGCCGATCTCTTTCTCCTTCGCGTCATTACGCGCAAAACTGTTAATTGGCAGAGATTTTTATAAGATCGACAGTCCCTTTTTTTTGTCTCGAGATTAACGAAAAACGGGGACCGACGACAATAATTTCAACGACGGAACGTCCGCGACTTTGAGTTCGTGACGTCGGCGTCTACCCTGTCTGGAAAGTTAATTAAACAAAGACGTTATAGGTGAAAGATAGATATAACGGAATTGACGACTTAACTGTAATTAATATCGTGTAATTATCAATAATTTTCCTATGTCAATAGTTCGTTCGCATTATGCTAATGATATTATTTTATTTGTTCAATTTCCTCAATTTCTCGGCGAAGAATTTCATGATTTATGAGGTAACACGATATAATGTAACGAGGAATATTAAACTAGACACAGCGATACCCGGAACGAACGAAAACGCATTGGCGGAACGTCGACTTTCTAAAATCAAATCCGAAATGCATAATTGTTCCGTTTCCATATCGAAGATTCGACGCGGCGATAACAGTGTCGATTGCCACACACGCGATTCTAAATACATATACATACAGCGAACTGTCATCCGATTGACACGATCGTCAGCCGAACGAAGAAAGCTGATACATAAATATTCTATGTAACTCGGCGAACAATTTTTTTTTAAATTATCATATCGAACTTACGCGACACCAGGTAGCAAGTAAGGCGAAGTAATAATAGCCGCGGAATTGCGACACATTTAATTTTGTTAGTGTTCCCTTATAAGGGAATTTTAAAAATTCTTTTCATCCATAATAAGTAAGTATGACGTTTTTTATTTTGGTCAAATTGTTAGAAATAATGAAATAATGGTTTTCAGTTAAATATTATTACCCTATCATTTTTACACAAAATTAAGCACATAATTTTTGTTTTGGTTTCTTTTATCAATGAATAATAATTTATTTTGTTTTCATAAAGGGTAAATAATTATTAACTTTTCCCTGAGGAGGGTCCCAAAATTGACCGAAACGTTGGAAAGTATTACAATAAAAATATTATTGCTTTATTATGGATGATAAGTAAATTTCTATTAATTCATATTAGTCTCTTTGTCTATTTTGATCGTTTTTTAGCCATTTAAAGTTCTCATTTATGATTATATTCACGATCGTTAAAATTGATATTATTATACTTTTAATTCAATTCGTGATAATTAATACTCAGCCTTGCTCAACCAGATTTTGGCACCGTCGTCGACGATATCCATGGGATTACATGCGCGTTCTATCGTACGTTTCGATCTCTTCTCGGGTACCGAAGCCCCGGCGGTTTCGCAACCGGTAAATTGCAATAGAAAACGATTTAGGTGTATCGCAAAGCGTCTCCGCGACGGTGACGCGCGAAAATCCTTATCGCGATTGTCATTAACTTTGATTCGAGACCTCCCGCCGCGGGGCAGCTTTCTAACTAAATCTTTGTGTTATTTATTGGCGGATTAAAACGTCCGCGGAACTGCCGATTGGAAATTACTGCGTGCCGATGGAAATTATCGTGAGCGTGTTTCGCGCATTGCACCGTGAAAAAGAATGTTTTATTTAGATGTTTCATTAAATGCTTAATAGTCGGTAGAAATTCATTGGTGTTTTCCCAGCTCGATCATTTAGAACGTATCGTTCGTAGAATTATACGTGTATGTATGTATCGATGTGTGATACACTTTCCCGTCATGTATTTGTAATTTTTGTTGCATTAAGCATTTGTCTTGTCAAAGAAATTTAATAACAAAAATGATAGAAATTATTCAATGGCCTAACGAATTGAAAGAAAAAAATATTTGTATTGGCTATTGAAAAATGATTTTATTAATTGCTGCCTGTCCAAAATCGACTATTATCTTCATTTAACACGAAAAGATCGTAATTGTTATTTAAAGGCGGATAGAAGTAAGAATAAATAAATTGTCGGTAGGTTCGGTGTTAAAAGTTATCGATGTAGAGGAGTCGAAGAGCAGCCTTTTGATCGAGGGAATTGATCGAGGGAATCGATCGAGGGAATCGATCGAGTGTATCGTCCTTGCTCGACAGGATAGAAGAGACCTTTGCCATGACGACGACGCTCCTTCTCACGATCGGAAATCTTTTCTCATCGACGGGTGTATCATGACGCAACCGCTGACACTGATAACTATGGACCGATTGATATTCACAAGGGGTAGCGATACTCTCCGCGAATGCTCGTATAAAATAATTCAATTAATAATGGGAATTACACCGAGACTTTATGTTCGGTTTGATGAAATTGTCGGCATTTTTTTTTTAGATTTTCAAAATAGACATTCAGCAAAAAATTTCGAAGACTCAAATAGGATTTTTTATTTCAGTTAACTCGATATAATGGTTGGTTTTTTGGTAGATAATAATTAAGGTATAATGATTGCAGATTTTAATTGCGCGCACGGAGGGTGCTGGATTCTTTATTACTGGAGAGTAAGAATCTCTCTTCGCGGAACGATATTCATTACTTTATTAGGTATTATATTTTTTTTAAAGTTATATGGATACATTATTATACATACACGCTATTAATTCCACGTTTGTATGTAAATTGTAAATTGGATTTCAAAAATTATACTATATTAAATGTTTTTAAGAAATTATTGTGACTTCTGATTGATTTTTGTTGTATAATTGTTACACATATGTGTATACATATAGACCGCTGTTATTCAATTCATAACGTGTAAAACCTATTTTTAATTTCAGAATTTCACGAGTGACCAACAAAAGCTATATTTTTATAGATTAATAGTACAATTTCTGCGGAGAAAAAATATAATTCTACAACCTAGCTTTTACCAGTTAACTATGGAATTTAGTTTTATGAATCCCTCGAGGGATGCTTAATTAAAATGATGCAATGCACCTACCATAAATTGTAATTTTAAAAAGGATAAAACAAAACGCGAAGGATTTGTTCTATATAAATTATCGATCAATCATTGGAAATGTCTATGTCATTAAAACATACAAAATGTTGAAAAATAATACATTCATAAGCTAGAATAATTTGCAGAATAATCAAACTTTCTTTTGTAACATACCTAACAATTGTATTGGTTATATAATGAAAGCACCATCAAATGATTATATAATAATTTTCTATTTCACTCAGGGAGTATACATGTCAACCCCACCGAAGTAAATATTTTAATCACCCCATATGTATACGTCGCCCACAGTTAACTGATTACACCGCACATCTCTTATCACACCAAATAACCAAAATACCAAAGCCAAATCTCAAATCCCAAAATCAAAATCACACAATTCCCAAAGTGCCGCGCTGATTAAAAGTACGCACCACCTCTAACAATGGAGTACCGTAATAAAATAATTCCAAAAGTCCCACACCCCAGCCCCCAATAATTACCGGTCCACAATTAGATCCTAATTCCACAGCGCACGGCAGTAGTACCGTGACGAAATTCCAATAGCGATACATTATACATCGATCCTCAACGATAGACGGAAACCAGTTCGTCCGAGATCGATCGTTGTCAAGATAGCGTTCCCCGGGTTCGTATCTTTGTCGTTCCATCCTCCTCCTCGTGTCGGTCCTTCGAAGCATTTTTAAGAGAACAAGATCGATTAACGGCTCGCCGAAAGGCAACAGTCAGTTTTTAGGAGGTGGACCGATGCACACGGGAAGAGGATCCACAGCCCTTGAAGAGACGAAGGTAGAAAGACCTTATTCGTCGAGGTCGTTCACCTTCCGGACGACCGTATACGAAGGACCGGTCGAAACAAACGCCGAGACACCGGATAGCCGAATCGAGGTTCCCTCGCGTCGTTTAAATCAGATTCTTTTCCCTCCTTGGCCTGCATACCGGCAATTAACCTTTCTTTTAATAAATTTCGTCCGCCGGTTGCGTTGGTTCACTTTGGCCAACGGGAATGGAAGAATTACAGCGGGGCCCCGGCTCGAGGAGGATAATTTTCGCGGTATTGTATGCAATCGCTTGTTCGTTTTATTCTCGTTTCTGTAGTCATGTGAAAATGAGGTTACCGAGTATCGATGAACGATTTAATGTCTTTACTTACTTACTGTACGTACGTCGGAATCGGGCTCGCGTGTATCGCGGTAAATATTCCTTTTCAATGGTGGTCCTTATAACGTTGTTGGATACTCAGCCCAATCTTGGTAACAAACAGCGAGTCATCGAGTGACACTCTGTTTAGAGTTAGTCATTTGTTTTGTACATTCGGGCATTAGTCAGAGAACCCTTAGACCCTCGAAGCCACTGACTAAAGGGCAGTTTTCTACCACCTCCCTACTGCCAATATCATTATATATGTATAAGATCAGTTTAGACAGTTTAAAATCAGATTCAGAACACACCCGTTACCTGTAACATCGTTCTCCTATTACAAAGTATTGTAAAGGCAAAGTCAAGTCTCGTTAAGTGAGCCGGAGTTAGACTTCAAAATATATTGTATTTCAAGTGCGACTTCGTGTAATTCTTTGGATAATAAATTATTATTTTATTTATCTAAATCCGAGTCGTTTTCCACCCGGAATACAACAACGTTTGTGGGAACGTTGTTGAAAAAATGTAAAGTTGACGCGTGTCCTTACGAAGGAATAATAAAAACGTGAAGGTGGGAATATCGAATCAAGGGGAAATACGTATAATTAACAGGGGGGGATAACAGAGATAAGAAAAATATCTGGCGGAACGTAGAAGTGTGGCTCACTTTATTCAAGAACTTTCGTCCGCGGCCCGCTCGCTTTCTCGAAAATTAAGGATCGCTGAAAATGTTCGCGGTTTTGATCACGATCATTTTGCGGTCGGCCGCTGTCCAACCTGTCATTAAGCGTACCGCATGAAACAAGTTCATCTCGTCGCGAATAAAGGCGTTTCTCGATTTCTCGTTGCGACTGCGGGCCCGTTGCATGTCTGACACGTAGGAACTCCGGCATCCCGGAATTGCACCGTAGGGCGAATTGACTTAACCCCGATAAGTCAATCTCCGGGAATTTCGGCGGGGATCGAGATCCCGGACCCCCCGGTAAGATCCACGTCAGGTGATCCCGTTCTTTTTTTATGGACTTGTCACGGATTTTGAGGAATTTTTAATTCGGTGTAGATGACGTCGAAGACGAATCCATTTGTGGTGTGTTTCAAATATTTTATATTATTTTGAGTTACAGGAAGTCAAAATGTACTTAGTGCATTTATTTTGAAAAGTTGTGGCTGTCAAACTATAATAGGTATAAAGGTGATAGAAAAATCATTTGATTCAAGAAAGCTTGATGTTTTATCAAAGAAATGTATAGTTTTGCCGTTTTTAAATTTAAATATCACCGAATGTGTATCTATAGAGTTTTTCTTATTTTTTATAACGTAGGAATGTTTTTTAAACATTGCATGAATAGTTTTAAAGTTATGAATTTTTCATTAATGATACTAATAGAACTTACCATATTTCACTTCCAAATTCGAATGTCACGAAGTGTGCAAATGAACATCACGAATTCTAAATCCGAATTTGAATCCCACAAAATATTAGAAACGTGACGGATTTTTTTCTACACCATTTCTGATTTTACGATATAGAACAGCATATTTTTAAAATAAAAGTAGAGATTCTTTAAAGGCACTCAAAAATAACAAGTGTGTATCTCTACCCCTTTTTCACTTTGCCTCTATAACGTCAAAAACAACCTGAGAAATTTCGAGAAAATGAAACTCATTCAAAGGATAACTATCGCAATGCCTGGCAGGTATTTATCTAGGTATGTTTTCCCGTAGGTATGTCGTGCAATTGCATAAGAGGTCTTCCCAATAACAACAGGTACACGTGTGACTGGACGAACGAAGCCGGATGTTACGGTAAAGAAAAATTCATAATTTGAAAACTATTCTGCGTTTAAACAGGTCGCTCGAACTCATGTTTAGAGAATAGTTCGATGGTGTTGGAAAAAATTGAGAAAGCAGATTTTTTTCCCTATGCATTGGACTAAATTTAAGTTAAAAACATTATGAATATATTTTCTAATAGTTTAAAAACAAGTTGCGTTAAATTTATAAATTTTTTATAAAACTACGAGGTTGTATGAATCGAATCGTTTTTTCTTTATTTCTGTATCTATTGTGGTTTCAGAGATATAAATTTAAAATAAAGCAATGTACTAAACTTTGACTGCCTGCAACTAAAAAAATATTTAATGTTTTGAAAATACCTTCAATTGGGTTTTTGTCGACATTATCTACAACACATTAAGATTTCATTAAAATCCATGACGTGGCTACAAAAACCATGATCATTTCAGGTGAAACTCACCCTCTGTGAAATGTAACGGGTGTCCCATCCGGTTCGACTTTCAACAGGTCAATTCTACAACCGTGAGACAATTCGTAAATTTGGATGATTTGAACTTGGAATTTTGTTATTGGAACAATTAAAAAATAAGTTTATACTCTTTATGCTTTTGTTTAGATTAATAGAATATTTGGATTCAAATACACCTTGCATTTTTTTTATAACACGTTTTGGTTAAATTTATGCAATTTGTTTTATTTGAAATACATATGTCGTGATTTTCCCAATCACATACCTAACATGTTTTGATCATGTGTCTATTAAATAAAATACTGTTAATAAATGTAGGTCTAATTTTATATTGCTGCTTCTATTTTTCGTTGTGGATTACCCGAATTTTCATACCATTTTCCCAATAAATTGTTTCACGATGTTTTCTACATGCATCGTCATGTGAGAAGAGTGCCAGGTGACAATAGATAATTAATTTAATAGATTTAAAAAACACTGGCATGGTCCAAGCATCCCGTACGCGACAAATTTCTCTAATTCAATTTTTCACAATTTCATTACGTTATCGTGTGAACCTGCATCGATCGAAATAAATAGATCCTTTCCGCATAAAAAAAATAAAAAGTGCGCTTCGACTAGATCATATTTTACATTGCGGATGGTAACCTTTATTCGTAACACCGTCTAAACGCGTATCGGTCTATTAAATTAAAATTACGTATTAAATACCACGCCTGTGAAGTAGGCGCATAAATTTGATTTGCATAATCGGAGCGAAGTTTTACCACGCTTCGGACAACGCGATTAACAAGAAAATATATATCGAAAGCCCGACGATTATATTCCGAAATTGATTGTTGTTTTAGTTTTATCACCACTAACACATACACGTACACGCGAGCCTCTCGTGTCAGTTCCACCGATCTGCCTAATTATACGTTGCATTATATCATACATTATACGCGTTCACGTGTATACGCCTCGACGCGAATCACCGTTAATCGCAGCTTTCTCACGAAGTTACCTTTCTTGTCGGGCCGGTTCAATCGATTCATCCATTTTTCTCTCGTTCTCTCTCTCTCTCTCTCTCTCTGTCTTCGTTATATGTATTCCAGTCGGAGACAAAAACCCAACGTCCATCGATCAAATCGAGTGCCACAGCGCCAATCAAAGATCACATGACTGAGACGTTCGAACCGACGAATATATTCGACCGCGTTTCTAAATAGAAAAACATAACCGGCCACGTCGCTAGAACGCATTTGACGGCGCAACACCGGTGTCCAGGTATGTGGTGTGAGTTGTAGCGCAACGGTACGTGAAGTTTTTGATGAATGGAGAAGCAGTGTGTGAGAATTCAGTCGAGGGATGGAACATAAATTAAGGAATGACGGGAAGAATTGAAATTCGGAGACGTCGAAACAGATCGAAAAGCTCTCAGGAAAGTTTAGTAAGATGTAGTATTGTTTTAGTGGTTCCCGTAGAATTAAACGGAATTATAGAATTATATAATAATTATAGATATACATCGGAATTATATGTAGATTTATAAATAATATATATAATAATTCTGTAGTGTGTGGAGAATCATGGTGAATCGAATAATCTGTATGCATAACAAAAGTTTGGACGAATAAAATCATTCAGGGTAAAAATTGTTCATTATTATTGAAATGATTCGTTTAGAATCAAAACGTTGTGTCACATGATAATCTGGCACTTTTGTTGAACGAAAATCATTCACATTAACAATGGCACATACAAATAAGATTTCTCAACAAAATAATAACACATCAAAGCAAGTCCATTAGTAAATTTAATAATTAAATTATTAAATCCATTATTGCAATTAAATTATTATTTTTTTAACTAACAATGTAATATTAAAATTTTAAAATCAACTGAAATTGAACAATTACAAAAAATAGGGTGTAGTGTCCCTTTTAAGGGACACTCATACGTAAACTATTTTTTTTCCTATAACTGACAAGTGAAACGATTTGAAATGGGAGAGTAAGCATTTAATTGCTTTTTTTTTGCTTCACGCACTAACGGTTTAACGAATGCATCATTTCTGATTGGACATTAATGTGAAACGGTGACTCGTTAAATTCTCTATCCCGATATCTTGTTCGTGGTTCACGCTCGATTTACACGAAAGGTCGAACGATAAGTCAAAACGACTGAATTACAGTTGACGAAAGAGGGTCAATGGTGACTACAAAGTATATTTTGATCCCGTTACTCGGGGAGATGTCGATAGGATCCAAAGAAAAGCGATCGAACGTGCAGGAATCTGTGCACGTGCACCTGCACGTGCACTCACACACGTAGATCGATCGATGAATCGAATTCGACTGACCATTAGCGATTGTCGATCGATCCGAACACGAATTACACGTACTTTACATAACTGTACTTTCGGTATCGCCCCAAGAATTTATTCAACACATATAATTATCTTATTCTAAATAATGGAAACTAACTGCCTCTGTGTCGATTGAAAAAAATAATTTACAAGCTATCAAAAGTTCAGTGGGTCGATTAAAAAATTTATAATTACCTAATAGTCTACGACCTGGCGATCCGTGGTACCTACAAAAATAAATTTTATATTTTTCATAAGAAAATCATCGTTAACCCCTTCGGACCCTGTGCCCATTGTAATGTACATAATACTTTTCGTGTTGTATTTTAATACGTATAGGTTTAAACTCAGTTCCAACACTTGATGTACTTACCAGTGAATCTAAAATAAAAAAATAACCTCTGAAATAAATATTTTTGTAAAAAGTATATTGTTGCGTTCATTCACATGACTTAAATTAATTTTAATATAAAATCATTTTGTGTTAAACGAACAAAAAATCGGGTCTGAAGGGGTTAATGTAACGCTTTCAAAATTCTCGCGTTTTTTACATCAAAGAGAAATCCAAGCAACAATAATGCGAACGAAGAATTCCGTTTTCCGAATATTTGTACTCGGGTGAATTCCAGTAAATGATAAATATTGCCTCCGCAGGCGTGAGTTACTCTTTCCGTTCGCTTTCCCAAGTGTCATCCGAGCGTTCGCCAGAAGAATTCTAATTACCATTTGAATGATCCTCGGGAATTTCTTCGATCCTTGTGTATCGACGACGGGGACGCAGACGGCGTGAAAACACCGGACGAAAGTGAAAAATCACAACTGGACGCGTATGGGGCCGAAACCTGTTCAATAATTAGCAAGCTCGCCTCGAAGTGTCGGTAGAAACTGGCGACATTAACAGGACTATAAATTATAGCGCATGTATACAAGAACCACCATGGAATCTTCCGGTATACGAGGCCTTACGGGCTTCAATGATTTTTTGTAACTGCGCTTAATTGCATAGAACTCGAAACAAATGCATCGATTAGCCCTACCGTCGTATCGGGCACGGGTTGTTTATCAGGTATGATTTACTTGTAAATAGACGCGCGTGTAATATGCAAATTAGTGCATATTACGTATGCATATTCGTCGGGAACGTTTAAGTATATCGCGGACACACGCGTGCGGCTACCGTGAACCGTTTGTACGCCGACTAATGTGTAAATGCGTGTATATGTATGTGTATGTATGTGTATATGTGTATAGTAGCTCGTGATTAGGTAATCGGCCGATTTTTCTGCTCGAAAACGTAGAGCGATGCGAACTAATACGTGTATACATAATAATTCCAGCAACCATAAGTGCGTACGTGGAATTTTACGCGGTGAACATTTCGACGGGGGAACTACGGTCGACCGAGGAAAGCTGTTGCTTCTGACGGTGTCACAATCGCGGACCGAAATTTCGTGTCACGTTGACATACTGATAATGCTGTCCTTTGATCGCGCACATGTGATGATAAGAGATTACCGGGGACACGGAATTACCGCACGGAAAATTAGGCACTCGTTAACCTCTTCAGGGATACTGCGACATGTGTGTACGGTTAGTATTATTTTAGATAGAATTGTTCCAGGTGAGGAACAGATCGCTTCTCATTATCAAAACATTTTGAAAACGTGCTAGGTTTAAAGTTATGAGAATATTAGCTAGAAAGTTCTGAAAAAACAGTTCTATAGTTTGTATATGGTGCGTTCCACGTCAAGTGATCAGGGTTTTTGCAGTCATGTCACGGATTTTGATAAAATTTCAATATGTTGTAGGTAATGCTGAAAAAAAAATTCCTGTAGAAGGAATTTTCAAAAAAATTAATATTTTTTAAGTTACAGACAGTCAAAGTTTTGTGCATGGATTTTTTTAAAAATTTATAGCTCTCAAACCAAAATAGATACAGAAATTAGAAAAATACCAAATTGTTCGGAAAGCTTCAAAGTTTTAGAAAAAAATTATGAATTTAATGCAATTTGTTTCTAAATTGTTGAAAAAATGTTTTTAATTATTTAAACTTAAATTTCGTCCAATATGTATCCTCAAACATTTTTTAAACATTTTTTTTCATCATTGTCGAAATGTCCTCTAAACATAATTTCCAGCCGCATCTCTGGCTTCGGAAAACTTTTCGAGTTATGAATTTTTATGTACCGCGATGTCCGTATTTGGCGCGCGATTCGCCCATACCGCGACGCAGATAGCAGCCGCTATTGAAACAAACCGTTGATCAATGTTCTACATTTGCGCATCAATATCTTGAAAAGTGTATCCCTCAATTGTTTGGTGATTTTTTTACAGCAATGTCATAATGTTCTCTAAATATAACTATTAGCTACAACTTCGCACAACGAACAGTTTTTAAACTACGAATTTTTATTTACCGCGGCGTTCGAATTTTCGCCCGCGATGCGGACCGAAAACTTTAATTGAAAAATGTCGGAATCTTCGTCATCACTTGAATCTGAAGCAATTATTTTTCTTTTTATGACACTTTGTATTTTACCAATTTTTTCTTTGATTTGACAAGGCGTTCTTAATTTAGAAACTTGCACGGGAGATTTTCCAAATTTTGGTAACATTTCATTTAGAACATTTATACTGGAAGTTCTATCTACTTCAGGAAAATTAATAATACTAGAACTGGAGGCGGCATCACTACTTTTATCGTCCGATTCTAATGCTTGTTCTAAATTACTTGGACCTGCTTCATTTTCGCGAATAATATTTGTTGTACTTATCACATTTCGCCTTCTTATTTTACTAAAGCAAAGATTTCAAATGTATTCCCCGAATTCTAAATCTAAATTTGAATTCCGCAAATGTTTGGAAACATGACGGATATGTTTTTTGCATAACTTGTGATTTGATAGCTTCAAGGGATTGGAACAATATTGGAATGGCATATTGTCTTTAATTAAACCAGCGCAACTGTATAAAGTACTAAAAAATGACAGACGCATATGTATTTCTACACTTCTTCACTTTACCCGTGTAAGGCCGAAAACACATTGAGAGAATTTCAGAAAATGAATCACATTTAAAGCATAACTATCACAATGCATGGAAAATGTTTATTGAGGTATCTTTTTCTGCAGGTATACTGTGAAATGAGAATCAGAGAGAGCCCAGAGCAAGGGTTTTTCCCAATAACAGCAGGTATACGTGTTACAGTTCGGCCGGGATCGCGGGCGAAAATCCGAACGCCGCGATAAATAAAAATTCGTAGTTTAAAAACTGTTTGTTGTGCGAAGTTGTAGCTAATAGTTATATTTAGAGAACATTATGACATTGCTGTAAAAAAATCACCAAACAATTGAGGGATACACTTTTCAAGATATTGATGCGCAAATGTAGAACATTGATCAACGGTTTGTTTCAATAGCGGCTGCTATCTGCGTCGCGGTATGGGCGAATCGCGCGCCAAATACGGACATCGCGGTACATAAAAATTCATAACTCGAAAAGTTTTCCGAAGCCAGAGATGCGGCTGGAAATTATGTTTAGAGGACATTTCGACAATGATGAAAAAAAATGTTTAAAAAATGTTTGAGGATACATATTGGACGAAATTTAAGTTTAAATAATTAAAAACATTTTTTTAACAATTTAGAAACAAGTTGCATTAAATTCATAATTTTTTTCTAAAACTTTGAAGCTTTCCGAACAATCTGGTATTTTTCTAATTTCTGTATCTATTTTGGTTTGAGAGCTATAAATTTTCAAAAAAACCCATGCACAAAACTTTGACTGTCTGTAACTTAAAAAATATTAATTTTTTTGAAAATTCCTTCTACAGGAATTTTTTTTTCAGCATTACCTACAACATATTGAAATTTTATCAAAATCCGTGACATGACTGCAAAAACCCTGATCACTTGACGTGGAACGCACCATATGTAGATGAAGATTGTCATCCCTGAAGAGATTAATTTCAGCGTGTTTCGGATTAGAATCATTTTGAGATCGTGTGTTAATTAGTGCAAAAAGTACACGAACGCTTTTTTTGTAGTAAAAAGTACTGTTTCATACAGCAGAATACTGTACTACGGTATTTTATTCATTGTCAACAGGTTTAAGGCCATTTCTATGATATTAATATTAATATTATAAACGCAATTATGTTTCCCGCATATAATTTCAAAATTTGATTTTCGTAGTATTTTAGTCGATAGAAATCCGACCCGTTTTATTGAACTTTATAAATATTACGTTTCATAATGTGTAACCGATAAGACGTGTTTTGCTATATAAATATTATATTGTAAAATAAAAAAACAGCGGTGGCACCTTTTTTGCAATATTCTAAAATCGATTGAAATATCCGGAAAAACAGGAATTAAATAAAACACATACAAATTAGTCACCTCAATTTAAAAAAAAAATCATGTAAAACAGAATCGTACAAAAAACCACCGACACTCCTATCTCACCCAAACTGCGCGTCTCCCCACGTAAACAATTACCAAAAAAAGACACTGTATATCAAATGATTGATTCAATCCAACCCAAAAAAAACCGTAACCAATTCACGCGAGAGACGATGAGTCGGCATTACGGAATCAATTTCTGCGAATCTGCAATTGAGCGTCGTCCGCGACAAAGAAAAAAAGAAATTTGCGTGACACGTAAATCACCGGCGGATCACGTTTAACCGATTCGTTATTGAATCAATGTTAATTGCAGTGCTATCAGCGGACTTTCCACTTCCAGACGGCATCGTGAAACCCGCGGTATCGTGCAAGCACGCGCGCACTTCGGTGTATGTATACAGGGTGTAACAAAAATTCTGGGACACTTTAAGTTTATGGATGGAACGCATAAAAATAAGAAAAAAAAGTCTGATAAGTTGTGGGCGCAGCCCACCCCCTATCGAGATACAAAACCTTTTGTAAAAAATGTTTAAAAAATCATATCTCCGAAATGATACGTTATAGAAGACCCGTTTTGATTGCAATATAACCGGAGAAGATCAAAAATAATAGAAAAAATATAATTGCTGTGATTATTGCTGTTAAATAGTATTTATTCTTGTTTAATCCAAACAACGTCGATTACCTATATCGTAGCAGGTTTGTAACAACTTGGGAAAAATTGAGGGCATTCACTAAATCTTCCTTTGCGTAGATAGTGATATTTTTTTCGTAAACTTTAGTCTCTTCCGGTTATATTGCAATCAAAATCGGTCCTCTACGACGTACCATTTCGGAGATGATTTTTTAAAAATTTTTTACAAAAGGGGTTGTATCTCGATAGGGGGTGGGTTGCGCCCACAACTTATAAGACTTTTTTTTCTTATTTTTATGCGTTCTATCTATAAACCTAAAGTGTCCCAGAATTTTTGTTACACCCTGTATATACGGGTGTATGTAGTACATACAGGGACGCGTATGCAGATGCACGAAGACGATCGCGTGGAACGTTAGAATGCAGAAAAGAGGTGTGTACCGACGAGTTAGCGTTTTGAGTTAAATTCTTGCCGAGTCAAAGGAACGCTGCAGGCACTAAGTCCATTATCTTCGCCTTCGTCGACCTCCTCCTCGCCGATGGAAACGGCGCCGTGAGATTCTTAATAGCAACGATACACTTCTCCCGAAACGGCGTCGATTCGTTTGTTGAATAAAATCGTGAAAGTTCATTGGAAATCCGGAATTTCCCTGCCCCATCGAACCACGAGATCGTTTTTCATTGTTCCAGGGAAATGGACTTGGGAAAAATTGTAAATTTTTATCGTCGCATTTTTCGTTTGTATTTAATACGAGTTTAATAGTAATTAATATGTATATTAGTTGTCTGCAGGGATAAGGAATAGAGACTAAAAGTTGAACGTTTCGGAAAATTTATCGTCGATTATGTCAGCAGTAATTAATTTAATATGAATGCTGAGTGCAAATGTTGTCGGGATTAATTAACACGCTGTCATTATGCGGGTTATATGTATGTGTCTATATACATGCGAACAGCTAATATATAGTAATATCTTGTCTTTAATATCTAATGAAAGGTAAAGAATGCTCGAGGCGTGAAAAATAAATCCGCCACCCTCGCCTTTCTATGTTCCCGATCAACGATGAAAATGGAGCTCGACATCCTTGAGCTCGCAATCAGTCACGTTTCTTTGAAGTGAAAAATAACGAAAAAAAGAAATGCATTACCTTTATGATCGATCGTCGAAGCTCATTAGTTAGAAAACTGATGAAAATTCTCACTGTTCTCGCACGTTTCAGCATTTCGCCAAAGTTTTTACGACAGATCATCATTCTGTCTTTCAATTAGCAACAAACCTATCATCATTCAAAAAACTGTTTTCAAACTCTATAATAAAAATTCTCCAATGAACGTTACAACTTTCAACATTAATTTCGTTAATTATATTAAAAAAAATAGATTCTATTTAATACCTTTTCAAAACTATTCTATTTATTATTGCCTATAAAAAATTTATTGTAGTAGTACCTACCTGCACTAATTGTATAAATTATAATTTATCAACACTTTTTCGATAGTTTTCTGTAGAAATTAGTATTAATGGCACAGGAGACGTAAACTATGTTTTAGATTTCGCTGCGTTTAATACGAATCGTGGTCACCCCGGAGGGTCGAACAATAGATAAGCCAGTCGTACCTTGATCGATCCGCTCTAACTGCGAATTGCGGCACGAAATCCCTCGTGCGCAATCATGCGCATCTTCGAAAATAGTTTCACCGATTAATCGCGCCGCGCCGAGCGAAACATAACGAAAGGTTACGGCGTTTCGTTAGGAAACGGCGGCGCGCCGGCAAAAACGCGACCGGGAAAAATTCACTTTCTAAACTATCTTTCGAACGATCGGCAGAACTTTACGAATGTGCATTAAAAGGCAGTCACTTTGATGAAAAAAAAACTTGACGGGCAATAAAAATCAAACGTTTAGAAAAGTCAGCGAGACCTGGACGGCACTTTACAACCGCGCGGATGAAAAAATAGAACGTGTGGAAGCCGTTGATTCGAAAAACTCGATACTCGAAACGAAGTATTAAACAAGAAGGCAGCTAATGATAGACCGTTCAAAAGGATTAGGACTCTGTTAAATTGCTGAAACGTGACGCAGCGCGTTTCGTTAGAGACGGTATCAGATACTGAAAGTAGAGAAAAAAAAATATATATATATATAAGTTATTATTAAAACGTGTAGAACATCTATGGAGATCGTAGCGAAGCTTTTTTCCATCCGACCTCCAATTATCTAGATTAGGCTTTTAATAACCGATCACCGAACGCCTTTCTTATCTGATACACGAGCAGCGTTTATAAAGTGTTCGCTAATGACAGGGAATTAATCATAAGAACGAACGGTGATTTTTCGTCGCTGCCGTATAGACAAATTTTCAGGTGCGAATCAATTAGCCGGTATCTCGATACAGAAAATCGCGAAAACTGCCGCGAATTCGAACTTTCTCCGGCGGATCGGCGTAACGTGAAACGAACCGCGCGAAGTCACGGGCGAAATTAATTAACAAAAACATCGATGTGCCAAACCGAATATAAATCATCCGTGTATCGCCGTCGATCATTAATTACGGACACGCTAAATAATTACGAATCCTATGGCGTGTGTCTTGGTACGCGTGCTTTTGGTGCTCGTTAATCACGCGTTAATTGAAACCGAATTGCGCAAAACGTCGGCAAAAAAAAAAAAAACATTTTTTTCGCGTAACTTTTCGATCCGATTCATCGGTGGGCCGAATCCACGCGCGGAATGATTTTAATGCAGATGCAACGATGACATTTCAACGCGATGACGCGACTAATAATTTCCTGCTTTCGCAATTGCAGCTGCGGCGCCGTTCCTCTCTCGCCTTCTCAATTTCCTTTTTCACCCGATGCTCTTAGGGCCCCATCGATTAATGACTCAGCCGTGCACCGCCTTCCACGCTGTATCTATCTTGCAGAGAAATTTCATGCATTCTTCTCCCCGGGTTTTAAGAAGCTAAGACCGGGAAGATGGATGATATTTTTCCCGGTCTTCGAGTTTCTAATTGATTCCCCCGGTAAGTGAAATTCAAGTTTCTAATTAACAAGCGGTTAAACAGGATGAGATGACACTCGGCCTATCTGTATATCGCGATTGGACGAATCGTATCAATCGCGACCCTCGAATTAACACTAAACGTACCGATAGTTTACGTAGTTATTCTTATCGAATCCGTAAAAATAATAAGTTTTACAATTAATTTCACGTAATAGGTAATTCGGCATGACGTACTGTATTTTCCTTATGTTGATTAAAGAAATTAAGGTTGAAAGCTATAACGTTGCATGTAGGCATTTTAATAAAATCCCACCTCGGTAGCTTTAGTGTTAATGAAAATTTAAAAATGATAACTTTTACAATTAATTTCACGTAATAATTATTTTGTCATGACGTACTGTACTTTCCTTATGTTCATTGAAGATATTAAGGTTGAAAGCTATAACGTTGCATGCAGACATTTTAATAAAAACCCATCTCGGTAGCTTTAGTGTTAATGAAAATTTAAAAATGATAACTTTTATAATTAATTTGTCATGACGTACTGTATTTTTCTAATGTTGATTAAAGAAATTAAGGTTGAAAGCTATAACGTTGCATGCAGGAATTTTAATAAAAACCCACCTCGGTAGCTTTAGTGTTAATGAAAATTTAAAAATGATATCTGTTACAATTAATTTCACGTAATAATTAATTTGGCATGACGGACTGTATTTTTCTAATGTTGATTAAAGAAATTAAGGTTGAAAGCTATAACGTTGCATGCAGGAATTTTAATAAAAACCCACCTCGGTAGCTTTAGTGTTAATGAAAATTTAAAAATGATAACTTTTATAATTAATTTCACATAATAATTAATTTGGCATAAAGAACTGTATTTTCCTTATGTTGATTAAAGAAAAGGTTGATAGCTATAACGTTGCATGCAGGCATATTAATAAAAACCCACCTCGATAGCTTTAATGTGAATAAAAATTTCGTCACCATTTCGATGATCTCTCTTTCGTAAAATAATCAATTCTATTTTTATCCTATATCATAGAACCGACTCAAGGGTGGACGAGAATAGAATTAATATCGACGAGGACACGTAATAATCTTCATTTTAACTTCGTCGAGTAATTTCGAATTAATGACGCCACCAGACCTCCAGAAATCACGCGCGTCTGATGACCCGCGGGAGAAATTAGAAATTTTCCACGCAAACGACCGTGAAGTCTTCGGATGCAAATTTACTGTGCATGCTGCAGTTAGAGGCACTTTGTTGCAAATTTCCCGGCGTGCACGGTGGGCTGGAGTGCGGTTAGGGAGAAATCACTTCGGACACGTCACGGTGCGCAAAAGAGCCTTTCGACATCGCTATTCGTCGGAGATCATTACAGGTGTAATCGGCATTCGTTCGTTCTGATGCAACCGGCGCATTGTTTCCACCACAACGAAATGCATCTGCGTCGCTCCTGTCCGTCTGGGCTGCTCGTCGCAGATTCGTTGACGATTGGCGAATCCCGGTATGAAAACGAACCGGCTGACTGAAGTCATCAAATATTTCCTTTCTACTTGCATTCGAATTTTTAATAAGTCGTTAAGGAGAATAAACTAAATTACTGAACTCATGTAATTTCGATAGCTGGAAAATAGAAGGGATACGATTAAGTTCCTTTTTTGATACTGATCATTTATATATTTTAATAATCATCATTTAATATTGATGTATAAATTAGGATATAGTCCCTGATAATGATCCAAACTGAGATTGAAACGTTGGACCGAATTTTTTCAAAACATTGAATGTTGTTCTCACTGTGGATGGTGATGAATTCAATTTAATATTTGTCTAATTAATATGTAAGTAAAATTAATTTTGTAATTTGTTATTTTTGAAGTTTAAAGATCGCATGAAAGGCCAAAGTAAGTAATTTATACATTATAATTATAGCGATCGATAAAAATTTATTTTATTTAATATTCAATATTGATCGTTTGGAACTAGTAAATCTTAGGTGTAAGTATAAACGATAGAAAAATGTTGATATTTCTATTCACGTTTTTTGTTAGAAATTCGATGGAAGGTATAGAATCCCTCTTTCTATTTCTTCTCTTGCTTCATTATTACATAATGTGTCTGCCTGTCTGTTATCCGATGATTACAATGATGAGATAATTTTTCGGTTAATGTAAGCATTACAACAAATTTACACATTATCTCAGGAAATATTGGAAATAAATATTTATAATTCTGAAATTAATAGATAAATTTCAATGTATTCTTCTACGTACAGTACAGTTCTGAAAAAGGGCTTTAGGTCATTGAACTTTCATGTTTTGCATTCCATCGGGAGGGTTGATTGTTAAAAGTTTTGCAATACTTCGAGACAATTTTCAACTAAAAATTTGTATAATTTTATTAGAGTACGAGCGTAATTAATGTTAATGCATAATTAATAAACAGTTCATAATAATAATTGTAAATATCAAGTAATTAATCAGGATAACATTGAAAAAATGGGTGAGTTTTCCGCATTTCCCATAATTCTTACTACAAATCATCCACTAAATGGTAAATTTGACCAATATTTCCAATTAGACATTTTATTATACCTACACTGTTGAGAATTCGATATTAAATACTCATGTTACGACAATATCCTTCACTTTTTTCAAGTACATCTGAATCCCCGTAACAGATAAATTCACGCAAATAAACGAACGACTCGGTGTAAAGTTCTAAGTGAATAACCGTCGATGGAAAAATGAATTACTTAATATTAAAATCAGTGTATCTCTTTATAGTTTACGTGAGAGTTCGGGTAGAACGGTAAACTTCCACATTTAATTAACGCAAACAATGCTAATGAAAGTGGCGTTTATTCCGTGACATTTTTAGTGGGCCCCAGATACGGGTTCGCAACGTTTTATTAAATAATGCATTTCCCATTAAGTATATCGGGCGTATAAATATACATAAGCATTAACTATAGCGATCGTAATTATGATACCATACCAGGTTATCCAGGCCCGAATTGACTCGGGCCATTAACTTAGCTCGAAAGCCCATATATGCGTGCAATAATTTGTAACTCTTAACGATTTGGTCACGAGGTAAATGGAAATAAGGCTGGCTTTATCAGGCTTGCGGGCTGCGCGGTAGATCACCAATACCGGCCTTTCACCAAAGTCAAAAATTCTTTATGGCCAACGTGTATATATGTATACACTTGATAACCGCGTTCGTTACCGGCCCGATATTATTCATTTCCAATAACCGGCAATTTATATGCGTACCAGTGCGTACGTACAATTTAACATTCAAACGAGCGAGCGATTCAAAAATTCGATCGAAAGTTTCGCTCGGATAGAATCTGTGCAAGATCAAGTATCGCGTTTAACGGTGTATTTCTATCAATTGACATATTACGAGATTAAACGGAAAAAAAATTGCGCCTTGTTAACCTGACTTCCGAAGTAGGTATAGTCGTAATTTCTGAGTTTTATATTTACTTTACGGGCTCCAAGGATCGTAAGTTAAAGACAGTATATTGTATCCGCACGCCATATAGATACGTTAATAACGTCATTTGCGGGCTCTCAGTCGGGCATTGTAAAATACGTATTGTTCTATGTGTATGTACGTACTCGGCAATTGATTCTGACCGTTTAGTTCGCACCGTTGTCGCAAAAGCGCGTGAGGGGAAGGTTCCCCCACTCTACGTGCAGGAGCGTCTATAATGAGGCAGGTACTTCCCCACTCGCTATATTTTTCGAGCTTAACACATTCACTGCAAAGCTTAAATTATATGAAGTTATTTTCATTGCCATTTATAATTTGAGTGGTATTGTTTACCAAAGTTAACCAATAAATTTTATTCGTAGTATTTTTTTCAAGTTTTCTACATTTGTATAATTATGTTTGTGATCACAAAAAATTTGCTAATTCAATACCCTATATGTCATAACATATTAAAAGTAGGACGAGTATACTCGTCTTGGCAGCGAATGGGTTAACCAGAAATGGGTACAGAGACGTGGATTTTCCTTTCTTGATCATGTACATCTCCTAAGTATCCTCAATAGTTTTTAAATTATTTTTCAGTAGCTCTAGTTTTTCCTTAAATTCATTATTCTTGCATGTTTTATAAAACTAATCGAATTAGACTTTCTGGTGGATGAGGCCTATTGAAGAAACCACTTATAGAAAAACGCACTGTGGATAGTACCTCATGAGTGACGTGGAAACGGTCATCGCTAAAAATTAGTTAATTATTATTAAATTTTAAATGGATGTATCTGGATGGGGCTCAACGTGCGTGTATGTTCACGTTACGCTCCTGAGCCGAACGGGTCCCGGACCGTCTAACTGCTCGCTCATTGGTCTATCCAATATACCTTGCAGCCCTATGCTTTTCGATGTCGTCGGTTTTGAGACAAAATGGCAGCTTCTAAAAGAAAAAAATCGATTTTTCACAAAAATGTTTGCCTTAAATTGTTCATAAAACAAAAAATATTAATCGGTGAAAAGAAACCTTCGATTAATTACTAAAAAATATAGTCAACAAGCTTGTGTTAAAATTTGAGACTGATCGGTCCAGCCGTTTTCGAGAAATCGTGGTCACCGCCTTTGAAAACACAGTTTGGAGAAAAACGCATTCAAAGTTTGAGAAGCCGGTAATAGAAACTGTAGTAAAGGCAACTTCAAATTATTTAGTAACAACAACCAAAGTCGGAAAAATTAAATTTGAATGTAATCGAGCCAACACCAATTTCAGTTATCCAAATATCAACAACTGTATCTAGTTGCCGGAACTAATTAAGGGGAACTAATAATTTTTTCCGTGTAGACCAACTACTTTCAAACGCTCTGACACGTCTTTACAAATATGCGTGTAACTAGGACAATAATCGCCGAATTGACTTGAAATTTTCTGTGTGTGTACTTAAATGTATGTACATTACGAAAATGAAATAAAAAAAACTCGATTTTTTGAAAATATAACTGTATACTATAACCCCTTAAACGTTTCCCCATTTTCATTCTTACGACCACTACCTTTCTCCGCGATCGTTTCGCTGTCACCCCAAAGTCCACACCCTAGATCAGATCGAATAGATCGCTATCGCGCTATCCGGGCAAACGTATCTATATGCGGGTACGCGTTTCTACGTACGTAAATACGTGGCCATAGATCACTGCATAGATCATTGCGAGTCGCGGTAGCAGCGACAGCCGACTGCGCCCACGTGATTGGCCTCCCACGCAGTGACTTTTCTCGATATCGCTGACCGATTATCAACGAGAACAGTGCGGCTCGGCATGCCGAACGATTTCGCGGCCACGGTGGGCACTCGAGTCACCCCATTGTTCGTGATTTACGGGCCGTAAGCCCCGTGCCGAGGCACTCGATGCACCGAAAGATTAGGCCGCGGACATTTTACGAACGGAGGTACACGTAAATGCTTTCAGCGGAATTTTCATTTGCATAGTTCCCGGCAGATTTAGACTCGTTCACCGGGGCCGATCCCAAGGTTGCCGATGACATTCTGCGGCCGATGGGATTTTCTATTGGAAAGTGGTTAAAGTGGCGCACTTATAGTTGTGTATAGGGTGTACTGGAAATTGGGGGCAAGTGATAACAAGGTAATTAATTATGCAATTCGAGAAAATTTACCGTTAAATTTTAGGGATCGCAAAATATAATATATTGAATCAAAATTAGTTTCATTGGCATTTTTCAGCGATCAAAAATCACAAAATTAAAATATAATTAAACTAATTTGTAAAACTACTCACCCATCCATGAGGAGGAAAACAGTTAATATATGGAAAATTAAAAGTCCTACGTTTCGGTACTTTTTTTGGACCCTCTTCAGGGATAATTCTCAAACCGTGTTCCTCATTGTGGATGTTTAATTTTGGTTGGAGCCAGAGAGCATGGTACTTCCTATCAGTAACACATCTTAACGTGCAATCTTGGTGGATGGGTGAGTAGTTTTACAATTTAGTTTAATTATATTTTAATTTTCTGGTGTTTGATCGCTGAAAAAGGCCAAAGAAACTAGTATTGATTTAATTCGAGAAAATTATGTTGAAATTTCTATCCTCTCAAGTTCCATGCCTGAAAATTACTATGACCCAAAATTTATGTAAAAAAATTTTATAGCATTTCTTCAATTTAAATTTTGCCGCGCTTCACGTGTATACAACATATAACGACAATAGCTAAGAGAGATAGATAAGGACACCCCACGTGGAGACATCAACGTAAAAATAATATAGTGTTATAGAGATAATATAGTATTATAGAAAACCGAGAGAATAGACTTAAATTGTCGTTTCTCTTTTCACGGGTAAGATATTGTATAGTTGTAAATATTGTAAATAGTATGTAAGGAATAAAAATTACAATCTCTTTTCACAGAGAGAAACAAAGGTCTATATTTGAAAATCCTCAGTAAGATAAAAAAAAAGATAATAATCGCCTTATATTTATACACATACAAATTTCTACGCTCTTAAATGCCCATGCCTCCGAAAGTGTATGTACATTCTGAAATTGTTCCGTCTCAGTATTGCTACGGTTTAAAATTCCTATACTTCAATATCTGTACGCATGCAGCAACGTTTACGCTAACTATGGTCCAAAGTATCCAAGCCCTAAAATTTTCATGTTCCAAAATTAATTATGCAATTCGAGTAAATTTTGTTGAATGGAAATTCTTAGTCTTTGAGGAAATCGAGTTTGGATAGATCTTCAGTGTTTGTAGTTACATAATGTAATGATTTCGTATGGCTGAAAGTAATTCATGGTGAAATTAAATTTGTTAATAACTTGCACTTAATTGTGACCCTCTGGTACTAAAAGTTAAGAATCGTAAGAAATCTTTCATCTATGTATACATATACTGTATATATACAACATTCATTAAATGACCATACAGTTTTGCACTGCAAGATTAACATTCTCTAATATTTTGTTTTCTTAAAGTAAAGACTAAAATGTGTAAAATATATACAATTTTCAATTCTTTGTATTAAGTGGAAGACATATTTTAATACAATGCGAGACAATATAAGTATACGTTAACGTAATAATTGTTATGTATACAATTATAAGCAAACTATCATTGTATTCGAATATTTAAACTATTGACTGTGTGTGATATTTTTTTATATGTAAAATCTTACTCCAATAATCGGTCGATTTTATATGAACTGATTGTAAGCCATACACCTAATGTTTTCGATGGAGACTTATAACTGCGATGTTTATACCACCAGTCGAACAGATGATTAATGTAATTGGATGGAATAAAAATAAGCCCATAAAAGTATGTGCTAAAAGAAGATGCTGTGGAAAATTTACGAAGAAATATACGACGAATTCGAAGGAAAACATGTGAGTTGTAATTCGTATATTAGCGTCAAGTTAATCGCATTTTGCGCATACAATTTCACCTTCTAATTCTTTTTTACCTATCAACCGCATTGATATGTTCATTTTATTAATCTCGTTAATAAATTCGACCAAAAATACGATGAAAAGACACTTTTCGTAACTAATGTTTTCAAACCACATTCTCAGCGGGTTTGCAAAGTGCTTACACTATCCACTGACCGTCACTGTACCTCGGAACACCGTATCACAATTCCACGATCCGATTGCCAAGATCGCACGGCGTAAAATAAAAATAAACACGATTCATCAAAGAAATCGCAATAACATTCGAATTTCCATTCCGACCTTCCATCCTCGAAATTTCCCTTGAAATTCATTCGCACGGGTTGCAAAGAAAAGTCTCGCTTTCTACTCGAGCCGCAAACTATCGGCTTACAAGCAGGTAGTAGTATCTACACGTGTGCGAAAAAAAAGAAACGAACGATCGAAATCGAAGGCAATACACTCGGGAAATCTAATTAAGAATTCGATACGATTTCTCTCGAATTGGACTCTTCCTCGCTCGTTGCTCATTTCTCGTTCTCCTTTCCTCTCTCCCCACGTCATTCTCTCTCTCTCTCTCTCTCTCTCTCTCTCTCCGTCTCGCGTTAATTCTGCGTCTCGACCAACACAGTAGACTACGTGTACACACTGACACAATTTCGTAGGCAACATACGAGTAATCTAAATATATCGGAAATGAGTGTGCCGCCGTGCAGAGGCCGTGAGGTCAAGACTGCCCCCCTTTCTACGGGACCTTGGCGAACGTCCAACCTCACGCATAGCTAAACTAACCTAACCCAACCTAGCCTCACCTTGCGCAGACTCTCACCTTCTACTACCGTCCCCTTTCCCCGCTCTCCTCTCTCCAAAGGACTCTCCCTGCACCCTGTTCCTATTCCTGCTGCCATACTAGAGATATTCCTATTCCACTTTCTGCGTACTGTTATATTCCCCTCTTTCGGCTTCCGTGATCCTTATTAGGATCATAATAACTTATTCTCGTTTGATTTCATCCTTGATATACTGGTTCCTCTATGACCTTTCACTTTCCATTCACATGAGTGTCTTGTTTCTCGTGTTTTTTTTTTATTTTAGTTCGTTCGTCTTCTCGAATCCTCCGCGGTGATACTTGAATAACACTTTCTTCTTTCTGGGGGTTTTAACACTATTTCTACCATGATTGTGTGTATACCTATTTCGATCAAAAGGTGTCTTTTGAAACCTTTTCGTTTGAATGAAAAATATTTGTCAAAACTGTTGGGATTTCAAATTACCAGTTAAATGTAGATAATTTAACAACTATTGTATAAAAAGTCAACAAATTAATTGTGGAGAAATGATTGAACTTAACGAATGATTTTAAGTTAAAATTTGAAAGGTGTCTTTTGACACCTCTTGGTAGAAATAGTGTTAATTCGTACTTGTGCTGGAACGGATGATGTTGTTACGAAGTGTCTTTTGTTAACGGTATTTCAATTTGATTTGTGTAATGAATTTTTAATGGTGAACTCGAGATAGAGAACTTTAGATAATTTGGAGACTCGTTTTGAAAGGTTTTATTCTTACCAAAATCAACGGTGTAGTTTTACTATAATTAGTAAGAAATTTATGCTATGTGTCATGAATTAAAAAATTATTTATGACTTTTATATTAAAAAGATTTAGTTTCCAAAGTTTAACGGGTTATATTTCTAATTCCTGTTATACCCCATCGTTTTACACTTTCCGCCAATCTCCTCGCTCCACTCCTTATTGTTCACTTTCCTATTTCGCCTCCATTATCTAATTTTTCCTAGAAGAACCGGGTAAGAGTCTCTCATTTCCAAGAGTAAGTCTGCTCGTTCCTCTCCACGTTTCTCAAGCCCGAAGAGAGAATCAATCTCGATGTGACGCCGACGTCGGTGGCACGCCGCAATGGTAATTTTCTGCGAGATCGGCAAATTTACATCAATTTCCCTCCATCCTCGATTACCTATCGATTGCAACCCCCAATGGCGACAGCTGTGCCGATCATCATGTCGATTCTCGGTTTCTAAATAAATCAAATTGTGAATGGAAGAAAATTCTCGAACATTCTGCCATTCCCTTGCAATTTTTTGTAATATTTTCAAATCGTCTATGAATATATTTACAATTTTGACGAAGTCTTATTATTTAGCTGTTCATTGCCCAAAGAAATTAGAATTTTTTAAATTATATTATCGAAGCATTCGATTGATTCTTACCATATTCTATTGAAAATACAAATTAATGATAATTAGGATTAATAGCACTAAATGATAGAAATGTATATATATTGAATAACAAGTGATTTTTTTCGGAAGTTAACAAAATTACTTCCGTACTCCAGAGCGTCCTTGAAGTCACTTCAAACGCTGATTAGAATTTAGATAATTAATTTTCTCGCGCAACTGTATCGTATATTAGGCGTCACACGTAACTCTATCAATTTTCTCTGCTCAATTAACACATTAGATACGGGTGTTCAGCGTGTTCGTTTGATAGGTAATCAAGTATTAGGAAGAGAAGCAATTATGAGCTAACAAAAACAATTCGTGAGTGTACAGAAGTAATTAACAAACCATAGCGAGTAAGTACCTTACCTGCCAATAACCAGCAGGCTACAACATCGGTAAAAATATCTTTCCCGTAGTCTACTATCAGTCGAAGAAACAGGTATTAATATCCTTCCCATATTAAATATGTTATTATGCAAACGAATTAAACGGAATTTCCATAAATAAAATTGAATACGTTCTTCATATCGAGATTACCAATCCTCTAATCACTTTATTTACATCCGTCAAGTACGGTGAGTTGCGCTAACGAGTAAAACGAACTGTATATATGAGGTGCCTAGAACACAAGGGGTATAAGTGACATTCTCAAAAAAACTAAGATCTGTGCCATAAATCTCTGAATTTAGCATTTTATTTAGTGGTAAAGGGATCTAACAATTGTAAGTGAAATGCCCACCCTGTACATGGTATATCCATTTAACACTAGAACTACCAAGGCAGTCAAAATGACTGGTTCAGAATTTCTTATAAGAATCGCTTAAATTTCGTACACTGCGATTTCAAAAATTCTTCATAACTATGTTTCTATATGTAAATAATTAAATTACTCACTTTACTATCCTGCTTTATTTCTTTGAAATAATTAAATTACTCACTTTACTATCCTGCTTTATACCGAATTAATCTTCGGTAGTTCTAGTGTTAAAAAAGAATGTTCTACTATATTGTGATTTGTGAGTATTTGTGAACTTTGAACTTAATTTTCTCAGAATTAAATAAATGTCACTTCTACCCCTTGTGTTTTAGACACCTCATATATATGTACCAATTGAACGACGTCGATCTTCCAATCGATCTTCACCGATAACGTCAACAATTTCCACGACGATCGGTTTCATTTCACGCGACGAAAGTTCCTCGACTTCCGCTCCCGCGACAGCAAATACACCGATAGGCTACTAAAAGACCGACGCCATTTACGGTGGTCGCCGGTGACGTAACGTTACGTCACGTATTACCGTAATGACACCTCGTTGTTCTTCGATCGCCCGCCCGGAGAAGGATAATACGAAGCTGAAGAGAGACACGTCCCGCGGACTCGGCCATTAGACAATACGTAATTAGACGACACAGCCATGAAAGGTGAAGGAGGTTGACCGAAGAGGTAGAAGGAGGAAGAAGAGATGCATGGGAAAGAAGGAAAAGGGGAGAAGAAAAGGCCTTGACCGACTCTCCGCGCACAATCGTCGACTAATCTTCAGATTGGATTCGTATTTAAATATACACCTGAGTCTGAATAAAAGTGCAGCAATTTTCTCGTTCGAGTTTACGAGCTTCTCGTTGGCGGGAAATAGGAAATTCGGATGGAAAGTCATGTTTAAGAAATACATTTTCTTTTCATTTTCTTTGGAAAGTCAATTTTAGCGAAGTTTTGGTCATTATAAAATATCGACAGTGGGAATGTTATTTGTTTAGAACACCGTTTGGGTATAAGGAATTTTATTTGATGGAAAAAAATGTGTAAAAGATATGATTTTTTGTGTACCTATTTGAAAAAATGGCTGTCTTGAAACTGAAGAAGTAAAAATGTAAGTTACTTGTGTTGAAAATACCTGTTGGTGTCAAGATTGATTGATAGGCACATTTTTTTTCTTATTATAATTGTTTTTGATAGCATCAACTGCGATGCAGACTTTTTTTGTAATTTACAATTATTAATCGTCGCATTCATTGCGATAAAGATTATCAACAACGTTGGTTGATTCTAATATTACTTTTTAAGCTGAGTAGTATTTAATGAATATTTCTATGCTGGCTAACGTTTTTAAAAAATTAATAAATTAGATTTTTTGCTAATTTCCGCGTATTCCTTAGACTCTTGCATTTTACTGTAATTTCAATATTGCATTTATCACGAAGTGTTCGATTATTTTCTAAGATAAAGCGGCAGTGCGTGAGCCTCGTGTAATGTAAGCGTATTTATTTATTTCCTGCGAGAGACAAGCTCTTTCCAATAATAATCGACGGCGTCTGACACGTTGCAACAGAAGGAACAAATGATGATGCACGGGCATCCAACAGATTACGCTAGTCAATACGTAATCAGACGGTGTGTCATAGAAGGTAGAGGAAATATGAGAAAAAGGAAGAGGAAGAGACTTCAAGACCAAATACAATTGTCTGCAGATAATAATCGGAGATAAAAATCGAACTCAACGTCTCCAGAAGAAACATTAAAATACGCTGGAAAAAATACGAATGTGTTAAAATTATGTCTTAATTATCTCATGAAGACACTCGTACTGTGACACTATTTCTTATTTTATCATATTTTTTTTATATTTTTCCTCACATATAGCACTATGTAAAAGACAAATAACAGAAAATAAAAACAAATTCAGAATATATTCGAAGTAAATATATAAATTAAAATAAAAATACTGTACCTATACATGTAGACACTATAAGAATCGATATACCATTTGCAACGTGAAAAATTCTTTGCGCAGATGTATTGACTCAAAGAAAAATCATGTTGAAACATTACTTACACGCATTATAATTAAGCGAATATAACTTCTATAAATATATATGTATGCATATGTATTAGTATGCTCTACACTTTCACCACATTTCCATAGCATTTAACGCTCTATCCACCAAAAGGTAAAAACGACTGGTTGGTCATTTCCCATAATTATTAATAACTTTAAAGACACTTTTTCCAAAGCATCCCCTAATTTCTCTTGAAATACCCAACTAATTAATTGCGCCATTACTAATTTACAACACATTTTTCCGTAGCATCCCCCAATTTCTCTCCAAACGCCTAACTAATTAATTCCACGATATTTTTTCCTTTCCGCTCTGCATTATCCGCTAAATTAGTAAGGTGGAGTGGGGTAAGTGTATAAACGGGCTCTTATTAAACTAATATGAGAGAAATTGCGATATCTAATATATAGTAATCTACTCAAAGTTGATACCATCCTATCCACATAGATGTTGCCCAATTACTGAAACAAAATATTTGAATGCGGTAAAAAGCATTTTAAAACAAACATATCAATAGTTATGCTCTTCCCTCGTATCATATGATATAAGGTTTCAAATCGGTTTTAATAGTCAGTTATGCACTTGCCCCATTTTCGGGGAAAGTGCATAGTTGTTGGATGTTTTGCAATTTTATTAAAAAATTAAAATATTCAAGTGAAATTGGCGATTTTGTCAATGTTAATTAAAGCGTATTAACTCAAATATTTGTTGATTTAACCCTTTTAGTGCCGGAGCGCCTTGTAGCGCTTTACTATTCGCATTGCGGGAGAACTCTATCTCAAAATAAATTTGTAATACGTTATAAATGATCTAATTTCATTACGACAACATAATTTTGTTTCAGCAATGTTATATTACCTATAACAATTACATATTTCGGAAGAGATCCGTCCGGCGCTTACCATGTACCTCCGAGTTATCTTTAATTTTAGTTATGTAATATTATTTATCTTATTACAAAATACATTGGAAATGCAAAGTATATACTTCATAATAATTGGTTCATATAAAATTATGACGAAAAGATGACTTCTTGTATGTGCAAATACGTTTTGTAAGAGAGAACACAACTTTTCCTTTTTTTATTTGACATTTATACCTCTGTTATTTATATAATTTTATGAGTAGAAAAAAACTAGCTTCATTGTTTTGTTCTCTATTTCATCCTTAGTATACTGCTTTTTGAATCATGTAAATATTGTTTCTCGTTTGGTTTTTATGAGCATTTTCCCAAACCCTAGTAAAACTGTGAAATTCGGCCGGTTATTCTCGCATATGCACCTGTTTTTCGCCCGGCGCTAAAAGGATTAATTAATATAGGTTAAAGTATTATAAAACAAATTAACACGTTCACGCCGGCACTGTTTTTTCGATTCAAATGCCCTAGGTCACTATATTCATATATTAACCGTTTATTTTGAAACTGGCACAAGTTAATTAAAGATATATAGGTTGAAACCAAACTTACTAAAAACTGGGGTGTACTTACCCCACTCCACCTTATCGAGTATCCCCCCACGGTACCGTCACCCACGTCGGTGGTTCCGGTGTCAATTAAAACACGTCGATACCAATCGTCGCACCCTGTACTTCGAGCGTCCTGCTCCAAATACGTGTCATTAATTTCCACCGAACGGCAAGCGGTCTTCGATCAACTCCGGGCACGGTGGTCGATTATTAATCGGGCCCGCCGATCAAGATATGCCCGGTTGACACGATGTACGAGATCCCCGTCGATTACGTTAGACAATACATAATTAAAGAACATAAATAATGGAAGGTGAAGGAGGCTGACCGCGGAGGCGGAATGAGAATGAGTTGGAGGGAAAGCGTGGAAGAGGAGAAAGAAAGAGGAAGGGCCTTGACCGAACCGATGCGTGACCATCGGCTATGGACAACAATCGGACAGAGAGGACTGATTCAGTCAGTCAGGAATGTCTGTCCGTACCGTTATGTCGCGATCTTGATCGAGCGAAAATAAAATGACCGATCCACTGCGACGATCAATTAAATCCTTGAACCGCTCGGCGAATCGACGAAAATCAAAAGGCCAGCGTCACGCGGAAGTTTGATTGTTATCGAATTTCAGGAAGCGGGTTCAGTGTGATTATTATTGAATAATTTAGATGACAGAAAAGGAACGAAGGTCGGTGTAAGTTATGTAAGTGTTAGGAAAATAAGTTTTTCTGGGTTTTTTGACGAAATAATGATTTTATAAGGAACATATCAATTGGAGGTAATAATTGCAAAAAACGGACTTCTAGGTTTGGTATTTATTTATTATTCTATTATAGGACGAAATTAAACAGAGTATTATTTATATTAAATATGTCGATTCAATGTCAACCACTGAGCTTCAAGTAATTGTAATTTGTCAAGGTGGTATATAAAATATCTCACTATGCATAGTTAAGTAGGTGTAACAGGACAATGTGTCACCTAATTTAAATATCATCGATGACCTTAATAGTACGAAAAATATACATCTAAAAATAATATTTCTTACATCACGGTATATCTCACCCGAAACAATGTAACCGTATCCCGAAACATATTTTCATATCTTCGAATCTACGGCAGATAAAATGTTTGCTTTTTTCCGGAAACCAAAAAATAGAATGTTGCAAATTATGAAACCTAATTTTATTCGAAAACTCGCAGAATGTCCAAACGTTCCGGCAAAACGTTAATTGGCGATCGCTGGTGCTTCGCAACAGCGAATAAAAACTGATTACGTCATTCCGTTCGGTGGAATTACACGAAAAACTACTTTCCCTGATACCGGAGATCGCCGGGCAATTTTGATGAATTTTTTCTGACACAGTTCCTACGAGATTACGGGACAGAAGAAACGGATACAACGCGGATAGCTGAATTATGCTCTTTTCTCCTCCGCGGCTTTAGAACAATACACTTGCATGCCCGATAATTTGTTTGTAATAACGATAACCGCAGTCTCTACCACGGTCTCACCGCCTCGACTGTTTCGTCGTTTCACGGAAGTTATTAAATTACGCAACGAAGCGTCACTTCCTGGTTCTTGGTTAACGTGAAAAAAAAATTGGATCCGAATATCGTGTCCCCAGAAATACTCGGATAAGGAATGTTTGTTTCGTATTAAATAATAGAAAATGATATTTTACTTAATAATCGGGAAATAGTAGGTTAAGGAATATTATACATGATATAAGATTTTAATTAATATTATTTTGAACGTCTAACATCCGCTCCGTGTAAAATATTAAAAATCGATTAATTTGTTATAAATATTATAATCATATTCCACAATTAGAGTTTATATTATTAACGTTGTATTTAAAATTATGAACTCGAATAGATTTTAGAAACATAACTGTGTACACAATGCAGTTTTCTTTTACTACACCAATAAAGTTGCATTTAAAAAGTAATTATCAGGTTTGGAATTCTAATTGGATAATGTACGAGCATCACATTTTCTACGTCGGACGTCAGCGGTAATAGTAAAACGAAATGAGGCCTCTTCAGCCAGAAAGATCCTTGAGAGTTGATAGTGACCCAGTTACATTTTCTCGCTACTTTAATCATTAAAATATGATTAGAATCGAGCAATGCCACGTAGATTAATGTCACTGATTGCGGTGAGTTCCGGTATGTGTCTGACACGAGTCTCTCGCGTGGGCAGCAGAATCCTTTTTACTCAGATTTGTATTCTTTTTTTTTCAAGCACTCGTTAAAAATATCTTAAAAAAAAAAAACAGAAAAATTCACAGAATTTTTATTTTACACGCACACCATTCGATTCTGAATTACAACGATTTACAATGTACAATAATTAATTGATATCGTTAATTTCTTAGATAACAATTGGTAATTAATTTCTTTTTCAATTACACGCGATATCGGCTGTAGGATATCGACGTATAATGTTACTAAATATTTTTTCACGCGAGCCGCTCGAAGTGGAAACAAAATACAATGGAACGACGAGGAGGAAGTGCTGGTATAAAAGCGACGCGGAGTTTAGATTTTCAATTGGATGCACCTGCGAGCGTAGCTTAAACCGTGTTAATACGATTGTATTTCCTTTGACAGAACCCGGGGGGACTGGGATTCCATATAGGGCTCGAGTTCTCAGTAACTTGAACTTGGTAATCCGAACAATTACTGAATTTCCGACGAAGGATCGGCCTTTTACGAACTTCGAGAAATCCGCGGCATCAGTTGAAAACCGATACGACCGGGAGGAACAACTTGTTGAACAGAAATTAAGTCGTTACGGTACTCCTGCGAGTGTTTGCGTATTTCATTAGACGCTGCGTATGTCAGCAAATTTTCTTCCGTTTTAATCTGTCGAATTTCGTGGGGAAAAGATAGGAAAAAATGTATTCAGAAATTTGGATGGATATTATTAATGTGTGTGTTAAAAAGTGTGAGTCTATGAAAATGTGTGACAACGAAACAGTTTTGTGAAATGTATCAGATGATATTTGCATATCAATTTAACACTATTTCTACCAAGAGGTGTCAAAAGACACCGTTCAAATTTTAACTTAAAATCATTCGTTAAGTTCAATCATTTCTCCACAATTAATTTTTTGACTTTTTATACAATAGTTGTTAAATTATCTACATTTAGGTAACTGGTAATTTGAAATCCCAACAGTTTTGGCAAATATTTGCATTCAAACGGGAAGGTTTCAAAAGACACCTTTTGGTCGAAATAGGTATACACACAGTTGTGGTAGAAATAGTGTTAAAGCAATGAAAATAATTCACATTAAAATTCTGTATTTATTAAAAAAATTGTAAAACTGACAAATTCTTCCAAAAATGGTGTTTAGAAAACTATGAAACCCTCCCCCTAATTTAATAATAAACTCTACGATCAGACCGCATTGGTTCTCGACTGCACATTATAAATAAGAAACGAAAAAAAAAAAAGAATGTGTTCTCCGGTTTCAAATTTCACGCGGTCGCGGACGAAATTTTTAAAAAAAGAGTGTCGAACCGTGGCGCGTTAAGTTTAGAAGTCGGTTTTATTTAGAAGACACGCGGGCACGTCGGCGTTTTGGTTTAAAAAGTGTAATTATCGCGAACTTTACGCAGTTTTACGTAAACGGGGAAAATAATAAAGCGGCGTCGCCGCGATAAGACGTCGACGTCGTCGAAATTTGACGGCCTCCCGCGGCAGGAAGTGTTTGGCAATTTTGTTGCGCGACTCGGTACAACATGATCCCATCTTGGCAATATGCCACAAGCCAAAACCATACGAACGCAATTGAGACAGAAAAAGTACGATTGAGTTACAAGTCACGCTCGACATATGCCCAGTATATTACGCGTGAAATCTGATAAGCGAGTACCAATAATTAAATTACGAGAAGGGATCACTTTGGCGTACGTTCTCAGGCGATACGAGTGACACCCGATGTCCCACTATTTATTTGCATTTGCGTAATTCAAACGGGGGTGACGTAACGAACATAAATTAGCATAATTAGAAAGATTGCAACGTGTCGCGTAGAAAGTAAGTGAGAGTGACGCTGGAAAACTTTACGTTTCAAATGGAACGAAAATATAGAGGAAAAGTTCGTAATTGTTCGTTGACTTGTTATCTGATTATTCTCATGGAAACTAATCGAATGATCAATTACTCTTTGCCACGACCTGTCTTTGGTTACGTTATTATAAAATAGTGTGGATAATTAACGCAGTTGTTAACGCAACAACTGAGGAATCAAAATGAAGTGTTTTAAAAAATCATCATTTAATTCTCTATGATTTTACTTACCATAATACGTGAAGGAATTTTGGGAGATGTAATTATGGTAAGTTATACAGTCAACCTCGAATTTTACTTTGAAAGTTAGCAATCAATCTAATATTTGACAGCCTCATTACTTCCTTCAAGATAATTTAAAAGCAATAATCTCCGTCAAACAAACCCATCGTGATTATTGATCTAAAATAAAATATAGTAAATATTTTAAAGAAAAAAAAATACTTTTTTAAATAATCCAAGTATTTAAAACTTTGTTATATTTCTCTCTTAATAAAATAAAACTCCATCCTCCATATTCCACACTTAAAAGACAAAAATTGAATGAAAACTCAAAGGTGAGTAGTTTTAAAAACAGTTACAGATTTTCTTCTCACCCTGTAAGCCCTTTGAATCCATTTTCCCTACTCACCCAAACCTAAACACGGAAGACACGAACGCAATTGCAGGTTTCACTTTCCCATGAGCGCACCTAATTACCTACATATCGAAAACTTCATTCTCCGCTCGTACGCGCCGGCTAATACCTCTCGTTAACAATGGCAATTAAAAAATGGAACAACGTATTACGAGAAACCACAATGGGAACGGCAGGACTAAAACGGTGAGTTTCACCCTGTGCAATTTATTCGTGTCGCTGGAAGTCCGTGAAAATTCACCGGTATTTTCTATCCCGTGGAAATTCACCTTATTTATAATAAATAGTTGCTGTATTAACCTTAACATTTCCAGGTGTTGTATTAGTAATTGAACTGCGAGAAACGTGAGCAATATTTATTCCCCTGTGGCTTTAAAAGTGAGTATATATAATAAATAAAGTGAAATTAATAGACAATATAGACTAATTAATTAAACAAAATTTATATAAAAAATAAAATAATAAATCACATTAACGCACAAAACGGAGCGTCCGTCTATTATATATATATATATTTTCCAAATTTACAAATTCCTCCAAACTAATTTAATCGTCCCGATTAAAAATAGCTTCAAGTCTCCAAGTGTCCTTGGCTACTCGCACGGTGAGAAATGTATGCGGGGTTAATTCGGATTACATTTATCCCTGAATACGTCGACGAAAAAAAAAAAGATCAACCGACACCTGCGGGGGCAAAAAAGAGGACCAAACACGAATAGCTGGCCGCAGGCGTACCGTAATTTTGCTCCGGGTTCCCTAATTTAGGATGGGTGAGAACCGGTTTGGAGAAGGGGTCAGGGAACCACGATAGATTCCTAGGATTATTTTAGAAACGTAAGGATTACCATAAGGTCGGACAACAACGTCAATGTCCTGACGACGGACGCGTTAAAACTTCTCCGAGTATCCCAATTTTACGGCGCCCCGTGTTGTTTCGACGGCCAGGGGTTTTCCCGGCATACCGTTTACTGCATTCTAGTGCGAATTTAACTCTCGCCATAAACAACGGGACGATAAGAATTATTATCTGTCGTGCTGGCTCTGCAAAAGGTCCCTATAGTTCTGTGGATCGTGAAAAATACCGCCGACTCGGTATTGTTGTTGTTTTTCTTTATTTTTATATGGGATTTGGCGCTATTAATATTTATGTTTTGCAAGTATAAAGTGACAGGTGTCTGAGACAATATTCGGTTTATTATCCGGTGGAAAAGGAGCGAATTTTTATTGACTCGTTAAATACGAATGGAGAAATGAAAGAAAATATACTATGTGTAGTTATTAAGAAAAGAGTGGAATAGAAAATTTAATTATCAGTGGAATTTTATGTATAAATTATATGAATATTGTGATAAATTGATACGCCGTTGAAGAAAAGCTTCACAAACGTTATAGCGTTTTTGTTATTAATTCTGTAAACATGTTAGTATTGTAAAATTGTACTTTACAATTGGTATATTTCGCATCATTGAAATTTTATCAATAAAAAATATATATAAGTTCATAAAAAAACAATTTGCACACAGATAAGAGATTCTAAAAGACAACAAGGTTTTGCTGTCCCATTACATTTTGAAAAACGACACTTACGGTCTTTTAGAACCATATCATGCGCTCATGAATTTTCTGTTCATTATCTCGATGACCGCAGACGCGGCATGCATACAGTTACGTTACGATTCGGGTCATTCGCCGTTAAATCGACGGGCTTCACAAATCGACGTACCCAAATTTTTTTTAAATGTTGGATACCATCGAATTTGTAGAAAAAAAGATATTGTGTACAAATTCTGTGTCTCTGAAACGTACATTTCTTTTGCATTTAATTTAAAATTTTGGAATTTATGTAAGTGTTGTATTGCTTAATGAAAATGGTAGACACTCGCATACTATACATACGGCTCACGTTAATGCCAATGAAAGAAGTTTCTAATTCGTTTTTTTCTTCAAATAATATCGTTGAATCATTAACAAATGAATAGATTGAAATTTAGTATTCCATACAATTATTCGATACTACAAGTATTCAATTTATGAACTTTCGAGAAATAGGTTTTCGACACTTAATATTTCCTTACGATCATTTTCAACCGATTCTATATCACAAAATAAGAGTTAGGTCTGGCTTAGGTTAAAATTTCAGAAATTACATCCGAGTCACGTTAACACTAAAGCTACCGAGACCAGTCAAATGACCAGTTTCAAACTTTTTATTAAAATACCTTTATTAATTTGTTATCAATATAAAAAATAAAGTTCTTTATGCTAAATTAACTATTACGTGAAATTAATTGTAAAAGTTACTATTTTTACGGATTCGATAAAAATATGTATATAAACTGTTACGTTTAGTGTTAAAATATCAAGAATTAAGTCTGAATTACCTTAAAATATAAAGACCTACTCCCTCTGTCCCATAATACTTGATAGTTTTCGTTTTGTGGCCGCAACTTAGCAAAATATATGGCTCAATTTCAATATTCCTTTTTCTTATGAGTTTAATATTTTTGAAAAATGGACTAATCTTAAATAAAAATATACGAACGTTTTTATCAAAAAATTAATTTTAAAGAAACATGTTCACTAATATGGGATAAGAAAAAAGGAGAAACCTATCAAGTATTGTCGAACAGAGGGAGTATATCTTAGTTACGTTAAAATTTCAGAAGTCAAGTTACGAATCCTTTCGTACGTTCCTTCGATTACAAATCCTTTCGATACGTTTAGCGTTAAAATATCATTAGTTAATTCTGAATTACCTTAACACATTCACTACTAAGCTTAAGTTAAATGAAGTTATTTTCATTGTCATTTATAATCTAATTGGTATTGTTTACCAAAGTTAACAAATAAATTTCATTTGTAGTATTTTTTCAAGCTTTTCTATTTGTATAATTATGTTTGTGGCCACAAAAAATTTGCTAATTCAATACCCTATATATCATAACATATTGAAAGTAGGAGTATACTCGTCTTGGCAGCAAATGGGTTAAAATACAAAGACCAATATCTAAGTTACGTTAAAATTTCAAAAATCAAGTTACGAATCCTTTCGGTTCCTCCGCTCACACTTTCACGATCGGTTCGAAGCCATCGCTACTCCAGCACCTGTGCTCCGAACAACGAACGCATCGTTCACGCAGTTCACGCCGATAATCACGTAGAACGAGCCGAACCAAGTAGGAAACTCATTCCCACGCGTCTACCTATTTTCTTCCCCCACTTTCCACGGCCTCTTCGCCAGGGAATCCGCCTAATCCCTGTTAGGGGCTTTTGTCATGGCGCCACGCATTCCACGGGCTCGCGGTTACCCTCGCCGGTGTTACGCAACACGGTTTTTCGATCAGGTGAGCGACTGTCCGTTAGCGTAATACCCGCGGACATTTGAAGAACCGTGAATAACGGACCGAGGACGCGTATCGGGCTGAAAATTAATTAACAAAGAAACGACGACGTTCATTCATATTTTAACGGAAGGCTACTTTCGAGCGTTTCACGTCTATTTATGGAATTATATGGCGAACCCTCATTAATTCGGACCTAATTATTGCGGCGGCTTCGTTTAACCCGGGCAACGCCCCGCGAACGAGAATCGCGTGTGTATGTATAATATATAATATTCGTTTATATCGCGAGACTCATTTGTTATCGATTTCTTTTTCACGCTGTCACTTATTTTTGGATTTTTCTTTCGGATTACTTCGAATGTACGATATAAATAAATTATGTGTTATGCGGATATCAAGCAGGGTTTAATGTGCCTTGTAAAATATTTTTCAAGATATTTCAGTTATTCCGGGCGAGTGTTTCCCCCAATTAGTGCGGATTAACGAGCATCTACCGTATTTACATACTTACGTCATTAAAATGTGATTTTCTCGTGGATCATTTTATTAAATAGAAATTGCAACTGCGTGCTTTTATTGTATACGTGACTCGTTTATTCTTTAAACCGTTTTAAATGATTCGGTAACGTTTTGTAATTAATTGGAATTCCTCCGATAAATATGTACATCGGAATAAATGCATCGATTTTTTTTACCCGATATTCGTAAATGTGTTAATTAAATTTGTGATTGGAGATATTCTTGGGAAGCAATTATTTCGGTTTAATTTGACATCAATCGAAATACTTAATTGATTTAAAAATTGAATTTAAAAAAGTTCTTAACTGTATAAGAAATGAAATTAAATGAACGAATCTAATAATCGATCGTTAACGATATCAATATGGAACAACTTTTAATATATGTATAAGAAATAAAGATTCGTAACTCGTTAGTGGAATTAATTATTTGATTGTCAACTTAAATTTTGTGTCGAATGAAAACAAATTTATGTTTATCCATGCATTTCAATGATAATAATTAGAATGACAAAATAAATATAGATATATTTTACGTGTAGTTTGTTCCGGAAAAAGCTACATCATTATATTCAATTATAATTCACCAACATTTTATTAAGAGAAAGTTGAACATTTCCAGGAATCCGGTTGTCAAACTATCGGAATAATTAAAAATTCAATAATGAGTAATAATGACTTAAGGCAGTCATTTTGATTAACTGTTTGCCGGAACTTGGAAACTATAAACGTCATTCGAACTTCCAAAGTGAAATTTTTCTGTTCTGCTCGTGCGAATTATATGTATGTATTGATTTATTTACAGTCCGAATTAGTTCGACCTAACGTCTCCAATGAGAAAGTTCAATTTTCCACGCACTATCAATTCCAAGTATTTTACTCATCGGGAATTCTATCAGATTTTTATTGCAAAATTTATTTTGTACTCTGCACCGGAAATACAAATAAAATATCACCTCAATATGAAAAACCGAATTTCATGCTTTTCAATAAAAAATAAAATCACTCCGAATATTAAATCTTTCGTGTTTTTAAATAACAAATATTAAACTGTAATTGGAAACTCCGCGTATAACAAGATTCAAATAGCAAAAATGAACAATTGAAAACAATTATTTAATTACTAAAAAATTAGATATATCCTCCAAACTCAATTAACAAATTTCTTACTCCGTTCTTCACACTGGTTTTACACACTTTTTCTAAACGTTCAATCCATAAGTTTCCACTAAACGAAAAATCACCAGGTCGACAAAAAATGTCAGATCTAGTTTTTTCATAACGTGTCTCAAAATTATATTACAATAATCGATGAAAATAATCAGTCATCGATAATTCTATGTACTCTTTCGATATTCACCTTCGTCGGGTACTCGCATTATGTATTCAAGACCGAAACGAGAGAAATCTGAAGTGAATTCGAACAGAGCACTCAAAGTGCAAGAAACCAACGAGCGTTGAAAACAGGAAGTTTCTCTTTATTCCTTGATGACCGATAGCTCGCCGCGAATCGGGTGTGACAATGACTTTCTGCTGCATATAAATTGGAACGAGGCTAGAACTTTCCCTTTCTTCCCGCGATACTTCACGAGAATTCAGGTTTCGTTGCAGGCGATGAAAATATCGTGAAGAATCATGGAAACGTAAATACGAGAAAATCTTCAATTTTAACGTCACGCTGTTATACATACTGTCATTCAAATTTATTGCATTTTTTTACGAAAAAAACGGATTAGGATACCTTTTTTTTGTTAGCTATGACGAGTTGATTTTAGACATAGTTCACTGAATTTTTAAATAATTATAACTATGATTGATTGGAAAAATGTTTATTATAGTGTGACTGCAGTAAATGTCAGATTGAACGATCATTTTTATTTAATTCAACATCCTTCGAGTCAAATCACAATGACGAATCAAAATAATGATTTATTCCACTATCGATATTACATACAATGATTGTCATCTAAAATCAAAACTTAAACGTCGCGACGGTAAACCTTTGATTAAATTTGGTATAACCAGAGTTTGCAGCGCAAATACTATTCAAATTTAAAATTATTTTATTCCGTGTATGACATTCACTTTTAATAATTTCAAGTATATTTTCCTTTAAGATTGTGAATTCTTAGCTTATCTTACGTAAATCAACGATTTTCCCTTTTTCACTCCTCCTTCGAACACATACAGGGTGTACCAAAAATTCTGGGGCACTTTAGGTTTGTGGATAGAACACATAAAAATAAGAAAAAAAAGTCTTATAACTTGTGGGCGCAACCCACCCCCTATCGAGATACAAACCCTTTTGTAAAAAATTTTTAAAAATCATATCTCCGAAATGGTACGTCGTAGAGGACCGATTTTGATTGCAATATAACCAGAAGAGACTACAGTTTATGAAAAAAATATCACTATCTACGCAAAGGAAGATTTAGTGAATGCCCTCAATTTTTCCCAAGTTGTTACAAACCTGCTACGATATAGGTAATCGACGTTGTTTGGATTAAACAAGAATTAATGCTATTTAACAGCAATAATCGCAGCAATTATATTTTTTTCTATTATCTTTGATCTTCTCCGGTTATATTGCAATCGAAACGGGTCTTCTACGACCTACCATTTCGGAGATATGATTTTTTTAAATTTTTTACAAAAGGGGTTATATCTCGATAGGGGGTGGGTTGCGCCCACAACTTATAAGACTTTTTTTCTTATTTTTATGCGTTCTATCCATAAACCTAAAGTGTCCCAGAATTTCTGTTACACCCTGTATTGTGTTTTCAGTTTCGCGTTGCTGCGTTCAACGAGAACTCTCACTCTCGGTCTGTGAATCCACCGAATTCGATCAATTGTTCGATTAGTCCGTTGCGCGATATAACGATCTCGTTGTAAGAGAGTGGAATTCACGTGGTATCGTCGCGAGGAATTTCGATCGCTTTGTTCGTTATCGTGCGATGCACGCGTCCATCGCTGGCAGCCAACTTTCTTCGCTCGCGAGCTGCTCCTGGAATGTAGTCGCGTTCACGCACTAATTATTTTAGATAAAAAGTCGAAGATACGCGGGCAACCAGATGCAAAAGGGAAAGGGGGAAGGAAGGCCTCTCCCGGGCATTTTGTATACGAAGACAGACAGGATGCCAAAGTAAAGAAAAGAGAAAATGATCGGAAGCAAAATAAATTAGCGGAACGCTTCCATAAACATGAAAATAACATTCCATAAATCTCACGGCGGTCTATTTTTAATATCAAAGGCGGACACGGACGGAAAAGTGTTTTTTAAACGCGGCCCAGGAATCTCGCGTTATACCTAACGATGGAATTTCTCCGATTTCGATCGGAAACGAAATCGAGTGATTGCCGCCCGTTCGAATTTTATATTTAGCTAATGGTCATTTTGATGTTGAAAAGAAAAATAAATAAAGAAAGAAAGAGTTAAATTATTCAGGATTGCCATGAATCATCGAGTCGAGACGAACGAGTGTATATAACCACACCTGTTTAATTTATTCAAAGTGTATTATAGGAAATGCGACTTTCCAGACTTCGTTAGGCCCGTTTGAATCGAATATGATAATTTTATGCGAATACCCGACGAAACGGTGGTAACGTTAAACGGAATCGAATTGTAAAAATTCGCCAGCGCTGTACACAGGCGAGCGTTATTATCGCACACTTTCTAATCGTGTTCGACAGTTTGAGTTATATTTGAAATACTGTACTATATATGATCATTACACGTTTAATGATTATGCAAATCGGGGATTTACGAGTAAGTACGGCTCGGAAATACGCGACGATAATTTCATTACACGTATCGCAAACGAACCCTTTCTGATTTATCTACGTCACTATTGCATATTTTCATATTTCGCATATACATATACGAGACACACACAAGTTTATACGTTTTACAGTGTACGAAAAGATTTGTTGATTTCTATACGGGTCTGCGTTAATATTGTTTTTTCATTCCAGAGACTAAAATATGTTTATTAAAAACATAATAAATGCCGCTGAACACCAAGATTAGTTTTATGAACGAGCACACGTATTCCAACAGGTTTTATCGATTTGCTAGCTGCACAATCGATGATAAAATAAATGAAAATGGTCAGTGAAAAGGAATCTCAAATCAACTTTAATTATTTTTTCCTATACAGATTTGGTCATCTAGCATATTAGACGTTTTAAAGTGTCGAGAATTTCTTGTTGCATCTCTTTTGGGCTAAGTCGCAATTGTGTAAATTGTAAAATTAACAGTCTCATCTTTAATTTCACGTTTACGACTCGAAATCGTTAAACTTTTCCCCGGAATGAATCGCAAATGAACGATACTCACGTAACTCTCGGGAAACGATTGTATTTGCATTTTGGAATTATTTTTCTTTCGGGAAAATAAACGATTATTTTCATATAATATAACGATGATTGATTTATTTATTCGGAAATTTCGAACATTATTATTATAGTTTCCATGTATTCAGGGTTGATTACAATACACTTTTACAACACGGTTATCAGAATTCTAATAATTTTAGTACGTATGTTAAAAATATAACGCATATATTTGAACCATTAACACTAAATCTACCGACAATTTGTACATATCTATTTATATAAAACCGGACAAATGGCCTGTGTTTAAAATAAAAGTTAAACTTTTTACTACAGTTTCTAATTTTTAGATAATAACAAAAAAAATGTATTTTTCCCTATAATTATCGAAAATGACGTTGGAAACTGTGACGTTAAACTCAGGAATTTTAATCGAAAGTTAAAAAACTATGATGCATTAATTTTTAAAGTTGAGTACTGCACACCTATAGGTATATCTCACAGCTGATTCCATGTACGAATAATTTCCTAATACCTGAATTCCGAAAAATTACATTCTCCAATCGTGTACCGTCCGCACGATACACTTCGTGACTACTTGAAACGGTAATTACGTTACATTGTTAAATGTCATCCGCGGAATCTGAATAATTGATGGAGGTAGAAATGATAATGAGTGAAAAATAATTGCTCGCGTTGCGGTCGGAACTCTGCCCGATAGTTGGCCGGGACAGTGAAAAATGGTGAGTACGATCCGGAGAAAATAATTATTATGATTAGCCGATTTTTTTGCTCCCTTTAACTATGGCGAACGAGGTACGAAATGTATAAGTTGGGCATTGCCGACAGCCGCAGCACGCGATAATTGTGCAGTTGCACAACGATCGTTAAGGTTTCACGAGCTGCTCGTATTTCATCGAAAAAACGAGAAGGAAACTAGGCGAAAGAAAACGAGAATGATTTTCCATTTCACCAAGCAGCCGCGTCCGCGCGAAATTATTTTCTCCCGCGCAAACGCACGTCTGCCAGGACAATCTTTCATGCGAAAACGATTTTTTACGGTCACGGTGCACCGAGGATAACGAGTTAGAATGAGTTACAGTGATTTAGCTTTTCCGGCTGGAACGATGGAAAAAAGGAATTGAAAGAATTTATAAGATATCGACTGTATATGATTGAAGGGCCGCAAAATGCTATTTGATACATTTCAGTCATGTTTGTGATACTGCGAGCAAACTTTTGTCGCAATTGGATGGCATAGAGTTCTTGAATTTGTACGATGTGTACAATTTTTTTAATTGTTCTATTAACATTTTATTTGGTAAATGTTCCCTATATAACTAATTTTATTTTATTTAATACTAAGGGAACACAGTTTGAGAATAGTCCCTGAAGAGGGTCCAAATAATGGGACCGAAACGTAGGACTTTTATTTTCGATTTATTCATTGTTTTCCTCCTCGTGGATGGGTGAGTAGAATTTAAAATTATTTAAGTTTTATTTGTTTTTATGGTTTTTTGATCGCTATAAAAGGCCAAGTATATAATTTTGATTAATGTTCTATCAACATTTATATTCTTGTAAATTTTAACTTCCGGTCTCCAAGAGAAATGGGAGAAATGTTGAAGAGATAAAGAATAACGGTTTATTTGTAATGAAATATAAATTGCGCACTTAATTCTGTGCGTATTTGAAATTGTGAGAAATAAAATCGATAATCACAAAGTTCGTGAGCCTCAACACCTAATTGTGACAGAAACTCACTGAAAAAATCAGCGTACAACGTAAACAACTCACATTTATTATGTTACGACGTGTGATGAATGAAAATGTGCGAAAAATACATGTTACCGATATTCGCAATCAGAAACGTAAAAATAACTTTACAACAGCAAGCAAAGAGTCACCTTTTTATTATAATTAACGAAAATTACTTCAAATTTTCTAATGCAAACCATTCGAAACGAATATTCGATTACAATCATGAACTTAATTAATATTATAACTGAACCACAGACATAAGATTCCGTTTGTATTTTCCAATACAATAAACCTCCACATTTCCATCAATCCAACTTTGTTAATACTAGATTTACGGATATTGATTATATACCTACTTTTACTAAAGTGTACTTTACTAATATACCAATATAAGTTACTAAGTGTAATTAACATTTACATATGTTTCATTACTTAACTAAAAACCAATGTATGTATTTCGAAAATAGTATTAAAGTTTTATATATACACGGTGAAACAAAAATTCTGGGACACTTTAGGTTTGTGGATAGAACATATAAAAATAAGAAAAAAAAGTCTTATAAGTTGTGGGCGCAACCCACCCCCTATCGAGATACAACCCCAAGAGACTAAAGTTTGCGAGAAAAAATATCACTATCTACGCAAAGGAAGATTTAGTGAATGCCCTCAATTTTTCCCAAGTTGTTACAAACCTGCTACGATATAGGTAATCGATGTTGTTTGGATTAAACAAGAATAAATGCTATTTAACAGCAATAATCGCAGCAATTATATTTTTTTCTGTTATCTTTGATCTTCTCCGGTTATATTGCAATCAAAACGGGTCTTCTACGACGTACCATTTCGGAGATATGATGTTTTAAATTTTTTTTACAAAAGGGGTTGTATCTCGAATAGGGGTGGGTCGCGCGCACAACTTATAAGACTTTTTTTCTTATTTTTATGCGTTCTATACATAAACCTAAAGTGTCCCAGAATTGTTGTTACACCCTGTATATAGTAATCAAATTTTGAATGAGTCAAATTGACTCGGTCCGTAAATCTAGTGTTAAAAACACACCTCCGCCCTTCCATTATCTCAATCACATCAAAAATACATCTCCATATTTTCATCATTCCAATTCCATTAAAAACAAACCTCACACTCCATTGTTTAACCATTTTCCACGCACTTGTCGTCCCGAGCATACGTCCCCGGACTTTCTTTTCCGATCCCTCCTCCGAACGACCGTTAAATTCCCCACCAAATTCCACAACGATCGTTCCCCAGACATCAGGGTAGTCGATCATCGACGGATTCCCATCCGTCGTCGCGCGACACCGCGACCCGTTTTCCCATCGCGCTCGACCCGGCGCGCCGGGAATATTTTTAATAGTAGTTTATAGAGACAGCAAGACAAACTGAAAAAAAGAGAAAACAATAAAAATGATACAGGGGGTAACGAAACATCAGAAACTTTTTTATATACAACTTCTATCGCGTCCACATGCAGCAAGCATATTAGAACGCTTAAAAGTCAGCTGCAAACATGTAATAAAATTAACTATAGACAATCTCATCGTTCGTGGAAAGCTAATAGTTCAAAGGAGTTTATTTCTTTATTACCAGTATGCACAAAGTCAATTCAATTGTCATACCAATACCTTTCAATCTCTTAGCTTTCCAAAAACTGGATTCGTAAACGGTAATATTTAAATTTTTTTATTTTTAAATAAATAATTGCAAAAAAAAATGGGGTAATATATAGATAAATAATTTATACGAAAAATCCGCAGGAAATAACCAATGCATTTCGCTATTTAATGGAGATATCTATCGATGTCCAAGATTCGGCGCTTTCGTTCCACTGTGCGGCGGCGACGGTTTTCCCAGGGCGGCGCGGCGCCGCGTTTCCTCGTCGCGCGGTCGTCGTTACATTGTCAGGAAGAACATTTGCATTGACATAGCAAAGCGCCGCAAATGGACAGGCAGCAGAAAGTCGAGAGGCGTTGGCCGCCGTTTGAAAAGTAAGTTTACGGCGCGGCCGCGGAGAGAGACCGCTGTAAAAAGATCTGGTTCACGTCGTTCGGTAAAAAGCATTGAATACCGATACCTAGCCGAGGCAGACCGAGTGAAATGTGGCATAGCGAAGTCGATAACAACGACACGGCCGGACTCCACTACGTGCAGGACTTTCACGCGTCCTTCGAACGGACTTATTCCTGCGACCAGCCCGACTCCCGCAAAAATCCACCTTATCGTTTCCCGCTGTATAACGCACGACCGTCGTCGCCTTCTTTTATTTTTTTTTTTTTTTACGCGCGGCACAATGCGAGCAAAAGTTATTACTTATCGTGCTGGCTCGTTGCATTCGAACGGTACTATCGCTGCGTATCGATTGAATAATTGGAACGCCGCGCGAGATCGTTGTTGCCGTTACCGATGAATTCCCGCGAATTCCATTGGAGTTCGAATCATTTCCGGCGTGGTCACGGTATTCGCCGGGGGCGGTGCGTTGAATAGTGCGATGTTATTTTGTGTGAATTAAGAACGTGATTGCACGTGATACGTTGATTCGGGTTGTTATGGTGCAGGGAGTAGAGATGTAAATAGAGGTATTGACGTCGCGATAATTTAGAGCGGCACTTTAGTGAATACGGGAAACTTCTATTTTGGTATTTGTGCAGAAAATTTGGTTCATCTATAGTTTTTTTTTCATTTGATTTGTGATAGATATAGGAACATCTTAATGACATATTTCCGCGTCATCCACTCCCTACTAAAAATTACGGATCACTCATATACATAGATGTATGTATATGAATTACGGTGGTTGTTAAAAATTAAATGTTTTGCGACGCCCCCCGAAAAAGTTTCCTTCTGATGCAAAAACACTGGGAGAATTTTTTTTTAAATTAAAAACAACACGTGCCTCAAGACGATCTAAGTTAATTTTTTGGTATAATCATGTTTTTGGGAATTTTTATGAAAAATGCAATTTTATTCGAAATATAAACAATTATGGAACTCAAATCAATAAAAAAAACAGTTAATCAAAATAACAATAAAAAAAATTTAATTCAAAATTTTTCCCAGTTGATTTGGTCTCTTACAAAAAAATAAAAGATATTCAAATTAATATTTTTATTTTAAAACTAAATTAGTACAAACGTAATTTTAATATCTAGATTTCTTCACTCCAAGGTTTAAGTAAACTTTCTTTCGTATTAACTTAGATCGTCTTGAGGCACGTGCTGTTTTTAATTTAAAAAAAAAATTTCCCCAGTGTTCTTTCATTAAAAGGAAGCTTTTTAGGGGGCTTCGCAAAAATTTAAATTTTAGCGACCACTCTAATATGTATACATATAAACACACTTGGCATCCGACGCTAATGTGGTAATACAGTTTCGCGTGTTTGTATGTATGATCGTGAAGATGTGTGTGATGGAGATTATTAAACCGAATTTTCACTTAAATGGGAAAAATGCGGGAGCTTTGAATTTATCCCTAATTTTGCGTTATAACCGGAAGAGGAAAGACTTTCTACAAATTTTTAAATTACGAAAAATATTTAGATTCAGTCATTTTCATAATCACCGGTACATATATTATGCATGAATTACATTAGTCGGAATGATATCAAACAGAGGACCACTGGCTCGAATTACCCGACGTTCCACGGATTAATTACAATTAAAAGATTTCAATATTGTCCGAATCAGTTAAACGGTTTACAAATATAAAAGGAACACACAGATATATATCTCGATTTTTTTCTCATTTTGCCGAGGAAGTGTGAATTTTTAAACGTACAAAGATCAACGAAATCATTACATATTTTAAAAATTCGATGACACACGTAAGAAAGTGAAGCGTTTTAATTTATATTTCAAACACTTCCTAACTAGTACATTCTCTAAAATATTATATTTTCAGATTCAAACTAATTAACCAGAGGACACCCCCCTATCGTGGCCATAATATCAGCAAAAAAGTATTGTAATATACTTGCAATATTACGTAAGCTACGATATATGTTTGCTAGAGATGGACGTCTGTGTTCACTGCTTTGTCTGATAACAATTAACAAATGAAAAAACCAGCGTATGTTATCACATACGGTACTTCATGTTTTCAATGTAAGCTATTCAAGTTTCAGTTATTGATAGAATAATTAGCCCAGGTTTTCTTTGGAGACTTACGTTTTATTATTGCGTCGAGCTGAAGAACATTGTATTCTTTGTAACGTATTCTTATCGGTAAGATATTTATTTTATTTTCAATACATGGAATGATTTATAATGTAACATATACGAGCGCTCGTCATACAAATTCATGCATAATCAATGAATTACACCTGAGTCTCTTCTTACACTGTGTTTTTTCACACGCTTTACTTGCTGTTCCACGATTTTTTTAACGGATTTTACTTATTTTTCAGAGGTTGAAAAAATGCACACTAATTAGTTTGCTGAAAATATCATGAATGTCAATATTTCAAATTCTTCTTTTACATGTTTCAAACTTCCCTTTCGCGAGTTTTTTAAATAAAATGTTTTTAGTGAATGCATTTCCAATTTTTTAATTACTTTTAGTATAACCGCCAATAATTTAATGCCCATTTTATACATCGTTGCAAATCAATTTTTGCCATTTTTTAAACCATATAAAAGAAACCCCAGGTGTATACATAAACATATTCTCATCCATAGTTGTTATTTATCCTATGCCATACACATATGTTTTTCCAAAAGTGACGTGGCAAAATTACTCCAAAAGCTATATCTATTAAGAAATTCAAAATCTTGTTATTTCTTATAATCATTATTATAGGTTTCTGGGATTTTTATTTAAATATAAAACTGAATAATTGTATAAAGTAGTTTTCTGTTTCTTTACTATCTTCTCCCAAATTTATACATAGTATTCCCACATATACCGATGTGCATACATATGTATATGTATACATACATACATAGCTCTAGTGTTAAAATCGCATTACATACATCAGGAGTAAGTAAAATACATCGGTAAATTCGGAGAGGGAAGCGATTGCACATCGCACAGTTGAATTTGAATGACATTAGAGCCGGCTGATTGCATAATTACGCGTTACCGTATTTGAATAATATCGAATCCTATTTCTACATGCCGTTACTATCACGTATCGATCGAACTACCGATCTACGTGTTCGCTGAGTTCTCATCAAAACGTTCCTACGTTTGTTACCGACAGAAAAATTATCGAACAACCAACGGATAAAATTGCATTTGATCACCCATTCAATTATCCCGTCGATATTTGAGGAAAAAAAAACAAGCTTTATCAAAGCGGTTCGTTAACTTAATCTATTTCCAACGAGACGCCGGCTAACTATTATTTGTCACAGAACCTTTCACGTCAAACTTTCCCCCGTAGCATGAAAATACGTATAATTTCTCCGCACAGTGTTCCAGAACGCGGTTCGAAAATCGGCCGGACATTTGTCTCGGATTTGACACGTCGCGCGATTTTTCGCGGTGAATAACGGGCAACGATCCGTGAAAAGGAAAAAAATATCCGGTTTAAAAGAGATTAGCGAGGAATCCGCCCATGCCATGTAACAATAACCGACACGATTTGAACCGCGAGCCCGCGTCTAGTAACAATTACCGATTTCACACGTTCACCTGCGTACACCCACGCGGACATTAAATCGGCTGGCATCAACAGGTACACACATACATGTATACGAATTTGAGTGTCAGCCGGTTATTAAGGGTATCATTAATCGTTATTTTTCATCTGGCACCCATGAGTGTAGAATTTTCCTCCTCCACAACCCGGTATTAGATGATTGGAAATTAGACGCTTAATTATAATTATTTCCGCGGTGAGTTTTTTTCACATAAGCAAACGTTTATTTGCATTATACAGCGGTAATGCACGGTAACGAATAATTGCATCGCCGAATAACGGATAATATCGGATCATTCGGATTTAACAACCTCGTCGAACGGTTGATCTTAATTCAATAATGACAATCGACACGTGGCCACCGCGTGCTAATTGACATCGCATGCGGAATCAGACTTACATACGTCGAGTCGGTATGTTGCGCATTATAACGCTACTTACCGGCCTTTACCCACGGGATAATTGTAGGCCTTAATTAGAAAAAGTGCGTTCCTTGATTGCAACGTTAAACGTCGGGCGCAAGATTCGCATCGGCAATAAGGATTTTGCAATTAATACTCGGTGAAATTGTGAAAGTCGATTTAATCCTTTGAAATGCGAAACTTGGAATTCCTGGAAATTGAATCGACCATTTCCCGTGTCCGTATCTGAGGCATCTGATATCCGGTGATTCGGTGATTGCTTTATTATTAATGATATTTTTTTTTTTGCTACAGTGTATAACGAAAGTCCTAATTTATTAGCGTACCGTCCTGTGTTCCAGTTTAAATTAAGGTAATTTCAGATACCATTAGGCGGAAATACTTTTACGATCATAAAGGAAACCTCGTTACTTACGAAATAACGTTATCGTTTCGGGCAGCGACTGTTGCGAATTATTAATTGCGAATAATTATGTAAGTGTGATTATGTAACACTTTTTCAACGACCGCATGGCGACTTCTATCAGAAATGTCAGAATAGTTCTTCCGAGACATTTGACAAGTAAGGAACTCTTAATCGTACTTATTAGAATATGTTTTATTTTCACGTTATGCGACATAATAATTCCCATTTCTGTAAAATAAGCATGTAAATAATTACAGGAAAATATATACAACGTCAATGTTGTCGCGGAATAATCGTTCGTGAAACACGCATATATAAATAGCAAATTTTAAGTTACTATTGTCACTGTGGATGTATTGAAAATTTGCACGTCGATTTGAAATTCTAATATTTCTGCAATTCAGATACATCGAATATAAATACATTCTAATTATTTATATTTAGATTGAGCGCTGCGTTGATTTTCTACTGTAGTGGCTATCATGCAATTAGTAAAAAAACTTATCAAAGTACGGGTTACACCCATATAAAAATGCATGAATGACTTTTATTTGTATATTATCACATTCTTAAATTTTAGGTACATAATAAAAATGCCAAATAAAGAACGATGTCACAAATAAAAAATATGGCTTTCGTTCTTTTCTTTCATTGATCAAACACATATTTTATACGTAAACATTTTATTGCTGTACATGTAACAGTACTTTACCTATAAATTTCCGGGAATTTAATTTATTTTTACTAATCCCCGTAATCCGAGAGATAAATAAAAAATATGGCTCACACGTTTTTCTTTTTTTTCATCCGATACATTATTTTTAATATCATCCAGACAGAAAGGAAACACATGTACCTAATTGCGGCTTGCTCGCTGCAAGTTATGATAACAGATTTATCACACTTATTGTCTCACCTAACTTTCTATCAGCGGCGCAATATTTTCGAATCATCCGTCCCCAAATTATGTAGTTTTATATTAACCGATTCTTTCTAGTTTACCCGAATATACCGGGCGGTCCGAAATATTCGTAGTTTTGCCTGCTATTATTAAGTTCTGAATCACTTCGTCGTACGGCAAGAATAACTACAATGATCCAAGTTTTCGCTCGGCCGACTATTAAGCTGCATGCAACTCCGCTAATCACGGCTGTAGTGTAAAATTACACGGGCAGCAGCCAAACGATGATAAAATAAATAAGAAAGTCTGATAAGTGACTGATTAATCGAAGTAATCAATCTGATGATCGAAATGACAAAGAAAAATGAAAATAACGAAAGTGGATCGTGTCTACTTGATTTCCATTAGCGTAAAGTAATTAATTGCTATATGGTTGTCCGCGTGAAATTACTCCCGTTCCAACGAGATTATCGAAAAGAATGTTCCAAACTGTTCATTCGTAATTAGCGGAATACTGATATCGCACAATGGAAATGTGTAAAGGCAGAAGTCGTACGCAGTTAATCCACGGTTTTAAAGGGGCATAAATAACCGAGCTATGTGAAATCTGGTGTTGGCATCTGCATTCCCATTGAAACAATGCTAACATTTTATTTGAGTAATTGTGGTAATGAAGCTCGCGGTACTTTATACGACTCCCGTCCTGCTGTCACGAAAACGTGGATTTTATTACACTCCCACGAACGATTTTTATTCCGTATCAAGGTAGATTGTTGTTACACAAAAATCCACAAAAACATCAGGAGACGCACAAATATAGATATGTTAAATAATAAAATAAATTATTAGAATACAGTTATCCTTGATTTGTACTAAATATGTTTAAAAAGAAATAAATAAACAAAATCGAAAAATTTGTTCTACACGCAAAATACGAATAATAATTGAATATATCACTTTAATGCATTAATTGGTGAAAAGAACGTTATAAAATATCTTGAAACTCCTAACTCAATATAAGCTGTTGATAAGACTCTAAATAAAAATATTTAAGATAAAATAAAAAAAATAGTTATTCTACGGATTTGGTGGTAGAGATTTTATAATTGAATGCACAAGATATGAAAAACAGTCACATTGTTTCATCACTTTTTTGTAACGTGAACACGTGTCTAAGCAATCTTTCGATTTGAAATCAACATTTGCGTGTACCAACTAATTAACGCGATTCTATTTAACCCTCTCAGTAATCTGACTCCTTCCATAGCCTTTTTTCTCATCAAGATTCTCACGATCTCATTCGTACTCGAATCCCATAGTAATATGTACTCAGATGAGATGAAAATGCAACGTGAAGTATTATTTATGTAAGAAACAGTTGTAAAATTTAATGTAAATTCGATGACGCTTAATCTCCGTTTCAAAATAATTTGTTTTTCTCCGGAAATTTTGATCCGTTTCACAAATAGCAATCGTTATCGATGTAAAAGGATCGATGCAAGATTTACTCAATTTCGTAATCATTTTCGGAACCGTAAAATTAATCTCTACCACATTACACTCATATTTGATAAATTAATTGTATACCTTATTAGCCAAAACATTCTAAATTTGATTTTCCCCAAAATCTCGCCACATCATTAGCATTTTCACGAATTATGAGAAAGGTAATTAATAAAATATATTTATTTAGCGATAGTATTGTGTGGTTACAGTACAATAATTTGTACTTGCTCACATTTGTTTGATTTCAAATCCTGTGTAAAATGAAGTTTATATTAATCAGCAAAAATATTGCATTTTCGATGCTTTTTTGAGGATTAGCATGTTTGTGAATCTCATTCAAAATTCTTCTCCACGTGGTGTCGCGCCCATTCAAAAATATTCAAAATCCCTCTTCCCTGATTCGACACTGTCGTCAATGACTATCAAAATCAAACGTGAATAATTGATACAACAATTAAACAAAATTCTATCGTAGTATTCCCCACGAAACTTCACCGCATTCTTCGCATTTTCACGAATCTCATTCAAAATTCTTCGTTCGCGTGGTGTCGCGCCCAATTCGAAAATATTCAAAACCCCTCTTCCCTGATTCGACACTGTCGTCAGTCAGTATAAAAATTAAACGTGAATAATTGATACAACAATTACACAAAATTCTGTCGTAGCATTCCGTAGTATAAATTTCACCACACCCTTTACATTTTCACCAATATTAATAATTATCTAAATTTAACGACCGTATATATAACAACATAAGAAACTGAATAACTTATCTGGCAAAAATCGATCAATACAAAATTACACATTTTTTATATTGAGTTATTCGGTTCCTTATAATATTCACCAATATATCCAAAATTCTTCATCCCACAAAATCCCCTTTCCCCATCATCCGTCACTACAAAAGTCAAACGTGACCAATTTATAAACAATTGCACAAAATTCTGTCGTAGCATTCCGTAATATAAATTTCCGTAGTATAAATTTCACCACAATCTTTACATTTTCACCAATATTAAAAATTATCTAAATTTATAACAACATAAATAACTGAATAACTTATCTGGCAATAATCGATCAATACAAAATTACACATTTTTTATATTGAGTTACTCAGTTTCTTATAATATTCAACAATATATCCAAAATTCTTCATCCCACAAAATCCCCTTTCCCCATCATCCGTCACTATAAAAATCAAACGTGACCAATTTATAAACAATTACACAAAATTCTGTCGTAGCATTCCGTAATATAAATTTCACCACAACCTTTACATTTTCACCAATATTAAAAATTATCTAAATTTAACGACCGTATATATAACAACATAAGAAACTGAATAACTTATCTGGCAAAAATCGATCAATACAAAATTACACATTTTTTATATTGAGTTATTCGGTTCCTTATAATATTCACCAATATATCCAAAATTCTTCATCCCACAAAATCCCCTTTCCCCATCATCCGTCACTACAAAAGTCAAACGTGACCAATTTATAAACAATTACACAAAATTCTGTCGTAGCATTCCGTAATATAAATTTCACCACAACCTTTACATTTTCACCAATATTAAAAATTATCTAAATTTATAACAACATAAAAAACTGAATAACTTATCTGGCAATAATCGATCAATACAAAATTACACATTTTTTATATTGAGTTATTCAGTTCCTTATAATATTCACCAATATATCCAAAATTCTTCGTCCCACAAAATCCCCTTTCCCCATCATCCGTCACTACAAAAGTCAAACGTGACCAATTTCTAATCAATTACACAAAATTCCATAATACTATCCCCCACGAAATTACATCCTTAAACACATTAACAAATCTCGTCCAAAAAAATCTTTCACCCACCGCTAACGCAGCCACAGGTGGAGGGGAATGAGGGGAATGAGGGGAAATGAGGGGGAATGAGGGGGGAAGGTGTCGCGGCCGGTTCGAAGGTGGAAGAGAATAAGTTTTCCCGGATTCGGGGTCCGCGTCGGCAGGTGGAAACGCTCGCCAGGCCGGCGAAGGTGGAAGTGGCGGAACGCATCGGGGAACTGGTTTTCACGAGTGGGAGCTGGTGGCGTGGCGCGGCGTGGCGCGGCGTGGCAGATCGGTGGGGAGCGATCCGTTTCGCCGCACGCAGTGGGGGCGAGCTTGGCAGCGACAAGTGATCGTTTACAGTTATAGTCAGTCCGGATCGGGCGCTCGGTCAGCCGAGACTACTTGTGCCAAGTGTAGCTCCAAACCGATCCCGATTTGTCGAGCCGGTGTTCAACGCGACGTCGCATCCTCCGCACGCGGACCGTCGTATACGTTTCTCCACGCGAGAAAAAAAAAAGAAACAAAAAAAAAACATCGTCGAGTGAAGTGTCTCCGCGGATCGTTCGACTTTTCCTTCGTTTTTCCTCGGGTTTTCCTCTTTCTCTCTCTTTCTTCTGTGTCTGTTCTTTTATCCAAGTTTGTGTTCTCTCTCTCTCTCTCTCTTTCTCTCTCTCTCTCTCGACGACGAAGAGAACCCCCCGGCGTACCAGTGCGACGACCGAGCTGCGAAACCTGTGGAACTTGACGAAATCGAATCGAGCACGATTAACGGTATACACTTGTGGAAACCAGATATAAATGATCGCGCGAACGAAACGAGACGGGGGACGAGGGGGGAGGGAACGTGTGCGTGGTTTCGGTTACGTTCGATTCGATGTGCATGATCGATTCGATACGGGCGCGCAACGAGCCGAGTGCTTAATTACTTTGTTCGATCGGACCACGGTGTGTCGGTCTCCTCCTGTACATGCGAGTTGTCGGTAATGCTTGGGAGAGTCTACCGATGAATCGGCGTGTGACTTTCTTTTCGAAGACAACGCGGTTCTAGCGAGAGAACGTGGAAACGGTCTATTTTTTATTTTGTCCAATCGAATCGACGAAATAAAAGTTTTATTCGAATACGATGAAATAAAATATCGTCGACAGTTCGTCCCCTTGTTTTTTCATTTTTTAATTAAAGTAAAATCTCCTTCGGATGAAAGTTCGATAATATTTTTCGATCGGTGTAAGACGTAAAATGACAGACGGCCTTTTCTTCCTATTCTCCGTGTTGCGTTTTCAGTCGCCAATTGTGGGAAACACCGTTCCGTTGCACGTAAGAATGTATGTGGACGAATACGGTCACTCGTACGCGGATGTGACCTCGTAACACTCGACGAGGACTTCGAGACGATCGCGATGGAAATGGGAAATGGAAACGAGATAATCCCCTGTCGTGCTGTGCGATTCCGTCGCGTGCTAAATTCTTTCGAATTATCGTGTGTTTGTGTGTGTGCATGTGAGACTGTGTACGTGTTTTTCTGTTTTTTTTTTATTTATTCATTTCCGAGTAGCAACGTGTCGACGACGAGACTCTTCGATCCAACTTGTTGCGTTCCGTCTAAAAGTGAGCTGTTCGAACATCGGATATCGAATATCATAGTTATCGACGAGATGAACGTCGGACCACGTGAAACGAATCAATTAAAAACGATCTGAATTTCGCGTACGATCAAATTAAATAATCTCGGTTTCGTGTAAATCCTACGCGGATGGATTTCGAAACGGATTTTCTTCTTTATTCCTTTTAAATCGCGTTCAGTGAAGTTCGACGGTGAGGGGGGACGGTGTTTTTAATTTAATTGCGGTGAGAACGAACGATATTCGCGATTTCGCGAGCCTCGCGAAAGAGGAAGTAACGGAGTGCACGGTGAGAAGAGAAAATTTCTCCTCTCGTACGATCCGCTCGGTGTCGTGTCCGCGAAGCGTCTTTTCTATTCCTGAACTTGAACCTACGCAACGGACATTAAAGCCAACGCGAAAAAAAAAGAAGAAGAAATATCGAGAGCTTCTTCCCCACAGTGATTCCGTATCGAGTGAGTCATTGTCGGCGAGTTACAAAATATGGCATCGTTTTCGATCGAAATCCGCGAGAGTCATGGGAAAGGGACACGGATAAAAGGAATTCGTTCCTTGTATTTCGTAACTTTTACTAACTACGAGCGAACGATTTCGCGACGGAAAAATCATCGATCCCGTTTACCGCAAAACGGAGACGAATATTAAACAACAAACGAACGTAACTCTCGATCGATCGTTGCCCAAACATTCCGCGGAATGTCACGGATTGAATTTCATATTCCAAACACCGTGCGAAATCCCGAACGAAGCGCTCCACTTTCGCGGCTTCGTTCTTCGTGTCCGACGTTATTACACAACGGTTAAAAAAACCTGCGGAGTGACGAGTCCGAGTGACAATTTCGTACACAATGAAAAAAGATAATGGCGGCACGGAGAAAGGAGGAAAATCTCGCATGTACACACACACACACGCGCGATACGGATACCGCTGTTATTTCCACGAGAGTCTTCTTCCATTCATGAACTCGAATCAACAACGATGTACACGCGCTTTTAATTGACACGCGTGTGCGACAGCAGAAAGGAATTCGTTCGCAAGCTTTTCCGCATGACAGTTTTTACGCTAACACGCGCCTCTATGTGGATACAATGTATAGTAACGTGTAAATTGCTTTACCGTTAAGAAAAATGAATTACTCGACCCACTGGATTAAACAAACTTATTTTTAATTAATCCTTGAAGATCTTACATAATTTTCAACGTGTATTTTAACGGGAAAAAATGCGTGAAAAGAAAAGTGTGTTGTTTCTTGTTTTAAAAAATATTGCGAGTTTCTATTTGTTATTACAGCAGTGTTGTATACGTTGAAAAGAGTTTCGGAATAACAGAATCTTGCGAACGGATATCCCGGAACGTTGGGAATTAATTTTCTCTGTTTAATGATGAAATTCGGTCATCGAACGATAGGAAAGAAATTCCTCGAACTTCTCGCAGTTTCGTTCGCGCGTCAAACGACATTTCAAGGTGTCCCGTAATCGTCCATAACTTTCTCCCCGTGATCTACGAATAATTTCCATGTGTTGTACAGATACAGTGTCTTCCACCCGGCGATCGAAGGTACCGTAATTCCATCGAATGCCTGAGATCCGGCAGAAGACCCGTAAGAAAACCACGAAGAACGAGTATCCGCGATAAATAAGAAACAAAACATCCGTTCGAGAGAAAGGAAGAAGTGATAAACAAACCGTGTGCCAAACGGACAAGCAACAAAGTGTCATGTGTTAGAAAAAACCATTCCGAAAAAGGATAACAAAAAAAAAGTAATTAATTTTCGGTGAAAACGCGCAGTGATCCTCGCAAAGTGCCAGATATTTTCCCTACCAACATTAAAAAAAAAATACGTGGAACCGAAAGAAAATCCAATTCTTCCCGGTCATCACGATAAAAGTTCTCGCGCAAAAAAAAAATACGTGGAACCGAAAGAAAATCCAATTCTTCCCGGTCATCACGATAAAAGTTCTCGCGCGCAAAAAAAAAATAAAAAAATACCGAGTGTGCATCGTGATTCGTTCGTGTGACCGATGGACGTGCGTCGAAGATAATCGCAGAAACCTCACCCAGGACCGCCGATTTGCAAGGTAAATATAGCACCTGTTTTGCCTTCGATCTGCTTCACCTTTAAAACCCACGCGCTCCGATCGAGCAGGAATACATACCATGCACGCGTGCATTCACCTACGTCTGCATAGCAATGCGCATTTTTGCATAAACGCTCGTGCCGCGGCAGCAAAAAAAAAAGAAAAGAAAAGAAAAAAAAAAGAAGTGTACTCCGGTGGGTCGTCACACGGCTTTTCTTTTTCAATAGCAAACCGCCCTGATCGGCTTCTAGAGCAAAATGGAAATTACGAACGGGGAATCGCCGCGGTTCGTTGCGCGAAAACACTGTCGGCATATTTTGTTGTTGTTTATTTTTGTTGTTTCTCTTCGAAGATACAACACAGTTGTGGTACACAGTCGGTGGAAAGCGACGAACGGGGCAAAAATTTATTTCGCGTATCCACGTTATTGACTGCAACGTTCTAATGAAATATATAAAACTAAGATTACTGTATCTACACGTAGATACGCGGCGAACGATAAATCGTTCAGTCGAAGGTTATCATTCAGCTGGTAATTACTATCGGGAGTCGTTCAATCATTCATTATCCGTCTCGTAAACCGTTACATGACCGCCCCGACGTTAGTTCCTTCTAAAATTAAACGGACCGAACTTTAATTCCGATCGTATTCACCGTAGCCATTCATGCCGGCCGTTCCGGTATCTGACGTTTCGGAAATTCTTTTATACCGCGTCATCGTGTCCCGTAAGGTTCACTCGACTTTCTCCAAATCGGTACTACCGAGTCTCTGAGATTCGTTTGGATATCTAGAAAATTACTTTCGTCGTGCAATCACCGCTCGTGGAATACCAAACACTCGTTTTTTTTTTTTTTTTTTAATTACAAAATAACGACGTCCGAAATAAAAGAATCGATGAGTGGAGAATACTTTATCCACGTTGTCAAACTAGAAATTATTACTACCGACGGGAAACAGTATTTCTGCGTAAGTGGCTCGTGAATATTCGCGAAATTGCTGCAAAAGAAAGACAAGGCGAAACAATTAAAAATAAGTGACAGATAAAAATGTACAATAGGAACCACGTATTTTCTAAATATACGTGAACCGTTTTCCCCCACGTGTGCGTACCGCCGATAGGAGAACACGGGCCACCCATTAAAACGAACACAGGAAACGACTTTGGCCCCGATTAGTCCCGAGGGATTTGCATATAAACTCCATTGCAGTAATCGGTTGTACGAGAAATAATACAAGACGAGTGGACGCGAAGTGAAACGTCAACATCATAATCATCCATAACGTTATCGGACCCTGCGACTTACTCGCTTGGCATCGAAATTCGTTTGGGAAAAAAAAAAGAATTATTCGACAGATTTCATCTGTGGGCTAACAATTAAATCTAAATAATCAAAGACGAACACGAGTCGAGCGTATAATAGAGAAAAATAGATAACGACGGCGAACAAAAAGAATGTGATTGAAGTATGGTGATTAAGCAATTGCCAAAATAAAAGCTATTTTGATCGAAAAAAGAAGTAATATAATAATAAGACGGCCTTGAATGGCGTTCGAATCTTATCAGAGCGGCTGAATTGAAACCTTGAATTTTACATTGAAGCCAGTTTTATGTATCATCGAGTTAACTGCACTTTCTTTAAACGAACCGCCCATATAAACAAAAGCAATACATAATTCACTAGACGGAGCGCTAGTAACGTTAAGTTTACAATACTTTTTCTCGGCCCCCGTGTTAATCATGATAACTGCATTGAAAAATTCCCCCTTATCGATCACCTCTTTAAATATTGATTTTAATAATCGAGCGAAACTGATAATACACTACTAAACAGAAACGAAACAGAAGCTGTTAATATTTTCATATCTAAGTATGCTAATACGCCGTCGTGTATAGATATATTATTCAACGTTTTTAAAACACCACTTGCTCCAAGTGTATAGTATACGAAATAATTACTTCGTAAATTTTACGTGTACTTATTCAAAGTTAAAACATAGCGCCTGAATTTATATTCATTTCTTTGTTTTATCCGTGGCTTCTTGTTTCTTTTATTATCTTCATTTCACTTAGATTTTTCAATATCACATGAGTCAAGGGCAATTCCCTTGAATTCGGGTTATCTTCTCTCTCTCTCTCCCTCTCTCTCACACATACACACAAAACTCTCAGTAACGTATGTAGATTCGTGCGAACATGTAAAAAAAAAAAACTCGACGACCGAATGTCGCGGTCCATAGTCTGTTCTGCCTCGCGGTATCTCCGTGCCATTAATTATGACAATTAGCTGCGACGTGCTTTAGTAACGAGCAGATTACAGCGAGGACCGGCCGGCGTTAGAGAACTCTCAAGACCCGGTGTCATAATAATAACGAGCGTCTGGCTCGATGTCAGGAAACCGCACCGGGCTGATAGTATCTTCTCCTTCTGGTTTCTCTGAAAATCATTTTGTCGAAACGCCACGAGGAAGGAAACTTGGACGAGACTCGGACGAAATCAGAAAATTTCGTACGCGAAACCGCTTGACCTTCCTTATTGCTGGACACTCGCGTGAAGTCCGACGCGTCGTTAGGCCCCCCGAGGAATATATATTTTTCAACGTTTCGCGAAACGCGAACGTGCGTTTTGCGGTTCCTTTGACCGCAGCGACAGGCGGGAAAATAATATTGTTCGTTGATACACCGTGCGTCCGTCGTGATATTATGTGAAATAAAAAAGACACTCGCGAACGAGCGGAAAAGAGATTTAAAAAGTTGTTTAAGGTAGAGACGGTGGATCAACAACAATCAAAAGGGAATTTAATTTTAGACCGGTATCGCGGTGTGCGGTGGAACTGTATTCCGTGGCGAAGTAAAATTAGCGGCCACTTAAAAACAAGCGGATGCGAGACACTGGTTCGCTGAACCGTGCACATACGTATATATGTATATGTGCGTGTGTACAGTGGTTAACGCGTTGAGTATGTCTTTATCGGTGTGACATTATCTGTAACGATATCGATCAAGGCAGAAAATATATTATATATATATATATTTTTTTTTATTTTGAAATTCCTTAACGAACCGTTTCGTCAGTCTTCGAAAATGTTTGTCGATTCGTTAAGGGAAATCGAGATGGAATGTTTCCATAATTTAAGCGGAGAATCGTAAAAATAATATCGGGCGTTACGATCGCAGGCATTTAAAACGTACGGGTTCGCGTATTATTTGTAAAAATCAGTTCTGTTTTTGTGAAATCATCGATCTGAATAGCATCAAAATATTTCTTTATTCGTGCCTGAGACGCTTGAAGTGATGGAGAAAAAAAAACATTTAATACTTAGGGAAAGGACGCCGGTAACATTCCATATCAGTGAATTCACCGACCGGATCTCTGAGGTGAGAAGAACCGTAAAACACTTAAAATGTTGGTGTCTAACATAACAGTACTAATAAATGAAATGAGTAGTTACTTTTTATGAATAATTGTTCGTAATAGTTACTAAATATAAAGTGTTATAATTATCGTTGAACGTTAGGTAGTTCTATTTATTAATGAATAACTTATAAATAGTTTAATGTATGATTTATTAGTCACAGTATCAATAAATAATAAATAAATGAAATCTGAATCTATTTTATAAAATCTACATTTATTTATTAATACTGTACCTAAGTGATTTTCTTTCGAAAATAATTCTTCATAACAAACATGAGACATAAAACACGATAATTGTCGTTTGTTATTATTATGAAAATAGTATTTGGCAAATTAATTCCACGATACATATACATATGTATATGAGTGTACAAGATAACTTGGAAAATTAAATAAGTTAATGCATACGTATTGGAGTAAATACTGAAAAATATTGAATTCCTTTCCATAGTTCTTTAAAACATACACAAGTCTTCGATATTGTGTGCTATCGCACATTTTTATTACATTGAAATTCTTCGTCGATATTTATAAAAGTACCGTTGAAACTTTCATGGAAATCGCGAGAAAACATTGATTGCTACAAAGTATCAGGAAAATTTCAATTTCCGCGTTAACATGACTTTCCAAGAAAATTCTTCTTTCCACTTTGTTCAATATACACATGTTCATATCTGCTAATCATTTGTCAATATTGAACCTTTTATCGCATATATATATACTGATAAGCAACAAAATGAGAGAATAATATCTAAAATTTAAACTGTCAAAGACTCTGCAGAAGGATCTACAAATATGAAATTGTTTTAAATCCGAGGAAATTGTTGTGTTATCCCTTATGTAAATCTATGGGACATGTCATCCAATCGTTGATAATTCTGACGTTTTCACAAAAGCTATGTTGCCAGTAATACTGATAAACTTTGTACCCCCTTTCCCCTAACCTTCATTTTTAAATAATTCATAAATATTTGGACAGGCTATGAGCTTAACAATTATCTATACGATATAAAAGAAGAATTTTAAATACTGAAAATGATAAAAATGATTCCGGGAAATTGGATTAAACACGAGCACATATTATGAAAGTAGCCTATATGTATACCATTATTAGTGTTAACACATATTTAATTTTTGCGATGTATGTCCAATGACACCATCTAACGTGGAAGAAGAAAATTGCATTTACTATTTAAGACAAGATTTAGATAAAACAAAAAACAAATTTGTAATTTTAACATACTCCAAAATATTTGCGAACCAAACAAGGAAAACATTAATCAAATTGTTATCAATTATAAACAAAAATATAAATTTCCAACAAGACAACCAGAACATTTTGTCACTTCCTTATAATTCATTTCAGTATTACAGCAAATTCATCTTCTCCGCTCTACCAACCACGCTCGTCGTACCTGAAACAACAATAAAGCATTAAAAATATGAAATATTATTAAACCAAAAAAAAGAGAAAACTACTAATCTACACCGAAATATCACGGCAAGTTCAGCAAGTTTTACACGGCATTCTTTCCTGTGCCGCGGCTGGAATTCTTACGTATACAGGCACGGGTGAATCCACGTGTACACGTAATAACATAATCTAGTACATTATATCGCTAATGAATAGTCGAACGTGTATTAGGCATAGCACACATCCGACTCGAAGGACTTTACACGCGGCGCGACTTAGATAACTCCGTAAGAGTACCGTGCGAGCGAGTGTGTATGTACGGTGTAATGGCCACACGTGACACCGTGTGTGCGTGTGTGTGTGTGTGTGTCTCCTCGTCATTAATGAAGTCGCGGAATATATTCGCGTTAGGCGCCATTATATGCGAACCTCGAGCGGCCGCACGGTCATGAGTAAGAATTTCTGTGAATGTCGTTAACAGAATCGCTCGGGTCCGAGGTCGATGACGGCGCAGCAAGTAATCATCGAAGGATCATTTTCTTTCCCCTCCATGTGTTTGTCTCGTCTCCGCGACCGCTCCGCTCAGTTCCCATAAACGGTTTGGCACAATTTGTTTCGCCCGGTTTTTTTACTCGGCTCCGAATCGTGTTCGACAAGGATTTTACAGGAAATCATTGAATGACACGAACGTCTGCTCGTAGAGTGAAATATTATTTCACGTTCTTTCTTTCCAGCCGATGGGATCGTGCGATAAATGTTATTAATTTACTTAATTTATTACTTTATTAAATATAGTGTACTTTTGTAAGGATAGACGAGATCTTTTTGTTAGATATCATTTTGTACATGATTTTTGTATACGAGATCGATGTTTTTCGGAATTGCGAATACTTATGTTGAAAAGGAATTCTTCACTATTTGGAAATAAAGCATACGATTTAACAACTCGAAAGAACGTTTTATTTTCTAAACCTCCTCCCCCGTCGGAATATTTCATCAACGGAAACAGGTTTAACCGTCCCGCATTTTCCGTCCGTAGGAACACGCGTTTTATGTTAATGCGTACTTACTCTATCATTAGACTCCACCGGACTAGGTTGTATGGGTGTAATAAATACGTTCTAGCACGTTTTATTGCCGTCTTTCGATGCGAAGCGCTATACTGGCCGCTATATTCCGAACAATTACGATAATAATTAATATCCCGTGACGTGTCATTATATTCCTACGATCCCAGTGAAAAATGCTTGCGAGAAAATTTTATTTTTGGTCAAGAAGAAGTTTTTAATAATCCGATTTCTTTGGCGATAATCGCTCGCCCAAGTTGGAATTGGAATAGAAAACTTGGAGGACTGTTGGATTTGGTATTTCTACGTTTCGAACATTTAGGGACGTGGACAAAAATGTAGTGTTACTAGTAGGTAGTTTTCTCTACGGGAAAGATCAAACTGGACAATCAAGAAGAAAGCACCGATCAGCTTTCTCTCGACATTCCTACAATCAGTGTTTTCCTTGGAGAAGTAAATGATATTCACACTCGCATTGAGAAAGGTGTTTAGAAGGAATTCCGTGGAAAAGAATCTTCTGTTTAACCCTGAAAACACACAGGGGAATGCAACACATCCTAAAAATTTTTAATTTTGCTTTTTTGAGTACATAAACTTATAATTTTAAGTTCCTACTTGTTACTGTATAATAAAATATATGTAATATATTTTTTAGAACGGTTTATAACAAAGAATAATTAATTGTACATTAATTATATGTATATAATATCTTTAAGAAAGAAAATATGTAAATACAACTGAAGAAATGACACAACTATTTAATCACACAAAATATAGCTCAACGGGAGCAGGGTTCCCACCTACTTCACCTCGCACACAAACAATTCTTTTCCATTAACACCCTTTCAACCTCCGCGATCGAACGATATTTCTTCATCTAACAAAATCCCCAAACTACAAATACCCACAAAAACCCTAGTGTCCCCAAAAAAAAAGAACACATTTAATCTTCGCCCGATAAGCGGAAATAAAGGGATCATTGAAACAAATAGCTCGAAATGAAAAAAAAAAGGAGGAAAACAGTCGCCGGAATGAACGCGACTACAGACGCTCCGTGATAATGGCCGACCTATAACAGTCTCTGTATCGCGATTGACACACGCAATTACCTAATCGTAGATCGTAAACACGAGCGTCGGCGTAACAGTGTGCGAGGAATTCTTGGCATTGAATTAACCAGAGCCAGGGAAAACGGGATATCCCGCTTCGATTATCTTAACTCGCGTGCCCGATCCCTCGAGCGAGCAGAGCTCTTGATCATCCTGAGGTATTTATACTTGCGCGCCAATTGGGGGATCCCCCCGTCGCCTTATCTGTCTGTCTCCGTTGCCGGCGGGTTTACCCGAACGAGACTCGTGCACTCTGACCACGGCCTTTGTTTCCAGCTGGCTTTTCCTCGTTGTCGTTAACGTTCGGAATCGACAGATTAAACGCCACGTCATTTTCGCGCACGAACGACGCGGAGACCCGCTTGGCAGAAAAAAAAAGCTAGCCTCCGTGGAAATGAAGTTTTGTAAACATGTGTCGTTATGTTAAGTAACGACGCGACGGGGGTCAATGTCACCGGGAGTGTGCGTGAGTGCGCGTGGACGGGCGATACAGGGTGGTTAAGAAAAGGGTCCGGGAGTTTTGGGCATTAGGAACCTTGCTGGGGGAAACGAAAAATGGTTGATTGATATGGGATCGAATATCGAGGATTTCCATGGAAATTTTGGTTTGGACCCTTGGTAGGGTGTTCAGACTGTTTATTGAATTATTTTTTTTTTGCTGTGCACTGTAGATTTTAGGAGGAAATGTTGGTAGATCTAAGCAATGTTATTAAATGTAATTATACGTACGGTTCTTCTTATATGTGACATTTTTCAATTACTGAATGGTTTAAAAGAACCTTTCATAATAGGTGAATATATTTTTGTTGTTAGGATATTTAAAGGGAATAAATTCGCGTTCTCCACTAGATGTCAATTGTATCGCTTGCGAAGGTATAAGCATGGGAAAATAAGTTTTTCCTTGCCTGCAACTTCTGACTGATTTGAAAGATTTTTTATTTTAAATGTAGATTTAAAGTATTTATCTTTTTTACGATTCTTGACGTCGTTGTTAGTTTACTTATCAACGGTAAATAATGTAGAGGATTTACTTCCATTCGAATAAGAAGAAAACACGTCGAATTTCACTTGTTTACGTGAAAACCAATTTTTGCGAAATATAAATCTTTAAAGTACAATTTTGTCACCACAATTTATTATTTTTAATAATTTTGTGAACAAAAATGAAACATGCGTTTGACATTAACAAAATTAATTGTGGCACCCATGTTGATTAAACAATTTCGTCGCGTCGCCTTAGATACTATAAAACCCTAAAGGTTTATACTCTCCATTTTTTACACTCTATACCTCTACTATTACGTGTAATTTCTAGGAAATTCATTTGAAATTTATGCGACGTTCGATAATACGCTGTCATCGAGGTATTAATATACCGTGAAGTAATTACCATTGATTACCGTAACTTCCACGGTACAGAAAAGCTATCGAGACACTTTACACACTACGACCGCTCGCATTTTCCTCGACACTTCTCTTATTTATGCATCGCGTACGAGTACAACTGGCGACGAGCATGTTTATCGGGTTAATGTATGCGTAATATATCGTGAACTGGTTTTTATACAACGAGAAGGTTAACGAAAAGTTATCGATTTTCTATTACAGCAATGCACGTTTTCCCGCTGTTGTGTTCATTTTAACGACGAATCGTGGCGCGCAAATTCTGCGATCCATTAACGGAAGAATATTACATTCGCTGTGAATTATTATTATTACTATTATCATTATTATTTATTATCGTTATTATTATTGTAGACAATAATAATTTATCGACGATTCTTGTACCACGGAGAGTTGAAAAGGCACGAACGGTGACTCATTTGATTGCAGGGGGTCCACGCCATAACTTTTCCCAGGATAATGCGAAGCCTGGAGAGGTTATCTGGTAGCGATCAAGATTGCGGTGATCAGGAGATGTACATCGACCTGGACGACGCCTCTGTCGACTCGCTTACCGGAAAACGCAGTCGGCACCATGTTGGCGCGGAGGTAATTTTTTGTTCATTTCAACATTTTAACATTCGCACGTGTAGAACACGCGATCATTCGACGCTGATAAACTTCCAGCCGGTGTCGTAATCGTATAGTCGTGGCGATGGTAAAATAACAATTTTGCTGAATATCCAATAAACCGAGGAACGATGTGTTACTTAAGCCTTTTTTTTAATTAATTAGTAATCTGAATCGTAGAAACTGAATCAGCCATGCGTAAATTATAACAAAATGATTCTGATATCGTATATATATGTATATTGATTCTAAAATATTAAGCTGTACTTGACAGTTAGTGATCAGTTTTCATACTTGTGGGCCAAATCTTTTTCAATTCGCCGCGGAAATGTAGAAATTATTTGCATCTTGATTCTACACGTTGCCGCGGGATTATGTAATATGTAAATGGCATTTCATTTGATGCCGGTTTGAAAGACATTTTGTAAACCACGAATCCGCGACCGACAGAGAAACTATTTGCATTTCAATCGATCGGATGTGAACGAAACAAAGTTTAATATCTTAATCGTTCCGTATTAGGTGGTCAAGTAATAATCTTAATTAAAATTTATACTTGTTCGTTATAGATAACGAATGTCGTGGCAGAAACTAATCGACATGTAAGATTGGAAAATCAAATATCGGGAAAACCCGGCCTGTCGTTGAGTTAATAATTAAACATCCGCGAGAATTCTCGGTACTGTTGAAAAAAAATTTGAGTTTTTCAACGTGAACTGATTGGGAAATAATCTTATTATCAGTGTAAGTTATGCAGTCGCGTACGGCGACAAATAAAATTAGATATCGGGGCAATCTTAATCTTATCTGTCACACTGCGAGAAACCCTTGCGTTTCCAGCGAATATTAGAATGCGATTTGTTGCGTAACCGGGAGATAATGTGTTACAATGAAAACAGTGTTTCTTTTCCTCTTTTATTTTAATTACCCGAAGTACTTGTAACGACAACCCGAACGAATTCATTTGCATTTAAATAAAATTTGCGTCCTCTTAACGCGCAACAATTCGACGCCAGTTACAATGTCGTTTATTCGCCGATTGTAAAATTCGATTCGCGTTGTCTCGAAATCGTGCTAATTAGCCGGTCGCATAAATATTCGTGGTTCGTAACACTACCCGGAATTTTCACGCGAGCCGCACGCTGAAATTTCTCTGCCCTTAACGTTTCTCGTAAAACGAAGATTCCGACCGCGTGCGGTAATTAAATTGTACAAGCTTAACACTCGAGGTAACTAACTTTTGAAACGGTTGCAAGGTGGGTGAGGAGAGCGACAGCAGTGGCAGCGAGAGGAGCCCGAAACAGGCGAAGAGAAGAAATCGTGGGGGACCACCGACGACGAGGAGACGAAAAAGTGGAATTTCCGCGCGAGAAAGGAACCTGAGGAGGCTCGAGAGTAACGAGAGAGAAAGAATGAGAATGCATTCCCTGAACGACGCTTTCGAGGTAATTTTATCAAGTGGCGAGAAATGTTGGTAGATTAGCAAAGAAGTGGCGAGGGATTTGAAATAGCGAATTCCGAACCGGGGGAAACGAAGTCGGATATGTAAACAATGTGGATTTCAGTATTTATGAAAATTAATTGATCGTAATCAAGAGAAAATTAACCCTTTCAATGTTTAGGACGAGTATTATCGTTAGAAGATGGTATTTAATTTTGTTATTTAGGAAACAAACTTATATTTGCTATTTAAAGTCAAATTTAGGTATAGAGAATGCACTTAGTTAATGTAATTATATATTATTTGTTAAAAGTAATATAATTCTAAAAAGAAAATTTGAATTTTTTAAAAAGATTAAGTACTAACAAATTTTTGTCATTTTATTATAATTTATTTCCATTATGCAGTAAAAGCATTTACTCTGCCTCTATCGAATACACTCGCCATAGATTAACAATAATTAATCGCACAAGTGCATATGTACCAACTGAAATGAACCATTGACAAGGTTAATTACTTATCATTATATCGCGTTTGCTTTCAATTAAAGTTCCCTACAAAGTGCGTTATTCTTCCCATCCTTCTTGTTTTTATTAAACTTCTTCTTTTATTTATAATTATTTATCGCCGCATCAATCGCAATACAACAGTAGCTTGCGAAAATTTGTGCGGTCGGTTACATTCTTTTCGATGTTCCCTCTCACATTATATTATCCTCGTAAAAAATGAAAAATATCTCGGAATACGCAACGATCTTTTACTGCGACTCATCCGAGAGCTGCTTAAAATACTGTATCGCATATTCGTGCCCGCACCGTCATTTCCACCGGTCCAGAATATTTGCATGCGACGTTGTGTATTCCCTTCGCGAATAATATTAGAACCGTGGTACGCACTGTATGTTAGTAGAACCGGACGTAAGACACGCGTAAACGGTAAAAGTGGTGTTTGAGATCTCATTTAAAACTGGCAGCAAGATACGAGTAACGAAATCGCCGTCGTAAACTTAATTTGGAACGCCACTCGTTTCATTCAACAAGAAGTTAAGTGGAAAATGTTTATACGTCTAGTTATTCAAATGAAGCTGGACGCGGAAACATTGTTTCATTAGCATTCGCGAAAATAGTCGACAGGGAATTTTCACATTTTCCAGCACTTCGGAATGATCTCGTTGAAAAGAACTCGTACAGAGATACCTAGGAAAACTAACTTTTTCCGGTGAAAACGTACAGTTAGCCACATAAATATATGGACATTTGATATTTCGTTGTAAGTTTCTACTGAACACACTGAACAGGATAAAGTTTTTCGTAATATTAGGTGAAAAACTTTGCTTTTCCAAGTATTTCAACGAATTCTCGAAATTGCGATGAAATTCGCAAAATGTTTAAATTCTTCACGCAAACCAACTACACAATCAAGTTGCAAATTTCATTGTCTTCGTTTCCCTCGACGAACAGATACGCGATCATAAATAATGTAACTGCATGTATTCCGAACAATTTCGAAACTTCGAAATACTTCGAAACTCAAAATCTCAGCTAATATAAAAAGAAAACAAAAACAGATCCGACCAGTAAAAAGTACAAATGTGTCCATAATTATGAAATTGGTCTAAGTCAATATATTAACAAAAAATTAAAGTCTTGATAATTTGTTAATGAATGTTCCAAAACCATTAAAAAACGTAATATGCACAATTTTTTAAAAAATTGACGTAGACCACTTTCATAATTATGGACACAAATAAAGTTTCAAGCTCCCGAATATTTCTGGGGCAGACTGTACGTATGGGTTCTTGGGGGGTTAAAGCGATTGGAGTAATAATAGCGGACTCAGCAATGCACGTTATCATTTTCAGCAACTTCGCGAAGTGATACCGCACGTAAAAATGGAAAGGAAGCTCAGCAAAATAGAAACGCTCACATTGGCCAAGAATTACATAATGGCCCTGACGAACGTCATCTGCGAAATGCGCGGGGAAGAACAACCATACACGTGAGTAGCTCTTATCATTTTATTACACGCATACGGGTACCCCATGATACCGTTTAAAAACCCTGTTCGATAATTAATAAGACGGAAACACGGTACTTACTGCCACGAATTACCAACACGTGCTTAACTACCGACAGTAAAACTATGCCGCAATTTTTACTACAATCGTCTTGCATCTAATTGGCGGCGAACACGGTCTTTTCAGAAACATGGAGAATATTATGCTGTGTTACGCAAATGTTATAGAATTGTTTAATACGTTTGTTGCCATGGAGGTCACCGGTGACGAGGCACATCGAAATTTTTTTTAAAGTTTTCCAATAAGTAAGTTTGCGTATAAAATTCGGTATAAATAAAATTATGGCACTACTTAATGTAAAATATTAGGTTCAACGCGATGGTTGTTATGGAGGTCACCGGTGACCGGCCGGTTAAAACTTTGTAAAAAACTTGCAATAAATAGACTAACGTGTAAAAATGTGAATAAATCAAATTATGATAGTAATGTAAAATAGCAGGCTTGAAAGGTTGGTTAGCATGGGGGTCACTAGTGACTGACCACGTCGAAGTTATTTAAATGGTTTGCAATAAATAAATTTACGGGTAAAATTATGAATAAATGAAATTATGATAGCTATGTAAAATACCAGGTGCAGTTTTGAACGGTTGAATATTCAGTCGCAAGGTTCGGCTTTATTCATTATTGCCTTATACATCTCACCGTAATTAAATTAATACATTTATTGTTCCGCATTATGTCAAAACACGGATTATTCTCAATAAATATACAAAGTGTATTTATTTCAAACGTTTCACAGAAACAATGAATGTCAATTTATATGTATACTATGAGCATTAAAATAACATTTTTCTATTACAATTAAAGAGTAGTTTTTAAATTCAATTGAATACCCAGTAAAATATTTTTTAAAAAGAAATGTGTCTCAGGATTTGACAAATATTAAATATTCTGCCCAAAATATTTCGTCGTTTCCACGAACCGGTTGACTCTCAACGAAAAAAAATCAACTTTTCCAACTTACAAAACCGACCTGGCATCCATTCGTTCCACGACAGGATAATCGACTTTTGTGAGGCGCGTCACGATCGTCGTGCACGTCGGCATACCCGAGTTAGAGTACAATGTCCGACCAGCTTCGAACGCTAAAAGATGCACCTCCCTCATTTTCACCGTTATTTCGAAACGTCAATGCTTTCGCGATTATTGCGTACTCATCGACTTTGTTTTCCACCGCGATTAAAACTTCGCACGAGTCTACAAACAGAAAAGAATTTGCTCGTCGTCGACACCTGTCCGCCTACACTTAATTAAAATCTTGTTATCGTTAAAAATCTTCAAAAACAATAAATCACACGGTCTTTTGAGAAACATAGAGAATAGTTTTTGTTAATAATCTTCTATAATAATAAATCACACCTCGACGACGGAGACGAGTGTAAATTTTCGTTCGGACGTGTTAATGATCGGAGCCAATTTAAATATCTTGCACCTGTATATGTATACAAGTATGTTAGGGTGGTCGTTAAAAATTAAATCTTTTGCGACGCCCCCCAAAAAGCTTCGTTTTGATGCAAAAATACTGGGAGAATTTTTTTTAATTAAAAACAACACGTGCCTCAAGATGATCTAAGTTAATTTTTTGGTATAATCATGTTTTTGGGGAATTTTTATAAAAAAGACGATTTTATTCGAAATATAAACAATTATCGAACCCAAATCAATAAAAATACCCCAGTTAATCAAAATAACAATAAACAAAAATTTAAATTCAAAATATTTCCCAGTTGATTTGATCTATTAAATAAAAAAATGAAAGATATTCAAATTGATATTTTTATTTTAAAACTAAATTAGTACAAACGTAATTTTAATATCTAGATTTCTTCACTCCAAGGTTTAAGTAAACTTTCTTTCGTATTAACTTAGATCGTCTTGAGGCACGCGTTGATTTTAATTTAAAAAAAAAAAGAAAAAATTCTCCCAATGTTCTTTCATCAAAAGGAAACTTTTAGGGGGCGTCGCAAAAAATTTAATTTTTAACGACCACCCTAATGTACATGTATATCCTTGGCAAACGTGCTGAAACTCCGTGCTATCAGCGCATCGCGCGATCGATCCGCGCGATCGTTATCAGAAACGGTAAAAGTGTAGCGAGATACGAATTTAAAACACCGAAGTTCCACAAGGCTGACGGAGTCGCGCGTGTAGTCGAAAATCACCAGGCTTCCCCCGGACGATCGTAAATGCCCGGGGCTCGTAACATTAATTCTAATTGCAAAACTAACGGCAAATCGTTATTGGTAATAGTGGGAAAAGGTATGCATACCAAGCAAATCGGTTACGCGTACATTTGTATTCCCGATCGTACGTTCAGTCGTTGCCGCGAATCTACGCGTTTCACGGCGAATAAAATGTTTGACGAGTCAACTCTGAACGGCATTATTAAAATTAAAACTCAGTTTATAAACATCACCGGCACAGTTGGATGGTCGAAGTCGCGGGCAACGAGTATCGTAATTTTTTTTTTTGCTCTTTGTTAACGCACGCCGATAGGAAATCGACGCTAAAAATTCAGGCAACATTTTATCGGCGACCTTTGCTTTATCCACTGTCGGAATACTTTATACTAGCATTATCTTCCTTTTTGCCGAAGTAAAGTAACTCCCTCTAACTGAAGCTTGTTGATTCAGTAATGCGACAAGTGAATTTATTAAGTCCCTGGCGCGTAAAGTTTTAAAAACCGCTTTAAAATAATTATAGCTAATGGTATTTTATATCTTACTTCTTTCGTATTCTTTGCCTGAATTTATCTATTTTCTGTCACTGGCACCTTGCTTTTATCTTAAAAAGCAATTAGAAACTTACTTTGTAAGTTTGCGCAAGTTTTAGTACATCCGTGTTGTTTTTATTATTTAGATAATCCATTCACTTCTTATTTACATATGCATATCACTTTTCCAACAAGACAACTTAAAACGCAATATTATAATCACGATATCACTCTACGATCTCTCATTTCATGTTTCTGTTTCCGTATTTCTGAAAGATCACTGTTCACGTTTCTATACTAGAATATCAAATCACGAACAAACGAAGCGAAAGCACGTTCGGAAAGAGAATCAAGAAAATTTCATATCGCGCGATGTCGAAAGGCAAACTGCACTTAGCGATTACAGGACGATCACAGCATGATATCGGACAATAAAAAGAAAACAATTACGCTCGGCAACTTATCGATTCGGTTCTATCTAAGGAAGGACGAAATCTTATTTCGTGGTCTCGAGCGATTAATCGCGGTTATTGCGATGGGAGAAGAGGCGAAAGCCTTTAAAATTTGTTACTGCCACTGCGATAAATCACGATAACTCGATTTATCGAGGTGAAGAGGTACCGATAGACTACCTCGTTCACGAAAACAAGCCTCATTGTCAGTGTAAAACACGAAAACAGCTGATTAGGCTGCGCTAATGTGCCTCCACATCTTTGTATTTCGTTAAATACGCAACGTTACGCAGTTATTGCATTGCGATATTGCGATATACACATATTATGCTCCTGATCGTTGTGATTCGTGTCCAAATAGAACCTCTATTAAACTATTCGTTTCATAGTATCGTTACCGACAATGAGTAGGTATTAATGTAATCGCAATACCCAGCGTGGCTATAATTAAACCGAAAATTGCTCCTTTAAGCAGCGCTCGATAACACGTTCCCGATAAGTCGTTAATTCGAGAACGAAGTGTTTTATCGCGACGTAATTTATATTCGTCAATCGGTGAAGCTGGCCAACCAGTGAAAAAAAATCATACGCGAGATCGTTCGAATTGAAAGAATATTACAATTATTTCACAACACATTCTCCCATCAGAAAACGAACGAATATCAACAATTGCCTTCGTGTATAAATAATTTATTAATAATAATTCCCCGTACGAATCAATTTATCCATTTACCCCGTACAAATAATATATATAACAATTCCCTGGACTAATCAATTTTACCTGCATCAAACGAGATATAGCACAAGACTGACGGAAACCGTTCGAACATTGATTTCCAGATTCGTCGACGGAGAATGCGGCTCCAGCAGCGGCGACAGCACAGGCCAGCTGGAATTGAGTGGCGGTGAACAACCGGAGGAAGCGTCCCCGGCGTCGATGCACGAGACGAACAACAACAGTCTACTCCACGAGGACCTGGAGCGCAGGATACCCTAGCCGGTCTAATTGAATCGGAACAACACGATCGATCCTCGTCGAGAAAATCCCCTGCTCGATAAAGCGAATTCCGCGATGGAAGAAAAGAAAAACGATGGGAAAAGTATCGAAAGACATTATCGAGCTCGGGATATTATGTGTTACGAATAAAGCCAATGGAGAGAAAAAAAAAAAAAAAACGTCGAAATCGCTGTCGCGAAACGGTCGTCGAGGAGCCGTTCGAGATTTATCGAGGAAGATGCAGTTTGGCTTTTACGACATGATCCGTCCAAGGTCGACCTCTCGAGATCTTCCGAAGGCCAACGAGGCGCGAAGTTGGTGAGGAAAGAAAAAGAGAAACATTTTCAGGGCCCGCCAGGCCGGGGGATTTCGTTTTCTTTTCTTCGTTTCTATCTGTCGATGTTTATCCGTCGTCAGTGACTATCGTATGGAAAAGTTTGACAGTGAAACGTTTTGTTAAATAGTGAAAGCTTTATTTCGTATGGTTCACGTTATTGTTTGTGTACGTTTTATGTTTTTTTTTTTTGTATTTGGATAACGATGATGAGGTTCCGAGGAAAATACGACGAAACAATGACACTCGATATACAGGACGCTAAGAGGAACGAGTCAAGCGTTACGTTTCTAGCCTCGATCTTCCCGATCTCGAAGGATCTCGAGGCCGACACCGATAGATCGGTTCGCATCGGCAACGGTACGATCAGTGCGGATGCAAAAAAAAAAAAAATGTGGAAAACTGTGATAGAATTTCGTATTAGAACCTCGTTGCACTTCGTCCCGCGCTTGACACCGTGGAAATATAACCGTCGTTGTCTGCTTGATTTATTTTTCGCGAGATTTCATTAATCGATCGATCGATCGATCGTCCACCGTCTACGAAACCGGACCGGAACGCTCGTGACGGTTCACCGCCGGAAGTGTGCCTGCACGAGAAAACTGCCGGGCAAAATTGAAACGAGATACACGGATCAACGGAAGGAACATTCGCCGACGGTGAAGCAACGATGAAAAAACGGCAAAACGAATCGTTTCGTTTCGCGCGTGCGTTTTAAAAACGTTAAACACACTTCGATCTCGGAATTCTCCACATAATCGTCTAACTTATTGATTAACGCATTTGCTGCTCGCAACATTCATACGCATGCCCCTTACACGTACATACAATCGTTTAACACTTTCGCCGTCACATAACAGCATGCTAAACACGTTAGCGTGTCACTGACATTGACATTGTCGAAAAAAAAAGAAAAAAAAAACGGAAGACTTCGCAGCTTTACACGCCCACAGATTTTCGTGTCGAGCGAAACTGCGAGTGTCTTCTGAATAAACAAAGTAGACACCGAATGTTATTAAATACGATGAATCCTTCGCACTCGATGGTCCCTTTTCGCAGGGAAATACCATGATATTCTTTTTCATTTATTTCTTTTTTTCGTCGCCTCTCGGGCGCCGTCCGAGTTGTTGAATTAAACCGAACGGCGACCGAGAGTCGCCACTCGAGTCCGAAGGGCGAAAGGGTCTGTTTAACGTTTTAATCGCGCCGAAATGATGATGGAAGTAAGTGTACGCGAAGAACACGGACTTCGAAGAGTAACGTGTACCTTAGACATATGAATATATGATTAATATATACATATATGTTATATATTACATATGTATTAATATATTAATGATTAATAGAGCGAATATTAATGATTAATATGTTAATAGAATTTTTTTTCTATATTATCTCGAGAACGGGGACCAGAGACATCGACTTAAGTTACCAGATCTCGCCTGATGTGCGAGACGCGTTTCGACTAGGTTCGTGCGATCGATTTACAAACTCGCATTCCTCTCTTCGGCAAAAGAGTGGACGATGCATTTAATCGGCCATGCATTCTCGCGTGCATGCACGAAACTAGACGTGTAATTCTCATTTCGTTTTGCTCGAGGTTTAGTGTATTTTTATCATGTTACTCTTAAACTCTATTTTTTTTCCGCTCGTTTCCTGTCGACGGAATCGGCGTCGCGACGATTCGTCGATACTGTTTTACTCGCTCGAAAAATCGCACCTAGCGTGCGATGGATGTTTTATGGAATTTTCAGAATGGTTTTTATTTTTCCTGCGAATCAATCCACTCGTCGGTTCGATGGTTACCTGGGATTCGTTCTATTCCGATGGTTTTCACGTGTTACCTGGAGGATGAATGAAGTGATAGATGAATTAATATATTGAATTAATTTATTGGTAATCGATGTTTATTATTCCGATTTTTGTAGATATCGTCGCATTCGTTAGTTTTCAAGCGTTTGTGGCAAGAGGTGAATATTTGGTAGACATTTGAAAATCTAAAAATATGGCTACATAAATCAACGTTATACAATTCGTATGCAACACATGTATGTACGTTTTATTTTGTACAGTGCCAAAAAAAAGTCGAGGTCGTAAACGTGTATGTATGTATTAAGTAAATGGAAAATTTATGTGTGTGACTGGAAATTCGAAACAACTTCTAGATATATGTAATACCGAATTGATGTTTGACGTTGAATTTAGAAAAAAGCCGTGAACATAACGGGACAAAATTTTAAGTCAGAAGAAATGTATTTTTCATGGTAAAAAATATTGTAAATTTATACTCTTTCTAGATTTCAAATCTGATATTACTTAAAACTGTTTCATCTCTCGCCTTTCATTCAATATTTACTCTAAATTCAAGGTGTATTAACTCTCTGTGAATTATGCTTTCAATAATATAAAAAATGCAAGTACATAAGTTGCTACAAAACTTTGCAACTCCCAAAAAAAGTAATTAATATGAAATTCCCAAGTATGTATCAGCACTGTAGACTCTATAGTGTAGAGAGTTTAAACTTTCTAATCGAAATCGAATCTAAAATTTTTGTGCAAAAGCTTTGAACTATCGGACGCCCATTTTTTCTGGGAACAAGTGACATTTTGGGATCTCTTTTTACACGGTCAAATAAACTATGATTTCCAACAGAGACTAAAACTCTCGTTACACTACAAAAAACAATAGGAAAAGTAATTCAAAATGTAGAACTGCATTCCATAATAAGAATTTATTCATTAATCAAATCAAAGAAAGAATACTAATTTCGTACAGAAATTCAAAAAAGTGTATTTTTCAAATAAACCGCGAGAACATTGATTAATATTAACTACTATTAAGAATAAGAGTGTAAAAAGAATCCCAGGAATACAATGAAATCCTCAATAATAAACATCCAAATCGATTTTTAATTATGAATCAATGCCGGGACTATATTTTAGATATCTATTTTTCGATGTCTATTCGATGTTTACTCATTAGACGAGGAAGCCACGCCGAATCATATTACCCGACATCCGGGAAAGAATCATTTCTGTCGATCGCGAAGGGAATAACCAAATTTGTCGATATGCTTCGCCGAATTTGTCTTTTCTCCAAACTCGAAACTCTGTCCGAACCGAATTATTGAGCGTTTAAAAAATATTCTACGGATACTATAAAATTACCGTTAAGTATGAAAATGAAAGAGTGTATATATACTTAAAAGAGTTACGTTTCTATGTAGTATATGTTATGTATATGTACACACATACGCAGAAGTATCTATAACACATATATATGTATATATATTCTACACAATATATATATACATAAATATATTTTCTAAACGAAGGAATTTTATAAGTGACCATATTCTGCATACATACGTTTGTCTGTATGCGCACGTATGTATGTATGTATGTATGATACGTATTTACATACATACATACACACGTATACGGGAATTTCGCGTGTACAGCGCGCCTGTGCGAACGAAAGAAAGAGAATGAAATAGAGGAAGTGATATACGCATATGTATTTATTGAGTACATAATATAAATACATAGACACGTACACGAAATCGATACATGTACGCACACAAAACACGAAAACACAAAGTGATACGAGAAACTGTAGCTATATTGTTTCTTACGTTAGTTGATGAGTCTCAAAAGCGCAAAACTTATTTCTGTTCTTCATTTTTACGTTGCAGTGAAGTAAACCGATTCCACGCATGTCGGATATATATAATTGTTTTCTGTTTTTCAAAGCGTCGGAATTGTGCGTTCCTCTTCAGGCGGCATCATCGAAGAGGAACGACAACGCGCTCGTGCAATTATAGAGTTACAACACGTTTGAAGAAACGTATTTATCGGAATTACCAATATTATCTGAAAGGAAAGCTCAGAATGGTTCAAGACACACATACCGCTCATTACACTTCATACTCAGAACTGCATATTTCAAGAGAAAAGAACATATTCCTATGCCACATATTAGTTTATATTGCGCACTATATTATTGTTATTGCTATTATTATTTTACGATTTGTATTATTATTATTATTAATATTATTATTATTATTATTAATATTATTAATATTTTATTGCTATAGTTTAATATCACGTTAGTACAATTCTTGTCATTTCAAGCCGGCCAATGCGAACTTTAATTCACAAAGGAGACAGGAACGACATGATATTATTTATCGTTAGCAATAAACAGAACTGACAAGACAACATAACCGAGTGTGCGGAATCAATTTTAACGAAGGTCCGTAAATTTGTTAAGCACGTGACTATGATCGATACGTATTTTTTATATCGTCTGAGTCGCCCGTTTAAGGGATGAAACCACCCTTTGAATTTACACCTTAAATATTTTAACTCGTATACTTTCGAAAATGCAGACAATTGTTATCAGCAAAAATTCCATGGGTATTTTATATATGAATGGAACGTGTTTACAATTTCTGTAAAAAAGATTTATTTATAACAAAAAATTAATCGCACCTTTTTATTACTCGATATCGACATTTTGTAATAACACAAAAGAACAGGAAAACATCGATGAATTTTACCAGATATAATGTACTAAACTGCCCTTTCGGAATTCGGTATATTATATCTGTGTAACACATGGAAAAAGTGCTAAAACCAAATCGATTTTTTGCACCACACACATGTAGTAATGGTAGGTTCGACACATATATCGCAAATAGGGTTTCCATTTCTTTCGAAATAAAATTGTACGGGGATTTCAAATTCCAGAGGACTTTCTTCTATAATATCCGCTCTTAAACCGAGCATATTTCAGACTTACGAATCTCGGTGATGAAAACTGATTATGCGTGAGCGATTGTAACTTTATGATGTTATCTCCCAAATGAAGATTAACATCATAATTCAAAAGCTAAACCATGTCAGAGTAACGTCTTACGAAATTTTTCCATGCACGAAATCCACATACATCTAAAAACTGAATACTTCTCGTTGTGCGTTTAGTAGTGTATGTAATGCATACATACAGTTATACAATTCAACTTGTTAGAATATCAGCTAGTGGCAAATTCCTTTCGCCTCTTTTACTTGTACACAAGAAACTCACCGGAAAATATGGACCACGAATAAAAAAACCATTTTCAAGACGGAGAACATATTTACTCTAGTCTCGTGACCAGGAAAATTGAAACAATACATGCATATACTTGGTTACAAGAAGTATTTATTCCTAGTATTGGCCCTGTAAGCGAATTAGTATTAGATTCATGGGCTGGACACTGTAACAGAACAATTTCTGAAGCAACACTAGAAAATGGAGAAGTATAACATTTCGTCATACCTAAAGGTACAACGGGAGGTATTTAAATTTTGAATGTATTTCGTGAAGTTCAGAAGAGTCACAAAATATTATACAGAATTTCTAATAAATTATTAAAGGTGCAATTAATTTATTTGTTATAAATAAATTGTTTTTTACACGATTTGTAAACACATTCCTTATGTATGTAAAAAACCATGGGACTTTTCCTTATAATATTTTTTTGCGTTTACGATAGTTTCTGAGTTAAAATATTTAAGGTGTAATTTTGAAAGGTGGTTTCATTCCTTAAATATGCGACTCTGCCAATATAAAGAAATACGTATCGATTATTTTCACGTGCTTAACAAATTTACAAAGTTTCGTGAAAATCGGTTCCTGCCACAGGTATGATCTCCTATGAGTAACAACACTCTTATAGGAAATATTAAATCATAACATGTGATGTATACAAAGAATTATTGCGAACAAGTGTTTAACATTAGCGTCAATCCAATTACTTTATCCTTTTTCTCAATATCAAAATTGACATTTCATCCATTTTTTCTATTTCGAATTCAATTTTTCTCGGATCTGGCAATGAAATGCAGAATTTTACTAGCGTACAATCATCAACGAGAATACAATATTTTGGAAGCATCAATGAACATGTTTGTCGGATTATCGGGGAATCGCAAGAAAAAAAGAAATGCTTATTTTAAGCGAAACAAGGGTTCAGCGAAATTTCAACGACCCAAAACATAATAGTGAAACGATAAAAATCTTTTCAAGCATCGTTTTAATTTGTTCGACAACAGTTTTATTTCAAAAAAGAAAAAACGCGGTTCTTTATCCTATATAATACCTTCGAACGACATCTAAAAAATAAAAATAACAGTTTTGACAATGAAGTGATTAATGGAGAATTTTCAAAAGGAAAGGACATCCCAATGATACGACAAACATTAAACAAAGTTTAACTGGAAGTGTATGCATTGCACTAAGCACCCATATACACATATAGAATACAAACCACGAATATCAGCCTTCTAAATAAAATGAGCTGGCCTCTGCAAGCCCTGTTTTATGTAAATGGATTTTTCTCATTTTCCAACCATCCATCATATAGCTTTTGGAAATCTTCGTTTTATTTGTATAAAAAGATATCATGAAAACTTTTAATCGTGAAATGTGTAAATTACTATTTTCAATGTAATTGAATTAGCAATTTGAAACTCTTTAATATATGTATTATCATGTTTTCATTGATTGAACTTGAATAATCATTTATATTTTAATCTCTGTAATTGTAGTGGTAGATAATTTAGTTTCATTGGTCTTTTTGCAAACCTGTAGAATTTCATTAAAGTGAGTATTTTTACTCAATTCATTTTAGCAAGGAAATAATCTAAAAATAATTCTAAAAGAACACAAATTGCGATATGTCGAGATCGATTACATTTCAGTTTTCATGAGAAATAAAATGTCTGTAAATTAGAAACGCCACTGCTATTGTGTACGAGCCTTTACTTCATCGATTTGTTTACATTCTCCAGTTCAATTCATAACCTAAGGCTGTGTTTATATCGTAAATAGTAAGAAAGTATACAAAATATAAATGTTTGCACACAGCTAGAAGGAAATACAGTGCAGAGAAAAAATATAAGGTTTGTATTAATTTTAATATATCGTAAAGAGTATTTCAAACAATCATAGTGTTTACGCATAGGTTATCTTCTAATTTTGAATAATTTCTGAGCCGAATATGTTACGTTTCTTTTTACGGGTTTTTCTTTCTACGACATATATTAAACATATTTTGCAACAAATAATATTCATTAAAAAGAGAATTTTTAACTGATAAAATTATAAGAATCGGTTAATCGATGAAATAAATATAATAAGGCTTCAAAATACTTAATCGTGAATAATTACTTTCTTAAGCAGTATTCAAAGATAAACTTTGATATGCTACTGATAATCTGTTGCTTGATAAAACTTATTTCTTATATCTTGCAATATCATGATACTGTATAATCTTAAATATGATAAAATCAAGATCATGAAACCCGCAGTAATCGTTAATGCCTATTTCATATCTTATTTCTCAGAAATGTCAGAAAAATGCAGCACGGACACATTGACTTGCAACAACACCCTTCGAGTGAAATTAAAGAATGTCTCAGAAAATGCTTCAAATACACATGACACGAATTCAGTATTAATAGAAGATATCACTCAACAAGTTCCACAAATAATACAGCTGAAAACTATAGAACGGCTGTCTCTTTGTGGAAATCAGCTGTCTAGTCTACCAATTAATTGTATAGAATATTTAACGAATTTAACTTATCTTGACCTATCTGACAATCAGCTAACTGATCTCCCAGATTCACTCAATTCGCTGAAGATAATACAACAGCTAAGAATTGATTGTAATCAGTTTTCCTATATACCTAAAGTTATCTGTGAATTAGTTAGTTTGAAATCTCTGAAAGCACAAAAAAACCGTATAACAAAAATCCCAGATAAGTTTAGAAAACTTGTAAATCTGGAAGATTTGGATTTAAGTTCAAATATGTTGAAGGAACTACCACATGCGTGCACCAGTTTAAATCACCTTCAAAGTCTAGATCTTGCAGATAACCAATTTCAAAAAATTCCAGTATGCATTGTTAAAGGAATGCGTGAACTGAAAATTTTGGATTTCTCAAGAAACCTTCATGCGGAATTAAATGTTGAACCTCACAGTACAAATTTGACAGCATTTTATGCAAGAGAAAATAATATGTGCCCAACATTTCCAAAATGGGTGCTATATTCTAGATTTTGTAATCTAGAAGAAGTATCATTGGATAAGACAATGTTTCAAAAATTTGATCTGTTAGAAAACCCACCAAATTCATCTGTCAGAAAATTATCAGCACATCAAAGTAATCTAACGGATACAACTGTACAAAGAATGGTAGCAGGAATGACAAATCTTGAAGAGATAATAATTGGAAATGAAGATCATAAATCCAATGGAAACACATTTTGGATTATACCTTTTGAATCATTGAATCAGCCTACTCTTCTCAAGAAAGTCAATATGCGTGGCACAGGCATTTCGATGGTGCCTAAAATTATAAGTATTTTTGAGAATCTGTCTGCGATAGACATAAGTTTCAATACCATTTCTTGGTTGCCAGAAGAAATCTGCTCACTGAAAAGCCTGACAAGTTTGTTGATTTCTAACAACTGCTTAGCACTTCTTCCTAAGAATATAGGAAAACTTGTATCACTTAAGGAATTAAAAGCAAATCACAATCAGCTGTGTGGAGTTCCCGATTCTATCAGACTTTTGAGTGATTTGCAGTATATTGACTTATATCATAATGAATTTGAATCAATGCCAGAAGTGATAATGGAATTACCAAATTTACGGGGATTGGATTTAGAACAAAATTTCTTTTCAACCGATGATTTACTGGTAAGATTATAGAATACATATTTTGAAACCTGTAACAAGCTCAACATTAGTCTTTGTTATGCTAACACTTTTTATAATAGTTTTATTCATAGTACTCTTTTTTATAATTCGAGTTGTATTAACGTGGTTTATTTTTAAAAGGTAACAATGGATTATCTATATTAATGAATCAAATCAATAGATCGATAGGCGGATTCATTATGAGATTTTGAGAACCGTTTTGAGGGACCATTGGCAAGATAATGGAAAAATTCTCAAAGGGCCAAGGATTCAAAACACCTACAGTGACATATCATCATCATCATCACGCTCATCTACTAGTTCTTCATTGGAATACCGTGAACACTGTTCAATGTGAGTGCAATATGGAAATACATTGTTTGTAACTTTAAAACAGAATCGTTGGAATTCTTAACTGAAATTAATGTTTTAGTATCAGCCCAGGAGTATCTCTTAATACCATTAACCTAACGGACGAACGTTGGGATGCATCAGAAGACTCAGCTGATGAATTTGATCCAAACGGTGAGAGATACGTGACATAAGAATAGATGATATGTTTACCGAACGCAACACTTATTTAAACGCTGATTGCAGAACCAAGAGAACCAAGAAAGCGATCGTATCCTCCGTTCACATTTTATCAACACCAGCAACGTGTATACTGCCCTGCGGAATCACATGAAACGCGAGTGATAACACGTGTTACACGGATGTTACGTGACAGAACTTTAATTTGGCCATCCGATTATGAAGATGGGCAATTCGATGATCTCTAAGTGAATAGATTACTCTAATTAGAAAACTACGGATTCCAGGGACTATTATTTTTTAAATTGAATTCTAATTATCCATTAGGCAGATGTACTGCTATGATTATCATTCTACCGAAGTTCTTAATTTGAAAATATCCGCCACTTAACCATGCGAGCCCTGCATTTTCTTGAAAAAAAAAATTATCAATATTTATTCGTTGTCCGTAATTTGTTATATGTGTGTCTACATCGTAATCTGGCAGTGGAGGTAAAAACCATTTAAAGGGACGAATCGGTTGAAATCGTTCCATCTTTCCTTTCGATTCTCATTAAGTTAATCTCATCTCATTAAGTTAACAAATTATCGGTACAAGTGTGATATTTATCTTGTTGCAAAATTGCAACAAGCAGACTGATACAATGAAACATTATTTCATTATTACGTGGACTCATACAACGAAACATTATTGTATTATTGTGCGTTATAGATGAGTTTCATTTTTTTATAAAGAAATAACGACATAATCATTTATTACTAGTAATGAGACGTAGGACATTACACGATCAAACGCGACGATCAGAAATAAACAGATTGTTATTAATTCTATACCTATAATTGCGAATACTCAAAACCGAACTGAACACGTCTTATTTGTGTAAGTTATTTTGTTAACAATCAAAATCCGACTCTTACATGAGAATAGCCTAAAAATCTAATTTACCAGCATACAGAAATTTATGAGACTTAATAAATGAATAAATAACAATATTAACTTGATTACATTTTATTTCTATTACATTAACTAATTTTCGGTCGAAACTGTTTGTACATATCGAACATTACCTAATTACTGAACAACTAGAAAATATACCAACAAGGTAAGTCTTTTAAAGTGTTACTAATATACATACAAAAAGATATCTTACATAATAGTTATTTGATATACTTCCCGAGATATTGTACGGTATCTTATTTAAAACGAATATAATGTTCCTCCGAGGATCAAATAACTTTTATATGAAATATTTCTTTCGAGCATCAATAGTTTCAGCGATTTATAACGATACCACATGAAAATGCACATGCAGACCGTTTCATTTAATAAAATATAATTATATTAATCTGTCATTTAACATATTAAAGCAGAATATAATACCCATAGAGCTATAAAATACTTTTTAATAGAGCAAGTAGGAAATTTATATATCGATCTTCTTATTACATAATGTTTTAAGCGTTCATGAATATACTTCAAGGGGAAAACACTTATACTTAAGAGAAAGGAAATGCAACAATTTACAAAGTTTAGATGTATTAAAATACAGATGGGTACCTATATTTCTCAATAGGCACGCGTAAACTATCTTTCAAATACATAATAACTTCCTCAACCAAATATCAACATGCGCTTTCGCGACATAGTTTGATTGCTCGGTTTTATCACTTCGAACAAATGTGCAATACGTTTACCATACAAGTCAAATGTCTTCCATGTTTCAGGTTTCACACTTTTCTGTATTTTATCAGCATTCATATTAACAGTCTTGACAACGTTGTTGTATAAATGTAAGAGATAGCCGTTCAGGTACTGAAATAAATAAAATCGTGATTAAAAACAGTATGTAACCAAATCATATATAGTTGTCTAACATAACTAATTCGTAAATAGCGACTTAATTACAGCACTATTCGTACATATAAAGTAAAGTTATAAGGATAATTGCGATATTAAATGAAACATGTAGCAAGTATCGATTTCAAAGACTTACTTCTCTTCTAAAGTCTTCCTGAACCGCCGCCAAAGTATATCTGGCTCCCTCCCAACCCTTTTTGTAAAAGCTATCGATAACAACATTAATATTCGACAGGTGTAAGTCAACGGTTGTCTCCAAGTGCGTAAACAACTGCTTCAACGAATGGTAACTTATGAAACTCCAAACTCTTCCCTGTTCTGGAATTTCCGGAAGTATCTGTAAGCAAAAGGTACATTGATCCTTTGTAGTAAAACATTCATGTTTTCCTTTTATTTTGCCTCCTGAGAATGTAAACATTTAAATTAGTTGATAATTTATTAATGATTCTCACCATGCTACCTTGACCGATGCTACCAGGTTGTAAATCCAAGTATGCCTCTAAACGAGAAGTCAACTTCTTTAAGACCGTGTCGATGTAGGGATTTGAGAACGTGGCGTTTGTATTCCCAAGCTCAAATTGCAGTTCATCCGTGACGCTTAAAGCACTGTTGGACATCATATAGCTCTGGAACCGGATCTACAAAGAGAATTCATTGAGCATCAATACATTTACTGTCTTCTCTGTGAGATCGTAGGGTCATCCATGACCGGCTTTAAGAATTTTTAACAATAATTTCAATCAAACGTATGTCAACGAATCGAAAATGGTGAATAACGCAAATAAACAGGGAGTAGTGTAAAAAAACATGTTATAATTTATTTTTATAATGATAATTTTAAATTCTTTCCGACATCTTTTTACAAAAATATAAATTTTCGTTTCGCTAAATTATTCTAAAATACTATTATTGAAGCTGTTGTTATAAAGAAATTTCAATAATCATATTTTTAAATTAAATTATATGCACCTATGAAAGATCAATTTGGTTGAAAATAAATTCAGTCTGACAGACCTAAATTTTCATTTTAAAATATTTACCCCCCAAAATTAAAAAAAAACTGAGGTGCCTCTTTTGTGCTATAACTCTGAAGAAATAATGTTTAAAGCGTAGGGTTTTGAAATGATTAGGCGTTTTAAAACAATTTCTCTAGATTCTACGGCAACTGAGAATCACTGGCCTGATAAACTCTATATCGATAAAAACACAACTTTATTCAATTATATTATTTAATATTTTGTAATAATATAGTTATAATGATGAAAGTTTCACTGTAGCCCTAGCATAAATCGGATCAAATTCGAGTGCCAGATCAGATGTTAAGTTTCGGGCAAAAGAGTTGAATTAGTTTATATAATATTCCTTTTATTCTATCTGAAGATCAAAATATTATACGTTCCATCAAAATTATTCCGCTGCAAGTGCTCGAGACCCCTTACACTCGACAACTCCGATCTTGAATTATTTGATCAGGTGGCTTTTACATGAGCTTCACATTTAATGTATCATACAGTAGAAGTCATGATATCATATTTTTATTTGTTACGTTTTCGCTAAATTTTTACATCGTACCTCGACATTGATTAATAATATGTTTTAATCAAAAATTTCTTACCTGACGGAAGAGCTCTACGACTACTTCATTGATTAAATTCTGTATGGCCTTCGAAATGCTTTTGAAAAAATCTCTGTACATGACGTTTGGTTCCAATTTTGGTGGTTCATATTTGAACGCCGATTTGGCGAACTCTTGGGAAATTTTGAATACATTTACTTGCTGTCCTGTAATGCAAAATATACGCGAGTGTATTATTTTCTTTTGTACTTGAGTTACGTTTAAATGGGAATGTTGTCTGCCAATCGTGGTTACGTGTAACGTTATTTAACAAGTACTATTTCTGAATAAATTATCCACATTTCAGAATACTTTTCCATTCGCCACAGTAGATCAAGAATTACGAGAAATCCTTTGAAACACAAATTTTGTCACTGATCACTTTGTACCACAAATACTATTTCCCCTTTTAAGTTTAAATAATTTGAATCAATCAGGGAGAATTTAACATTAAAATGGAACATTATAAAAATCTCACAATAAAATAAAGCAAGAGATAAAAATAATAATTATAAATTTTGAAAAAAAAAACTAGAACATGCGCGAAATCACAGTGTTGGTGGAAACTTTCGCGAAAGGCAGAGAGGAGGATGCAAATGATTATTGTAAGACATTCTTAAAATAATTTACCGAAACAGACACCAAAGGAGAAGAGGATAAGTAGAAGCGCCGTTCGTGTCATTTTGGTTCAAACTGAGCAAACGAAATTCTCAGGCTCTTTTATACAGCTCGAGAACAGGTGAAGAATGTACACAAAATAGGTTTCGGGTATTGACACAATTCAATGTAATTTGTCTGTCACATTGCCGTTTAAGAATAAGTTCCCTTTTTCTTGCTCTTTGCTTTATAATCCTTCTTCGTGGGACAAAAATTTCATTTCTTTCTTACGGTGACGTTTTAGCAATATTTTTAAAGATTGGATAACGACCTGTTGGGCGTGAGATTAAATAATGTTTCGTAAATTTATCGTTTTAGTACGAGAATGTTACACTCATTTATTATGTCACATTTGTTATGATATATTGTATTAAATACACTTGTGTGATGTAATAGCTCATTGTTTACAATGTAACATTAAAAAAATTATAAAGAACCTTCTGTTTTGTTTAGTAAGACAGACTACTAGCTATCTTATCAGCCACCAATTATCAAATTATCCCCCATTAATTATCCTGGCAATATTACACTTTTGGCTCTTTAAACATTCATTAATTTCTGTACGACTTTATATGACTGATTTACATCGCAATTTTGGTCTCGCGTCAGTTAATTAAGGGACTAATAAATAAATTCACTATAACGTGAACTACTTATTTATTATCACCCAAATTTTACTAAAATACGATAGATTATAATGATAACCTTATTGCAAAAATCTAAATTATCCAACAGAAAAAATGTACCATAATTGCAACTGCTAAATTTAATTTCGTTTTCAGAAAAATTCGGGAAAAAATTAAAAGACATTCGTTCCATTTTATTTTCCACTATTATTTGTTGAGTAATTTTATGCTTATAATCATAAAACAAGTTTTCAATCAAAAGAATAACAAGTCTGCAGAGAATTCGTTAAAAAAAAGTTTGTTCAGTTGTGAGAAAAATAGACGAGAATTTTATTCGAAAGTTCGAGAACCGTTTAAACAATACTATTTGATCGATCGTAGACAAAGCGATTTGAATCGTTAGAACCGATATCGAGATTCCAAAGCATAATTTAAATTGATACAAATTCGCAACTGAATCCCTGACAAACAAGATAATCCAGTTTCGCGGAACGTGGGAATATTTTAATTTAGTACACACAAAGTTATTCTCGCAGAAAATCTATGAATACATAACATCACTTCTATTGTATCGACATTATTATTCCGTGAAATAGAAAACACGTCTTTGTGCACGTGATCAAGATTAAACCGGGAATTTCGAATTCATTAAATATAATCGAAGCAGGAAAAAAGAACCTACCGTAGCTACTATTTATTACATAACAAGTAAAGCATCGTGTAAGGTAAAATAATCGACAACTTACACATCTATACACTCGCAGCTTTCTTTTTCGCGAGAAGCCGTGCGGGTCACAGAAATAAAAGTGACATATCGCGAAGATCAATCATTAACTTAGTCATTTATTGCCGCGGGAATAAATATCGAAATTAATGGCGCGGGAAATGTCTCGTACAAACAGCCGATCGATCGTGCCCACATGGGAACGTGAATCGAATCGTAGAACCGTCAAAGTGACTCGGTCATGTGACAAAAATAACGAGCACGTACACTTGCCTCGGTGGAAATGAATAATAGCCGAGAGATAAGGGCGCGTTACTTTCGAATTAAAAATTAGATACCGCGCGAATTCGGCGAGACGATTGGCACGCGTTACACACGGGTAACCCGCTTCTACATTTTTGATCGTATTCTTCTGAATGTTGTAAAAGAATGAAAATTCCTCCCGGAATATTAGTGTACTTGAATTACTCGACGAGACTACGTCGGTTCGCTATTCTTAAAGTGAAAAAGCTAGGAATGTCTTTGACACTTGCAAAGAATCCTTGGGGATTCCAGTTTTCGATTTCTTCGAGTTTGACGCACACATTTTCAATCTGCTTTAGTCACAGGTATTCTTCGTACACACGTTTAATCGTTCTTTTTTCCGTTTTTTTCGTTTCACTTTGCATTGAACTTCTTTGGCGTTCTCCCTGTCCCTGCCGACCGTGTGGTCTGAATTTTAATAGAAAGATATTGTTAGGTACTTAGTAATTAAGCATGGAAACTAATTTTTTTCGATAGTTTTGAAAAATAGTCATTTTATTGATAAAAAAATAGTAAAAGTTGATTAATGAAACATTCGGTATCGTTCTCCACGACTTTTCATCACTGTTTCGGCGGTAGTGTCTCTAAAAAAATTACTTTTACATCTAATAATACTCGTCGCAAGAGGAATGATATTTTGATACGTACCTTTAAGGTTCCAAGTGATGCACTTGCAACACATACATTGTCGATGGTCATTTGGAATATTCGAAAGTCTCTCCCGTTTCTTCATGGGGCATTTCTTTGAAGTTCTGTGCGTTGTAACAAGAAAAATTCGTATATTAATGTCAATACATTTACAGGCTGTATCATATGAGAAATACGAGCAGATTCATAAGCAAACATTCGCTGTGAACAGTCATTGCTTTCAGGAATTCCGGGCTGTGTCATTTTTATAATTAAACCTTTACACTCTTTCATCGAGCGTGTCTTAACATTTTTAAATTACCACTTGAAATAATTATGGAGTACATTTTGTAATACATTTTTATATTAAGAAGGTATAAAATTTCGAGATAGCATTTTCTTAGGACTTATTAGTAATTCTTGTGTTCTAAACATGAAATTAGGAAGGCGTCGCACAAGTGACGAAAACGAGTGTTTAAATTGTAAGCCACGTTTCATTTTCTTCCATCAATAATAACGAAAGACAATTAGGATTGTATCCTGGTAATTTTTTAAAACTATATCGTACCGTTAAAAATTACAAAATGGAAAACTAATGTAAATAATTATCATGTTGTCTACTTAAAAAGTTTTTAAGTTCGACAAATATACATAGATTAAAACTAACTCTGAAAGTGATATGTAGTATAGCTATTAAAAATATATGTATTGTTCAAAACAATTAACAGTCAAAGAACTGTTCTTCAAACAACCTTTCAAATGCAAAAATTTCTTATTCATTTTGTATTATTTCTTTGTCATTGAATGTTTTAATAAATGGCAGTAAAATTGAAAAATAATTCAGAGTGTAAAGGGATAAACCTCGGCGAATGTTTGATTACCGTTAAAAAAGAAAATTTCCGTATTGTATGGAAAACGGGTAAGATGTATGTAAACGTATACATTTGTTTGTATAAAAAATACCCAGAATCCTTTGGGCAATTCTCATAGAATCCGCAATCCGATAATAAAAAATGAAAATTTCTAATGATACACCGTATTTATTCTCACATTCTATCCAATACCAGTAACCCTTTTCTTTACGTACTTCCGTTCTTTCTTTTTATCTTGACAATTAAAAATCGAGCCAAATCGTTTCCTCTTCTTCTTCTTCCTGTGCACTCGTTGCACGCACACGGACGTCGCCATGTCCGTACCGGAAGTATCGAACGATCGATGATGCTCGTTATTTTTTCGGTGAGCATTGCAGCACGTCGAATATTTTTTATCCCATCCGCTTTCGGCGTCCGCCTCGGAACAGAAGCAAACTTCTTTTCTCCTCCATCCGCAGTGGTTGGCTGGAGAATATCTGTCTTTGGCTTTCGAAAACCAACCACAGCCACATCTGATGTAAAACGTATGTTTAAAAAATGGAATCAATGGAAAAGGAAGAAATTGAAAGAAATCCCTGATTTTTCCAATTTGACGTTGATATTGATAATTCAACTTTCAATTCTTTTATTAGAATTTTAAATGATAGAATTATAATGGATGTCCTTCCAATTTCTTTCCATTTCAGTAATTTGTCGAGAAGATATTCATTTTCAAAATTGCGCAGTTTTGACAGAATTTTATAACGTGTACTGTTTGGATTTTAGTATGAAGACTGTATAAGAAATATGAAAACGGAATGCTTTTCGAATTCGGTTGTAATTTCAGAAATTCTAAATATTTAAAAAATCGTAGTTAAGCGTAAAAAAAACAAGTGTTTCAACTAATGTTACAAGAAAAAGGGTTTCGTAAAAACTTGTAACAAAATTTGGCAATTCGCTATTGGTAGACGGACTTTACTAATTCTAGGTAATGTATGCATGATAATTACTTTAATCGCGTACCGCATATCTTCCTACAAATTCCCCTGCGAATGGAGAAGACTACGACGATACAGGCACTAAGAAAAATCAGTCCAAACAAAACTAAACAAGTCGATCGGTGTTGTCCAAAAAAACTTTTGTTTTTGGAACTGTGCGCTGCGGCATTCCCTTTCTTTGGATCATGGTGTGTCTTGTGTCTAAAAAATATACAGGTTCGCGTAAAAAACATTTTACTGGATATCGTACTGTAGTTTAACTAAAAGTTGTGATTATCCGGAAATTGTTTTTAATTAAAATTTTTGTTCATTCACTTTCACACAAAACAATTAGACAGAGGATAATTCAGGTGATGAAAGCGATATATTACAGAAATAAAAACATATTCGCTGTAATAGCCAAGAGTCACGATGAATAAAGCATCGAATTTTGAACAACTACTTTTTTCATTTGCCTTGACACACTACCCTTTCTTTTTTGTATTTACCGAATAAAATGTGTTTTCCTATGATTTATTGTTGTTATTCATTACAGTTTTATATTTCAATTTTCTTTTTCTATTGTATGCTTTACTTTAATACAAGTTTAATACTAGAAATCAATTGTTTCACTGTGTTTTTACACAGTAGGCATCCACAATGTAAAAAGGCTGATAGAATAACTACAAACTTTGAAAATCTTACTTAGTCATTGCTTTCTGAACTCCTTTATTTTTTCCGTGGGGGTTTCGGGAATGCTTTTGATGATTCGTTTTTTTCTTCTTCTTTTTGACAGGCGAATTTTTATTACTCTTAGAAGTATGCCTTCGCAACACTTTATGCCCTGGAAATCCTAACGTGTTGAGAAATATAAATGGTCTACGATGTTCTCGCACGTACTTCGCTAACTCAGGGCGTCCTAACCATCTCAAAGACATTTCCATAGTCGAGCGACTTCGTGGTTTCATATCGTCTGATTAGAAAAAAGAATCCTCGATTAGAAATAGTAATAAAAAAATATTAACTATACAAAAGAGACATAATTTTCTCAAAGTAGATTCCAGTTTTTAACAAAATCATAAAGAACGCTTATTTCAACAAAAAAATTTCTTTACCGGCATTTGAAGCTAAAAGTGTGCAATTTTGATAAATTGAAAATTATTAATTAACAAATTTATGACGAATTAACAAAATCGAAAGAAATGAGAAGTAAATGCGGCAAATTCAAACAAAAAGATAGTTCTGTTTTATTCAAGTAAAATTACTGAGAATGGATTTTGAGTTTGTACAATTCGAACAAAACTCGCCGTATCATTTAATGTAAAATATGTTGCTTAATGTAAAAAATGTTTTAAAACTTAATTGCTTTTATGAGAAAAATATTTACCAGGAAAATCACTGTTCCATTTTTCGAGTTTGACAAGGCAGGTTTTTGGCGTAAGCCACACGTGATTCGTTCCTTCGTTTAAATTTCTAACTCTTTTTTTATCACGATTCCGCCTTGTCGGCATTATTTCGTACATCGCGTGTATCAGTTTCAAACATTCCAAAGGATTTAATTTTTGTGACAATTGTTCGAGTTCGGTCTCCTCAAAACCGGCGGTACATCGAACAAACAATTTTTCCTGAAATCAAATATTTGCATTTTATATTTAACACTTTTCCTACTTTACCCAGAATTCTGCAGTGTTTTCTATCACCAATAGAGAAAACTCCGAATCGGAAAATTGACTACCAACTAGTCCAATTAAGTTTATATTTAACGTTATTTTTACAAAAATGTTATACATATAAGTAAATAAATAAATATTAAAGAATTACACAGTATTTTTATCAAATATTTTCAAACTCCAGTTTTTTCAATACAGAAATTCTAGTTTTGCTAAATTTTCAAAGTATTTTCGAGGGAAATACCGATTTAAAAAAAACTCACCACCCCAGTATAATGACATCGATCAGTAAAGGTAAAAAATTAAACGAAATCAAAATTCTATCCCAAACTGTATTAAAATTTCTACAAACGCAAATTGACTTGTTATCAAATAGTCGAAATAAATTTACAGAATTCGTGTACCACATTGTAGATTACATAGCACACAATGTTCACTGCCATTCGCACAATGTCGTAGTAGAAAATATTCTGAAGTTATAAAAATATAAAAATCCTAGATAGAGACTTACCCCCTTCTCCACGAAAACGACGATTAAAACGTAAAAAGTGCGTACAAATTTCATCCCAAAATGAATAAGTATAAAAGCCACCGTGAACTGGAAAACCGCATTTCGCTGTCAAAGGAAAATGAATTTGACAGACTCTTGACTGATAGTCATTTCGATTTCGATACCGATCCACGAGCCGGCAATACTTTTTTTACAGTATCCATTTAACTGCCACTTTTTTAAAATAAAATATGCAATAAATATGACAAGTCTAATTACATGGAAATCGAGGAACATTCAATCGCTGTTTACGAATATCCTAAACACACCTACACGATATTCGAACGAGGATTCCTTGATCGACAATTTAAAGGGATAATTTTGTTGATAATTCTTCACTTTTTTCTGTGCGAAAAGCACCTCTTAACCAATAATCACGCTTATTTTGAAATATCGTTAATATCCATCACTCCATAATTCCGTATTTCAATTTCGAATCGTACTTTTATGAAAGAATGTAAATAATTTGTGGACTCAAAGAGAAGAGAAGAGAAGAGTCGCATACCGAATTTTAATTATCGATGATCTTGAGGAATGTTCTAAAAAATGCTTCGTTCCTCGTTATTCTCTTTATCACCTCTTCTCGACAGGTAAGATTTTGACACTTTGCTTGAATTAGAGAAATAATTGTTTTCACGTTGTATTAAGTTGCTTATTTATTCTTCCTCGTAAAAGTCATTTTGTATATAATGATGCCGTTGACGATTAAGTAAACGATTTTGCTGATATCGTCGGTAATACAAAATTGTTACAATTTTCTCTTTTATTTATAATTAAAGGTTATTACGGAGGTCGATGTTCCCGAACTATTGCTGCTAGCGTCTCACTTGAAACCCGATGAATGCGTGAAACTTGTATCAATCGACGTTCAACGTAAGTGCACATTAAACAAAGAATTTGAAAATTATAAAGTTCGACTAGAAAGCCAGGCAAGATTTATCGTGGAATTATACGTATCCAGAAATTTAATGGGAAATGAAAGCATACAGGTAGAATTGATCTATTAATTATAACACACGATCTAATTAACTCCCCGAATGAAATCACAAATAGATAAATTAGCGGGAGAACAAGATTGTTTCCTGAGGCTGGTTAAATGGATCTGTCAATTGAGAATAATCACGAGAAATACATATCCGGTACTGAAGGATCGTCTAAAAAACATTGGCAGAGAAGATCTGATTGACTGCTTGGTGGAATCCGATGGAACGAATTCGAATTCACCGAAAAGGGTTCGCGAAGTTCAGTCAGTCGATGACTCCGAGTAAATATTATCAAATAATTCGCTATGTTTCGTTGGTGCTAGAAACTTCAATCGGAATTTTTATAAAGCTCACCGGATTTTTTTTTCTAATAATTAAGTTTTCTAATAATTAATTGGGACATTTTTAGGGATTACGAGGGTGTCACGACAGTAGCGGTAACTACTGAGGCAGCAAAAAAGAAGGATGTTCAAAATCCTGAAACCAAAAGCAAAGCTGGATCCGTTTCAAATAATACAATTGAAAAAATCAATGGTGAGAAACTGTATATCTAGTAAAAGCGATATTAACACTTTAAAAAGAAAAAAGGGTAACATTTATGGACGTATGAAAAAGGTTTAGACTATTATTTTGTTATTATTTATTATTCGAATTACGCGTTGTTCAAAACACTTATGTTTCCTAATTTTTAATAGTATTTAAATATTATATTATTTTTTATTTTATTTCCAATGTATTTGATTATTTTACACATAACTCCAATTAGCTTTTCTTTCAAGTAACACAATTTTAACATTATTAAAGTGTTAATTATTTTGAATAAATTACAGGGCAGACTGCTATCAAAATATCACTGAAAGCTGCCGGAATGGTGATTCTCACGTCTATAATTTTAACCTGTTGTTGCACGTTATTTATAAGAAACAGGCTGGCAAAATTGTTCAACAAATTCCGAAGGAAAAAGAAAGGAAAGTGAGGGTGGTTTTCGTATGTCCCATATTTGCACCAATGAACTTTCATTTACCTAATGACGATAATTAAACGAATAATCGAAACGTTGTACATGAGAAATTATTGATGGTGTTTCAGTAAATTTGAACCGGTCGATAAGGAAGAACGAAGAAGTTTGAAAAAGGCGCATAAAAAACGAAAACGAGCACCCTCGTACGACATGGTGCACACAGGCACACAAAACGTCGCACCAGTCGTTGCAAGGGAACCCCAAGAACCACCGGTGACTGGTTGTTGCAAGTGTTACAAAACGAAAAGGAAGAAAACTGGAAAGAGGCCGCACAGATGATGATTCATTCTCAATAAATTATCTCCCCTCTTGTGCAATTCACAGAATTTCCTAAATCTCATTAGAATTTGAACCCTTGTAATGCCGGATTTCAAACACTCAATTAGACGCCTATGTTGAGGTTTTAAATGCATTTAATGTATGTATTAAACACCTTTATTACTTGAAATTACACTAATGCTGCTCCTGTAAGTGAGAACTAATACTATTAGTATCTAGAACGCAAACGGTTGTACTAAAGCAGTTTGGTATAATTGTTTATAGTGAATGGGTTAAGTAGGTATTTCGTAATTTTACAACTATTTATGTATGTGCACTTGAAAATGCACGTGCATTGCCACTAAATATAGTATATTTTATCAAATACATATACTTTTATAAGTTCATTATCTCATAATCTCATATTTTCATATTTTTATAATTTTATAATTTTATAATTTCATAATTTCATAATTTCATAATTTCATACTTTAATACTTTCATACTTTCATACTTTCATAATTTCGTAATTTCATACTTTTAAAATTATAATTCAATAATTTCTTAATTTCAGATTAAATTTGTATTTTTTACAAACAAAATAATTTCGATCACAGTTCGAGACTCGTTTGTCTACCGGTCACGAAGCACTTCACCCTCGTAACCTTGAACATGAGAAATATAATTAACGAATGGTCTAATTATTTAAGTTGTCTCGTTATTGTATCACAATACGCGACCTTCGCTACGATCGATGTTAACTTGAACGAGTTAGAATATTTGGCTGCACGGCTAGATCCTTTCGAGTGTCGACGACTGATAGCTGCACTTCATTACACGACATATGAATTGCCGAATAGTTTGGCAGCTGCTGGTAAATTAATTAAAATTGTAACTTTACACATTCATAGACACAGACGTAGTACTACGTCCTTTATAAAATGTAGCTGGCTTAGCCAACGTAGTTCTCCGTTGTTCGCACATCTATAATTACTTGTCTTTCTGTATTAAAAATTTATATTAATAAACATATTTAGAAAAAACCAATTTTAACCTGGAAATTTAATTAATTTATTTACGTATTTTCCTTTCTATGTATATAATTCTAAGTTTGTAACGTAGAGCGTAGAGTGGACGATGAAACTTCTTGCATCGGTTTGCTCCTTCACTGGAACAGTTTTCCGGCGGAGGGCAGAGGGAAAACCCACGAAGCCATAGTGCACAGGCTTCGACAGATAAATCGCAACGATCTCGCTGATTGGCTCGGAAAATCTGCATTCAAGCAGCTAGGAAAAGATTTGGACAGAGCCATAGTTAAACCATTCGATTCCCTCGGTGCTAAAGAAACGGAACCTCCGTGAGTTCGTTCATTAACCTTCTCAATATGTCATTCTTGATTTTTTAATAGATAACTTGTATTTAAATTTCACAAAAATCAGCGTGAATTTGTTGATCGGTTTGTTGTGTAATTAAATATATACTATTAATCAAATATAGTATATTTTTTAAGCAGGTGTAAAATCTAGTTAGCATAATAATCGTTATAAAAAAAATTGTCTATTATTTCAGTTATACCATGACGTTAGAACCGATGGAAAGTAAAGACGAGGAAGATCCATGGTTCGAAGTCCATACCGTTCTTATGGCAATTTTACTCGGGTTATTAGGGACCCTATTAACATTAATTTGCGCTAGTATCTTGTATAGAATAAAATCATACTTTCGGAAGCCGAAATACAGGTGCTCTTCATACAACATTAATAATCATAATAGTTCGATGTTCAGCAATTCTAAAAGGCCACTGATGAATTATAGAAAACTGGAGGAAAGAACGACAGAAAGTGAGAACGAAGAAACGGATGAAAGGAGAAGAAGAAAGGTGAAATACAGAACTGAAAGTAGCAGCGAAATAACTGACAATACCCGTACTGAAACTGAAACTGACACTGATTTTGGATAAAAGGTACTTATAACAGAAATGTGAGCTAATTCTGTGCTGAAATCGTTGAAAATATTTAACACTAAACATACCAAGATCGATCGAACGACCGTTTTTAAACACGTGATTAAAAATTTTGTCTTCAACTTATTTTCGTTAAATAAAATTGAAAAACGTTACATTTTCAGATAGGAATAAAATAACTTTTAGTAATACAAAATATGCTTTCGGGTTTAAAAGAACTATAATTAAAGATAATAAAATTTAAAGATGAATCTATTTATGTTATTACCAAAAGTTATTTCGCATTATTATTCTCTGTACTAAACGATTACCTGAATTTAATTGTAGAAAATATCATTTTTATTTAACACTGTAGAAATAGTTATACAAATTGTATATAAATTGTTGATACGTTTAGAGTTAAACCTAAGACGAAGACTGGCTTTCGATTCCTTTAAATATTTGTGAGTAGGCCACGTCGATTGTTTTATCCCACGTTGCTTCTACCTCCTGTGAAAATTTGGGCCCCAGTGCTACCTTCATCACATCCAAAATTACTCCTTTCAAATCCTAGAAAATAGAATCCTCGCGTTAATTAACAATTAAGAAGTGTACTATATAAATTAATTTTTTTTTCATTTTGTAAGGCTTACTACAGACCTTGAAAAATGTTTCTGATATTTTGTTACACATTTTAAATACTGATGGAACAGTTATTTTACCACAAAATATTTCGAAGAAAAAGACGTGTACTAACAATAAACTAACATTGTTATGCGTACAAATAACTAAGTACATAAACAATATTGTACCAGTTCACAAAAATATCACTCATTGCACAGACATACAGTAGTGGTCAAAAAAGCCCGGACACATGCGCTGAAATTCTTAAATGTTAAATTTTTCATATTTTTAGAAAATCTGATATATCCTATTATATACCGTTCGAAAGAGTAGAAAACCCTCTACTAGAAACGCCAAAGATTCATTTTACAAACCAATTTAAAAAATAGTACTGGCCGTAAAACTAAAACTGCGTCAATTCCTTCTTGGTCAAAAAAGCTCGGACAGTTACAAATGAACTTAAATTTACCAAGATTTAGTAAATATTCTGTAAAAAGCAAAAAGATTACATATCCCCAAATGAAACACAAACATTTTAGTAACAAATGCTGTATCCTTTATTTGCAATAACTTTCATACAACGGTCTGGCATCGATTCGACTAGTTTATGCAACACCGTATCCAGTATTTTCGTCCATTCTTCTTCAAATGCCGAAAAAAGGGCATTAGGTTTCCAGAATTTGCGATCAGCTAGCTTTCGCTTAGCAATAGCCCACAAATTTTCGATTAGATTTAAATCTGGTGATTGCGCTGGCCAGGACAACAACGGTAAGTGATTGTCCGATAACCACTTCTTAACGGTTTTAGCCGTATGTTTAGGATCGTTGTCCTGCTGGAAAATCTTACCGGACTCGAAAGATGACCTTGCATATGGCAACATGGTATTTTCCAGGATGCGCCGATATTTCACTTCGTCCATAATGCCTTCAATCTGAACGACTGGCCCAACTTCTTTCCACGTAAAACTTCCCCATACTTTAATATTTCCACCTCCGCGCTTTACAGTACCAATGGTGTATCTCGGGTCGAATCAATGATTTGGTGGTCTTCGAACATAAGATGCTCCATCACAATTATAAAGATTAATTTTCGTTTTATCCGACCATAAAACTTTCTTCCAATCATCCACTGTCCATGCCAGGTGGTCCTTCGCGAATTTGATTTGCGCAGAGATATTCTTCTTCGAAAGCTGCGGTGTTTTTGCTGGTCTTCTACCATGCAAATTGTTTTCCCGCAAACGTCTTTGCACACTGGAGATGCTGATATTTGGCAGTTTAAGTTTGTCGGAATGTTACGTGCCCCCGGTGTCGGATTCTTTTTCGATAGACGAATAATTCGATTGTCTATCCGAATAGGGAACGAAATTTTAAACAATTTTTAGAGATTATTTAACATCAAATGACCTAATATCTGTCTTCCGCGGTCTTCCTCGTTTCTCCACTTGATTTGAGTTATCTTCTCTGTGCAAAATATCCAAAATTGTGCTCCTAGGCATCTTTAGATGTTCGGCAATGCGACGCACAGAATACCCCTCTTCTAATCGCAAATTTTTTACTAATTTCTCAATTTCTAACGAAGTACGCTTACCAGAAGGCATGATTACAATGTGAAGAAACAAAAAAAAAACAGTTTTTGATAATCGCCTACTGTTGGTAAGAAGTTTTTTATTCTTTTAGTTAGTGTCCGGGCTTTTTTGACCAAGACGAAATTGAAGCAATTTTAGTTTAGCGACCAATACTTTTTTTTAGATTTGATTGCAAAATAAATTCTAGGCGTTTCTAGTAGAGGGTTTTCCACTCTTTCGAACGGTATATAATATAATATACCAGATTTTCTAATAATATGAAATATTTAACATTTAAGAATTTCAGCGCATGTGTCCGGGCTTTTTTGACCACTACTGTATGTATTTAAAAATCCCCCCTCCCCACCCGGGTTGGTAAATAAATAAATAATCTCAAGTATTTTACAGTAAGTAATTACGTTGGTGAACAATTTTTCGTTGTGTACTTAACATTCCGTCTTATCGTCACCTCCTTATTAAATAATATGCGTGAGACCGAGTTCGTATTATAATACAATTTACATCGGACAAAGTGGCGAAATTTGGTCATTTACTAATTGAAAAACGCTTACAATGAATTCCTGTCGGCCCTGACCTCTTCTACCGTGTCTCTCACCAACGGAGTATAAGGTGGCCTCCATCAGGGCGGCGTCGTCCATAGCATCAAAAGCACTGCTCAAAGACGCCATGATATTCTGGCAGTGAGCTTGAAATTTTTTATTCCCAGACAACTCGGCCAAAGGTATGTCTTTAAAGGCAGGAAACACCTTTTGATATTGTGGATATTTCTCGAAGTACCTGAAATGCAATTAAGTACGTTCTGACGTGAAAAAAATGGAACTGATTTTCCACTGTTTTTGATATCTTGTTGCGAAGAAAGTATTCGTCAGAGAATTTCCTGACGTTTTAAATATTTGATGGGATAATTGCAATTATTAAAACGTGAAAGTATTTAGATGTACTTCCTTACGCTATCATTATGGTGACGCCTGTGTTCACCGAATTCGCACGAAGCAGACTCCAGGTTTCTTTTACGATTCTCTTCTGTTTGCCGGTTAATCCAGTTGCTGGATCGAGAACATCGTCGTCTGGATATCCAAAAAAGTAGCTCAGAACGGATCCCATTCTTTCGGAAGTGTTAAAAAGCACCGGCTGGAAATCGATGAGGTAATTAAGAATTTTTGGTTTTAATTAAATATGTTGTACAATTGTTTTATGCGTTACATCTGTTTTTTGGAAAGCGTTAGAAAGTATTGAGTAGAAATTGATGAAATAATTAATAATCCATATTTTACTTAAATAGATTATACAATTATTTTCGTATTAGATTCTTTTTACGAACGTGTTAATAAAACTCCGACTATACATTGATTAGGTAATGAATAATTCATGTTTTCATTAAATACTTTACGCAATTCTTTTATGTGCTGGAAACTTTGTTTTCAAAACTGTTAAGAATCGCCGACTTCACATCAATGACATATTACTAATTCTTCCTCTAATGGAACAATTTACATGTTACCACTTTTCATCAGAAATGTTAGAGAGCACCAATGGTAAATTGTTTAACTAATCAATAATTTATTATTTATTTACACGTTTTATATTTGCTTTATTTTAAAAAAACACCAACCACAAATTGATGAAATATTATTAACTGTTTTTTTTATTTAGACTTTTCGAACGATTTCTTTACGACTGATTGAAAAAAGTGTACCAAATTTCACGTGCAAATGATCGACACCTCTTTTGCGAACTGCGCGAAAAACGTTCCGCGAGAATTCTCATTCTTAAAGAATAACGTCCGGGAGTTATCGTCCATAATAGAGTCGATAACAGTAGCTACCGTCATTTTGCCACGTACTTCTATCACGTTTGTTGCGGTAAGACCATCGAGGAATTAATAAACACGTAACATGTACATATATGTCGTACACGCTAACGATCCGCACTATTCGTTTGCGACGATGCAATAAAAAACGTTATACAGTAAAATTTGCCTGTGTCGGATCGACTAATTGGAAGTTGTACTACCTAGTTGTTTTCAGTTTTCAATCAATCTGCTTTTCAATAATTGCGCTGAAAACACAGTTATCACAAATACTATTGTAACCTGCTGTAAACTTAATATTGTGTGAATGAAACGGTCACAATTTGTATTAGTTCGTCGCTTTGGGATCACTATAAAAAAATATTTAAATATTAAAAACTAAGATTAGCAAAACAACAAATGCGCTTAAATCTTTACACGTTGTAGATTTTGCTGATTAATACGATAGAATAATGAATAATTTCGTTTTACTGGGTTTTTATGAATTTATCTTAGCAATATATGTATAAAACAAATATGTGTAAATTAAAGAAGATTAAGGAACATATCAATGGCAGAGGAAGTATGCTTCCGACAGTTGGCGAACAGTTGGCGAATAGGTCAGAATCAATTTCCGAGATAGTACTAGTCGCGTACTTGTCGCTAGAGAAGGAAGCATAGCAGCAATAGTAATTGCAGCAGCCAATAGGGATAATCATCGTTTTAAGTGCAAGATAGCATCGGCCATTTTTCCTCAACTCCTGACTACTTCTTGGGATGATTGTCTTAAACAGTTGTCATTCGCTTCAGTACCTTGACGTAAAACACTTGTTAATCACGTTAATTTTCCAATAAGCTGGCAACTACTTTACAAACAGATCTGTGCCTGACGCGTATAACTTATTTGTTTAACTACTTTTAATATTTATTGTGCTCAAGTTGTGACTTGAATCTCTTTAAAGATACTGCATCGTTTTCGTCGAACAGGAATAGCGTACAGTAGGTAAGTGATTGCATAATTAATATAATTTATTCACACGTACCTATCAAGTCGGACAGGAAACGACAATCTGAAAGGTGTGTGATTTTCAGAATTTATGCGGTATGAAAGAATTGCTCAATCTAAGATTTTGTATAATGAAAAATAAAAATTCTAATAGTCATTTGTGCGAGAAATAGAAGAGAGTCATGAAAATGTAATTAAATGCAAAAATATGACCGCAGTTAGAAATTATGTAATTGTTAATTTTGGATCTCATTATTTCACGTGATAATCTTTTAGAATAAAAAATATACAGGAAAATAGAAGGGAGTTAATTTACCAGAATTGCAGTACGTTAGTGTTTAATAAAAATGGAAGATAATGGAAAAGTAATAGTGATAAAAATTGATAATTCATTGAAATCATCAATAGGAAACTGATACTTTTGTAACACAATAGTGACAAGCAAGTTTTGTTTAATTAGTACTTGCTTAACTAGATAACAGCAAAAGTTGGCTTGTCATGATTATTGGACTTGACTATACACCTTTGCGTGTGAAAAATTGATGAATGCGATTACAATGCTATACACATGTAGCAAGAATTATATAGTTTTTTTAATAGGTTTGATATAAAATTTCCATTGATTTATCAGAAAGTTTTCTGGATAATTATTTCCAACATGCATCGACGCCAGACGAGAGTGGGGTCGAGAGATAGTGAAAGATTAAAGATTATAATCAAGATTATCTGTTTATATTTATGTTATGTATTTTAATTTTTATCACTTTTAGAATAAATATTTGTTGATTTTTATTCTTTGAAACAAAACAATTGTGTTATAAAAAATCTTGTATTCCGTTCATTTAAAAACTTTATCAATTTATACCACTATTTATATTTTATTTTATTTCGTTTTTACTAAACACCAATTTAACAGAATATATGACCAATCATTCTATGGATAAATGACTATTAGATTTTTAAATATTTGAATCCCAAAAACCCATTTTTTAAGGTTGTTTTTTCACAACAATTATAATACGTCTAGTCATATTTCTTGGTGACTTTAATTAAAATATTACTTTAATTAAAATAATACGTATACATCCCTATCTTTCACATTTCTCTTATTCTTTCAGTGAAAGTGAAATTGGTTGCATATAATCAGGCGTGCATCATTTCAAATAGAGTGTCATAGCTCGTTAAGAAATGCTACGTGGAAATTTTTGATGAAACTTTTTTATTTGTTTTGGTATGCGTAATGTGGTGCTTGAAAACCTCCGACGCGAATCGGCAGACAGGTCGTCCCGTGTACAGTGGTTCCAAAAAGTTTTCTACACTTCAAACTTTTTCAGAACGTTGTTCAGAATGGACCAACGAGGATCAAATTTTCTATGAGTCTTGTTGAAACATTTTGTTGAGTGCACTAGTCGAATGATTTTCACTAGAAATTTTGAAGCGTACAGATTCTCGTCCAAAAAATGCATTTTTGGAGAAACTTTAATAAATTTATAATTTCCCTGGAAATGAAGCAAATCGAATGAAATTTTCAGTATACGTAGCACTTGTCACGTTTCGCAAAACCGAAGATTCGGATTTTTGTTAGCACAGCAAATTTCTAAATATAAAAAAAAAGGTTTGTTGTTATAACAAATTTTCGAAATCGAACCTGTGATCCAAATACAGATTTCATATTAATAATTTCATAGTGACAAAGAACTGCGAAATGTATTAAAATAGTGGTACAATTTTGCCAATGACACGTTTTTCTTACAATTAGTGCTGGTCACTCGTGACCACGTTGACGCAGTTTATCTTTGCAATAAATTTCAAAAATGATTGAAGATGGTAGAAAATATGTTTCAACTCCAGCTTTGAATAATCTAGACAGTCTGAAGTACTGTGTTTGGAAAATATTATTTTAATACTTTGTAAGTGAAGTTTATATTTTATGGTAATGCAGTTTTTTTTACATCAATACATTTGTTATCATTGACTACCACACTATTTAATTAATAAGGATATATACATATTTCCATAATTTATGAAATTTTATTCAAGAGTATTTGTCTCAAAATGAATGACATTAAAAACGAATGTATGGTGACCACCATTACCTAATTAAAATGACAATCGCCGGTCCCATTGGACCACCGTGGTAGCAAAAGGGATAATAAAATTTGAATTTTTTCCAAGATTTAATTTAAACCGCAATTAGCAAAATGTTTATGCAAAACTCGCAGAGTGTTTCATCCTCATCGGTCCACTCGGAAATAAGCTATAGTAAAATTTGAAGTGTGACAACATTCCGGAGCCACTCAATCATGCTTTTATTATTATACCTAGATTCTGATTGTCTCCTGCGAGCTGGAAACGTTTAGCTCTTAAGTTGACCATTCACAGCATGAAACTTTGGCACAAATCCCACATCTCACATCTTCCAACGAGCGTGTACTTACGTATGAATAGTCTTCTCTTGAATTCTAGATGATACTTGACCCCATTACTTATTCCAGAATTCAGTAGTTTCGCGCGAAAAATACAAGGCTCGTGAAATCAGTTCCAAAGAAAGAATGCTGCTACAGAATCTCCGAATCTCGGGTCCTTATCTCCGATTAAACGCATATTTAAGCAATCTGTTTGTTTTTGTCCATTTAAATCAATCATTGTGGGTAGCCGAGAAGCTGAGACTTTATCGGAGCAGATTTCGAGAAACCCTCGGTGAGATACAAAACGTAACAACAATTTACCTGTATGTACAATCCGTTTGTCTTTTGCAGCAAATTCACAATAATGTTCGAGTTTTTAAATACGCAAAGAATGCGCGAAATATAAAAAAATTTCACGTGCAAAGGATCGGAAGATCGTTTACACTCTCGAAAGAACGAGTCTGTCGACCTTGCACGTTGTACTATTGTAATCTGAAGTATTCTGATAGAAAGTAACGTGTTCCGAATACTTATAAGGACCATCTCGAGTAACTCTATTGTCCCTCAGATGTCACTGCTACTATCACTTGAAAACGATATCAAATGAGATAAGCATTAGAAATATAGTTGTGAATCAATAATAATCAAATCTTCAAGGACGAAATTGTGAACGTGAATCTTCGAGCAATATTTAAAAATTCGCCAATTAAATTGTGGTTCTATTAAATTTTGGAAAATTATCATTTCATTTAAATTGTAAATTTAATTTGGTCTAGTGGAGTTGAATGATTACTCATTATAAGTAGATTGTAAATATTTATGCAAATATATGTATGTTCTCCATAGGTGGCCAATGATAACTGGCACCCCGACTATCTCGTTTAATTAAAAACTTGTTTTTTCTAACATATTTTAAAGTCAAATATGAGAAATACAAATTTCTTTTATCATTTTTCCCATTCTCTTGTCTAGTTTTCTATAAAAATGTGTCTCTGCACAAATATCTGTCATTGCGATAAGTCTCGCACGGAAAATGCAAATTGCAAGCATTTCCATATTTGTTTTTCATCGTTAACGATACGCCTCCAGTAACCGCGGTGACCGGAAATAAAAGTTATCGGTTCCGTGTTGACGTGTCTGCTCCCACCGCGCAAATATTTAAGAATAGATAACGCCTTTTTTAGATCGGACATGAAAATATCGGTATTTTTAGAAATTCAATTCGAGTCTGCAAGAAGATAAAGCTCCTAGCAACAATTACACAATTGATAACAAAAAAAAGTATTTGTACATATCCACATTGAACAATTTTGCTAATGAACATTGATCGCTAATGTTTTAACAAATCAGGCTGGTTATTAAAACCAATTTGTATTTCCGCCGTCTTGAAACACGTTTATTCATAATACACGGTGTACAAATACTATTTTTATTCCAAATAGATCGAAACTTCCCGCGTTATTGTCGAAATAAAAGAAAAGGGGAATGTTAGAGAGAGTATAGATACAAAAAACAGATAGTAACTTGTATCAATTTTAATTACGTATAAATATAGCATTTTGTAAAACTAGAGTCTCGTCAAGACGGTGTATGACGGTAAATAAAAAATAAAACTATATGTTACATAATATGTCAAGATTAGCATACACATAACTTAGGAATGTACAATTCGTAGTACGCACGTAGCTTAACATTTTCCGTGAATTTTTTGTTTAACATTAATTAGCCTTTAACATCATGGTTAAAATAATTTTGCGAACGTATTGAATTAGTTGAAACTGGTGCATTTTATATACAGTACTTAAAATCTACGTGACGTAGCCGAGGTTCTTATATTATTTTGCACATACTTTCCAAAATGTCCATTTCATTCTTCAAGAAGTGTAAACTTGATAAATCTTGGAAAACATCGCGTCCAGAGCTTTGCTCCACGCTTCGGCCACTTCGGCGGTGAATTGTTTTCCCAATGCTTGACTGAGAACTGCGTACATCACTTCTTTCAAATTCTAAAAATTGAATATAGCATTATTAGCAAATAGGTATCAACAGATAATTTTTGTTATACAAATCATCACGTAGGTCGATTTAGTTTTCGTGGAAAAAATTTCTGCGATATATTTTAACCCTTTCGATATTTTGTGGAGTACACTCCTCATAAAGAGATAATTTTTTTTAATAATGCCGAATGTAGTCGGCACGTATTTCACAGAACTCGTAATAAGGTAAAATTAAGGTAAAATTTAGGAAAAAGAATAGACGTATCCGCAATTCTATAACATTTTTAAATGTCTGTGGGGAAAAACGAAAAAATTAATCGAGTTGCAACAATTGCAATTATACACAGTTCGATGAAACAATACAATTATAATAAAAATTTTAATCAAAAATGAAAAGTAGACAATATCTTAATTTTATTATTATTCGTCTCACTTCTCTTTTTGTTGAGGACACTCGACATGGCTTAAGAATAATTAATCAGGCACTACAGGTCTTCAAAATGAAATAGAACACTTACAAAATTAATGATCTGTCTCTCAATTAGTAATTATTAAATCCGAAATCGTTAAAGTATCGCAAACTTTTACCACAAAATTTGACCAGGAAAAGTGAACTAAATTTCAGAAACTGGTTTCACCGGAAACGTAGAAAATTCCGAAATGACTTCTAATCCATTTACTGAATTCAATGACGTCGAGTAATCCATCATTATTGTGTGCATAGCTGTACATACCTCAAATTGTTCCTTTGTTTGACCGCGTTTCTTGTGCCTCTCGGCCAAACCGATTAGACTCGCCTCCATTAATCCTGGGTCGTGCAAGGAATCAATAACATTGTTTAAGGCCGTAATTACACTAGCACAATGAGCCTGAAACCTTTTATTACTCGGCAATTCGTTCAACGGAATGTCCTTGAAGGCGCTGAAGTATCGCTGATATTCTGGATACTTTTTGAAAAGCCTGAAAAGAATCCTGGATTATTATAAACGTGTAACATAATAATAATTAACTGCTACTTTATAACACTTGCGACATAAATACGGCTTAATAATAATAATTTGAAATATTGATCGACTGTCAAATGAGCAAAATAACATACGAAACGTAATTAGGTCATTAAAACTGTGCTCGAAAAAAAGTTACAGAACATTTTTTTATACTCTGAAAAAATTCTACAAAAAATTACGGCTCAAAGATAAAATAGCTGATACGGTTCCACGTTTGGAATGAATCACCTAAATCCACAACATTTGGGAAACCGTACATTTACTGCGCGCGAAAAAAATTCATAAAAGCAAAGTGAAAAGTAGTCCAAATTTTTTTGAAACAATTTTTATTTTATTTTCCTATCAAACGTTTTTATGGAGTTTTGCTAGGATTTATCTTTGATCTTGATTGGAGTGTTAATTATCTAAATTGTTTCTATGTAATTCAACCGATTAGTAATTGTTAGATGCTTTCAAATTATAGAACAAGATAATACACAAAAATCTATAAAATCTATATAAAATCAAATGTTTATGCAGCGTGTAATACTAACATTACCTTGATCAACGAACAATGTGAATTCGATTTAACTATGTATTCGATATTGTAATTTTCATCCGGTTCGATAATCAGTTATTGTCGCATTAATGGAATATTATTAACAAAATCGTGCGATAATTAATTACAATTTAATTGCATGTGTGATGGGACGGGGGAGTTTAAAGAAAAAGAGATGGCGAATATGTACGTGAAAACTGTGTTTATTTGATAACGACCGAGTGTGAGAGGAGCACGACTGGCTAGTGCAAAAGCTAGTTGTGAACGCTAATACTGGGCATTCGATGATGATAAGGGTGGTGTGAGTACATCATCACAGTCATTCTCTATGATAAGAACGGTGCGAGAATGAGCACAATCGAAAAAAAATTTCCCAAAGTTATTGAAAAGATGCTTTCGGGATAATAAATGGCTGAGGTAACACATTTCATAAGGATATTATAATAAATTCTAATGATTGTATTAAAAAATAGTGGAGTAATACATTCTCGTGTCTACGGTAAAGTGGAAAATGACATTCAGAATTCAGGTGGCAATTGGTAATCTTCCATAAAGCATATAAATGTAAAGATATGGGATAAGTACTAGACGATGTAACTTTGGAATCAATTGCTCATTAACATAAGCTTCATTATACAAAGTAAGTATTTGAAGTCTAACCAATGCGAGCATATCGTTCAATGTATATCTTTGAAAAAAATCTTTTTTGAGTACAGCAATGTGATTATGTCCTCTAAACATATATTTCAACGACATGGTTGACGAAAAAATTGTTTTTACGGTATGAGTTTTTCGGTACCGCAGAGTTTCGTATTTGATACGCAAAGTTACCCCTATCGTGACCAATATGATTCTAATTTGACAGTATGTATGTCCGCAAAAAAAATATATCATCCTCAACTTTTAACACTGTTATAATAAGTGTAATAACACTGTTATAAACAGATAAAGAACAAATCGTAGATTCTTTTTCCAAGATAGTAAGGTTTCAATATACAGCATGTAACAAGGATTTGATAACAATAGCTATGCGCGTCTTTTTGCTAGAGGACATGTTTATAGAACATTTTGACAGCGTTCTACAAATCTTTTGTAAAAATTCGAAGATACAGTTTGAAATGTATTAAAGTTTTGAAAATTAAATACAATTTTTCAACAATTTATGAAACCGTTATATTAAATTTATAAATTATTGATAATGCTTCAAGGTTTTCTGAACTATTATTTGTTAACTTCCACGTCTATCGTAGCTTGAAATATATGATTTTTTTATTATAATATTTTGTTGCTTTAAACTTTACCTATTACTCAAAGGAATCGAACATTTCAAACATTTCTTCAAATTGTATTTTTTTCTGCCATTATCTCCAACAGATTACGTATAAAAACTAGTGTTATAAATGAAAAATTATCATAACATGTGCAAATATGATGTATGTTAATGCAGTCATCACCGTACGGCGTGTTGGTCAGCGCTATTAACAAATGTAAACAAATTTGTGGAACCGGGGGGGGGGGGGGGAGAAAACGAAGAAGAAGACATTTCTCACTCCAAAAAAAATACTACACTTCAGATCAAATATCTCCTAATTGGCAGGACCGATTTTTTGATAATTGGTCTCAAATTATTCGTCTCGTCACCGTCTGTCCAATTAGTATCGCACTTGTTAGAAAATTTCCGGTTTTAATGCCGTTTAAATACCCTGAAAACCACGATCTAATCTTTCCTGTAAAGATGCAGATACAGTGTAAAGAGTCAAGGTCTACACTAGGAGGGTACTCTTGTACTTGGCCTCAGATAAGACCTTGTCTCTTGAAACTACAGTGGGATTCGCATCGCGATGTCTCGAAGACAAACACATCGCTGCGATATGATTGGGGTTATCAATACACATGCATACACACACACGCGCGGTACAACACGATAACGTAATACATATAACACATTGCATAATGATAAGTAGAGTCTGAATGATAATCATTGAATTCAACATTTTTTTTTCTATAATAACTGTAATAAAGGTCATATTATATGTATTATACATAACTATAGTTTGAAACTATAATTAAAACTATAAGAATAATTTTAATAGAATAATAATTGCAGTAAAAATATTTTAAATATTCCGAAAAAAAAAACATATTTGACGTGATGCAGTCTAATACAATATACAATCAGACAGTTAACATAATTAAAATTAATTAAAATACTAGCAACACTTACGCACTCATCACAGCAACGCCAGAGCCCACTTCATCTTTTCTCACAACAGCCCACGTGTTTTGCACTAACTTCTTCTGTTTCTCCGTCAATCCCGTCGCCTCGTCGACTCTATTGTCATCCGAGGAAATTCCGAACAGCCGTAGAAACGTTCCCATTCTCGATAATGCGACTACTGCGATTGGGATTCCCCGTAACAGAGAATAAAAAAATACACTTTTAAAATCGCCGAAAAACCGGTTCCACCGAATATTCACGAGACCTCGGTGCTTAGTTGTGTGCGAATCACGGTAAAAAATTCATTCAAAAATTCTCTCCCGTAGTCGACCGATTAAAATCAACGCGACCAATCGGCCGAACGCAATCGCCGGATCGATCGGAAACGGGGAACAATTCAACAAGTCCGTTTAATAAATGAAAAGAAAGGACGGATAGAACGAGGACCTTGAAGATAGTAAAACGGATCGATCGGCCGGGGCGACAGCGTGGTCCCCCGCGATCAGATAGCAAGCAGTTGATTCAAACAAGCACGATTACCGTAAATTTGTATGATATGTCACGTGCCGCGTACTGCCGTTTCAATTCACTCAATCGCTGACACGGTTAGACGACGACTACTCGTTCTTCGAGCTCGACTGACGGCACTGCCCATCTAATGCTATTTTAAACCCACCCCCTCCGCTTTATCGCCGCCACTAATGCCACACGGTGAAACGGTTAAAGGATTAAACCGCTTACACGATCAGCGACCGAGCGGTTAAGTCGGTTAGCCGGTTTGCCCGGTTAACGCTTTGGTCAGTGAACTTTGTTCTCCGACTAATCGACGCGATGGTTTGATCCTTTTACCGTGGCGATAGGTCGGTTCGATAATAATCCGCTTCGTCCGTAGATCAACACCGAAACGGGATCATGGTTTTCTTCGATTATGGTTGGGTTAATTGGTCGGTGTAGGACGTTAAAGATCGGGGGATTTTTAAAATCGTTATATCGCGGAAGGTACGGATAGTACTTTTGTGAATAAGAGTAAAAATTGTTGGAATAGATTTATTTATTATTTAGAATTTCTTAGGACCTAGGAGAAATTTAGGAATAAGTACTTAAAGGGTGTATTTTTATTTATGTAGAAGAATGATGAGAGAAAGTTGAGAAAGATTTATTTTGTCATTCACAATGCCTTGGGATCTAAATGGTGATAAATTGTATAAATTTAGGAATAAGTATTTAAAGGGTGTATTTTTATTTATGTAGAAGAATGATGAGAGAAAGTTGAGAAAGATTTATTTTGTCATTCACAATGCCTTGGGATCTAAATGGTGATAAATTGTATAAATTTAGGAATAAGTATTTAAAGGGTGTATTTTTATTTATGTAAAAGAATGATGAGAGAAAGTTGAGAAAGATTTATTTTGTTATTCACAATGTCTGGGATCTAAATGGTGGTAAATTGTAGAAATTTAGGAATATTAAGTACTTAAAGGGTGTATTTTTATTTATGTAGAAGAATGATGAATAAAAGTTCGGAAAGATATTCTATTTAAATGATATTAGTAGAAATAGATAAACATTGGTAATACTTTCTACATACAAGATAGTTTAAAATGCGATTAACTTATATTTATTACTTCATTGTCGTAAACGTTTGGTCACCTTGTTTCATTAATTATGTACTTCGGTCAAATTATCCTGAAAGCCCTTTGTACGATAATCGATTCGGCCTTTCACCCATATTGCTTGATATCCATTTAATCAAGTACTTAATAAACACGTGACGAGTGTAATCGAATAAAGCCACACGAGCACACAGCATTAAATTGATTAATATAATCGTTATTTACAACGCCATGAAAACATTAACGTCATTAACCCCGTGGCACACGAGTACACGTGTTAGCTGTGATAACGCAAAATTCTTTGAATTTGTGATTGCCATCAAGGAAATCGCTCCCTTTTCCATATAAAGTCCAATTGGACATTTTTTTAAACCAATCAGTATATAATTGTGAAGTTACATATTTGAATTTTAAATGAACACACATTTTTTTTAAAGATATGTATTTCATTCAAGGCACTAAAAAATATTAAATTCATGTTGTGATATCTCGGATATTAATTAACTCATCATCTTAAAATTCAATACACTTATAAAGTATACGTCCCTTAAAACCTGAAACTACAACAATAATGAAGTTTCATGCATTTCTTCTGTCATAAAATAAAGTGGGCAACATTGTAAAAAAATGAAGCCTTATTCGGAACTTCTGGTATTAAGAATTTATTTCCATTTCAAAGGATAAACTCTAGCCAGTCTTGTATCCACTGAGATCTGATTAAAAATCTTTTTTTCTGACACTACGAGCTAAGCCAACCAGCAGGTAATATTGATTTCGTGGAAATCAAATATATGACATCATTAAAAATAATTCTGTGAACTGTTGAGATAGCGATGAAAATCACACTTTAATTTTCAAATTTATGCGGTGGTTCATAACAAAAAAAAAAGTTATTTCATTTTCGTCCCTCAAACCTGAGTTATCCCCTCAATTAAATATAATTCCCCCACCCCCAGCTACATTTAACGATTCACGATTAACACTCATAGAACAGAAACAAATGTTTGCACACCTGGCAGGTGGCAAAATTGCGAAATGTTATTCGATTTGTAAAAAGATCACGTATACTTCACATAAAGAAGAGTGATGCTACTAATTCGAACGATACTTTGTATCAGTTTTTATCAGTTATAAATATTGACAACCCATTGCTACGCTTGTATCGCGCACACAATGTAATAAAATTATATTTAAATAATAATTTGTATTAAAACATTTTGTAGTTTGCACCTATGTACCTAAATCATCTCTTTCTCAACCACTATTATTTTTGAAATGTACGCTCTTTGAGTTGCTGATAAATTTCGCCTGGTTATAGGCAACCCGCTACGCGAATAATAAACTAACGCGGAGTTAGAGCGTGAAAAAAAGATTTATTTTGAAAGAATCACTTAATCGCACGTGAAATGTAGCATATTTCCATATATATTTGAATTTTTTTCTACTTAAATTGCAGTTTTTATTCGCAACATTAAGGCTGCTTATTCCTAAGCGAGAAGTTGGCAAACAATTCATCGATCTTTATCTTTATTTGTGTTCAAATTTCGAACTTGAATACCCAAACACCACAGATGACGTACATATGTATACGTACATACATACATACACTGTAGTTTCATAGTCATCTTCCACAAGAGCGATCGTCTCGCGATACGAAACTTCGCAAAATTAATTTCACTATAATCACAAGATCATTCACCTGACAGTTTAGAATGGTTCATATTGATCCGTGATCATTGTACATTTCAAGGGTTTACCTCCTGACCTTACACGTGCGTATTTTTCATCCAATTTTGATAAACTTGGACTTATTTGAAATATAACGAATGGATACTAAAGATTACTGAAATAGATTTTCTGAAAATCATTTCAGAGAATATGACTCTTTTTTCGGACAATAAATCTAATTCAGTCACTCGTGCAGACTTGACCAAGACTTAAACCCGACACATTACAATTAAATTGACATCGAATATTAGTTTTGTATTTAATCTATCCAATAGTGCGACGTAATAACATCAGTGATTTAATTACTTCTCTGCTGTTCTTTGCTAATAATGGAAGCACTGCCATCCACCGCTCCGAAGAATTTACAAATTGTCCACATTTTATTCAATTCAAATTGTTTAACAGGTACAACAAAAACCGTTTAAAAAAAAATCAAATTTCGTTTGTAAATTTTCATGTAATTTAAATGCCTAATTGAGTGAGTAATTAACATTTTTAGAATAAATTATTAACTTATTGCTAAACTGTTTGTTTGTATTATACTGTACATTAAGTTTTAATTTATATTTTGCATGTGTTTCTTTGTAACTCCAAATTTTTCATAAATTTTATTGTGGACGTAGATTTTTAATTAATAATTCCAAGAATAAGAGTATTTCGAATTCACTCTTCTGTATAATTCTGCTCCCGCCAAAATGGAAAGAATATTATTAGCACACATAGAATATACGTATACTATGTACGTGCTATTAAATACGGATTTTAGCGATAAGCCGGTAACGTTGACCCTGACACGAAATTGGAAAGTGATGGAAAGGGGCCCCTAGGGCCCTCTATTCCTGACCACATACAAGAGATGCATACATACATATACGTATACGTCAAATATCTCGTTTGTGTACTGACACACAAATTTAGCTAGGACGTTGTAATTCTACTCTTATACCTCTTCTGACTACTGTCAACAAATACTCTATGTAACGTACCAGCAAGAACTGTAAAACTAAATCCCATAAGTAGAGAGAAAAAAAATGATAAATATGTACATACTAATAAAAATGATATTTCAGATTCATCAACAAATATTCACACGAGTGGTTAAGAATATCGGCTAGCCTGCAGCAGTTACAAAAATGAGCAACGAAAAGAGTGACTATAAAACCTATCCGCAAATACTTGCTGCCTTTACGGGTAATTATAACAATCATCTTCATGTGTAACTTACAAAATTAATAATAATAATTTTCTGCTTTTCACGGGATTAATTTATACTTCATTTATAAATATAATAATCGTCCTCGTTATACTTATATGTTACCTATAAAAAATAATTATCACTTTCCTATCTAATATTTTTGCACCTGTATAAAGTAACAACTGCATTAAATTAAAAATACTACTCAACAAGAAATTGTAGATTTATTTCAAAGATTATCTTCGTGAAGAACGTTCGCAAGTATTAGCACGACAGAATTTTTATGTTGATCCTTGATTGTTTGCTAATTACAACTTATTCGCTCTTAATAACTGCCCCCGCGCATACGAAAGATTTCTTGCCTTGAATATACCGCGATCGTGCACTGTATACGAAACAGAGGTTCCATGAAAAGCTGCACAATTCGCATCACGCAGAAACTACGTGATCTCTTAATTCAATTATACAGGAAGCTGTCGAGTTCGAAAACAAAGCATGGCCATCAGCGAGAACATAAAACTTTGTTGATGCATTTGTTGCGACCGATACGCATACATGAATTATATTATTAAGAACGAATACAATAGTTCGTTAATTTTCTGGGTCAAGTGTACAGAAAAACACTGTTAATTAATCTGCAAAAACTTAAAGTGAAACTTTTTCACATCATTTGCGAATTGTGTAATTTGTTGTGTTTGTACAGAAACACGTTCATTCAATGCGACTGGCATTGAATAACCGTATCTTACGCATGATTTCATGTCTGTTCAAATCATTTAAAAATGATTTTAAAACTATCGATAAGACAGATACTTTACATACTTCATAATGTCACTAAAAATATTTCATGGCATCACGAATAATTTCGATAACATTTTCGCGGCATAATTGTAGTATAGAAAATGCATTACCGAGCAAGGGTATTAATTTAATGTAAACTAATTGAGAATAATAATTACTTCACCTATTTTAGACAGTGATCAAATCAATCCGCCTTCTCGTGCCAGGTACCAAATTCTACACCCTGTGAAATTTAAATTGAAGTTGTAGCCCAAGGCACAAGAGAAGGGGGTTCCCCCACCCCCTCGTCTTAAAATTTGCTCGCATTAAAATTTCTAGAGTAACTGTTTGGGAGCTCTAAAACTTTCACGTTTCAACAATTGTTCGCTCGAAACTGTCCACTTCTCAAATTTCCACGATTTAAAATTTGAATACCTCAATATTTAGGAGCTTTAAAATTCCCCCGCTTTAAAACTCCTATAGTAAGTGTTCGGGGGCTCTAAATTTTCACCATTGAAAATTTCTGTACGTCAGTATTTAGAAGGTCTAAAATTCCCCCGCTTTGAAACTCCTATAGTAAACATTCGGGGGCTCTAAAACATCCACATTTCAAAATTTCTTTGTTTTAAAACAGCTAGAAAAAATCGCCTCCATTACGAAAATAGAACTGCAGCTCATAGTAGAGGACCCATAGATCCGTATCCCACCCTCTGTGCTCAACCCTATCAGAATGAATCCACCAAGTAAAACTTAAATGCCCAGACTATACCTTCGTATACCTTCTTAAAACCACGAAAAAAATCATCTATCTTTTCATACATAATTGATTTTCTTTTCAATTCATCAATCTAAATTTACGAATTTTAATCAAATAAGCTTCTTTCAAAGCCAACTTAACGGTATTCTATGCTGGAATATCATTCGGATGGACCTCTCCGTCACTTCCAAAATTACTGGACAAATCATCCGACTTGCACGTGTCATCCGACGAAGGAGCTTGGATAGTCACCGCTATGGTCGTGGGTGCTTGTTTCGGACCGATTGCATCCGCCCTTTTGACCGATCGGATAGGCAGGAAACCCTTTATACTTCTATGCGCGGTACCGTTTCTTATATGCTGGATAATGGTCTACTTTGCCAAATCCTTCGAAGAACTGGTCGCAGCAAGATTCATCAGCGGCCTCAGTGTCGGTGCTGTCTGCGCTGTGGTTCCCATGTACGTCGGTGAAATCGCTGAAACAAAAAATAGAGGAGCAGTTGGGACCATGATTGGTTTGATGATATCCTTTGGAAGTTTGGCGATGTACTCCATCGGTCCATGGATAGACAGAAAAGTAATTTATTGAAAATAATCTTCGTTCACGATGTTATTCTACATTTAACAGCCACTGACTCAACCATAATTTTTTAAACAAAAAATCAAAGAAATTTAACTTCAAGATTTCATCGAACAATAGACAATTACGAATCATAATATTATTTATTATATCAGTAATTACCTATAGTGAAATTTATTTCTATCACGTGTAAAATCTCTTCTGTTACAGACCCTAGCCCTCATTAATATAATTCCGGGAATAATATTCTTTTTGACATTCCCTTGGATGCCGGAAACACCCTACTATTATCTGAAGAAGAACAACATGGAGGCGGCTGAGAAATCGTTGGTTTGGTTGAGAGGATCGACGGAGATCAGGAACGAATTGAAAGAAATGACCGAACTCATCAGCAAAGAAATGGAATGTCCCGGAAAAATCACGGAGTTGTTCACAGTACGATCTAACAGAAACGCGAGTTTTATCATATGGCTGCTACTATCCGCGCAACAATTCTCGGGACTGCATGCTCTCCTGGCTTACATGAGTTTGCTTTTTCAAAGAATGTCTCTGAACATCGATCCGAGCATCGCCGTTATTATCACGAACCTGATACCGCTCTTAGTGAATATCGTATCCTCGTTCGTTGTCGACAAGCTCGGCAGGAAGCCTCTCTTTCTATTATCGGCATGTGGTGTTACGACGTGCCTTGGTATCGTAGGGACGTATTTTTACCTGGAAAAATCTGGAGTCGAAGTCAACGCGATATCTTGGGTACCATTGTTAGCGACTATGTTTCTGCTAATTTTCTTCGGCCTCGGATTGGGCCCCGTTGTGTTCGCCATACTTTCCGAAATTTATCCAACGACCGTCAAAGGCTGGGCCCTGACGATTGCGGCCACTTATGGATCCCTGGTGGGAGTCCTTATTACGAAAGGTTATCAAATTGTGACCGACGCGTGGGGGTACTACGCGGCATTTTACATTTTGTGCGTCATCGAAGCTGTGTTCACTATAAATATATACTTTTTCCTGCCGGAGACGAAAGGTAAATCTTTCAAAGAGATTCAGGAGATTTTGGGTGGAGATGCTGGTGGACCGAAGACAACTCTGGAAAATTCGGGATAAATCGCTTGGCTAATTGTTTGTTAATCATGGATCACACACAGATACGGAGGGAATGATAGTTCTACTGGAGACCATCATATTTTTGTATGCATTTGCAAAAATGGTTTCTAAGACCAAAACTTATCTTTTTAATAATAAAAAGTATTTTAAATATTCCTGTGTTATTCTTTCTGTCTTCAACTTACGCGATCGATTTTTCATTATCCGGCCAGTGGTCTCCTGTACAGGGTGTCCCAAAATTGATTGCCTATATCGATGAAGTTGATATATTTAAAATAAAAATGACTATTCTATTGCTGGTATACTTGTATGCAAAAACAAATGTGTACTTAAAAGAGCTTCTTTTAAGCTACACATTTCATCTACATACTACATATTTATATTTGTAGAGAAATTGAATATATAGTATGTGTATAGAATATTATTTACCACTTAATTTTTTAAAGTATTCTTTAAGATAAATATTTACTGTAAACTGCGTAAACTTTATGCTAAATATCGTCCGCGATAGAGCATTCTGAAAAATGATATGCAAATTATTGTGAATAAAGAATATCGCGTTTCTTCACATCTCAAATTATTTCAAAAAACCGAAAAATATCACAGAAGAACCGCACGGGCCGAGTGATATTTAGCAACTGAGCATATTTCCATCCTCATCACAACCGTTAATAATTAAACACGCACAAGTAGACATTATCGTCTCGAACGTTTAAGTAAAGACAAAACATAGCCGTCACCAGTGGCAATTCTCATGGCGATCGTATAACGTTTGGTTGCAATGTGCAAAATTTCCCAACATACCAACGTGTAATCCCATGAAACATTTCAAGGTTCCCCATGCCACCCTAGTGTTCTAACAAGCCCAAACAAATTGCCGCTTGTTTCACGACGACACGTAAACTTGTTTCAACAAGGAAAAAAGAAGATATCCGCGTAAATTTCGGTATGAATACGTCAAAGAGTTCGGAACACGAAGGTACATTTTTTTCAAGCACCCCAACTTGCGGACAAAAGTTTCTACTTTCCGTGGGATTAATTTATAGTTCGTTTCGCGTAGACTTCGAATGGGCGGTGAAGCTACAGCGTGCTGGTTTAGAAATAACAGGCCTCTGGCCGAAAGTTGAACTCAGTAAACGACGGAAATTATTAACCGACACGCTGGTACTGCTCGAATTCATGTTCTTACTTTTCGGCTGCGCGGTTCCCACATTCCACGCGGTGCTAAAAAAACTCCAACGACATCGAAGCGGTCATAGATAATCTACAATTCTTTCTGCCTCTGACTATGGCACTGATGAAACTGGTCGTTCTAAAATCCAAGAAAAAATGTAAGTAAACGTGACAAATTTCCTCCTGATAATACCAGACGTTCTTCTACCTACCACCATTTAACAATAATATAATTGTTTTCCAAAAATCTGATACCAGTGATTAATATGATGGACAAGGATTAGTCAAATCCGAAATCAAGTTCAGAAAGAACAGTCATGATATGTCAAAGCTAGATTGCCAGAACGTACACCGCTTGTAGCTACGTTCTAATTGTCGTTTGTTTCTTACTGTTAACGATTCTCCCTGCGTTTGGTATCACCATTCGAAATCTGACGAATTCAACCGATTTTGGAAGAATCCTGCCGCTACAAAGCTATTACGTGTTCGACGTTGTTAAAAGCCCAAATTACGAGCTAGCGTTCGCCATTCAGTCCTTCGCTCTTGCGATAGGTGCTCTCTCAAGCTCGGCGGGGGATAATATTCTGGGACTGTTGGTTTTCCATATTTCCTGGCAAATGGAAAACCTGAGGACCCGTTTCGCACGCATGATGAACGCGAAGGACTTCGATAAAGCTTTGGCGTTTAACGTACAGGACCATATCAGGCTCATCAGGTTTTTTATTCTTTGCGATGTATCGGGTGGAGAAATAAATTCTTTCCGACGAATTTCAGTCGATTGCTATGACTATTAGTTGCGAAAGAATCTGCGGATAGTTTTATTATTCTGGGAAAAAATCCAAATGAATTTATTTCTACATCTAATTTCTTTTTTTGATATTCAGGTATTCATCATACGAACTAACAGGTCGCATTACTAAAAAAACAGAGTACATATGACATTTGTAGTGTTAGAATTGGGAGACAAAAGATTTTAATTCCAATACGTACAATTTTCTCGTAGATCGGTGGATATTGTTGAAAGTACGTTCACCCTATTGCATCTTGTCTTGATACCGTATTTCGCAATATTTTTCTGCATTTACGGGACTTTATTAATCACTGTAAGTTCAGAATTTGATACCTCCTTCGAATGCCATCCCCAGAAAATTCTTGCTCGTTTCATTCAATCTATTTCTTCTGTTAACTGGATGTCGTAAACAAAATGTACACCTTTTGTACTTTATTTTATCAGAAGGAATTGTAATTTCAAAAGGAATTTTGAGTGTGACAATCGGGATCAGTACCAGATATTTTAACGACAAATAAATAAGAACATTTCTTTATTATTTGCGTTATGTAATTTCCCATAGATTTTCAACCGGGGAACCAATCTGTCCATATTGCGAATAGCATATCTATTTATCGTTCTTTCAACCATGTTTATACATATATGTCTTACAATGTTATATGTTAGCTTTATCGTGGATGAAGTTCTAATAAAACATGTAAGTAAAAATACATGAAATATTTTCACTTGCAAATTAAAAATTTGTTTAACAGTCCGAAGGTATATACCATACTATCTGCGAATGCGGATGGGAAAAACTCGAGTCGAAGAAGGCGAAGAATATTATTCTGTTAATGATAGGAACCAACAAGCCACTCTACATAACTGCCGGGAAAGTGGTTCCCATGACTCTGCCAACATTATGTAGCGTAAGACATTGTACCGGTTACTATATGCTGTTGATAGGTAGTTTTAATTCCCACGTAACGCGATTTCAGCTTTTGAAAATTTCGGCGAGCTACATATCGTTCCTAATCACGAGGCTGGGATAAGACTGTGAAGAAATATTGAGAAATTAGACTATCCAATAATAGAGTTCCATTTCAGTGTAATTTGTGAAAGACTCGGTGCACATCCGCTTAAATCAAACACAAATATTTCGACGCTTTGCAAATAAATCATTAACGCTACTGCACGTCTTTGACATTTCTACCCCTTTATATACAAATAGGAGTATGAATTAACAGCGATACTTTAATATAAGGTTGGCGTGCTATTTCCCAAACCGAAAAACAGATTCCAGTTAAAATAATGTATAATTTAAAAATGGTGACATTAAAATATGTTAAAAAAATACTTAAGCCATTCTCATTAGTATGCGTTATATTTAAATAAGAACAATAGTTACTTGTTGCGAAACAAATTCTGTTTAATGAAAAGAAAAGTTTTCAATAAAATATTATGCTTTAATTTTTACAGAAATATACATGGTATGTCAAAATTTAAATTATTTATCAATTTACAGCAGTAATTTTTGCCAATGTATCTGCATATTGAAACTCCAAACTGTTCTCATACTCGCACATATCTAAAGCAATAATACAACTTTCCCGTACAACTCTCTTGCTGTCATTCATATATTTATTTAAGATATCCAAACAATCTGTAGTTGCAATGGAACCCAGTGCTTCTGCACATTCATGCCGCACCATTTCATTTTCTTCAGTGTCCTCTAATGAAGCCTTTAAATATGGTACAGATATTTCTTCCTGTAGTTGACCAAGGACAAATGCAATCTCATGTCTAAATAAGGCACTGCCTGCTTTTAGACCTAATGAAAAAAGAAAACACTATTATTAACCTACTGTAATTATTAACACTTTGACCTATGTCTATTTCACACTGCTGTCTGTACTAAGTAGTAATTGTCATAGCTATTACAAATTGTATAGCAAAAGAAAATTCACAACAATATCAAAGTATGTAAGCCTTATTTATTTCCAAAATTTTGAAAATTGGAGAGTGAAAGGAAAGCTATATATAAAACTAATATAAACCTTAATCTGCATCACTTTGTTTGAACTAAAATGCCAGGCATTTATAATCCTCAAAAAGAAGGTTTGCATTGCAATGGATCATAAAGAAAAAAAATATTTACATACCTTCGCTCAGAGCAAGAATACTTTCTGGTGTGCGTAAGTTTCTTAATGAAAACATAGCTCGATATCTATCAAACAAAGATGCATCTTCATTTAGAAGAACTTTTTTCAATGTTTCTACTTCTGTAATTTCAGCTGGTGGTGCTGGATCGACTGACATATATGGACTCTTTTCTAAACATTTTGGATCTGCATTTGATTTCAACCATTGAAGTCTGTCCAGGGCTAATTGACACGTTTCTGCTACTTCAGGTACACTATCCTTACTATATTTTTCCAATATGGGTATTACACTGATATCGCCAATTGCACCTAAAGCTTCGCCTAGTGCAAAATACAAACAGTTCTTCAGAATTATATTATTTATACTTATAGTAAAGGTCCGCTACAAAAATATAAAATACATAGAATATACTATAAATGACATACCTGCTTCATGGCGAACCATTGGTTCCTGTTGTACATCTTCTAATACATTGATAAGAATGGATATAGCGTTTGGATCTTGCATTTGCCCAAGACAATATGCAAGTTCGTGTTTCAACAAGGCTGACTGATCACTAAAACACTTATGAATTTCTTCGATCGCCTTAGAACCACCAATGTTTTTCAAAGTAAAGAGTGCACGAAATCTTTCTTTCAATGGTCTATTTTCGTCATTTAGAACCCGGCCTATTGTCAAAATTTGATTTTCATTTACTTCCACCATGTTTCCTTATAATTCAAATCTGTCAAACGACGTCCAGTATATACACACGAAAGTTTTCGGTGAACTTTTATAATTGTGAATTAAGACAGTCTGTAAGTAAATGTTACTTATGATTCACATCGAATAATTAGTTTCATGAATTATTGTTTTTACTCGGAAAGATACACTCTTAATTTTATGTATAGGTTAAAGCACATGTATGTGTATGATATATCATTTAAAACTAAAGCTACATGTGCGACGACTGGTGCCAATAATGCGAACTAAACATCGACTTTAATCAACTTCAGTGAATACATTTTCAAAGAATACATCTACATATAGTTCTAAGAGTAATCGAATATATTTCAAATCATAATTTCTTATTTCGGGATCAAGCTTTCGTACTAAATAAACAATGGCACAGAGCAGGCTAGAAAGAATCGGAACTATTTTCACAAGGTAAAATCATTTCTCATTCACCCTTTGAACAATTTGTACTGCCTCACAGGTTATAATTTTGATTGAACTATCATTCGGGGAGTAAGCAAAGAATGGTGAATGAATACATTTGAAAATATGTATTAGATCTGTGACAGATCTTATTTCTGATACAGACCATGCAATCTTCTTAATATAAATAGAAAAAATAGTTAAGATAACTTTCAAATGAAAGTGAAGAAGAATACAACAGGATCTTTGAACGTAAACTTATGTAAACAATGTATAATACTTTATAAACATTTCAGAACATCAGCATTGTTGCGATCTGGTAATATACAAGAGGCAGACAAACCAGTTTGGTATGACATATATAAAGCTTTCCCACCAAAATATGAGCCTACCTATAGCAGACCAAAACCAAATATTCCATTAAAAAAATTATATTACCCTGAGGACTATATACTAGCGTAAGTAGAATTTCAATATGCATTTATAGTAGTAGAAGAAACGAAGAAAGTATATATTTAAATATATTCTAATATTATGTTATAGGAAATTTTCTAATGATGTAAAGAATCTACCTGCAGTTGACTTAGCCAGTACTAAGCATCAGATGCATGGTCAAATATTTATGAAAACATATGAATTTTTCAAAGAGGTAATATTTTTAACTATAACGATTATTTGTAAATTATGCAATGGCATAAGTATAGAAGATGTGTAAATTTTGTATAATATTTTAAATTATGTGTGACAGGAAATACAATATAGAATAATTTTGAATTTATTACAGGCAGGTATGTCGGGAGATGAATTATATTCTGCAGCATTGAACCAATATAAAAATAGATATTCTCAGGTTTTACATGATACACCAGTGAAACTTAATGACATTTTGAGAAAAAGTGATGATGACTTATAAATAATTGCTGTGCAATATGTACATTTTACAACTTCTTTAAATAGATTTCTGTAAAGGAATATGATAGTGAAAATTGTGTATAGTTTATATTTAAATTAATAATAAGATCCAATAAAATTGTATTATGTTAATCAATCAATTACACTACCAAGTGAATCCTCATGTTTAGTTAAGTTACCAAGATGATAATCCTCACAGCGAATAGCTATCTCACAACTGATTATAGAGAGCAGGTTGTAAACAACATGTATGAGTTACAGATATAGTAAATGTAAACAGTATTTTCTTAAAAAGAATATTTAATATATTGCAATATAACACACAGTACATGTGCATACATAATATACGTATACACTAAAGAATGAACAAATTTATTTCAATCATTCTCCTGATTATAATGAAGATCTAAAATATGGTGAATAAAACAAAATCACTAATCGCCGATGATTATAAGAAATTTGTTTAAACGCGTTACTACAATTTGCCTTAAGCATGAATGAATTAACGGTATTTTTCATTACATTATAAGAACCGAATAACCGGGTTACCCGAGTTACCATAAAGCATGTACATTCGAATCTATTTGGTTTACAAGGGTTGCAATCCCTATTAGAACTACCCTTCGCTATATCTGGCGCTTTTTCAGAGAGGTAACCGAGGTAACCTTCAAAAGGGTGTTCCGTATTTGCGAGTACGAATTCGTGTTTGACTAGTGATATCAATCAATGTCAACTACTTTATGTTTACATTCCATCTTAACAAAGAATTTTCGTTATACGCTCGAACAGTTTGTAAGTGTGTCGTGCAAGTAAATGAATAAAGTTAATAACGCTTAAAATGTCTTCTAGAAAAATATTTTCGTTAGTATTTGTAAGAAAAACTTCCGAAGTATTATTAGGTTTAAAAAAACGTGGTTTCGGAGAAGGCAAATGGAATGGTTTTGGCGGTAAAGTGGAAACAGGAGAAACAATATTTCATGGAGCTATTCGGTAAATTTTCTTAAATCGTTTTCAATAAATGTTACACATATTATATTGTACATGTCTGAGTTATAAATATATTCTTCTAAATACGTGGTGCATCATGTAACTAGTGAAAAATATGCACTTTGGAATTCAACATTCGGGACGATTTATGAAAAGTCCATATATTATATTCAACAACGTTTTATATTTTATAATAATTGGCATATTAAATAACAATTAGTTTAAATAAAAGAGTGTCACATTTAAGAAGTCAAACAAGATCTCTTAAATATAATATTAAATCTTTGTTAAATATTTCACTGGCCATTGACAGTACCATAAATTATAATCTGGTGTTATTGCAAGTGTAATTAAACAAATGAATATTCAGAAAATTTGTTCACACACAGGTTTTTAAATGTAAGAGACATTTACGGAGTCCTATTCATTAAATAAAAAATAATAATGCATACAAAATCAAGTATTTTCATAGCTTTGATAAAATTAAAAATGTACTTACGATTATAAATAAAATTACACAAAATATTTTCTACGAGTCATTTTAGATAAACAGGTACAGATTTAAATGTTTAAATAAGTATAAAATATGGTGCGTGCAACTATGATTATTGCATTACAATAGAAAGTACACTTTAAAAAATGGATATTTAAGGTGAATATTCAGAATATGAGGCATTATAAAATATTCTACTATAATATCATTCCTATACTTATTAGTAGCAAAATAAACATTAAAGCTAGTTTACTAAAGTGATTCCTTCTGATTTTATAGGGAGTTGAAAGAAGAGTGTGGTTTGAATACAAAAGAATTGAAAAAGATTGGCGTTTTAGAATTCGAATTTGAGGGAAACAGTGTCCTATTAGAAGTTCATGTTTTTGAAACATACAACTACTTTGGAGACGTGACAGAATCCGAAGGTATTATAATCTGAGGAAATAAATTTTCACAAAAAGTCAGTTTTAATTGTTTGAAACTGTACTTCTATTAAATAATAGTCCAACATATAACACATTGTATATAGTAATTCTCTCTGTAGGACGTTTTGTATAAACAACACATGAATTTTATTTGATAATGCAAAAGAATATAATGTAAAATTTTATTTGATGCATGTCGATAATGGCAATGTGTTGTATTTATCACATATTTATCGACAGATATAAAAATGCTTATTAAAGCTTAAATTATATGTAATATATAAATAAATGATACAACATTTATACATATGATTGAGCGAAACTAAAAGAATTCAAACACATACAATTAAAAAATTTTGATGATAATAAATATTAATGCCCCTAAAAAAGATGAGAAATGTATACTAATGTATAATATTTTTTATTCAGAAATGAAACCAAAATGGTATGATTTAAAAGACATTCCATTCAAAGAAATGTGGCCGGATGATGAATATTGGTTTCCATATATGTTACGCGGAGAACTATTCAAGGGATACTTTTTGTACAGAGGTCAGGATATAATCCTTAAGCATAACATTCAAACAGTGGAAGAACTACCTATAGAGTCTTCATAACCATGTGTAGTTAACACTCACATTTTATGTGTAACTTTCATTCATCATTTCATTTGCTAATGGTTTTAATTATTATTAGAAAATGCACATTTACAATTTTGTAGTCATCATAAAATTTAGCCTTACATTAATTCTATAATCTTTTTAACAGTAAATTTATCTTGGTATCAGGTTATTATCACCCATCAATTGCTTATTATATTAAAAAAACTTTTAAGCAACTTCATACAAATGTACAACATTGATTCTACATTATATTTGCAATTGTTATTTTATTTAAAATCAGTTTTTAATTAATTAAAAGCAAATACCCCAAATTACTTATATGTATAAAATATTTAGTGTTATCTTAGAGATCATTAACTAAATATCCCAACTGTATTGCGAGGCAACTTTCATTATTTTGTTTATACACTGGTTCTCAAATTAATCATCCGTAGTTTTGTGGGTTTAAGTACGTTTAGCACAGTAATGGAATAAATGTACAAAACTATATTTTGTTGCATCATACAAAGATAAAGCTATCCTGCTTAAGCTATGTCCGTTCCACAAACAACATTTTTGCAGAAGGAATTCTATCAAGCACCATATAGCTTGGACAGATTAAAAAGAATAAATATTTTCAGTTTGAGTATAAGAGATCTTGGACAAATGAGGGAAAATAGTAAGCTTAATGTCTATAGAGTATAATGTACCATGGACGTATAGTAATTGTCAACCAATTGTATCACTCTGTTAATCTTTGCACCATTAAGCACTCTCAATGTTACACTATTAATGATGGATTACCTCACGTTCATAATACAAATTATTGTTATTACAAGAACAATAATCTGGTTTTTATAAAATTAAGCTGCAGACCAATGCTCAGATCTCCATAGAAGAGTATACATACTGTGCCTAAGATCTTCCGCATCTAAGCTATCAACTGGATAATCTGTATATCTTGAAATTAAACTTCTATAACCTTGGCCAACAGTTGCTAACACTAATTTTTTCTCATCTGTTGATTTAAATGATATTATTTGACACACTTTGCCTTCAAAAGGTCTGAAAACTGTAATTGGTCTAAGAGAGTTGCATTCAGCTACAACAATACATCCCCATGTAGTACCAATATATAACTGATTTCTGCAAGTCTCCAAAGCAGTTACTTGACACTTTTCCGTTGTCAAATTTTCCTCTATAGAAATAGATTTCAAACTCTCTGAGCAAGGTACTAGTTTAGACATGTCTAACTTATTTATTATTTGCCTGGTATCCACATCCCACTGATACACAATACACCCTGGATATGTGTATGATAAAATAGAATTTTCAGCACTCAATAAATATGTAGCGAATAAGTTTTTAACACTTGCTTCTCCACTAGCATGACAAACTTGTATTGTATCTATTATACTGCTGTCTTTTAATACATAGATCGATATTCCACCAAAACTTTGCCCAACCCATAATTCTAATATGCGTTTCTTTTTATAAACAGCTGCTAAAGAATATGTCTTTATGTCATCCTGTATATCAGTCATAATTTCCGTTTTTTTCATTTGAGTAAAAGAATTTGATAGCAGAAACGTTTTTCCACTATGCAATGCTACCGCAAATTGTTTTATCTGCTCTAAATAAATTAAACCTACGACTTTGGATTCCTTACTACTGTCAGGTTCTAGATTATAACTAGCAACACAACCGAAATTACTACCTAAGTAAACATGTACTTGGCCAGTATTATCTCCAATCCATATATATCCATCTACTCCACACATCGCATATGGTATTACTGGTGTTTCAATCCTAACGTGTTGCAACCAGCCTTTCTGTGTTCCCAATAGCATGTCTACTTCACCATTGTTATGTCCAAACCAAATTTCATCTCCACTTAGATTTTCTTCTATAGTTCTATTTGTCATGGTAATAGCAGTTACTTGAGTTCTTTCTGTTAATAGCGTAACATCTATTAAATGTGTAAATTCTGGTGCTGATGCAATAGAGACAATTTGGCTAGCAGTTGGTCGATCTTTTGGATTTTGAGCCCAACATATAACCATTAGATCAAGAGCATAACAGGGATGAAATATTTCTCTGTATGTTAAGGGTGGTCTTCCACCTTCCAAAATACACTCTTTAACTGCTTCATGACCTTCGAATGGCTGCCTCAAAGTAATTAGTTCATATATAAACATTCCAAATGAGAATGAGTCAACTTTCTCTGTATATTCTTCCTCGCCATTGTATTTTATAATTTCAGGTGCCATAAATCCTTCTGTTCCTCCAAATCCTTTAGCACCAGTTGGTAATGTTAATCTAGATATACCATAATCGGCTACTTTCACATGAACAGGATGTTCAGGATGAGCTTGAAAAGGTAGAGGCATTTGCCATACCAAAACATTTTCTGACTTCAAGTCTCTATAAATAACATGCTGCTGATGAAGATATTCAACAGCTTTTGCTACTTGAAGAATTATAGCTTGCAATGTATATGGATCCAGTTTTGCACCTGAACGTCTATAATTTTTTAACACATTGTCCAATGCTCCTTCTGGTGCTAAGTCTAGTACAAGAGCTAGTGGACTAACAACTATCCCAATTAATGGTACAATGTTTGTATGTCGTAGTGTTAATAAGATATTTAACTCTTGCCTGGCTGTACAGTACGCCTTGCAAGCATATTGCAAGGGGTCTCGATCCCATTTGCTTTGTGCAGCTTTATAAGCAAGAACAGCGGACTGTTTTGAATTTGGGCCAGGTGGAACAGGTTGTAACATTTTAATTGCAACATCAGCTTTCTGATAAGTGCCTGGTAAACGGCAAACACCTTTAAAAACAAATCCAAACGCTCCTCTTCCCAATAATTTACCACGTTTGTTGTCTTCTGACTTTATTAAATGTTTTGCTCCAAGATCCATAAAAATTATATCTGGTGCTACATGCGATAATGGTATATCAGAGTGTTTAGGACAACTGATTGGTTTATTGCTATATGCAGAGAGGATACATTCCTCTACCATCCAAGAATACGCTAGAATACCTTCAGTGTGAGAATTTTGTTTAGAAATATCAGGATGACCTTCCAAAGATGGCATTCTACTTGATGTTAAACTGTCATATCCTACACCACTATCACCGTCTGATTTGTAACTGTCCTGGCTTTGTCTTTCTCTATTTACGTAGTATTTTTGAATATCTTCAGCTAAGCGATCATGATGATCGTTAATTTCGTTTTCATTTTCTCCATTGCTTAACAGACATCTCGGACATGGGATCAATCTCGTAACCAGTAGTTTGCCTTCGGATGTATGTACAAAACGGGTTCCTAATGTAGGATACCAATCCTCTAATAAAATATCAATATGATCAACTATCAATGCTAATAGTTGTGGCATGCTTTCCGGTCGTGGTTCGACGACGATCGCTTGGTATCCCATGGGCTCTTCATCGGCGGAATCCGACATTATAGGCTGTTTAATTACCAAAGTATCAACTGGAAACCAAATTTCTAAAATTGCTGAGTTTTTTAAATCTACTGTGCACCATATGCCATCTTGCTTTAACTTAAACTTAAATTGTCTGTAATCATACGGTGAATTTTTTAAATTATAATTCACTTCCTTCAATCGTAACAAAGTAATTCCAGCGTATCTAAGCTCTATTCCTGTTTGCCAGAGAACCCATTCTGCTTGTGTATCTAGCAAACTTGTGAATATATTGTCATCAACGAAATCTTTGAACGGTGCCAAGAACGACATCACTATTTCCACAATAGCGTCGTCAGCTAAAATTCGTGTTATGAGTCTAGACCAAAAACCACTCGGAAAATAGGACATTAGAAGTAATCTCGTGACTGAACAATCTGGTTGGGACCTAGACGTTAATACGCATTCAGCATTTGGCTTTTCTACAGACGCATTTTGAAACGTTAACATTGGAGAAGTAATTTTTTTAGAACGTACATGCCAACCTCTAGTTTTCACGGGAATTTTTATTACTTGATTGTTTCTCAATATATCCTCTTCGGTTGGAAGTAGAGAAGGAATAAGTAACGTACGATAATCCCAAGTTAACGCAACTTCGAATTTATTAAGCAAACTCACGATGTATCCCTGAGTTTCTATCGATGATATCGTTGAGGATTTAAAAACATGCTGAATGTCATCCAGCTTCATAATGCCGGATCTGGCAAAGGGATTAATTTCTCGTATGGTTACTACGTGAGCCAACATGTCGCAAAGCCACTGTGGATCGAGAAAATATAAATCCTTCAACGTTGCATCATCGTAATGTAATATAATACCATTTTCATGGAGGAAAAGCGTTGCTTGATGTAACTCGGCAGGATCTCTAAAAGATCTATGTAATTTTTGAAGTTCAGTGTTTACTGCAGCATAGTACTGATCGGCTTTCAAAACTGGATCACCACCTGATAATTTTCTATCATGCGCGAGTTGTATGACTACATCTTCCAAAGCAAGATAGCTAGCAGGGACTTTTTGTTCAAGTAATAGTTCTTTGCTCCCCGGAGATCTTAAACTAAATACAACGTCGTATATTAAATTGCACAGCATCTTTATATTATGTCTTGTCTTACAGCTTACTTCAATAGTTTCCATTACTTTCGGTAAGCCACATTTCTCAGCATCAACAACGTTTATAAATTTGTCACGAATATATTGTTGCAATGCTTCGCTATGTTCGTACGACATATCGTAATGAGTGCCAACGATTATGACTGGAGTATTAGGTGCTCTGCTTTGTATATTTACCAACCATTGAAATATCTCGGAAACGCCTTTGAAACCATCAGTTATCCTCCATACAACCAAATAAAGACTACGCTTGGATAAAAAGTATTGATGTGTTGCATAATATTCTCTTTGCCCACCAAAATCCCATGTTCTAAAATAAACCGATCCATGGGAAGACTGACCTCGGACTTTCTTTTCGTAAATCCAATCGCCGATATCAACACCGACAGTAGATATTGTTGTTCCTCTAGCGGTCTTGGCGTTAATATTCTTGTTACCCATTCTTTTCGCCCAATGTTCTGAGGCTTTCTTTTTATTTGGCACCTCCCCTTCTTGCCGCAATTGTTCAAGCAAACTCGTTTTGCCGATGCCCTGAATTCCTACGATCATTAACTTCATTCTTGCATAAGGCTTAGCATCTTCAAGGATCGATTTTAAGTAACCGATAACATCCATTGTTTTGTATTTCTTAGATTCGATCATTGTCTTCAGAGGTTCTTGTAGTCGACAGCCTTGAGTATTTAAATTCCATAAACGAGAGAGTAATCCCATTTGTGGTGGTAATTCAATGATATCTGTATTTCCACTGATATTTAAGACAGAAAGATTACTAAGCTCATAGATGTTTTGTGGAATCTCTTTTAACTTATTATTACTGACATCCAACATGCTAACATTTGGGAAAAGGAGATATAACTTTGAACCGGAATAAGTTATTTTCGTATCCTTGTCCACATTTTCCTCCTCAATGTTTGGCATCTCGCCATCATCAATCGAAGTTAATTGAATTCTGTTTAATAAGTTGTTAGCAAGAATTAGTGTCCTTAAGTTTTCCAATCGTAAATGTCGTCTGTGTGTACAAACCGACATAAGAACAACGTCACGCAAAGACGCTGTCGTTTGCCTGTTATTGGGGACTATCGGTGATTGCACATTTGTTGCAGGACAATAACACGCGGTATTAGCTTGCTCCATTAAATCCGCACCATCTACTTGCGGTAAACTAGGCCATCGAGTGATCTGATTATTTGACAAATCCAATTGTTTTAAGCTCGCAGGATACGATGTTATATGACTCATAGATCGAAGAGAATTATAAGCCATATTCAATCTTACTAAACTAACAGCCAAGCATGGCAATGCTACTGGAATACTGTTGAATAAATTGTGCGCCAAATTTAAGGATGCTAATATGGATCTCACTCCACCTTCGTTGTCGTCTGAAATTTTTTCTGACACTTGAACGGATTTGGTCCAGACATGTGGCCGATCCATTTCGATAACTTGTGCATTTGCTATCTTAGTAAAAGATTCAAATTCCAATGAGTCTTCGCGCGAAATGATCTGTGACGCTAAGCTTCGATTGCTTGGACTATTATTTAAGGAATCCTCGCGTTGCGATCTTCTTGAAATATTTTGAGAAACTTGACTGGGTAAGTCTTTCAATAGATTGAATGAGGCATTTAATTCTTTTAGTTTCGGCGCTCGCCATAAGTTATCTGGAAGACATTGCAGCTTATTATTTGAAACATCCATTATTTCCAAACTAGGCAGGTTCATTATAAATTCCGGCAATTGCTCCAACCGATTGTCTTGCAGGTACATTTCTTCCAAAACCGGACACAATTTGTCTTTTGGATTTTTGGGTTCTGCTGTGAGAGTATCTATTTTGTTTTGAGCCATATTGAGATATCTTAGACTTTGCAAATAAAATATAGTACATGGTACAGAAGTAATCGAATTATGAGAGATGTCTAGCCTTGTAATAGCATACAAAACCAGGTCATTATTCTTTGCATTTAATTTCTTGTTCACGTGTAGAACGGCATCAATTAACCACTGAGAACGAATTTGAGAAAGATGACACTGTTGATTGTGCCAGTTTATCATTGTTGGCGTATTGGGAAATAATGTAGAATACGTAACGTTTCCAAACGACGATAATGCCGAAAAATGCGAAGTTTGTGTACATTCAGTCATAGCCTTTTTGTTGATTTTATATTCCGAATCAGGGTAAGCTTTTATAGATAAAAGTTTTGCTGTTAACGGTTCGTCCCGATTTTGTGCGGCAATTTTTACAGCTTTACAGGTGTTGTCTACAGCACCATGCTTTAATAATAAGTCAGCAATTTTTATATCGCGTTGCTGGCAAGCTATAATCAATGCACTAGAGTAATTACTTTCTGGATCACTCTGATCGTGAGGAACTATTACTGGTAAATTAGGGTCAGCACCAGCTAACAATAAAGCACTAACGACTTCTGTGTGTTTGCCTTTTACGGCAGCATGTAAAGCTGTTTCAGTACCATTGTTGCAGGATAAATCTAAATTTAATGGACATATCATATTGTCATCTTTTTTGTCAAATGCTTTACTTCTAAAATTTAAACTGGACATTAATCTTTGAATTCCGCTTGAAATTTTCCTTTTTGACATCGGTAGTGGCTGTGCAGCTCCCATATCCTCTTCTTTGATTTTCCTTGCTTTCACTTTGTGATTCAATAATAATTCTACAATTTTTATATTACCAAGCATACTTGATATATAAAGCACATTTTGCCCAGTAACGTCTCGAGTATTAATATCAAATGGCATATCATATTCAAATTCTCCAGATGAATCCTTGTATCGTTGGTACGTATGTTGTGGATATTCAAATTTCAATAGTAAATCAATCACCAGATGATGACCATTTATAGCTGCTGCATGAATCGGTAACCATTTTTCTACCGTTAAAGATTGCACCTGTTTAGGAAAATGACGCAGGAGCAATTCTACGATTTCTACCTTGCCATTATAACATGCTATGTATAATGGACAGTATTTGGTGACAGGATGTATTCTGCAATCAGCTCCATGATCTAAAAGCAGCCTAACTATATCTTTGTGACCCATTTCACAGGATATAAAAAGTAGAGTATTTGCACCATTTGGAGCCATGTTAATGATACACTCCAAATCTGAGGAGAGTCCTTGAATAATATTTCTAGCTGCCACAGTATCTCCCTGAATGCAAGCTGCCCGTAAGGAAGCATGTGTTGCAAGCTTTGCCAGTTCATATTTCTCAGCTGCTACTTTGAATAAGTTTATACATACATCGTGTTTACTTTTTTCAGCTATGTCTAATGGTTTATGACCGTTATTGTCTTGAATCATTAGATCAGCATTAAATTCTAAGAGCTTCTCAATATTAGAACTATGACCATGCTCTGCACATATATGCAAAGGTGTCCTATAGTGACCCCTCGGTCCACATGGTATATTAGGATTAGCCCCAGCAGACAATAATACATCTAAACATCGTGAACTTTCTGTAATAGCTGCAGCATGAAGTGGTGTCCTACCCCAGGAGTCTTGACTGTTTATATATTGCAAATGTTCTCCTCTTAGAAGATCTTCTAATAATTCAGCGTTATCCCAAAGTGCAGCTTGGTGTAATAATCGACCAGGAAAATCTTCTTCTATAGGAGTATAATCTTCCATGGCGTAAACTACAAAATGTTCCAATGTAATGTTACATCACTACTTTATATTCTATACGCATTATTGCATGTATACTTACAAAATTTGTAAATAAATTCGTTGATTTCTAGTTATTTATTCACATTGTCAGTATATTCTTTTCTTATGATACTTGTCATATGAGTTTTTCTTCTGAATGTGATCAAAACTCAGTGTTCTCTGACTGTTAAAGTCTATTATTTCTAAGATTTTAATTTCATTTATGGATTCCAAGTCGACAGAATCGAAAGTGGAAGCATAGTGCTTATTATTATTTATACACATTTGTGAAACTTCGATCGTATATTTATTTCCTAACTATTCAAGCTGTTCATTTATAAAATCTAATTTTAAAGTATTTTTTACGTGTTACCCTTTTAATCTCACTATCACTTTCACTCCATAGTTCTTCTTTGATAATATCACGTTTAATATTTAAAATTTAACGTGTAAATACAAAATTCGTGTAAATCCTAAGACGAACTAATTTTCCGGATATCTTGATAATCTTTCGTCAAAATTATGCTCAATCGATTTCGAATAATTTCCCGCTAATCACTGTACAGTAATGAATTTTGTCTCACTCTTATACGCAGTTTTTCTCTCACTGACAGTTCGAGGGAGCGGGTCGATTGTCATGATGATTTTAAGTGTAACTAACGTACGCGGCACTAAACATGACACTTAGAAAGCGCCATTTTGTTCGTTCTCTTTATCGACTGTACGCGCCTTTACACACGATTTTATGCATCAGTAACGTCAGATCAATTCAAACAAATAGTATTACCTTTAGCATTACATAATACAATTACTGACCTTTTCAGTGTGGATTACATTACATACAATGTATGACGGTCACGATACTTTAACGACTGAATGCGACTGTGGATTTCCTTTTGAGTCGCAATTATAATGAATTTCCACAATTTTCATTCGTTCGTTTATTTTCCAATGGAACGAATACATTGGACCAGATCAATATACTTTAATAAATTTAGATTAATATGAATCTTAATTACAAAAAATTAATTTTGTTATTAACAATTTTTATTTACTTAAAGGAGAATAAAGTTCTTGTAATTATGTGTCAACAAAATTGAATTAATTTGTTGGTGTAAAGATATGAACGATTATAAAGTATTTAAATAAAAGTTTTATGTAGAAAACAGAATTTACACAGAATCGTTTATTTACTTTTCGTCTAAAAGATGGTAACGAATCAAAAGAATCATTGCCTATTACTCTTTATATCTTTAGTTTCATGTACCGTGTATTAATTGCAAAAAGAGATCAGACCTTGGCCTGAATATCGAGTACGCGTGAAAACCAACAAATTTTTACCTGTACCCAGGTTTATTAATTAAGGTGATTTCATACATCTCTAAGTTCCACAATAAAATCGTATGATTTAAAAATCGCATGCTTTTCAGCTGATTAAGGTACATCTAATGAATGTGCGGAATAAAATTATTTTGGTAGTATATTTACACAACACGTTTTTTATATTTTTACAGATATTTATACATATGTATATAAAAAATATAGAAAAGATAGTACAGTAAAAACAGACCATTAAGTGGATACGGTAATGCTTTAATTAATATATTAGAAAATCGTGTACATAGTATGCGTATGTTAAGAAACTTTCTAGGGTTCCGCTTGGCAGCCTTCAAGACTTAACGCACGCGCTAAATTTCTAGCAACAGCTAGCCGGAAGATTTCAATTTTATCTTGAAATTTGGGATCACCGCCGTGCGCTTCTACACAACGTAACAATTCAAAGCAGTCGTTGGAAGACAATATCACTTCTTCTGCTTCTAATAATGGGATGGCGTCAGTCAAAAGAATTGACCAAAAGCTGGAATACATCGATTTTTTAGATAAAGTACTTCGTCAAGCGTAGCTATAAATTAAACAATTTGCCTAATACATACTATTTCGGAGTTAAGTTTGAGACTAAAAGAGATACAAGTAAACTTGTTGCGTCCTTAAATTCACCAATTCCATACATTTGATGAAATTCACAATATTTGCCTGATTGCGGATAAAAAATTATTAAAATAACTTCAAATTTTGATCAGTTTTTATATACATGTAAACAATTTACCTAAGAATGTAAGTCTATCGCTTGCTAACATGCAAGATCCTAGATTTTCTAATAGATCACGGCATTCTAATTCTCCATTCTCTGCGTATTGTTTTAAAAATTCATCGGCAATGTACGTTGTAAAACCACTATCACGTGCTTTTAATGCCCACGCAAGGGCATTTCCAAGTCTTCCTTGTTTCATACACTTATTTCCTTGGATTTTACAAATACTAGTAACTAAAAGGAATGAATTTCAAGATGAAAGTTTAAAATAAAATTTGATATTTTCTTATAGTATATAAGAATAAAAAATAATTTTTACCAATGTGATGCATTTTATTATCTTGTGCAATGTCTATAATCTTATTTACTCTTGCTTCTGTTCCCATTGGCAATGACTGTAATAATATCTCTAGCCTAGCTAAACCTTGAATAGGACAATGTATCAGGTAACTTGCACCACATTGCCATAAAGAATGATGTGCCATTAACGTGTTACCATATTCTAATATAAGTGACTCGTGAAGCTGGGCAGTCACACTAACAGGAAGAGAAATATTTATGTTAAATTTCGTTTTATGGAATATGTAATATAAATTGTAAATTAACTTACTCGATCTGATCTTTATCTAAGATTTTAAGTTTTCCACAGTTGTACAGCAAGTCTATTAAATGTGCTGCAAACCATCCGTTATCACCCATATATTGAACCTCTCTAATAACTTGATGTAAGTCACTATCCATTAAAGCACGTATTGCATTATCTGAAGGTCTGCTAGCTTGCCATTTCTTTGCAATACTGTTTGCATGTCGTGAAAGTTCTGGTAGCTTACAACATGGAGACGAATAAAATAATTTTGCAGCCAATAATTCATACCAAGCATCAGTATATTCAGAAACTTCCCATAATATTTCTTCATCTCCAGCTGTTAACTAATTAAGATTATTCTTGTAGATTATATTATTAGAAATTAATAATAAAGCTTTGAATTATATTCATGTACGTAACATTGTTTTACCTACCCTCATGAGCATCTCTAATTTTCTGTCAATTGCAAAAATGTTACTTTCTAAGTTGGAATTCAAGTCTAATTGCCAGTGCTTCCAACGCATCGTAAATTCATTCACAGAATAACCACCATAAACGTCATACACAGGCATTGTCCTAAGTACATTTTCTGCCATTACAAAAGCAGGATGATCTGCTTTGCTGTGTAATGCTAGAAGTGCACGCACTAAATCTAATTTTCCATGCAATGCACACCCTATAACTACTTCCCAATAATTTGAATATTCCAAATCAGCCCTAATTATTTTTTGTGCTAAAATTTTTAGTGCCATTATTTCTTTAGATGGAAAATGAAACTTAATCCACTCCGAGAGTTGTGTTAAAACCACATCCCCTGAAAGTAATTATGCAGTTATGACATGTTATATTTAAAATTTTATGTTACACAAGCAAATGAGCATTGTCTTACCTGGAACAATATCTATATACAGAATTTCTGTTAAATGCCATACACATTCTATCTGATAAAATATGGTAAGAAAATTTTCTAATAATTTCTTATTTTCAGGTAAAGATTTTTCACACATATCTTGTAAACTTTCCACACAAGCTCTTAAGATAGACCGATACTGTTTGCTATGCTTTAAAAGTTCTGGTCTAACATCTCCAGAGGCAGTTGATTTAATTTTTTGGATTGATAAAAACACTCCATTACTTTCATTTACGAGCTTCCGTAAAGGGGTGGAAAATAGAATTACTTCTTGTCGCAAAATATGTACATTTGCATCACATGGAGCAAAATCACTTTTTGTATCTAAAAAACATATTTTGTTACAAATAACTTTTCAATACAAAGTAATTATGATATATTATATATGTACCTTTAGAATATTTCTTTACATGTTTGTTTGCGTATACACTGATCTTATTACTATTAATCCAATTCGCAGCAATTCCCACATTTTTACAGATATCGTCTGGAATGCCCTATAAAGAAAAATAATAATTATGTATTATTATATGGGCAACATAGTTCTAATAGCATGTAAGAGTGATTACGCTTGTAGTAATTGTTGAGTAAACCTATAGAAAATGCATACCATTTTATATATCACGTTTATTTTGACAGAGCATTAATAAAGTTTAAAATCTTTACTAGTAAAAGTAGTACACCGTAAAAATAGCGTACAATAACATAATAAATACAGTATGTCTAGGTTAAGTATGAATTCAAATCATGCGGTTAATAAAGCTTTATTACTTACAATAATTGGAACATTATCAGCATTGGCCATTGCTGTTAGTGGCACAAGATACTGTTGTTCGGAGCAAATAATACTTTTATAATACTCGCGTTAATCAAACATTCGCAGTTAAGTTTGTATAATATTTTCCCGCAAATAAGTCGTAATGTTGTACAACATAAACTATCGTATTCACTATCGATACTTTGCGCTCGATTCTGTAATATCGAAAGCCTCGATAGGATCGAACTATATTTGAAAGTCACAATCGAAATTCAAAATGAGTTCCTTGGGAATTTCATAAGATGTACGAAACATTAATAATCAAGAAGTATGATGTGTATTAGGTATCTTTGTTTATGAAAACTTAATCAAAAGGTTATATTAATATTTATTCAGCATTTATCGGAGGATAACCTGATCGGGATAGAGATATGAGACAGTTTAAAAACGCAATAAATAAGAAGATACTTCATTTATACTAATTACCAATATGTATATCGGTCCAAAGTACATACTACGCCACGTAATTACATATTAAATAAAAACATTGTTTAGTCCATTTCTGTTTCTATTTAGGCATTTCTTTAATCTTAGTCGCCTGTTTCCGATTACTCGTTGAAATACTACCAGAATAATACATACTAAATTTATTAACGGACTCGTGTTTTCTTTCTACAGTGGCACAATGTTCTGCCATTTGGCGATGGAATTTCTTCATTATTCGTTTCTTCTCCTTTTCTCTTCTTTCTTTATGTAAATAACAATTGTTATGTTTATAATTTATACAAAGTAGTTAATTACCGACGTTCAAGTATCAAAATTGGATTTTAAAAGGTTTGTAAATGTTGCTTATTTGTGAAAGTGTACAATATTTATTATGTTTTTCTGTCATCAGAAACTTCGTCAAAATTTATTTCAGCTCTCTTTAATCTTTTTAATATGTATTTTAGCTCACGGTTATTTCAAAATCTGTGAACATACGTATATGCTGCATTAGTAGGAATGCTAAATATGATTTTACAGTTTGAAGAACATCGATTTTTGATTTGATTTTATTAAAGTCTTCAAGATAGCCTTGGGAAATCATCAGATTCAATCTCTGTGATTTTTCTATTTTCAATAAAAAAATTAAAACGAATAGTACACAGTCGTTGTCCACGCAATTTTAAAGAAATTAATGTAAAGAAGGAAATCGTTAAGAAATAAACGGTATTTCTTAGGTTCGCTTTATGAAGTCATAGGGAACATACGTGTGAAATTGGTAGAATGCCTGTGCGGACATGTGGAGGACAACTGGAGAACGTAATTTTCAAAAAATTAATGGCATGGTATGGAAATATAATATTGTGTGGTAATATGTCGACAATTAGTATAGATAATAAATTTTTGAAGTTTTTATTTATTGAATAAAATCTACGTACACAATTTGAGATAAAAGATTTATACATATAGATACAAATATAAGTTAAATGGTTTTCAACAGAAATCACATTATTCTTTTACTTGCAATACATATATGTATAAAACCGTGCTTAGATGCTTTGCATGAAAATGATCGGATTTATGAAAGCCATTCATATTTAATGCAATCCAAAGAGAATTTTATACTTAACAAAATTGTAGGAAGAATATTTTTATTAGAGACGCAACCACATTTATAACAAATTATACGGTGAGCTACAATTTCTCGGGCAAATTGACATTATTATAAGCTAAAGTGAAACATCGTTGCTACACCCTTAAGCCGAACGAAAATCCCTTGACAAGGAAGTAACAGTAAAGGATCGGGAACAAATGCAACCAAAAGCGTATGTGGCCCACTTACACGTTTCACGTATATAGGGTGTATCTAGAATGGGCATAAAATTATATTTCTGTCGTCTTCATTAAAGTGTGACATTTAAAACTTATATTTATAAATTATTAAACAACTTAATTATGGAATTCTGTATGAAACGAGACAACAAATCTGGTTGCCATGTCCAATATCATTCTTTTCATATTAAATTCGAACCGTAAGATTTATTAATATAATTCATAGGACAATACCAAGTTTGAAATCGCTACTTGACTAAAGTAGAAGATTTTAGACTTCTCATTCAAAAATGAAATCCAGCTCGTTTAAAAGACTTTTAATTTAAATTGCTCTTCATTTTTAACGCGGAAACATAGGTGATGCTGCGGGGATTCCATTATTCTAAATTAAAATCGTGTCACATTTACAGCACGATCCTATTACAACGGCGCTTACGCGTGTAATCTATCGTGGCTACACTACGGTTCTCCAAGAATTTACCAATTTAAATCTACGCGATCTACGTGTATACATTTCAATATTGACTGAACGGAATCGTGCCGACGGAGATATGGTTTCCCAGATTCCATGCAACACCCCGTAGATTGGGTTCACCATCGCTGCCCGAGCGGAGCCGAGGAAAGACGACCCTTAACACGACCATGGAGTGTAGATTCCACACGGATAGTCTGAGCTTGCGCGGTGCTTTCGAAAGGCGCGTCCTAACTACATCGTTTCCGTGGTGAAGCTTTTACTCGTCGGCGAGCTTTCGTGCTGGAGCGTGCGCGTCTCGTCGAAGGGAAATCAAAAAAGAGAGAGAGAGAAAGGGAGTGAGAGAGAGAGAGAGAGAGTGAGTGAGAGAAAGAGAGAGAAAAAAGAAGGGAAGCAGTTTCGTTCGCGTTCAGCCGGGTTCCGATCACGCACCGAATCAGCGAGAAAAATAATTGCCGTTGATAAAACGTAGATAGGGCCGTTTCGCCCGCGAAAATGTAACGTTTCAGTGGGCCGGTTGCCTGGAAATAAGCTTTACGAAAGGGGGAGCAAAGAGTCGGTCCCCTCGGGTTGTAAATCGCGAGTGAAACACCTAGAAAGAAGCTCCATGGCGTGAAGCGTCGTCGGAGCGACCGAAGGAGTCACCAGTTTTTCATCGTGATACCCTGAAGCTCGAAAGATACCAGGTACGGTGACGTTACGCTTTTATATTTGAACGTTTTCTTCTTTTTCACTTGGTACGTTTAGTGGGGTTTTGCATCGACTCGTTTAGCCACCGCGTCACGCCGGCTTTTCTGAATTTTGCTTCGGCGTCACGTAGTAGATCGCGAACACAAAGTATGCCAGTATTATTAATCTGTTTTTCTGCCTGCGTTCCTCTTAAACGTGTAAATATAAACACGCGTCAGAAGTTCAACGATTTACGTATCGAAGTGGAATCTAGTTGAACGGTCCGCGGTGTTTTTTTTTCGTTGTAAACAACGCGAGTTTTGCGGATAGTTTAGGATTAATGGAAACAAACCGCTGAAGTTTAGCAAATTCTTTCGAATATATCTGTAGCCCAATTCGTTCTTCGAAAATTCTATCAGTTATGTAGGGTTTATCAAATACGACGCAGTACGTCTTCAGTTTCTTTTTACACCTTCCTATGAACGCAGAAATATTATGAAGTTAAAAAAGACAAGTTTTGGGGGGTTGTACTAGGTGTTCTGAAATTTGCAATATTTTTCAAATTATGGAAGAACGTCTCGCTCTCCGGTATCCACGTAGTTCCAGTTTCCGATGTCGTTACATCTCACCCTTCGTTTCCACGTTCGAGGTTGAAGTTAATCGCGACTCTGAGTTTGTGTATAACGATATTTGTTCTATGTACTACGTATCGTATTTCGCAACAGGTAACATTCGGAAGTGAAATGAAAATCACTGTGTCTCTTCAACAAGAAATTCTTCACGTCCACCATTTTCCAAAGATCATGCTCTACTTAAATGAAAAACCCAATATTATTAATTATGATTATCATCAAGAGATCCGTTACGTACACGGTGGTTTTCCATAAAGAACATTTTCACGTCGAATTGTTTCAGACACGACAAAAGATTTCCTCGAAAAAGATACTAAAATATATTTGCGATCCTTTGTGTAGTTTTTATAGATGCAGGGAAAATTGATGTTACTTTGCTATGATTTGATGGAACAACACCGTTCGTGATACAATCGATAAATACCTTCATTCCAATTTCTTTCGCTTTAGGGAAGACGAGTATCACGTTTATCGTCAGTTAATGGCTACGTTGCGTCAGCGACCCCGATATATCGGGAGAAATTGCATTTCATCGGGTCACCGTGTACCACCTTATTTTATTCTTAGACATTTTTTCCACGGTGGGAATTTTGTAGGGTCGGTGGGAAAATAATAGGCAGGTTAAAAGTCTGGTCGATCCTCCGATGCGCGACGACTCGGAGCGGTCTTTGCGCGAACGTAAACACTGGATCGGTCGATGACTGTGCGAAATAGATATTGTCAGATTACATCAACGTATTTTAACCTCGGACAATTCATTAACTCCGCATATTACGTCGCTGCAGAACCGTAATCCCTTGTCGGATTATTTTAATTTCATAATGAAGGGATTCATTAGTGACTCATCTCTAATTGGCATATTTTCAAAGCAAACCGGAGGCAATTTGATTGGATATATGTATGTATATCAGGAGTATCTTGATTAAAAATCTCGCATTGCAATTTTTATGAAAATTAGTTTTTATTTCTGGATTAAAATAATACTTCTCGGGGAACACTGAAATTATCATAAATACATCGCCTGTTTTCATACAATATTTTAACAATCTCAACGCCGAGTCTGGTACGAATACAGTTAATTAGTAAATTAACAACCAGATATCGGTTTTCAGACACAGATTTGTTTATTATTTACTTCTCACCGCGTGAATTCAATAAAATGGATTTTTTATAATCTCCCACCCTGTACTCGTACCTTACCCTGAATACACACTCGTATACCAATGAGATACACAGTCTCACACTCAGTATTCTCAGCATAGAACTCAATGTCTGTATCAAATTGATACGGATGACGTTGAAAATGCTAATTAACGCTCCCCATTGAAATCGGTGTGCCGGTGTCGATTTAAAAGTGCGTGTCAGAGTCAGGTGGCACAACGTGCGAATAATCAAAAGATTAATTTATCGCCACGCAGAAATCAAACACTTATTGGTTCGGGATGAAGAGTTTCGCGTTGAACGCCGAGTGGTCTGCACACACATTCTGACTGCAGCTAAAGCTTTCCGTTGACGTATCTCGATGCTTTTAACGATAGTGCATGCACGCCTGTCGGCCGTGTTTGACTTGACTGTACGCTCTTTGTTAATCGGACCCCTGGTATGTTTTCCTTTAAAATGTCTCGCATCGATACCAAAAGATCACGAGGCTGACAATCGCAAGAATATCGCTTTGTGCGGCGCTTTCGATGCGTCGGGTACTTTCGGCACACATTCATTGTTTGCCGAGTGCTTCGAACGTCAAGTGTTCCAAGTTTTTTTTTTCGCGAAAGCATTTGCCGGATGAAAAAAGAATTTAGAGGTTTACCGCGTACCGGGAAACCTGGTTTGATCTTGAATTCGTGTTTCAACGCGTTGTCAGCGGGAGAAGTGAATCGACGTTTTCCATTTTTGAAATATTTAAGGGGGTGGGTTGCGAATCAAGGGATTTCCTTCGTCAAACTTTAAAAACGGTGTTTTTTACTTCTAAGGTGCGGAAGACGTTATTTAGTGTTCACATGTTGACGTTGCGAGGTGATAAATCGTATCTTGTGCGTTGCACATTTTGTTTAACACTATTTCTACCACGATAGTGTGTATACCTATTTCGACCAAAAGGTGTCTTTTGAAACCTTTTCGTTTGAATGCAAATATTTGCCAAAACTGTTGGGATTTCAAATTACCAGTTAAATATAGATAATTTAACAACTGTTGTATAAAAAGTCAACAAATTAATTGTGGAGAAATGATTCAACTTAACGAATGATTTTAAGTTAAAATTTGAAAGGTGTCTTTTGACACCTTTTGGTAGAAATAGTATTAATAATACTAAACACTACTTTGAATAAGAGTTGTTTATATTTTGATATGTATAACACATACATGTATGCACGGAAAGTGAGACCCATTTCGCAGTCAACGATATGTTAATAATATTCAGTGATACACGCATAGTTTACAACTATTATTATTTTATTTCTACTATACGAAAATGAAAGTTGACAACGACATTTGCCAGAAATATTTCGGCGCTACGTGCAACCTTACGGAGTATTAACCCAATCAATGCGGTGTGTAAACGAAAACGTCGGATAATCTCTCTCGGATCGAGGAGACATTCCACGAATGTGGAGGTGCTCGACTTCAAACTCACGTTTGCTGTCCTTAATAGAAGTGCAATCGATTTTGAAGGACCACGACGATTTGCTGCCAGTTCGAAAGGTCACTCGCATGACCCACATTCAATCTGTACACGACGCAATATTCCTATGCGAGAAATACATGAACCGCGCATACACGCATGATTACAAACCTGATAATGATTCGTCAATAGACGAGAGACGATATCCCGTGGCCATTGTCATACAAACAAATTCTCTGCACAGATGTCTTATTAATAAAACAGTATTTGGACCGTGAATTCGAGGATAGAAACTATAACGCGGGAAATGGTGGAAAATTGTTAGCTGTGGAAATAAGTATTTTTCTGTTTCTTTGGTAAAATGACAGTACTATTTCAAAAAATATATGAAAAGTGTGTTATTCAAATACATGTCGTTGTTTCCTATGATTTTTCATCACTTTCTGGTAAATTATGGATCAGTAAGTTATCGGTACACTGTCACGGAACAAATGATTATAGCAATCGACAGAAATTACGTCAAATGAACTTATTTGTACAGCACATTTAATTGAACGTAATGTTTTTTCGATAAAAACTATTATTTCTAATACAATCTGTCGTACCTTAATGCAAAGTTGCCTAGTTTCAGAGGAAATTAATATACTTAAACCTCGGTAATTGAAAGAAAAATTAGATTGTGCTTGGTTTCCGCGTAAATTTCCGTAGAATGAAACGTTATTACAAGATACCCGTGAATTTTAGTCAGAATGCAGAATGAAAAAGATTTGAAAAATGTTACAAAAAATGTTACAAAAAATGCCTACGTCATTCTTTATTTCGCAATGCATGTATGTACATTCCCCGATTCACAATAGATAACCCAGTTTCGCGGTAAATGTGTTTAATTAAAAATTCTTGGGAAAATTTTCGAGAATTTTCGTATTGTGTTATTGAATTGGGAATTAAACCATAGCACATTCTTTATTCATCAAATTTACATAGTACACTTTACATTTACATTCAGCAGTAAATTTCCAAATTTCCACAATATCCACTCTACCTTAATTATTAATTAAACCGTGTCTTAAACCCATCTGCTTATTATTAAACGTAAATATTAAATGGCAAAAAATATTTCGCTGCATTAATACATGTCAAAAGGCGGAAGCGTCGTGTACCCTGCTGTCGCGTAGAAATGTAATGGTAAGCAGAAAGTCTGGCAGCCTGCCAGTCTTAAAATAACGAAAAACAAACACGAGTAAAATTTTGCATAATTCCATGCATATTGGCGGTTGGAATAATAAAATTGGTATAGCAATTAAACAAATATCCATACACATATGACCATAGAAATTTCATTTTCACCAACCCGCATCGAGGACGATTAAAATTTTGCGAAAAATGTTCAAACGCTGTGACTTTTGTTTAAAAACACGTAGCACACATAGAAAAATAGACAAGCCATTACACGTGGAATCTAGTAGTTTGTTGTCTCGTGCTAAAACGGGTTCCCTTCGAACCTTCGACACGTAAAGACTTACCGCATAGTTTCGATTTCTTTTTACGACCGAGCCCTGCTTTAACAACGCCCATAACGTCCGGGAATTCGAAGGTTGCATGAAAATTCTTCTCACAATTAGATTCGGATGCGGATTGCTTGAACAAACAAAACGATTACCTTTATAACGAAAGGTCATAACGCAGGCACGAATCGGTGATATTTTTCCAATTAATACGGCAAATTAAGCTTGATTAAACGTGCAATTTGATTTCGAATAATTATGGCACGTTGTATGTGCATATAATGTGGAATATCGGTGAACTGTTACATTTCGATTGTACTTGGAGAATTTCGTTTATTACGTTCATTGCTGCGTACGTTAAAACGGTCAATTGGGACGGTAATTGTGCTGAAGAATCATCGGTGTTTATTTTTATTAGAATCACGTAGAGACGAGTTCAATGATCGACAAGATAGACGATCAAAGATGATATTTATTTGAGTATTCTATTAGGAAACTAACTTCGTTGGAGCTAGATTCACGACTCCCGTACATATGTCCCAGCATCGGGTACTAAAATATAGAATCTTAATGTGAATTAATTATACAAGATCTCCCATAAGTCCTAGTTGCTGGTCACAAGACGTGTTGATGAATTTAGGGTGACTCGGACATCATGGTATTTTTTAAATCATTTTCCCAAGATGAACTAATTAAAAAGGCTATTCAAGTTTCTGTTAATTAAAATGGGTACTTTAACCAAACACAAAAAAACACTTACTTCGTTTATACCAGGATTGATTGAGATAGAGAAAAATTATATTAAATATTTCATGCTGTTTGAGTATTCATAAGAATTATTGTAAGACACAAATTTGAAATGACGTCCTTTGCTTTTTGATTTCTAAAGAAAATATTGGTTAATGAGAACGAGAATGCATTTTCAATAGATGGTTTTCGAGCTTTCATAGAGCGCTCCTCTGTTACTACCATTAATAATCTTTCATCACGCTTTTGATCATGGTTTCACTCACGCATCAGTTGATCAATGACACGTAAATGCAAGCAGAATATCCAGCAGAAATTAAAATCGGCGGTCGTAATCAAATAGGTTTGATCAGGAAGCTTCTCAAAATGTCATGTCAATTACTTGCAGGTATAGTCATCCCCCCAAACAATTCTTTTTTCTGAGTTTATCGATTATTCTTACTCGTCAGTCATTATTTCTGTCTCATACGGCTGTATACAAACATATTTTTAGAAAACTATACAGTGAATTCAAACTACCAGATATCTTTAAACGAAGTTGTAAAAACAGTTAATGTTAAAATTGAACCAATTTTTAACTTTGTGTCTCTTTGTATCTCGTTAACTATCTATAGATTAGAAAGCCATCAAATTCTGCAAGCTGATGCAAAATATTGCAGATCGTAAATTCGTACGTTTATGAAAGTAAAAATACCCCGATAGACTTTGTGTACGTGAGATACCTCAGGGTTTAAGTCAGTCCCGTAAATATCAGCCAAAGGTGAACATTTTCCCAGACGTTCTCGCTTTATTACTAAATTTTTATCTTCGCATTAACAGCGAGATTACCAGCCGCTACTGATACAGGCAACTAAATGGCGTGTTTAGATTTCGTTGTACCGTATAATCCCGTTAATCCGCCTCCCGATAATAATCCGGCCTCACCGATAATGCGAGGACCGATTTGTCATAAGAGAGAAAAATAAGAAAATTAATAAAAAGTGTCATATTAAAACATGCAACCATTATTGGGCGTGAGAGGCAAGACACGCCCGTTAAATTAATTCATTTAATTGTACTAAACTTAATTGTATAAACTTCAGATCGTTCTATAGCCGGATAAAATTGAATATTATATTATAAATATAAATACGATCAGAAATATTTTCACTATCACTTAATTGTACTAAATATTGCACTAATTGTAAGACGTGTACATTAAATATAGAAACAAAGTTTTTAATACAATTTAGAGCATTTGATATCCACTACATAATACTTTTTAGTATATTTTATCGTTTTTAATCGGGATTCTATCACGGATGTTACAACAATTAGTGTACTGGTTCGTTAAGCAGAATTTTCCGATTGATACGTTTTTTTTTCGATGATCCGGATAAACGGGATCCTACTGTATAAATTAATTTCGAGTGATTGTTCACAAGGGCAGAAGAGTCTTTGTCAGTTTGTGAAAGCTGTTTTGAGTCCGATCGGTCGGATTTATAGTCGATAGGAAAATCGGAAAAAAAGAGATTGGAGTAGATCACCGCGATATAGAAATAATTGGAACGAATGATGTCCCTGTTCCGACGTTTAATTATTCTGACGATCGGTTTATATTTATTTTCCAATCTGCATAGGTCCCTGGAAATATGATTGTGTGTTCGCGTACACTTTTGCGTTTCTTTTCGCTCGTTTCCCTCGGAAACAGGCTGGAATATTATAAAGTTGCGTCATTGCCTTCGGGCGTTTTCCACCGAGGGGATTTTTCTCTTCGTCGAAGAAACGCGAGAGAATGAAGAAAAACTGCTGCGAAGGTATGTACGTCAAATCAGGACGAGATGTACCTTCAAAGTAAACCAGATTGAAACTTCCGTCACGTAATCGCCCGTTGTTATTCTTTTCGTTGAAAATACGACAATTTTCTTAAAAATCAGTATTTATTCAGATTCATAGCTGCGGTATTTAACACTAGGTTTATCAAAGGGTCATTTCGACCTTTCGGAGAAAACTTTTCATTAACTTCTCTGGAAGAAAATATTTGCCGTATTTTATGAGAATATTTTAATTAATTTTTACTTTCATTTATGAGACATTTAATCGCAAATCTGATCTTTCCTGTCTTCTGCTTTCGGAGAAACTTGTGGTAGATATAGGTATATGTAAGCTCGTGGTAAATCTAGTGTTAAACTTTGTGTATCCCGTTGGAAAGTTGTGAAACGATAACGCGAAGTTGATAACGTACTACTTGCCGGCGGGAAAATGTATTTTCACGATTTCTTTCCCTTTTTTAGGGGGCAATTAAAATAAAAGGAGGTACGATATCGAGTGCGGAATTTCCGATTAAAATTGTTTCCACTCACACACACACATATATGCGCAGGTAGTAACAAACGAGTCTTTATTTTCAAAATATGATAATGAAATAAGTAATTTTATATTTAATCTTATATGTATAGAGAAAGCTCTGAAAAGCTAACGAGCTCTCATATTCTTCCTCCCCCTCAAATTATATCGTCTACTTCATTTTCACCTGGTTTTTCATTTTTATATTTTTTCAAATCTCATCGATCGACGGCAATATAAACTCGAAACCATTTCGAGCAGTATTCCAGCTGGCTATTTTATCGGGACATATTCATTCTGTGGGATTTCATGAAAGAGATACCTTTTTCAAGTTAAATAAACATGAAAGCTATGTCGTAAAATTCAAAACGCTAGAATTCGCTCGATTTTTCCAACAAAGCTAAATGGATAATTTCCTCCATATTCGTTTCCTTTGTAGTATCCGGCCTTTGCACGGGAAATTTTTGAACGATCATCCCCCGCAGGATAATCGACCCATGGCCGTTCTTCAAATTTTACGGTCGAACGATAAGCTTCTCGTTATCGTCGTTGTCTAATCGATGAAATAGAAAAAAAAGCGTGAGGTAAAAGTAGCGGAAATTCAAGCTCAAAGAAGCTGCTGATAAAAGATTGTTTTACATGTCCTCTTGCCCGAGTGATTTGTAATTCTCTTAATTTATTATTCAACGTAATTCACGATCGGAAACGAAAATGTTCGAAGAACAATGGCGAGCCACGAAGGCGAAGCAATTAAATCGTAACAACGTTATTAGTTTGAACTGTGAATATCGCGGTGAAATCTAAGTTTCACGGTATCACGTGAAAGTGCGTGCGCGAGTTCGCGATAAATGTTAGAAAAAATAATAAAGATATCAGCGTAAGAACGAACGACGAAAGATACTCGAATAATGAATTATTCTCGAGGACATTAAAGTTAGTTTGATATAAGCGAGAAAAAGTTACCTATTTGTTTATGACCTACTTCTTGCGAAACTGCTTAACCTCCGTCGAACGTCAGCTTCTGTTCCCAACGACTCGCGTCACAGAGAAACATCGTCGCCGCGTGAAAACATCAAATCGCGTTTAATTTTGCAGGTATTTCGAACGCCCTTCGCTCTTCACGCCTACTTTAACAACGTTCCACAAATATTCTACATTTATATTTCCAAGTCGCTTACCGAAACATCACACTCTAAAGAAAAAATATATAAAAGTTTGCGCGCCACTATAATTGTCCGACATGCGGAAGCTGTGAACTTTTTAAGTAAAAATGTCACGACTATGAGAATTCGAATTCAGAAATCCGTCGATGAGAATCATACCACCTTAACACTTGTTTTTTTTTGTAAAAAATAAGCTTTATTTAAATTCAAAGTTAATCACAGTGCCAAATTGGCTAGGTTACAGATATTAAAGCTTAATGAACTACCTTAAAACTAATTTGTACTAATAAATTCTGAGAAGATTGGCTCACAAATGAGCACCCGCCTTCTTATTATCTTTGGTATATTATAAAAATATATATACTTTATTATAAGTAAAATAACAGGGGTACTTAGCCTAGGGAGGCAGTCTTATATCTCTGAGTCAGAATAAGAGTAGTGGTACTACCTTAACACTAAACCTACCGAGGTCGGCCAAATGACCGTTTTCAAACTTTTATTAAAATGCTTGTATGCAACGTTACAGGTATCAACGTTAATTTCTTTAATCAACATAAGTAAAATACGATTTTTTATGTCAAATTAATTATTACGTGAAATTAATTGTAAAAGTTATTATACATATTTATTGATTGGATAAGAATTTGTACATACATACATAAACTAGCGGTAGGGTTAGTGTTATTATCGTACCATCAGTGGTTTGCGACCTTTTTACAGAACGTGCAGCTGTGTGTCGCGAGAATCAAGTGATAACATTAGGAAATTATGGATACATGAATCCCATCTTATATTATTTACATTGACCTTTAAACATTCTAAACACATTAAAATTGACGAATATATCTTCGTTTTCACTAATATTTGAATTATTTTTTTCAATTCTTTAGTTAAAGGGTTAAGATATAAATATCAAAGGGTAACTTAATTTTCCTATGACGTATATATTCGTCAAACACACTTATCTGGTTAAAGTAACACCGTGAGCGTTTTAACCGCGACTAGTTCTCATATCTCCGGCATATAATAGTAATTACTCTAACTAGAAATGCTCGATGACAAATCCGATAACGAGCCAGCATCTAATGGCACGGGGATAAGGGATCAGTGGGAGAGAATTTGTTTGCCAGCACTCGAAACGTGGTCCTCGGGCCTATCTTTTCCTTGGCAATCTTCGGCAAGTCGAAGCAACAGTTTTCAGCCGCCTTTGTCTCTCTTCCGGCAGTTTGTCCTCGTCGAGCATACGTGACAAGTGCTCGGCAACTTTCTTCCTTTCTCTCGCGACTCTTCGCCGTTTCCATCCTCGTCGGCAGCACGCTTGATAGTTTAGCAAGCTCGTGCGAATATGCCTCGCTTGCCAAGAGACAACTCGAATCAATGAAACTCTCCGGCCGGCGCTTCTGCCGCTTGTTGCGCCTTAGACCTAATTTCAAACGCGATAGGCGACAGCATACATTCGAAAGATGTTTTCCACAGTTTGACGAGTCGCTTCGACGAACTTTGCTACGGCAGTTGTCGTACGGGGCGCCTCAGGGTTTTCCTAAGAAATGTTAATAGCGTTCCACGAGCAATTGGAAAATTTCTTATGGAAATGTCGTTGATAAGAGGTGTGTTAATGTTAAATTAATCGCGAACGTTTAATTTAAGGTTGTTGAACGTGTATCGATAGTTCTGTGTTCAACGTTATTTTTTATGAATAAAATGAGACAGATATTATACATGTTATTGGTCTGTTTACTATTGTTTGTAGTAAATATAGTTTACCTATATCCAATTGTAAAAGTTATAAATTTTATTTAAAGACACTTTGAAGTGAAATAGCACTTTAAAATGGAAAATTGGTTAAAATTACTGTGCCTGCGATGAAATTGTCATATTCTGTAGTAAAATGTGTTACATTTATTTCTCGGATGTATCGTTAGGTGTTGTAAAACGAATGGATTTTCGGTGTATCAACGATGTTCACAGTTCGGCAGGCAATTTATTCTAAAATATTTCAATGAAACGCTAAAATTTTATTACGTTTCATATTAAAATGATAAAATATACTTTTCTGTAGAATACATTTTAATTTCTTATCTCAACATTGAACTACACGTTGATGAATTAGTATCTGATGAATGAATAATACCTGCTCTGCCAGCAGATAGTTAACATCGGCTCGGTATTTGCGGGAACTATTTGGCAGTGTGCCGGATTTACGGGGGAGAAAAAAAAACAAAATCTGGTTTGACGTAAGCGCACCTGGCGGCTCGCTTGTTGCACTTTAACCTTAATTATTATAAAGCCCATTCATCCGGCGGGTGAAAAAACTCCACAGCTTTTAATGCACTTTTGGGATTTTATTTATTGTTATCATTTGATGAACTTGAACGCATTGCACCGTTGCGGTTTACCATAAGCATTTAACGTAGATAAATAAATACAACTGAAATAAACGACGTTGAAAACACACACACACACCGACACACACGTTCATTGTGCTCTTCTTCTCTTCATTCTCCCTCCGTCCTTCGACTTTTCTTATGTACTCGTTTCTTCATAAAATATCACGGTTTGGCGTGCTGCCACATTTACCGAGAAACAATTTGGAATACACGCGAAAATCCGGTTATTTTGCCGCCCCGTTCCGCGGAAATAACGTTACAGGTGTGTGTCAAAGTGTGCAAATATTTCCCTCGGCGTCACACGCGGAGATAAATCCTCCGCCGGGATTCTCCTCTGTTCGTCTCTGTTCGTCCCTTTCTCAATGTAACCGCCGGCAGCTTTCTAAATACAACGTGCCTCGTTCAACAAACTAAAAACCTCCGACGGAATTAGTTCCCCCGCTGGATCGTCGCGCGAGTCTAACTTTCTTCGGATCGCGAAAAAAAAACACGTACCCGTTGAAAGCCACGGTACTTTGAACAACGGGCTTTCAAAAGCGTCCCGGCTTTCACTTTCCGACTGTCGCGCACATTACGCTGCACGATCGATTGTTCGTTCACAATCCGGCATGCTTTGCCGGCGTATTGCGGCAATTCTAATCAATGCCAGGGTACAGCCGCTTGTTGCGACTGTTGCTAATTATACTTTCCAATAGCGACGTACAAACGCGTAGGAACTTTTCCTATCGTGGTCGGTCGATTTATCAATTTTTTTACCGTCGATGCGACCAAGTATCTCGGGATTTTTTTTCCGGAAAATTTGAGACGAGATTACGGGCGTAGGTGGCTTCTTAATTGAGACCTCTGTTTGTTTTTTACGAAAATCGAGCTTAAATATTGGTCGAGTACACGTGCACTCGAGTAACTCGCTATTGAGCGGTTGTCGATACGGATCACCGTTTACTTTTCTGTTTACACTGGCCGGCGCAGACTTTAATATAGGGCATGCAAATTCAAATGGAACGCGATGTTTGCTATTGATAAAGACTTACATTTTTATTTTCTGCTCAAGTGTGCTTAACCATCGGATCGATGTAAAGGTAATGGGAAGTTTTTTTTAGGATCCTTTCGAACGGCCGTTGTGGGAACGTGGTTAATGTTTATTAAATTATGACAAATGTATTTTCTAGGGGACAGTTAAAAATGAATATACTCGCCTTCCCCGTCTTGTTTTAGTTTGCGTAATACAGAATGTTGAAGTAACAATGGCAGCCACAGAAGTGTGCTTGAGCTTAATCATGCTTTGAGTTTAGAAACGGCGTAATTGCTGTCGGATGTGATAGAAACGTTTGTGAAGTGTTCGGGTAAGATGCACTTGTTTTAAAAAGAATTCAAAACATTTGTTTAAGAAATGGATATTTTAAACTGTGCCGTATAAACTGCATTTGTTGTAATTTAACACATACGTGTGTGTTAGCGAAAAAAAGTATTCAACATGCCAGATAAAATTCTGATAAACAATTTATTTCTGTCGTTATAACTTTTGTTTTTAAACTAATAGAAATAGCATTAATCGAGTTTATCCAGTTTATTAATATTTATCAATATTAAACAAATTCTCGTAATGACATTTTCACATCAACCCGCTAATTTATAAAATCAATTTTTCAAAACAAGTAGCTTCGTTTCAAAAAATTTCATTTCGAAATTTCCATTGAGTTTTGCGTAAAGCATCAGCATCCATCTGTTCGTGGCACGAACTATGGACCGCTCTGTATAGAAAATTTATTCAAAACCGTCTTACTTCGAGAGATATGTGTTATCAAACCTTCTCCTTCTTTTTTTTTTCACCGCGCCCTCTAATGAGTTCCCTTTGTCAGCTGTTTGTTCGCGACGCGATTTCTAGACACATGTCTCGTGAATTCAATCCGATTTGTCCGACACCGAGTTCATTCGATTCGATTTAAATTCAAGAACGCACCTGCTCGTAACGTACCAGACATTAAATCAATTATCGTTTATTCAATTACGTCACGACCTGCCGTTTTTATGAAATGTATTGAAATAACACTCGCCTGCGTTGCAAAACTTTTCTAAGCTACAGATAATCGCGTCACGTTTTCAATGGACAGTTTTTAATTCAATGTAACGAGGCGAGGTTACGAAGCAGAAGTCACGTATTTTTTATAGAACTAAGCTTAAACGATAAGGAATGACAGGTATACTATAAAAAGTCTAAAATATTGGCTGCCTATAAGCGTTTTTTCAGAATATTATTAAGGGAATAAAGAATTTCTCTTGGGAAAATTTCAATCGATTGCCCTTGTCCATTTGTTGTCAAATAATCCGCCAATAATTTACTCATTTGTCATTTACCAAAATAGCGGTGAAAAGTTGTAGAAAACAATGGGGGAATCTCAGGGATTAACTTTATATATTTTCCGAAAATAATAGTATTTTTCCAAGTCTAATAATTTAAATTTTTAATGTTGTGGCCTCTAAATCCCGAACAAACTTTTTTCTAATATATTACGTTGTAGAAGAAGGCAATAAGTTTTGTATATTATTTCAGAATTCGCAATACACCTGTTAAAGTAGACGAAATTTTGGGCCTGATATTCAAAATAACTCCTATCTCTCTTGCAAGGGACGTCATAAAATTTTCTTGTGGTTTTTATTTTTCTAATTTTACATCAAACTCGAAGCACTCAAATTCAAAGAAGTACACTTTGAAGTGCATGCACTACAATCACAGAAAATCCATTTATGTTACATTCCAAAAAGGGCATACGGCTAGAACGTAAATGTAAACAGCGAACTTTCCAACATATCGTTGCAAGAACGGTTTCAAAGAAATATTTTTCGCCCAAGGGAAAATAATATACCAAGCCGCATGAAAATTTTATAGACAGTAGTCATGTAAAAACGTTCATTACATCCCCCTACTCTAAACCTGGCAGTTTCACGTTGGCCGAATATAGCGTATCTCTCGGGATACTCTGTATTTTAACATTCCGTATTAGATCTTAGATTACTTATACCAGCTTAGGGCGTGCTGTATCTCGGGAAATTTGCATAGTTTCAAGGTGCACGCTGAAACGTCTTTTACTTTCGTAGATAAAATTCTTTGCGTCAAATGTTACGTACAACACTAACCAAGGTGTTTTAGCAATAAAGTTATCAATAATTTATATGTATCTATTCCTACCGAACCAGTGTTGAAATAAAAGTTAAATTATGACTTTATTTATGAGTATTAAGGTTACAATTGATTAGAGACGAAACTATTTTAACGATCAGAACAAAAAACTACTTTTAGCGTAATTATTACTAGAATTAATTGAATCAAGAATGATGCAAAATCTCGAAAAATTAATTCAGTCGTTTCGTTTCCTACTTTTAGCCCTTTTTCAAAGGAATTTTCGAAATTTATCTTGAAACCAAAATCGGGTATAAAACATGATAATCAAGGTACTCAAAATTATAGTACCTACGTGTGGAAAAAACCAATTATGAAACTCACCTTGTGTTAAAATTGATTGTTGGTTTTCGTAAATTTAACACTGGCAGTACTGAACAAAGTTTTTAAACAAAAGTAAGAGAAATTCGTTTCTCTCATTCCAATTATCGAGAATAACGTTCAAAGTTGTAACGTTGAACGCGGAAATTTTAGTCGAAAATTTGAAAACGGCCGTTTGACCAGCCGCGCTAGGTTTAGTGTTAATCATCGGAGTACCTGATCGATCAGTATGAGAAATCGCAGGAGTAATTTCGATGAGCCTCTTGAAACGTTGCATTGTGAAATGTTACATTCAGAATTTCAAAACCCTTTGTAATCGCTGCTTATCCCCGAACATGCTCCGCGATGAACGGCTTCGTTTCTCGTCACGAAGCAGATTTTACAGGCAAACGATGCGGGTAATCCGCGTCGTCTAGCCTTGGTTTCATTGTTAATTTAATTAGCAAGCCCGTTTAGAAGTTTATCACCAACACTCGATCAATCGAATGTTTTTTTTCCAGTTATTTCAAGGCTATGATAAATTTCGTTCCTTTATATGTATGTTTAATGTTCAAATAATTATTCAAGGGTTCAGAAATTACGGGATCTGAGCGAATGCGGTATGCTTGTTTAAACATTTATTTTGGTAAAGTATTACAGCGACGTCTTGCGTTACTAATCCGAGAAGTAAATCTGCCTGCAATGTCTCATCAACTATGTACACTTCCTGACAAAACTAAAGAAGCAAAGGATTAGGGTGAGGATCACTCAATATTCCCCATGTTTCGAGTGTACATAGCTCGAAGGTATAACAAGTGTAATGACATCACATTTCGTGCATCAATAAACAATAACTGTGTCTTCGAATATGATTATATTAAAACTAGAACCACCGAGGATTATTTTCGTATGTCTAACAACGTTAGATAAATATATTTGGAGAAAGGGAACAAAAGAGGATAGTAAATTGATCGATTTAATTAATTTACATATAGAGACACAGTTGCAACGAATGTCAGAAAACGCACTATTAGAAAAGTAAGCAATTTAATAAGAAATTAAGAACCACTCATTTTGACTGCCTCAGTAGTTCCAGTGTTAACCCTATAAATAATATTTAGTCGAAGACACGAAAAAAAGCTGTGTAACTTAGTAACTACGTTCGACGTATTATTTCTCCAACCGGTATGTTCCATCATTAAAATATTACTAATTAGTTAATATCAAATTTCACCCGGTAGCAGACGCAGTTTTTAATAAAAAAAAAGTAACGAACCGTCACGTATAATTACGAAATCCACCAAAGAATCCGAACAATGCTATTAACCAGCTGATTAACAATATATCTCTGGCGAGCAGCGTAACTTTTCCATAAAAATTGAACGTGGCATTAATTCTGAACGTGTTCCGACCGTTTCTAAGGGAGCCCCGCAATGACGGGGGTTTCACGTCCCAACCATAAAGCCGACTTCATCGCAGTAGCGGGCCGGTAATCCCTATTCTGTGCGTTCGGTTTAATCTTTAATTACAGTAACGAGACAATTGGGTGGCTGCTCCATGGAGAATAGACACGCGGATAACAATGTAATATACTTAGCTCTATTCAGAAAGCGAAGACCCTTTCAACGGTGTCGTAATGCTTCGCGTCTATCGACAAATAATGACAACGAGGAGATCTGGCGACACGGAAACTCCGCACGGTTAATAGCGTCGTTTCGCCAGTGATCGTATAAATCATTCGACGAATTCACGCATCGATCACGATCGATCGATCGACAAACTTCGACGTGATCCCATGGGAATTCCTCCCGACGCCAGCGCGCAAATAGTTTCCCCAGGTATGTGATTTCATTTTGTCGCGTTGAATGACGCTTTAGAAAATACCCCGGGTTCATCATATCCGAAGTTTCTGTACGCTTTTGAAAGCTTTGGACCGGTTTCCCAGTATACATATATGTACTACGTACATTCACGGCCGGACAAATGAAAGCCCCGTAGCTCAATGAATTAAGCACGAACGCTGTGGAAAAAAGGAGGCCGAAGAATCATTTGTTTAAAACTAACGCGGGCATGCCCACCTTGTGAGATGGAAAATTCACATTAATTCAGCTCTTTTAAGTAGCGCTCGACCTCAAATCATGTTTCGCGAATTCCTTTTCATCTACCGTACGTCTTGCTCGTTATTATTCTTTTGTTTCGTTGACTACCTTTGATAATTGACCGGCCGGATTATTTATAAAGTGCTTAGTAACGTATACATTCTAGGCTTAATTATTGTAAATTACTTAGACAATTGTATCATCCGCGGGGATTAACGAGGGATCGAATTAGCTGGCGTACGAGCGAATAGTGACAATGATGGGAAACTTTCGCGGTTAATTAAGAGAACTATGAATACTATATCGTAATAGTGACACGAGTTTGCTGTATTGAAATTGCGTGATAAATATGTCGCTTTGTTTGAGGTAAATAGAAATTAATTCAAATATAAACTAATTCATGCATATTTATTTAGGGAAATAATTAAATGAACTTATCGTTGATCGTGTTTTTTTTAGTACAAAATATAGGTTGAAATTAAATTTAATTGGCTCCTTACACGATCGTTATTATAGAGAAATTTGGAAAGAAGTTCAAACTTTAAATTGGCATCACTTTATGTACCGATAGATTAAAAAATTGAGCAAGCAGAACCCAAAGAGTAGTTATTTCGAATTTGGAATTTTCACCAAATTTTCTATTTGTTTTGCTGACTTGATTTTTTAGTTATTCCAATTATAGAGTGACCGCAATAAATTTATACATCTTACTACCAAATTTGTCTATAATATTAATTATGTACCAAGCCAATAAAAATTAAATTCAAGACATATTTTTACTTATGTTTTTAATCGAAAATTTCGTACGTAGTTTAAAAAAAAACGGATATTTTTTGCGAAGAATTCTGCGTCACGAGAAATTGGGCGGCCAATGGGAGAAAATTTCATTTTGAAGCGCATGGAAATAGGCTATCGTGCCGGTATGAATCGGATGTGGATAAATAGAAACCAATAGAACCATCGATTTGTCAGAGAGATTCACTCAGTCGGTCTCAATCTGAATTTTCCGGCCGAATAAAGTTCATGGCTCATTTTCCTTTTCCCTTTTTTTTCGACAGGGCTGGAAAATCTCATTTATTTGACCTATCCACGTTTTAGGTAACCAGTTTCCCCTGATAACGGTAACAATGCGGTGATACGTCGTTAATTCTTCTTTTTTTCTTTTTTTAACTGTCAACCGTGATGTTTTAATGAGGATGAGCTTACGCAATTGTTATAGAAATTTACGATTGCTGCAAATGTGTGTGTGGGAATCCATTTCGACAAAACTGCCGAACCGATGGCGACAAAATTTATTTGAATCATTAGCAAATAAATGAATCTAATAATCAACCATTAATGATTGCAATATGATACAATTTTTTACTGTCGTATTTACTGGTCATAATAAACCGTAACGTAAAGGTTTTTATACACGTATGATTTTGGTCTTTACAACTTACTTTCATTTAGTTTATTACGACCAGTAAATATGTCAGTATAAAATTGCTTCATATTGTGATGGAAAATTGGGTTCGTAGAGCAAAAGTGAAATGAATATTATTTTTCAGGACGCCATCTTTCTTGGTTTTAAAATGACGGTCATTTAAAACTTTTAAAAAAGAGTATCTCTTATACCTAATACATATTTATAATTCGATATTTTTCTGAGTTTCCTCGCAGAAAGGTTGCAAAAGAATTTAAATAACTTTATTTTAATAATTTCGATATGGAGTCAATTTTTAAAAACTCGATATTATTAAACTTTCTGCAGACGAGTCGTAAATGTTATTATCCTGATTGCGAATGCAATTGCTGGACCGATTAGCGCAAAGAGGGTGGATTTGGTTCTACTAATCCTTTTAATACCCGAGATACGATATATCTTACCGGAAAATCATTAATAACTACAAAAAAATACATACTTAGTTTTATTATTAAATTTAATTCTGCCTTACATATTTCCCGACCTTATATTCTATCATTTATTCATCCGTATCAGTTTTCATTATCCACCTGTTACACACATGATACAGTAGTTTTCACCAGCAAAAATATTTCACATCATTAAAAGATAACGTAATAAATATTACGTAAATTTACAAATGCAACAAAAAATCAGTTCGTAAAACATATGGATCAAATGTTATTATTCCTATTCGGAGTTTATATTTTAGCTTCAAATTCTATACATGTATGTATATTTACAACATATGTTGTGGTACCGTACAAATGAAATATTTCCAAATCCGGAATGTTTTTAAAACCACACGGGATTTTAGTTGTTCTCCAAATACACCGAATTTACCGGGGTATATTGCCTTCCCCTAAATTTCAGTGGTCCATTAAAAGGGTTCAATCACACCCCAACAAATCTCTCTTCCAAACGAGATTCGCTTTCCCCCTTTTCTAAATTCCAACCGTCGAAACGCCTGACAATTCAAAAGAATTCGAAGTCATACTGCACTCGAAGTATTTTCGAGACGATGGCACATTCGCCTTGGAATTATCATAAAATTTTCATTAAGACCGTAAAACGAGGGTCGGTATATCGTCGATCGGAGACGACAGAACCAGGAAGATTTTACGGCTGAACGAATGGAATTTCCCGTCTTTCATATCGACCTTCCAATAAAATGATATCCGTGATACGGGAACGCGTCTTATAGTGTTAAATTGCCAGGTATTTCCGGTGTTTCATAGACACACTTCGCCAATGCGCAACACGAACAGGTGCTCGGAAAATACAGGGTGTGACAAAAATGCGGGGATCCTTTTTTAAAATCGATAGTACGCACCAAAAGATGAAAAAAAGTCTCTAAAGTTTTGTCTAAAAACCACCTCCTATCGAGATATAACTCCTTCTATAAAAAATTTTAAAAAAAATCATATCTCTGAATTGGTACGGCGTAGAGGACCGATTTTCATTTTAATATTACCGGGAGAGACTAAAGTTTACAAAAAAAATATCACTATCTACGGAAAGGAAGTCTTAGTGAGTGCCTTAATTTTTCCCAAGTTGTTACAAACCTGCTACGATATAGGTAATCGAAGTTGTTTGGATTAAACAAGAATAAATGCTATTTAACGGCAATACTCGCAGCAATTATATATTTTTGTATTATCTTTGATCTTCTCTGGTTATATTGCAATCAAAATCGGTCCTCTACGACGTACCATTTCGGAGATATGACATTTTAAAAATTTTTTACAAAAGCATGTATCTCGATAGGGGATGGTTTTTAGACAAAACTTTAGAGACTTTTTTTTAACTTTTGGTGCGTACTATCGATTCTGAAAAAGGGTCCCCGCATTTTTGTTACACCCTGTATAACATATTTCGCAGTGATAGCGTTATTAATCCCAGTCTTCTTTTCGCGACTTTCGCGAATAATTTTCAAATAATTCTATTCGTTCTCGTTCGGAATTTTCTGTGTTCAGAATCATTTACATTCGGTTCTTTCTTACCGCGCCTTGTCAATATGATTTCACAATCGAATAATTCGATACGTTTCAGGCCTTCACCGCGATTTTCCAATCGAACAAGCACGGCTCGATACCATTCGACGTCTTCCTCCGGATGCGACGTATTTCCTGTAGCTAGATTGATTGCTCGTCTTGTATTTTGCGGTGACAGATCGCGCCCGACATTTCGTCGGAAAACGTTTTCACGTGAGACGTAAATATTTTTGACTCTGTGGGTTCGTTTTAGCATTCTTTCGTTAGCGGAATTCGAACGCGAAATGGAGCTTCCTTGAGACATTTCTATCGCTGTGTGTGACATTTGTAGTGGAAACAAAGCTGCGTATTTTTTCTGGATTCATTTCGCGATCCGCGTGCACTTTTCAAAGCTTATCAAGTGGCTTCTCTGATAATATAATTGTATGCGATAGTCGAAGGGCATGTCGTACGAAGTATTTAATTATTTGTATTTTTAGTTTCTTTCTTTGTTTATTTTTAATGTTCGTGCTGCGTAAGAGATGTTAGTGTAATTTGGAACAGGGTTTTTGCAAATATCTGTATCCTAAATGTTGACTGACAATTGCTATTGTGAGTAGCTGAACCGATTTTTATGAAATTGGTCTAAAAAATTAAGCTCCTAGGGAGAAAGTCACAGGAAGATCTGTAAGTCGCCATTTTTTTGGTTTCATAATCGTCGCCATATACAGTTTTCAAAAAATAACGTCTCGTACAGTATTCACGGTAAAACTTTGAAACTCTAACTAACAAGTTAGTCCAACTAATAAGTTGTAAGTAATTAATTTCGATACACAGAAGGTATTATTGAATTTTTAAATTTTCGTATTTATAATATCAAAATCGCGTCCAATAAAACTTTTAAGAATACATATCGCCTACAGTTTCAGTACCATATTTACGAAATCGGACATTTGTTTTTACTTTACGTACAGAAAAACTGCATGCAAATTTGTCAATTCTTCACATAATATTTTCAAAATGGTGGCCATTTTATAAAAATCGATATCGGTGACGCTTCGACGAGCGAAAACGTAGGGGGCAGGGCCCCTTAGTTTTCCTGTCATTTATTTTAGAAAGGGCATGTATGCAGAAAAAAGTCGGCTTCGATTTTCCACCATCTTCTCTATCATTACATTGCGCCCTCGTTAATAAATCGATATAATGACACATTTGCCAAGAGAAAAAATCCACCTTTACAACAGAAGTTGGAAAAGGGCGTTTTGTTTATAAAGTGAAACGCCACAAAAGAAAGACAATACTCGGGGACTGGAAGAATAACAAAAGCAATAAAAAGTGTATGAAAGAAGGAAAGATAAAGAGCGGCAAAGAAATGGGGAAAGTATTAAATTATAAATGATAAAAATGCGAAGTGTAATAAAGATTGTGACCACTAAAGTTTAATAATTTTGTTTTATAGACTTCGTTTAATAGACATTTTTTAATGTGTTCGAGTCTTGATATAATAAGCATATTTTATAATCAAATCAAATCGAATTTTGTGAATCATTTAAAGACAGAAAAGATTTATCATTTCTCCCCTGAAAAATGTTGAGCGTTCTTTTGAAAAGAGTTTACACTTATGTTAGATTTAGCGTATCAGAAAAGTATTCTTTGAAACAATTCGACGCACCTTCCGGTTTAATTGAAACATTCTCGTACCCTCTAATTCTCAAAGAAGCTTTTGACACACAAAAATCTACTAATTTACTCTTCTCCCCAGAAACCGCATTCCGGGGTATTAATAGCGCCATGAAAGACACGCTAATTAGCACGTAACTTTTATCTTTCTACTAGCTGATGTACCACTCATTCCCCGGAGCTACCCATCAACTTAAAAATCCATAAAAGTTCCGCACTGATATGACCCCGAATCGCCTGGTTTGAATTCTAATCAACAATCTCCATTTCTAATCTTCGCTTTACCGATTTTTAAACAAATGAGAAAAATAGCAATTAACACGTTGAATGCCATTGGGGTCACCGGTGACCGGCGAAAGTAAAATTACTTGAAATATATAACTCAAGAAAATTGTTCAATACATTAATATTGAATGTAATTTGTGAGTAGATAATAGTGTTTTACTATAAAATGTACCGCGTAATTAGAAAGCTATGTTGTTCAGACGGGTATGTCATTTAAAAAAAAACATGACATACACCGTGTTAATAATTTGTTAAAGATTATATAATTTATAAGTTAATAGTCAATTACTTCTAAATTGGCTCTATTTTCATTTTCGCGACGCTATTGCTGATAAAACGAGAAAGTTAATCAGTGAAAATTTTTCTCGATAATTATGACATTCTCGCGAAGAACTGCATCGAAATTGACATATAGACAACTCTCCTGCAACGCGATTAATTCGGTTCCGCGACGTGTCGAGCGGCGTTATGAGAAACTCGGAATAGAAAAAACAAAAGCTCAGATAAATCCGTAGAAACAGCAACAGAGGGACTGATACGATCACTGCACTGTCTGTGCAATCTGTTTTCAGCTTTTGATTTGATTAAAAAAACAGCAGTTCTGTATCGTTTCCGCATTCATTGGAAAATTGACAAATAAAATAAAGGAACAGTGACGTACCTACGTGCATTAAAGACTGGGACATTCGGCGTTTATTATAACAGTAAAAATGTTTTTAAAAAATTCATAAAATAAGGAGCTTATTTCGGCCAAATAAGTTGTATTGAGACCTTTTTCAGGACTAGCAGCGCACACTAAAAGATGAAAAAAGAACCAAAAAAGTTGGATGTGAAAACCTCTCCTTATCGAGATACAACTCTTTTGTAAAAAATGAAAAAAAATCAAATCTGCGAAATGGTAAATCATAGACGACCGATAATGTTTGCAATATAACCGGAAAAGATGAAAGTTTATAAAAAATATATAACTGTTGCGATTATGGCCGTTAAGTAGCATTTAATCTTGTTTGCTCCAAGCAACTTCGATTACCTATATCATAGCAGTTCTTTGACACCTTTGGAAGAATTAAGGGCATTCACCAAGACTTCCTTTTCATAGACACTGACTTTTTTGCAAACTCTGATTTTTTCCGCTAATATTGTAATCATACTCAGTTATCTATGACTTACTATTTCGGAGATATAATTTTGTAAAAATTTGTTTACAAATGGGATTGTATCTTGATGAGGGTGCTTTTCGGGCATAACTTTTTTATTTTTTAATCTTTTGGAGTATACTATCGGTCCCGAAAAAACCTCCCACTAATTATGTTACACCTTGTATATATACAGTATTGCATCTCGATAGGGAGTGGGTTTTTACAAAACTGTAAAGACTTTTTTTTCTTATTTTGGTACGTTTTATCAATTTCCAAAATTATACCCACATGTTTAGTTACACTCTGTACATAAAAACCACGTTTCGACAGTACCGCGTAATAAGACTACTATCCCATTTTGTTTTACACCGCGTTACAGCAGTATCTACTGTGCAGGATAACGCAGGGAAAAATAAAAGCCCGAATCTACCGAGTTCACGCAACAGTAAATACCACATCGAAGTGTTGGTCGTCTAATCTTTACTACGTAGATTAAAATCGTAAATTCCAGTATCACTTTGTTCGCTGGAAACACAAAAAAGGGTAAATTTTAAGGTAAAGGGGCAGTGGTAGGGGAGGGGGTGCGTGGAAATTAATCGGGTGACGGTGTCCGTACACGAAGCGGGACAAAAGCGCATCCCAGGCAAGGGTTCGGTTACACCCGGTGATTTGTCGAAACACCAGCAAGCCAACCAGCGTTCCGCATGACGATTAAGGTCATCGCGGGCGACCCGCCCGTTAATTTCCTCCTTCTTTCGCGACTAACGGAGCGTCGTGGCGCCTCGCGACCCACACAGTCGCACCACTACGCATCGCTCTACGTGCACACGTGGCGCTGTTGCACGTATGCATATATATACATATATATATATATTGTATATATTGTATACAGGGTGTCCCAGCTAACGTACAGGTCCCTGAACCAGGTGATAGCTGAGGTAATTCTAATATAGGGAAGTGATATTCGTAATGCTGTATCTTAATTTATGGCTGAGTTTTTAACGAAAAACGATAGCCAATCAGAGGGCTTCGTTGGGCCCGGCTGCGCGATAGTAGAAATTCTGCATCAGTAGGGTACTGTGCCAGTAGGAACTGTCGCGCCGCTGGGACCAACGGAGCCCTATGATTCGCTATCGTTTTTCGTTAATAACTCGGTCGCGAATTAAGATACGACGTTACGAATGTCACTTCCCTATATTAGAATTACCTCAGCTATCACCTGGTTCAGGGACCTGCACGTCAGCTGGGACACCCTGTATATATTGTATATATTTTATATATATATATATATATACACATGTGTGTATGTATGTATGTATGTATGTATGTATGTATCTATATATGTATGTATCTATATATGTATGTATGTATGTATGTATGTATGTATGTATCTATATATGTATGTATCTATATATGTATGTATCTATATATGTATGTATGTATGTATGTATGTATGTATGTATGTATGTATGTATGTACGTGCAACGTTGTACCGCACTATCCTCTGCTCCGTGTATCTTGCGTTTGCGTTCCGCAAAAGGGGTTGAGGATGGTTTATTGATCGCCAAGGAGGAAACGATTCTGCGTCCCGCGCATTGTGATCGCGAGACCGGGCTGTACATACATACACACACACACACACGCAAAGTCCGGTCGAAGATCTTTTCCTTGGGCGTCGCGACGCATCCGTGCTTCGCGACTGAAATGTTGGTCGTACTGTCCGGAAGTTACTCGGTTGTTTTAATTAGTTGGGTACGAGTATTCGTGGAACTTTGACCTTTGACGGACTTCGCGAACCTGATGCGCTGTTGGGTCGTTGCTTCTTTTATTTTTTTTAATTTTTGTAATGGTCGAACTTTTTCTTCCATCGCAATAAACATTTTAATATTTCCCATTGGTGTTGAAATGTTTAAGCTTTATTGCTAATTGGTAGCATTAATATTTTTGGAATAAATTTTAACCGTGGTAGATGCAAATATAATTTAGGTAAATTGTTTGAGGATAGGTTTCCTTAAGAAATGACACTTAACAAGTGAGACAAATAGCAATTAACACGAGTAAACTTTTGAATGCATTAACATTGAAAGTAACATGCAAATAGATCATAGCATTTCACTATAATATGTAACGTATCACTCATAAAACGGTCACGCCAGGTAAAATAAGCATGACACACAACGCGTTAATAAGAAAATCACTGGTTAGAACATGAGTTATAACAAATTTATTTAAGAAAAACATAAGAAGAAAGTTTTATTTCGCTCTTATAGTTACATTCCAGGTACAAATAGGTTTACATATCAACAAAATGATGAATCGAAATATTAGAATTTTCAATGCTGAATCCTTTCATGGAAAGTTTCAATTCTTCTTTCCCGGGCAGTGAAAAGTTGTAGGAAATTTAATGCGTAGATAACGCTGGTCGGCATTAAAACGGATGAAGTATCGTAGTATTTTCAAGCGTTCCTTCGCATCTGAGGATTCTTAATTTGCCCGTGCCATAAGTACTTGTACGAATGCCTCGAAATTATCCTCGTGAAGATATGCAATTTCTGCACATTACTTGCCGAGGCCCTTACGAGATAATTAGGGCAACGTGAAAGCTACACTTTTCCGACATTACGAGCGAACGAGGATGCTCGAAATCGCGACGGGACATAACGGGGAACGACAGTTTCGCATAATTTATAATCGTGAATCATGTTCGTTTTGCAATAACCACCAGACGTTCGTAAACATTTGATCGAAAGTGGCTGTTAAATTCAAGTATTTGTACAGCGATTAAATTTATGGGGGACGGTGTTAGACTCATTTGGAAAAATACTAACTGTTAATTAAAATGTTAATCCCGCTTTAATGACGTATCCCCGCGGAATTGGCAAAGTAAATCGGTGAAATTGATTCGATATTAACATTTTCGCGAGACGTAAATCCAGCGGCCGGAGTACAGTTGATTGCCGCAGGGGTGTTGACATTAAAAGGACAACGAACATTATGATGTTTGATTGAAAATATCATGCCTGTATTTCCTTGTTATTTGAAATCGAAAGACAATTCTGCGTCGCGAATCTAAATAGAGGGAAATAAGAAACTTATTCATGCGGCAATTATTGGAATTAAAAAACCGCGTAAATAAATTCTTGTGACATTCTGATTGAAATTATTATTTATACGTTGTTAAGTGCTCGACGTGATTAAAGGCGCAATCTATTTATCGTTAGATGTCTAATAGAATCATAAGGGTGTAATTTTATCTGGTTTGCATCCCCACAAATACTAAAGACGTAATATTACGTCACCGGCTACTAATGTATTAATTAACCGGGCAATTGCGCACAGGTGTTTAAGTTCAAGAAACGATTACAGATAATTTGCATACGCTTTTACGACTAAGTAAAAAGATCGATAATTATAATTAAGCAGTATATCGAAAGTGTTTAATTATAACATTTTCGCGCATTAGCTGTAGCCAACACACTTTCGAAGGTAAAAGAGATTTGTGCGTTAATCAGATTACAAGCTCCGTTATTAACGTTGTATTTCAGTCTCTTGAACTTGGTTTATTTACAGCGTAATATATTACAACTCACGACATTTTCTTTTCGCACGCTCAGCCAACATCGAGTATTAATTACGCGAAAACTGATTACATGAATATTAATAAATAAACATATAAAATGATATTTTAAATCGAAGTATTGCTTGATCTTCGAATTAAACCAGATATGAACCAATATTTTCCGGCTATTTCAACGATTATATTAACTAAAAACTATTTAAGAAATGTATATCTTATAATTTAAAATTATGCAAAAATTACGAACAATAATCCGACCTGTCACTCCTTTATTTTGACTCTTTTTCATAAGAATTGTCAAAATTTTAACTCTTCATTGATTCATCCCTGCATGCTTACGACGTATAAATGTATCGATATAGATTAATTAAAGTGATTTTTTTACAGTGTTTTTTGTTAAGATCGTCAAAACGGACCTCAACAATATCGAAAAGTGTTATGACACACAAAGTGACAAAGCAAAGCGAAACAAACGTTGTTATCACAGTTTGGTAAACAATTGTCCTACGATTAAACGTCCAGTGCGAAAGTTTGCAGTTATTAAGTCATTACGGTCTGCTACTTTTTGTTTAAAAACTTCCCCTGAGATCGGCTGCAATGTAAAACCATCTAAAAGATTGGAAAACTCTCAAAGTTTCAGAAGATAAAACGAAAGAGCGGTTTTTACTTTTTTATTTATAATGTACAATCATAAACTGCTTATATAACTAGAGTGTCTTATCACTTTATTGTATGTTGCTCAGAATTCTTCCTTCTATGGTATTTAACAAAATATTCGCGAACGCGTAAGTAGTACAGTTACATGGCTTCTGTGTGTATACATAGATGCTGTACGTATGTACACATACGCTAGTTACGTAGAGTAGTACATAAAAAACATAAGCTACCGTATAATTAAAAAAGAAAAGCAGTAGTAAAGTAAATAGTAAAGTAAACTTTAAAAATTGGATCAATAACAATTCACAAAAAATGTCGCCATTTTTGTGTTAATCAAAGAAAACTTTTAAAATTTCCTGATGACCCGTTTGTACCAAAGTTAACTACAACCGTAGACTTTCGTACATTTCGCAGAAAAACTGCCAGAAATATGAATTTATTAAAACTTTCAACGCGCGTAACAAATGTTTGTTACGAACGTTCACAAATGAACCTAGTTTCCATAGAACCCAAAAAATTTCCTTCAAATGTCACTTTTACTACTGGCGCGTCCAGTCCAATCAATCTTTGATTACATTTAACAATCTTCAATTCTCATTATTTCACCATCGACCGTATTTAATAAATCAATTAATTTAAATCGGAATTAAAGTTAATCGAAGCGAACGACCTATCATTGTTTACCGTGAACGGCAGGCGATGCACGATAGAAATCTTATCTTCGAGTGGGCCGAGCCACTGATAGGGCAAAGCTTACCCCTTCGTATCAGGGCTCGACCTACATTTCGTTACGGTACATAGTAAATATAAACCTCGACGCACGGCACCCCGGCAACTCGTGATAAAGACACTTTCCTGGGAAACAATCGAAACAATCCCCAGCGATTCTGCATGAAATTGGAAACAGGCTGAGGAGTTTGCGTTTCGGTCATCCGCCGCGATTATTTGTCGAACAGCATTGTCGTGTTTCTATGAAGCGACTAGGTCGTCGATTTTCTGGGATAAGAAACGGCTTTTGTTGGTTTCGACAAAAGACGGTAACGATTTTCGAGGTTTCTATTGCGGGCCTTAACGAAACCGTTTGACGCTTTCTTATATTAGAATGGACGTTTCTAATCGGGGAAAGATGCCAATAGCGTGTCACTGTCGAAATTTTGGACCATCCGGAGTTTGGTACGCTGGTTCAAAGAAGTATTCGGGTCAAATGACGACGGAGCGATGTATTGTTTTAGTAATACGGGAAATAAATCTGTCTGCAATGACTTTGTAATGGTATGCATTCCATATTTTGAAAGCGTCCGGAAAGTAGGATTTTGGCAACCTTTGTCGTAGATCGTTCTGATTTGTCTCTAAAATCTTGCCTACTCTTGAAATTGTAAAATTTAAATGTGGGGGGGGGGGTATAATAATACACGACAGAAAAAAAATAATATTATTTATTAAATATTAAATTTGGGACGGTGATGAATTTTGTCACCTATAGAACGCTACCACATGATTTATACAAAAACATTTTACGCACGATGTATTAAATCATAGCAATCAAGAGTTAAGGTCTTGACTCGGGCCAAGTACAAGAGTTCCCGACTGGTAGACCTGAACTACTCTTTTCCGGAAGAATTAGATCGAGGTTTTCGGGGTATTCAAACGGCATTAAATCCGCATATTTCCCCCAAACTATGGTGATATTCTTGTAGGGGACGTCCACCCGGTTAATTTAAGCCTAACTACGAGAAGATCCATCAAGCCAATTGCGAGATATTTTGATCTAAAAAGTCGACGTTTTTGTAAGAAACGTCGTCTTCTTCCTCTCCTCCTTCTCCATCTCCATCTCCTAGTTCAGCCTGTCACGCAGCCCGGTGTCAAACCCAAACATATGTTTCATACCATGCGAGATAATTTTTCTGCCGATAACGTAGATTTTTCTATGTAATCTGAGACATGCCGGAAAAAAATCAAGAGACAAGGTCTTGTCTCGGACCAAATACAAGAGTCGCTTATTGGTATTCAGAAAATCTTCAAGGGTTATCAATAATTTATAAATTTAACATAATGGTTTCTTAATTTGTAGAAAAAATGTATTTGATTTTTGAAACTTAGCACGTTCGCGGATGTAAATGCTATAGCATTCATTTTCATTGTAATGCAGAATGACATGAATGCTATAGCATTCAAATTTTAACACCAATTATTTTGAATTTAATTTTATATAACCTTAAGTTTTTGTAATTATTATACCTGTCAAGGTAATGACTAACTGATTCTTTAGGTATTTCGTATTATCTTATTTTTTCTTTGTGTATTTACAAATTTGCATAGGGAAGCAAATTTGTCGTGGATGCTATAGCATTCATTGTATATAACGATTAAAATATGATAATCGGACTACCCTTATAAAATGTGTTTAATCAAATTTCGGATATCACAACCAATCAAAAAATAAAACGACCGTCAATTTTTGGACGTCGCTGCAACTTTCACTGTCCGCGAACGTGTTAGGCTTAACAATATATCGCAACAATACGCTTAAAACAGATTAAACGCCGACTTTTTTTCAAATGAATAAAAAATAAATTTTAAAATATTGAAAATAAATATTTAAATGCCCGATAAAATAATTAAAAATGTTTAGAATAAAATTAATTATTGACCACGATTGGCGAAGACGCACCGAAATACTTGATCTCGGCTGTCGCTACGACTGCGCTCGGAGTGCGAGCGTGACAGACAGAAGTAAAGAAAGAGAGGCCCTTATGCTATAAAAATTTGAATCATGTTAAATTCCGCATTGCTTTCTCGTCAAACGCGCTCTCACACATGCTTGCGTGGCCACGTCGCGTCGTTTGTTTGGCTAGTGCGAGCGCGACGGAGCGACGGAAAGATACAGACAAAGCGAAGTCTTTGTCAGTTGTTTATATCCGGAAACATAGTACGCCACATGGAGAAGGAATTATTACGAAAAAGAGAGAAAGGTAGACACCTTCGTGATGCACGCATTAGTATGCCATTCGGAAATTTTCAAAGTGTTATCAATAATTAATGTGTTTCATTTTTAGAACTTCGATACATATCAAAGTGTATCTTACAATTTCTACAAGCTCTTCTTTAGTACATAATCAAATTGTTCTGTAAACAGGTCTTCCAAGAAAAAGTAGGCAAATTATTTTTATCGGGTTATCCGGCACTGTTAAATAATCTTTGTTACATGCTTCGTATCGACACTTTAACATTTCGGCTATTGAATCTCCGAATTGTTTTTTATCTATTTGTAACAGTGTTATGATATTACTTAAAAGCTATTTTTTGTTCAAACCCGTCGTTCAAATATACGTAAGATTAACGAACATGATGACGTTGTTATACGTAAATCGAAAAATGTTTACAAGGATATACATTTGACCAAATTAAAGTTCTAAAAGTAAAAAACATTTTTCAATAATTCACACTGACCATTATTTTAAATTTACCCCGTTCTCATAAAACCATTTTTGTCCACTTCTATGTTTATTATAATTTTCGAATTAAGAATTTAAAAACCAAACGTACAAATCCGTCACTGTCTTGCAATAGTTAAATGTCTATTATTTTGCTAATTCCTTAAAGTGTGTTTTCTTTTTCAATATTACTGACAATATATGTAAGTCTTTCAACAATCTCTAACATGCTGCGAGAACCTTGTACACATGACCAGAAACGTACCTAGACTAAATGTTTACTGTCTCCGGAAGAGTCTCTGATTTTTTTATTCACGTCTTCAAAGAATTTTTTTAAATTTTAAAATACATAATTCTGGTTACTATATTTTTTAAACATAAATAACATTTAATGGATTAATTTTTACATTTTGCCACATCATTATTGCAAAATTATTATAATAATGAGATCTGTATATTCCTTTATTTTCCTGTATTCCCTGATTTCTTTATTCCCTTATTTCTTTAATAACAAGTATTTCAATAAAAAACACTCTGTACTCTACATAATTCTACGAATGGAGTGAAATCCACAAAAAGCATCGAAAATGCAAAGCTATGGGCCAAGTACAAGAGAATGTTACATTGGAATAGGTTGCTCATTAACATAAACTGCATTTTACACAGGATTTGAAATCAATCAAATGTGAGCAAGTACAAATTATTGTAGAGCAACGACACAATACTATCGCTAAGTAAATATATTCAATTAACTAAATTTCTCAAAATATGGTTTCTTCTCATTTAATGAGTAATTCTATTTACTGCTCTATTAAATGTACTTGGTGGCCCGCTTTTTACGAAGGTTCGATGGTAAAAAATACCTGTAGTATCAACGCCCCTAAGCTTAAATAGTTGAGAATGTCCGACATTAAAAGAGAGTTGCTAAGACACAGTATAAAGTGGGCTTATTACTGTACAGAATGAAAGTCCTTTAAATATCTCACGTCATTCCTTTTTAATTTATTTTAACATCAATTGTTGAAATACACTACAATATTGTTGTAACTACAATATGTATATGTAATTTCCTCTCACACACATCCAGATTGTTAACATAATAAATTAGAAATGTTTGTTACGTTACGTTTTTGACATCAAGCTTCGTAAAAAGCGGGCCACCAAGTACATTTAATAGAGCAGTAAATAGAATTACTCATTAAATGAGAAGAAACCATATTTTGAGAAATTTAGTTAATTGAATATATTTACTTAGCGATAGTATTGTGTCGTTGCTCTACAATAATTTGTACTTGCTCACATTTGATTGATTTCAAATCCTGTGTAAAATGCAGTTTATGTTAATGAGCAACCTATTCCAATGTAACATTCTCTTGTACTTGGCCCATAGCTTTGCATTTTCGATGCTTTTTGTGGATCCGATTTACAAAACTTTTCCCCTTATAAAACGTTCAATTCAGCTTGACGCAAAACCTGTGAAAGCTGGTTCAATGACAGTTTCTAAACTTTTGATTAAAATTTCTGCACTGGCCGTTATTTTCGTTAATTAAAATTAGAAAAAAGCAGTAGTTAAATAATTAAAAGTAGCTTATTTTTATGATAAATAATTAAAGTGGCTTTCAAATAATAATGAAAAGAATGTATTTTTTTAATAATTAATGAAAAGCGATTTTTGTTCATTAGCGTCCCTACTAGATGAGTATAGACAAGTACCAAAGTGGTTGTGGGATGAAAAAATTAATTACTTAAATTTTGATAAGCGTTTAATTCGCGTTAAGCCAACGATCAAGTAAAAAACTCGGCATCGATCATGTGCTTTCATTTAAAAAGTTACAAAGATGCTAAAACAAAGCTTTGTCGCATAATCGCACATACTAAATAATAACAAAATAAGTTGTCGTCATCTATACAGATGATTAGCGTACATTTGGGCACATTCTACTAACTTATCTCGGAGCACAATTAACAATTTGCGATCTCCATTTTTTGTTACACTAATCTTTCACCTTGCATCTCTCGATTTATTAAAGCACTACTTTTGATCTACGACTTCGTCTTCTCCGTTTTGACGAGCTCAAGACGAAAATGCGAATATTCTATGGGATCAATCTTAATATACATACATATATGTATGTATGTATGTATACGTATATTTCGTCTACCAGCATTCACGAAAGTAAAACGTACAAAAAAAAGCGAAAGCCAGCTCGAGTAGTGCTGGCGAACCTTCAACCTCACATTTCGGTGGAATATATTCCACATCTTTAAGAAAGAATCATTGCCATGCTCTCAGCGGTTGAAGAGGATTGCCAGAAAATCCGTCGACATAATCCATACTTCGAAATTCACGTGAAGAAAAGACATTCCGAGGAAAAGTTCGTTTGCCACTGAAACTTACAATTGTTGAAACACGATTTGTTTATGAACCGTCATTCATTCACCAGCAGAGAACACGACGAGACTACCTAAGCAGTATTTGTGTCTGTGTCAGAGCGGAATGGAGTTTACAAGGATTCCGGCTTAGAGTGTTCTCGCACCTCGAGAAATCCTTGAGAAAGCCATTGTCAGACCTCCATTAATGGAAAAGCGGCACGGGAGGATTCGCCGCAAGAAAAGAGGACAGACATTTTCCTCGGTCGCGGCAGTCGAGCCGCGTATCGTTGTGAAAAGAATATAATGGAACGCGTTAAAAAATTTCTTTCCACGTGAAATGATCGCGAGCGTTGATCTAAATCGAATGAAGAAAAAAATCAACGTATCGGCGGAAACAGCGAAGTTTTCCGCTGGCTTCGCGAAGACGAGATTGCTCGCTGCTGAATGAAACTCCCAGCGAGTCAAACACCGCCAAATTTACACTGGAGGATCGAGGCTTTCCGTAAAATGAGAAAATTCTCCGACGGCGAGTCAAAAAAAAAATGGAACGAATACGGGAAAGTCAAACTCCCGATGAAATGGAAAACGTATTCGTTTTGAAGTATCGAGACTGTTGGATTCGAAGAACTCGAACGGAGAGTGTTAAAATATCGCGGAAAGGATGCGATTGCTTACAATTGATGGAAATTTCCCGTTTACGTTTCGCGGCTCGTGAAAAACGAACGGTCTTTGTTTACGAGTCAAAGAAAATTACGAGGACGCGAGGAAGGGTTATAAAGTGTTACAGAAGGCACACGAATACGGTGAAAAGAAAGCCTGATTTCTGATTAAAAAAAGATTCAATTACGGGGAAACTTGGCAATGGAAATGATCCTTCTTGGGATTTTCCACGATTTTCACCTACGCGGCCGGGCGACGGGTATAATTTACGCTAGCATGATTAATTCATCAAGTTCTTTCGTCCCTTAGGTATTTTCGTGTAGACACGCCGGTAAAAATTGTACGTAGCTTAGAATTCATTACGGTAAATTAAAACGATTGTAATTGAATCTTTCTTACAATTCAATTTTTGTTCGATCGGTGAGCAAACAGTGAGAAAAAGTAATTGGAAATATTTTCAAAAGTATACTTAGGACCAGCTTGGAAATTGTTGCTTAAGTCTTTAAACGAACCACGAAATTGATTAAGAATGTTAATAAAATGATTGTTGATTCATTGGCAATATGCCTCATTAAAAAAAAATAAAAAAGACATTATTAATTTAGTTCATCAACCAAATGCGTGTCTTAATGCATGCACGAGCTATCGTTATTAATATTTCACTAACAACCGCATAAACATTAAAATTATTTACACGGATTCGAAGCACAGTACCGTCTGCTACAATTTTTCATAACAATTTTTTTTAACAATTTTTCATTTTTCTGCGCAACGCCGGTAAAATTTTCTGCTCCAATTTGTTTTTTTTTTCTTTTCATTTGATACGCGCATGGCACTGAAATTTGTCGGTAGTGACTGTTTAATACTCCATTTGCAAATGTTCAATTTACTAATGTACTTACCGTATAATACAAGTTTGAACAAAATATTTTAACCGTCACAAAAATTGAAACCGTGTACTGGGAAATTTTGTCGATTTTCAAAAGAAAGTACCCTCGACCGACAATGAGCTTTGAAAATTCACAGCTTCGCGAACAAACGACGCGGCATTTGTTTCCGTCACGGTAAACCCCGGGCCTCGTTCGAATGGTTTTATTCCGAAGCGTAAGAAGAGAAGCGGGACAAGTGACTGTTTACACAAACACGCGGATATCGTTAGGAAAGTCTATTAAAAGAAGTTCCGACTAATTCTGAAACGCGGAGTTCCTCACTTTCTAATTGCTTCAATCTTATCCTTCGGCAACTTTGCAGTGTGCAATTAATCGCAATCTTATATAAAAAAAAAATGAGTATAAAAATAATCACTTAAATTAAATTCGATGGCTTCTACCAGGGATCATTTTCTTTTCTTAATGAAATCGGAGACTTTCGTCGTTGGAAGTATGATCTTATAATTACCGCGACACTTTTTGTTTATACTTTACCGAATGTCTCTCTGTGAAACATTTAACTGTTTAATCGAACGTCCTGGCGCCGGAAAGTTTCCCAACCCCATCCTTTTAATTAACTTCATCTATTTAGTACATAAGTGTATCCTACATTTCACGGTAATTAAAAGTAGAAGAAAACTGAAAGTACGCTTTAATTTTCGATGTGCCAGCTTCTCCCCTTTTCGCGTTGAAAATTGACTTTGCAGATTTTCCGGTAGGGTGCTTTTTAAATGTACCGTTTGCGATCTTGAAAGCGGCTATAATGAGATTACGATGAAAGAGTATGTGATAAAGCCGATATTAAAAATGCTTTTTAACCCTGTGTGCCCTAATGTGTCCGCAAAGTACATAATATTCAATGTATAACGTTATATCATTTACCCATATTTCACACTTATATTTTAGCAAATTGATATGTCAAACACCTTTGAAGGAATCCTTGTGATTATCAAATCCCTTTGACCCTTTTTTCGTATAGTTCATCATTTTAAGATTAATTATGTCACGCATACATTTTTCCGAACAAAATTGACCAATACTACTTAATATACGGCTTTATTCGTTGTCTAATTTAAAACTGAGAAACTATTTTATTAATATTGTGTATTTAGAATTATTTGTCCGTCAGTGGCACCTTTTTGGGCACAAATTACGGTAATCATACATAATTTCAATACTCCACCAGTATATTTATTTCCTAGTTACGTTTCGCACAATTTTTCAAAATAATAACCGAGAACTTCATTGATGTGAAACGAGGATTTAATTAGATAGCACCAATCAACTTTTCTCACGACTTTAATCCGTTCAAAGTAAAGCATACGACTTCGATCCGACTCTGAGTGATCGATACAAAATATTTGGGTCAGAAAACGGACGCTATACAGTTTGAACTTTAAACTTGCAATGAAACTCAAATGGTGTATTAACTCCGTTAGCTCTGTAATCGAACGACGCACGAATAATTCATTGCATAACCTACGGAGAGCTGAATAAAAAAAGAGGTGCGACGGTGCAATTAAACCGGAGTACAATGCAGTTGCCGATCCATATTTTTCCGGTCTGCAAGTCCGTTTGAAAGAAGCGCAAAAAAAAGAAAGAGGAAACGAGAAAAATCCAAGGATACGTTTCCGTTGTTCCGAAAAAGACCGTAAGAAACTCGCGATCCCGTTCTCGTTTCCTTTTCTTCTTTCCGCTAGGCTTCACGTCGTTAAACAGCACGAAAGTCGAATGTGCGAGAAGAAACGTTCACAGGACCAAGGACAACCAAATGGCGACATTCGGTAATCCATTAGCGTCTAACAAATTAACGTGTGATTCTATCGCAGTGCATCCTGTAAACCCCGTGAGCGAACCCTGTGTAGCCCTTAGAATTACAAATTTTCCAATCAACGTTAGTCAGTCGAACGATCGATACAGATACCCAAAACGACGAATGTCCGATACGCAACGACGATTTCCGTAACGAGAAGACACGAGCGACGTTCCGATAGAAATAACACGAGTTCCTTCTAATCTTGGGAATCGATGTAAATTAGAATTTTGATCATTACACGGGGCGAACGAGTATCGGTCTTCCATCGAGTTAATTAGATTCCATTGTTTTCCGAGAACCGGGCCAGGCCTCACCCGTCGGCGCAGATTTCGAACGATCGATTCCCCAAGAACGTGGATCGGTTCCCTCGGCAATTACCGTAAATCATTTTTCACTCGATCAACCGAGAAAAAAAAATAGCAAATCCAATGGGAACGCGGCGCTATTTCCGCGTGCCTCGTCGCGAAACGGGAACGAGAAAAAAGAAACTAGACGGTTACTTGTTTAAAATTAGTAGACAAAAGAAAAAAAAGAAATTTAATAAAAAAAGAGAAAGAGAAATAGCGTTGATACACGTAGACAGTTATAAAAAGGTTGACTGAGCAAGGGTTGTCTTTCCGGTGTTGCAGGATGCACGCGGTTGGATTGCACTCGGCGCTGGCCATCAAGCGTCAGAGAAAGCGTCGGGACGAGCAGCGTCGTGCCCGCGAGCGTCGTTATAGCGCCCAATCGGGCGAGAGCGGCCTGACATCGCCCAGGGCGTCGACCGGTTCCTTGGATCATCATCCGAGACATCATAAAACTGGACACACGAATCGTGCGGCCGGCCAGGGTATGCTGGACACGAAGGTGGTCACCTCGATCGGGATGCTCCACATCGGCGTGGTGTTCCTGGTGCTCGGTGCGTTTCTTCTAATGAGCGGCTTGCTCCCGGGTGACCTGGCCCAGTGGGGCACCAAGGCCTCCGGGGGTTGGTGGAACGAGCTGGTAGCCATCGGGTTGTTCGCTATCATCGTAGGGATCTTCCTTATCATCCTGAACCGCGTGATCGCGAAGAAGGAGGAGAACGACCTGGAGGAATACGTTCAACGACAACTGACCCGGTCCAGGTCCGGGCATAGACTAGAGAGGGACGTGGAGACAGGTGGCCTGACCACGAGACACGCGAGAAGAGCGAGACAGATGCAGCAAACGGATTCCACCGGGTCCATAGAGACGCAGGATGAGAAAGGATCCGGATCACCGCCGAGGAGTCCGCCCCCAGCTTACTCGCCACCACCCGTCATCAACGGCGATCATCCCGCACAGTCGGCACTCTATCTCGAGCAAATCACCGAGGAAGAAATAATCAGCGACCGCGTCGAGACCTCGACGACCAATAGCCTGAGTCCCGGGTCTCCGAGCGAGACCAGGGAACTGTTACAGAATCCCCGTTACTCGAAACGGAATGGACATCCCCAGCAAATCCATCGGCCACTCTACGTGTCCAGAATCTAGAGCGCAAAAAACAAAAATGTCGCGGACTCTTCTGCCGGATAGGCAAGTCGACAAGTCGAGGGAGCAAATTCGAGGACAGTTTCTGCTTATCGAACGAGGTTTTTTGCTTTATCGAGATACGGTCACGATAGGATCGCGTGGCACGGATAATTTTCACTCTGACTATCTGACAGAGTATCCTGAAAAGAGTACACGTTGGGAATGTTGAAAAAAATGGGGTAATTGAAGGAATTTGGTTACAAGTAACGGAGTTTTATTGACAATCGGAATAATCACTGCTGGAAGTGAAAGAATGTGATTATTACTAGTCAGTTTAGTTCGACGGTCTCCAATCGAACTGTTGGAAATTCATTCAGGATATTTTGAACGATCTCTGGGAAGGGTAACAGAAATACTAATTGGTCCGCGTCCCGTGGACTTAATTAGCGATGAGTTAACGAATCGCGGTGCAAACAAATTGAATTGTTTCGTAAACGGTGAAGAAATTATCGAGATCTCGCGAAGTTACTTCGCCCGAGACGGCACGGAAATTCGAAATAATAATTTCCCGAGAACGAGTTCGTATGCCTCTGCCAGCTTCTTGGTAACGGAGGTTTCGTCCTTACGATTCGAATAGAACCGCAAAACAATGCCGAAGCTGGCGCAATGGGCGGGACCAAGGCTTAGTTCTTAAAGTTTTGCGACAAGAGTTAGATCTGCAAATGAAAATATCGGCATATAAGAGAGAATTCCCGGTATCGTTGAGCAAATAGAATCGTTAATAATCCAATTTTTAACAGTTAAGTAATAGAACACTAAACCTACAGACAATTTATAACTTTTAAATAAGAGTTATAATTTTCTTATTTGAATTCCAGTAAGAGCAGAATTTCGTACGAGTGGTAGAAGACAAAATAATTCGTTTATATGTATAGTAATAGAAAGTAATGTGTTCCTTTCATTATAGCTAAAGAAAATAATGTTGAGTTCAGAAATTTTAGTCTAAAGTTTGATAATGTTCGTTTAACTCGTGGTAGTAGGTTTAGTGATAGGAACGGAAACTATTCGCTCAGTTTATTGAGAAAATATCGAATGCAGTATTATACACAATTCGTGGCACACGCATCTGTCGCGTAGCAACTAAAATATGTAAATTACATATATAAGAAGTTCAACGTAATCGATACCGAAATATACAGGGTGGTCCATAATACGTGGTACAATCGAGTAAAACTAATTAAAAATCGGAGAATGGAAATGTATCGACCGGCTTCGTCTTTTTGGAAAAACGATATGAAGAAATAGTTGAACGCGTGAGCACAAAAAAACGGTTTTATGAGAACACATCGTGCCCCATTTTAATTTAGCAGACACCGGGTCGATGGAGTCCAGGTGCGCGCGAATTCGATTAGTTTTTTAAAGTCTATTTTTTTAATAACGTAGCTTCATATGAAAAAATTTTCTTCTGCAATTTCGACTCTTTTTTCGTACTCATATTTCCAAATTAGTACTAATCTATAAGAAAATCTTTAATTCTCCATCTGCACAGTCGGTTCTTCCAATATTCTAAGCCAGAAACCTTTACACCTATAATTACCTTGTTCAAATTCCAAATTATCGGTTCGTAGAAAAAGAATTCACCAATTTGAAATTCCAATAAAATAATTCTATCTACGATCGTCCACGGCTCGGATGATTACAGTAGCAGACCCTTACGCGAGATACGGTAATTAAAAATTCATTTCCAGATTAAGATCGATACAATCTACTTTCCCGAAGCCACGGGCGCGACGAACGCCACAAATATTGATTCCCATTCGCAGTTTTACAGGCGAACTCTATCGAAGTTCGAGATTCGACTAATCGGGTTGCCGTGTACATTCAACCAGTGTTCCCCCGTGTCGGATGCAATTCCGTTTCTGAGTAATTTCCTGGCCGGAAACGCGGCAGAAACGGCGCCAGTCTTGCAACGGCGAGATATCTTTTTGTACGTGCCGTCGGTCCAGAGGTCGTAGCTAAGGTTTAACGAGATAAAGCAAGAAATATGCCAGCACACAATCAATATTATCCTTCGATGACGACGCTCGAAGGAAATCAATTTCCCAGATGAATTATTGCCTGAACGGGGTCGTTATTCGTGCAACATTACCGCCAAGGATTCTGCCGTTCTACGGTAACCCGAGATCTCGATAATTTCAATAGGGAAAAAGTATCCAAGGGAAGGATTTTATTAGATATCATTTCTGTCGTAATTTCGGGGAAACTTGAAACGACCAGACTTTTGGAAAGATAGTCTTTAATTAATGAGAGAAATCAGGAAAACCGTTGCTTGAATTAATTTAGTAATTATTATAAAGTGTCGCAAATATTAGTAAGAAATCCGACAGAAATTATGCGACGACCTAATAACTACTGGAGGCAATGAAAATCAATTTAAAACAACGATAATCAGAGAATGTTTCGGTATAAAGCAGAAATATTTAGAAATGTTTGAGAAAATTATTTCTAAATACCGTGAATTAATAAACGTCTGGGCACGTTTGGTAATTCACTTCGATTTTGCTCGCTGATTGGTTAAATACAGTAGAAGACACGTGAGTCGTCGTTTGCGAGGAGATTCGGGAATCGAATGTTTTCATCGTCGTCGAACTACATTCTTGTATATTACGTACACGAAACGACTAAACATTTCGTCCATTGAAGCTTTCATAGGGTGACGTCGTTACCGACGAACTTAGACGAAGTTAAACATAAAAAAAAAGGAAAGTCTACGATTAGATTAATCTTCGTGGTGGAGACCATATACGAAATAAATATGTAAGGAATTGAATTGCCACGTCAAGTTCCAACGGTCTTCTGGTATTCGGTGCCCCAGGAAATCATTCAGCGAGTATTCCGGTCGGCCACGATAATATCCGGACGTTTAAAAACGGAAACGACAGGATTTATCGCTTGCGTGCGGTAAAAATGTCGAATAAAAAAAAAAGAGAGCGTGACGAAAAAGATACTGGCCGGAGTTCGACGCGGAATTGTTGAATTCTTCGCGAGACAGAAGGGTAGAATGGAGAGAAAGAAAGCTGGGAAGTCGATTAGAATCGACTTAGGCGAAATATAAAACCGAACTCAAGGACCAAGATTAATTAGTTCGAAGGACGCGCGATAGAAATTTTAAAGAGGTTCGACGAAGGAAGATTTCCAGGCGAGAATGAAGAAAACCGCGTCGCCGATGGTTTTTCGGCCGCGGGATATCAGTAATTAATTCATCGATTAATCATCTATATTTCAGATTCGATTATTATCTAGACGCCGAGGGACGTCAGAAAAACGGTCCCGGCGTCGACATACTCATTACCGTTAATTACCTATCCTAAGTAACGGACCCGACATCGGGACCTCGTATCTTTAGAAGCACAATTTATCGAAACGAATGTCCTTTAACGTGTAAGGGAGTGGGTCTCGATATCGCGGGTCTGATATCAGTCATTGTACTTAGATTTATCTAGAAGTTATCAATTTCTGACACGTTACATAGCTCATCGTTGAACGGTTCGGCTGAACGCCACGAGAACAGTGTTTTACCTGAGATTTAAAAGATTAACTTGTTAAGCCTCTGATTACCGACGCACCTGGGGCCCTTTTTACACGGCGGATGGATACGGTGTAAAAGAAAACTGCGTACAAAAGGTTGAGAAGGGATTCATTTGCAACAAAGCGTGGAATTAAAGGAACGGACAGAGAATGAAATTGAAAGTACGGAAGTGGCATTTGATACCAGCATTTTATTGGAGACACGCGTTGAAGAAAATCAAAATTGAAACATAAAAAAGGTGTGAAAGAATTGAATTGCAACAAAGTGTCGAGTTTGTGGTGAACCAAAGGTATCGATAGAAAATGCAATTTATATTAGAGACCTGCATTTCATATCATTTTATTCAATAAACACACAAAAAAAGGAAATGTGTCGAGAAAACTGAAAAAACTGTGTTTTTCAAATAAAACGAGCTGAAAAAGTCGCATAACTGTAATCGAATCGTGTTAAAAACATATTTAACAGTGGGTCGTGTAAAAAGAGTCCCAGGTCTATACATTTTTCTCGATATGTACATATATACACATATACATACATATATATTTATATTATCCCTCTTTTTAATCAACTAAAATCCATGCGTAAGTTATTTAAAAACAAAACGCTATACATTCCGTAACGAATCGACGTTTTTTCTTTTAATTTCGATCATCTCGCTACTCCCAAAACGTTGTTAAACAATTCTACGTTAATCTACGCGGCGAACATCTTTGGGTAAACACGTCCGAACTCATCCACGATGAATTTAATATTACTAGACGAGCCGGCCCTATACCTATACATATATTACATGGTGTTCTCCATGATCCCTATAGAATACAAAATGTCCAGTGACTGATAGCGCAGTTTAAGGTAGTCTGTAATTTTAATATGCTATATTCCAATTTTATAATACCATGGGTATTTAAATTACATATGCTAGCTTTAGTCAGCGAGATTTTCGAAAACGACCCGAACGAGATGCGTTACCTTCTATCCTCGTTACATTCGAACGAACCGTCGACGTCGACGGCGACGTAACGTCGCGATCCCGACGTCTTAACAAACGCGTCAGCCGTTACGGAAGAACAACGAGGACGGAATATCCGTAGCATCGGTCGTTTTCGAGTATCTACAACATAAAAATTGCCACGCTCGGGCGCTACCATTCTGTGATCCAATGAAAAAATTAATTAAACTCATACCGAGAAAACGTGAATAATGTTCTTTCGAAGAATCTTACTCTGTACATATATATTATTATACATCTTTACCTTTTTTAATTGGGACACCGTGTATTTATTAGAGGAACGTGTCCCCACTTTTCGCATTCCGCGCAATTCCAAGTTTTTGTACGCTCTTGCATAGCTGAGAGGGAAGAATGCATTACGTAAGTGATTACAACGCGATTCGAGGGGGGGGGGGAGGGGGGTGAGGGCGTCGCTGAGACTGGGATGTGAGACGAAACCAAGGGATTTGTTTCGATTGAATGTTGAGTGAAAGTGCCTTTTGCGATGTGTTTCGTATTTCGTGTAGCTTTTCGGTGTTGAAGGGATACATTTGCTTTTTCAACCGACGAGTTACGTTGCGTTCCGTTGTCTGATCACGATCACGGTGAAACGGATCGGAAGTGTTAACGAGATCGACGTGATCGATATTTTTGTTCATATCTGTGATTAACGTTCAAGGGGATGCGACACTGGATATGCTAATATTTATATTTAACGTATGACATACTGCAAATTGTTTTCACCCGTTTTCTAGTTGTTAAAAGGGATAGTAAATGGAAAAAATTGTTTGTTTGTCGTTAGCATATACAGTTTGAAGTTTTCTTCTTAAATGTATTTAATGTATTCAATTTGTTATAACTCGGGTTGTCAAAATTGGATTATTATGAACAAAGTGGCATTTTGCGGGGAAAAGTGTCGCCTAAAAATTTAGGTCCATTTATAAATCGTTGCTGGAGATTTGATTTGTATATAATTTTTTAATTCTACCCAAGTATTTATCACGAATACCCAGGAATGCATAGTGAAAATTTGAACCCCACATCGCAAGTAATTTCTGACTTATAACAATTTAAATATTAAAAAACATAAAAAGTAAGGTCGTCAAACAAATTTTTTTAAATATGACACTTACAACCTTCGGAAACGTGGTTCGTCACATTTCCCTTCGAAACATTCCGCAAATGAAAATATAAAAATACGAAAAAGACGGTAATTTTGTATGTTTGTATGATCTTCAGTGCCGAATCCCCTTAAACGAAATATTATACATGCGAAATGTAGATTCACGCCGGAAAATCGGCGATGGTTCGTTGTTTAATTTTAAGTTTTGTTTACTACAAACGCGTATCGCTTTCCGAGCGATTGTTATCATTACTTTGTTCATTCCCGCGAAACTGAAAGGCTGATACTGCAGATTAACTTAAAAACGTAGGAACTTCTACACTTCTCTCGCGTTTCTTTCAGGATCTCTCTAATCTTCTTCGAAGTACACTCGACTCTGTGTTAAACCGGTTATCGATTTTTTATTGCTGTATATTATATTATAATGGATTTTTAATGCACGACAATTTTCCTGTTACGAATATTATACATAACATACCTGTACCTAGTTACCGACGGCGGAACCGTCGAGCATAACACATGTTCCGATGATTCGAGGTACAGAAATATCCTAAAATAATAAGTGATACAATTACTCGAGTAGTACCTTGCGCACACCATTTTAGAGTGTGATGCTTTAAGCTTTAAACAAATCCATCATGCAATTGAAAGTTTCCTTGAATCAACGATATAAGCTAGAACGTTTACATGTAAACCGAACGAAAGCTACACTAACCGTAAACTTACATTTCATATTTTCCATGGAGATTGTCAATGTAAATATTCCACAACGAGTTTAAATACGCGACGTCGCCACGACTTTATTTTCATAAATATAAGTTCAAGCCGGAAATTCTGTTTTATTTTTTTCTCTCTCCGTTCGATGCATCGCCGAGGTACACCGGTAAAACTTGAAACTGAATTTACGTAGAAGCTTTCAACGGCGTTTTTTTTTTTATTTTTTGTTTTATTTCCTTATTCCGCGTGGAAGAAAAAATACCGCGGAAAAATCACCTTGCGGTGGCGTTCTTTCACGGAGACGCTCAGTTGCGAGATAGAATTATAAGGAGTTTTACGGAAGACTTGCGGAATCCAATCGCCCGCTCGATTTTTTTTTTCTCTGCGATTACGAGTTTCGGATTGCGTAGACACACACACACACACACACGAGGGCTAATTAGCGTGTATGTAAATGGTTAACTACGTTGGCGACGAACACGCGTTCGCCGTTCGAGCAAGTAGTAAATTAATTCTTCGACGTTTACATTTTATTCTTTCCGAGAAGACGCCGCGAAAAATTTCACGCTTCTTCCGTTGCGAGACGCGATCCCATCGAGGATGTGTTAGTCTCGCGTGGACTCTCGATTCGCTATAAATCGATACGAAACCCGAGGAAGAAAAGAGAGAAGGTAAAACGACGTTACGGAAAGAGGGACACCATGGGAAAAGCAATTTTCTATTCCTAGCTCGGAATCGTAGAGTTGGAATTTCGTAGTTATAAGGAAAACCCGTGTTTAAATGTTAGAGCGAAAAGCTGTCCAATCGTTAGGTGAGATAAGTGAAATCGTTTCTGATTCGTCTGCGACTTGACACTCGAGAAAAAAAACATGAATTCAAATTGAAGGGAATCAATGAAACTCGTGGAGCGCGTTAGGATTTCAGAAAACGCTTGTCGAGTTGCGAGAAGCTTCACATCAATTTACCAATTTGTTTCGTTCACTTTATTTAATGGGTTGTTCATTGTTCAAATTTGCGGTATATATACGAATTGTAATCAATTTCGCAAAGTATGAATATTATTGTGATATTAATACCACTGGCTGTGTGGCGCGGAGTATTAATTAAATCTATATAATTGTTAATAAAATCACATCCCAATGATTGAATAAAACCACTGAAATTATTTAAACGCCTGATAAAATATACCGAACGTATATATTTATATTTCATTAATATACTTTTTTATTTCTCGCAGAAACGACACTCGTTTTTTGATCGCCCATTTTAACGATCAATCAAGTATTTCCCGAATGACGCGGGAGGATAGTGGAAATCGTTGATTTTTAAATTATAAAAGGCATTATACATACAAATAATTCTGACGTTTTCTTTCATCCGTAGTTGAAGATCGAAGATAAAGAGGAGATCAATTTAATTAAGGCTACCAAAAGAGTACGAACGATAATAAATTTACTCGACTCGAATTCAATCGTTTCTCAATAATTGCACTGGTCGAAGAAAATGTCAGAGGGGCAAAATGCATTAAAGAGTACTTTAAAAATAATCTTATTGTATGTACAAGTTATAAGATTTAAGATACGATAAGAAATATGAATGAGTAAAATGGATGGTGACGATCTTTATCATTATTATAATTATAGCTACTACTTACCACTATTGCAAAACTTATTACTACTGCAATTATTATATGACTAGAAATTAATAAGCTTTCTTATGCCATTTCTCTATTGTATCACTTATATACACCTGATGCACGACTTTTCGAGAATAAATCTTTATAAAACGCTCCAGTGTTCGTAAGCTTGCTGGCTTTTTTTTTAAAAAGGCTTCCACTACCCCGCACACGTTATAGAAACATTAGATTTTGTGGAAAATGTTTTCTAAGACCACAGAATAATATCCTTCTTTTGAAGAGTATTTTTAGGCATCTAATTAATTGGACGAAAGTCTTATAAAATCCAACTGAGACCTCTTGGAACTATATTATCTAATAACATTGTTGATTAAAACTCTGGAGAAAACTCTGAAGAAAATCATATATTATTCAACAGCCAAGCCTAATTAAAAAAAATTAATTTTAAATTCAAAAAGTTATGTCTCAATCAAATGATTCGACACTTAAGTCCCAAATCATTCAAAACGTGGAGTTAACTAAAAATAACGATTAAATACCACGTTCTAATCCCCCTCAAACTTTTTTTACTTAAAAAATCGTTACATCGAGTTCCTATTAGAATACTATCGAGTGATTTTTTTAAAAGCTGATAATCCTCAACAGCATCAATGATTCATAATGTATCTTCCATATGCCCTCTTTGTATAATGGACCCTTGCATTCCACGACTTGATACTGAATTTACTTACATCCGAGTATGTATGTATATCTCGTGATACTGGGGGCACATTCAAACGGTCTGAAGTAGCCGTCGCGACGCGTCGCGTCGATTCAAGTGAAAAGCCTAACGGCGTGAAGCGTGTCACAGCGAAGTACCCCCTTTACAATAAAGATTTTATCGATCAATGTACTCCACTTCAGATCTCGTTTCAATGAACTTTCGAACGCATTTTCCCTTTTGGAGACTGTTCAAAGAACTCGCGCTAAATATACGCACGCCGAGGATCCGAAAAGTGAAGTAATTAAATATTAAATTATCTACGTAATTATGTATTCAACATTCGTTCGAAATTTTCCGTAAATTTCACGTGATAATTATTATATTTTCTCGCACGCTCCACGTGTACACCGAAGTAATATTACTTCGGGGCAATCTGCAATTATAATTAAAAATTGTATAATTCGTTGTTTATATTTTAATGATATGTATAATAGATTATTCAACAGGGATGTTTCTGATTGGCTGTATAAATATATATAAATAAGGACGAGATGTATAAGGTAGGAAAACCCTGGGTGAACGTGGATCGATAGTCCGAGTCATTTTGCAATTACGTTAACACCTCCGGGATATAATTTCAAACGTTAAATTATCAGGGGGCTTAATAGTGAAGTAATTGTTGTTTACGTGGCGAGCCTGAATTCAATATCGTTCCCTCATTCCCTTGCAATCCCGTCCGTCGACTCCTTCACACATCCCTGGAGCGGATCATGATAATGATTAGAACGAACAGCTCGATCGCGTGTCTCCGGGATAAAGATTTAAATTGCTCGAGACAAAGATGAGACAGAAAATGGAGTAACTTCCTTTTCGTATTTACTTAATTTCCTCAGAGTTCGTTTTATGGTTAATTGAAATAAATGGTTAACTGTTATTAGGTGTAGGAACAAGTTCTCTCTGATTTCTTGGCAAAAGAAACACCTTATTTTAACGCTAAAGCTACCGAGACCGATCAAATGACCGGTTTCAAACTTTTTATTAAAATGCCTGCACGCAACGTTATAGCTTTCCATCTTAATTTCTGTACTCAACATAAGCAAAATACTGTTCTTTACGCGAAATTAACTATTGCGTGAAATTAATTGTAATAGTTAGCATTTTTACGGATTCGATAAGAATATATACATAAACTGTCGGTAAAGACGTTTAGTATTAAAAGAAATATAAATAAGAGAATCACTGAAATTTTCTGATGAGTTACGAATCATTAAATTATCCGTAGATTATCTAGTAAGTAATCGATATTACGATCGTCAGAAAATTGATGGGAAGAATCTATTACACGTTCGCATGTGCTTTTGTTGCCTTTATTTTTTGTTGCTCTCGACAACGACATGTTTGCATACTTTCACCTGCTCGACTTACAGTTACTCAGACAGCTGAGTTAAGGCTAAACATTAGCAACGTTGACACGGGGAGGTCTCCGAGGGAAGATATAATTTTTCTCAGAATTCTTTAAAGACCGTCGCTGTTTCACGACGTGCATGCGATATGGATTTTTTCGCCGGTTGAGTACTGCGCAATGAGACAAATTCAACGACCTGGATAAAAAGTCGATTCGTTCATCTCAGTCGGAACCCATTGCTCTTTGAGTTGGAATAGGTTTACATACGAAAGATTAACGTGATGAGTATCTGGAGCGGCTTGTTAGATTAATAATTTCTTTTTGTTAATTCATTGATTGCAGAATAATTCCGTTTTGTAATGTGATCGTTAGGATTACCCAGCGGAATATCGGGCGCCAAATCACAAAGTACTTTTATACGCATTATTATACATTACACAGGATTACAATAAAAAATAGTTATAGATTCTTCTGACTGTTATTCTAGCTTTTACTGTGTGTTAGTGTATATAAATTTTATCATAACTTTCTACAAAATACGACGATGGGGTGTAGTTTTGTGTGAGTTTAGATCAAACATTTTGTGCTTAACATTGTTAATTAGTTTTCTCAAAACTATCAGATTTCGAATTTCAGTCCGAATTCACAAAGCGGGTCATTTTCTAATCTTTGCTTCGACCAGAAATAAACATCTGAGAAACCCCAAAAGTTGAAATTTTGGCAAGAATGAGAAACGCCAAAAATAGAAATTTTGGCAAGAATGAGTAATTTCTTGTCCGTTACAAAATTATTAATTTTCCGATTCATGTGATTCAACGAGCTTTACAAATGGGATTCTCCAATTTGGACTTGGTCCTAATTTCGAAAAAGTGTAATATTTGTAAAGTCGTATTAATGACGTTAGCTGAAAAAGTACTTAAACCGGACTCACATATAATTTCGCTGTGATAAAAGTTGAAGCGTCAATATACTTACCGCGGCCAGTGTATAGCTGTATAGCTGTATAGCTGTACATTTATATACATTCATACAAACGTGTAGGAGACGAATAGTTATCAGGTTTCTTAAACGATACCTGTCCAGATGCATATATACATGAATGTATCTATTTATATTCAACCTAGCTAGTGTATTCACCAGACTACCCTCTAGTTTGAATGCAAAATAAAATCTATGTATATCACCATTCTCTACTCGATTTCTAAGAAACCCGAGGAGATATTTTCTTCGCAATCTCGACGCCCGAAGATTCCTTTTGTTCCGGCGAAAGTAAATTTTAACACTAAATCTTAGAAGCACAATTTATACAATCCCAGCTTACAACGAATCTGGAAATAACAGATATAAATTTTACAGTTGAACGCAAGTTCTCGTAATATTAATAAGGGTAATAATAAACTAAATAACTGTTAACTATTTGGGAGTTTTATTTCTTTTTAATACACACGCATAAGTAGAGCCAATTCATTTGCTGTTAAGTTCAAAGGAATTATAATAAAATGACTAAGATTTTTTGTATATTTCAAAAATTCCTAATTTTATTATAGAATTGTATAATTTCGGATAAAAACTATATAAAATATCCACGAATTTGTACTATACATAGGTAATTGACTTGAAGTTTGAATTCTATAATAATTACTAAGAAGCTGTAGGTAAAATGCTTTGATTAAAGTGAAAATGCGTTGAATAAATCTAATATTATAATGTACTTCAAATTCTTCAATATTTATTATTATTTTCCTTGTAAATCAGTAATCTCATTAAAAATCATGGAAACAAACACACAATGCTTTAAATAAGGCATTAAATTGTTCTAAAAACTGTAAACCGTTAAATATCTTTTAACAATCAGGATTATAGAAAATTCGCGCTTGGCTAAACATGAAAATTATTTCCAACAACGCAACACCTAGTAACAGATTAATATTTCGAGTTATCTGTAAACAGAGGAAATTAATCGCGTCCCGACGTGCTTTCATGCTATCGGAATTTATAGGAACGAGGTATAAAATTATTCCCCATTTCAGAATGAAATTTCCTTCTGCAGTCTCGCGTTAATCTGTGATTCACTTTTCTTCGGCGGACAATGCATTTACGGCGATAAATGTTTTGTAATTCATTTATCGGAAAGGAAAAAAGGGAGTACAACTCTATAGTATAACGTCCCAGCTGACAACAAGTAGAAAAGCTATAACCGTGCACTTTGTGCGCGGTAACGTATTTACACTCATCGGCAAACTCAACTTAAGGAACAAAACGCAATACAAACACAGCGTTTCTTTTGTACGACGTAAATGACGTTAAACAATGACAAATAGCACTTAACTATATTTTCATATTCGTCGCTTAATCGGATTCTCGAGATCTCTTTTAATCTTGCCAGATCAGGTACACGCGAGTTCACACGAGTAATTGTAGTTGCTTCGTAACGAATCGGTAAAAAGTGTAATTAAATACTTGCTTGGAATATTAATGTTGTTTAATATATCACAACCTACTCAAACATCGCTAACATTACGCTCGGATGACGCCTCATTGACTGCAAACACATTTATATATACATACATATATATTATTTAACGTTTCATACTGATATCGACTTTCCATTACTCATATCGAATTCAATTACCATAATCTCTCCTATTTTGACATTAATTCAAACTCAGCAGAAAACGAATAGAAACGTGTAACCGATTAAATCGATTAAAAACGAATTTATGTATAATTAGCAATAATATCAAAGATATGTTAGACTTTCACGAACGTTTCCATGTGATTATCTTCTCATCAATCCCTAATTATCAAAGTTAACGAGACAAAAGGAGGAAAAAAAAAGACGATTAAAACATTTCGGCTCGTTTTTACCTTCGAATCCAGTAACCCCATGAAATCCGGGTGCATCCGAGCGCCCAGGGGAGCTCGACAGGAGAGGGAGCTGGATGTAGTGACGTATCGACCGGCGGGGTCACCCGGGGTCACCAAAGTTCATAGCTTCTCCCTGGTTCACGAACCCACCGAAAGTGCGGCCGCCATTCTGTATTGTTTAACGAACGGTTTGCAACAATCGTTTCGCCTTTCACGGCTTCCATTCACAATTATTATTCCCCGGCCCTTCCGGCGGGCGATTCGTAACGAGAAATGATGTGACATAGATTTTCCACATGACGCCACTGGATTCATTGAGCAAGAATTTTAGCAACAATTGTTCTGGCCGTTGGTTTTCGTTCGCGATCGTCGAGTTTCTGAATGACGCGGAAGGAAGAGTCGATGTTTTTACTGGGACTGTCTGACCATTGTCGGACTATTCTACTGGGCGGCACTATGGACACTATTTCCACTGAATTTGACGAGAATAATGGAAAGGAGTTCATATGTCGGGTTTTACAGGGAATAGAGTAATAGAATGTTTCAATGTAATCGAGAAATAATTGCAGTATTATCGCGTGAAATTAATTGGCTTGTACAGGGAGCTTCAAAACGTCGGATCGTGACTTTAAGGCTAGATTCTGTAAACTATAATAAGAAACAAAGTTCATGTAACCGTATGCCCGATACGACCTTGCGAATCTATTCTTGTAGACTTATACTTTTGTGGTCATCCTTTTAGGAAAAAGTGCTCCACTTTTGTGCCCATCTTTTTAGGGGAAAAAACAGGAAACAACAGGAAATTAAATATCTTGCTGTACAAGTAAAATTTGATCCTGTCACAGCTGTCTTCTGAAATTCAGAACTTTGTATCGTTCAAGAAGATACGTCCAGGTATTACATAATCACAAAAAAATACCACGTAATACGTTACACAATATATTGAACGGTACTCGGTAGCAGTTAATTATAGAAGCTCCAGTGTATCTGGATCACGGTGGTATGAAATTCTATGAAATAATAAAAAAAAGACTAGACGACTAACCGTTCACCCTGACACGTGACTCGATGACCTATCAAATTATCAGCCAACCAGAGTGGATGTAAACCAAACCTTCGCGTTATCATCACTTTGTCGCTGGAAATGCGATACGACGTTTTTTACCGTATTATACGGTAAGTACGCGGGAAGACTTTGTGTAAACTTGGTAAAATAAATCAGGCAAGCTCAGTCGCAGGAGTTGAATACCATTACGGTTTTTTTTTCTTCTGGGATGGGAACGGGTCCGTTGTTAAACCGAACAACAAAGCAACGGCCGGAAATAAATTGCAAGCCACCGGGTAACACGACAAAGCTTTGCACTTGTTGCATTCGCAGAACGGAACCTGAGAATGTTGTCAAATTGTTCGACCTTCTTATTATCGTTCAGGAATTTCCCGTTTACTTTAAAAACGAATATCGGAAAATTGGGCAACATCGATATATGAAGTTTTATTCGAAGTTAGATATAGAACAATTTTACGGCTATCATAACAGTCAGAACAACAAATTTTTTTACATTTTTAAATTACAATGTTTAAAAATAGTTGTTTCAATTTGGTCGTTAAGATAGCTGTAAAATTGTTTTACATCTAATTTAAATTCAACAACCGGTGAACACTTCGATTTTATTTAAAATGTTTGCAAATATTTAAACTCTTTCATTTCATATTCATCAAACGTATGGTATTTTCATAAATTCCCGAACTGAAGTCATGCTAAAATTCAAGTTAATTTCCATAGTTTTGAAAAAGACTTGCGACGTATCTGTATTTTAGTATTCTCCCCAATGAGTTTTTCTTTCGACCGACAAATTATTTTATTTCGATCAGGGGTACCTGAAAACTCGGTTCAATATTTTTTATTCCGACGTTTCGTGAATCATGAACCGAAGAGTTAAATGGATTTCGAAAATTTCCATTATTCTTCCGCGACTTTAATTAGCGAAAAAACGAACTAGAGTTTCTAGAATAAGAATTGCATAATGTTTTATAATCCAGATTGAAACTTTTTAATATTTAAATCCCAGTGACATGTTACGGTTCATTGAACACGAGAATATCTATGTTTATCTCAGTGTATAACTAAATAACTAGGACTTAAAACTCAAACTTGATTTGTAACAAAGTGTTCATTAAAGCCTTGCCGCACGTAAACGTTAATTAATAAACGTTAATTAATAAACTAGTCGAAGAGAGTTTACGCGAACTACATTACTGTATATTGGGTAAACCAAAAGAAACATGGTTTTGGTTTACAACGCAAAAAGATTTATTTACCAAAAAATACGTAATATTTGTTTCGCTAGATAAATTCTATGATTACTTATAATTTCTTGTCACGCTTTGAAACGTACTTAAGTACTTGGCGGTAAGCGGATGAAAGGTTTAAAATTTACAAAAACAAAGACGACATTTCTTTATACTTTATCTAATACAATTAATCTTTAAATAGTTTCTGCCATTGTTCTCTCAAAAGCATCAACGGATTAATAATAACTTTGCAACTAATTCTTATAGTTTTTCTAAATTACTTTATTAAATAACCATAGTTCGGGATGCTCAAAAGCGCCAGGATTAAACGAGTAGTATTTGCATATCAAACTTTATATAAACCGTGATTTAATTGTTTCAAGAGTTGTAATAGCCCTCATTAACCTACTGTGATTGTTCGTTAATGAAAAGCCATCCGAATATATTGGCATTGTTAATCATTAATTTATTTACTGCTATTGGAAATTCGTAGATATTTGTTAACACACTATCTACAGGACATGTAAATAGATTTAAGTTTCGTTTAGCAATGACATGGATATGTTACGTAATAAAATTTATATTGTTTACAATTGAATACAGATAATACTCGCTGTAGTAGAACAATAATATACCAAAATATCGTTTAGGCACTAATAAAAATGAATAACTTTTTATTTAACCAACAGAAATAACTTTGAAAGCAAATTGTTAATAAAACTTTCAAAACGGTCAATTGAACGGTCTCGTTGAACTTCGTGTTAACGAACAAGGCGTTTGAAAACCGCCCACCAAATATTCTACAATGGAAAAAAAAAACAAAGATTGAAAAACAAATTGCGTTGCGCGAGTAGCGACGGCCTCGATCTGCACGCAGGTAGCGAAGTATTTAAAACGTTGAGCAAGCACGGACAACATAATTAACTTTCGATGATGATTTTCAGGATGATTGGTGCGATGCCAGCAGTGGCAGTTCGCCACGAGCGTAAGAGACAGGAAAAACGAATGAAACGCCCCAGTCAGCTTTATCTCGGAGGTCAATGGATGCCACCGCCTCAGGGATCACCACCTACCCCCAGTCCCCATGGGCATAACAGCCACCTGGAGCCCTTACCCGAGCTATACCTCTGCGGAAAGGTAGTTTCTTACATGTGTTATATGTATACTGCTATAGCATCGGTTTGTCGAACTTCGCAGCAATTTATTCACTGAAATTTTAATCGAATATTCGACACACGTCTCCACAGTACTTTTTACATCAACCGAGGATCGATCGAAGAGATTAACAGAACTTATAGGTTTATTTAATCGCGCTCCAATGTAGCTAATCGAAGATTAATAATAATTTGCAATCTGAATGTTAGTGAAATTTTAATGTTACTTTATTAACATTCTTATGGAAGAAAAGATTAGAAAAAAGAATTTTGATGAGGAGAATTCATAAATAATTTATTGATTGCATTACTTTTTCGGTATTGATTAATATCATTATAGAATCATAGCACGTGACATTTCGTGGATGATTTTCCCGTTAATCGTATGCTAATTCCACGTGAACTCGGAACGAATGAATAAATGGGTTTGAACTACGTTTTACATATTGAATTAGGTTAGATGGTATCCGGATTGTTGTTACATGTGTTCATCGTATATGTGATAATACATGTCCAGTAACTGAATCAAGTAGATCAATAAATTGCGTACGTAATGTGCCTCATTCAACTTTTCTTATAAAATTCTCTGTTCAAACAACGCTTTGCCAGTTTCATTTGGACACCGACGTTCCCTTTAACACTATTTCTACCATGATTGTGTGTATACCTATTTCGACCAAAAGGTGTCTTTTGAAACCTTTTGGTTTAAATGCAAATATTTGCCAAAACTGTTGGGATTTCAAATTATCAGTTAAATGTAGATAATTTAACAACTATGGTATAAAAAGTCAACAAATTAATTGTGGAAAAATGATTCAACTTAACGAATGATTTTAAGATAAACTTTGAAAGGTGTCTTTAGACACCTTTTGGTAGAAATAGTGTTAAACGAGCCTCAAAATTATTCCTTTTTTTCACAAACTAGACTAATACCGCGAAAACTAACCGGTCGATAATCAAATCCGACGGGCATACCCTGCAAAAAACACTAAATCGACGCTTGCGAGTATCCCCGTTGACGTTTCATTACTTCCTAGTTCCCCCGTTGTCTCTGAAAATATGAAACAGCTTACGGAACCGCGGCAGAAAAGTACCGTATCAAAGGAAAATCGAAGAAATGTGTCGAGGATTTGCGCGGAGGATAAAGTACGTTTGTAAAGTAAGGAGATCAGGGTCAGAGGAAAATCAATCCTTTTAGCAAATGTCACTAGTGAGAGGAGTCATGGCACGGTTTCAACGTTGAGTCACTCCGAAAGCGATCGGGAGTGACTCCCCGTTGCCGGCGGATTGTTTAACACGTTGGGCCCGGCGCCGGTCCCTGTGGACTGGCACTAGTATTTTCGTTTGCCTGGCGTCGGTTCGTGGGACCGACAGTATTAAAGTTAAAAAATAAATATAGTCTCAATGAAATATTATCAAATGTGGTATTAATGAAATTTATTGAAACATTCTAAACAAAAATGCGGCTTATCTTTACACATATTATACATACAGGGTGTAACATATCATCGGGGACTTTTTTTCAGAATCGATAGTACGCACCAAAAGATGAAAAAAAAGTCTATAAAGTTTTGTCTAAAAACCACCCCCTATCGAGATACAACCCCTTTTGTAAAAATTTTTTAAAAAATCATATCTCCGAAATGGTACGCCGTAGAGGACCGATTTTCATTTTAATATTACCTGGAAAGGCTAAAGTTTACGAAAAAAATATCACTATCTACGCAAAGGAAGATTTAGTGAATGCCCTTAATGTTTCCCAAGTTGTTACAAACCTGCTACGATATAGGTAATCGACGTTGTTTGGATTAAACAAGAATAAATACTATTTAACAGCAATAACCGCAGCAATTATATTTTTTTCTGTTATCTTTGATCTTCTCCGGTTATATTGCAATCAAAATCGGTCTTCTACAACTTACCATTTCGGAGATATAATTTTTTAAAAATTTTTACAAATGGGATTGTAACTCGTTAGGGGGTGATTTTCGGACCTAACTTTCTCGGTCCTTTTTACACCTTTTGGTGCGTACTATCGTTTCTAAAAAAAGGTCCCCGATGATATGTTACCCCCTGTATACACATATTACTGGTCGCCTTTTGGTGTTACGTACGTGGTTTTCCTACACATCATACGAAAATATAGTGAACAGAATCACACATACATCACACATACACCAAAAAGAAGTGGAAAATAGCGCGAACAAAGAAGAATTCCTTATCTCTTGGCGATACCCTACAACATTGTATCGCTCGCCGGCTGCCGGCTGAACGGAAAGGACAGTAAATTCGGCGCCGGATTCAACGTGTTAACAAAAGTCGTTTGTCTTTCACAGATATCGGGACTGCACGCGGTGGTGGTGTGCCTGTTGTTGGGCGCGGTGGTGCTGGTGGTGGGCCTGGTCCAACTTGCTCCTGGTGCAACAACCACCGACCATAGACTCGCTTTGCTCGTCGCGGGCACCACTTTGCTGGTTCTCGGTGAGCTTATTTCGTAGACAGTGAAAGACGGGCAAAAGACGCCCTGAATTTCGACCGGAACATTCTTCCAGCGATTGTTCGGCCGGTCATTGCTGAAAAATGGTGGGGGAAGGGAAAGACAGAATGATAGCTCGCTTTTCGAGTATCTGGAATACGGACGGACGAGGGAAATGAAAATCAGCTTCCCGTGGCTTATTTTACGTGATGTAGTTGCGATCATCGGCGGGATTTGGGTTTCATTAGAGGTCTTTTGGAATGATTTAATTGAGAGGAAGCACGATGGTTATATTAGTAATTTTGGAAAATATTTAACAATGTTATCGGGGAGTTTGGAGTATTTTATGGTAAATTGATGAATTTTGCGTATAAAATTTAATTTTTGCAATTAATTAGGGAATATTGGATAATTTCTCTAGATTAAAAGCTATTCGAGTTACAGAAATTATAAATTATTACGTTGTATAGAACTTAGACTCTTTAAATATTCATAGTTCGTACAGTTTCCGTCGGGAAACGACCGCAGTTGGCATTTTCGCCTATTTTCGGCGCATGAATCATTAAAAATATTCCAAACATTTGCTTCGATGGACTCAAAAAGAGGGGCATTGAGAAGTCTGAAAAATAAAAACAGCGAAACTCTGACGAGATGACGTGTATTTACGGTTTTCCTTGCAAAATTTAAAAAAAAATTAATACTCTGTGTCCATGGTTGGGGTTGACGCTTGAGGGTGCGACGATGCGTGAGGGAAAACGTAGAGGGTATAGTCCCCTGGTATTTTTTATGCTTTACTTAACTCACTTAGCTTTTCCTGTTTATGCCCAATGAACATCGAGGTTTGTTTACCGGCTAATAAAAAGTGTAATCCGGGAAAAAGCCGCGAGGAAGTTGGTAACATTTGCGCGTCTATATATTAAATTTGACCAGTGCCACTCTGCGAAACACTTTTATTCATCGACCGATTATTTACGTTTCGCTTTAATCAGAAACTTCTAAATCCGTGATGCGTAAATCGCTTTAATCGCAAGCAAGCCGGGCGGAATTAAATTCGTGAAGTAGTTACGACAGGGATGCATTAATTATGCGGTATTGGCGTACAAGCATCCCGTATCGGGTCAAAGTTTGACATATAAATTTTAATTAGCTTATTATACAGCAAATTAATTATACCGTGGTCCAACGAAATCTCAGTTTCATCCCTGAAATTAGTTATCGTTATGAATTACGGATTCAAAGTTTTCCACGATTTTACTATTTTTACCCTCGTCGATTTCGTGCTCAATATTCGTAAACAGTAAAACAACCATACCAAAAAAGACAGACTTTAATTGGAAAAATAAAATAATGTTCTCATTTCGCAATAAACGCCGCATAAATAATTAAAAAAAAAATCTTGAAAAAATCACCTGGTCCTCCCTGTCCGGAATAATAAATTACTAAAGCGATCAAGCCGCACGTTACAAATAATGTATCACTTTTCCAGGTATCATTCTGGCAGGTGTCAGATGTTACGTGCTACACTGTGTGCCCCTGCCAAACGAGTCGCCCGTCGCGACGCCCCTGCCGCCGCCGACCAACGAGCAAACCGGACTTCCGCGTGGCACCCTGGATCTGCTGGTCGGTCATCAAAACCAGCCGGAAACCGACGCCCTGATGCACCCCGACCACCACCGCAAGCATCATCACCACCACCATCATCATCATCATCACAACAACCACAAGAAGAATCGCAGCTCTCAGGGCTCGCACTCCGACGAAGCCTAATGATCGACGGTGGATTCGCGAATTAATCGGAACCAATTAATTGGGATCTGGAACAACCACCAATGCGAGATCATTTCTTTCGATGATAAGGAGAAAGAGAAAAAGAAGAAATGAAAAACATGATAAATCATCGGCAACGTAGACCAAACCGAAATACAATCGCGGAGCGAACGAAACTGCTGGAAAGTAAACGAGAAAATGATGAAAACAAAACGGTAGTTCGACGACACCGTCGTCTTTATTGGGATACCCTGTACATGTACATTATACTCGATTCTTTTATCTTTTGTAACTTTCTATATGTGTATATTATATATATACATATATATATATATATTATACTATACTATACATACGCGTTATATTGTCAGACGTGTATGCGTAACCGTGTACTCAGCGCGGCAAGTGCACTTTTCTATCTTGTCTACCGGGTGTTCGAATTCCGTCTAGCCTCTCTATCAACTTCCAAAGTGATAATATTCTAATTCACGGACGGATAGCCTGATACGAACGGATACCGACGATTACGAAACGGCGATGCGAACCGAGCCGTTTTATTTACCAATGGAACTTGTCGTGGCATCGCGTGTGCAATTCCGTCATAACACGAAACACGATGGGACACCGTGCACGTAATTACTATGGAAACTTATCGACTATTATCCGTTGACCTCGTCACCGACGAGGTTCGTCGAACGGTTACAACCCGCGCGAAACTTTCCACGCTCGCCGAAAAACAAGATGAACGATGAACAAGGAGTGAACATTAATCGGACACCCGGTAGACAATGCAAACAGTTCGTTATCACTATAAGACTAATTCCTTTTCTCCTGACAAAAAAAAACAAAGTAAGCTCTGTACAAAATAATATGTCATATACATATGTAGAATAGATATGTATATTACACGCATATAGCTCTCACGCGATTAACGACGGAACGTTCTAAGCACGGTGAAAGGAAACTGACGGCAGTAAATGTACATCTTTGAAAATCTATAACGCGGGGAGGAACCGTTCGGAAAAGTGTCGGGAAATTCAGTGAAACGATAACCAATGACACTCATTGTATCATGGGAACCCGATAGGATTAAATGAAAACGGTGAATCGGGGAAGAAAATGGAAGAATGGATGGATGGAAAGACTGGTTGGAAAATGTAAAGAAATTTTCCGTCGAATCAGAAAGCGTGGACAGAACGATACGTGTGATTTTACGTGCCAATCTAACAGACACAATTTGTGGATTGCTCCGTTACAATTTACGATAATTATTATTCCACTCTCTCGCGAATTAAACCCTCTTCACGCTACCTTCTACGGCTTGACATTTGTTAATCATATACATGCATATATGTGTAATTATAACGTTAAGGCGAAGAACTGGTTCATAGCGTTGACCTACGTAAAGTAGCGCACGATCACGCATGGTGCGTTCCACGCACGGTGATCGAGACTTTTTGCAACCATGTCACGGAGTTTGATAAAGTTTAACATGGTGTAGGTGATATCGGAAAAAATAGCACGTTTGAAGGAATTTTCAAAATGTTCGATATCTTTCGAGTTACAGGTAGTTACATCGCTTTGGCTAAAAATGTATAACACTCAAATCATAACAAAAAATTTACAGGAAAATTTGGAAGTTATAAACAAATTATAAATTTAATGCAAATTGATTTTAAATTCTTGGAAAAATGGTTTGAATACTTCGAACTGAAATTTCTTTCTAACAAGTTGAGAGTGTTATCTAAATATGACTTCCAACGGCATGTTTGAATACAGAATAGTTTCCAAGTTATGATTTTTTTCCTTTACGTCTGGTATTTGCCGTGCGACCTTTACCTGAAATTACATGTATACCTAGCAGTTATTGGGACTAATCCCTTTTTAATTGCACGGTATATCTGCAAGAAGGCATACACCAATAATCGTACTCCAAGCGTTGTGATTGCTAGAGTTGAAATGTGTCTCATTTTCTGGGACTCTTTTTAGTTTGTTTTGGACCCTACACGGATAAAGTGAAGAAGTGTAGAGATATACTTTACTTGCTTTTGAGTGTCACAAAGAGTTATGGTATTTTTATTTAAGAAAATGTCCAGTCACAGAGAGAATTTTTATTGAGAGAATTTTTTTAAACTGTCTACTCACAAATTCCGTAAAAAGAATATTCGTTGTTTTCCTAATAATATGCAGAATTCGATTTCGGATTTAGAATTCGCAGAATTCGTTAATACACTTTGCAATATTTGAGTCGGTAAAAATATGGTAGGTTTCTATTAATATTATTAAATATTGAAGAAAAATTCATAATTTGCAATATGTATTTGATCCAATATGCCTCTGGAAGTTATGTTTAAAGAAAGAGAAAACAAATTTTGGAGATACATGTTATAAGAAATTTAAATTTGAAAAATTAAAATGCTTTCTTCAACTATTTAGAAACAAATTAGCAAGAACTGAAACGCTTTCTATAAAAATTCAAGGTTTTCTTAATCAAATGGCTTCTGGTTGACTTCCATATTTATTGAAAGTTTGAGAATTATAATTTAAATAAATACGTGCACTAAACGTGGGCTGCTTCTAACTTAAAATAATACTGAATCTTTGAACATTCCTTCAAGTGGAGTTTTTTTTCCGATATTACTTACAATATATTGAAATTTTATCAAAATTCGTGACATACGTAGGTACGGCAATTACGAACACTTAACATGGAACGCACGGCATTGAAACGTATGAAATCTAAAAAATTGGCCTAGACTCAGCCATTTTACGATTGTATCTCGTGAATCATTTTTTCAAAACCTTCGATCATGGCCAGGAACATCATCGTTGAATCAATCGATTGATTTTATAATAATCCTAAAAGATTCCTATGCGTTACGTAGTATTATCGACCGTAATAATATTCATATTAGAAATAATACAAAACATTTATATGAGAAAGTATCGTAACACGTAACGTTTGCACAACATTAATCGCGATCGATTGTTTATATCGCACAACGTAACTGCTTATACAGCATAAACAAAATGTAGGGCAATGTTTGTTGTCTAGTATAACAAAAACAAAATAGTAAAATTGACATAAGATTGTAAAACATAATCAGGGGACTGAAGTTTAAAATATGTCTGCGAATGAACATGCTACATCGTACTCTCGATAACTTTCCAGCCACTGGAGGATAGTTCTTAGATTTCCTGGAAATGCATAGTTATCAGGCGTTTTCGTTATCGACGCTTTATAGCTCGGTCTTCGAGATTTTTTTAAAATAAAATTAGTGTCCGTGAAATTCTGGAAAACGACGAAATGGTCGAAGCGGACAGTTATCGAGAGTTTGTGGTATTTTAATTTTTTTTCTCAATGGGTACTAGTCGTTTTTCTACTTGTCAACATTGAATAATTTCGCAACTGGGAAGTCGGAAAACCTTTTATAAAAAATAAATCACGGAAGATCAAAAGAATATTAATACTTTTGGAGGATTAAAATATATTTCATGTACATAACGGCCTCGAGTGAAAACAGTCATCGTTATCTTGTTTCTCGATTATTAAAAGGCACTGAAATTATCGATAAGCTTTATACTATTCTAAAGAAAGAGCTTTCTCAATGAATTTATTCTATAAAAACTGGATCCTTTCATTTTGCCAACGCGTTGTAATTAATGTAATTAAGCTGCCTAGCTTCTATCGAAGCTCCTTTTGATCTCTCGTAACCGATTTTCAGTTCCACGATGGATATCATAGGTAGCAGACTCCTGTAATTATTAATATTACTCTGAATTCAATCTTTCAACACGAAACTTCTATATCGACCAATTATACTTACTGGGCCTATTAAAGGATATCGTAATTATTTATCAGGGAGAAATTTAGGGAGATATTTAGCGTTTCTGTATTTAGCGTTCGGTACTTGTCAGATATGTATGTTGTTTTCTACAATCGAAAAACATTTACCTCCGTTATCAAAATTTCGTCGTGACCAATTAAGCGTTTACACGAGCCGTTTAATAATAATCAAAAGTGTATCAGTTGAAAGTTTTAATATTCTATACATATATACGGCGTTGCATTATGTAAATTATTCTGTACAGAGAGATTTATCAAACAGAGATACATACTCATTTCTTCTGTGAACTCAGTCTCGAAGGACTTCCTCAATTGTTCAACAATTGTTTTTGAATATTACAAATAGACCGTATGAAATACAATATAAGGGAAAAAACGAACGATAAAAAGAAGTGGAAGAAACGAAGAAGTAACGAGACATCGGGTAGACGTTGAATCTTCACGTATGCGCGAGTTAATTAATTTATATATTTCTTAATGAACTTTGTACATAAAACCGAAGAAACGTTGCGTTCGATCTGAGTGAAACAGATGAGAAATGGAAAACAAATAGAACGACGAAAAAATATAAAAAAAATATATATAAATATAACGACGACCGTAGCTATGGGTATTTACATTTTATCAATAAGTAAAAGTAATTCAGCACATGCACTTGACGTTGATGTTATTTTTTCGAGGAAAATTTTCGAACGGAGAAGACTTTAGCAAAGAATTTCCGAAGAATCTTACGGCGCGATATTGATGCGAACTAGATGTGTCTTTCGAATAACAAATATTTAAATTATCTATTTACACTGTAATATTTATACTTGAACAGTTACATAAAAAAAACAAATCTTCTGTGTCTGCGTGTCGGGAAGACTTTTCCTGTACTAATACTGTTAACCTCACTGATACACAAAACACGTATACAAACGTATAAAATATAGATTAGAAATCAATTAGGATATAATAAGAATAATAGTAATAATAATGTTAAATCTTACTTTCGACTTATATCTAATCTAATCGAATACGCAGATATAAAAATCGTTTTTCACGCGTAGAAAACATCTTCCATAGTTAAATAAAATAAATCATGTTAAAATTCTAGCTTCATCCCTCATCAGTTTCTGTTATATTTACAAATCTATTAATCGATTCTATGGATAATCGAAATTTTTCTCGACACACAGACGTGCACGTTCGACTACCGTTGGGGTCCATTTAAAGTTATTACAAAAGTTACACGTATATGAGCCGTTATAGCATATTTTACAAAGCGATGGCCGCTAGATGATCGAGGAATCCGCGAAAAGGAAATTGAAAACTGATTTTCCTCGTGCACAATCGCCCGATGTATTCTCGCTCATCTAGTGCAGTGATATATATAAAGAAAAAAAATATATATATACATAAATACCCTGATATAGCGTTAATGGTACACACAAGTTATCTCTAAACTAATAAGATGTCTATATCTAACTATAAGACGATAATCATAAGTATAGCGTGAGAAGAACAAAACAGATAAGTACGCGTAATAAGCTCGACCTTCCGTTTAAACGATATATGTGTAAATAGTTCTATAATTTAAGCTCGCTGATAGACAATTTTCAATACAAGTTTTTCTACGCGCGAGGTCTGTGAACTTTTTACTGTTTTTTGTCGCGATCTAGCGCTCTCGATGGAATTGCTGCTCACGTATCGTGAGATTAGTCGGGCTAGGACTACACGAGCGTATTAATAATTTATTTTCAATTTTTTTCCCCCCCGCTCGGTATAATAGAGGAAATAATAATTGAAAGAGTAAAAAATGTTGCTCGCGTAGCGTTAGCCTGAAACGACGAAGAAATCAGAAGGATTCAAATGCATTTGTTCGTTCCCGACGAAACAACTCTACACATCCGTCGTATTTGAATCAGTCCCGAATTTCTCCGATTCATGATACCGTCTATATGTATGTACAATACATACATATGTATACTGTACGGTCTACGCTTACCGTTCGTTGCTTTTTTGCAATAATTCCAACGTTTCACCGATCAGTTGAAAAACAGATGAATGTGTTTTCATGTTTTTAATCAGTGTACTAATAAGTTTGATTACACTACGCCGAACAGTTTTATAAACGATACTTGTCAAACGAACTTCGGGGATTTTTAACGTTTTTTAAGTGTCAAAAGTATTACGCTTACGATCGATTGCTTTCTTGCAATAATTCTATCAATGGTTCGTTATTTGAATGTTTGTATGTATGTATCAATGTTTTGTGGTACTTTTATCTTTACATTTTTTCATGTAACACGCATTGTCTTCGATTTCGTTTAGCATCGGATAGATGAGAATTGATTAGATATCCAGAGTTTTTATACATGTATCCCTGTTGTTTCATATTACCAAAGTATTTAATTAATTTCTAGTTACTAATAACTTTCTAGTTTCGATTAGAATACCCACGCCACCTTCTAGCGCCGCTTACAATCTAAGTCGAACATAATATTCATTAAGTTTCTAAATTTATAACTGATAAAATGAGAATTGCGTTGGAACTCTCTTACAGAGTACCGAAAACCATTAGTATAAGTGAATGTACTATGATTGAGTCTATACGCGGCATATTTTGGACACCAACCTTTTTATACGGGTTCACGTCTGCAATAGATACGATTTCCTTGCAAAACTACGATAATTGATTCGCTTAAACGTTCGTTTAGTTTCCATTCAAAATTAACGGCTGCCTTTCGATTTTATTATCAAATTAATTGTAATCCGAATCGATGTCGGTATCGATTGATATTATGTATACTGAATTTGTGTTATTATTAAGATTATATTAGATGTTTCATTTTTCCTTTTGAAGAAGAAAAAAAGACTGTCCAAAATAGTTCGCATACTTGTCTATGTACTCTAAAACGTAAGGAACGCAATGACGAAGAAATGCGAAAGAAACGTTCGACATGCACAACGTTCAGAACTCTATTTCTCGTGAGATTATGTGATCTTCTAGCTTCTAAAAGTATGTTATATTTTATATATATATAATCGCATCTCCAATCTATGTCTCATGATGCTCTCCGTGTTCTCTCGCGAGCGGACGATGAAATTTTAACGTGATGATCGACGCGCTGACGTGCTACGAGGATACAAGTCGTTGTGGTCGTTGAACACAAATTTTAACCTGTTCGTTAATTAATTTTCTTCGTTCTCGCCAGTCTATAACGAGATAATCACTTAATTAAAGATCAAACGACTAACGACCAATGACAGGTGAATCGTTATATAGTTAACAGCGGAAATCGCCGTGGAGATGATGACCTTTCAATCTTTACTCATTACGATAACAATTAAATGATATACATTATACATGCATATATTATATATACATACATATACACTATTATCTCTCCGGTATAATGTTTGTTGTACGTTTACACACCGAGAGCCATACATACGCACGTATGCAACTTCCGTTTCGTGCAGATTACAATTATCGCGAAACTTTCTTATCGCACTCGGCTGGAAATTACCTGGTAATATAATGGGACTTTGCATGCATAACCAGCATGATCATTTTTCTTGTGGCATCCGAGTTCGTCGTAAATTCGTGCGTGGATTTTTCGCGTGTATGAAAATTCATTTTACACGAGACAGAACGATTTTCCACTGACGTTCTTTACTTGTGACTTGTATTTTCTTTCTCTTTCTCTCTCTCTCTCTCTACGTGTACGTTGAGTTTACATTTGAATTCTTCTACATGCCGTTCAGAAATTCGAGAGGCATTCGAGGGGAAGACAAAATTATAGGCTCATTATCAAACGAAAGAAAGTAAACACGGAATTACGACGGAGGACTATATTCGCGAGTGAAATACGTCGCAATTATTACGCATGGAGGGCCTCAAGTACTGTAATCTTGTATGTGATTCTACAGTGAACAAAATCGTACATAACAGACAAACTCTACTGCTATTGTAACTTTCAGAGTTTAATAAAACGTTTTCACTAACAGAAACAACGTGGCGATTGCGATTTCATTCCCGTGGAATAATTCAAACGCAGAAGTGTCCTGTCAAGTGTATCGTTTCAATTCTTCTTTGTTTCGTGCTAAATCGGTTTCGTACAAGACTCGCGATTTGAATATTAGTATTCCAATATTCAGCATTTAAATACTGGGATTCTAAAAAAAACGAATTGGAACGAAACGTTTACGGCAAATGGTTGCTACGAAGAAATTAAATCAACCGAAAAGAATAAACAATTAGTGGAAGAGTGGTTCAAATTTAGAATCTCTATTGTGGTGGAATCTTAGTCTGTTGTTTTTTGTGTTTGCATACGTTGTATGTACAATACAATACATTCTACAATTGTGGTTAGATGATTACTAGATGATCACTTGTACAGAAGTACAACTACATGTGCATATTTTATATTTTGGATGAATAAATTTAAAGGAGTTTTCTGGGGAAGAAATTTGAAAATCGATTTTTTTGCGTTATCTTCGAATAAAGTATGAAAAATATTTCTTTCTGGTGCTTACTATAGTCAAACATGTGACAATTAAAACTTTTTTTTATTTTTCTATTCAGTTGACTACGCTGTCTTCAATTTTAATTCATTCCCTTAAAAAATGGTGAGTATTATTGAAACGTAAATAAATACGTACACAAATACGAAGGCGTGTATAAATTTGTAATTTATTTATTAAACATGAAGTCAGACGTTCTAAACGAGATCACCGTTAATCAAGTTTCAAGATATCAAATTTCGATATCAATCAATGCACGCATATCGATTTATAAAACCTGTTTAATAATTTTCAAAGACGTTCGCCAAAACATTTTTGCTTTACAGCGTTCGTCCGTGTACCTCGTAGCGTGATTCGCAATCGAAAACTTGCATGTAGAGTGCTTTCATTTTGGGACGCCAATATCAGAGATAGAACACGCAATAGGTTCTCCTAAATATAATAGCATATCACCATTGGTTCGTTTCACGATTGATAAAAGCGCACTTGCCAACCATTGGCCGAAGACACGTCACTGCGCTTTGCGATTTGCCGGCATAAATAGACCACAAGTCAGGAAACTGTAACGAAGATCCAAGAAACCTTCGAATCCTTCGGACCTGCGTACTCCGTTTGCTACGCGACCAGGTAGAAATCGGTAAAACAGATCCCTTTTCTTGCAATTTCACCCTTCGCAACGTCAAATTCTTTCATTTATATAAAAAATATATTTTTGTAAGGTGAAACGAAAAGATATCTGACTACGTATACAAATTGAGTGTAAACTTACAATTTCTAAAAACTTCATTGAAAAAAATTTATTTTTAAAATTCTGAAGACACGATTTATTTCTCGTACAGTCTTCAAATCTGTATTTATTAATAATCAATAACGAGGAATTACTTGACAAAATTTAACGATATAGGAATATTGTTTCTCAATATTCCGTGGAAAGGAAATGTAGGTTTTTCTCTAATATTTTCATAAATTGCATTAAATTGATCAATTAATGTATCTACACAGTGTTCGTCGTACTTCATATCCGTACCATGATTTATTTGGAGTTTTGTTTTGCCACGATTGCATCTTTCAATCGACATTTTTACACCGTAGCTTTAAAATATACAGTTCACGATTGCGGTAATTAAATGTTCCATTGAAAAATGAATATTACCTTCGATCCGGCAAGTCTAGATGGAACGAAATTAAATATCCATAGTAACAGAAACAAAATGTACTCCGAGTTGGCTGAAATTTATTTTTCATGATTTGTCATGAGCATACATTTAACGAGAGTTGCATACGGTTAATTATTAATGCCTATCACCTATACCTTGTTACGCTCCAACATGAAGACGGTTAACCTTGCGGGGAAGGCCTCATCGATGCTTTATCGATATTGTTACACCTATACGTTCCACGCTCTAAAAATAATCACGTGGAATAATACGGACTACGAGAAATTCACGTCTCATGAAAAGTAAACACGACACGTATCAAATACTTGAAACCGGGTTTCTTCCAATTAATTTTGCATTTCCTTATATTTCTTTTAATTCATTTTGCATTTCTTCGCATTACGTCGCATTTCAAAATTCTTCGAATTTTCAATTGAGACATCCAGTACACGTGGCATCAGTGAGCTAAAATAATTAAAATTTTTCACAGAATGCTATTTATCATGTTATTCAACTGTCGGCGAAATATTCAATACGACTGGGAGAAATGAGAAGTATATAATGTTCGAAATCCAATGAAAGATCTGTGAAATTGATAGTCGTTGGAATGTGATGAATATATTCGGAAGAAATCCGTGAAGCACAATCCTCTGAACGTGACGAACGGTTTTTCTGTTAGTAAAACGAAGATTAATGATAGTACGGAGGACGCATTATTAAATATTTGATAAGATAATGTCGCAAAAATGTTAGTGGTTCGAGAAAAAAAGGTCAAAGGTATGTTCAATGGCGTAGAGGCACGTTGTACAAGTTCCTTTGCATACGTGTATGTATTGAGAATAACGTAATAATTTTCAGTTAAAAAACAGAAAACTTTTTCATGTTAAAACGCCCTCGGCAACGAAATGTAGTAAAATAAATCGCGTCAACAAAGGAACGTCGCTGATGATTCGAGACATTATTTCCGGCAACGTACCTACGTAGAAATAATAACAAAAAATGAATACAATTAAATAAATAATATGTCACAACGTACCACAGAGACGACGTTTTTTGTAAGACCCGAGATTATGGCGAAAGGTTAAAGATTCACTTGTTGCTATAAATGCCACGAGAATGACACACCGATGCAAAAAAACAATGCACTTTCCTAATAGAAATCATTGAACATCACTTCGTAAAATTATAATAAATTAAGCGACAATGTCATTGGATTTTGCTAACAGTTTTAAATGTTTCTAATCAAAACTTGAACGTGTCAGATAGAAATAAAAATCTCTGCATGAAACATGGCAATTAACAAACAAACTATTCCCCATCACACATGACCATCGAGCCAACGTCAAACACATAATAAACTACCAAAATTCTCAATAAACAAAAAAAGCGTACACCATAATATACCAATACTTAAATAATGTATATACTAATTCCCCAGAACCATGTTTCGCGGAATCTTCGCCAAGAGTCTCAGCATTAATTCTCGTTTACCTGAGAACTTCTTTTGTCCTCGCAAACGAAAAACGTGGTCACCTAAATACGCACGGACCTTTGATTCCACGAAATTCCTAATCGTGGGAAAAGACGAATTCGATTAACCGTGAAAAGTTCGCTTGGAAATAATTGCGTAAAGGTAGCCGTTACACAAACTAATCCTCGGCGTGAAAAAGGTTAAAGATACACTCGGGCCGTGGCGGTTCGTGGATATGCGCGTTTCAGGTGGCACGTGAGGGCAGGTGTGACCGTACCTTTAACGAGAAGCAAGTGGGTGGTCGGAGGGTGGTTTATCGACCAGGATACGAACCTCGGGAGGCTCAGTGTTCGCGGGACCACCACCCCGTCGAAACGATCTCACGTAGCGGGATTCGTGAATACACTTTTCCTCGGGAAACTCGATGTTCCGGCCGTGAAACCGAATCACTTGAGTATCTCAACGTTCTTGTGGTGAAACTGCACGGAATTTCGCGGAGACCCATTGAAAGCAACCATCGAAGTAAGTCATATACATTTAAGGGACACATAAGGGTAGTTCTCGTTAGGGTTACGTGCCACGGTTACGTACGATTAGGGCATCGCGGACGTCAACGTTGAATTTCACCGACCCCAGGAACAAATACCTAACCGGCAACATATTGGAATTTGCCGTTGAACTTGCCGCGACGGAAGGAAGCGATGTAAATATCGTCCCGTGGCGCGGAATCTCGCAATCTGGTCAATGAATTCCTCGCGGATATAGTAACGATTTTCTACGTGAGAATTCCCTTTTTTTTGAGAAGTCCTCGATCGCCGCTCTCGCAGAGTATCTCGCGTGAGCGGCTTTACACCTTTGTAGCACGGCCACAACGGTTACGCACGAACGCGAAACGCCGCACGTAAGGATATTGAAAACACGGGGGGAAGTTCGTTTTATGTATTATTTTGTGATCGTTAGAATTACGATCGACCGAGTGGAAACGTTGGTTGGATCGGGGAATTAAAAGGAATCGGTATAATGATAGAGTTGGATGTTTAAGAACGAACAGGGAGATTTGAATGGGTTCGAAGGAAATTAGATTCTGGTGGTAGAGGAATACAATTTCTCATTTCGGTTATTCTTTTGTTTTAACACTTTTGTCACAGTCGAATGACCCAGTTGACGATCGAGTGCTCATCGTGGATACGTGAGATATTGCCAGACGACCTGCGGTGACCCATTTATCGATTCTCGAGATTTTAATGAACTATTCCTAGAATTGTTTTCATCACATTCACCTCGATGTTCTCGTTGAAACGTATCTAGTATCTGGCTTTCTTCCTCGCGTTTGTTTAAACAGCACGGGAACAGTGTTCGACAGATAAACGCCCGGTAAAAGCAAGTTAACTTTACACGAGGATGAACCTCGCAGCGCAATGCGTAAATTTATTCGCACGAACAATGCTGGTTTTCAGAAATACATTAGAAGTAGAAGCACAAATTTAAATACAATTTTGTTCGCCACGAATATCGCGATAAAATCATTTTTTATCGTAAAAATGTAACATCGCTTGATCATCGAATTTATTCGCATTCAATTTGGTTTCTTTTGGTAGAAAGACTAATACAAATATTTCTACACAAACGCGATTTTATTATATGGATAAAAAGTGCTTTTCAAAAAAATAAACGGTTTTCATATGCGCCTAGTATTATGTAGATACATAGATATGTCTATGCATTCATACTGCAATACTTTGTGAAAGGAAATATGATGGGCAAATTTTTGAGACTCGTATCGAAATTACATATTGGCCAAAACGTAGATTAAAATTGCGCTACAAATAGGTACGTCGTCGTCGCAAAGAGTACACTGACCTCGATTACCAAATCCATCGGACCAAATATAGGTATGGTTCTGGAACAGGGCCAAGCAAAGTTGCAACTGCATTTAGTGCAACTGGCAAACGTGAGTCAACGTACGAGGAATCTCTCGCCAGAGGACATATCCATAAATCAATGTTGTTTGGCGTTTACGAGGATTCCGGCCTTCCATACGGTCGATAATTAGGTCTTCGTGATTTTAGGCCTTCGAGTATGACTTCTTGTTATTAGCAACGTCGAGGCGTTACGAAGAAAAAGCGAAAATAAAGAAAATTGGACCAATTAGAAAAAAAATAGATTTTTAAATTAATTAAATTCTTGGTAACACGAGAGAAAATTATTTTCTACTTTGTTGTGGAAATTTTTATAATTTAGCAAGCACGTTTGAACGTTAGAAGAAATTAATCAGGTTGATGATGATAAGAGTCTAGTTTGACAATTATGAAATCGAGATTGAGAATACCGTTGATAATTCGATTTTTAGCCGACGTCGGAGAAGTTACTGGAAGAATACATCTAGGGTCGGTTACTTTCACGTTGCGCACAGAACACCCCTGTAGGTTGGTACCTTCCGCGAAAGGGTGAACCACCTTGGTGTCGTGCTACCTTCGATAAAATTTGCAGACTTGCATGCACCATGCGAAGGCGCGTATTTGCATAAATACTTCCCCAGCTATTTTCTTTTATCGTCGAGACTGCGCCTTCCATGGTTACTTCAATTAGGCGATTCGTAAAAAATTGCGAAAAACCGCGGGTCATCGGCCTTTGTTTGCGCAGTTTCGAAACGGCGCGGGGTTCGAGAAATTAGAAATCCTGCGAGAAACGTGAAATGACAAGTGAAAGCATTTAAAAATGAAATTCTTATTATTCTTTCGATACTCTTATAAAAAAATATTTACGGACTGAGATAAATATTTAACGAAACGCCGCGTAATCAAACTGTGTGCAAGGTAAAACGAAATCACGTTATTCGCGGTGGAAAACTTCAAACGCTATTAAATTGTCTTAAAAGTCTGTAGTACACGCGGTTAATCTAATTCCGCGAATCAATAATTCTTCCATGTATAAGATAGATTATCGATCGCCTTCTAATTATTTACGTTGCAAAACCAGAACCGAAGTTTCTATAAAAACACGGCAATCTGCATTTATACCACCTTCATTTACGTCATATCTTTCAAGTTTCACCGAAACATGATCGCCTACTTTCTATCACGTTAAAAATAAACTGTAAACAAATATTTCCAATTTTATTCTTGTCAGAATTATTAGTGAATCCTTTCGTTAAAAGATCAGGATAATTCATATTTTACCGTCTGCGATCTGTGGCGGGTCGATTTGAAAATAATTTCTACGAATTATGAAATATTGTAACAAAATAGAAATCATCGAAAATACACCGTAAAATTATCCAAAAATCATAGAAAAATCATTAATAAAAATTCAAAAAACCAAAGCTTAAATTCTATTTCCCCGAATTATAGAGAAATAACGAAAGGGCTGAAACGTTTAACGTTACGCGGAAATATTAATACGATTCTTTCCCATTTCGCCTTACGTTTCCTCGAGAATCCCCGCGAGCTTTTGGCAAAAATCCAAGGTGGAGAGAGTAGTAGGTACTGGTTGCACATTCGTGTGTCTATAGCTGTCCTACTCTCCTCGGTACACATGCAGCTGCAGCCATGACACCAGGAATCAGGCCACTGTCCCACTTTACGCCTTTCCGAGCAATAAAGGTTACCCCTTCGCCGTGCACGTAACTGACTCATTGCAAAACTTGTACGATTCTGCCTCGAAAATCGAGACAGTGATGTGTTGCCACGGGAAAAGGAAAATTAAGGGGTGGCTTATCATACTCGCAGGAATTCGTCCGCGAATGTGGAGTAGATACATATACGTGTATACTTGTAGTCGTTGCTTTCATTCCAATGACATTTCTTTAAAAATTACCTAAAGATTAACGTAACGCGATGTAACATATTGTATAATGTTATTAACAAAGAAAATTACGAATTTTCGTCAACTCAAGGTTACATATGAAATAAAATAATCAGTCTGGTGTTTACAGTTTAAAGATAATAATAATTAAAGCTTTTCGAAAACTTTTAGATGTCCATATTCAAATGATTATAATACAGGTGTATAGCGATACTTCTGTATTTATAAAAATTAGAAATTGTGAACGTAATTCGTGTATGGCTGATTGCTCTATTGGTCTAACGTATGGTAACACAAAACGTGGATACGTGCTCGGTGCATCGCGTGTCGTTCATCTTTTGTCCTTCGCGAACGTAACTGTGGACACGCGAGATCGTGTTTATCATTACCACGTACAGAATTATTCTTTCATAAGATTAACAATGAAATACGATGAGCTATTCCCTTTTACATACATAGGCTTCGGACGTGTGTAGAAAAATTACATTCGGAATGCGTTCGCGTTGTCACGTTACGTTGAAATTGAACTAACAAAATTCATTCGTACGATTTCAACATTCGCAAACAGACACGCGGTAAGAAACTTCTACAACGGCTAAACTATATTTGCCCCACTACTATTCCAAAAGATCAATTAAACTAAGGTTGCGGTTAACGATCCGTCCGACATCAGAATCTAGCAAAACCATCGAAAAAAAAACATCGTACCGACACACAATTTTTCCCATCGAATATCCGTTCTCCCCGTTTTTCACACAATCTGAGAATCAGTCCAAAGGTGATGAAACCAGACGTCAAAAATCGGCCTGCGATAGTTTTATAGCAGTGCAGCTGCACCCCGTGCAAGCTCTGCTGTTCGATAACCGCGGTGCAACGGCCGTCGGCCCCAACAGCGTATCTAGGCCACCAGCACTGCCACCACTACCGCCACCAATACTATCGTTATTCCCACTAACAGAATCACCATCACAAACCACCTCGTACTGTTAATACAACATTATTATTAGTAATACCATCAGTGGCGTCTAAATCAATGAATTTGTAAAAATAGGTATTATTGATATTTTGTTTATTTTTCTGTTTCATTTTCAATATCTTTTGGTTTGTTCAAGGATAGCATAGTCTAAAAATGTGCAGAGTGCTAAAAAATAATGATAAGTTTGTTTGTTCTGTAAGTTTAGAGTGAAATTTAGTAAATGAACCATTAAAGGGTGAATGAAAAATTTAATCGTGGGGATTTTTTAGATCATGTGTGAAATGATCAAGCATTTCTTATTCGTAAACGTGTACTTTTCGTAAGGTGGTCTCAGTTATTTGAGGGTAAAGTTGAGTACGAAGTGCCATGGACCCCATTTCTTCTTCATAGTCCTTCTATTATACTGTCCTATAGACCCCAAATTTCCTTTGTTATTTTAGAACGAAGAAATTTTATATCGCGGCAATTTCGGGATACAAAAATTGTCAAATTTCGAAATTATAGGCCAATGGTGCTAATAGTGCCAATGACGAGAGACGAGCGGGCCTGAAGTTAGCTACATAAACCTCAAGTAGAAATGGTACGTTCCCTCCAAAATCTCTTACCCTGTCCACCCCTGGTTTGAGGGTTATTGGCAGACACTTTATCCTTGAGATAGCTCCAAACAGCGATGTCTGGGGCGGTCAACTCTGGTGAGCGCGGAAATGTGGCGAAAAATAAGTTTTTATTTGCGACCAACAAGGGGGTAGTCATTTGGTCGACATGATTTTTCACATTCGATATAAAACATTTTCAAGATTCTTATCTTTTCATTCTCTGCTTAAATATTTCATTTATTACATTCCGATCTAAAGTGACGAGGATAACAAATTTAATCAGCTTACTTTATTACCCTCTAGTTTCATAGTTTCTTCTTCCCTGCCTGTGTGAATGTTAGTTCTACCATAATTTGGAAACTTCTCTATAGACTTCGAAAATTTTAATAAAATTGATTCTCTATCAGAAAAATTCTGTTAATCGAAAGTTGAAGCACGGGTTCGTTCATTTCTCCATTACACTTGTACGATCGCTTTCTAACCTGTCTTCAAAAACAGTCGCACAAGTGTAACACAGAAGTAAACGAAGCCGTACCTTCTTGGTTCAAGTCTCGGCGAAATGAATTTTATTCTGATAGTACAAAAATTTATGCAATGACCAACCAAGTGCGGTGTACAGCAAAATATCAATGTTAAAAAATGTACACCCTTGTTAGGCATCCATTTTCCCGTAAATGAATTTGATAAATACATTACAGATAATTTTGACCACCTTCGTGTATTAATTCTTCCTTAAAGAACCAGTCGCAAAGTAATAATCAATATTTTCAGATTATCTTCTACTGATTTAGAAAGTACTTTAGTTATGGACGCTACAAGATACCAACTATTTAAAACCAAAGAACACCAAGGCTCACCTTGGTGCGCGGCAAATAATAAAACATACTCATAACCGTTGTTTTACAGTAATGTGATGTAGCTGTCGATATAGGGTATACAGAACTGGTATCCAGTAAACTTAGGTTTTAAAGCGCACATACATACAATAAAACGAACCATGTACTGAACAAACGACAGCCGGCTGTCGTCTTGGTAACGCGATATCGGCCTCTTTGTCGTGGAGATTCAGCGGAAAAAGGGATGTCCGCGCTGATCGGAAAATTAAAGCCAAGGCCGGATTGTAACCTATCTTTAAGATTGAAAGTAGAGAGAGAAATCCCACAACACCATTATTGCTGTTTTACCACGTTGTGTGGTACTATCTTCCGGGATTTCCCGGTTTCCAATTCTCGGCACTTGCTTAGGCATTACGTAAATAATGACAAAGAAGGAAAACCATAATTTCGTTTATTATTATTTAAAAAAGATATATAATGCTATTGTGGAGTATATTGGAAAAGTGGTATATGACACATAAAAAAAAATAGTTTGTCGTCTATACACTTGTTCTTCCGTTAGTTGATAGCATTGTAGCATGAGCCTACTTTCTATTGGTCCCCTTAATTCTTCAGAGTAGCGGGAGGTTCGAAACTTCTAAAACAGATATGCTTAAATTATGTTCTCGGAAGTATCGTCCTCAATCTAAAATTTTGTCGAAATATTCTTTTTCCTATAGTTATAATGCATTTTATATTGAAGTTCATTTCGCAAACATTTCATCAGACTGACATTCATATTACAACCTGCACTCGTGCCAGGTTTTGTTAATTCACAGAGTTGGAACATTTCACCATTTTTGCTGAAATGAAAAGTTAAAAACCTTGATAATTGTAATTTTTAGAAAAGTATGAAAGGACGGTCGTATGCAGTAATTTATAAGGAACGTGGTATTTTATTTTACAACGAAGTTATTAAAAATGCTAGGTAATATGTATAAAGTTGGTATAAAAGGGTTTGTTCATAATGAAACAAAATTAATATTATATGTGCAAAATTACTATGCAGAGTTAATTGAAAATATATTATGCATCATTTGATATTTAAATTATTTTATTTCCATAATGGACATAATAAAAATTATGTCTTTGTTATGCTTATACATTTATATTAATGCAATTTATAATGATTGTGTCCATTATGATTACAACAATTCATTAGTAGATAATTTTAATTCTGAAGATAATATATATTTCCACAGAATGATCACAGCGTTACCAGTGCCCTCAGTGAAGGTCTTCCATAAAACCTACTATCACGAAAAAGGCTCCAGAATAGGAAGCAGTCAACCAGGAAGTCCACTAGCTGAAAACGAAGCAGTGCTAGCTTTGGTGGATAAAGAACCACCAGAATACTATTTCTGTGGAAAGGTATAGTTCCATTTCAATAATCTAATAACATATTAAAATCTTCCACATAACAATTCCTCCCTTTTCAGTTATATTTAGTTTTATAACTTCTTCATCTATATGATTTGTGTTTAGGTTTTTGTGAAACATATTGAATAAATTAAATATAAAATATTATCAGAAAAAGCTTATTAGTAGTATTTATATTTTCAATACGCCACTCCTGCATTTCTCATGTTTATATTCTATTTGTTTCCAACGTCATACAATATGAAATTACTACACAATAACGTTGCATGAGTTATATTATGGTTGCATATATTTATCATAATATTCGATTCGGATCATGTAATAATAGTAAATTTTAATTAATAATTCCAAGTAAATAATATAAAGAATGTTCACATTACTTTATAAATGTGCATGCATTTTATTCATCGTAAAATTCAATAAACAATCGTATTTCATTTTATATTTCAACCAACCTACGGTTTCTCTACCCATATACATATATTTGTACATTCAAGCATAAATACGAGTAGCATAAAAGTATTATAATCTTATGGTACCTATAAATGTATGTACTTTAAATACAGTGGCTTATTCCTACTGGGCAGAAAAAGAAAGAAATCTCTTTTCCATAAAGTAAGCACCAGAACATAAAGAGCCCTGTTAAAACTGCTTTTGAATTTTAAAGAATACTTTCAACAAAGTAGAAGATGAGCCACCCTGAGCATACTATGTATTAAGATATTTAAAAACTTTGCCGCTCTTGCAGTAATTTAAAAAATTGTAATATCTTCATGGGAAATAAGATACGAAACCAAGTTCTAAATAATAAAACATACAAACAATAAAACTAAAAATAGTTCATATCATTTATTAAAATGAAAAATATATAAGGAAGGATTATATAAGTAGTATAAGAGTACATATACCTATATGCCACATAAAACCTTGCTTATATGTACTTATGTATTTTCCATGGAAAAATCTTTAATTCGTTAAATTACACTATCCTTAACTAATTATCAAATAAGGGCAATCACTATTGGTTTAAAATAATTACAGTTAGAGTAAATGTTTTGTAGTATTTTTTTATAAGAACTAGAGATGAACCTGTTTTTTAATACATTCCTTTCATCAATTTATTTGTATGAAGGTTTCAGTTACATAACCAGTTTTATGCAAAAACTTTCGCTAGTGGTGAATATTTATTTTTGCCACAACCTTCCACCACTTTTGTCTTAAATAAACTCTAAGACTTAATAAAACTAACACAGGCAAGTAACTTATTGCCAATTGCTTCAATATTATATGAAACATGTTTAGTATGTACAGTGGTTGAAACAAGTTTTTTATGTTATACTCACAATCAGTCCATTGTGTTGTGTAAGGCTGGTTACAGAAGTCAATACTTTAATTATAAAGAAAGACCTTCAAGGTAAATACAAACGATATAAGTTTAAAAAACCAAGTTGTTTTAAACCTAATTGGGGACATACAGAAAAATCATTATTGTTATTATTGAACCACATTCTTTATTTTTGCAAATTCTTGTCTATTTCTCTTAAGCTTTGAAAAATACATTAACATACAAAAACGATCAGTAAGTACCAAAATGAAGACAAACGATAACATAAAACTATTAATAGTTTGTTCGTGTATTTAAAGAAGTATAAGCGAAACTAATTTTCCGAAAAATAATAACGAACTCATTTATCGTCATAACAAAGCATTGGGTGTTGCTCTTGAGGTGAACACCGGAAGTGGTGCGATATTTAAAATGTTCTGTTCACGGTTGCTTTTAGAAAAGAGTGAGCCTGTTATTCATTTAAGAAGGCGGCTTTTTTAAAAATATCGATGAGTGGTCTTATTACGGTATTATGGCTTTGGGAGGCACTGTCTTATAACCCAACTACGTTGTTTTCTACCAGACACCGAAAGGTGAAGATTAATTCAGTTAGGGAACAGAACACTTAACAAAGCAAGTCTTCTCTGGTAGACAAAGTAATTCAGTTATTATTTTGATCCCCTTTGATTCGAATGTCTGAATACATTTCTCAAGTAAAACTGAGTGACATTATATAGGAACGTAAGTAATAAAATAAGGAAAATTAATTCGACTACTGGTAGACTGGAGTATTAATAGCAAACGAATTCGGTAATTCAATTGTTGTCTGACGCGCTTTAAGCCTTCGCACTAGGTGTCAATAGAAACAGGTGTAGTGCTTCCGTGAAACGACAGGTATATAAAGAAAAGTAAAGCGTAGGGCACGGTGTACCAATATTCGTTGCGAGTACTTTGTAAATTGCGTCGATGGAAATTATATTTCACTGCCTCCGCACCGGGATGCACCGTCTTGACGTCATAACAATCCTGTGGGCGTCTCGTACAAGCAGCGCTGACTATAGTAGAATGATAAAGCACGGAGCACCGTTTTTAATTTATCTCAGTTCTTCACATTTCGCAAAGTGTTGATGTATGCTCTCTAAATAAAATCGAAAATAAAAATATTGTACCGTCATTCCCAATTGTACAATAATATAACCACGTACATTTTACGGTATACCATTGATCATTGATTTTTATTAAAACCAGAAATGGGTGGAAAGAATATTACTATCAATACCCATGTGGTGTAACGTTAACGTTGTCGATTATTCTAAGACACAAGATTGCACGTGTTAAAAATAATAGCATCTTACAAAGAATACCTTAAATAAAACTCAGGGAAAATAGAGAAAGAACATTGAATATCATTTTTCAAATTATTTATCATTGTAGTATGATAATAGTATCAATTATTCAGAATACGTGACTCATTTCCGTTTTTGTAGAGTTTTTATTAATTTCTAATTAGTTAATTAACCGGGTTATCTTAACATTAAGAACCGCAAACAAAACGAGTGTATGTGCATTTTAACCAAATTAATTAGAAATATTTTTAATATAAACAACATTAACTGATAGCGTTAATCCATAATGCGAGATATGATAAACTATGCAAAGCACTTTGAAAGTTCTAATGAATTTTTTTCGTTATGATTACATTCCGTATTCTGAACCAATATCCGCACCGTTAATGGATTTTCAACACTCTTTGTCCCTTGCATTACGTATATCAACGTTAATAATTATAAGTGAAATAACTACACACCCCAAAGCTACATACTTAAATTTGCTATCCAGCATTGTAAATTTCATTATACATTACATTTCGTAAAAACTTATCCACTTATTAAGCAAGGGTATTGATTAATTGGTTATTGATTCTGCATTTTAATGAAATACACAAGGAGGAAATATATAAAGATTTTAATTTTCCGAAGGTTAACTCCCTGCACGTGGTTGTTGGATCACTTCTACTGGGTGCCGTAGTTTTGGTGGTCGGCTTGGTGCAGTTAGCGCCAGGAGCCGAAGCAGCACAAAATTCAACAGCCCTAATCGCTGCAGGATGCGGTTTGCTGGTGGTCGGTCTGTTCCTCGCACCCCTCAGAGCGCTATGCATCAAGAAACAGAAAGCTGCACAGAAAGAAGGCACGCATCAGCGAAGTGTCACCAGCATAGATATGTTGCTGTCCCAACACAGGTGAGGATCAGCCACCACATTTTGTTATACCTTAGATTTTACTTGCAAGCAGTACAAGATCTATCCATGGAAAAAACCACACCTCCATGAAAATTGCACATATGAGACAGATATAAAACTAATCTGTAAAGTCAGATATTTGACATTGACTCCACGTTGGAGTAGGTTTTGCAAATAAAATGTTCGATTATATAAATGTATATAAATTATGGAAGAATATTTCAAATACTGCCTGTTGTCCTGCATGTAAAATTTAACTTTTCAACGATATAAGTTATTAAGGGAAACTTTTTGTGTTCCTGCATATAAAATTTAAGTTTTTAATGATATGAGTTATTAAACATTGATAATAAATGTATGTTCATTTTCCGAGCAGAGACTTCACGGTGCTGACGCCCGACGAATTGGAAGACCTTGTTGGCCGACCAACCTCCGCTCTGGAGAGCAAAATTCGCAAACAAGGTCACAATACCTAGGTACTGTCGGCCTCGAAGAAGGCCCATCCATCGTCACCACCGTGCTCGAACACGCCATCCTCATCGACGTCGCCAGGAACGAGCTCCTCCATCCTTTACACGCATCGTTACGATTCTCGCGAACACAGTCTGGTTTAGAGCTGGCGTTTCGTCATCGTTATCATTAGAAAATCAATTCGTATCTATGCACGCTGCAAGAACGTTTCTTTCTGTGAAGATTGCACGTAGCCTTCAGCTAGGAGCAACCGTATCCCTGGGGCGATCGAGAGAACTGTCACGGGTGCAAGAGTAATGGTTACTTTGGTCTTTCCTTTGGTAAGCCCTCGAGTTGAAGTACCTAGTAATCGTACAAAAAGAAAAGGTATCATTTTGTTCTTATTAGGCATAATTGGCTCATTGCTCTATGGTTTCGGGTCCAATCATTGTGAAAAGTATCTGTTGTATATGTTGAAATTGGAAGATATTCGAAATTGTATATTGAAAATGAGACAAAATTTGACTTGAATTAAGGACATGTTTATGGAAATGTTCAATAGCGCATGTCGCGTGTTGCACATTTCGAAATTGAAATTGAAATACTTAGAATAAATGGAGAACGTGGAAACAACCGGTAAATGATCGGAGAAATAGGCGGTGTTTAAATAACGAAATTTCTGTTAACCACTTACAATGATTAGACTGATTAAAAATGCTCGTGATGAGTCTCGTTGTATAAAACTAGAAGGTATGGGTAAAGGGATTCGGAAATTATTTCGCATAAATGATGTAAAAGGGACCTAATATTCGACTAATCGGCTGCCTTCCTTTTATCATTGTTCAACTCGCAATTTACACAAGGATCTTTCTTTAAGCACACGGGGATCCGCTTTCAGAAATTTAGGTTCTGAAACAATGCACTTGAGCTTGTGAAGGTACATCGTTATGAATATCACGCGAGGAAGGATATAATCTTAAGCATAAGCGAATTAAATTAGTCCCGTAATAATTGCGTTAAAGCGCAGATTTTTTAACGATACGAAAATAGTTGATATTATTGCGCACCTAGGATACTTATGTCAGTCTTTTTTTCGTCATCTAAATTAGAAAAAATCATTCTTCGAAATCGGACAATTATTTATTATGCACGAAATGGAATCTACCTTTCGTTATACTCGTTCAAGACTGTATAAATAAGTAGTCGTTCCTCGATAGAATATAGATTACACGTTTCTTCGTTCGTTGCCGAGGAATTTAGATTGTTCTTCGTAATAAATTTTCATTGAAGAGAACCTTATATAAAATACTTAATGGAAATCGATTATAAAAATTTATTGGAGGCTGCTTCACGGCTGACGGTTATCAAAAATTTCGATTATGCGAGATATTAAGTTACCGTGAAAGACCAACAAAATCAATTTCTTTCGAGACTTCATTGTGTTCAAATCGCCAAGAAATAAGTCTGACATACATTTACCTTTACAAAATAGATCGGTATCTTGAAATACCCGAAAATAAAATTCCATTATATTGTAAACTTTTTTTATAATTATTTAATATTGTGACAACTTAATTCTTACTCTTCATTCATGATATCTTCACGAAAAGAAAAACAACGTTTCGTGCAATAAAACGCGTATACATATACCTATTCGAAATGTATGCATGTTGAGGATAAACAAGCAAATCATGTAGCTTGGAGCGGCCTTGTAATACTCCAAAAACGACATCAAAATATCTGCAAAATATTTTTACTCGGTCATTAGAGCCCGAGCACTTGCCGATAACATATTACGTAATTTCACACTGAATATCAATCACCGCATAAAGCATTTGCACATATCTTTCAATATTACTATCGAACATCATAGGTGGAATGTATAACGCATTAAAATACTATTCTTCTTACAGAAGAATCTAGTTGTTAACTTAAAACAAAACATTTAAAACGAAAGAAAGAGGACTCTCTTGTGAAGAACAATGTCGACACTTCGGGGAAAAAAGACGAATGTTTTTCATATAAGAAACAGATTAATACAAAATTGACAAGTTTGCCATCGGGTTAAGGAGAGATTACCGAATAATTTTTCATTGTTTTAACCAAATCGTCGTAACAGCGATTACAGTACTATGATTTAACGGTGATCCTAATCGTTTCGTGTTATTCCACAATCACTTCAACTTTGCACAATTTCTTTATCTCCTAGCTGCCCTCTAAGACACGAGACGACTGAGAATAGAACATTATTTTAAATATTATATTACGAGTTCCTGCAACATTACCATAAAGAATGTCTTGTCAATACTGTCTGTGTTCGATGAGATACGTTTGAAAAACATTTAAACATATTCCCACGAATATTTAAGTAACGTAAAGCAGATACTGGGCTAGTGCACGCGTATCGTCTGCTTGAAATATTCGTGAATGTTATAATAATCTAGTAAGTTTGACGAGTGACGATATATTTAATAAAGTATTTTTATGATCAAAAGTTTGCAATATACATACATATATATATAAATAAAAATATATCTTTTTAATTAATAAATAATTTAAAGAAAATATCTAAATATAGATATATAGTACTACAAATGTATTTAGATTTGTCAAATTTACAAGCTTCATATAAACATTGACATTGATTGACATTCGTATTATTTTTCTCTTTATTTCCACTTTCGTTGTTTCTCCAATAATTTGCCGAATAATTCATTGTTTTATGTTGACAGCATCAATTTTCATCGTGCAACGATACCGAATCATATGAGATGACCGAGATGAATATAAAATCTTCGAAGCATAACGTTTTATGTAATCATACAAATTATAGAAAACCTTCGGCATGACGATAGAAATTTAAATCTCCTTGCTATGCACGTAATTACATAATTGTTCGTAATTTTTCATGATCGTCCATCGTATTGATCGGAATCTTAAAACGGTGCAGAACGAGGCACGCCACGTATTATATTAGACTAAATGAAAACCCACGGACAGTGAAACATACCGATGAATATTATTATAATGTGCTTCATATACGAAACATAAGTCGGTGTTTAGGTTTAGGTCCTAGACATTAAGGCTGCTCGTTCGTACTTAAAAGTTAAGAGAAACGAACAAGACGTTCGAAAGAGCATTCAAACGTCGAATTCAACGTACGGATGATTATTCGAGAAGTGATCGTACCTATCGATCGCAGAAAGGCTGTTAGTATCATATTGCATTTTCTATATCGAGTATAATGACGTTTTCACTTAAGGACAAAAATGAATCCTCATTGCGATTTATCATTCGTAACTTTCATCCCTTTCTTTTTCGTAGTGGATAAAAACACGCATAGTGTTCTTACGTGCAGTAGAATGAATAAGTTTGTGCTTGAGGTATAAATTTTGAAGTAACAGATTTCGAAAGAGAAAAATGTAAACTAGGATAAATTATTGTTTTAACTAAAATTCTACGTTTAATCGAATAAAATTTTTGCTACAAAATGGTCGGTTTGATTTTCAATAGTACTGATAATCATATTAATAGTACATAAATAAATGATAATATAAATATTAACGTTAATCAGTTACGTTTACGGAAATAAGCATAGAAAATGATGGGTAAATATATTATAATGACATTAATTTGTAATACTTCTTGAATAAGCATTCACATTTGTAAATTTCGGTTGTTTACGCAGCACAAACATTGTTTATTGACTAAGCGCATGTCGGAACGAATACTGTTTAGAATTTCTTTCTGTGAGCGAAGAATTTCGGAGGAAACATATCCATCGAGCAAGCGACACGTAGAAATATTTTGTCATTGTCACTCGTTTAAAATATTTAGATAGCTCAAGGAAGTGAAAACAATTAAACAACACTCGGCACACGCTGCCTGCATTTTTCATTGTTAGACAAACATCGCATTTACTACGGTTTCCTTCTAAAGTAAGAAACATTTGCCTTAATTTGTAAGATGTCCGCTTCGTTCACACGTAGAGAGAGTTAGCAGAGCGAATAGTTTCGACAGAGAATACATATTACGAATACGTTTCTAGGCAAGCAAACAATTATTTTCAAACGTGACATCGTTTTTGATAGATAAGAAACGTGACGGAAATATTTTGGGAGAAATCGTTGCAAAATATTCGTGTCTTTCACTAATTAAATGCATTTGTCAGGAATTGTCGGAGTTAAAAAAAAAATAACTACCATTGCTAGATGTTACAATTTGTTCCGTCTAACGAAAGGTGTAAAACAATAATGTCGAAGAAATCCATTTCTCCCCAAAATATTAATCCCACGGTAGAAATTAAAAGGAAGCGAATCTGGATGCGGTGCAACAAGGAAGTAACCGTATAAAAATTAAAACAAAAAAAGGAACGCAACTATGTATCTGCTAATACCGGACTGCAAAACGAATGTTTATAATATACTTCCCGCAATAGACATGTTTAATCTTTAAACTATACAACGCGATTATAATATTACGTATTCACATTATACTATTCATACATATTTTCGAAACTATTGGAAAACTCATAGATTCAATATTTCACAGAGTACAAAACCACTTTAAATTATAACACATGATCTTTTCATTTAGTGGTTACAAAAATTGTTTTCGTTATTTAATCGACATTAAATACTAAATAGTATTCAAATACTAAGTTGCATAACAGTACTTACAAATTTTCAACATACATACAATACAATGTATATATTACCGTGGAAAATCGAAATTAGAATGCCAACATTCTCCGGTGAATGTCCACACATACCAAATTCGTCCGTGAAAGACCGAATGTTTTAACATATATAATATGTTATAATAATAGAATATGATTTGGAAAATTACATTTTTGTCTTCAACATTCACCATTAGTGAATGCCGAATTTCAACATTTGCCGGTGTTAGTGAGAAATAGTGTATTTATCAAATATTTCGGACATACACCTATCATGTGAATGTTGACATTCACCAGAGAATGTCGACATTTGCCAGATAAACGGTCATTCCCAGTAACATATACATAACAAATTTGTTAACTCATTTGCCATACTACGTAATATTATTAAGAATGCCGTTAACATACGGCTATAACAAAATCGTTCCTCGTTGCACAATGATATCCAGCATAATGTTAAGTCATTCAACGCACACACTTAGCTCTAAGGGTTTTTATAATGGTGCTCTATGAGATCGTCTCTGCCGTCGAATGCCGATATCACCGAACAACTCGTCTCTTTTTAATATCGATTTCCATTTCCGTCGCTTATTAACACTAGAGAAGGAATTGAGGGATATAGCGCGCGTTCATCTCGAGTTTAATTCATAGAACACCATGGTACATGCCGAGTCTTGTAAATAGTAGACTTCGTAATGGAGGAATAAAGGGTTAAGGGCAAGGGGTGAGCGAATAACTTCGGATTAAAATAACGTGCAATGATGACTTTTTGTTGGTCATCGAGAACGTTCGATGGCCGTAACATGTATATTATATAGATAGTTGTTTAATGACCAATCGGGGTGTCATATTGAAACAACTGAGATGAATATTGATTAGAATTATATAAATGAATAGTTTTAATCCGTATCTCATAAAGATTACACTTTTCGTTGATCGAGAGATTATAAATTCATGAGGATGATAAAGTATAGTGCACTGTACGAGCATTAAGTGTGATAATTCGTTTTTACTTTGCAACTATCAAAGTAAAACGAAAGAGAGTTGTTATCAAAAATTAGCCACGGTATATACGTTTATCAGTTACGGATTAAAGAGGAGCTATATATGTATATTTCACGAAGGATTTTACGATAAACGGCTTAAAGAGGGGAAGGTTTGTAACGTCACGAATACATTATCGCATTGCCGATTAGTACATGTAATGGAGAAAGTTTTATTGATAAGCTTAACGTTAAAACTATTGTCTAAGGAATAATATTAACACGTTGACGATGGCGGAATGTTTCATCACTATAAGCAATAATAACTCATAAAGAAAAAAAAAAACATGTCTCTAATATGTATATCGTATCATTACCGCAACGTTATAAGAATTACAGGCTGCGATTCAAGTACTCTACGTCTGACATCAAACATCCATGTGTCAGTAGCATAGGAAACAGCATTGATCGAATCGAAAATGATATTGTAACTGTTACAAACACTACACACTTGACAGTACATTCTACAACTTAGCATATCGAGTGATACTATCATTTCTATTTAATATTTATAGTCGAAGAATTACAATCACGTAATAAAGAAAAACAAACGGGGTTTCTCTCAATCAAGAAAAGTAAAGTAAACTTTTCAATTGAAAAGTTTAGTTTATTTTACCACTGCCAATGAATAATTAAAAATTGAGGATCGTAGATTATCTTATATTAAAGCAAATGACACGTGCAACAAAAGACTCGTTCAGATCGGTGCAACAGACTAAAATCTTCCAACGGTTGTCGAAGCAGCATGTTTTTGTTGGCGTGAAAGTAAAAGTACGCATGGAACAAAATACATGAAAATTTTTTTTTTAAAAAATATTCGTCAGCGATCTGTTCCACCGGGTTGGACACACATGCAGATGTCTGATTGATTGTGTCATTGAAATACATAGTGCATTGGAGGTATACACGCAACTTAGGACAAATCGAATTTCTGCTTGAACAGATACAAACATAAAATTATGACGTATGACTGTAGAAAGCGATGATAGTTCACGAAAATTTTCGAAAAGCGATGCTACATTTCGCCATCGTAAACGTATTAAACCTGCTACTAATGGCTATTATACATATATTAAGAATGTTTTATCGGGAATATTATTACCTTGTCGCTTGAAAATTGTGTTAATCCGTATATTTTGTAAGCAAAGATTATTGATAGCGATTAATAAAGAATACTATTACGACAAGCGACGATTCAGATATCTATCATTTAATTAATCACACACGGCATTAAGAAGAATCAATCCTCGTTCTTAACTAGATGGCAATATCATCATTCGTGATGTCGGAGGCAAAGAAAATACTCTTTTTGTAGGCGCAACTTTGGGCACAACGAAAAAGTCTTTCGTTTGCAAGCTACGTGTAAGCAAGTTGAAAATATCAAACGAAATCTGAAATCCCCACAACATGTCACTGTAGGTAACAGTGTTTATTATCCAAACAAAAAGACAATTAGGTAAAGGTTGCCCTCGTTCAAGTGGCAGATATTGGGGTATATTTCCGGTGCATCGTTAACTGTTGTTCAGTCGTTGACATATCATTGTTGACACGTTGACACATCTAAACGAAGTGTCGCTTTTGGGCAAAACGTGATATTTACCAGCCAAATGAATGCCACTTTGAGCTTATGTACTTCAAAATTTTTTGCGTTGCGACATTGTTCAATTTTTACCAGACTTATCAAACCACCCTCGTACTTACAAGATATCGTTCTACGGATTTATGAAAAAAAAATCATATTTTTTTACTCGACACAGGACGCCTCTTTAAGGCGTTACCATTTTACGCCCTCGCACCGATACTATTACGGCACTGAGTACGGATACAGTCAACCCGTCAATACGCGGTGAGTGCGTACCGCGTTATATGGAAACCGGGCTATAAGAAACTCTGATTTAACCGTACAAACCAGGCTAATTCGTAGCGCGTTGTATAGAAACCGCGGTATAAGAAACTCAGAATTAGTACAAATCACACTATTCGTACCGCGTTATATGGAGACCAAGAAATACAAAAGACAAGATTAAATTATAAATTATTTTTATTGAATTACAGAGTTCATATAAGGAAATGATACAAATATGAAACAAAAAGTAAACAAAAGAACTGTTTTCCAACAAAAACAAGAAAGACTTTTGTAAAATCTTTTAACACTTATCCTCGCTTTCAATTATGAGGTCGCCTAACTCGTCTTCTTTTAATGGGCAAAATGTCTTCCTCACTTGGTTTATCTTCACATTGGTTTTCGATTTTAGCCTTTTTTTCTAACTCTACTAAAACCTCTCTATAGGGAGCCAAACAATTTCTTAATTCTCTTTTAAACTTTGCGCTGCGCACTGTTGAACGATCAGTTTTAATGAAATGAAGTTCTAATTCTTTAGCCAAATTGAGCCCTTTTTTCACATCCTGTAAATTGAGATTTGGCACCCATTCGTTTTCCTTATTTTCGTTTACCGATATATTTGAGGCAGGTGCATCAATTAATTCCATCAATTCTTCCTCATCTAAAGTCTCTTCCCCGAGTACTAGTTCTCTTACATCCTGATGGTTTACTGCGAATCCTTCGTCGCTTAAACGTGAAGCAATGTTTACTATTTCTGTAACTGGGAGTGAAATTGTAGAATCATCTTGTATCGCTTGAACCATGTGAGGTAAAAGAGGTTTCCAACACGCGTTAAGCGTTGATTGTTTAATTTCCGCGCAAGCCGATGACACGGTTCTAATACAATCTAAAATAGAAAATTCCTTCCACACTTGAGTAAGAGTTTTATTTTCATTTTCTAATCTGTCGGAAATGGTTTGGAAAAATTGGCGTGTGTAGTACATTTTTAAAGTTTGAATGACTCCTTGGTTCAAAGGTTGTATTAATGACGTACAGTTAGGAGGAAAAACGACAATTTTCACATTTGGATGATACAGTTGTATGTTGTGGCAAGCAGCATTATCAAAAACCAATAAAACGTTGAAATCCAAATTTTTTTCCATCGTATAGATTTCCACTGCCGGGATAAAACAATTATAAAACCAATCCTTAAATAAATCTTGGGTCATGCAAGCTTTCTTATTAGATCGCAAGAATACAGGCAATTGGGCCTTATCAATGTTTTTTACTGTACGGGGAGTTGAAGAACGATTTATTATCATTGGTTTTATAAGCAGGCTCCCTGATAGATTGCTGCACATATGAAGAGTGATAAGTTCTTTTGAATGTTTAAACCTCTGAGCACGCCTTTGATTTTTCGAAATGAAGGTTCTAGATGGTAGTTTTTTCCAGTATAATGCCGTCTCATCGGCGTTATAAATCTGATCAGGTGAATAACCTCCTTCATTGATAATTCTAGCTAGTTCCAGCTTATAATTTTCGGCAGCCTCAGCATCGGCTGAGGCCTGTTCTCCTTGAAACTTAATATTGTGCAATGTGTACCTTTTTTTTAGTTTTTCAAACCATCCTTTACTCGCGACAAACGAATGATTTTCTTGCCCCGCATAAGAATGCCCAATATTCCTTAAATGTTCGTAGATTTTAAGTGCTTTTTGCTTGATAAGAGTTCCATTGATAGGAATCTTTTTGGCTACACAGTCTTCCAACCAGATCATTAATGCCCGTTCCATTTTAACCATATTAGTATTTCGTGTGCGACTGACACGTTTCGCACCTAACGGACAGCCATTTGCCACAGTTTTCCTTATATTATCTGCATTTTTCTTTAAGGATCGAATTGTGGATTCATTCAAATTTGTTGATTTTGCAACAGACGATATTTTTTCTCCACCTTCTAAACGATTTAAAATTTGGATTTTATCTTCAAGAGATATAAACTTTCTTTTTAAACATTTCCTTGTTTCATTTGTGTTTGACATCATGCAAGTCTGCGGTTAACAATTACTTTATTATTATTATTATATATTAGAACAAAGGAAGAATGTTACCTACAGTATTGTGTAATCCAATTGTGTAATGTTGTCCAATTATAAAACACAAATTAAGCAGCAAGAAGCTTAACGAATGGAGGTGCAGAATAAAATTTAGAAAGACTTGGTCACCAACCAAACGCACTGTGAGAGGGCTCTGAGACGACTGAAACCGATGTTGGAGACGGCTAAGAAATAAGCTGGAATGTTTATATAAACATATCCAGTTACTCATAGGGTACGCGGAAAGAACTTATGGGACGCTGCTGAACGGAAACTGCGCTGTAAGAGTCCTGCTAGGAGGGCTGTCGTAATTCCAGCTCCGCGTTATATGGAAACACCGTTCTCAGAGTGCCGCGTTATAGGAGGACTATCGCAATTTCAGGTGGGCGTTATACGGAAACCGCGTTCTCAAAGTACCGTGTTATAGGAGGATTGACTGTATTTCAATATGCGCATGCCCAGTTATCGCTTTAGCTACGTTTTTATGGCCTAGACTCTAACCTAACCTAACCTAACCTCTAGGCCCTAGAGGTAGGCCTTTAAAATCTTTGTGGCGTGTTGAGCTACACTAAGCATTATTTCATTACTAAACACATGTAGCATGTTTCCTTAACTTGTATATTTACTGTGTCCCTGAAAAGGGCCGTGTAAGCCTTACAAGATATGTTTTATTTAACTTGCCATTAACGGAACATTCAATGCCATCACTTTCCTTTCTAACAAGCAACCGAATTTTAATTCTGATGTCCAGATATTATTCCCATCAATGTTAAACGGATTTAAATAATCCTTGTAAGAACTAAAACGGTCCTTTTCAAGGCCACAAAGCTTAGACTACCATTTTCAGAGCTACAAACGTTTAAACGGCCTTTTTTAAGTCCACAAAGACTTAAATCACTGACTTCTGGGTTACAGTAGATCAGAGGGAGGACACTCTTATGGGAGAATGAGGTACGACTTTTAGTTCCCAAAAACACGGACAGTATCTAGATGTCACTACTTGGTCTCACCATGTGGGGTAACGCCAACTGTTACTCTCCAACAGTAAATTCCCTAGCTACTAGCACCACACGCGTGGCGGCTAGTGCGGAAGACTGCCTGCGCAGTCAACGTTCGAATCTCCTTTTGTAAGGATGTATCTAAGTATTAAAGGTTAAAGTTCTAAATACGTGTTTCGTTAATTACTCTCATTTTCCCCATTCTGGGCGAGTGGACATGTAACCGAAGGGTTACACACGCCACAACCACTACACGTGAGTTTTCGCAATGCGTGAGAAACTCTCGCATCTGACCGAGAACCAATCCGTGTGATGACCGGGAAAGGTTGACTATGTTTTGGTCGGAACCAGATTACGATCTGAAGGATCGTAAATCGCTCGCCATTTCCGTAATTTTTGAGCTATTAAAGCGATCCTGGACGTTTTGGACGCGGAATCCGAAGCCGAATAAGCCAGTGAAAGAATCATTTTGATATCTAAAAAATTGTGGAAATGGCGGGGGAAAAACAAAAATCGCAAAAAATCCTGACCTACCCCCTTCAGATTTTTGCGAAAAATAACATTTTCGAAAAGTACAACTATTATATATTGATCTGGCGTAGAATTTCCTAACTAAAATAATGGTACCAGTTTCAGGTCGCTATCTCAAAAATTGAGCGAATGCCGACCAAAAAACTGCCATAATTTGACGATTTTTCGCGATTTTCATACATCGCTCGCCATTCGCGCAATTTTCAAGATATAAAAATGATCGAATATGTTTCGAATGCGCATTCTGAACCTTAATAAGGTGATGGAAGATTCAGATGGATAATTAAAAGAAAGCGAAAATGACGAGTACAAAATGAAAATCGTAATTGTCATAAAGTAGCGCAATATAAATTACAAATTTGATTAAAATGTTACCGATACTTATTCATAATGAGCCAAAGTAATCATGCATGGTCGCGAGTATGAAAAATATCGCGAAATTATCAATAAGTTACTCTTTTACAATTTTTCGTAGCCGCCGGTACCGTCCGTACCTGCCCGGCAAGTCCCTACCTGTTATTGTCACCTTAATTGTTCCGCTCGAGCGGACCCAGTACGGACAAACTTAAACATACTCGACCTGACATTGCCAAGTACACGGATAACCATTAGTCCGTGATAGAACGTCCTGGCGTCAACTACTCTTCCCAACTCGCTCCGGACGACTCCCTCGGGTATAATTCATTTAATTTCAAGCTTATCCATTATGTATCGATCATTTACATTATATTTCATGTACTCCTTATACATTACTGATACAGTACGACATATCTCTCGGTTACAATTAGTTACTATAAAATTATTAACAATAATTTTTGCATAACTTCTGATTCGCTTCGGTTCGTTTAATAGAGAAATAGTTTATATATTTAAAATATACAAATTAATGAAAAATGGTATTTATTTTTATAAATTTTCAACCGTGATTTACCACGCGGTGTCTTATATTGAAGCTATAAAATCTTTTTCGAGTTTGCGCGAAGTTGGTAAAGGTCGATACCCTTTCTTTATACACAATTTTGTTAAATTATTTTATTGCTAGCTATACATTATCAAGATAGTAGGGTTTTATTAAGATTGGTTCCAGTTTTGTATAAGTTTTATTATGTTGTAATAGATCGAAAATATTCGACGCCGGGGGCATGTGCACGCTCCGCTACCTGCCCCCCCACCCCCCTCCATAACACCGAGTTTGTCCGACGTGACTTTGTCGCGTACATCGACACGCATCAGTCATCGGCGAGCTGTGGCGGTGTCAAGAACTCCTGTGTGCTTCCTGGTGCTCTCTAAGGTACATCGCACTCCTCTACATTTACCTTTGCCTAATCAAAGCTATACTTGCAATTCATTTCTCAACTCGACAAACTTTACAGTTTATATCATTACATTTTTGGCCTTGTTTTCTATTAATCGTAATTTCATAATATTTAATCTTTATTTTCACTGTTTTTATAGTTGGAATGTGCATAACATTATTATTCATACTTTGACTTTTTGCAGTTTAAATTCTAAGAACATACTTCCAATCGTATTTTTGTTTGTAATTTCAGATTCAACCAACAAAGAGAAATCCAGTTCGCACCGGTGAATTCTCTTGGAGGGTAGCAGATAACTACGTCGCGGTCTTATGACGTATACGTAAAGAAGAAAATCTGGGCATCGCAGCGGTCACACCTTACTTGCTACCGACCTTGACATTGGTCGGAACTACCATTGTCGTCGTTTCAACTACAACGGGAATTTATATTTTCCGTCAGTTTCATCGAATCGAATCGAGTCATCGTCGCATTGTTTATTCGCGAACCGGATATAAGAAATATTTTCCTTGCGATGTGTTTGAGGATGTTTCTACAAAACTTGGCATTGATTTATTCAAATCTCGTATTTGTTTTACGTACCGACAATCGGTTTGACTGATCATATTTACATTTTTAACTCTTTTCTTAGTGAATAAAAATTCACGCTATTTCAAATATAAAATAAATGTTGAGAAATTTTAGAGTGAAGAATACTTCACTGCTATATGAAGAAATTCATTATTACGTTTTAAATTTGAATTTACAAGAAACAGTAGGACAAAGGCAATATTCCTAACAACAGCGCGTGGTATAAAAAAATAAGACTTACAAAACCAACAACTGTGTCATTCTGCGTGATAAATGGTATATTTGTGTGCACCCTCCCCTTTATTTTCAGCTTGTGTGATCGCGCGCAATGCGGTCTTAGAGTCACTTGCTCCGAGAGACAGTATTTCGCGAAATAGAGTCAGTGTTGTTGCGCTATTAAAAATTGTGCTTGTTCGATAACCGCGTATTTAAAACCGCCGAAAGAATTGAAATGGACTGCTACAACGTAACATATTCGGTCGCGAAATTCTGACACTTTTTAAACCGCGACATTAGAGTCAGTTTGCTCGCCGGAAATAATTACGGTCGGGAGTGTAGTCTCTTTATTTTTCTATTTGTTTGTTGAAATGCGTCGCGATATAGTAGTGGTACGCAGCAGCTGCGGAGAGGACCTCCATCGGGCGTCGTCGCATCAGGCAGCAGGTAAATATCGCCAAAATTGTATTCCTGTTAAAATTTCTGAAAAGGAAGATCGAGCGAAAGTGGAATCTTTCCATTCCAACTCTACCAAAATTGTGAAATGAAATACAGTTGAATTATAAAGAATATCTTCTTGTTACGTTACAGAGATCATCGGCAGATATACCGGTCGTAGTATCAACTCTAGAAGATGCAGAAGAACTCTACGGCCGGTGAGTCGAAAAATTTTTGGTTCCTCCGATCACTCCATCATGTCGTAGGATGTAAAGGTCCGAAGCGACACGGGTGATCGGTTGTATTTTATTTGAATGTCGTAGCGAGCATAGTGATCGCGAGTGTAAAGTATTTGATACTTTACGCTTGTGGGTAGTAACACACCACTTTTACTTGTGAATATTTAATTAGCTCAGGCAGGGGTCTTCTTGTGGCTTTTAGCTTCACGTACGTTTTTTTCGTAATTCGATTAAAATTTTCATATCCTTAAGCTGCGTTTAATTGTATTTGAATTCGCGTAAAGTACTTGCAATAAAACTATACTCTGAATATATTTTCGAGAAAAGAGTTTGATATTTTCACGTATGAGGTTCATACGAATTAAATTGAATTAAAGTTTTCATGTGATTTATATTTTTCATAACATGATTTCCGATAACTGAAGAAATTCATATTAATCGTTCTATTTTATGAATGTACCCAAGAAGACCAATTCGCGGTGTTTAGATTCTGGTTTCAAAGGATTATTTTTAACACATTTATCATTGTTTAGAACACCTCCTTTGAATAAGGAATCAAACAAGGGTTTTCCATTAAAACATTGAAGTTTTCAATATACATATACTTTTCTGTATATTAATATTGAGAAACTTTCAATACGTACTTATATTAAAAGTTTTGAAATTCGTCTTAAATAAATTTATATTCTCTTCACTTTTTCAATGATTTAAATAACTATATTCGAGTCATTTTATCAAGCATATTTTCAATGAATTTTTGCAAAGTGATTTAAATAAATGTATGTCATTGGGATTGGGATATCATGCGCCAAATTCCGTCGACAATAAAGGCAATGACTTTTTTGCTCGTTCCGCGTTATTAAATCAATTTTAAGCTGACATAATGATCTTTAACTTTTAATTACAATTATTATCTTCAATTTTCAACTTTCATTTTTAACTTAAACATTTATCTTGAATTTTTCATGTTTAAAGTAGAACCATTTGTTCGTTATTTGTCACGTTTGTCATACCCCTGGCGTTAAAACAACACGATAAACCGTGTAGTCGGCCTAAGAGCCTCACTTCTATTTGGTTAAACCGCGATCTTGCGATGTAATCGTGGAGCGTGGCTTTCGTCAAATCATGGTTCCATCGGTACTTTGGGTGGCCTAGCGTTGTCTGGAAAGTCGAACTCTCCGGTTCGATCTGGGATCGCATAGACGGGCAAACCGTTCTTAATTAATATTAATAAATTTCCATTTTGATTCGGATTAGCCGTATCAGGCTTGTCGATAGCGGCCGGACCGATAAGTCTTATTCGACTGAATCTGTGTAGAGTTCGTCTTAATTATCTGTAGTTCCGCGTTTTATTTGTTTCATCTTTGAAGTGATCCTCGACCGAATTTCGTTGAGATTTCTTTCCTGTAAATCGGCTCTAGGTGAATCTCTTTGTATCAGTGGACCATGATTCGGGGAAAGTCGTGTGAAACGGGTATTTCTCAAGATCGTTGTACGAGCCACTGTGTAAGTGTGTAAATTGTTTTTTCGCCGCGTTATGGTAAACGTTTAGAATCATCCGCGTTCAGATTTTGATTATGGAGTTTGTTGTCTCGATGAGTAACCAGACCTTTTCACTTTCACTTTTTGTCTGCCTTTAACTGTCTAACGAATAATTGGCGTGTGATGGGGATGTTTAATATTAATGATATTGAAAACCATATTAAACATTAAAGCTTTACACATATATATTTTTTTTGATACATGAAATATTCAAAGGTTCTTAATATACATATACTTTTTTACATATTAATATTGAAAGTTTCTCAATATATACATTAAAAGTTTTGAAATATTTCTTAAATAATCTTTCCATTTTTTGAGTGATTTAAATAAACTATATTCGAGTCATTTTATCATTTTATACGTATATTTTCAATGAATTTTTATACTGAGATTTAAATGAGTGATTAGATCGTTGGAAACATTATGTTAATAATCATTTTGTAGCTCAGGATTTTCAGCATACATCGACACTAGTTTTAATTAGTTTTATATTTGCCACGTTCATGTCCCTATTTGGCTTGAACTCATTTGTGGGCCCAGGTGCTGCACGAATGGGTGATGGCGGTGAACGTGGCTGATTTTTTGATTAATTATAATAATACTATTGTGGCGGCTCACAAGCGTTAGCGATTGTGCACGACGTACGGTTCCATACCGGTGTGAGTGTGTGTATAGTAATTAAGTATTTCGTGGATCGTGCGTCGGTTGAAAGTCAAATATTTCTTGCAATTTATCAATTGAATTAAACCTTAATTTCTTCACAATTTTACATTATTCAATTCATGTTCAATTTTCTTGCGAATTTCACAATATACAATTTATTTGATATACAATTTGAGTCAACACGTAGAAGCATTATTGTTAAACGTAGTAATTGTTCGAGCTACGAATTAATTGCCGTTTTTTATTCACATATTTTACGTAAATATCTTTTCTTTACATTATTCCCAATAAAGACTAATTTCTAATAAAGTCTACATAAATCGCAATAATCGCTGGCCTTGTGAGTCGATTTCAGCAAAAAGCTACGTACTTTAAGGTGTGCATTGTTTTTCGATTTGGTGTCGGAGACGTCCCGGGATGTCTCTCGTAGGGGGCCGCACTGACTTTGCTTGAGAATCGTGGAGAGAGTGTGTTGGTGTGCTTGAGTTTTTGCCATTCTTTTTTTTTAAATATAGGTGATAGGTAGGCAGGTAACTTAAATTCTGGAATGTGTGCATTAATTTTAAGTAGGAAGGGCCAGGGCAGGTATCACTGTTTCGACTGTAGGAAACCAGTGGTGTTCTGCTTCTGGAGGTCAGGCTAATAATCTTTTCTTTTTAATATTAAGTAAATTCTGCTTGAACATTCGTCCTTCTACTGGCTAACACGTTTGCACGGACTGCAGTTGTCATTCTTCTGAGAATAAGCTGTTAACTTGTCCACACGTTGTTAGCCTCATCGTTTGTCTGTATTAGGCGCGTGTTAGGGTTTTCTTATATTTTGGTTCCGAATGTTCTTGCAGAAACAGGTTGGGCTCCGGCCTGAAGCAAGAAGAGGCTAAATGCCGAAGAGGCCCGACAAATTGTCTAGAAGAGGGCAGCAACTAATGGCTGCCCATTTTGGAATGTCTAATTTTGACAATTCCGGAATGGGCAGTCATTCCGTTACTACTAAGTCACTATGCTCGCAAATAGTAGTTGTAGTAGTAGTAGTAGTAGTAGTAGTTTGAAGTAGTTAGTTCCACGGGTCGAGGTGAGCTCCCCGTGAAGACTCTGCCCCGATCTGCATTAAAGTTTTCGAGTCATTTTTCATGTTCAATATTTCTCAAAAGTGTTCATATTAGAATATTTGCTGCACTTGACTTGTTTTCTAATAGAGTCGTTAATTTGTTTTTGATAATTACAACGATTTTTAAAGTCATTTAACTAATTACTGAGATATTTTTTGTACTTTTCTGACTTGAGTTTTAAGAATACAAACAGTATATTTTGCGAGTTTTTTAATAATTCATAAAGTCCAGAGTTTGATTCGAGTAAATTTGATAAATTGAATTTTTGGAAAAAGCAGAGGGGTAGAGTATGAAACAGTGTGCAGATAGAAGAAATTTGCACACTTGCCATCCGCGCCGGGTCGTTTTTCTTTGTCACCGCTGGCTGCACCTTTAGCTTCGCGAAATTACTGATAATCCGAAATGGATCATCCCAGAGTGTCTCACCGAGGTACATTTTTTAATACCGTGCAGGAACTATACCAATTTTTTCAATAAATATGCGAATCTGTCTCTAAGAGACACACGTGGTTTTTATCCTATAATACATATATATATTAATTAAATGTCCGAAACTGTCTCCACGAGACACACGCGATTTCTTTTTTTTTTTTTTAATATAAATCATTTCTATAATCTAATGCGGCCATGTGACTCGCGAACCGCATCGTACATCGCCGGCTTGGTACGATGCTACTTAAAACCATTAGGACCAAGCGTTTGTTGAAGGGAATATTGCCATGAATTGATTTATAAATTGCATTTTACATCGAACAATATTATTTTGTACAATATCGTATAATGTTACGCAAGTCTACAACATTCAAGTTTTCATTATATACTTTTCTATGCATTAATATTGAGAAACTTTCAATACATACATTAAAAGTTTTGAAATTCGTCTGAAAAAAATTTATATTCTCTTCACTTTTTCAATGATTTAAATAACAGTATTCGAGTCATTTTATCAAGTATATTTTTTATGAAATTTTATAAAGTGACTCAAATAAATGAATATCATTGGTATTGGGATATCATGCGCCAAGTTCCGTCGACAATCAAGGCAATCACTTTTTTGCTCGCTCCGCGTTATTAAACAATTTTAATTATTATCCTCAATGTACAACTTTCATTTTTAACTTAAACATTTATCTTGAATTTTTCATTTTTAAAGTAGAATCATTTGTTCGTTATTTGTCACGTTTGTCATACCACTGGCGTTAAAACAACACGATAAACCGTGTAGTCGGCCTAATAGCCTCACGGCTATTTGGTTAAACCGCGATCTTGCGATGTAATCGTGGAGCGTGGCTTTCGTCAAATCATGGTTCCATCGGTACTTTGGGTGGCCTAGCGTTGTCTGGAAAGTCGAACTCTCGGGTTCGATCTGGGATCGCATAGACGGGCAAACCGTTCTTAATTAATATTAATAAATTTCCATTCTGATTCGGATTAGTCGTATCAGGCTTGTCGGTAGCGGCCGGACCGACAAGGCTTATTCGACTGAATCTGTGTAGAGTTCGTCTTAATTATCTGTAGTTCCGCGTTTTATTTGTTTCATCTTTGAAGTGATCCTCGACCGAATTTCGTTGAGATTTCTTTCCTGTAAATCGGCCCTAGGTGAATCTCTTTGTATCGGTGGACCATGATTCGGGGAAAGTCGTGTGAAATGAGTATTTCTCAAGATCGTTGTACGAGCCACTGTGTAAGTGTGTAAATTGTTTTTTCGCCGCGTTATGGTAAACGTTTAGAATCACCCGCGTTCAGATTTTGATTATGGAGTTGCTTTTCTCGTTGAGTCGTTCCTTCTATAATTCTCTTTTTGTTTCCTTATTTTATATCGCGAATAATTGGCGCGTGATGGTGATGGTTTGCGTTAGTAATATTGAAACACGTTTCAATACCCCCTCTAGTCGCGGTCTCATCGATAGACGTGTCTATGAGACGATCGTTCTTTAATTGAATTAGTTTAAAAGAGGGGGGTGGATGGAGGTAGTGGTTTGATTGCGCCTCCATCTTCAGAAACTTTCCGTGGTGAGATTTGCGTCGAAATTATTTGCATCGAACCTTTTTGGCTTCGATACAAATGGTATCGAGCAGATTTTCCGCGAATAGATTATAAGTTTTTTTTACTCTTATACTCGCATCGATTGCGTAAATGAAGCATAGGTATAAATTGTCTGTGTCTATGATATAGCCCAGTGATCATTGTTTTACTACCATATCCTGGACTTTGATAAAATATTAGTAATTTGTAAGCTTTAATTTTGATTAAATGTTAGTAGATTAATTAGTCCCCTGTGGGTTGGGGAAACAATATACCCACGGTATTCCCTGCCTGTCGTACGAGGCGACTAATAGGGACGCGTTTTGTGCAGATTCGTGACAAAAGGTTCGGTTAAGGAGTGAGGTGATAGAAATTGAGTTGGTTTTCCTTCGTTCGGTATGATAAGGCCAAAATTTGTAGACATTTCGGCAAAGTTTGAACCGTGTAGATGAAGATTTGTCGCTATTTTGGTAATTCGCTCGCCATTTGCACAATTTTTTAGACATCGACCTGAATCTTTCACCGTCTTATTTCGTTTTAAATAACGCGCCGAAAAAGCCCTGGATCATTTGCATAGTTCAAAAATTACGGAAATGACGAAGAAATTACGAAAATTCGCGAAAATTCATCAATTTAGAGCAGTTTTTCGTTCGGCATTCGCTCAATTTTTGACATAGCGATCTGAAACTGGTACCATTGATTTAGTTAGGAAATTCTACGCCAGATCAACATATAATAGTTGTACTTTTCGAAAATTTAATTTTTCGCAAAAATCTGAAGGGGGTAGGTCAGGATTTTTTGCGATTTTCGTAAATCGCTCGCCATTTCTACAATTTTTTAGATATCAAAATAATTCTTTCACTGTCTTATTCGGCTTCGGATTCCGCGTCCAAAACGCCCCGGATCGATTTAATAGCTCAAAAATTACGGAAATGGCAGGCGAGCCTTCAGATTTTCGTGGAAAATGAAATTTTTTAAAAGTACAACTATTATACATTGTTATGGCGTAGAATTTCCTAACTAAATCAATGGCACAAGTTTCAGCTCGCTATCTGTAAAATTTGCACAGCATGTCCTGTCTACTCTTATGGGTGGTCTGTGGTATAATTTAAGTAATTCCTTAAAATTAAGTAATATTATTAATACGCACAGACTATAGCTTCTCTACCCTCAGTCATCCTAGACTCGAACCCAAAATGGTAACGTTGTAACCCTTCACAATGGTAACATTATTAATACGCACAGACTATAGCTTCTATACCCTCGGTCATCCTAGACTCGAACCCAAAATGGTAACGTTGCTACTCTTCACGACGGTAACATTGTTAATACGCACAGACTATAGCTTCTCTACCCTCAGTCATCCTAGACTCGAACCCATAATGGTAACGTTGCTACTCTTCACAATGGTAACATTATTAATACGCACAGACTATAGCTTCTCTACCCTCAGTCATCCTAGACTCGAACCCATAATGGTAACGTTGCTACCCTTCACAATGGTAACATTATTAATACGCACAGACTATAACTTCTACACCCTGTCATCCTAGATTCGAACCGATAATGGTAACGTTGATACCCTTCACAAATAAACTTTAAAGGAAATACTTCAAATAAAATTTTACATAATATATGAAATTCAATGTTGCTATGTAGGGTGTCTTAACACTATTCCTACCGACACTTCACGTATACCTATTCCTACCGCGGCCGGTCAAATGACCGGTCTGCGCCGCGTGCATACAGAATTGCAAAAATTGCATATAACTTTGCAGTAGACAGTTCCCATTTATATCCCAACACTCTAAATGCCTCTGTTTCTGTGCGCTTTCTTATAAATTCGATTATATTCTTATCGATTATCACAGAAAATGCCGTCCTAACTTCGCCTTCCATAATATTACGTTTACTATACCCAGTCGGGCCTGATGTTTCTCTAAAAACATTATGACTAGGTGCTCTTCCAGGATTAGACCCTGTTTTTACTTCCTGCCAAACAGTTCCGTCCATCGCAATTTCGCTTCCTTCCTTTTTCGTCGTCTACGTACGTTCGAAATATTCTCTTCGTTCTCATCGGTGCTCGAGTCGGTTTCAAGCGGATCATAATTTTCCGTATTGTCATTTTCCATATCCACGATTTCCTGATCATCTTCAGAATTCTGAAGATTTCTGTATCGGATATCAATCAAGCAAATAAATGCCGCTAACCCGATAGTCGAGCGAGAACTGTAAACACTTTGAAGTCTCGTAAACCATTTTCTGAAAGGCAGTTACCGGATAAAATCATGCCACAACTACATTACCTTTCATTTGTAACGACTTTATAGTTTTGGCATTGAGTCTTAGAGAGAAACTATTACAAAAATGTATAAATCGTACCATCGGTCAAATGACCGGTCGTGGTAGGTAAGACAGACTACAAATTTATCTCAGAAAATAAATAATAAAAAAATAAGGGAATATTGAAAAATGTATCATACATATATTTGAGGAAATGTCGTCAAGTTTAAAGGCGATTCACTTACGTTAAATGTAGGAAATTCCAATTGAAAATTTAAAAACGGTCATTTGACCGGCCCTGGTAGGAATAGTGTTAACTCGGATAAGTTGGGAAGCTGGTCTAGGACTAGACGTTATACGAATATCTCTGTGATACTTACTTTTAATTAGATTCGTCCGAGTTGGCAAATGGACGTAGAGACGCGGACGAAGGTGCCTGGATAACACGGACGGGAATGTGGTTTGGAAAATTTCAAGGTGTAAAGGACCTCGGATACGCGTGATTGTATTTAGCTTTTATGGGGAATTAGGGTGAGATCTGGACATTTTATGGGTTCGAGGTTTTAAAGCGGGAACACTTCGAGCCATGGGAATTTCGATGTTCAAAGATTCCGAGGTGTTGATATTTTAAATCTTTAAGATTTCGAGCTATGGGAATTTTAATGTTTGGAGAAATTTGTGGTGTGAAAATTTTTATAGAAATTTCACGTTACTTTTTTTAGATTTTTTTTTCAAATTAATTTATTTATGTTATTTAAGAATGAGATATTTCTTTATGAGTGATAAAGGTAAACTTTTAGTCTGTCTTTGGACTTTGCAAATATTATAATATTGTAGGGAAAATTGAAATAATAATTTCTCCTACGTGTGTGGTGAAACAGGATAGGTGATATAGTTTCGTGTTAAGACAATTTAAATAAAACAAAACACACAATATTTATTAATTAACTAAGCCTAAACTGCACTCTACCACTTTACAACTTTTCAACTTAACGACTTTAACAACTTTACAACTTTTCTGCTTCTTTCGTACAACCTTCTTCCACGCACTCAACTTTCAATCTCTCTCGTTTTCCCGTCATTCACTCTTCTATATACGCACGCTTTTCTCTCTCTTACTCTTCATTCGCACTTCATTCTGTCTCCCTCACTTTCTTTACTCTCTCACTCACACTCATCCCTTATGCCTAGGACAAGGGCCTACGGACCGCCGTCGAAGAGTCGACCGGGTTTTCCCATGAAAACGCCCATGGTGGTCGCTCTTCGATCGCTGCCCTTGTCCGCCATAAACTTTCACTTTCGACATTTGCCAGACACACGCTCATGCACTCGAAAACACTCGGATTCTCACGACATTCATTCCGCTTGTTTTCTAAAATCCCACGCTCAGCCATTCTGAAAAACATATGCCCTTGGATGCACTCTCAATAAAAATCTTTAAAATCTTTCATACCCTACAATATGTGTTTATTAAATATATTGATTTGATAAGAGCGATACTTATTATAATGACACTTGAATTCCATTGAAAGAAAATAGTAGTTTCCTTGTAATTGACTACCTGTACCGCCACTGACTAAAGATGTTAAGTCGTGAGTGATGAGCTAAGTGATTCTGGACGAACCGCGTGTGGTAATCGCTTCTCATTAAACTTTGACACGCGTTTCCATGAAACTTTTAGTTGCTAATCACTCGGCTAATTACCAGATAGAGTTTCTAAACGGGAAAACGTCGATCGCAGACACGGTATAAGAGTAGACATGGCATTGAATAGAGTATAGTGTGCCACAATTATAAAAAGAAATATAAATAAAAAGAATTATTTTAGAATTAATTATTTATTTTAGTAATTTCAAAATTTATTAATTGTTAATTTGTATGTTTAACAGATCTTTTCCACGCAGTTTCCTCGGGGACGGCGACGACGTGGACTGACTACTTAATTTCGAGAAAATTGTTAAGCTGTACTACTAGCTTGCGGAAATACTTTTAATATATACAGTATCTTGTGTTGTATATTATACGTGTTGCAAAATGAATAAACAGTCTATTTTTGGATAAAATAAACTAAATTTTTTATTTATAATAATTATTCCTATCTTTTCCATTAAATGACGTTCACGGAAGCGAAATCTTGCCACATCTTGTGATTTATTCTTTTGGTAGAGGAGTCTAACATTTCAAAGTTTGTTGATATAAAAATTGAGGAATAGGTTTTAATATAAGAAACTCGTGATTTATCATAAATGAAATTTATTGAAAGACTTCATTTTACAAGAGTATAACTTACAAATTAAACATCTTAAATAATTAATCACATAAATAGAATCACTGCGTTTGCGGGCCGTTGATCCAATTGGTTTCCGGAATGTTTTTCCGCCTAGAAACATACAAACAAATTGATTTATAACCTAATAAATAATTCACACCCTACCCACCCCTCCCAAATAATTAACCACCCTTAAAATTCCCCAGGTCATCGATCAAAATTCAATAAAAACATCCTTTTCCGGGTATAAACTCAATTGTCATTTATAACAATTTTTGCCGACCCGTCCAAAAATTCTCCCCACCACTGCGCATGCGCCACCATTTGGCATCCCCACCACGCCCACCCTGCGCTCACCCTATATAAGGCCGAGCACCGCAACATTTCCTCGGTTGCGAAGACCGCTCCGACGCAGTCGGGTCGGTCTTCCGGCTCACCCGTCCGCGGGGACCCTCTGGGGACCTCACCCTTCCTCCCTCGGGGGATGGTGGGCCGCGGTGAGGGGTCACCAACCTCTCACCGCTGGTCTTCCCCGAGGAGAAGGTGGAGGGACCTGGGGAGCCGGACGAGGGCGGCTGGGGCCCTCCTTTGCTCCAGCCGATCTCGGACGGTTCCCGCGAGCCCCCGCCACCCTTCCCCGAAGGGATGGACCTCTTCGGGGACGGGTGGTGGGTGCTCGAGGGGTGTCCGAGCGCGGGGGGACGTGGGGGGCGCCTTCTGGCATCCCGGGGCCCCAGGGATGCACGGGTGGGTCCAACAGAAGGCGAACCCCATGGCCTCCCGTGCTTGGGCACCTCCAGGTTCCCTTCTCCTTCCCTTCGGGGGATGATCCGGCGGTGAGGGGGGTGGCTCGCTTGCCCGGTCAGCCACCCTCGACGTGGAGGTTAGGGGGAGCCCTGGAGACCCCAAGGGTGGGGAGCCGGAGCTGACTCGGTTGCCCGGTTCGGTTTTCGCAATCCACGGGGGGTGGGGGGACTCGGGGGTGGTGAGAGCCACAGCCGGAGTCCTTTGGGGCCGGGGGCCCGGGGGCTCCCGGAGGACCGAGGTCCTCTGGGAGCACCGGGGTCCCCGTCTCCGGAGGTGGTTCTCTCCACTCCCCGGGTCGGGGGGCGGATAGGCCCCCCGGCCCGGGGTTGGGACTCACTCGAAATGGGGAGAGGGTCCCAACCCACGTCGGTTGTTTTCATGATCTGAACGGACGTAGTGCCCCCCTGCTCTGAACTTCCTCTCTTCAGGGACGGCTACCCCTGGTGTGAGTGCCCCTGTCCCCCCACCAGTGGTGGTCATCCCTAAAGAGCGGGAGGAATCAGCCCGGGGAGTGAGGCCCCCCAGGCCTCTTCCTCCCGCTCTTCTAAGATGACCACCACCGATGAGGGGACTGGCACTCTCACCAGGGATAGCCATCCCCGAAGAGAGGAAGGAGGCGGCTCGGAAGATGTCCAAGTCAAGTAGGAGGCAAGCCCCCTACCGTGCTTGGGCATCTCCCAAGCCTCTCCTTCCACTCTTCAAAGACGACTACCCAAGGTGAGGGACCGGGTGCCCCCGCACCGTGGTCGTCATCCTCGAAGAGAGGACGAAGACTGTCCGCCCCAGGAGAGCCGGGGTAAGGCACGCTCGCGTCGAGAGGACGCCACTCCTCCCGAAGGGCCGTATTCCGCACAGTGTCACAAAAGGGACACTGCCGAAATTCATTCCAGCGCACGGCGCCACGCGCTGGAACGAACTGGCTACTGCAGGGAATTTATTCCCTGGGCGATGGGCACGCCAACTTCCCTACGCCTTGGTGGTGTTAGCAGGACCCCGTCGTCGAACCCCCCCGGTTAAAGGGGGGCAAGACGTCAAGGTCCTCCCAGAGCACACCGCGAGGAGGTACCACCACGTGCCCCATGTACGAGGCGAAGACATTTCCCGCTCTTCGAGAATGACTATCATCGGTGACGAACACCGGGACTGCCATCCCCGAAGAGAAGACAAAGTCTCCAGGCTTGATGCGACGAGAGAGCGCCCAATTCTCCCGAAGAGGCCGTAAACCGCGCAGTGTCACAAAAGGGACACTGCCTAAATTCATTCCAGTGTACGGCGCTCACACCCTGGAACGAATTGGCTATTGCAAGGAATGAATTCCTTGGGCGATGGGCACGCCAACTTCCCTACGCCTTGGTGGTGTTAGCAGGACCCCGTCGTCCAACCCCCCCGGTTAAAGGGGGGCGAGACGTCAAGGTCCTCCCAGGGCACACCGCGAGGAGGTACCACCATGTGCCCCACTTTGAGTTTACATTGTTAAATAAATGCAAATGTATTTTACTTACTTGTGTAATGTACTATGTAGTTATGGATAAATTGAATAAACGAATGCGGTTGAAAAGTACACGTTAAAGTTGTTGCAAAATTATTTCTCGAACCTCCCGTATAATGAAACCTCTACTGTTGCTTACAATGACACGACCGAAGAATTCGCGTCTGTTTTGTAATAAAACAACCCGTCCGCGGAAAGTTACCTGACAACGTTCTTAAACAATGACTCGAGAGCAACTGAGCAGATGTCCGATCCACCGGTAGTATCTACTAATAATCCCCACTCCTCCCAGTGGGAAGGAGGTACCACCACGTGCCGCACTCTGAGTTTACATTGTTAAATAAATGCAAATGTATTTTAGTTACCTGTGTAATGTACATATGTAGTTATGGATAAATTGAATAAACGAATGCGGTTGAAAAGTACACGTTAATGTTGTTGCATATTTATTTCTCGAACCTCCCGTAGAATGAAAACTCTACTGTTACTTACAATCACTCGACCGAAGAATTCGCGTCTGTATCGTAATCAAACAACCCGTCCGCGGAAACTTACCCGACAACGTTCTTAAACAATGACTCGAAAGCAACTGAGCAGATGTCCGATCCACCGGTAGTATCTACTAATAATGCTCACGTCTCCCAGTGGGGATTATTAGTGGGGATTATTACTACCTAATTGATTTACCTTTCGTTTGAGAGGTGGAGGATGGGACCCGTAATAGCAGGTAGTCGATATACCTGCCTTTTTCCAAGGGACACTAACTCGTCATATATGGAAACCTTAAGACACCCTACATAGCAACATTGAATTTCATATATTATGTAAAATTTTATTTGAAGTATTTCCTTTAAAGTTTATTTGTGAAGGGTATCAACGTTACCATTATTGGTTCGAATCTAGGATGACAGGGTGTAGAAGTTATAGTCTGTGCGTATTAATAATGTTACCATTGTGAAGGGTAGCAACGTTACCATTATGGGTTCGAGTCTAGGATGACTGAGGGTAGAGAAGCTATAGTCTGTGCGTATTAATAATGTTACCATTGTGAAGAGTAGCAACGTTACCATTATGGGTTCGAGTCTAGGATGACTGAGGGTAGAGAAGCTATAGTCTGTGCGTATTAATAATGTTACCATTGTAAAGAGTAGCAACGTTACCATTATGGGTTCGAGTCTAGGATGACTGAGGGTCAGTGGGAACCGGGTTTTTTGGCGGCTGATGGCGGTTGTAGTTGGTTATGGCGCAGCGGAAAGAATGGAAATCCCTTAAACTACTTCGTTTACGTGGAAATAAATGTTACAGTGAACAAAGCACTTGCACTAATGGATAAGTGACGAAATTATTTCTTGGTATAGCCGAAACGGACGCATACTGTTACAATGGTGAGAAAAATAAACCTTTGGTTGAATATTTTAGATAAATATACTGAATTATAAGAAATCAAAACATCTTTTAGTATTATTACCACAAAACATAATATATTCATTTCTTATATAGTTGCTCCTTTAACTTTTAAGTTCATAGTTTACTAGGTTCAAAATACATCACACAGGGACCTCGAGTAATAAAGATATGAAGAAATTATATAAAGGAAACTTTTGTGAAGCTGCAGGGGGAATATGGTACGGAGGGCGAATAAATGTTTTATCTTTGCTTCAATTAATATGTTTTGAATGCCTTAGACATCTTATTTGTTTTAGATTGGATGATGTATATAAGGATCACTGGGATATAGGGATTCAACGCATATCTAATCGATTGGCAAGCAAATGTAATGAAATGGATGGGCATAGTCAGGTAGATTAATTATTTGAATCTTATTATTATAAAGCAAGTTTGAATGAATAAATTTATTCACTTCGAAGTACTTAATTCGTTTATAACTGATAATAAGGAGAAATTGCAATGAAGTAGGTTTATTCATGTCAAAATATGTTATAATGTACTCCCACTGTCCCATAATACTTGATAGTTTTAGTTTCATGGCAGCAACTTATCATAATATATGGCTCAATTTCAATATTTCTTTTTCTTATGAGTTTAATATTTTTTGAACAATAAACTACTCTTAAATAAAAATATACTAACTTTTTTTTCAAAAAATTAATTTTGAAGAAACATTCAGTAATATGGGACAAGACAAAAGGAGAAAACTATCTAGTATTATGGGACAGAGGGAGTACTTTTGAATAATTAAGGGGGAGTCTCAATGGAATTAATATTTCAAAAAATGTGTACTAATTCAAAATTGATCGCGATTGTTTCAGAGATTACAACTCCATCCGCTATAATTCAAGAAGGGACAATTATGGAACCAACACCGAAGAGTTCTGATGAACACCGGATAGACTATCATGTGAAGATGTGCTAAGATACACCAGGCCCTTAATTGAGAAGAAATTTTAAATATTGTGCTCCTTTTCTGTTTTTTTTTAACTATTTGAGATAATAAATTTAGTATATTTTATATATTTTCTGTTATTTCTTTTAATAGCATACCTATATATATATGAGGGGGGGCACATGGATTAGTGCCTATGTGTGAGTGTCACACAGTTTGTGCATTTGTGTGAGTGTCACACGGATTAGTGCATGTGTTTAACGCTCACCTACAGAGAGCTTATGTGTAGTGGTGAGACAAAGTGGTGCCATCTAGAAACTATCCGTGTTTTTGGGAACTAAAACGGGCGACCAAGCTTTTACTATGGTCGTGTCCTCCCCCTGAACGGCCTTTTTTAAGTCCACAAAGACTTAAATCACTGACTTCTGGGTCACAGTAATGCAGCTTAAGCGAGCATTGCGCATGCGCACATTGAAATATCCATGCTCAGTGCCGTAATAGTACTGTTCTGCGGGTGTAAAATAGTGGCACTTTAACCTCTCAGTTTGTCAACTTTAAGTAATTAAATCTCAGCAATTGGAACCGTGCATCAATTTTTGTATTCAGATTCGTATTCAACATCACAAAACAGAAATATATAAACAAATTTATGTTGAAAATCTGATACGTGTTTACAATTAATATTTTCCCCAAAAATGTAATATTTGCTTATAAGTTCATATCTTTTCTTACTGATTCATGTCACAGTGTATATTACAAGGATGGTTAACATTAGCGAATATGTAATACACATAAAGCCCAAGTGAAAAATAAAACTTTTCATATATATTAGGAATATGAACATTGTAACTATTGTACAACAATCATTTATTATTTTGATTCATAATCCCAAAATGATTGGACAAATAGTTTATGAATAGGACTTAGTATTTTAATGTCAAATGGTCTCTGTAGCAAATCAAAAATAATGGACATTAAAAAATACAATGTATACCTATGGGATAATAGATTTGTTTCTTACTTTTCATGTCAATGAATTTTTGCATGATTAGAAACGATCCATACACATTTACAATGGTCTATATTATTGCAATAAACCAACATGCTTTACTATCAGCTAGAATGAAACTTTTATACAAATGAGAATATACTTCCTCATTGTAATACATGCAATAACAGCTTACCCTGAAGGTAATTATTGTGATAACATAAAAAATAGTCTAAAACCTTATTACAACACACAGAAAGGTAGAAAGGAGACTATCCTTTTATCATATTGAGTACTACAAACCTTTTTCTTTATTTTCCTTTTTGGAAGGTTTGCTACTTCAAAGCTTTGCTGTACATACATTATACTCAGTAGCTCTCACCTTCACGTAACTAAATGTAGCAGGAAAGTCTGATTCAGCTGAGTGTTGGATGTTTGATATTAAAAACCACAAGGCTGCAAGAACATTGAGCATCAGCTTGCAGTTACATTTCTATATTTCAGGTGGTTATTGTACCACAAATGTAGTATAATGGATTGCAGTGATTGTATTGTGAAGGATATTTAAGATATATTTTAAATAGAAAAAATAAACATTTTTCAGGCTAACTTTATTACCTGTGTATTTACTATTTCCTGATTCGAAAATAATAAGGAATACTTGACTAAAGTTTGCATTTTTATCACAAGATACTACGACTTGTGTGGAATGAAAATCTATTTGATTATTTAACTGATGTTTTTTGAGTATTCCTTATTCTCTCTAACGAATATTCGTGTTATTTTTAATACAACCCACATGTGAATCAACATTATCTTAATCAAAATATCATTAAGGCCGCTTTAGTAAAATATCTTCACCATATCAAAATGTGCTTCTTACATCAACTTCAAGTCAAAGTAAGGTCAATTTCGTGGAAACTTGTTGAAATATCTGGAAAAGTTTGATGTCGTCTTGTAGGCGTCTTAAAGATGTTTTCTGCGGACTGAGCACAGTTATATGCACGGACATATAGCTATGTATCTGTAATCAGCAAAGTAGACTTTCATATTAATCATACATTTTTCGGCAATCTTTTTATAAACTTAAGAAAAATGCGAACAACTTCAACAGTTGAATTTTGAGGATTAAAAGACAGTTAATACATAAAGATCGTTTTTCTTTTAACAAAAGGAAAATTCATTCCAATTTCCGAATAAATTAAATTCTTTCTGTACAATGTTATCTCTATTTCGATGCGCCTCATTTCTAATTTCTGAATGTTACGAAAGTAAAGAAAAAGTACACAGACATTTTGCTGCCTGACTATTATGAATAATACAAAAGAGAGATTTACACCTATAACGCAATTATCGGCATTAAATAAAAAGTTGTATGCACAACGGATGTGTACATCACAGGATTCCTTTAATACATTTATTCTTATATATTCATATTTATACACAGTAGTAGCTATTATTTATTCTTTAATAATTATATAATAGCATTAATGGCGTAATGCATTATGCATTCTCGTTCAATCGGTTAATATTTGACCAAAATACAAAAATTATTAATGTATAATAATTATTAGGAGAACGAACGTGCTTAATTTAAATTTCACTTTTTGTTTCTAGCTCTTTTATCTCTCTCTAGAATATTTTGCATGTTTTTTACTTTCCATTATACATTATGTTTTCTGTACTCGTTTCTAAGTTCACCCAAGTATAGACAAGGAGTGCAAAATATTCTAAAACATATATTAAAGTAAAACAAGAACGTCTTTCGTTTCCTTGACCATTATCAGTCATTCGCATATTTAGTGTAAATGTGTTGTGTGATGAGTGTACTTTTAATATATTTATATATGTATATCAATCAAGGTGTCCTAAAAGTCCGCAGTAGATTTATCAATGCAATCGACACACTCAAATAAATTAAAATAAATTCTACAGATATACTTTCAATTATCAATGGTTATCAATTTGTTACACGCATGTTCTCTATTCATAATGATTTTTTTTAGAAGAATGAAATATCACTTTTACACTTTCCGTGTTTTATTAAACTACATGTTTTTTAAGAAAATTATTTCTTTGGTGTATTTTTTGAATAACTATATTGGAATATGTAAAAATGTATTGACAAGACATAATAGTAAATAGGTGTCTTAACTCGTGAGATTTAAATAACTAGTTACTTAATTGAATCATCTAACCGATAACCATTAAGAATTGTATATAAATGTAGAATTTTCTTTCTAGGATACTATACCCCAGTGATGGACCAACTATTACAGTTATGAGTTAGATTCTCGGGACACCTTATAATAATCAACACGAACAGGAAATTTACATCCGAAGTTCGTTATGACGAAGAAAAAGTCGGTCAATTTCTTTTGAAAATTTATGAGTACAGATTTACATTTCTTTCTTTTTTAAAAAAGAAAGCTAATCTACATTTGGTCTCCCATGATTTTCAAACATATTCTACTTATACCGCCCTCACACAAATTTGTATGTAATGTGTGTACGTGTATGGGTGTGAATGTGTGTGTACACACCAACACATTTATATATGCAGTTGCTAATAAGAATTTACTTACACCTATTTACTTCTCGCTTATGTAGCGGTAAAGCTCTGACGACCAATCAGTCCCTCACAGTAGAAGAACAATTTATTCCCAACATATGATACATATACGTTGAATCGTAAGAATTCTAGCAGCACCTCATGGAAATGCTTCAACTAGAATTGTCATTCGTTCATTAGTTTCTTACGAGAGGAATATTTGCAATGATTTCTATCCACAATGCAAAAATGTAAAGTATATTTCTAAAATGTCTTGCGTTGGTCAATGTATTATTCTCTTTCGATTAGCTTATAACTGTACAGTAAGTCTCTAATCAGTGTGAGTAATGTTGTAACAGTACGAACATTTTTGTTTTATCAGACGGAGTCGACAATTGCGTTTTCTTGTTTATTACAATCTCGAATGAAAGATACAAGTTATCGTGGCCGCTCACTCTTACCACACTAACATCATCATTTCTTCTTTGCTTCTGAAAGATCGTAATATCGTTTATAAAAAAAAAACTGTTAATGGTGTAGGCTGATTTTTGTATTTGTTATGAAATTGGAACATACGTGTTCCTAACACAAACTTAGTTAACTAAAATATATCCAATACGCTTTCATTGATCAACTAAAATTTGTTTTTATTTGCGTATGAACAAATATTATTACATGTTTAAAGCAGATCCTGAAGAAGAATACGAATGGAAAGCGAAAAGTAAAAAAACAATCGTTGAACTTGCAAGTTAGACACAGCAAGTTATTAATTTAACTACACATCTTGTGAATATTAAGTAAAATGTAAAATCATAAACATTATAGTACGTTACTTCATTCTTTTCTTCGATACGCGAAGGACTTTCTTACAAAATAATGAACTTGAGTCACTTTATAGCTCGAAGGCAGTAACTGCTCGATCTAATAATGTAAAATGATCTGTTCCAAAGAAGCGATTTATCCATTTCCATTCTGGTATATCTAGAAATGCATATATTGATGCAAATTGTATCGAATCTTGTTAGATATAAGTAGATAATACTTTGCAAAAGAAAACTTCAAAGTACTTCTTAAGCTAAAGCTTTAACCATTATTTCTAAAAGATAAATTATCTTGGACAATATAGAACAATTAGTGAAAATTAATATGATTAAGGATAAAGACAATATACATTTCTGATACTGCATTAAAAGAATACGAAATGATTGTAAAAAGTTACATGAACAGTTCTGCGAAAAATAGACATTTGAACACTATCTGAATTTTGTTCAAGGCACCACAAGAAAATGAAGTTTGTCTGCCTCCTTCTCAAAATTTGTGGCACTTTTACTTTTGTAATGCCGTTTTGGTAAATTCAAATATGTTAAATAAGTAATGTTCTTATTTTGAAACGAAAATTTGTCTCTAAAAAACGCGATATTACGGTCTCTTGATTTGGTTTAATAGCTTTTTCTAATAAAACATAATGGTGATAAATTCTGGTAACTAAAAAAGGTCAAGGCGATCAAACAAAATATGTATGTGGACCAGCGATAATGCGAAGCTTGCGTAATTATGCACTCGTTTTGAATACCAAAAGTGACAACATTGTGATGATTATAATTTTATATACCTGAAGTTTCCATGGTTAAATACATACAAATATCGCAATTTACAATAATATATTTTTACGTTTCTTTATGAACGGGGTGCTTTGTTTCCATGTAAAAAAGCACTTTAGATGTTAGTGAGCCGAGATGCCTACATTATACAAAAAAAACTATCACCCTTTGCAGTCGATGCAGTATATTCGCAATTGCACAGTAGTATACAGATAGGAGATCGGGAGTAGATTTAACAGTCATTATTCTTCTGGACTGTTTCTCCAGTATTTCACACGAGAGCTATGCTACTCATATAATCAACTGATTTTTATAGCATTTCAACATACCGCACAAATTCTGCTTACATCTTCATCGTGACAAACATGGATGATAATGCGTTTCACATGTATCACGTTATAAACGCTACAAGTTCATTTGGCACGAGTGCGCCTACATTTGGAAGAACTATGCAATTTTTCATGCTGCATTTGACTGTTCTTTTTGTTGTTTTTACACATACACCGTCGCAGGAAAAATACATTACATTTATACATAAACATATACTGCATTGTACACACCAAAAGCTTTCTATAATATGCTTAAAGAATTCTATAGAATTATAAGTAGAATAACGCATTAAAGGATTTTTGTAATCCAACATAATATTCCGAAATATTACAAAATTAAGGAAATTGATAAAACTAATTAAAAGGAGAGGCAAAGTTTTTAAATCGATCGTTTCGTGTGATTTATCCAAAAAGAAACATTTCTACCCCTTTAACACAAAAACGGTAAAAATTGCTTAATCCTTCCACCGTCCAAGATTCACCTTACATTTTACGTTAACTCGCGTCATACCAGAATCATTTAGTTTCACCAAAAAGAACTTCTTGTCCCATATCCTTTGTTATTTGAACCATCTGTGTCAATGTCCGTATCTCACACCACCGTGTATCACAATGGCGAAGGTTTATTTTGTCTAAAGCGGTGTTGTCTCTTTTTTCCCTTTGCGCAGTCCGAACATTCTTTTAATTGCTTCCAGCCCAGTAACTGGGACTGTATCCAGGTTTTGCCTGGGCCTTGTTCTGTGAACTTGTATTTGACCTTTGGCCTGTGCTGCTACCACCGTCTTGATGAAGCGGTTGATGCAACTGATGAGGCATTGTTGGAATAAACAAATGCGGCGTACCGTATCCTCCAGGCAAACCAGCATTTTGGCTGCCAGTAAGGCTGAATGGCGGCGGAGTTGCCGAATGAAACGTTTGTTTTTCATACGACTAAAATCACGAAAAATATGAAACAACTCACTTTCGGTTGCAAACGTTCCTGTTTATATTGTATTTGTCATAGCAATTACTTACGTTCACTTTACTCAAAGCCACGTGACTTTTTGCATACATAGTGGCACTTATGTCAGTCGCAGATGATCCACCGGTGTTCGTATTTCCTGTAGATGTTCCTGTTTTGCCTGTTTGTGTACCGGTGTAACTACTTGCTGCACCTTTGTACTCAGGAGAAGGACCAGCAGATGCTAAAGCATCATAACTCGCACCAGCACCGTAACCAGATGCGTAACTCCCTGGTTTAGCACTGTACGCACCGCTATTTGTACCAGCATTACCAGCAGTAGCTATCTGCTACAAATAATATTTCTTTGATAGATACTTCATAAAGTTTAAAGAGGTCCAGAGTGACAATGTAATTAACTTACGGGATAAATAGCCGGGGTTCCATACTGAAAGCCACCTGGCATTATTCCACCACCGTATGCAAAGTATGCATATCCTGGAGGAAGTGTAGGATTCATCATCGGTTGCTGATGTTGCGTAGCAGTCTGTAAACGATAGCAATACAAATTTGTGTAAAACCTGGGCAAACATGTTACCTGATTTGCAAAAGGTATTAACGTAATTTCCAAGTATCGCAGCAACACTGTTAAGCTGATCATCAAATCTACTCGAGTGAACGTCATTTGAACCTCACCTGTTGCGACATAGTAGAAGGAACTGGAGACGCATTGCTGTCATTTCGGGCGAACCTGGCATCGCTAATACTGGTATAGGCTCCTTGTACACCCTGTACTCCTTGAACACCTTGTACACCAGAAAGTGCATCACCTCGTCCACCACCGAGACTGGTAGCTGGCCCAGTTGTCTGATAGCCCAAGGCCGCATCATAGTAACCAGTAGTTGGCTGCAGGTTAGTCAGGAAGGCCAAACACAAAACTACATGCATACACTGTGTACTCCAAATACAAGAACGCTAACTAGTACCTAATCACTACGCGTACTGGGTCTAAGACAAATGACATGCGGTTTGTTGTACCTATCTTTTTCTAACAGCAAATTATTTGAATCTCTCTCAAACATCGACATATTTTTGTTTTCAATTGTTGACTGTGTTCGAATTTCGTTTTTCGCAAAGTTTATTCCAAATAAAAAATATTATTGTAACAACGTATCATACTTAATTTCACTCGTCTATTTTCAGAAAATGCAAAGGAAGGTACAACGTGACCACGTGGGAATACAACATTATCTATTTCCATACAGTTTCAGATACACGACATTAGGGTGTGGAGCAAATGAAATAATTAAGGAACAACGGAAAAGAGATAAATAAGCTACAGTGAGTCTGCGTTCAAAACGATATTTCATATCATAAACGTAGGTCTAACTTTTAAACAAGCTTGTTTTTCACATATGCCCCTTCCAAATTGATTATAAAACATTCTTACTTTTCTACTTAACAGTGTTTTAGAAATCAAGACCTATCTAATCATATACTCGATGCGACACACCTCATAATAGATAAATAATATAATAAACTTAGAGTGCCACCATGAAGGCGTGAATAAGACGTTCATAGATTCTTTTAAAAAATGGAGTAACGAGCAGCTAACAAGCAATAAAGAAATGAATACTTCAGCATTCTTCATATCAGGTAATCATAACATAAAATAGAGTAGCACGCTCCAGAGTAGTACACCCGGTCTGTTCTATTAAAATATAGACGTCAATAATTTATTTACAAACGAATATAATTAACCCCGCTTAACCAAATGCATCAAATTTTACTCCCACAATAACAAACTAAGGTATTAAACTACCTGATCTTTTCTCACAACTAAATGAAATTCCTCTAAACTTCGAAATTTTCGAGTATGTTATTGTACTCATTGCGAATCTAAACTTACCTGTGTTAAATGCATCAATAAACTAAAGAACGATATTTCATCATTCAAACATGGTCTATGGCAATTTTTAGTAAAACTTGTGACATTTGTAATTTGGTAAAGCTGAGGTTAATATTCGTAGTAGGAATTAAATCGTATATAATCAAACAAATATATGTTTCTTCTGAACAGTGTACGTTACTCTAAGTAAGCATTCTAGTTGAATCAAGTACAAAACATTGTCAAAGGTAGAAATTTACAAATTTGTACTTGAGTCTACTGTATAAATAAATGAATAAATCGAGCAGTAACTGACCATGTGTGGTATTCTTTGTTGCATGAGTTGCAATTCTTCGTAGCTGTACATTGGTTGTTGAAACGCATAAGGGACACCTTGGCCCATAATATATTGATGACTGAGCATTGGTGTCATGCTGCCAGCTGCTCCACCACCTGTCATATTTCCAGTGCCACTACTACCCGTCACTACACCACTCGATGTACTTTTTGGTACCGCTGATTAAAAAGTATATGTATGATTTACCATGTAATGTAATTATTACATAATTGCAACCAGCGATAAAACGTATATTCTACTTACCATTTGAATTAGTTACTTTAGTTTGCGAGCTATTCACTGAAGTAGAGCTAAGACCTAACGTAGGTGCTGTAGTGGTTGCAAGGGAACTATTGGATGTTGTCGTGTTACTATCGTACTGAGAGTCTTTTGTTGTATTACTGTTCAATTTATGATTGTGAGACGCTGTTTGTGGTTGACTGGCATAAGTGGCATACGCACTTGCATAGACCTGTAGGAACAGTTTCATTAGTTGTACATCGAACCAATGTATAAACAATATTCGGTCGTTCAATATTAGACAAATCTTACAGATTGCGCTGCACTTTGGTAGGCTCCAGTCGTTTGTGTAATGGGAGAGGTAAACGTTGTAGCTGATGGCTGGTAGGCCTGTGGTGTGGATTGGAAGGAAGATGATCCTTGATAACCACTTGCTTGATAACCAGCATTACTGTTCGATGCAGTGTTTGTAGCTACAGACTGCGTCTGATACTGCGATGTTGTAGTTGGTACATATCCACTAGCAGATTGGTATACCTGATACAACATCAACATAATTTTATATACAACTTACCATCTTCAATTTATGTGCCAAACTTTGATTAACATTGATTCAATTGTAAATACCTGATTAGTGGTGGTTGGCTGATTGTAACCAGAAGTCGCAGATGCAGATGCAGAGGGCGAGGCTTGACTGAAGGTCGAGGCATTGGATTGAGGAAATGACGACGAAGAATTGTAACTTGCCTGTGAAACGGTTGCCGTTGCAGAGTAGCTATTAGCATTAGTGCCTGACACAGTTTGAAAAGACGATTGAGCAGATTGGGTGTTTGTAGAATATGCATTATAAGTGCTTGGGGTAGCAGTAGGTGGTTGAAACGATGATTTTTGAGATTGGTAAGTTGTTGTTGTACCATACGTTGGTGCATTTCCTGGCGAGACTTGCGACGTAAAGTCCTGTTTCGTTATGTCTAATGCTTGTCCAGTACTGTTACCACGAGCACTAAAGGTTTGCGCATTTAACGAATGTTCACTTGACACTGGCAAGTTGTCACTACTCGATAACTGAAAATTATACAATGTTAGGAATGGATTGTAGAGATTAGTGACAGGGAGAAAAATAGTAAATATACAAGGGAATAATATAATTACCATTTGAGAAGTGGCATTGAAAGTTGTAGACGTTGGGGTTGTTTCGATGTCAAGCGAATTATTCGTGTTGGCAGTGTTTACAGCATTCGTAGCAGAAGACACATCCACAGCTGACAGTGCATTACTAGTTGAATTGTACTTCTCGGTCGCAGAGCCATCGAGAGAACTTGAATCGCTACCAAATTCAAGGGCACCAAACTGAACATCAAGAAATCCAATGCCACTATTCACTGCATCCCCTGGCATTTCTACAGCACTTGATGGAATCTTCGATGGCGGTGGCACTCTTGGACGTTGCTTCGATTGTCTTTGAGGCTATTTATCGAATTCAATATAATAATACACTTTTGTTTCAAATAACAATTTTTGCGATTAAATTAATAATTGATAATTGATAGGAAATATGATTTCAATACCTGATTCGATATTGATGAAGAGAAAGTTGTCTGTCCAGCAGCCTTCAGGTTTTCACTTGTTTGTTGAGTAAGTTGTGTCAAATACTGAGTTTGTGCAGCCGTTAATACTCCTCCACTAATAGCACTTGGTTGTTGTGACAGTTGCATCGTTGGTATATTCAGAACAGGCTGTTGTTGTTGAGGTTGCTGTTGAATTAGAGCCTGTTGTTGTATCGCCGGCATTTCCGATAACTTTGGTAGTTCCTATAGTATACACAAAGATAACAAGTTTTTTTGTAATAAATGTAATCAATAAAAATTAATATCCTAATATGTATAGCATCGTGAAAGCTACTCACTTCCTGTTGTAATAGAGACAAATTTACATTCGGACTCGCTTGAACCGATTGTAGATCCTGAGTTTTTGGTTCTTCCAAAGATGGAGGAGGATCAGATACTGCAGTGCTTGGTGTAAAGACCTTGGTATCTGCCAATGAACCTGTATACTCTTCGTTATCCCAATCTTCCGCAGAGTCCAAATTATTCCAAGCGTCTATTAATATCATAATGAGGGCCGTGTAAAATGTAAACTTAGTATATTAGACCTTCCATGTTCTTCTTATACACTTACCCATCTTTGGCTCCTGCGTGCTTTGTTGTTGTTCTTCGCTACCTGTCCATGTATCAATTGGTCGGCTAAAACTATGAGCAGAAGAAGTAGATGATGGGTCATTGCGATTAGCAAACGTACGTGGACCAAGTCCTCTTCCTCCACCACGACCACCTCGACCTGATCTTCCGGGACCACCCCTTCCCCTTCTGTTACTACCATAGCTACCATCACGAACACCATCTTCCATATTCCTTTCATTTTCCTTGTTTTCTCGACCACGCCCTTTACAAAACATGTTATTAATATATAATCTAACATGACAATGTAATTAGTTACGTAATAATATTTTTGTTAACTTACAGCCACGATTATCATGATTAGCACGTCCCCGCATACGTGGAGGACCACCACCACGTTGATTGCGTCTCTCTTCCCAATCACCACTGTCATCTTGTCCACCCGTAGTGTCAGTGTTCTGCTTAGAACCACTAGGCTGACGGGGCTTCTTCTTTTTCACTTCCCATTCTGTTTTCACTCCCTCCAGAAGATCATTAACAGCACGGTCCAAATCACCATCACTGTCATGCAAAGCCATAACCACTTCATCTTCAGAACGGCGAGTCATATCCATGACTTGCTTGATACGTTCTTTCAAGATAGGATCTTCGCCACTGCCCATTCTGGTGTCAATGATTTGTGCGTGCCGCATCTGGACAGTATTTGGCTACAACGCCATAATTCTTAATAAAGAATTCTTTGCAAGAAATCATTAAAAGTAAAACTATATTCTCATGCACAAATTTTTCATACAAATATTGAATTATTAATATCCTAATTTAAAAACCATTTAAAAGTAAACAAAAGACATGAGAATACATTTTTCTCTACAATACAATAATATTCATAAGATGCACCCTTACGGACCTGCAATTTTTCATGTTTCGCCGAATCTGATGATTTAGTCTGATGATCTGATTTTCCATGTTGTTGTGATGACTTATTTTTGTTGGTGCCCCTCCCTCCGGAGGACACCGATTTGTTGCTTGAACTCATTGCCAACTAAAATCCCACACACCTATTTTACTCACCTATCACACTATATACACTCTCTATTTACAGTCTGCAACAAAATAAATATTTATTTGTGTACACTTAGTTCTGCACATTAATATGTTTATTAAAACAAAATCTTAACCACCTATAGAATGAATATCCTCTTCAGTAGAATGTAATTTAGTATTGTTAGACAATTAACATATTACTATTGCAATCGTATATCACTACCTTAATATTCGATTGCAATTTATATACTTTTATGTAAAAGTATATGTATGTATCAATAAACAACAAAAATTATATTAATTATACCTAAGCACTTGATAGCTTACAATTATTTACCTGATTTTCATGCTATTATATAATACCTTCACTATAATATTTTATATCCTAAATAAATATAAGATTGAATATTAATTTGGATATTATCAATCTAATAGTATAATCAATCTATTCAATAGAAGACATTTTTAAACATTTGTTTATGTGTATCTTATTTAGTTTTTTCCTAAAGTGTTTTTTCTTTCTAATTTAAAGTCGTATGCATAAATATAACTGTAATATCAAATACTGTTTAGCAAAATTAATATATGCAATAAAGAAATAATTGCATATGTCAAATTTTGTTCAAGTATAAATGCGATCTGTGAAAATGTGAATAAAGTAATAGAAGCGTAAAGTCATATTATTTCAGTGTGTTGCTAAATTAGCAATATTACTTACACATATGCTATTGTACATGATATAATTATGTAAAATATAAGACAAAAGTAGTATTAGTCAAAATTTCAATATTCCTGCGAAAAGGAATTTGATTTGCAGAGTTTAAAGACAAAGAAATGTAGTACAATTATTCCATGTACATCTATACATGTAACCAAAATATTCTTTTTATGTGTATCTTTAACAAATATATCTCTTAAAATAATGTGTCTACAGAATCATGATGGTATATTACATTAGTACTTGAAGTATTATATGTATAAACTAAAATTGCAAAGTGTATTTTAAGAGTATATTCTAAAATAATGGATTCTTCTGTGTATCTAGGTCTTATAAACAACAAGTTTACTCAATTGAGGACCTCTAAGACTTGTAATACACATTTGTATTTGTAAAATAACCTTAATATAAAGGTCTAAATTTTACCTCCAATTTAATGAAGAAATGCAAAATATGTGTTAACGAAATCCAATAAATGTAGTAGAAACATACTACAGATGATTAGTTTTAAAAAACCGGCAACGAATACAAAATGCTCAAATGAAATATGATAATTCTGTATATTGAACAGAGACGAAAAGGTTATGGTCGCCAAGAGATGATAAATCGAGAATCAAACAATTGGGTAAATATTCCTTATGATAGTTATACTTTTACGTATACTGTCGTATCGAAGAAGAACAAACGATTTTAAGCATCTGGACAATGTAGAAAACTATCCAAACCTTTTCCGTAGAATTTTTGCGAGATTCCACATAATAATGCGGCTAGACATAAAAAACGAGGTACAACAGGAACATCAAGAGATTCGTGAATTTTTCGCAACATGAAAGTTTTCGAAGGTACAACGGCGGAGGAAGAAAAAAAGATAAATTTTGACGTGCGCGGTGAGATTATGACGAAGGAGGATTATTGGGCGCATCACAAAAAACACCTTGTCCGTTGTGTTGTTGTTTGCAAGCGATCTGTGAAAATTCTTCAAATGGATGATAAAGTGATCGGCCTTGTAGGCTTTGTTATGGTCCTGAATCAGTACAACGACGTCGATGTAGAATATTTTCTGTAGACCATGTGCACGGTAGACGCCATTTCTGGTTTTGCGAGGAAGGCTTGTCAACCATCGCCGCGGCGGAGCATCGATAGATCTCCGTAGAACGCTCGAGTCAAAGTATTTGCGAATAACTCACAGTTATTATAGGTGTTGTTTGCGTACTCAGAGGGCACGTCCGGAGTCAGAAACGAGCGAAATTCACGACGCCTCGGCTTTTTCGGCCGTGGCGCGCGAAAAACCACGAAAAAAACAACGAATTTGCTCGTACCTGGTTAGTGCGCTCAAAACGCAGCTCGGTCACGTGACCGCGGGCCCCCCACCCTGACACGCCAGCACTAGCCAGCACCGCCTCTTTGCCTCATCGGAATCTTACGGCTACCCAATTTTATTCTAGAGACTTCAATACTACTAACTTAAGAACCTTAAACTTCCTAGAGTTATAGTAAATTCCGTATCGTTACAAACTTTAAATGATTGTAAGTCACGGTATTAATAACCAGTTAGCAACTTTCAGATTTTAAACTAACCAAATGGTGCCCAAGTTTTGCCAAATACTATTTTCGTTTATGTGCTTTTAGCAGCTGTGAGCGTGATTAGTTTTTAACCACCAGGAAGGTAAAGTTGTGGTTCATATAGTCACAATAGATTCTACAATTCCAATTTTCAATTTGTTGCGAGACAAAGAGGGCGACAGGAGGGGGGAAGAGAGAGAGGTTTAGAGCAAGTATGCTCATCTTCCTCTAATTATTTACTGTTTTTGTAATCCTCAGTTCAATAAGGTGGTAAATACAATAAGGTGGATCTATCGTCAACGCCCTATTGAATTTATTTTTTTCTATAATTGTGCTTTGATAATTGATAGTCCATTCATGATACTTCACTGAAATTTGTACATTGTAAGTACACAACACAGTTAGCTCCAATTGACCGTTCGATGACGATATATTTTCATGTTTTGAATTGATTATCGTATCGCGCTACGTAAAAGCATTTATTGATGACTACTATAAACAAGATATTTTTTTCATCACTGGGATTAAGAAAAACTATAAGTTGTAAATTCCCATGATGTAATGTCGTTTCATGAAAACTTACTGAATCAAACCCGATTCTTTACCGTTTCACAACACTTTTGTCCTTACTTGCGACGATAAAAAAGGGTGAGAATATAAACTCTTTATTTAAGAGGTTATTCTTAACATTTGATGAATGTATTCATCACTTCATTATACAATTGGATCGGAGAACCAAAAATCTGACGAGAACTTGTCCAGGAATAGGCTATTTTATGGAAAAAGTATTGAAAAAATCACACCTTATAAACGAGAGGAGGGATAATTAGGTTAACAGAACACTACAGCAAAAAGTATTTGAAAAGAGTCGCAACTCTTTTACATGGTACAACAATGTTTCCGGAAAAGATAGTAGCACGCGCGTCATAGGTCGTTGTTTTGAATCGACTCCGTCCAACAAGAATGCGTTCCGACCCATTCCGACCTGCCTACAGAAATGCAAAATATTTATTATCCTTCATTGATTAATAATGACAGGCTCGAGTAATATAGATACTTAGCTCGACTTTAATATTTTCGTATGCAATAAATTCTTGTATACAAATGAACGTAATATCATTAGTTGGTAATTAATACACTCTTTCCTATAAATTTCATAATAATCAGCGCAGCGGTTTGACCACGGCTGTAGATTAATTATACGCAGATACATACTTTCTTTTCTAGAAAATATATAAACTATTTCCAAATAGGAAAAGTATATGAAAATAGATATAAGACAATAAAATTCATGGAACCCCAAACAGATCATTAAAGCAATATGTACATAAACTATTTCTTGATATATATAACATTATTAGGTATGCTTAATAATATGCATATTTTATAATTTAATGTATTTATTAAAAAAGTACATTGAATGAATATAAATAACTGTTATTATGGTATAGTAGATAGTCTAGGAAAGGGATTTTGCTTAGAGATAACTAATTTCTTGTGTTGATGTGATATGTAACCTTTAATTTTCCCTTCAAATATTAGATTTGCAACAAGACATTCCACCTCATCCATATCCACATCATCTTTTCCATGCATTTGTAAAGCAGCAAGTAAGCTCTGCACAGGAATCTGATGTGTATTTAATACTAAATATACTTTTTTAAATAAATTTCTGTAAGCGATTATTTTCAACTTTTCCACAATTAAATATATCCCAGCTCCTATAAAAAAGGTTTCATGTTTTTCCATTACTATTTCTAGACTACGTAAATCACCCTTTTTAACAGCTTCCATTAATTCCCAGAATTCCATTAAATTGTACTTTTCCAGCAAATTTTGCTTTGGCATGTATCCCAATAACATTTTAACTGGAACTAGGTATGTCAAAATTAATCGTTTATTTTTTGAGGATTGCTTATGACAGTGCTCAAACGCATAAGTAAGGTACTCATCGGCTAAAAGAATTATAAAAAATATAATACAATTGTTCAACTATAAGTGTTGTAATTATCTATTAATAATTAATCAATAGTTACCAGCTTTGTAGTCACTATCAAACATCGCTTTGCGCCCAACAAAGAACTTGTAAGTGATTTGTTGTGCCAATGCAAATTGTGCCTTATAAGGAGACGACTCTATTGCTCTTATTAAAGGTCTACATAAATGTAACTTATTAATCCGGAAGTAGATCTTTAATAACTGATTAACTAGTGCCAGCATTCCCCATCTTTTTGTATCATCTTCTGAACTTCTATTATCACAAGCACATACTCGAAAACAACCCATTAAGCAGTCAGCACATTTTTCTAGTACCTCTCCAGGTTTCATATTTTTGTTGGTCTTTGTACTTTCTGCACATACTGCCAGTAATCTCAATTCCAAACACATTACATTCATAACAGGCAACATCCAATTCTCTTCCTTTTGCACTTGAAGAATTTTAGTTAAAGATTGTACTGCCAAGCTTTGATAATTATACATTGCAAATGGATCATCCTTTTGCATTGCTGCTATAGTTCTAAAACAAATGTTAAGGATATTATATTGATTATTATCAACTCCCAAAATTAAGAAAGAAACTATACAGATTCAGTGGATTTGTAAATTAGTTTAAAGTATATAAAAAAATCTACTTTAAGTGTACATAATTATTTAAAAATTTATGTTAAAAACATGAAAGTTATCCTTAAAAAGCCAGCAATCCTAAATTTTTGTATATAAGTTTTAATGCTTTCTTTCGAATGGCATAATTACTTACAGTAAAAATATCTTTTCTTTCTAATAATAGTTGGGAGTATATTAACCCATTGTTCTGTTTTAAAAATGTATAGGACTATAATTCAATTTGAAAGATAACTTTTACATGGAATAAATTAAATACATAAGAAATGAAAACACATGTATTAGAAAAAAAGCAAAGGTTTGGAATCTAACACTTGCACAATTAAAATCTGAGGGAACGGGTTAAAGTACTAGATATATAATAACATATTTTATAGAAAAATCAAGTAGTATTTAGAATCGAGTACTATACAATAAAATTATTATACAAATTTTGTTGTAGCAGACAAAATTGTAAACAGTTTGTATTGATTCCCTTTTAGTATTTTGGTCTCAATTATTAATGTATAATAATATAGGTAATTCAATAAAAACATTAAAGTAATACTTGCTCAAAACACCATATAAACTAATAATACACATCTGTATTGTTTGTTTCTTAACTTTTACTTATGGCAGTACATTTTAAATTAAGATAATGTAACTAATAATTAAATTGTTTACTTTATATGGTAAAGTACCAAGTCATCGAACGGAGCAGATAGGTGTTCCATTACTTTTGTCATAGCAGCGTCAGATCCAATTTGAGGAATTGAGATATGTGAATGCCTCAGCGAGAGTAACTCCTTTAAAAGAATCAAGTTAAAACAAATATTTTTATACAATCCATGCATTGTTTATTTCGATTGAAATATAGATTATTTACCGCCAGTGTTTCTCCATCCTGGTTAAGCCACATTCGCCGGACCTATAATAGACATAACCACCAAGTCATGCTTATTTATATTTTTTATGTTTATATTATTAGATACTAAACAATTTTACCTGAATAATATACGAATCCATTGTGAGTATTAATAGCAAAAGTAGATGTTAAGATCAATGTTTCATTTCAATATTTTACGTTTAGAATTACGCGCTAGTATTGGTTGACATCAGTTGATCTCGCTCGTACGAACAGTCGTGAGGAGTCGTGTGATATCGTGCGCAGTCATGAATAAGGTTGAGAAAGGTTCACAAGTCAATGTATTAAAACTGAAATTTGATTCGAGCGCCGCCAACAGACATGCTGGTAAGTTACAGAGAAAACTAATGGGATCGAAGATTTAAAACAATAAAATGGTTACAAAGAACTATATATCCTATCAAATTTGTTTGTGTATACATTTCCATGAGTATTCGCTTGCTGCCTTCACGCTTGAATTCGAAATAAACAAGATTATTGGTTTGAATTGAAGCGAGGAGGCAGAGTGCTATACTAGGTATTATATGACTGCAGAAACTGTGACCGTATTTTGTAGCATTGGCTGTTACCGATCTTTCACTCTATTAGATTCTCTTTGGTTCGGAGACTCGGTGTATCTACTTATGAGATTCGAGACTGGAGTCAAAGAATCGTGCTCGATGAGTGTGAATTAGCGTGAATGAACGTGTACTGGTCAGAGCTGATGCACCGGTGTTGACTGGTGCGGACGAACGGCAGAAGCAAGAACACTAAAAGCATCTTGCGGGCTACTGATAATTTTCTTTTATTGTGCTCGGATGTTCAAGTGAATTAAAGAAGAAAATTGAATTTCCGGTATCTTGCTGATGTGTCATGTGTCGGCAATAAGAAATTATCCATAAAATGTTAAGCGAAATTGTTAGAATGTCATACTATCGATTCATAGCCTGATTGGTTAAGCTAGTACTCAATGCAAGTATGGCCGCCCTGCCATCACCCACGCAGGTATATCGCAATTTTTAAGTATTTACCGTGATATATTACTCGTTCTGTTGTGGCTACAATTGAAAAAACCATTTGTCAAACCGAGTTATGTTCTATACAAGGATAACTTTTCCTTCAAGCGTATACATTCTGAATGTTCATGTACTTCCACTGTCGCCATAGTCTTGGCTTCTTTGACAGCAAAAATAATCTTTTGATAGATAAGCTTAAACGTAGCTAATTGTTCACAATTTTACGATACGTGTATAATAAAATTGACGTATATCGTATAAAGGCAATGAGAAACGTTAACATTTCGACAAAATGCTCTTTAGCCGTTTTAAAGCTTCGATTATATTATACCGCATATATCCGGCAGCGAACATTTCTACAAATCAGTTGTAGGTAGAGTTGTTCGCAGTTCGTTATACTTTGTAATTGATAACGAAATGTAAGAGAATGTAATACATTCATAATTTTACAGGTGGCTGGAAGCCATACTGCTATATATGAAGCCTATTATAATCAGGTATATTATGAATTTTTATAAGTTAATTATACTTTTTCTATTAACAAATAGTCATTTAATGTATAATCCTTTGTTTAAATAGTTGTATGTAGTAAGACAGTTATGAGTTAAATTCTGTTGAAAGGTCGATCCCAATGGGTATGGACGGATTGGAGCAATGGAAGCTGCACGATTTCTGAAGAAATCACAATTGAGTGACGATGTGCTTAGTAAAATATGGGATATGGCAGATCCACAATCTCGTGGATCATTAGACAAATCTGGACTTTTTGTTGCACTTAAACTATGTGCATTAGCACAAGCAGGAAGGGATCCTAATATGTCTAATTTAAATTTGGAATTACCTCCTCCAAGAATGGTAAACACTTAATGTGTATCATTACAAATATAACCCTTCATTATTTGATTGGTTTACTAATTTTTGTTATTTATTTATAGGGCGATATTCCAGTGATTCCGCAAAAGAATGTGGTTAATGCTTTGCCCGTAATCACATCTGTGAACAATGGAGATTGGTCTATTAAACCCTCTGAGAGGGCTAATTATGATCAACTCTTCGATAGTTTGCAACCTTCTAATGGATATATACCTGGAAATAAAGTTAAAGGCTTTCTCATGGAGAGTAAACTTCCGTTAGATACATTGGGAACTATTTGGGATCTTGCAGACATGGATAAAGATGGAATGCTGGATAGGCACGAATTTATTGTAGTAAGTATTTTGCTATCATCAAAATGTTATTGTATACTTTTCTTATCACGAAATAGATATTAATTATTAACCAAGTATTTATCACACAGGCTATACATCTTGTTTACAAAGCCCTAGAGAAATATGCAATACCCAGTGTACTTCCACCAGAATTAATGCCACCTGGTAAAAGGAAAGATGTTGCAATGCCAGTATCAAAACCTATGCCAATGGGAGTAATAACAACAGCTCCACCTCCCATTCCACCTTTACCCAATGCATCTTCTGTAAAGAGCTTAGCTGGTTTAGACACAGTAAAAGTATGTATATGTTAAATTTGCATTACATATTTTTACAATGGCGCTAATTTTGTAATTAATTGTGTTTGAAATTATTTGAAGAAAGTTCAAGAATGTGCTGTATTTTCAGACAAATATGAAATGGGTGGTTTCAACTGAAGACCAAATAGCCGCAGAAAAATTGTTTTTGCAAGCTGATTTAGATATGGACGGATTTGTATCAGGTATTGAAATCAAAGATGTCTTCCTTCAAAGTGGACTTTCACATGCTACACTTGCAAATATTTGGTATGTTTAACAAATATATTTTTTTTTAATAGTTATAGTTTGATAGAATATTAAAACAGTATGGTTTCAGGGGCCTCTGTGACACATGTCAAAGTGGAAAATTGAATAAGGAACAATTTGCCCTTGCTATGTGGCTCATTAAGCAGAAACTTACAGGTGTTGATCCACCACCAAGTTTAACTCCGGATATGGTTCCACCATCTATGCGAAAACCATCAGAAGCAGTTGTGGTAAGTAAATCTTTCATTTACATTCAACAGTTTTTTCTTTAATAAGGGGAAGCATGTTTGTATAGTGTCATTGTTTTAAAATTCTATACATTATACAATATTTCCACTAAAATCATAATTGTAACTTATTTCTTTTTCCATAAAATCGACAAACTTTTCTAGGGAAACATATATATGTATAAGACATTTAATCTAGTTATGTTTATCTGAATTATTTAAACCTATCCTTTTTTTAATTAAACATTTTTATTTTCTCTACAACATGACATCAACTTTGAAACTTACACAGTAGCAGGCTATGATGATTAACGCATTGTAAATCGTTTGCGACCTTTAAATGCTTTCCAAAATACTAACACAAATACAGCAATAATTAAAATTCCACCAACAAGGATTGCACTATAATTCATTTGCAATTCTATTTCTCCTGTTACAATCAATTTTGTTACTCCAACAATTTCATCATTTTGCCAACAACTATAAATAATTCCAGTGATTAATTTTAGGTTATTATACTATGCTTAATTTGGTTTCATAAAATTAGTTATATTTTACCTATAGATATTTGCATCTTTAAATCTTAAAGAGCGAAAAATTATATGCATTTGTGAATTAATTTGTACTCGCCCACTAGATTGATCACTAATGGAAGATGGATTTAATATCTTTGTATTCATCTTCCAAACTATTGGTGTATCTGTATTTAAATTCCTATAAACAATTCAGATTGTTTATTTAGTTGCCACTACTGTTTCTGTTAAGATTTTTGTACAATATTCCTTAAAATTTGATTAGTATTTCTTTACCCTGGACATTTAAGGGTTGTTTTCTTATTATGCTTTTCATATACTGTTGTTCGTACAACTGCTGGTGATGGCATAGGCATACCTTGAATCATTGAGTAGACACCAGCACTGTTATTTGCACTTTCCACTACATTTCCTTGCTTATCCCGTATTTCAAATATTACGTCTTTCCGACATTTTTTCTACAGAGGCAATATCTTATTGTTTACTTATGTATATCCAACTAAGAGTTGATCACTGAAAGATATAAGATACTTTGCAATATCGGATCATCATTTCTGTTGTCCTATTTTTAATATCTGGAATGTCTTGAAGAATTTTTGTTATATATTTAGATTTGCATGGCAATTTATTTCTAAACATGTCTAATACTGCTTTCAATTGATCATTAACTGTATGGTCTATTATTTTAGTTTCCGTTGTAGTTTCTAACTGTTCTCCCTCTTCATCCACTGCATCTTAATAATAAAATTGTATTTTTTGAAATGAGATAATTAAAATTAACTTGCAAATTACCTGCCAATAGTTCTCTGTGAAAAAAATAAGAGGAGAATAAGTAATATTAAATCGAAATTATGATTACTTTGCCTTTTGTACTTCTTCATATTATTTTGATACAGTGATGAAGCATATTCACTAGAAATGTCTCTGTATGTTACACTGTCTTGTAATGAAACGGTACAGTATCCATAACGAATTTTTTTTCCAATTGCATCACATGCAGAACATGGGGACCATGCAGTCCATGTTGTGTAAACTTTTAATTTATATTCTGATATAATTCTTTCTGGGGTTGCGTGAGGTCCATTAGGTCTATCATTTGGATACACAACGTTTACTACTTGAGAATCATTGTCAATAGATAAGTAATAAGGTGCTGATAACATATCTCCTAGTTTACACCAATATTGTCCAGTTTGTTTAAACTGAAGAATCATAAGGTTTAACGTTAGATACATATTGTTAGTTATATTTCACTTGACCATCCAATCATACATATACCTGAACATTATATATTATCAACTGATCGTTCTCTGGTGTAATTAAAATATTATCTGTTTGTTCTATAAGCATGTTGAAAATATGACTGATGGTACTATTATAATACCATTCGATATTTTCACTCATATTCGTTTCTGTCGGAGAGATACATATTTTGCATTTCAATCTAGAATTTAGTAATAATAGTGTCATGTTGAGCATTATACAGGTAACATCTTCAACGTCATACTTTACTGTTGTTCCTTCTAATGCTACAATAGCAGTTGGAGATACTGTCTTTTGTAATCCAACTTCAGAATATCTTCTTTTCAAACATTCATAATATTCTTGCCAAAATTCTCTGTGTATTGCCCTATATGATTCGTTGGATTTTGGATACTCGAATTCATTAATATCCACAAAGAATTCATTTTCTTAACATAATTGAATTTAAATAAACATTTGTATATCAAAAAGTAAAAAGAGCAGTATATGTGCCTTACCCCTTTGTTTTTTGAGTATTTTGTTTACTTTTTTACGAAACTTGCTATATTTTTCCCACAAATGAGTTCCAATAGTTATACTTAACGGTATATTCGCGAAATAAAATACCAAGCAAAAGAGGATTAACTGCATTGTATACATATGTCTTTGTACATTTATTTTGAAAGAAGAAGATCCAACTTGAAGTGTGTTTCACTGATTTTCAATTCTCTTCTTAAATGTATTTCATCTTTCATTAAAGTACAATGTCGTCAAAGAATAGTAAACATAATTTAAATGCAAGAAACGGAAAAAAGTATTGTAACCATGAAGATTTCATAAAAATTGTACCAATTTCGATAAATCAGCGATCAGCCGTAATGGCTTCGGAAAAAGAAAAGGCTAAGAACGTTATATATGTAAAACAATTACAAAAAGAGGCCAGAAAAGCAAGACTAAAATCTCTGTACGATGTCGACGACTCCGGGGAAATCAAACCAAAAACTCGTAAAGAGTACATCAAAGAATTTGTATCACGTAAATTGAATGACAATGCTTTCATTGCTATAGATTATAATACTGATGAATATCATGTACCTCTCAGATTTAATACAAGAAAGAAAACGACATAAAATCAAAGTGAATAAATTTTAAATGATTTTGTAAGTTCATAAATATAATATTGCTGTGATATGTCAGAAAATATATTTATGAAAAATTCAGTTGTGTTATATGCGTAAAATGTGTTTTGTAAGCAAAGATTCATCAGTTAACCATAGTTTCTTTGGCATATTTTAAGTTGGAAATATACTGTAGTTATTTTTAGTCATGGCTTCTGACTGTAACTCATTATTTACCACAATTATTCATTACGAACATAATCTCTGTGTACCAGACTCCACACTATACGGTAAAAATTTTACCAAAGATTGAGATTTGAATCCCTAAATTCTAGTATGAAAGTAAAATAAAAATTAATGAAAGGCCGTTTATTACGCCGCGAGTGCCGTATTTGATTCACCGTGACTAGTTTGTCGGTGACTTGGTGATTAGTTTGGCGGACGTTTGACATTTCCGCTCTCCAGGTTCCACAGTCTAACGACCTCAAGCACAATCATATTCTGCTCGCTGGAGTCTGTGCTTCATTGGCGATACTCTTACAATTAAGGGGGGTTCAATACGTCCTAATTTTCAGTTTAGAAACCGCTTTCGCGTTTTATTCAATACTGTTGAATTCCAGTCGTCAATTTTGGTTTTCATCTTTTATTTCAAGCTAAGCAGAAAAACAAGTATCGACTCTATATTGAGCATCCAACTTGGGATCACAGGGTTATCACTTTCGATGCAAAGTTAATTGCACTTTCTTGCAGTCTAGCACCGTGTATTTATACTAGCTCAGAAAATAGAATTCATTTTACTGGAAAATCGTTCAAGTCTGATGTATTCCTCTGTAACGACAACTGCAGGTCGATTCTCCTAGAACTTGTATTACGACGAATCCCGCCTGCAAAAATATTGGACGGTTTTATAATAATTCTTGTAATATTTGTATGTTCCTAAATTTGCAAACGCCATTCTCAATTAAAGATAATACCTGAAGCTTGGCACAGAAATTGTAGAAAAAATGTAAAAGTAGTAGAATGTCACATGATTTATATAGGAGCGTTCACTGTCTCGTTTATAAGAGTTCGACCTCATGGAATAAGTGAGCGACTACAAATACTGGCCAAGGTTGCAATTAAAGTGCACCACTATTAGAAGTATTATTGAAAAAGTAAAGAAATGTAGTAAATAATACGATCGATAAAATTTTAGTTAATCATTAAATGTAGTAAATATTACGAAACACACACGCTTCTTTATTTTGAAATATTCGCGGCTCTAGAAAATGCTGTCAGTTAGTTTGACACAGATAGAGAATATAATTATATATAGCTAATTGCGTGGTTGATATAAATAATGGTTTATATAGGCCTGTATTACTTCTTCTTAAATATATCAAGTATTTTATTATCCAAACATTCGCTTATACGAACACTCGCGTATGTATGTGTTCGTATAATGATAGCATAATGAACGCTAGTAATTTACTACTAATAATTAAAGAATAACTATTATCTCGATAAATTAATCCGCGAAACTGAACCTTTTGGGTATTGACCGTTAATTAATACTTTTTTTAAACAATAATCGAATAATGAACAGTCCTTTTACAAATATCACTGTTACAAATATTGGCAATTTTCCCCGAACTTGGGTTTTAGCGAGCAATATTAATACGGTACTATAAAAATGATATCTCTGTGTTACAGGAAAATAACAACATATCTGGTTACTCGAACCCAGAACTGGATATGATAAGCAAAGACATAGCGGAGCTTGTAAGAGAGAGACAGAACATGGAACAAGACATAGCACAGAAGGAAGCTGATATCAAGATAAAAAATGGTGAAATTAAAAGCTTACAAAGTGAACTAGATACGCTTGCTTCTACTTTGAAACAATTGGAGAACCAAAAGGGTGAAGCACAGAAACGACTGAATGATTTGAAAGCTCAGGTAATCAAATTTTTTGCTCGACTTTATTTTTTGGATAGCTTGCTTTCTCGATGTGCCACTTCGCTACTAAATATGACAATCTGTATTTTTGCAACTTATGTAAGTGCTTCTTTTGAAAGATATACATTCCTAAAACGCCATTTCCGTTCCTGTATCCGTTAACATGTTTAGAATCCAAAGTGTAATTTTTCATACCTTATTTCGTAGTCCAAAGCTTGCTAATTAATATAAAAGTAATATTGGTTTTATCGGACGTACATAGAAATTAAGGGTACAGTCCAAATCAAATAAATTAATTTCTCATCCATATATGTAGAGATTATACAGTCTACTGTTTTGGAAAACTCAGTAGATGGGTACCTGCAAGACCGAAACTTCATAATCAACATCTTTCAACTAACTAAATAACGAACAGTACAAAGTGACTGAAAAGAATAACAAACTAGAATGTCTGTCACATATTACAAAGAACGAACACAGTTGTGAAGTTTGCTGGGACTATCAGTCTGCCTGTCCGCTTTTGCGTATCTGATAATGTTAACAATACTTATTTATTTCTCCATAATATGTATGCAGGGTGTTTCGATACGATCCTGCGAAATTTTAACCAGAGGTTCTGTGCGGTGAGATAGTACGAAAATGTCCAGAAATATAGGCGTTCATTGCAAGCGTTACAGAAATATTTAATGATGAAGTATTGCGATTTTCCCCCATGTTTAGGGAGTGACAATCTGTATGAGGACCAGTCATTGAAGACGTAACAGACGCCCTGCTGTAACCAGTAATTTTCACTTTTCCGGCCTACCTCTAATCGTAAGATTTGCAATGGCGCGTCTCGCTGCCAGGTACGTGGGTATACAATTATTGGGGATCAAACGCTCTAAGCGTTGGGTGTTGGGCCGTGAGACTAACACTAAATCCCTCGCTTGCAGTAACATAGAACCAAAGCTGGCAGCGGCCAGTCGACAGAAAAAAAAAACAGACAAGTCATTTATATTTTCAATGAAAAATTTAGTCCGGTTAACTCACAGCATATAGCCAAACTGTTGGAGGAAAAGGTTATTCTTCACACTTCTTACTTTTGTATTGGGTGACAAAGATAAGGAAGAAAATAATTTCACCTGCTTCTCGATGTTTTGGCTATACATTTGCTGTGAGGTGATGGGTCAGAATGAAATGTCGAGTTTGTGCCAAGTTTGACTGACAATAGTTTTTGTGAAACTATGCGTTATCGATCAGGGAGAGGGATGAGAGATATGTAACTAGTAGACCTATTCTCAACTTTTTCCTGGTTAAATAATTTTTTCTGTTTAATATCTTCGTAACGCTTGCAATAAACATTCAATATTACTGGACATTTTCGTCTTGCCGCGCATCATAGAAACTGCAATGAAGTTATTTTGCCTACAAAATGTCGATCTTTCCTCTGCGAAATGGCGTTTACCAAATCTCATTATGTTTCATAGCTTAGTTCTGAGTTTAAGAAAACAGTCTTGCTCTTCACTCTAAGCTACCATTATGGTAACATTATGGTAACCGCATGAATCTTTCGTGAATTTGATCATATATAAAATAACATAGCCCGATTTCTTTTGTCAACAAGGAAATAATTTATGTGCGCAATCTGATAATAATGTAAGTACAGTCTTCAAGGACGAAGAAGCGGGACGCGATACCAAATTGTGCAGGGTGCGGAAAATTGACAAGACATATTTCAACATGGAACAAGTATTCATTTAAAAAGCACAAATCTAAGTGTTGTACAGCAATCATTGTTTCTTTCAAGTTTTATATAATATTATCGTGATGTTGGCGAGAATATGAGGTGCACGGTGTGAATCACAGATTCTTTCTAATAACAATGTAATTCCTATGATAGAGTGTACACGAAACTTTCGTTGTGATTAAAATGCTTGCTGACAATTACACTACCAAATCGTATAACGATACCCATTATTTTTGCATCGAAATCCACGTAAAAGGCAGTTTTTTAAGTAGAGTTTAAAATGGGAGTAAACGAATAAGTGATAGATATGTACCATTTAAATTTTTGTTATTTACATAAACAGTTTCACGTTGAAATATCGTTTGGGATTGCATGTTCGAAAACATATTGATTTCTTATTTAATTTTATATTTTTATAAAATATAATTCCTGTCACATGGAATTAAAAACAAAGATACACAAATAAACAACATACCAAATGTTAAAAATAACCCAAGACATGGAATGTTTCATATAAATAATGTAAAACAATAATTTCATTGCTATGAATTGTAACGTTTTTCATTAAAATGCTTGATGCACGTATTCTCCTACACTTACATTAATACAAATATAATTCTAGACACTCTAACAAAGACTATTAATTGCTTATTCACATTTGATTTGTGATAATTTATTTACTAAAATATTTTGCATTAATTTGCATGCAATTTCTATTTCTGCATTTTCATTTAAATTCGTATCTTTTATTTTTTATATACATTTATATGTATATTTTATTTTATATTACGTTTCGATTCTTTATTATGATTTAGTTCTATTATGTTTGGCTTGTAGAAGGCTGATGTAGATAATGATTTGAGTGAGGTCGAGCAGAAGATTTGCGAGGAACAAAAGAAGGTACATCTGATATTTCCACTTTTAATGAAGGACAGGTATCGTTCTAACATACAAACGTTATCAAACTTTATTTTTCAATCTTTAGTTCACAAATTTTAAAGGTAATTTTTAAACATTTATTAGGTAAAAATAGAAACATAAATATTTCCTAATGAAAACCTGTTCTAAAAATTTGTAATGTCTGTAGCTACTCTCTTCTTGCAGTATGCATAGAAATTATAATAGATTGGCATTTTAATAAATGTCTCTTTGTTAATGTCGTTCTTTGCTGATTCTACTATTATTCAGTTCGTGAAAGTTGTACTTGCAGACATGCATTAATAGCGTTAGTTCATTATTGCTGCGCATGGATCATTGCATATACTGCATAATAGTTATAACATTATTGATCATTAAAGCATACAGCCGCTTGCACGTTTATTGTTAATGCTATGTTCGTATGTAACATTTTAATCAATGGTTTAAGTAAATTTTCTATGAATTTCATTTAACTGTAATTGACATTTTTGTTTTTACGTCATGCAAAAAATAACACTTCCCTAATCGCAATTATTACATTCACGTAAACATAGTAACATGACTTTTTTATATTAACTAAACGAGATAATAGAAGCATTCGGAAGATGATGTTTGACGCGGTTCAATTCAAAATAGTACGTAAGATTGATCGAAATATTAGTATGATTGTTATATTTATCAAATAAGCTCTGTGTACTGTGATTAACGCTTAACTTTAAGTATCATTTGTATCATTTCTATGTCAGGTTGATAAGCTACGTCAGCAAGCAGAGGAGCAAGAATCAGTGTTGCGTGCCCAAGAGGAAGAACTAAACTCTAAGCGACAAGAGCTTGAAGGTCTAAGACAAGAAGAGCAGCAATTAGAGCAGCAACAAAACAAAAGTAGGGACCAACTGAATGAACTTACCAAAAACTTACAAGATACTCAACTCCAGATTAGTCAAGCCAAGGCAAAGATCACTCATCTACAAGAACAGCAACGACAGATGAGCGACGCAATTGCCCTTTACGATTCTGCACTCGCTGCGGGTGACGCCACTCTTGTACCTGATACTAGTCTGCAATTTAATCCCGAGATAGAAGATCCAGAGTATGTGTTCAACACCTTTATACGAATAATTAATAACTTTATAAAAAAGTATTATATTCAATGTCTTACTTTTTTGTTGTTGGAATATGTGTTGTAGTTTTGAACAAGCGGAAGACAAGGCAGTTGAAGGAAAAGACACAAAACCTGATGCATTCGCAAGCGCAAATGGAATTGCACCTTTGGATGGATTTGAGCAAGATCCATTCGCATCGAGTAAAGCTCAAGAAGCATTTAGCGCATCAACGCCAGATCCGTTTGGAAATGCGTTTACATCACAACCAGCTACTGTGAGCTTTCATAATAATTGATTATTGAATCTTTTCGATATCATTATGCTTTGCTTGCCCAAGTGTTAAATAGTTTCTACGAATAATTAATAAGATGGTGCTCTTATTCTACAGGGAGGCTTTGCAACCGATCCATTCGGCGCGTTCGATAATAGCAACTCCATTAAACAGGATCATTTCGACCCGTTCGGTGACGGAAAGAGAACAGATAACAAAATTGCAACTGCGACTCCGGTGAATTATAAACATAATAACAATCTACAATTTTATTGAAAAATGAAACGGCAATAATGTTTATCGTTATTTTGTTCAGGTAACGAAAGATCCATTTGGAGACGATCCATTTGCAAATCTTCATGCACCACCGCGTCCAGAAAGTCCTAGTCCTGCTCTTCCTCCCAAGAAAGCGAAACAACCACCACCACGACCAGCACCTCCACGACCTACTCAAGGACCTAGCGGTCCTCTAAGAGCAGCACCAGCTCCTCCTACTCCTTCCCCCACCCCTGATCCTTTTGCTAACGCAAATTCGGATCCATTTGCTGCTCAACAAGGTGTTATTGACAATAATAACACTAGTAATTTTACGACATCGACTGGATTCGCTGATTTTGCTAATTTCGATTCGAAGGTATGTAGCAAGCTTTGTACAATTTTCATTAATATGAAAGTTATTGTGAAAACGAGCTTTTATTTAATTAGTATGCAAATATCAGTTATTTATCTTAGTATCATTGTTAATAATGTTTACTCGTTAATACTTATTTTAATAATTTCTTGTTTTTTTAAGTGTTCCCATATATCATCTTGGCCGTACCCCATCCTTCCCCAATTTCATCGATTCCCAGTATGTTATATATCATTATTGTTTGATATTTTCAATACAGCTAGTTTTAACAAAAGAGAACAAATATATTCAAGTAAATATCGTTATACATATGTACATACGTATATAATCATGGCTATTTGTTCTTTAATGTATAAAGCGGTAAATTTGAAATGAAAATATGAAACTAAATACTAAGTAATACTCATCGATGTTAATGTACATATTGTTCGTTATATATTTCGGAATGTAGAATTGTTCAGTTACTATCTATGAAAGCTGTTAGTTTTAATTTGCCAACAATAGTTAGTTTAGCATGTCAGTTGACGTTTACTTACGAAGAGAAGTTCATAGAAAAGATAAAGAATCAATAGTCAAGATACATAAAGGATTATAGCTATTTATTAGAACACGGTTACTCACAACCTAAATAATTTCCATTTGAAGATTCTTAAATGTATTGGTATGATATTAATGGGAATAATGGTATATAATTTTACACAAACATTTATTAAATTCTGATCCGTTACATCGCTGTAAATGCAAAATTCTTATATGCTGGATATTACTGTACATCATTCCAATATATTTAATCGAGTAATTTAGCGAAATTGATTGATATAAAGAGATTAATTATATTTTTTGTTTGATATTTAGGTAGAAGCTGCACAATTTTCAGTTTATTCATTGACCTGGCTCCTGGAGCATGCTGTCTACAGATTAATTTGTTTCTTCTGTTTTTTCCAGTATTATATTTTGATTTTATAAAATTGCATGAAAAGTTTTTTAATTATCTCATTATCTACATTTAGAATGTTCGAGTTGCATTTATTACGAAACGTTATTTATTATAATACGATAGATAAACTTGAGATATATTAATATTCGTGCGAATCGACTCGAACATTTTAAATGAATGTGATAAATTTAGTAGTGTGTATTTCGACAGCTACCATGTACGGCCCAGCAGCTCGATGATAACCAGCGGTATCCGCGCTATTTTTTGTGCGTTTTCAGTAAAAGAAATTTGACCAGTGAAAAAAACCTGCTTCAGCCGGAGCCAACACCCAATCGAACTGCTCCCCCAAGACCAACCAGCAGAGTGCATACAGTATCGATGCTAACTCCGAAGCTGCCGGACTTCACGGAAGATCCCTTCAGGGATTATCGATACGAAGATCCTTTTCACATAGTAGATCCCTTCGCCGATGACACAGAAGATTTCAACGCGAATAAAAGTAACGAAACAATGGGCAAGTTGGATCCGTTTGGATATGGAACAACTTCGGCGCTTACTATTAAGAATTCCTTTACAAAAGGCTTCGATACTGACTTCTCGAATACTTTTCCGCTGGCGAAGAGTAAAGTTGAAAAGAACAATGCTAAATTCGACGCTGATTTTGGAAAAGCATTTTCCGACAGTAACAAAAACATGAAAACAAACGAATCTGATTTCGCTGACACGTTTGCTAACTCTAAGACGAAGAAAGTCGATATAGATGAAGCATTTTCGGCTAAGAGCGATAAGTCTAGTAGACGACAGGGACAAGATGTAACACACAGCCGATCTAAAACTAGTTTTAACGATAAAAAACCCAATTCAAAGATCGATATCAGTAAGGTTTGGAATGGTAATAATGTAGGTATCGCGTTAACCGAAGACGAGCAAGTCGCTTGGGCACGCGAACAAAGTATAAAGGCCGAGGAAGATAGGCGCAGACGTAAGGAACAGGAAGAAACGGAGTTAGCTTTGGCGCTTGAACTGAGTAAACAAGACAAGTCTGGAAAAATGTAAACTTATTTGGTAGATCAGTTACTTTGCGATTCGTCTATTTGATTTAACTTGTTTTCGGACACAACGACTTTATGATTCTTGACACGAAATTCAAACTGACAAATTTATAATACTTTTTAACGTCATGCCATCATAGTAACTAAGAAAAGGTTTCAAAATCGCATTGATGAGGGCTATAAAGAAAATCTGCGTGAATTGCAATTACACATAACGCTTACTTTTAATACTCTACTTTACGTATCTTCGCCTGTATTTAGCAAAATGCGTTAAGTAGCCGATCAATAAGATAACATTTATAAATATATGAGTCGTAATAAGTAGAAATATTAACGAGATATATAATGTAAAAATTATGAAAATTAATGCACTATAATATGTCTTTGAACGCGTTGTTATAATGTATGAAAAATCTAACTAATCGTGAATTTATACCGCAAAATATTCGTTTTTATGTTCATTGAAAAATCTAGTTAAAATATTTAAAAAAAAATCTTTCTTTAATCACGATTTCAAAAGGTGCAAGTAAATAAGTGAATATATCGATACCCTAGCAATGAGTGAACCGTTCCAACCATTTTTGTGAGGATGGCGTCAATTCAGCCTTCGGTCTTAGTACATCCCAAAGAATAAGCTGTTCGGATAAAATATAGTTCCATGCTTGTTCCGAGTTTATGTGTCCAGTGAAATCTTTCCAAACCATACACAACGGGCCGCGTGTATCTTTACTATATTATTATATCTTGTAATTTCACGACAGTGTATTACACATGGTGTATATATTACTCTCTGTATTATTTCATCGTAATTATTATTATCGAAGTTATGATTGTTAATATGGCTATTACTATTAATATTATAGTACCTATACTACAAGGCATACGTGTTGTCGATATCATTAACCGGTGGAAACAAACAAGGATAATGTATTGTAAATTCGTATTACACATGTTTTTGCAGTACAAGACTATTATATTATACACTCGTAACCTTTTTGGGTATGCGTGGGAAGAAGTAAACGTGTATATATGCATTCAGTGAAAATGCATAAAGAAACGCGTATGATAATTGACAAAATGTGCCGGACGATATTTCATCAAAATAAACAAATCGCCCTTTCAGTGGTACACTTAGTTTCGATAATTCAAACGGCCTTGTCCAAAAAGCGGAACCAATTGTTTCGTTCTTTTAATAGTTTTCGTCGACACGAGATGATACACTATTTTTCTAAATTCCTAAGTTTTTATACTACTCGTAGTGTTTTAGAATGGTACACTTGCGTTTGATGCTTTTCAAACGACTCGGCTTGTTTCGTGAAAGACGCGCGATATCTTTTTTTTTTCATTTTCGAAAGTAAGGCAATTTGTAAAGGGAACGATGTCTTCGGGAGACCAGCGAACATATTTCTTTTATTTATCAAACGGACACTTGGTACCATTCAATTTCTATAAAGAAATGTTCGACTTCGAAAGATAATTACATATGTATAGTGTAGTGTTACGGCACACCGAAAAAAAAGTATCGTTATTGTACGCGAAAAAATTACGAAGATTATAGAACAGAAAAAACACTTATTTCTACGTGTTGGCAACCAACGATTCTGTTTTACAGCATTATCATACGAGAAACAAGATAAACATTTTCATTCTAACGAACAATGTAAGTACGCAAAGAACCGAAGTAAATATGCATTAGCAGTGCTAATTAGCGAGATATTGTTCTTGGCAAACATTAGAAAATGCGCCGTGTACGGCATAGTTAGATTTTACATATAAAACACGCTGTATACATTCGATTTCTTTCCCGTTAACACTTGAAGGACGATAATTCGCAAACACTATATCGATAAGATGTTTCATCTGTTTTACTAAAATTATTTTTTAAATTAATATTCTCTTAGAAAATCATTTATTTATTTTTAATCATTTCCATACAACAAACACGAGTAGAAATTAATTTACGTTTTCTTTTTCTTTTAATTTCAAAACTTGTATTCCAATAAAGTTTCGTTTAAATTTATTAATGTTTCCTTCTATTTTCATCATATTAATTCGTAAGTGCATGTAATTTATAAGACGCGTTTCGTCCGTTAAGTATTAACTGTACGCAATGAGATTATAATAGACATTTAAGCACGATAATCTATTGTTACCGATGTACAGGTGTGCGTATAACGAACAAAGATATTATTCAACATCTATCTTCGTTTGTACTGCTCGGTGTGTTCATGATGTGTTCGAAGTAACGGTGTGTTAAATACACTACGGATAGGCAATGTTCGTATAAAATCCGTTTCTGTTTCCTGAATCTTTAGCAATCGATTAACATCGTTTCGACATTCTCGACGATACGTTTACATTTACTCAAACCATTTGTCACGCAATGCAAATATGTTCCCATTGCACACTGCTATATTATTATATTGCATTGCACATTCACACGTAACATTATATTTTTAGAAACACTTGTAGACAAACTCAGGTATCGAGTGTTAGTTTTCTACTTATTTATACGTTTCCAGCGAATATCGGTAATACTTGTTTCCGTTATACAGGGCGCGGCAAAAGTAGAGCAAAAGTAAACATTTCAATGCAAAACGAATTAACAAGAAAAATATAAGAATTTGATATGTAAGTTAATTATTTTTTTATTAAAATCGTTGTACGTGGTATAGTATTCTTGTTACATTTAACGTTCAACGATTGTTTCGTAGATTCTTTAATTTTAGAAAATTTAATAATGCATCTTCACGAAATTATAGTATTACAAAATTTTATTCAATTACAGAATTAAATCTCGCGACGACCATTGAACTGGTTTATAAAAAGTGGATAACAAAAGAAATAGATGATAAACGGCATTTAGATTTTTCTTATTTAACACGTTGACAGCCACGGAATTTTTCACGATTCCGGTGTAAAGAGTCAATTTGATTTAATCATGTTATATTATTAAATAGTTTAATAATAGTACATAGTAATAATCAAAACGCTTAAAAAATGTTTGTTATTAAAAATATTTTACGAATTATCTCATAGTTGGCTTATACATATAACAGAAACGTCCTGGGCAAGTAAACAACCTACGATATATCTCGTAGATTGCCAATCAACGTGTTAAATAAATAATTTTCTTACGATCTTCCTGCCATTTTACCGCGCCCTGTAAAATGCGGCATCTACCGAAAAACTGATTTCTATGGAGACATTATCCCGGTAGTGCAGAAACGGGCAGAACAAAATCCAAGTTATCGATGTTGTAAAGACAGCTTCTCAGGTATTAAACAACTGAACATTTGCGACACCGTCGAGAATGAAGAATACGAAATTGAAGACGTATTACACGAAGGGTCTCGATCATGCTCTGATGTAATGAGATAAACACCCATTCGATCGACTTGGTGACGAGCGCCGATTTCCATCCGTGCCAGATCTTCTTTTACTTTTAATTGCAATCATGTTGAGGATGTAATAGCGCTTTCGCTTGTGATTGATTCATTTTGCGGAGTAAAGTGTTAAAAAAAGGCAAAAGACGTGCAAATGACTCCTACCGACTTCTACTCAAAGTGTAGAATTTTATTAAAAGGAAGTTGTTGAAGCGAAAGTTGATGTTGACGAGAATTTGCATAGGTACTGCAATAATGAGAAACTATATGGTGACCGTGTATGCAATTATATCGACTGATGAATCGACAAAAACATTATCAAAACCGTACACCGTTCGTGTAATACGACTTTTAAGGAGTGTACGTATATCCATATCAACATCACGGCAATATAATGTGTACTCAAATCGAAGTTGTTATATCCTTATCAAGATAACACAGTTATTTAAATAATATCATGTGATAAAGTTATATATAAAACATGTACGAAATATTTGTCACTAGATATTTCGGCTGCTACTAATCCCCGGACGGCGTAGGAACGGATATTGAATCGTACGGTGTATCGTGCACAAAGAATGCAAGATTCTTTTTATATGACAGCTAGAGAGTCAAGTGACCTAAAACAATAAGGGAGCTATAGCGATGCTTCGTTAACATTACCTTAAAGATCCCTAGAGAAATGTTAAAAATCGTTACATAGAAGTTTCTTCCCTTATGTGTAACCAGGAAACATTTCAAGTAACGCATACGACAGAAGCTGGCGATTGTTTCCGATTATTATGAGGAAAAATGTTTTCATCACAAATTCTATGTCGTTTTACCGGAGCAACATGTGATTCGGTGAAAATTCAACCGCATCTAATTTACAGAAATTTAAAAGCCAAGGGAAACAGCATACCTTTTTTTGGTTGAAATTATTTGACATCGCCTGAACAGGCGGCCGTTTGGGAAACATTTCTGCATATGTAGTATGTACAGTTTCGGCATTATATTCTGACCAGCTAGTCCATTGCATTTAACAAAAATGTGAGAGAAGAGGGTCATCTGATTCTGTAATCTTCTTCGATGCGTAGAATAATGATTCTCTGCGCATCGTCGGATTTTTTGCGCAGAATGAAAGCTGCCGTCACGAGTGTTGAATTCGGATAATGGGAAATTTATCTAGATAGAGATGAGGATAATATAATAGATGTTTATGTAGACGCAGAGGAAGATGAAAAAATCAAATTTTATCGGCGTAATGGTGAACGTTTTAATCTAGGTAAAACATAGGTAAATACAATTGTTTTTCAATTAATATCGGAAACTCGTATAACAATTACAGTCATATATTTAATTTTTTTCAATTTTAACGAAAAAATAACCAAATTTTAAAGATTCATCAAAAACACTGTTTTAAAGTGAAAGAAATACATATATGTATTTACGGTAAATTTCAAGTCATGTTTTAATAATTTATTATGAAGTCATACGTAAAATTGAATATCATTAACCGTAATTAATTTAAACGTGGAATATTTCATGGAAATTGATTATACTATATGAATTTTATCTAAATAAGTCAACCTAAAGGGGAATAATTGTTATCTAATATAATTATCAGATACATTCCATTATATTTATCGATATAAGTTGAAACACGAGTAATTTTTATCTCCATAAATTAATCTAGATCAATTTATCCAGGTAATGTCCAACACTGGTCTTCTTCTCCCAAACATTGTCTATACTCAATGGACTAACGGAACAGAATTTATTGAGCCCAGTGTACATTAGCTTAACCTTTATTTTTCCACTTTCAAATTTTATATTAGGACATCGATCGAGAATGACTCCATTTCATGAGAAAATGAGGCTCGCCAAACATCAATTCGCTCGGATAACGAGAATTGGAGATTTTATTTTTCAAACTCTGAAAAAACTTTCTGTACAGAAGTTTCATCGTATGACCGTGAGATTTTCGGGCACTTACAAAAGTCTAACAAAAATGTGGTAAACAGAAAATTGACAATTCTTTATGATCGATAAATTGCAGAAATTAAATAGTCCGGTCCGGATGACCCTAGTTTTGATCAAATATTATTAAAGGCGACAAGCAAATTCAACGAAACTATAAATTGTTACTTTTATTAACAATTTCATTCCAAGAAAACACGTTTCAAGTATAAGTGATGAAAGCAGAACTTTGTGTTATAGGTAGACAATGTATGATAATATTTACTGAAGTTAAATGTTAATAAAAGCCACATTATCTGACACCGCTGAGTTTGTCTTGATGCCCATTACAAAACCCGATAAAAAAAATGCATGATTGACATGGTGACTTTAATTTTCTGTCTATACTACAGGTATAATTAAACATTTGAGGTAATCATTTTCAATCGATTGCAGAAAGGACAATAAAAATATATTCTAGCAAATATGTGAAGTATATATTAAAGATTATGGACCGCTGTCGTTGATAATATAAGAACTTAAAATATTACATGGTCATATGGTCAAATGTTTTGGTTAATACTAGAAAGTTTTCGAGTGTCACTCTTTACTAAAAAATAGTGTAAATTCAAAGCAATTTAGAAATAGGATATCGATCGCATGGATGTTGGTAGCAGTTGTTAGTTATTTGAATATGGGTGGTAATTAGACATATGAAAAACTATGATTACAACTGGCGAACTGTAATTTAGTATTTTAAACCTCGCTGTTAAATTACCGGAATGTACCCCGCGGTAAGAAGTTATCTATCATCCATACGACTGTGTCTAAATTTCCTTCTGGTGGTAGAAATTTGTGTTTAACATTACTGGAAAGAATGTTAATAGAAACATTTTTTAAGGAAAATATAAATCGAAATACATTCCAAAAAGTTGCATGAGCAAATTTTACCGTTTTTCCAAGGAATTTTCACAATTTCTTCCATTTTTGCTGATATCTACCTCTTAGAAGCGGATGAATTATGTTTTTTTTTTTTTTTTAATTTTCACAGGTAGAAACGACTCTGACAGTGTCAGATGGATATACATATAGAATCTAGATTCTAAATGGATGTGTGATAAGTAAAGAGTGTTTTAAAGGTCCCTTTGAATTTCGAAAAATAAATTCACCGCCGGCACGATTTCTTGCCAGTCGAGCTGAACCCGAGCAGGACTGATTTCTACGTGAAATGGAGCCATTCTTAGGGGTTTCCCCAGAAGAAATCGAAGAATATTTTGTACCAAGGATAATTAAGGATCTCTGTGGTGTACATATGTATATCCGATAATAAAAGTTCTCCGGGCAACTGAAAATCGGAAATGTTTTTCAGAAACATGAGATTTATCGTTGGAATTACAAATCACTTTATTCTGGTATTGTCCAGAAATTGTGGCTAATAATTGTTATAAATAATTAAACTTTCCTGTTAATATATTCTGCGATTTTCTAAATGTTTTTTGCTTTATTAACATATTTTCTACAGTTTTTCCGAAGAATGTTTGTTATCGAAGATGTGACATACACTTCCCTGCGATTCATGAGTCCGACGTAAAAATGTATTTAATGTTACCTGAATTTAAAAGATGCCTATAACAGACAAATAAACTTAGGATTTATGTGATTACGTGTTGTTGGTGATATTTATTTGCGATTGAAGACTGAAATTTCCCCATAGATCGTCGGAAAACTTGATTCCTTCAATTCCCCTTTTGGACCCGAGTCTTTTTGCAATATTTGAATTGTGCAAATTTTAGAACTCACATGGCGGGCGAATTACGAAAATTGCAAAAAATCCTGACCTACCCCCTTCAGATTTTGGCGAAAAATTAAATTTTCGAAAAGTACAACTATTATATGTTGATCTGTCGTAGAATTTCCTAACTAAATCAACGGTACAAGTTTCAGGTCGCTATCTCAAAAATTGAGCAAATGGCAATAAAAAAACTGGTTGAATTTAGGTTTTTCCTGACTGTAGTAAAAGCAAACACGAGATATACATACATATACTACTCGTAGCCAATTTGCTCGATACCATTTGCATCGAAGCGATACATTTCAATATAAACGACTATGGGTCATCGGACTTACAAAAAAATATTGATAAATTTCATTGTCGATCGATGCAAATAATATCGATCCAGGTCTCACCACGTGGAGGTTGCTACTAATGGAGACCCACCCTATCCACGGCTCCCATCCTCCCTCCTTTAAACGATAACGAACATAATCTTTACTTTCAGAAGGAAAGTAAAGATATCACCCGACCGCGATCGCGAAGCTAATAACCACGATCTCAAAGATACGTCTATCAATGCGATCGTGGCCGAAATATTGAAACCAGTTTCAATACAACAAACACAAACCCATCACCATCGAGCGCCAATTTCCCGCGAAACGCGAATAAAACAAATAACATAGACGAGAATGGAAATGTCGACCAAACCAGAAAAGCAACCTCATGGTAAGACTAACGCGGGTGACTCTAAACGTTTACCATAACACGACGGTAAAACAATTTAGACACTTACACGGTGGCTCGTACCACGGTCCTGAGAAGTACCCACAAACCGGGACTCCCGCCAAACCATGGTTAACCGATACGATGGGATAAACGTAAGGTCGATTTACAGGAAAGGGCCTCACGAAAGATCCGAACCAGGGACAAATCGAAGATGAAATATATCCGAAGATATAGATCATCAAGTCGAACTGTACACGGGTTAAGCCATATCAGGCTGATCGGTCCGGCCGCCACCGATAAGTCTGATACGTCCCATACCCCGCCAAATAGCAGTCCACCCGTGTACAGGTCCCCAGAACGAACTCGGGCTCACCTTTCCAGACAACATTAGGCCACCCAAAGATACCGGCGGAACCATGATCCGACGAGAGCCACGCTCCATGAATATATCGCAGGATCGCGGCTTAACCAGATAGCCGCGAGGCTATTTGGCCGACTACACCGTTTCTCGTGTTGTTCTAACGCAGGGTTATGACGAACGCCGCAAATGACGAACAAGTGACTCTACTATTAAAATAAGTTAAAAAAAACTGAAACTAAGAATTGAAAGTAAAAGTTGAAGCTAAGAATTGAAAGTAAAAGTTGAAGCTAAGAGTTAAGAGTTAAAGTTGAAGTTAAATATGAATGTTAAAAACTGGAACTATAAGATTGAAAGTAAAAATTGTTGATAGAAATGAAGCTAATAACGCGGAACGCGCAAAGAAGTCGCGTTCTCTGGTCGATCGACGGAAAACGGAAGTGAAATTGACGCATGATATCCCCTTAAACTAACGTTTTGATCACTATAGTGCCAAAACGTCCCTTTTAGTCGCCTCTTACGACAGGCAGGGAATACCGTGGGCCTATTCTATCCCCGGCCCACAGGGGAATGTATTTTACAATTCGTATTTTATTTAAAATTGAGAAAAGTTCTAAAGTGCAAGAATGATTTTAATACTTCGCGTTATTTAATATACTACTCGAGCTGACAAATCGACAATTTCTCTATGTTAACGCGACTCTAATAGCAAAGCTGGAAAAAGAATCATTAGCTCATTCTATTTATTATAATGTTACCGTGTCCTTGGATCCTAGAAGAAAAGATAGTTATAAAATCGGGAAAACACTACTTGTCACGCGTGCTCGACATTGCTCGGTATAGAAATACGCGGATGAGTTTAAATCATTTTTCGCAACACTAATTTCGTTTGTCATTTCATCGAAGTAAAAGTACGCGTCACGCTCGCAGAAATATGTTTTCTTCCGAAAAACCCGCGCGTAAAATAATGTTTTATGATTCCACGATCGCTTCGAATGATTATACGCGAAAACTGGATATTAATTGAAAACGCGAAAAGATCGTAAATTGATTTAGTTCACTCGCAGCTGGAAAGAAAATTTCGCACAACATTGCAAGATATTGTACAAGTTAAGGCATCCTAATGTAAAGTGTATTTTATGAATAAAATCATGGCAATATTCCTTTTAACAAACGCTTGGTTCATTGATTGTTTTTAAGTAGCATCGTACAAAGACGGCGATGTACGAAAGTATTTCGCGAGTCACTTAGCTGCTTTAACATTTATGATAATTCGATATTAGAAAATAAAATCGCGCGCGTGTCTTTGAAATCGATTCGAAAAATTTAATTAAAAGAGATATATATATATATATTATAGAATGTTCCTACACGGCATTGGAAAACGTGTCTCCGAGACACTCTGACAATGAGATAATTAATATCAGATTATAGATAAATTCGCGGAACTAGAAATGCAGCCAGTGGTGACAAAAAATTGCGACCGACGCGGATGGCAGTGTGCAAATTCTGCACACTGAATCATACTCTACCCCTCTGCTTTTCTCAAAAATTCAATATCTCAAATTTATAATAATCAAGAAATAGGCTCTAGTATTGAGAAGAATGTACTCTTAAAATTGAACTCAGAAAATTATAATATCTCAATAATTGAAAACTTTAAGTCTCTTTGATAATAATGAACAAATATAATAGCTTAGTTTGAAAAGAATTTCATATCAAAATGACTCGAAAACTTTAATGCAAAATTCAATTAATAAAACTTGAAAATATTATTTAATTAGAAAAATGACTCGAAAACTTTAATGCAGATCGGGGCAGAGTCTTCACGGGGAGCTCACCTCGACCCGTGGAACAAACTACTTCTAACTACTGCACACAGTATCACACTCTACCCTTCTGCTTCTTCTCAAATTTATAACAATCAAAAAACTGAACTTTACAAGTGACAAAAATATGAATTTTTAAAAATGAACTCTCAGAAATTTTAAAAAAATATCTCAATAATGAAAAACTTTAGGTGTCTTTGACAATAATCAACAAAATATTCTAATAACTTAGTTTGAAAAGACTTTAATATGAAAATGACTCGAAAACTAATGCAAAGTTCTATTAATAAAACTTGAAATATATTATTTAATAAGAAAAATGACTCGAAAACTTTAATGCAGACCAGGGCAGAGTCTTCACGGGGAGCTCACCTCGACCCGTGGTACTAACTACTTCAAATTACTACAACTATAATTACTCTACAACTACTACGAGCATAGTGACTTAGTAGTAACAGAATGACCACCCATTCTGGAAGTGTGAAAATTCAACACTCCAAAATGGGCAGCCATTAGTTGCTGCCCTCTTCTAGACAATTTGTCGGGCCTCTTCGGCATATAGCCTCTTCTTGCTTCAGGCCGGAGCCCAACCTGTATTCTGCAAGAACATTCGGAACCATAATATGGTATAACCCTAACACGCGCCTAACCAGACAAAAGAGTGCGGCTAACACGTGTGGACAAGTTAACAGCTTATTCTCAGAAGAATGACAACTGCAGTCCGTGCAAACGGTTAGCCGCTAAAGACGAATGTTCAAGCAGAATTTACTTATTATTAAAAAAGAAAAGATTATTAGCCTGATTTTCCAGGAGCAGGATATCACTGGTTGCCTACAGTCGAAACAGTGATACCTGCCCTGCCCTTCCTACTTAAAATTAAAGCACACACATTCCAGAGAATAAATTACCTGCCTACCTATTACCTATATTTAAAAAATGGCAAAAATCTCTCGCACACCAACACACTCTCTCCACGATTCTCAATCAAAGTCTGTGTTTCCCCCTACGGGAGACGTCCCGGGACGTCTCCAACACCGACTCAAACCCCACACATACATTCAGGTACGTACCTTGTTTGCTGAAATCGACTCACAAGGTCAGCGATTATTGCGATTTATTTAGACTTTATTGAAAGGAATTTAATGAAAAGTTCTAGACGTAAAATATAGAAATGAAAGTCTTGTAATTAATTCGTAGTTGAAATAATTACTACGTTCAAAAATAATGCTTCTGCATTTTGACTCTAATTGAAAAGTAATTGAATATAATAATCTGAGGTTCGAAATATAATCGAACTTAAATTGAATAATGTAAAATCGTAAAAATATGCAAGTTGAATTTAATCGCGATTTTGCAATAAAAACGATTGTTCAAAACCGACGCACAATCCACGAAATATTCAATAAATTTATCTCACACACACACTCACACGTGTGGATCGTACGTCGTGCACAATCGCTAACGCTTGTGAGCCGCCACATAATTATAATTCTTAAAACTATAAGCCACGTTCACCGCCATCACCCATTCGTATAGCACCTGGGCACACGAATGAGTTCAAGCCAAATAGGGACATGAACGTGACAACTACATACTAGGCTTGATGTGTGCTGAAAATCCTGAGCTATGAAATGATTATTGAAATAGATCTTCTAACGAGCTAGTAATCGTTACTTTGACTTTATAGAATTTACTTGAAAATATACTTTATAAAATGACTCGAATGTAACATTGAATAATAATTGAAAAAGTGAAAAAATTGCATCTCGTGCAAGAAAACTTCGAAAACTTTAAATAGTATATATATACATATATATATTGAAAACTTTAAAATATTGAAATTTATTTGAAAAAAATATATATCAAACTTGAATTTATAATTGAAACCCTTGGTTGATTCCTTATTCAAAGTTATATTCTAAACAATGCAAATATGTTCAAAATTAGCCTTTGAAACCAGAATCTACCCATCGCGAATTGGTCTTCTTGGGCATTTCAAATACAAGAATTTAAAGGACTTTACAAGTTAAAGGAAATGCCGCTACTAAAAATATGCAAGTTCTGGCTGAATTTAATTCGTATGATTTCGTCTTTTGTCAAAAATTCTGTGATTATATAAAATGAACGCGAACGCGAATGCTATTAAATGAAGATCGAGGGAATCGAACCTCCGAATTAATTAAATAAAAATCGCCCGTGAAGCTAAGCCACAAGAAGACCCCTGCCTGAGCTAATTAAATATTCACAACAATGGGGTGTTACTACCCACGAATGTAAAGTATAAAATACTTTACACTCGCGGTCACTATGCTCGCAAACTCAAATAAAATACAACCAATACACTCGTGCCGCTTCGGACCTTTACGTCCTACGACATGATTGAGTGATCGGAGGAACCGTAAGTTTTTTGACTCACCGGTCGTAGATTTCTTCTGCACCTTTGATTGTAGAGATGATACTACGACCGGCTCTGCAGTTGCGAAGTCATCTGTAACAGAAAAATAGCAAAGTCTTTATAGTTTAACCGTTTATCATTCCTCAAATCGTTCGTATTTAGTTCTGACTCGAGTTCGATATTTCAAAATGTAATTTCACTGTGGATTAGAAGTAAAAGTAGAACATTTTGACGATATTTACCTGCTGCCTGATGCGACGGCGCCCGATGGAAATCCTTTCCGCAGCTGCTGCGTACCTCTACTTCATCGCGGCGAATAATTCAAAGAAAAAAAAAGAAAAATAAACAGACTACACTCCCGACCGAAATTATTTCCGGCGAACAAACTGACTCTACTCTCGCGATTTAAAGTATACAGGAACTTCGCGACCGAATATGTTACGTTGTAGCAGTCCATTTCAATTCTTTCGGCGGGTTTAAGCACGCGTATATCGAACAAACATAATTTCTAATAGCGCAACAACACTGATTCTATTTCGCGATATACTTTTTCGGATCAAGTGAATCTAAGACCGCATTGCACTCGGCCAGCTAAATCGTTGCGATGTCTTCTGTAACAGAAAAAGAGAAAAGTCTTTATAGTTTAACCGTCTATCATTCCTCACATCGTTCGTCTTTAATTCTCACTCGAATTCGATATTCCAAAATGTAATTTCATTGTTAATTAGAATAATTAAAAGTAGATTTAGCTGATATTTACCTGCTGCCTGATGCGACGACGCCCGATGGAAATCCTTTCCACAGCTGCTGCGTACCGCTACTTCATCGCGGCGAGTAATTCAAAGAAAAAAAAATAAAAAAAAAGGGACTATATTCGCGACCGAAATAATGTCCGGCGAACAAACTGACTCTACTCTCGCGATTGGAAAAATTAAGAGAATTTCGCGACCGAATTTCATTTCTTTCGACGGTTTTAATCACGCGAGTATCGAGCAATAATAATGTATTAATATCGCAAAAACACTGACTCTATTTCGCGAAATACTTGTTTCGCAGAAAATGATTCTAAGACCGCATTGCGCGCGGGCACAAAAGCTGAAAATAAAATACATCGCGAACGCGTATACCGCGGAAAATGTAGATATTCGGTTAAAGTATTTTTCAATTTAATTACCAAGCATTGTTATTAGGAATATTACCATTGTTCTACTTTGGTGTAAAATGAAATTGTGAACGCAATAGTCGACGCGAAAAGATGTTTACTTTAATAAACCGGCGCGAAGTTTCGTAGAAATATTCTCAAACGTTTCGCAAGAAAAATATTTCTTATATCCGGTTCACGAAAAATAAACGGCACGATGACTCGATTCAATCTAACGTAACTCACGGAAAATATAAATTCCCGTTGTAGATGTACCGCGAACAATGTTAGGTACGACCAATGTCAAGGGCGTTAACAAGTAGGCTTTGACCGCTGCGATGTCCATTGTGTTCTTGTTTACGTCTCAAGTAACCGGGCTTCTTTGTATAGTGGGTACCTGGAATTAGAAACCAAAACACGATAAGAATTAACAGTCACAAATTTATCCAAATTCTAAGTACAAACAGCGAAATTCATAAGCAAAACTAATTAAATTGTGATAATATAGTAAGCAAGAATTAATAGAAATACAGAAGGTATTTTCCAAAAAGTTGAAAAATTATTTGTTTAAATCATACTGAGAAAAGTAGACTCGATTCATGATTTTAAATGTAATGTATTGAATGTGTATGGTATACACGTATATACTATGATAGGATATAGAATATAAATGAATTGAACAAAGATAAATGTTCTAAAACGATGTCACATACCTTGGAAACCACCCAGGAGCTCCTATGAGTATGTACGTCTTCACCCCCCGGCCGCTGAACTGAGACTGATGCGTGCCCCGTGTCAAAGTCACGCCAGGTAAACCGGGAGTCGGCCGGTCACGGTCGGTTGCACTCGTACGTAGGTACCCGCCGGCGAATTTCTTCGATCTATTACGACATAATAAAATCTACGTTAACCTCGAGCGGACCGTTATTAAACCGTAGCATTTTCAGGATTTATTGCTAACAATTAAACAATTATATATTTTGCACAAATAAAGAAAACTTTTGACTATAACATCGTACAAATTCGAACTATATTTTATAAACTTGATATTAAATATTAAGTTGCAAATCGCGATTGCAAATTAATAACAATAAATATAATTTTTCTAAAATTTGAATATTTAATATATTTCTACTGCCTCTATTAATCAATCTCTATTAATTAATGCAATTGCAATCAATCGGTGTGTTACTCAGTACTAATAATGTATGAATAATAAATGAATTTTACTTCGGGAGGTTGACCGAAGCGTGTCATGAAGAGGCATTGACTCCAGGACGTTTCATCACAGACCAAAAGGTTAATGGCGTACTTGGCAATGTCAGGTCGAGTGTATTTTGAAGTTTGGTTGTACTTGATCCGTGAAGCCTCAACAATAAAGATGGAAATAACAGGTTCAGTCTTGTCGGGGCGACCTCGAAAAAGTATAAAAGAACAACTTACGTGTAGTCTCTTGATGTTCCTCATTCTGACAACCACGCAGAATGTTCAAACTATTTAAGTAAATTTGCGATTTGTCTGCATAACTTTATACGATTTTTTGAATCTTTATTTTTCTGACGGGGGCGTTGCAAAACCATTACCACAGACGAGGTATTGGATAGAGTCTAGAGCCCTCAAAACCAGTGACATCGAAAAGCACGGGGATGAGTGGTCTATCCAATACCTCATCTGTGCAATAGCGAAATCACGAAAAATCGTCAAATTCAACCGGTTTTTCGTACGGCATTCGCTCAATTTTACAGATAGCGACCTGAGACTTGTACCATTGTTTTAATTAGGAAATTCTACGGCAGATCAACCTGTAATAGTTGTACTTTTCGAAAATTTCATTTTTTGCAAAAATCTGAAGGGGGTAGGTCAGGATTTTTTGCGATATTCGTAAATCGCTTGCCATTTCCGTAATTTTTGAGCTACAATACCTCGTCTGTGCCTATATACTCTTATGGGTGATCTGTGCTCCTAACTCTCGTCTGAGCTATTCAAATCTCATCGCGTCGGTAAAATAGTTCTCAGCACGAACACGGAGGTCGAATAAGCACTGACAGGGTACACAAAATGTTCGACGGATAATATCACCGTAGGTAAAATAGAATAAAATCATTCAATACGACATATCTCCGCATTGTATGTTAACATTTCAGCATCCTGGCTAGTTTTGCAATTAATTTTCCCAACTATTCTATTTTCCTCATAAATACTATCCCAACAAAATATACAAATACGTCAAATTTTCAGAATCTAGTCAATCAACACCCTCTGAAAGTTGCAGAAGTATCACAAATACGTCATCCGACTTTATGATCCAACAAAATTCCCCATACGTTCCCACCCTTGCAAAGCCGTGTAATGAAATATATAGCCAACAGTGCTCTGAAATTCATCCATGCCAGCCGCCTCCATTTCCCCAGTACATACATGTACACATTCAAGTACGTCGAAACGAGATGGAGGCCATAGACCCTAGGGCTGGCGATCGATGGGCACCCCTTCCACGGGTCGTAGTTCGACTCGGGTTTTTGGAGTCGGCGCGGTTCCCGACAGTTGGGCCCCGAGTTCTGAACAAGCCGTACGTGCTCTCGGATTTAACGATTCGTCATCTGTAAAGTGAGTAGCCATTGCCGAAAGAAAGAAGATTTCGAAAAGAAGCCACGGAACGGGTTAACTGAAGGTGAGTCGAGCTTGGTTTTCGTAGACTGCACAGTGGTGGTGACGGTATTAGTTCCTAAGGAGCTGCGTCTGATGCAATTAACAGAACAATTTTTCCATCGACCCCAATGAAACCATGAATAGTATTTTCTGATTGTTTATAAATTGTTTATAAAATGTGAAGAGTCGATTTGTGTTTATTCGGGATGCTCACGGTCCTTGATTGGCACAAGGTTCGCACGGAAGTTACTGCGGAAACGTTCGACGATTAGAGTCCAAATACTCTGTACCATAAATGTGACCCTGTATTTAAATACTTTCATGTACAAGTAATCGCACCATAGAATATATATTGAGAGTCTGATGTATCAAACGTTCGACTACTTCGCTGAGTCTATTAATAGACCTGTCTCACTCTAATCGATGTCTAAAACCGCGTATTTTGTTTACGTATATTATCAGTGTAATCTTTGTAGAAAAAAAAGTATTTATCGACGATAGAACGTAGCGCACGGTACGCCGCTGCGCAACGGCGATTCTGTCAACAATGCTGCGACCGAAAAACACCTGCATATCGTTATTGTAGACAGCTGACGCGAATCGTAGAAAACGGATACACGGTCCGCATCGTCTTGCATGCAAATGAAACCCGTCCGTTTGTTACACGCATCGAATCGTGAAGAAAACAATGGCGTTTTGTGTAAACGCATCGGCGGACGGGGCTTTTTTTAAAGACTCTTCCATCGACCTGTGGCTGTGTAAACAAATACAGAGCTTGCGCCGTAATAAAAAACCTTGGCCGATTCCGTTCTGACGTTCGTAGGAAGCTTCTTTGACGTAATGAAGAAAGATTATTTCTTATTGAGCACGACCACGCCTCCAATGATTTTACACACGTGCCTGGCAATGATCAACCCGGGGGATTTCGATCCCGATTCCATGATATACTTTGTTTAGCTTCCGTAAACGACGACGCGGTCGATGTTCTATTTTTATTCAAACGTTCGCATCCCATGGGATAGCGATTTCGAAAGAGGTCTATATTAATAGAATGATACTTTCTCGGGACCCGATCAACTGCCGGTTATTATCAATTAACGTTATATTAAAAATGGTAGACTCGAATGATGAAATTACAAATTGCTAGTCCCCGATGACGTCATCCAATTGAAGGCGGCTTAACAAATCTGTTGTTTCGTCCAGAGTACGATACGCACACGTATGTATGTATTTCGCTGTGGTCATCATGGGATATCCTTCGATAGACGTCATCGTTTCGCGATGTCAGTCTATAATGAAAGAATGGGCGAAATAAATTAGCTCGCAGACGCATGGAGCCGTTTAACATCTTTTGTCCTGTCTGAGAAAAAAATAGCCACCATTGTAGCGTACTATTGCTCACGTGTTAACCGCGTATAATTTAACGTATTGTTTTTTTCCGTTTTTGTACACTGACCTATTTTCTCGTCGCATGTTCAGTGAGCATTGTCTATATTTTTTTATATCGAATAAAAAAAACATGGGAGAAAGTATAGCAGAGATCCCATCGGAAATTGATATCACAAATACGTTGTAGCATGATTCAAAGGCTCGCGATGCAGGAGTTAACTCGCGACCTTTTAATCGCTCCATTAATGTTCCAATTATTTCTGACAGACAAATCGGGTTAAGACCTCGTCGCAAACTTTCTAGCGTTGCGGTAGGTCGTCGACCTGTTAACGGTAGTGAACGTGAAGAGCAACAGTAGGTTTTCATTCGGTAAAAGTGCTCACTCGTATTCCGGAATATGTATCACGCTTTCTCCGCAAAATTCTTTCCCGACATTTGTTTTCCGTCGGAGTCTGGCCGCCTGACTTAAAAATATAATTTTCTGATTCGCAAATTGATCTTGAGATTACTACGGTCTAACCGTAAAATACATCGTCGACGCTGCTGCTGTAGATCTCCGCGTTCAACTGTACTTTGATAAAAGAAAAACACATGTTATCGCGGTGTCGTAATAAATCACCGCGGGGGGAAATAAATAATACGGGGAACGGCAAGTGTTAATTTGCGTCTTCTCGCGTCGTCGATGTGTGACCGTAACGGCCTTGAAAAAGTTGTTATTTTCGTGCCTGATCGTTCGTGATTCATCGCTGGGAGTAACGACTCCATAACACCGCTGAAAACGGAAGAAAAGTATGTACAATTTGTGGCTTAAGTTCCGTCGTGTGACGGCAAGCGTGTTCACAGAGAAACAGTACTGCCACTGCGAATGTTTCTAACGACTGAATAAGATTGATTGATCTGCTCGATTCAGCGTGTTGTGACCTAGTTCGTCCAACATAGAAGAGTTATTGTCGTCGTATAAACTTCTTGACCATTTCAACCGCGAAAAATAGTTTAATTAATCATTTCTAAGAGAATTTCGTCGTGAAACAGCTCGACATTAATTGAAAAATGCGTTCATATTTGTGTAACAAAATCAGTGACAAACCACGGTTAAATTCGTGTCATTTGCTAACATAGTAGCGTAGGCGAATCTCTGTAATTTATGGACATCTTTTATTGACAGCTCGAAGTATTGTCTCTGGTAACTGTGTTAATCGATCGCATTAAATATTACCTTCGCTATATGTATATTAATATACACCCACAACTTGCGACGAACGTTACCGTGTCACTAATATACCCATGAATATCTGTTATCTTTCGATATTTCAATCTATTTACGGAAAATCGGGTTTCGAGGCTAATGAGTTTCAAAAGTATTAAATTTTACAATTTATTGGAAGTAATAATAAATTTAGTACGGGAAATATGAAACATAATGATTTTAAAGTAGTAATAAAAGATGTTCTTTAATGGACGAAAACAATTAACGAAAACAACCTTGACAGTTAAAACGCTCAGTGTACAAGTTTATTTAATTTTTAGAAAAAGAACATTTTGACCCGTCCAGATAGTGTTAAACTATTAAAACCATAAGCTAACATTGAAACGAGAACTGGTTACATATAAATAAACCAAACTTACCAAAAAAATCATCTACAAAAAATAATGTAAATCTTGTCAATGATCGAGTATAACAGTAAACTGATAATTTCGAGATTTTAATATTTAAGATAGTACTGTTTAGGACAGCAACGACAAACGACGTGACGCCTTCTTTTATATGGAAACTAGCCGGAGAAACTGGTTTCATAAATCGGGAGATTCCATAACAAGCCGTTCGGTTCAAAACTAAGGCGAATTATTGCAGTTTACGTAACAACCCGCTCTAACTACTTTAAGCCTTTTTTCCATCTTTTTCCACCATTTTCCACCTTTTTCTCCGTAGTCCTAATAAAAAAGCGTAACATTGCCTTGTATCTGTAAATCGTATCTCCTTGAAACAGTATGTGATCGATCGAATGACAGTGTTGTCGTTGTGACCTACATATGTTCACCGTTCATAAATAAAAATTGCTGATGAAAATAATCATCGATCTACCCGCGATGAAAACAGAAAATTTCAAGTCAGCAAATCGCAATCGAAACTGTAATTCAGAGGAAACGCGCGGTACGTTTGTTCGTTCCATTGAACGAAAACGAGGACTTTTATCGCGTACTTGAACGTTCGTTTCGCACGAGAATATCAGAAAACGAAACGTGCTAACGAGGACACAACTATCGTCAAGCGACTTCTCGTACCAAATGATTAACATTACCGGTTCCTGTTTACACGCTTGTAATATTGAAACAGCCTCCCACCGGTGTTAAATCATTAGGCCATAACAGGAGGGTTAACATTAACCCTGAACCAACAATCCGTTTTATGCACTCTGTTAGTTATCTCGCTGTCTATGGGAATATTTAAAATTGCGTAATGTGCCATTGTCGTAACAGAGAAAAGTACACACGGATAATATAGTATGTTATTGCACCGAAAGATCTACTTCGTTACACCTGCAAGTTTTTGTTTAAGAGAAAAACAGCGCGGCACTCGTCAAACGCTTCGTAAAATACTAACTTCGTTTTGCCATTCTAATTTTGAATCGGCGATTTTTCGGCTGTTTATTTTCTCCGCGTGGACGCTGTTTCTTTGTTTACCTACAATTTTATATCAGTTTCTTTACGCTTTTATTACGCTTCTATTTATTATATTACGGGAAAAAATTACCGTTATGATGTGCCCCGTCGATTAAAAAATTTTTTAATAGACATCCTGCTGGAATCATGTTATATACCCTCTGCCAAATTACCATGCAGTTACAATACCTGCTTCACATCCTGTCGCAAGGTTTGTCGCAAGACTTTATACACGCAAATTATTATTTCGTTACCAAATACATGTGACGTAGTATTATGTCGTGGTTAACGAATTATGGGTAACATAAGTAATGTCTAGTTTCATGATCATCTTCCGATTAGTGTTTCAAGAAAAAAAGAAAATTTCGATCTCGTAATGTAGTCTTCCAAGGACGAAACAATCAGAGGAATAATAAAAAATCGCGGAACAATTTATTGCACATTGAAGCAACACATGTAATTACATTTTAATCAGAGTCTCATTATCCATTGCTATTCGAGGAATTTTGATATCCTGATCACAAAAAACTATTTATGTACACATGTATAATATATCATTGTTTCTGCGTTTTTGTACAAATGAACATGAAGTAATTGCTAATTGTTTTTCATGTATACGATATGCTGAGGCGATATTGCATGTATGTAGATACTTACATATGTAAATTCTAACGAGAAATTTGTTCAACTACAATACGATAAGGAAATTCGTTCAAAACAAAGATTATTCTCGGAAACACTCGTATCGGTCGAGAACCCGACGTGATAATTTGCATATCGGTGGTAAAATATTCGGCACATCTTCGATGGTGAAGGATTTCACCCTTAACTACCGGGGGTTTTTTAAATTTTTTATATATGTAGGTACTTGTTATTATCTTTTATTAGTATCAAACTTATAACGATCAGATACTGAGTATCTTTAAATCTCTACTCTGTTAAGGTTAGTAATGTTCTGTGACTCATACAACTTTCTTACAAATAATATAAATAACCCACAGTATCCTTCAATCAAAATGTCATTTCCTAGATTCAAACTCAATGAGATCAGACTGGCATCCAGTAGCATCCAGTATTTCTTCGTGACTAATATTACCTGCGTCCAAAGAATTTTATAGTTGTAGTTTCAGTTTGTAGAAATTTCAAGAACGAATAATCTTTGTCTGCGAAATGCCCCTGCGTGGAAATTCTAGTACGGTGAAATTTGTCCGTTTAAAAATATCTCTTCCCCACCGAAATTTCTATGCGTGGAAATTCCCACAAGTAACAAATTATCATTGAAATATCTACGACTTAAAGTATCCATGCATGAAAATTGCACCACTTAAAAATTTCAGAACATAACAATTAAAAATTCCAATGCGTACACATTGAGTAACATAACAATATCTGCGCTTCGACCATTACACCTAAGAAAATCATCTTTTAAAATTTCCACACGTAACAATCCTCATCCCCGAAATTTCTCTTGCGTGAAAATGTCAATGCATACAAATCTATCGGTATTTAAAATATCTACCTATCAAAATATTCCTACATGTCAATTCTAACTTCCCAACAATTTCTGCGTTCCTTTTCAGGGTTGCAAAATTTCCAAGCGCCCACGGAGTCGAAAATTCGGGAATCTCCGAAAGTGTGATATTCATTTCTAAAAATTGCTAGACCAGAAGGTATCCGGCTCGCTCGACGTACCGCTTTCCCGGGGGGGTTAGAACCGTGGGGAACAGGCGCAAGCATTATACACAAGCGGGTCGAGCACGCGGATGCCTGGTGATGTGCACGTGATGCCGGCGTGCCGCGGCATCGACCGACTTCCCCCTCCGGTTCGCTGACACGGCACCTCGGTTACAGGCCCGTCGTCGGTTACAACACTTTTTACCCTGTTCAGAAGGTTTGCCTGGGCTTCGAGGTCTGATTCGAAGAACTTTTGGAAGATGCTACGACTTCCAGACAATGGGAGGACCGGGTTATTTAACACTATTTCTATCACGATTGTGTGTATACCTATTTCGAACAAAAGGTGTCTTTTGAAACCTTTTCGTTTGAATGCAAATATTTGCCAAAACTGTTGGGATTTCAAATTATTAGTTAAACGTAGGTAATTTAACAAATATTGTATAAAAAGTCAACAAATTAATTGTGGAGATATGAATCAACTTAACGAATGATTTTAAGTTAAAATTTGAAAGGTGTCTTTTGACACGTCTTGGTAGAAATAATGTTAATTCGGAAAGAAGCCGTTTGTTTTGAAAGTACAAGTCCGCTTCTTAGGGCCTCGAAACGCATTGTGGCGATATAAATATCGCTTTAGTTTGGAGCCTTTTAGCCAGATTTATATCTATATTTTTTGTAGATTCGATTTAGCCTACTTTCGAAGTAAACCGCTGAAATGTTTGTGGTTTTCTGAATAACAGTTAGATGCAGCGGGCTGTAATTTTGATGTAAATTAATAGGGTGAAAAGCATTAATTAAGAGCGTTTATTTTTTAATTTAGTTGTTATTAGTAATCACAATCGAGTTTCTGCTCTGGAATATCTAATTTTATGATGGAGTTTGTGCGGGATATAAGATTTACGTACAGAATACAAATATTTTTACTCTAACAGCTTTCCCTTGTGAATTCTTTGTTTTCACCGCACATTAAAGTTGGCAGAGGCGAGGGTTCATGTTTTTTTTTGTAAGACGCGCCATTGAAAAATTAGTGTGTATTTTTCTTCATTCCGTATTCGTTTCGCGTATATTTATCGAGGGAACGTAAGAACGTTGGTCTGCGAATTTAGAAGACTTGAGTGCCGTACAACGGTCATGTAAAAATATCCATGATATCACGCAAGTAAGAAAGAAATATTGCTTCTCTCTACAACTGAAAGTTGTTGTAAACCCGACAACTGCACTTCACAAAAAATTTCTCCTTCAAAATATTATGCAAATACCGCTTAAAAGTGTTACAACGGGAATGCACGACTGCAGTTTCCCTGCAGAATGAAACTCTTCGATATACACGCTTTCTGTTTGAAAAAGAAAATCTCCGACCGAACATCGATGCACCAGCGGTCAGCTGACGCAGGTTTCAGGACCAGAAACCACCGCGAGGAGACAAAGCATTCGATACGCTGCCTTCGATTCCATTCTACTTGAAAGGGAATTGTCCAAAGTCTACTCTATCGAGTTGTTGTTCGAAAACACCTGTTCGAAGATAATATACACGTTTAACAATACCTGTCTATTCGCACGCGAAGTTAGGTATTACAAGGACAAAGTAAAGTGACGCCGCTATTTTCCACTTCATCAGTCGTTTATTACAAGATGTCATATACATATAATAACTTTAAACAATAGAGGCCGTCGTATATATGTATAGGTGAATAAAAAGGGATGAAACGAGAGTGAGTCGTTTGACATTAAAAATCAACAATACACTGTGAACATATATTTAACTCGGACATAATAGTTTCGAGTGAGATGTATTTTTAAAAAATACTAATGCGTTTTAAGTATTCCTGCTCTGGAAAATGGTAAACGACGCCACAGGAGATTCCTTTGTCCCGTGCGCCGTTCAAATGCGCCGTGAGAATCCCTTTGTTCGAAAAATATGCCGAGATGAAATCGACTTATCACGCTCGTTACTCGTACATTAAAAAATAGGTCGTGATTAGGTTTCATTCTATTAAATACTAGCAATTACGATTCGTCATTAAACGTGACTAGTTGAGGGAATCTAGCGCGTTGACGTAGGTGAATAAATTCTCTCACGTTGTTAATCAATATTATCCGACGAACTGGTCACGTAACGACATCGTGGTTGTGTATAAAAGTGACGCGTTACGCGGCAAAAAAAATATCCGTTGGAAAAGTTGCGCAGTGTCTCGCATAGACGGTTTTCCGTTAAAGTTTCTCATCAATATACGATGACTAACCGGAAAAGTCATCGACCGTAATTTTCGTTCGCAGCTATTCATCCGAGGAAAATAACAAGTACACAAACTCTTATCACGTATCAAAACTTCTACAAGTATCAACAAAGTACTCATCAATGTCAGATCGTTATCGTAAAAGTAATTAAAAAATTATCTATTCCAAGTTGTAACCATATTATTGTCAGTTCTAGCCCGGCCGAGCTATCTATAGCAATTTTTCGATAAAATCCTATCGGTATTCTCAGGGAGATTAGGTCAAGTATTGTCTGTCAACGTATAACGGTCACTCGTAGTCGCTACTACAACGTTTTTTTTTGATACCTATTAGATTATGTACACGAGCAGTGTAGCGGTAAAAAATAGCTTGCGTGGTAAATAAAATATTAGATGACAGCCGATGTCAGTCAAACATTATCAAATATTTGCGTGTTCGTGAGAAATTAATAGTAACTACATTGCACGTTGAAATAAATTCAATATATAAGTAATAATATTTATGAAACCTGTTTTCCGGATTATCGAGAAAACAAAGAACTCATTGCAGCACAAAAGCTGTGTTTGCAGAAGCACTCACTTTTCGATGAGTAATTAGTATAGTACGCGTCGACGATCATGGTGTGTGCAACAGAATCGCGTGTTATAAGAAAAGCGAGTCGCACTAACGGGAAAGTTAACAGAATCGCTATTATTAGAACGAAGTTAGCTGAAAATCCGCCCGCAAACAGGTGGATGACTAACGCAAGATTTATCTTTGTTAATCGAATTGTTTACCGAAAGATTATATTTTCCGTTTGATATACTTCGGTGTTTACTACCTGAAATGTTGATCTATCTCGCGTTAATTCGCGGAGTAATTAGTAGGAGACATTTTTTGCTAGTACGGCACACAGTTTTGTACAGCCAGGATCAAATTAATCTTTGACAATAAAGCACGGAATTTAATCAGATCTGAATCCAATTGACAGTCAAATATATTAACCCCCTGATGATATCAAAAGGATGATTTATGTATCGGTTCATCATCTTGAATAACGGCGTTATTATTTGTTTCCTTTTTCATTCATTATCTTCGTTCTTTTTTTTTGCAACACAAGAGTCATAACATGGCACTAATTGCATCGTATCCTTCGCATCCTTGAAACCAAGGACGAATATATAATACCGCTACTTGTTTCTGCATGTGCTTTTTGTACGTACAAAAGAGGCCGCGAACTTAGGCCACTAACGAGTAGTTTAAAATAGCAATTGACGGGCTGCGCGCAATAGTATGCTAACTCGCATTTGCATACATTTGAGATATCGTGGTATTTTGACAGATTGCACTTTGAAATAAACTATATACCTCAATTTTGTTAACACGTGGCGTTAGCACACTATTGCAGCTTCTCTATTCTTTTCACGATCACCGATAAAATGTACCATGATACCCAGTATCAATTTGTTCTTTCGAGATGCAAGTATTTAAATTTAGGATGTCACTGGAATTATAAAATAACTAAAAACCGTAATTTAATTAAAATATTAACACAACAATGGGATCGTAACTAGCCGTAAAAAAAGCCGACTGCAATGAGGGCCAGGAAAAACAGGTGTCTCGGGAAATAGTGTTTTGGACTTTGAAAGGAAAGTGGAACTTGGTCTACGAACTACATACTGAGATAAATAAGCGGCGATTGGAAATGTGAATGGCCAAAATATGTATAAAGTGATAATATATGTAGAATATGATTAACTGCGAGTACTGCTGACCACGGGAGCAGAGGTCAGGGTATGACAGTATGAATCGTAGACGGAACTAAAATTGGGCATATCTTCGCAGTGAAGAATGCGACGAAATTAGACATTCAATGAACGGGCACTTGAAAACACTGTTATATTCACCAGACGCATGGGAACGTATGAATGCAGATGAAACTAAAATTGTACCTACACTCATCCCACTAAATCATATGCAACGAAAACATCGGAACAATGAAGCTTTGTCCATTGTATGAAATACATGCAAGGACGGCTCGGGGAGACAATTAACCCGAAGTCTGCTCGGAATAATTTTCGCATCGTCCAGCCGCCTCGTCGAACGCGCTATTTCAGCGTTTCCTTGAAATTCGGAATGTTAGACGAAGTGTCTGTCGCCGGACGACGCATCGTAACGTGGAATATTTCACACGTGGACAACGTGACCGCACGTAGGTATCGTGTACAGATAGCCACTGACGTCAGTAATGTTTTAGCAGAGATTCAATAGAATAATGAACTATACAAATGGAGGGCAATTAACATGTAATCGGACCAACGGGTATTTCTATTTCGGTTCCATTGTGTATTTTGAAAAACAGGATTTTTTCTGAAATGGGAAATATCTTAAATAATGGATTTTTCGAAGTCAACACAGAGAAATGGGATTTCTTCGGTGCGTAGAATATCGTACGCAATGCATTTTTTACGATGTGTGCGGAGAAACGGAATTTCTGTAATGAGTATGACATCTTAAGCGATGTATGTATGTCTTTCTTCAAACACTAGCAGGATTTTAGTCAGCTTTGTGAGAGTGACTGAATGATAACAGAATTTCTTCGTATTTTTGAAATGTGAATATTTACATGATTTTTGTATTAGTATGATGGGTACATACATCGACACAGAGGCGACTGCATTCATCTTATCGTAAATATTAAAATTCTCGTCACATGGACAGCGAACGCGTCGTAGTTTATTCAACGATCGGTAAACAACGATTTGATGATAAAGGTTGCAGCTGCGTTTCACAGTGGCTGGCGTATTAGTAAAGTTCTTGTGATTAACCTCTTGATTAACCCCCCTATAGTTCGCCATGTAACATTTACGGGTTTTTTTACTAGCACAACTAATTGGAGCTATATAAATCCACGGCTTCGTTATCTTTATTGGTTTATTTACAATAACCAGTGATCACGGAAAAGTATCGTTATGTATCAACTTATAAACGTTCTTGCTTTTAAATCTCTGGTATCGTTAATTACTCGTAAACAAACGGAAGAAAATTTTGTCACCATTAATCGAGAAATTATACAGTAATTAATTATGCATCGACGCTGTCTAGAACCGATTTATAAACCAAGTATGTATTACCATTTTTTAAATCGTCAACATTTTAGCATATAGTTGTATACATTGATTGCATAATGATCAAAATATCCGGTATCGTCGGGGAACGTAATTGAGCGGTGAAATCAAGGATGATTAATGAAACTTCATCTAACGAATCTCAAACGACTGTCAACGACGGTACTGATAAAAATTCCAATATTTTTATTTCGGGAATATTAATTCCAGATACCGTTGTCGAATATTATTTTTAATTTCAGATAACGACCATATTCAAATTTTACCACGCCAAAATGATTTCCAATCTTCCTGGGAATACAAATCCTAATGATACTACGTGCATATTAAAATCACTCACCGTTAACATTCATAGTTCTGTGTCAGGGACGAAAAGCCAGTTGCATAAACAAGCTGGAAACTTCGACGCTCCAGCTGCTTGTTTTCTCGCAAGAAGCCGTTAAATGTGCCATATTTTTCTTCCCAAACGTTTCTCTAAATAAACACGTCGCCATATTGTTTTTATTGACAATTAATGTTTACGATGAGGCCCGTGCAGGTGTTATGAGTCAATCGTTATCTCTCTTATCAGCAGTGGGAAAACATTCAGTTGGAAATGCATTGGCGACAAATATAAATCGTTTTCCAAGATTCTTATGACTACTTTTACACATTCCGAGTAGGGCAAAGTCACACATATCCTAGAATACCATTTCAATTAAACTGATTATTAACGATCGCCAAACGTTTATCTCACTTAAATTGCTTCTGGTATATTGATTAGCATGTGGCGTGGAAGGAGGCGAATGCCGAAGGGTTAACACTAACTCGATAACGATGATGTCACTGTTTCGTCGACGTAAACACGTCGCATCTACAATAAACACTACGATGCATACGTGTCCCCAGTCACACAGAAATTAGTAACATACATTTTCCTCGAGTCGAAAAAAATTGTAATAAAAAACAATATCTAGGAAATATTATTAGCGAGTGTATCACATATCGGCGATAAGTATCATGTTTCGAGTAACTAATCGAAAGTAGACCAGCTTCAAATTCGATCGATAAACCGCTAAGTGCTGTGTCAGCTACAAATTCAATGATAATATAATAGTGAAATTGTTACTGTCACTGTGGACCCGTTATCTAAGCTCTATTATCCGTACATACATTTACGACATTTAGCAGAAATAAAGTTTTTTCTATCGCCGTGTTTCCATATCCATTCGATGTTTTCAGTAATATATTGATAGATTTATTGATTACAACATTTTAATGTATTTAGATACTTTTCGACTAAGTTAACGATCTTAGATATAGCTGAATTTAACATTATATTAATTTATTCAGAAACGGTAGAGCTTGTTTACTAGACACTTATTCCGGCGTTTTGGCCCGAAAGTTTCACTTTTTTCAAAGGAAATTTCTAAAACTACAAATGTAAAATAAATGTCAAATAAATTACAGAAATTATGTTTGCCAAAATGTGTTTTCAATATTTAACATCGGTACAATGTGTCCCTTAATAAATCAAAATCGCATGAATCAAATACAAAACGTCTGAATGACGCAGTCATTTCAGCAATAAAAATAAAAATAAAACCACGAAATAAATTGCGGTCACAAGACACCCGACCTTGCCGAAAACGCGACGTATCCACGTTAACAATCAAGGGTCCGAATCAATTCTAGTTTCCGACAAAATAAATAAGTACACACTACTACTACTACTCGGTATTCATCAAGGACTTGGGGAAGATGCGAAGATCGTGTTTGCCATTTAGGCAAACAAAACCCGTTAGTCCATGGACAATGAACAGTACCGGCGAAAAACGGACTGCGTATAAAGATGCAGAATAACGTCGAAGACGTCATCGAAATAAAAACGTCGACTATCTGCCTGATTCATGCGTGTATCACGATGCTCTACTCGAACATGCGTGGCCCGATACACGGCTGTGAACAGAGTTTGCACGTGGTCCGCGAGTGCTCGTACCTGCTCACGTTCTGTTTCTGCCATATCCATCCCCCCTCCCCTCCCATAAACAGCTTCTTTTCTGGTGTCCACGGCTCTCCCGTGCTGGGCGCGATGGTATAAAAGCGAAAGAGCGTCGCCGCGGCCAGCCAGTGCGTCTCGCAACGTGCGGGAAGTGTGTTTCGTAAAGTGATATTCGTTGATTTCCGTCTGAGCCACTTGCTGTACGAGGAGCTCACTGAAGAGTCCCACAAGTGTGTAGGAGGAAGATTTGTTTTTGAGTGAACAAGTTCGAAATAGAAAAAGATACTTTCGAGGATTCCAAAGGCGGTTGACAAAGGTTCAAGGGAAACTAGATAACACTTGCTATTTAAGATGCCCGTGGAACTGGAATCGATCACAACGATACCTCACAAGACCTGTGCGCCTTGCAATGGGTATGCACATGTGCTTTATTTGTTAGATTTTTGTCGCGCTTCTTTATTATGCCGTTTTCTAAGCGGCGAAATTTTACGTTCTTCCGACTACTTTGGTTTAAAATATAGGATTATAAGTGAAACGACAGGTCATTGCGCAGGGATTTTTTTTAACAAAGAAACTTTATACATAGAGCTACGTATATATCGTTAGAACTTGTTTCATGCGAAATACAACTTCCATCGGGACGCGTACCAGCGCGTAGGAAGGTAACAGCTGACGTGAATACGGAGCAGGTTGTTTGCAACGAATACGTTCGAGTTAATGCCACGCTTCCGGCTATTATACCCACTCAACCTTACAAACCCACAGCCTCGATCGTGTAAATTTAACTCGTCCCTAAGAAACCGTACACTTGCTGCTAGAAACTATAAACTATAAATAATAACCAGACCGATCTCAGAGATTTTTTTTTACCTATATTTTTAACAGTTTGATGACACAAAACTTCGAACCTCAGCTGAAAGACCGCGCCGGCTCATTTTTAAGCCACATTACGTTTATATATACGATGTAATAAAACCAAAAAGCTAATAAATTTAGGTCCGAGATACACCCCTGTTTTACGTTATAAGTTGTACAACACCGATGTTTATTCCAGTATTACCGCGACAACTGTCCTTAAGTAGCTCTTATTTTTGTTTATTACGAACTAGTTTACTTATACCATAGCAGGTGTTTAACAACTTTAGAACAATCAGAGGTATTCGTCAAGACGTCCTTTCTGAAGATAGTTATTTATTTTGTTTATTACCTTGGATCTCTCCCGTTTTATTAGAATAAAAATCGATCCTCTACGATCCACCATTTCAGAGATGTACTTTTCAACAAGTTTATCAAAAAGGGAATGTTTGGCGGACCCAAATTTACGTGCTTTTTTCATATTTGCATACGTATTATCGATTCTGAAAAAACGTTCCAGATGTTTTGTTACACCCTGCGCATACTCTAAAAATTTGCACAAGCAAAGTATAAGAACTATCACCTTCCAAAACCAAATATTCAAACAAATCCTCTGTTTATTTCAGGGAGAAGAAAATGAACAAGCTGTGCCGGCAGGTGTCTATCGAGAGCCCCAGTGTAGCTGGTCGCGATTGGGTGTTCAGTTTCGACGTGCCTGTTCCCGATGTTCCCGCACACGGTGCCCGCATCCGGGTGATGTGTGCCGGGGCGTGTTACCGTCCTCGTCGATCCCCCAGCCTCTCCAGTCTGACTTCCGTCTCCAGTGGTAGCAGCCTGGCCACCGAGGTGTCTCTCGAGGGAGACTTCCCCGTCTCGTTGCCACATCACGGTGTCCGGGATGCCGCTCTGTTCCCCGGTTACGAGGTGGCCGGTGTCGTTGAGTCCCTGGGATCCGACGTGCCGGAGGACTGTGGATGCGCAATCGGCGACCGTGTCATCCTTTATCCGTACGAAGGAATACCTAACGGATACGTGGAGTACCTGGTCGTGCATGATTTGAAATATCTGATCAAGATCCCGGACAACATGTCCCTGAGCGTGGCTGCCATGCTACCGGCTGGGGCATTGTTGGCGATGAACACCGTGTTCGCGGCCCACGAACATGTGCAGACGGTGTTGAAGGAGAGAGGAGAGAAGAGCGTGTGCAAGATTTTGATCGTTGGTACCGGAGGGCTTGCCCTGTGGGCCCTTAGAATCGCGGCGTATCATTTCACCAATATGAAGGACAGGGTTACCATTACCATCGCGTCGCTGAAGGACGATGGACTGACCATGGCGCAAGAATTTCAACGGTAGGTTCTTCTTAGTCGTTTGGTTTCTATAAGATTGTTGTTCGGGGTAGTTTTGTATGTTCTATGAGCAGTAGTAACTCATTGCAAAGAAAGTATTGTACATAAAGACTAGAATGTAGACGCATGAACTTTGGAAGTACGTTACGATCTTTGTGTCCGTTATGGGATCGCTTTTGATATGTGCTTGTCTGTGAACTTTGTCCAATTTTAAAGCACCGATTGTCAATATGATTTTTATCGCCCTGTTAAATATCTGCTGTCGTTCAAATAAATTTGATCGTGCCGAGATATTTTTAGATAACGAAGCTCTTAAACGATAACATTTAAGTACTTGATTGTATTTTTGTCATAACACGTATTACGTAAAGTTATATCTCCTTTTTGATAGCTTATTATCCAAAACGTTCTTAGTAATACACATCGTTTGATAAAAATGTGTAACTTCTTTGTATAATTCGATCACCAAAACAATGTCTCGACACGTCACGGTTTTATCACCGCAATTAATGCACTTTCCACTTCCCCCCATGTAATATTTGCACCCGTAGCTTTTTAGCACAAGCACAATACAAAAAAAAGTGATACATAAATAAATATCAATCTAGCTCGCACGATCCCGAGTCCACCTGCGATCACCTCGCAGTCCATTCGCTTTATTTACCAACAGTCTTTACTTTGAATACAGCGTGAACGTGGTGCAGTGGAGCGAGGATCTGTACGAGAAGCAATTGATCGAGCGCACCATGGACGCTTGTCAAGGCCACGTGGACGTGGTGATCGACTTCGGCACGACTTCCCGCAGTCTTCATCGCAGCATGCAGTGTCTCTGCAAGGGCGGCGTGGTGTTCGTTATCAAGGAGGTGGCCGACAGACTGCTGCCGAAGTTCAGTAGACGCGCGGAAGAATGGCAGCAGAGCATCAAACCCGTCGAACCAGGCAGCCTTGAACAGCTGCGCGAATTGGTGGAGCTGGTAGCCTCCGGCAAGGTCGAACCACCACCGCACACCGTGTACCCAGCCGAGGAAGCCATGGATGTGATTCACAAGCTCTGCCACTCCGAGATACAGGGCCGCGCGATTTTACGCTTCCACCCAGCGGATTAAAGGGACCCGGGAATGGTTTAATTGCGCCGTGCCGGATGGGCACGATGAGAAGTTGAAAGCTACCGTGAAGATTAGAGATGAGCCAGGATACCTTCAGGTGACCCTGTTACTCCGGCCAAGTGGTTGTACGGATATACGGAGTGGTGTTTGACATTTGAAAAAGAGGTGGGCATGGTTATCTCATTATGTTAGGAGGATGATAGCGTCGCTGGCTCTCACGGGGCATGTTCGGTGAACGCGTTTATCGTGGAAAATAGAGCATTATGATGTAGAAGGTGTGGTGTAGCTGTTTTCAGTAATGGTCCGTATATGAAGTAACGCGGTTTAACCGTTCGGGGAAAAAATTGAAAATGGGATGGGCGTTTCGTTGGTGCATTTTATAAAATTCGAGGCACAAAGAGTCTGTATATCGAGACTGTCTTGGATTCTTTATTGGCTGTATTGGCAAGCTATTGTAAAAAGTAAGCGTTTGTGAAATTCGAAAAGAGAATTAATTAAGGAGCGTAAAGTTACGTTAAACGTTTTAAAATATTAATCGTACGAAACAATAATCTTGCACAAGAATATATAATTAACTTCCTATGATTGTCTCGCGTACACCGTTGCTTTCATTTACAAACCACTAATCGAGTACAATTATAATATTCTATTTTCAATATTTAACAGCGAAAAATATTACTGTGACGGAACAAAGTCATTGGGAATTTCATCTTTCCGTTATACAGGGTGTCCCAGTTCCCAGGACGTTCGTCACACCTTTGGATAGCTCAGGTAATTCTAAGATACGGATCATTAGTTTCAGCGTCCCATCACAATCCGTGGCCGAGTTATTAACGAAAAACGACAGCCAATCAGAGGGCTCCGTTGGGCGCGGCAGCGCGACAGTTCCTACTGGTACAAGTTAATGTCTTGTAGTAGCGGGAGTGTTTATGCGGCCGCGTCAACGGAGCCCTTGAAAGGGATACAGACCGAGCACTAACACACTTCCACGAAAAATGTATCGATGAGTCTGTCACTGGGTCACCGAAAAAAGGTCTAATTTATGACATTACCTCTTGCGCGTACCCTATGGAATTTCACCGCTGGCACACCATCGGTTTACGCCGCAAACTTTACAGAACACCGCACAATAAATTCACATTAAAAAAAAAGACCGTTGCCTGATAATTTTCACCTTAGATTTGATTAGATTATTATAAAGAATGTATGCACTCGTACACTTGTTCCATTTGTTCAGCGAAAGGAATAGATTCTTCATCACCGAGAAAGTTTGATTATTAATCGATTACCAATACATCCGAAATTACGCGAACTTCACTCCGGGGTGACTTTTTCGTCTATGCACTTCCAACGTTTTTGATTTTCTACACAAATACGTTTCCTTCGTAATGATAGATTTCTTCTTAGTGACTCGTAGAACTGTTCAGTTCGGCAGAAAAAATGATTCTGTATTTCTCGGGGTCGTCTTCGTGTATCGGAACGTCCCGTTCCCCTCTTTGCTTTCATTTCGCCCTTTGGCGTACTAAGGATAGTGGGAGGTACGGACGGAATGGATGTTTCAAAAATTTCCACAATCGCTACATTTGGCGTCCAGGTTTTCCATGTCGAATCGCTGCATGTGTTGTCGAGAAGACCAGAGCTCGTCACTTGAATTCTTAACAGCGCTTTCATTGTTACGTTTCGGGTTTCAGCAGCCTCTTACAGGAATGTGTTGGAGCGATACCAGACCGTTTCCTCGACATTTTTATAACAGGAAACGTACGGTCGCGGCAGCAATACGCTTTCTACGGGATATTATTAACTATCGATATTATTAACTTACCGAATACGCTTTTTTTAGGTCCACGCGTACATACAACGTGGGGACATCAAACAGATCGATTAAATTATCGGCTCCTTTCAGAACTACTCATACTTTCAACGTAGATTGACATTGTGGTCTTTTTCTGTGGACATCTGTTTACTGTTACTATTCTTTCGGTAACAGACGTCTTTCCTTCGCTTCATCTATTCTTCGGAAAACGTATTTGAGTGGAAAATGGAAAAGGTTGGAAGTGCAAAGACGAAAAAGTCACCACGAAATGGAGTCCGCGTAATTTCGGATGTATTGTTAATCGATTAATAATCAAACTTTCTCGTGGGTGAAGAATCTATCTCTTTCGCTGGACAAATGGAACAAGTGTGCGAAAGCATACATTCTTTATAATAATTTAATCAAATCTAAGGTGAAAATTATCAGGCAACGGTCATTCTTTTCAATGTGAATTTATTGTGCAGTGTTCTGTAAAGTTTGCAGGGTAAACCGGTGGAGTGCGAGCGATGCTAGTCCGTAGGATGTGCGCAAGAGGTAAAGTCATAAATTAGACCTTTTTTCGGTGACGCCGGCAAGTAAAGTGACCCAGTGACATAGACTCATCGATACATTTTTCGTGCTAGTGTGTTAGTACTCGGTCTGTATCCCTTTCAAGAGGCCCGTTGACGCGGCGGCATAAACACTCCCGCAACTACAAGACATTAACTTGTAACAGTAGGAACTGTCGCGCTGCCGCGCCCAACGGAGCCCTCTGATTGGCTGTCGTTTTTCGTTAATAACTCGGCCACGGATTGTGATGGGACGCTGAAACTAATGATCCGTATCTTAGAATTACCTGAGCTATCCAAAGGTGTAATGAACGTCCTGGGAACTGGGACACCCTGTATAAGAATGATATATGTATTCGTCATCCTGAAGTTTCTCGATCGGATAATGATCCTCCATAACTCTAATATAATTTTAAGATAGGACAATGAAAATATTTTCTGCCAATCTAACGAACCACGTCCCACGAAGTACAGTAAATTGTTTCACGACTTATCCGGTCGGCAAACGAAGGTGTCGATTCATTTATTACGTAAGTCTCGTATAGAATTTTTCGTAAGAATATGAAACGATATAGGTTCGGTGTATCGCACGAAAGTTAATCTTAAACGTTAAGTCGATATTTAAAGTCAATTCACGAATATGTGTGTCGATCGAAATACCAGTACCAGGATAGTTTGCAAAGTTTCAAAAACGAGATAGCGGCCTGTAGTTGTACGGATATGAAGTAAACGAACTGCAAAGAGAAGTCGCTTTAAGCAGATTGTAATCAGAATGTATTTAGATCGCATAGATCGTATTGAGAGTGTATTCAGGTTATACATATATAAAGCATATTGAGGATGTACTTCGAACGTATCCAAAGTACAGTTGGGGGTAATATTCAAAATGTATTTGAATCGTATTTGAAAGAGAAAGACGAGTTCTCTTTCAAACTTTCTTTTTCAGCATAATTGACTCATATCTGCCGGCGATTTCGGCTATGAAACTGTAATATCGCAAAAAGAAAAAAAAATGTAAGACACTATGCTTCAGGTTTACTCGACTACGTAAGTTTCGTTCGCGTTTACGCGTAATTTAATATTTATAGCATACGTTTGCCTGGTTGTCGCATAATCAAAAAATGGAAACGAGCGTATTTTGTTAATTTCGTGAAATCTGTATCCACGTCGAGGGCATTTAGTGAGTTATCCTTAGATCAGTATTCCTTTGCCGTTTTAGCATAAGCTTAGCGTAAGTTGATTGATCGTTCGCGTTCTGTATACGTATAAGTACGAACAATAATCGCATCTCATCGCAGTTATAAGTCGCTGTACCTCGAAAGACTGTTTTCTTTATTTAAGCGATACGTCTTTTTCTTTTTTTTATTGTGATCCTAGACGATAACTTAGCGCTGTAGATACACATCATCACGTTATTGTATCGACTGTTGATTGTGACAGTAATTGTATTATGTTACGATGATAATAGAGCAGATACGTTTTGTATTAAAAAGAAAATTCTGTGTTTTACTGTATCCCCTATTCGCATAACCCACTACATCTATTAACAGTTTATGAAATTGGACGAGAAAGTCAAGTTTGTTTATTTATTTATTTATCTATTTAAAATTTTTGGTTATTTACCGATGATTCTATTAACTAAAACTTCAAATTTGTTTGATAGTACTAGTTTGTAACAAGGAGATGTTTTCGAGAATTCAAGATCTGGCTACAATTATATATAAATTGCAATGGTGAGTATCACAAAAAAACTCTAAAATTGCGAAAAATACAGCCGAAAATTCCAACCGAAAGTTCGGGACACATACGTAGCAAGACCTTTGGCTTCGGCATTTTATTGAAATCAATTTCGACAATGGCACTTCACGTTTGCGGGGATCTACAGAGGCCCTCGAAGTCCTAGGAATATAAAACCCACAGTTTTCTACAATTTTTCAAATCTATGAAAATAAACCTAGCATTTTTTTCATTCATGGGTGTAGAATTAAAGGGCTGATTCATTGTACCAATGAAAGATTGACGTCAGAAGGGAGTCAATTGAAAGGACAGACGCTCAAATTTGTCAATTATTAGACTGTGATCTATAATGACTCGATGACAAGTACTCACAACATGTTTAAATAAACTACGTTTCAATCCACACGCAACTTTGTTTATTGCAATTGAACGATTGTCACCAATAATGATAAATGATCGCAAATATTGTCACAGGCACTAATTGATTTGTTATTTGAGTCGTATGTGATTTCATTGAATCGTGCAGAAACTGAGATATCATTCAAATATAATACACGCTTGTTAAAATTACTTTCCATCGCCGTCATCTGTGAATGTGGAATATTAAAAACGAAGTGACGGTGGAATAAAAATTGTCACTTTAGTCATCCCCGTTTTTTATTCGTATAATTAAATATAATGAATCATTATTAATTATAGGGATAGTATAATAGCACGGCGGATTCCAGATCCTATTAAACCGAGCAACGTACCGCAGAGCTGAATACTATCAGTAATGTGATACTCTAGTTTTATCGGGTTCATCGTACACAACGAACGGATTAGACTTACGTTTTAACAACAACGAGATTGAATAATGGACGCTTTCACATCGAACTTTTAATGTTTTCTCAGTTAATTCAAATACCTTCCCCCTCCATTAGTCTGGATTAATGCGATTCAACTGTGCTATAAAAAGGATTAACGACGTTAATTATCTCTTAATCGACGTCTCAATCACGATTAAATTTAATACGCCTGAACATCTGACTGGATTGCTAGGTAAATTTCCGTCTCAATTTTGATAACGTTTGATAAAGCGTCACGTCAGCTATACATACAGCCATAGCCTAGGGCGACAGTCCCGAGAAGCGAAATTTCGCATAAATTCAACGAGGCTCAGAACCTTTCTGACCATATTAGAACATAATTCATATTGATCCATAATTGTTACAGAATGTATAAACACAATGCTTTTCACGAATCGTCCTGTGTATCAGATAGAAATAAAAAAGAATCGTAGCGGTGCAATAAATTTTATCGACCTTGCGTAGGGAAATAAAAAATGGTTGAATTGGGATACTTCACGCACTGGATTTTGATGAAAAAGCATATCACAAAGTACTGTGCATCGAGAAAATAACTGAAATGCATGCCACTGCACACATTTTATCAGTTAAATAAATTAGCAAAGTATTATACTGTGTATGTATACCGTGTCGCAAGCTTCTTGTCCATGATACAAGGATTGTTATAATGCTATTTGTATTAAAGCTCCTACTTTGTTTTAAAAAATGCATTTCCCAAACGGTACCTACACATTTTACACATTTTCAGATTCGCCACTTAATTAATGATTGCGCAAAATCTACACTAATTGCAGATTCTTATAGCTCTGTACGTGGTGGTATCATTATTCTTTACCAATTTCGCTAAACTACAGTCTAAAACCGAGCGTCAAAAATGGACCTATATTTATGACACGGACTGTATTATGGTACGTTTAATACATTTCGCTACCTCAGATCATCGTCGACGATATGAATATGGAATAAATCTAATGTAATTGCTAAAAGTTTCAATAAAACTCCTGCCGTCTTTCCTGATTTTTAGAAAAAGCAAGCGCGTCGTGTAAACGCATGTTTAAAAATAAAGGAAAATGTATTGCCTTCGATTTTATTCATCTCCCAAAATAGCAATACGAAACATACCTTTTTTCCTGGAATCCGCGATCAGTGTCATCGCGCGATCGAACCTCTATTTCGCGGATGATTCACAAATGTAGGTTCTGCTTTGTATTTCCCCACAGTCTCACGCTTCCTCGGGAACTGCTTTATTCACATTTTCGCGAATGGTATTAACTTTGCAATTAGAGCACACTCCCGTATAACACAAATTCCTGGAACGCGCCAAAGATATCGCGACTACTGTTTTCATATATGTATACGCGATTCCTCATACAACGCGCTATGTAAAATTCGGAAGTTCCTGACGTTTAAAAATTGTTTTTGGCGAACATCACATTCTTGTCTTTACCGCTACCGATTACTTCTGTTACGTAATTGCTTTGTTTTACGGTCCACTATACAAATAAGGATATGAGTGTCAGTGCCAAAACGAGTTGTAAATAATGGTGACAATCACTTAATTTTATAAAGTTCAACTAGGTTACTTTACATTACAGGCGTTATTAGAGAAATGTTCTCCTATATTATTATTTTTTATAATGTGAATTTACCAACGCTTATATTAACCGCGTTAAATCAGAATCTACTGTAAAATACTTGTTATCCAGCTATTATCGGAAAAACAGTAGCGGATGTCACACGTGCAACGTCTGGTGAACGCGTTAAAACATTCAATTTTTTCCTGTTCCCGACTTTTTGTAACAACTTCACTTCTATGAGTCCTCGGAAGTTAGTTGACAAGCTCCTAATTTTCCCATTGGTAATCGATGTAAATCGTCGATAAAAAGTAGTTGAACGCGTCCATCCGTCATTTTCCGGTTTTAAATCGTGCATAAACGATTAAATTTTTGTGCATATTTATTGTCAAGTGCCGCGTAATGATTGTGAAAGTGGAAATACTTGAGGGAATTATTTTTCGCGGGAGAATTGACTTCTCGGGTAATGACGATACGTCAAAATTTGTCGTTCCGATGACGTTATCGCGGAATCACGGTCCCATCGACGATCCTGACAATGATTCAGTGCCGTTCACGAAATATTTTCTGTGATTTGGAAACATATTTGACTATGAGAAAGAAATACTACAGCTGATGATGTCGGAAGCAGGATGCATTCAAGTATGCATGATTCTGGAGGACTTTGCGCTGGCGGTAAAAAGTGCCTGGATTCTGGAGTAAAGAGGCAAGAACGGAAGTGGCTAAGGGTAAGTAGCAGCTTCCTATACTTCATTTAACAATTCTTTCCACGAGTGTATTATTATAACGGTCGATATTTGTTGTTTTATTGTCGTCATTTACCAGTAAAGTACATGTTTAACAATGAATAAATGGATAAATGTAGATTTGATTATTTTATTAACTTCATTCTAACTTCACTATAACTTTTAGGGATAAAAAATCTTCCATGTATTTACACTTATACCTATACAACAAGTAAATGTTAGTCGAGTGCATTGAATATTTACAACGATTAAATAGAAAATATTAAGAACGTAGAAAGTTTAACCTGTTTATAATACTCTGCTTGTGAGGTTTGTAATATTATTGTTTCCATAATATGTTTCATAAAATTTCAATTCAAATGTAAGGTATTTATAACTTGAAAAATTGTTAGACGGAATTGCAAGTATGTTGTGGCGCATAGTCGTGCTATCACAGAAGAGATATATTATTGCAACAGATAATATATATATGTATATAGATGTGTGTGTATATGTATATATGAATGCTTATAAATATGGGGAGAAGTACATACATACAGATAGTTGTTAAGCATGGAAGCCTAAGTACCATAAGCAAAAAGCATTAAAATGCTCCCTTTGAAGCTAGTAATATGAATAAAATTTCATAATGTACATATTTCGATAAATTTGATCGATAACATTCAATATTAATAAATATCTGACGCAGTCAATCACATAAAGTCTGAACTGCAAAATAATAAATAAATTAAGGCACAAGCATTGTCATTGTGGTAAATACCTAGTGAATTAACACAATCTTCTCTTTGAAATATCTACTCTTTTCCATTTGGAGGCCCACGTAAATAATTTTGGGGCACATAACCTTGATTTCTATGGCGATCCTCTACAAGCCACCACGCGTTGTTCCCTTTTTCATCGTTAGGCCTGATAAGCTTTAGAGCCTGTCCTCTTGTAATTGGTAGTGTTCCAGGCATATTCCCAGGGAAATCATATTCCGCATAATAAAACTGAAACATTGAATAATAAGTAAAAGATATGAAATATAATATTACTATAACACATGCAGTAATACTTACTTCATAATTCAAATTCTGATATTGCTGAGTTCTAGGCATTGGTTCTATGTTACTGTAATTATTACTTCTTTTTGTATCTTCATTGATATTCAAACTAAGTAGTTGTTGCAAATGTGATTCGGTTGAACTCTTGATCTCTTTCTCAGGAGAGTCCATGGATATCAAATCTGGCATATTTGTTTGATTTGGAGTAGATAGCTCATTAACCCGATTCGTCTGTGGTGTGTGTTGTAATGGTTGCAATTTTTGGGCTGGCAAAAATCCTTGTGCAACTCCGTTGTCTACAAACCATCTCGTTGCACAACCCATTGGATCTTGTTTCTTTATTACTGCAACTAAAGTTCCTCTTGCTGCACCCATATCCAAAGATGAAGTGCTAACTACGTTCTCCGTAACAACATAGAATTTTTCATGAGAATACTTATTCTTTAGAGTCATTCTCTGCCTTTCACTTTGCAAACACCATGTTGACTGGGTCTCTTCTATTCTGGGATTTGTTCCCGCAAATGCAAAGCGTGTTATTTGATTCCATAGCAAATTATGATTAACCAGGAATGACTCCAACACATCCTGTGGTGATAGTTGTGTTGAATTCTACAAATGGGATCAAATATCTCATAAATTAAATTGCTTGTAAACATTAAAGTATAATATTTGTCGTATAATTTGAAGTACCTCGCAAAATGTTAAATAACGTTTCGTAATTTTTCCGCATAAAAGTTTTCGCGAATGCGCGAAAGCGGTAATACAATTTACCAACACTTTCGTTGCTGCTTCAATTAAAATTGGAAGTTCTTCCAGTAATTGAAGAGTCATGGCTTCAAAATTACTTTTTGCTGTTGACAATTCGTCTTGTGTCTACATACATGTAACATATAAACAATTAAGAAACAGAAAGTTATAATTATAATTTATAATATGCAATTAAGACAAGTAAAGTAATTACGATTTTTGAATCTTTATATTTTTCGCTCTTAGATATAGCAGCGTTATAATCGAGTAATTTGTCGTGTCTCTTTGTTATTAGTACAGCGGGTCCTTCTAAGAGTGTCACTAAAGTATTTACTGGAATATTGACTCTATTTTCGAGGCACAATTTCAATTCTTTCATAAACTGTGACCAGATTGTTGATCGTATATCTCTTAATCTTTTCGCTTCCAAATTGGGAGTTCCTTGATAATACTGAATTAGAAAATCCGATATCACCTCACCAGAAATGGCTTCGTCGCTTAAATATATTAAACACTGCTCTGCATCTTTGGCTAGTTGCAGTGTACATTTTTGCACAGATCTAAATTGTTTTTCAAGCTCATCAAATTCGGGATCCACTGTAACGTTAGTTAACCCCAAACTTGCGGACAATCTTGTACTTAATCTGGTGGACATTTTCGCAACCGAATGCATATTCAATTTAGCCATTTTTCTTATTAATGTATTATCGTTATCTAAATACTTGGAAACCAAATCCTTTCGACGTTTGTACTCGTTAATATAACTAGCTACAGCCGTCATAGTCTTCCATGCTTCTTCTACTTCGAGTTTATCCGGATGATTATCATCGGTACACTAAAAAATAGCTATCTGATTTCACAGAAGAATGTAATACACAGATGATGTAGATATATAAGTGAATAATGATGTAGTATAATGTATGAAATTTAAATGTAGTTGTAACTACTCACCTTCACCAGTTCGTATAAAATGAGAGGGTATTTTAATATTCTTTGCACCGGTTTTATCAAAATGGAACTCATATCGAAACACGCTACTTGATATCTTAGTGTTTCAATACCTTTATTAAATACTCCCATTATCTCCTCGTTATTTTCGTACTGAAAATAAATAATGTTATATTGAAGTATATAAATATAATTTAAGTATTTGCATATTTCCAGTGAAGTCAACCTTTTTTAACAAGCACAGGGCAGCTTCGTGATTTCCACAATATTTCACATAAACATTTTTCAGTTTGTCAGCCATTTTCGTAAAGCACGGTCCAATTGTTTGAATTTCCTCGTCGCATCCTTTCATAGCTTTTAAAATCATATCAAGCAACTCTTCCGCAACATGTATAACGTCGAATATATTTCCGAACAAGATTGTTACATCGATTCCTCGAGATTCAAGTAAATTCGGATTATACAGATTGAACGTCTCGTACGTTAGCTTTAAATCGCGAACGTACTCCTTTTCTGTAAGGACCAGCTCCGATATAACGTTCTGCCTTTGATCCGCCCTTTTCTGCTTCAAGTCCAGATTATTGTTACTCGCAATATCAATTGGTTGATTTACATTTTCCGGGTTCGCCTCTTTATTTTCTGTTTCCTTCTGCAAGGGTACTCTCCCAGGTGCTGGCACTGGTGGAGCCGGTCTGTGTGGTTCCGAAAGTCTTTTAGTCCTCTGTTCTTCTTTCTTGTCCACACTTGTGTTATCATTTCGTATTACCACAAAATCATCCAGAAAATTTTGAGAAACCTCGGCCGACTCCTCTGGCAATGGGGTTAAATAGCCCCTGGGACATAAACCAATATTACCAGACGAATCTTCAACATTTACCCAATCTGCGTTAGCCATTTCAACAACAGTAACTGTGTCACCTAAAACTACACTCAGGTCACCATCCATTTGGGCCTTAAATGTGTATTCCACACTTGCTTTTGTGCCAGGTATTAATACATTGTGTTCTGTAAAATCTATTTCTTGGCTTGATATACTTTGATTGTCTTTTATATCGTTACAATCTACAATAATGTTGACGTAAGAAACGGGAAAAATTCCCTTAGTACTTTCTATTGTGCCCTCCATCCACTCTGAATCAATATGTTTAATAAGATGTACTACCTCCCCTGCACCGAAACTAAGTTCGTTTGGAAACTGAGCATTAAATGGGTATAACGTTATCGCGTATGGTTTTACATCCAATGAGCTTACATTGTTATTATTTACAGAATTGTCCACAGGCTTTGACGCTAGTGTAGACAGTTCCGGAAATAAATCGTAATAGTCTGGTGCTGGTTCTTCATTGTACGGATTCTCAGATAAAGATTCAGAGAAGTCTTTGTACAGAGGTTCCTTGAAGGATGTGGGTCTGGATACAGAGTTAGTCTCCATTGGGCACGCTGCATCTGGTTGATCAAGTGTGTCGTTAATGTAGGATACAAATCCTTCTGGAAATATTCCTTCTTTTCCATCTTCTCTTACTCCACGGCACCAACCATCATCAAGGATTTCAATGACAGTCACTACATCCCCTTCTTTTAAATCAAGTTCTCCATCCAGTTGTGCTTTTAGATTAGTTTTTATTCTAGCCTTTTTCTTTATTGTTTTTGTTTCTGCAGCTTTCTAGAAGTTTGTTTAAAAGTTAGCAATGTAAAATTGAAGCATTGTAAAATTTCATTGAATGTAACAACTAATATAACTTTTACTATTATACCTTCAGTAATTTGATATCTAGTTGCCACGTATGAGTTAATGGAAAGATGCCGCTGCGGGCATCTATTTGCCCTAGGTACCATCCTGATCCAACATCTTGTAATCCAATGATAATCTCCCCTATCATCACGCAATAATGTGTTAATTCTTGTTGATTGAATACAACATATTCTCATACATTCATTTATTTGAAGTATTACCCTGTGCAAAGGATAAATCACCATCCTGTTGCCCTGGGAATGCTGCAGTTGATACAAACAGGGCATTACAATCATTGAGAGATGGTATTTCCACTTTGTGCAAATGACTCGAAGGGAATTTTCCTGTCCTGCCACGAGATTCTCCATAGCACCAATGTTTGTCTATGACACTGTACACCTGTAGCAATGCAATATAACGTGCGGCGTAATTTTTTCTTTCCTGCTATAGGGTTATGTGTAAATGTTTATATACACGTAAGTGAAATTACCAGGAAGTGTTCTCCTTTATATAGGCATAATTCTCCATCAACGGTCGTAAGAAAGTCGTTCAAAACCCTCGCTAATACTCCCGGTTCCATAATCTGTAAATTACACGGGAATTTTTTCCTTGTTTTCGTGGAATCACAGTTTCCAGATTTTCGGATTGACAGGTTGTCAGATTTGTGATAAGCTGGTTTAGTCACGTGGCAAGGAATACTTTAGTAAAATTATGTCGATTCTCGAAATCAAGCGCGCGAATACATGCGTTATTCGTAAACTTCATATCACATATGAACTGTAAAATTAATAGTAACGATGATTATTAGAATGATCATGTCAGCATATATATACACTCTGTTTTTTGTCGGTGTATTTCTATCATGTTGAATACCTTTATGTAATCATCCGGAAATAGTAAATAATTGTAATAATTTCGCAGACAATCAATCACGTGTTCGTTAGTGCGAGTGTAAAACTAGAATAATTCGATATACTCTTGGGATTCTATTTAATTCAAATAGTAACTAGTACGGAATACGTATTGTTATTAAGGTTAAGCATGTAATTTGCAAATTGAATTTTCCGGAATAAATTACATACTGCACATGTTGCGCATATAAAACAAGAAGCATATTAATAAGGGCACACTGAGATTTTATTTGTCTTCTGTTTCTATGTAAAAACTAGATGAATGTGATCTGCAACTTTAAGGTTATGAAGTCATGTATGGTTGATGGTTTTGATAGAATACTTGTGTGAAGTATAGAAGAGGGATATATGCACTACTTAATTTGCGTAAATAAAGAATATATTGCACTACCTTGTAAACTAGAAAGATGCAGTGCCTGAAGAAAGTTTTAAGAATCTTTCCAAAGACATGTCAATATTATAATGAAAGAAGTTTGGTACATAAAAGACTAGCGCTTACCATACAAAATATTATTTGTCGCTCCAAACATAATTCTGGAATTGAAACAGAAATTGAAGAGGATGACGAAGAAGAAAAGGAATTATATGCACAAATTGCAAATCAATATTTAGGGATTGTTTCCACTGGCCACAGAGTATTCGTAGTACAACCATATATAAAGTGGGGTAGAGATAAAAAGAGAAATACTACACCTCAATTACAATTGGCAGAGGCAATAGCACTAGTAAAAACTTTACCAAACTGGACTGTAGTTGGTCAGAAATGTGTTCCATTGCTTACATTGCAAAGGAACACATTAATGGGATCTGGTGCTCTAGAAACTCTCAAAAAAGATATCCGGGATTCAGGTCCTGTTACTGCCCTGTTTGTTAGTACAAATCAATTGAAATTCAGACAACTTGCTGAGTTAGGGAAGGCCATAAATTTGCCCATTTTTGATCGCTATACCATAGTCATCCACATTTTCAGACTTCATGCAATGAGTCCAGAGGCAAAACTACAAGTATCTCTAGCAGAAATACCATATATTAGAAGGAAGATGATTGATTTAACGGGTCAACAAAGTGGACGCATACGATTAGACGATAGGGCAAAAAGGTTTTTAGAAATAAGGGAAACAAAGTTCAAAAATCAATTGAACAGATTGAAGATGCATAGACAGACAATTAGGAGTCAAAGAGAAGGCTATGGTTTTCCAACTATTGCTGTTGTTGGCTACACAAATGCTGGAAAAACATCTTTAATAAAAGCATTAACAGGTGACGCAACATTAGAGCCACAGAATAAGTTATTTGCCACATTGGATACAACAGTACATCAAGGAATCCTTTCTAATAGGTTAAAAGTCCTTTACATAGATACTATCGGGTTCATTCAAGATGTACCAGAAACTCTGATAGAGCCATTCAAAGTAACACTAGAAGATGCTATGATTGCAGTATGTCGACTAGTCATATTTTTAGCTTTATCTTTTATTTGTTTCGAAATTGATGAAGAGTATAATCTTTTTTATAGGATATCATAGTGCATGTGTTCGACGTAAGTCACCCTGACATGCAAGCGCAAGTTCAACATGTACAGGAAGTAATAGGACTTATGGTAGATGAGAATAAAGTAATTATTAATGTCGCTAATAAATGCGACATTGTGGAAGATGACAGTATACCCGAGGATGCACTCGCTGTCTCTGCCGTTAAATCGATAGGCATCGATTTACTAAAATCGGAAGTGGAACAGAAAGTTTTGGAGTCTACTCGACTCATTCAGCAACGCTTCAGGGTGGAAGCGGGTAGCGCAACAGCATCCTGGCTGTATAAGGAGGCAACAGTTACAAATGTTGAAATTGACGAAAAAAATCCGCAATATATGTTCCTAGATGTTATCATGACAACGGACACGTTTTATAAATTTAAACGATTTCTAAAACAGTAGAACAGTTGATTGAATGTCTGCTTATTTATTCATTATCCTTGCTTTCCGTAATTTCCTCAGTACCAATTCTGATGTAAATGATTAAAAGATTCTGTTTCCGGTGAATTTTTGTGAACTTTCGTAACAACACCGCTCTGAATTTGCGTTTATATCCCTGGCACAAATGGAGATTAATAACCTTCGTCCTGGTTAAAGTGCGTGGAATTAAATGGCTACGGTCGAAATCGTTTTTTTTCTTTTTTTTTTTACTTAAAGGGTAATTACGCTTAAAGTTCTTGAGAATCTGTCGGTAGCGAGTCGCGCTGTCAAGAGATTGTTCCTTTTTACGAGAGCCACCCCGTACACGTGCTCCGCACGTGTTTTCCGACAGTCGGCACTTCTGAATACCAGATGTATGATACACGATTTGAAATTTCAACCAAGGCATTCGTTACGCTCGTTAACCGGACTAAGGCTTTAATTGTGTATGCCCATACATTTTCATCAGTATTAAACATACGATGAAAAACTGTTTTCGTTACCCATACAATTTATTCAGTACTGTAAAACAGAAAAAAGGAATGAAGTATATTCCATGTGCATACATTAACAGTACGGTGTACATCTCTGATATAAATACATCGAGCTATATAAAGAACGGTAATATCATTCGAAACGAAAGATATATTTGCGTGTTTAAAATTTCTTCCGCGGAATTTTCAAACATTCCCACACGCGTTCACGAGTGTGTGTAGAATTCTGGCATAAATCGAGAGTGTCTGACGCGAAAGCGTGGGCCGACGGAGGATGCGATTTCACATTATCGGAGCGTAGAATTCAAGCGTAGCGTGGATGGTCCGTAGAAAAAGAGAGATAGGAAAATCCGGCGAAGGGTAAACGAGATAAGAAAGTTCGTTACACCCGGCTCATAGTCTATCCAAGAGTAGCGCGTTTGATATACGAGTTACGATAGGCGAGAAAGACAGTAGCAGATCGCGAGCAATTACGTACGCGTACGGCAGCCGGCTAGTAAATCATCCGGTTGTAATTTAATAAACAATCAATCTACCGCCTCTTCTCATTGGTTCTTTTCGAAGTAAGACCTCGCACCCGGTTTCAGGAGGGCCCGCGTTTATTAAGAACGGAGTTTATTTGTCTTATCTCTGTTGGTGAGTGCAAGAACGATCATCCACCGCAAGAAACTTCGCGGCGAGGGTGCTGCCGACGTTATGTATAATTCATAGAGTCGGTGGTTCATACATATATAGATATACATAGAACGTCTTGAGGAATTAATCGTGGCGTCGTTGCACGGAAGAGTTTCGACGTGGCGTCCTTCGCTGAGGAATTAATGAAGGATTGATATCGCGATTATGGCTCTCCCTATGGGAAGGATCCGGTGTGCCAAGAGCCGATCGACAGCGAGCAAACGGGCCACGATAATTAATTACGAGCGTGACGTCGCTTTAACGTCGTTAATTTTCATTATCTCGATTGGAATTCGCTTGTACCGCACCGTGTACCGCTTTCGAGCTCGCTAATTTCGCGCCTCGTCTCAGCCTCTCCGCGGGAAACGCATTAATAATTCTGGGTGTCCTTGCAAAATTTGTCACCAACCGCCAAGCCAGGCTAGGCCGCGGCTACGTTAACTTTAACGTTAACGCTCACGTCGGACACGCATACCGTATCTCTTCTCATCCCCGCTATGCTTTCATAGTCGGGATGCAAGGACCCTGGCAATGCACTTTGCATGTTGTCTAGATTATTAAAGCACACCAAGTGAAACCTAATTATCGCGGTGCCACTCCTGGCACCGGCCCTGGCCGAACGACTAATTTCCACCGCTTTCCTACTGTTTACCGAGGCAACAAAGCAACAACTTTACATTTCCTCCACTTCCAACCTGTGGGATTACTCTAATGTCTGTAACTTTCGCACACCCACGTGTAGATCAATCTTTGTCACTCTCTTATCTTTACTTCTTTCTTATTTCCTCTTTTAAACCACATTCTAGTGTACACAAAACTTTAGTATTATCTTTCATTTGGTCGTAGATCGAGATCTATTTAGACACGTTTGAAGAAACTCTGGACGAAATTCTTACGTCTTCCGTGTTCCCTATTCTAACTGCATAGTTCAACCTAGATCGATTACTACGGGTATTTCTTTCGCTTAGAGTACCATTGCACGTCGCAGTTGTTGGCACTATGCGTTTATCTGGTGCTTTAACTACAAAGCTGCAGCTTAACTAGGGATTGTGCCCCAACAATTACACGAACGATTGACTAACGAATGTTGATCGCCGAGTGACTCGTATAATGTAATGATTGGCCTCCACGCTGATTTGGCTGCTGTTACAGATTCAATTACGGCTCGCACGGCTTGATATTTTGCGCCCCCGATTGAACGTCCCGAAAATCGACGGGTAGAACTTTGATCTCCAGGCCGTCGGTGGTCTCCGAATTAAATTAAACAGAGAGACCTATGCGGACATAAATAACGAAAATGACAATCGTCCCGATCGTTCGGGATTTCGTTCAATTTGTAATACCAGGCTCGATACACTATTTTAAATCCAGCCTCGACTCGTTTACAACGCCTCTATCCGGTAATCGATGCGTTTCGATAAACTGCTCCATTTGCGACGCGTATGTATTTCTTTCGGGTAAAATCACCCTGACCCCTGCCCGTCGCTAGTCACGCTGGCAACGAAAAATGCGTAACATCGTTCGCTTTAATCCCCCCTTCCCCCCGTGATCCTTGTTCCGTGTAATGATTAGGTGGAAGCTTTGCACGACACTTCGCGGGGCCCCCCGCGAGACAAAAATATGTTTCGTAGCGAACCAACGTTCCTAACGATCAGAGGTCCGCAGGTTAATTGCGGGATCGTGGTCGCTATACGGATTCCAACAACGAGAAATCGGCGCTAAGGTGGGCTCTGGACATGACGTGACCGATGTTCGTGGGACGGATATTAGCCGGAGTGAGCGCCAGAGCCGGTAACTTCAAAGAGACGCAGAAAAATTTGAACGGCCAACCCCGCGTAGGAGAATCCCATACTCGCGAATGCCTTCGTGAAACGATCAACGTGATTCCCTCTCCACGCCTAGCGGAGGTCTCATCTCCCTCTCTTCTCCCGTTTCTCTATCTCTCTCGTCTTCAGTCCCTTCTACCTCTGTCCCTTTCTTTTTCACTCTTTATACCCGTAAGAGGCTTGGTATAAGCGATGCATATTTACCTACACGCTCGTTCCTTTTCTATCTTGTCTCTTTACTCCTGTCATTACGGTCCAGGTTCGTACAGTTTTACGTGTGCCATACGTAGATATGTGTGGCACGTATGTGTGTGTGTATGTATGTATGTATGCGCGTATGTACGTATAGATGCACGTACCAGTTGAGTTTCAATGTTTCACGTGGAATACGGAATTAAGGTGAATCAATGGCGAAACAACGATAAAATTACCGTTCGCCTTTAATCACGTGATTCGAAGGAACGACAAGTGGAAACAGACGAACGTAGACCATTAGAGTTTTTCGTTCGTTTACCCAGTCACAACACAACTCACCGGGGCGAGTTGATAGGACCGTGCATATAGAAATCGGAACCCTAACTCTCCTCTGTCACGTTTCTCCTACGACTACTTACTTTATCCACAAACTATAAGACACACAAAAATTTATCATCCACTCGACACCGAGTCATTTCCACACGTTTCAGTTCATGAACTAACACCTTCAAGTCCAACAGCCGGACACCTGTTCCAGAATATCAGAATACTATCCCCTTGGAACAAATTACCATCACATATTCATTCACCCTTGTTACCCCGACTTCGCTTGTATCCACCCCCCAATTCGCCACCCGAAAATCCCACCCCGTTTTCTCCGAACCCCGACACAACTATCCCGTCGAAGTTGAGAGCTTCGCCGGTACCTTGTACGGCCCTGGCGAGGGGCTCCGGCATTGGCTGTCCCGCGGGCGTGGGAGCCCCGCAGGGGTTCGTTTAGCTCGAACGGGCAGTAGAACTGCGCTGGGGGTGGGCCAAGGAAATTCGGACGGTTAGTAGGTGCCCGTGAAGGGTAGGAGCGATAGCCGGTCGGCGCAAGTGCGGCGGGGGTATCGCGGCCTGGCGGAGCCCAGTCGAGTCCCGTGAGTCCGGGCAAGCACAGCTATTAAGGTGATACGTGGTGGTGGTGTTAGGCGTCGTCCGGGACTTTGAGAAATTTCTCGATCCGCCATCGTAAAGCATCACACCCGGGCCCTCGTCTTACGCACGAGTATTCGTTTGGAAGTCGCGGTTTTTTTTTCAAAAAAAAAAAAACACCATCCGGTTAACGTCGTCGGTATAAAACCGGGGTACACACATCGGGCTCCGCGCCTCTATCCTCGTCGTTCGGGTAGCAGGAGTAAACAGCCTCCTCTCTTTTGGTCTCTTGTGCCGCGTGCCCGAGAGAGTGGGAGAGAGAGAGAGGGAGAGCGAGAGAGGAAAAAGAAAGATAGAAAGCGGTGGGGAAAGAGAGAAGGAGATAGATAGATATAGAGTGCGAAGAGAGAAAGGCGAGAGTGTAAATCGGAAAGAGAACGATAGGGGAGAGAGAGAGAGAGTGAGAGAAACATATAGAGAGAGAAGGAGAGGGAGAGGAGATACAAGTAACACGGTGGTGTGCGCGAGTACGCGAAAGAGCGGCTGCTCGAAGCGAAGCCCCGGCGAGGAGGAGGCGAGAGCTGTCACTTCGATCGCCATTTTAGCGCCGAGGCGGTGAAGAACCACCGGGTATGCACGCCGGCGGTGGCGACGAACCGGAGCGCCCTGGCACGATGGACGGTGGTGCTGTTCGTGGGCCGTGCCTCCTTCACTGAGCTCTCTAGAGCGGAGAAAAGATCTTTTGTCAAGTCACGGCCGTCGACGAGACGGCCACACGAACGTACATACAGGGAGGAACGAAGGAAAGAAGTAAAGTGGTAAGCGCGCGCGCCGGTCGGTCGGAAGAGTGTCCAGTTTGTCTTGTGTCGTGGGAGCTGTCGCTTTCTTTCTATCTACCTTTGCTCTTGTGTGCCTCTGTCTCTCACCCCCTGCCCCCCCTTCCCTCCCCACGTTCCCCCACTCTCGTCCACGGTGTATCGAGGATTCTTATCAGTACGCGACGGTCCATGTCTCTCTCTTGGCACTCTCCGATGCCTCTCTTCGTGAACCGCGAGTTCTTTTCTATCCATGACTAAATCCTTTTAGTCACCTGGTGTACGAAACAACGGGGCCTGTCAAGGGTACGTTGTTCGGAGGGAAGGTCGCGACGGTTGGTCGAATGGTGTGCGTTGACGTAAACACAGTTCGTCGACCGAAAAAGTTTTGTCTGCAAGGCTTAGGAAAAGGATACCAAAATTAAACTCTACCTTCCCGGTTTTGTCGAAACCCATTGGGGGAATGTCGTACTCGACACGCGGTAATCTTTCGATGGTATCTCTTTTCGCGTGAACGAAGAGTCTCGTGCGCGGCCGACGTAGTGACAAGTCGAGTGTTTCGAACGTATGCGCGTGGCTAACTCGAAATTGCGACCGAGGTGGAAAGAAAAATAAAGAGAAAGAGAGAGAGAGGTAGCGGAGAGCGTGAGAGAAGAAACGTGGGTACGCGTTAGTGTGAAAGAGAAAGAGAGTGCGAAAGTGGAGTGAAGAATATAAAAGGAGGTGAAAGAGGAGCTGTACGAACGGACACGCACGGGCGTAGCGAATGTGAGTGAAAGAAAGTAAGAAAGATAGAGCGAAAGAATGTAGAAGGGGGGTGAGAGAAAGAGATAAACGAAGAACGGCGCCATACTGGCTCCCCGTAGTTTTCGAGACACGTTAGGACAAGCTCACTCTCGATACCAGTTTGCGAGTCCCGTCGATCGAGCCGTCGTGGGTGCTTCTGATCGATCGCAAAATGCTTTTTAGGTACGTACAACGATAGCCCGTGTATTCGTGCCGGAACCAGAACAACAACACGGAACAACCAGACCACGTCGTCTCGTATTCGATATCGGATCACAAACGAAACGGACCAGCGGTATCCAGACTCCTACGATAACGTTCACTACTTGGTTACCCGAAGAAGGAGAGAGAGAGAGATAGAGAGAGAGTAAGGGGGAAAAAGGAATTCAGTCGTCTTGGTGTCACGACCGGTGTTACAACAACGTTTCGCTGGCCGCGTATAGCAATTACGTAGAGCCGTTGGCGGACGGACGCATAACCGAAGTACAATATTACTATACGGAGGAATCGAACAGGCGCGCACGATGATTCTGCGCGTCTGAGGGTACCGAGGGTGCGAGTGGGAGCGAGATAGATAGATGGATAGATAGATAGGTAGATAGGTAGATAGAGATAGATAGGACAGATAGAACGTGCAGAAGGGGACACACGACATCGAAGGTATCGCGCTATATTCGCGTTTCGTCGCGGTGTGTGTCTGGCTGCCCTGTAAACGGTGAGAGAGAGAGAGAAAGAGAAAAAAAAAGAGAGAAATAAAGGAGTGACGACCGGCGATCTACGATCGAGTGGGGAAACATATCGTATCGCGGGAGGGTCACGAACGATGTTATCGTTCCTCGCGCGTTTCTTCGGCCCCTGGTGACCAGTGTTCCCGGCCAGTTCAGTCAATCGGACTTCTCTCGTTCTCAGTGTAAAACCTATCCGAGGAAGGAAAACTGTCGCGAGTGTGTTGTCCATCGGCGATTAAATATCGTCGCTAGAGGAACGAAAGAAGCGAGACAGACCAGAAGAACATAGAGACACGAGACGTTACGGAAGAGAAGAAAATACCTGGAGGAAGAGGTGTGAGGAAAAGGGGATAAAGGATAGCAATAACTGTGAGTGGTGTGGTGGAGAGAGTGCGTGCTCTGATCGGAGCACGTTGGGAACAAGTATCATCGAGGACGGGGGGTTCAACGCAACATTGGGGGGGCGTGTGAGATTGATTTTGCCCCCCCTTACCCCCCTGCCTCCGTAGTCGAAAACTGTGAGTTCATCGCGACAGAGCTAATTTCCCGTCGGCGTTACAACGTTGCCGTTTAGGTAAGTCACATTCTTCGAATTCTTTATTACAATGTAACCGACCCCGTTGTCTGTTTTCCTTGGAATCTTCGACCGTGACTACCCCGCGGAATGGGCGTTATTATTTCTGCTCGGTACGGTGTGTATGGTTTGAGAAATCCTGAAATAAGGAAGAGAAACTTGGTTCGGGGGTGGTATGTTTGGTGCAGTTCTTCCGTCTTTTTTTTTCCCCCCGGGACCGAGGTTAACATTATGATAACGTACAATGTCGCGTCGGAGTTTTATTGTACGGCTGGCAATAGGGCACGTTCACTTCCTGGCTCGGTCTTGGCTGCGTCGGAGTAAGAAACAAACGGCTTGAGTAGAATGGTTCTTCTTTAAGTGTTTTGTCCATACCCCAGCTCTTTGTTTCCGTTCATCCGCCTCGTTGTACCACTCGGCAGCCTGGAGGGCTGGCAGATTTTGTTGTTGATCCGTGAGGAGTGAAAAATTTCGACGTGGATCCGGAACGGTGCCGAAATCCGGCCGGGGCTCGAATTTCAATGTGTATATATCTGTGCCACGCTGTGTACGCTGCCACGGCCTCGATGGCTCAAAGTCGCGTGGAAGGACACGAAAGGTCATTGATCCTGCTAATTATACCGCCACCGCTCGCTATCAATTATTTTCATTCCCCCGTGTTTTCGATCTATCGATGTTTTCCCATGATTGCGAGTAATGCCACGAGTAGGTCCGTGTATCGTCGTTACACAGAATTCCACGTTATACTTAGTCACACATGGTTTGCCGCGATATCGCGATTTCATGAGACTCCAACACATATCATTACTTAAGGTGACCATCCCGGTATATGCTTTGCAACAATTATCCACATGATTTAACATACACGGATATTTAAAGGAGTATCTCCAGCGAATGCTTCGAATTATCCGCTATTCACAGAGTTTACCCCGTTTTATTGGCACGTATTATGATCACCGGTTCATTTTTTTTTTCATTTCCATCTATTCATCGGGACTGGTTGATCGCCGATGTTCATTTGATTAATCGTATCTCTCGATACTATTTCTGTGCTCGACGAATTTATTTTGTTTTTTAACACGGGAAACGTTCCACGGTGTAGCGCGGAAAATTTTTCAATTATGTTTCAATTTCTTTGAAATGAAATGCAATACACGCTGGGAAAAACGTATAGAACTTTGACGAGAGTCCATTTTTTTCTGTTAACAGCGCAATTTACTTTTGAAATAATTAACGACAAAATACGAAGTACAGCTGGCGACTACGGTATTCGCGGGATTATATATTTAGCGATCGCGTCGAGACTTTTTTTTTTATTCCCTAGATATAATTGATTGACAGCGAGGAACGCTGAAATTCAATCACTGTTGATATAATACTCGAATATCGTCCACGTTTGAACCAATATACTAGATATTTAAACACAATCATGTTTGTTGTACATGTACATACATATAGCGTGCTCAAAAACGAACGTACCCTTGTGTCGTTTCATAAAAGTTTGCCTCGTTTTCATTTCATGATTCTTTCTTCTTTTTTTTCGTTAACTTTTTCTTCTTTTTCCGAAAATACGCTTTAATCATTTCAGGATGCTCGTGCTCGTGGCCTCTGGTAGGTGGGTGGGTGTTTCTCGGTCTAAAAGAAATTCATAATTACACGGGTTCGTTAGCGGTTGCGCGGTACTCCGTTTTGAAGTTAATCGACGATGAAAGAATTTACCTCGGATCGCGATGAGCGGGCTTAAAATACGAGCAGCTTTCGTGGCTCTGACCATTAAAAGCCGTACTGCGATGCGGTTAACCTCAAAAAGTCTATAGTTCGGCCTTCCGTCGGCAACCCTGGGCAATTTCACTCGAGAATATGAGGAAGGATAGCGGAGGAACGAGGTCGGCCATCGGATTCGTCCTTTTTCCCTTCGGATCTCCTTTTTTTCCGTTTTCAGTTGCACCGAAAAAGAGCGGTCTTACGCGTCGTTACCGAAAACAGGCCGCGATTTTGCTACACCCCGCCCCACCCTCGTAGATAACGTTGAAGGGGTGCCGCTTAATCGCAGGCCTTAGTTCTTCCACGTTTTTATATTCGCACACCAAAAAATATTCCCGAGTTTCTCTGTCCCTCTCCCCTGATCCCGGAAATAATCCTTTTGAAATACCGCCTGTGATAATCCGATCGATCGAGAAAAAAAAATATGGACAGGGTCATTTAGGGTCAGAGGGTACCTGAAATAACAGGAGGGCTCGTCGGATTACCCGATGTATTTGTACAGAGGGTTCCCACTCCGTAGATTGTTTCTCGGGACTCTTTAGAGGGGGAATTGTTACGATTCTCACAAACCGGTGAGGTTTGTTTGATGAGAAGAAGATCTGTTCAACATCATGTTCTTTCGTAACAACGATTCGATTCTGTGGAGAGGTCTTCAAACACTTATTAACACGATTTCACCACTCGTCCCAAACCTCTTAACGCTAAATATACTACGGTTTCTACGTATAAAATAGTACAACAACAACAACAGCAACAAAAAAACATATTTTCCTTAAACATTATACGATACTCGTATCAACAGAGGTTCGGTCCGCGGTAAAACAATATCGTTCGTACGATTATACACGGATTACATGCCATTACGGTAGAAACGTGCAGCCCGTGGAACACAATGCGCAACACGTGAAGGTACACAAATCGTTAGATAGAAATCCCGGGGTCTCTCGTTTCAAGCGGGGAGATGAAACGACCTGTATACACCGCCTCGGTCTTGCAATGATGCAACTGGGCACGGCGCCCTTATAGAAAACGTGGTGCACGAGGAAGAACGGCGAGAAGCATGCCTCGTGCACGACGTGCCTCTCGAGCACGGCCCCGTGTATATACGTATATACGCGTATACACGCCAGAGTCCTAGATTCTCGGTTTCGTATCCGTGAGAGAGAAGGAACGGACCCTGGAGCCAGTCCCACGGGGCCCTGGTGTCCTCTATGGGGGGGATCCTCTTCGGTCCCCTTTCTCCTTGGCCAGTCCTTTCGAATCTCTATTCTATCTCTTTCACTTTTCAACATCCTGGTGTATAGATTTCATCTCTGTCTTTCATGTTTCTAGTATATTCCATTCTACTGGTTTTCATCCTTCTTCCTTCTCTCGCTCTCCGATTCTTTCGATTTTGTAGCTCTTTCTGTTTCTTCTTCTTCTTCATCTTCTTGTTCTCGGTGTTCGTTATATTTAATTCCGGCTCCGACTTGTATATCTTTCTCCTTCGTCACGACCACGAGCTCACCTCTGTACTTTCGTAAAATATGTATCCGAGTTTCTTGCTGATAATGAGAAGACGAACACTTGCAGTTTCCTTTAAGAGAGATATACCTACCGATGCTCAGCCGGGCAAGGTAAAAGTGTTTTCTTTTCTAGTCTCGGTTTAGTCTCGTCTGGGTCTTCGTGTCGGTTATGAAAGGCGGTTTGTGCCTTGGTATCAATAATTCATGGTGCGGCATCGATAATAGCTTACTTTCTACACGATGCATTCGGACGTGATGTATCGATTAAAGATTAAAAAGGAAGAGTTCAATTAGACTGTCAAGGGAATTCCTGAGGACATTGCTCGACTCGTTCTAATATTCCTCGCATACTCGGCGAATTCCAACGTCGACCCAGAGGTTCGACGTAAAGATATCCCGTGACCTGACCTCAACCTGTTCCGTCGGACCATACAGAGTAACCGTTTCCACTTGTCTTTTTTTCTATTCGCTTTGGAAAAAATTTCTCTCTTGTATTCTGGAGTGGCGAATTGTTGAAATTTCTAACGCACATTCAGCTTGTCGATGCAAATGCGAAAGGTATCGTGTGACCCGAGGTCGCAGGTCGAGACCTGTTTCTGTAGGAACATTTCGGTACTGCCGGTTTCCTCTGTCCTTTTTTCTCTCCGTCTTGGAGACCAGTCAAGCACTCCTTTAGTCAGTCTCTTTCTACACGATCGTTCTCTCTCTCGACCTCGAACTTTTTTCCCCCCTCCTCTTGTGCTCGCCAGTCATCGGAATCCATCTTCCAAATACGTCTCTGCTCTCTTTCATCAGCGATCTTTTGCCAGCCTCCCCCGTTCTTCTCGTTTTCGGAGCTCTTTCCTTTCTACCAGCGCTCGATCGTTTCAAAACATTATTGTAGGAACGCCTATTGTTCCATTGACTCCCGCGCTTTTGATATTCTATTTGGATTTTTATACGTCGTTCGTGCGGCGCGCTCATACACGTACGAACGTGTGCCTGCAACTTTATACCCGGGCGGTATCTGAAAATCTATCGGCACATTCTGCGAACGAACTTGAAAATATTTTCAAAATACACGGTTTCCCTCTGTAGCCCCCTAAGAGTTCTCGTATTCCCGACATTCTACGGCGTAAACGTATCTCCGGACGTTAAGAAACCCGGTCGACGACGGGTCCTCAGTCAGGAATTTCAAGTAGAAATTTCAGAGCGCAGAAACTCGCATTCTGAATTCCCGGTAAAATGAAAGCGTACTGTCACGACCGTGAAACTTGCTTTTTAACCTTTATCGATACGTAGTGGCTTAACGTGAACCGTGCACGTTTAAAACGGTAAGTGGATAAAAACCGTCGAGGAATCCGGGGTGCGCGAGTCAAGCGCGGTTCATCTGATGCTGAAGCGTTCGAAATCGTTCTCCGATACACGGGATAGATACGCATGGCTGGAATACGTTCCGGCTTGACCGGCCACAGACTTGCCGGCTATGACGAGGGGGGTTGAAGCTTATCTAGGTTGTTCCGTTGCTGCGTAATGACGAAACAATGGCACGTCTTGATCGTGCATCGGACACACGTAATCACGGCCGCTTCGGCCAGATTTCACCGAACGCCTGAATATGTAACAGCCCTTGGTGTTTGATATTCGACGTATCCGTAAAGCGACGGTATCGCGTGGCAATTAACGATGCACGCGAATAAAGTCGACGGACTTTCGCGCGGTGACGGTCATCTGTTATTTTGATAAACCAGTAACCTCTGTAGCTGAATAGGAATATATTTACCACGAAAGAAAGAAAGAAAGTATGGTGAGATTTTTATTTCTGAAGAATAGTTTGTTTGAAACGTCCGACATATTTACCTGGCAAGCAGACCATGTTGGGACACATTTTTGTCGTGCTGTTTAAATCGGGTGACATTTGTTTCACGTTTAAAGTTCCAGCGGTATTATTTGTTTGAGTTATTAGGTCACGTGTTTGGATATATGATCGCGAGCAAATTGCTTATTAATAAATTAGACTGGTACACGTGTAGCGTTGAATGCGAAAGGAGAAACATTTAAAGCGTGACGGATGTCCATGCGAAAAATAACGCGAGACACGAAAGGCGTGTCTTGATGCATACCACAACCGAAAAGGTTGAAACACAAACCGTATGCCGGCGAGCGCATTTGAAACAGCCATATATTTCTACGGTACAAATCGTTATTCTATTTTACAAATTTCTCGTCGGAAGAACAATCAACGAACGAACCTTTTAACGGTGTAAGTCGAAATATTTCGGTATGACGAGTTTTAACGTCATGGGGATTAAAACGTAATCTGAATTGCGTTTTCCGTCGTTCTTGGAATAATAGTAGAACAGTTCTACATTTTGTCCCGTGCATTTAAGTCCTTTGCGTTTAGTAATGTGCTTCAAGAAATATCGTAAAGCGAAATAATGTTAAAATTTGTTTTATTATTTTTTTTTTATTTGGTAACATTTAATTAAAGTCAAAATATACCATATCATACATATCAGTACTTTAGACGCGATGTTATAATTTTCCAGTTGTAAGATAGAACTGCTCACTATTAACGAATTATTTTTATAAGAGCGAATGTTAATTCTCTGGTTAAAAAGCTCATAAAATTATTTTCACGAAATACATACTCCATTCCTGACCATAAGAAACATGTTCGGACAAGTAAATACTATTCCGTTATAAGACGCTATTAAAACGGGACGGACAAACAATAGAAATTAAAACGGTGTTTACTGGTAGCTAACAGAGAAGCTCTTTATTGTGATCGTACGAGCGAATTCGTCGAATATATCGAGGGTGAGGTTCGGTTCGCCTGTTCTTATATTCCGTTCGATGGCCGTCGGTATTCCTATATACGAACGCCCACTCTTCCTGTGTCTACCTGTCCCTCTTCTTGGTCTTCCGTTCCTCTCCCTCCCGTTCCTCGCGCTTGATCGCGAAGCTCGTTTTCTCATTGTCAGTGTCTGTCTCTTTGTCTCTCCTCTCCACGGTCTCTCTTCCGTTCTCGCGGGGCCTCCTGGCCGCCCGTAGCTCTCCTTCTTACGGAACTTCTCGTCGGAACCCCTTCCACAGGAATTCTCTCCTTTTCTACGGTCTCCCAGGTCGCCTCGGGCTTTCCAAACTTTACCATCTTCTCCCGCTGTCTGAAAGACGGGACAAGGAGGGTCTCTCTCTCTCTCTCTCGCTCTTTTTCTCTCTATCTATCTTCTATTTCGCTTTTCTTCCGGTTACCTTTTTTTTCTAGCTTCTCGGCTGCTTCGTGGATTTCTGGCTCTTTACTCTTTCGCTCTGCTTTGTCCATTATCCGGCTCTCTAGGTGTGCTCTTTTCTTTCCACCGGTGTCACGGAGTCCTTCTCCCTCACCCCTGATTCTCCCGATTCTTCAACGAGAAACGCACCGCGATTAAGACAAAGTACAACAGACCCATCGAACCATGGAAGCCATTGACTTGTTCCTCCTAGTCTTCGTCGGAGGGTTCTATCGGAAAGCTTCGAACCTCCTAACGACGAAACTTTTGGATAATTGGATGTAATGTGCACGTTTTTTTTCATCCGCCTCCCCCCTCCCCTCCCTCTCCCACCCCATCGTCTGGGAATCTGAAATGGGAATTGGCAGCGAGAAGATTCTGATTTGATTGGCAGTGAAACTGATCGATTCCGATACACGGATCATTTTTCCACAGTCACAGCGTTGATTTTGTTTTATTCGATAGAGATAATGAATCCCGAGACGTAGCCGGGCTTTTAACATCCGCCGACACGTAGCTGCGAGTGTCTAGAATCTCAATGTACAGTGATAAAAATTCGATTCTCTCACGATTAAATGAGATATACCCGGTGTACGAAATTCTCTAACTAATCGCAGAGAGATTGGAGAACAACGCGAAGACGTACGGACGGGCAAGGAGAAAGAGAGAAGAAGTTGGGCGCAACGGCGCGGAACGTTGTGATTTATCGTCTTAACGCGTGTACTGATTTATTATCTCAGGAATTGACCCTAAGATGCGATCCGGCGAGGTGCACACCGTCTCCGTTGATCACCGATGGGACGTTCTCGATAATGTCGACTGCACACGCCGAGGAAATCATTGTTCTTTTAACAAAATTGCATCTATGTACCGCACGGTATTTAACCCTTTGCACTCTGACTTATCTCCGCCGCGAGAGCCGGCACTGATTCACCTTTGCTCCGTATTAACGATGCCGGAGTAACATGCGGTTAGGCCAGCAATGAACCTAACACTTCGGAACGACACCATATTATCTAAGCAGAATTCTATTTGTCAGACTACGTATAAACTTTCCGATAGACGGTCAATACCGGTTACGCTTGTCGATAACAGAAATATTATGTGAAAAACAATCGTGTCGCGGGTCGACGATGGGACGGGGTTAATTAAAATTTTCGATACAACCCGACGGGCTCGATAATGTTTCCGCATCTATTCTTGCATATCGACCGGTCTGTCTTCTGGCAGGAAGTTAATGTTGCACGATATTACGTAACTTCAACGAACCACGTCGATTGGAATGTAATTCATCGGTGTCCGAAGGGGTGGCTCGGTAAAGGGGTATAATACCTTTGTGCATTTGTCTCCTTTCTTCTATTAACTCGAGCCCGTCGAAACCGTCAATTACATCATAATTGAGGGGCTGGAGATAACGCGGCCTTCCCCTTCGCTTTATGGCTTTCGAAAATTACTTCCGAAAGTTCGTTGACTCCCTTTCGTCAGGTTCACGGACGAGGAAGAATATAATCATCGCGATCTCCCCGGCGTCATCGAAGATCGCCGATGGTGGTAATGCGAACCTTCGAAGACACGAGCGGGAAAAAAAATAAAAATCATGTGATCGGAGGGAGAGGGGAGGGGGGGGGGAGACAGTGATCATGTGAAACGTCGCTTTGTCCGCGGCAGCCGGTATCTCGATTTCGATGGAATGAAAAAAACGAAGCGTAGGTCGACTGCGTGTTATCTTTCCATCGAGAAACTGCCTCGTCAGACGAAAAGAAAATCATCGTGATTAATTTTACACGCGGATACCGATTCGCATGATCACGATTTTACCATGCCCAGGGCCAGCGTTTCGATAGGAATGTCGTGCTCGATTGAAAGCGGATAGACATAACTCATCGATACCTTCGTGAAATCAGTTCTGCCTTTATCTGATCTACCGTAATCCATGATAAATCTGGTAGTCTCTTCGGCAGAAAGAAGGGTAAAAAAAGATTGATACGTATAAAGCAACAAGATATATAAGGTAGTCGTGACTTCACGCTGAAATATTGAATCGAAGTCACACGTAAAATCGATGTTACGGTTAAAATGTAGAAAACAGAGGTAATGCTTGCGACGGGGGAGGGGAAAACGCGGTATGTATACATGTACATATACATGTACACATATACGTATACCTATAATATTTTATCATAGATTTTACTTGAAACTTCCTCGAGCACCGTGGAAATGGTGAGTTACTTACAGCGTTCACGTTGTAGCCGTATCATTGCTCGGCTGCACCGAGACCTTTCGATCCGCTTGGATTTCATTTGTGGCCGCGGGGGACCCCGGAATCTCCTTACATCTCTCTCACTCTTTTCTGAAAAATTTGATACCCCCCGGGCCACGTTTCCTCGTGACACCGCCGCGTTCCGTTTCCTTCCACACTCGGGTGTGTTCGCGGCACGATCTTCTCCTCGTCGTTCTTCAACATCCCTCGGCTCTTCTCGCTAAAGAGCAACCACCTCTCACGAGCGTGCTCTAGGAGAAACGCGTACTCGACCCCCTTGCCGGCGTCCTTCTTATTTCCCTTTCGAAGGAAAAGATTAACGCACTACATTTATAGTCGGCGTTTCCTTGAGAAACGTCGCCGGGTAATTCACTCGCGGTAATAATCTCTCGTCGCCGGTACTGACCGATTTCAACGACAGGGAACACGTATGTATCGTATGTACGGACCGCGAGAGTACGTACTTTATTTACTCGTACATGTATGTGCGTGTATATGTATCTTTCGCCATTTGCAAAATGCGTGTGGTGTGGTAGACGATAAATGCACAGCTGCGAGAATTTCCGTTAGGAGGGGATAATCCTTGGAAAGTTAAGGCACTGTTTAAATTATATCGGTGTTACTTTTTCTTTTGGTCGAATTTTTATTATTATTATTCATTATGATTTATTTCAACGGGGATCAATAGTTGAGAGCTGGATATTTTATCGTATGCAGTGTAACAATATTTCTCCTGTTACCGGAGAAGAGAAATTTCTCAGATATTATGTAAATACTTTCTACAGACGCGTTATCCGTTGGGAGTTTTCTACAAAATTCTTCCAGAACTTTAGTAATGTAATCTCACTAAATATTTCCCAAGAATCTCAATTTAATGGCCGACTGGTTTACATCGTGTTTGAAATGCATGTACGAATCAGCGAATGTCCGAGTTCGACGTACGAATCGATGACGATAAAATGTCGGTTTAATTATTTGATCATTTCGCGATTAGCCGTAGTAGAAGATACACGTATTAACTGTCAGGAATCTGATCGTTAAACGTGTTACTCTGTTATAAAATCCTCCGAGCCGCTTTTACGACGTGTCGACGGCTTTTGTCCACGAGATTTCGGGACCCGCGCACATATCCAGCCCCCCCTTTTTTTTTATTTTATTTCACGGGGCATAGCAATGTAAGCCAGCCTTACTACGTCCTTAATCCCGGTCCGCGTTTGTCGACATGTGTTAGTTTTATCGTCCACGTTCGTACGAGCGGACGAATATCCGATTCTCAATCTTCTTTTATTACCGCCGACGTGATTCATAATTAAATCGTGCCTCCCGCGGTACTAACTTGAAATTGCCCATCGGGACATATAATTAAGCAAGCATTCCCTCGAAAATATGAAGACAAATAAAGTAGAAATCGCAGTTTTATAAATCGTGTTCTTATCGATCGAATTCCCCGCCGCGTAAAACAACCGTAGTTCAACGGGCGTTTACAAGAATTTCCGCAGGAAATTTGTTATACACGGTGCGTGTTTTTCTGTTTTTTTTTCTCTCTCTATCTTTTTTTTTATTTTTTTTTCGCTACGATGCGAGCCACTTAATCCGAGTTCACACGTCCCGGGCAGGGTTTACGCAGTTTTACACGTTGTCGGGCGTGTGCGACGGAAATCTCGTTTTCACGTGCGTGCACGTGGACGGCTCTTTCCGCGGCGACGCCGACGTGGACGCGCGTCAATCCGTGACGCGGCGCCGGACGTCGTTTTGTTTATTTTTCGAGAAGCCCCGCCAGCACGTGGCGGCTTGCAAATGACACATGTACACACGGCTGTACACACACCGTGGATTCGATCGCTCGCAAACGTTTCTGCATAGGAAAAGAGCTGCTATGGCGACGGCACGGATGAATAGAAATGAGTCAAGCCTGCTGGTTCTTCTCTCGGATTTATTACGGAAATATGCAAAACTAAATATCGAACTTAGAAGTTCGTAATAACGACATACACGCGTGGAAATCAGATGCTTAGGGGTTTTCTATTTATCTTGAGAATTAAGCCTCATTTTTGCCGATCAAACTTGATACAAAAGTATCGGTAGTCTGTGATATGGCTTTGATTCTTTCTATGTCGGTTTCATGAGAATAAATAAAGAGACTTTCGATGGAAGCGTGAAATATTTAGTTATTGGGTTCTGATGGCGACGTTGATAAGACTTTCGTGTGCTTTGTGCACGGGTCTTCGTGTCGAGTTCAAGAACGAACGGTTTTAGAAGCCAGCCAGCGTCTTGAGGTATACATTAAATATGATATAAGCGAGAAATAATGTGTTCTTGCTGGTGAATTATTTAGACCAGTATTTTCGATGCTGTTCGATAATTGAAGATGAAACTGGAGCGTTGTTGAATAATATCGTGGACGGTTCGAAGGTTTATATGAAACTTTCACAGGGTACTTACACTTCGATGGCATTACAGCACGCGTATCCAGCGAATCGTAAAGTACGCTCGAGAATAATGTACAAATACAGTCATAGTTTTCCAGTCGAATGTCCTTGTTGCTTCTTTTTTTTTTCAAACCACTTCCTTGTCTTTACCACTTCACTATGGTAGCGCTACACTCGCAGTGGCTCTTCATTATCCAAGCTCGAACTGTTTGTATAATGAATGGCGAATGCTATAAAATCGGGTTGCGAGTTTAACAGGCGCCAGGGTGCCAGGATACTGCATAGGTCTTTATACTACCACGAACGGGTTGCAATGCTACGTCGAATTACGTTCCGTCGCGAATGCAAAAAGAACGGAGAAGCCATATTGCGTCCCGACGACTCTAAAAGTCGGCGAGTTACAGTGGAGATAAGTCTATCCGTGTCTGGATAGGTGAGGGAAGCACCTTGTCGAAGGATGATGTTAAATCTTCATCGCTTTTCACCGTGTCCACTACTCTGTGGGATGACTAATAAATTACCTATGCATACGGAACATCTTGATAGGTATTTTAGTACTTTTCTGCGGTTTAGCCGGCGATATTCTTTTAGACGTCCATCAGTTGGAAACTTTTTATTCTCCTCTTTTATTTAGGACGTCTGTCATACAGGCATGGATATGAAAAGTTTCATGCCGTCTTACACCGGTCAGGCGAAATGTTCGACTTCCTCGATTCCGGCTCGTTGACCTATATTTTTATTCGCAGTTTCCGTTCGTCGGTTAGTAAAATCTGCATTAAAAACAGCGTACATTATACGGAATATGATTTTCCATTTTCTATCTCCCTTCCCTTTTTTTTCTTTTTTTTTTAAGTGGCCTCCCGTGGGTTCTTCCTACCAACGAAGTATTCGCATTTATATTTCGTATCATCGGTAGTTTAATGAAACGGGCTATTTTAAAACCGACTATTTTTGCACAAAATGCACGGAACGGAAACAATGTTTTCAACTCAAGCCGCTTCCGCCGACTTTTTTAATTCACTCGGAGACGTGCACGGTTTTCAACCCTCGTACATACATAACAGACGTTCGTTACTCTACATACATATCTACGTATCTGTGTACATAAATGCACGCAAATACTCGAGCACAAGACGAGTGCACGTAATTGGAATAATAAACCCGCGAGTGTCTATTCACTCGTACGGAAGACCAACGAGAGAAAAAAAGAGAATCTCGCTCGTGAAATCAAACCGAAGGTCGCGCGTTCGCAGGATCGCGATAGACAGGGAGGGAAAGAGAGAGAGAAAGAAAGAAAGAAAGAAAGAAAGAAAGAAAATAATAAACAAAATCGCCGTCCGATTATATCTTCATTTGAAAGTTAGCAAAACGCTGGCAGCGATCGCGGGGTCCGGCAGCGGGTAGTATCGCGTCCTGAATAGAGCAATTACGAAGCGGGATCTGGACTCGCTAGCTTCTTTAACTCGCTCCTTTTTCTTTGTCCCGGTGCCATGAGGTGGCGCGTTAATCTCTTCTTGAAGAGCTCCGGCTGAATTGGATGATTCAGGTGAAGTTTGCCGGGAGTACATACTCGCTCGTGAGGGGGGGGGGGGGGGAAGGAGAGGGCACACCACCGCGCTATCTCCTCGTATGAAAAGGGGTTGAAAACCCTTCGGGCTGTGTTGGCAGGGGTTCGATCCCCCGGCGCGCGTTAAGCCTCGTTCTCAGCGCACGACCAGCCCTGCCGAGACACATCTCCTAGTGGTTGACAATAAACGCGGCCCGATACTCGTCCCCGAAAATTTCGCAGCGGGCACACCACCACCACCGTTACTACAACTACTACAACTACTACCAACTACTACTACTACCAGCGTAGGCTGGCCTTTTATAAAATTAACGAACTCAATCAACGGCGTGCACTTTTAAGCCCCGACGACGGTACCTCGGTTTTTGGTTAACAAGAGACTTTCGCGTTCTGACAGTCACACATCAAATGTAATGCCATGCTTTTCGGGACCGGGTGACGTAACTTTGTTTCGTTAATGAGGAACCGTGCATATAGGGGTGGACACGGTAATGGTCGTTATGATGGTGGAAATGAGGATTAATAAGAATAATGTATGCTAGACGGGTTTGCAGACAGGTTGCGAATCGATTGTTTGCTTTTTTAATGCTCGGTATGTTGTCAAATCATTGCTACCGTTTCGATGAATACCATTTCGTATGTACCGGGTGATTTGTGTAATAGCTCGATACGTGGGTGTGATAGTTGTGAAATAGTGACGTGGAACGCCACGGCAGAAATATTATACTTTATCACGAACATCGAAACTTTCTCGTTATTTCCTATAGAAATTCTGTCGCGTTGCATGAATATCAAATTAAACGACGTTCGAGAGTACGTGTTATCGTATGTGATAACTGAAGCGTGTCACGGTGATACAAGTTTTAGATACTGAGAACTGTACGGCTTGGATGGAATCGTTACAGAAATATATTTCTTATTGTATAATCAAAGGATTACATGGCTGTTAAATGTAATTACAGGAGTTTCAGATTGTAATAGCGAACTCGGAAGCCGGAGATCATCTTCGATAACCCGTTCCGACTCTCCGTAGATATAATACCGGTAATTGTGATTTTCACATTGTACTAATTAATTCTACGGCGCATATCATGGACGGTTGGAATAGTATTAGCAATAAAATTGGATGACTATCGTAAAATCTATGTTTGAACATGGTTAATCGATGACGAGTCTTGGTGTATGAGAAAATATTTAATGCACGGTAACAAACATATTTAACAGACTTTTAAGCTACATCCGGTGTCGGGATTCGATAAATTTTCAACGTTTTCTTCCCGAAGCGTGCACGCGTGCGTTTTGGATAGACATTTTTAGCACACTTTTTACGGAAAATAAAACCGAACTATATCGCGGTGCGATCGTGTTATCTCGCACATGCAATATTCGTAATTCATAATATTCAGTAGCGGGGGTCATGAAAAGATTATGAAGCTAGGCACGAATGGTTCAAGCATTCCATAAATTTATGGTAAAAGCCAGCCGTTTATTTCGAAGCCACGGAATCGACATTTTATTTAATTGCTCGGTAGCGGCGGTGGATACTCTTATTTACTTGGAAATTAAATCCACGGTATACGATATCGTTCAGATTTTTAATTTAACACGGTTTTAATCGGTACGCAGCGTAGGTACGTTAGCGACACACATTCTCCTCGACTTTACCGTCTGGGCACGGTTGTTGCGTGTACGTGATTCATACATCACAGAAATTGAATCTCGGCGGTTTTATTTTTAATTTTTCATATTTCCCGGTTTCGCCGAGAAATGTGTTTCCCTCCCTATTTTAATCGAGTAGCTTTAGCGAAACGGTCAGTGATTCAAGCGAGAAAGCGAATTTTAATTAACAAGGAGAAACTTCTTCGTGGCGATAAAAATCAGGCAGAAACGCGTGTTTTGTAAGCGAGATCTAGCGATTAAAAACTGGAGCGCCGCTAATTACCGGCGGAACGTTAGTTACACCAATCGACAACATTGTTAAACCGTGTACACGTTATCGGTTTATACGGTTATCCATGAATTATCGCGTAGACGTCCATATTCGGACGACCAAAGTCTTTATCGAGTCAACAGTATCTTTGTTTCACCGTTAATTCGAGAATATATTTCTAGCTCTCGCTGTTTATTATCGTTAGTCAAACACCCGCTTTTCCATGTTACGTGGATCTCGCGTAAAGTTATTGAAATTTTTAACAATATCGCCGAAAGGCAACGATTGAACCATTGCCACAAGTTTTCTCAAATTTCACTTTGCCAGTCTCGTGTAAACGTATCCGAGTGTCGCCGAGGCTCGCCATCTTTCCACCCTGTGCTCGTTTTTACTTTCCTCCCCCATGACGTTCGCCTTTCTCTTTCTTGCGTCTATTCCCATCTTCTTTTTACCGTCGACTTTTTCTCCTCTCCCTCTGCGATTTTCTGTCCTCTCGTCTTCCTTTTGGCCTTTACTTGGAACTCGAGGCAGCTGGTCTGAATCAGGTCGAAATCACGAAGAAACTCCCCCGCATCTCCAGCGTGTGCCCTCCCCCTCCCCCCTTTCTCCCTCTCCCTCTCCCCGTCTCCTGGAAGCCACCATGTTCCGTCAGCACGTGTCCTATGGGATCAAAATGAAATGGGCACGGGAAACCGGGGATTTCGTTAACCACATATTACCTGGGGCAAAATCGAATGGGTATTTAATGACTGCCAGCAGATAAGACATATAACTACACGCGTGTTTACGTCGGTTACGAAGATCCGTTAAAGGGAAACTACTGACAATGATCGTCCAATATCAGCGGAACGTTTCCATCGGTGGAAAGCAAACGACGAAGGAGCTCGCGGAAGGAAGAACAGAAAGGTTATCCAAGTTTGATTGACGTTTTCATTGCGCGTATTCTATACAAGGTACTTGCAACTGACGTACGCGGAAATTGTGTATAATATAACGTCCTTTATAAGTGTCATTAGAGAAAAATCCGAGTGAAGGGTTTTCGATAAAATAGCCGACAGCCCGGGAGATTGATTTCTTTTACGGTATACGTACCGGGAATTAAACTGTTAATTACGCCGACGACGGTGTATTTTTATAACGAGTCGCTGCACAGTAATAAAGATCATAAAGGGAACATAAAGATCGTAGGTCGAAATCGAAGTGGCGGGATTGACGACGTTAGCCCATTGACAAAGGGAGCGTGAATCGAACGTAAAGTTGTTGGTTGCGATGCTTCTGTGGCGTGTCTATGTATAGTACGTACCCGGTATAGCCGTTGGTCATTCTTTTGTGCCTTTAACCTTTGCCGACCGCGACACGGCGGCCGTGTGTCATAACTTTACACCGTTGGGTGAACAAACCTCTATTTCTGCGAAACCGCGGACGTAATGCATTACAGAAATTATAGTGAACCTGGTAATTGTAATAACGAGACGTCTTTATCTCTACGTTGCGTGTGTGCGTACGTCGGTACGTGTCGCGATAAGTGGAGAGTAAGTGATAATGTAATAACAAAGGAAGAGCTTGGTAAACGGATTTCATTCTTTTTTCCTTCATCTTTTTTTATTTCTTCATCTTCCGAAGGACGTATCACTCGTGTACACGCGTTTATGTGCGTGTGCGTTAGACCGACAGGGAGTTACAGATAATAAAATATTTATCCTGTCGAAGATAATAGTGCCATAACAGAATACCGTTGTAAATCATATTTTTTGTTCGTTTAGTTTTGTACTATCTTTTATGTTTACCCGTAGTTTCTTACGCTCCTCCGCCGACGATAATAGGCAGTTCATCGAGTCCTCTTTGTTTCTAGTTTCGTCGGACGTATCGAATGTATCTATAATTGAGAGTAGCTGTATAATATCTCGGTATATATATATATATATATTGCGATGGTTCGTCTAACAATCTCGCCTCTTAAATGGGATGACCCGTGGCAACAAAAAATGGTCGAACAGAAATTCTCGTAAATTACCTTTCAACTGTTATGTTTGTATTTTCTCTCTTTAATTGCGATCTCCTGCCCGAGTCTTTTATGATAAAAGACGGATCACAGTTTTACGGTCGGGTTTTATTAAGTTCCCCCCCGACATTCCTACCGCCTCCGACGTACTTCTGGTCGACCATTCGGCAATCGATGGTGATAACCGTTATCCAATGGTATCACATCCGTCACGCTGCTTTCTTCCGACCGTCGTTTTTCCGGAGTTTTATTAAGATGTCCCATAGTTCGACATGATCTTATCGCGCGCTTCGTCGCGTCTAAAAACTCGGCCATGCCGCGCATACATACATACATACATGCACATCGACGTATTCCGAGAGGAGAGTACCACGAATACGTGCCATTTGAATTGAATCCGCTCTCTTTCCCTCCTTGCTCCTCTTTCGTCTTTGTCACGCGAGTCTAGCCGGATACTGGGCCGATAAACTTGTACATATACGTACGGCGCCGCTCTCTTTCACCGCCTCTCTCTCTCTCTCTCTCTCTCCCGCTCTCCCGTTCTCTCTCTCTCTCCCTCTGTCACTCTTGTACTCGGACGTTAGGCTAATTTAATATTCATGTTCGTCGAAAATGATTATTTTATCCAGCGAGTAAGTAGTATCGTTCGCGAGTACTTGTTTTGTATGCCGGCTAGGAAATTGTGGAGTAGAACGTGGAAAACGAACCTCGCATTCGGCGTATTCAGAGCGTGGATAAAAAGGATCGTGAATTTTAGTATACCCCTAGAATGATAATGTGTATATGACAGTTCATTGAATGATCCTTCTTTACGGGCTGGTATAATAGATCTTCTCTCGCATTTTCGTCAGCTCGGTAGGTTTTTATTTTCCCGCTTTTTTTTCCCCATTACAAAGCTCTACGGTTATTTAAATACTTCGTCCTCGTTATTTCAAATCCAGGCATACACATATGTTGAATCTACTTTGTTTTCCTTTTTTTTTTAAATATTCCATACGCGAGCATTATTACATTTTCTCTCGTCCGTTGATTCTTTTTCCTACTGCCCCCGATGTCGCATTCTATTTTACCTCTTTTCCGGCTGTTTTCCGCGTGCCTGGAACAAGGGAGAATGTGTGACCCGCGCGCACCCGTATGTCGTTCCGTAAAATTCGGCCTTGTCCGGCCGATGAAATTATCATAGCCGACAGTGAGATAGGAATCTGTCAAAGCCGCCTCGACGACGCAACGAATTACGGGTAAACAGGAGAAACGAACGAACGAACGAACCAACGAACGAACGAACGAACGAACGAACGAACGAACGAACGAACGTACGGGGCGTTTCCGTCGCGACTATTGATTCCTCATTGTCGTACGCGCTACGAGGGACACGCGAGGCAAACTGCCGCCGCGTGGACAAAAAGGTGAAACTACCTCTTCCAGCGAGCCCTGGATACGCTTTTCTAAACTCTTTCCAACTGTTCACTTTTCCCCATTCACTCTGGTAAATGCTGTTCCCCGGGAAAAAAAAACATTTCTACGGCGTATTCATAGAATGTAAAGTATCTCCTCATTGATTTTTATAGCTTGAAGTTTGGCGTTTTTTTGTTGTTGTTGTTGTTGTTGATATTTGCGTTGTTTCGCTCATCGAGGGTTGTTAAAAAGTGATTCATACGTTCCGTTGTAGGAATTGATGTATTTTCATTTATTATTCCCCCTTTCACCCAATCGAATACCTATCCCCCTAAGTGGCCGGTTCGAATTTCCCCGTGGCGTAAGTGGGTGGAATAATTTATCGAACGAAACGAATGTCCTGGGTGTCGAGGAGACCGTCGGCGAACTTTAAATCCCAGTTGAGCGTACTAAGGAAGATCGATATGAGTTTTTAAGGGACACGCAAAGTTCTATTTTCGTTGTCGAAACGTGACCGTCGTTTTCGGCGTTTTCTTGGAAGCGGCGCTGTGTCCGACGTGGAAAAAGTATGAGAATGCCGACGCGTCCGTTCGAAATTGTACCGCGCCATCTGGAAAATTTTCAAACGTGCCGATCACCCCGAAATAAACCGCCGCGAACCTTGGTGTCCTTCACTTTCGAATCACCGCGAGTCGTAATTATTTCTTTTTTACGCGGCAGCGTAATTCATTCGTGTTCCACGAGCAGATAATTACGGGACTCCTTGTACAGCGAGTTCCCCGCGTCACTGACTTCCTCCCGAAATAAATCACGCCTGTACTTTTGCCGCGATTCTTTCGTAGGTTTTTTTTTCGTGTTAAACGGCGAACGGAGAACCGTGCTGTGACCGAGTTTAAGAATTGGCAAGGTGTCCCGTGTCTTTCACCCCTAACCGCACGATACGAAGCTTGTTCCTTGTAATGTTTGTTTCTTCAATTACGTTTCCATGATTATGATTACGGTGGCCCCGTACCGCGGTACATACCACGTTTGTTTAAAGAAACTTTCAAATTGACTTGAAACTTATTACGGCGAAAAAACGAAGAAAGAAAAAACAGACGCGTAATTATTCGGAATGATTGAATGTTAACAAGTTACCTTTTAAATTCAGAATGCTTTATAGTCCTATTCCACGCTGATGCGTTTTATAGCGTTACATCGTTTACTGCTCGCGAGGCCTGTAATGCGTCTTAATCATTTTATGGTGATTTTATGGTGGTACCGACACCGGGAGAGTTAAAGCTAGCATCGTTAATGCTACTCTTGAAGAGTTACCTTGTTTTCGTGTATCGAGTGGTTCGGAAGGTCGTAGAACCGGTGAGACAATAATATCTGTACTACTTTCCACTACCGTTTCAAAGTCCGACCAATGGGGTCTTGGCGAGGTGCCAAAAGTTTCCACTAAAAGTCTGATTCACGTTGTGAAAGTAAGAGTTTCGACTGATTTCCGAAAACGCCGGATATCCTGACTCGGTGGAAAACGGATGCAGTGTCGCGCATAGATCGTTCCCCGAAGGAAAATATGTACCCCGTTGAAGTCTCGTTGATTAATAACCCGACGATCTTTATCATCGTAAAACACTGTCAATTCGACGGGGCGTATCAGCGATTCTAAGTTCGTACCCGGGGACCCGGTTTTAAACGACGCTGCAATTCCTGCTCCATTTGCCTGCTTAACGACTCATTTTCTACAAGAACGATGATAAATATCTTTCCACGTTCCAGCCGTAGTCTATTAACAATTTCCGCGATCCGCGTATAATGGTGCCGCATTTCTTTCCAGCCCGGGAACAATTTCTCGCCGGTGTACGTGCGACGCATGTAATGTCATCGCTTTGTAATCGTCATATACACACCGCGCACGTTTATTCCACAGATGCACAGTGTCTACTTGGCCTGTACGAAAGCGTAAAGGGAGACTTTCCGAGAATCGATGTACCGTGCATCCAGGGTGCAATTTAGTATGAAAAGGTGTTAGGAAAGGGAACTACTTTTTCTCTGTTTTTATTTTCTCTCCTTTTCTTTCTTTTTTTGTTGCGTTGATGTTGTTGTTGCAAAGGTAGCCTTGTTACGGGGGAGGGTGACGGTTGATTTCTGTGCGGTCGAGAAAATTGCAAAGCTAACCGCCTACCGACGGCGACGGCGACACAACAGCGAACTGCGGCTTCATTACTGTCGTTAAGGAAATGCAAGGCTGCAGGTGCGCGGCGGTGGGAAAAATACGAATTTCGAAATCTTAACTGTTAGTCTCGGATGAAGGATCTAAACGGATGCACTCACGGTTACGCCAGTGGAACTGGAACGAGAATCGCCGTCGATCGGGGGTAAACGTAGTTTCGCATTCTTTTCTCGCATAGGGAATGATTTCAATGGGCGTGTCAACCATTTTCCCCCATAATAATCGCACAGTTTACGTATTCATCTGGTAGAGAAAAAGGAATATACAAACATTTTCTACCTCTTTTTATACGTGTCTTCTAATGGTAATATTAAAAGACTCATTCTGTATAGTTTCTGTCTTTATATCAAATTCTTTTTACAAATCACATTTAAAAGTGAGTAAAAGTTACACAGTCAAAGGGATAATCCGATGTTCTTTCACTCCTTTCACGTTGAATATATCTCCATTTTTCTCTCTTTTTTTTTTTTTTTTTACTTTCCCTTGGTAAAGCGACCGAGTTTATGACAAGGCGAATTTATCCGACGAGGGGTGGGGGTAAATCGCAGGAACGGAATGCTCCGAGGGTGTAAAGATGAAATCAACGTCGGTAGGTCGAGAGCGGATCTAGATTAAAGATTTCGATAATGGAAATTCGTGATGCGGAGGTCCGTTCGTCGGACCCCAGCATCGCTCTGAGAGATCGTAATCGAATTGTTATCGCATGGTTTCACGGCGTATAGTAATTATTTTTAATTTAGTCTCTCCAATACAGAACAGATGCGCACTCTTGACTTTCTAGGATCTTTCGACATGCATGACCAGTTCGCATTAAAACCCCTCGTATTACTTATCCATCGGCGACCATGACGATAATTATTTTTTCTCTCTCTTTAATCGTGATTCCGTTCGGTTTCGCTGATCCATTAGTCCGACCGTACACTCGATTAATCGAAAATTCGTGCCTATTTCATTCCGGTCACTCCTTCTTTTTTCGTAGCTATAATGACTCGCAGAAATATCGAGATACTTACAATTTGTTTATAACTTGTTGAGAAACACTGTATTTTTTATGTTTTATTGAATTTTTAATAATATGGCCAAATTCGCGGATTTTTAAATTTCATATGCTTTCTTGAAAAATAAAAGTTAGATGTACGTTTTATAAATTTTATGGCATTGTATGTACATGCTCTGTAAATTTTATTGAATTTTTCAATTTAACGAATTGGATTGTCTCGCTGAAAATGCAAGATATTTAAGAATTTATTAAAATCCATAAAAGGCAGAGTGTTTTGGTGAATATAAAAGAAAAATCACTCTAATAGGTGTCTTATCCGAAAAGTTTAAAAAAAATTTCAAACTTTCGCATTTTATGGAACTCACTGTACAGTCGTCTCATTATTTTTGAATACGTTTCACTATGTGGATCAATTCTACGATGATTTATCGAAATCCTATTGTCAGTTAGCCATCCAGAGAATTTCGGACGATTTGTCGAAATATCCCGTCTTCTTTTTCCTCGTTTTCTCTTCAATTTTAGAAAATGCAGGACATGTTTCGTAATCTCCAATAACAGATATCGATTTTTACGATGGCCTTTCTACATCGGAATGTCGGGTACGATTCGGCCTCGTTATCGGCTCGAAATTCTTCTCAATTTCCGGGGGAGGAAATCGAACGGTCAGTACGGAGCAATCTTCCTAACTGAATTCCATCTCTTGATGGACAAAAGCTAGTGCAACCTGAGCCTCCCGGTATTTTCGACCGGTACCCCATTTCGATGTTTCTAGGTCAGTTGACTCTCGACTAGTTCGCTTCTGGGTCGGTCACCGTTTGTCTAAGTTTCAAATGCTCCTATCGTCGAAAGTCAAGCCCGAATGAACTTTGTCGCCGGGGCTGCAGAAGTTTTAACTGGTGTACCATCTGTGATATGAGAATTAGTTACTCGAGGTAGGAGACAACGGCGCGACAACGAGAAAGTTACGGACGAGTGAACAGAGATAATTGTTGTTTGCTAAATTCCAGAGCCCCCCCTTCCGATATCATGTAACGGAACTCCATCTTGACTTACATACCCTTCCTTATTTTCTTGTTAATTGTATTCACGGTATACAACGACTGAAAGCGTGTGCGGTTTTAATCAATGATATTTTGTTGAACGTTATTTTTGAATTTATCATAGATCGCATTTACCGGTAGATGCGAAATTTTCTATTCTATTCGAGGAAAAGTATCGTAGAACCCTTTGGTGTCAAGATACGCTATGAGCTATCCTTTTGTCCTTGGAGTTCCTTTGTACCGATACTTCGGTACTTGGATACTTGCGTTGCAAGGACCGAACAGAATTCCGCGTCTCGGAATTATATGGCGAAACGGCAACGGCGAGTTGTTCTCAGGGCTGTAATACGTACGGTCATACGTCTTTTAGCGCTGGAATTGCTCTTTACGTTACGATGATATTGCAAATATAGCTTGCAATCTGCAATACTATTACACGCGAATGGGACTTGTTAATATAACGATACACTCGGAAGTTTCGCAGATTGCGGGCAGGTATTTTTTCGATTCCCATTCTGTCGCGACGGAAAAATGAATTCCAGTGTCATAACGCCGAGATACAGCAATTGGAATTTAACGTTTTGCAAACTAAGGATAATCAACGTACCGACGTAATTCTATGTGATTCGGAAACGTAATGAGTCCTTCGCCAAACTCTGTTTCCTAACTGTTTATCAGACAGAACTCGACCCGAATATGGATAGACCGTGATGACAGTGCCGTGGGTTAATAATAATCACTTCGACTCCATAAGGAGTGACGCCCGTGATTAATATAGAGAACACTTATCGCTAAGGTGCGGAGAGAGGTCCTTACCAAGACTTCCACGATTACTTGCAAAGCTGTATGTTCCTACTATATGAATGACTTTTCGTCTGCAACTCGAGCGTGCTTTAATCTCCCACTTTCCTCGCGCCAAATCGGGAATTTATGTATTTCTAAATGAATCTTCTCTGTCACTTTTCCAATCCATCACCGATTACAATATGCCTTTAATAAAACGATCAGACATTAGTGAGTGTCTAATTTATCGGGCAATCTATATCTCTCCGCGTAAACGCGAGACTCTTTGAATATGTATTAAGTTCAAACGGGTGCAGCGGACGGAATATTCGATTTTTATACGTTCATCCAAGTAAGGAGATTTTTAACGGTAACCGGACAACAGAGAGTTCTTTTTACAAGGAAACCGGTTCACGTGCTGACGGCGTGTTCTGAAAACAACGAAAGTATTCGCTTATTTTATCGAACTCCGTTATTACAGCGGTGTCGATGGTACGCGCCCGTCTGTTTTATTTGCGACTACAGCCCTGGTTCTCCTTGCCAGCAGCCTTGCCCGAACCGGCCAACGACCGTATCTCTCTTACCTATCCTGCAGAGGCCGTCTCTCTTTCTCTGTCTCTTTCACACTCCTTTCTCTTTCGCTGGCCAACCTCCACTCTTCCACGAGGTCTCCTTTTGATTCACTACGTCGTGTACAGGTAGGCTCACGTAAAACTTGCGTACAGTTTCGCTGACACTTTAAATGAGCCACTTTTAGCTACACTTGACATGTTTTTCGTCCCCGTCCGCTGCGTGGTTGTGGAATATTTAAATTTCAATTGTTAACATTTCTCGCGGTAAAATAAGCGGTGTACTCTGTGGCATTATTTATCATGGTTTTTAACGGAGAAAATTAACGGAGTGACGACATGTTTTGCGAATTTCTGTATGATTATCGAGAATATTCTTTTTGAATCACCATGTAGTGGTTTCGTGGTAGCACAAGCGAATTGAAAGAGAAATAACGAGTGGTCCAGCTTTCATTCAGCCAGTGAACGTAGGCGGCATACGCCTCTCCCACCTTATCAGACGCAACGACCGAAACGGATGTCGCGATAATATTACTCTCGGAAATATGTAAAAGGGACGTCCAGTCGGATGGTTGAATTAAACGAGACACTACGGTTGAAGCAGAAAGGAGAATAGCGATATTACACATCGTCGATTATCCTATGAGTCGCGAACTATTTCTGATTCGCCAAACTACCGGAAGGAAATATCCGTTTAAATACAATATATAGAATACGATCGACTACCAATTGCGATAAAAATAAACACCAATTGACCCGGTTTTCTGTTTCACGTAATACGTATGCCGCGCTCTACAGGTTTTCCCCCTATGTATGTAATTAATCCTCAGGTAACGATTATCAAGCGAGATAATTGAACGGTTGTATGTCCACGAGGTAAACATAATTAATACCGATGTGCAATATATGTATATCTGGAGGACGGATCGATCGGCGGTAGCCGTAAGCTTCGACTAAGTTACTCGGTTTGAAATAAAGACAAGAGACTGCTGGAGCGACGCGAGAGGGAGAGAAAGAGAGAGAGAGAGAAAGATAGCCGGAGGAAGGAAAGCTCGACGAAAAGCGATATTCCTTTGGTTCACGCGCGAGCGACCCAACAGAGTTCCTCGATGTCCAGGGAGAGAGACGCCCGGTGTGTATACGCTTCTCCGTGTTGAAGGATGTATCGCGTTACACGTCCGTATCGCGTAACACCTCGATCTACAAAGGAAAAGCACCCCGCGGCGTGGAACCAACGGCGTAGTTTTTTAAAAAAGCTACTTCTCGCTCGACCGCCGCGTATTCTGGATCAGGATGTATGTATATCGGGCTTCGCGGACATCAACTTCCCCGTGGTGTATTTATCCTGGCCTGGCAGCGGGGACCGCACCGGTACCACACGCTAGTAGTGTCAAGCGGAAAATAAACCTCGTGGTTCTGAAAGCGCGGGCGGATTAATACCACTACTGTAACTACCTACATAGCGCATTCCATCCAAGTCGAGGCTTTCCCCAGCACAAGGTAGAAAAATACGTGAGAACGCGCATCGTCTTGTGCCAGGAAGAAACCGCGGTTACGCGTTCCGCTGCCTCTTTCTCTCTTTCTCTTGTTTTCTTTCTCCCTCTGGAGAAACTCGTTACGCCGCATCGAGCTACACGTTAACGATCCCTTTCTTTCCATCTGGGTTCGTTGCCGTTCGTATCGAACAAAAGGAGAACAGTCAAAATCGAGTGGAATTCGTGAAACGAAATCGAGAGTGACAATCGAGCCGCTCTCTCGCCACCCAAAGACCTCAGGCTTCTCGTATTCGTACATACGTACGTACGTATATCCAGGGTGAATCTCACGATCAACGAAACGAAAGAAAGAAGGAATAAAAAGGAAAAAGATAACAGCTATAGCCTTCGTGCCAGACAGTATAGTGTTTCGCGACTTCGTGGTCACGCGACACCCCTTCGGATGGCAGCGTGGTGTCGGATAAGCGTCGCGTCGCCCGCTCGTGTTCTCCCGTCGATCTTCGTGCCTCGTCGTCTGTCATCGCGGAACTTCGGGCACGCTCGGTCAAGTCCGTCATTTCGAGACCGACTCTCTCCGGCTGAATCACAGTCCGGGTCAGTTCGCCGAATGATCGCCTCTCCGAGCGGGAGGACGCGTGCGCGTGTGCCCCTTCTGTGATCACGTGAGTGAATTCGGAGCTGTTCGATACGATTTTGTGTGGCCCGGATCGGTGCGTTGGGATAATATCATAGAAAAGTGAACTCCTGGTGAAACGCGACAAGGAAACACGGATCTTTGTTGAAGCAAAAGGATAATGTTTAGGTGTGCCGGCGGCAGGGACGAGGCCGTACGGAGAGAGAGACTCGCGCAGAGAGAGAACGCGTGACAGGTACGAACATAACCTCAATCGGAAGGGCGGTTTTTGGCGTGGTTAATTTTACCAAACATATATCCAGGCTGTTCTTCGTCCTAGACGACGAAAGAGTTTTCTTGGTATGCGTGAAATTATGGCCTCGTATCGGTGCGCTTGATGAACGTGTGTCGGAGAATCGATGGATGTATTATGAACTTTTTATTGTAGGCGTCGGTTAGTTTACAAGGGCAAAGTAGTTGGTGTGAAATTTTTTCGAAATTCGTGGTGTTCGACGCGGTACCGTGAGTTGCCTGCTTTTCGAGCATGACTCGGACGACCTTCCGAGGGTTCTTTTTTTTCTGCCTTTTTCTCCTGTTGCGAAGCGACGCCTTGTTTGCCGTACGAGTGTGCTTGAACGTTAATCATGCTACATCTTCTTCTTTCCATCGTGCCCGGAGACCCCTCGGCTTCTAATTTAAATCGTCAGCGTTCCAAACCGGAAATTCACATTGAAATATCGTGGTCACGAAATGTGGGATATTTGGAATTGTACTTGAAAAAGAATTCGAGGTGTTCTTATAACGAACGGTGTACTATCGTCGCGGTTTATCCGACTCCGTGGACATTGACGAATTACAAGTTTCTTTTTCGTTGTTTTTCCAAAGAAATATCCCGATCCACCAAACTGATTTCAAACGTTGTTTTCCATCCGTTTGTATACACGGTATCACGAAACACTTTCCGTTCCTTTAACGTTTCTTTACGGTCCGTTGATAAATATTTTTTTTTATGTCGGCCGTATAATTATATTCCGTGACTAAAGCTGTACGCTTTGCTCAGGGTAATTGCTGCGAAATGTTTACGCGTAATTACGAAGCATTCCGTTCCGAGAATTTGAATCTGATCATCGAGAGATTGTGTGAAATGTTTGCACAACCTTGTGCTATCATCCGTATTCTTAGAGATGAATCAAAATCGAAGTAACACCGTTATTTAATCATTTATTCACGGGTCATCGTAAATACCGAGATCCGACGATTATGTGCAGTCTCCGGAAATACGACTTTTGTAACGAAACAGTGGTTCATTACGAAACAAGTATAAAAGGAACGATCACAGTCACGATGATGATGCGATGAGGATTAAGTGTACAGATATTTTCATTTTAGGCATTCGCTTTATTTTCGTTTATCGGACACAGCGAACGTTTGGAGGACGTTTGTAGCAAGCCTATGGAAGTGTGTGCTTTTTTTCCAGCAGAATCTTAGTTGCCAGGCGGTTTAACAAAACCGTCAAAACGGAGATACTAATAGAGATATACGTCTTCCCACCCACGTAATCACGCTATGTTTTCGAGTTCGCGATTGCGAGAGAAACTGCGAGGCGGGGTCGTTGGTATACAGAGAGTTACGATGATAATCCGCGGACGCCGATCGATATGTTCCCTCTCGTTCTCTCTCGGTGTGTGTTTCAACGTACACGTCGGTTCTCGCGAGGTTTTTAGTCGCGTTCTATCGTAAACGCAATCAATCAGGAAGCTTAACGAATTAGCATAAATATTCTTACGTCTAGCGCGGTGCATCTGTCATGATTACACTATTTTGCGTGACAGTTAATACAAATTGAAGAATAATCGAATAGATCGAACGAGGTGAACACACCGAAAGATTAAGTTTATCATACCAGTCGGATTACGTTAGATACTCATATTACTCAGGTAATTTTGACAATATCTATCGCCTTTCCGGGAACTTTATTTCTGTCTCGAAAGTTTGTAGAAAATTTTCAAGAAGTTATTCGCAACATTCGTATTCGATTACCTCATCGTCTTGGCGGAGTGACTCGTCGCGGTGTTAAAAAAAAACTTGTTAACCGTTGGTTCGAGGCTTATCCCGGATTCTTGATAAAACGATTCAGAAAATAAACACCGCGACTCGAAGGGACGAAGTGGAGTATATCAGTGTATCAGGAGTTGGAAACACAGCGTGCATGTGCGGCCTTAGAATCGGCTTTTGCAGCAGCCGAAACGGAGCTAAACGAAGAGGCACGTAGAGGGCATGAATGGCCGGGAGGGCGAGCCGAAAGTATGAATGGGCTAATCAATTTCCAGGCACAGTCGCGGCATAACGCGTGTGTCCCTGCTAAACCGCGCCGACGTGTATGGTTTCTCTCTCGATGGCGCGTGTGTGCGAATAAATTTTCAATTGCAAATGACGAGTAAGCGGTCGCTAACAATACAGGATGTTCGACGATATGCCGGCAGGCGACGTGCCCGCAAACGCCCGTAAATGGATGAAATATCGTTCCATTTGCCTTCGTAATCGAAGCACCGCCGTGAAATTGATCATAGTCCCCCGTGTAGAATGTTACAAAAATGAGGAATTTCGTGCTGGATATATTTTGTCGGGCGCATTTAATATATCGTTGGGCAATTTTAGAATTGATTTACTTGATCAGGCTGAGAAAAAGTTTCTCACTAAACCTACCGAGCTGGGTCAAATGACCGTTTTCAAATTTTTTATTAAAGTGCCTGTATGCCACGTTATAGCTTTCAACGTTAATTTCTTTAATCAACACAAAGAAAATACAGTGTTTTATGCCAAATTAACTGTTACCTGAAATCAATTGCAAAGGTTCTCATTTTTTCGGATCCGATAAGAATATGTACTTAAATTGTCGGTAGGTTTAGTGTTATGATTTTTATGTGTGTTTACGGTGTCTGCTCCATCGTTGAAAATTATTTTATTAACTCTGTCATTTTCTAACAGTCACACATACGGACGCGAGATTAAACACAGACACGCTAGACGCACAGCTGAGAGAATCTCGAGCAAACAGCCGTGAATCATTGTACGAGTGATTCAGTGACCAGGGTTTCTTTTCTTCCGTGCTACGGCACCGTTTGCATGTGTTGGTGGTCGTTGTGTCCTGGCTTTTGCGGAGTGTTTTCATTGGTGTGCAGCTGGTAACCAGCTTGCATTTGTCACGGTCTGAACGTCGTAGAAAATCGGGAAGTCGTAACTACGATTTCTTATTAGACGAATCGAACGGGAGAGTGCTGTTTCGAATTAGAGATCGGTTTAGACGTAATTAGAATAATACATGGATTAACCTACGAAGACAAGGGTTCGATAGCGAATCCTACGGTTTTAGATGCATACGCGAATTTACGCGAGTCCTTTTAGTAAATAACGAGGGAGACTGTGTAACATCGTGTTATTTATTTCCTCGTTTCTCATTGTAATTGATTTTCCGATAATCCGGTTTACTTCGTATAATTTAGAGTAATTTGAATAGAAAACGTTAATCCATTTTTAATGGACTGTCCTTAATAGCTCTCCTCCGTCTACCGCGGGGATATTTTTTTTTCAAGTTCTATTTAATTGTCCCGGCTATTTTCGTTGAACGCAACGATGCCGCGAGCCGTAAAATAAAATAGCAGCCGATCGATGTGAACGACGTATCCTTCGCGATCGTGAATAAGAGAAATAGTCACCGGAGTCGTTTAATCGCACGGAAATCTAGAATCAAGGATGTTTCTCATCGTTTATAATCCCGTCGATATCGGACACGCATAATGCACGTGGCGTGAATAGAATTCCAGCGTAGATTGTCATTAAGAACCACGCTGCCGGACAATGATGTGTATATATATTTTTTTTTCACCGACGTATCAATCGACAGGTTGGATTATGAGTCCTTGCTATTAATAGGCGGTTTAACGACGAACACGAAATCCCCGAGCGTACTTTCAATTAGTTGGACTTTGCGGCCTGCGTCGATGACTTAACGTTCGCTTTCCTTTACGAGCGACTCGGCCTTATTTCGCAACGACCCGTTCGCCGCGGAAAAAAAAGGCCGGGTCCACAACGGGCGCTAGAATCCGGCGGTACACAAAGAAACAACTACGAGGGAATTAACATCCGGGAGCACGTGTCCCGAAACCTTCCGTGTAATTACCGAATTCCGACCGTTTTATTTATTCCGATGAATATTCAAAGCAGTTGCGTAAGCACTTCGTTAGCCTACGTTTCCACCCTTCGAAACGGTTTAATTTCGATTTCGGAAACAATTCGGACCGAGCATTCCTGTGTACCGTGATCGAACGAGTTGCAGGATATTTGTTTCTGGTTATGCTAGATAAGAGCTTTCGTTTAGCATAATGAAAATATTTGCCTTGCTTTCATATATCTCGTTTGAAATGAACCGTGATTGCGTGGATAAAAATCTCGCGTTACATTTAGAACGCGTGTTTGCGTGCGATAATTGTTTAAAGGGATTATAGCCGCGTTTAAAAAAAAATTAAAAAAAGAAACACAGAACGCGCCGTTTTCCCTGGAAGTTGTATTTCACCGTGTGGAAACGACAATTAACAATCATTAAGAATCCTCGGTTACGTCCGCGGTGCGGTGTGTGTGTCAGCGTGTCTCTATATTTTCTAGCAATTAGTAGCATTGCCAGTGCTTTTTTTACACGTTCCCCAAGAGAACGGTGAAACCCATTAATCTTCGACCAGTCGGCAACCGTGTGTGCGCGCGCGCGCGCGCTACAAGTGGTTTAAAATTCAAACGATTTCTGCCTCTCCGTGCCAACGATATTACTTACCGACCAGCCCAGATATACTCGAAAAATCTTGCGGACCGTAGACACGCCTTCCGAGACCGATAGTTTCCTCGAAGACCCTTTTTCTACAGTGTCGTTTTCAACGAAAGAGAGGAGAGAGACGTTTTCTCTTTTGTCCTGCCATAAACGCCGCGTAGAGCCGCGGCAGGTTGCACGGGAACATCGAATGGAAGTGCGAAGTCAAATTAGCTTTTGTCGAGGGTGAACGTCTTTTTCTTCGTTCCTCTCTCTCTCTGTCTTTTTCTCTCCCTCCCGCCTGATCCCTTCCCCATAGTCGGATCTCTTTCCCGTTATTACCGAGTCTTTGTCTTTCTTCCTGGAACTCGTTTCGGGCCCCCGTCGCCTTTCGACGACCGGCCCTGGGATGAGGCCTGCGAAATGATCGCATTCCTGGTTCTGTTGTCGGCCTCGACCCTTTTCTTTCTCTCTCTCTCTCTCTCTTCCCGTCTCTCCACGTTTAATCTTTCGACGTTAAAATTCTCAGCGTATACGGTCCTCGAACGAATTTTTCAATTCAACCTATATCGACGACCGACACGCGACACTTAATTATTTGGCAATTTTCAAAAACACTCTCGCATAAAGGGCCGAATATTTTTTTTTGCGGTTTTGATCGACAGGTAAAATACCACGTGCAATTTCGTGGGGGGAAAAAGGATGATAGACCAGACCGAGTATTTTGCGTGTTAATCAACCGCGGTATCACTTGCGGGGTTGTAAGGGAAGTCAGGGTTCGGGGAGGGGAGGGGAGGGGGGGGGGTAGTTATCCATTGGCAACACCAGGCGTGCTTCATCCCCGCCTGACAAGTTTACCCGGGCGATAAAACGGCCTTGGCGCGGCTACACCGAGAGCAAATTGCAGGACGGAATGTCGCCCTCCTCCCGAGGAAATTCTGTCCTGGAATGGCCTCGGATCCTTCCATCCACGTGGATCCTCGAATAAAGGAGTCGACCAGCTGTAAAACGGCGAACCGTTATTACGAGGGGACTTGGCGTTATACGAGCCGTCATCCTGGCCAACGTTATACTTCGTAACTCACTCCGCAGCGACCCCACACTCTTTCTCTCTCTCTCCCTCTCTCTTGCCCCCTCCCTCTCTCTATTTCTCTCCATCGGGCTGCCTTTTCGTCTATTTCTCTTCAACTCGATGCGGGAAGGTACGAGGGAGAACAATAGCGCGAAGATCAAACGAGCAAAAATGATTTCAGCTACGAACGAAATAATAGGTACCTCAGATCGATCCGAGACCACGGTGCATGATGGGAATATTACGCGGGATTCGAACACGAGGAATTCGAGTAAAATAGTGTATAGAGATACCCTTGATATTTCTGGTGGTGCATGATACATTTTTTTTCACGCTTAATGTTCGCGTGTATTTTATTTTCAGGGTTTCTTTTTGCGAATGAATTTTTGTTGGATTTATTGTATTATCTTTGAGAGCGGCTACAAAGTACACGGGGGGATACGAATTATCATTTCTGACTGAAATAATGAATTTTACAAAGGCGGGAATATTTTCGTGTCTACCCATCGCGCCGGATGTTTATCCTCTGTGCAAGGAAACTTTCGCTAGCAGTAATTTTGTCATTTTTATCTTTTTCCGGGAATCTATGAGCTTGCTGTTTTCTACCTCGAAGAAAATGCTTGCTGTCTCCCACACCGCGACATCTCGCAAAAAAATAATTTTCCACGTGAGCGCGGCGCAATTGCATATTCCCGTCGCATTGTTCACCGTTTGTAATCCCGTGGAAACCGCGCGAAAATCGTATTACAGAACCGAGTCACGTAGCCGGAAAATCCTTGGCTCGATGTTACCAGATCTATACTTAGTAATTTATCGACGCTTGTTCGAAACTTGTCGTTCCTCGCGGTAATAACGGAGCCATTTTCATTGGCCGCCCATGCCAATATATCTTACGCCATACGGGTTATGGATACACAAGAAAACACTCTGTGGATGTCGTGCAAGTTATTAGCGAAATCACTGTGGTTATCGAAGACGTAATTAGAACAAACTACCGGTAGAAAGACCGGTATAATTTTTCCCTTCGCCCGATGTCATCAACGTGTTAGTTGTATTCATCATCGAGCTTGACGTTAGTTCGTTAAATTTACCGTGGCACCTGTTTTTCGCTCCCCTTATGTAGACATTATTTTCTTTTACGCTTCTTTAATCATGTACTTGTTTACACTGCGAATCTATCGGAAATCCAAATAGTAAAACGCGAACTCTCCGACAGGTTTTAGTGAATTCATCCGATCTCGTGAAAAAAAAAACTGGATCGATCGATTGTCAATTAATCCATCTGCCCGATATTTGTATTTTATTTACCTCGTAGAAGACGCGACGGTGTGTAAGTGACCGTTAAATGGGATGTACTGCAAGAACGGAAACTGGTATTTAAAGTATATTCCGTGTTTATTAAGCTTTTGGAATGTAATCAAATTTAAATTGCAAATCCAATCATTTATTTTTCTGCGATTACACTCGGTGGTAGAATTTTTGCAAAATTACCCATGTTTATCTACGATTATATCATTATAAACCATTTTTTTATCTGGCACTGTCAAAGACATCGAGAACGATTCAACGTATCTCGAATGATGTAATGAATTATGCTACCGGTCGATTATTAGATAAAGCGCACCTAGTTATTTCAGCTGAATGGGTTAAGTATTGGATCGTATTATCATCGTGTATGGCGATCATGCAGATTACTGTTTGCCCGGAGACTTTAACCGGCTTCTATAACGATTTTAATCGTTCAGGGCAAGAATCGCGTGTCGTCGCTTCTCGTCACGCCGCGATGAGCAAACGGAAGTCGCTATGAACTCGACAGAAGGGCAGTGGGACGCAGGAAACGAAATGAAAATACCTGACGATGTGCATTCCAATGACTCGTTCTTTTTCCCTACAATTTCAGTGACGTTGGATAACACCGCGAGATTTCTATAATTTCGAATAGTTCGCCATCGAAGTTTCCACGGTTAAAAATTGGTATATCCTGAAATTAGTACCATTATTCTCCGTGGATTTACGACGACAGCAACATAATTCGAACAATTCTAACATTTTGATGTATGTCGAGCAGAGGGTACCCCGTAATATTACGTTTATTGATGCAAATGGGTTAATACGTATCCTCGTTATTATAATACCCCGGAATCCATGTATGCGTAAAGTACGGGAAACGATTTATGTTTATAAATGATGCCACCGGCCATTGTTCGTCGATCGTTCGGGCATATGATTAATCGATTTCGTTAAAGCAAGTGTCTCCGTTTTAAAAAGAGATTTATTAACAGGGTGACATAAACGGTGATTATGACCTCCATACGCATTCGTCTATTAATCACCGCGCAATGCCGTCCATATTTAAGATCGTATTCGAGAAACGTTAGGATTGCGTTAAATCATGGGATCGTTTACGTGCCCCGACTATCATCATCATTATTAATAATCGCTGGTGTTTAAAACGTGACGGAAAAATCTCTGTTATTCCGCCGCGGAAAATAACAGAATACTTTTCTTTTCTCTTCCGTAATTTTGTTCGGTTTCGCGATTACTGGCTTATTTCGTATAATACGAACACGTTCGGAGTGATCTTGTTCCTGAACGAAGGTAGCTTCCTACGCTCGTGTTGGTCGTTTAACTAATGTTTGAGTTAAAGCGAACTTTTCGATTTTAATGATCTCCCGTATGGGATACAAGCGCATCCCATATATCCCCCACCATCGTGGATCGACACGAAATTATCCGTGCTCGCCAATAATGCAAGACATTACCATAACTACTGTCTGTCGGTGCAATTTTCAATTTTGCTCGGGCTTCTTGCACGTACCTTCGGACCACGCTTCTTTTACACGCGGACGGTTTTTGCTGGCGGTCGGTTATTATTTCTGTTCGTTCCCGAGGGTCGTTTGATTTCGCGCGGAAAGCACTAAAAAAAAAATACCTTGCGATGGCTTTTCGGTAGGACGACCTTGCTCGATTCGACGGATACATTCTATTATTGTTGTTACCCGATGCGCGCTTTTGCGAAATCGCGGGGAAACATTTTAATCGCCGGTGTAATTACCGCTAGCGCAATACCGGTATTACTGGGAAATCCGATAGCATCGATTAGTTTCACCGAGGCTGAAAAGAGAAAAAATAAAGCCGAAGGGAAGACGAAGTTTCTTTTCTTTATCCTAGCCGATTTCCACGTGAACGATAAGGACAGGAGTTAAAAGGGAAGATCGGTAAATTGAATAGATCGGGAGAAACGATAGACAAGTAGAACGGTGATTGTTTGCCAGGGATATTTGCCCTCTTCATCCCCCCCCCCCCCCCCTCCTGCCCTCATCTTCGTAATTTCTTGGCTCGCGTTTCTTTCGAGGCGTAACTTCCGAACGAAGAGCTGATCGTTATTGATCCACTTTTCAGAATACGAAAGCGGTGTTTTGTCGCTGATTGGCCACGGATGACTTACCTTCCGTGTTCCGAGACCCCCAGCTGTGTTTCTTCGATTTGTTTCTCCTCTTTTCTGACGTGAAAATCTTCGATCCGTGTTTCATCGGACTCCGTTGACTTCGCGAAGGGGGGAAAAAGTTGTTTGCGTAATAAAGAATCGTTGTCTGCGAATTAACGAGTCGATACAGGAAATAGTAGGCAGCGATTAGGTTTGTTAAGACCGGTTACTCGATTATCTCGAGTCTCTGTTTCTCTCTCCGAAGAGTGAGGGAGAGAGAGAGAGAAAGAGAGCACAACGCATTGCTGGAAAACATTTTATGAAACGGATACGATGTCTTACCTTGGTTCACCTTGAGAGTTGTGTTACATCGAGTGTATTTCTAGACTGTGGTTAGCCTAACCTCCACTTACATTGGACTTGTTTTCATGAAAAGTAGAAGGCATGATTTTTCACCATAATTTAGAAACAAGGTACGCCGCGTAATTTTATTAGCGGTTGTTAACGCGCATACGAGCACAGGCTAACAATTATTCCGTTGATCCTTAAGAAACTGTAATGCGTACCGGTGCCTTTGCAAGTATGTAACGTTACATATTTACATATCATTTGCATTCCATTTGCATATAATCTTCAATGAATGGATTTTTCAAATCTCGTATCTGAACAACGCTAGGAAATTTATTTCATATATTTACCACTTCCTTTTTCCCTTTTTTCACCGTGTACCTTGTATCGTGTCGAAACGCATCGACGTATGTTTTACATTTATTCACCCGTGCTAATTGCATTCGGAATGTTTTACATGCTTTGACATACACCGAGCCGTAACGCTGTCAGGCACGATACTTTGAAATAATATTATTCTCGTAAACGGTTTAGAGAAGAAACGTCATTGCGATGGAAGAGGAGTGAAAGAAAAAAAAGCAAGGTTTATGCTTTCATCAGTAAGTCCGGCGCGACACTTTCTCCCGAGGAATTTCATGTGCTTAAGTCCGTTAAACGCCGGCCGGCTGAAAGAGTTTTGCTTTCTGAAAGGCGCTGTACTTTCCAGAAGCGTGTGACTAACGCAAATGGATCGCCATAGTCGGGTATGGTAATTAATTAGAAAGGGAGGACCCGGTGATCGGTAGCAGCGGAGTTTAGCAGACGTTTCTGTCACTCTAGCCGGTGTTTTTTGTTCACCGCGACCGCGCCATCTTTCTTCTTTTTCATTCCGACGTTGTCGGCCTTGCACCGCAGCAGCAGCAGCAGCAGCAGCCCCATCTGAAATATCACGTAGAATCCGGATCACATTCTCGCGAAACAATTTCGAAAGAATTTATTTCTTCTCCGTGGTCCCCGCGATTGTCCCGGGCATTCGTAGAATTAAATCGTTCCGATGTAATCGCGGTGTCACGAAAACCGGGCGCGCGCACTCGAAAACCAGGGCCACGTAATCTTTAGCGGAAAATGGGCGAGGAATGGATTGTGTATGGTAAAGAATGTTGCATGCCGCGAATAAGTGCCGCTGTTAACCACCTTAAACACGTTCGCATGTATTGTTACTGAAATATCTCGTATAGTTTCGCTGGTATTTACGTTTAGAGATGATTGAAATACTTGGATACAAGTAACACGAGTTTGTAGAAAAAAATGTATTTCAATTCGAGAGCCCGAGAGAAACGATAGAGGGAAAACCTGACGAAGAGTTCTATATGTAATTTCTTTTTTATATCGCAGAATTTCTCGCCTGTTCTAAGCGGTAAAAAATGCCATCAAGCTGACGCATTATTGCCGTATAAAACGACCGGGTGTAAAGGGTTAAGATAACAGCGGAATACCGGATAAAGTAGCGGTCGAAGTCGTGAAAATAATGCGCGAGATTTTGTGGTGTGGCTGGGAATCGGGGCAACATGCCCGCCCGCAGTTTTCCCGATAATCGATCCGTTGTGTACCGACAACAAACTGTGCACGCTTACGTCGAAGCCCCGAAAAGTATTAAGAATGAAACTTGCTTCACACCGTCTGGCCGACGTTGAAATCAATAATGCCCAGGTTGAACTGGGTTAATACTAGCGTACCGCCACCGTTGGCTACGAATTTCGTTCCCGTCCTACGCGTACGCCCTTCTAATTCCCTTTCCCTTCGCTCTTTACTTTTGCTATCGTTCTTTAGTATTATTCGTTCGTATGCCTTTTTTACTTTTGTATTTTCTCCCTTGACGACCGAACGACCGACATTCTTTTCGTACGTAAGGTGTGTGTCGTAGACTTAAGACATTTGGTCTCTCGCATTACTTTCTTTCTTCTCTTTCTCTATGGTATTTCCTACGTTTCTTCCTTTCTCACCTCGTCCGTCTCTCTCTCTCTCTCTTTTCTTGTAGTAGCTAGCTAGCCAGAATGTACGGCCGACCGTATAACGTGGTCGCGCTATTAAATCTAAGTGGCTTAAGGCCTTAAAGTCCGCTTCGCGCCAATAAAAAGTGGATGAAATTACATTGGCCGGCGGCTTTGGCTTACCCCCATGGCCGCCAATCTCGACCGGGGAAAAATCCGGCAGTATTCGCGAGTTATCGTACGGATATCGCGTTTTACTCGCCCGGCGATTCCCTTTTTCTGCGCGAAACTGACGGCGACGACACCGCGGCAACACCATGTTGCAGGATGTAATTTCATGGATTTCGGATTAGACGACGCTGACATCCGTCGAGATAACCATAACCGTTCTGGTGAAATTTATTTAATGATCACACTTGATACACTGTATCTAACGCGATATACCGGGGCTAGAGCACACTTTGCGCTGGGACCGTGGGGCCATTACGTGGAAACCCATAGGTGCAAGTTGGCCCGTTTCACCCGGCATTGTAACCCAAATTTCTGATATTATCTGCAGTATTAAGCGCCCCGCTTGATTACAGCTTGATCGCAAGTGTGGACGTCTAGGAGATGCTGTTCGTTGTTTTTGGAAAATTCAGCAAACGGTACTAAAAAAAATTCCGTTGAAAGAGGGCGATAAATGGCGGAGCTATGCAACATTTTTAATTATTCGATAGCAATAACACAATTTTAGAAATATCAACTATATCTTTATATTTCATACAAAATATATTGTATCCACAATAATTAAAGTGGGCAACGTTTCGAATTCGTCTCCACCATTTTCGGGATTATTTATTACAAAATCTACAATATACTACAACAGTATTGACTATAAAATCTTTACTTTTTATTATTGAGTAATAGTTTCTGTTGTCCCCTTGATTCGCGATATCTCGGATGATAGATTAACGCGAGGTTTTCGTTTTTACAATAATCAAGCTATCGATGTTGATACTCGCCGATGGCAGACGTCGTCGGATGTTTCGTTTGATTATGGTTCTGTCAATCGTCGAAGTAGATTCGACCGGTCGATAGAGACTCCAGTTACGTTCGTGGCTGCGCTCCGCTTTGTTTGCTCATAACAACCGTAATTATCTTGGCACGACGTTATCTCCTATGAATCATGCTAACCTGACGTAATGTGCTTGTTGTTACTTGACGTTGCCATGCGTTTAGGAGCCTCGGCTGTATCAGCTCAGACGTGCGAATTGACTCTAACTCACACCGGTATTGATAATCTATCGGTAATCGATCGTGGAATCGATATGCTTCTATAAATAATTTTTTCTACACGGGCAAAAATATCGAGTCACGCAGAAGAAATGTCGCGGAGAACTTTAGCGCGAAACGAGATTTTTATTTTCCACTTGGAATTATTGTCGGATTCATTTGATCATTGTTCGGTTGTAAAGAGTTTGAAAACTAGGAAAAATACAAGGAGGGTGTTTTGTGCGCGGCGACTATGACAGAGATTTATCGTAAGAGGCACATGAACCAATGGAATAACCGCGTACACGCAACTTTCCTTTGATTGAACTGGCAATCTCTAATGTACACAGGCGGAAGAATAAAAAAAAAGTCCTCGACTTGTCTCCCGGCGTGGCTCTTTTCTAGATAAATCCTTCAATTACGGCTTGGCAAGTCAGTAAATATAGCTGCGTCTGTGTCGGAGCCTTCGAAAACTTCGTTTCGCCGTCAGGACGACGGCTTTAAGTGATTTATAATCAAAACTGGATTAGAGGTGGATGGAAAAGCCTTAAGTTGTTCCGCACTGGAGGCGAACTCACGCTTTATACAGAGACCGACGGAGATTTAAAAGTCTTTGCGAACCTATTGAATAAACAAATAGCCACAAAAATGCAAACGTCTTCTGCGATTAGTATATCTCGTACGTAGATCTCGTTCGAAAAAAATCGTACGTAGAAAATTTAACGCGGTTTTATTTTAACTATTAATTCCTATTATGGGATCGTATTCAACACGAAGGAAGAACGAAATTAAAGAAAAAGAAGATATTCTCTTTATTCCAATGCGAAATCGAACATCTGGAAAACTGAAAAATCATAAATATTATAGAAAAAAAGTTCTCCCGTAACTCCACCATACTGTCAGAGCTAAAATGATCTTTTTTTTACCGTGTTTTCCTGTAATACAGAAAAATGACAAGTATAAGTTACACCGCGAGACACGGGTCTGCTCTGCTGTGTAGGGCTAGGTATTACATCACACGTAGCCCGTATAACGATAGCGAGGACCAAAGTAGATTTACACTCCGTGATAAATTTCAGAAACGAAAATCCTTTCCTCGCGGACCGTCGCAAGGCATCATATCCGGGGTGATTTGTTACTCTGTTGTCGAGTGGCTCTGACACGACACTGTTTCATACTGATGGAAAAGCGGTGTACGGGTTTCCGTGGCGAAACGAAAAGTCGTCAAGTCGTACGTCGCGGTGACAGGTGTCTGATAACGATATTCCGGGATCCTCGATCTCTATGACACGTCATAACCGAGCGTCTGCGATTTTGCGTCGTTTTTTTTCCTCCCTCGCGGAATCCCCCGTTTGCCCTTTGTCGGTGGTAAATGCGTCGCCCAAACGGCCCATTTTCCAACACGCCCGTCTCGGTTAGCATCGTTTTGACCCCGTCGATTCATCACAGACTGTCACTCCAAAGTCTGTCACATACCCGGCGAAACTGGACACCTTCTTGATCTCCCGACTTATTGTTTTCGCCAGCCGGTAACATTGACTGATGTGTTTCTAATGGAGGAGTCAAGGGTTGCTCTTTTTTTTTTTTGAGAAAGCTTCCCGGTATAATATCGAGGAATAATATTTACCGGTGTTCTCGTATTCCGGGTCAGAAATTTTCAATTTCGATCTCGTTCGGAAAATCGCGCACAGAAAATTATGTTCTATTGAATAGAACCGAATAATACTTTCGCACCCTTTGATTATATAGCGCACGTAATGTGTTAACGCCTCTAATAGAAGCCGGCGACTTTATTGAAAATTTGTTCACACACGTAGCCAAAGAGAGAGACAGAGACAGAGAGAGAGAGCAATGGTGGGGGGAGAGAGAGGCATCTGGTCGCATTATTGGCGACAGTGGCGCAATTATTTCAGCCCAACAATGTCCTTTGTCCCGGTGACGTGTTTGTGGGTCGTGCATTTTCGGCGATCCATTGGGTTTCGTCGCCTACCCCGCTGCACAGCCCACAGGGACGAAGGGAACGGGCTTCCCTTGCCCCGAAGTTTAAGCAGGACGTCGGCAAGTACGGGCCGGGTCGATCCTCTTGGCGAACCCCAAAGCTTCGACGTCCCTCGGGGCTTCGACACACGATATAATACACGGGAAACTTAACAGGCATCGAGCTTACCAGGAACCTTGTACAGCAACACACCCCTGCCCATCCCTGATCCACCCCATGTACCTAGATTCCCTACCGATATCTGTCCTTCTCGAGCCGATTCTCTACTTCTACCACCCCTTGAACTGTATAAGTCTCTCTGGATCACTGGCGGTCCGTGATTACGAATTTCAGGGGCGTTAGGGTGAAGGGTCTCTCTACCCCCTATTGTGTATATTGGCGCGCAGAAATTTCAAGGCCTGCAAATGTCAGTGCGCGGAGAATCGAAGGCGCTTAAACATCTGTACAGAAGTTTGAAGGTGTGGAAATAGCGGCGGGTGGTAGTATCGGTGCGTTTAAATTTTCTGGCGGGAAAGTAACGAGTGTAGAAATATCGCCGCGCAGAGATTTCTAGGCGTAAGAACATTCAGGTGTGATAATATCGGTGCGTTGAAACTTCCAGGCGGAAAAATACCAGTGTGGGGATAGATACTAACGTAAGAATTTTAGAGCTTGCAGATATTTTTAACAAAAATACCATAGTATCAACATAGCTTGAAAATTGTTTATTGACAACGAATAAAAATCTCTGTACAATGTTACCGTAGCTTCCCCGGCACCCTTTGTCGAAGCCGTCACCGATTCGAATGCACCGTACCCCTTTTCACAGAAGGCTGTTTCTGTTTTCGTGTTTCGAATCGTCGCCCCATTTCGCAATAGGTTCGAAAACATCTGCTAGCGGTGCTGTTTCGAGATTTCATAACGCTTTAACGGGGACTCCTAATCGTAATAAAATGTTACGCTCGCGTATGTAGGATTTATGCCATACAGAACTAGGTAGGGGGCGAGTTTTGTTGTCGTCGAGCCAGTTTTAATGACAACGGTAATGGAGTATAGAAATGAGGTACTGTAAACGGCCCGCCTGGGATTTCGAGTGAATGGATATACCGGCATTTATGTTTCACGAAATGTTGGTCCATGTCAGCTCGAAGAGTAAACCGTCCCTTTTGCCCTGCACTAGTGTGGTTTATCTAATGCAGTTTCCAACAGGACTACACAGACAACACGGCCACGAGAATCTCGTTTATTTACGCAGAGAATTTTTAATGCCCCGGAACGCCGCCCCTTAGTTTCCGCGTATATTTGTACAGTAGAATTCCTTACGTTCCGTGTAACATCTAAATGGGAATATTTGTGTAAGCTCTAAATCGTTAGTACACCGCTTTGTAGAGCCACGATTCAGACGTACAAACTAGAAACAGCCTACTTAAGTCATTTAAAGATACTTCCACGAATGTTCGGAAAAACTATCTCGTTCCCAATTAAGCGTTCGTCCAATCTACAAGTTTTTTTTTATGTACCGTCGTACGATGCATTCTCGATGAGGGGAGAGTATCCAGTCGTAACTTCTTCCATATCCAGGTTAAGGAAGAAGAGGTCGACGGGTACGTGCCCGAAGGATACGACGTTCACATCCGCCTTTCCCCCCCTCTCTTCCACTTCCTCTTTCCACGTGTGCCGCTATTTAGTTTGAGGCTCGAGGGCGCGGCTAAGCCGGCTTCGCTAATTGCCACGAAATTATTCAGGGGGTGAGGGAGAGGAGGGTACACTGGAAAGACGAAGAAGGAGATAAGAATAAAATAAAAGAAGAGGGGCACCCGGGAGGCGAGTCACGGCACTGCCACGGGGGCCACGCCGTGACGGAATTCATCGTCCACCTCGTACAAGTCTGTCTTTCTTCTTCTTCTTCTTCTTCTTTTGCTGCTTATACGCCATTCTCGTTCTTCCTCTTTCCGTGCAGGGTACTACCTTCATTCTAGGCCTCCTCCACTTCGGCTAGTTAGACCAGTGCTTCTTAACCTCCTCTGTCTTTTCTTCGTCGACGATATTCTCCCTGTTTCGTGGGAATTTTCAGTTATTTTTGTATACTAGATTGGCACGAAAATAATTGCGGTTTCTACGTGTGAATTTGAAGATCGTATCGGGCACGGATTGTATTTATTAATTTTAGATCGGAAGATAATTTAGATGTACCGACTTATTAGATTTTTAAATTTCACTCATCTACAATAAAATAAAAAATAAATTTTATTTCTTCTAAAAATAATAAAATTAAAAACCAAAAATTAAAGTTGAATCGGTTAAACAAACGGTTTGCAAATAAAAGGTTTAATTTTTACAATTGAAGGCAAGTAATGACTAGCTTTTTACGGGCGATAGATAACGCAATAGTTTTGAAATACTAATAAGAAGAAATGTTCTTTTGTCTTTATAATTAAAGAATATAACGTTGAATACAGACTTTCTCTTAAAGATTGAAAATGGCTATTTAGCTGGTCGCGGTAAGTTTAGGGTTAATTCAAATGAAAATCATTAGAGCTCGTTAACTTCTTGAGTTGTTTTACGTGGGTTCGCGTCAATGACGTGGCTTAAATCGTCATTGTCAATAGGCGAAGGACGTCCACGACCCTCATCATCATCCAGGCTTTCGTTTACATTACGAAATTTTTGGAACCAATGTTGAGCTCTTCGTTAATTAACTCTTCACCGAAAGCAAACTTAATACTTATTTCCATTAGTTTCTGCTGCTTTACGCCCTGATTTAAATTTATATAATAAAACTATATGAAAATACAGCAATGATAAACCCTGAAAACAATATGTATACAGAAAAATCAGTAATACCACTTTTACTATTTCCAATGATATGAAAACAATCCTTATTTTTGCACCAACCTAATATTCACTAGTATCCCCGTATATAATTAATCAACCGTCTCATATTTCAGAATTGTGTTCCAGCACGTAGAGATCTGTCAAACGACATTGTTTTAATTAAAAAATTCAATTATTCCCGTAGAAAAATGGTCGCGAGAAAACCTCGCGGAAAAATGACGAATATAATTAAAAGATAATAAAATATCTCTCACGTTGGTATCGTTTCGCAGCGCGCAGAATTCCCCGGAAGTTACTCATATTCCAAATTCTAAAATACCAAGGGGAACGCGGACTTCCGTAAAACACAGCGTATTATCAATTAAAAAATTTAATTGCTCACACAGAAAACTTTCAATGAATAAACCTGGACGGAAAATTGCCCCGAGATTTTTGCAGCTACCGTATACATACATACACTCCATACGTATACTGTTACACCGTATCGCGAATGCAGAGGAATGCAGAGTTTATCGTACGTTCGAGTCGCCCGAGCGTGTATAACTGGGATTTGACGGCGCGTCTTTTTACGGGTAAAGATTAAATAGAATCTTCGAGCAGTTTTTCCTACTTTGTAGCATTCGTATTTTTTCTTCGCCGGTTGAAGCGAGCCATGACTCACTTGGTTGAGAAACAATGCTCCGTTCGTAGAGGAGACCCGTGCTCCTTGTTCCACTCAAACTCTCGTTCCTTCTCGTTCCACAGGGTACCTTCGTTCTTGCCTCTTCTGCCTCGGTTAGTTAGACGACACGAGGGGTCTCTCTCTCACGGACCCCCTAGAACGTACCCGGTTCTATTTGTCTCTGTCACCGGTAAATGGCCTTTGCCGAGCGGCACGACGAGTCCCGGAGTCTTTCTCCTTCTCCGCGCCTATCTTTCTCCGTCCTTGTTTTCATAGTATATACACACATATATGTATACAATATACACTCAAGAGTATATTATACATATATATTTATTTATTTATTTATATGTATATATAAATATATAGTTATTTATTTATATGTATATATTTATATTTATAAATATATACATATACATGTATTCTATTTATATATAGAGATGTATAAATAGAATATATATGTATATATTAATAATTAACTAAAATTTGTCTCAATCGTGTAATTAATATAAGAAATCGATCGTTGTTTGCCAGATAAAGATTATTATTTCTTATATATATGTATATATATGTATTTATTTATTTATGTACACACAAATATACATTTATATTATATACGTACAATAGAGGGACAGAGTATACATATGATATATGTATATGTATATACACATACATCTCTCTCTGTCTCTCGGCACTAGCCCTCTCCGTGTGCCTCTCTCATCGTGACCGGAAAAAATCAGCGAACATCGCCACGGACGACGCCACCAGGACGGTCCATGCCGCCATTTCTCATTGGTACCGATGCTGCCTCGTTTGCTCTGCTTTCTTCCTCCTACTACTATTCCGTTGCTTCTTCCTCTGCTTCTTCGGCTTCTTCTCCTCCTCCTTCTTCTTCGTAGTCTCGAATTCTTTTCCGCGAAGCTGTTCGACGGATCTCGTCCAGGAGACGGGTAACGTACGCGGCCACGATACCACGAGGCAGTTAACTAAGATGTGGGAGATGTGTAGGTTCGTGGGAAACCCGATTGAACAAGCTACGAGGTGTATAATTAATGGCCGATCCAATGGTTTGTTGGTTTATCGGTTTGTTCGCGTCATGTCGGTGGATTAGTGTCACGGCAATAGTGATTGGGTGATTATGTTGCCGCAGGTATGATCGGAGGTTTTGATTTATTTTCTGAACCCTTTCGCCCGAGTGGCACAGATATTTACCAGGGGAATATTTGAAAAGTTGCGACACCACTTCGGAGAAGCAAAACGTCGTTGATACAAGAACAAAAACAATTGGCAAGAATGTAACGTTCACTTGTGCAAAGACTGTTACGTTTTGTAGCGCACTGTATATACATTTTTTGCAAAATTTGTCGCTATAATAAACAACTTTTGCGACCAATGTTGGCACTTGGTGCCTGGAGGTAAAAGTCGACAACGCGGCTTTCAAAAAGTTGACCTTTCGCGTTATCTTGGATTCGGGGAAAAAATTGATATTCAGGGACGGAGGTGTTGAAGGAAGAATGCCAGTCTGACGTGTAAGAATGAAACGCGCGGATAGGAATAGATTAAAACCAGAATTTCCTGCTCCACATACCGTCGTTGACCACGTTCTTTAGGTGTTAAAATAAACGTTCTCGTCTGAAAACTTAGCCGGGATCTCAATGGAGGCGTGTGTAGGAAATTATACGGTTCAACGAGCCGGTTCTCGGCGAGAAACTTTTATTTCATGAAGTCGCTGCCGAGCGTTACGGTATCGGGTACGGAAATAATGATCGGTAATTTACATATATCATTTCCATAATTTTGTCTCCGTACACGTCGAGTTTTTCTTCTTCCTCTTCTTCTCTGTTTCTTTTTTTTTAACCTGAACTTATCAAACGCTATCGCGATCTTTGCAGGTAGTTTTGCATATGTATGTATGTTGGTCGAACGTTTCTTGGCGCGCGATTATCACGAGATCGCTGAAACAAGGGAAACAAACTGGTTGCGAGTGATTCAGACTTTCCGAAAGAGTAAAGAGGCTTAGCACACCGAGTCCGAAGTGATACATATGCATTACCGGCTTCACGGACGTTTACATTAAACCGAATACACCGAGTTGAAAGCGTGATGTTTGACCGAGTCCCGAGCCGACAATAGTCCGTCGAATAACAGTGGTCCAGAAATTTGCGAGAACAAAGGAGATAACGAGGCTGGTCTGTTGCCATAGGATTCCGCGTCTTTACATTGAATTCTCTGGACGCTTAGTTTCGGTTTAAGTTCGCGGAAGTACGCAGGGAGAAGAGAAGCCGCGCGTAAAACGAGGCGAACGAGAGGAAACTTTCCTGCCGGCAAGTCGAAACACCATTATTTGGACTTTCCGAGACGATGCCGTTGGAATCGGTCGTTCGAAAAACTCGAAGGCTACCGGGATTGTTTAAACTCTTAACGATTGTTTAACTCGTTAAAGACCCATTAGGGTTCGCGGATTCGCTGGACCCGGGGAAATGTTACGCCGCACGGACTCTTCTTGGTTTCCTACTTTTTTTTGTTCTTCTTCTTCGTTTTTTTCTTTCGTTTGGTCTCTCTTTCTCTCTCTCTCTCTCGGTCTCTGCCTTGCTCGTCTTATTGGAAGTAAATTAATCCAAGTTTCCCCGACGATCGTGTTCAGTGTCGGTAACTTCCTTTGATAGGTCATTTCTTCCCCCGGTGCCTACTTTGTTACGAATAACTCGCTTCAACTTCTTTTCCGCGTTCCCTAAGCAATTCTTGGCCGATTGCCTCGTTTAATGAACCTTTAATTACGTTTCGGGATACGGTTAGACAGTGGCCTGTAAATTACGGGATGGGTTTCGAGGGAATTGTTTTTTATGTAAAATAGAAACGCCGTGCCAGTCGGATGTTGTAATATTACGTGTTCATGATTCAAACAGTGTATCTAACAATACATTCATTTTTATTTAATCCAAGTAATCTAGATTAAATTTCAATATTCCTCGTTTTTATGAATTTCACATTTTACCCGGAAATCTTTTTCGATCTCGAGCAGCAAATAATTACGAGCAGGATAATTGCAGCTAGCATTCATAACTTTTATTCTTCTTTGAACGATCGTGAGCCCGCGGCGAGCTGGTTAAATAAATTACACGGAATATATATATATATATATATGTGTTTCCCGAGTAAATTTCCATTGTTGTAAACATCCCTTGTGTATCGGACGACTTTATGTAGATAACGAAAAGTAATGGGTATCCGGTTAATTGAGGTTTCACGGCTTCATCGTCCCATCGTCCACTTTTCCTCCGGGTCGAAGGTGAAACAACGCCGGCAGCAGGAGGCTACTACAAGCTTCTGCTTTTCGTATCTTTTCAAATTACTCCGTCGAGTTTTTCTCTGCCGGATTTTTTGCCTTCCGCCATTTACTTAATGAGGAATCACAGAAGCTCGCTCGCGAGAGAGCACGGAGATTTAGAGGATAGCCGGAGCGTGCATCGTGTCTCTCCTTTTGGCCGACGTCCGTTATCCTGCATTGGCTTCCTCCTCTGCACTTTTTCCTCTTCCTTTAAACCAACCTCGATCCCAGTTTGTCGCGCGATCGCATTCGCGGCAGGAGCGCAGTCCTTAAAAAGCCAGGGTTCGTCTCAAGGTATTTCCCACGTCCGAACACACACACGGACGCAGGCTCGCACACACGCACACACACACACACGGACGAGCCTCTTCTCATTCAGATTCCACGATCTCCCGACGTGTTCAGAAAACCATTCTACCTGCCTTCGCGTTTACCTTTGTCTTTGACGTAATAATCGAGCAATTCCTGACTCAGGTTTACGAACGCTTAGCCTTTGTTGGGCTGATTCGTTTGCTCTCGCAATGAGGAATACAATCGGTCTTATTTTTCCCCGGTCGTCTTATGGGATTACGTTCTCTCAAGTTTGATGAAACCGTAGCAAGGAAAATACTGGAATTATCTTGTGTCCGCTTTTGGATCCTTCACCGTTATCCACCCACCACTTTTTCCTTTTGCCGTTCTTTTTCTTCTGTGCCCCCCTCTCTCTCTCTCTCTCTCCCTCCGTTTGCCACGAGTGACACGTGTATATGTACGCGTACGTGTACGTGTGTTTGTGTGGCGGGTCCATCCAAGTTTACCAAACGATCGCATTCGTTACGGGAACTGCTCTTAAAAAGGCAGTTACCCCTTAAAGGATTCCTTCGCACACTTGTAACGAGTCTCTTTCTTTATATACACAGGTAAACGTGGCTTGGTAATTTACTCGTTCGACGAACTATTTAAATTCAGTCCCATCCAGTAAAGAAACTTCCATTTCTTTAAATCGAAGCTTCCGAGATCTCTTTAAAATTCTTATGGCTCCTCTTCGATCGATTTCCCTCCCCCTTTCCCGAACTTGATTTTCCGTAACGAGGAATTGAAGGATCCCGTGATCCGGACCAATGTCCTGGCTCGGTTTCAGATATCCCTTCCCGCGCGTGGGGATCGACCTTGATTTCATATTCGATTCGACAAATCGACTGGCCATTTTCCCAACTGTTTCCCGAAGCTTCTTTAATCGAGATATTTATCGCGTTTACTTTCCCCGTGGCAATTGGTACTTGTTAAATGCGCTGTAAATTCACGTCAGCGCGCTCGTTGCCGTGGTATTTCGTTATTACACCGTGCGTAGCTATATCGAAAGGAATGAAAATGAATTTGAAAGCATAGGAAATGGTGTATCGAGTGCACGGGCTCGATTAAAGTAAATCGCGCATATCGAATCGTTGCCTTTGGTAATTATAATTAACGCGTTTATATATGTATACGTATATTTTTCTCCTGTCCGGTTCGCATGCGCTATCCAGCCAAGTATTTATTTCGCATTTTCTTGAATGTCATTCGATCCACGTATTCCTTTACCGCGAAATCCCACGTATGTATTCCCATAGTGAAAATTGTTGTTGCGTCACCGAAAAAGCCAGTGCACATCTTACTCTCGTAAACACGGTAATTAAGCTATCGTTTTACGGTTGTTTGATTTTCCCAAGCCACGGGGACTCGATCCCGATGGCCCAGCGTCCTTCTGTCGTCTCGCATCGGTAATACCCCGGTGTAAACTACCGGCAATTAAGTCAGTCGTTAATTACCGTTTTAACCTACATAGAAGTGCGTGTCGCTCTTATACAATGGGAATCCATGAAGAAAGGCACGCGTTCGAGCATCAGATAGTGAGCTACTAGCCGTGCTGCACCATCTTTCCCTCTGATCTGATATACACGTGTGTATGTGTGTGTGTGTGTGTATGCGCGCACGTGTGTACATGTGGGTACGCAACGAGTTTCCTTCTACGTGGAACCCTGCACCCGGACGATACTTATCGGGTTGGATACCTGTCCCTTTCTTTGTTTTCTTCGAGTCAAGCTTGAAAACACTGCTGTCCTATGGGTGATAGAACCAGAAAGGATTTTCTACCGCAGCGTTTCCCAAACCGTGTACTACGGAGTTCTGTTCCGTGGAGAGTGAATAAATGGTTTGTGATAAATTATCTATATCGACCCTTTAACTCTTTTATTACCTTGGGGTCGATATATCGGTGTTACGGTTTTTAAATAATTAATTTACACGCGTATAGTGACACTCTTCGGTAAAGAATTGCTATCGTTATTTCACGTAAAAGTACATAAATTTCAGAATAAAATAGGAAATCGTAAAAGTACTTATGTTATAAAGAACCCGAGAAACTTATGTGGTAGTATAAGTGTGTAAGCCTTATGCAGTGCTTTGGCTCTGCCAAAAAATAATAATCAAAACTTTTTTCATACATCCCTGGATTGTTATATCAATATCTCACATGATTCAATAGGCTTACAATGATTTAAAACATCGGTGAATCTTTTATTCAATTGTTTTTAAATGTCCCCAGTGATAGGTGAACAATTCCACCCCTAATAAATTATTAATAGAGGCGTAGAATTGAAAATTAGACTTTGTACGCGAATTGTGTTACGTGGCATAACTAGTTTTCTCATTTATTCTATTCGTCATTGATATCCACCTATCCTACGAAATAACAAAGACATATCACCGTAGGAAAAGTTTGTGAAACTCTGTTCTACGGTAATCGGAATTTTGTTCGGGAATTTTTCTCTGTCACTTCGTCGGATTCTGATTGATATCGCATTTTATTAGAATGATTATCTTCGGAAGGAAAGTGAAGGGTTACACGTGTTGGTAGAGTTTTGTTGTTTATACATTGTCCGGTGCGCCTGATTCCACACGGACTTTGATACGTTATCTTTCCACGGAAAGTGACTTTTCCGTTCGGTAGAAGTTTCATGTCCGTGATTCGTCATATGCGATCAATGACGCAGTTGTTCGCGCTCTTTGTGTAGGTGGAACCGTGTAACCGGCATGTCGTCCCTGTATACGTGTTATCAACGGCAAGAAATTTCGTGGCAGAGATATTCTGCTTACTCATACAACGAATGAGTAACGGAAATGGTACATAAAATGATGTTGCACGTGTCGAATACAGATTGAATGGGAAGACATTCGCTGTTTCGTACTGAGGTCATCCATTGTACTCTATTATACGGGACAGCGTTTGATTCTTTATTCCGTGCCGCTATCGAGATCCCATCGGGTTGGAAAAAAAATATATGACGAGTGGAACACGATATATAATAATTACTGTCGGGATGGCGAACTGGAAGTTTTAGGAGCCACCGGGTAGTTTTCCCGTGGCTCTCTACCCCATAAACTGAAATTGACGTGTTACAGGGTCGAAGGGGGACTCAGACATGCCCCTAAGATGGGTATTCGGGAAATAAGAAAAGTTTTTTTTTGTTGCGATTCAACGTTACCCTCCATCTCGATAAGGAACCGGAGAAGGGAAACAGCTTTTCTTCTTTTCGCGTATTTCTTTTTTTTTTCTCACGTATTCTCCCGTGGAAAGTCAGAGGCATTTCATTTCGTTAAGAGGAGTGTATGCGTCCGGGGGCTTCGATTGAAAGGCAGCTGGTTTCCCTGATCGATAAATTGTCAGGGCTCCTTGTCGGTCTTGTTCTCTCCTTCCCACTTTGTCTCCTCGGCTTCCATCGTTTTCTTTCCCGTTCAATGACTCTCACGAAGTCCTACGTGAACTTTCGAACGATCGACAAGGCCTTTCTGATCGCGCTGAAGTAATTATCGCGGATAATGTCCTCTCCGGCGGGGCCCCTCATAGTTCCAGGTACTTTAAGCTCGACGTTTCGTCGATGTACCATCCGAGTTTTTTTTTTTTATCTCGACGTCTTAGCAAAAGACCCTTTTGTTTCGATCATTCGTCACCGAGAAGATATACATACATACATACATATCTGTATGGGTCTATATACATATACGGTTTTCGCGAACGTGTTAAAACAGCGTCCTGTTTTATCGAGGCTGATAATTGTACAAGTTCGTGCACTGGGTTTCGCGGTAATTGGAGCGTTCGCGGATCGTTATTGTTTACGGTTAATACGTGCATGAAATATTATGGACGCAGGTATACATATTTCTTTTTCTGTTGAAACGGAGGTTCGCACGATGCACATCTTCGTTACCCTATTTACATTCTGTTCTTGATCCATGATAAACCGTCTTTGCGTGCAGTCGCTTGATTCACCTTGAGACTGAAAAGATAATCGTGCCAATTATTCCCGGCAAAAGGTGTTTCGCATCTGAAATATGTCGCGGGACACGCCGCCGGTTTATTGTTAATACAACACAACTGTATAATCGCGTCGACAATGGCCTGCCTATACGAATGCTAATTTCTTCGATTCCGTTGACAATGGTAACCGTTGAACTAAGAAAAACGAAAGCACGTTTAATGAAAGTTAATTGTAGCCCGTGAATGCCGTTGGGAATATATTATAACTGTGCCTCTAGAACAAGCGTAGCTACGAAAAGACTAACAAAGAGACCGACACAGAGTCGTGCCCTTCCTGATTTCAAGGAAACTTTGTCAATTTAACGTAAAACTACGAAAGATGTTAATAGAGCTTTTAAAACCTCGTACAAGTACTCGATTGTTCGAAAGTTTACAACTTTGAACATTACTCGATCTTTAGCCATACTCTCGAACTTGTAACTTTCCAAATCCACAGGGTAACATTCTTCGAAAAATCTTTTCCGTGTACCATTCAAAATCATGAAGCTGATATTCCCTGGAAAGTACAATAGAATTAATGTAAAAATACCTTGCCAGTAATTTGATAAAAACGACCCATCGTACACCTTGGTTAAATATATCGTTGTTGCTTTCAGGGCTGGAGGTTCCAGGAACTCGCCTCCGATCACCGAGAGCAGTGCGAGAAAGTAGCGTAGCCAGTAGGGTAGTAAGATGCTAGTCTTCCCGGGCACCTCGACGATGGGACTCCGTCTGCTCCTGTCGGTCCTGGTGCTGCTGTCACCCCGGCTCCCAGTCCGATCCACGTCGGCCGACATAGTACAAAGGTTCCACGACCCGGAGGTGGAACGTATGAACCACCTGGTCGTCGACAAGAACACCGGTCGCGTCTACGTGGGCGCTGTGAACAGGTTGTACCAACTCTCGCCGGATTTGAATCTGGTCGTGAAAGAGGTGACGGGTCCAAAAAGCGACTCCACGTCATGTTCGATGATCAACTGTCCGAAGGAAACGAAAGTGAAACCGGTGGACAACGTGAACAAGGCCCTGGTGATCGACTACACGACGACCAGGTTGATCACCTGCGGTATCCTCTACCAAGGCATGTGTATGGTCAGGAACCTTCAGAACATCTCGGACGTTGTGCAGGAAGTGAAAGAGGCCGTAGTCGCCAACAACGTGACAGCGTCGACGGTAGCATTTATCGCCCCAGGTCCACCGAATCCACCGGTCTCCCAGGTGATGTACGTAGGCGTTACATTCACCGGGAACTCGCCGTACAGATCCGAGGTACCAGCGGTGAGCTCCAGGTCGCTGGACAAGGACAAGATGTTGAACATCGCGGAATCCGCGGTGACCACCGGCACCAGGATGTACGTGAACTCGTTGTCCAGAGAGAGATATCCTATCAACTACGTGTACGGGTTTAGCAGCGGCGGGTTCAGTTATTTCTTCACCACCCAGATGAAGAACACAGAGACATCGGTGTTCATATCGAAGCTGGTGCGGGTCTGCCAGGACGACGAGCATTATTACTCGTACTCCGAGCTACCGGTCAACTGTACCAGCAACGGGGTATTTTATAATCTCGTTCAGGCCGCTTACGTCGGGAAAGCTGGTTCGGTTCTCGCCGGGGATCTTGGTATCACCGCCCAGGACGACGTACTTTTCGCGGTGTTCGCCATAAGCGAGGCATGGAACAATGCCGTACCGGATTCGCATTCGGCTCTGTGTGTCTACTCGTTGAAGGCCATCCGGAGGAAGTTCATGAACAATATACAGAGGTGCTTCAGCGGCGAGGGACAGCGGGGACTGGAGTTCATCTCGCCGAGTCACAAGTGCATATCGACGGTGAGTGATTGCTTTCCCTTTTCGCCTCTAATCTCACGTTCACGCTATACTTAAACCGCTCGATGATGGAATTACTTTTTTTTCCCCCTTTTTTCTTTTGCACCGTGCCGCGTCATCTACGCGATTAAGATAAAACGATCGTACGAGAAGCCTGTGTGTTTTTTTTTTCTTTATTTTTCGTTCTAGTCGTGTTTTTGGTAGAGAAAATTAGATAGACACTCCGCGAGGTTTGTCTGTATGGAAATTGGGAATATTCAACGGTGCCCATTTTCGAGAGCACTTTATTCAAATTTCCATGAAAACAATATCGTTCTCTACATAATCCAGCTTGAAAGGGTTAATGCGGTCTTGCATCATCGCGAGTGTTCTCTAACGAAATTACCATACCGTTTCTCGGTAAGCGGGGTAGCGTGTTCCAAGCAATTCCAGCTTCGATTTTCTCGTAAAAGGCGACCGTTTTAAACACAAATTCAATAATAAAAGCGAAATCTTAAAGAGTCGTTTACGATGTGACTCGGAAACCACCGTCCGCGATACACGAATCGCGGGTATGAATCGTAAACGGGTTTTCCTCTTTATGGCGCGGTCTCTCCTCTCTAAAGAGGTTCGTTCTAAGGTGCCTTTCGGTATAACAGGTCCTTGGGTTTCGCGTCCATCGTCGTCCCCGATTTGCATTCGAGAACGTACGGTTTGCTTTACTGCCAGGCCATGGTAATCGGTAAACCGCCATCGAGTCCCTTATCGCGTGACAGAGCCGCATAGGGGCTCGAACAACCCCCGTTCGAAAGAAACTTAAGAACGGGGCTCGCTAGCGCGTGCTTTCTTCCTCGATTTTACACACGCACGCACACACACCGCCGGCTAATGAACTAACGTTATGACGCGCTTCAACGATCCCTTTCACATTTACGCAGCATCGAACGAACATACTAGAATTCTTCGAGGCAGTCCGTTTTTATCCGGGCAATTTAAAGACCTCGTTTGACCTCGTCAAGCCGGCACCGGAACCGGGGAAACTGTTTTGTTCTGCTAGTTTTCCAGCTCTGTATCCGCGATTTGATATTCTCTGATTAACTCTTAACGACGAGAAAAAGCGGCAGAAATTGCCGCGATGGGATAATAGACGGGATAAGAAAACGCGGAGAATTGTTGGAAGAAATTGAAAGTTCTCTCGTTTATTTAGGCATCGATTTTAAAGCCTACAATGTGGACTGGGATTAATAATGGACGTATATTCAGTCGGGGTGATGGAGAATAATAGAAAATAATTCTAAAAACGATAAAAATCCTGTATCCTACCTTACAACTATCGTTATTTTCATGTTTTTCGTTTTAAAATTTCTTTTTTTAAAAAATTACATAAATTGTCGGCAGATTAACGATTAGAGAACAAAAGGAGAAATTAGATTTAAAATAATTTCACTTTTTATCCATCAGTTTCTTAAACATTTCGCTCGAAAACAAAGTCGTGTCTCATCCTCGACGGTCTGATTTTCATCTCCGAGATCCGAGTCCGTGACGTCGTCGACGCTTTTCGGGTAGTCGTCGGTTAAACGTGGAAATCGAATTAGTCGTCGACAATCCAATATATCTGAGAGTAGACTTCTCGGTGCTCGTGATTTGCTGAATGCTTGCCAGAGCTACGGAAGGCCTCTCGAGAGAAGGCCGCGATTCGTCCTCGTAGCCTATTACGGCGTAAATCAATTGGCTGCATCTCGCAGGCTCCGTGGCTCGTATTTACGTAACAGGTGGTATCGAAAACCTCGAAGGAGCCAGCGAAAGGCTGGGATCATGCAAAGCGACCATATGTTCCTTTCACACGCATCGTTATATCCAGACGCGCGGATCCCTTGACGTGGAAATGGCGCGTTCGTTTTCTGCGTCAGTGTTCCATTTTTTTTTCCCTCTCTTTTTGCGGTGAACCGAAACTGCCAAGTCGTTCTGGAAGTTCTTGCTACCCGCACACAGGCGTCGTTCTAGTTCCGGCAGAACGACGGGAAGTCTCGAGATTTTGGATTTTGAGGGAGTTTTTTTTCAGTGTCGAAAGAATTTGAAAAACTGCAGATTTCAATTATATAGCGTGACTAACTAAAATTTTATCGATCGTATTATAATGTAAGAAATTAATAACCTTTATATGGCTTTAACCGATCAATGTAACTAACAATTTATATATTGATAAATTGACAAAACTAACAAAATATTTGAAAAAAAAAATATAAAATTTGTACTTACAAAACCATCACACAATAAGGTAAATAATCTTCTATGTAATTAATTTCCAACGTTTCGGCCTTTTTATTAGGCCCTCTTCAGGGATAAATCACGGTCTAATACCTTATTATGGATGGTTTCTAATTGATTCCTTAAAATAGGGAGGCAGAGGACACTTTCAACACATGTTTTCTCTATGTGAGACTGTAACGTACTGCTGTCAGTTTCTTTTTTATTTCAAATATTTTGTTAATTTTGTCAATTTATCAATATATAAATTCTTAGTTACATTGATCGGTTAAAGCCAGATAAAGGTTATTAATTTCGTATATACCGTAACTTTCGTTCTATTTGATCAATCGCATAAAGATTCACTTGGGATCTCGCAGGATTACTTAAATTGAACGGTGAAAGTTAATTTGTAATTCAAGTTACTTTTTTACTCGTTGAACAACAAAATTATTGAAAATATTGTATTCCCGCGTCGGATGACACAAGATAAAGTTTCACTGGTGATCCCTTAGTATTAAATCGATCGACGAAAGTAAATTAGTAATTCTAATCGTTCTTACTCGTTCAACGACAAATTCGTTGTAATTATGTGAACATAAGTATAACATAAATACGAGTCAATCAATCTCGTAACTTAGTTCCAACATTTTCACCATTTCGCGTGTCTCGTTCTAAAGAAAAATCTAATTTAAATCAAAGCAAATGTGTCTACACGCGTTGGCGTACCCGACACCATTAAATCGAGACTTTTCGTTGGAAGAACGAAACGTTACGAGTTACACGAGTCCGCGAAATATGTTTTGCACTGGTCGATTATTTCCCCATCGAACTGTGGGACATACAGGTGTCCCGTTGTCGTGTATAATGTCAAAGGTTCCCAGGAATGAGTCACAATGAAACGTGTACAATTGTACGTAACATACGCGGTGTCGGTTTATTACCGCACAGACACGGCGTGAACTTTATTGACACACAACACCGAGTCCTCCGGCATTTTCGATCCTCGTTTCAAGGGTGGAGGGGTTTGCCGGATATTTTGCGGAATCCGACGAAATGATATTCAGGGGACGCCGGAATGCGACGGCCGTCGGTGAGATTTATTCAAATTTTCGAAGCTAGACGGGTCGTTGCACGATCTCACGTTCTTTTTCTTATTTTTTTTTCCTCTCTTTCTGTCGAGAACGTCGTCTCCCCGAGTCCCTTATTTCTCCGGGTTCGTTTTTTTTCTCTTCCCTTCTTCTACGTCTCTCTTTCTCTCATTTTCTCTCTCTCTCTCTCTCTCTCTCTCTCTCTGTTCCTCGGATACGGTGAGAAAGTATGCGCGATGGAACACAAAGGATCCGTTCACGCACGGGGGCGAGAAAAAGGCAGAACTTGCCGCGAGAAAGCTGGAAGAGTAGTCGGAGACTGGGAAAGATAAGGAGAGCCATAAAAGAGATAAAGATTGTTTGTTTGGTCTAGCCGACGAGCTGCCGTGGGACAACGTTCTCTTTTTTATTCTTATTTTCCTTCATTTCGTTCATTCTGGTCAGCCCGTCGACCACTTCCTTTTTCCCACCCGTCCTCGCCCTAAGTTTCCACCTCCTTCTCGACACCGCTGAAAGCTTTGCTTCAATGAGACACCACGTTCTTCGTCTTTATTTTTCAAAAAAGTCTGCCCGACGAAAAATTCGCACAATTTTCCCACCGTCTCTAAGCAACGTCCACGATTTTCCCAGCGGAAATTCGTTGAATCGATAACGCTACCCAGTTCGCACATTCTCCAGTAAACTTGATATTTTTTCACAATAACTTTCCACTGTGGCACCGTTCACCTATTTTCGTTAACACTAATTGCCACGTGCCCGAAAACAAAAACAGATTGCAGAGACGGCTGATAATTTCCCATTTCCCGGAATTCCGCCGCGTGGAAAGTTATCGAGAGCCGACGATAATTACGTTCGGATGCCAACAAGGTATAATAATTCATTCTTTTCGAAAACGCGTTTAAACGTTCCCGAGAAACACGGACGTCTAACGTGACAATTATCTGACATTATTTCCAGTCCGATTACAGACACGGCAGCGATTAAATATACGTATAGGGAAACACTTTGCCGTGGGTGTGTGCGTCGTAAAGGCGGATTTAGCCCACGGCAGTTTTTGTTTCGTTCACTACACCTCGTTGATCTTCGGTCAACCGTAAAAAAGCTATTAGGGAGGGGGGCAGCGTCTTTCCGACGGTCTGTCAATTAGCTCCAATTAAGGCGGACAAGGGCACCGCCACGGAATTTTGTGATCCTATATGTTATCGACCCCAGGAAAATTATATCGTTGTAAACGTGCCAGCTTGGATAGTTATAAACGTCACCGGGATGTTTTAAGGTACAGTCGAAATGATTCTCTTCACGATCCTCCGGAGGCCACCGCTTCGAGACGGATGACAAAATGGCAGTCGATACACGTGTCGTTTAGACTCGTAAAATTCACCGTCGAACACTGAAATACGGCGGGCTATCGATAACTTGCCGCTTCGGCACCTGTGTTTCGTGGAAAAACAATTTATCTTTAGTTTTATTTTTCATAAATTTTATTCTGAAAGTCTTTCACGACTGAAAGACACTTTTTGAATATCATCGTGAACTGCAAAGTATTAGGATAATAAATTCTCATTCTAATACGATACTCCCGATTACTTTCCGCTTTGGCAATATTTCACTCATTCATATTTTCGCTAACTCTAATTTTATCGTATAGAGGAGAAGATAGATGGTTGGGATCTCTATATCTTTCTATTGCCGGAAATTCTTCGTCCGCAGTTATCCGGAAAGTTATCGAGAGCCTACAGTAAAGCGATTCTACGTGCCGAAGAATTGTTGTCGTGGTTCAATCGACTGAAAATCAAGTTCCGTCGGTCGAAAGTCACTTTTCTTTCGCCGTGACTTTCGATTTCTCCGTTCATTAGCCGGCTAAACAGAACGAGACAATTGCGGGTAGAAATACATACTTAATCGAGCGTGGAAAGTGATGCTTGCCCGTGACTTTTCTGGGACAGTTGTTAAATTAATGATCGTTTCTCGACCTGTTTCCCGGCGTCGGTATTCCATCTGTAAACGATCGGGCGTCTTCGTTAATACGCCGTCGCCGATCGGACGTGACAAGTACAGATTATAACCGCGTGTCACGCGTAAACCGACGCGACACGCGGTTTATCGCTCGTTAATCATCTTATCTCGATTTCCGGAAACATATGGAGCGCTTTGCGAAAGCGCGGGTCGCCCGAGCGATCCAGTTCGCAAGAAGTTGATATTGAAATTACAGGAAGAAATAAATATTCCACGTTGCCTTTACGACTTCGGGATGAAAAACTAGACGTCGGAAAACACGGATGATATTGAGGATACTATACATCGGGAACGGATAAAAAAGTGGGTGGCGTGCGTTATTTCCATCGTGAATCATTTCTCTTTAACGATACCCTAAGTAGGAACGGGATGAAAAGTTATTATGAGAACCGTGACGATTTATTGATGAGAATTCAGACGGGTGAATCTCGGGTTAAATCTTTCTGTTTAGAGGATGCGATTAATTTACGGGTAATATCGATGGCGGAGAATATCAGTGGCGCAAGACGATCGTAATAGTATACCTGTGCACCGTTAGAAGTCATTAAAGTCTACTGATAAAACATCGAAACGGATATAGAAACTGGTACGTTAAAAGGCGAACATAGAAAAAGATTGCAGAATAAAAGCCGGTGCCACGGAATTGATTTCTTGTTTCTTTTTTCAAGTGCATTCTGCAATCACGGAACCTGACATTTTTCGTATCGACATCTCTGTCCGTCCTTTGATTCCCGCTATCGATACATTTTCTTGACAATTTGCTCGATTCAATTCAGATAGCAATTCCGTCTACAGTTCCTTTGTCGTGTTTCAGTATTATAAAACACGGTTAAAAAAGAGAATTAAACGGAATACGGAAACAGGGTCGCGATGAAAATGCAGATCCTAGCAGTACCTTCGGAGGAAATTTCTGTTTCATCGAGTCGCAAACCCTGCAGGGCGACTCGTTGTTACGGCACTGCACGGTGATTCAAGAGACTAGATTTTCCAGCAAGAATAAAATATTGTTACGACAAAATAAGCCATTTCTATTTTTTGGGGGGGTAAAATACAAATTTTATTGAAAGGAGATATAGTTAATTATTGGAATATTATAAATTGTAAATATATAATCTCGTAACCAATGAGCATCGCCGACGATTAGGCTGAATTAATTAAATAACTCATTTTTGCATCTAATATGCATCTGGCAATATTTTAACATCAAAATTTTTTCATACGATTTATTTAACAGTTGTTATTATCAGTCGATTACACTTATGCGATGTTTTAACACGTTTTATTTAAAAACCACATTTCTTCGAATCTTCTTATCAAATCACCTTTTCTTTCGCATATTTATCGAATAAAATATTGTTACTAAAAGCAGTTCCGTATTTTACTTCGCTCTTTCTATTGTCTGCCTTATCTTAACACAACTTTGATACTTCGTGCATAACTTTTCTCTACTCGTAATTTATCCCGGCAAATTTCGCGGTGACAAATGTTCAAGTCACTTTTAAAAATGATAGTTTATCGCGTATTGCAGTCGGTGCGAAAGATGAAACACCAGAGTTTCCACCAAGAAATCGGGTGTCCCGAGCCACTGTGCACCGGCACGGGAGAACCCCTCGCCACGGATTGGCTGTTTAAAGTGTATTCCGATCACATACCGTCGCGTTTCCCGTATCGACATCCGCGTCTGTCCTTTGAACTCGACTATCGGTAGCCGCGATACCGCCGAAAACCAGTCGCGGCTTCGGAACGCAACCTCTGCCGCTGGCATGTGCAAAAACTGCCAGACAATGGGGCTGCACCTAGTCTAAAAAAAAAAAACATCCCAGAACGGGTGGTGCCACGGGGAGGAGTAGAGAGCGAGGGAAAGAGAGAGAAAAAGAGAGAGAGCCAGAAGGAATCGGAAGGGTGTGCGTTGCGGGTGTGTGGACGTTCGTGTAGCTCGAATTCAATTTTTACGTCACAAAAGAATCGTGCAAAAGGGATGGAAGGTTTCGAAAGGAAAATTGAGATGGTAGGGGAAGGGATTTAGGGAAAAACCCATTCGTGTAAATTGGATGGCCTCGAGTCTTGCAATTAAAAAGTTTCGGGAAAAGTCTCTTCCTTGTTGCTTTTTATCCCTTTTTCTTTTCCGTTCGGGCGTTTTTTTTTGTATGCGATTTTTTCGGCGTGTTGTGTGACTTTGGTTGGTTTTTCCGACGGTGATAGTTTGGTTTTTGCGATTTTTTAGAACGTGTTTATCCCTTACCGATGGGATTTTGGTATAGCAGGGCTTTCACCTTTTTCTCGTTCTCGAGGGGGACTACGGAGGTAGTCATGGTGGGTCGATGATCGAGTTTAATCAGAGACTGGATTTACAAGGAGGAAAAATCGTATTACGAGGTCGGGCGTGAAACGTGATTAAGTCCCGATTGAAATTCGATATTCTAGTTTTTCTTGTTCCTTTGTAATTTATGGAGATTAAGCCCGCGATACCGTCGGGGCTAGATCGCGTAATCATCACGGGAAACGGGGTCGAGTCACGCGGTGTGGAAAATGATTTTTCGAAATGAGAAAGTGCGGCCGAGGATATAGGCTGGAAACGCCTCTAGTTTCCACTGGAATTTATTACGCTTCGTTTCTTGGTTCGTTGATGACCCGATGATCGTTTACTTTTCAATCATTTTATCGAAACGAAAATATAGAAATTTACGAATTTGAGAAAGCGTCGATAAATTGTTAGTCAAGCGAATTCCTTGACGGAAAAGGAAAGTTATCGAGAGAGTACTCGGTGTTCGTATCTACACGTGCCAGTATATTTTTATCGTCGGGTCAACATTTTCGTACGACCACCCTGGGGAAAAAAAATATGTCTGCGCGAAACTCTTGGCTGTTCTTTCTTTGTCTCCGTTTACCCGGCTTTCTTTCATGGGGCGCGGAGACTCACTTTCGCGCGACGGAACCGTTAGAAAGAAAGACGTCGAGGAAAGTGTCGACGGCCCCACGGAATAATAATTGTGGCGGAGTAACGGCAACAAGAATGCCGACGAAGGGAGAGAACGTAATTGCACCGCGGAGTGTGCTGTTTTACGGTCCGCATCAAGGGAAAAGAAAAAGTTGAAAAATTGAAATACAAAATTAAATAAGCCCAACCCTTCCACTGTTTACGCGGACCACCACCACAAACAAAACCACGCGAGACTGAATTTCTTTTTGTGCAACCTACCTTACCGATACCGGTATGCAAAATAATTCGTTCATTAGCCACAGGTGTATCGTTAAAAGTATATCCAGCGATGGATCTTTTTAATTTATCGATTTATCGCTTCGTAATTGCCCCGATGCCTGTAACGCAAAGACTAATGTTAATTTAATACCGATCGATTCTTACTTGATGCTAATTAAAATTCAACCCTATATACGGACACGGCGTACGGTATCATTTATAAGGATGCCCATTGTACGGGATTATAATACCCGATATAATATCCAGCCAGTAATTATAGAAATGCTAATTAAAGCTGTAAAATATCATTTCGTTAGAGTACTACGATTAATGGAAAAGTGAGAGACGAGGGGGATCGAGAGACGTACGGTAGTTCGCGAGTGTGTTCCCATTAAAATTCTCGAGAGAAATTACCATACGAATATCGACGAGGAGTAATGAGAAACGTCGAAAACACGGACACTAAATACACCGTTATCACTTTCATTATCGCAACGAGGAAGTGCTCTAACACGAAACGCGGGAAAACTAGGTCTGTCTCTGGAGAGGAGCAGCTCCGGTTCTTTTTTTTTCTTCTTCTTCTTCTTCTTCTTCCCTCCCCCCTTTTTCTTTTTGTACAAAATCGAAGTGGCAAGGTTTACCAGCAGGCAACTTTCTGACGTCGGGATACACGTCGTACCCGGCAGCCGCGGCGTTACAACGGGCCGCGGCAATAAAAAGTGTTTTTCCCGGAGTTTCTGCTCGAGCGGTCGTGAAACGACAGAATCGGGTCGCGAGCCGATAGAGTAGATTATGCAAGTGCATCGGCCCCCGGTGCATTAGCCGCACTTTTTTCACCCTTTCCCGCGGCACGCGGATTCTGTACGTTTCGAGTTTCAAAGAAACGCTTTTTCCCTCGTTTCCCAGCCCCGGAATATTATACCGCTGAGAACATATTTTCTTGAATTCCACAGACACACATACGCACATATACAGGGTGTAACAAAAATTCTGGGACACTTTAGGTTTGTGGATAGAATGCATAAAAATAAGAAAAAAATGTCTTATAAGTTGTGGGCGCAACCCACCCCCTACCGAGATACAACCCTTTTGTAAAAAATTTTAAAAAAATCATCTTCGAAATGGTACGTCGTAGAGGACCGATTTTGATTGCAATATAACCGGAAGAGACTAATGTTTGCGAAAAAAATATCACTATCTACGCAAAGGAAGATTCAGTGAGTGCCCCCAATTTTTCCCAGTTGTTACAAACCTGCTACGATATAGGTAATCGACTTTGTTTGGATTAAACAAGAATATATGTTATTTAACACTAGATTTACGGACCGAGCCAATTTGACTCATTCAAAATTTGATTACTATACATATATAAAACCTTAATATTATTTTCGAAATACATACGTCGATTTTTAGTTAAGTAATGAAACATATGTAAATGTTAATTTACACTTAGTAAATTATATTAGTATATTAGTAAAGTACACTTCAGTAAAGTAGGTATATAATCAACATCCGTAAATCTAGTGTTAACAGCAATAATCGCAGCAATAATATTTTTTTCTATTATCTTTGATCTTCTCCGGTTATATTGCAATCAAAATGGGTCTTCTACGACGTACCATTTCGGAGATATGATTTTTTTAAAACTTTTTACAAAAAGGGTTGTATCTCGATAGAGGGTGGTTTTTAGACAAAACTTTATAGACTTTTCTTTCATCTTTTCGTGCGTACTATCGATACTGAAAAAGTGTCCCAGTATTTTTGTTACGCCCTGTATATTTACGTACACCCGCGCACACCGACGGGCGAACGGCGAGCAGGAAACCGTGCGGTCTGAGATAATGTTCGGTTGTCCGTGGTGAATTGACTCGGATTGAAGTAAATTGAATTAAAGCGTCGCCGCCGCCGCTGTGTGCGTATGAAAGATATCTCGATGTAGAAATTGGGTTGACGCGCGGCCACGTGCATATGGTACACACGTACAGGTTGTCGAACGGTGTGTATTGATATGTTTGATCGAACGGCATTGTGTCGCAAGACTTCGGGCAGGTTCAAACGCGGGAATCGACGTCACGGTTTCACGTTTGATCGCGTTCCATTTGACCTCCGACGCGGGGGTCATTGTCTCACGGTGTCACCGGGGGAAAAAAAAAGAGTGCTCGTGGAAAATTGCGCGCGTCGAAAAACGGGAAAAAAGGAACGGCGATTCGACATCCGCGTTTCTTTAGAATATCTTTCTTTTTCATTTTATTATTCCGCGTCCAGTGAAAGGAACGGCGAGAGGTGGAAGGACGCCGAAATTAAATGACGCCCTCTCCCCCACCCCCTATCTCTCTTCTCTCTTTCTCTCTACCGGTTAGTAACCAGGCATTGTACTATCAGTTACGGCAACGACAGACTTTATTAGGGAAAACTGGAAGTCGGGTAAAAGTGACGCGGAGACAAAATTATCCCCCGACAATGGGGTTGCGAGTAGGTGGATGAAATAAAAAAAGGAAAAAGTCGAATTATATTCCATGGAATACAGTCGCGCTAATGAGCTACACTAATTAAAAAGTTCTCCGGCGTTGTACGCGTGTCTCAAAAGAAGCGACTTCGTTTTTCCATGACGCGCGCAAAAACGTAACGCGCGAAATTTCCGTCGCTGCCGAGAAACCGGGCGAGCCCGCGAACACTCGTAATTCGTGTGACTCCTCGAAAATAAAAAACAAAAAACAGAGAAAAGGAAGAGGGACGGTGTCTTTGAGTCAATGAAAAGAATCCGGCGAAGGATAATGCCCGGTAAGGGAGAGTAGTTCTTACTGGGTTCGACCTGGAAACACGGATAATGACGAGGAGACAAGAGAGAGTAAGAGAGAGAGAGAGAGAGAAAGGTGAGCATCGTGCGCGTAGTTTCGTTTGAAAGGCAGCCAAAGGTCGTTTCATACGGGTGTCGTTCGTGTAAAAGTCAAAAAGGGAAGAGGAGCCGGTGCCTGGCCCCGTTATGCTCAATTTCAAAAGTCGCGTGCGCGCGCGCGTGTTTTCCACCCGCTTGAAAAGCCGCGGGTTTCTTTCATTGGGAAAGAATTAAAGAGAGAGAGAGAGGGAGAAAAAAAAACTCGGCTAACGAGAGTCGTATTCAAACGCGCCGCGCGATCTGACGGGGAAAATATTTTTTTCCAAAGTATCCGCGGACGCGTGGGGGCGAATTATAAAATAACGATTTCGAGGGCTGGACTTCCTCGTGCGCCGATAAACCGAAACGTATCGACTGGAAGTTCACGGAAGTTCAATTTACCCGGGCGCGAAAAGTGGCCGGTGAATCGCGATTTCAATTCTCAGACGAATACTGCCGGTAAATGTTTCTCATAAACGAGGCGAATACATTGTGTTTAAATTGAATAGTCATTCAGAGGAATACATAAACCCATGTGTTTATTCGAAACACAGAGTGTACTTGAAAAATGAACACGCTTTACCTGTTAATACGTGTCCAATTTAATTTATCAAAATATATATATAAAAAAAATCAATTTTTCTCAAAAAATCAGTGTTCTATTCCACCAAAGTTTTTCCCGCTGGTAGGGAATAGTGGAACTGGATATTCCAATGAATTGTTCTCGGTTTGATGCTATCTGTAGTGGACTGTATTTATATGGATGTATGTACAAGTGAAAGGATGGTAAACGGAAATGTACAAATGATGTAGTTCGCGTTGTACTTAGAGAATATCGCTGAAGTCTTGCTGACTTCTAATCGCTGGATCTGTTTGTATCTTATACGTGTCTAGTATGTATCTTATACGTGTCTAGTCTGTTTCTTATACGTGTCTAGTATGTATCTGCCCCGCGTGGCTAGAGTCGCTCTTTTTATAGATTTTAATATTTCCCTCTCTTGGGGGTGTAAGGCCCAGAGCGGAGGGTTGAAGGAATCCTATTGGAGGAAATTCCAATGTTAAGCTCCACCCTCGTGGGGTTCCAAGAGAGGGAAATATTTCTGCAAAATTACCAAATATGGTAATATGTTTTGCTCAGCGCGGTGTCGCCGGAAAAGTTCCGTTACGCAGGTATGGTGGACGGTACGGCCAGGTATTTTAGCCTTTCGCAGCCCGATGTTTGGTGACCAGATGTTTTACAACCTTGTTTTTCCTTGCATGACGAGTTTTTCCTAGGAAGTTGTAAAACATCTGGCCCTTGAAGTTTCGAGGAAAAGGCAAATGAATTTGTCCCTAATATAAACCTTTAGACAATCTCCCGAAGATTGTCCATACCGCCCACCTTGAATACCTTAGTGTTCAATGAAATATAATGCTCTTATTCTAAGGGCTATGTTACAAGTGTACATATATACAAGTCTTAGAATCTATGATTTGCGCTATCAAATTCAGCGCCCATGTGATCCTTGATCCGGAGCCTCTGCTGAAGAATTATCTTTGATGGGTAGAACACATATTTTGGCTACTGGTCGCTTAAATACCCCGTCCGATGTTTTGACTGATACCACGCGTGTGGTGCCGTCAGCGCCTGGGTGTAGGCCAGTGATGCGGCCCATTCGCCATCTTAGGGGGGGAAGATTGTCTTCTTTCAGGATCACCAGGTCGCCAATCCTCAGCTTGCGGAATGATGATGTCTGCCACTTTGTGCGTTGTTGTAATTCATGTAAATATTCATGTTGCCAACGCTGCCAATAGTGCTGGAACATCTGCTGAATTAGTTGATAACGATCAAGGCGCCCCTGCCTGATATCTCGGAGATCGTGGTGACGCAACGCCATTGGTGCGTCGCCAATCAAAAAGTGACCAGGTGTAAGCGGGGTGAGGTCGTTTGGGTCGTTGGAGAGGGGAGACAGTGGTCGGGAATTGAGGCAGGATTCTATCTGTGTCAGTAAAGTATATAGTTCTTCATATGTTAATTTTTGTTCCCCAATCACTCGCTTTAGATGGGTTTTAACCGATTTCACCGCACTTTCCCATAAGCCGCCAAAGTGGGGTGAGTGCGGAGGAATTAAATGCCAGTTAATTTTGCGTTCTGATAAAAATTTTGAAATTCGCGTGCCGTATTCCTTTTTGGTAAAAAGTATGCCCAGATCATGCAATTCGTTTTTAGCCCCGATGAAATTAGTTCCGTTGTCCGAATAAATATCTGTACAATTGCCCCTGCGCGCTACAAATCGTCGAAGGCAATTTAAGAATGCGTCAGTCGTTAAATCGGTGGCTAGTTCAAGATGAACAGCCTTTGTCACGAAGCACACAAAGACGCATAAGTAGGCTTTAGTTGTTACGCGACTTCGAGTTTTTTCCTTAATTAGGAAGGGGCCCGCGTAATCTATGCCGCAGGTTGAGAATGGTCGCGCGGGAGTTACCCGTGCGGAAGGTAGCTGACCCATTATATGGGTCTCGGTGACAGGTCGAGCCCTAAAACATCGTACACATTTTCGCAACACCGATTTGATGGTTCGTTTCGCGGATAAAACCCAGTATCGGGACCGCATTGACGACGTGACATGCTGACAACCGGCGTGCAATAATCGCTCATGTTCGTGACGTATTATAAGTATGGTCAATGCGTCCTTTGAGGGGAGAATGATTGGATGTCTCGAATCATAATCAATGGAAGCATTAGCGAGCCTACCGCCCACCCTGAGTGTACCCCATTTATCCACGAAAGGATTTAATGCCTTTAATATGCTTTTGGGGGGGATCAATTCCTTATCATTTAAAGCCCGAATTTCCTTCGAAAAGTACCGTAGCTGGGATAGTTTTATTAGGGCGGTTTTAGCATGATTTAGCTCATCCCGGTTGAGAAAGTTTGGAAACTGCAGCGCTTGTTCCTCAGATTTTAAAACCCTTGTTTTGCCTCTCTTTTCCCTCAAAATGCGTATAAATTTGAGACATTGTGCCGTTACACGCAATAATTTCGAGTAGGATGAAAAACGCGACGCTAAATCAAATTCCTCCCTTGTGACTGCAAGACAGACGTTTTTTGTTTGCCTTTCTTCCATTGTCTCAATCGCCTTGATTTCCGATTGAGGCCAATGTGATGGCTCTTCCTTTAACCACCCTGGACCTTCCCACCATAATTTCGAAGCTGTTAAAAAGGCGGGAGTTGACCCTCGGGATATGAGATCCGAAGGATTGTCGTCGGAGGGCACATGTCGCCATTGATTAGTTCTTGTTAATTCCTGAATCGTTGCCACGCGATTCGCAATATACGTTTTCCACCTACTGGATGGTGAACCAATCCAGGCAAGAGTTATCATGGAATCGCTCCAATAATGCTCTGCCTGGAGTTCCACCTCCAGTGCCTGCTTTACCTTGTGGGCCAATTCGGCTAACAATACAGCCCCACATAGCTCCAAACGAGGGAGGCTTATTTTTTTAAGCGGGGCGACCCGTGATTTCGCGCATAGTAAATGTACATGTGTGACCCCGTCGCAATCCTTGGATTTCAAATATAGGCATGCGCCATATGCCTTTTCAGATGCATCTGAAAAGCCATGTAATTCAATGCCATTTGGTTCTATTGCTAATGCTCGTCGCGGTATATTTATATTAGATATGTTCGCTAGTTCATCGCGGAAACATTCCCATCGCGAGTGTAAGTCCTGCGGAATGGATTCATCCCAACCGATCTGCAATTGCCACAATTCCTGCATAATTAATTTTGCTCGCGTTATTATTGGACCGAGTAACCCCAACGGATCGAAGATTTGCGCGATTTCGGATAAAATAGTGCGCTTCGAGATTTGTCGATTGGAAATTGGATTTACTGTGTATCTTAATGCATCGGTATTCGCTAGCCATAGCAACCCGAGCGTCTTCGGATCCTTGTCTATTTTGATTTTTATCCCGTCCGAGTCTTCGGAATCCGTTGATATCTCCGGTGTGTTCGCGGCCCATTTCCGCAAAGGAAAGCCCGCTCCAATTAACACGGAACATAGTGTTCGTTTAATATTGTTGGCCTCCTCGATTGTCTCTGCTCCCGTGAGCAGGTCATCTATATAAAAATCCCGGAGGATAGCCCGACTCGCCGCAGGATATTCTTTCTTGCACTCGAGGCCTACCTGCCTCAGAACCCTAGTTGCCAAAAAGGATGCGGAGGCCGTCCCGTAAGTGACCGTGTTTAGTTCGTACGTTCTAAGCGGCAGGTGCCGATCAGGTCGCCATAAGATCCTTTGCATCCTGCGTTGTTCCGGTCTAATATTTATTTGCCGATACATTTTGGCAATATCAGCGGACATTACAAACCGGTGTTTTCGAAATCGCACTACGATTGAGAATAAATCGTCCTGGACAGTCGGACCCACCCATTGCACGTCATTTAGGGACAAACCGGTGCTTGTTTTCGCGGATCCATCAAAAACTACACGAACCTTTGTAGTGGTGCTGCTACTCTTAAATACCGCGTGATGGGGAAGATAGTATGCGGGTAATTTTGAAGTTGATGCGTCCTCGTTAATTCGCGACATATGTCCTAGTTCCTCGTATTCGCGCATGAAGGTTTTATATTCCTCCCGAAGCTGAGGTTGTCTGGAGAGTCTTCTTTCTACTGAGAAGAAACGCTTCTCAGCCTGATCCCGAGACTCTCCCAATTCGTTTATATTTCCCTTAAATGGGATGCTAACGGTGTAACGGCCGGTAGCATCTCGAGAGGTCGTCGCATTGAAATTCCTCTCGCAAAGATCCGTTTTGATGGCGTCTTTCTGATCGGAAGTGACCTCTTCAATTTCCCAAAATGTCGCGATCTGTTTATGTAGGTCCTCGTTTGTGACCAAGTGACACGATTTGCTGTCACCTGCCTTGGTTTGAGGCCATTGCAGACTACCCCCTAGTACCCATCCGAATTGGGTTTTTTGCCATATTAACCCTGAGCCGTTGACCCGATGCTGTCCTACGCATAGCAGCTCCCAGAATACACCTGACCCTAGGAGTGCGTCTATTTTACCTGGCTCGTTAAATTTAGGGTCAGCAAGAGACATACCTGCTGGCACCGTGACTCCGATATTCCGCAGATTGAATTGCGGCATATAATCCGTAATTCTTTTCATTACGAGGCAAGACACCGATTTAGCGTAGTTGTTTAGTCGCGATCGAATGTGAATTTCGGTTTTGCCATTCGTGACGTTTCGTGATTGTCCAAGCCCCCCAATTATCGCGCTATGAGTATGGGGCCGGATTCCCAAACGCTTACAAAAATCCCCCGTGATAAAATTCCCTTGTGACCCTGAATCCAACATCGCACGGCAATCATGAAACTTTCCGTATCGATCCTGTACCTGTATAATCGCGGTGGCTAATACTGCGTGCTCGGAAACATTGACGGAGTTCGCGAGAAAAGATTGTATCGGCTGTTCCGGGTTCACAGATCTTACCGCCGTATTCTGACGGTCCGTACTGTTAGTTGCGGTATCGATATGAATGGAACTGTGATGCCTTTTTCCACAAGATCGGCAGCTAGATCGTCTGCAAATTTTTGCCGAATGGCCCGGGAAGAGGCAATTGTAACATAATTGCAGACGTGCAATTGTTTCCCTTCGAGATTCTATACTTAACCGCTTATATTGCTCGCAAAAATATATCGCATGTCCTTGATTGCACAATGGACATTGTGTGCTTGTATTCGCGACGTATGACCCGATGTGACCCTTCCGTTCAGTATTTGGTCTTGTACTCGTATTTACCTGCTTCGGACTCGGAGCAGAAGGCTTGTCCAACGCGGCGCGCTCCAGGTATTTGCAATGTTGCTCGATAAAATCGGTAAGATCGCGTAATACTGGCCTATCCCGAATATGCACCAATCTTTTTTCCCATTCGCGCTTTGTGTGGACATCTAATTTTTTTGATAAAATTAAAATAACCAGCGTATCCCAAGATTTGGTAGGTTCTCCTAAAGCTTCCAATGCCAGTAAATGATTGGTGGTGTCATCCAATAATTGCCGTAGCGAGACATACGATTCCCGGGCTACGGACGCTAGTTCTAGCAACCCGTTTGCGTGGTGGTGTACTAATGCTTTAGGGTCCTCATACCTGTCTTTTAATGCGTTCCACGCCAATATGTAATTAGCGTCGGAAATCCCTAACGCCTGAATTATGCGGGCCGCATCTCCCTTTAGCGACGAATTTAAATAATGAAATCGTTGAATGTTCGTGAGGCTATCGTTATTGTGAATTAAGGATATGAAACTGTCCCGAAATCTCAACCAGGTGCTGTAATGACCATCAAAAGTGGGTAACACGATGTTCGGCAGTCTAATGCAAGTTTGCGCGTCTGTATGTGCTTGCGATTGCGGAGATGGTGTGCTATTTTGTCGCGGTGTGGGACGCGAACTCGCGATTCTGGTTTCTACGGCCGCGACGACTTCATAAAAGGTAGTTTCAAAGGTTTCCCGTTCCTCCTCTTGTTTCTCTTCAAGATCGGTTCCTACTACCAAATCCTCTATTCTATTTTGTATACTGGTGAATTTGTCTAATAGACCCATGTGCGTGCTTAGTCGCTTTTCCAACACGAGATTTGACGTGGAAACCGCCGCGTTATCAATGTAATTCCTGAAGCGAGTGACCGCTGCTTTTAAATGACCGCGCTCGGTAATTAGCGTTTTCAATTCCCCTTCCATTGTGACACGATACTGACGCAGATAAAATATAAAAGGACTTACGGATAGGAGGATGCCTGATTACTGTGTTTGATGACGACGAGATGAATCCGTCCGTCGTCTGATCGTCCTGTCCGCGATGTCGAGATGGTGGTTCCCCCGATGGCAGCTACGGATCTGCTCACGATGTCCTGGCTTCTTCTGCCCTTAGAAGCCCCGATGATATCGCGTCCGTTGATGCAGTGCCTTGTTTCCTAGCCCTTTCAACGCCAGTGAAAGAGCCTCGGTGTGTATTGTTTTATTCTCAGCCTTGCGTTGAGAATATTTTTCCCAGTTTGCACCAATTTTACGATCACTTTACTACACTTCCACCACTTGTACCGTTTTTAATATCCGGCTCGAAGGACCAATGTTCTATTCCACCAAAGTTTTTCCCGCTGGTAGGGAATAGTGGAACTGGATATTCCAATGAATTGTTCTCGGTTTGATGCTATCTGTAGTGGACTGTATTTATATGGATGTATGTACAAGTGAAAGGATGGTAAACGGAAATGTACAAATGATGTAGTTCGCGTTGTACTTAGAGAATATCGCTGAAGTCTTGCTGACTTCTAATCGCTGGATCTGTTTGTATCTTATACGTGTCTAGTATGTATCTTATACGTGTCTAGTCTGTTTCTTATACGTGTCTAGTCTGTTTCTTATACGTGTCTAGTATGTATCTGCCCCGCGTGGCTAGAGTCGCTCTTTTTATAGATTTTAATATTTCCCTCTCTTGGGGGTGTAAGGCCCAGAGCGGAGGGTTGAAGGAATCCTATTGGAGGAAATTCCAATGTTAAGCTCCACCCTCGTGGGGTTCCAAGAGAGGGAAATATTTCTGCAAAATTACCAAATATGGTAATATGTTTTGCTCAGCGCGGTGTCGCCGGAAAAGTTCCGTTACGCAGGTATGGTGGACGGTACGGCCAGGTATTTTAGCCTTTCGCAGCCCGATGTTTGGTGACCAGATGTTTTACAACCTTGTTTTTCCTTGCATGACGAGTTTTTCCTAGGAAGTTGTAAAACATCTGGCCCTTGAAGTTTCGAGGAAAAGGCAAATGAATTTGTCCCTAATATAAACCTTTAGACAATCTCCCGAAGATTGTCCAATCAGGTAATTTACAATATTTCTAGTTACGTACGATTTCGATGATCGAAAGGTGATTATCAGGTCGTTGAACTATCGCGAATCCCTGCGGTCGACGTAAAGTCCGATAATCGATACACGTATAACAACGGAGACGTTTAACACCCGCGTGAAAACGTAACCGTCAAAAAGTGTAATTAGCGTACGTGCGACCGTCGGGCCAGGAAAATTCGTTTTGGGGCAACTACATAGGCCCCGGTTGGAACCCGTAGCCGGGGCTTTGTGAGATTTCAGCCCCGTTCACCGTGGCCGGGCGAACTGTAAAACAAAACCGCGATAACGGAGTCCGTTTCGCAGATCGCGATGCACGCTTTGAAGGCACGTCTACATTCCCGACTAGCGGGCTTCTGTTCGAGTAGATGCGCGCGGGTATCACATTATTAAAAAACTTTATCGCGCGCAAAACGAAAATCGTGCCAACGACGGAAGACGGTGGTATGGTCGGTCCTTTGTTTTGTTATTCCACAAAGCGCGGTCCGCTTATCCGGCGCATATTTCGTGTACATCCCTCGCCAGCATTAACCGATCCTGTCGAGAATTAAATTCTTGTCGTCGAATGGTATTCCGCTTGTTCCCAACAATTTCGATCATGAAACGTTCAATTTCCATCGATATTCCGTGTACGTTATTAACCCAAGAAAGGCCGCGGTCTTAAAATATCTCTTCCGACCATCGGAATTGTACGAGGTGTTTCGTTTTAATTGGTTCGCCGAATCGCGAGTGAAATAGTTGACGTAAAAAAAAAATGTCGCGGTTAAATGGGCGAGAGATGTCGTCGACGGATATCGCGTAGGATTTGTTCTCTGCGTGGGCGGAGATTTTTTTCGGGAAAACATGTAGGTCCTTTGACGGGATATCGTAGCTCCGTGGAAGACGGAGAAATTGCTTGGGATTAGTCAAGGTGTTCTTTACGTAAAAGGGATATGATTCTATGTAAAAAATTGTCTGCGACCTCCGCCCACAAGGACGCGTCGAATATAAGGTGTCCCATTGACATTCTTCACCTTTCGTACGAAGCATTTGACTCTGCCCCGAATTAAATGAACAATTTTCCAGTTTTTATCAACGTCTACCGTCTTAATTGAATTTTCATTCTACAATTAGATGTCGCCGAGAATTTTCCAAATTTGGGTTACACCAAAGAGAAATTTATTTTTCTACCAAATTTAAATTTATTTTCTTCTTGTTATCTAATTAATTCCACAATAGAATAACCCAAAAACTAAAAAGAAAATCGGTCATGCCCCGTTTGTTTTCTATCCGCAGACTTTGTTGGCGGAACGTCCACCAATGGGACAATCTAATTAGCACGCTCCGTCGAAATTATACAGTGGCCCATGAAATTTTAAATTTTCCTCTCGAGTACCGGTATGAAAGTCGTCCTCTTCGTCGTTGCGAGATAAAATCAAGCGTGCATTATAACGAACCCCGTAAGTGATCGCATTCGCTCGGACTCTCGCAGTTCGAGTTTCGCGATAAATCGGCGTATCGGTGTCGCGCGTAAGTAGCGAAATTATTCAGTGACACCTTCTTAGCAGCCATCGCGGCCGATTTCACCTTGTTTGCCCTCACCGACAGAAGTATTACACCGGGTGGGTATTATTTATCGGTCCGCCGAAAGAAAAGGCGCTCCTTATACCGTGGCTTCGAGGCAATCATCCGTCATAAAGTTTGCCGCCTCACTGTCGTATCGTTTCGAAGTCTCGACGGCACCCCGCGCACCCATCGATCGAAACGGTCGAAGCCGTTTGTCTTCCGTTTTATCTCGTCGATCTTCCTCTATTTTTTTCTTCCTCTTCTCCTACCCGTTACCCGCTCGCAACCGCCCACGTTTCCCAATCCGAACGTGTGCGTGTGCGTTTATGTGTGTATGTGCGGGAGAACACTCCCATTTTCGAACATTCTACTTCTTCGGGGGTCGAAGAATTTCCGATGCGGATTCGGGACTGAAATAATAATCCACACGCTCCACTCGGCGTGGTTTCCCGACGGCGGACCGGCAGTTTTCCATGGATTATTCGGGAACAGAATCCACGGGGCCCCGACGTCCGGTTTTTCGTTCGACACCTCGCGCCCCGACGCACCCGCTGGCTTATACAAATGCAAATCCATTAAGCTCGCGACTAAGCTTAGGCTTTTATCGAAAAAGCCTCGGCGACCCGCGAGAACGTTACCTCTTTCGTCATTCGTTAAACCGCAAACTCGAGGTCATCGTCGGGAATTAACGACCGCCGCTCCGTCCACAGGATTTTTTAATCTAGGGAAATTCCGCGGACGACGGTCCCTGATCGGGTAACGTATGCAAATGTTATACGTGTTTCCGTGCGGATGGCTACGATTTTTTTTTCTGGCTTCGCTTTTTTTTATCGCTCTTTCGCTTATTTTTTTTGTCAGATTCATCTTTTTACGGGGTGTTAAGATTATTGAATGGCGTTTGATGCGCTTTCCGTCGTTCGATAATAACGGATTTCTGTCACGCGTTAATACAGTGCTGCCTGTTTATTGTCTTTATTCAATCTACGGGCATCCCAAGAATATTTATTTCTGTTTAACCCATACGGTGTCTCATAAGTTTCCGGCTTCCGTTGAAAATTTCCTGGAAGAATAAGTGATTTTTAAGGCATTTATTAAAATTAATATATTTCTCTTAAAAATGGAGATACTTTCACGTTTGTCTTTATTTTAACGACAAAATTTATGTAGTTTCACGCGAAAGACAGAACAAAATTATTTTCCGTAAAGTGTCATTAAATTATATTAAAACCGGAAAGCCAATATATCGGCTCGGAGGTACTAAAAGGGTAAAATTGCGTTCCCCAGTAACGCGAGAAGTTTTCACGATTTTTTTAACGCTCCCAATGATACGTGCGTTATAATTAATGCCCGAGCAAAACCTTTTCACGTCTTACCGCAATTTTTCTTCATTTTCCAACGCGAAGCAGATGTTCCCAGGGCTACTAAAAGTACACACTCTTAAATTTCTTATTTATCGACCGACACGACGCTTCTATTCCACCGTTATATAAACTAAATCCACTAAAATTCTCTTTCAATAATTATAATTCTACGAACAAAATCTGCACCCTATCCGTGAGCCGTCGTACCGTGCCCCAGGAGTCTCAGCGTCACCGCAAGCACGGCACCGGTATTCTCCTAACCCTTTCACTCAAAAACATGTTCTACTCTCATTAATATCGCGGCCCGATTTTTCGCACCTTCCGTCCCCGTTTCTGCCGGCTTTTCAGCCGCGAATTCCTCGATAATCACGCCCCTGGCATTCTGCCGCGGCACTCGTCCTCCAGGTTCTTCCTTTCGGAGGGGTTAGGCGAGACTTCCGGTCGAGTGCACGCCGAGATACACGGCCGAGATACGCGAACCGCTCGCGCTAACTGGGTTACTAGCGGCTTTCTCTTGCCCTTGGGAAAATGTCGCACGGTTTTCCCTCTCTTTTGTCGTCGGTTATCGGGCTCGGGGGCTCGTCGATCGATGCGAATATCTGGGAAGACGTGGGACTCGTCTGCGACGACGACGACGACTGCTGGAGATATTGGAGTTCCGAAGGAGTTTTTAGAATTATGTCCCGACGACCGGGAATATTTTTAGGGACATTTGGAAGCGGAATTTATCGGCAGCCATCGAGAGACGATTGATGTTTTTAATTACATTGGGAAATTTTGTAGCACAGTTAATTTTTTGTCCATCCACTGTTGTCGAGACTTTTTTGAAGTCGGGAGATGCTGGAGTTCTAAGGGAGTTTTGAAAATTTTGTTGTTGGAACCGGAATAGTTTTAGGAATGTTTGGATTATTACATTTTTATTTCACTGTTTTCATTGGGGATACTCACATTTGTTATTTTGGAAAAGCGTGGAATATTTGTAATCAGAATTTATTGTATGAGCTTTTTGTATTTCCTATTACTTTTCTAACAAAGTTTTCTTTAATTTTCTTCATATTTCTATTACATCTATAAACTTATAAGAATTCAAATACCAGTCATACTATATCACGACTCACCGGTGAGAGTCAAGCCCTGTTTACACTATTAAATGCTTATTTAATGAATTCGCTTGAAATCGCAATTACTTCAGTCACTTGGCAATCGAACTTTTTTTATTTACAATCATTTATCCTCGCATCACCTGCAATAAAGCTTATTAGTGACGTCAGTCGATTCTACACCGATTGATTCATTATTTCCCAATCATTCGGATACAATGAAGCATTTGTTAGTTCAATTATCCTCGAAACAAATAATAATTTGATCGGTAATGGGGTGACATTTGATTCCGTTGCCGGTCGTTTGGAATGTTTCTCACGCGACGACAATGCCTTCGCGAGAACTCTTCGTTTCATTGGCTTGTTCGCAGCCTTGGGAAAATCCCGGGTGTCGCGCGACGCACCCACGACACGCCGTTTTCCCTTTCTTTTGTCTTTAATCTTTTATCTATCGGTGGTTTTCTTGAATCGGCGATCGCCGCCGTCTTTGTCCGGCGCACGGCATTCCGTTGGTCAACGTGACGTAACAGAATCATTGTCCGAGGTAGTGGAGTCAGTACGCACAAAGGCCGATTGTGTCGTTCCTTTCACACGGCGCGAGGGACGACCGGTGTGCGCCATTAATTCCAGCCAGTTTCCACGTTTTACTTTCGTTTCTAAGCTGATTGGGATCCACCTGTCGATAAAACACTGTTATCGGTATCGGCTGGGATTTTTACGCATGGCTGATATCGCCCGAGAAATTTTGCTCGATGAAACGTTTCCTGACGCTGGGAAAACGGATTTATCGGAAGATTATTGTTTTTGTACATTTAGGTTTTATAAGTGGAAATAATATATAATTGGATATTTTTGACGTAGATAAATTGTATCCTTTCCGGACATGGGGATGTGGGGGTGAAGACATGGAAATTTATCGAGAGCGATCGAGATACGATTAATATTTTTGATTACATTTGAAAATATGCTTTTAATCCTCCAGCTGGTTTCATTATTTGTTTGAAGTATTGTGTGATTTACCGTTCTCAGGATAGGTTTATATAAAAGATAGTAGTTTCAAGATTGGTATTTAATGTTTTTAATTTTACGCTGTTTCTCTGCGAATAAATTACTTGGGTAATAACAGTTCGTTTAAAATCTCGGCTGATTAGAGGACGAGGGTCCATGGACGGATGTGAGAATTCCGTACGGTCCGATGGACGTTCGTAAATCAATCGACCGTTTACCCTTTACCCGCGAGCCCTTCAAGGGCCTACGTTGGAAAGCTGGGCAAGTTTATAAACAGTTCCGTCCAGGTCACCTTATGCTTTCGTTAGAAATTATAAGTAAATATCTGGACAGTGATATTTCGGTGGTTTGAAACTGATAGGTGTTGGTCTTTGGAATTTCTTAGTTACGAAGATTTTGGAAATTAGAATTTCTAGGCACCGAGTTTTTAATAATTGTAACCCTGAAAGGGTGGATATTTATACACTTGGAATTTTCTGCGCGTTGGAATTATTTGTGGCGTGAAATTTCCACAGGTTGGAAAAACGAGAGCTGTTGTTTCGGCATTTTAAAATTTATAGGCGTTCAAAATTTCTATTTTCAAAGTTTCTCCCATCTTCGGTATTTCTGCGTTGCAAAGATTTTTCATGTTAGAATTTCTTGCGATTTTCCCGCAATTTAAAACTTCCAAGGCTGGTAATTTCTGCATCACATTGTTGCGCGTTCTAATATTTCCTATTTCCCAAATTTCTACAAAGTATCTCCCGACTTTGAAATTTCTACAATACGAAAATTTCGTTTCTCACAATTTCTGCGCCGTAATTCTGCGGCGAGTTGAAACTCCTACGAGCGGAAATTTTTGCACTTGCATTTTTCTCGTCTTGAAATTCGCACTTATTGAAATACCCGCGCCGGAAGTTTCCACGCGGAAAAATTTCCACGGGTCGATGTCCCGACGGTTCGAAACTTCCAAGCGTTAATATTTCCACGCGTCGAAGTTTCCGCACGGGCAACCCTTCTCCGCGTATTACGAAGATGCGCCTCCGACTTCTATAAATAAGGATTACGCGGGACCCCTTGCGGAGCAATTAGAGTCCCCGTATACGCGTACGCGGGGAAATATGGGGTTATTACGGGAACAGTTTCGATCGGACATCGGCAACCCATTGTCCATGCGTGGGCGTAAAATGCCTCGTTCTCCCTCGGCGTCTATGGGAGCGTATATAATGTTGCAACGAGACGAGTCTGTGGATAAGGTTTAATTGCGAACCCGTGTATTTTATTGTTTTCGCATAAATTGAAATGTTCTTTATTTAACTCTGCTCCGTACAAATTATTTATTTATTTATTTATTTGTATATATTTATAGGCATATCATACAAATCCCTTTCACGTATAATTACATATACGTGTTCTGCTTTACTATTTACAAGTATATATTATACATATAAATATCGCCCACAGTTTTCCACGTTTCTACAAAGTACTCACATTTTCCGCAGACATATCGTCATTATAAAATTTCCGTTGATTGTCATTCGTAACGATTGCAATTTTTGTAAACATAAGTTCACGTTATTTATAAAGTTACATGCCACTTGAACATTAGAAGCAAGTATACTACTCGTCTATCTAATATTTATAAATAGAGCTATAGGCACAGACACATACGGTGCTAATCAAATCTCTAAAAGCCGGGGGAAGAAATAGTGCGGCACAGTGGCGCAATTTCAATTCCGGCCGAGTTGATTTATTTCCATCTTCGCCACCCCCTCCCCCTCTGTCTGATCGTTCTTTAGACAGAGCGAGACGGCAGGGATCTTCGTCTTCTACTTATTTCTCCCTCCCCGAGAGTGCTTGGCTTCTCCCTCTCGAAATTCGTGGACGGCTCCTCCGGAAGACCTTAATCGTTCTTTCCACTCCTTTCGAGGATTTATGAGTTTTCGGGGGAGGGATCCCTGAGCTTAGACCGTATTGCCAGTTTGGACCAGGCGGTTATTGGATGTCGTATCACCCTTGTCTTTCTCCCACCCCCTCCTCTCTTCGTCCGTCTGTCTCTCTCTCTCTCCCCCTTTTTCTTACTTCAAGTTCGCAAAATTTGCATGCCCGCGACATTCTTCCGATTTCCACCGAAAAATCGTTATATCACAATTACACGGGGTATTCCGGGGATAATATCAGACGTTGATTAAAAATTCCTTCGGTCCCGAGTGTTTCCCACCTTTGAAACAGAATTTATGTTCCGCCCAATCTTCGAAGGTACCCGCGGGGGTAAAGTAACGCGGAAAGGTGAAAAAGTTTCCGCCGGACGAATCCCCCGGTTAAGCCACGGTGGCCCGGGCTTTTTTTCCCGCGCGTATTCACGAGACGGAATAATCTCGTGATCGTTTAATCAGAGTGTCAGGTGGCGAAATTTTATCGCGAGGCACCCGGTGCGCGAACGAGACAATCAATTCGGATCGCGCGAGATAATGCGAGTCCTCTGCGGAACGAAGGAAAATGCTTTCTCTGGTGTGGCACCGTCAGACTAAGGGGAGAGGTGGAGGGGGGAAGGGGGTGGAAAGCAATATGGAATCGCTTTCCTGGAGATCCTTATCAGCCACGAGGCACCGTAGTCCTCGGCGGCGCGAAATCTATCGAGGTAACTTTAATCGAGCCTCTCCCGACACATAAAACCCGCGGTTCCGAGAAAACGGCATCGAGGTATCGTCGCACTTAACGCGCCAGATTGAAATATTACGAGTGTGGATATACCGCGCCGCGAGCAGATAACCGCCAGTGCCGTATTTTACGGTTTATTACAGCGGTTCCCAAACGGTTTTCGTGTTTCCCGAGGATTTTTGGTTATTGGAGTAGCGATTACGCATAGGAATATTTGCGCCTTGAAATTTTCTATGCTTTGAAATTTTCTAAGCTTTGAAATTTCTACGCAACAGAATTTCCAGGTTTGGAGATCTCTACGCATTAGAATTTCCAGGCTTGGAGATCTCTACGCATAAAAATTTCCAGGCTTGGAAATCTCTAGGCATTAGAATTTCCAGGCTTGGAGATCTCTAAGCATTAGAATTTCCAGGCTTGGAGATCTTTACGCATAAAAATTTCCAGGCTTGGAAATCTCTAGGCATTAGAATTTCCAGGCTTGGAGATCTCTACGCATAAAAATTTCCAGGCTTGGAAATCTCTATACATCAAAATTTCCAAGCTTGGAGATCTCTACTCACCAATATTTTCAACGATTGAAAATTCTGCGCATTAGAGTTTCCCGCGTTGTAATTTTCTGCGTTTCGAAGTTTTTATGCTTTAATAATTCTGCCCTTCAACGTTAGCCAACTGTGAAATTTCTGCGTACCAATGTTTCACACGTCGAAATGGTATTTCCGCGTGTAACTCAATTTATTTTATTTAAATTTCCTGTAATTAATGCAACACCGTTCTATCAGCGCACTCCGGCCAGTCTAATGATTAAACGAATACGCTAATGTGCTACAGGTTTTTCTGCGCAATTTTTTATTCCAATCGTGAACTGTAAATTTTCATCGTCCGTTAAAGTAAGTTTCCGTCGATCGCCGTGGCAGGAGTGTTTTTCGAAAAAGTTTAAAAGAAGATGGAAACTGCAACAGTTTGGGCTCCGCTGTTTTATACGCTTTGTACTTTCTTGAAATATTTATTTCCACGTTAAAGTCCGAACTGGAAGAGTAAGTATAAAATACGACTACCGGCGCAACAACGTTGGCTACGTTTCGAATTTTATTATCCGACAGTTTCGACGGCCACTAGTTTCTCGTGTTTCGTTCCACTTTATCCAGAAAATTCGACGTTCTCTGAAAATGAGATTACGCGATGCTGATGATTCATCGAGAGAAACTGGTGGGTCAACGAAGCTTCTATTACGCTGGAAAATTGACCCTTTTACACACAGTTCGACGTAGATTAGTAACACTATTAACATATACGCGAGCAGCACTCTCTATACTATCAAATATACCGGCAATTAATAAAATGCAAAGTCATAGGAGCACAGAACTGGGAAAAATTGAATCTATCATTTATTTCATGTTGCAGCGATAATTATAACGTAATTCTGTGGGAAAAATCAAAGAAACGCTGGTAACTTTATAATTAACTAACGTATACGTTATACAAATTTTCGATGCCCTTATTCAATATATACAACTTTTCAATATTCGTCTCCAAAGTATTCGAAATTTTGTTGGTCATGTACTTATGTAAACTTTCTTCTTTACGAAACCTAATAGAAAACAATGCAAATGACTTCTCAGTTTCCGTGACACTCTCCTTTCTTCTACATAAACTATTCCAATTTTAATCCGACCATTAAGCATCCAACGTCCGATAATTTAGTCTCCCTTTCTTCTACCGTAACCGACAAACAAACAAACAAACAAACAAAAAGATCAAACCCCTTGAAATTCACCAACAAACTTCTGCGATATATTTCGACGGCGAAATTTATTCGTCCCGGGTCGAAACGCGAAGAACTCGATAAGATTAACAAAGCTGTTACTCGCATCGTTTTATACGACGTATTTATCGGGGAACGGATGCGATTTGCTTTTCATATCGTTTCACGGACTCCCGCAAATTGCTTCGGGCGTTCATTGATCAGCGAGAAATGTAATTGCACCGATAAGGATTATCTCCGTGGAAGCCTCTGTTTAAGATATCGGCGCTTCCAGGAGCTTCGGCGAAGCCAATGTTTTCCCGACGTGTGTGTGCGAGATTGAAACATTAACTCTAATGCTCTTTCGCACGACGGTGTGTCGGGAAGCTGCTGGGGGACGTCGAAGAATAACCGAAGTTAATTTCACCGCCGCGATTCCGTGAGTTAATTTCAGATCCACTTCTACCGCGCCGCACCCAGTCTCTCACCTTTGCAGGAAATAAATGTAAAACTATTACGTATTCTCTCTAGCGTCCCTGAAATGTCATTTCCAAGCGTCGGGACTTCTCCGTAGATCTTCGGCTCGATGTTTACGTACCCCGCGGTACTAAATACTAGATAAATATTTGAGAATATACGAAAAGTGCGCAGATAGCGTTGCGAGGGGGGAGAAATTTGTATCTCGTCGGCCTTTTATTTACATCCCCCCATTGTACGTACCGCTCGGCGTGAAGTGTATGTGTAGCAGGTGCGACGCTGCTCTTTTACCGCTCTTTTTTCTTTTTTTTTTTTTTATCGGGACACCCGGTGTGCAAATAGCGCGAGACGCGAGACGCAACAGGCCGGAAATATCGTGGAATAGATAGATGGTGATAGGATTCTGTCTAGAGGCTCTCTTTCGTACTGACGAGGGAGAGAGAGAGAGAATGAGAGAGAAAAAGGGAGAGAGAGCAGCGGCACCATTTTCATTGGTTGACATAGGTTGGGGTGCCTCGAGGTATAAAACTTAAATGATATCGTCGCGGAACAGTGGCACGTTTTATTGTGGGAACTCGAAACTAATCGCATCGTGACGGCTTGCGAGAAGGCGGGAATGTACACGGTATATACGCGAAATCGTTTTCTGGAAATTCTTGGATACCGCCGTGGAATTTATTCGCTGTATAACGACCAGTCTGTTTCGGTTTTATTACGCTGCACAAACGGGTAACGGAGTTTGATAATGAAATGTGGATTCGAAATATTCTCAGAGCACGTTTCCACGGAGGTTGTTTTTAGATTTCAGTCGAGTGGATTATAGTTGTCGCGTCGAATGAATATCGAATTTTCCACGTAAATTGATTTTTCGTTCTCCTCGATTGTATTTAAGAGTGTTAGGTGCCAAATTTGTATGCATTGATTGTACTCGTTCAGATTTTCGAGTATGGTGTGTAACGCTGCGATTAGATGGGATCACGAGTGGAAGTTTCTGCACGTTGACATTTTCTATCGTTAAAATTTCTATGCTTCAATGTTTCCTGGCTTTGAAAGTGCAGCGCTTTAGTTTCCAGGCTTTCAAAGTTCTTCGCGTCAAAGATTTTTGTTTTCTTCTTTTCAAAATTTCCGTGTTTTAAAATTCCAAGGCTTCAAAGTTCCCTTTTTTTTCAATGTCTGCGTTTCACTTGTCACGTCTTGCAATTCTTGCACTTTTTAATCTTGAACCATTAAAACTTTTCTTTTTGAAAACCCTACGCCCTAAAATTTGTCTGCTTTCTAATTCTTCGTTAATTTAATACGATATAACGTCATCGATCAAAACATAATTATTAAAAACATATATAAATCACTTCACGATCACATTTCGAAAACCCTAGTCACCACCCCACCCTTTCACCCTACCAAAAAAATCCAAGTCATCGTGATTTCAAAATATATCGACATTCCTAACGGTGGAATAGTCCCTTCAATTTTGTCCACGGTGAAATATACACGCAATGAGAGAGGCTCGAAGAGGAGATCGTTTTCGAAGAGTCGATACCCTTTGGCTTCCTTCGTCCCTTTTTTCCAACACATTTATACCGTTCGTCGCGCGTTCGCAGAATTCGGGGGTGGGTGGCCAATGGGGGCGAAGGGGGGGGGGGGGGGAGACAGCGATAGGCGGAAGAGAAATGCAGATTGAAAATCTGCGGCCACCCTCGTACGGTGCATCGGCAAGAAAATTGGGGTTGCGCGAGAATAATACGAGCCGCGGGGGATGTTGCCTACCCTGTCCCTGTCCCGCCCCCACCGATAGGAGGGGAGTTATTTTTTCACCCTACACCGCCGAAGTATGTTGATTACATTTCGCACACTGCCTGAAGCCATTCTGTTTGGACCACACGCGTCCCACAGTGAATTCTACGTGGATCCACACATGCTAAAAAATGTTGGCCAATTTGAATGTGAAATTCGAAACGTCTTCTCCGCCATCTGTAGATACTTCACGATTCCGAGAATCTGTCGAAGGGATTCTGCAATTGGGGAGATGGATAATATAATATGTGTCTTAACACTAAACGTACCGAGGTGGGTCGAATGACCGTTTTCAAATTTTTTATTAAAGTGCCTATATTTACGTTATAGCTTTCAACGTTAATTTCTTGAATTAACATAAAGAAAATACAGTTGTTTATGTCAAATTAACTGTTACCTGAAATCAATTGCAAAGGTTATCATTTTTTCGGATCCGATAAGAATATGTACCTAAACTGTCGGTAGATTTAAATAGTAAGGTAGAGTTTGCATAGATACCTGGGATAACTGTGCATTTCGATGCTGTTCGACTCGGTTCGTTGTTTAGCCTACGTCGCACTTCAAATGCATGTCAATGGGATGGTCGCATCGCAGTTAGTATAATAAGATCTGCCGTTGCAACAGCTCACGCCGCGCAATAATACAGTTTTTGCTCCTTTCTCGGTGTGTACCTACCAATCGATTATCAATAAAGATTACGCCGTATGTTTTCCAATGCTATCTAAATACCGTGACGCGATTCAGGTATTTCCTTTGAAATAACGCGAAATAACCCCGGAGTTAGGCACTTACACAGAAGGGGTAGCATCGGATCCGATAAGGTACCCCGATTATTTAATTAAAATTTAATTATCCAAAGATGCAACGGACCCTGAAGCAAATCTAACCGGCGATACGAGTTATCTCGCCCCGCGATGCAACTTACAGGTCAGAAGATACTTTTCATCGACATTTTCTTACGCTGACGTCATTTGCACGGATCACGTAGGACGATCGTACCATCCGGCGACTATTCGAGCGCGCACCGGCACAATTGTAGTAAGTGGGTAACGATGCAGAAATTGGCGGGATTATTAACGTAAGGTCGGGCTGGAATCCGCGCGTATTAGTAGGTGCCTATTGATAAACGAGCCGGCCTTGGGTTTAAATTCACTCGAATTACATCGATCCGCGTTCGTGCTTCGCCGACCGTACGGAAGCTAAATTAATCGATTAATTTCATCGCACTCTAATATACACTTCTCGGCCGAGCCAGACTTTCGATGCCGCGGATGGGATCGGAGTTGCGAAACGGAATACGGCGTCGATACCGTTCCCGCGTTAGACATTTCCATTCTCAGATCCCTTGCGAAACTCCGCCGACCCGAGCGCACTAGAGTCCACGTTGAAATTACCTTTCGGTATCCGTGCACGCGTGTCTTAGAACGCGCTGCGTGAAAGTCCATTCATTATGTCTAAATGCACCGACTCATCGGAAGGGAAGCGAATCGTGATTCACGTTTTTTTTGGAAATCTTTCGAGCGACTGCTGGAGAACTGTTGCGGTGAAAATGACGAATTAATCCCTTATCGCACGGTTTTTTTGAAAAAAATACCGTGCATCGAAATTTTTATCTTTCTTTTCCAATTGCTATTTTTTAAAAAATGTATTTTTATTGGTAAAAATATTTATCTATACTTCTCGATTATATTCGAGTATGAAAAATTATGGCAGCATAAAATACAAAGCCGTTCGAATTAACCCGAGCGTGCACGTTAAGGGGTTAAGGGGTTAATATACCTTTTTTTTTAATTTTATATTCGTCTTTTTTTTGTTAAAGCTAGATGTCATTTACTTGTCTATCGATCGTAATATTATGGAGAAATGTTGAGACTGTACGCAAGAAGCGCAATATTACGAAGGCGGATGTTAAGGGGTTAATATACTTTTTCAACAGCCAGCTGAGTAATATTACGTTTCTTTCCTACAGTCTCAAAATTTCACCTCCGTGAAACTACGTTCGACGGAAATGTAAGTGACTGCTAACATTTATGGCGTCCAGTTTTTTAAAATTTAGTGTACCTTTTACGTTATTTATTTATTTATTGCATCGTTTTATCGGAACTTTCTTGTTCCTCCTTTCTATTGGTTCTACCGTGTACAAACGTAATGTAATATACCTAGATTTAGTGTGTACAATTTCTTTTTATATATCCGCAAATAGGAGTTTCTTTTTGCAAAATTGTGTTTCAGACAATTTTTACGAATATTTTTATACTGGAATAAAACATTTAAAAAAGGCGGTAATTCTTACAAGATTATTAAAAATTCAATGATACGTTAAGGGATTAAGAATACCGTCTGCCTACGCTTTATCGATTGCTTTGAACCATTCACGACGTTCTGCCCACAAAGAGAAAGTCGCAACGATAATAAAGAGTCTTAATATCCTTGGAAACTGAATCAAATACGTTGTTCGCGCCGTAAACACGTGAAATACCACAAACATAGCAAACGTTATCGATTACCGTGAAATTAGAGTTTTAGGTTAATAGCCAATGTTCCCAGATTACGGACTTTTCGATAAATAATGCGCAGCACCCGTCTAGCAACTGATTATTGAAAATGTCTGTCGGCGGTGTGTTAAATGCGCCCTGCCTCGATTTATCAATTTCACGATGCCGATATTCACATGGAAATAAACCTCATTGCCCAAAGGTATTTCGCATGATTTATAATTGATCGTCATCAAGTAATTTCAACGAGAAAAAAATACGCAGAATCCGACGTATTGTTCTATAGGGTAACGGTGAAATAGATAAGGTTACTTTACACAAAGCTCCGTGAAGTCAATCCGATCGTTTCCTCGAGCGATATTTATAGGGCGGAATAAATTGGATTACTCGATCCCCTATTTGCGAATGATCTGATCCGTTGTCCCCCATTTCGATTCACGATTTAGCCGATCAGGTGCTCGAGATGTGGACGGGAGACGATTCCCGACAGGCGAATTAGCAAAATATCAGATTAAACGGCGGAATTAAGCCTTTTAAACCGCGCGGCTCGTCTCGTTTCGTGTGTTAAGCCGGCACTCATTAAAATTAAAGAGCCCCGGGTATCACGGGGTCGTCTTACGACGTAGACGTCGATTCGCAATTGAATAGCCAATGATGTCGGCCGGGTCAAGCGGGGAAATTCGAGGAAAAACGAGTAAAGTGGTCTACGCTATAGCGATCGACGCGTCAGCGGCGCCTTTAGTGAAAAATTGAATTTATGAAAATTGAAAGCCTGATTCACATAGGAAATCTCACGTAGAACACGACGTTGAAAGTCCTCGGTAGATATTTTAAAAATTATTTACAAGATAACCAAAAAAGAAATGAAAACAAAATTTAACTCGATATCTCGAAATAAATAGGAGAAAGCTAGTATTCGAGAAAATTTCAAATTATCACGCACGGTATGTTAACCAACGTTCTTCGTCTCGTCGGCTTTGACTCGGCCGACGATAATGCCAGCCGTGAGACGCGAATGGTAACGTTGAAACGACATTTGGTGACGACGTTTCACCGTAGAAAGAGACTCGGTCGAATAATTAATTAGCGCGGGGTTAATGACTCGGTCGGGGGACACGTAGGTGGTGGATCGTAGACCGTCTCACCGGGCAAAAATTGCCGTGCACGAGGTCGTTGCATTAACCTATTTGCTCGCCGCGGTTACGGTGAAACACGCGTAGTACTACGTGCTCCTCGCTAAACGCGGTTTGCGCGAGCCCCGTCACGGAAACAACACGCCGGATCGTGTTCCCCGACGAAACTACTTTTAAAATACCCGATGCGAAGAGGAGAAACGTTTCCTGAATATCTTTGTCATGGCTCGCAGTCACAGAGAAAGTCACGGGGACTACTTTGCCGTTTCCCGGACATTATTCCCGTTTCCTTTTCGCACTTGGCGTTTTAGGGCCTTATGCCCGAAGTGGTCGGCGGATTTGTAAGGTGTGAAATGAGATTGGACTTTATGGACGCCTGGGATACGTTTATGAGAAGTGTCGGGATAATGTTGTTACGTGAAAAATAAATCAAAAGCGGGCGATTTTTAATACTAGAACTACCGAGGCAGTCAAAATGACTGGTTTCAAAATTGTTATAGGACCCAAAATTCTTCATAATCATGTTTCTATATGTAAATAATTAAACCGATTAATTTACTATCCTCCTTTATTTCTTTATTTCAAACGTATTTATGCAATGTTTATAAATATACTGAATTAACTCTTGGTAGTTCTAGTGTTAAAGGAATGTAACCTTTGAACTGGGTAAGACGAAATATTTCGTTATGGTGAGAAGGTAACTTTAATGGGCATGACGAGTTTTTTCATCACGGTGTTTTAAAAAGTCATCTGGGTTACGAATTACGTTTTACGTCATTGCTATAATGATAGCGGCACGTTCTACATTCGAGTACTTTGCGTTTAGTTATACGTTCCAGAGAGTATCACACAGTGAAATATTTAGCTCCTTTTAACGAAAAATCCAAAAATCATACATTTTAAATACACAAGACACAAATTGTGGAAATTTGTATATCTTAGATTCTAAGGCTCGAAGAAAAGCTAAGAGGAAACGAAAAAAAAAGATTTATCATCGTTATAGAAATTAAATCGGATGGTTCTAATACCCACGTGTGTGAGAGAGACTGAAGAACAACCTTCGACGATTTCCTCTCAATCTCGGCGGAAAATTCGCGCGATAGCAATTATCTATTATTACACTATTACTGTAATATAATTGAAATTCTTCTAAGATTTTTCAATCTTTCAATTCTCCTTATTCCCGAATACCAACGCTCTTTCGCCCGGTCATCGGTTGCATCTCAGCAGTTTCCACCGGAAACCACTGTATACAAACGTCCTCCAGTTGGCATTTACTTATCCCATGTCCGCGGTACTCGAGACTCGCACTCGATACACGCGAAAACATATGTTCCCGTCGAACTCGCAGGGGGTCCCTGGAAGATTCGAGTGTCGCGGTGGCAGAGGGGTAGGGGGAGGGGGTGGTTGCCGGGGGTTGGAGAAAGTTCTGGCACGATTGTTGGCAGTCGCTATGATCGAGAGGGAGAGAAAGGACGACGGACCGTGAGGGAAAAAGTCCCGGGTAGAATCGGAAAAACGCAACAGGGCGGAAGTACGTCGAACAGATAGCATTGTGCCATGGTGGAGTGGAGACCTCCCTTTGTTGGGCCACCATTCCCTTGTTTGGTAGGGTGGTGCCTTCGCGTACACTCCCGGAGAAAAGTGTCGGGTGTAGTTTTATACTTTCTAACGTGTGCCCGGGGTTCGGGCCATTGTATACGGTGTACGGAATCCCGACTCCTCGGTATATAATAGAATCGATGATAAATGGCTTTCGTCCGTATGATCAAGTTGTATGGCGCGGTTTGAATTATATACGTCCTCGAGTGGAAGGTGTGCTTTCTAGATACGTGATAGCACGTCGATACCATTCGCTATGGTGATTGAGACGTGGAAGTTGATTACAATCGCCATGAAATTTTCAGCGGGACCGCCGAGGACTTAATTGATTCGAGTAATGGCCGATTAAACGACCGAATGAGATACGGCCGTGTGTCTAAGCATTGGGTGTCTTTGTCCGGGATGGATCGGAGAGATATGAAAAGACGAGGGATAGTGGAAGAATAGAAGATAAAGATCTTGAGGTCCATAATTTCAAGGCATACCAATTTTTAAGCGTCAAAAATTTCGGACCACAAAAATGTTACTACGCCGATAAAATTTCTAAACCTTGAAATTTAATCGCGTACCAATATACGAGCGTCAAAATTTGAATGAGTCGTAAATTTTGAAAATTTGTAGGCGTCAAAAGATTTCCAGCATAGAAATTTTCCAGCACCAATGGTTTCCAAACGCACACGTTTTCAGACACCGCAAATTATAACGCGCCCAATTTTCCGGCACAAAAATGTTGATCCGTCACAAATTTGAAACCAAATTTGAAATGTCTAACTACCAAAAGATTCAAATTACAAACAAGTTTTCAAAGCACGTCAGAAGTTTGAAAGCACGTAAACGCATTCTGCAGATATCCCTGAGTTACAGCCGTGTGCATTCACGATAGGCAGTATATTCTCGTAACGATATTACAGGGAAACATCAAAGCCCGTCGAAAAACAAAACCAAAAAAAAAAAACTGAAAGCTGTCCGACGATCGGACACCCCACGTAGTCCAGGTCATTTCTACCAGTTCCAGCTACCAGTTTCACTTTTGTGTTCGAGTATACCTCCCACGCGTTACCACACACACACACACATACACCCCCGTACAAAAGTATCCGGACACCTATGAAATTCGTGTAAATACTGTATTTAGGCTACAATAATGTACCCATTTCTCAATGAAATTAATTTTTATTAAGCATTTAGTTATAGTAGAGTATACAGAGAGCATAATTTACACAATTCTTCTTACAAAATGACTAAATTTCCTTTTCATTCATATGTCCTCCCCGTTACGAAAACGTATACGAATTTATACAAGGAGTATACTAAATAGATAAATGCTAAAAATATACCAAATAGAATGTGAGAAACGACCGAATTGGAGCTAAAATCTATGTTCCGCTTACTTTGCTTTATAATAACTTTATCGACAGTATTAATTACTAAATATTGCTGGTCTTACCCAAGAACATCACGATTAAAGGACAACATAAAAACTCTATAAAAGAAACTAAATTTCAGAAATATTTTGACGAATTTGGCAAATGCGTAAGTGTCCGGATACTTTTGTACGGGGGTGTATACACACATATACACGTGTGGCGGGAAGACACCTAAACCCCATATACGTGTACTCGGGTGCGTGTGCGTTTCGCCATGTGCGGCAAAGGTGCGCGCGTGTTGTACGAGATAGATTGATAGATAGTTTAATGCACCCTGGGAATCCGGTCCCCTCGTCGCAAGATCACAACCGCGGCATACACACCGGTGCACGTAGAGTGTGCCGCAATGAGTATAATGCGGGAGATACCGTCGCACGGATAACACTGGTAAGAGATAACGCCGGTAATCGAAAACCGGGATGCTAGAGAGGTAGCCGGTAGAGAAAGTCTCTGGTAATTGTTAGAAATGCTTTGGAAATCAAAGGTATCCGAGCGTTATTATCACGGGATCGCACGTTCATTAGGATTATTAATTAGAGCCGGATAGCCGCTGACCGAGGCGATAAATTAGGGAATTTACGAAGTAAGCAAGCTTTCCAGTCCACTTCCGCGAGTCGTATGTTAGAATTGATCTTTTTTTTTTATTATTATTCGTACTGTTTTCATTTCGAACGGGCGCGATTCTCCGTTTCGCTGCCGCTCGATTATGTCGGGATGTCACTCGTTTGTTTGTCGTTCTTTAATTATTCTTCCGCGTGTTTGACGCTAATGGCGGGTAGCTGTACCGCTGCCGGTAATGGTAGTAACAATCGGAGATAACAATGGTAATCTGAAACGGTGTGCGGGAAAGATAGTCGGCCGCAGAAAGTTCCTGCAATTATTTCACGACGGTGGGAATTAAAGGCGTCCGATGTTATTATCGGGTTTTCGCGTGTTCTATTAAACTTATTAATTAACTTCCGATAATTACCACCGCATGGATTCGTTTCGGTGTCACTCTGGAAAGGGATTTTTCTTTTTTTGCTGGCATTCTCGTCGACTATTGTCAAATCTGACACTAACGACGTACCAGCTGCTCGCCATTGAACGACCACCGTATAACGATTAGATAACAAACGGTAAAAGATAACGAAATAATCGAAAGCTTGATAAAAGAGAGACAGACCACGGAGAAAGTGTGTATAATTATGATCCTCGTTAGTGCGGTGTACACAGTCTCGCACAGTCTCACCATTCTCACACGGATAGACGTGTAAACGTCGTTGTTGTATCGTATATGTAATTATTGTTACACTCGTCTATTAGCTCCGCGAGCCCGAGTCTCTTAAACTCGTCAATTTTCCCAGTAATTTTATTCTCTTTCTCTCTTTTTTTTTACCCTTCCAGGATGTAAACACGTCTATTCGTTTTCCCAGCGTTATCTTGGAAAGGTCCGCGTTACTTCGATTTACTCGTCCTGGAGATCCGATGTGACTTGGAGGCAAACACGGGTGGCAGGTAGACCATGGATTTTCCAGTAACGGTTGTAATACACCGTGATATGGGATAACGGTAATAAAAGATAAGCTCGTATTCGAAAATAGGATAGCAGGACGCCGTTTGAACGGGACGTAACGAGAAAGCGTACCATAATTATCGTCGTTCCCCGCGAACCAGAAACCTCCGCGTTTCGTGACAGTAATATAAACGTATCTTCGTAACGATCGAGCTTTCGGAAACACGGAAAGCCGCGGAATATCGCTGATATAAGTGCGCCGTAAACTCGTCCGTCTTGAAACGTTTGTACTTTTGCAACGTTTACACGGCTCACCGGTACCAGTTTATTACGAGCTGCGTCGCCTAGTAGTAGTGTATTACGGTAGTAGATTATTGGCCTAATTAGACTGCCGGGATCTTAATACGCGGTGTAATAAGGGGAAAATGTAGAGCTAGCCGAGCGGAGGTGAAATTCCCGTCTATCGAGCGCTTAAAAATTATGAAATATGTATAAATTTTTGTAGAACTCCTTCGGCTGGTTCGGTCATTGAGTTGCTGTGATAGATTGTGCGTCGACGGCAGAAATTGATTGACCTGGTTTATGGAATTGCGATGAAAAATAGGAACGGTGTTTTAGACATCGGAAGTTGTGGAATTAGTAAAGGAAAATTCATTTCCGTGCGATATTTATTACTGCAAATATTCGAAACGAATGAAGTAACTTCTCGTTATAGTATTTCGAACTTTTTCCATGATTTGTCAGCGAAAAATGCTGCCGCCTTCTCTAAAAAGGGGTCGCTGATACTTTCTATACACCTGAAATAACCTAGATAGGTATTTTATTGAGAATTTTCTGAATCGACCCAAGTTCCCATTCCGCGAAGGAAAAGTGGAGCCATTGAAGGCTTCGAATTTTTATTGTGGCCACGACGACACCCTTTCAACCACAATCAAGATCTTGTCCGGAAGTCTTGGTTACAGCGGGCAGGAAACACGAGGTGGGTGTAGAAGCGATAATGACACGACGTCAATTATATCTCGATCCAATATATCGGCGTCGCGACGTGGAAGAAACGTGGCTACGTGGTTGTGGCTTCCAAGCACCTTTGTTACTCGATTTATTTGAAATTTAGCATCCTACGTCGATCAATCTACAAAATTATTCTCACCAGAAGACACTCCGGTTGAAATGTGCTTCACTTTCACTATGGCACGTTATTGGGAATACTTACTGGAAGTCGATGCGATTCGTGTCACACGAGTCTCTATGGGCCTCGCGGCACGTTCTCCCATAAGGATATTTTTTATTCGTTGTAGTCACGGAAGGCATCAATTCATCAGATTAAAGTGCAGAAGTAACACGGAGACCACGGTGCATATATGTTAGATTTCCAGAAGCTGATGAACCCTCCGACACAAACAATCACATAAATATTAACGTTCACATTTATCCCGAGCCCCGTACTAAATTTAAGAAATTCAGAGAGAGTAAAATCTATCACATGTTCATAAATTACATATTAGAAAACTATCGCAAGAATCATTCTCACACGAAAAAGATCTTACAAATAAAAATAGAAAACCATTTGGTTTGCTTTCACGGCGCATGCGCGCACTTCCAAATCCGCAACATTGCCCCAAGATTTCTGCGCCATAAAACGCTGTGTTACTTAAAAAAAGGCTCTCCGTCCAGCTTGAAAAGGGTGGGGTAGGAAAAAAGGGAGGAGAGACACGAGCACGCGCAGCTGAAAGGCGTTAACCATCCTGCGGGAGGCAGCCGCCAGGATATCGACGAAAGTCCTCACCGAGGTCTTCTCCTCGAAACGAGACGTAATAACGATCCCTCTCTCCTCTCCTTTCCTCTCCTCTCCTCTCCTCTCGTAGACTCTTCCAGTCTCGAAGACTGCAATAACCGGCCCTCGACTGTGTCTCCATTAGCCGCGAAACTACGAGCCACCTTGCATTCGCCGGCTAAAGTATCGTTGCTCTAGAGAGACGCTAGAGAAATGATTTGGAGATACGCTGTTGTTGGTCCGGTCGAAAGATTTAGGGAGGGTTGCACGCGAAGGGGTCGCAAACGAGATAGAAAGGGTGAAAGTGTAATTATATAACGGTCTAACTTATCGGGGGACACGTTGAATGATTGTGAATCATGGCCTCGACTTTACAATTGAGATAGATTTACTCTAGGCTCTCCATAACTTTCCGCTGACGATACACGAGATGTCTGCTTTGCACTGATTTTTAATGATTATCGAATATCTATTTCTATGCGATTTTATTATAATAATTGAGAGGGTTATCGATAGCTATCTATTTTTAACACTGAATCTATCACGACCGATCAAATGATCGTTTTCCGCAAGTTTAGATTAAATGTTCTGGTTTCAGACACTTGTTACGATAATAAAATGCTTTGGAAAAAGTGCTAATCTTATCTTTATCTATGACACTATTCGAATTAAATTTAGAATAAAGGAAAGTAGGAATCGATATCACGGAGATATTAGGTCGTACCCTAAATGCCATTTTCTGCTTTACTATTTATAATCATACATCGAACAAACCCTTGAATACAATGAAAAAATGTATTTGCCCCCTCCATCCACATTTCCAAATTTTTTCAGCAAAGTAACCAAGTCACCTTTATAAACTTCGTAAAATGTCCGTATTTTTTCATCTAAAAATACTGCACCTGCGAAAGGAACTCTGACCTAATAAGATAACCACTGAACTTTGTATTATCGACAGTCCCGCGCATTTTCATTAGAAGAATCTGAAAATTAGAAGGGCGTGTAACAAGGTGCGGTTGAGCGATCCCCTAATTGTTTAGCATATTTTAATGGGACCAACATCGATCAGGTACCACGTGACGTATCTTACGCCGTCATCGTGGGCTGATCGAATTCGTCGTTATCGGGGGATGCATTTACCGGGGTGAAACGGTGTGGGGTATAATTGTTTGGTTCGTCGAGTGTCACTCCGATAGCGAATGGTCAACGAAGTTCATGATTGCGATGGGGTACGTACGGGTGTCTCTCTCCGTCTCCCCGCAGATCGAAGGGAAGATTAATTCGCTTTATTGTCAGCGTGCAAATGCGCCCCGCGAACAAAAGGGACGATGAGTAAAGCAAATTGGTATGTATTGAATTACCGGGTTCCTTATTATACGGCTGAATTCGTGTGCACCGGTGAATCTTTTAGCGTCTTGACGCCAGGATGGAGAGGGAGGGGGGTGGGGGGAGGTGGGTGTCCTCCAATTTACATAGCAATGACTAATTGAAAAACTTGCAAACGCATTTAAATAATAATGCTCTAGGTTTTTCGCAATCGATTCTCTCTCTCTCTCTCTCTTTCTCTTTTTTTTCACCCTTTCCCCCGTAGCCAGCTATGTTAGCCGGGGGTTGGACAATAGCATCCGACAGGATTACACGGACTAAAAATACGATGAAACATGGAGGGTTAACGAAGCAAATTTAATTTTATATGCTGTCAACGTCATAAGGTTTCTTCGTTAGATCGTTGTTTTCGTGTTGTATTTTGTCATTGCGTTCGCCGTTACACAACTAACTAAGGGGGAATCGATTCGACCCGACGTTGTATTTATGCGACGTCGAAAGGCGTGGAAATGAAATTAATTAAGCCGTCTCGACGGTGAGAAGCGATAAAAAGAGAGGAAAATTGATAAAAAAAAAAAAAAAAAAGTTTGACTTCGCAGACGGAAAAGACGTTTCCGCCCTTCTCCACGGTTTTATCGACGTCGGCCGATCAATCGGGACTGAGCAAAGTCGAAACAACTCCGTCATAAGTAGCGTATCCTGCCGACCCAATGAACTCGCCGATACAACCAGAAATTATCTCCCGTTTCCGGTCGCAACGGAACCATGATTAACTATGCCCCGTACACGCATTACCAGACACTGTTAATTACGTTTTTCACGCTAACGGTTATGCCGGATCCGTTCGATGCCGTTATGATTCCATGTAATGAGATTTTATATCTAATACCGAATTATAACTTTCCATTATAGTATATCTGTACATCGTGGTAACATTATCGGCGCAACACTTCTAACGCGGAATCTATGTGCTCTGTATAATGACTCGGTATATTTTCCAATTATTCGTTCACCGTAAACGGCTATAAAGATGCTGGCCAACGCACGTCGCGGATGAAATTCGTGGCAAACGAAAGGCGATAAATCAAGATTAAATAAAAAGCACCTAGCTTTGCGGGGTGAGGTAGGGGGGTGGGGGAGGGGGTAGTATTCCGGCGGACAACGAGCCGGCTAATGCAGTAGAAATTATTCCTCGTTTCCAGTTACTGCCGGCCCGGTAATATTACCAACCGGGCTCTGCAAACGAACGGTATTACATTTTCCCCGTTTCACCGTGGTTGTCAATTTTGTAACTGTATTAGCCGCGATGCACCCGAATGCCGAGCTTACGCAACGCGTGTGTGGGTTTACGGGCACGAAAACGTGTGCACGGGTTTGCGTTTCATGGGGGTCCGTAATAACTGGGGAAATTTCGAGTAATCAACGTGAAGTATGATGATCTCTGAAGTACGGTCGGAATACGGCTGATTGCCGCGAAGTTTCGATCGATAGCGCACTTTGCGATTTTAACCCTTTCAACTCTAATGGGACATGTGTGCGTACTCTATGGGAAGTTTGAGCATTTTCGATTCTACCGTGCCGCCGTTGAATTGCTTTCCAGCCCGTTCGGGTAGTTGGAAAAAGGAAATTTGAAAATAGACTTTTTACGAACGTGCTCGGGGTTTTTCGTATTTTTTTAAGTTCCACGGATTATCGAGACTCGTAGGTTTCAGAATCAAATCGACGTACATTTAAGTACGATCAGGAGAAAGTAGAATCATTTTTTAATTATTGCAATAGAAATGTATTTCCTGAATTATAATTATCGAAACTGCGTTAGACCGTTGAACGTACAGGCTTTATTCTAATATTTATAAACCATCGTTTCAACGTTTGTGGTACGTTTAGTGTTCAAGAGTTGCTTAAAATATAATTTGAAATTTAACATGTATTATATAATTTGGAAATCATTTACACATTTTCTAACAATCGCTAAACTAAAATTCAAACAGGAAGGGTTAACACAATCCAGCAAAAACCTGTAAAAATGATTTTGTTTACACTTCAGTGCGGGTAATAAAACAGTAACAAATCCTGTATTTTCTTATATTAATTAATGAAAGTAACATTAATCTTAGTAAAGAATTTTAACACTAGAACTACCGAGAATTAATTTGGTTTATTTAAAAACATTGGATAAATATGTTTGAAGCAAAGAAATAAAGATGGATAGTAAATTGATCGGTTTAATTATTTATACATAGAAACATGACTATTAAGAATTTTGAAAATTGCAATATTATGAATTTAACACTAGAACGACGGAGGCAGTCAAAATGACTGGTTCCGAAATTCTTCTAAGAACCGCTTAAATTTAAAACATTGCGATTTCCAAAATTCTTCATATCCATATTTCTATATGTAAATAATTAAACTGATTAGTTTACTATTCCCTTTTATTTCTTTGTTTCAAACATATTTATCCGGTCTTTTTCAATTCATCCAATTAATCCTCCGTCGTTCTAGTGTTAAGCGATTCTTAGAAGAAATTCGAAACTAGTCATTTTGACAGCCTCGGTAGTTCTAGTGTTAAAAAGATTATTCGACGAGTCTATCGTAGGTTTAGGGTCAATTCCAATAATTCCATCGATTCGATTAATCCTTCAGATCCCGACGTTTCGATCCACCTTCCTTACATCCAGCGAAACCATTTCCACCCAGACTTTCGGCCCATTTGTCGCAGACATTTTCCGCGCCCTTTCAATAGGCGGCATCGGATTTCGGCGTCGTTTCGAGTGTGCGGACACTCCGTCGATAACATTTTCCGTCGGCGGCTCGCGGTAATGTCCGACAAATCGATATTCGGCCCTGGGGGTGGGATCGCCAGGGGGTGGCCCGAAGGCAGCCAGCGGCACAGCATGGTCAGGGTTGAAAAGGGACGTATCGCGTGGAGGGTAGACGGCCGACGTGTGTTCCGGACGTCGTGTCATTGTTTGGGGACGACGATTACGACTCGATTCGATTTCACTTTGGCCGAGGAAAAAAACAATGGCGCGGGTCGGGCGGGCAGCGGGGGGTTGCCGCCCCGAATCAATTGTTTCTCCCTCTGAGGTGCGTGATTCGATTGTCCGAAGGTAGCGAGATGTGCCCGACCAAAGAATCCGTTTTTTGTTCTTTCGCGAGTGAGCCAAAAACTGTACGAGTCCCACCTGCTTTTTTCGGATGCCTTTTTTTTCTCTTTCTCTCTCTCTCTCTCTCTGGATATGTGTATACGTATGTACAGAACTATAGAGTTGGTATCGGTATGTTTTTTTTCCTTCTATTCATAGCTACGAAGTGTACGATACGGTAGTATGAAACGTATAATAGAATCGATTGGAATTATTGTGGATAAAAATAGTAGGGTGAGAACAGCGGAACGATCGTAATAATGAAATGTGCGTGTAAACGATTTATACAAATGTTTTGATGGGTATCGATTGTATCGGATATCCGGTGTACGATAATGGGCTGGCAAGTACGAGTGGTTGGCGTGATTTTTATTATTTTCTCTCCCGTTCTCGTCTCCCACGGTCGAGAAGATAGTCCGTGATATTTCGAGAATAGCTGGTTATCGGATTTTTCTACATTTTTTTTTCTCTCGTCCCGTACCACCAGAGATATCCGTTTTCGATATTTTGCGTTTCGGACTGATGGATAGATGCAATACGTGCGCGTGGATTAGCGATATCGCACGTATCGCTAAGAGAGAGAAATACGTGGGAGGAGGTGACAATTTTTTTTTAAGTTCCCCACTACGCGGATTATCAAATATCGGTACTTCGGACGATCATCCGGGTACCCGTACTTTTTTTAGGCACTCCAGGACTACCACTTTAGTCGTGGTGCTTTAATCGCGTCCAAGTAATGCCAAATACATTTAAAGCATACACCATTCGACAGATTCTTGTAATATGTAATTACTTTCGAGTACCCGTCACACTTTTGATTTATCACCATCGTTAGTGTTTATAGAGTCGCTATTTGATTGTATCTAATGGCGAATATTTGGGCAGAATATTCGTATATTTTGTTTACAGTTTATTTCATTCGAACAACAGCCGGCGAATAAAATATTATATTAATGAATTCCTTGCTAACTTGTAAGAAATGTATAATTTCGACTATTGGCTTTAACATTTCTTAAAGCAGCGGTTCCCAAATATTTTCTACGACGAAACCCTTGATCAATTTTGAAATTCTAATGGAACACGTTCGTTACCATATATGGTAGATAAAAATAATAAGTAGAATGCACGAGAATATTATTCACCTATAGAGGGAGGAGCGTTTTTGCGTTTTGAATTTGTAACGCTTTGAAATTTCTACGCCCTGAAATTGTTTCATTTTGAAATTCCTACGTATTGAATTTCTGGCGCTTTGAAAATTTCTACCTCCTGCTTTTTCAAACACATTCGAACTTGTCGCCATATTTAACACAATTTTCCGCGGAACGCTTGTTCACTTGGCACGGAACGCCGTTTGGAAAACGCTGGCTCAAAGTATCACGGGATCAATTTCTCGTCCCGTCTTGTTCCTTCGTTCCAGGTCGTTCATTAAGTCTTCAGTAAAATACCACGGTATTAGCATTCCCGTACACTCCCACGAGTTATTGCCAGCTAATTCCCATGTTAACCCGGGAGAAATCGAAACCGCGGTTTCTCTCCGCGTAGTCGTGCCTCGTCTTCCCGTAACCACGACAGGCCGGGTTCAAAGGGTTAAAAATGAGCTTTCAGCCTGCGAAACAGATCGCGGGTGTTAAATAGAGGTAGTTCGAGGTCACGCGGCGTCGTGATTCAGGTCTCACCGTGGACGCCGCACGGACTTTCTTAAAGGCTATATTTGATCCCGGTAATCCCGGCCTCGTAATACATGTCAACCCGAAAGATTGCCACGGCCAATCGGCGGGAAACTGTTCGCGGAGTTGCCGTCACGTGACCACCGGGATTATCCCGGACGCTGGCACGGGATCGCGTTAAACGCCGGGATTTATAAGTCCGGAGTCGTTTCTAACATTCCCGATACGTCGGACCCCCTCCTGGCCAGGAAAACCGAGCTCTCTGGATAATCGAGATTTATCGAGTTTATGTTAACGATCCGGTATAACGTCGACGGTCCCCGATCATACCGGTAAACCGTATACTTTTGCTTTCCTCTCTTTTCAACCGTTGCGACCATTTTCTTCGCCGGAGACGAATTTTTTTCAGAGTGAGACGGAGAAACCCATTCTTTTGGGTCGGGACTCATGAATTTCTAATTTCTCGACGCCCTCTCTTTCGCTCTCTCTCTCTCTCTCTCTCTCTCTCTCTCTCTCTCTCTCTCTCTCTCCGTGACGAAGATAGTGTGTCCACCGTTAGCTTTGTCGTTGCTCGATGCTCCTTTTCTTCCCGTTTTCCCATCGGTAAACCCGGCTCGAGGTATTTGGAAATTCTCGAATGGTAATTGCATATTTGAGGGAGATATTTTCCCGGAATTCCCTGCGGTACCATAGGATTCGGTTGTGTGTACACGGGCAAAGTGATATAAAAGCGGGCCTGCGAGCCGTACGTGGGAGAGCGTATCGTTTTTATTTCGTCGATCGAACCGACGTTGCCACGATGATCGACGTTCAAAACGATACAGGGGGGGTGGGGTACAGTTTACCAAAGCGGTGATGAAACCTCGACCGCGCGACGCCAATTAAAGGTAAACGTTCGTAGACCCAATTAAGCGCTAATGTTTGCGATAACGGTTCGCGAGGAGCATTTTAATCGCGAAATAGTTCCGCGGATTTCCACGTACGAGTTTTCAAACTGTCCATCCACCACCACTTTTTTCACCGCACGTGAAACCTTAGAAGCCGATTAATATTTCGTCGATCACGACTCCGTTTAAACTTGTCGATAATTTTCAAAGACGAGAGTTTCCAGATATTTCCACAGAACGTTACCTTGAAGGAGAACAATTTTTAATAAAAATTTCAGCCCGATGTTCCCATTCCCGGGGAACTTTCTTTCTCTTTTTTTCTTTTATTACGTCGGTTTGAGATAGCCGTTTGACGGGTATCGGTTTTCCAAGTTCTTTAAAGAGGAATTCCTTTGACCGTGACGCAACGTCGTTGGCCCCTGGACTTCGGTCCCCAAACGTTCACAATCCTCGCTCGATGCGTTCGTTACCGACCGAAAACGTCACGGAGATTGAGTTTCTCGATGTGTTCCATTCGGCACGTGACGTTTAGCGAGCCGCCTACGGTAAGCAGATATGGAAAGCGGAGAGAATGAAACTCGGAATGAAAAGTAGAGGGAAAAAATGCGGGAAAGAATGGAAATCTTACTCCCCGTGGAGAACACCGTCACGGACTAGTTTTATTAATTTTTCACCCGAGAATTCTTACAGAGTTTCCTCGCGGTGGAAATGTAAATACACGGCGAACTTACGATGGGATGTGTGGATAGTTGACTCGCTGTTTTTACTGCGAGGAGGAATAAATATTTACCACGGAAGTTTGAATAATTGTCGGAAGAGAATAAAAAAATATGGGATGAGTTCGGTTTAATATATGTGCCCATAATTATTCAAGTGGTCTAAGTCAATATTTCAAAAAAATTAATGTCTTGATAATTTGTTAATAAATGTTCCAAAACCTTTAAAAACGTAATATCCAAAATTTTCTTAAAAATTGACTTAGATCACTTTCATAATTATGGGCACATATCAGTTTCCCGCGACGTCGGATACACGATGAGCTTACGGGAAATTAAGTCGGTGATCTTATATGGTGAAATTTCAAGTTGAATTCCCGTCTCTAGCGATAAGCTTCTTCGCCTGGGGAATTAAGGTTCGTTCGAGAAATCAAGGGAATTTATTAGCCTTCGAAGTTCCGCGTTAAGAATTCCCGTTTCGTATCGATGGGACATCGTTGCCTTTCGCCAACTCGTCGGAAGTTCGTCGAGTAACTTGCTTGCTCGTGAGCTTGCCGAAATTCCCGCGGAATATTGCGCGAAACTGCCTGGAATGTGAACGTCTTTTATTAACATCATTTGCCCAACGAAGTCATATTTTTCGGGGCTTGACTGCCTTTGCCATTGATCTTTTAGCGATTAGAAATTCCTGTGCGTTGAAATTCCGACCTCGAGGAATTTTATCGCTAAGATAGTTTGTCGTTTGAAATTCCTACTTATTGAATTTTCGGTGCTTTCAATTTTCAACGCTCTGACATTTCTATCCAGAGAAATTTCTACGCAGGAATTTTTTCTAGCTTGAAATTTCTACGCAGAAATTTTTTCTAGCTTGAAATTTCTACGCGGAAATTTTTTCTAGCTTGAAATTTCTATGCAGGAATGTTTCCTAGCTTGAAATTTGTACGCAGAAATTTGTTCTAGCTTGAAATTTGTACGCAGGAATATTTTCTAGCTTGAAATTTCTACGCAGGAATATTTTCTAGCTTGAAATTTCTACGCAGGAATATTTTCTAGCTTGAAATTTCTAGGCAGGAATATTTTCTAGCTTGAAATTTCTACGCAGGAATATTTTCTGGCTTAAAATTTCTACGCAGGAATTTTTTTTAGCTTGAAACTTCTACGCATTTAAATGTCGATGCTTTCAAGTTTATACAAAATTTCTGTACCGTGAAATTTCTTCCTCCTAACATATCTACGCCTTCACAAATTAAAAATTCACATTCCGCATAATTCTTCCAATTTTTCAATCACATCTTTCAAATAACGACTACTATAAAATCGGCTACCGAATTAATATCAAAGACGCGTCCCTCGCTCCCCGGTAACGGAAACATAAAACGGCGCAATGCCGGCGTAACGCTGATACGTGCGATATACATGGGACTTTCTAGCCACGCCGCGTGTATATTCGCAAATATATTCCTGTTACGGGTGCGAAGGGTTAAATTTCTCGACTCTCGAAACGTGACATTTAAGCGAGCGTCGTCTCGCAATTTCTCAGCGCGCGGCATGGAAATGGGCGAGAGGAAAGGAAAAAAAAAAGGGAAATCCGTTCCCCATGGATCCCAGCCGCTCCCACGCGGAAACCATCCTCCGGAGATCGGGCCGCATGTGTCGCTTGAACCAGTTGCGAAATCGACTCTCTCGCGAGTCCTCTCCCGGTTCTTTTCAACGTCCGCGACGCTATCTTCCCGTGCGAGATGTTTCCCCGGCACTTTCGATACGGATTCTTCAAGAGTTTCGTTTAATATTATTCCCATTCCTTTAACGGTTACGATCATTAATATCGTACGTGTCTGCCGAGTGTTATTTCCGACGGACGGATTCACCGAATTCCTTGAATTTCTCTTATTGATTATCGTGTCTTATAAATTCCAGCGAAATGCTTTCATTATCTACCGGCAAACTTGTGTACGTTCGTCTGACAGGTTCGCGGGATGTATATGTGTGTGTGACACGATTTTGAGAAGTTTATTTTTTCATTGTACATGATTTGTTTTAACGAATGAAAATTGTTTAGGTTTTTAGATTTGTCAATAGCAACCATTCGCACCGGTTCCTTTTAGGGATGATTTTGTGAAATTTATTTATATAACTGTATTTAATTTATTGGACTTATTATACATATATGAAAAACTGTTTAAATTTCTGTATTTGTTGCAATTTACCCTTTGAACTCTCAGTATACTAAAATGGAGGGCAGTCCCCTTTCAGGCAAAATAAGACAAAACCGAATGTTTCGAGCGTAAAAACTTAAAAAGTAATTATTTACAAGTCCTTTTTCCACCAGACTCTAGTATACTTCTCCCGATATCTCACTAGATTTACTCATTGAACAGCAGCACCCTGTTTTCAAGGGGACAGCTTTATGGAGCCGATTTATCACACTTCTTGTTCTTTCTCCCAGCGGAATCGATCCTTAAAAAAAGTGTCCAGCATGTTTAGACGCACCCTGTATATTCGGCAGCCAGCCAAAACATGGTTTCCCGAAATGTGTCGCGTATCTTAACCCCCGACTTCCCGGTTCCATTATTCTCGTGAGAATGAAAGCGACCCGACGTAAAAGAAAGCCACGGCCTGGCGAATAAGAATGAAGATGCAGGAAATTGCATCGGGGACCAGTTTTTCCGCGATACCGATCTCCGATTCGCTCGTAATTTGTTACCTGGCTAAGATAGAGCAGCTCTGTCCGACCAGTTTCAATTCTCCCGGATGATCCGCGCTGTGAGAATCCGCGCATGATCGCGTCCCCCCCCCCCCTCCCCCTCTCTCCGTTAAACTATACAGATGTAAAAATAAATCTTCCGGTCGCTGAATCTTCCACTCGACTATTCCGGGCAGCTGTGAGAACCGGTGACAAATCGTTAGCGATCGCATCTAACGAAATGGAATCCGGCGTGGGTGTTAAATTATTTAACACCCGTACCCCCGTGGAAAGCGATAGCAACTATTTTGATTATAAGACAGTAGAGATTTGTTCGGTATTCCAGGTATTCGCGTGGGAAGCCTATCTTCGGTTCGTTACACCATACAATGTAGCACGTAACAAACATCTGTGTATGAATATTAAGAACGTTTCGTATTAAACCCATATTATACGTGATACATAGCCCGGTTCTGTCTGTTTTCTAGAGAAATCTCGAATCGTTTAACATTCTTTTTTTCTTCACCCCTCGGTTCTTCCGGCGTACGTTTATGTAAATCGTACGGACGATTTATTCAACGTTCGTTCGTGGATCCCGATTAGTCAGGCGTAAGAATGACACCTGTATATTTATACGATCGTTTGGATGACGTATAAAAAAAAAGAGGAAACGCGGGGGAGAGAAAAAAAAATACATTGACCGTATTACAGAAGGATACGGCGGGCTGACAGGACGGATAATAATAACGAGAAGATAATGCCTGAATTTAGGTGGGTAATTGACAAGGATTTATACCAGACTATTCTCATTGTTCCGGCAATCCTGTGTCCCTTCCATCTCGCACGTGAGCACACGAAGAGCGAACTAAGACGGTTAATCAAACGATAAGCACGTCTGGAACTGATCCAACCGGCATTCCACGGTGTAACGTCATTGCACGTAGCGTTCGGGGACACCGAGTATCGTTCGATGTTCGAACTCGCTGCGATAGCACCAACTGTCACAGGCTATTTATACGAGGCCCGTTTCGCGGGGTAATTGCAAGTTTCGGCGCGGAAATATTTTTTTATGGGACGTTATAGCGCGATGAGTAGAATTATGTTTTTATGACGGGGGAGGGGGGTGGGAGGTGCAGTGGAATTTTGGAAGATGAATTTTTCGCGTGGACGTTTTTGTTCCGGGGACCTTTGCGGACCGGTGGTTTTATGTTTGTTCGAATTTTAAACCTTGAAATACTAATAGGCGTGGTTGGAGTGTTTGGATATTGGATGTGTTGATATTTCTTATTGACGCTGATCGAGTTTTCAGCGCGTTTAATATTTCGCGGTATCGAATTTCTGCGGGCCAATGATTTAACGCTTTGATGTTTTTATGCATAAGGATTTGCCACGCAATGATATCACGGCGGTTTGAAATTTTCATGCATTAGAATATCTGGGCAGCGATGTTTCAGCGTTTCGAAATTTGCGTGCCGGTATTAGAGCGTTTTGACATTTTAACGAGCTAAGTTTCCGGGCATTAAAATGCCCGACCTAAATAGTTATTTAGAAATTCTAAAATTTGAACTTTTGCAAGTTTACTTTTCAGAGAATTTAAACGCGACAAGAATTTTACATTTAATAATCTTCGATAGCAAGTCCATAAAGTTTCTTACATTTAATCAATTACATGCGCACAGAAAATACGCGATCGTTAAATACGTAAAACCCTTTAGGTTTACAAGTGTTGCGATATTCCGAAATGAAATAATTGGACGCGGACTATAAAGGAACATCGCAACACGCGTGGAACTAGAATGGCGTCGATCAGCATAATTAGCACGAAACGTGTATCCTCGAGGCCGGGTCATAAGAACCTGAGCGAGAGAGAAAGAGAGAAAGAGAGAAAGACAGCGCCGGCTAGTGAGGATAACGGAATTTATACTTGCATAGATACGGAGGGACTTATCTCAGCGAAATTATCAGATTCAAACTAAATTCAAAGTAAAGAAGTATCCGAACCCTACGGAAAAGAAGAAACTGCTAAAAACCTACCGAGAGATAAATGTACCGCTCTTTTAAACTCCGTTCAACGACTTGCGGAGGCGCCCGCTGAATTTCCACCAGAAGTCACTTAAATTCTCCGCGGACGCGGATCTGAAATCGTCCGCGATAACCCTTGTAAATAACAGAGAACGCAGAATTCAAATCCCTTTACGCGGGACGTGATTCGAGAGCGCCATCGATCAGCATAATTAGCACGAGACTTGTATCCGTGATGGGAGTCGGGGGGGTCACAAGACTGCGAAACACTCCCGCATCCCCACCCCTTTTCTCCGTCGTGGAAGCGCATAAATTTCAAGGTCCCTCGAAGGGAAAGTTCGCGAGAAATTTCAAGGCTCGCGAGCCTCCGTCGGTGCGTCGAATCGCCACTCGAAATTCATTTCCGAACTGGTCCCCCGTGGACGTAGGAGGTATTTTTTTCAAACGACACCCGGGGGTTACCGAGCCAACCTAGGCGCGCAGCACCGTGTAGAAACGTCAGCGTAGATTCCGGCGCGATTTAAGCGAAGGCTCGCCCCGGGAGCGATTTCTGTCGATGCACTTAGCGCCGGGTTTTCCCGCCGCTAACGAGCGGCCTACGAACAGCAACGGCAGCATCACGATGCAAAGAGTCGTGTGCGAGGGAAAGGGCAACGCCGAGAGAGCAGAGGGCAGCCGTGTTACGAGAGAAGGTACCCGGCTGAGAGAGAGGAGAGAGCGGGGAAGGGTGGGGGGAGAGGGGGAAGAACGAACGGAGAGAAGAAAAGCAAAGGCTCGGAAGCAAGCGAATGTCGGCAAGATAGGAGGCGGCAGCCAGCAATTACTAGCTGGAATGTCTGGGAACGCGTGGGACTCGATCCTAAAGGCCCGACCACGACAAAGTCCCGTGATGCCCCTCTGCGCTCTCCCCCTCTCCACCCCACCAACGGTGAGGCCCCGCAGAGGCTTATACCCGGTGATCGTTGAGAATCTGCCTGTAAAACAGTTTGTAAGTCGGATGATGTTGATTCGGGACTTTGAAATGGTCAGGCGGAACTTTTGATTTCTCTTTCGAGTTCCTTACGACCCGTTGTGCTCGCGATGAGTAATTAACTGGTTGGTTCAGCATCGGCTGGCGTACGGTAATTACGCTCGCCGATGGACAACACGTTTGAATAATTTTGTGGCGATAATTACGAATACGGTAATTAAAATCGTAGCTTTTGCTCCGGTTCCCATGGCGCGGTGAATAACGATAGAGAGTTCTTCGCGAGCGACGACGGTATGTTTTGTTGTTGTTGTTGTTGTTGTTTCTAATTTGCAGCTCGTTTTTTCATTTTCAAGATATTACGCGTGTCCCTTGGAGTAGAAATGCGGCGAGGCACGGTTATTCCGGCGGGAAAATCGAAATGTTCGGAATTCGGGGTGTTTCTTCGCGCGAAAGAGACGAGGAGAAATCGATCAACAGCGGATTCGCCGGGATTCGTATCTTTTTTTTTTTGCGTGTTTCGGAGATTGAAATTGGAATTTTGACGGAGGGTAAAAGGAATCGATAAAGGGAAGAGGAAAAAGGGACGGGTAGCGGAATAGAAAGTTTTGTTTCGCGAGATGGCGAGAAGAGTAGAAGTGTCTGGTCAGTGTCAGACACGGTGGGATTCTGTAACTGAAATTCACGGTACAGTTGCACGGTTTTTAATTACACGCTTTCCACGTTTCTTCTTTGAAACTGTTTTTCTACGTATAAATAACGAGCGGTACAATTATACCTTCATGTAAATTCTACTATTTTTGTTAATACCCATTTAAACGTTGTATTACCGCGCGTTCTTTAACACAAGTGTCCATTGTAACGCACTTTTTTATTACACGACAATATATATATCGACAAAAATGTGTATAAAACAAATTGTAGAAAATAACATATTTCGAAAGTGTCTCGAAAATTGATACGAATCAAGTTGATATTATTTCATATCTAACCATTCAATTACATAATATACTGTATGTATATATTTTATATGTATATTTTACGTAACAACGTCTCTATATTAATTCTAGTCATTCTTATGTTCTATTCTATTACTTGCAATTCCCTGTACGGGCTCCGTCGTTATTTATCCAGCATTCCACATTTTTCCGCCGGTTTTATTAACGAGTCAAGTTCGACTCGGGGGCACGTGTAAAAAGCTCGCTGAAGCGCCGTACATATATACACACGTGCAGATCGGAGTGCAACAAGCACGAGCGTAAATTATTTGTTTCACGATCAGTGCGCGCCGCGCAGCGCGGTTTCAACCTTCGAATGCCGATCGCGTGGAAAGTGTTTCTTGGTGGTCGATGGTTTAGTGTGTGTTACATAGAAGGAACACTCGGCGCCCCGGGGCAACGTAAAAAGTGGTTGCCCTTTGATTGAGATTCTGCCCGTCCCGAAAGATTAAATTAGTGTACGGCGTTTCGTATCGATTATATCCGCGCGTAGAAATTTCCGTGGGTGGAACCTGATAACACGCGGATATTTCGAAACGCGGTGTAACGTGGGTGCGTGGGAATTTTAAGGCGAGAAATTTCGAGACGGTGGAATATTCAGATGTGAAAATTTTTAAGGATAGAAATTTTGAAGTGTAGGAAATTTAAATCGTGGACATTTTGAAGTGTAGGAAATTTAAAGCGTGGAAATTTTGAACTGTAGGAAATTTCAAGCGTGGACATTTTGAAGTGTAGGAAATTTAAAGCGTGGAAATTTTGAACTGTAGGAAATTTCAAGCGTGGACATTTTGAAGTGTAGGAAATATAAAGCGTGGAAATTTTGAACTGTAGGAAATTTAAAGCGTGGAAATTTGGAAGTGTAGGAAATTTAAAGCGTGGAAATTTGGAAGTGCAGGAAATTTAAGGCGTGGAAATTTTGAACTGTAGGAAATTTAAAGCGTGGAAATTTTGAATTGTAGGAAATTTAAAGCGTGGAAATTTTGACGTGTAGGAAATTTAAAGCGTGGAAATTTTGAATTGTAGGAAATTTAAAGCGTGGAAATTTTGACGTGTAGGAAATTTAAAGCGTGGAAATTTTGAAGTGTAGGAAATTTAAAGCGCGGAAATTTTGAACTGTAGGAAATTTAAAGCGTGGAAATTTTAGGGCGCAGGGCAATCAGAGTACCGAAATTTAAAAAAGCAGAAATTTTGGGGTGTAAGAATTTAAAAGCTTAGAAATTAGTAACGTAGGAATTTCAAGGCGTCGAAATTTCAAGCATAGAAATTTCAGACCGTAGAATTTTCCAAGCATACCAATTTTGTGACAAATATAATTCAATCCTCCAGAATTTAGAGCCTTGATATCTAAGGCGTAGAAAATTTAACTCAAAAAATATCAACGCCCTAAAATTTGAAAATGTAGAATTACCATCGTATACACCCTGCAGGTCACAAAAATTGAAATTCAACGCGAAGATAGGAATTTCCCGTATCCCAATTAGACACTGCACCCCGATTTGACCGGCCCTGGCGTTATATAATTTGAAGGCTGCCCGGCTGGATAGGGCCCCCGCGTGCCTGCGCAATCCTCGGAACTGCCATGTTTTACCGGTGACGTTCAGCTTTATTTTCTACCCGGCGCTTACCTTGTCCAACGTTTTATTTATTCTGCAAACGCGAACGTTTTTACGCCGCGCAACATTTTTACACGGAAACTGTTACATAAGCTACTCGTGTCTCGGTGAATCGTTTAGCAGAGTGTTTTTCGTCTAATTTTCCGGATTGGCGGGATTCTGATTTCACTCCGTCCACCACGATAATAGCTTTATATAACGTGGCTTAGATGTTGATGAAGACATTATTCCACAGAAATTTCTATAACGAACCTATAAAAGTGTCTCGTCCGTAGAATTTTATCGCCGTTAAATTAATTAATTTTGAAACCGTGCTATTATCACTGCTAGCATACAATATCGTATATTTCACACGTATTACCCAAACCTCATTAATATTCCCGGAAAATAGTGAACGAGATTCAATCCCCAAAAGTTTCCCAATCAAATCGTGCGGTATAATCCTATAGAAATTTCGGATCATCAAATATTTAGGGTAGAAATAAGTTCTTTTCCATTGTTTGGCTAAACGAAGATATTTTTTTATCTTCTTGTATTTGATTCCGAAATACGCGCGTGTTTAAATCGTAAAAAATAGAAAGCCGATATATCTACCGAAAGGGACTAAAAGGGCTAAATTTCTTTTTCTATCGTTCGCTTCAGTCCACCACAAGCTTGATACTTCGAGAAGCACCATTTTCAACCCTTAATATCGTCTTAAAAAGAAACCCAAGAAATTTCACATCACAGTAAGGCCTTTCAAGATCGAATTTCGGTGTTTGTCAATGTCAAGCTGGGCGCGTGGATGGCCGAGATTCGGATATCCCTCAAGATGAGAAATTTCGAGAATCCCTTTGTCGCGGTGCCGTACGTTACACAGAGTGGCTCGAGATTACCCAGCGGCTCTCGGAGTGACCATGAGAAATTGCTTGCTCAGGATGTCGGATAATCACGAACACCCTGTACGTGAACCGGCGGGATTATGCGACGTTGTGCATATAGGTACTGGTAAACTCTCCTGTCCTCTCCATTCCCTCTCTCTCTCTCTATTTCTCTCTCTCTATCTCCCTGTCTCTCTCTTATTCATGACAGGGACACCGTAGCTCGTATCGTCGTCTCACAAATCTTCTCTTGTCTCATCTGTTACACCCTGAAATACTCGGACGTAATCAATGAGAGGGGAGAGGAGAGCGAGAGAAAGAGAAAGAGAAAGAGAGAGAGAGAGTTAGAGGGAGGCCGGGTCTGGCTGGGTTCGTGTGTCTCACCTGGTGTACTTGTATGGGGGCCTCTTGAACCGAACGATCCAAACGTATTGCCGTCTCGCGGCGATGTAAACGAAGGAGATTAGACGCGGTTAGGTTGGAAATTAGGAAACTATCCGTGTACGTGTGTTCCGTATATTTCTAATTACATTTACGTGGGGAACTTCCGACTTCAGGTAACCGAGCTGGCTATGCGAGATGTATCTAAACGGGGGTTTTCAACGTGGAGTAAATTGGATGCAGTTTTCTTGCGATATCGATTTGGACTTTTTTTTGTTTCCCCCTTGGATATTTGATTTTAAGAGGTTTCTGGGGGACCTTTTTTTGGTTTCACGTTAGAGTGATGAATATAGTATGTGGGTTTATGGAGAGTTAATAGTTAATTATTTTCGACAGGGTTATTGTTTTATTCTCTTCCCTTTTTCTTAAATTAGATTTCTTAAATTACGAGGCAAATTCAGCCAATTTTGTTCGATTGGAAAATATAATTATATTTTGTATTTTACATATGAATTATTCTCATTTTTCTCATCTTTTGTGTGCAAGTAAAATTCTACATTTAATTAGTATTCCATTTTCATATTCGTTCTAGAATTTAATTAGTATTCCATGGTTAATTACGGGCTTCTAAATCATTCTGTTAATCTCTCGCGGTACACCGACGCATACGTGTATTGTATTTATAAAAATTACATTTTCCTGCGGAAAGAAATTACGGTCAGCGGTGTACAAACGCTCGCCGCAAAATCTCACGACAAAGGGAAAAGAATCAGAGAAAAACGAATAAGTCATAGAAATTACTAATCAACTTTCACATCAATTTAATCTTTCACGATCACAATTGAATTTTCTTTCCTTCCACCATTAAAAACCCCAACGAAAAAACATATCACAATCATTTTTATCCAAATCATTTAAAAAATCTCTCCTTCGTAGCGTATTGTCACGGATTTATTTTTAAATTCTGATATGCCGGATTAAAAAAGTCGATCAATGAAATAGACACCCTGCAGAGAAAGTAGCTGTGTTCTTCTGAGAAAATAATAAGCGAACCCAAGGAGCGGAGCGAGAGAGAGAGAGAGAGGAAATCGATCGAACTCTCGTCTGGACCGGATATGACCAGCAAGACGGTGGAAAAATAAAGACACACACGAAGAGAGAGAGAGAGGGGGGGGGGGGAAGAGTGGGAGAGTTTGCAATTGCACGCCACGCACCGTCGTTTCGTACTTTAGTGGCTGGGTCCTATCTCACTTTTGCTTGATGGATGGCCTCGTAAACGGCATCGAAGGTGTGCACTTTAATTCCGCGCCGTTCGCGGAACTCGGAAAACCTCGTGAAAATGTCCGGACTCGTTGAAAATCTTCGGGAAATATTGCTCGAGGGTTTAAACATCTTATTTCTCGCGTTATTTGGTGCGTTCAACTATTCATGGTCGTAGGTTCGTAGGGTCAGGATATAGCGTTGGTGTTACGAAGACTTTGGATGCATTTATAAGAATGCCTGAATAAAAAAAATAAAAGGTAATATTTTTTGTTAAAAGAAAAATAGAAACGATGGAAGTTCTTTGTCCATATGATGGAAAAACCGGAGGATTATAAATGAAAATTGTATGCAGGTTTGAAACGTACGAGTTTAATTAGTTTAGTTGAATTAAAGAAAAGTTTCCTTTTTTTCGGGGGAGGGGTGGGAGATTTCTCGTATATTTTATGGGTTTTAAATTCAGAGCTCGTGCGGATCGTAAGGAAGAAATGCTTGATAAGTTGTGTAACAGTTTTATGATACGCTCGGTATTAAAATTCGATGAGAGAGTGGATTAATTTGATGGATTTGTAATACAAACATTTCCGTGATAGCTGCAACGTGAAAGTCCAATCAATTTAATGTGTATTTTTAATTAAATCGTAGTATCTAATAGGATGTAGACGAAATAATATCTGTTTATTCGAAAGAAATTTTATGCCGATTTGAATATATTTCGGGATAATTTGGAAGCGGAAACTTCAAAGTGTAGTAATTTAATCACAGGGAATATCGAACGTGCCGGAATGTCGATGCGCGAAGAGTTTGAAATGCTGGAATAGCAACGCGTTCAAATTTTCAAACGCAGCAACTTAAACCCTCAAAAGTTACGATGCATCGAATTACGAGGCGCAAATATTTCAATGCAAGGAATTTCAAGGCGCAGAAATTTAAAAATATCAAATATCTAAATATCATATGGATATTTAGAGCGCAGAAATGATATCGTATAGAGATACAAGCCATAGAAGTCTCGGCGTATGGAAATTCAATGCGTAGACATTTCTATGCGTGAAAATTCAGAGCGTAGAAATTTCAACGCACAGAAACTTGAACACGGAAGAATATCGAGGTTTAACAATTTTAAGATGTTGGAACATCATACGGGTAACAATTCCGTGGCGTCAAGGGTTCAAATCATAATTTTGAAAAAAAAACTGTTCACCCGCGGTATATTCACCCGGCGAACTCCCGTGGCATTTATTCTCAAATGCATTTATTCGTGTTTCTCTATTACGCACGAGTATTTATACCATTGATACGTGTCAGGAAAATTTACGACGATGACGACGACGCGTAGGAAGCACCGGGCAGATTATAGAGTAATCTCGCCGGAATTTACGACGATGATAATTTTAATAAATAACACCCGTGCGCCCGGTGTTATGGCCTCTTAAAACGTTACCGTCGAATTTCTATTGGGTCGTCGTAGAAAAATCCTGGAAAATTAATCCTCCGCACTTGCCACACGTATTTCCGCTTGCGAGTCTAAAACCAATTCGCCAAGCTGTTTCTTGATCACCCGACGTCGATAGAAAATGATCTTTCGGCTTCGGACAGTTTCCAACGTAAATCCTTGAAAATCACCTGTATATACGGGGTGTAACAAAAATTCTGGAACACTTTTTCAGTATCGATAGTACGCACCAAAAGATGAAAAAAAGTCTATAGAGTTTCGTCTAAAAACCGCCACCTACTGAGATACAACCTCTGTTGTCAAAAATTTTAAAAAATTCATATCTCCGAAATGGTACGTCGTAGATGACCGATTTTGACTGCAATATAACCGGAAGAGACTAAAGTTTACGACAAAAAATATCACTGTCTACGAAAAGGAAGATTTAGTGAGTGCTCTTAATTTTTCCTAAGATGTTACAAATCTGGTACGATATCGATAATCGACATTATTTGGATTAAACAAGAATGAATGCTATTCAACAGCAATAATCGCAGCAATTATATTTTTATCAATTATCTTTGTCCTGTTTTAAAAACTTTTTACAAAACGGGTTGCATCTCGATAGGGGGTGGTTTTTAGACAAAACTTTCTAGACTTTTTTTTTCATCTTTTGGTGCGTACTATCGATACTGAAAAAGTGTCCCAGTATTTTTGTTACACCCTGTATTTCCCCGAGAAATTTCTGCTGGATAAAGGTCGAAAAAGGAATAAGAGAACCACGTCACTTTCGGTCGGGCAAAAACACGCGTGTTCACGCGTGCGCATAACCGACGACGGAAAATATCGGCGACGTTTAACGCGGGAATCTGTTTTATTCCGTCGGCAGTCTGGTTTGAATAATTCATGCGGGTCCTAGGTGGTGCAGTTGCAATTCCTTCCGGACGGATAGGAGCTACCGATCGGCCGCGTTGCGCAAGATTAAACTTTATCTCGCCGATACACTCACAAAACGATTCACCGACCTGCCCTCTCCACCCCACTGTATTCTAACGACCTCACGAACTGTATTACAGAAAGCTTAAATCGAGAAGCTGGAAAATTTCCCGTAGATAATCGCCTATTCGAGATTGCGGCATTTTTCCGGGGATTATGTTCGTCCACCGAGAATCGGGTTATTATTTGTAAATATCGTGATTTTAGAATTTAATCGATATGACGGGTATTGATTGTTCAACAAGATCACTTTTCTTTGTGTAGATATTCGTAATTTATTAAACAACACAATTTAATACACTTGTTCTATTTACATCTAACTTAATGATCCTATGTTAACAGAGTGAATTGTTAGGTGTAGAAGTTGAACTTGGTTTTACATAATACCACACTTACTTATTATAACATTCTTATACTCTTAATACGTCCGTACAGTCTGATTACGTCTAGCTTATACATAGTGAACTAGGATATGTAGCGCTCCAGTCTAGTAGTCTGGATCATGTCAACTATTTGATAAATGTATAGATGTCGCAATATTGATGTTACAGTAATCCAGTGATTGTCTTATACATATAGAGATAACCTCAGTGTTACCTATAGCTAACATCCTAAAAAAGAAAAAAAAAATTATTAGAAACCTTTTTCGCATTCAGAAAGCATAATATTTATTAACTAAAAATTTTCTCCCATGTTGTGATCGTGAATTTAAATCTTTTTCGAATAAAACTCCACAAAATAGGAATCATTAAGAAAACCAAATGGGATAGTAATTGTAGTATTAACGATCCACGTTTACGCGTTGAGACTCGTCGGCAGACTAAATTACACTTCGTTGTAATCGGCGTCAGACGGAAACAGGCGATTTTTTGTATTCCATTACAGTTCTGGCAAGTGGATCATCATAGTCGTTCACGTGTCTGCACGTTCGCGCGAGTCGTTAAAAATCCAACCGAACCGTAAGAACGTTAAATCCTTTTCTCGGTACCGCGACACGATTACCCGTTCTCTCCACTTCATCTTCGCACCTCGAGAATAAACACACTCGTGGCACCGACATCCCCATTACGCCGCGCTGTGGTGAGAACATGTGAACTCAGGAAGCAGTAAAACGACGACCGAGGGGGGTTATTGACGATCGATTATTGCGCGCATCAGCATGATTCATGGCACGTTATTGCGAATCTTGCTCCGTTAATTCGTTTCTTTCCTGCGCCGGGCGAGAGAACCTACACCGGACATTGTATACCGGGTGCACCAGGTGAACCGTCCCTCCAGAAATCGCTGGAAAAGGTTGGCGAGTTCAATGTGGATGGTTGATGATTGTTTTGTGGGTTATTCTTTCGGACGACTGATATAAATGTTGTTTTCTTATAAAAGTTAATAATATACTTTTGAAAAATGTCTTCTGTAATTTATCTTGTTTCTATTTTAAAAATTAAGGGGGCTGAAAGTATTTTTTAATAAGAGAAGTCGATTGCGATTATTTTTTTAACCCATTCGCTGCCAAGACGAGTATACTCGTCCTACTTTCAATATGTTATGACGTACAGGGTATTGAATTACCAATTTTTTGTGACCACAAACATAATTATGCAAATGTAGAAAACTTGAAAAAAATACTACAAATAAAATTTATTTGTTAACTTTGGTAAGCAATACCATTCAAATTATAAATGCCAATGAAAATAACTTCATATAATTTAAGCTTGGCAGTGAATGTGTTAAAGAATTAAAGGGACCCCGGAATTATTTTTCTAAATAGCTATACCCCTGTCTAATTTTTATTGAAAGTACTTTGAGATACATATTTCAAGCAGTTTCGATGAGAACCGCGGAACCCTCGATTTCATCCACCCTGTACGTAGGTACAGTGATTAAAATTTTTCTACCACGCGTCCGGACTCACTTCCCAGGGCGTGTTTCGCAAATGATCCAACAGTTTGCCCATAGATTAACCATGATTCCACTCTCCACGCAGAAAACTCCGCCGAGAAACCGTGTTTCACTTGTCGCGAACCAATTTACAGGATCATTTTTTTCTCCCCCCCCCCCCCCGGTTCTCTCTCTTTTTTTTCTCTTTCTCCGACCGTCGATTCGTCTAACACGCTTCCCCGACCGGATGGCGCGAGCTTGTTTCTTCCCGGAGCACGGAATTAGATTACACAGATCGAAAGATCAATTCGAGTATATTGCTCGGAGCCCGAATTTCCGCTTGAAATACGCGCGTACGTGGATGGGATTTAAATTTTCACGAGAAGCCGAAAGGCTCGCCGCGAACTGGCGAAGTCGCACGTGCAGATGGGATCGATCCGATTTTACGGCAGATAATCAAAGATGCTGCAGGTAGCAAATGTAATCGTTCAATTTCTGCATGTTCGTCGTCTCGCGCGTGGTCTGCCACTTAATTCTTTTTTTTTTTAAATATATCTCGTCTGATCGGCGGATATTTCATCTATGAGATTTATATCTACTTGCTTAACACTATTTCTACCACGATTGTATGTATACTTATTTCGATCAAAAGGTGTCTTTTGAAACCTTTTCGTTTGAATGCAAATATTTGCCAGAACTGTTGGGATTTCAAATTACCAGTTAAATGTAGATAATTTAACAACTGTGAGTCAGTTTAATATAGTAGTCTTCATATGTAAGTAAATTTAGAATTTTATTTGATTTTTTAAAGATCGCATTAGCGGCCGAAGAAAGTAAGTTATTAACACTAGAACTACCGAGGAATAGTTCGGTATATTTAGAAGCATTGGAAAAATATGTTTGAAATACAGAAATGAAGGGGGATAGTAAATTGATCGATTTAATTATTTGCATAGAGAAACATGGTTATGAAGAATTTTGGAAATGGCAGTGTTATAAACTTAAGCGATTCTTAGAAGAAATACGGAACTGGTCATTTTGATCCCCTTGGTAGTTCTAGTGTTAATTATAATTTAACAACTATTGTATAAAAAGTCAACAAATTAATTGTGGAGAAAAGATTCAACTTAACGAATGATTTTAAGTTAAAATTTGAAAGGTGTCTTTTGACACCTCTTAGTAGAAATAGTGTTAATATTATCTAATTCTAACTCGTTCGAGGCAACTTACGACGTGACGGTTTCTCATAGATTTTATACGGAGATGTTCGAGATGTTCCCTTAAAATAGGAAGAATGTCGCGAATTACGTAGATCCGCCGTGACATCGATATCAAAATCCTTCCGGAAAGTGTATCAATTTCGTATACACGTCTGCGGAGTATTTCGGTCGTTAATCAAATTCCATCGGCATAAATTACCATGGGAAATTCTAACCGAATGTTTCCCCGGTTATTTCGCCCGGCAGTTTCGGCAAGTGCGAAACGATTCGAGAGTCATTTTTCGCCTCATCCTAAGGGGTAAATCCCGGATTTTCCGGGCGTCGTGTTCCTTCAGAGAGAATACTAGACAAACTAGAATTTCCCTTCGTGGGGGTTTAATTTCGTCTCCGGGAATCGAAGGACGGGGTTAGGAAGGGGGGGGGGTGGATTCGGGAGGTGAAACAGCAAAGCCGGGGGGAGAGCGAGCCCGCTTGACAGGGAATATCACGGGGCCGGGGGTTGGATGCTAATTAGCATTTTCTAATTAAGGCGCCAAAGGCGGCAGGATCTCGCGCCCACCTCCACGGAGACAGAGAATCGTTCCGTGCGAATTATCTTCCGCGTCGACATCAAGAAATCGTGTTACGCCCGTAATTCACGGGCGAGTCGCGAGGTCCCCGTGCTCAGATTCCTGGATAACGATACAAAACGCTGTAGCGCGCGTGCGCGAGCTTCGTTAAGCGGCGCCGATTTGCTGAACTTTTAATTGAATTTATGTGGCAGTCGCGGGGTTTTTACTATTTTCTTTTTTATTGATTTTTGTCGGCACGTTGCGAAGGAAAGTTTCGAGAGGGGACGCTCAGACAGTATTTTTTTTTTAATGTCGGTGATTATATAAAGAGTCGAAGACATTTGGTCTCGCATCTAGAAATGATATATTTGGTTGGATAGGGAAACACGATTCGAAGTGGAAGAATTTTTGGGCCAAAGCTTATAGGGTGGAGATGCAAAAGTCATTTTTTGTTTTTTATTTAGTTATAATAGACATTTTTTCGATCTATACAGAGAATTAATCTATCTTATGGTGTCTCGTTTGAAATTCTTCGACTTTCATCCGCAACACGTATTGATATCGCTAATTGTTATTACGTTATCTCGCTCGATCTCGTACAACGGACACCCGGTAGATTCGTGAAATGTTAAAGAATTTCTCGCCTATTTTCCACCGCATCAAAACCCACGATTCCAGTACATTTCCCCGTGAAATTCGTTCACCTTTTCATATCCCACGAGTTTCCCCGAGTGCCACGAAAAATGTTAGCTACAACGGGGCGCCGGGGACGGAGACCTTCTTCCTCGTTTAAATTCGAACACTCCATTTCGCACGATCCCACGACGTCTCCGGAACCTAATAAACCTCGTCCCGCAAAAAGAGCGTTACGCGAAATCGACGTTTAGCCCGCTCGCGGAGATGCTCTTTTATTTCCGACCCTCGAAAAAAAAATAAAAAGAAAAGAGAGAGAGGGTAGTCTCCGTTCCACCCCCGTACGCTGTGAGGATCCTCCAGTCGTGCGTTTCCGCGTGTCCAATTACCATTCGCCAATTAAAAGTTAGACCGTGTACCTTTAAAAAGGGCCGAACCCGGGACTCGATTATAGGAAAAGCACGTTTACGATCGTTTAGAGAGGACCGCAACCCCTACCACGTGCAATATATATATATATATATATATATATAGGTATATATATAAAAAAACGGGATATTTCTACGAGCGAGAGGGAGATTTTTTTGAGCGTCGAGTCGGAAGAGTAAAAGACTCCGATCCTCCCTTTCCCACGGGACGTTAGATGTCGCGGGGAATCTTTGTACCAACGGAGGAAACGTTTGCGCGACGAATGTAGACAGAGCCAATTACAATTTTCCAATTAAAATGTCCGACGAGATCCCGTACCACCCCTTCGTCGATGAGGGGGCGAGCAGCTACGTTAGGGTTCACGTGGGGTGGCAGATTTTCGATTGCGTTTCGGCAGCCCTTTGAAATCCACACCGTTTGTTTTATTGCACCCATGTGTGCTCCTTGGACTAATTAAGAGACATGTCGTTCAATTCTTTGTGTGTAAATCAGGATTATTTTGACTCGGGTTCTGCCCCGCGTTATTACGACTCCCATCGGCGCGGAAATTACACGATGTCCGACGGTGAAACTTCAGAACAACTTGGAATCTCTAAATCAGCGTGATTAATCCCCCTTTTTTTAGTTCCTTACAGCTGACATGTCGGATTTCGATTTTTAAGATAATTGGAACGCGTGCAATGACAATTTGGGCAAGAAATTCGTTTCATTCTTTCCTGATTCTTTCGATTCATTAAAAAAAAAGAAAAACAGTGAATATATATTCATTTTTAAGAGAAATATGTTAGTTTTCATAGATTCCTAAAAATCACATATTAATTTGTGATGTTAACGGAAAACAAGAGGTAGCTAAAATCGCACACTAATTTATCGACCTGTTTTTCTAATACTTTACACACACAGTTAACAATAACATCTTTGAACATTCTATATTCAGAGCTACCACAACTTTTTCATAATCAACAATTAAAACCAATATTCGAACTCCACATAGACTATTCAAAACAAAAAATCATAATTAGTTCCATCCATAACAGTACTAACGAATTATTTTTTCTGCTTTCAGGTAAGTGTCTTCCGATTCACGAGAAATTCCGTTCCAAAGCCACGGTGTGTTTCGTGAGTATGCAATTTCAATCCGTATCGCCGAGGAAAAGGCGAAAGTGATACAGCGCCGTATCCGGCAAGCAGATAGATCGATTTCCCTCGTAACAGTAGCATCGCGGGGCTACAATTTCACGGAACAAGAAAGCGACACGTAGCCAGCCAGCGTGGAAATTGTCCGTTTTCGGCGGTCACGGGAGGCTGTTAACTAATCGACGGGCAGGTTAAACTTGACGAGCCGATGACGCCGCCGACAGAAGGGAAACAAAGGGCGCGTCCCGTGAGTCCCGAGGCGCGGCGCTTTTCGGGGCCCAACAATAACCGTCGAGTCTGCCGGTGGTCGGCCGGAACGAGACGCGGAGTTTGCCCGCAAATTATCGCGCCGCTTGGACGATAATGGAAATCCGATTGAAGCCGTCCATTTGCGACGCGTTATGGGGCTGTTTGGCATTTTAATTGGGAAATTGCAATTAACCCGCCCGCCCGTATTATCGTTCGTTCTATTCGAGGACACGCGAGTGACGCACCCGCGTTCGAATAAGTTCTTTCTCAAATTGAAAGTTGGTCAGCGCGAAAGATTCCGAGCGATTAAATACTTTGCGGGGGGGGGGGGGTACTTCTCGCTGGATAGATGTTTGGCCGGTGAATGGAATTTCAATGAGGTTTTGATTAGAATTCTCCTGTATATATTCGGCTGGGTACAGTTTATTCAATTTTCCGGGCAACCCACGTGGATGAATTTTTGTCGGGTTGTAATTAAACGGTCCGCTGAAGTTTTAATTGAATCTACGCGGGGAGTCGCGAGGCTCTTATTATTTCTTTTTAGTGATTTTTATTGGGAGATTGCGAGCGTAAATTTCTAGGAGAAAGACACTTTTTGCACTTTGCTTATCATTTTTTTTTTATCTCTGAGACTGCGTAGGAAGTTCGAGACTTTATTTGGTGCTGCGTTGAAAAATCATTTCACCCGAATGGAAGTTTATGAATTATTCTTTGGTTCGACTCGAAAACATGATTGGAATTTTTTATGGCATCGCACAGCGAACGAATAGGTGACTGGGTGGGTGATAAATGAAATTTCGATCACCGTTTGATTAGAACTCTCCCGTGTTCACTGTGAGATATAGTTTATTCAATTTTTCCGAGTAACCGACGTGGCTAAATTTTCACCGTTTTATAATTAAACGGCAATTAATTGGTCGAAGTAAATGCAGTTCTAAAACAACGAGTGAGTTTTGAATGGGTTAGCAAACTTTCGGGGGAAAAAAATGTATGTCGTCTTTGATTACCTTGCCTAGGTTTCACGTTATAATCCAAAACCGCTCACGGCTGTCGAGTCTTTTAATTATTATATGTATTCCCCGTTTCCCGAGGAAACCGGGAATTCCGGGTGCCCCGGCACGTCCCCGGAAGGCCTGGGAAACGATTATTAAAAATTCATCCAGAACCGCGCCGACGTAATAATGCAAACGACGTCTCGACGTCTTCGACTTCGCTTTGCATTCATCGATTTTGCAAAATCGGGCCAGGGAACTCCGGCACCTTCGCTTCCGGGATAGAGGAACTGGAAATTGTTCCACGATCCGTCGCCCGGAACACCGTTGTTCCCGTCGAATCCGTTAATGTTCTCGACCGACAATGTCGAATATCGAATTGATGGACGTTCCGCCTTTATCCTTCGTACGGCATTACATAGAAATACAATTAGCTGTAGAAATAAGTTTTCACCAGCGAACTTCGGCCTTGTGCACTGGTCGTTTGTCTCTAGATAATCTACAGATAATTTACGAATTCTTAACTTGTCGAATATTTGAACGTTTACCTCTTTATATCACCTTTTAGATAAGATTTGTATTTTAATAAAACAAAAAAAAAAACGGAAATAGCTTATTTCCACATCTAACGAAAAGGAGCATCGATCTCTTTTCCAACGACGCACGCTTCCGCGTGACAACCTGTACCGATGTATTTTTTTTTTATCATCGAATCACTTTATCGAACGTACAATCACGGTAGGAAGGGTCAGCTGTTCCATGCGTGCGCGCGATAAAACGGAACGCGTACACGTTGACGACGGGATAGACGTAGAGACACACGGTGGCGTCTCTTTCGCGCCCACGGCGGCAAAAAAGCCAGGGAACACAGAAGGCGTGTCCCTAGGCGTGTGCTACCAAGATGGTTTCGCACATAAATGCGGTGTCGCACGGCCGTCGACGCGTTTAAATTGATTGCGATCGAAACACCGTTGCGAAAAGTCCGGCCGGCGGCCATTTTTCACGTTACAAAAGGGAAATCGAAGTGGACAAGTGGTTCTTCGGGGACCCAGTAATTATTGTTTTTTCTTGCCCGTGGCCTATCACGAGATGATCCCGCCAGCAATGGAATCAGAGATTGCGATCAGAATGCCGCACGGACTTGAACTATACGGGATTGGAGATTCATTCTGGATTTGATACGGCAGACCGGTTGGGATTCAGTGGAAAAGATTCTTCAAAGATATTCCGAAATGGGGCTTATTTTCGAAATATCACGATCGCCATCGCCTAACGGGGAAGAGATTCCGATCGCAGTCCATCACTTGTTTTTGCGAATATTTGCGATTTGTAGGACATACGTATACTTATTCGTATGGTAGCAAAATCTAGTAACTGAATATATAAATTTAGAATTTTCATGTTTTACAAATCTATAACCATCAGCTACGTAGTCATTTTCTTTTGTTTATAGAAATAAAAAATAAAAATGGTTATCCGGCCGTGCGACACACTTGTGTGACCCTTGGCTCCCACCAGGTGCTGGTAGTTAATACAATATTTTGCTGATAAAAATTCTGGGTCCTACGTGTTTTCTGATCCAAGTCCCTCGAGGAAGAAATTCCGTGGGTCTATCTATCACGAAGCGATTAAACATTGGCGCATCTATCCTTACGTCTCGTTTACTTCTCCCCGCGGTTTCTCAACGCGAATACAGTGATTTTGCAAAGAAGAGGCAGACAAACGGGTTCCCCGAGCCTAACATCCGTCAATCCTTCGCGATCAATGCGGGTATTTCTGAATATTCAACGTGCCACCGTGCCTCGCAATACGCGGCATTGATATTCCAAGATGGACCTCCCCCTCGGAACCCCCCACCCCTCACCGCTGGTCGAAATTATCGAAGATTGCGGGTGAAAGAGACAACGGGAATAGGAAAAACGGAGGGTACAGAACCGCAATCAACCTTCTGGCCTATCACGAGCGGCGCATCCGACCACCGGACATCAAGGTACCAATCAAAATATTGCGCAAACGATATCACGCCGCCGGACGGCCGATTATTTCGCGATGTCTAACTTGTTACCGGACTATCATCAGCCTATTCCGTAAAACCTGCGACTGTGGAATGCTTTGATACGGCACTGTGCATGACTCTTGGTGTGATTGCGTGAAATCCTTTAAGGCTGAAAACCCCAAAGTGGGATTCGAAGTGGCACGGTCTCTAAATTGTTTCCTCATGGTCGTTTTGCGTTGTTGAATTTGTGACTGTGGAACGTTTTGATGTGGAACTATCGATAATACTTGTAATTGTATGAAATCTTTTAATGGTAAGAATCGCAAAGTGGAAAATTTGAGTTAATATAGTATCTAAATCGTTACTTTACAGTCACTTTGATCCGCTATATCAGCAGCTGTATATTTCAAATGGGAACCATCGATAATATATAATTCTTGTGATAGTCTGAAATCTTTTAAATCTAAACCTCTCAGAGTGTAATTCAAATTGTCTAAATCGTCCCCATGTTGTTCTCCAGAACGAATAATTGTTTTAACGCCATTCGTTTTGACTGCCGATCGAATCTCTGAATCTACGGACCCGAAAGTGGGACCAGATCGCCACAACGTCCACGTTGTTATCCCGTAGCTCGTTCCGTACACAGCGTTAGAACCGTGACGTGTTTAAAACGTGGGACTGCTCGATCTCCATCCGATAAACGTGTTAACTCGTTCAAGGCTGGAGAGCCGGATACTTTGTATCCATTGGTCCAGGTTGGCACGATGTCGTTAGAAAAGTCGGGGTAGTTCATCCGAAGATGGCCGCCCAGTCGTGGATGCTGCACGTTGCAGAACCCGACGGAATAACTGTTCCGAGGCGTGCTCGGTTACATGCTGCAACCCGATGTCTTCCGCTTGCTGACTAACGCGGGTAATTGGGAATTGCTGTTCGCCAGAAGTATGGCAGGTAGCGCCTTGTAACTTGCAAGCACCGGTAATGGCCGCCCGTGTAGTATTCGTTTACCTTCGCAACGAGTTTTTCCCCTCCCCCTTCCCGGCCTCACTTTTATTTGTCTTGTTGTTTCTTTCGTTTTCGTTCGAAACCAGTCGGATTCTGGAAATTTGTAATCCCTGTAACCATTAATCGATTGACTATCGACAACTTGAACTCGGTGACTATCTCTGTATGCGGATGTCGAAGGCTTCCTAGCATTCCTTTTAGGTATCCGTATGTGCGGAGTACAGTTATTAAGAGGCTGTGGACTATTGGTTACATAAATGAGGATCGTGTTCCCTACAGTTGTTTCATTTCTCTACTCGGCCTGTGCGGTTGCCAGTTGTAGAGATGTCAGGCTGTGGATGTTTCGACATTTTTAGCGATCGATTGGCTTGCGATTTTTACGGCTATGTTAACTTTACTCTGAAACTCCTGACATCTGATTGGATTATCTGAATATTTAGTGAATGGACCCATCTACAAATTTGGGAATAATTCCAATTTTGGATAAAAATTCCTATGGACGCCTTCTTTTGGGGCATCCTTAAACTTTTGTAAATTTCTCGACTTACAAATTCTACATTTATTTCAATTTTGGCGAATTAATCATATAGAAACACGAAGTTGGGGTGTCCCTAAATTTTTGCGGATGGGACCACTTGCACATTTAATGATGTTTTGAATTTCTACTCCGAAGTGCCAAGTTTCTCACAAGGCCCAATTCATAAATCAACGAAATCTGACAGGCCCCCCCAGTAAAGAGGTGTTCTCTTTAAAGAGAAACGAAACTACCGCTTAATGTGTACGCGTCTCGTGGCTAGTGCCGGGTCATTACAATCTTGTAAGGCGTAATTTGGATCGGGGGGTCTCGCGTAACTTCTCCTCGCCTTTACGAGCCACTTTAGACCCATGGGACCCCCAAAGGCTCGTTCTTTCCCGTCCTATTCACCTGGGGATACCTTTCGCGAGCAAGAAATTCTCCACCCTCTATCCCCATGGCGCCCAGGGGTGCACAACTCAATTATTAATGTGGACCATATTCAGCTTGAATCCAACTTAATTGGACAGCGAGATTAACTTCGTATTCCAATGCTTTCGTATAAAGAATTATTCTCAAAATGTACAACGATGGACCATGGTAATTGAAGCTCGTTTAATCAAATATATTCGTTTTCTGCAATTAAATGTCAGAGAAAATTTGCCTTATTAACGTTAAACATAACACGATCGTTCAATTTACGGGTTTTAAACGTCAGGCTAAAAATTTTGTGCTTTTTATATGTTGTATATAATTATTTACCGTTATTTTTATCGAGTATAACAAACAAAATATATTTCTTTTATTACCGTGTAAAATTTACTTTATACATTATTGGACGTACTAAATTGACCATTATCTACGTTCGATTGTAATAATTATAACTTTTGTTTACAAACCGTTCGTGTTTGACCGGATCGGTAAGAATAGGTAGTACACATAAATTGTCGGTAGGTTTAGGGTTATACAGGGAAAATTCCCTATTATTATCATTCTATTTAAGTACTTTACGACTCCCTTAACGAACTTGAAAATAACTGAGTTTAATATTATCTTGATTTATTCCTAAACCATAATACTTGTCTACCATAACAATATTTTCCAACTTATCGCTGCCACATTTCCACCTTTCCCAAAATAAATATCAAAAAATACAAATCATAGAATCCGAATAAGACAACAATTAACACATACTTGTAAAATACGACTCTAACACCGATTTCATAATCGATATTATAAATTCTTTGATATATATCATTATCACTAGAACTACCGAGGATTAATTCAGCATATTTAGAAGCATTCGATAAATATGTTTGAAACAAAGAAATAAAGGGGGTTAGCAAATTGATCGATTTAATCATTTCCATAGAGAAACATGGTTATGAAGAATTTTGGTAATCGCAGTATTATAAACTTAAGCGATTCTTAGAAGAAATGCGGAACCGGTCATTTTGACCACCTCGGTAGTTCTAGTGTTATTATTTTCTTCAAAAGACATTTTTTGCTTTTCCAAAATTATCTAATATCTTCCACAATGGATTCGCGTCGTCTCCGCGGGTCTCCCGTCCAAGAGCAGCGTCGTTCCAACCGGAGGACGACATTTAACCCGCGGACACGTCCGTGTGTTGTGCACCCCTGACGTAACCGATGGTCCACCGAGTCGTGGACATTTACGATCGTAAGTGGTCGGTGGTCAGTGTAAAGTAAGTGAGCTACGAGGCTCGTTTCGCCTTTCTTTTTCCGCGGTAATGCCTCCCGTCCGCAAACTCACTTATCTCACGGCTCACGTCGTACCTCAGGAACGCGTCGCAATATTTTCACCGCGATTTTCTCAAACTAATGCACACACCGTGCCGGATGCCGGCGGACGTGATTTTAGAAAGTGACCGACGCTCGACGCGTGTTTTCCACCGAAAACCGGCCGATCGATGGACCAACGCCCGTTAAGAAGGCTTATCGTTAATTTCCCGAACCGGCGTTCCCCTTGTTCCTCGTCGGCTTTACGGCCGTTGACGTACTCGCGAGTACATTCGTCTAGTGAAACGTTGTACTTACTTCGTGAAACTTGATACACGTTTGGATTTTTCCCGGTAATCTCGCGGATTTTTACCGTGTTCTTGTAGTGTGTGTTTTTTTGTAAATTTTATTACCGCCGGCTTTCCTCGGGAATGCGCGAGGAGTCTTTGATTTCCAAATAGCGACGGATGAAGGAAAATTAAGGGCGAACGGTACGGACGGAATTTCAATTGAAAATCAGCTGGAAAGTCGCTGCGATTCCATGTTTTTATTTCGTTTTTATATATTAGCTTCGTAATTGTTAAAATGATTTATTGTAGTTCAGCTTCTATTGGGGGAAGTACATCTTATGCCAAATTCTAAAAGATTTATTTATTAATGATACCCTAATAATCCACATATAGAATACTTTTACAAACCAGTTTATTTTGATGATCTGCAAATACTTCGATTTAAAATCTACTAATCACGCAACAAATTTCCGGCGATTTTTGTTCCACTTTATCGGACGGTCACGTCCGACCCGTGCGATACGGGATCATCGATCGATGCTCGGCGATCGCGTGCGCGTGTCACAACAGTACTTTTACGTCAGCCGTCGTTTATCGGTCGTTCGAGGTCGGTTTTTCCCTTTCGTGCCTCTTAAACGCCGTGATAATCCATAATCCCGCGAAACGAGTTCGTCCAGTCCGGTTTCTCGGCTTCTCTCCTCTCTTCCACCTCTCTGTTTCGCGCTACTGCCGGATCCGCAGTCACCGGCTAATCCGTGGATTAACGCGCGACACCATAGGAATTTATAGCGCGGAAAGACGGGGGAGATGGTAATCGCGCGCACTGAAACGCGGCAAAGTGTGCGAATTTCGCGCGCCTCGCGACGTCCGAACTCCGTGTGTGTGTGTGTGTGTGTATTTCGTGAAAGATAATTGTGTCTGGTATTATTTCATAAGTGTGCTACACGCACACGTCGCACAGTGGGGTATGTGGCCCAAAAAGATGGAAAAAACTATTTTAGCGTTATTAACGGTCTCAAGATCATAACATAATAGGTCGTTGGATTCGTCTTAACGTCTGCTGTAATATTAAGAAAACAAAAATGCATTTTAGCTTTCAAAAAATCAAACTGACATTCATTTTTTATAAAGAAACAATTGTTTTTAAACTTTTATATATTGGAGTTTGTAGATGTCTGAATACTGTTTCTTTTTTGTAGGAAACATTTTTTCCTCAGATTATTGAAAACCATGAAAAATCGCGTCAATAGTGGAATAGTTGAACGGAAAAGCTAGAAAGAATTAGTTTTGCACGTAATTTATATTGCCATGAAATTTAAAATAGGACGATTACGGAACTTTTTAGTGCGCAGTATATATTTTAGGCAGATGTTTAAATTATTACTATTAATTTTGACTTGGGAAATACATAAAAAACGCTTAATACAAAAATGGCTGAAAAACTTAAGATCGGACAGAATCGAAACCAAATTTTATTGGCTTATAATCGCAAATCTTTACTGAATCTAATGGGACCAGAAGGAGCACGGAATCGAACGGAATACTATAACAAAATCGTTTATAAAATCTTATACTGGTGAGAAAAATTACTGAACTATTGATCATCTAGAATTATTAATACTAAATAAATAAATGTGATACAACTATAAAAATTGTATGGAAGAGTAGGTCATGCTTTCTTAAAATGTATCCAAAATGCAAAAAGTTACATAACTTCTTTGAAATATATAAAATCCACTACTAAATTCACGGTGTATTATACCATGCTTGATCGGACAACACATGTTATACAATCTTTCGACTTTCGATTAAGATTACTAATTTATGAATGCACGAATGATTAAAATCAATTTAGTACATTGTTCTACACATATTTAACAACTCCAGACAGTAAAAAGATGCGGATTACGTAAACTTTTGAAATTCACTTTTTTCCAGCTTTTTCGGGTCGAATACCCCACTGTGCGTCGGGAGTACTTTTGGAATTATATTTGCGGCAATGGAATTTATCGGTCAATTAGGATTTAAATAAAATTTTCGTTTTGGGTGGTCGGTTTAGTTTCTTGAAATTTCTGACATCGATGTTTTTTTTCGCTTTGAGGTTTCTGTCGTTTTGGAAATGTCTAGGTTGGACATTTTGCGCCGCGAAATTTCGGCGACTGAAAACCGAAAATGAACACGAAATTCAGCGCAACGGGATTTTTGGCGGACGTAAATTATTACTCCTAACACTAAACCTACCGAGGTGGGTCAAATGATCATTTTCAAATTTTTCATTAATGTGCCTATATGCAACGTTATAGCTTTTAACGTTAATTTCTTTAATCAACATAAAGAAAATACAGTTCTTTATGCCAAATTAACTGTTACCTAAAATCAATTGCAAAGGTTATCATTTTTTCGGATCCGATAAGAATATGTACCTAAACTGTCGGTAGGTATAGTGTTAAAGCTTCTGTCACTTGAAAAATTCTACATATTTGAAATGTGCGCCTTGATACTTCTGCCATCCGGAAATTTCCGCGCTCGCAGCTCTTGGTTGTTGGAAATTTCTGCACTTTGAATCCTCCAACACTCAGAAATGTCGGCATCTGTAAATGCTATTCTGACAATGAGTTTCGAAACGTTTCGCGACCGGAGATTTCTACACTCTGAAATCTTAGACGTTTGAAATTGCGCAAATATCAAACACCGCGCAGTGAGATAAAGATATGAAACAGTCGTACAGATGTAAATACCTGCTGCGAAAAGAAAAACGTGTAAACGTACCTTGAATTTGCAAAATACAGATGACGTAAATAAGCGTATGATCAAACGATAATACCAACATTTCAGATCTTATTAACATATTCACTGCCAAGTTTAAATTATATGAAGTTATTTTCATTGCCATTTATAATTTGAGTGGTATTGTTTACCAAAGTTAACAAATAAATTTCATTTGTAGTATTTTTTCAAGCTTTTCTACATTTGTATAACTATGTTTCTGGCCTCCAAAAATTTACTAATTCAATACCCTATATGTCATAACATATTGAAAGTAGGACGAGTATACTCGTCTTGGCAGCGAATGGGTTAATAGATCATTACAAATCGATTAGTAAATCAATACTTTTTTTTCTAACAAAATGAATAATCCTTTATCCACTTATTCTGCTTTTTTCTACTCAAATCCAAATAACTTTACGTCCCCTAAATTCGCAAAACGTCACCCCGTGCGTCGTTCCGGAAATACCCGGATGGAAATTCGCTGTATCGACACGATATTGTCTTGTATTCTATTTTCCGAGTACCATCGAGCCACGTTTCCACGTCGGTCGGTCGCGGCTAATTTCTAAATAGTGTTGCGAGCGGCGAGGAAACACAAATCAAGTGGAAAGCCGACGCACTTTACCGCGTCAGATTGCGCGAGGAATTTAGCGTCGTTTCCGGGTAATCGTTTTAGAGACATTTTCCCACGATGACAGCCCACTTCATTCGACGTCGATGGGCCGCGTCGCGAAGGATAATCAGACGCGAGTGTTCTATCCGCTCGCCTGATTGCGCCGCGAAACGCTAATTGCGTATTCGCAAGAACGACGCCGCCTCGTAAAGTTTCCGCGTAGTCTCTCACGTGTTTACCGATGCGGCGCTTCTTTCTTTCATGGACATATTATCCTAGAACCCGGCACATCAGCCCTTTTAATTCCGACGCGGACGGGTATGCGCTAATAACTATGAAAAGGGTAAAACGTGTAAAAATTTGTGGAACAAAAAATTCTTCTTGTTTTACGTGCGTGTGTTATCGACACACGTGGCCAATTAAAAAACTCTGCTTCGAATGAAAAACAATTTCGAAATCACATTCGACGTTACTATTAATGTGTAACGTCGAGATATGTTGTTGGTAATTTTGGAAATGATTAGCAAATTAAAATCTGAACGGTGAATGACGTCGCGGGGTATTCGAAAATTATGTATTTTACGGTGATTTTCGAAAGGTTTCTCAATTTTATTAACCATAGCAAAGTTATTTTCACAAGCAATTTCACGGGTGTACGAATTTTTAATGGAAAGCTTCCATAAAACTGTATTAACGACGAGTATCGCTCGCTTACGTCGCTCCCCCCGTTGAATTATGAACGTTTCTATGTTCCTTTACACCGTATATTTTTGTTACGACGTTAAACGTAAGCTCACAATAGTATCCGTCGAAGGTATCGACTGCTGTTTATCGTATTATGAATAATACAAGAGTAATCTTCGCGCGGACACGTTATTTATCGCGTACTCTCACTTTTCGGCACTCCATCAAGCAGAAGTCGTGCTTTCATATTGAAATATCCATAGTTCATGAATTTTTATTCGATCACGCCGTCCGTCCCCTGAAGTCACACGGGCTTTGTCACATTCTCATTTCATCCCCTGGCCGGGGGAAACTTTTTCGCCGGACCCGGACTAACTTTCGCAAACATCATTTGGCTTTGTAAGGGCCGTCCATCGGAAATCGGTCGCCAATATCGGGCTTACTAAAAAATATTACAGAGGGTTCTGTCTACTGTGTATGTATATATATATATATATATTTTTTTTTTGCTCTCTATTCCTTTTACAGCGCGGACGTTTTTCCGGGACGACTTTTTTTTTCCGTCGCACGTTACAAGACTCGCGGAATGCGTTTTTCGAATAGCATTTTTCGAGCCCGATGACATCTGTCCCGCAGCGAACACGTGTGCTAGTCGCGCGTACCCTATGGTCAATAAAAAAAATAAAAAAAAAAAAAAAGAGGGAACGAGAGAACCGGAAAATTCTGACGGCGCGGAAAAACCGATGTAAAAGTTGCAGAAATCAGCCGTTTTTTGGGATACCTGTCGAGTTACATGATCTTTTTTTTTCGTCTTCGTAGTCTTTTTTTTGCTGGTTCGAAGAAATGCATCGGAATACCGATGTACAGTTGCGGTGTATCCCAGGGCTGGGATTGGAAACAGTAAAGTCCCTTCGATTCCCGAATCTTTTTCGATGTAACTTTTATGTTCTTATATTTGAGAACTGTTTCGTTCGTGCTGGGTCGAGCTACATTTATTGTAAAGGTGGTCTAGCGGTGTCTTAACGCCATTGTGTTGCGGAGATAGCAGCGCAGAACGCACAGGTCGTTAACTTTTATTCGATAAATTGTATTTGTCTAGAATTTCTTTTTTATGCATTCTATTGTTACGAGATAAGGCACTTTCCATTCTATTTCTTTATTGTGTGACTGAAACACTGGAACGAGGAGAGACTACAGAGCGTTGAAATTTCGGGCCTAGGAATTTCTAAACGCAGATGATGTAGCGCAGGGATTCAAAGCTTCGAACTGATGAAGAGCGCAATTCCAAAGTGTTAAAATGCTAATGCGCAGAAATTTCAAAGCAGTGTAATGTTAACGCGCGGAAATTTTAATACTTAACAGCTTCTACGTTGAAACTTTAAGAACTAGGAATTTCAAAGCGTAGAAATTTCAAGGCTTACGAATTTCAAAGCGCAGAAATTTCAAGGCATAGGAATTTCAAACCGCAGAAATTTCAAGGCATAGGAATATCAAACCGTAGAAATTCCAAGGCTTTGGAATTTCAAAACGCAGAAATTTCGAGGTTTAGGAATTTCAAAGCGCAGAAATTCCAAGGCTTTGGAATTTCAAAACGCAGAAATTTCGAGGTTTAGGAATTTCAAAGCGCAGAAATTCCAAGGCTTTGGAATTTCAAAACGCAGAAATTTCGAGGCTTAGGAAATTTAAAGCACAGAAATTTCAAGGCCTAGGAATTTCAAAGCGCAGAAATTTCAAGGCTTGGGAATTTCAAAACGCGGAAATTTCAAGGCTTTGGAATTTCAAAACGCAGAAATTTCGAGGCTTAGGAATTTCAAAGCGCAGAAATTTCAAGGCTTAGTAAATTCAAAGCACGGAAAATTTCAAGGCCTAGGAATTTCAAAGCGCAGAAATTTAAAGATCTAGGAATTTCACAGCGCAGAAATTTCAAGACTTAGGAATTTCAAAGCACAGAAATTTCAAGGCCTAGGAATTTCAAAGTCTAGGTATTTCAAAACAGAATTTTTAATGAAATTACGAACCTTCCAAGCGATGACACTTAGCAACGTATAATTTAATACAATTCTTTCTATCGATCACACGCGTTGGTAGATCAATGTTATTTCTCAGGCCATAATAAAAGAAACAACGGATATAGACAAGTTGCCGTGTCATAAAAAAAGATTCGATTCGATCATTACGCTGAATTCGTCAGCAGGAACTTTCTCTCTGTGTTTCTAACCGAACAAATCATATTTCTTTTCGTTAGTCTATTAATCACGGAATAGAACGTAGGCGTTTATAGGGTATTAAAAGATTGACGTTCGATAAAGGCAATTTTTCTTACACTATAACGATGTCACAATAATGTACACAGGGAGAGAAAAATAAAAAAACCTATTAATGGTCGATTCGTATATAATTGCAGAAGATCGTAAAATGGAAATTGCGTAATTACAGTCGAATATTGCGACGGCGAGGTTCTTGATTATAACTATTTCCTGCGTAGGCTAATAAAATAGCGCGCGAAAGCTGATTACGAAACACAAGCTTTTCGAAGGGGAAGTAATTTCTCGACAGCTAAAATCCATCATAATAAAACTTTATGATGTCAGTCACGAGTCTAACAATTGGAATTGAATAGTTTTCATGTTACATACATAGAACACACAAATTTCTTCACTTGCTGTATCGTTGTATATGTCAAATTTTGTAATCGAATTTTATACTACTTCCCATAGTCTAATCTTTCTGGAATTTTGTAAACACCCTTGCTTCCGATGACATTATTTACCGCCATACTCGTAGGATCACAAATGATAGTAAACAAAATACACGCAACACACACAAAGTTGCATAATAGATCAGTATTAATTCAGTACATGCTAACATACAAGTCTTGCATCTCCTTTTTACAACAATTTTAATAGAATATTTGTCTATTTATTGGTAATAAAAGTGGGATGAAAATTATTTAATCATGACACAGTATTTCCCCTTTTACAAAAAATCTTGATTAAAGTTGTAATTAAACTCTATTACAAGATATGTAAAGACTAAAACGTAGAAAATAAAATATCGTATAAAACTTTTTAAAAACGACGCTTATATTAAAATGCACTAAAAAGGAGAAAATATTTTTTTCCAGGTTCTCCATAAAATATCAAATTTAAGCAATTAGTTCAAAATTTCTTCTGTTTAAAAAAAAGGGTTGGACTGGATAGAAAAATGTAATATAAAGTTAAATAAAATCGTGACATTAGTGACTATAAGTAAAAGCGTCGACTGCTAAATTATATTGACGTAATCCTCGTGGGCGCTCTACGCTTTTATTTATAGTCACTAATGTCACGTTTTTATTTAACTTTATATTACATTTTTCTATTTATGCCAATCCTGATTTTATAACAGAAGAAAATTTAAACTAACTGCTTTCAATTTTGCTAAAAAAATTATTAATCATTTTGGATTCGGTATTTTGGAGAAACAGGAAAAACATCATTTCCTCTTTTTTAGTGCATTTTAATATAAACGAGTATTTAAAAAAATGTGTTTTTATATATTATTTTTTCATCAATCTTCGTGTACATAGTACCAACTGCCGTTTTGATCATTCCTGACTCTAAAATTTCAGCGCTTTGACATTTCTACATATTGAAGTCCCATCGCTTTAAAGTTTTCAAGTATTCGAAATTTCCGGAACCCAAGTTTCCTCTGCGGTAAAATTCCCACGTCCTAAAATACCGGCGCTTTGACGCCATTAATCATTAAAATTTCTACCCACCAAAATATTTCTTTTCCGCAAAGTATCTTTTCCACCGTGTCACACTTTTCCTCGATGTATCAAAGTGAATACAAAATCTCCAAACTTAACGACACAAATATCCCCGAATTTCTTCACCGGGCTAATTATCGAATTAATTGCCAGGCCAATTAGTCTGAGTCTCAAATAATCACACAATTAAGTCTACCTAAATTCGACGGCTCTCGAAGTACATACCCCGACCTTTCTGGGCCACGCGTTTCACCAGGTAGACGCGGGCCCACGGCGGAGGAGGAACGGGTTAATCGGGTAATATTTTTTCACCGCGTAAACTAATCGTGCACGTCTGACTGCGCACGATTCTTTTTCCCTGATAGCCTTACGGTACACGAGGTACGATCGTGCTGCATTTGATTCCAGACGAAAGCAGAGGGCTGCATTCATGGGGCTTGAGGGCAATCACAGGAACACTCAATTGCCTTTCAAGTAGATCGATCATGCTCTTACTTAGGGCAAAGTCACAATCGGCAATTGCACAATTGCGTCTGCCGCATTCATAATTTTTCCAATTCGAGAGGCCGCACTCGTTAATTATCTCCGCGACTCGCTCTAATTTGCGGTGAAAAAAAAAAAGAAAGAAACGAGCACGGTGTATCGAACCTCCGCGGGATAACGAGCGAAACACTAACATTTTCGCGTTTTCTCGTTCGCGGTGAAATATTCTCGGTCGACGATGTTTTTTCGTACGCGAAAAAACGTACGAATTTAACTCTTCGCAGTTCCAGCGTGACTTTGAAGTTTGACAAACCGATATCGCGATGTATTTTCGGTCCGATGTAACGCTGTCGCGACGACAAACTTAAACCTTCTAACTGGATATGACGAAAATTTTCGTCATGGTAATTTTCCGTAATATTTTGTAATATAGCAGATTGTTTAGCATTTATTCTTGAAGAATAAATTTAAGAATAAATGCTACCGATTATATTGAATAATGAATGCTACTTAACGGTACTAATCGCAGCAGTTATATTTTTTTCATAAACCTTGATCTCTTCCGATTATACTGCAATCAAAATCGGCCTTCTACGTCTTACCATTTCGGAGATATAATTTTTTAAAACTTTTTTACAAAAGTGGTTGTATCTCGATAGGGGGTGGGCTTTTTACAAAACTGTAAAGACATTTTTTTCATATTTTGGTGCGTTCTATCAATTCCCAAAATTATGACCACATGTTTTGTTACACCTTGTACTTATGAAAAAAAAAGTCCCCATTGTGAAACGAGTTTAAGAAAAGTTTATTCCCCAGTTAGGAAGTTAAGCAGCGCTTTTTTTACCACGAAAATTCTCGAAAGTTGCAAATTCGTCGTTAGTCTCTATTTAGAGGTGTCGCATCTATCGGTGACGAGACACTTCGAGTTCTTCGTTATCGGAAAATAATATTCCTGCTACAGAGGATTAATAATAACTCCACAGATTTGAAACTCGCTCGAAAATCTCAGTTTTACCCCCGAAATCTCGGTAATCCCGTCGAACGGAGACGGAACGGAAATACTCGGAGTTTTCGGATATTCCGGAGTGGCCAAGATTATTTTTTAGCGTCCCGTAAATTATTCGGAGATGCCCGGGAAAGAATTCGGGCACGGTCAATTATTTCCACGAGGCCCCCATTATCATAATCCGCGGGATTATTGCTCGTCTCACGTGTGCCGGCTTTTGTCTCGCGGTGTTCCATGACGACGAGTGGCCGCGATTTTTCCGGCTTACGTCACGGCGATACCGGCGGCTTAAGGATTCCCGGACTTGATTTATCTCGATCGTTCGATCGGGCCTTGATCCCTCACCGGCACACGAAATCCACCGCTTTTCGTGCGGCTCTAATGCGTCCTTGGTGTTCGATATTATTTATCGTTGTCGGCCACGTGGATTCTTTCGCGGGGGAAATTGTTTCCCGTGATTAATGGTCTATCGTCTAATTTCATTTTTCTCCCAGCTCCTGGATTTTCAATGGCGACAGAATCCGGGAGAACGGCCCATTGAAATGCACTTTCCCGCGCAATTCGCGAATTTGTCGATCGAAATCCCGTCGCGTCGTGGGACAATTATTGCGTTTATCTTGCAAAAACTACTTCCGCGAAATTCGTGGGTGACGAAATTTCAAGGCGCAGCGATTCCAATCGCTCAAGAGTATTCTCGTGGGAAATGTTTTCGCAGGTACAGAAAAAAAAAACCGTGGTAAAAACTTGTGTAACGACGCGAGAAAATTCGGAACAATTACGGCGATCGGATGCTTAAATTTCGCGACGAAGGGGAAGAGAGAGACAGGGAGAGGGAGAGGGGTGAGAGTTCGGCGATAAAAAAATGCGGCGGCGGGAAAGGCGATATCGGTGAAATCCCGAAATAAACCAATCGCGCGGCATCGAACGTGTAAACCTGCATCCCAATTTCACGGGGGTCCCACTCCGAAGAATGGCTCGGAAAAATTGAGGCTCCCCTTTCGTCGAAAGTCGTACGATTTCCACTCGATGCTAAATTATTCGCTGCGGATTCCCGTGTGCCGACTGCATTCGTTTCGTTTCGTTGCCGACGAGGCCCTTTGTTGATAGCGAGTTTCGAATTTCCAGTCGTCTGAATAATCGCCAGGGAAAAAGCCATTCGCCGCCCGGAGAAAATACTCCCGATATGGCGCGTAACGATTTTGCATGAAACGCCTGCGTACTATACGATCGACAATGGACTTTTCAGCCGAGCAAAGATAAAACGCGATGTTTGGAAAATAGAAAATGTTGAAATTTATTTTCCGTTCGAATCTATCTGCTTTTCACGGGTGCTCGGGGGTGAACATGGCCTTCGTAACGGGGCTTGTTTATTATCGAATCGACGGAAAATAGGCGACAGGAGTCTCGCGTGGAATGAAATTTTGAAATTTGATAGAAAAGTTTGTATAATTAATGTTCGAAACGTTACGACGAAGTCGAGGAAGAATTTTATCAAACTTTTCCATATGTTTCTCTCGATCTTTCGCACGTAAACGTTGACGTTCGAATACAGGGGACATTTTTGTTATTTCTTTTCGCAATTCTATTCTCATCTGTTTTTGTTTCCACGTCGACTGTGACCTCCATTCAAAATTGTATTACTTATTTTCGTCATGTCGGTCGCCGGTTTTGATAGCGAAAGAAATTTCCCGTTTGTTTTATTTCCAGACGTATCGATGCTAGCCGATCAATAAAAGCATGGATATTAAAATGATTGAATAGCGGACTCGGTTATTTTGATTGGGGCAGTCAAATATTCCGGTAAAAATCCAACCCCCTCCACGGACCTGCCCCCCCCTCCCCCATATCTCGTTTTCCACGGCACAAATAGCATCCCCCTGCCTGTCAAATTACCGAAAGCTTCAAAGATTGGATCGCATCTATCCAAAACTAATCAACCAGATTTCCTTTTAACGGTGGTACAAAGCTCTCTCCGACGTTTACGTAACCGGTTTTCCATCGGGATAGGCCATTCCGGAATAGAGAGAAACCATTAGCCAGAACGATGATAAACGGTGTACGCGATCCATCGACCTCGCCATATATATATAGAATGTATATACAATATATATATATACAATATATATGTATATACAAAATGTATATATGTATATATATATAGCGGTGTCGCGGAGGCAGTAAAAATTCAATGATCGTTCGGTCGACTCGATTTTCAGAAGCAAAACCGGAAGCAGCCGGTGGTCGCGGTTAAGCCGTCATCCTGTAATTAGCCTTGTCGAAGTTGTCGAAGGTGCTCGAAGCGGCCAGGCCCGGAAACACCCGGGCGTATCGCGCGTGGAATCGATATCTCGATTCCCTGTTCCTCTCGCTCCCGGAAACAACCCTCTCTCACTTACTATCCCCCCCTTCGTTTCGCTACACCCTCCTCACCCTACGAACGGTCTGTCTACTATCAGGTGTGTACTGGCTGTTTCATACGGTCCGCTGCGACCAGGTGATACGGGATATGGTAATTGTTTTTAACGGTGAAAGACTAGGGTAAGTAGGGAATAAAGGCTGGCGATTTATATTTGCGGGAGGGTGTACGAAATTACTTCGGGGTCTGGGGAATTTTACGGCTGTTTTCGAAGCGGCAAGTTTATAAGGTGTGGGTAATTTCGAGAGACATTTTGCCGCGTGGGATTTTCAAGGCGTCGAAAATTTTAAGTATAGAAATTTCAAACCATGGGAATTTTCAGACGCGGAGAGTTTTAAGGCACAGAAATTTTCAGCCATTGGAATTTTAAAACGTTGGAGTTGTACGGCACAGAAAATGCAAAGCATAAAAATTTAAATAATTTCAATGCGTAAATACTTTTACTGCGTAGGATTTTCAAGGTGCAGAAACTTCATTGTGTTAAATATATCCCAGCGTGTGAATTTTTCGAAATACATATTTCCTTGTTTAGGAATTCCTCTGCGTAGAAATTTAAGGCGAAAAGACTCCAAAGCGTAGAAAATTGAATACGTAGAGATTTTAGTGCTTACATATTTCCAAGGAATTGAAACATTCTTTATTAAAAATACATTTCGAAGGTACTTTTCGCAGCCCAAAAACCATAATGCAAATTGTAACGAGACTTGAAGAAATCCTACAATTTGGAAGCAGCGTAGAGCAAGAAATGTTTGGATACAAATATGATAATTCGTCAGAAATAATATAACGCCGTTACCCATGCACTTTCTATTTAATTTAATAGCACCTCGAACTAACTACTCGGATTTTCACCTACAGACTACGGTTGTCCTAAGAAAATGTTATTTCTGACAGTAGTATTCCAGTAGTCGTTTTGCAGGATTTGCATGAAATTTCTGTCGTTTTAACACGTCCATTACCGCGTCCGTTTATATAGTCTTTTCGTTATAGCAATTCCCAGCGTGAACATCTTTAAAAAAAATAATTCAAAAACTTCAAAATTTCTACAATGTTTCATATCCTTATTACCTTAATTTCAACGCGTTGATAATCATAATCGTATCAATAGATCGACACGGACATGCGTGTCATTTCACTGTTATTGTTCGCGCATATGAAGCAACCTGTAGAGAAAATGGAGTGTGTACATGGAAGTGTTTTCATGGACGTGTAACGGACAGATGTACGCTGATTAGAAACTCACAGAGGAGGCCAGAGGCTTTTACGAGCAATGTGTAACGACCGAACGAACCGCCGGCGAGGTATCGACTTTTGCCAGCGCGAGTCGCCCGAGTCGCCATATTTCCCCTTGAAAATGGGCCAACCCTCCGCCCTCCGACAATTATACAAGCGTCGGAGACCCCTGAAACGCGCAATAAACCCGCGATACCACACCACCACCGAAGACACTCGTCTTGCTTCCGTTTTTCTCACAGTTTATATTACGACCGTGTATTACACTGGATATCGATGAAAGTTATGGGTCTTTTTTTCCGTGCGATAAACGTTTATGGAAAAAATTTGTATCTTTTTTTTTAAACATATGCCTTTTATTTAGTTTTTAGGTCTTGGAGTTTTTGCAATTGTTAGTTTGTAAGGCTTGATATTTTTAGGTTTTGAAATTCATCTGTGGGAAATGTTGATGATTTAAAATTGTAATGTAGAAAATTTTAACGCTTTGAAATTCCCGCGCAGGGATATTTGAGCGCTTTGAAATTCCAATGCAGGGAAATTTCTACGCTTTGAAATTCCAATGCAGAAAATTGTAGCGCTTTGAAGTTTCCACGCAGGGAAGTTTCAGCTCTTTGAAATTTTCACGCAGGGAAATTTCTACGTTTTGAAATTTCAATGTAGAAAATTGTAGCGCTTTGAAATTTTCACGCAGGAAAATTTCTATGCTTTGAAATTTCAATGTAGAAAATTCTAGCGCTTTGAAATTCCCGCGCAGGGAAGTTTCAGCTCTTTGAAATTTTCACGCAGGGAAATTTCTATGCTTTGAAATTTTCACGCAGGGAAATTTCTACGCTTTGAAATTTCAATGTAGAAAATTGTAGCGCTTTGAAATTTTCACGCAGGAAAATTTCTATGCTTTGAAATTTCAATGTAGAAAATTGTAGCGCTTTGAAATTCCCGCGCAGGGAAATTTCTGCCCTTTCAAATTCTCACGCAGGGAAATTTCTACGTTTTGAAATTTCAATGTAGAAAACTTCCGCACTTTGAAATTCCAGCGCAGGGAAATTCTCACGCAGGGAAATTTCAGCGCTTTGGAATTCTCACGCAGGGAAATTTCTGCGCTTTGAAATTTCAATGTAGAAAATTGTAGCACCTTGAAATTTTAGTTCACAGAAACTTCCCCGCTTTGAAATATCTGCGCAGGAAAATTCCTACGCCTTTGAATTCGCGCGTAGATTTTCACGCGTTGTAGTTTCCACAGCACAGATTTCCTACGCTCAAATCTTTCTCAGATTTTTTCACCGCGGAAATTTCCTTAGATTTGCTATCATGTAACCTAGTTCAAAATACACAAAGAAGTTTTTCATCTGCATCGAAGCTATGCGAAAAGTATTCGTGTCCACAGCTTGAAAGGTTTAGCAGGAATTCGAACTTCTGTCTCGTCGAAGTGCTGTCTGAACACAATCGATGTGGCGATACTCAATGTTCATGGTGTCCTTAACAGCTTGGGGTAACTACCGCGGGTTTTGGACTTCGACACTTCGAAACCTCAGGCACCCACCCACTCACACTGTCGTACCACCTAGAAATTTCCTGAGCAATATAATAATAATGCTAGCAACGGGTACACTCCTGTCGCGTCGATATTTCAAAACTATACCTTATAGCTTACGGTAGTAATTAAATTCCGGTCCTTTGACTACCGTACTCTAATTTTTGTTGTGCGCACCTCTCGCGCGAAATATATTGAACCGATGGAGTAGAAGAAGTTGGAGTGAAACGAAAAGTGAAACGCGGGGAGGGATTACGCTTTTCGGTATAGTAACTACGTTTGGTGTTACTATTTCATCTCACTGCTATATCTGCTTTCACGGGAGGTCATTGTAGGATTACCAAATTACTTTGGGTCAGCATTTACACTAAGGTCGCTTCGTTTTACAATTTCGTTTCATACAGCGCTTACCAGTAACTTGACGTTTGAAGAGAGGGGGAAGGAGTCCCTGTTCCCCCTACCCCTCGGCAAAGCAGAGCAAGCACGTTTCATATTTTCGTTTCCTATTCAGTTCTTCTCTATCGTGACAGGTAGATAATTAGTGATATGAATTACACTTGTTTCATATATTCGTTTCTTTATAATTAAGATAATGGATGACAAATTCGTTTATTTATAAATTCAATTTATTGAAAAGTTTTTAGATCGTTACAGAGGCCAGTATAAATTTATTAATAATTATATTTAGAACAATCGTTAAAATTAAAGAGTTTAGTATTCGTTTCTTTCCCACGTACTCTATTCATTAACGCGTTCTACATCTTCGGTGTGTGTTGTTACAGTTCTTCTGTCATTTTATTTAGTTTCATATTAATTCTAAGTGATATTAATTGATAGAATTAATATCAATTTCCCAGACGTAAAAAATTTGGCGTAAAACAAAATGAATGGCTGGTCGACATGTTGTATTAAATGGAAATATTTTTAGCAAAATATTTTGTAACACACGAGTTGACCACACGCCCATTTTTTTGTGGAGCTATAGGATCTTATATTTTTTTCAACAGTCCTTCAAATCATCCTTCAAATCAGTTTTCTCGATATAATTAAAGGTGGAAAAGCCTCATCAGCTATAATCTATATTCTTGTTGTCCGGAAGACACCATGGCCGAGAGAGGACCTTTAACTACTTTAGGGCGACGTAACCTCGTAAACCGACCGCATCAGGTTATGTCGGCGCCTGCGGTTCCGCTACGCGAACTATCACACCCCCGACCACGTGCCGATAACTGAAAATTGATTTTGCGCCAAGGTGTCGGATAAAAATTAGAGACGAAAGAGGTGAAGTCAAAGTGGCGGATTATAAGACGGGGGATGTTGTCAACGAGATTTTGTTGCGAAGCGTTTGACATTTTTATCTGCAAGAGACATTTTGGGATAGTGGAATTTTTGGAAATGTTAACATCACAGTAGCTTGACATATTTGAGTTTCGGAGCTTTGAAATTTCTACACTTTGAAATATCTACGTTTAGGATTTTTTAAAAAGTAAACACTGTCTTTAGAATTTATGTTGCGTTAAAATTTCTACGCTTTGAAATGTGTGCGTTCAGAATTTTTTTAAACGTAAATCTTCTATCTTTAGAATTTTTGTTGCGTTAAAATTTCTACGCTCTGAAATGTCTGCGTTCAGAATTTTTTTAAACGTAAATCTTCTATCTTTAGAATTTTTATTGTGGTAAAATTTCTACGCTTTGAAATGTCTGCGTTCAGAATATTTTAAAAAGTAAACACTCTGTCTTTAGAATTTTTGTTGCGATAAAATTTCTACGCTTTGAAATGTCTGCGTTCAGAATTTTTTAAAAAGTAAACACTGTCTTTAGAATTTATGTTGCGTTAAAATTTCTACGCTTTGAAATGTGTGCGTTCAGAATTTTTTTAAACGTAAATCTTCTATCTTTAGAATTTTTGTTGCGTTAAAATTTCTACGCTCTGAAATGTCTGCGTTCAGAATTTTTTTAAACGTAAATCTTCTATCTTTAGAATTTTTATTGTGGTAAAATTTCTACGCTTTGAAATGTCTGCGTTCAGAATATTTTAAAAAGTAAACACTCTGTCTTTAGAATTTTTGTTGCGATAAAATTTCTACGCTTTGAAATGTCTGCGTTCAGAATTTTTTAAAAAGTAAATCTTCTGTCTTTAGAATTTTTATTGTGGTAAAATTTCTACGCTTTGAAATGTCTGCGTTCAGAATTTTTTAAAAAGTAAATCTTCTGTCTTTAGAATTTTTATTGTGGTAAAATTTCTACGCTTTGAAATGTCTGCGTTCAGAATTTTTTAAAAAGTAAATCTTCTGTCTTTAGAATTTTTATTGTGGTAAAATTTCTACGCTTTGAAATGTCTGCGTTCAGAATTTTTTAAAAAGTAAATCTTCTGTCTTTAGAATTTTTATTGTGGTAAAATTTCTACGTTTTGAAATGTCTGCGTTCAGAATTTTTTAAAAAGTAAATCTTCTGTCTTTAGAATTTTTATTGTGGTAAAATTTCTACGCTTTGAAATGTCTGCGTTCAGAATTTTTTAAAAAGTAAATCTTCTGTCTTTAGAATTTTTATTGTGGTAAAATTTCTACGCTTTGAAATGTCTGCGTCCAGAATATTTTAAAAAGTAAACATTCTGTCTTTAGAATTTTTGTCGCGTTCAAATAATCTAAGCTTTAAAATTCTGGCGCTTAAAGTTACCAAGTTTTGAAATTCTAACACCTAAAATTTTTACGCCTTGAATTTTCTACGCTCTGAAATTCTTATCCCCAAATTTCAACGCCTCGAAATTCCGGTGCCTCAAAATTTTTACGCAGCAAATCACGTCTCAAATTTTCCTTTTTCAAAGTTTGCTTCCTTCTCTCGTCTAAATTTCTACACGTCGATGCGCCAGCGTCTTGCAATTTCTGCATGATGGAACTTAAACGCTTCGAATCTTCTGGTCTTTGAAAAATACCATCTCCCCGATATGACCGCGGCTTAAGATGATGCACGGTAAATATAAACTCGTGTATACGACCGGGGTGAGAAAATATTTATTCGGGGGATGTAACAGACGCTATATGGATCTTTGGGTAATAGGATGCTTTATAGTTTGTGGTCCGATTTCATTTTTCGCGGAAAGTGAATTTGATTTGCAGTAAAATTTGTGAGACGTGAATTTCATTTAACGAATATGAGGTGAGTTCATGAACGTCGAGGAGATGAGGTTTTTAACAGTTTCCGGCGAAACTTTATTGTCGCTGCCAGTGATAATACAAAATAAATACAATGGGCGTGTAGTGGAAAAACTTTTCCACGTAATAATAATATTTAGAATACAATGTTAATGTCGCGATATTTTTCTTTTCAAAGAATATTCATTGTTACGTTTAACAGACTTCTAAATGATAGAAATGTTATTCATATCTTTGTAGAGGAAACGAGAATTCCTTCAAGTTTCCACGATTTAGTTGTGCGAATCTTTAAAGTCCTAGAAAATACAATCCGCGAAGTAATATACGTAGCATAATCGTAAAAAATAATTATGGAAGTCGGTAGTCCGGGTGGGTATAAAAAGAGCCGTGACTTTTTCTATCCGTGAACATGGCATTACTCGTCGTAATTGTGTATGTGTATGCCGTCTACCCGCGGAGAATGCAGAAACGTTTGAATTACTTTTTGACCAGAATCCTTATTTAAATGCTGCTAACACCCGCTCGCTTTGAAGTCTTCCGGGATTGAATATTTTTGGACCGTGAAATTTCGAGGCTTTGAAATTCCTACGCAATTAAAATTCCGATACCCAAAACTTTATACCTATTGGAATTCCTGCGTTTCAAACTTCTACGCGTTGAAAATCGTACGGTTTACAAATTTGCACTGTAGAGCGTCTATTTTTTTTTAAGTTTTACGATTAAAAATTTCAAGGGTCAAAGATCTTGCGCTTCGAAATTTCGACAGATTTTTTTTATCAACGTTTCAAAATTGCACGCATGGAATATTCAACTGTTCAAAATTCTATGCCTTTGATTTCAAACTGCCCCAGTTTCTAAGCTGAAAAAGTAAACCCCTTTAAATTTCCAACGAATCAAAATTCTATGCCTTTAATTTCAAACGTTCCTAGATTCTAAGCTGGAAAAATATAACGCTTCAAAATTTCCAACGAATAGAATTCCCGTCGGTACAAAAGATCACGTTTAAAAATGTCTGCCGGTAGAAATTTTTAAATTAATAATCTCGCGTATCTCAAGCACTTTCCACACCTTAAACATTTCCACGCCGTAAACATCAAAGTCCTCCTAATTTCCCGAGGAAATTTACTACAGAAAATTACGGACATCGTTTCAATTACTTTTTCCGCAAAATCCTTGAAACGCCGCTCGCCACCCACGCGTGTGGCAGTTGTAAAAATCACGATTACTTAATTCCCTTTTCAATGTCCAACGCCATAGGACTTTATGACCCCGGTACGACCTTATTTAGGTTGAAGCCCCCAGGAAACGGCACGACATCTCGTTGCCCCGTCCCATGGAAAACGTTACACGCCTACGGTCGTATACAGGGTGTAACAAAAATACTAGGACACTTTTTCAGCATTCGATAGTACGCACCAAAAGATGAAAAAAAAGTCTATAAAGTTTTGTCTAAAAACCACCCCCTATCTCGATAGAGTACCTCGTACAACCCCTTTTGTAAAAATTTTTAAAAAATCATACATTCTTTAAAATTTGTGTGCACTATTAAATAATATTCAACAAAATATATTCCTTCCTAATAATTTCTACTTTTTTCAAATATATGTATGTATTTACACAGGGTGTAACAAAAATTCTGGGACACTTGAGGTTTATGGATAGAACGCATAAAAATAAGAAAAAAAGTCTTATAAGTTGTGGGCGCAACTCACCCCCTATCGAGATACAACCCCTTTTATAAAAAATTAAAAAAAAATCATATCTCCGAAATGGTACGTCGTAGAGGACCGATTTTGATTGCAATATAACCGGAAGAACCTAAAGTTTACGGGAAAAAATATCACTATCTACGCAAAGGAAGATTTAGTGAATGCCCTCAATTTTTCCCAAATTGTTACAAACTTGCTACGATATAGGTAACCCACGTTGTTTGGATTAAACAAGAATAAATGCTATTTAACAGCAATTATCGCAGCAATTATATTTTTTTTCTATTATCTTTGATCTTCTCCGGTTATATTGCAATCAAAACAGGTCTTCTACGACGTACCATTTCGGAGATATGATTTTTTAAAATTTTTTTAAAAAAGGGGTTGTATCTCGATAGGGAGTGGGTTGCGCCCACAACTTATAAGACTTTTTTTTCTTATTTTTATGCGTTCTATCCATAAAATTAAAGTGTCCCAGAATGTTTGTTACACCCTGTATATACGGGCACGTGTTCGTCGTGGCTCGCGTGCGCGCGTCGTTAAAACATGTCGACGTCGCGGTTTTAATCGGCCTCCACGAGACTTGTATACCGGTGTATTTCAAATGCGCACTTTAACCCCCCCGCAGAATCATGCGAAATGTCTTATCTGTTACGTTGAGCCACCCTCTTTACGACGATCATAATTTTTCCATAATTAGCTACGTTGATGCACCGTAACGATTATAGTTATCCGTTGGTATACATATGTTCGCAAGTTTGTATACTTTTACGCTTTGTAATTCGTGCGCTGGGAAGTGTTTATACCTTGAAATTCATATGCAGGGAAATTTCTATGCTTGAAAATTCTTATTTAGAAAATTTTAATACGTGGATATTATTGAGCTGGAAAATTTATGTATGCTTTCAAATGTTTGTGATTAAATTTTGATGCATTGCAATTTTTATGCCTGGAAATTTCAACGTCCTAAAATTTTTCAGTATTTTCAAAATTGTACAAATTATTTACATTTATATAAATTATTTCAGAGCTGTCGCTTCTAATTATAATCATCATTTTTATGATAATAATAATATTTTATATAATTTTGTATTAAAATTAATTATTTCATCTTAGTACAATAGTTTTATACAGAGCACAACGTATCGATTTGATATTTTTCTGGGAAAACTCACGTAGGAAAAGTGCGAGTGGAAATTTCCATACGTTTTTTTTTCTTTTTGAAGATACAAAAAACTGACTCGAAATGGTTAATCGCAAAACTGTTGCGATATCTACCAGCGTATGCACAGCGACACACGCACGATAGCATTTTCGAAAAACGTTCACCAGAAATTTGATTCGCCAATGAAAAACTGTTTGATCTTTTCCGAACGCACAAAGTGAGGGCTTTCAGCGTGAAGCTCCTGTCAGTTGCAACTTCCTATTTTTATGAAGTGATCCCGAAACCCCGTGACATTGTACCGATGGTTTTACCGTAACCAACGAAATTGTCTTTTATTTTTTTAGTCAAGTGTACCTGAAAATTGTTGGGCCCGTTTCGGAGAAAACTAGAATATCGGGGTTTATAATTTCGTGCGAAAACTGGTATCGAATTCTACGGTTTAATTCCGAATAATTCTGTCGGAATTTAAAATTCATTAACGATCGGTGTAAAAAAAAATTAACGGGGGTACAGAGCGGGCGAAAATGATTTTATTGTTACGCCATAAACCGCACAAAACGGAATTCATTTCCTTATTTAATCCACTTCGAAATAGGTGTATCCATATCTTTTGGTAATTCACACCTCTCTTATTTGAACGCAGTCGAATTGAAAACCGCAGAGTTCACACACCGTACACGCTTAAGTTTTGCGGTTTCCGTTTGTGTAATGGTGTGTAATTCGCGTTGTAACACGGGTAATTGGTAATGGTATCGAGTCGCCCGAACTTCGATTACACGTTGGTTGGCACATTGCGGGTAATTTCCCTTTTACCTTAAGAAACACCGTAATTTTAAGCTAATGAAAATTGTTTTTGTTTTAGGTAAGTGTCATGCCACTAAAAGGATGTACGGTACAAAGTCTTCGGGGATAGTTCGTAAGTACATGTTCGGATGTTGCTCGTTGGAGGTTCGTGGAATTTCTATGGTTTGAAATTTCAGCGCTTTGAAATCTCACGCTATCGAATTCTGCGCTTCGAAATTCCTACGTAGAAAAATTTGTGCGCCAAGAAATTCTTACGCAGCGAACTTTTCGCGACTTGAAATTCCTTTTGCGGGCAATATTTTTGTTTTTTGAAATTTTAAACCATACAAATTCGACTATTCAAAATTCCAACACACTCAAATTCTGACCGCCAAAATTTGTCCGCATCGAATGCCCAACTGCCAAAAACTCAGCGCTTTAATACATTCACTGTCAAGCTTAAATTATATGAAGTTAGTTTTATTGCCATTTATAATTTGAGTGGTATTGTTTACCAAAGTTAATAAATAAATTTTATTTGCAGTATTTTTTCAGGCTTTTCTACATTTGTATAACAATATCAATTTTAATGATCGTGAATATAATCATGAATTACAAACCTTAACTGGCTGTAAAACGATCAATATAGTCTCTTAATGTTGATGAACTTTTCAGAACATTTATTCTTATGACTGCGAAGCAATTTGTCAAATTTTTGTTTTTGCATATCGAAAAACGGGTTAAAAACGTATATATTGATCGTTTTATAGCCAGTTAAGGTTTGTAATTCATGGTTTTCTACTTTTTTATAATTATGTTTGTGGCCACCAAAAATTTGCTAATTCAGTACCCTATATGTCATATCATAATGAAAGTAGGACGAGTATACTCGTCTTGGCAGTGAATGGATTAAAATCCGACGTCCTAAAACTCGGCTCTTTGAACAATCCACGCATCGAATCTCCACAGTTCATAACTTTCGCCCGTCCCCATTGTCCCTTCGATCAACCAATTTCTCCCCGATTCTCCTTTCCTGCGCAAAAAGCTGACCCGGTGACACGGTCCGTGGTACGCGAGGAGAACAACCGTACCATCATACATACATACATACATACATACACACATACATACATACATACATACACAAATACACACATACATACATTCACCGCTCCGTATCCCATGCCCGATAGTGTATGATAACACCATATGGGTGTACACGTGCACCTACAAAAACCTACACACTGCCGCGCGCACACCTACGCACACAAACACATTAACACTCGACAAAGGAGGCTCTCGAGCGTAAAGCGTGTCAGAGCGGTTGGGCTTGACATGCGAACATGATCCAAGAGAAGCGAAACGCGTAGAACTTGCACGCACACGTGTGTGCGGGGGGTCAGAAGAGAGTGGCACTGGTAAGGGTGGGCTACACAACGCTGCGTTACCGTCCACCACACGGAAAAGCAAGAAAGCTAGATGCTACGGGGCTCACGTGTGGAGGAGATTTATTGGATCCAGGGGTGTCTGCAAATCCGCCAGGATCAGCGTAACCAAAGAGCTGTACCAGTGTAGCGGGTAGAGAGAATTCACAGGGTGGGAAGAGAGATAGAGAGAGAGGGGGGGAGAGAGGGAGAATGCACGAAACGCGAGAAGATACGAAGATCAAAAAGGGAACATTCTCTACGTCGTGGTTCGGACTTGCGATTCTTTTTTTTTTTTGTCTCCACCCAATCGATGGAACCCCTTCCACCGAGAGGTCGATTTGATTGGTCTTCGATCAGACCCAGGGAAAAGAGAGTTAAATGGTCACCCATGACCTCGTTCAACCCCGTGACACGTCAGCCTTTTTCTTCGTTTTTATCTGTTCACCCTTTGTCGACCGGACACGTTAGACAAATTCCAAGATACTTAGATTTTTATTCCTCGTGAAATATTGACTGCGGTTTCACGACTTTATTTGGCCAATGTGTGTGATTAGATACTTCGGTGAGCAGTAAATGAATTTACGGCGCGATCTCGATAAGTTTCCACTCGGATGGGAATTTCAGTGAAATGGAACGTGTGAAACTTTGACGCATCGAAGTTTCTACGTATTATATTGTGATGCTTAATATTATATTTTGTTTTCTAATTCTACGCAAATCTTAAGCATTTTAATTTTATCATTCGGTGACGGATGATTTCTATAACTTTGAGGTTGTCTCCTGCCACCAAAATTGTTAACCTTTGAAATATAAAAAGCTTGAAATACCTGCATGCTGAAATTTGTCCGCAGGAAAATTTGTGTGTGTCAAAATTTTGAATGCTTCGAAATTTGTACGCAGGAATATTTAAATGCTTTGAAATTTGTACGCAGGAAAATTTAAACGCTTTGAAATTTGTATGCAGGTAAATTTAAACGCTTTGAAATTTGTACGCAGGTAAATTTAGACGCTTTGAAATTTGTACGCAGGTAAATTTCAACGCTTTGAAATTTGTACGCAGGTAAATTTAGACGCTTTGAAATTTGTACGCAGGAAAATTTAAACGCTTTGAAATTTGTACGCAGGAAAATTTAAACGCTTTGAAATTTGTATGCAGGTAAATTTAAACGCTTTGAAATTTGTACGCAAGACAATTTAAACTCTTTGAAATTTGTACGCAGGTAATTTAAACGCTCTGAAATTTGTACGCAGGAAAATTTAACCGCTTTGAAATTTATACGCAGGTAAATTTAAACGCTTTGAAATTTTTACGCAGAAAACTTTCTCGCTTTGAAATTCCCTTGCGGAAAATTGTCAATGCCTCAAAATATCTATCCAGAAAAATTCATAAAAATTCGCACGCTTAGATGTCTTCGCGTTGCTATTTCTACGCCTCGGAATTCCTACTCCCGAAAATTTCTGCGCACGAAACTTCTCAGAAATCTTTAAATTTTTCACAATTATCATACCCTCGAATTTCACGCTTATTTCCGCTATAATTCGTGATGTAAACAGGGGTTGGTGGGCAGGGGGGTTGTTTTTCATTCGCGAAGGAATTATTGCGTGCAGGGGGCCACCCTATCTGGACCGTGAATGGCTCGGGGTCCTTCACGTCGGCGCTCAAGAGTATCCGGATATCCGGTTATCTGAATATCCGAACCCCCGCGCCGTCGCGTTTGTCTATTGCTTGCTCGTTCGAGTATCGACAAATGAATATCCGTCGAGTATCCGCGTTATCTGTCCCTCGGATATTCGCCAGTGTTACCGACACCCCATCCACCTAGTAACTTGGATGTTCGATCGGGTTTTTTTTTTATTCTTTCTCCCGAGTTCATATTCGCTGTCTTGTTTGATCGCAGTTTCGAATGGTTCGATGGAAACGTGATTTTTTCAGGATGTCGGAGTTATTTTTTTGTGGCGGATTTTAAACCCGGATTGGGAATAATTTGAATCGTGTTAATCGATTTTAATAGAGTAGTTAGCAACTGATATTTTGGTGGTCTGATATTTTGTTAGATATGGACGTAATCGATATATGTATATTATGAATTGTTTCGTTAGAAATGCAATTAATTTTACACATTACCGTGCGAAAGTAAGTAATAATCGTTATTAGTTCACGTTACAGTATAAAATTATTTTCTATATGGAAAAAAAGTACTTGCAATGTTTCTTTTTTACGTGTTTCGTTTAGTCGTCACAGGTTGATCCATATTTCTGTTTACAAAATCTGGGGTAAAAAAAAATTGGATGGCGCGGAGGAAAAAAATTCTGCAAAACGTCGGAGATTAAAAGCGTAGCGCGCGCAAAATCAGAGTTCATCCAAATTTAAAACTGTCCCAGTAAAAACCGGATAGTTAACCGACTCCCGCTCCGGAGGGGAAAAAAGGCACTTGGACTCTTTACATCCGCCCCTGAGGATCCTCCCTCCGTGTAGTACAGCGACCTCCGACCTAATTTCAAGTCAGTCGACCGAGACGCGCTTGATTCCATGTCAAATCGATCACCTTTTTTTTTTATCACCCGATCAGTTTCCAGTTTTGTTAAAAGTCAAGAGACACTGTTATGCGAATGGGGAAAAAACGAATCGACAATGGAATAATTTCAACCGGGGAAATGATCGAAGTTAGGAAAGTATTTAATGGTAAAAATAATGTATTTGGAAAAGCGAAATAGTGACCATTATTGGATCGTCGAAATATGTTTTCGTCGACCAGGGGGTGGAGTTTGGGAAATTCATACGCTTTGAAATTGTTATGCCATTATTTGCGGGCTTGGAAATACGTTGCGCTTCGAGATTTGTTTCGGTTGAAGGATGTACGCTGGGAAATTTCTGGGCTGAGAATTTACGCGCCCTGTAATTTCATTACGCTGAGGTTCCCGTGATTTGAAATGTTTGCACGCCAATATTAGTACGTTTTGAAACGTCTGTATTTGATAGTTTGTAGCCCTGAAGTTCCTACGGCCCTCAAATTCGTTAACGTTAAAATTCTTGTGATTTGAAATTTTTGCGGACTAATATTTCCGTGCCCCAAAATTCTACCGCGTTGAAATTTCTGCGAGCCAAAAAAAAGTTTTTGCGCTTAAAAATTCTTCCGCGGTCAAATCCTTATGTTTCAAAAATGTCTGCGCTCCAAAAATCGCAACGTTGTAAAATCCTTTTATTTTAAAAATTTCTACGCCATCGTATTTCCACCCTTCAACATTCTAACACTCGAAAATCCCAACACTCTCTAATTTCTACACATTGACCATACTCTCTCCAATTCCACCGCGTTTAAAACTCTACTCCGTAAAATCCCCGTGTCCGAAAATTGCAGCTCATTGAACTTCCCACTCGTGGCCACGTGTTACTTACCGTCCCGCCAGGAAACGCCGCAGAATTCCCGTAGGACATCCTCCCGGGCTACCGATCGTACGCCACATTATTTTGAGCTTCCGTCGCGGAATCTGACACGGATTCCATGGATTGGCCGTAACGATCACCGACGATCGTTGAATGACGTCCAACGGGGGGTAGCATACTTCGGGGCTGTCTAGAGAATCTGACACGAATTCCAGAAATCGACGCCGGTCCATTGATGACTGCCTGTCGGTGAATGACTAGGGACGGTCTTGGAATTCGATTGTGTCTGGCTGTATCGATCGAGTGTCGATGACACGCCGGTGCATCCGTTACGGTGCTTCCGATAGTTATTGAATCGCTGGGCTTCCATGGCTTCCCATTTTTCCCCCGTCTCCACTTTCTTCAATTTACTTCCCCTTTTTTTTTCTTTTTCTCTCTCTGTTTTCCTCTGGGTGTTTTTTTAAAATCTTGTGATTAGTGCAAAGGGAGGAAAGAGTGGATTGAGGAATAAAATAGAGAGTTAATATTTCTGTGGTCTTTGAGTTTGAGGGAGAGGGAGTAATGTGTGGAATGGTTGTTTCGTGGAAATTTCGTGTTTTGATATTCAATGGTTGTCAATACTTTTAGCGGTGGGATTGTGATGTGTGATATGTTGGTTCGTTGACACTCGGTGCTTTGTATTATACCATGTAAAGTTTCTGTGCTTTAAAATTCTATTTATTGAAATTCTATGCTTTTACATTGTCACGTATTGAAATACCATGCCTTTAAAATTATACGCCGTCAAAATTCTACGAGTTAAAATTTATACACAGTCAAATTCTACGCGTTGAAATTTATACGCACTGAAATTCTACGCTTTGAAATTTATACTCACTGAAATTCCATGCGTTGAGATTTAGACGCACTGAAGTTCTACGCTTTGAAATTTATACGCGCTAAAATTCTATGCTTTGAAATTTATACGCAGTGAAATTCCACGCGTTAAGATTTATATGCACTGAAATTCCACGCTTTGAAATTTCAGCGCACAAAAATTCCAAGCTTTGAAATTTATACTCACTGAAATTCTACGCTTTGAAATTAATACGCACTGAAATTCTACGCTTTGAAATTAATACGCACGGAAATTCTACGCTTTGAAATTAATACGCACTGAAATTCTACGTGCTGAAATTTATACGTACTGAAATTCTATGCTTTAAAATTTCAGCGCACTGAAATTCCAAGCTTTGAAATTTATACGCACTGAAATTCTACGCTTTGCAATGTATCCTCACTGAAATTCCATGCGTTGAGATTTAGACGCACTGAAATTCTATGCTTTGAAATTTATACGCCGTGAAATTCCACGCGTTAAGATTTATATGCACTGAAATTCCACGCTTTGAAATTTCAGCGCACAAAAATTCCAAACTTTGAAATTTATACGCACTGAAATCCCATGCGTTGAGATTTATATGCACTGAAATTCCACGCTTTGAAATTTCAGCGCACAAAAATTCCAAGCTTTGAAATTTATACTCACTGAAATTCTACGCTTTGAAATTAATACGCACGGAAATTCTACGCTTTGAAATTAATACGCACTGAAATTCTATGTGCTGAAATTTATACGCACTGAAATTCTATGCTTTAAAATTTCAGCGCACTGAAATTCCACGCTTTGAAATTTCTGCGCATTGATATTATACGCTATGAAATTTCTGGGCATTGATATTCTACGCTATGAAATTTCTATGCATTGCAATTTCGGCGCATTAAAATTTCTTTGCATAGAAATTCATGCGGGAAAGTTCTGTACGCTCGAATTTCTTCTCGCGGAAGTTGCAACCCATTGAAGTCCCATCGCATCCGAAATCCTTGCGGCGAGATAAAACAGCGAGTTAATATTTTCTTGATAAATGATCGTAGATTTCTTTTTCCGTTTCTTAATGTACCGTTGGTGAGTCCGTCTCGGGGGTTCTTCCATCGGGATGTTAGTATTATATTTTAAATATTCCGACCGATAAACTCGCATCTCCATGAAAATAGGAAAGAATACGGCTGATGTATGCCATATTATTCGCATATATCAAGATAAACGCGCTTCTTCCCTTAAAGTATCTCATACCATACAGCTTTCCCGTGTTACACGGACTCACTATTTATAGAACGAGATTTATTCTTCACCGTTGTTCCCTTCAGCGAGCCATTGCAGGGGCACGTAAATGCATTATCTAAAAACGTATCATTTCTTCGCGAAAATAATAATAACGAACTACATACAATCTTTCAAATCATTCCAACTCACAGCAGACTTTATTTAAACCGCTAAAAGTGCGTCTATCTTTCCTCTAGACTTCTAAATACAGACAAATAAAAATCTAGTAAACTTTCGATAATTTACTGATCACACAACTATACAGGTGTATAATACTGGGAATTGGAAAGTTAGCGAGAGCCTCTAGATTGATTTTGTAGACCTGCTATAGAATTATGGAATTGAATGGAATTTTTCTATTGATACTAACTTTGTTGATAACTCCGAAGGAAAGAGATACGGTCCTGAGGGTCCCCTTTTCCAAATTCGGTTTTACGTACGTGTCACTCTCACCCTCTCACACAGACAAAAGTAACACCGAATTCAGTGGTCGTGGTCTGCCCTGCGTGCGCACGGATTTGCACACGCGGTAATTGCGCTTTCTGACGTGAAAATTCGCGTTACGCGAGGACGATGGAAGGGGAAGAGAGAAAGAGAGAAAGAGAGAGAGAGAGAGGAGAGAGAGAGAACGAGAGAAAAAGAGACAGAGAGGAAGGCGAACGATATTAATTTAAGCGACAAACAAGACCGCATGCATTATTAATTTTTCGTAGCTCTGCCCAGGGGTTTTTAACGGCAATTGTAATAATATTAATGGCGGCCTGAGAAATTCATTAACTGGAAACGGGAACACACGAAATTCGTTAAAAGTGTAATTCAACGTCCGTTTCATTTTATACATTTATTTTTCACGATCTGCAATTAATTCGATCTGGAATTTTTATATTTTCCCGGGCTGAGATACTTCTCGCCGAGGTTATTGTGGTATGGAATTTCCACGCCTTATACCGGAGGAATAAGAATTATATACCGAAATTGCCATATACCGGAATTTGTACGCCATAAACTTTTTACGTGTCGAAGTTCCATCGCTCTGAAATTCCGTGCTTTGAAATTTCCACGCATCGAAACTTTGCGCTTTGAAATTTTTACGCCTTAAAATTTCGACGCGTCAAAGTTCCATCGTTCTGAAATTTCCACGCATTGAAACTTAAATGCTTTGCAAACTGCGCGCTTTGAAATTTTTGCGCCCTGCAATTTCCACGCATCGAAATTTCAACGCTCTGCAAACTGCGCGCTTTGAAATTTTTGCGCCCTGCAATTTCCACGCATCGAAATTTCAGCGCTTTGCAAACTGCGCGCTTTGAAATTTTTGCGCCCTGCAATTTCCACGCACCGAAATTTCAACGCTCTGCAAACTGCACGCTTTGAAATTTTTGCGTCCTGAAATCCCATCGTTATAAAGTTCCGCATTTTGAAATTTTCAGTAAACGAAGCTTCCGTCCGTCAAAAATATTCGCTAATGGAAATTCCTCTTGCCTGAAATTTATTATCGTATCTGTAATTAATTTTATCTCGATTCTAGTTAGTCTCCCCCTCTCTCTCTCGCTATCTCTCTCTTTCTCACGCTCCACTACTCGGAGCTTGGAAATTGATAAATTCGGAGGCTCAGGTAGATAAATGGCGACCCATCGTCAATTAGTTATATTAATCAGACAACATTTACGAGAGCTAGTCTAGCGTAAGGTCGTCTAAGGGGATCACGTGGGCGTAACACACTTGCTAACATTTGCACGCTTTGTACCGTGTATCTATCACGTCCCACGTCTGAATAAGTTAAAACACGGATAGACCAAATGATCTATCCGCTTCTCTACCTATAAATAGAAGGGTTACACGTTTTATCCGGCGTAATTATCACGTACATGTTACGCGATCCGCTGGAAAATTCAGATCGTTGAAAAAATATCAAACGGTAATGCCGCCCCGTGTTATTTAATGGCATTAACAGGGTCGGAAATGCTGCGCTGCTACGTTTAACACGCGATAATACCTTGGCAAAATTTTATATCATACTCCCCCCAACTCTCTCCCTATTAATATTTCATCCGTTCCGGGGCGTACTTAAATGCCACCGAAAGTTGATTTGAATTATTTACGGGAACGGTGGGGGTTTAATGTAAAAACATTGTAATGTAACGTTACACGGGCCACGGCACGCGTGAATGTTTAAAACTTCCACATATAAGCGGCCGGCTGCCGGAAATTGGAATATATTATTTACATTAATTTCATCGCGGTCCGCAAAGTTCAGCGAGAGGAAGAAAAAATAACAATACACCACCACCGCCGCCGTGGCTGCTAGAACTGTGATGTTTGACGTTCGAAAAGTTTTCGCTGGCGCGAACGTCGGCTAGACATTCATGGGAAATGTTGCGAAAATTTATTTGTATATTTTTATTTTTAATTCAATGGAAAACGGTGATCTTTGCTGCTTTTAAGAGACAAAATTTTCTTTGATATCGTAGCCTCGTGCAAATATACAGTGTGTAACAAAAATACTGTGACACTTTTTCAGTATCGATAGTACGCACCAAAACGTGAAAAAAAAGTCTATAAAGTTTTGTCCAAAAATCACCCCCTATCGAGATACAACCCCTTTTGTAAAAAATTTTTAAAAAATCATATCTCCGAAATGGTACGTCGTTGAGGACCAATTTTTATTGCAATATAACCGGAAGAGACTAAAGTTTACGAATAAAATATCACTATCTACGCAAAGGAAGATTTAATGAATGCCCTCAATTTTTCCCAAGTTGTTACCAACCTGCTACGATATAGGTAACCCACGTTGTTTGGATTAAACAAGAATAAATGCTATTTAACAGCAATAATCGCAGCAATTATATTTTTTCTATTATCTTTGATCTTCTCCGGTTTTATTGCAATCAAAACGAGTCTTCTACGACGTACCGTTTCGGAGTTATGATTTTTTAAAAATTTTTTACAAAAGGGGTTGTATCTCGAAAGGAGGTAGGTTGCGCCCACAACTTATAAAACCTTTTTTTCTTATTTTTATGCGTTCTATCCATAAACTTAAAATCTCCCTGAATTTTTGTTACACCCTGTATAGTACACTGGTCGGGGGAGCAATTTTCAAACGCGCTGAATTAGACGGCGAATTATAAATTGCCTAATTGGTGAAAGGCAGCGAATAAATCCTCGCAGAGCAGAACGCGAGATAAGATACTTGTCGACGTGGAACACTTAATACGATTTCCATTGTAAGCAAATGCTGGGGGGAAGGAAATTACACGTGGAATATCCCGACTAAGTTTTTCTCCCATGAAAATGTGCGATAAAGGTATGTGGTTCGAAATATTTCGAAACGTTTCACGGAGGAAAATTACGGAGCTGGAAATCTAGGATTTTGAAGTTAAAATTTTCTAAGTAGAACTTTTTGTGCTGCGAAATAACAATTTCTCGAATAACCACGCTCTAAAATTTCGATTTCTTAGAATTATTACGCTCTAAAATGTGCGCGTTTCGAAATAACAACGTGCTGAAAATTCTATGACGCGAAATATGAACACTTTAGAATTGTCATGAATCGGAATTTCTCTACCGTAAAATATGAACAGCTCGAATTTCCACGTTTAAAAATCTCGACTTTAGGGAGCACGAAAAAAAAGTAATTGCGAATTGGGAAAATGTTGAATCTTATTTTTTTGAAAATACCTCGTTCTATAAACCCGACAATTTAATGCGATTGCTGCAAACCAATGTGATTAACTAATATATACTTTGCGCCAATAATTCCACTCGCGATATAAATCTACGAATATCACGCTGTCAGTATATTTAACTCGCTTCAATTAAGCGATACAAATATAGCCGACGGCCCGTTTTTCTATTTCCACGATACGAATGAAATGTTTCTAGCTGAAATCGCTAATTAACTTCACTCTAGAGCACATGATTAAAATCCACCGCGACGTTATTCGCGAATGTTATTTACATAATCCGGCGACAATATTGAAGTTTATCGCCTGTAAAACAGTTCTGTCTATTCTCGTCTGGCGCACTTGAAAATTCCATTCAACGGGGACAACAAAAAAAAAAAGAAAAAAATGAAGGGTCGAAACCCGAAAGGGTGTTCGACCTGGTTTCCTCGTTTGAAGGCCCGAGACAATGCTTCTTTTATGGCGGAAGCTTCTCGGTCGCCGTTGCTCGTTCCACCGTGAAATCGCTCCGCGGATATTTCAGATCTGCATAAATTGCCACGCACGTGCGTGCGACGCGTGTTTCGCGCGCGCAAAGTGATTGATGCCGCTTGCGAAACGCATTGTTGCGCCGTTGTCTGCGTGCGAGATCAGGAAACCGTGTGTATCTACGTGGGTCCGCGAGAATATTTCTATTTTTTTTTCTTCCTCGCGGCTAGATTTCTATGGGTGGCCAGCTGCGTCTGGGAAATGTAATTCGTCGAAGATTAAGAAAGTCCGTTTCCACGGAGATATAATTTATCGGATTAACGAGTCTTCGATCCGTTCTGTCTACGGGGAAGGAATTTCCGGGATTTCGAATCGGGAGCGTGCCTTTTTTATCGCGATGAATAGCGGTGATAACGGTAATAGGCATTCGACTAATTGGACATTCGTATAACTGCCGCGGCGGATAATCGAAACGCATCGCATACCGAAATTTTCTAGCGCGGTGATTTCCAAATTTCCATGAAATTCGGTGGTATCCCTTTCCCTTAACGGTGGGATATTCGTGTTTCTGAAAAAGAAAAAAATAATATTATTTCCGGGGAGTCGCGACGCGAGTTTACCAGCCAGACCACTTCCTTTCGGGCGAAATGTTCACGCGGCACTTTTTCTAAAAAAAAGGACGAAAAAAAAACAGAAAAAGAGGGAAAAAATTCAAACGAGCTTTTGGAGGTCGTTTATGGGGGTAAAAAATTCTTTTTAATGAGACTGCAAGAAACCGAGCTTTGTTGCCGGCGCCAATGCGCGCCCCTCCCGCACCGGATAATAACGGATCACATAGGCGTACGCTGGATCTTTGTAATTCGAGTACGTTCGCGGTAACTCCCTGTTACTCGAATACACCGCGTTTTCAATGAGTTTCTGATATTATTGAATCGCGAGTCCGGCCGCTGGAACTCGACGAGAATCATTTTTTCGAGTCCACTCGAACGGGTTTTCAAGCCCTGTCTCCATCCCCCATGGGTTCCTATCGAGACACCATCATTCAAGATGAATATATACGGGTCACGCCTTGTTATCTTTGCGGGGGGGAAAAATGATCTGGACGTTAAACACCGCTCAGCTGTCTAGACGGCTGAATATCCAACAAGTGGAAAGCAGCGTGCGTGTTCGAGTTCCTTTTTTTACATTTGTTTTTCTTTCTCACGATGTTTTTGAATGTTTGATAAGATCTGGAATATTATGGGAACTCGATAGAATTTTTGTTAATTTTTTTTTTGGTTACGAAACGTCATTGTTTAACACGTTGATTCGCGGAGGCCACGGGTGGCCGGCACTCGATATTTAGCAACACCCTGGGGGGTCACTCGTGACGGTCTGCCATCGAATTTATTGGAAACGCTTGATACGAATATATCCTGACACCTGGGGAATTCGGAATAATTAAATAGTTTTTGAATAGTGCGGTAGCTTCATTTTTAACAACGCGTGTTTATTTTAAATTCCGATTCAAGTTTCATCGCGGCGCCGACGAGAGATTCACTGGATAAATATCACGGTATCTCAGTACTATAAAAAACAAATGAGGCATTGAGATTTACACTTTTAGAGCCGCGAAATAGGAATCCCGAACGCGTCGAAGCGGAGAAAATTTATGAAAATTAATAGATTCCCCGGAAGTTATCAATGTCTAAATAAAAATCGTTTCGCAATCGTTTTTTTCTACGTGAACGCCTTAGTGGGTTAAAAAGAGAACTTCGGCCTTTTTTCGTCTCAAATCAAGCGAACGAGTGGAATTCGCTTTCTGCATTCTCAACGTTTTATTTATCCCCAATGAAAAAAAAATAAATAAATAAAAAAAGAGCGACACTTGTAACGTCAGTGAACGTCCCAAGTGTCATTCATTCGCAAGTAATCGCGATTAATTCGCAAAACGTATTTATTACACGAGTGTAACGTTGTTCCCATTATATAATTCTTTGATAATAATTTATAACAAGGATCAATTGTAAGCCACTGCCCGTCACCTGTATAATAACGTTCGAGTGCAAGTAACTCGATTATTATGAACGGTTCAGCAGACATAGGCGGAGGGTCGGTGGGGGGGGGGGGGGGTTAATCCGTTAACAGTGAAATTTTCGCGAGTAACGAAATATAGTGTAACGAGATTCGAGCCGTATTAATTTTCATGAAATCATCGTTACTGAAAATTCTGATGAGTATGTTCTCTGTCCGTCCCCCTCGCCACCCCCCTCTCCCCTCCCCCTTCGCTGCGCTTGCTCTATGTATAAATGCATAGTAAATCTAAACGGCCCTTTGCCCGCGATATAATAAATTCACGGTTCCCCGATATAAAGCGGAATGCAAATGAAAAACGCTGCGCGACCGGAAGTGTAAAATTAAACCGGCAAGTCGCCATTCGGGATACACGATGTCAACGTTAACTCCGCGCTTTTACGTATCAAACCGTCGCCGACCGGTCGGATATAAAATACCGTTGAACTTCGCCGGAGGGGGGAAGGGTTAAGCAAGAAGTGGAGGAAGAAGGGAGAAAAAAAAACCCGTGGAAGATAAACCGACACCGTCTGTCCCGATGCCGCAAACGAGACCTAAAGTGGGACACTGAAACTCCGACACCATCCTTTCGATTCCAACCCCTTCTCGCCGATTATTTCTTGACCCCTATTTTCATCGGGAACTTTCTCCCTTTGACACCTCGGGAATATTCGTCCCCGGGAAATTCGCGGAGGAAATTTTATTTTTTTTTTTTTTAATTCGCGACAAGTAGTTACACGTGAAGAATGTGGTTTTTCGTCGGTGTCGGTGCGGCGTGTTGCATTTTGCGGGAGGCGAAATTTCGATTGACAACTTGATCGCCATGAAATGACGGTAACAGGAAACCCGGGGATTTGGTACGGTGTTGAATAAATCCCTGAAATCAGCCTTCAAAAACGTGCCAAGATTCTTTGAAAATTTCCGTTTGCCTGCGTCGTTCGGGAAATAATCCACGAATTCCACGTTTATTTGAATAACTATGTTTTTCCTTAATAATTTCCACGACCTTGTATTCGTTGAAATGGAATTACTTTACTGTCCCGGAAATCCTTCAGGATTATTTTTGTTTGAATTACATAACACGGCCCTGGTTATTCGGGTGTAGAATATTGTAGCTTTGTTGTTCCTCATTTTTTCAGCTGGTTTTTCTCGTAATTTCAATTATTCTGGGTCTGAGAATAGGAAGCCAAGGCACTCCAGGGCCGTATCCGAGTTCCGCCCTGGCCCCAGCCGCCCCTGGACTCACCCTGGCTCCTTCTCTCATGCGAATCAATAGTGCGTAGTCGCGGCGCCGTGGTTCGCCCACAGGGCTGTCTCTACTACGAGCAAACCCGGGCCCAGGGGCGGATACGTACTCGAGTAATTTTTGTATCTGGAATTGTTTAACTTTAGAAAGAGGATGAACTTAGAAAAATGGCTAAGAAGAATTTTTAATAATTGAGAAACAATAAAAACGATGGTTTCTCGTTAAGTGTGTTCTTATTAAAAATGTGTTGGTCGTCAGATATTTAAAAAATTAATAATTTGGAGACTACGATTTTTTATTTACACTTTCATGGTCTGTTTGTATGTTAGACAAAAATACGAGTACGTAAGCTACGTATTAAAATATATTTTCTCAGCAATTTACGAGTTTCAAATAGATGATCATTTTGTCACAATTATTTCTTCAGAGGTGTGGAACTAATATATAAAATATTCATAGCATTTCAAAGCGGAATGTTTGATTACTTTCTTTTCCGACATAATACGTCTGTTGCCCATTTTTCAAAAATCGATGTGGTCCGTGTTTAATTTTTCAGCAGTTATTTATTCGCCTCGTACAAACCCCCCCCTAATACATGTAGGCGTGTGTAGTGACGGGTAATATATTTTACTGTAAAAAAGTATGGGGTGCCGAAGGAATACCCGGGTGAATACGACATTGCTAGCACGTGGTTTCTCGCATGGTCCGCGCGCGCAGTTTCACCCTCGATCCGGGGTGGTTTCCGAAAACAACCGAGTTCATCCGAAAAGAACCGATCTATTCGATCGACGAACATCCACACGCCCCCTTTCTCCGTTTCTCTGGGACGCAGGAAACAATCGTTCAGGTTTTGACAGTGACCTGCAGATCTGTTCGAACAGCTTTTTCTATTTTTTTTTACTGAATTTTTCACATGACCCTATTTGCATATCGTGAGCTTTCTAAGCGTAGCTGAAGAAATGAATGGAGAACTTTTCGTTGATATAATTTCTATGGTATAAAATTTTCATACAGTGAAATTTTATTTGAAGTTACATTTTGAAGAGTGAACTTTCTGGGCGTTAGAATGTTGAGGTTGAAGTTTCCGAATGTCGATATTTTTGAGGTGGAAATTTCTAGACCTCAGAATTTCGGGGGTGAGATTTCTAGGTGTCGAAATTCTTTGCACTAACATTTCTAGGCATCCGAATTTTGGCGGTTAAAATCTCTAATCCTAAGAAATCCAGCTCTTGAAATTTTAACGCTGCGATTCTTTCTTACCTTAGTATTTTTTTCACGCCCTAAAATTTCTACGCGACACTATTTTCTCTTGGATTTTTCCCCCGTGAAATTTCGACGGCCCAGTTTTTCAAGTTTAACAGTTCGGGTGCCCTTTTTCACGGCGCCTTTAAAACGCGATTACGGGGCGGCACTGTGCGATGGGTCAGAGTGTGATGGCTCTGTTAGCTTCCATGGGGGTGGTCCATGGGTTTCCGAGGAAATCGAGTGTCGTCTTACATAGACGCTGGGGTAATGAACCGAATAGGCGAGGATTGGTTTGGTTACTCGAGGCAACTAGATGCTGAACCAGATACTTCTAATCGCTTTTTTTCCGAAGGTTAAATATGACTGGGTTCTTGTAAAACCCGCACCCTCCCCATCGACAAGTATTTTGTTCCGCAGGTCTGCGTATCATGTTTAAAATAGATGTAAACAATGAAGACAAAGAAAGTAACTCTTTAACGAGTTAATAAGTTATATTTATGTCCTAATTACGTATCTCGGCCTGTTTGTGATAGAAGTTATCTTATTACAAAATTTCTCATCACATTGCATCAATTTCTGGAGAGATCCATTGTTAATATCTTCAGCACTTCAACGGAAGTATGCACATAGTTTTTCCAATTTAGTGAAACTTGAAGGAGGTAAAATTTTAGGGTTCAGGAAATCCAAGGCGTGGAAATAGCGAAATTTATAAAATTCGTGGCGCAGAAATTACGTAACCAAGAAATATAAAAACAAATACTTTTCCTGCGCAAGGAATTTCAAAGCACTAACAGTTTTCTACCTAGAAATTTCAAAGCAAATACTTTTCCTACGCAAGGAATTCTAAAGCATTAACAATTTTCTACCTAGAAATTTCAAAGCAAAGAAATTGTCTGCGTATTAGTTTCAATGCAAAGAAATTGTCTACGTAATAATTTTAATGCAAAAAAAATTCCCTGCGTAAAAATTTCAACGCACAGGTATATTCTTTCGCGGAAACAATCATATTAATAAACCCCAAATATTTAATACTAGAACTACCGAGGATTAATTCGGTATATTTAAAAATATATATTTATTATAGATACACATGTTTGAAAGAAGGGAAAGTAAGGAGGATAGTAAATTGATCGATTTAAGGATTTACATATAGAAACTTATAGTTTCAAAGAAATTTAGAAAACACACCTTTCTAAATTTAAGCGATTGTTATAAGAAATTAGGAACCAGTCATTTAGACTGCCTTGGTAGTTCTAGTGTTAAACCAAGTGTCTCCAGACCACAAAAATTTCACTATCCGAAAAGTTCCAATGTACAAACTTCCCAAGGCCGAACGAAATAAACTATCACACCATCAAAAAAAAAAGATCCACCTACAATCCCGTCGGTTCAGTGTTCGCAGACAAAACTACTTTAGCCAGCCATAACACTCCAACAGAAACATGCGCGCCATTGATTTTCCACTTACTGGCACGCTACCTAACGCGAATTTAGAAGCTGATAGGACCGCGGAAGGGTTAACGTATTTTCAAGGATGCGTACAGGATATTCGGGGGTAAGTTTTCCCCTAATCGTCGTACCACGGCTCCGAGGAGCAGCACCGTCACATCCCCGAGAAGTACATTACACTCGGTGTAGTAGCTCTCGAGAGTGTTCGCTATTTTCCGCGTCTTGCTTCTCGAACTTTCTCCGGAGTGTCTCTCACGGGAGAGTCTGACGGTGTACCATGGATACACGAGGCTGAAGGGGTGAGAGGGTGGTTGGAGGGGAGGGGGGTTGGAGAGAAAAATGTGAAATATCGCATCCTATTAAATGCAAATGGTCCGGCCGACGCCGCGCGTCGTTTTTCATAATTACTTAACCGTTCTGATTATAATTCGAGAGACAAGGCTGACGGTATTACGGTCTATGTGAAAAGAAAAACTCGGCCGGAGAGAGATTGGTTATGAAAAAGAGCAGCCGGCTCTTTTTGCCCGTAAAAAAAAAATGATACCAGGGAAAACATACCTTTCCGCTGTTTACTTTTTATTAAAAATCTCAATTTCATTGCGGTCGCGTCGCTCGGAAAAAAAAGAAACAACGCCGCTGGTTCGCCGTTCGTGTAATTTCAAAAAGTCATCTCTCACAGAGTCGTCGCCATTGTACTGATTAGAATTATTTCCCTTACGTTGCCGCGTTGACAATAACATTTAGGTGCATCGCGTAATGAGAAACGCCAAGCTCGTCAGACATTTCCTGGCACGCGTGTATCAAAATCCGCGAAATCCGACCCGTGGAAGTTTCAAAATCCACGAAATTCGTGACGCAGACACATTTCCTAGCGCAGGAATATCAAATTCTACGAAAGCCGAGGCGGTGAAATTTCAAAAACTTGGAAAATTTTCACCCCGGACATGATTTCTTAGCACAAAATTTTCAAAGTCAAGAAAATCCCTGACGTCGTATTAACCCTCTATGGGCCGAATTTTTGCTTTATATCCAAAAAGATTGGGAGAACGAAAAAACAGTAATAATAAACCTATATATGCAAATGAAAAAAAAATGTTCCGTTTAAACAATTTTATTGCAATATATTCACTATATGACTTTCAAGTAACAATGGCCTATAAACATAAAGAATACAGTAACAAATTGAAAATTGAAATGCAAACAAGTAGTTTGTTATTGGTACAAGAGCCCAGAGCTATTAATTGCAGTATTTTTAGTTTGGTAATCACTGATACAAGTACAAATAATATCAAGTCTCTCAAATGGTTTCGCTTATATTTACCGCAGGACAGTTTGAACTGCATTTGTTATTTCAAGTTGATGAGCCCGGCAACGATCATAAATATTGATATTGGTTATCTTGCTAACGTTATATAGAATTAAGATTTATTCGAAATCTCATGAAAAAAGCTATAATTATTTGGTAAAATGTTGATAAATCGAAATGTGACCTGAAAGTTACACGGGCCCATAGAGGGTTAAGTGAAAATAACGTGATGACGCAACGGAACGCGTGGGGAACATTATAAAGATAACGGTATCGCAACCCTTAAAAAAAAGAATCTCCCCCATGTCCGAGGGTAACTAAGGCCCAGGACGAGTCGTTAGCGGGGCAGTGTGCCAGACATTATTAAAATACGTCGTCTCGTCCCTTCTTTGTGCGCGAGGAGAAAAGAGGTGGTGGAAAAAAAAAAGAACTCTGTACGTGTGTGGGAGGTCGAGAAGGTATCAATGGGTTGAAGGGTTCTTGCCCTCCACTCTTTCGGCCCCCAGACGCGCCCTCCCAGCCCTGCGCGGACCAAACGAATTTCAGGCTTAGCCCGGGGGTTGCTGCTTTAGGGATTGGTCGAGTCGCAACCACCCTCCCCCCTCCCCCCTCGAACCCCCTAGCATCTTCCCCAGAAGCGACTTAGGCTAGTTTCACACCGAGTTACATCTACGGATGGTAAAAAGCTGCCGCGTTTCGGAGCTTGTTATGGCAGCAGGGAATTTCAATTTGAGTTTGTAGGTTTCCGGAGGATTTCGAGGCGCCGCAAAGGGCTCCTCGACGGTCTCTCGGACCTTTCGGTGCCGAGGGCTTCGGATCTTGCGATGGAAATTCGGTTTGTCGAGGAACGATCGGACTGTTTGTAGACGATGGGAATTACGATGCGCGGATATTTCGCTGCTTGGAAATCTGTGGCGCGGAAGTTTCTTGGCGTAGAAGTTTTAAACAGGGTTATTCGAGGTTGACGAATTTCGCGCAGAAGGTAAAAAATTGCAGGAGTAGATATTTCAAAATCTAGGGATTATAAGACGCTAATTTTTTCTATTCTATATTTTTAATCTAGGAAACAGGTGGAGTAATTTCAAATTCTATGAATTTCGAGGCGTAGAAATTTTCTTCTCTGGAAATTTCCTTAGCTCACTGAAGATCCCCTTAAATTTTCCCAGCTTGAACGTTTCAGTCTATTCCTTATTCGTCCTAATTACCGGATTTAAATACAGCGCCCTTCTTAATTCAAAGAATTAATACCCGTAGTACAGCGAAACACAAGGGTGTTAGCATTCTATTTATTTAACAATACCACTCCAATATGGGGTTTTGAATTTACACGCGCGTAAAACTCCCCATTAACGGGGGCTCCATAAATCAGGTTAATTCGAAACTGCATCCCAAATGCGTTCGCCGGGTAACGTGTCCTTAGGAACGTAGACAGATTGCCATAGATATACCCGTAGAAGCAGGAATATTCCCTCGGAGATATACCGTTTGATCGACGGGATCGGATACGTCTCCGTGAAACGTGTCTGGCTTAAGGTTTCCCATGGTGCATCACGCCACGAATGCACACGTTCGACACACCGTTTTTCCTAAGCTCCACACCACAGTCACGGCAAAACGCTTTTCTTCGCGGTGGAAAATAAAGCATCACGTCAAAGACACGTGACGTGAAATACTAGAAAATTGCGAGAATTTCGAGGCGATGTGTTACGCAAGCAATTTTATTCGTATTAAAATAGTTCATGGATATACATATGTATATGTCGGTTATTACATTTACGTGTATGTACGTGAGTTTTATTTATATGGGGAGGAAATCGTTTTATTTAAACGTTATCTTAAATAATAACGTCGTTGATAGTTTTCTATGTGGATTATTTTAGAGATATGAATTTCCTGTGCCGAAATTTCCTACATAGAAATTTTCTACGTAAAAATTTCCTGCGTAGAAATTCCCTGCGTAGAAATTTCCTGCGTAGAAATAACCTACGTAGAAATTCCCTGCGTAAAAATGTCGTACGTAGAAGTTTCCTGCGTAGAAATTCCCTACGTAAAAATGTCGTACGTAGAAGTTTCCTGCGCTGGAAATTTCCTGCGTAAAAATTTCCTGTGTAGAAATTACCTACGTAAAAATTCCCTGCGTAAAAATGTCTTACGTAGAAATTTCCTACGTAGAAATTTCCTGCGTAGAAATTCCCTACGTAGAAATTCCCTGCGTAAAAATATCCTGCGTAAAAATATCCTGCATAGAAATTTCCTGCGTAGAAATTACCTACGTAGAAATAACCTGCGTAGAAATAACCTGCGTAGAAATTACCTGCGTAAAAATTTCCTGCGTAGGTATCTCAAGGCGTTGAATTTCCACGCGTAAGTATTTCAAGGCACATAAATATGTCCTCGTAGAAATTCTTCACTGAAACATCTAGGCACATAAATATCTCTACTCAATAATCTTTCCATGTAGAAATCTCCAAGTATTCTTCTACATTTACAAGTGTTCTTCAGAGGATACAGATTTTAATTGGTCGTTACATAATACGGCGTTTGTCGCATCACTCCGAGGTGTTTGATATTCAGACATCAAAGACTGCGGTGAAAAACGGGAGGAAGACTTTCCCTTGGACTCTTCAGAATCCCTTCCAACTTATACACATGACCGTACTCTATCGGTTGAAGCTATTTTCGGTAAATATTAATTAGTGAATTACAGCCAGGGTGAAATTCGATGAAGCGTGTACATTTCAGGAGAGCATCGGGCGTGTCTGCTCTTTGGTCTAGAGGGAATCTTATTGGGAGTTGGGGGGAGGGGGGGAGGGGGCCACATAAAAACCTGTCTATGAAGAAACCTCGGGGGATCATGATTTTCCTTTTTTTTCATTTTTTTCCTTCACTCCGGTACTTACTACTAAATTAAAGATTCCCGGGAATTTTCCGCCAGAGACGAAGCTTCTTCTTTATCTACTCCCCGTTTAATATAGGTTTCCACTGTATTTACATAGAACGCGGAATTAAGGAATTCGTATTCGTATTTTCCTGAAGGTATTAATTAAATTGGGCGAGTGAAAACCATCTGAATGGATACCCGAGTACCTTTCTTATCCGTAGAAATTGTGTGGGCGAGGATCACTTTTATTTATCCGCTAGCTCGCGCGTTATTATTATTTATAATAACCCCGAATATCGCCGAATAATCTCTCCTTTCTTCGGGCGTTTTTCTTTTTATTTTCTATTTAAGAAGCGTTCAACATTTTCTCCCGTTATTATTATATTTCTAATTCAGGCATATCGAGGGTTCGTTACCTCTTGAAAAGACCCCCTTTTCCGGTACGGTTTATACCTTTTAGCTTCATAGACGACCCTTTTCTAATGAACCATACATTTCAGGTTAACGTTCCGTGGCTATCGTGCCTCCACGACGGAATGAATTATTTTTACATACCATAAATTCCGTTTATTCTTCCGTTCTTCGGTTCTTCCTTCTATCTCTTCCGCGATTTTTTTTTCTCTCCATCCTCCCTCCCTCCCCTTTCTCTCCGTCTGATTGCTCGAAAAACTTTCATTTCCGGCGCGGGTTTCGAGCGCCGACGAATACCATAGTCCTTGTGTTTCTCGGTGTTTCTCCGATCCGCCATATCCGGGATCCGCGAGATGGAATACAGATTGGACATATGCACCGAAGAAATAAAAAAAAAATATATTACCGCACGCGAGAGACGTCGCGCTAGCGTAGTATTTTTTTTGTTTTTTTTTTCTTTTTAAGGGTACGATAACGCAACGTTTCCACGGGGCGGCGAACTTTTTCATCCCTGAACGTGGATGATTCGAATTAACTAGCCGATTTAACAAGCGGCCGCGGAGAGAACGACGCCCTACTTTCATTATCTACGATCTCCGGGCGCTCTATCTGGGAAACGGTCGAATATCATATTCATAACCGGGGACAGAATTCATATCACCGAACGATTCCCGTTTCCTACGGGGAGGGAACGTTTCCATCTTTCCAGCATCGGCGACCGGAATTCCGGAGTCTGTTTCTTTAATAGTTTTATTAATTTAATGGGCCGCCTGGCAAGATGCCGTGGCACGGTATTTGATTTATCGATCGATCGTCAAAGCCGGGAAACCGGATCACTTTTTTTTTGTCACTTTTTAGGGAAGGCTTTTCTACCCTCCCTCCCCCGCATTGCCACGGGGTTTTCGCGTTGGAGTCTGTGAGATTTTTAAATTAACGAATGACGGAAGCATCGTTCGATTGAGGCGAATCAAGGTTGACCCGCTAAAATGCAATAAAGAATGATTTCATTTAAGACTAGTTTGGTTGAATCACTAGCGATTGAATGAGAGGTAATTTGTTTAATTAAAAATGAGTTTCGTTGTGCCAGAATTAACGTATAAAAGGATAAATAATCTTTTAGTTTTATTTTACGTTTAACGAGATGTTCCTCTATTTTTTATTCATTTAGTCTAATAAAATTAAAACGACTCTTCAGGATACCCATTTCAAATACTATTATAGAATTAGCATTTACAATTAAATAATTGTTATGTTAATTATTCGTTTAACAAAATAAGTCTACCTTTCCTCTTTCTTTGCTCAATCTTCAATTATCAAGATTAGACGGGGACCGATCCGAGTCGGATAAAAATGAATTTATTCGAGCAGATTCTATACGATACTTTTCGTTACTTTAATGATTCGTCTGGCAGACTGCCTTTGCTAAAAAATTTCATTTCAAATCTTTCGCGGATATCGTTCGATCGTACCTCTATTTTTTTCTTTTTTTTTTTTTTAAACTTCCCGCTTCCACTTTTATTTTTCCCCGCTTCCTTTCCGCCTCTGTTTTACGTACGAGCGGGCGTCGATACATTTCCATGGAATTGCGAACGATGATCGTTTCCTTTTAATGGTGGCTGGCAAGCTGCCTTATCTTTACCCGCTGCCTATATCGGGTTTGATTTAAAATCCGCCACTGGTTGCGAGATTCGAGTATTTCCGAGGGATCGTTCGATTTTACGCGCCGCTCGTTCCAATCGACGATTATTATTAGGATACCGCGGCTCGTCGATGGGAAAAAGTCGGCCAACTTCGGACACAGTTTCCCGCGAGTTACGGTAACGAACGCTATCGCTCGTGTACTTAGTATTTACCGGTTGATTAGAGACTGGATGGGTAAATTATGTAATGTGTACTGAATTTTAGAGTTTCAGACTATAGAGATCGCGGCTGGGAGATGGACTAGTTTCGAATTTTCGCGGTGGTGTGGAATGTGGGTCACGTACATATGCGGTGAATGGAAATCTAAAGTTTGCCTTGCCGGAAGTTGGAGAGTATGGAAGATGGTGGATGAAAGAGAAAGAATTGGGGAAATAAAAATTTTGTTTCGGAATAATTCTGCACGGATTTTATTATTTATTTTAATTCTAAAGATATGTTAGGATACGGTCTCATTACTTAGACGATTTTTATGAATGTTTAATTTAATTTTACATTTCAAACGCTGAATATATTTTGGAAATGAAATGTGAGGGAATTCTCTATGTGAGAATTTTGAGTCCCCGAAATTTTCTGTGCAAATTTCTTGTAAGCGTAAGAATTGAAAGCATGGAAATTTCTCGCCATGAATTGGCGAGATCGTCCAAATATCTCTGATAGATATCCACAGTACTAATTTCAAAGTATATACACATCAACATAATAATTTCACTGCTTAAAATTTGAACCCATACAAACGTTATGTCACACGAATTTCAAGGTATGTCCGTTATTTATTATTTATCTCAAGTAATTCCCTATCGTGTAAACGAAAAACTTCGAAACACAAACGAGTATTTTCCTGGGCACCGAATTGATTGTTACATTTGTACATTTGTAACGTTGCGTGCCGACAGCGGCGTAATGGAAAATAAAGGGGTAGTGAACGCATCGTTAATGGAGTCTGATACGTTTAAATTCTTTCCAAGCAAATCCCTTAAATGCTTAAGAGACTTTCCGCAGGTTCCGGGACCGTGCACGCGAGTTTTATTATTTAATCCTGTTTATCGTTGTTATACTCGGATCCTATTTTCAAATCTGCCGAATAAAATGTAAACGCATCCCGCGGACGAGGCAGACATCAAAGACCAAGACCGCGATTTCCTACAGACCGTGCAAAACATTCATGGAATTTCTGTCTCGCCGTATAAAACGTGTCAAAAACAGATCTTTAATTTTTCACATTAAGAACATCCGCCAGTGGACGTATCATAACATTCCAATAAAATTCTATAAAACTCCCCGCATACGTGTCTGTAAAGTCTACAGTCAAAACTAACATCGCGTTAATCAAATTTATAAAACAACATAAAATATATTTTTAATATCTTTGAAACTTGTGAGAAACCAAGAAAAAATAGTGTGCAAATAATTTGAGAAAATTTCACAAATATTCTAAAAAATTCCTAGCCTCAAATCGCCGTAAGACACGTCCCTTTTTCCAAATCATTACTGCAAACTGCGCAATTTTCTAAACAAAAAGTAAAAAAGAAACCATCAGAAAAATCCATTAGAAATATTCGTTCTAAATAGCTCGCCGTGAAATACACGTTTTAAAGATCAGCGTACAAGCCAGTCTCATTATTTATGCATCAAGCTGATATTATGAAAAGAAAAACGATAAAATGTGTCGGGCCTCTTTTTCTTCCTTTCTTCCCGAAGGGTTGTCGACGTGGAGGGGGGCGAAACGAGAGGGGGGGGGGGGGACGAAAAGCAATTTGCGAAACGTCAGTTTGCCTCTTTGTTTCGACGTGCCGGGGCCTCCTTCTCGCGTTTAATTGGTACGAACGACGGTTTTCTTCGCCGGTTTAGCGCCAAGATAGCGGCGCGAAAGAAATTCTCATCCACGACATGCTTTTTCTTCGGCCCTCCGCTCCCTTCGCCCCTACATCCCCGGCCCTTCCATGTTGTGCCAATTATCGACCGATACCACTCGACGCCGCGATCGTTTTATGTGTTTTTCTCCCGCGGCAGCCCGACGCGCTCGACCTGAAACTTGCGGTACAATGTGCGGTTTTTTGCCGCGACCCGCAAGGATTTCCGCGGGGCATCGTTCATACACTATAATTAAATCATTATCATCGGCCGAACGGCGACACGACGGACAACGAGGATCCCCGGGACGGTTTTATCGTTAGTCGCGACTTTGAAGTTGAACCAAACTTTCTGCCGTCCGATTCGCAAAAAATTAAGAATCTGCTTTTGACTTTCTGAGCCGCGCTTCGCGTTGATTGGGAAGTTAATTAGCACGCGTAATTTTGCATGCAACTTTGCCGGGAAGAGTTTTTATTTCGGTGGATTTTGTAGCGTTAATAAATTGACGGTGGGCGGGAGAATAACAAATATTCAACTTCGGGTATTCTAAAAATGTATATTAAATTTAGTCTTTACTTTTATTTGTTAGACTATGCATATAGGGAAAACGATTTTTTTCTGAGTCCCTTATTATTCTAATTTTTGTCGAAGGAAGATGTACTACATACTACGTACTACGTTAACGGCCCTCGGCTTTTCATCAAAGACGCATAATTACGTAATATGACAATCAAAGTGTTAAATAATTTCCACGAGTTTTTTGTTGTTAAGCTATTTATGTGATAAATTATGAAGGGTGAAAGTTTTTTCGTCGCTATTATTAGCAGGGAAAAAATAAAGTTGAAGAGCATTATTTTTGGTATAATTGTTCATAATTTTCCGATATATGGGGTCGAGGTATTTCTGGCAAGTTTGCGAAAACTGATATGTCGTCTCGCGGGTATTAAAAGGGTTCATTTAAATGGGCTCGATGCCATTAAAATAAAACAAGGGCGACAGGTTTATGTCTTGGAAAAAGTCAAAAAAAGAGTTCGTTATAAATCATGTAGAATAGATCGGCATCCCTGTGGAAAAAATCGTTGCGGCGGTCGTGGTGGCAATAAATAAATCAATAAATAAATCAATAAATAAATAAATAATTTAGTCGCGGACCATGACGTTTTGTCGTCGATCCGTCATCGTTCCGTCGACCGTCAATAATTGGGTCGACGTCCGAGAACCGACGCATCGTCGCGTGACAAAATTGCATTTTCGGATTTTTTCCTCGCGCCTCGTTCCGTCTCTCTCGCTCTTTATTCTTTTTCGCTGCATTATCCAACATCTTTTTTTTTATTTCTACGTCGCGACCGGATCACGTGCACAAGTGCGCACCTGTACGCGGTGAAATCAATAACCGCGAGAAAATTTAGCAATTGATAGATTAACCCATTTGCATCGATTGCTGAATGCTGCCGCGCGGAAATTCCAAGACGCGGAAATTTCTTCGCGCTGGAATTTCGCTGCGCGCAAATTTCCAAGCTTTCGGAATTTTCTCGGCGGAAATAATTTGAAATTCAAATTCGCGGTAACTTCAAAGGCGACCAGTTTCCCGTCCAAGGAATTACCGGGCTTCGAAAAATAATATCACAGCCTAGGGAACCGATCGGCAAGACCCCAGAACCTTTTGTTTTTTCAATTTTTTTTTTTTATTTTCGTCACCCCACGTCGGTCAGATTACGTGCACTCGCGCGCACCTGTACCCGGAGAGAAATCAATAACCGCGAAAATTTCCATCGTTCCGGGCCATTTGAGCCGTAGATTGTGCGAGTCCGCAGGATTCCAGCTCGATTTTCCGCATCGTTGTACTTACGTTGAAAATTTTTCGCTAAAAGGAGGCACGCGTACAACGGATGACCTCGGATGATAGTCCACGAAAAATTGGTAACGATTCCACGGATAGATTTCCGTGGAATCCGCGGGTCTTTCCCTTTCTCTCTCTCTTTTTTTTTAGTCGTCCTCCATTTCCCAACGTTTTCCTCGTTACGGTACTTATACGCTTCGCATGCAGTCGAGCGAGCACGATTTCTCCGGGAAAACGGGAAAATCGAAATGCTCTCGATTTCCACAAACTCGCTGGAAAAGTGTCGCGATTTCCGAATTTAAAGGAGAATAGGAGAGAAGTCGTAAATCTACGTGGGAGAGGAACGGAGAATGTAATTCGCATTCTACATCGTTCGATAATTTGAATAAAAATGAAATATGAGGAACCACGAAACCACTCGGTTGTTTTCGTAATTTGGTTTCCTTGTGAAAAATTATGAATGTATATGGTGAATCGATTAAAAATGGAACCCAGGACGCCTGTGTTCCTTTTTCTTTTCCTTTACATTCGAAAATTTAAGAGATTTAAATAAAAATCGCATTTGTAGAATAATTAGTAATTTAAAGATCTTTAAAAAGTGCAATATTCCAGGTTTCATCACCAAATTGATATTTTTCCGATCGAAATTATTAAATTTGATATCCTTTTCTGCTATCTCCCTTGTCATTTAACAATTCATACAAGGATCGGCCGACATTTTCTTCGCTGACGAAACTTTTCGGGTAATCTTTTCGCGAACCGGGAAACATGCGCGTCGAAAAATCGATCGTTCACCGGGACACCGAATGAAATGGATCACGTAGAAAATCCAAATGTATCCGCGTGCCATTTACGTGTTCGTTACACCGTGAACCGCCGCGATTGCCCGCATTAATCGCGGAACATTTTTGCACGCGGCGGGAAAAAGCCGGCGGACAATGCGCGCCGATGTATCGGCCATCTCGTTTCAGTTTTCCACGCTCGAATCAATCCACAAAGATACGCGATAACCGAATCGGTCAATTTCGGTTGCTATACTCGTGTCGCAGGGGTCCCGGATCGAAAAGAAAGAAAAAAAAAAATAGCCGAAGAAGATATTTCGAAATCACGAAAAACGTGGCCAGGAATTAATTTCACGGAAACCGGGAGGAACGATGGAAATTTGCAATCGCGTTGTGGATTTATTTAAAACATATCAATTTTAATCGGTTCGTATCCGTTGAAATCTAAATCCGTTCGTATTTTCCCCCGATACTTTTTTATGCCCGGAAATAATTCCAAATTCATCCGCCGACGAAATTTTCGTTCGAATTCAGAACCGCCGAATAATCCGCGTAAATCTCCGACGCGATTCGTTCTAATAACACTTCCGGATTCCCGCCCAATTTCCACGTCAACACATAAATTTCCACGACAGAGCGATCTACTAAAAGACACACATTCGCCCGGGAAAAATCCCCGATGAGAAATGCGAAAAAATCGGGGAGCCATCAGGACGGTGGTACGGCCCTGCTCGGATTTCTCCCCGTCTCTCTTTATCTTTCACTTATTTCCCTGGTTTTTCCTTGCCGTTTTCCACCCCCCCCCCCTTCGCCAGGCTGTTCTCCCCGGTTTTTCATTGCCGCACCCTTCCATCGGATGCCTACCGCGTGCCTCGGTTCGTTTTCCACCACCCTGCACACATAACCACCCCCTTTTCTCAGTGTTCTCCCGGTGAATGAACGGTCGGGGGAGGCAAGTAAAGGGAGAATGCCGGGAGAAAGAGGCGGCGGACAGAGTCGGTGGAAAATAGTCACGTTGCGGTTAATTTCGAGCCACATTCTGTCTCTGTTCTCGTCCTCCTACCATTCGCCTTTATCGTTCTCTCTTTCCGCCACCGATTCTCTTGCCACAAGGGACTCTACAGGGGCTTTCATAAACCCGCGTTCGACGCGAGGAAAACTCCGACGGAGAGACGGAAACTAATCAGGTTATTCAGTTTCCGTGCTTATCGAACATTTAGTCAGCCTACCGCTGTTTTTATGGGAATGGAAAAGGAAGAGAAGGTATGGGGGGGGGGGGTGACTTATGATTTTTGGCAGAATGCCGGCTTACAGGGCAATTAACAGCGAGGTGGTGTAAGATAATGCTTCCGTGCAGCCGGGTTGCAAGTGTATCTCTACATTGTTGCTTCATCCCATTTAACCGTCTACCCCATAGCTGTTATCACTGCTAGTGAAACACCCCCAGCACCTAATGTCTTCGTTTCGATCTCAACACGTTGCCGCTGTTTTTATCGTGCGTGTGGCGAGTGATATTTTAAGAAGTCGTTTAAATGTCGCCTGGGATTCGAGTCCCCGTTGGGATAAATCATACAGGCTGTGGGGTATTTAAATAGGGAGCTGTGGAGGGGGTGATAAATTGTCGACTGGCTAAATAACGTTGTTGCCGTTGAATCCGTGCGTTATTCGAAAATTATATCGTAACTTCTCGTCGATTTGATGGCAGGTTTTAGAGTGGAAATATATTCTTACACGTGAAATTTCTGAGAGAGGAATTGTTTTGTCCTGTGGAATTTCAAAGCGAGAAATTTCTAGACGTCAGGAATTATATCGCGATTTTTTATTGATTTAACGGGAGTTCAAAATGCGAATATTTTTTTGGCCCGCAAATTCGATATGCGTGTAGTTTTTCGGCGCGAAGATCTTTTACGCGTAAAATTTCTCAGCATACAAATTTCAACGCCTGGATTTTCAAAGTGTGAAATTTTTTATCTCAAAAGTATACTCATTTTTTTCATCAATTTCATTTATTCGTTCACTGAATGAATCCGCGAAGTAATAAAGTGTTTTTTCTTTTTGTAAAATTTTGTATTTGGTACTGAGAAACACTTTGGGATATCAATAGTTACAAAAGTTGAAAATTGTCAATGCACAGACACGGAGAAATACGTGAAATATACAGCGTTTCCCCTAAATTTCTTTCAAACTGAATTCCACTCGAAATACAACATTTCCTTGGAATTTAAAATCCTGCCGCAAATAAGCTAAAACATAATCGCCTTCAATTTCCGCATATAAACAGCACTATAATAAAACACGGAAAATTACACGCGAATGTATTCAACCGTCGTACTTTCCCAACGCAGCATCCCTCCGTCTGAAAAAAAAACGAAGAATTCCCACTTCAACATCCGCGTCAATTCCTCAAAAAGCGCATCCGTCGTCATACGTCGTCATTATGAAACGGCCTGTAGTCGCGTTCCTTTTCTCCTGCCTAGCTACTCTTCCTTTTTTTTCTTCCCCTTTTTTTTTATTTTCGTATCTCCGCGCTGCGTCTGTCTCCTCGTGATTTAATGGCCGGAAGCGTAATTACTTATGCCGACGGATACTAGATAGAGGGTAACCGTGCACAGGTGTACGTGCGTGTACGTGTGTGTACGTGGACCAAGAAGATAGGTGCGTCGGTATGTGTGCAATCGGAGTAAAGGGCTATTGTCAGTTACCGGGACGCCTCCATTCGATCGATTATCGCTCGAATCGAGTCCTGGCATGTGCATCCAGATAAAGGACTATCCCGCGGGACAATGGACAAACAGGAGCCGGAGGAAGAGCCACCCCTCCCCCCCCGGACCGACCCTGTTCTCGAAAGGAAAATTAATACGTGGAGCGTCCCGGGCGTCGATGACGCTGAAATTATCCTCGAGGATCGGCGGATTATTATCCTTGGCGCGGATGGAATTAGGGAAATGCGCGCGACACTATCCGTGGGCGGTTAAACTGATTATGGGAATGGATTTCGAATACTGGATCGCAGGAAATGGATTTGGGAACGGTGAGATTTGTGGGAGGGGACGCTGCCGGATGATGTGTATCTGCGTGTCGAGTTTTGATCTTGGGAGTGTTTTTTTCTAAAGGTCTCTGCGTGGAAGGTTAAATATAGGATATTTCTGGGACGAGAATTATTTACATGGTAGGGTTAGAGTAGAAATGATTTTTTTGTTTGTAGTGTTAGGGTGCGGAGATTTTTTAGGATCGAATTTTAAAGCGTGAGGTTCAAAGGTGCAGAAATTTTTGACGCGCGAAAATGGCGTTTGAAATTGTAGAGCTTGGATACTTTCTCGCGCGAAATTTTTACGCATGAAGATTTTAGTTATTTATGTGATAGTTTACGAATGGTGAAAGTTTTTTTGTCGCTATTATTAGTAGAGAAAAAATTTTTGCGCACGTATATTTCAGCGATTAGTTTTCCAAAGGGGAGAAATTTATTACACGTGAAGTTTCAATTTGCCATACTTTTGACGCAAGAATTTTTAGGGTTTTTAAATTCTAGATATTCCAATTTATCCATCCTAATTAGTTTAAAAATCAAAGCACGAGTTTTTCTACCGCGAAGATTTTAAATTATAAAATATTAAAATATCGTGGATGAGCATCGAATCGCCAATAGAATTCTCATAAAAAAGTATCAGAAATTCGGGATGTGCGCGGCACCGCAAACAATGCGATTAATCAGTGCGACCTAATTCTACCAAACAGTTTCTACTTAAATAAAATAAACCTCAGCGGCACTGGAGAAAATTACTTTGCGTCCCCTTCAACTTCGATTCCACTGGAATACATTCGAGCTTGGAGTTAAAAAAAAAATACACCTCGGATATATACTTAACCCATATTCGATACATCAAACGCAGAAATTCCCCGAGTATTCGATAACGATTAAAATATAAAAACGAAAGAGAGAAAAAAATGATCCTCCTCCGGGTTGTCGTAACATTTTACAGTAAAAATTCTCTCCGACCGAATCGCGAACGTTTCTCATAATTTTCTTCGATACCACTACGCAATAAAAACCGATAACCAACGTACAAAAACAAAATTCTCCAATATACGATTCCAAATGTCTTGTCGTAAAACTTCTTAATTTTCAAGAAGTTCATTCCTCGCTATTCTCCTCACCCACGATATGTATCGACCACAAAGTATATACTACACGAGTGTGTGTGAGTCGCGTAAAGCTTTTCCGAAGCTTTCGAGGGAAATTACAGCCGTTTGACGTACAAAAAACTACACACACACACACATACGCGAAGGGAGAAGAGAAAGAAAAAAAAAACGTACATACTTTCGTGAGTTCGAAAAGGATGCCACGATGGCAAAGGAAAAAAAAAACCTGGAAAATAAAAGAAGGGTGGAGGGAAGAGGATTGAACGCCGCGATAGAGACGCGGGGAATGTGTCGTCAGCGTGGAAAACAGAGAAAGGAAAAATCATTCGGCGGGTTTCCCCGCGGAAATCGATGCGAGCGGCATTAAAGATTCATAAGGATCGCGGATTGAAGTGCGCGTTAATTCGTCGGCCGATCAAAAACACGCGGATTCCGGGATACAAACAGCCTGGAAATTAGCGCGAACCGTCACCGTCGATATTTTCATTCCGCTAATGCTTTGATCTGAATTTCCACTACAACCCCCGCAGAATAACGTTCGCAATTACATCTGTATCGAGTGATTTCACCCCTCCTCGAACCAGTTATATTCTACTCGTTATATATAAATTTTTTTTAATTCCCATTTCTTCCTCCTTCTTTTTCCACAAAATTAACCGGGTCGCGCTCGCGACTTCGCGGGAACGCGATTACAAAATGTATTCGTGTTAACGATAGGTGGTGTACGCGTACCTGTGTATGTATATGTATACACGAGTGGTACAGTGGGGGGGGGGGGATGGAGGGATGAGATGAAAACCGTCGACCGACGTTGCCGGGAGGAACTTTGAAATTTCCACAAAGAGAAAGAGGCCTGTGTTACCGTGTTACCGCCGCACGCGATTGAAGAGAGCCGCGCGACGGAAATCAGCACGCAATCGCGGAATTGTGTGGAGCGCTAAAAAAAAGAGAGAGAGAGAGAGGAGAAAGGACGGGAGAGAGGGAGAGAGGAAAAAAATGCGCATGCACGTGGCGGCTGAAAACGTAATGGGACAATAACTTTCACTCGGTTTTCAGTGCCCCGTTGAATCACGTTCGCAGGGTCGCGTATGGCGAACCGCTCGGAAAACGGGGAATCGTTAATTACCTGCAATTGATGCACCTGGATGAGACACGTGTTCACCGTGGCACGAGTGAATTCGAGGATCGATTTAAATTGACACGATTGACTCGAGATTCTTGATTCCCGGCTAATTTCGCGCCCTTCGAACCGATTCGGATTGTCAAATGTGCCCATAATTATGTACATAAGTGGTCTAAGTCAATATTTTAAAAAAATTTTAAGTCTTGATAATTTGTTAATAAATGTTCCAAAACCTTTAAAAAACGTAATATCCAATTTTTTTTTTAAATTAACTTAGACCACTTTCATAATTACGGGCACAAATGTATACGGTCGCATGTATAAATAGTTCACAGCTCGAAATGTAATTGTAACTATTTACAAAACGCACCACTTTTTATCATGCCTACTTTCAAAAATTTAACACAAATTCGGGAAAATCGATTTTCCAACGTTTCGCGTCGTCTTGAAACGAAATATAAAAAAACGATTCCGACGAAAAAGGCAAGGTTGCTTCGAGATCCAAGGTGCCGGTCACCGGTGACCCCCACCGGCAGACACGGTAATAACCTGCGGAAAAGTGGCGTGGCAACGGACGTCGTAAATAAATTCGCTCGGTAAATTGATGTTGGTGTTAGACCAGCATCCGTGTTTCGTGTTCGAAAGCGTTCGGTGTTTCGAACACGTATCTTCGCGTCCGACAAACGAATACATTCCGCTTGTAATTTCCCCTGAAAGCTCAGAACCCCGATACTTGGCCCGGATGTAACTTGCCGGCGCATTTACATAGACCGAATTCCGTGTACGTGTGTGGCCTCGGGAGATAAGCTATCGATCCCCGGGAAAAATTCAGTCGAATCAACGAAGCGGCGGCTTTGAAGTTGAAGTGGGCCTGGAATAATTCAATCCACCCCCGTCAAGACTTTACGCGGGGATGATTAACCCGGAAAACACCTTCCACCCCTGGAAAACGTAGTTTTTCGCACGTAATTATGTAGACAACGAATTTTCATTTAGACTGACTTTAAATATTACTTAGTTTGGCTAAAAATAGATTTTTGCAAATTATTTTTATCCGAAAAGATAGTGATGGATTAACCGTCAATTTAAATTGATCGTTGTGTGCACAATTTGGAATTGTATGGGGAAAATATTCCTTGTGATACTTTGATTTTTTCGAAACTTGCAATATTTTGTTAATCTTCGTAACTTGGATTCATTAAAATGTATTTGGTGTACTGATCGGAGTACAGTGTTCCCTGATTAATAGAATACTTTTGACGTAACACTCGTTAATAAGATATTTTCCGCAAAGTTCGCCGTGCGTTTCGAATGTTCGGATTAGATCAATATTTGATTAAACAAAAGTTTCGACCAACCCGGTAATACGGTCGGAAAATCTAAAATTCTCTTGCAATCTAATTTCATAATATTCAAACCCACGTGTTTATCCCAAATACGTTACCATCCGTGGATTTATCCTTACAAACGTTTCATCTGCACGTTCCGAAATTACTAATCACAGTTTCCAAAATTCCTATTAGACGCGAACAGCGTTCGTAGCCTCGCCGAGAGCAACTTTATTCTCGAAAACAGGAGAAAAAATGCAAAAGAGAAAGAAGTTCGTTCTCCAATTACTTCTGAAAGCATAAAATACCGGGATCGTACCTTTTTAGCGGTAGTTACTTAAAAATTACCAAGGAGTTCGAAAAAAATTCTTCCTTTGGCGAACTTTGGCATTAGGAAGCCGTCGCTGGAGTCTCCTTTTTTTCATTTTCCAGGCCGGGGGAGGAAATTTTCGATCAGCCACCTGGGTAACGTTGATTCCGGAATAGGAGAAAAAAGGAGGGAACAAGGATTGGGTGGGCGAGGGGTACGTTAAGCCGGGTTTATAAGCCACGGGTGGCTCGTTGGTAGGCAGCCTTTATGCCTCGTATCCCTTATTCCCGAACAATGGCGTAGAGACTCTCTTTTCCGCCATAATTGTAACGAGTCCGCGTTTTAGGAACGACGATAATGATATCAATTACCGTTCTTTCGGGGACCATTTTGTCGGCCGGACGATGTTTCGCCAAGATAAAGCCCGGTTCACATTGTGATTATCGAATCTTCAAGATTATTTCACATTTTGCTTGGAGAAAGAATTACTTTATTAAAACCTTCGAAAGAGTTTCGGGGTTTGATATTTTGGGTGATGGTATACGTTTGCGACAATAGTTTCTGCGCGGAAAAATTTAAATATGAAATATTAAGAACAAAAGCGTTTAATATAAATGGTTTTTAAACGAGAAATATTTGTTACACTCGACATTTCCGTGAAATAAAATTTCAGCACACCGAATTTCCAAAGCGCAACAAATTTTTACGGGTGAAACTACAGACTACCGAATACTTTTTCACCTTGTATTTCTAAGCGCAAAAATTATTAACGCTTGGTTTTTTAATTTGTGGAAATTTAATGCGTAAACTTTGTCTTGGAGTGTCAGAAATGGAGTTTTTAAGAGACTTGGAGACAAAGTCGTCTTTAAAACACATAAACAAAGAAATCGATGGAGATTTATGAGACTAAAACACTATAGTAATTCAATAATACTGTTATATTTAACAATATATTGCTAAATGTCATGAAAGATAAATTCTCATTAAAGCTTCTCGAATAATTTGTCATTTTGATTTACTGAAATTCAGCAAAATTGTACTAGTGTTCTACGAACTTAATAAACTTAAAAATTATAGCTGTGAGAGTCGTTATTGATTCTCCTTAACTGGAACGGTGTGAAACAAGCCTAAAAGAAGCTTGGTGTCGTTTAATTTACCGGGACTCCTTATTTCGCCGGGAAACACTTTCTTTTTAAAATGTTTTTTTTCGCTCGCTTAAAAAACACGATAAGAGACACTTCGTCCCCTTTGAACTACGGCGTTTCATTATTTTAATAACATCGAAATATTCTCCGCGTTGTCGCGATTCATACATTCTCGAATCGCATTTCCCCCCCGGGAGACCAGTATTTTTTTTTACTTTCCTCCTAAACGATTTCTAACGACGTTGGAAACGTGTTAGAAAATGGGGAGAAATTCGTTCAAACCACGGTGTATGCACGTGTTATAAACGGTTTCCCTTTCTCGCTGAGATCGCGAATCTTTTTCCGTTCTTTCTTGCGAGAATTGAAAAACTAAATTAATTGATCTATTGGATCGGTGGATGCCGGGTGTAGATTAGACGATAACCCAGATTCGCGAAAGTTTGTTTAATTACAAAATCCGGCTCTTTGATTGGTGTAATAATTTTTTTTCTCGTACCACGGCGGATTTCAATGCGAACGGAAACGAATCGATGGCCATATTCGAGATAAAAACAAAAGGGGGGCTCGCACCTCGCGAGAAGTTTAGCTTTCTGGAAAGTGGTGAACGCCGGGAAAATAATTTCATTATCCTGATAACGGATCTTTGAATATTGGGGAACTCTTGATTACTTCCACCGTTCAATTCTCATTTCGCTGAGTTGATAAATTTAACGATGACGAGGAAACTGGGTCGTAACGATCTTCTTTTTCTCGTCCCGTCAGCGATAGTACTATCCAGGGAGAGAGAGAGAGACAGAGGAAGAGAGTAAAAGTGAGAGAGGTCGCGACACGCGGAAAAATTCGGCCGCCCATTGTTCTGTCTTTCGATTGAATTTTTGCAACTCGATCGAAACATTCGATTTACACTTTTAATCCGGCGTTACTTGTAATTACGTAATAATTGTTTTTCTCGTTCCTACGAGACTTCGGCGTTACGTGATATTTCCAACTTTCCTTTTTCCCATTTAGTTTTACAATTCACTCGCGTTCCCCCATTGTAATTAAAAATTCACTCGAATATTGACCCAGTTCCCGGCGATCGACCGAGCCGCGAACATTTTTTTTCCTTCTTTCTCTTTTTTCTTCCACCCGCACCCCACATTCAATTTATACCGGAAGGGGCGTCCCTTTTGTTTTTCCTCGCGATTTTTTCTTGTTTTATATTCATACGATCGCGGAGCATTATAATTCATCCGCGTTACTTCGGGATCATTTGAACATTGAACGCCGGGTTCCCGGCCGAGATGCAATATTAATTCACGGCGAGCGTGTCTGTACAGGGTGACCCAGTTTTCATGGGGGAAAATTTCGTGGCTCTCGCGTACACGCTACGCCGCTGTTTAATAAAAAATGCAGCCACGTACGAAACCCCCGGCAGCATCTTATTCCCCGAGCACGCGGACCTAATATGTATTTTTAATCAGTGCTCGAATCGTGTTCGCCTCCCCCGTTCCGTGCCTCCCATCTTCTTCCATTCGACTTAGCAGGGATCCTATTCCCCCGGGAGGAATTCGCAGCGTTGGGACTTCCGAGCGAAACTCGATATTCGCAATTTCGTCCGACTGTCACCAGAATCGAGAGGGAAAGGCTCGTTTGTTTTTCTCCACCTCGGTTTTCCACAGTCTTTTGCTTCTTCGTCTTTCTCTCTCTCTCTCTCTCTCTCTCTCTTTCGCTCTCTCGGTTCCTATCGCTCTCTGTCGGACGGTTGCGTCTTTTCCTCGTTTTTTCCTGTCGTCTTTTTACGAAGAGAATGGTTGTCTCTCGATCGAGAGGAGCTTCTGGTGAAAGTTTTCCAGCTTCTTCTCTATGGTATTGTTTATATATTGAAGCGGTGAAAATACGAAAAGTCTGGGGTGGTTCACTTCTGCTGGAGTTTCTTCAGCAAGTCAATTTAGATTCTCTTGGGGTGGATGCTCGTGTATCGGAGTTTCGCCATTTTTTTGTTGTGTTTTTAACAGCGGAATTAATTTCGCGATGATTCTGGAAGGTGTTTGTTTAGCATTTGAATATTTGACGCTATTGAAATTTTGTTTGTATTTCAATTTTAGATTTTGGAAGTTTAACAATTGAAATATTTTACTCCAAAGTTTTCGCGCACTCTGATTTCAAAACGTTGCGATTTCTACGCAACAATGGTTTCGTGCGCAAGAATTCTTGTCTTTGAAATTTTTACGCCTTAATGTGCACCGTACCTTGAAATTCTTCCACATTAAAATTCCAGCCCACGGCAATTTTGTTAGTAGACCATGTCATCTCATCAATCTTGAAATTTTCACGTCTCCGATCATTTCCTCTCATCTCAGCAACGCACATTCACACGGCACAGTTACCCAGTGCATTGTGATGTCTCGTCACGCGGCCTCAAGGCTCTTCTTCCCAGTCGGAATTCGAAGAACAAAGGGTAGTTTCACGGTCAAGGCCGCCAAACATGTTCTTTATTCATTTATCATCCTGTTACTCTCCGTACTTCTTTAATATTCCGATACATCTCTCTTCGTTCGTCGTTCCACGAACCTTGAACCGTTGAATAATGAAAAACCACCACAATTTACGTATCTCATATGTTACTAAAAAAAATGATATCCTACATACGTTCCGTATAAATAAAATACAAGACCGAAAGCGAAAAAGTACTTTCAATATTTCAAACAGACATGAAAAATAATAAATTTAAACGACAAGATCGCGACGAATCAGTATTAATTGTACAGTGACAGAAATGAAGATTGACAATTATCTTCGATAAGAATAGAATAACAGTAGCGAGAAATCTTGTGAAAATGATGGAGCTGAAGGTTCTCAGAAATTTTCGCGAGATATCTTAATGAAGCCGGACGTTGAAATTTTTTCTGGAATTTTTCTCTCGGCGAATAAACGCACACCGATAAGCAAAATCTCGGAACGTTTTCCTGTGTCGTATCTGCCGCGGATATGTATAATTAGAGCTAGTGTCGAAACGGTGTATAAAAAAAATACGAATGTATGCGCTAATAGAATTTTATATAAATACAAAGTTTCAATTTGTCGATGAATGATTAATGCGAATATTTTCAGAGGAGGCTGAACGATTCGGTTCGTAAATATTTCAGCGAGTTCTCGATGCTGGATCGTTTAATATTTTAGTATTCGCGATCCGTAATATTCCGTCGTCGTAATATTTTAGTTCGTCCAAGAATAATGTTTTATTGTAATTCAATAAACGATTGAAATACCTTCTATTGGACGGCTCCCGAATTGGCAATAATTATTATTCCGATCTTCAGGTTTTAATCTTTGAAAAGTCTGTGTATTAAGAGCGATCGATCTTGCTGTATATAATTTCTAAGAATGTTTTACACAGACCCGATCGAAATCCGATTGGATGCTGTGGAAGCGAATCGGAAATATCTGCAGCGGAAATAATCCTTTTTTTATTATGTAACCTACGAGGAATTTTTATAAAAATAAATACCGCCTTTTGAAACAGTCCTTTTTATCTTACACCGGTAATAAATAATACATTTTAATAGGAACATTTTAAGAATTCTCTGGTGAAAACCTGAGAATCTTAGCTCGGAAATTTCTTTGCGTTCAAAATTTTTTATTCTGAACGTTCAGCACGTCGATATTTGTGCTTTTAGTTTTTCAACGCCCTGAAATTCCTGCGCTACGAAACTTCCGCGTAGGAAATCTCTGCGTTTTAAAATGTTTACACCTGAGAATTCCCACGCTGTAAAACTCCCATACACTGAAAATTGTCGAGATTTAAACTGCGCGCGCATCGAGATTTGTACGTTTCCAAAACTCCTACAATTCCAAATATTAAATATTTAACCGTTTTAATTTTAACGATCGCAAAACATATTAATATAAATGAAGTATTATAACATCATTACATTAACATTATTATAACAGTATTAAATATTATACAATTTAGTTTTTGTGGTTTTTGATCGCTTAAAAAGGCCAAGTATACTTAATTTATATTAATTCCAAACATCTATGCTCTAAACCACTGGTTCACAACCGGTGTTCACACTTAATATAAATATATATTGGCGCCCTCTCCGAAGTCCCCATTGGCGGGTCAATGTTAGTGGGGGAACTGCTTTTTTGGTTCCGCAAATTTTTCGTAAAACCAAAACTGTTCCCGTCGTCCAAAAGATTAAGAAACACTGTTCTAAACGTTCCGCGCGCGAAAATTCCTGCTTTCCGAAAGTTTTCCCAATTAAAATTTTTACGCGACGTCGATTCCTCTGGAAATTTCTGCGCTCTCGCGTCATCTCCGCGTCGAAACGTCCACCTGGCAACCAACGTCTCCGCGTTTTCGAACCAGATAATTTCCCCGCCCAATCCCGGAAGCCCGTGATTGAAAATGAATCGCATGCATCCACGTCGCAACAACTTTTCAAGCCTCTGTCGGTTCGTGTCGGAACAACTTTCCCGCGATATTCGTTCATAATTACGAGTCCCGTAGTACTAGCACGCGGAAATCGATCCGGCAGCGATTCCATCCTACTTTCGGGATAACTCGCGGCAAATACAGCCTCTGGAGGGCCCCCCCGGGAGCGGATATTGGAATAGACGAAAATGGACTCACTCTCGCCACCTCCCTCTTCGCTTCCCTTTTCTCTATTATATCCCTGCAATCTCTCGCCTGCTCGTTCTCTGTTTCGTTTTTGCCGACGGTTTTCCTTTTCCTCCCGTTTTCTACACGGATTTTCGCTCGGGATATTTTTTTTTTATTTTCATCGATAGACGTTTCTGGGATAGACACGAAAGGGAGGGGGAGGGGGGTGGGGAGGGGAGGTGTTACAAAACGCTGGATAACTTGTCGAACAAATTTCACGCCCCCGCGAGCACGAATTTATATTTGATTTTTCCTTTTTTATTTTTAATGGCGAAATAGAAATTTAACGATTTTCCGAATTGTGCGCAACGTCGTTAGAAAATTCAATCTTTCTGTCTCGTCCGCGCCGGGAGGACCGTGCCACTGTTTCGCATCGGTATTACAGTCGCTATTAAAATAGAAATCGATTTCCGGAAAATTGGATTCCCACTTTTATTCTCGCACCTCCGTACACCTTCTAGATCCATTTTATATATTTTTTTTTCCCTCCATTATCAACTTTGGTATTAGCGAACATTTTCGGCTCGCGTTCTCTCTTTCTCTCGCTCTCTCTCTCCCCGTCGTCTATTCTCTTCTCCCGAGCGATCCGTCGATTTTTTTTCTCCCTACTCGCTATGATAAAAAAATTCTTTCCCAAGTACCGACGAATCGCGAGCACCGTCGCCACGTTCGGAAAACGCGAATTCGCTTCCGCCGCTCTCCGTCGTGGTTTTCTCTCTCTCGCTCTCTCTCCGTCTCTCTCTCCCTCCCCTGCTTTTACGACGGGAAGGAAAATAGAAGGGTTAGAAAGTTTCCGATGAATCGGCACACTGGTATTGTCCTACTTAAAGAGAAAGAAGGGAAGAAAGAGCGAAATGGAGTCGCGGGGACAGGGAGAGGGGGGTGAGTGGGGGGTGGGGGTGGGAGACAATGAGATGGTGCTTTATTATGTTCCGGCAGCGCCGGAGACGATTCCCTCTCCCACTCTGTCTCTCTTTCTCACACTTCTCCCTCTCTATCTGTGATTTTCTGTATCTTCTTTTTTTTTTATTCTACCACTACGCCCCCTATTCTCTCTCTCTTTCTCAGTCTCCCTTCCCCCCTCTCTCTCTCTCTATTCTCTCGGTACTTCCTGGCGAATCTCGTTGCACTTTCTCTCCGTTTCTATCCTTTTTCATCCCGTTGATCTTTGTCGCTGTTTTGCCTGGTCTCTCTCTCTCTCTCTCTCTCTTCGTTTCTCTTTGTCTCTCTATCCAGTAGCATTTGCTTTCGACTAATTAAATCGCGTGTATAGTCTGTTGTACGGGAATCGATCGAATCTCTCGAGGACGAAATGAGCTCTAGCCGTGCTGTGGTGTTCATTAATTCCCATCCTAAATGTGAGTATCCTTGCTGATTCTCTCGTTTCACCCCTAAATTCGTTCGCCGTCCCTCTCTATCTCTCTCTCTCTCTCTCTCTCTCCCGCCGCCGGTTTCGTTATCCGTGTGTCTATTTCACTTTGGAGTAAACGCGTGTATTCGAGTGTCTGGCACGTTTCACGCGCGCACGCTTTGCTGTGGATTACTGCTCGGGGGAAATTTTGGATATTGGTTTCCTTGTTAGAAGTTTGATTCGCGCGAGTTTCCGCGGTAGTTTTCGCGAGCGTTTATTAGCAGTTGTTCGAGGGAAACGGAAATTCGATCGGACGATCAAGCGCTTTGTGATATTTCGGTACGGTGAAATTTCTACGCCTTCGGAGTCTCTTTGTTCGAATTCGGAGATAATCGAATCGTTGCGGTTTCAAATTTCTACGCACGTTAATTCCTGCGTTTGATAATTTAGACGCTTGTGAATTGGTGCGTTTTGAAATTTCTACGCACGTTAATTCCTGCGTTTGATAATTTAGACGCTTGCGAATTGGTGCGTTTTGAAATTTCTACGCACGTTAATTCCTGCGTTTGACAATTTCGACGCTTGTGAATTGGTGCGTTTTGAAATTTCTACGCACGTTAATTCCTGCGCTTGACAATTTTGACGCTTGTGATTTGGTGTGTTTTGAAATTTCTACGCACGTTAATTCCTGCGTTTGACAATTTTGACGCTTGTGATTTGTTGCGTTTTGAAATTTCTACGCACGTTAATTCCTGCGTTTGACAATTTCGACGTTTGTGAATTGGTGCGTTTTGAAATTTCTACGCACGTTAATTCCTGCGTTTGATAATTTAGACGCTTGTGAATTGGTGCGTTTTGAAATTTCTACGCACGTTAATTCCTTCATTTGACAATTTCGACGCTTGTGAATTGGTGCGTTTCGAAATTTATACGCGGCCGAATTCGAGCGTTTATCAATTCAAGTCTGAAGACTTGAAAACGTCTCGACTTCAACGTTTGAAAATTTGTACGCGCTAAAATCCTTCTATTCTTCTATTTCTACGCACCCCGTATTTTTTTTACGCGTATGTTTTTTACGCGTTTCAATCTCAGCGTTGCTAAATTTCTACGCGCCCCAATTCCAACATTTTTATAGCTCCACCCGCCCCGATCCCACCGTCTTTAATTTTCCACGCGCTTAGATTTCCTCGCTTCAAAATCTCAATCCTCCCAGTTCTTCTCCCCGCGGTTATTAAAATTTCCGGCCAAGTTCTTCTTTTAAAAATTTCTCCTCGTCCCAGGGATTGTGTACACATTGCGCGTAAACCACGCCAGATTCCCTCCCGCCGATCCGCAAAATCTAACGACTCACCGTCGAAAACGAATCACGCACACGCGCTCAGCTTTTTAATTTGATCCCCGGTAATACGCGTCTTAAAAATCTAAGAGACTTTCAAGCGCACCGGATGCACGCGTTAAAATATTATTTATCGGGAAATCCCCGTGCCATCCGCGCTTTTTCCATCGACCAACCAGCGGACACCCACGGGAAGGGGGAATTTCTCTGGGCGGGGGCGGGGGGAGGAGGGGGGGAGGAGGGTGAAGATGGGTCTGACTATGGAACGGTGATTTCACTGATGACGAGGCGTCAGTCGGCTCGAATAAAAAATGAAACGCTTCGACGGAACGATAAAGACGGCTGGATTTGAATATTTCCCTTTCGGAACGTAATGGACGCCGGTGCCTCGATTTTCCTCCCGGTGTCTGTCACCGTAAATGGGAAGTCTCGTAATGCGAAAAATAGAAGTGGTGCCGGGACAACCGGGTGTTTGAGAGAGGGAGAGAGAGAGAGAGGAAGTCTTGCATGGAGTGATATTAATGCGAAGGAACGATCTCCCTTTATGCCGAGCGAGAGATCCAGCCTTGCTCTGACTCCATTAAAAGTGATTTCTTCGAGGACGGAGGAAAAAAAAAGTGGTCGAGGTGCCTCCGACGTCCTGGTGGACGCCCTCCCCTCACCCCCCCCCCCCACCCCTTGATTCCCAACCCCCTCGAACAAAATCGAGGAACGCCGTCGGTAATTGATGGACTAAATATTCAGTCTTTACCGTTAAATTGGTATTGGGAGATACATTTTAGCACGGTGTATTTAATGCCGACGATTCTGGAGGATTGAAATGGATCCCGTGTTTTTTATTTTTACGTTGAGTTTCGTAAGTTCTTTTTAAGGGTTGTTGCGGAGAGTTTATATTAAGTGTGTAGCGGTTGAATGTTTGATGGATTTCGCAAATTTCTATGCGACGATGTTTTTTCGCTTTTGAATTTCTAAGTATACAAATTTCTTTGTTTTGGTATTTCTACGCACTCGCATTTCTACGTGTCGATAAATCTATGTTTTGGAACTTCGACGCGTCCACGTTTCTATACGCCAATAAATGTACGCGTGGGAGTTTCAAAACCCCAATATTTCTTTGTTTTGAATTTTCTAAGCGCAAATTTCTCTGCGTTACAGAATTTCTAAGCGTCAATGTTTCTGCACATTGGACTTTTCAATCGACAACATTTATGCGTTTTGGAGTTTCAAAGCGCCAATTTTTCTGCCATTTGCAATTTCTAAGCGTCAATATCTCTGCGCGTTGGAGTTTCCAAGCGCCTAAATTTCTGCGCATTGGAATATCTATGCGCCAACATTTCTGTGTTTTGGAATTTCTAAGTGTCAATATCTCTATGTTTTGAAATTTCTAAGCGTCAATATTTCTGCGCGTTGGAGTTTCCAAGCGACAACATTTCTGCGTTTTGGAATTTCTAAGCGCCAACATTTCTGCGTTTTGAAATTTCTAAGCGTCAATATCTCGGCGCGTTGGAGTTTCCAAGCGCCTACATTTCTGCGTTTTGGAATTTCTAAGCGCCAACATTTCTGCGTTTTGAAATTTCTAAGCGTCAATATTTCTGCGCGTTGGAGTTTCCAAACGACAACATTTCTGCGTTTTGGAATTTCTAAGCGCCAACATTTCTGCGTTTGGAAATTTCTAAGCGTCAATGTTTCCGCACCTTGGAGTTTTCAAGCGCCAAAAGTTCTGCGTTTTGAAATTTCTAAGCGTCAACATTTCTGTGTTTTGGAACTTCTAAGCGTCAATGTCTCTGCGTTCTAGAATTTCCACGCCGAAATATCCTGCGTTCTGAATTTTCTACGCATCAAAATATCCTGCGCTCTGAATCGTGTATACTTCTCAATCCCAAAGCGTCTCCATTTCCACGCACTATAATCACTGTACATTAAAATTTCACCGCATCGAAATTCCTGCGTATCAAAAATCCCCGTTTTCAACTTCCTACGCGTTAAAACATTCACTCGTCGATGTTCCGGCAACCCCAAACTGTCTAACCGTGGAAATCTGTATACCTTGAAATTTCTACGCTTTGAAGCATACTGCCCTCAATGTTCCTGCACCACAAAATTTCTCACACAGTCACCAACTAATTTTCCAAACAAACCGCAATGTACAAACACACTATAACGTTACACCCTGGCGTGATTGCTGCCAAAATTTCTCGTAGCTTCGCACGTGTTAAACGCTCTTGTTCCATCTACGGTTATTCGCGAAACAGGAATCGTTTTCCGGGTATAACGACGATCGCTATCAAACGAAGTAACACAATATTCGTCTGTACCAGCTACCTTGTACCAACCGTGTAATACAAGCTCGCGAGTTGCCGGACATGTTGCCGCCGATAAATATACCTTCGATCGGGCTGCTTAGTTCGTGTACGTCGGACAGATGTTCAAGGGCCCTGTATAATTTATGTTCGGGTATTTGTCGTTGAAACGGCTCCTCGAATAACTTGTAAGTTAGTTAGCCTCGCGTTACAGTGGACAGGTTTATTAATACACTCGTAGAAATATAGACGAATGATGAATTATGGAACTACCGAGTTATTCCCGATCAGCAATTTCATTCGACCCACTTATCAAACACTCAAGTTCTTCTTCCTTCTTTCGGTCTTTTTTTCTCCTTTTTTTTATTATTATTCCATCTGAAAGGCATCTTCGTGAAAAGTATAATTTTTCTTACTTATCCCGGTGATTCTCGTTGAAACTGTTCCATTCGGTAGTAAAGAAAAGTAGTCTCGAAGGAAGAATAATTGGGAATTGATACAGATTATTTTATCGGATTAAATCTGTTTTTCTTTTTCAGAGGGCAAATTGAAGTGATTTCTCGTGTTGTCGCGCGCTTTGGAATTTCTGCGCCCTCGCAATTCCATACATTGATATTTCTACGCTTTGGAATTTCAACGCAAAAAAATTTCCATGCTTTAGAAATGTGCCCATAATTATGAAAGTGGTCTAAGTCAATTTTTTAAAAAATTTTGGATATTACGTTTTTTACAGGTTTTGAAACATTTATTAACAAATTATCAAGACTTTAATTTTTTTTTAAATATTGGGCACAAATATCTACCCCAAAATATTGTTGCGCTTTGAAATTTCTACGCATCTAAATCCACCCCTTAGATTATATCAACATCTACCCAACACCCCCTAACAACCGTCGAACAAAAAAAATATATCAAAGGTACTCAAGGTCAACCCAGTCCCCCGATTTTCAATTACTCAGATCGCCGATAGAATTTTTCGAATTCGCATCCATAATTGCCAGATGAAATTCCGCGATGTTATCGTCGCAAGAACACCACCCCCTCCCCCCTTCCTTCCACTATTCCTCCCCTCTCTTTTCCCCACTCGCGACTATGTGTTTGCGCAGCTTGTCGCTCATTAAAATCACGATACGAATATTCGTCGTGGGATAGAGGGAGAGAGGCGAGACGCCGGTTGCGCGGCAACATCAGTATCGGAGTCTGCGAAACTTTGCAGAACTCTACTCGTTACAGCGAAACGAGAGCTTACGCGAACGAATCATTACGCTAATTAATTACTCCGCCCGGCGCGACTCGAAAAGAGACACCGAGCATCGTTCTCCGTTTACTCTCTTCCTCTCTTTCTCCCTTTCCCTTCCTTTCTCTCTCTCTCTCTCTTTCTCTCTCCCTATGGCTGTTTCTCTTTCCATTTCGCGCTACAGGCAACGATATTTTAGACGCAGCCAGTATCCACTACGTCTTCGTTTCGAAGTTAACACATTAAGCGCCCTGAGTGGCGAGTAGGCAACTAAGTTGCCCCGATATTGCTTTGCGGCAGGTGTGCGTGCGTGGTGTGTGTGTGTATGTGTGTTGCGCGCGGTAACTTTCCGCGTACGTGTCTCGCCGGGATTCTTATGAGGTAGTAAATACTGGAAATTAGGTTCCACGTCAGAATGGAAATTCTAAGTATATTTCAAAAGTCTCGGAGAGATATGCTATTCACCCTCGATGGGGTGAGAGATTTCTATGGTATTCCCATGAAAAATGTGTGGGTTTATTTTAACAACGAAGACAATTAACTGGATTTCTCGCTTTGTTAAAATGTAGATACATTTTTCGAATATTTCCATTCAACCCGGGAGAAGATAAGAGGTTTCTGTATTTCTTTTTATTTCTTCTCTGTTTTTTTTTTTTTTTTTTTTTTTTTAATTCATGACGTTGGATGGATACGTGTAAAACAACGAAGTTACTAGAATTCCCGCAGGTATTCCGGCGGTCGGGGAGTTGTAATGGCCACTTCCAGCCGGCTTTTTTGAGGATTCCGGTCGTTTAGTACTTGCGACTTTAATGATCGAAACACCGGGGTAGTTTCCCATTGAGTACGTGTTTCCGGCCGCGTTATGGAACGTATTAGTAACGGAGTGGGTGGTCACGGGCGCGGGGTGGGAAATGTTGATTGGAATTAGAGGGGAATAATTCACGTTCAGCCAGATTACATCCGTGATCGAATTTTCCCGCGCATTTGATATTTAGCGATAACGTTTGATGCTTACGTACGGCAAGCCGCATCGGTACGTCGTCTCCGCGTGTAATCCGTACGCGACTGATTTAATCGGGGAATTAAGTATCACGGATTCCGAGGCTTTCCGTAGAGCGAATAAAACGTTACGTAACGCGTGTTTTATCGTCCCGTTTCGTGTTCGTAAGACACCTGGAATCGCGGAGAAGACTCGGCACGCGATTCCGACGTTTTCGTAACACCTTTAACACGTAACTAGTCATCCAGGTAATTGGGCAGGTGGGCAAAGGGTGTGTGTGGGGGGGGGGGGGTTAAGTGAGGAAGGTATTGGAAGGGATTCGAGATTTCTACTCATAACGATCTGTGGACGATTAATTTCGTTCTTAATTTGTACCTTGGGAATCTGCGGAATTTGGGCGCAGAAAAATTTATGCCCTAAATTTTTTTTCGCTCCGATTCTTGGACTTTGAAATGTCTATGCATTAACACTATTTCTACCAAGAGGTGTCAAAAGACACATTTCAAATTTTTACTTAAAATCATTCGTTAAGTTGAATCATTTCTCCGCAATTAATTTGTTGACTTTTTATACAATAGTTGTTAAATTATCTACATTTAACTGGTAATTAGAAATCCTAACAGTTTTGCCAAATAATATTTGCATTCAAACGAAATGGTTTCAAAAGACACCTTTAAGAAATAGATATACACACAATCGTGGTAGACATAGTGTTAACATGTTTCCGCTTCAAATTTCGGCACATTGGAATTTCTATACATTGACGTTGCTATGCATCAAAATTTCAGCGCTTTGTAATTTCTAGACTTTGAAATTTCTAAGCACCGATATCTCTTCCTTTTGGAATTTCTACGCGGTCAATTTAATTCACTAAAGATTTCAGCGCTTTAAAACTTCAACAAGTTTATATTTCTGCGCCCCAAAATTTCAACTTGTTAGTATTATTCCCACCCAAGTTTCTTTACTATGGAATTTATACACGCCAATATAAGTCCAAAAAAACTTATTTTCTATACAGTCTCACATTTTTTTCACGATGTTCCCGCGATTTTCCAAACCAATCCCTTATTTCCTAGGCTCACGTACAAAATGATGATTTTCACGGATTTCCTCGTATTTCCCCGGGGCGATTTTTCCGAGGACAGCCGCCATCAACGGAGGACAGTCCCGATGGTAGGTTACCGGTGCGAGGGTAAATTTCCGAGTGGACAGGTCACGATTCAGCTCACGGTCGGCCCATTTGTCTGAGATCGCCATAACGCTTACACACCCGCGCTCTTCCACCGTGTTTGCCGTCGGTTTTTCTTCCCCCCTCGAATCTTTTTGCGATTTCCGTCGACGGAAAATGACGGCGGTGTTCTACGAGTTTCATCCTAATTGAACCTACGCGTTGGTTCTTACGTCGTCGGAGTGGAATTTTATTTGGCGAACGGTGAATTTATGGGAATTTGATGATACCTGGTGCTTAGGGGAAGTTTATTTTTAATCCGTCATTCTAATTTTTGATTACGTAGAAACGGAGAAACAAGGTTTTAGTAGATTTTATCTGGTACGCCGTATTCTCTGCGGAATTTTGATATACGATAAGGTGATTCGAGATAAAAAGAACGTGAAGGGGTGACACGCGCAAAGGGGTGAGAATGACTGAGCACTCGCGTGGATGTACAAAAGCAACGTGGCATAATGTTGGATGTACAAACACGGTGACAAAGAGTTACAAATGAAATCCGCGGATCCCGTTGCCATCAAGCTGTCAGAAACTCGAATATCGTTGAAAAACGATCTAATTTCCTTTGAAAATATATCCGTTGTCGGCGCTGCCGAGCATTTGAAATATATTAATAATTATAGTGTGCACGTTACGAGATTGAACTGTAACGTTGTTTAGGATAGTAAATAACGAGGCAATTTATTAGAAGATATATCACAAGAATGGATCAAAGGATGCACAGTTTCCGGAAGCGAGCAAAGAGAATTCGCCGCGAACCATAAATCACCGGACCAGGTTCGTAAACGAGCGATCAGCGTCGATGCGCTTTTGTAGAACGGTCCGGCAGAATTTAATTGCTGCCCCGAGCGCAGGCTGGCAGGTAAAATTTAGTCGCAGGGCCGTGCCGAGAGTATTTCGCGCCTTTGATGGAAATTCAGTTTGCGCGAAACCATGTAACTGGAGAAGTCACATTAACGGTATTCAAAGGCTGGAAATTGCGGAGTACAGATAGACACGGTGTGTATAAATGTAAGGCCCTGTTTGGAGGGCCTTATTCTGAGGTAGATAAATATATTTGGAGCGTAGAAATTTGAGGAATCTACATTTTTTTTTCTTTTGAAAAAAATAAGCTTTATTAATAAAATTACAATAGTAGTGAGAGAGAACATTTCAGGTGCAAAAGCTTATTGAATTACCTTAAGTAATATTTTTTGTACTATATGTACTTAAGTGAGGAATGGCCCACGCATAGGCACTCGCCTCATTACAATCTTTGGTAATAGTAGAATTTTTTAAAAGTAACAGATGTCTTAGCCTAAGGGCGGCAGTCTTATGTCTCTTAAATAGTAAAAAATGTTTCGAGTGACAATTAGTGGAAAAAGGTATCTAAATGATTAAAAAAACACTATATAGTATTAATGGATAAAATAATAAAGAAAATAGGAACTAAAGAGAAGGAGAAAAAATGGAAGAGAGGGAGAGGGATGGATAAGGCTACTTAATATTAATATATACATATGTACAAAAATCTTAATACTAATATTGCAATAACAAACAAAAAATTCCAAAGTATATTTCGGCACGTTGACATCTTAACGTTAGAGAATTTCGGGACGCGAATGTTTTATTACTTTGGTATTTGTTTAAGCTAGGATTTCGATGCGTTTGAATTTTAAAATGCAGAAATTTCCAAGCGTGGAAATTTTAAAGCGCAACAATTTCCTTGCGTAGGTATTTGAAAGTGACGAAAATTTTCTGCGTAAGAAATCCAAAGCAAAGAATTTCACTCGCGTGGAAATTGCTACGTGCAGAAATTGCTTTGCGTAGGAATATCGAGGCACCGAAATTTCAATACATTTCAATTTTTATACGAAATTTACTTGCGAAAGAATCTTATTGTAAAAATTTGCCTGCGTAGGATTTCCAAGCGCAGAACTTTTTCCACGTGCGTATATCAAAGCGCAGAAATTTAGATGCTTTAGAAATACAAAAAACAGAATTATTCCAAAACAGAAAAATTCCCATCGTAGAATATTCATTCGCAGAAATTTCCAAGCTCTGAAATTCCCACGCAATAAAAATTTCCCGCTTAGGAAATTCAACGTGCACAAACTTCCCCGAGTTTCTGAACACCTTTTTTAATTTTCAACACACGGAAACGTCGAACCCAGAAATACCGACGTACAAAATTCAAATTATAGAAACCCATGACCGCGGAAATATCGCAGCAAAATATTCCAAGGAGAGGGGGGGGGGTAGAGAAAATTCTAAGACCTCTAAACTCGAAACCCCGGCCCTGCGTCGCATAGATCGTTCCTCGTTATTCCAACGAGAGACAGTGGCTGCACGACGCCGTTTGTAATTACTCCGTCGCGGTAATTAAATTGCAGATACTACGGAACAGTTTCCGTATTACGCGGGGGCGGGCCATTCAGTAGCGCACACACTCTCACGTTTTACACGCATCAATGCTGTCACTAACGAATCGAGATGTTCCCTGTGTATGGGTGTACACGAGGACTAAGCCTTGATATGGCAGATTATGCGAGCTGGAATCACTGCTTTAGTTACATTTTACAAAAGGAATGTTGGCTTTCAGAGTTGGGATTTTAAATAATAAAAAAAAATGTATGTTAATGGTCTGAGTGAAAAATTTAATTTAATATTTCGGAATATTATAATTTAATACGGTGGGGAAAAAATCAGTACGGGCTGAAACGAAATTTATAATTACTTCCGAGCGAAAAATATAACAAAAAAAAAATGGTTCAACGTACGCAGTAATTTTCAAACACTGTCTCCAAGTGGTACGGTTGTGTCCTCTTAAAACTACCCCTAAAACTCTCGACCCCCATTCCCTGGAAACCTAACCCAGACCGAAAAAGCAGCACGGTTTTTCGCACCATTTTTTACCCCTATCGTCACGTGTCCGTTTCGCACACACGTTTTCAACCCCTTTCTATAGTGACAGAAAGAAACGACTACGGAAAGAGAGGAAAGATAAACATGGAAATCGGGTTCCTTTCTTCGTGTTGTACTCCACGAATTTATTAATATATTAATATGCAAGACATGCATACATAATTCATGGAGACCTGGAATATTATAATTTCTTTATCTAGAAATTTATACACGTTGAAATTTCTGTGCACAGAAATTTCTAAGCGAAAAAAATATCTGCGCTCTGAATTCTTACGCTGCGAAATTTCTACGCAGAACAAATTTCTACGTAAGAAATTTCAAAGTAACAAAATTGTTTACGTTCTAAATTTCCATACTCGAAAATTCACTTCGAGATACCTGGGTCTTGAATTATCTTAACACTTCGAATTAGCCCAGCGGTCGAATTTTCACCACCCACAATTTCTCGTCGTCGAAAACACTCGACGCATTGAAATTTCGCCGCGCCCTAAATTTCCGCCCGGAAGTCTTGAAACTCCATAAACACGCCATGCATCAAGACTAATTTACTCGCTACCCTGTATACTCGTTTCTCAATTAACGTGTGTAAGATTAATTATTCGACACAGTTGGCGCATAGCATATAGAATATGAATAGCAGTATTACGTAGCGCCGCGATAGAAGATATTTCCACGAAGAAAGGGGTGAAAGGAAGCAAACCGGAAGGGCGGGAAGGGTTGCGCGAACTTACAACGAAAGGGAAGAAGAGAACAAGTAGAGAGACAAACACACGTGCGGTCACAGAGGAACACACACATACACACACACACACACGTGTGCGCACCCGTGCGACACTTCTTCTTTTTCTCCTTCTTCTCTCTTTTTTTTCTCTCCTTTTACCCTCATTATCGGCGGTGCTTTGAGGAGTGCAACGACGTTTCATGTGAACCAGGCATAAGGACACCGAAGTAGAGAGAAGCCGGAGGGTGGTGAAAAGAGCTTTAATCGTTAACGTCGATGCACCGCTAAAAGCTTCGAAATGAGTGGACCATCACTGACATCAATTTAATCGATGCAACGTAGACTTCCGGAAATGAAATTTCATCGCGAATCATTTCCGCGTATTCTTTAACACGTTCCCGCCGGCGGTCTTATTTGTAGTTCTCGTCATCGAATGGCTTTCTTATTCATAGTTTGTTTGTTAATTCATAATTGTTTTGATTCAGTTCATTTGCAATTTTTTTTGTCTTTTTATTAAGAAAAAAAGCATATAAAATTGATTGCTTCATTTGTACCACTAGTGGTACATTCCGCCCGATGGAACAATTATGCGTGTACCACCAGTGGTACATGCCGTCCTATGACCTTATCATTCCTACCGGCGGGAATGTGTTAAGTTCCGTTTTTTTCAAACCCCAACTCACTATCATATTTTACCATTCATGAATAGTTCACCACGGACTCGTTTTATTCTCTATTTTCAAACGTTCGGATTGATTTTTGAAAAATCATGCTGAACTTTGTAGGTCGTCTTGTTTTTCTTTTTTTTTTAATATTCTTCATACAGCACTGATTTTTCAATTTTTCTATTATTCTATTGTATGTTTTGTTTGTTGTGTCGTTTATTTTTTGCGAGTATCGTTTCGTGTTTTTTCACGATTAAAAAAAAAAGAATACAAATTTGTGTGGCACGTATCGATTCGCCGTCCCTTTCTGCTATCTGTAGAACGCGGGATTTCTCGTAGAACGTTTGGAATCGTAATCTGTTATCGTAAATAAACGCGTAATCCCCCCGCAAGGGAGCATTCGATTAAAGCCGGCTAGTCAAGCGCGAATTTTCTTCGGGAATTATTGTTATCGTCACGTATATTTCCCGGTGTTAAGGTCCGAAGTTAAATATCCGCTCTACAAACACGATCGCGTGAAGGTGTAAGGTCCGGCGGTTGAAATTCCGCGGTATTTCATGGTAATCTGCGACGTAAATTTCGTGGGTGGAAAAATCTTTGGTGGAATTTCAGAAAATCATTTTTTTTCCTCCCCCAATGAAAAGCCTGATTTACAAGAAATTGTTGAGAACGTTAGGCTGTGACTGTGTCAGGTGTCCAGGGTTCTGATATTAATAAATAAGACTTTTTAGGGTCCTGAAATTTCAGGGCGTAGAAATTTTTTTACATTGGAATTTATAAATGCAAGAATTTTTAGACGGGAAACTTTTTTTGCGTAAAAATTTAAAAGTGTAGAAACTTTCCCGCGTAAGTATTTTTGCGTATAGAAGTTTCAGGGCACAGAAATTTTGCTATATGTAAATTTCCAAGTGCTAACATTTTTTCTGCGTAGGAATTTCAAAACTCCATACTTCTGAAAGTATCTTATTAGGAATATGCGTTCTGGCTATGAGTTTCAAGGGTTTTAATATAAAAAGATAAGAACAGATCGTAAGTTACGGACTCCGGGCAAGAAAGTACAGTAGAAAAAGTTGTAATACATAAAAATGTCCTTAATTTTTCCTTTCCTACCGTATCGACAATTTAGTTAAAAGTTAAGCGCTATGTAACCCTAGGTGTCTTCCTATTAAAATATTAAAGTACAGAATGTTCAGGCCGGGACCATAGACCTTAACGAAGATTAAACGAAAAGTCTTCAACTAAAAAACCATTACCGTAACCATTAATTAATTTTATCTACATTCTTGTTCCTCGTTGGGTAATATCAGCGTAATTGTCCGGTGTTTTTACTAAGAAGACAGATTTCTCTTCTACGTCGTTAGAGAGAGGATATGTAGATACTTCTATTCTCCCGTGCTATTCTTTAGATACGCAGAACCTTGTGTCGAAAAACTAATTTCACATTTATTTTATCTACATCGCTTAGTATAAAAATCAAACGAGAATGCGGCTTAAACATCGTACCAAGTATTTCAGTGATTTCTTTATTACAAAATCGTATTCCAAAGAATACCTGCGACGAGGAGTAGAAAAGGGCAGGAAAGTACACGGGGAAGAATAGTTCATAAGAAGCCGGAAGTCCATTTAGATTGAATATTACCGCGATTCCGAGCACAATGTAGCGTTCATTGTCTGCAAATGTCTCGAGTCATTTATCGGGATCCTTTCTTTACGCTGCGGAAAAAGTCGATCGGCCGCGGGACGTTGAGGAATATTCGAAAGATATTCGAATACAAGAGCTGGATTTCGCTACTATTGTATATTTTTAGATTTGTTAATTGCATTCAATTGATAGTCTCTATGTCCTCAGATTTTGTGATTCTGAGATATTTACATCACGAACGTTCTGTATATTAAAATTTCTTAGTCTTAAAATCCTTACGTAACAAAATTTCAGAGCCCCAAAAATAATACACATGGAAATTTCTGGCCCTTAAAATTTCGTGCGTAGGGAAATTTAAATTCTCTCAAATGTCAAGGTCCTAAAACTTCTTCGCCTTGAATTTTCTACGTAGATATATTTTAGTGCTCCAAGGAATATTCGAAAGATATTCGAATACAAGAGCTGGATTTCGCTACTATTGTATATTCTTAGATTTGTTAATTGCATTCACTTGATAGCCTCTATGTGTTTAAATTTTGTCATTCTGAGATTTTTACATCACGAACGTTTTGTATATTAAAATTTCTGAGCCTTAAAATCCTAACGTAATAAAATTTCGGTGACCCCAAAAATCATACACATGGAAATTTCTGCCCCTTAAATTTTCGTGTGTAGGGAAATTTTAATTCTCTCAAGTGTCAAGGTCCTAAAACTTCTTTTTTTTAAATTTTCTACGTAGATATATTTTAGTGCTCCAATTTCTGTGCTTTGAAAATCCTCTATGCGTGCAAATTTCCGCGTCGAGAAATTCTTACGCGTAGAAATTGTAACGCTGCAAAATTTCTACGCCTTGAAACTTTGATCTCCGAAACTCCCACGCCTGAAAACATCTATGCATAGCCTGCAATCCAATCAGTCCGTTTAAATTGAATATTATCGCGTCCCCGAGCACAATATAATCCCCCATTGTCCGCAAATATTTCCTGTCATTTATCGGAAACCCTTTCTATCGCGAACCAGGAAAGAAACAATGTCAATCGCAAAGGACATTGAAGAATTCTCCGGCGATATCCGTGCCACGAAAACGTTACGTCGCCGCGCAATGACAATTCCATTGTTACGACAAAGAGATCACACCGATACAATGTTATTCAGTGCTCTATGGTAATTTATTGTGCCACGTTTTCCCGCGGATTACCACTCATTGTTCTCTGACCGTTAGCTGCTCACTTTCGCGAACTTATTGGCATAAGTCTGGACCGCGAATCTTTTATTGAAATCTCCAACGATTGTTTCTGCCGTGTATTAATATGCTAGGAACAACCTGAAAACCGATTTGCGAAACGAAGATGACAATCGGTAACAAATGTGACGTTGTAATAGAGAAATTAAAACGGGGAATGATTCGATTTTATGGAACATTTCGATTTCGCGTGTATGTGTGTGGGTTTTTTTATGGAATATTACCGTGCCAAAGTTAAGGTGAATTTTCCTGCAAAGGTAGTAGAGATTCATCGGGGAGAGGGAGAGAGTTGAATATGGTTTACAACCATAACCATTATTTCCTATTAATGCTTTCAACTCTGAATTATGAAACATGCGTAAAGTACAGCAGTAATTGGAAATATGTTACAGTAAACGTTCGTGTAGCGACGTTAAAAGCGTTTCAACGAAATTATTTATCGTATATAAAATTATAGTCGTCGGCATTGTTTCGCGCGGCTGCTTCGAACAATTATTTCGTCATTTCCCGCAATCATTATAATTTGTAGGTACACCTAACCTAAGGTTTGTTTAATATGCACATTTTGCGAAACACTTTCGTTGCCTCATAATTTCTTCCAGAAAATTCTGGAGAATTTTTATATCGATCCCAATAGGACTTTGAAGTTCCTCTTGGTAAAAATGATGTTTTTTATTTTGTTCACAGTACGGTGCAAAATTTCGTTCGTGTGCATTTAGAAATTTTTAAGCGGGAAATTTGAATGCCTCAAAATTTCTGCACCATTAATTTTCTCCGCGTGAAAATTCCTGTACAAGAAAATTTCAATCCTCCAAAACCTGCCCGCCTCGTTCAATTTTGCGGTTTTTAGCGTCGAGTGAATCCAAATTAGATTATCCTTTTTTTTATACCAAATGGACGGTATTTTTGATTGGCAGATTTCAGATCTCAATATCCCATTTCCCTTTTTCCCTCGACGCAGTGAAAAACGTGCGCGAGTCTCGAATCGAGCCGGGCTGATTGAGAATACTGTCAGAAAACTGGATTTATACTTTTAAAATATTTATCGAACGATATACCAAACTGAAAACTGATGTGCAGGCTTTAATCCTCTTAAAAAAGATGATACACAGTTCGCTGTTTGTTTCGCAGCAAATAAACGGTTCAGGCGTTAATATTTGTTCCAGAATTACAATATTAAAAAAAGGAGAAAAAAAGTGTTTTCACTAATAATACAAACCGGGCAGGGTGGAATCAATATATATTAAAAAAGATGTAATATGTCCCGCGAGAGTATAATAACCATTCTATTTTCTGGTATTTTTATGTTGGCAGTTGTTTATAAAACAAGTTTTCAATTTTTCGTTCATTTTTCCTTGTCAGTTTAAATCTACATGTTTTCCAGCTTCATTTGACACGTATCAAATTCTTCGTACAAAATCACTGTACTATTTTCGAAAGCTGTATGAAATACAACACGGGTTCAGACAGATTTTTATGAAATTTAAGGAAAAATCTGTGTTTCGTGCCACGGGCGTCGAAGGTGAAATTTAAGGAAAAATCTATGTTTCTTGCCTCGGATTCGAAAAAGAATTCGAAGGAAAGATAAAATGGGATAAAAATTGCAGAATCGTTGAGCTGTCTTATTTTCGAACCGATCGAGCTGTTAACCGCACAGCCTCGACACGCCAGCTTCCGGGCAGGATAAAAGAAAAGCTCGAGTTACGAGAATTTCCAGCTCTTCTGTTGTTTCTTCTTTGAAAGAGAGATCTTCAGCTTTCGTCCGTTTGAACCTATGGCGCTTTGTATTTTCTTCGATATCAGAACGGAAATAAGACGAGTTCTAGCATCAACCATTTTTCCCTTCTGATATCTTTCTCTCTCTCTCTCTCTCCCCCTTCGCCCTTTTACCGAGGTATGGTATATGTAAAGAGATTTTCTTGCCATTGCAGTTTCTGCACGGTGAAAAATGTCTACGCGGGAATTTTAACGTGGGAAATTTTTGTGTCTTGAAAATCAGGTGGGAAGATATTTCGAAGCCACGAAAATATACGCTATACGATTCTGATATGTGGGAAATTCGTTGTCTTGATATTCGTACGCAGGAAAATTTGTGTATCTTGAAATTCTGACGCTACAAGATTTTTACTCCTTGAAATTTAATGGTAGTATATTCTCACGTAGTGAAATTCTAACTTTGGATATTTCTACGCATGAAATATTTTTGCGTCGGAGATTCTACGCGCAAGATTTTAACGCGCGAAAATTTCTGTTCGTTGGAATTTCGATGAGGAAAATTGATACGCTTTGAAATTTCTGCATCTTGGAATTCTGCGCTTTGAAATTCAAGCGTGGAAAAAATTCTGCGCCTTGGAATTTCTACTTGCCACACACATACGATCTGAAATTTCTGAGAAATTAGTGGAAGTAGTTGTAACGGCAGTTTATAAAGTGCACGTTGATCGAGCGTCATTTTTTATGCAATATTTTTACCTCATTCTAAAAGTGTATCTCCCAGACTTTTCTTTTTTTTCGAAAAATGTCGTACAAAACCATTCAAAAAAAATATACAAATAAAAGTATTTGTAGAGAGGTAAAAACGGATTTATACCTGTTACAAAATTCAATCCTGCTTAACGTGTTCATTTCTATTCCTACATTTTCAACTCAAGTACGATTTTTCATGTGTCCCACTTCCATGTTAGACATCCAGATTGAACAATAAAAAATGCAAATGTTTTACCATGTAATTTTACGATCCGTCGACGGTCGCGTAAAAATTCTTTTATCCAACAACGTTCAGTGTCTCGGAGAAATAAGAACCTTTCACGGCGTTCAAAATACTTTTAAAAGTTCTTAGATTTTGAAATTTTGCACTGGATTTTGCACATCACGAAATTTTTATACTTTCCCATTCACCCGCGTTTTTATTTGCATTTATCAAAATTCCTACGTTTTGAAATTACAACTCCAAAAAATTGTTACGCTTTAAAATTTCAACCTGTTAAATTTTTGACATTGGGAAAGGTTTATGCCTTTAAATTGTAACCTTGGAAAATTTCTACGCTGTGAAACTCCAACCTTGAGGAATTCCTATGCCTCGAAAGTCCTATAAATTTTCATTCTCGTTCACCAAGGTCCTCCATTTTCCAGAAACCAGTTCATTTCACGCCGTTTGAAATCTGTAAAAACATAAATAAAACTCGTTCCGAGTATTCCTTTTATCACCGTCATTGACTTTTCCGGATCTCCGTTGATAAAACTCGCCGACAGACCGGATATCCGGACTGAAAATATCGACGTCTCGCGGATGACAGAAACAGCGAAATATAGGTAGCGTAAGAGACGAAAAGAGGATTGGAGGAATAGCAAGATAGAACGAACGTGAAAGCCGGCGGCAGGAGATTGCTGGAAAACCGTATCGACCGTGCTCCTGACAGCCGCTTTTCTCAAAACCGCATCCCAACGGCAAACCGAAACTACCGAAACGATTCCGAAACGTTTTTCGACAAACAGGATTTCCCGATTCTCTTCGGGATCTCGATTCCTTGGTATACATGTACCTGTACGCTCGTAATACGAGATACATCACAGTTTTCTTTTTTTTTTAGTCTGGGTCCTTCAGACAGGATTTCCCAAAATTATCATTCCCCTTTGTTTGCCAAGAGATATGCTGAAATTCGTGTTTACATTTGATGTTTGAAGGTATTGAGATTTCGAGAGGTTGACATTTCAAGTACAGCAATTGGTGGCGTAGAATTATCAATGCGTTATACTTTACCTGCGTAGAAAATTTCTGCTTTTGACATTTCGCATTTCACAAGATGCAACATTTTCTCTGTGTAGAAGTTCCATAGCGTTGAAATTTTAGAACACAAAATTTCAACATAGACAAAAGTAACGCATTAATATCCCCAGCTTCCACCAGAAACATTGCAATTATTCCTAAAATTGAAAATATTCAGGGTCGCAGACAGATACCTTTGAAACCCCATCTATTGACTCTGTATATCGAACGTTGCCGTCCGATAATTAGTCGTGTTGACACTGCTCAACGCACACAGACAGTACCACAAACTGTCACAAGGCCATATCGAATAATTTGCACGCGGAATTCTAAATAAACGCTTTGAACTCTCCTGTAATCAACAATCACCGATCAAATGAAAAAAACATACATCAAATCGCCCGGTATCGTATCCCAAAAAAAAAATTTGAAACATCTGAAAAAAACATATCTAACGAATCTGCATTCCCTATTAATGATGGCATTAGTGTGTTTCAATAGCGGGGCCCGTTATTTCGTCGTAATCGTTGTTTCTTCCGTTCTTTTTCTCGTTCTCCTTATTCCATCATTTCTCTCTCTCTCACTCTCTTTTTCTCGCGCGCGCGGAGGAGAGACGTGTTCCGTTCGAAGCGAAAGTGTGCTGCAACGCCCCTTCCGTAACGTCGGCGGCGTATTAGCACCAGGAATGCAAATAATTGTTCGGTGCAGTGTATACAGGGTGGCGAAACCAACCCTGGAATGTAAATAGAGCCGACTTCTGGCCCCGCACACCATTACAGTTTCCACGACGGTGTATCGACAACGGGTGTGCGTGTGTGTGTGTGTGTGCAGGTTAGACGGTGGATGTGTGGCGCGGAGGAACACAACCGAGAAACCTTGGCATGCCTCGGTTTACCCGGCGTTCGTAAAACGATCCGCGCGAAGAGTTTCTCCTGAATCAACCAAATCCTACCAACAGTTTGGTTTTCATTAAGCCTGCTAATTCGCGTCGCGACGTGTTTCGCGTTTTCGCGCGATATACACGCGATTTACGGGGACGTTAATTAAAAGTTGGGTACGGAGGTATTTTTTTTTATTTCGCTGCGTTTGTTGTATTGTTTTGTTATTCTGTGGTTGGTGGATGGGGGTGCTTCTGGTGAATGGGACGGGAATGGTGGGATAATGAGTTTGATATTTTTCCGCGTGGAGGTTTCGTACGCCTTGATTTTTTTTGCGTAGAAATTATCGTCTTTCGAAATTCATACGCTTTCGAATTTTATGCATTTGGAATATTGTCCTTTTCGGTTTAATTTGAACGATATTTTAAATCGTGAATACTGATATTACTATAAATATACAGTTGATTCTATTTTTGTTCTACCTACCCTGCAATACAAATATTAATTTATTTACGAATCCCCATGGATGGAAACTTGGTATTTAAATAAAAATCCGCATTTCTGGCATAGATTCAAATAAATCAGTCAGTAGCCGTGTACCCGGATGATGTGAATAAATAAGAAAATCACGCGGGCCGGTGTCTAATAATAAAATTCGCGATTGCGTGTGCATACTTTATCTGAAATCGAAGGAGTACAAGGGCAAGGTTGTACGCGAAGTGATAAGGTCACGACGACCGTGCGAATCTCTCGGTTGAAAGTTTCAAGTGTGCGTAGATCTCTCGAAACGGAATCCACTGAGATTTTACCGGTGAATTTCTGTCTCTTCCGTTGCTCTTTCGCCGTCTCTTTCCCTAGTAGGAAACCGGGTCATAGGTTATCGCACGAAACTGCGAAAAATATCCGTGCTAAAATATCGCCGCGAGTCGAGCCACGATAAATTATTGCGGCGTCGGCAATTAATTCTTGCCGGGCTGGCGATTAATCGCGTCGTACGACGAGATGCGATATTTTATTGCCCCCTGCCAAACGTTCCTCTTCGCGTTTAGAAACACGAGACAAGAAAATGCATTTGTTGTCCCACGCGATTCCAGATGACCGCGTTTCACGACGCAGCTCGATTCGCTCTTAAACACAGCATGCTGCGGATCTAAAGCTCCAACCGAACTGTTTTCAACTAGTTTCATGGAAATTTGTCTACCGATTGAACACCTTCGGGTGACGAATTGTTTAATATGATCGGTGGTTGTCTCACTTGTCGCGAAGAAAACTACTGTGCCTTGGAATATCTATGAGAAGAAATTTCTGCGCGCGGAAATTCCTTTGATGGAAAATTTCTGCGTATGGAAATTCTTATGATGGAAAATTTCTGCGTTTTGAAATTCCTATGATGGAAGATTTCTGCGTTTGGAAATTCCTATGATGGAAAATTTCTGCGTATGGAAATTCCTATGATGGAAGATTTCTGCGTTTGGAAATTCCTATGATGGAAAATTTCTGCGTATGGAAATTCCTATGATGCAAAATTCCTGCGTTTTGAAATCCCTATGATGGAAACTTCCTACGTATGAAAATTCCTATGATGGAAAATTCCTGCGTTTTGAAATTCCTATGATGGAAAATTCCTGCGCTTTGAAAATTCTATGATGGAAACTTCCTGCTTATAGAAATTCCTATGATGGAAAAACCCTGCGTTTTGAAAATCCTATGATGGAAAATTCGTGCGTTTTGAAATTCCTATGATGGAAGATTTCTGCGTTTGGAAATTCCTATGATGGAAAATTTCTGCGTATGAAAATTCCTATGATGCAAAATTCCTGCCTTTTGAAATCCCTATGATGGAAACTTCCTACGTATGAAAATTCCTATGATGGAAAAATTCCTGCGTTTTGAAATTCCTATGAAGGAAAATTCCTGCGTTTTGAAATTCCTATGATGGAAAATTCCTGCGCTTTGAAAATTCTATGATGGAAACTTCCTGCTTATAGAAATTCCTATGATGGAAAAACCCTGCGTTTTGAAAATCCTATGATGAAAAATTCGTGCGTTTTGAAATTCCTATGATGGAAAATTTCTGCGTTTTGAAAATGCTATGATGGAAATTTCCTGCGCTTTGATATTCCTATGATGGAAAATTCCTGCGTTTTGAAATCCCTATGATGGAAACTTCCTGCGTATGGAAATTCCTATGATGGAAAATTCCTGCGTATGGAAATTCCTGCGTTTTGAAAATCCTATGATGGAAAATTTCTGCGTGTGGAAATTCCTATGCTGGAAAATTCCAGCGTTTTGACATTACTGTGATGAAAATTTTCTGCGTGTGGAAATTCCTATGATGGAAAATTCCTGCGTTTTGAAATTACTTTGTTGGATAATTCCTGCGTTTTGAAATTCCTACGCAGTACAGAATCTATGTCGTTTAATTCCTATATTCGAATATTCGTGAGCAAGAAAATGTCTACTTATGCAAATTTCTGCGCCGAAATATTCCCGCGCCTTAAAGTTCCTACGTTCGAAAATTTAATAATCAAATATTTCCACATCATGAAACTTCTACACATTTAAATTCGATATGTTAAAATTTCGTGTGCTTTAAAATTCTTACGCAAGGAAATTCTTGCTTCATAAAATGGCTCGCATGCTGCGGCACTGTTAGCTAAACTGCCAATAACGCTTGAAAGTGCCTCGAGGTTTAAGAATATTCTCCTTTTCCAGAATCTCGTTTCTCTCGCTAATCACATTCATTTTTCTCTTTTTACAGAAGCTACAAACGATCGGCGAGGATTTCTGCGGGCTGGATGTGAACACACCCCTAGGTGGCGAGGAGCCGATGGAGGCAACCTCGGTGCTTACATTTAAGACCCTTCTGACCGCCGTTGCCGCCACATCCACCGGCGACTACACCGTGGTGTTCCTCGGCACCAATAAAGGCCACCTTAAAAAGGTCAGTACACGAACACCTATCGATCCGCAAGTCTTTTATCCTGTCAAACGGTTTCCGATAGAAAATAATCCTGCAGTCACGAGGCAAATGATAACGTGTCATGTATTTTACGACGGAGCAGGTCAAATGTTTCAATTTTGACCTGTCAATTAGCAGACTGATGATTTTATTGGATGGAACATTCATTTTTGCGGTTTAAATTTAAGTTTCGAAATTGGAAATTGGAACGAACTAAAATTTGTTGTCGTTTATATATTTTTGTCTTGAGAAATCTGGATGTTAATATTTTTACCTGATGTATTTAAATTGGTGCACGTTGGAAATTTTAAGCGTATAAATTTCCATGCTTTGCAACCTCCAGGCGTTGAAACTTTGCCGCCGTGGAAATTTCATGCGTACAAATTTCTCCGTACACAATTTTTCCAGCATCGAAATTTTCTAACGCGCGAAACTTCGCCATCTTCGGATCGACCCGCCGAAAACCATAAAAAAAGAATCCTCGCACGTTCCGTTTTGCCTCGTGACCGCGCAACTCCGTGAAATCTAATTAAAAGTTGGTCGCACGACAAATCCTGACGGAAGCATTTAAAATTAACACCAATCCCAGACACGATCGGCTCCTCGTAATCGACAATGATCCGAACACATACATAAACCATCTACCACCCACACGTGAAACTTCCTCGATCATCGTGTGCCTTGTGATCGTTAAATTAATCGCGATTCTCGTGCGATTACCCACCGCGTGCACGATCGTGAATCAAACCGCGTGGCGTATAAACGTAACACGAGCCGTGTAATTGGCTCCGCGGGTTAACCATTTTCTGCGGGCGCAGAAAAAGTGCCGCAAATAGTTACGAAATTATGGATCGCCTTGGCCGTCGACGGGGACGAAAGAATATTAAAGAAAAAAAAAAAACAAGAAAAAAAAGAAATATCAAGAAAACGAAATATCAGGATCGTTAGGCGAAGCGTTTCTAGGAACGTGATATCTAACGTTTGCCCGTGTGTATCTATTGTAATTAATCACAATTACCATCGGCTAAAACATCTCCGATTTCTTCCGCTATGTTCCATCGTGAATTCTTTTCCCCCACTTTGGCTCGACGATTTTTTTTTTCGGTTACTCTTCTTTAATGATACGGGATACGGATCTGGTATCATGGGCTCGCCGTGTTTATGGGGTAGGTTCGGTGCGTTTCGTTCTATTTGGTATTAACCTGTTGTAAGGTTATGGTTTTATGGCAGGCTGTAACAAGATTTCCATGGTATTTTTCGTTTGACCGTTCTGTAATCTGTTTATAATGTTTCGGGATAGGCTTGATACTAATTAGCGGTTCGTGCGAGATGGAAATTAGAGTCCGAGAATGACGGAGTCATCGGCAAGGCAATTTTCCGTGATCTCCCCCCCCCCCCTGCGTCGCCCTTTGAATTCCGTGGATCTATATTCTCGATCCCGCGGAATCCGTTCTGATTAATCATAATTACGACGCTGGAATACTCGGCAATTTGTTCGGCATTTTGTGCGTACGACGGCCGATTTAAACCTGCGAGGTGAAAAATGAAAATTGGGGAAAACTGGCTGCCAAAATGTCGGCTTTCCTGAAATTGTTATTATTGGAAAACAAATATTGTATCCGCGTTGCGATTCATCGAGAGAGGGTCTCTATAGTTTTCATTGGAAAATCTAGTTGGAAACGTGTCCCTAAATTTCAACACTAGTGTTTAATTTTTTAATTATCCCAATATTCGGTGCAAGAGTTTCTGTCAGATAATATAGAAATTTCATGCCAAAGAAATTATTCTCATCTTCTTTTATTTATATTTTATGCATTTGCAAATATTAGCAACATACCTAGTGGCATAGAACATACAGATAAAAATACGCGAAGAAATATTAGTATCTAGAAAATTCTGAAATTATACCAAATTTTCTCCTCCATCACAAACATCTCTAAATCCGCCTTAATTAAAAGGGTTAATGCAAGGTGTATCCGTTTATTCGAATGAGTTTCTACGAGATGATCATCCCCCGGATTTATTCCAATTAATCACAATTACCGGCTGGAAATCTTCCTCCAATTTGCAGAGCAATTTCGCCAAGCGGACACTCGGTACGTTGTCTCTATCGGCATCCGCGATCGTTAAATTAATCATAATCAGTATGCCATTATGCAACGCCGATTTGCATACTATGACGGGATTTTTGCAACGAGAAACCATGTTGAAACTCAAGCTCTCGCATTCATTAACGTGAACGGGGCCGCGGCGCGTGTGAAGAAAATGCAAAGCCACGGGTAGAAAATCAAAGTCTAAGGGAATTTATCCTTTAAAGGTTCCCCTTCTCACTCCCCCACCCCCTCCCTTCCCCCCCGAGCCTCCCCTATTCTCTCGGTACCTTTGCGGAAAATTTGCAAGTTAACGAACGCGACGCCGGCATTCGTGATCGTTATTCATCGTGATTAATTAAGACATACATCTAAGTGCAGCCGCGAATTATTGGGGGGCTTCGATTAAAATCGTTTACCGGTTACGTAAAAATCGCGTGTGGCTTTGCGGAAAATTTGAATACCGTGCGCTGCTGATAAGGAATCGATTTGTTGAGAGAGTCGTAACGCTGAGAGCGCTACGTGTGGGATTAAATTGTTCTTTTGTTGATTTAACGTTCGATTGGCTTTGGTTTCGATGGTTCTAAAGATTCCCGAGTTGAAATTTCTGTGTATGGAGATTTTAGAACTTTGATATTTATGGGACTTATATTTCTGGATTTCAAATTTTCACGCCTTGAAATTCCCACGCATCAAATTTTATGCGTAACAATTTCAAGATTTCTATATTTAGTACATGGCTTTAACATTTTTTACGCATAAATTTTTGGCTGGTGTAATTTAGTGCTCCCTAATTTTCTGCGTATAAATATTTTTTCCCGCCGATATTTCGCCGCATTAGAATTTCTACGCCGATGTCACGGCAATTAAATTTTCCACGCTCAGAAATTCGTGCGCCCTGTAATTTCTGGTTCATTAAATTTCAACGCTTTAAAATCTCCACCCGTCAAACTTCTGCAGACTTGAAAATTTCGCCTCTTTAAACTTTTTCCCCGTCGATACTTTGCAATCTAAAACTTTTACTCACCGATTCGATTAGTGTCCATAAAATCATCATTACCTGTATCATACTCGTGTTACTCCACGGATTCCCCATTAAGACTTTTCAATTTACCTGCTGAGAAGCACCTTAATTTTCCATAACCGTTACGTCCTATAATTTCTTGATACCAATAATCAAGTACTAATGATCGATCGTATAGCAAACAGAATGATACGTCAGTTTACCGTTAAAATTCACTAAAATCTCGCATGTTGATTAGAATCCCTATTACTATACCGCTTTCTTCCATTTACGATATCACGTGGAAATTTATTATATACCCAGCATCGAATTAAACAAACCTGTCGCCGCATAATGGACTAACGGTATCCAACAGCGCTTCCGTTGTAAATTATATTTTTCCTTCTGTGATTCGCGAGTGTGCGTGGTCGACCGTGAGCTCTGAAATATGGACGTCGGCCAGTCCATTCGCTTCGAAACGGTGTCTTCGCCGATCAACCATTGGTAAGAATATACAAAGCGTAGGAATACGTATACCGGTCCGTGCGTTAACCAGGCGCAGCATATCGCCGTTTATGAGATCGATAAATCACCCGGAAGTGTACGCGACGGATGGAGATTTCACGTTCGCGAATAAAACGTATTTACTGGCTGGACCGTACGAACACCGAGAACACTGGAATACAATGAACAGGGGACGGAAATGATTTGAGAATTTCTGCCTTTGGATATTCATACGTGTGGAAAATTGTATGCCATGAAATTCCTGTGCGTGGAAATGTCTGTGCTGGGAAATTTCTATGGTTAGAAATGCCAACGTTTGGAAATTTATACGCATCATAATTCGTACGTTTTAAAATTCGTATGCTGGAAAATTTCTGCGCTTGAGAATTAGTAGATTTGGTTATTTCTGCGCTTGGAAATTTATACGCCTCAAAATTCCTACGCTTGAAAATTCGTACGCTGGAAAATCTTTGCGCTGGAGAATTCCTAGATGTGGAAATTTCTACGTTGGAAAATACCAACGCTTGGAAATGTATACGCCCTAAAATTCCTACTCTTGAAAATTCCTACGCTGGAAAATCTTTGCGCAGGAGATTTACTAGTCCTGATTATTTCTGCGCTTGGAAATTCCAACACCAGTATATTTATACGCCTCAAAATTCTTACGCTTGAAAATTCGTACGCTGGAAAATCTTTGCGCTGGAAAATCTTTGCGCTGTAGAATTCCTAGATGTTGAAATTTCTACGTTGGAAAATACCAACGCTTGGAAATGTATACGCCTTAAAATTCCTACTCTTGAAAATTCCTACGCTGGAAAATCTTTGCGCAGGAGATTTACTAGTCCTGATTATTTCTGCGCTTGGAAATTCCAACACCAGTATATTTATACGCCTCAAAATTCTTACGCTTGAAAATTCGTACGCTGGAAAATCTTTGTGCTGGAGAATTCCTAGATGTGGCAATTTCTACGCTGGAAAATGAATACCCCCAAAATTACTACGCTTGAAAATTCCTACGCTGGAAAATCTTTATGCTTGAGAATTACTAGGCCTGGTTAGTTTCACCCACGGAAAATTCCTACGCCCCAAAATTCCTGCACTGGAAAATCGTTGCACATGAGAATTCCTAAATCTGGAAATTTCTACGCTGGAAAATACGTATAAAATTACAATGCTTGTAAATTTATACGCCTCAATATTCCTACGCATGAAAATACCTACGCTGGGAATTCTCTGCGTTTAAGAATATCTAGACCTGGACATTTGAACCACTTCAAATAGCTATGCTTGAACATTTCATGCCTTAAAATAGCTTAAAATTCCTAAATGAAAAAGTTTTTGCTACTTCAAATGTCTACACTTGGAAATTTTGGCATGTGATATCTAAAATAAAACGAACTTACTGGCTGGATCATGTGACCGCTGGAAATCGTGGAGGAGCATGACCAAGAAATGGAAAATGATTTGACAGTTTTTTGACGTTGAAATTGTGGCAGAAACTGACACCATTTCTCAGCGTATTTCCGCAAATGTCTACTGAAAATTCAAAGGAATCTCCCAGTACTATCGTAATATTAATATCCTTTGATTCCACATTTAAATAACATGCACTTCTACATTATTTAAATATACATTTCATTTAAAATCACACAATTTCCAAACTAAAAATAAAAATGTACACATGCAAGAAGTTAAAGTATAAGAATTTAATTCCCAAATTAATTTACACACTTCCCAGTCAAAAATGACCTTTCTTTCATTAATCTGTTTGCCCGATGATGTCGGCGAATAGAAACAAACGCGTGTATTTAATCATCGCCGTTACCATGGTGCATCACGGGTAACGGGGCACCATGCTTGTATAGGGATTGATTTAGTAACTCCGCCATTCGTAACCGTATGCTAATCCGCCAGCCGGGAAGAACGATGAATGCCAGTCAAGATTAGAAACCAAACAAAAAAAAGGAAAAAAAAACTGTCGCTCGGCCGTTTTATTCTCCTGCGGCGCCATAAATCCATTTCATTAGCCCCAGTAAACCACGTGCGCCGACTGTCCCGCAATCTGCAGGAATTTCATTCTCTTACCGTTTTCCAGTATCTTTCCTTTTTTTGCATTTTTCTCTTTTTTTCTCTATTTTTCTCTTTTTATTCTTTTTTCTTTCTTTTTCCCCTATTTTTTTTTAACAGACTACGCCCTATCCCTTTCGACTTCCCGGCCGATTCTTTGTGTCTGGTTCCACTCTTTTATTTGTGTGCTCGGTGTACGGAGTGTCATCGTCATTAATGTATTGTGCGGCAATGACGCACCTTTCGGTGGTGTAAGTACACTTATTTAGGGAAATGCAGATGAAAAGTACTATTTGTTTTCTTTTTTCTTTTTTTTTTTTGGAACGGGATTTTGAGGTTTGAGTTTTTACTGGTCGTTTCCTGGGTAACTTTGAAGATTCGAGAATCCATATGGGAACAGTGGAATGATGCAGGTACTTTCAGTGAGAATAATTTTGAAAAAAGCATTTGTCGGAGATTGATATTTAAAAGCAGAGAAAGTTCGACACACTCGAATTTGTTACCATAGAAGTTTCAGACCGTGGAAGTGTCAAAGGCCAGAAATTTCATAGTACAAACTTCGGAAATTTTAAATCGTCGAAATTCTAAAAGCAGAAGTATTAATGCGTAGAAATTTACAAAAATTTCAATATTTCGAACCATAAACATCTCTCAAAATATCCAGGAAAAATTCATAGCTTCGCAAAACGTTTTGAGTACCGATTTCTCAAAATACTTTCGCGTCCCCAACGTACACAAATTGAAATCAGTAGGATCGCACGACAATCAAACGAATAAACGATTCCCAGAGGAACAAACAAGCATTGACCAGCGTGCACGTTTAAATACCTTAAGTGTGACCTTTCACCGCGACCTGGAGTACGTTTGTATATGTATAAGAGGGCGATCATTAATTAATACCTTCCGGGACGAGACGAGTCATGAATCAACGACGTCCTAACGGCGTGGTAAAGCGCGAACGAAATATCTCGCATCGAATGATCGGCAGTGATAAACAATGCGTCACGAAGCGATTATTAATCACCGGGCCCTTACCAATGCAATTTATTCGCAGCAAAGTTTACTTGGTTCAGATCAATGTGATTTCTATATTATATACATATGTAAAGTGTATATATTCTCTTTAAAGTTAGCGTAGAGTATACTCGGCGCGTGTTTTTATGACAATAAACAAATGTTTTGTTTAAGAGAAATTAACACATATAAGAGAGCAGATACCAAAGATAAAAGTGATACGGATATAACTAAGTGTTATAAGAGATATACGAAGTAAAATTAAGTTGGTGAAAGAGAGACGAATAATTGTCCTTAATTGTCGTTTCTCTTATTTACAGGTAAATCGTAAAACTTTGTACACATTGTAAATAGTAACTTGTTGTAATATAAAACTCTTATTTACAGAGAAACTAATTCTGGTTCAATTATTTATTATACATGTATATATCTGTGGGTTGAAAATTGAAAACGTAGAAAATTAGATGCATGGAAATTAGAAAGCCTGTAGAATTTAACGCGTTGAAATTTCATTACTTAAAACTTTCAACGATTTGAAATTTCATTACTTAGAACGTTCAACGCATCGAAATTCCATTACTTAGAACTTTCTACGCTTTGAAATTTCGATGCTTGGAAATTTTTAAGTTTCGAAATTTCAATGCGATGAAATTGCGAGGCTTCGTAGTAAAGTATCAAAATTCTAAGCCTTAGAAATTTCAATACTTCGAAACGGAATATTTTATCGCGGATGAAATGTTCATACTTAAAAAGTTCAAAGCCCAGAAGTGTTCACGTTTAAACGTACTTCACCGCGTAAATTTCTCCGCGGATAATTAATTCAGAATTGTAAATTATATTCAAAGTGTTACACAGTGTAGTGGAGAATCGGACTGATACAACGATATCATACGTGTGTGTGTGTGTGGCAAGGTGAGAACGTCGATGCAATCTAGCACGATACCAATAACGATCACGATATCGGCTTGCCAATCCACAACGAGGCTCCAACAGGTTGCGAAACTACAATGAGATAGCTACGGAGCCACCGTGGGAGAGACAATTTGTCCCGATCGAACGCAATGAAAACTCGACCGGGCTGATTACCGAAAAGAAAGCCGGAAATAAGAGTTTCGACGGAACACAATCTCATTTGCTGTGTCTCGTTCCAATAAAAGTGTATTGAAAGCTATGGAAATCGAACATGCCAATTTTCTGTCGCTTCGAAACTTTTCGGCGTTATCTTTTCTCAGCCTCGGTTACTTTTCGACTTTTATCTCGGAAAAATTTCAACGAGGTTCAATTTCGACAGAAATTTCTGCGTTTTTAAATTTCCACGCGAAAAACGTTTCGTCGTATAAAAAAAAATGTCTGCTTTAATATTATCTCGTAGACACAGTTTCTACGTTTTGACATATCCACGCGTGAAATTAAAATGATGTCGCAGAACAATTTTCTACGCTTTGAAGTTTTCACGCGTAAAAATCTCTACGCTTTGCTATTTCGGTTGATAAAAGTTTCCAAGCGAATACATTTTCACGCTTTGAATCCTCCAAGTTTCCCAATTTATCTGTCGGTGAAAATCTGCCCGTAATATTACATAATAACTCGAAGTGCAACCACAGCTTGCGATTCCGGTATTATTATCTTTTTTTTCCCCCCGTCCTTTTGTCGACGCTCGTTAAGGAAACAGAAAAGACGCATACATTTGAAAGAAAATTTTTTTTAAAAATCACGTGAAAACTTCGCGAGCGACGACGCAGGCAGATGGTGGGGAGGTAAAAATGATAAAGTATTCAGACGCTGGTACTTGGGTTCTAAAGGAGTTCGTCAAGAATTGTTATTTCCATAAAATCCATAAAAGCCTGACGTTCAACTTCACGGTGGCGTAAAAAAATGTTGAAAGCGAGTGATTTAAAGCACGAAGTTGTTTCTGCTTGAAAACAAATTCTCCCGCTGCTCGATCCTTCACTGTATGCATGTATGTATGTGTGTGTGTGTGTGTTTTTTTACCCATAGTCTCGATCTTTTCGAATTGAATGGAACATCGATTATCCGAACTAATTGGAAAGCGTGCTTTTTATGCAATCCACCCCCTATATTTTTGTGTGCAAAATTCTGGAAATTTATTACCATTCAGATAAACTTGGAATAAAAGGAAAACACTCGCTTTTCTTGTTTTCAATTCTTCTCGTTCTCCATTCTGTAACGAATAACGCTCCACAAAGATGAGCAATGTTTATTTAAAAACTCTCTCACACATACACACTCACACAGTAAATCTTGAATTCCGTTGATTACACGATTCTTCGCACGAAGACGAATTAAACTATATGAGCCGTTTATTTTGAAAGTGGCCTAACTCCATTTTTCAGTTTTTTCCAAGTAACAATGGTTACATGTACGACTTAATGTTATTTATCAGTAACGCATTTCAGGTTGCTTATATTCCAAGCAAATACGAAAATTCTTGACACATAAGTTTTCAGAGTTAGTTCAATAGTTGAACGGTGTAGTTTGAAAGTGGCCTAACTCCATTCTTGATAAGAAAACGCATATTATTCACTTAATAATTGCCACTATTTTAATAGGAACTATAAATTTAACACCCTTAGATACACTTAAGCAGTGTGACTCATTAGTATCCTATACGTATATTTTTAAATTCATTGAAACGCAAACCCTTAATTATCTCGATTTGAAGATAAATGGAGTTAGGCCACTTTCAAAATAAATGGCTCATATTGAAAATTGGGTGACCGAAATTCATAGGGTTAGCCGATGATATTCGTGTACGCACGTGCGTGGCCACATTAGCGGCCGCTAATTATCTCTGTTAACGAACGGTTCGCGGTTCGATCGATCCGGCGTTCGTCGACCGCGAGCGCAAGACGCTGGCGCTAATTAAGAGATCGGAAGACGCAATTAGGCGATCGCGAGAGATGCGGATCCTTAATTGAATACGATTATAGCGGTAAACGCAGCACCCACACCCTCCAGCCGATAGGATTGTGTATCTGAACCGTTAATTGGGCATGGAGTACACGACGGAATCTGTGCTATGGAATAGTAATTACTGGGTAACAGGTTTTTTGGATTTGGCATTTTTAATTGTCCTCGCGGTGCCATGCGAGTAGTCCGAAGGAAAATTCCCACGAACGATTATTCATGAGTGACACACGGTTAACTGTATTTATGGATGTAATGTTTCTGCAGGAAATGTCTAGAAATGTTAATATTTAGAAATCTTAAATCATAGAAATTCTATCGCATATATAAAATTTTGTAAGCTTAGAAATGTTAATGCTTGGAAGTTTCAAAGCTTTGAAATTCTAACGTGTTGACATTTCACAGCTTACAAATTTTATTTTAATGGGAGAAAATTTGAAAACCTAGAAATTTTGACGCATAGAAAATTCAGAGCACAGAAATTTTAACGCGGAAAATTCAAAACTGATAAATGCTACCCCGTTGAAATTTCGAAGCTTAGAAATGTTGTGGGATTATTATTGTAGATAACAGAGTAATATTTGTTTTAAATAATTTTATAGGTATTTATTGCTAACTTACGTATTCACACTATCTTACCACGTGCTAAACTCGCTCGTCTTCCGCACAACCATTCGCATCTCCGGTATACATTCTTTTCCAAATTTATCAATACCACAATTTTAACATTTAAAATTTAAAATCAATAAATTCTAACGCATCGAAACTTCAAATCCTTCAAACATTAACGCGTTAAAATTTCAAAACCCATTGAATTAAATCGTAATGTGTAGCATCTTATAGAAAACACTAAATGAATTAAAGTTTCTAATATCGTCAGTCTCGAACTGTTTATCGCCCATGTACACCTTTAATCAAATCGAACAGCCGTGATGCGATTATAGACGGCGCACGAAACACGCGTCCGGGAAAATTTACACGGGATGGAAATTAGGCACGACATAACGCCGGATTAATCCGCCGGCATTAGGCCGAGAATCGACAGACGCAGGATCGTAGATTAATTCGTATGTCCATCAAACGAGCGACGATGCACGGGATTACGATTAATAATCAGACCTCCAGCCACGATCACGATTAACCAACGACTCGCTCAACAATGTAACGCGTAATTTTTATAGCAGGTAGTTTTACAAATTTGTCTAATTTTTATCCCATTCGTTCGTAAATTCGTCACTCTGTTAAAACGGCAGAATTTTGTTCATTTTTTACCTTATATAACACGAATAAAAATTTGCATCCTTAATTATTCGGTTGTAATACAAATTTTGATTTTATAAATTTAGTATATTTACTGTTACGTCGAATATTATTCGATATTTTAACAGAACGAATCGTAGATATTTTTTCTGCGCGTGACAGCGAGGAGAAAAATTAAATAAATGAATGAAATATGTGTATTAGAGTCACGTGGTGTTTCAAGAATTAATAATATCCTGGGATAAGGAAAAAAAAAAACCGGTTGTGAAGGCAACGAGCCGATCAATCCGATTACTCTTCAATTAGGACAATCCGTCGAAAACTGATAAGCGTTTCGATACGAGCAACGACGGTAATGATAATGAGCATTCTATATAATACCTCTGTATTAACGGCGGTGGAAAAATGACGATTACGTGCCGGCGTTAATACTGATAGTAATACTAATACCGACGGTAACAATAATAATCCAACGAAATTGATTATTAATACACCGTTGTACGTCGACAGGTGCATACGCACCCAAACAATTTTAGCGTTTAATGTTTTGCATGTTTGTCAATGTTTCATTTGTTAGTCTCGTAAATAACGACCAAATCAAATTGACATTTAATGAATGGGAACATAAATTTTATTATCAACATAAAAGTGTCTATTGCAATCGTATTTGTTGTCCCTATCGGTGCAAAATGTCCTTGATAATTTTTAAGGGCTCATATGCATGTGTATTCAAAATTTTCTATTATTTTAAATTTTCACATGATGGTTTTTTCGTGGTTTTGAATTTTTGTACGTAAATTTGTCTACATTTTGAAATTTCTATACGTGCGAAATTTGAAGCCGTCAGATTTCTCCGTGTAAAAATCCCTTATCTTAAAAAATTCTTTCGAATTTAAATTTCTACGCTTCCATATCTCTAAATCTTACGAATTATAATCCATTAAATTTCCACTGCTCGTAATTTCTCCACTCCGAAATTCCCACTCGTAGCGACTGTTAGTCCACAACATTTCCACGACTTGAAATTCCTCCCCCGGAAATTCCTACTTGCGCCAAACTTTCCTCCACAAAATTTCCACGACCTAACATTCCACCCAGCAAATTACCAGACGTCAAACCTATCCCGCGCCCAAAATTATCAAACCCATCAAATTCCACGGCACTACGACACCCAGCCCTTTCTAACCCCATCAAATTTCCACCCGTAAACAAATCTCTTCAACGTCTCATCGCCTGTCAAACGTAACAAAAAAAAAATCCCGGGAAAAAGAGACACCCTCCCCTCCGTTCACTTTAATCAGATGACATCTTCGCGTCGCGGAGTTTCAATCCCCCCCTCCCCCTCCACCTCCCCCATACACACCCCCGGAGAAACGGGGCCCGCTAAGAGGGATCGTCGTACCTTGAAGGGTGCGTCCGATTATTGCACGCACAGTGGGTGCTACGTTTCGAGAACACGTGCGTAAGGACGACGACCGTGGGTTAAGGGCCACTAATGGGTTAAGCTCAGAGATTCCGGGTTAATTAATTGGTATTAACATACCGGGGAGGGTTGCGCCAAGGATTCCACCGTAGGAGTATCCTGAATTTCGAGGAAGCTCGATCGACCTCGTATGTTCTACCGATAAAAAAAAGGAGGGAAAGAGAGAGAGAGAGAGGGTGGGAGAGAGGGAGAAGTGAACACGCATACACACGCTCTCGTACACAGCGAATTTGCATATTAACGAGAGAGGGGAAGCTTTTATACGGATCGAATAACGATCCCTTATGAAGGGATGCTGAGCCCGGTCGAATATGAAATTATGAATACTATGCATTTCATATGCTGATAGAATTAATTGAATTATACCTGCGTCTACCTGCGAGTCAGCTTTATTTCTCTACGAGAATTTGTTCCTCGCGGAAAAATGATTTTTAATTGAAAGAATAATACGCGGAAGTTTACTCGAAATACGATGGATTTTTATTGATAACTATTTTCAACAATTTTTTTACCACGGGATGGAGATAACAAAGGAACTACGTCTCCGTGGGAAATTGTGTCTGATTAACGGGACGAAAAATAAAATGAGAGTTTGAAATTGAAATAATTATAAGTTTTCCTGTAGCATTTTTTTCGCGATCGTTAAATTCCCTGGATTCTTCAGCGCGAGAAAGTTGCTGGTTCGACAAACCATGGGTTTTTTTTATTATTATTATTCAACTTCGAAAAATATATAATGCTTATTCGGCTTCCTGGCAGATCCTCTTTTGATTGCTCGACCTATAATCTGTAATCCGTGGGGCGTTCAGAGAGAGAGAGAGAGAGAGAAAGAAAAAAGAGAAGTTTTCTTTGTTCAGCAGCGAGTCTCGCCGCGTAACAAATCTCTCTATCTATCCGTTCTTTACGTCTATTTATCTTTCTCCTTTTACATTTTCCCGATCGGCATTGTATTATCCAGCCCTTTCTGCTCTTGTGTACGTGTAACATGGGTTTATACCTGTAATACCAAAGGCTCATTTTCTGGTATCCTTGGGGAACCTTGCCGTGGGGTTAAATTAGTTTTACTTATCTGCCCGGCAGTTTGTACGCGTCTGCCTAATTGCGATTTAAATTGCAACATTCCCCCGTAGAGTGCTGCCACTTTCTTCCTGTATAATTAAAAATTTATGGTGATCCTTGGTCGGCCATTCTGCAAAACGTTCTTTCGTTGCTGGTGTTCGTGAGTAATCTATTTGGCAGGAAGATGGTCGGCGGAGAAATTAATCGTGTGTGTTTAAATTAAATACAAGGTCGCCGGGTTTTTAATACGATTTGGATTTTCAATTATTTTGTTACCGTGGAAGAAGAGGGTTGTTTCGAGAATATTGCACGGTCGAGGGGAGATTAATCGCGGTGGTTTTGGGATTTGAAATATAGTTTGTTAGAAAACTGGAAATCAGGGCTTTCGGAAGGATTAATGCGCGGAATTTTGGAACCGGGGGTGTCATGGGGTTGGAATTTTAAGGCCTGGGAATTCCAAGGTGTTCTGATTTCAAGGCTTGGGAATTCTAAAGCGTGGAAATTTCAGGAGTTACGAATTTTGTGGCAGTGAAATTTAAAACCATGTAATTTCTAGTGGCAAAAATGTAAAGGCTAGAGAATTCCAAGGCGCAGAAATTTCAAGTTCTAGCAACTTCAACGCTTAAACTTCCAAAGTCTATCAATTTCAACACCTAAATTTCCAAGGTCTACCAATTTCAACGACTAAATTTCCAAAGTTACCAATTTCAACACCTAAATTTCCAAGGTCTACCAATTTCAACGCCTAAATTTCCAAAGTCTACCAATTTCAACACCTAAATTTCCAAGGTCTACCAATTTCAACACCTAAATTTCCAAGGTCTGCCAATTTCGACGCCTAAATTTTCAAAGTCTACCAATTTCAACGTTTAAATTTCCAAGGTCTACCAATTAGAACAGCTAAGAACCCCAAGCTCTACGCCCAAAAATGTCAAACCCTATCAAATTCAACACCTATCAATCTCAAAACTTACTAATTTAAAAAAAAATTTCTGTCCTACCAATCTCTGCGCGTAGCAATTTCGCGAAACGTAAATTTCTGCGCCTATCAACGTCTATGTTAGCAATTCCAACGCACAGACATTTTAAATCCCGACGATTCCGACACGCAGCAATTTCTCCGCACAGAACTTGCTGCAAACTGATTTAAACTCGGTTTTTTTTTCCAAATTTCCCACACACTCTACACGAACGCTTTGCATAGACGGCGAGGAATTTTCGAGGGGAAAAAATGTGAGCGGCGATGTAATCTCGTAAAGCGATATCGATCACGACATCCATGTAAGAGGAGCTCGACATGATCCTTCCTGATCGACACGACAAGAACGAGAGACAGGGAGAGAGATCGAGAGGAGAGGAGAGAAATATAGATGGCTGAGAACTGGGCTACCCGCAAGATGAAACGTCCATCGGGACGAAAGTCACGGATTTTGGCTCGAAAGGTTGGCACCGACTGCCGCCATACAAATGATTTTCTTCTAAATCTTTTTATCCGGAACATTCTTTTTTTATTATTTTTTACTCCACCATTTTCTATAATACTTCCAAATTTCTCCGTCGACAAATTCTACATTCTTACTACAATGTTCTTTACGCCCTCATTCTTTTATTTTCTCGAATGAAAATTGAAGAACTGATGGAAACTTGCGAAATAGAATCATTTCTAATGTTTCCTCGTGTCTCGATATTTTTATCATTCCGTCATGATCGCCCGCTGAAGGTTTCTCATATCTTTTATAGAGTCTCCTATCATTTCTTCGCGACTGTATCAGAAGTTATTGCCATGAAATTCTGAATATCGAGGAACAATTGTATAACCGATATCGAAAGTTCACTCGACAAGATAATAACAATTTTCTACCGACGACCAATTTCTGCGTGGGAAAGAGAGGGGAGGGGGTGGAATTATTAATTTCGTCCGCGTTTCATACTTCGGATTACGGGATTCGATCTTTCGATCCGATTCACCGTCGCGATCTATCCGTCGCCACTAAGATCATTACTGTTAATTGGAATTTTCCGACGATCGAAACACAGAGTAATCCAATTGTCCCCGAAACCCGCATTCCATGTCGCGGTTGCACGCCCGAATTATTACATCCCGTTATTGCGTATTAACGAAATAACAACGACATACCATACCAATCCTCGTTTATGGTGTACGAATACCTTTTGTCGAGTTTCTTTTTCCATTCGGATCAAGGGTGGTTCGATAGGTGAAGCTTAGGGAAAAGAAGTATAGGTGAACGGGGGATTTAAAGTTTTTGCGCCGAGGAATTTCGCTATGATGTATTTACGGGTTAAAGTTTATAGCTTTATAGGAATTGATAGGGTATAGAAATTCTATGGTCCGACATTTCCGAAATTGTTGGGCGTGGAAATTTCTGCGCCTTGAAGTTCTACACCCTGTCGTTTTTTCGTCTTAAAATCCCTAGGTCTCGAAATTTCTAGGCCTTGAAATTTTACGCTCTGCAAATTTTACGCCTAAAACTCCTAGGTATTGAAATTTCTGGGCTTTGAAATTCTACGCTATACACTTTTGACGCCTGCAATTTTTGTCTTAAAATCCCTAGGCTTCGAAATTTTTAGGCCTTGAAATTCTACGCCCTGCAATTTTTACGGCTAAAACTCTAAGGTCTCCAAATTTCTGGGCTTTGAAATTCTACGCACTGCAGTTTCTGCACCTGCAATTCTCGTCTTAAAATCCCTAGCCTTCGAAATTTATAGGCCTTGAAATTCTACGCTCTGCAATTTTTACGCCTAAGACTCCTAGGCTCCGAAATTTCTGTGTCTTGAAATTCCACGCTCTACATTTTTTGCACCTGCAATTCTCGTCTTAAAATCCCTAGGCTTCGAAATGTATAGGCTTTGAAATTCCACGCCCAGCAATTTTTACGCCTAAAATCCCTGGGCCTCGAAATTTCTAGGCCTTGAAATTCCACGCTCTGCAATTGTTACGCTTAAAACCCCAGGCCTCGAAATTTCTGCGTCTTGAAATTCTACGCTCTGCACTTTTGACGCCTGCAATTCTCGTGCTAAAAATCCCTAGACGCCCTGAAATTGTTTACCTCGAATCTTTGCGCCATAAAATTCATAGATCCGACAAATTATTTTCGCTCCAAAATTCCTAAACCTCAAATTAATTGGGCCTTGAAAAAAAACCCTTAAAAATCCCACAACTCGATAAGTCTCCGCCTTAAAGTTTCTATCCCCGAAGTAATATCTACCCTATAAAATCCCTATACCCTGAAACCTGTGCACCTTAGATTTCCCGTGTCCAAACTCTAAGCACCTTAAAATTTCCCCCACCATACCAACCTACGCTTATCAATACAATTTTAGCGAAAGACCCGCTGCAACTAAAAATTCTTGCCAACTTCCTTCGCCAGCTTTTTAACATCCACGGATACCTAGTCTTCTGGCTATTAGCCGCATCCACTCCCCCTCTCCCTCTCTTTCTCTTTCTCCCTCTCCCACATCCATGGGATGTCTCTCGATCGAGAGGAATAAACGAGGGAAAAGGAGGAGCAGGCTTAGGAAGAAGAACCAACAGAGAAAACCGGAGGATATCGGGTACCCAGAATGCCCTGGGAATAACGAGAGATTGGGATGGCGAGGAAATTTCATCGCCCGATGTGGCTGTGTGGTGGTGTGAGGGCCGAAAGAGAAGATAGAGGAGAGAGTACGAGATTTATCGGATTTTCGAAATACCCGTGCACTCAGCGTGTCGAACCAGACGCCTCCATTTCTCTCCTCTCCTCGCGAGACTCACTCTTTCTCTCCTTATATTCCCGTGGCTCTCTGGTTTCTTCTAAACGATTCGTCGCGTTTTCTTCCGTTTTCTTTTTTCCAGCACGTATGTGTGTGTGTGTGTGTGTTTTTTTATGAAAACCCGAACTTCGATTCGAATTCTTTTCGGACGTTTCCCTCAGATTTTCGGGGATTCCGAAGAATTCGGTGGTAATTTCGAAGAAAAATACGACGACGAGTTTTACACCTTATTTTTTTATGTCTTTTTGCGAATTAGGAAAGAAAGCGCTGAAAGAGAAATTGCTTTATTCTCCCGTGTTGCAAAACTTATTTTCCGAGTGTCTTCTAAGAGGAATCTGATTTTTCTTGGGAATTCGTCGAAAAGCTATTTTGAAAGGTTGAAAAGTATTTTATTTCTTATTCGATCGGGTTTACCATTTTTCTTTTCGTTCCGGGGGGACAATCTTATTTCATATTATATCGATCGGTATTAGATTTCTCGAAATATATTTCTCGAGTTCTTGATTTCCCGCCGCTTTCGTTTCTTCTTCATCGATTTCCATGCTTCCAGTCGAGCTGTCTTTGGGTTCGGAATCAGGACTTCCGGCTCCCTTTCCCGGTATTCCCGATCGCACGTGACGCAATGAAAAGGGAGCGGCACTGAAATTGACCCGCAGTTTTCCGAAACTTTCCACGGATTTCGGCGGATGATTGAAAACCGTTCGGGACTTCTCGAACAGTTGTTTGCTCGCCGGGAAAGCTCTTTTCCCGTGCGCATTGTCTTCCTTTCGATCCTTTGTTGCGCTTCGGTTCTCCTTTTCTTTTTATTTTTTTTTTACCCGCGCGCATTGTCTCCTCACAGTTTCCGTCCGTTGATTTCGCGAGTGTAACTAAAGGCTGGCCAGCCGCCGCGATCAGTTTCACGGCTGTGGTTTTGTATTTTTGTAAGTTTTCTTTTGTTTCATAGGTTCGCGGGAATTGAAATTTTGAGAACTGCGGGATTTTAGGGACCGCGGGTGTTATAAGGTGGAGACGGTGTCGGGTCGAATTTCAAGGAGGTGGAATTCCGACGCGTAGAAATTTCAGTGGTTGGAAAATTCGAAGCATAATCCTTTCTTTGCGTGGGAATCGTAAGCGTAGATATTTTTATGTTTAGAAAATTCTAAGCACAGAAATACAGTAAGTCGTCGAAATACAAAATTATAGGAATTTCAAAACGTATACATTTATTTACGTAGGATTTTCAGAGAACAGCAAATTCTACGCGTTTTTTTTTTTCATTCCAAAATTTCAATTCCAAAGTATGTAAATTTCTATGCGTAGGAATTCCAAAGTATGTAAATTTCTATGCGTAAGGATTTCAAAACGTAGTAATTTCAAAGCGCAAAAATTCTAAAGCGTAGACACTTCAAAAGCAAAACCAATTCCTACGCACTTTAATTCCCGATACGACGCTTTCATCCTCGTAATAATCCCCACGTCAATCGCAATTAAGATTCGCAACAATTCCACCAGCCCAATACATCATCATCAAAATATTCCGAAATAAAAAAATCTCAATCTATAGAAACTCCATAACTCCCCGACGTCGAACACTTGAAACCTTTTTTTATCCCATTCGCTAAGTTTCTCGCCAGTCGTTAATAATCGGATAAACATATTTTTTTCACCATGGAGGAGATAAAAAGCTGGAATTTGTAAGGTTCAAGGGTTTTTGCAAATTACGTTATTCGTTGTTGAGGAAAGTGCTTCCGGCGTAAGAGCTTCTACAAATATTCCAGTAGCAATATCAGCCTATTCTCTCTTTTTCTCTCTCTCTCTCTCTCTCCCTCTCTCTTTTTCTTTCTCTCTCTCTCTCTCGCGCGCGCGCACGTTAATCCTGCTTGAACTCGTGAATTCCTGCATACCGAGGTCCCAGAGGGTCTCCGGGAGAAATTATGAACGAGACGGGAATGTTCGTCGGCCGCTCGGATGCGGATGCGTGTCTGGATCCTTTCATTTCGTCATATTCGCGTTTCCGGTCGCGTTTCCACGAGACGCCTCGTCCTTGGCGAATAAGAATCGAATTCGCGATTGGATCATTTGAAAATCCTCCCAACTTTTCCCCGTGAGATCGAATTTTACACGAGCTTTTATTACGCGGTTGAACGATCCATACTTTTGTTTCCACATCGCTTTTTTTTTTCCACGCCATTTTTTTCCCTCTCTCTTCCATTATAAGAATATTTACGTAACAATTCTGCCGTGCGTATTTTCCTCGCATATTTTTCTAGCCGTTATTTTTACTGTTTTTTTTTTATAGTTTCATTCGTCCCGCGCTGTTTCAAATAAAGATTCTCGCGTTCAAAGGCACACCGGGAGGATGGAATCTCTTTCGTTCGCGTCCCGACGTAAGAAAGTGCCGAAAAAAATATCGTTTTCTCGCGCAGCGACACACGCGCGAAAATAAATTTTTTCATTCCCTTGCCCGAAGCTTTTAAGCCGCGCGAATTCTTCGTTATCCAGTCGGAGGGGAAACTTGTTCCCGGTTTACTGCGTGTGTTAACAAAGAAAAAAAAAAGAAAAAGAAAACCCTCGCGAAGGGAACCGTCACGTATCCTTTTATTCCCGTCGATTTCTCCGGCGGCCGTATAATTCCGGGGAAATAGTAATCTGCCCGCGAAAGTATCGCACTTCGGCACATCTGCCGCATTCTTAAATTCTTGCGCCGTCGGTGCGCTCGAACTTGAAATAGTTTCCGGTAACACGTGGCCTGTAAGTTAGCCCATTCATCGGATCGGAATTCTTACGGGGGTCCGGCCAATAAAATATATGGGAATTTTCAGTTTTACGGTTATGATAATCATTTTTTAATGGGCTAAATCGCGTCCCGACCGTCCGATTTTTGGTTTCCCTTTGTGACGTTGGTGTTCGTTTATCATTATTATGTTTTGTAACTGTTGAAGTGTGTATTTTGTTTCTTTTTATGGTGAAACACTGATTGTGGTTTGGTGGGAATAAACGAGGAAAGTCGATTTGATTAGTAAAACGTTGGGATGTTTAATTGCACAGTTTGATTATCATTTTTTAATAAGAAAACTTGTTTCAAATGGGAGTTCGATTTTTTTGTTTTTTATTTTGTTATGGCGAAGTACTTGGTTGCCGTTTGATCGGAACTCGTGATCAAAATCGATATAAAAAGATACAAATTACTTCGCGAATTTCCTTGACCACTGTAATTCCTACTTTTGTCGCGAGTTACTTTCGTTCGGGTTTTTACTTTTATATTCCATGTAATATTCCGCAGCTGAATTTAAAATAAAGATACTAGTCGGAGGGGGAAGAAACGAAACGTAGTAAATTACATTGAATATGAAGAGAATAAATACTGGTGAACGTTTCCGCATAATTTTTAATATCAGGATATTTCTATCGCGAATAACTAAGCAAAAAGAATGTTAAATATAGTTTGCTTTAAAAAAAGACGAGGAAGAAAAAGAGGACCGTAGGTACGCGGAGAAAAATGAAATTTATACTATTTTCCGTAATTAGTCGGAATTTTTTTCTCCGGATTCCTTCAAATTCTCCAGAAGATTCCGTTTAGACGTGCTAATATTAAAGTAAAAACGGGCGTCGTTCGTTTTCACAGAAATATTCGAAGAGGCGTCGTTCGTCCTAATTAATTCATACAACGCCACACTTAACCGCACAAGTTAAATTAGAATCTGTGGCAGTCTCGTCGTCGCGACGGTGTTAGCACAAAACATCTTGGAAAACAAACAGCACCCTTGTTGCTATTAAAACAACGTCACGTACATTTTCCGAAAGATATCCTTCTCATCTTCCAAGTTTTCCCGGGTGGCAGTTAAGCCCGGGGCAATATGCCGTCGCACGGTTTTCCGTGTGCGCGGAAATTTGTAAGCTACTATGATCCTGAGACTGTTTTTACACGGCTAGCATAAAATTTCGCGAAGACGAGTCACGTGAACCGTTGCACCCGGACTTTTCCGTAGTTTCTGATTTTTCCGTCTGGAGTTGCGCGCGTCCGGGGACTTTTGCCGCTGGAATTGTTTGTAGTCTGATAGTTTTACGGCACGATATTGCTACGCGTTCGTAATATTGCGTCACTAAATTTTTGCGCACGAAAATATTCGCGATTAAATAATTCGCGGGATTAAAATTCCGTGTTTCAAATTCTGCGTTCTAAAATTTTTGCCCGATAAAATTTCTACGCTTTAGAATTTTTATACTTGACAAATTTCTACGCCATGTGATTATCATATTTTTTTAAATATCCACGCCGTAAAGCTTTCACGCGATTGAATTTAAGTCGAAGATCCTGAAATGAAACAATCCGAAGTCTTGAAATTTTAATTTCACGAAGTTTCTATCCTCTCTCAGCCATTTATCAATTTTTCAAGTAACATCGCTCCGAAATATCTCGCAATAAACGTCAGGGAAACTTGTGATTCCGCGACGCCACTGTTCTGATTAGCGGTTTGTCGGAAAAGCGTGGCTAAATTTTGCAAAGTTGACACACGCTAGATACGGAAAGTTGTCGGTTCCGTTACAGGATGACACCAGGGAAATCGCGGTATCGCGAATTCCATACGGAAACATAAAACCACCCGTTTCTTGCGCTTCGGTCGACCAATCCCTACCCCGGATTTCCCATATGCCAGTTTACGCTCGTTTTTATCGCGCGACTTCCCATAGATCGATTCGGAGAAATTACGAAATCAAACGCTCCGACAACCCGATAAAATTAAAATACCGTCGCACAAAAATTCGCAAAATCTCCATAAAAGCGTGAAATGGAATCTCCGTTTTTGAAATTTTCACGCCGGAAAATTCGCCCGTAATTTTCCACGGCACGATATTTTTCCGGAAAGATAAAAAAACGAGAGAGGAAATATGGGAATCAGAGTCGTCGATGAAGTTCGAAGTCGAACTAAAAAAGTTTCATTGCATCAGTTTCTGTCATAGAGTTGCAAAAAAATTTTTCTGATCAGACTCGCCCCCTGTAATTGGTAATAAAGTGGCGAAATAAAAAGCGAACGCATTACGCTTTCATCATCCCGTCTGGTGAAAAAAACGATGTAAAGTTTCGCGGAAAAGTTTTCCAAATCAAACTACACTCGAATCGCCAACGAAGTTGCAAAATAAACGAAGAAACTTTCATTTCATCGATCACCCGGAAAATAGTTGCGAAACTTTACAAGCCGACCTCCCAAATCGCCAATCGGATAGATAAAAATACACGCACGCACACACATTCACATATTTATCCCATGTCAATAAACCTGCAAAACTTTCTTAAATACCGAATCAAATCAAATCTCATCAATTAAATCAAACATCCCTCCCCCTTTCCCCATCAACCATCCCACGAAAAAAAGCAATCTTCAGCGTATCAAAAATAAAAATCCATCGCAATGCCAAGTTCAAACGAGCACACAGAAATCTTCGATCGAGGAACAGAAACCACAGAAAGAACAGAAACCCATGGAACCGAATTTTATTTCCCGCTCGTATAAGTGATTTTGTCGAGCAGCCCTTGTAATGGTGGGCGTACAGTATGGACGGGGTGGTGGAGGGTGGGAGGGGAGGGGGGGGTGGAAGGGGGATGGTTGCGATTGATATCGGACAAGCGGATTTACCTCGAAACCGAATTTCATTGAGCGAATATTCGGTTCGTGAAACGTAGCAACATCGTTTCCTTGCCACCACCCCCTCCCTCTCCCCCCACCCCTCATCTTTCTCTCTCTCTCTCCCTCTCTCTCTCTTTCTCCCGCCCCATAACCAAGCCGCTTCTGAAATTCAATTTTATTTCTTGCTCGCATATCGCGCCGTCTCGCAGCCCGGCCGCATTGCGGTTCGGAATTTGCGGAACGCGCTAGATGGAACCGCCGCGTTTTTCCGCATTCTCCTTCGATTTTATCGCGGCCACTACAATGCGCAATATTCATCCTATCCGGCGTGCAGAGGCGTCGTAACCGCCATTAAATAGCTCGCAGGAAACGCGACAACGGGCGTGCGAGTCTCTTTGCGAAAAGTAGTGGTATAAAGTTCCCCGCTTTAGCGGGCTCTCGCACTTACGGGCTTTTGTTGCGAATGGCTGTTTATTTCTGTTGTTTCGTTCTTTTTTTCTTTCTTGTTTTTTTTTTCTTCTTTCTCGAGAACCGCGCGCGGACGGATCGCGAGAACATGGATGTTCGCGATGGGTTTTCTTAGGGGGATTCGAGCGAAATTGCGTTTAGAGGGTTGCAGGATTCTTGGCGGGATTTCTTTCGTTTTTTTTTGTTTTTTTTTTTCACGCGATCGAGGGAATGGGAGAATGCGTGGCAGTGAGTAAGTGTTACTGTGCGAACGTATGGGCAATTTTTAACACCAAAGAATCCACCGTTAACCCCTTGCACTACTTTGACGAGTCTGACTAGTGATCGAAATTTTGAACTAAACAAGAATTCAAACAATTAATTTAATGATTTGATTACTCTTGAGCCAAGTTTAAATGTCTCGAGTGGGACCTTTGTTCCTATAAAAAAAATATCATGGGTTTAGAGATAACGTAGATACTATACATATACAGGTATCTGTGCCGCTTCGGCTTCTTTTCTCACCGTAGTGCAAGGGGTTAATTTAAATTTTGATTATTTGACACATACCAAATTTCAAATTTCAAAATGATGGACTCGTCAAAATTTCACCGTTCGATATTCATCACCTATACAAAATAAACTATTGAAACTATAGTCCACAAGTATGTATACCACAGATGAAATATCAACCCGAAAAAATTCCCCTACAGTTTCAAATTCCTGTTTCCTGAAACCTCTCCTAAATTCATTCTCTATTCCCTGTTCCCTTCATCCACAGACACATTTTCTCCAGGATCCTTCTCCACACATTCTCCACTGCCGATCGGCTCGCGTGCGTTCGTGTCCGTCGTTTCGGTTGACCCGACGTAACCCCCGCGACGTGTATCCGCGTCGAATCCCTGCCGGGGGGCAAAGGGGGGAACAGGGGGGGCTGGTTTATCGGCCAGAACGGTTCTCAGGGCACTGGACTCTCCCCGGCCGAGGCCTGACCTAACTTAACCCTTTCTGTCTTCCTTTCCGTTCAGAAACGGTTTTTGAGTCAGCGAGAAAAATGACGGTACTCATATATTTTTTTTTAATACGTTATCGAACTCTTCGATCGGAATGATAAGATTCCTCGGATCGACGGGATATTCCATGCGATTTAATTTCGTTCTCGGGTTGGAGAAATATGAATGCTTGGAAATTTTAGAGCTTGGAAGTATAGGGCGCAGAAATTTCGATGATGAATTGTTTGAATTTTAATGTTTCGAATTTTTAGGCGGGAAAGTTTCGATGTTTAGAATTTTTAGGCGCTAAGTTATCGATCCTTAGAAATATCAAAGCTTAGAAATTTGATGCGTAGAAATATTCATTTTTCTGAATTCAGGACGTAAAAATTGTAATGCTTAAATATTTGGTTCGCAATGTTTTGAACGTTTTTAAATTGAAGAGTCCCAAAGTTCCTGTTTAGAAATTTCAGAGCTTCAAAATTTCGGAAGCTGGTATTTCAATCCTTAGAAATATCAAAGCTAAGCAATTTGGTGCGTAGAAATGACCAAGTCTCTGAATTCGGGGCGTAGAAATTTCAATGCATAAATATTTAATGCACAAGATTTTGAACGCTTTTAAATTTAGGTGCTCTAAAAGTTCCTGTTTAGAAATTTCAGAACTTCAAAATTTCGGAAACTAGTATTTCAGTTCGCAGAAATATCAAAACTTAGAAATTTGGTGCGTAGGAATGTAGAACTTTCTGAATTCGGTGCGTCGAAATTTCAATGCATAAATATTTAGGGCGCAACCTTTTGAATGCTTTTAAATTTACGAGCTCCAAAAGCTCCTGTTCAGAAAATTCAGAGTTTCAAAATTTCGGAAGCTGGTATTTCAATGCTTAAAAATGTCAAACCTTGGACATTTGTGGCGCAGAAATTAGAGAAAACTTTATAATTACGAATTACCTGCTGTTCTCGACCAATGCCTGACAATCTTTCAATTCTGCGAGGAAAACGGCTGGCATTTCAATTTTTAATACATATCAAACACTTTAATCGCAATGATAAAATTCTCCAGATTGATGGGATATCAGACGCGACCCAATTCGATATCTGAATTTACGACGGTTAAAAAACCAACCCCCGTTCGTTTAGCAGAATTCATGTCGCCCCGTAGAAATAAACGACGGATATAAATACCGCTGGAGTTATGAATTGTTCGGCTCCTGAAATTGAGATGAATTTTATTTTATCGAAACGTCGGAATATTTTTTCCCGCACCCCCTCCCCCCTCCCCCTTCACTCCACCCCCTATTTTTTGTCTCCATTATTCGTTTTATGTTCATTCGCGATCACATTTCGCGGAGTATAATTCCACGCGCGAATATTACAATTCCCACTCGGAAAATCGATACCGACGTGCGCGATATGTTTGCGAAAAACAGAAATTAAATCTTCGTATTTTCTGGAACTTTATCGAATCGGTTTTTACCGTCGAATGTTCTGTCGTATTGCAAAATTACAATTTTTTAATACGTCACGGGATGAGAGAAATTATTCCGCAAGTATCTCGCAAGTCGCGAAAGGTTTCGCGAAATATTGAATTACACGTTGCAAAGAAGAGGAGGAACATATAAAACCGCGATATATTACGATACCAGTGTCTCGGATGATTTACCTGGTCGACGGGAAAAGAGAATGAAAAAAAAATACCGTCTTATTCTTGTGTCAGATATTTCGCCGCGCGGAATAGTGTTTCTGAAATATTGCTCGGTGCTAGAGAATATTACATTATGTAGATTGAATAGAAAAATAAGAATAGTATATTTCCTATCGTTTCACCTTTCACCTTTTTTATCGTGCGTTATTACTTTTTCAAAACTACCAGGTGATAAAACAACAGGAAATAACTTGATATATGCTCGTACCCGACTTCTCATTAAGATAAATTTATGAATAAAATATACGCGGGAATAGAATACGAGTAAAAAGAATATATTTCTGGTAAAAAGAGATTTCGACCCACTTTTACAAATATTCAACAAAAAAAGAATCTGGGTGCCCGTAAAAAATTGAAATTCTAATAACGCTGGAATTTTAGGGAGAAAAATTTGCCTGCATTGGAATTTTAAAGCGTAAAGATTTCCCTGCGTAAGATTTTTAATGCACAAAAATGTCCCTGTGTAAAAGTTTTAAGACGCAGAGATTCCCCTTATTTTTAAATTATAAAAATTATTTATATTTAATTTTAAATATAATAAATATATATATTTATAAATAAAATTCCCTACGCTGGGAAATTTATACGCATTAAAAATCCTGCGCTAGGAAATTTATACGCCTTAAAAGTCCTACGCTAGGAAATGTCCATGCCCCACAAATGTAACGTATGAAATATCCATGCCTCGAAAATCCAACGTAGGAAATACCCATGATCCAAAAATCTAACATAGGAAATTTCCACGCCTTAAAAATCTAACGTAGGAAATTTCCACACCTCAAAAACCTAACGTGGGGAATTTCCATGCCCCAAATTTTATAAATAAATATATATATTTAATTTTAAATATAAACAATTTAATTTAATTTATAAATTATATTGAATTTTAAATATAAATATAAATTTTTATAATAAAACCTCACAGTATAAATATATCAAACTTTACAAATTTCTGCTTGTTTAAAATTCTATTTCTTAATACCACTCGAAAAATTACAAACCATCTGAAAATAATATACTTATAAATAAATATTTTTCAAATATTGTTACACGAAACCTCTATCACAATATCCCACCATTTAAAAACCAACACAACATTTCGCTCGTACACTCGAACATAATTTCCCTTACGAGAAACCCATCGCGCGTTATCAGAGTTGAATAACCAAATAACCAGGGAACGAAACCGTCCTCCACCCCTTCAAATTTTACACACACACACACACACACACACAAACACACACCATGTCTGAGAAGCGCAGCAAGAAAGAAGCCCGGTGCGAGAAATAAGAAAAACGCTGACCGTTTTGCCATCGGTTTTCCCATGGGATGCGTCGCGAGTCGCGAATACAACGGCGCAGACAGACAGACAGACACGCGAGTTCCAATTTGCCGTGAATGGCGGCGGGTTTTTTTTCCCCCCCCTGGAAAAAAAATACACGAAGAGTTTCAAAAGTCCGCGCCGATTGAACGCCGACGATGAAAAGTCGGAGGCCTGAAAGCAATACGGATAATTGCGGATCGGGGCCCGCCGGTAATTGCCCAGCCGGGAACCTGATTTTTTTTTCTCCCTCTTTCTCCCCCTCCCCCCGTTTTTTTTACCGCGTTTACATGATTACCGCGTAGGGGGGAGGGGGCGGATAAAACGAGAGGCCGAGCGGAAAAACAGCGGCGCGGTGGAAATCGTGTGTCGCTTATACAGACGCTGAATTATACATGAGAAACGAGCAGGTGATTGGAGAGCTACTTGCCTCGATCGTTCACGGTTTATCGGGATATAGGGGTTGTTGGGTTTCTATGATTCGGTGGGAAAACAGCGAAGTGAAAGGGATGATTCTGGGTCGAGATCGTTATTAGATTGTATTTTTGTGGGATAAGGTGTAAGTATGGTTTATGAATTCATTTATAGATTTCTGTTGGGGAATTCTAAGACACTTGCGATAGAAATTTTTGAGAAATGTGTGTTGATTTTTTGTCTGTTATTACTGATTCAGTTAGAAATGGACGTTGAAGTTATTATTGGTTAAATATTACAGCCGGACGTGCAGTAGATGAATGATGTATCGGTATCATTAATTTGGAATTAATTAGAAATGATTTTTCGCTTTAGTCACTCGTACGGAGGTTGATATCCAGCAATGTATTAGGGGAAATGTATTTCTGTTTAAGAAGAATGAGAGAATATTAATTTTATCTGCATCTAGAGTAATAAAGCTCCGTTAAGAGTAATTACAATCCGTAGATCAAGTAAGAACCGGATAGACTGAGATTAGTATTTACAGTCTCGGTTGGTCATGAGAGATAAATCAGCGCAATCAACACTTAATCAGTCGACCTAGTATCGATCTCGATCGGACAGTTCATTTGACCCACGGCAACTTCGATTACGCGTGAATTATTTTTAGATCCAGAAATATCTGGACGGATTGATTTTTGCACTGGAGAATTTTTTGATTTTTCTGATCCAGACATTTCTGTGTTCGAAATATTCCCGTTAGTATATTTCTACAGTTTGAAAGCTCACGTAGAAAATTTCTATTTCGAAATTTCTAGATTTCGACGCCTTAAATCCTTATGCTTGGAAATGTCTACGTTTTGAAAATCTCACGTTGGAAATTTGTGCGCTCCGAAATTCGAATGCCCTGGAATTCCTACGTGCTAAAATTTCTACGGATAGAAGTCCCTACGCTAGGAAATTTATACGCCTTAAAAGTCCTACGTAGGAAATTTCCACGCCTCAAAAATCCTACGTAGGAAATTTCCATGACCCAGAAATCTAACATAGGAAATTTCCATTCCTCAAAAACCTAACATAGGAAATTTCTATGCCCCAAAATTTAGCGTAGGAAATTTTTCATGCCTCAAAAATTTAACATAGAAAATTTATACGCCTCGAAATTTCTGCGCTCTGAAATTTCTACGTGACTAAACTTCTACACCTTAAAATTTCCACGCAAACATCATTCGGCAAACAGTTTTCCGAATCCGTCAAATCCGAATTAACCGGTCACCAGGCGTGTCAATAAATCAGTGCAATCAACACATAATCAATCGATCCGCTCTTTAAATCGGTCCCGATCGGCTCGGTTTCTATGACCCGCGGCGTTGCGTCTCTCGTTTAACGTAGAAAAACGTCGCAAAACCTTGAGATCCCGATCGAAAGTAGGCTGGAAACGAGAACGTAACGATCGGCGCCGAGCTGGAAAATCGGTCGGAAAGTGTCTCAAGGATAGCCTCAGGTAAAACGCCGAAGTTGCTCAATATTCCTGGCGCCGACTATTTTTTTCCTAGACTTCTTACCCCGCAGAAACAGACGACACGTCGTAAATATTTATTGTAGATCGATTCATTATTTATCGCTACTTTATCAAACCGTAAACCTACGAGAAATAACGAAACTATCAAGAATTCCATTTCATACAAACCGAATAAAAGTTTGAGAATAAACTGTGCGGAGGAGAATTAATGCGAAAACTACCGCGAATGGAGGTGGAAAAGAAATTAGGTATGACATTCGACTTGCCGGCTAAACTTCCTGCTTCGGTTACATACTTCGTGATAACGCGGTTATGGCGGAAAAGAAATTCTGCGGGAAATTAGCTAATCATTTTCACGGGAGTACAACGAAACATCCTATTTTTCCAGCCGGTGAACGAAACGTACGGTGTTAAGATAATTTCGTTATCATATTAACATGTATCATCACTAACAAAATATAATAAATATTTAATCCAATTTCTCGTAGCATGGGATTAAAATAGAAATTAAGTAAATTCTACCGTGAAGCAACGTCGTTATAACTGAAACGAAAATTTGCATTTATATTTCCATTCCATTGCCAAAGAAGTTCCATGCGGCGAAACGTGTCACTGTTTAAAACGTAAAAAATTGAAAATGTGAAAAATAAAACAAAAAGTCGGTTATTTATTCTATGGGGCGCTATAGAATTTCACTGTTGCACGCGGTCGGCTCGCAATAAACAATTTAAAAGAGGAGACACATAAATTCGCGACGCCGAAGGGAAAACGTAGCTCTCCGATCGAGCGTGTGTCACGCCGTTCATGGACATATAAGTACCGATTCGTGGTGTACCGAAAGTGAAAGAACCATGAGAAAGAGAAAGAGATAGGGACGAGACGAAATACGAGCGTTTCCGCACAGTATTTCGCAAGAACTTTCACGTTGCAGTGGACTCGCGAATGCGACGGCTGATATTTTGTTCCCCCGAAAGAGTGAATATTTTATGGATGACAGAAACTGTTGATTGGAGTAGGAGTTTGTGGCCTTGGATATTTTGGGGTGTGGAAATTTTAAAGAGATTGAAATTTTAAAGTACGAGATTTTTGGAGGGTAGAATTGTTTAAATAAAGAGATTCTACTTAGGACTTTGGTGCGCAGAAATTTTGATGCGAGGGGATTTTTCGCCGCAGATAGTTCGATGGTTGGACATTTGGAAGCTTGGAAATTTAGGGCGCAGAAATTTCAAAGCGTCGAAATTTAGGGCGCTAAAATTTTAAAACGTCGAAATTGAGGCACTGAAATTTTAAAGCGTCGAAATTTAGGATGTAGAAATTTCAAAGCGTTGAAATTGAGGCGCAGAATTTTCAAAGCGTCGAAATTTAAGACGTAGAAATTTCAAAGTGTCGAAATTTAAGGCGCAGAAATTTCAAAGTGTCGAAATTTAAGGCGTAGGAATTTCAAAGCGTAAAAATTCAAGCACTAAAATTTCAAAGCGTCGAAATTGAGGCGCTGAAATTTCAAAGCGTCGAAATTGAGGCGCTCAAATTTCAAAGCGTCGAAATTCAAGCATTGAAATTTCAAAGCTTCGGAACTTGGGGCGCGAAAATTTCAAAGCGTCGAAATTTAGGGCGCTGAAATTTCAAAGCGTCGAAATTCAGGCGCTGAAATTTCAAAGCTTCGGAACTTGGGGCGCGAAATATTCAAAACGTCGAAATTGAGGCGCTGAAATTTTAAAGCGTCGAAATTGGGGCGCAGAATGTTCAAAGCGTCGAAATTTCAAAGTGTCGAAATTTAAGGCGCAGAAATTTCAAAGCGCCATAATTTAAGGCATAGGAATTCCGAAACGTTGAAATTCAAGCACTACAATTTCAAAGCTTCTGAATATGGGGCGCAGAAATTTCAAAGCGTCGAACTTGAGGCGCTGAAATTTCAAAGCCTCCAAATTGAGGCCCTGAAATTTTAAAGCGTCGGAAATTGAGGCGCTGAAATTTTAAAGCGTCGAAATTGAGGCGTAGAAATTTCAAAGTATCGAAATTCAAGGGATAAAATTTCAAAGTTTCGGTACTTGAAAGTGAAAATTTTAATGCCTAGAAATTTGAAGCGCAGATATTCCAATGCGTTGAAATGGGGCTGCAGAAATTTCAAAGCTCATAAATTCGAGATGCAAAATTTTAATGTTTCATAACTCACGTGACAGAAATTTCAGTGCGTAGAAAAATGAGACGCAGATATTTCAAAGTCTACAATCTTTTTCTGCGTGGAAATGTCAATGTTGCAGTAGGTGATGCAGAAATCTCGGAAATGTAGGGCCTAGAAATGTCTCTGCCACGCCGAGCGGCTTATAAACTCGTCTATGCATGGAATTTGCATAGCCAATTAGAAAACGCAGTTGGACAGTTCTACTATTTACGTCGTTCGATAGATTATTCGAATATCGCCAATTAGAACGATAAAACCATTCGTTTTCTTTTTTTTTCTAAACACATATCTTGACGGAAATGTAATCGATTCCAACAGTCAAGGAATAACGGCGCCGCAAAGAGATCTACGAAATCTTTAAGTCAGTATAATTTATAGCGGCACTTTACATATTGTTATATACCGATGTAAATGTCGTTTCACGCATTAAACTTATATCGTACAGGTAGAACGTGCGACAAATATTTATCAGGTTCGCACATATAAACTGTGCGTTAAGTCAGTAATTGTACTTTGCGTACCGTCATACATGTGAACGTAAATGTTTCTTTCCATCAGTGGTTTTCAATCAATTAATTCCCATAAACTATCCTCTAAAAATTATGCATCGAATCTCGAATAAATTAGACGAAAAAACTCAGATTATTTCTCCATACAAATTTATTCGATATTGCCTTCAATTAGATTGCTCGTAAAATTAGAAATTATTTTAATAAAAGTACTTTTACAAAAAAAAGATGAGAGTCTCTGTATCGGATCACCAACGTTACGGCATGGAAAACGTAAAATTCTTGTCAAGACGTGACACGTGTCACGCCACGCGGCGTTGCAAATGATTTCTTCACTGATCGAAGTCGAGTTTATCAATAAAAAGTCGCGATCGATATAAATCTCCGTGAATATCGGCAACTGGCCGTTTGAACGTCCAGTCACTTAAGCGGTCATTCGAGTGACAATGGAAAGTAAATGCGACGTATGGTGGACATAATGAAATCGAATGTATCCGTCGAACGTGCATGTCTGACAATGAGTTAGTAGCATGGCGTATGATTTGTTTCCACCGCGATATTTTCTAAGCTTTGAAATTTCTGCGCCGCAAGTTTCTAAGTTTTGCAATTTTTGGGATATAAATGTTTGGACTTTGACATTTCTGTAATCCAAAATTTGAAGCGTTAAAATTTTCGTGAATCAACTTTTGTAGCCTTAAAATTTTTACGCCTTAACATTTTTTTAGCGCCAAAATTTCTACGCACTAACTCTTGCAAAGTTAAAATTTTTGCGCACTGCATGTTGAAGAGTTAAAATTCTCGCGCCTCAAATTTTGAAGCGTTGATATTTCTACGTACCAAATGTTCACGTATTAAAATTTCTAAACATTCCAATTTCCGGACGCCAAAATTCTATGCTTTACTGTTTTTACTGTCACAGAGAATATTTGCAGAAATATTTAACGTAAACAAGACCATTAATCAACGCCATCCGTTCGCGATAAAATACTCGCTGTCTCAAAAATATTTATTCGCAAAGAAAAAACATACTCCCACTTGAATGTATACCGCACGGAATACCACAGCAAAGAAACTTTTTCCGTGTAATTGTATTAATACAGAAAATTGCATTTTATCATCGGTTCTTTTTTGTCAAAGTGCCGCGAAGCAATGTTTGAAGAAAAGCTTTTTCTCCTCCCGTGAAAAAACTCCGTTTGCGGTTATAACGCTGTTAAAAACGGATAAAGCTGAAAACGCGTGGCAACGGTATTGCGAATTCTATGGTGTGCGTTGTGTTTCGGTAAAAGCACGAACCGTGGAAATCGTGTCACACGGTGGGCCAGTGATTCTCAGTAGAAGCCAGGGTTTCCGTGTTACGGAAACTGAAATATTCCGGGTGACGCAAAACTTTGTCTTTTTTTTCAAAAGGGCATCGTTGTTTGTTATTTAATATTTTTTACTCCGTGTTCCACAGAAGAGAGTGCAGATTAAATTATGGAACGTTACACCTTTAACGAATGAAATAAAATATAGTTTATTTTCAAAAAATAGAAGTGTCATTGAAACTCGGAAATGATCGATTTTTTCTATGTAGTTACTGAATGAAAAAAACTTTATATAGGGGATCCACAAACTTTGAAACACTGTATCCAGAATAGTAAAAAAAATTGAGTCACTGAAATTTCAAAATGTGCCGAAATTTCAGAATTATTTGGGTATTAGATTTGGGAATTCATGTAATTAACTACTTGTATTTCAATATTACTATTCAGTTTAATGTTTTAGGAACTATAAATAATATCGTTAAGTCCTATACATATATACCTATGTAGAGAAATTACTACCAGTGAAATTTCGAGTTCAATTAACTCGGCTTCGATTGAATCGCGGATATAAATACAGCCCAGAATTTCGAAACGTATTGGATCCGGTAATTCATTTATATTCGCAATTAAAATCGCAATAAAACTCGAATAAAATTCGCGCATCTCCGAAACAGGAGATTGAAAAATACAAATCTTCCCGTTCGTCCCGTCAACCGTATTTGTTGCGAAAATTAATATTCAGCAAAACATTCTGCAAAGTTGCACTCGGTATGATACACCATGAAACCTGGTTTCAATTCTCTAAATCAAAAACATCCTGCGAAAAAAATTAAAAATATTTTCTCAGAAAGAAATTGCAGATAACTATCAGTTCCTAGATTAATCATGGAAAAAAAACATAGTAATTGAGAAACACTGCTGGCGTTGTGGTACACGGCTCGCCGAGCTGGCGAAATAATTCGAAAAATCTGAATGAAATTTAATTAACCCCAGAATCAGTGTGCGGCCTTTTGATTCGCTGATTCTATGGGATCCATTTCGTCTGGGTCACCAGTCCCTGATTAAAATCAATATTTTTTTTTCCCTCGAATCACCTGAATGCCTTCAAAAATAGCTACTTTGTCTATGCACGTGTTTCAAACACGGCGTAATGTAAACTTCGCGAGCATCATAATGAAAATCATTTTCCTTCCTCCGGTCATCACAGTGAATTAATTACGCGATCATTTTAGTGACAAAGATAACGGAACACCGGATATGACGGTATTTTATTACAGGACGTGTGTAATACATAGTCATTTTAGTTTTTAACGAATAAATGGACGGGCAGTCGTTTGACTCTCTCGGATCATTTAAATCGCGGTATGAGGATTAATGCTGAATTAGAGACGAATTTAAATGGCAGTCATAACCGTGCTGCGTGCACGCTTATTAAAATTGCACCGGTGAAATTGCGTTTACGCATTAATTACAAAGGACGTATATCGAGTGCTGGGAAATACGATAATATTCACAGAATCAATCAGACGGATGTTTATTAAAACGGGTATTCGGATATTAATTACGTTATTTTTTAATAACGTATAAAATTCCAGTAGAATTAAAAAACAACTGTTCCGGAGTGTTAGAAGTTTAATTAGGAAAGAGATATGAGTAGGTTTGGTAAGTCAGGCCGGGTTTTGAAGGAAAGCAAGGAATTCCTGGGCAGCGGAACCGGTTTTTCGCTCGTCTCTGCGAGTGGAAAAGGAAAGTCGTCGGCGGAGGTGGACCTCGATCGGGATTCCACCGATAAATCTGCATCTCGACGTAATCGCGATCGTCCCGACGAGGGGACAAATCGCCTCGATTAACCCTAGCGCTTAGGTCCACGTGTTAAGTCTGATTCACAGCTGGCGGCATTCTCGGTGATGACGATTTTAAATATTTTTTTCAGTAGGAAATTGCCGAGATGTATCGTTAAGATTTGTACACGTTGAAATTTCGGGGAGGAAATTTCTGAGACTTGTAATTTCAATGTGTAGGAATTTGGGACGCGGAAATATTAACACTGGGACATTTTAGGGTTTTACAATTGTTAAGCCTGAAAATTTAAGAAACGAAAATTTTAAAGCTTGGACATTTGGGGTGTAGATATTTCCAAGTCTAGAAATTGTACACTTGGAAATTCCTATGTCTGAAATTTTACACATGGGAAGTTTAGTATACGTGTGATAGGAGCACAGAAATTTTTAATAATATTAAAAACAAAAGGAACAATTATTTCCGAAACTTTTACAAATTATCTAATAATAAATTAATGGATATTGAAATTCGTTGCTTCCACTTCCAATTCGAACCTTACTAAAACCCTCTTAATTGAAAAGACTGCAATTAAATTTTGATTAAAATAATCTATATAAAATGTTCTATTTCCCTCGAAGGATACATAATATATATTCATTTTCGGCAAAATTAGAAGTTATCGCATTATACGAGATATTCCGAAAATAAAAGCACGAACCGAAATAAAACATTTACCGTGATTTACAATCCTTTCTACACGATTAACGAGCTGTATTACAGAGTCTCGAAAAGCACTTAGCCAGACACGATATAACGAAACGTAATCCGTTGTTCGATACAGCTGCCCGTATATCTGCCGGGAAAAATAGATTCGCGGATTTTCCAAACGGAAATTAAATCACGTGCCGTCTGATACCTCGAAATGAACCTTTTCATTGGGATAGATGTATTAAGATTGAGAAATACTGTTAATAGAACTCGGGAAGGACTTTGACGCATTGATATATTACCGTCTAGAAACATTTCGGCATCGAAAAGTCAAACGCTTTGTAGCGCAGAAATTCCAAAAATCAACAATATTGCGCGCAGAAATTAGAATGCTTGAAAATCAGGCGCAATTGTTACGATAATTAAACTTTAACACTCTATGGGTCGAATTTTTGTTTTAAATCCAAAAAGATTGAGAGAACGAAAAATCAGCAATTATAAACCTATATATGCAAATGAAAAAAAAAATTCCGTTTAAACAATTTTATTGCAATTTATTCACTATATGACTTTCAAGTAACAATGGCCTATAAACATAAAAAAAAGCAGTAACAAATTGGAAATTGAAATGCAAACAAGTAGTTTGTTATTGGTACAAGAGCCCAGAGCTATTAATTGCAGTATTTTTAGTTTGGTATCACTGATACAAGCACAATATAATAATATCAAGTCGATCAAATGGTTTCGCTTATTTTTACTGCAGGACAGTTTGAACTACATTTACTTCGTTATTTCAGGTTGATGAGCCTGGCAACGGTCATAAATATTGATATTTGTTATCTTGCTAACGTTATAGAATTAAGATTTATGCGAAATCTCATGAAAAAAGCTATAATTATTTGGTAAAATGTTGATAAATTGAAATGTTACCCGAAAGTTACACGGGCCCATAGAGAGTTAATTCAGCGTGTGAGAATTTCGTCCCACAGAAATATTAAGATTTGGAATCTGAACAGTAAAAAGTGGTCTGAGCTCGAGGCAATTAAACATAAGATCCATTAAAATCCGTCTTCCGCCATTTCCCCGGATCTGGCTATTTAAACTTTCAAATCCGTGTTTCATAAAATTATAAAACGGTATCTCGGGTGCTCTCTTAGCCCGACCCCATCAATTCACATTTACAATCCCCCTCCATCTGCCGCGTTTTTCTTTTTCCCGGCGCATTTTGTGCCGGAACTTCGTTGTGTCAACACGGGTTGTTACTTATTACTGCAAGAAGGTTTGTCCATACTGGGGAAGAACGAAACTCCGTAGCCGGGGGAACATTTTAACCGATGTTTGCGGTACAATCGAGAAACGGACAGATGCCCAAGGGCTGCGAAATGTTTGACGTCGACTCAGAGTATCTGAGCCTGTGATCCGTGACTCCCTTGGAAATTATTCCCGCGTCTATTTGAATTTGTCTTTTCCCCTGGAATATCTTCCCGTGTCCCTCAGATCTTTGCGCTTCGTGTTACGAGGAAAATCCGCGGGACTGATCGATATTCTGATTAAATGTGTAACATTGTAATTATTGATGGTTGAATATTATGATTTTTCTGGACGACCAAAATCACGCGAAAATTGGTGGTAATGGTTGAAAAATTTAAAGCGTAGAAAGTTTACGTTTTGAAATATTTAAGCGTTAGTAAATTTAACGCGTTGATATTTTCAGAGGCCAGAAATTTAACGCGATGAAATTTCCAAATACCAGAAATTTAAGGCGATGATATTTTTAAACGCCAGAAACTTAACGCAATGAAATTTCAAAGTGCCAGAAACTTCGAACCAAGGAAACGTTTCGGCGTAAAAATCCCAAAAATAGAAAATTCGAGGCATCGAAATTTCAAATTTAAAATGAATCCATTACACAAATTTCATTAACAGTAAATTCTATTTCTTTACGTTCAATAACTTGTAGACTCGTCCACACTGTAAAACCATGTTAATTACTCTATGGATATCTCCGAATTACTATATCACAGCGAAATCACAGGTTCGGTGGGCGACGTTAAAATCTCATAACTCGCAGAATGTCGCAAAAATATCCGAGCGTTCGCAGAAACTTTCCTTACAATGAAAGCTCCTGGAGTGTTGAAAAGTCTAATTGCCAGGAAATTTCTGCTTGACGGACAGTCTACCTGCGCCGTAAACTTTCCATCCGCGAGAAGTTTAATTGCAGGGAAATTTCCGTATGGAAATTCTGGTTACAAATTCTCTCTGGTTAAATCAAGCCGGAAATGAACAAACAAATCCCTAATAATAATAAAAACAAAAAAGAAAAAAAGAAAACAGCTCGCGGCAGACTTCAAAGAATTTTTTCGCTTCTGAAAAAGCTTGAGAAAACGACACGTACGGGCACTAGTTTAATTGTTTGCAGAGAAATCGAGATTTTCGAGTGGCTTCGAAAGTCACCGGGTTCCGTCCATTACGTTAATTCGCGCGCTTGCACGCACGCCACCAAATCAATTGAAACCACCCACACAAGGGCCGCTCTAATTTATCAGAGCGTAGTTTATTTGCACAGTTCCACCGCCGCCCGTCCCGCATGAAAACTGGTCGGAAAATTTTCGCGAATAAACAGATGAATACACGTAACGGGAATATAAAACGATTTACAAAGTAATTGTTATGTTAGTTACTACGGCTTTCGAGTCGATTCGAGAGTTTACGTTACTTTGAAATCGTTGTCGAATTATTATTGGTATTATTGAAAGTTTAATGGATTATTTTACCTCGAGGGGTATGTGCGCTGTTCCCTTCCTGTTTCCCCGAAGTGTTTGTTTTAGAATTTCTGATGTTATTTTATTTATTTGTCGACGACGGTAGTTCGCGGATAAAATGTAACGGAGATCGGGCGGTAGAAATGAATAAATGGCCAGACAGGTGGACAGAAAATGGAGGGGTAGATTCAGACTGACAGGAAGGGGGAGAGAGTCTCTTTCATCAGAGGGGTAGCAGGTTGAAAGCTAATTGAATATTGATTAAATAACAGGAATATTACTAAAGAATTGGATAAATCCAACTTAACTATGAAATAACGATTGAAAAGAGAATAAATTCATGGATAACAAACAGACGCAATTATAGCTTTATCATTGTACAAATATCGAACGGCTAATGAAGTTTACTGAATTAATCCGTTAGGATCTGGATTTTATTTATCGAAAAAACGATTTTACGCGTTTTACCAAATTTTAAAGCACTGGAATGTCTACGCGCCGATATCCCGACGGTTTGAAATTTTTACGCACCGGAATTACAATGCTTTAAATTTTCTACGTGTCGAAAACTGCGCACTTTGAAATTTGTACGCGGCTAATATTACTGCACCAAAATTTTTACGCGTCTGATATTACTGCACCGAAATTTTTACGCGTCTAATATTACTGCACCGAAATTTTTACGCGTCTAATATTACTGCACCGAAATTTTTACGCGTTTAATATTACTGCACCAAAATTTGTACGCATCTAATATTACTGCACCGAAATTTTTACGCGTCTAATGTTACTGCATGAAATTTTTACGCGTCTAACATTACTGCACCGAAATTTTTACGCGTCTAATATTCCTACACCGAAATTTTTACTTTATAATTTCTGTGCTGAACAATTTTGAAACGTTGAAATTTCCATGCGTTGAAATTGCTACGTACTGAAATCCTAACGCTTTAGAATTCCTACGCACCAAAATCCTAACGTTTTGAACTGCCCAATTTATTATCATCAATATTTTTTTAAAAAATATTTTCGCATCTCCCCTGCCGAAATCGCCACTTTTTAGAACTTTGTTTCTCCGAAGTACTTGCGCATTACAATTTTCCGCTCCAAGATTCTCCACGACTTATCAAACAACCCACGGATCATCCCCGCCTAATCCTTCGATAATTCCCTCCCAAAAAACCTGCCCGTCTGAAACACCTACTCAAAACTCCCGAAAACTTTCCTCCGGCATCGCAACTCCATTTCCCTGTCGTCGTTTCTCCGTCCCCACGATTTCCAGTTCTTTCCCCATCTAAATAACCGAATCCCGTGTAAACTGTAACATATATCAGTCGCGGTATAGACGAATAAATGGTCGGACAGGTGGACAGAAACAGCGGGACACGGGGCGACAGAGAAAGGATTCCCAGTGACAGCGGAAAAAAAAAGTGTAAGAGAGACAAAGAGAGAGTCTCTTTCATCACCGTCGCAGGGCGACCGAATACGAAAACGTCATTTAATTCGTCGTTCGACGATGCTACCCCCCTTCCCCTCCTCCCCCTCTTTTCGCTCTATCTCTCTGTCTATCTATATATACCCCTACTGTCCTTTCTCCCTATTTTTTTTCCGCGTCCAATCACAGCATCAGACACTTCCATGCGATATCGATCATACGGAGATCACTGTCGGCCGCGAAACGAAAAAATTTTTCCCCCGATATTCCCGCTCTTGCGGACGCGAATTCGCTTCAATTAGAGCCCGGTCGATGAATGGTACTTACAAAAAAAAAATGGAGAAAAAAAAAGAAAATGTGAAAATAGAAAAAATGGTAGTCAGAAAGGAACGAGAGAATGAGAGAGAGAGAGAAAGAGAAAGAATGGCACTCGGATGGATCACGGGAATTGGTGTACCGTGAATGTCACGGCACTGGCTGTATCACGGAATTAGAGTGCCGTTTTCGGGCTGGTTAGCATAATTCGCCGGGGACCGGAAGATTTGAAGATTTCCGACGTCTCGCCGTTTCGTTTTTATTTCCGCGAGTGAATTCCAGCGACGCGCTGCCGCGAACACGTGAAACACAAGCGACGACGACGACGACGTCGACGGAGAAGACAACGGGAGTGGGAATATTAATTCTTTACGGTGGGAATAATAAGCTTGGCGAAAATTGTGATTTGATGAATTAAAGACAGAGGGGAATTTAATGAAAATTTAAAGTTCCACTGGGAGATATTACTATCGGTATAAGTAGATTGTGGTTTTAATACGGCGGGATTGAAACGGCAAGACAGTTAATGAGAGTAATTGAACGAAAGAATGAAATACGAGGATAATTAGATATTAGTTAATATTAAGCTTTTGGTGGAAAAATCAGGGGAATTGGTAAAAGGTCAAATTAGTTTTCAGGTCCTTTTGCATTTGAAATATCAAGTGGTTTTCGGATAAAGCGAGTTCCGTAAGTGAAACAAAATAAAAGGCTTAATGAAACCGCAGTTCAAACGTATCATTAGTATCTACGGACAGCAATGAACCTGGGAAAAAGTTAATAATACCGTGATCAAATATATCATTAACAGTATGCTCGAATGAACGGAAAAAGGTTTCGCTTCTTTTACACGACATTACATCGCGTAATATTAATAAACCGTAATCGAGCATTTCCGTAATTAAAGCCGGCTATTTATTACCAGAAATCGTTGGGAATTAAGACGCTTAATTTTATATGGAAAGATACTTACACGTGCTCAAAGGGATTAACAACGATATAATAAACCTTTCCGGCCGAATATAACCCTAAGAATAAGTGATTTTTATTATTACAGAGGAATTTACATACGATGCTATATTTACGCCATGATATTCTTTGGTTTGGTGTTTATACTTCTACAGATTCCTATTTTTCCACGCGCTGAAAATTGGTTACTTTGAAATCTTTGCGCCGAAATTATAACACTTTAAAATTACTACGCGTCGCAAGTTTCAGGCTTTAAAATTACTACGCGTGGCAAATTTCACGCTTTAAAATTACTACGCGTAAAAAATTCCACGCTTTGAAATTTCTACGCGTCAAAGTTTCAACACGCTGAAATTCTAACGCTGTGAAATTTCTACGCGTCAAAGTTTCAACACGCTGAAATTCTAACGCTGTGAAATTTCTACGCGTCAAAGTTTTAACGCACTGAAATTCTAACGCTGTGAAATTTCTACGCGTCAAAGTTTCAACACACTGAAATTCTAACGCTGTAAAATTTCTACGCGTCAAAGTTTCAACGCATTGAAATACTAACGCTAAGAAATTTTTAGGCGCGTAAGTTTCAACGCACTGAAATTCTTATGCTCCGAAATTTCTACGCGTCAAAGTTTCAACACGCTGAAATTCTAACACAGTGAAATTTCTACGCGGCAAAGTTTCAACGCACTGAAATTCTAACGCTGTGAAATTTTTAGGCGAATATGTTTCAACGCACTGAAATTCTAACGCTGTGAAATTTCTGCGCGCCAAAGTTTCAACGCTCTCAAATTCTAACACCGTGAAATTTCTGCGCTTCAAATTTTCAACACGCTGAAATTCTAACGCAATAAAATTTCTACGCGTCAAACTTTCAACGCATTGAAATACTAACGCTGAGAAATTTTTAGGCGCGTAAGTTTCAACGCACTGAAATTCTAACGCTGTAAAATTTCTACGCGGCAAAGTTTCAACGCACTATAATTCCAATGCCTTGAAATTTTACCGCACCGAAATCCTCATGCGTTGAAATTTCTACGCACACAAATCCTCATGCTATAGATTTTTTATCCGCCAAAATTCTAACGCTTTAAAATTTCCACCCGCTAGAATTTCTACGCGCAAAAAATTCTCGCTCCCAATTTTCCATTCTTCCCTCAAGATTTCTAAATTCTCTTGTCTGAAGTTCTGAGACACACAATCGTTCATCCCAGAAAGTTCAACGCGTCACCATAATCGTAAATAATCACCCCACATCCCCACTGCTTAGAAAAACATATGTTCGGAACGTGTTCATCCGGTTTAATCGCACGGTAACCGTTAACCACATAAATTTTACAAGTAGTCGTAGTATAAAGGATGCCGTTATAAAATGAAAACGTCCAGGAGCGGATGAATGCAACGAAAAGCCTCCGGGGGGTTTTTCGTGTGCCATAATTCAACGGGTTCGGTCGTCTGAAAAGTTTCGCATTTACCGATTTCTATGGGGGGCATAGGCTAATTTCTGCGGTTTTTATCGCGAATTTCAAGCGGCGTTCAAACAGTTTCGGAGGCCTTCATGGAACACGTGGCACGATCTTGTTTCACCAGGAGTAGCTTTGACGGGAATCGCAACCACAAAGGCGGCCATGATACAGTAGTCACGCCATAAACGACCTTTTAAGTCCCTTTCATCTCTAGGATGGTTAGGTAATTGAATGTTGATTGAATAACAAGAATATCAAGCAACTGCGTGAACCCATGGTATCTTGAATAGAAAATAAAAATGAAAAGATGAAGAAATCTATTCATACGATATGCTGTGTTGTATTCAGAATGTTTCCTAAGTTGGAAATTAAATACGGTTGGCCATGGGGATAATGCGGGTTTAAGGGGGAAGAATCGGTTGGATCTTGGATTTTGTCGGAGAAATTGAAAGCAGAGTGAAACTCATATTATAGTTGTATTGTAAATATTTGGAATTTTCCGGAATATTTTTCCCTAAGCAAGTTGCAACGATTGAAATTTAAGTGATTTACAATTTCTACGCGCCGAAATTTTCACGCTTCAAAATTCCTGCGAGGCAAAATTCGAAGCAGTGAAATTTCTGTGCACTAAAATCTCCACCCTTTGAAATTTCAATGCGCTAAAAACTGACATTATAAAATTTATTTACGCCAAAATCCACTCGTTTTATAATTTCCATGCGTCAATATTCTAAGCCCTGAATTTTCTACGCCGCGAAATTGTAACGCATTGAATTGTTTACGCCGCAGAATCCTGATGGCGTAAAAATTCTACGCGCCACTCTTTGATATTTCTACGCCCAGAAAATCCCACGCTTTGAAGTTTCCGCCAGTCAAAGGCTCTACGATATTTGCCGACCGAAATTCTCGGACGCTCATAAAATTTCTAACGGTATTAAAATATAATTCCGCCGGGAAATGAAATTTCGACATATCTATCGATATGGTGAAGCGTGCGGTTGAAGAGAAAAATGATACGTTTTAATAAATATCATTTCACGGTCGAAATGGAATACGTAATCGTGTGCGCGCGAGTATTAAATGTTATCAGATTTATAAATACCGTATGTATCGTAATGCGAAACTGTACCTGTGAATATGTTACCGATCGAATTTGAAATGCGAAGTAACGAATAACACGGAACACGGGGATATCAAGTAATGGCGCACCGTGTCATTAATATTTAACAGAGTGCCTGTTCAAAGTTATTATTTTTTTTTCCACGTCGATAAATTATTTACGTAAGCACCAGTTATCCCTTGGTAAATCGTAAATCGAAATTGGCAAAAAATCTGGAGATTCCCATCGCAGATTACCGGAATCCCTTTAAAAATGAATAACGCTTATGAAATAAATTATTTTTAACGACTCGAATATATGAATTTCACTGTCGCGATATTTTCAACGATTCAACATCCTTTTTTTTCTGACAACAACAAAATTCAAATCAAGAGATTAATTGGGAATCTTTCAAATGTTTTTTTCCGATGACTGTTAAACAGAGTCGAGGGAAATTACACGATTTTTTTTTCGCCGAATATCAGCTTGCGTCTCGAGCTCGTCGAATTTGACGATAAAATCAGTGACGAACTTTCTATTCACCGAGTCGACAGGGAAATTTTCCCGTCACATCGTCGCGCACCCCGGTAAGAAACTTGACAGAAATTAGATTAGAAATTCTGGAGGAGGGCTCCGGGTGATTCTTGTCAACCCGTCTGCCCAACGGAAACCCGGGAAAAATCGCGAACTCTGCGACAACTTCGAGCAAATCCCTCGAAGAAGAATATTCGAGGAAAAATGGACGAAATCGTTTTTCACTCAATTAAGTTCTCCAGTCTGATAAATTGTTGATGAAAAGTCGTAATAGAAGACGGAAAATAGAAAACCTGGTCGCGGTAGGGAAATGGAGTTACCCCAAGTTAATTAACGGCATGGAAATTAAACGTCGATTAAATAAGAAATGTAAATATCGAATGAGAAAATTCGAGACTCTGACGTTCGTATCGGTTGGAATGTTTGGATGTGAGAATTTCAAAATGTAAATATATCGGTGCGTGGAAAATGAAGGCCCTCAAATTACGAACTTTGGAATTTCAGCGCAGAGTATTTAAATCGTTGGGATTTCAAAGCACAAACAATTCGAGGCCTGACAATTTTAGTCGCACTGACTTCCGTGTATAGAAATTTGAAATTCTTCGAATTGAAAGGCACAAAAACTTCGGCCACAAAAAATTGAAATCACAGGAATTTCAAGACGCAGAAATTTTACGGCCCTAAAATTCTAAAACCTTCGAATTTCAGTGCGGAAATTAAATATTTTTCCAATTTCAAAGCGAAGACCCCTTAAAGCCTAAAAAATTGTAACGCAAAAACTTCCACGCACAGAAATTTCAAATTTTAACTTCGAAAATTTAATTTCGAATCCGAGAAATTTCCGCGTTTGAAGCCGAAGAATTTTCGTGGAAAATCCGAAATTATTTTGCGCTCGATTAAACTCCGCTCGCTGACAAATTACTGATGGTGGCCGCAATGTAGGACGGAAAATAGAAAATTTGGCCGTGCCGCGGAAATCAGATTACGTGAAATAAATTAAAAGCATAGAAATTAAACGTCTATCAAATAACGCGCGAACAATGGGACAATCGTTGTAAAATACAGCGTGGGAACGTGTTCTTTTTCGTAAATTGACGTATTAACGATATAAAACAGAAACGCGAAATACCATTCTGAACGCGTCGTCTATCGAACTCGCTGGCCGAATGACGAATTTAATAATAATTTCCGCGTGCATAATTGTTGCGCGCGCGGATCTCGTTAGTGTCAGCCGTAAACACAATGATAAATTAAATAGTGATTTCGCAGACACGTTTACCGGATTAACTACAAACTTCGTATATTGTCCGCCGAAATGACTCTCGTCGCTGCAAAAAGACAACGGAAACGAGAAAAAAAAAACAATATTCGACCGATAAATTGGAAGATTAAATTGAAATTAATTTGTAATTTCACCTATACATTTCATACAGCAATTATACACAGCGTCCGAATGAAACGTTCAATTTCAAGTCGCCATTCATTTCCACCGAAACGAATAAACTTCAATGGATTCTACATTTCTAAAATTGTGAAAAACGTTAGATTAGAAATTATATAACCAACATTTCTATGCCGTTAGAAAGAAGTTCCTTTGAAAACGTCCAACAAAACATGTCACATTTCTTCGACAAAAGAAACAGCCGTCTTGTTGTAGTACAATAAGTTCAAAAGAAGTTCAAAACGATTCCCCAATCGAGTGGCCGATTAAAGAATAAAAAGAACACACTCGGATGACAGGGAGTCTCGAATCCTCTTAATTTCCAACGGGAGTCATTACGCCATAGAAATCAAAGGGGATGAGTGGATCAAGTCAAGAAGATTGACGGTTGTCAGCCGGTTAATTACATGTCGTCTTTATTTACTAATTACGATACCCGATGTATCTTGATTCGCCGTGACCCTTCGAAGGGCCGCTGTTAATTGCGTTAATGCACGACGATGGATTCTTTGTCGTTCGTCGACAATGAACGGCCATCTTGGAAGTGGCAAGGTTCCTTATCGTGTTATTTTTGCTCGCGTGTTTCTCACAGACGATTATTTCATTTTGCCGCTGTTTCTTTCGAGTATTACAGCCGGCTAAGTAATGAGGCATGTTGCGGGACAGTTGGATCTAAGTTGGAAGAAAGTTATGAAATTTTTTGTGATAAGCGACCGAAGTGCGACCGTTTTAATTCGGGGTATTTGTTATTTCTGCACGACGAAATTTGATGTGCGCCAAATTCGTGCTGCGATCTTCTTCGTGCTGGGGTTGTAACCGTTTCGAAATTTCTTCGCTGTGAAATTTCAACGCACCAAATTTCCTTCGCTTTGAAATTTCAATGCACCAAAATTCTTGCCCTTTAAAGTTTCATCGCACCAAAATTCTTGCCCTAAAGTTTCATCGCACCAAAATTCCGCCGCTTTGAAATTTCATCGCACCAAAATTCCGTCGCTTTGAAATTTCAACGCATTAAAATTTCGTCGCTTTGAAATTCAAACGCACCAAAATTCCGTCGCTTTGAAATTTCAACGCACCAAAATTCCGATGCTTTGAAATTTCAACGCACCAAAATTCTGTCGCCTTGAAATTTTAACGCAACAAAATTCCGTCGCTTTGAAATTTCAACGCATAAAAATTTCATAGCTTCGAAATTCCAACGCACCAAAATTCCGTCGCTTTGAAATTTCAAGGCATCAAAATTTCATCGCTTCGAAATTCCAACGCACCAGAATTCCGATGCTTTGAAATTTCAACGCATCAAAATTTCGTCGCCTTGAAATTTTAACGCACCAAAATTCTGTCTCTTTAAAATTTTAACGTGCCAAAATTTCATCACTTCGAAACTTCGACCCGAAATTCATTCGACATAAGACTTCCATACACTGAAACTGAATCCCACGAAAACTCTACAGAATTACACGCGACAATCGATCGAAATATTAGAATCTCCAGGTGAAAAACAGTTACAGCCGTAAATTTGATCCAGCCGCGAGTAAAACGGACGTTCGATTATACCGAGGGAATGTAAAACGGCGTGGAAGATGATCCACGCTTTAGTTTATCAAGTCTCGATCAGCACGATGTTCCGATTACAAGTTGTTTCGCATACTTTTCAGCAACCAAGCTCGATGTAACGATCCGAGAAGGATCATGGGAACCTGTAACGGTATCCGTTATTTTCCACGAATCGGGTCGCGTTTCCAGTGAACGATGTATCTTCAATTTTTCCCTTATTCTTTACATATTTTTTTTTATTCTCCTCCGCATCCTCCTCCTCTTCCCTTTTTTTTCGGGACGACGAAGTCTTATGATCACAGACCGAGACTCCGAAGCCGAGGAAACGAAATACCGTTGCGCTTCCTGTAATTTCCGAGCGTCGCTTATATCTTGTGATCTGGAGCATGGTTTATCGATAACCGTCTTATGGGGAAACAGACGTTCATGGAAACATGGACCCGATAAAAAGCCGTGTTTTGTGGGAAACAATGGGACTCGCGGTTGAAATCCCACGGAATTCCAGGGTTCTTTTTTGCAAGCGAAAATTGGCATGATTCATGGTATATAAAATATGTTCTGGAAATTTTTAGAGTGGTACACAGCTTCGAATGTCCTTAGTGATTTTTCCATAATGTTGTTTATTCCTTGTATCATTGATTTTTATGGGACATTAATACGTATTACAATTATTATTTCCATCACGATTTTCTATAATAATCTCAATGTTGCAATAAAGAAAAATTGATTTAATTTTTCGGACAATTTTCCTTGTTTCTTTTATCATTAATTTCTGTGTAAACAAAATAGATACGCACTGAAATTATAATTTGCACCACAGTTATTGTCTATAACAATCCCAATTTTCAAAACAAAAAACAATTGATTTATTAAGAAAAAAAAGATGGTTCATCGTAGAATCTCTGAAGCAAAGAAACATATCCTGGGTTGGTAAGCCGGTCGTTAAACGAAGGAGCAGGATAGTCTATTCTGGCCGCGACTTTTCTCGAGGGTTATTCGATAAGTGCCGCGCCCTTTTCGAGGGCCCCGCCGGAGCGAGGGATTTTTAATGTCTCGTCGAGACGAAAGGAAACCATGGGGCCGGATATATCTATATCGGTTCGCTCGCGGGAGAGGAGAAGGGAGAGAAAGGGTCACGAAGGGTGGAAGTAGACTCGAAAGTATGGAGTGTGTAAGTACGTCCCTTTACGTCTGGTCTAGGGGTAAAAAGCCAGGCCTGCCAAACTTTCCGGCACTCGAGCCCGCAGCCCTCTCCGAGGCCCTCGCAGCCCGTTTTAACACACAGAACGTTCTAGACGCCGCGAAACCCGGTTTTCCGTGAGAATTTTAAAGGTATTTCGCAACGATGGCCTGCTGAACAACTTGTATTGGATTCCCCGTCGTATCTTCCGTCCGATTTGAATTTCCGACCGTGGAAATTTCAAGTCGTTGTCATTTTCACATCCGAGACAGATGCGAATAGTTTTTGAGCTTCGAGGAGTTCGGCGTGTAGGGCTTTTTTTTTAAGGCAAAGGGATTTTCGGAAGCGTCAATTTAAAGATCTTGAAACTGAAGGTAAAGAGAGTGGGATTCTCGGAATTCCGGAGTGTGTGGAAATTCGAGGGCTTTGAATTTTGAGACGTCGAAACTTTCAATCGTAGGAATTTCACCGATTGGCAATTTTGGAACGTCGGAATTTCAAGATTTCAGAAGATTGGGACACGGAAGTTTGAAAACTGAATTTTGTGACGTAACGAGTTCCAATTTCAGAAATTTTAATGCTTCAAAACTTTGGCGCGCGGTAATTTCAAGATTTTCGAAATTTGGCACACATATATTTGAAAACTTTTAATTTCAAGGCGCAGAAATCTTAAGGCGTAAAAATTTGAAATTCTCAGAATTCTGAAGACGAGAATTTTAAAACATAACAATTTAAGAAGAAAGAAATTTCGAAGGATAGAAATTTACGAACCTAAGAATTCAAGGTGACAAACGTAAATTAATTGGTTACTTTAATTTTAAACTTTATGATTAAAATATCCCTGCTGTAAAACTTGATTATATTTGGCTTCCAATCAACAAGTAAATTTTAATTATACTTTAGCAAGCCGGAGATCTACTCGATATTTGTCCTGCAAATTTTAAAAGCGATTGATTTATTAATTCATTACGTTAAACGGAGTTACATTATTAATTTCATATCGCTACAATATACTGAAAGAATCCACAGTACGAATGGCAAAGAGAACTTACGGAATGTAATTTAACAAATTACAACAAACATAGTTTCGTACTTCGTTGATACACGATATGAAAAATTGTTGATATTTCCGAGGTTATGAAAATTCCACTAAAAATACATATTTTTTTTGAGCGAACCAGTTATTGCATACATTCTCGACGTGGCGTTTCGTGGAGTAATTATCATGTCACTTTCGTATTTCAATTTTTTCCATTCTTTTCGGTTATGCATGACCGACTGAAATTAATTGTTTTTTTTCTCAAAGTCCTTACTTTTTCATCTACAGCAACAAATTTAACAATGAACAAATATAACGCTCACACAGTTAAATTAAACAAAATATTCGTAACTCTTCTATTTTCTACAAAAAGACACCAAATTTTCTCCAACCCATTTTACATTATTATTTTATCCGTAAGAAAAACTAGACGTTCCCGTCGGAATTTCCCGGGCAGCTAATTCTAATTCCCCCGGACAAACTAGAAGAGAAGAAGGCCCATTCGTAATTCCCGATTTTTCTACGACGTTCCACGGCACGCGAGCAGTTTACTCTTAATTACCACTTAACACGCTCGCACGTTTACGGGGAAATTGATAAGCCCTATTTGTATAACGACTTCGAACATTCTCCGTAACTCTCTGGAATTTTTTCGCCCTCCCCTCGACCCCCGGTCGGCCATTCCGGCGAAACTTTCGACATCCAAAAATGGCTTTCCCGGCGAAGAAGCAATTTCGCAATTTTCGAGTTTTCGCGCTTAAAAACACTTTGGAAACGGCGAGCCGGGAACGGTAACAATTAAATTTCTAATTAGCGCAATGAAAAGAACGGGAGAGAGAGGGGAGGGAGGAACGAGGCGCGCTGGATATTTCGCCGTGAGACGGAAATTAAAGAAGATGGAAAAGAAAATTACTGTAAAAAAACGGAGGGCGGAGACATCCCCCGCGGACCGTAGACGGACACAGGAATATGATAATAAATCAATTATTGGCTCCATTGTAATTGCAGATCGTCCGCGGCTGAAAGACTGCTCGCTTAAGTAGCACGATAATAATAAAAATAATTGCTGATCTTTATTCATGATCGAGATATAAAATTCTACCGCATAATATTACGTAATCATGCGTGTTCGGTTATTACGCCCGTTTCTTTTTCTCGTTCGATTCCGTCACGGTCTCGGCAGGTTTTAATTGAAACGGTTCCTTTTTGCGTAATCGAACAAATAAACGGAAATGCTGTCGTTTTGGTATTTTAGGCATTCTGTCGAACAGAGGAGAATCATTCCGGCGTTTGGAATTTTTAAAAGGCACAATTCACCCGTGGACACCGTAATTACCGGATAGAAAGGTGGAATCTGAGTTTGTCGTAATTGACACGAGGCATGCGTAAAGCACGGTTTTAATCGTAAATCTTTGGTCGCAATCGATAGTGTGCTCTCTCCCACCATGGTTTTCCCTGCCGGCAGTGGCGTAGACCCGTGTTTCGATCCCCGTGACTATTCTCACTTTCGCCGGTACGCAAATCCGTGAATTCTCCGATCAAAATAATCGCCGCGTAAAAAGTGAGAAACAATCCGCGATCACCGGACGGAAGTGAATTAAAAACAACGACGTTAAAGTTTCATAATTGAAAAGAAAATAACGTCAAATTTCTCGTGCGAATTATTTTTCGAACGAACCCGAATTTTTAATAATTCAAATTTTGAACGACCGACAGGGGCGTCAGGTTTTACGGGTTCGATAAATTACGAATGGCGGAAATTGTGTCTTTTTTTTTTACTGACGGAATAAAAGCCGTGGGCCATGAAAAATAAATCAACGGCCTAGTAAAAAAAAAAAGCTTGACCGTTTCCCTGATAACCCATATTCTCGGGAAACTGGTTTCGCGATTTCTAATTTAATTCCCGAACGGCCCTTTCAGGGCCGAGTTCGCCGGTGTGTGGCCGGCCACACACGCACGTGCAGGCGAATATATAAAAAGGTAATAAAAGCGCGGCGGGCCTCGTAAAATTATTTCGTAGCCTCGTAAACAATGGACGTCCCGCGTCACTGGGCCATCAGCGTCTTCCACCCACGCCCTACCTTCACGTTAAAGGGTAATAGTCGACGGGGGGTGACGGAGAAAAAAATCGACTACAGTAAAGTACGCCGTGGGAAATGAATGATCTTGAAGTTCAACGGAATTTTATATTAACGCGCGAAAATGATTTGTGGGTTTTGGAAAATATTTTGTGTAAGAAAAACAGATAATGTTTGTCGGAAAAATGTGACGGAAATTCAAGAATTTGTGTAGTGGGCAATTTAAAATAATTTTGTAATTTACAAAAAGATAGTAGTATACATTTTTTCAATTTATTTTGCATTATGAAGGACAATAATTAACCTGTTTTTGTTACCTTGCAATAAATCAAGGTAGAGTCTCATCACAGATAGAAACGTTAAAAGTAAACAAAAATGTTTCAAACTTTGCAACATTTTTGAGTTCGTTCGAGTAGAGTTAGTCGTCAATTATGAAGTTTGCCATTAATCACACACAGTGGAATCAAGTATCTCGAATCAAAATGGCTTATTTCAACTAATCAGACACCACTTTTTAAATAAATAAATTAACAAATAATAACTTACTTCTCTACCTAATAACTAGGTTAATAAATTAATCCACTGCCATTAGGACCCTCATGTTAATATTTTGATATAATCAGTCAATTTTGAAAATATACGATTAAATCGCAAATAAAAATATTGTTTAGAAAGGCACAATTTTAGAAGTTACATCACCAAATTCTCGCTTTTGAAACCAAATATTCAGGGGCGTCAATGAAAGCCTCGCTCTGCCTGCACTGAAGTAAAGCAAACCTTAAAATTTCATTATACTAATCTTCCACGAGGAAATAATCACTATTTCGAACAACGTCGATGAAAATCTTGCGAAAAGAATTTCCACCCTATGTTCGACGTCTCCGGCCGACACCCGGGCCGCAAGGAAGTCCGCAAATATCCTGCACGCGTAAATCCGTCGTGACGCGGCGTGTGAGAGAAGAACGAAAAAAAAAACGAAGCACGAGAAGGGCGTAGAATGGGAACGCGGTGCTTCAGCGCAGAGGATAAAAGTAATATAAATAAAAGGTTACAGAGGACGAGTAAACGTGGCAGCCGGCAAAAAGGAAGAGAGATATAAAAAAAAAGGAGGGAAGAAAAACCGGAGGGTAAAGGGGTCGGGCAAATGAAGAAGTCTTACGTTACTGCTTTCAATGAGGGAAGATGGTACAAAGATGCGCAAGGACTTGAAGTGTACGTGAAGGTAAAAGGGAGAGGAAAAAAAAAGAAAGGAAATATAGTAACGAGGGTAGAAAAAAGAAGACAAACTTGACAAAGAAATGGCGGACGGAGATACGTGTACGTATATATTATATAAGTAGAGAGAAAAAAATAGAAGAGGAAGAAGAAAGCATCGGAATAAAATCCTAATAATAACAATAAGAAGACACGGACGGGGGGGATGAAAGAGAGGGAAGAAACGAGAGGCAAGATAAAAGCTCGCGTGTCATTGCGCACTCGATACTTCCGTCTGTTCGAAGGGGAGAAAAAGATGGAGGAGAAAGAATACGGGAGGAGCGAGAAAGAGAGGGAAAAAAAGTAAGAATGTCTGTAAATCCGGCGGAATAGGGGGAGTAAATTCCAAGGAAGAAAAGTAAGGAGAAAGTAAGAAATGGCGGATAAGAGGTAGAAGCAAAGAGAGGGAGGATTAAAGTAAGTAATAGGGAATAAAAGTAGTAGATAGACGCCGTGAGGAAAAAAAGAATAAAAGACGGCATTACGGGGTAAAAAAAAAGAGGAGATAACGAAACAGAGGGCGTGCTCTCTCTTTCTCTCTTTCTCTCTTATTCTCTCTCCGGTTTCCTCTTTGTGAGACCCCTGTAGACACGGCATTGTTTCCATGGCGGAGGCCTGTTTCGGGACTAATGAATTGCATTATTGGAAATCCGGAATATAAATAAGGTTACGCTATTACGTCGTTCGACAGGTAATTGCCGACTTTATGCGCGCCGCCCGTGAACGTGACGATATATTACGTCGCCGGTGTGTTGCGACGAGGCACGATTTTTACTTCGTTACGAACATCATTAACCCTTCTCGCCTGGATAATGAAATGACTGTCAGTTTCGGAAAAACTATTCTTATCTTACGTACGAGGGAAAATCAATTGTAATTGTACGTTATTTATTTATATTTGTTGCTTTATACAGAGTGTACTAAAAACATTCATACGAAATTTCATTAATTGTGATTTCGCATCTTTATATTAGGTTTATTCGAATAGTTTTATTAGAAATGAACTTTATGGTAAAGACTCTAAAGATTCGAGTTGCATTGTTTTCGCTGAGTTTTTGGGTATATTTCAACATTTACCATCACAAAAAATCCACAGAAAACGATTTTCTGCGTTGATTTCAATTTCGAAACAGTTTTTTTTTTACATTTTCTCTCGAAAAGTAGAGTAGTGATCGTGGTATACCCGCAGTTTACTGAATTCTAATACCACTAAATGAGCAACTGAAAGTGGTTCGAGGGAAATAGGTCAAACCACCCCTAAACTCTAATTATTGATTAATTTTCCATACGAGTGTACTGGCCTGAATACGTATTGAAATTCTTGTTGCACACTCCGTCGATCTTATCACGCCCCCGTTTCCATGTTAGCCCCAGATCGTTTTTTTTTTTATCTAATCTAATTTTATAATAATGAATATGCAATTCCGCGAGTAAAGAAATATCCTGGCTGTTGACATGCATTTTCATGGGTGAGGAAACGCGTAAAAAAAACAGATATCGGATCGATTCTAATTACCCTCCCCACTCCCACCCCCTACCCACCCTCCGTTCCACCCCCTTTTCACTGATACATTATGCATGCGTACCCACGATTTTACAAACACACGCACACCGAAGCGAGCGATGGAATTCCTTCGGAATTTTTAAATGCATTCTTGGACACGGTTGGCACGGAGTCCCCGTCCATCGTGATTTTCCTCTCGAATGCGCCGAAGAAAACCGAAAAACAGATTTCCTTGGGATCCTCGGAAAATCTCATGAATATATTCCCAGGAATTTTCCGGGAATCCTCCGCCCGGACGCCTGTTCTTTTCCGCCGATTCTCATATTCCCATTGAAACTATTTCGCAAGAATGACGCTGAGACAGTAAATAGATTGTTCGGAAACGGGGGAAGTGGGGGAAATTCGGGAAATCATGGGAAAATAATTTAGTACACGTGGCAAGCGGGGAGTCGCGTGGCGAATGTTTCGTGATTTGTCATATTTCGACGTTAGGGAACTCAGGGGGAAAATCGAGGAGAAAATTATATCCTGTTTTTTCAATTAGATAGACACACTCGATCGTGAAATTTTTCACCGGTGAGAACTACTCGGGAAATAGCGAATACACCTGCACGGAATTTACGACAGTTTTATGCAAATTACCGGTGTAATCAAAACGCCAGGGAAAAGTACAGTCTTCCTTCCCCCACTTTCTTTTTCTCTTTTTTTTATTCCGGTATCACTTGCTCTCAACGTTCCAGCGAATTTCCCAAGGAAGTCCAAGGGTTTCTCCAATTTCAAGCGCGTCCTTCCGCTACGCTGAATTATCAGCGGCCATTTTATCCAGTCGCTTCCGTTCGCAAGGGAAAAAAAATACGAACGAACAAAAAGAAACAAAGAGTACGAAAACGAGCAGCTTCTTTTGCGCCCCGAGGAGCGGCCAAGATAACATTCGGGTATTCCCAACTGGTTTCACGGAATAAAACTTTCCGGTTGTTTGCCGCGCGCCTTTCTTTGTCGGTAACGTCCAATCCAGATTAATTGCCATCGAATCATCGAATGGAATCGCCATTGAAACACGGCACCCTTCCGAAGACACGGGGTACGTGCGGGAGGGGAGGGGGTGCGAGAGAAATAGGAAAAAAGAAACAGAGAAACGAAACAGAGAGAGAGAGAGAGAGAGAGAGAAGGGAGAGTAAAAAGTCTCTCGTGAACTCTAATTAAGCGGCACAACCTGGCCGATGGGGGTTGTTGCCTCGATGAAATAACGGAGGGTGGAATTAATACGAGCAACATTTTCTTCCGTAAGGTCAATTAATTTATCCTGGAACGCCGCCATTGATTCTTTTGAGAGCCAGGAGTCGGGAGAAACGAGAAAAGGAATCGCGGCAGGTTTTTGATGGTGGTAATGGCTAATCGGATTTCTCCTATGAAATCGTGCCTCTCTTATTTCGTTTTTTTTTTTTTTTTATTTTTCTCCCCGCCACGTGTAACGATGTTCCAATGGGAATGGCAATATGTTACGGTAACGTTCAGGTGGCTGCGGAGTTAACGATTTTTTGAACACGCTGGAAATGTTGTTAACTAGCTCGGGATCCGCGGCGCGGAGTGGCTCTATTGATAAAATGTATGAAATGGAATCGGGAGAAATAGCGTGAAAGAGATAATCCTTTCGGCTGGCCTGTTTCATAGAAAAATCATATTTTTTTTTATTTCTGGTTTGGGACGGTGAAAAAGTTGATTAATTAAATGAACCGATAGTTCGGTGAATACAATGAAATCGGGGGGATCGCGACGAGGGAAATAAAGGGAATTGAGACGGTCGGATTAATCCATCGAGATACATGAATTTTTTTTTAAATCAAAACGTTGAAAGTTTAAACACGGCTGAATTTCGTAATGTCTGTATTTCAGAGCGTAGAAATTTCTAAACGTTGAAATTACAACGAGAAGGAATCTCAGCGTGTTACAATTTCAAATATAGTGACTTCGGAGCGAAAAAAATTTCTATGTGTCAAAATTTCGGCGCGTAGAAATTTCTAAACGTTGAAATTAGAACGAGAAGGAATCTCAGCGTATTACAATTTCAAATATAGTGACTTCGGAGCGAAAAAAATTTCTATGTGTCAAAATTTCGGCGCGTAGAAATTTCTAAACGTTGAAATTAGAACGAGAAGGAATCTCAGCGTATTACAATTTCAAATATAGTGACTTCGGAGCGAAAAAATTTATAAGCGTTAAATTTCGGCGCGTAGAAATTTCTAAACGATGAAATTACAACGAGAAGGAATCTCAGCGTATTACAATTTCAAATATACTGTCTTCGGAGCGAAAAAATTTCTAAGCGTCAAAATTTCGGCGCGTAGAAATTTCTAAGAGTTGAAATTACAACGGGAAGGAATCTCAGCGTATTACAATTTCAAATATAGTGACTTCGGAGCGAAAAAATTTATAAGCGTCAAAATTTCGGCGCGTAGAAATTTCTAAACGTTGAAATTACAACGAGAAGGAATCTCAGCGTATTACAATTTCAAATATAGTGACTTCGGAGCGAAAAAATTTATAAGCGTCAAAATTTCGGCGCGTAGAAATTTCTAAACGTTGAAATTACAACGAGAAGGAATCTCAGCGTATTACAATTTCAAATATAGTGACTTCGGAGCGAACAAATTTATAAGCATCAAAATTTCGACGCGTAGAAATTTCAGAAATCAAAATGTTAATTTTGACAATTTCCGCGCCTTGAAATTCCAAATCCTGATAATTTCCACGCAAAAACACACCAACGCCTCAAAATATTCCCTGCAACAAAATTGTAAAACGTGACATTATATCTAATCAAATTCCACAATTGCAGAAGGAAACTGTACGCATCCTATGTTCAAATAATCCTCAAAAGTCGATCAACGGTATCCCAATGAGAGAACGTTTATCCGTTTCCATAAAAACGAATGAAAGTTTAATGGCGATCGCTTTAACCGTTCGAACTCTCTGGCAATCGAATCGCGTGCGCGAAACAGCGAAATAGAAGCAGCTCGGCGTCAACCATGCTTCTCACGGTAGATCGGTAAACAACGGTTTAAAAATAACGAAAACATTTCTTCGAGGGCACGCTTCCTGGTCCGTGTACGCGCATATTGATACATAGTACGCGCGGAAATCCATCGTTGGAAACGCGTCCGCGGGATTTAATCGCGTCAGGGAAGACTTGACGGGATGCAAGAAGCTGCACGATTCGTTAAGCGCCGTTCACAGCATCGCTGACGTAATCCCTTACTTATGATCGACGGCAACTGTCGATTCCGCCGGACTTATCGGGCAATTTAATTATTCACGTCGGTCACTGCGAAAGGGTTAAATTTGTCTGCTGAAGTACGTGTGCAAAATGGGACTTGATTCCTTTAAGGGGGCATAAGGGTTTGCATTATCAAGAAATCGATTTTTTTTCTTCGCTTTTTCTTATAGTTAAATATTTCGGGAGTATTGTCCGAAAATTTGAAGATAATCGGAGAAAAACTCTCGAAGTTATTGACCAGTTAATCGTTATATTTTCGGTCGGGCGGTTGCCGCTCATATCAGTGATTTTATAATAGTAGTTTGGGATACGAAAATTTGAAATACGGGATTGTAAAGTGTAAATGAAAAGCGTTTTGACTGAGTGTCGAAGTGACAAGAAAATTAAGGAAAAAACGGAGAAATAAAGTACTCGGCGGAAAAGGAATTTATCTTCACTTTTGTAGAGTTAAATCTTTAAACGCGGTTTTCTCGAAACCATGTTTTCAAAGTCGGTGATCACTGACATTTAAAAAATAGTTCACCGATTCCTTTCAAACTGGTAGATACCTTCTATATATAAAATACCTACCTCCAACGATGAGTATGATAATTTTTGTTTACATTATGGGGTTTTTCCAATTATAAAATGACGGAAATTTTAATGAAAAATCGTAATTTTTGCTTCAAACGACCGCCAAAAATTTTAAATTGAAAATTTTTCCAAAGGCGTTCTCGGAAAAACTCCGTCACCGGCTTATTTGTTGATATTTTGCAATCAAATAATTACAAAATGTTGTTGAAATAATATTATATAATGTGCAAAGGGTTCGAACAAATTTGCTTTATTCATACGTGTGGAAATAAATCGCAAAGAAAGTATTTTTTTGCCCTGAAACCCTTATCCGCCCCCCCCCCCCCCTTTAACGTGCAGACGATGAATTCGCGAATTACGTATAGGAATAAAAATAATGAAATATGGCTTCTAAATTAGAGATGGGTATTATTTCAATCTGGTTTTAAAATCGGTTTTATTGGGGGTAATAAAAAGCAATCTTTTTTTTTATGGGACGCCTAGGGGAACGGTGGAAAAAAAGTGTATACAAACGGCACGAATCGGAACGGGTAATTTTTCATTTGCTCAGCTTTTTAGTATTCAGGCTTTGCCACTCTGTCGAAATCTATGAAATCGTATATCGCATACATGTATATGTGTATATACGCACTTTTTTCATTCTGCAGCAAAATTGAAATTTGACTAAAAGCTCTTCAGTTGCAAATATTTAAAAATCGATTTCCCAAATGTAATCTTGATAATTAGTGCCAACTAACGCAATTTCATTTTAACGGTTGTCCGATTTAACGTCAGGTCTGTGTTTACTTTTGTATTTTTTTTCTCGCTGTACGTCGTGTCTCATGAAGTACAATATTGCGAGCTGCGGGTAACCTTCTATTTTAACAGAAATTGCCGTCTACACTCGGTAATCACGAGTCACGAGATGGAAGTGTAGCGGCCCGTTAATATTTTGTGAATCACTTGTTGAAAAATGTATGCGCCGAGTAGAATTTAAAATGATATTCCAAACTGCCGTGATTCGAAGACTTCCGACGGCTCGAGTTCCGAGTCCGCTTTTATTCGTTTGAAAACTCGAGACTTATTCTCCTAAATACTTGTGCGAGTGAATTCAGTTCTATTCAAATGCAAACTTGATATTCAAACAGTCCGTAAAAACACACACATCTGATTCCTATTGTAAAAATATAGCGAATAGTTTTCAAGAAACTTGGGATTTTGCTTCTCACGACTGGTGGATAAAAATTTCCAGATGTACAAATACCAATTTTTTGAAAATGTAACGAGTGTGGATTTCGACGCGTAGAAATTCTGACACATGTAAATTTCATTAAGAATTTTGGCACCTTGAAATATTAAACTGTTAGGATTTTGTAAACTTAGAATTTTCAACGTATTGGATTATCAAAACTTTAGGTTTTTAGTACGCAGAAATACCAGTGCATGGAAATTTTGAGACGTTATAAAAACGTAAAAAATTTCAGGCCTAAAAATATGAACTCGTCGTGTAGAAACTTCCATGCGCTGAAATTCTGAACTTTTCGAATTTTCACGCGCAAAAATACCAGCGAATAGAAACTTCCAAGCGTTAAATTTTGCCGCATAAAATTTTTAACCTAGTGAAATTTCAAATCGGTAAGATTTGATACCTAGGAATTCCAAAGCATTTAAAATTCAACGCGGAAAAATATCATAGCGTTAAATCCTTATTGCATACAATTTTGAACCCATTCAAATTCCAAATAGGGAACATTTGTCGCGTAAGAATTGCAAAGCATTTTTATTCCGCAACGTCCAATTTTTAGCACGCAACAATTCCACATTATTCAAATTTCAACGCGCAGTATTTTCACAGCGTTAAAACCTTCTCGTATAAAATTTTCCACCCTGTAAAATATCAAATAGATAACATTTGTCGCGTAGGAATTGCAAAGCATTTTCACTCCGCAACGCCCAATTTTTAGCACGCAACAATTCCACATTATTCAAATTTCAACGCGCAGCATTTTCACAGCTTTAAAACCTTCTCGTATAAAATTTGGAACCCAGTCAAATTCGAAATAGGGAACATTTAGCGCGTAGGAATTGCAAAGCATTTTCACTCCGCAACGCCCAATTTTTAGCACGCAACAATTCCACATTATTCAAATTTCAACGCGCAGCATTTTCACAGCTTTAAAACCTTCTCGTATAAAATTTGGAACCCAGTCAAATTCGAAATAGGGAACATTTAGCGCGTAGGAATGCCAAAACATGTTCAGTACGCAAAGCACACATTTTAACACGTAACAATTCCATATTATTCCATTTCAACGCGCAGCAATTCCGCAGCTAGAGAATTCCTGTTGCGCAGAATTTCCCAGCTTCAAAGTTTCGGCGCGTCGCTTCACCGTACCACGTTTCCACTCTTCCAAACGATCATTCGTACATTCAATCCACTTGCCTCTCAATCACCGAGCAACATCCCCAGACTGTGCAACGTGCTTAAGACGGATTTCGCGTGGCCATTAATGCGCGCCGCTACGTTCTACGTGGGACGTACGAACACGACCAGCTCGAAATCGATTCAGGAATGTCGACGCTCGATTCGTTTTTTACCGCTGTGGAACACCGATCGTTGCCCACGCCGTTGTACGTGTTCGCGCATACACGCGCCTCTCTATAATACTCTCCGGATACAATCAATGAGAGGAAGAGAGAGTCGGAGAGAGAAAGAACTTACAGCGGGACGAGTAATTAAGACGTTCACCCCCCTCCCCCTCCCCCCGGTTCTATCGGTAGTGCAATCAACGTTATTAGTTTCTTTGTATCTACCGATCGGTCGGGAATCGATATTCCTGTTTCGTAGGAGTTTGATTTTTTATGGATAAAATCATTCGTCTTCGTTCGTACAGACATTCACCCCACGTAAGTGTGTCTGTGTATGGAGTACCGCGTGGTGTACGTGTTTCAAGAGGATTTAGAAAGTCCGAAAGAAAGGCTGAAAATATTCAGAAACTGTTTTGTAAGAACGTAAATGGATGGTTCGGGATTGTTTTTGTCTTTGCAGGGTATCATTATGGTAAAAAAAAAAGAAGTATATAGAGCAACGAGATGCGTAATTAAGATGTCCGCCTACTACCTCGGTAGCGTGGTGTAATTACAACAATTTTCGTTGCGTCTGTCAATCATTCCGGAGCATCGCGAATACCAGAAATTTCCTTTTAAATTGGATTCTATTACCCTTTCGACCTTCTATGGAGGATCGATGGTAGAATTCCCGGGATCTTCTGTTCCCGCTGCCGCGGCAAGTATCTATTTCCCCTATAGTCTCGACCGGCTCGAGGTGGAGAATCGTAACGGAAAGTAGAAACATTCGTTTTGCCAACGAGGTGCTTCGGTATTTTTTTTAATATACCGCGATTCCGGTCGTAATGAAAACCGAAACTCAACGCGGCGTGTTTAATGAAATTGCAGCGTTTCCAAAAGGGTTTCGATATTTCATACCGTTCCCTCCTTTGGTTTCGTGTTTCTGTTACGTTTCCGCAAGTTTACGTCGCAAAACGAGAGAACGCTAAGCGAGGCAAATATTTCCGGAAAAATTTTGCACATCGGTCCGGATTTGTTTCCCGCAGAAATTTTTGCGTGGAAACGAAGAGAAAGTAAACGCGGACAGCGTCTCCTCGTGGCGCGACGAACGATCGTACGGTCCTGCAAATGGAAAACTAACGAGTGGCTTTGAATTCCTCGTTTTTTTTTCGTCCGAACTGCATTTAGTTGCACGTGCATCGTTTACAGCAGCGGTTCCCAAACTTTGACAATTTACGCGGGCGTTTAGAAATTTTCCGAAAACACTTCAGCAATGAGCGCTTCTAGTTCGGGCCGCTTTAACCGAGAAATTTCGTGCATAATTACAATTTCGCGTAAGTGCGTGCAATTTCACTCGAATCAACCATTAAAATAGGACATCGTTGCATTTTCCGCGGAAAATTGCGTTATTTCAGTGTTATTATTCTTTGCCAACGAAATAATCTGACTTTGGAATTTTTGCAAGATGAAATTCTTACGTTTTGAAATCTAAGCGTCTCGAAATTCTTGCGCTTTAGAATATCAGCGCGCTGAAATTTATATACTTAAAAATTTTAACGCGTCGAAATCCTCAAGGGAGAAAACTTTACCGCGCTGAAATTTCTATACCTAACAATTATAACGCGCTAAAATCCTCAAGCGTGAAAACTTTACCGCGTTGAAATTTCTATACTTAACAATTTTTTACTCACCGAAATTTCTATGCGCGAAATTCTTACGCATTGAGATTCTTTTTTCGCTTTCAAACTCCCACACACCGAAAATTTCATTCTGTGAAACTTTAGTATATCGAAGACCTCAGACTCTAAAACTTAAATGCGTTAAAATTTCTTGACACTTAAACATTAACGAGTATAATTCCTCCGCAGAAAAATGCACGCGCTAAAATTCCTACGCACCGATATTTGCAGTCCAAAAAATTTCAACGGCGGTCTGAAATTTCCTGTCATCAACATTCCCACCAGAATCCATATTACTCTCGCTCGCCCCTCGCCACACGTACGTGCAAACCGGTTGAACAAACACCAGGTTCCCCTTTTCAGGACTCCCAGATTCAAATGGACAGAAAACATAATTAACTTCGCGGAGCCGTCGTCCTTTACATTTACAATCTTCCTTGGAATTTCTACGTTTAACCAGATGGTTTGAGAACCATTTTCCGGGTAGAAACAGTTTCAAAGGGTGGTCGCCGGTGTCCCGGGTCCAAAAAAAAAAAAAAAAAAATCGCGCGGCTCGGCGGGACGGGTGAGCAGCAGCCGTACAATTAACCGCACTACCACTATCGTGCGGTAGCTCGATAATTATTGTTATTATTTCTGCACGCCGGACGTGGACAGGGATTGCAACATAGTCATGATTGCCTGTCTTAAGCAACCGATTCGTTATTCGGGCAAAGGTCACGTACCAAAGACGACACGACTTCCTTCTATGATATTCTCTGCATCGGTCCCCTACCTCTCTCCCTCTTTTTCTCCCTCGGTCCCAAGTTTAATGGCGATGCGATGCATGTGTATCGTGCAATTAAACGACCGGCAAATAAACCGGCCCGTTATCCTTCTATATTCGGCGAGGCACAGCGTGCCGATCGTGGGTGTTGCGAACTGACCTCGAGTAATTTCTTTTTTATGGGACCCGTACACCGTAGGGCCCCTTACAACTGGTGGAGACACCCGTTAGAATTCGCGTAATACGAGAACATGAATTTTTTCTTTTAACCCATTCGCTGCCAAGACGAGTATACTCGTCCTACTTTCAATATGTTATGACATATAGGGTATTGAATTAGCAAATTTTTTGTGATCACAACCATAATTATACAAATGTAGAAAACTTGAAAAAAAATACTACAAATAAAATTTAGTTGTTAACTTTGGTAAACAATACCACTCAAATTATAAATGGCAATGAAAATAATTTCATATAATTTAAACTTGGAAGTGAATGTGTTAACGTAACAGAAGAATATTATGCATTTTATTATATTTTAACAGACTCGGAACGTTGCAGTTTTACGTTCTATGTACGGAAACGTGAAGAATAGTAAAAAAAAGACAGAGAAATTTAAAATAGAGAATCTTGTTGTTTCTAAACAAACTTTTATCATTGAATGCATCTAGAAAAAGATGGAAATTCGTTGCGGCTGGATTAAAAAATGTAAAATTTATTTTATTCTTTTCGAGGGTTATTTTGACGTAAGTGTTCACTTATACCGGCTAAAGTACTTTAATGTCCTCGAGACTCTCTCCAGTAATTCGTTACCACCGAATCTGTCTGTCCGTCTGTCTATATACTTTGGTCTGGCCTTTATCTGAAAACACACCCTCTACGGTTGGTCACGTACGCGCCCTTTTAATTAGATTTTCCTCCGACTCTATTAGAATTACCTTGCCGTGGCAAGCTTCACAGAAATAAGAAACAGGACCATCATATACGCTCCCTTCGTAGCGATGTCGACAGATTGAAGACGTCGACGTCCGAATCTCAAGTCTTTCCCGATCCACTTACGAGACACAAAATTACCCACGTCGACGGTGGAAAGTTTCCGATGTTTTAATATTACCGCGTTTTTTTTTTTTTTTTTTTTCACCGCGTCCAATTATGAAAACCGACGTTAAAACCGCGATGCGACTTGTTCCCTTGTTCGTCGCGGCGATTACTGTTATTACCATTCGGCACGAGGGAGCTTTTTATTAGGCGGTCGAATGTAATCCTGGAACCTTTCCGGGCGTCGTCGACTTCGGGTCCGAGTGAAAGCCCGGCAGAGATTTAATTTGCGACCCTTTAACCGCGACCGCGAACGAGACTCACGGTGAGGTCCGAGAAAATGAATGCCACCTGTCCGACGACTGGGAAAAACGTTAAGCCTGTTTCACACCGGTGGGAGTCATCACTCGATTTCCAACCGCGGACTTGATTTCTTTCTCCGGTGGACATATTCGTCCAGGAGTGAAACGACGAATGAAAATCCGCGGTAGATCATCCCCCATAAATGACTAGAACGGCGATGGGGTTGGTTCCGGTTTTCAAAACCGGAGACGTTTCGTGGAAACGTAGTTGAAAGGTTACTCGGCTGAAAGTTGCGCGATCCTGTTGGAACGGTAAATTAAATTTCTCTTGTATTTTCCGTTCTGTTTCCGCGAAACCTTACTCGTTTCACCACGTTCCAATAACGCCCGGACGGAAACGGAGAATTCCGGTTGAAAGCTGCAATGCAATTACCATCGAAGTTTATAAAGTAACGGTAGCGTAATTGACAAGGAGACAAAACCCATTGCGGATTAATACGCAATAAATATTGAAGAGTACATCGCACCGGTGTCTCTCGAACAATTATTATTCATAAACCTACCGTAAATATTTAACTTTTCATACACCGACACCGTCATTCCGCCTCCGCAGTTTTCCCATAAACGTGCACATTTCAATGAATAAATCATTAGACAGACCCGAAAAACATACACATTAAATACCCGGCGTTATTGAACCCCTCTCTTCCTCCCACCCTCCCTCCCTCCGTGCCCCACAGCCCTTCGTTCTTACTTTCCCATCGTATTTCATTGAAAACCCCTCCCCCATTTCTAATTGACCCATCATCTAGAGGAACACAGACGCCATAATCATGTTCCCTTTTACAGGTGGTGGTGGAGAGCTCGACCCTGGCCCTGGAATACGGCGACCTGGAGATCGACCCCGGTTCACCGGTGAACCCGGACCTGCTGTTCGATTCCCAACTGATGCACCTGTACGTCATGACGGAGAAGAAGGTCTCCAAGGTCAAGGTGCAGGAATGCTCGGTGTACAAGACCTGCTGGGACTGTCTCGGGGCGAAAGACCCATACTGCGGTTGGTGCTCGCTGGAGAACAAATGCGACCTGCGCAGCGATTGCCAAGACGCCGCCAAGGATCCGCTCTATTGGATATCGTACAAAAGTGGTAGGTGCACCACGATCACCACTGTGGCACCGGAGCAACTTCAACGGACAACGGCCAGGACGCTGGAGCTGACCATCGAGAATCTACCGTCGTTGTCCGGGCAATTCCTCTGCGCTTTTTCCGCGTTGGATAAGACGCTGATCACGAACGCGTCCAGGAAGTCGTTCGGTATGAATTGTACAACGCCGAGGACCGACCTGCTGCCTTCGATTCCACCCGGACAACATCACTTCACGGCGAAACTGTCCGTCAGGATGACCAACGGGCCCGACCTGGTGGCCACTAATTTCACCTTCTTCGACTGCAACACGTACAGCTCGTGCACGCAGTGCGTGTCCTCCAGCTTCCCGTGCGATTGGTGCGTGGACGGACACAGGTGCACGCACGACACCGCGGAGAACTGTAGGAACGACATCCTCGTCACCGGAATCAGCGTAAGTGTGAGCTCCGTTTACGGAACGGTTGGACGAGGTAGTTTAGTTTGACAGATATTTAAGAATTTTTTTGTGGGACGTTACAGAGAATGGGCCCAAGCTACAGAAGCGGACCAGCTTTCTGCCCGACCTTGAACGCCACGGATTCGCAGGAGATTCTAGTGTCTTCCGGCATCAAAAAGGCCATCCGCGTTAAAGTGCATATCATTGGGGTAAGGATACTTGTTAATTTTAATTCCTCTATTTTGTTTGATCTGCATCTAATAGTAACATAGTTAAATTAAAAATACCAATTTTTAATTAAAATATTGCTCTAGGAACAAAATTTCATAACAATTTTTTGTTACTTACATCAAGCCCTATGGCCAAAATAAAGTTGGAGTCGATTCGATGACATCGGATTTTCAACTTTATGTTAATTTTTTATAAAAATGGCTGGCCATATACCGCTAATATTTTACAGGGTCTTTATACTCATCAGCCCCTACCATTTGACACCAGTTTTATCCAAAAAGCGGTAGCCTCCTCTTGTAAACCTTAAGCGACCTACGTGTCTACGTATAATCAAATTTAAATAATTCTCTTCAGAATTAGATCTATTTCATAGAGTGAAAAATTATCTCTACAGAAATATACAGGGTGTAACAAAAATTGTGGGACATTTTAGGTTTATGAATAGAACGCAAAAAAATAAGAAAAAAGTCCTATAAAAACCCCTTTTGTAACAAATTTAAAAAAAACATATCTCCGAAATGGAAACCCGTTTTGATTGCAATATAACCGGAGAAGATAAAAGATAATAGAAAAAATATAATTGCTGCGATTATTGCTGTTAAATAGCATTTGTTCTTGTTTAATCCAAACAACGTCGATTACCTATATCGTAGCAGGTTTGTAACAACTTGGGAAAAATTGAGGACATTCACTAAATTTTCCTTTGCGTAGATAGTGATATTTTTTTCGTAAATTTTAATCTCTGCCGGTTATATTGCAATCAAAATCGGTCCTCTACGACGTACCATTTCGGAGATGTGATTTTTAAAAATTTTGTTACAAAAGGGGTTGTATCTCGGAGGGGGTGGGTTGCGCCCACATCTTATAAGACTTTTTTTTGTTATTTCTATGCGTTCTATTCATAAACCCAAAGTGTCCCAGAATTTTTGTTACACCCTGTATAGAACGATAAATTACTATTACCGCAGTATAGAGTATAGGAAAGTGTATATCCGAAACCGTGAGAAGTTTAACATAAAAACAATCCGTTACAGCAATTCATCGTGCAGACCCGGTTTGTCTGTCAGTTCAACATCGAGGGCCGAGTGACCAGCGTGAAAGCCCGTCTGCTCGCCGACACGATTTACTGCGAAGAGACCGAATTCTCCTATACGTCCCGGGCGCCGAACATCACCGTGCCGTTCGCGGTGATCTGGGGCGGCTCGAAGCCGCTGGACAATCCGCAGAACGTCCACCTGGTGATATACCGATGCCGTGACATGGCTGACAATTGCGGCATGTGTCTGGCCCTGCCGCCGAAATACGACTGCGGCTGGTGTCAGAGTTCGGACAGGTGCGAAGTGAAGGACCAGTGCGACCGGGGATCAGGCATGTGGCTGAACAGCAATCAGACCTGCCCCAATCCGGAGATTCACTCTTTCGAACCGGTTATGGGACCCTGGGAAGGAAACACCAACGTCACGATACGCGGGATCAACTTGGGAAAGACATTCGCGGTAAGTTTTATCAGTGATTTTCTTGGGGAATAATTCAATTCTATCATGGTGCGTCTCCCAAAGTTTTCGTACCACGGAACAATTCATAAGTTTTGAAATTTTGAACGAAACGCCTTGGTTTTATTGTAGGAATGTAGGTAGAAATGATAGATAGACTAAATTAGAAACTTACTTGTATTAGTTTATATAATTCACGTGCCAAGTTAAGAGCGTCTAATTTTCAAAAGTGTTTGAACTTTAATTTTCATAATTTGTCACGGAATACTGTTTGGGAAACGCTGCAAGAGTGCATGGGTATCCAATCTTTTTAGTAACCAGGGCCGTATCGAACGGAGAGAAATTTTCGTGAGCCACTTTGATCTCTAAGATAGACATATAACAATTGTTTTCTTATTTCTAGGACATCTACCGTGGGGTGACGGTCGGTGGTATGCGGTGTCAGCCTTACGAACACCTCTACGTACGCACCAAGCAAATCGTATGCCGCGTGGAGGGTCCCGGTTACGAGGAGGACAAACGGGGTCCGGTAATCGTTGAAATCGAAGACTTCCGAGGCCAATCCGAGTACAATTTTGAATTCGTGGATCCGCATATCATTTCTATATCGCCGAAACACGGTCCGCTGAGTGGCGGAACCACGGTGAAAATAACAGGGAAATATATGAACGCCGGCTCCAGGATCGAAGCTTCGATAGACGAACTTCCATGTTCTATAATCAGTGCGGAAACGAACGAGGCCCTCTGTATGACCAGTGCGAGTGGCAAGAAACGAAACGGCGTGTTGAAAATGTCGTTCGACGGTTCGTTTCGTTTTTACGACGGGTCCTTCGAGTACGTCGACGATCCAACGATCGAGAGCGTAGAGAGCGGCAGGGCGGGTCAAGTGAAAATTCCAAAAGGTATCCCAGTCGGCGGAATAAAGATCTCCGTGACAGGAAAGAATCTGGGTTACATACAGAGCCCGCAAATGTATGTGTACTACGACGAGAAGATGTTCGTGTCGCAATGCGAGGTGCACAGTCACGAGCACATGATTTGTAAATCGCCAACCATAGAGGTTCCGGATCATGTCGTTGTGGATGCTGAGAATCCACTAACGCTGGAGTATGGCTTCCGTATGGATAATGTATCCGGTGTACAGAATCTGTCGAAACGCGGCTTCAATGAGTTCGTCTTGTACCCGAACCCTATCTACGACGAATTCGATGAAGAGATCAAGTATTACAAGAGTGATTACCTGACCATAAATGGACAACACCTGGACCGTGCCTGTCAAGAGTCCGATATAGTGGTACAAATAGGAAACGCCTTTTGCAACGTGACTTCCGTATCCAGACAACAACTTACGTGTAGACCACCGTTAACACAACCACCGGCCCTCGACGCCGAAGGTCTACCGAACAAGCAAGAACTGCCGGAAGTAATAGTGATCGTGGGAGGCACTCTGCGGTATAAAATAGGAAAACTGAGCTACGCACTGCCAGCTGGTCTCGACGGGCCATTATCGAAACCAGCTTTAATCGGCGTGATCGCTGCTATAGTGATACTGGTCCTCGTTTTCATCGCCTTCCTGATCGCGTATCGACGGAAATCCACCGAGAGCAATCGTGTATTGAAGAATATGCAGGAACAGATGGACATTTTAGAGCTTCGCGTCGCCGCCGAGTGCAAAGAAGCGTTCGCCGAGCTGCAAACCGAAATGACAGATCTCACTGGCGATTTAACCAGCGGTGGCATACCGTTCCTGGACTACCGTGCTTACGCGATGATGATATTATTCCCCAGCGATGAGAATAGCCCGATACTACAATGGGACAGACCGGAACTGGTGCGCAAGGAGAAAGGCCTGCGTCTGTTCGGCCAGTTGATAATGAACAAAACTTTTTTACTACTCTTTGTACGGACCCTCGAGAGCAATAGATACTTCTCGATGAGGGACAGGGTGAACGTAGCTAGCCTCATCATGGTCACTCTTCAAAGTAAAATGGAATACTGCACGGATATCCTGAAAACTCTTCTCGCGGACCTGATAGAAAAATGCACTGAGGGAAAGAGTCATCCGAAGTTATTCTTGAGACGGTAAGGAAATATATTGAATTAATTTAAAAAAGGAGTTGTGACCAGTTTAGTTGTCGATTATTAATCGTTTAATTTGATTTTGTATATGTATTCTAATTTTTTATTTATTTCTACATTCTAGAACGGAAAGTGTTGCCGAGAAAATGCTGTCAGCTTGGTTTACCTTCCTCTTGTATAAATTTATGAGAGAGTGTGCCGGTGAACCATTATATGTACTTTTCCGCGCGGTGAAACAACAAGTCGATAAAGGTCCCGTGGATGCAATTACATCTGAAGCGCGGTATTCTTTGTCAGAAGAGAAACTCATAAGACAATCCATCGATTTTAAACCAATGGTAACAAATAATCTTCATTTTTACGTTTAGAAATTATCGTATGTGTCATTTATCTATGGAAACTTTCTTACTTGACTATTATTCACTTTGCAGACGGTCTTTGTATCCATATCGCAACAGACTGTATTCGTCGGTGGCATGGATCCTAACACGGAAAATGTGCCGGTAAAACTTCTTGACTGCGATACGATATCTCAGGTCAAGGAAAAAGCACTCGATACCATCTACAGAGCCACACCTTACAGCCAAAGACCAAGGAAAGACGATCTCGATCTTGGTAAGATTTCATCTAACAAGATTAATGTTATTTAAACTCGTCGAATCTGATTCGAATAAATAACGTTACAGAGTGGCGAACCGGTGCATCCGGGCGGCTGATTCTCTACGACGAAGACACGACGACCAAGCCAGAAGGCGAATGGAAGAAACGAAACACTTTGAATCATTACAGAGTTCCGGACGGAGCCTCGTTGAATTTAGTCTCGAAACAGTCCTCCATCTACAATCTATCGATCCTGTCGGAGAAGACTGATAAATCGCACAAATACGAGACTCTGAACCTTAGTAAATTTAGTTCAGCCAGTCCTCCGCTCTCCCGTGCCACATCGCCATTGAATCAGAACCACGACGGCGGCGTCAAGTACTGGCATCTCGTCAAACATCATGATTCCGACGCGAGGAAAGAAGGTGACCGCGGTAATAAGATGGTCTCCGAGATCTATCTGACGAGGTTACTAGCGACAAAGGGTACACTCCAGAAATTCGTCGACGATCTATTCGAAACGATCTTTAGCACTGCTCATCGAGGTTCGGCGCTTCCTCTCGCGATTAAATATATGTTTGACTTCATGGACGACCAAGCTCTTCAACACGGCATATCTGACCCCGAAGTGGTGCACACATGGAAGAGCAATTCCCTTCCGCTTAGGTTTTGGGTTAATCTCATTAAGAATCCTAATTTTATTTTCGATATACACAAGTCGAACATCGTTGATTCGTGTCTCTCGGTCGTGGCACAGACGTTCATGGACAGCTGTTCAACTTCTGATCATAGATTAGGTATGTATTTACCAAATTGGTCTCTTTTCAAATTTCTAACCTACTTCAAATATTCAGATTCTGTATTTGCTGAGTATTTTGTATATTGTGAATATTTTAATAACCGTCGAACCAATTTTAATTAAATTTTCAATAACTCATGGCTCGATAGAAATTATAGAACATTTTCATTCTATTTATGGAATTCTTATACATGCTGTGTTAGATATCTCGAACAAGTTTTGTTCTCCTTACAGGTAAGGACTCACCGAGTTCAAAACTATTATACGCAAAGGACATTCCAGTGTACAAAGAGTGGGTAGAACGTTACTACTCAGATATCAAAGTCATGCCAGCCATATCCGATCAAGACATGAACGCCATGCTTGCCGAAGAGTCTAGGGTAAGCATATTTCTGTACAATATAACGCGATATATTTAAATATTTTCAAATCTCGTATTCTATCGATCACCGAGGTTTTTCTTTCCTTTCAGTTGCACACGACGGAATTCAACACGAATTGTGCTCTGTACGAGCTGTATACGTATGCGGGTAAATACAACGAACAGCTGATAGTCACGCTGGAGGAAGACGAGTTCTCGCAGAAACAGAGATTGGCATACAAGCTTGAACAGGTACACAATATAATGGCGGCGGACTCCAACCCCTGATGTACCATGAACTCTATGAAGCACATAACAAGGCCCGCCCGCCAAGAGTTACCCTGCTGAATACACTCGACTACTAGAGGTATTCACATGGAAGCACTATAAAGAGGACTGGCCTATGATACTACAACAAAATAATGAAAAAAAAAAAGGAAACAGGAAGAATCGATCGTCTCAGGTTTTCGTGGGAGCCAGTTTTCTCAGCTTGCGAGTAAGCGAACACGAAAAGAAGAGATTTGCACAACGGGGAAAGTTTCGAAATCGAGGAACTAAATGTGTTTAAATGTACGTGTGAAGAAAGAAATGGTGAAAAAAAAATGAAGAAAAATGTCTTCTGAATGGGTCGCTGGTTGACGGGGTGTAGCGATAAATCACACCACGCATACTGTACATAAAATACCAAAATCACGAGTAATTGTAATAGGATTATTGATGTGCGCTCACACAGAACACACCGGCGGCCGGATTTACAAGAGTGAAATTTAAAAAAATGAAAAAAAAAAAGATGTATGAAATTTTTGGAAGGATTTCGAACGTCGCCGTCGTGGCCCAACGGTTCGTGCCACGGAAACTCGGCGAATAGGGTTTTAAAACGAACGAAATAATAGACATTTAGTGATATAAGTGAGTGAACGAATCAGCCGATCAATCGATAATTTGTAAATGTGTTTAAAACGGTCGATTACCGCGCTATCGGGGATCGGCGATTTTTAACGAAGAAACATTTCCATCCACCGCTACTAGCTGAAATTTTTTGAATTACGAACTGACGAATTTTAATGAATAAGATAATTAACGATTAACGATGATTAATTAAACGATATGGGTATATTATATATACATGGATGGTATGTCGTATGTATATGTGTACATATATACACTTTATACCGGCGCAACAAAACAAAAAAAAAATAAGTATGTGTGTATGTATATGTAGTATCACGATGAACGAGCGGGCGTACAGTATCGGATAATAATGAATACGTAAACTGCCTAAATTGTCCGCTAACCGAATACATCGCGAGACAAGAAAAACACACTAAACAAATACATAACAATTTTAAAGAAAATGTTCGATTCTACAACAAAAAGAATAAAATAACAACACAAGGCTCATACACCCTGTATTATCTACGACCGTGCTGTACGCACGCGTGTATTGCGCGTATTATTTATACTTACATGCATTCAAAAGCGAAAAAAAGGAAGAAGTCATCCGCGCAACGGAGACAGACTGTGTATTAGTTAATAGGTATTAATCTATGGACTATGGCCGCGCGCGAGGCCAGCTCGATGTGACGGTTGTGTTGAGTGTGCGTGCTTCCCCTCCTTGGTCTCCAGCTCATTGTTCCATTTTACCATTAATCGTTCGTTCCCATCGTCGTGCATCCATCACCCCCGAATGTTCACCTTATCATCGTCGCTATTCATAATCATTCATCGGAACGCCCTTTATCCTCGTGTCATTACCTCTCTCTCTCTCAGTCTATCTCTCTGTCTATTTCTCTCTCCCCACTCTCTCTTTCTCTGTCCCTCGTATCACTTGTAGCGAAACCCCATTGTCTACTATCGGCGGCTCCTACTTTCTACTCTTCCTCCTCTCTGAACTGTTTCTCGATCCATCCCTAGGAAATCACGTTGTGCCACTTCTCCCTTGTAATGCTTCAACGCCTCCGTCGTCATGTTGTTGTCACTCTTAATTATTGTAATATATAATGAATAACGATCACTGTTGAGTATTGTCTGATTGTAATACATTGATATTGAATTGATATGAATTGATAATCATTAATTAAAAAGAAAAAAAAGCGTAACATTAAACTCTGTGGATGTAGCCATATTGGTGTGAATGAACTTAAGAAAAACAAAATAAACGGATGCGGAAGTGAAGAATGTCTGCGCAGTTTCGTGCCGTTCGCGGTGAACGTGGTATCCGAACAAAAAAAATCTATTTCTTTCTTTTTTCCTTCGGAAACTATACACCTGCGCGTTAATATAAAATCATCGGACTCCGTGTAGATTCTGCGCCGTACTTTTACGATAAAATGTTACATTACAATTCAATTTAACGCTATAACGCTTCGCAGTCGAGTTATCTCGACCGTCGATTCTATTTCAATAAAACTCTCGGGACGCGCAGGTCGGTTTCGATAGAAGCGAAACGGTGTTTGAAAAAAAAAATGAATCCATATCGTAAAAGGACCCTCCGTTCGAGCGTCTTTCTCGGATCCCGTCCACGCGAATCGGCCGGTGTAAATGTGGGGACTGTCCGTGCATGCGTGAGTGTGTCCCGTGCGTCAATTCAATGTGCAGTGGAGAAAGTATTTATTGCTCAAAAAACATCGGAAGACCGTGTGTGGAAAGGTAAGGCAGCAGGGAAAGATACGGAGTTGGTAGGCTACGGGAAAGGAATGGGGGAGGGGGGATGAAAGGGATAAAAGAAACAAAGATACTTTGAACGAACGTGAGCCGGCGGAAAACGGTGAAAATCTATAGACAGGGTATAACATTAAAAAAAAAAAAAGAGAACAAGAGGAAAGTTTTCGTCGAGTAAAAGACACCCGCGACGAATAAGAGATCACGAGGAACAATTCAGACTCACGTCGTTCAAATAGAAAAATCATGTGGGACTCGCGTAACCCTCCCCCGCGCACGCCGACTTCAAATGGTACTAATAAACCCAAAGTGCCTCTGGTAGATTTTTGGGCATAAGCTTGAGTAATAAAGACTACATAGCGTTTACTAGAAAAGCACGACTACGACGCGATCGCTGATTGTAATAAACAAAAAAAAAATAAATAAAATAACGATGATAATAATAATTAAAAATGAATGGAAACGAAAGGGAGGTAACGAGGACAAGAATAAAATTCCCGGGAACAGATAGCAAACGGAAAACGGAGAAGAGAAAGACAAATGGAAAATAAATGAAATACGTGAGGGACGAGGGTGCGTATACGAGCCGTGTACGCGTGGCTCGATTTAATTGAAAAAATGAAGAAAAAATACGAAAAAAAGGCGGGCGGAGTGCGGGCGTACCGGGTGTACGCGTACGCTAATTACACGTTTAGATAGGTATACATATAGTCGGTAGCCTAGTCTCTATGTCAGTGTCTGCCCTGAGTGTCTTTCCCATGGTGTATCCCCATAAAGTGCGTGTACCTTGAAATCCTGGCGAGCAGACGTGCGACTTCCTCGAATTCGTCCCGGTTTCTCGACCCTGAAGAACCCGCCTCTTCCCCACTACCAACGTCCTCCTGCGCCAAAAAACAAAAGATGATAAAAAAAAAATACGAAAAAGAAAGAATGAAACACCCATTGCCCCCTTCCACCACCGATATATATCATCGTTATCACCGATCATCATTGTCATCAACTACCATCATCTATCCATCCATTCATCGCCCAACACTTACCCCCAAGACCCCAGATTTCCCATCCCTTGTTCGTAACGCATCTAAATAACTGTGCTCACATCACGCGTCCTTCGCCACACTACCGATCGGCACGTTTTGCTAAGTAAATATTATTATTGTATCGATGGTTCCTCATTAATTATGGAATGTACGATCCCAATTTGTAAAATTCGACTTAAGTAAGGAAAAAAAATTTGATGTGTATCGCCGTATCGTTCGTGCGTGGCTTGCTGCCCCGGCAGTCTACTACCGTCGTGTGTTTTTTGATCGTGTTTCTCGGTGAAAAGTAACGTGTGCGTGTGTATGTATGTCTGTATGCGTGAGCGCGCGTGTGTATGCATGTGCGAGAGATGTGTCACGATGTCGAATGAGAGAAGCGGCTGTCCGACACGAGTACATGAGTGCGTGTTGATCGTGTGTGCGATTGCGAAAACGGCACACGGAAAAAAGGAAGTCCTGTCCGCGTTCTTGATTTTTTCTTTTCGATTTTTTTTTTCTGCGTCTGCGTCTCGCGCTCTTGTGTCGAACTCGTTTTCCCCCCCTGGATCGAGGAATCGAGAATCCCGTGGAAGGGGGGAAATGAAAAAAAGGAAACAGCGCGAAGAGAACGGAAGAAAAAAAAAGAAAATCATTCGGACGGACGAGTACGAGCGAATGAGCGATTCGCATGAATGGTTCACGCGAGTGTCTATGGACTGTGCAAGACTGAGAGAGGCAGCGGAGGGAGCTTGCCAATCAATCCGGGGTCGCTCCCTCGCCGCTCATTTTTACGTCATAAACATTAATTACGATTATACATAAAAACGAGAAACAAAAAGAATAACGCATCCATGCAACAACACGATTACGTTACGTTTATAATAGTCATGTTCCTTTCCGATCAACAATTATTATTAATAAAATCTATATCAACCTTGCTACATTATTTTGTACTTGTTTTATTTTCTATATTTTTAATCTTAATATATAATTAGATAAAAATCTCTATATATAAATAACGCCGTTTTTAAGTTATCCGACCTTTATTATTATTATTAATTATTATTATTATTTTTGTATAAATGTGTGATTAATAGTACGGATAGTGTAATAATTTTGTATGTTTATTGAACCAAAAATAAATATTATTGATAAAGAATCACAAAGGGCTACACGATCCTCTCAATCTTCGATTTCTTTATTCAAAGGTCTGCCCGATTCCCCGCTTTCTTCCTTTTTCATTCGAAGACTTCTTGGTCCGATAGTGCTTAGTATCACCGGTAGCAGGAATAAACCGTGCCAGATGCCAAACAGGATCACCAGAAAGAAGATTGTTAGGAACGCATGGAACACATAGCTCTTCGAGAACACCGTCGTGGATAAGGCCAGCAGGGTTGAACCAGCGCCGTACGCAACAGCAGCACCAATATACTGAACGGCTACCTTCGCCCTTGTTTTACGATCCTGGGCCCCAGTTTCGGACGTTGCATGCACAAATGCGTGAGCTACGTGGGCCGCGTAGTCCACGCTGAGGCCGATTGCCAATTCGAGACCTGATGCAAATAGAAATAAAAAATAAGTCACAGCATGGCGTTATAGGAGCTTGTCACAATGCTTGTTCCTGATATTTTGAAAAACACTGCGACACAATTTACTCACCGATACAAGATATCACATCTATGGTTAAACCCAAATAGGACATAAATCCGCAGACATTCAAGAGTGTAAGAAGTACGCATAATAGGATCCAGAAACAAGTTTGGGGCTCGGCAATTAGCACCCCGGTCATCCCCATAACACAGACCAATGCTAGTAAAAGATTCCGTGACACCTCTTGAGCAAGTAACTTATCGGTGACCCACGTACTGAACATTTTGCTCCATACGGTAACAAAGCCATCGATACCCGCCGATTTCGCTAATAGTATACTGCTATCCATCGCCGGGATCCATTCGTGTGGACCGACGAATCGCTTAAAAATAATATCTATCGTTGAAACAGTGATTCTTGGTGTATCCACCCCACACTGTAATTTCCCATCGAAGCGAAAGTTTCTTTGATACTTTCCACCCTTTCCACTGAACAGGAACTTTGATAAGTAATGATGAAACTCTTCATCATCTAGCACCGTGTTCCTTAAATCTAAAATATCGAAAAATTGCGGCTATCAATCCAATTCTGTTTTCATTTCTCGTCACATTGTTGATAGTTACCTTTTTTATAGTACTTCGAGACGAACTCTGCGAAATGGATGGGCCATGGTTGTATGGTTTGAATGGTAGACATATTTGAGAACTGATCTGTTAGGTTTAATATCTTCGGGAACACGCTGGGAATGTCGGTATCGCCTATGAGGACTACCGCATCGTACCCGCGATCTGAATATTGCGTTTTTCGGACCTCGATGTACTTGTAGAGATAAGTGTCTTTAGGTACAAACCAAATTGGATCGAACCACTGTTGCAGCTGGAAGGTTCCCATGATTCCGGCAACCGTCGCCGCGATTGTTATTAGGATTATGATTATTTTCCCTGGTACCGTTAGCACCACATTCGAGTAAAATTTGGTAATCAATCTTGACGATAGTTCTTCTTGGGGACTTGTATATTGTTGAACAAAATTCTCATGCACGATACACGGTATCACTGCGTTTCGTTTGTTCTCGATTCGTCGGGCATCCAGAACGAAGAAGGCAATGTAAAATGTTATTTGGAACAGAAACGTTAAAAAAACTCCGACGGAGGCGTAAATACAGAACGACTGGAGGGACGGTAGTATCTGGGAACATATAATGACATTGTGAAAAAGAGAATATGAATAAATCTAACAGCATTACAACATAAACGTGAAAATGATTGAATCATAAAGTCAATATTGTATTATAATAACATAATATACTCTTTACAAGTCTATTCGTGTTAAAGTAAAGCATAATGTTCTTTATTTGTAAATTCAGATAGAACTTATTCGAACTTACTGTAGACGCCCCTATCAAAAATGCAACAACATCTGTAAGGGACGTGATGCTAATTGCGGCGCCAGCTTTGCCTAACATAAGCGCTATTCTCTCTTCCAGAGGTTTCTTCAAATTCGACTTGTGGGCGTGTATCTCCTTCCAGGCTGCCATTACTAGAAAAGTGTCGTCCACCCCGAGAGCAAGTAGCATAAAAGGCAGGGACGTATGTACGGGCCCATAAGGGATTCCCATAGCCGAACACAGGCTAATTCCAGCTATAAATGCGCCACCCACGCACAACAGACCAACAGAAGTCAGGAAAAACTGTGGGGAAATTTGGACTGTGAATTGAGCACTTCAGGATAATTTTTGATCAGCTGTACTATACGAATCGCTGTGAAACTTACTCGCAATTCTACCCAATTGTAATCAGAAAGAATGACTAGAACGTAGAAATACATTAGAACGAATCCTATCATTAATACATTCACGCTTTCGAAGATTGTTGTCGAGGTGATGTCGCCGAAACTTCTACCGGCTTCGTACCAAATGTCTAATGTATGATTTACATCTTTTTGACTTTGTAATAGCTTTTCATTTCTGTGCAGTACATCTAAGAAAGTTGCTTCCCATTTTATTACATCCTCAGTTGCCTGTGTAGGAAAGGTAATGCTTATCAGAATCATGTGTTCTTAGAGTCTAGTCGTTACTTATTCATAGCATGAATTTGAATGGCATAATGTGATTTAAGACGAAGTCTATAATTATTTAAAAATAACAGTTCAGATAAAAAAGTAATAGATGAGTATTGATTCTGTCTAAGATCAAATACCCTAATAAGTTCTCAATATTTTATTAATTGTTTCTAATTACTCAATCAGCTAAAACTTTTTGACAGAAATATTTTGCAGCTGGATCTTGACAAAATCATTGAAAATGATACAAGGCCCAAATCACATGAAATTTAAAAAAGTTTTATTCTTTATATAACGTTTTTCTTTACACCAAACAACATGACACTTTTAACATTTGAAAAGACATTGTTTTTGTTAAAATTATGATTCAGGCCTTCTGACAAACTTACTTTACCCAATCAGCTGTTCCAGCATCATTCCCAAAGTTATCCATATCCACGTGTGAAAAGTTTATGTGTAAGACCCACTGTGTTTTTACAGCCTTCGCTGCTACAATTCTACCTTTCTCATCCCTTGTGATACCACCTAATAATTCTGTGAAGTTCATAGAGTGTCCCAGTGTAGGACTGACTTTTGCTTTATTCAATTGTATAATAATATCCTCTCTCGATTGACTGGCAATCAAATCAGTGTCGTACTCCCATATATCCAGAATACTATGCATAAGGCAGGATTTCGGCAAATTATTAACTATATTACAGTACAGCTTCGGATCAGCGTGGACTGCTGGCTCGAAAGTAGTTTCATTTAGACCTTTCCATGGGTCAATGTCAAAAAAGTCATCCTCTGTTTTACCCATGTCTCGTTTCTTTCTATGTACAATGCCTGATATAACAGGTACTCTATATATTAAATATGATTATCAGTTCTTGTGTTCAATAGTTTGTTTTTAAATAAAATTTTCTAATACCCTAATCCAAGGATTTATTTAATTAACATGTTCTACAGCGTCCTTACTTGAAACATATGTCTATCCATGAAATCTGGTCAGACGTTTGTGCAGAAATAACTTCCTTTGTTATTTTGTTCAGCTGAAATATATGAAATGATCATTTTATTTAAAATTAACAAAATCATCACACATACATGTCATTTATAGGGCATCTTCTACTACTGTCTTTTAATAAAAAGTAATATATACTGTGGCTAGTGTTTCTGGTTCTAACACATTGTCAGCGGTTAATATCATGTTCTCTGTTCTCAAAGCCTCTCCAAAATGATTGATCATCCATTCCGTGTCATGGACGAAATGCGAGTCCTGAGGAACCCATAGTTTCACAGGATTCTTCTCTTGCCGAAAGAAATATAGTCCAGACAGCGAGATCAGAATTATCACAGTACACCCAATAAGCCATCTAATGGGTCGTTGAGCAATTTTTAAACCAAGTCTGAAGCAAATTCATTGTAAACACCATTGGTACATAAATATCATGTATTAATAAGCCCATATGCTATCAAGATTGTCGGTATTTGAAAGTCACAACTCATTGTTTAATACAATTAAGCTAATTTTCCCACGCAAGTATTAAAATATTTCTCCTTTATTATCTTCTTACATCAATAACAGGGTATCAACATTCATTTACAAGTAAAATGTAGCAATTTAATTATGTTGTATAACACAGTACTTGTTGTATAATAACAAATTTATAAAATACAATACACGATTGTTCGCAAAATTGGATACACAACAACAAAATTATGCACTCATTTACAAACTTATCTTAAAAACGATACTCTTACACTATTCCCGATGCATTCTATGTAAAAACCGTGTGATTCTTCTGCGTACTCATTTGGTTGAGTCATTCGGCCAACAAAATAATCACCGATAATCTTAGACATTATACGGAAATTCCTTTTTACAATTTCCTTTGACTTACTGGTAGAAGAAGTGTTCCACCACGTCCGCAATATGCTGCGGTATTCCCCTTACGAACTTTCCGAAAGATCTTCGGGGGGAAACCCTTTCCTCGATCTCCATGGCACGAGGACTGCGAAATTTGTGGCACTAGACCCGTGGTTTCATGTTTTAAATTTCAAACCCGCCGCGTTACGTAAACAAAATGCAACGACGTTCATGGCGTTCGATACTATACATGTTCCCGTTGCAAGGCTGATCTAACACAGAGTACGTCGAATCAAGTAATATCAATTAAAATTCACTCTAATCACGATAAAAACCTGGCACACGAAATTGCCAGGATACGAATTATTTACACCTTCAAATTTCTACGCAGACATTCACGGCGTGTCATAGTTCTCCACGCAATAAAATTAACTGCGTGCGTAGATTTTCACGCCTTTACATATCCACGCGCGTGCAATTATCCGCGCTTTTTTCAGACTCTGTTTGAAACGCGCCGAAATTTCAAGGCTTACGGTATGACGACCCGCCTTATAAAACGGACATAACCTCTTTTAGATTACGCGGCCGAATAACAGGACGAACAGGTAGAACATGGTGAAGAAGAACATGGCACCCAACACGAATGCGATCCGATTGAAACGATACACCGGGATTTTGTAAATTTCTAACTCCGCCAACACGAGACCATCACTTTCCATCGCAAACCCGTTCGTGTTTGTTGGTATTCATCCGCGCCAACTGCATCGCATTGCGTCCTCGGTAATTGCACAATCTATCGCGCATGCGATTAAATTTATGAATTATGCACCGCAATCGTTTTCGCTATTATTACGTTCTTACTTTCGATTTTGTTTCTGCACGACCGTTCGCATCAGACGACCTTTGTCAGGATTATATGCCGTTCTTTAGACTATGAAGTTTAGACAATGTTTCGGGTAAGTAAATCAGAATAATTGGATACCGGAATGCGCGCTATTGTATTCTTACTTTCGATATTGTTTCAGCGTGAAAGTCTACTTTAAAACCATTGACGACGAATTGTTCTATTACACTCAGCATTGAAGTTGGTAAGACGCTTTTAACATGTCAACTGCCAAGACTTTCCGTTTGCACCGCACTCGACCGTCCGCGATGAGTAGAATGGACCGCACGCAGTACACGCACTATAAATAATAGATAAAGACACATTCTACCGATTAATGTATCATATTACACTGAGGACATTGTAGTTTAGTTCTTACAAGTCAATGGACTAACAGTCGTTTACCATATTATAATAAACTTCGTTAATTTTCGTTAATACATTATGTACCATCTCTAAAAGTTTTAATTGAACAAAGGGCTACGCCCTAAATGAAGTCGCATAATCAGTAAGTACGGATCGACGTGGCGGTATGGCATAAAAGGAAAGTCAACGACCAGTCCCTAGAGATCGACGCGGTAATTAACGTGTTAAACGGATCTCCAGTTACTCTTGTATTATTTCCATTTCATTAATATGTACGTACTTTAATTCATTTAACTTCGGATCACTTTCACAAATATTTTTCTTTTACCTGAATTTGAACTTCTACTAAGTTAAATAAAATTTCTGTTTATAAACACTATGTTTTCACTATGATGTTTATGTTTTAGAGAATTATTAGAGAAGTCAATATAAACGTACCGCGGATTTTGTAAAACTCTATCGTCTTACACAGCAGTCCGTAAACTAAGTAATGTTACCTTAACATACTAGCCGTATTATAGGTAAATATAATAATTATTTTAAACTGGAATGACAAATGTATTTTCTTCCGGGAAAACAGTCGAGGTGATTATTAAATAACGTGACTCGTCTTTAAGATAGCAATTCTTTTTACGCATAATCTATACGCGGTTTATTATTGGCTTGCTGTGCAGTCGGACCATCATGTGTCCCGCTAAGTAATCGGTGCAATTATTCCGTATGACAATTTGAACCTATTCATATGCAATCACGAGTGAAGAGCAATGAAATTATTTAAGACGCGTCTTGAATACGTTTATTCCGCTGAGTTTGCTTGCGTACACTTTTATCACTGACAAATGGATTACTTTTTTCAGAGACACCCTGCGCATACCGCTGCCAGGAGAAACGCGATTATATAAAAACAGAAACAAGTTTTTACAACCGAAATTAATTGTATGCTTCGTACCGCGAGCGCTCGTTCACCTTTTTCAATGGCAGACACGTGCAGACTATAATTATATCATCACGGAACGTATGGTACCGCGTTAAGATTACCGCACACTATCGTGCAGATTATGAGAGATAATATTATCGTGTATAAATTTTATCAAATATAAACCCATGCCATTTTCGTCATCTAATCTAGTCTGACAAGCAATAATGTAATAGTTAATCAAACGCCACCCACATTTCTTCATTCTCAAACCGCATAGTGCAACAGCGTACTGGTAGCCACATAAAATAACACCAAAACTTCCAACAACTCCACGACACTTTCACAGTACCACTTGACTTTCACCACCCGCATGCGTATCAGTGTGTTCGCCACACTCAGCATCACGAAACAAGGTAGAATCATCCTGACGATCGCAAGGGGCGCAACAGTTAGCCACATTGGTGTAGTTAGGATGAAGGGTAACACCGTTTCAAGGTCGTGACGATGCGCACCGCGGATGCGGTCGACTTCTGGATGTCCACCACCTGTGGGGCACAAGATGATATCGGGCCCGGACATCCACATTCTATCCTCCTCGCTGTGAATCACCTGTCAATATCGTAGATTACATGGTCGATATGATAGACAAAGGGTTAGGTTAATAATAAATGAACATTTGTTAACCGAACGTTATAATAAATGTTTGATACCGCAATTGATATATTTTAATAATAATACTTATTATTATTATAAGATGTATACAAAATAAAGTGGAGCGGTGAAAAAATTATACGAAATAATTCACGAAGGAAATTGAATAAAAAAGGAGAAACTGTACTAGAAAGTCAGACAAAAACTGGCGCCGATGTTGTACAAGGTAAAATAAAAGAGTCGCAAATTATTCACCTGTCTGGTCGCGCGAATGCGGCCGGTGAACCACGACAGAGCGTTCATTTTTAAAACAAGAACGCACGTCCACCAGGCATAAACAGCCCACAGCTCGTCTTTCGCTTCGTTTGCAAGTCCGTCCGGCATAATTTCACGTCGTGTCGTTCCTGTTAAACGCGCGATATACGGACGTGTGAAAAATTCATTCGCAACTTTGTTAGCTTCCAGCCCGTTTATTGTATACAATTATTCGCGCCCCGTGGATGTCTCCCCTTTGTTTCTTTTTTATCCTCTTTTCTCCCCAAGTTTCTTTCGCCGCGAGTCATGTGTCAACGTCACGACGAGCTGTAGAAGTGCGCGTGGCGTTAGAGACTCACTTCTGTGGCGAGGCAGAAATTACGAAGAGGAATGCGCCGGGATTCCGTTTAAATCGGTTCGGCGCCGTTGGCTGCCGGCGGACGACTGACTTGCCTCGAAAACCGGTGTCCCGAACGTGATCTTCTTGCGAGCCGCATTTGGAAGTCAAATACACCGATGGGACGTTTTGAAACATCGGGACATTTGTCTCGAATCCGGCCACTTTTTACGCTGCAAGCGGATCGTGCTTATCTTTAACACTATTTCTACCACGATTGTGTGTACACCTATTTCAACTAAAAGGTGTCTTTTGAAACCTTTTTATTTAAATGCAAATATTTGCCAAAACTGTTGGGATTTCAAATTACCAGTTCAATGTAGATAATTTAACAACTATTGTATAAAAAGTCAACAAATTAATTGTGGAGAAATGATTCAACTTAACGAATGATTTTAAGTTAAAATTTGAAAGGTGTCTTTTGACACCTCTTGGTAGAAATAGTGTTAAATAACCGAAGATACTGGGAGAACTGTGTTCGACGTCGAAATCATTGGGAAGGAGTAATTAAAATAAAAAATTGCAAGAACTTCGTAGGAAGATACATATATTGGTACGCTGACTTAGAATTTGTTTAAATGTACATCTTGTCGTTACAATTATAATTTAATTAAATAGTACAATCGTAATGAAATTATAATTGAATTCTGCAATTTAAATTATTTCGCCAGAAATCATCGGACTATCCGTTATACGATCGATCTTCAAACAACTCCAAGGAATCGTGTCACCTTTCAAATACCATGTTTTTTCTTGCGTTTAGGAAGTATCTAAAGATCGAAGTAATTCACTTACCTGAAGTAACTTTAATAACGTTTAATAACTTTCGATACAGCGTGTCGATTTACCAGGGGTGTTCACAAACTTCAAAGTCGACTACGAATGTAAATAAAACCTACGTACGTGTGTCTCAAACTCCCCCGAACTTATCAGTGAAAAGTTACTCCACAAAACGATCCACATTCATCAATTGAATTCATTCGTTCGTAGACACCCCCGTTTCCAGGAAATTACAATCGCCACTGGGCGGTGTTGCTCTTCTTAATATTCGCCTGTATCGAGACGTCGATTAGATTGTTGCCCAGGAAGAAATCCGTGGCAACAACGTTCGTCTCCTTCCACCACTCTTCCTGGAACTTGAACGTGAGGTTACGGTTCACGGAGTCCGCCATTTGCCGGAGACCGCCGGACGGATTGAAAATTATGTCCAACGGATGCGGGGTTAGCTCTGCCATAACTGCCCACAATGGGTTCTGACTGCTCCTACATCGTTTCGGACACGTGATCACCTCGTCCAGGTACTTGAAAAGGCCCTCCACCGTCTGCTGGTTACCCCAGGCCTGTGACATGGTCGGCCACAGCCAGTCGTACTCTGAAAAATATGCGACATAAACCGGATATCGTTATGGTTCGATAAAAGTATGAAAAACCTACCATTTACGGTGCGTTTGTCGCCGTAGCAAACGATCAGGCGTTTCCCTCCCGTCCAAATATCGTTCAAGGTCGGACCTAGACCTTCGATTCCTCTGTCAGGATTAAGAATCAACCCTTCGAATTCTTTGTACAGGATAGACGCCAGACGTCGATGTATACTGGGTCTCCCTTCGAATCCAACTGGAAATCTATCGCAAAACACATTTTGGCAATGATTCTTTTCTTGCTGGTTATTTCAATTTTATTAAAAACACCCAGTACCTATGAAAGTCCATGATAACAACTTCGCCCCTAGCAACATCTAAAAAGTTTCTAACATCCTTGATAATAGCTAACAGTGGAGTGATCCGGATGACGTCGTGGTTCACCCAGAATCTGCTTATATGACTGCCCTCCTCGACAATGGCCGTTCCGTTGGGGATCGAGGGGTAATAACCAACCCGGATGTCCAGGTATCGGATGCCATGCACCAGCTGGGTCCAGACGTCTCGATCCTGCGTCAGAAGATATCTCTGGAAAGCGTCCCTTCTCGTCAGATCACCATGCTTGTAGCAACCCGAATTGTGGGTCCCTGGGATCATCAGACGTCCGATTGGTAGTCTGCCTAGTTGCCTCCTGAAAATCACCATGAGCTTTGTTAATCAGGGTTTAATCAATTGTGTTCTGTAGCCTGACTAGCTATCTGTTAAGTGTCAGCATGCAGTCTGTAAATCAGAGCTTAATCAATTGGGTTTTGTAGTCTGACTAATTGTCTCGTGAAAGTCAGCATGAAGTTCGTTAACCAGAGTTTAATCAATTGGATTTCGGTTTGGTAGTCTCTCTAGTTGTTGGCTGAAGTCTACATGAAGTTTCTTAATCAGAGTTTGGTCAATTGAGTTTGAAATTGGTACTCTGTCTAGTTGCCTGCTCAAAATCATCGTAAGTTTCACTGATGAGGGTAAAATTAATGGGATATCTTTCATTGGATTGCTAATTCTGATGCACAGAAGTTCTCAAGCAAATTACCTTAGATCGTACATCCAGGTGGGCCATATCTGAAGACAGGATGTGCTAAGCATGACGCCATCTTTATACAATGCTGCATGGTGTTTCAGACAGTGCGGTCCTGGAAGCGTGGCACCGTCCTTTGTGTCCCATCCACCGGGAAGTGGTGGTCTACCCACGGTAATATTCGTCCGATAATATCCACGGGGATGCTGCAGCGAGGTCAGGGTCAACTTGGGCTTGATCGTCTTGTCTGGAAGCGGAGGAAATGGTTGCGCGAAAAGATCGAACGTGAGGTGTCATTCGAGGGACTGAACGAGATTCCATCTTCGATGGAAATATAATAAAAGAAAATAAAAGAAAACACGACGGGTATCAAGGTTCATCTGAATCCTCGTCTAACGGGACACGACGTTCAAGAGAAGCAAACAAAACTTATTACTATGTGCTGGGTCAGCAGTGAACACCTTGATGGTATCTGGGTATCCTGTACTCGACGGACAATCAAGATCCCAATTTACTTCGAGCTCGGCGTCAACCACCTTGTCGCTGGCAGCGATTGGTCTCCATAATGAAGAAACCGTTAGCCATACCTTCCCGCATTGCGCTGCCAATGCTAAAATTCGCCAAAAAATTCAAGTCCATCTCATTAACAGAATTCTATCCCATTAGAATAAATTATATCTAAACACACTAAAGTTCAGAGAACAGATGAAATATAGATTTCTAAATATCTCACCGATATCGCAGTACAAACAAAGTGGTAGTAACAGCGCGAGTTCCTTCAGCATCATCGATGATATCTCCGGAATTAGATTGATTAATCTCCCAGCTGCACACTCGGCACAACAATCAACAATCAGATATCCAATCCAGGTACCGTACCATCATCCAGCCCGGTCAATTTCCTCGGCCAAGTAAATCGATATACAAGAACAGAAAAATCAAACCGATACCAAGTTATCCTGTCTACAGACAGTCCACTGACTGACCGACGAACACCCGATCGACCCGTAACCGGACCAGAGTTTAATATAGAGCCCGCTTATGGGTACATTCAAGCACATTGTGCCATCCTTCCATCACTTCCTCGGACACGTCAATTGGCCCGGTGGGGACCCAGGGTGGTCTCTCTTCGTCCCGTTCACCAATATCACCGTCTGTTCGTCTCCGTCGGGCTTTCGATCATCCTATCGACCACACGTCCACCCGAAGGGTCAGACCCGGACTGACCCGTCGGCATTAAACACCATTTCCTGCGTATGCCGTCGGATCGTACGGTTCCGAGACGAACGGGGAACGAGGAGAACGGCAGGAGGACCGATCAGCAAATTCTACATTGAATTATCACCCTCGCTCGACTCGTGGGTCGCCGGGGTTAGGCTGGTTTCACACCAGCTCGCAAGCAGGATCCAAATAGACGCTGGATAGTTAAGGAAATTTCTGAAGTAGACGGTTCGTCGGCCTTAGAATGATTTCGATGAGAATATTGTCAGGATTTGATCGGTTTAGACGTTGCTACCTGGGTGATGAGATCGAAGGTTTGGATAGTTGGGATTTTGAGATTCTTGAAGATGCTTGAAATTTTTATTGAACTTTGGATCAGGTTGTTTGGGGCGATTGTGAGGTGATCTGGGGTTAATTACATTTTGGAATGACTTTTTTGGTGTGGAACAAGCCTTAACAGGATGCTGATTAGCCGGCCAGGTGCACTTATACCAAGATGGACTCGCGAATAAAAAATTCTGTCTCGCTTTGGTTTCTGTTAATAATTTCGATGGCTTGAATGACAGTTTTAATTAGGCACGAGCTAATGAATGAATTTTCCAGCGATTCGAAAATAAGATAATGAAATTATGCAAAAATCAACAGGAATATCATGCATATCAGATATAATTCTATTGGAATTACGATAAATTTTCCAACGACTTGATTAATCCATCTACCGTTTAATTAATTTCCGAATTACAAACCGTTCGAGTGATTATTAAATCACAAGTAAAATTTCATTGCAATGTTACGCGTCAGAGGTAATATCCCGTTTGCAGTATGATTTCTTGAATTTCCGAGCACTTTGTTCGTATTAATTGGGTAAATCCACAATGAGCAGAGAAAATTATACGTAAACGAGTTATCCGTCGTTTTTCCGTTAATTTTCGTGAAACATTTAAATGAACACGCGTCAAAGGGTTGGGATATAATACACGGTTATTAAAGGCATACCCACCCACACACACATAGAGAAAATAAAAGCAATACGGGCGATATTGTTTAGTACAACAGATATACAATTTATTTACAGTTGCACGCCGTGGAAAACGTACTGGTCCAACCTTGTATTACAATAAGTTCCATTGAAATAAATTAAACCTCCAATTGGCTGGGCTAAACCAATAATTTGATGCGATAGGTGCTCGTCTCACCTACGCTGAGAAACTGGTTCAACGTGTGCCTGTTTCCCGCGTGAAATGCGTCTTCCACACAGGCCCCCACTTACACAATTTCAAATTACGCAATTTACTCTTGCGATTTTCCAAAGATAAATCCTGTATCCCATCGGAAACCATTTTTTTTTTTTAATTTTAGTATGATCGTCACTTTTAGTGGCGCCATGAAGTTACAAATTAGAAATACATAGTTTATCTTTTTGATAAATATATGTGCTTATCTGGAAATTACGTGCAAATATTAATTTCTAAGTCGGGGCCTGTTTGTATGTTTAAATAAATAATATTAGTCCGACAAGTATATTACAAGTGCTCGATACATAGATTACAACGACATATAGTTTACGCGCGCTAACTTTAATTATGATGCTCTAGTCGACGTTTATAGTACATGAAGGACGTTAATACGATTTGATTCGTTGAGGTAGATAATTTAATCAGTCTATGAAGCTGCTTTGTCGGCCGGTTTAGTCGTTATTGGCATCAATTCGCGAAACTCTGTTCCGGCGTTCCATTCAATCGGACGTCTGACTCAATTTGCTTATTATATCTTTTCTTTCTTTTTCTCTTTTCTATCCGCGAAAATACGGCCCGGGCATTAATTGAAGCAATTCACGTTTGAACGTTCGTAATAATACTGTGCGTTTAAAAGTCGGAGTTCATTAAGTACGTAAGAATAATTAAGAAGTTCGGCCGTGCCTTAGTAAATAAACGAAACTAGTTTTTTCTATCGGGATTGTCGTTTTATTCGGCGATGGTGCACGGCTTTACGAGTCCGAGCTCCGGATAGTAGAAAGTCCCATAAATTAGTCCGCAGGTTAATCTACTATTTAAGCACAGATTAAAGTGGCTGAATAAAGTAGAAAGAACTTGGAGCACGCCTGAAACGGAGCGCAATTCCGATACAAAACGAGTTTCTCTTATTTAAAGTGTAATATATAATTACTTTAAAGCAACGAGAACGAAAATACTGGAAATGTGAATGAAATTAACTTTGTGACAGAAAATTGAGTCAAATAATCTGACGAGAGATTTGTTCTGCGCTTTCTGGTCGAACAGGTACAATGTCAAAATGATTTGGTAAAATTGGAACTCGGAGCCTCATGCCTGATCTACGATCATAAGTGGATTAATTCGTACAACATGATTATATGCCCATTTAAATTCGCTTACGTGCTATAATAAATTAAAATACTCGGGTGTGTCCGTGAAAACAAAATAAAATATACACTGCCACCATGCCAGAACCCAAAAATCGAACCAATACTAACGTGTCCAACCCTGTACGAAAATGATTTAGCCCGTAGTGTTTGAAATTATCTCCCCCCTCCCCCCGCTATATTAAACTGTATTATTAAATAAATACAAAACTAAAGTCACTAAACATCTACGCGAAACAGATCCGTCTGTTAAAATAAACTTTGTGACAATTCGATTTGATAATCAAACGGCATCCGAAATCAAATTTCAATGACAAAATTATTTAATCGAACTCTTTCAGCGAAGAGAAATTTATGTAAAAAAAAAGATAGTTTCATTAGATGGGGTTGAACATGTTAAATCAATCCTTCTTAAAATAGTCTAAATCCCTTTTTAAAGGTTCTGACTACGTACCATAGACTTTAAAAAAAACAAATTATGTACATTCAATTTGGTTGAACGTTGTCGCTATCGTATTTCAATAGAACGAGAAACTTTCTCCGTTTCCGTGACGAAGAGTCGTAGAACGTTTTATCCATCTTGCCACCTTTCCAGTCAATAAAATAAAAGTCGTAAATGTTTCTTCAGACCCTTTCGTCCGCCACGTCTGACCGTCGTATTCTTCGATCTTTAAATCGATGACAGAGACTTTCGCATAAAAAAAGGAGACTCTTCTCAATTCGCTCGCTGGGTAAGCAGATTCAGCAGCTCGTCGTGGTCCATGCTGTTCAGCGTCTGAATATCAATTCCCAGGGCGTTGGCCACACTCTTCATGTCCAAACCGAAGCTTTTCAGCAGCTCGATGAAGTCCATCTCCTCGCCGGTGAACGGGTTGTGCAGCTTCGGGCAACTGTGGTTGCACTGGGGCCAAGTGCACCGCTCGATCAACCGGAAGTGGCAACCCTGCACGCATCGCCGTCGCCCGGACACCACCGAACGCTGCGGACGGGTTCCGTTGAACATCGGGTGGTTACTGTGCGTGGGGTCGGATTGGCGGGAGCCCTTGCGACGACCTGAAAAGAATGTCAGAATAATGTCGGAAGCTCTACTAGTGTAAGAGTTTGAAATATGGTACCCGTCGGAAATCTTTTGGCAGGGTTTGTTAGATAAAGGTAACACTGAGCTTGTATCTATAGTGTATGTGTAAGACAGTCACTGGATTACTGTACATCCATACTGCGACAATTGTCCTATAGTTAATAGACTACTAGAGCGCCGTACATTCTAGTTGAATAGTTGTAAGCTAGACGTGATCAGACTTTCAGACTGTAAAGACGTATTAAGATCGTTATAATAAATAAGTATTATACTCAAATGCAAACGTGTCTTCTACATCTAACAAATTACGCTCTGCTAACAGGATGAAACCCTGCTTTGGAGTCTTTTGTACTTTGTATGATAGAAATGAAAAATAGCGGGGAGTCTAATCGTGTGAAATTAAAAGAGATCCTATAAGATTTTTAAGACACTGTATAGACTACTGAAATATTACGTACAAATGCCAACTGTAAAGCTCGCTATGGCAACTGGAGAACACATAAAGGAAGTGTTAGAAAATTTCGAAAGATTAAAGAACTAGTCGTACCGGTATTTTTCCTGCGCTCATGTTTCTCCTTCTTCGTCCTTCCCTCCTTATTTCTATCTCTTCGTCTGCCTTTGTGCTTTCTTCTCCTCCTCTTTTTGTCTCTATCCTGATTCTGTGTCTGAGCCGATTTTCTATCGTCTTTGCCGGTGGGCGACGTTCTCTGCAATTCCACATTTTTCCCAATTTTCCCAGGGTCCGCGGAAGTTCCATTGTTTTTCGTTAAACCGGATCGTAATAGTTTTCGCAGTGATTTCGCGCACGGCTGATTTGTCTCGATTGGAGAATGCGTGCTGGAAAAATCCAGAAAAATTAACCTTAACGTGAAATTAACGGTGTTGAAGAAGAATCAGATTTTTCAGGTACGTCGTGAATTTAATTTGCATTATTTTTTAATCGAAGATTGTCTCTATGAATTTACGAAGACTTACTCGTTACGGTGGTTCCCGATTGGCATTTGTTCCCAACAATGCAGCGCCTGTGCCAAGGAAACCTCGTCTATTTTAACCAGCTGCCAATCCCGCTTGGTTAGGACGCTGTGACTAATGCAACTCGGGGCAAAGACCGCGCTAACATTTTCGAAGGTCTGCCGCAGGCTGTCACCCATCTTGTGTATGTAGTCCCATTGCTGTTTGGTCACCGGTGCGCCAACGTTGTCCGCGGACATCTGCGCCTCGTCGAACAACCATTGGAAAACGAACAATGGTGCTGAAAACAAAAGGGTAAACATTGTAGAAAAATTTCAGTAATTCAATAATTCAGTAATTAATATACTGGTTGAGGTATTTACCAGTCAGGGTTGGGTAGAGCCTGTAGCCAAAATAGCATCTCCAAGGCTCTTCCTGATGCTTCATTACACAATTCTTGGGCATACGAGCCTTCCACAGTTCCATCCCCTTGTGAACTGCATCAACCGGTGACAAACCGTTGGGAGAATATGGAGCCCTATCGAGAAACCACCCAGAGTCAGAGACCCCGCGAATGGCTATGTGTTTCAGCCCTGTTTGAGGAAGAATTAAATTGTTAGATACGTTTGATGATCCTGATGTAATAATATAAGAGTCTTGTTGCTAAACTAGGTTTACATTCCCATGTTCTTCACTTACCAAGCTCGTGATGCACTAGATTGTGAACATGATCCAGATTGATCATTACACCAGTGCCGCCGGCGCTGCTACCGGCTAACAATAGGGAACTGGCGTTCTCCAGACCGAGTGGGACCAGGTCACGCACCACCTGCGCCACAATTTCGGCGCCCATGAACGAGAACATGTCCGCCGGCGAGGCTCTGGTGCCGCTCCAGCTGTCGCTTGTGCAATACGGAACGAACCTGAGGGTAGAGTCTTGTTAGAGATAGGATTCCCAGATATTTAGTGACTTTTTAACACTAAACCTACCAACAGTTTAGGTACATATTCTTATCAAATCCGAAAAAATGATAACCTTTGCAATTGATTTCAGGTAAAGGTTAATTTGGCATACAGAACTGTATTTTCTTTATGTTGAAAGAAATTAACGTTGAAAGCTATAACGTTGCATATAGGCACTTTAATAAAAAATTTGAAAAGATCATTTGACCCACCTTAGTAGGTTTAGTGTTAAGCAAGGATATTAGAATTCGAAGTAAGGTGTCACGATGGACAATACCTACACGTGATTTGCATTCCACCAGAACGGATTCTCCTCCGGATTGGCCGAGAGTAGTCCACCAACTGTTTTAAAAATCAAATTAAATATTAATTCTGCACTTCTTTCAACATAACAAATTAAAAGTTTAAAGACTTACCGTCGCGTGTCTCTGGCCACTGTGTGGACGTCATGAGGTGCCTCAGTCGGAGCCACCTGTTCCTGCAACTCTTGTGATCGTAACAGTACCATCCGCCCTCCAGGAAGATGATCCATCTTCTGGACCCGTGGGACTTGCGCAGGTAGAAGCCGGCCTGCGAACCGTCGTTGCACGTGACCGACCTGTTGCTCAGGTAGACGCGTTTCAGGCCCCGCTGCTCCTCCAGCCCGTACCGTTCCAGGATCTTGATCAGCTTCTGGATCGTGTTGGTCTGGATCGCCGGCGAGCCGGCCGACGAAACCGAGACGGTGTTCGTCGGTCTGTCCTCCGCCGATATCGACGCGATCAGAACCGTCAGCCACATGGAGATCTGAGGGGAAAGATGGGGGCGATCGTTAGACACTAGTTTCAGGTGTTCTCAACGGGTATTGGGTGGGAAACGTATATTTAACTGGGTCGCAAATTATCGAATTTCGCAAATAGGCGCCCTAATAATGAAATTAAAATAAGTAATATAAAACGATATTAATTTAAAGGAGACACCTTTAATATATTACCGGCAGAAATTATTGTTAATACATGTTTTGGTACATGTTGTTTTTGCAATTTGCCCCGTGGGACCATTACACATTGTTCTATGTTAGATATAGGCACCACTGAGTTTAAATATCTATAAGACAGTTACTGGATTACCGTAACATCCATACTGTGACATCTATACAATAACATAACAATTGACATATTCTTACTTATTCACTATGTTTATAAGGACGTATTCAGACCGTTAGGATATAAAAACGGAGTAAGAGCATAAAGACGTTTATAATAAATGGTGTGATAATAAGGAAGACTAAATCTAATCTCCACTCTTATTAATTGACTCTGTTAATATTCTACATTTTACGGACTAATACGAAAAAGTTCTCGAATGATCAAATATTTCTCTAGAAGACCTATTCGCGAACATCGTGTACATACCGCCTGTGGTACACGTGGTCCAAATTGGCAATCGTCGTATGTCCAATTCTCCACACAAATATTTAATTATTCGCAGCATTCTTAAAATTAGTCGCCAAGTTCACGAAATCACGTGCACCGGTCTCCAGTGGTAATTAGGAAAAGAAAATGTGTGTTTTCGTCAGTGTTGAAAAAAAAACAACATGCTATTCCGGCGTCAAAGTGCCAAAACAACATGGTACTTTTTACAGATTTCTGAAAGGACGGAAGGATTGAGGTGTCGGCGGGGTCAAAGAGTCGCGTCGGCGCCACTCTCCGTCCTCCTCCGTGTTTCGCTGCAACCTTGTCCCCCCCCCCCCCCCCCGCCCCCTTCTGCCTCCCCTCTCCCTCTCGTATCGCGATGCCTACTTAGGATCAAGTTCCAGCTTCCAGGACGGTAGCCGGCGGCGGAAACACCTCGAAACAGAAGCTCGTTTCGAGATGAAAGGGAGCCGATCCGCGACACGGTGAAAGGTAGAAACGACGGCCGCGGAGAGTGTTTTCTGTTCGAAACTTTCGAAAAATGCCCGGCCGCCGAGATTAGTTCACGAAGGAGATACGGCGGCGTCGTTTGTGAAGATTGATTGTTAAATATAAGACGATTTTATTCACGCTCGGGGCCCGTGCGTTAATCTCCCGCGGGATCGCGAGAATCAGCAAAAGGGTGGTCGTAAATCGTTCCGAAGCCCTCCTCTCTCGCTGTTCTGGAAATTACCGGGAAACGTGACTAAACGTGACTAAAAGTGACGCGGGACGTGACGCGACGGTGAAAGTGTCGCTGCGACGGCCGAAAAGGTCTTCTAATGATCCTTCCGTCGTCCGCGGAGCCGCGTCGGAGATATTCCGTGGTAATCGTAAAATCGTTTTGCCTAGCCGCGGGGTGCCCGTTCTACACCTGAGAATTTCTCGAAAAGCGTGTCCGCGACCCCGATTCTTCACGCAGTCGGAAAAAGCGCGGCGGTGAAAACGGTTTACGACAGGAAGCGCACGGTTTTTCGAGGGGCCGCGACGAATCCGAACTTTCGGTCAGGTCGTAAATAAAATTCACGAGCCCGGGACCCCACCCACGCTTTTGCGTAACCGCTTTATTATGCCGTAAATCAAGCCGTCCCCGGCCGCTTGTTATACAAGGGGTGGCTGAATTCCACGTCGTGTCCGACCTAAAAACCAAAGCACCCCCCCGTCGGCGAGACTAACCCTCCCAAATGACTTCCCAATCAAACGATTCCCATGATTTTTCTCCCACTACCCCCGGTTTAATTAGAAAAGAATTTTAATTAAAATTAAAACCCACCACTTTCGGAATGGTAGTTCAGAATTTTACGAGACGTCGAAGGTTACAGATTTTTTTCACGCAGAAATATTCCCTCGATAATTTATGCCCTTCAGACGCACGCTTCCCCGATTCACCCCTAAAATCCTTTAACCCTCTCGCTTCCCATCGCGTCCAATCCGACGTCACCACTCTCAAAGAAACTTTACCGTGTGCTCATGAAAGGCGTCCCCGGTTTCCGTGTCCTCCCCCCTCCCCTCTATCGCATTAGAGGGTGTCCTGGGCGTGAAGGTGTCCGTCATAATTTGCCACCCGGCGCATAATCCCCGTGACAAAGGCCGACAAAGTGACGGCCGTTACCGGGCCCCTGTTCGGCCCCCGGGATTCCGGTAGCAGGTAAAACGTTTAAAGATTCCGAGGAGCCGAATCGGAGATGAATCACGTAAATAAATGGTCGGGGAAGAATGGGGTGGCTGGATCGGTGAATACCATTGATATTGATCGATCGGGGGATTGTAATTATGAATAAAATATTGACGATAATTTTTATTTTTGGAAATAACGCGAGAAAATAGATTTTAGTGATAATGCGAGATACTTGGATAAATTCTGTAATATGTAATTAGTAATGTTAATTATAAAAAAACGTGTTTTGCGAATAAAATGTGGATACTGATTTATCGGGAGATGGTAATTATGAATTGAATATTAATGATAATTGTTGGATTCGCAAAAGCGACGAAGTGAATTTTAGTGACAGATAATAAATATTTATAAACAATAGGTGTGTCGAATTAAGTATGAATATTTTAGAATGTAAATCTGTCTACGTACAATTAAAAAATGACTCCGTTCCAAAATTTCAAAAAACAAATTCCTACGTAGAACGAACAAAATTGTAGTATTTGAATGTCGCACGAGAATTTAATCCGACAAGTGGCAGTTGTCGCGTTTCCAAAAAACCCGCCGTCAATCGGCCGATTTTTTGATGCCGCTATAATCCCAGAATTGGCCCGCGAATAAAAACAAATGCTTCATCCCGTTAGCAGATCTTTTTACTCCCTCTCCTCTCGTTAATCCCAACGTTACATTTTCCGAGCCAAAAAAACCGTCCGTCATATCATCGATAATATTCAAAAACATCCCATAAATACAGACACGTGGTCAGAGACTTAAAACCGGTATAATTTTGATACCGGTATTACGTGACCAAAACTGTACCGAAATAGAAAATACCAAAATCATTATAACCGAAATGGATGAATACCGAAATCGATATACAACCGAAACCGAAATATATACCGGTATTTTTTCGTTTTTTTTTACAAGGCGATGGCTTCTATCTAACTTACTATACAGTGCAATTGTTTGTCAGCGTTTCTCAAGTTATGTCTCTCGGTTATAAAATGCGCCAAGTTGGATAATAAATAGTATTTATATTGTTTTACTTCCATATCCAATCACGAAATAATAGCCGGTGATATGAGATAAATTTTCAGTAAAATTGCCGGTCAACAATGTGTTAATATTGTCAACAACTATCTAAGCCATCTAAGGTTAATATTGTCTTCTAACATTTTTTTCTATTACTACAAATAAACGAGATATTCAAGGTGGTCAAGTTAGCTGGGACACCCTGTATAAATATATTACCCCAAATATGCTAATAATTACTCTGGTTTCGGTATCAGTGATTGCGGTACTGCATATCGGTTTCGATGTAGCTGTTTTGGCGTAATGGTGGTAGAATAATACCGATGTATATTAATAATTTTAGATCTTCGCTTAAAAATATGTATTTTGGAAATTATAATGAAACAGGGAAACCGAAAAAATAACCGATAAATATACCGGTATTTTTATATAACGGTATGACGTCATACCGGTATTTTCTTATTTCGGTTCCCATAACGGTTACGAAGGTACAACCGAAAATTACCGGTATAATACCGATATTTTACGTTTCGATAGAACTCCCTACACGTGGATACACAACGACGCAACACCTTACCATCGTATCATCGCGATTACCCAACCAGGAGCCCCTCTCCTTCCATAACACCCACCCCGTACGTCACCCTTATCAAACCCTGATTTTCCCTCTATCACCATAAAACACCATGGTCCCGCGAGCTCCGTTCGCGGCGTCCCGTATCCGTGTGTCCAGTGGTGCGTGGCATTCCACCGAATGCACACACGCACCATATACACACGCCGGCTTACTCACGGGTACGCGAAAACGGGTTAAAAATAGCCGTCGAGCGGATCGCGGTCGGCACCTTTGAGGCCGCAAGAGTCGTTGATCGTTCGCATCGTGTTTCGTCGTCCGGATGTTGATGATGATGGTGAGAGACCGTCTCGTTACCATTACGAGGGCCGCTCACGCAGCCCGGCTAACACGCACCGCAGACCCCGCATTACCATAACCGCGTACACAACCGTCTTCCGAGGCCGGGGCTTCCCCGCGCTAAGCTGAGCTTACCGAGCCTTAACGATCCCGCGCTCTCTTTCTTTCTCGCCGTGGTTTTTGATAAACGCCTATGGCTCCGACCACGCCGTTTTTGCGCGGCGCGAATCGCACGAGAAAAACTGCGCTGGCGAATGATAGGACTGATCGGGATCGGTGGGTATACAGTAAGACCCCGCTTAACCCCTTGCCTTACGATTTAATTTCCAACTGTACGAGCACAAAGCGGCACGAATGTCGGTCACTTGGCTCAGCGTTGGAAATCGTACAAATCGCAAACGTCCTATGATTTGTATATGATTCTAATGAATGATTGTATAATATTTCTTAAGATATATGTAAACTCGAATGCGAATGAGACCATCTTGTTTATGTCTGCCCGGTAAACTTATAACGTCTCTCAGACGTCATTGTAAGCTAAGGGGTTAACGCTGTTTCAGTATAACGTGGTAGTATTTTGATTTCAAATACAAATTATGGATCAGTTTGTATAAAATAATGTAAATTTTGATAGAAGTTCAAAGGCAAGAAGGTCATTGATGCGGTGTCTTGATATCGACAACTGCTTGCTGAACGAAACAGGCCTAGAGAAACGACTTTAGATGACTTCGTCGCAAAAAAAACGAAAAATTTCAAAAGGGGAAGAATCGGAATCGGTGGATATACAGTAAGACCCCGCTTAACGCTGTTTCAGTATAACGCGGTAGTATTTTGATTTCAAATACAAATTATGGATCAGTTTGTACAAAATAATGTAAATTTTGATAGAAGTTCAAAGGCAAGAAGGGTCATTGATACGGTGTCTTGATATCGACAACTGCTTGCTGAACGAAACAGGCCTAGAGAAACGACTTTAGATGACTTCGTCGCAAAAAAATGAAAAATTTCAAAAGGGGAAGAACCTTCCTCGTCACGAACATGACATTTTGACTCGAACTTTTTTTTATTTTCATGAATGTTTTATGGATATACCTAAATGGATATTAGCAATAAATAAGTCTATAATTGATGTAGAAAATACTATTTAACAATTAGTATTACAAAATTAAACAAAAAAGAACTGATAAAATTTCTTATTCTTTGTTCGGTTTCATTTATCCCTATTATTTACGTGTTAAGATGACCTCGTTTAACGCTATTTGTTTAGCGCTGGAACTTATTGGAACGTATCCCCCGCGTTAAGCGGGGTCTTACTGTATGTATAGCAGGCATGTCAAACTCATATGATATTACGGGTCACACGACCTATTTTATACTAGCAATAAGTTGGGGGCCGCATATTTTCAATTTTTAAAAAATTAATAAAATACGATTTTTAGAATGATTATATTACGTTTTATGTTTTTTATTAGACGCAATGTCAAGCTCAATGTACATTATACGTATATAGTCGTTTTATATTTCATGTCTTTTTTTAAACTAAAAATATTTTACATTTTATTGTATATTATACAATATACAATACGTACATAGACATTCTCTATTTCACGTTAATTTTTAAACTAAAACAATAAATGTTTTATATTTTTCATTTGTCTAAAAATTCAAACTTTCAAACTTCAGCGTCAAGCATGATATTTAAAAATTTTTTTAAAGTCTCGGCGGTCCGCAGCCTACGTATTGGCGGGCCGCGTGTTTGACATGCCTGATGTATAGGCTACTTTGCTGGGTGACCTGATGCAGTGGTAATTATAAATTGGTGGAACAATTCGACGGTGAGAGTCTATTTCGATCCTATTCGGCACGGTAGCTTATCAGTCTAAGTCGCGTTTGAAGTGTGTTAGATATAAGTAAAACTGAGTTTATATCTACATATATGTGTAAGACAGTCACTAGATTACTGTAACATCAATATTTCGACATCTACACAATTACCAAATAGTTGACATGGTCCAGGCTACAAGACTGGAGCTCTACATATCCTAGTTCAATATGTATAAGCTAGACGTAATCAGACTGTAAGACTGTACGGACGTATTAACACTATTTCCACCACGATTGTGTGTATACCTATTTCGACCAAAAGGTGTCTTTTGAAACCTTTTCGTTTGAATGCAAATATTTGCCAAAACTGTTGGGATTTCAAATCACCAGTTAAATGTAGATAATTTAACAACTATTGTATAAAAAGTCAACAAATTAATTGTGGAGAAATGATACAACTTAACGAATGATTTTCAGTTAAAATTTGAAAGGTGTCTTTTGACACCTCTTGGTAGAAATAGTATTAAGAGTATAAGAATGTTATAATAAATAAGTGTGGTATTAAGTAAAACCAAGTTCAACTTCTACACCTAACAATTCATTCTGCTAACAAAGTGTATGTGAATAAAATCATAGGGTTGTAGTCGGTAGTAATAAGTGCTTGTAACAAGCTATATGTACTTCGATGTGGTACGGTTTTTCTTTGTCCTCCATGTGCATCTGCTCATTAATTTATTATGGGTACAGGTTATACTATATCGATTGCCAATGCTAATTAAATTGCACCGCTCGATACTGTTATTTTCAGTGAAATAAAACCTGGTCCCTAAGGTTGTAAGCTACCGGAAATAGCGACCCTGGACACCTGGTTACCACCTAAATGTATAGGGCGATGTTCCTGTAACGCGAACTGTTGTGCGTTACTGTGTTGGTGATACGTTCCTACCGCTTTAAAATACGATGTAAGGCATACAATTTTCTGTTACATAAAAAAAAATATTTATGTACAGCAGGACCCTTTCAAACGCGAAAGATGCGTTACGTGTTATACGGATTTCGTGTTATGCGAAATGAAGAAGGGAAAATATTAGAATTACATTTCTTTTTTAATATAACAAAAAATAATATGCATTTTATTACACTTTAAAACAATAACAATATAACGCTTATTTCGTTATACGTACAGTGTAATATAAAATAAAAAGGCAAATCGTGTAGGATTGGATTTTTCAAAACGATCAAATTCTTCGAAATTCGTCATTCGTCAGTAATTGTAAATCGCGAAAAGATTTTCCCCCTATTAATGATAACTATCATAAACCAACACTGATTTCCCCGGGTTTCAACAACATTCCAAAAAATCGTTCGAAAATCTAGTGACAAACGACGTAGAAATCTGATGGATAACCAGAGGAATCGAGCCCAAGGTACGCATTCGGAAGGGCTAAGAGTCCTCGGAGTTCCCAAAACATTCCCCAGATAACCAGAAGCGTCGTAAATATTCGTCAATATGATTCCTTTCCACTCTCCGTTTCTCCTGGCTCACTAAATCTTCTAGTCCGACATCTATCCTCGTGGACAGCTCAATCGATGGAGCCCGGCGTCGGGAGAGTCGCATATCTCTCCTCTCCGAGGAAGCCTCTGAAGAGACCGCGGAGACCCTCTCCGGAGGCTCTCGAGCCGTTCTGAAGTTTCCGAGACGGGTCCCGATGTCGATGGCCCCGTTAGAGGTTACACCGGGGCACCTTAACAGTTTTTCCACCGGGGGTACGAAGCAAATTAAGATTTCCTCCTTAAAATTGAAAACTGGAATCCCAGCCATTCACCGGGACAACGACAAACTATACCAATCACCGGAAGGAATCACTTTCCGACGAAAATCGAACGCGAAACGGCAAGAGGAATCGTCGGAAGAGAAGTCCTAGGAAATTTTCGAGAGTCCCCAGAGGAGAGGAGAGGAGAGAAACGTTAGTTTTACGGGGCGTAGCGGCGGGAAGGTGCGTTGATCCCGACTGCGGGGCTCGAGAAGAGAAGCCCGACCGATAAATTAGTTGCCAGGAGATATCTCCTTCGCTTTTCCTTGCTTCGTTCGAAAGGCACACGGCGGGACAGGCTAAGACGAGGCGAGGTAGGCCAAGCCAGTCATATTTCAGCCCTTGTTAGGCCGAGGGGCCCCCGCCGCGACGGGATGGGGAGAAAATCTCTTTGACTTGCCGCTCCGCGCCTTAATCCACTGCCGTATACCCTATCTTGCCACCTGCTCTTCTCGTTCCACTCTTTCTCCTCCCCTCCACTAACTATCTCGCTCTATCTCTTTTCGTCCCGACTCGTTTCTATCTCTCTTTCTCTCTCTCTCACTCTTTCTCTCTCTCTCGTCTCCTTTAAATCGTTCCTCGCCGCCACTACGTCTCTGTTTCCTAGTACCGCGGTACTTATGTTTATAATTCCACACTTTTTTTTAACACTTTATCGACCGGCCGATTTTACCGTGAACAATGACCTGTCACCGGGACACTTCGGAAAAATAAGAGAAAAGATTTGGAGAGTTTTTGGCAATTATTGTTGCTGCAAAATTAATTGAAATATTTATTTGGAAATGTGGGGATGTATTGTCATTAGACAAATATCGAGAATTTGTAGGTACGGACTTTTGTAAACTAATCAAGTGACCGGTTGTTAAATAAAAGTATTGATTTTTACGATTTAATACAGGTAGTAAATGCAGTACGGATTAGTGTAGAAAAGTAGGTTTTAAATAGTAATGCGAAAGATTAACGCAGAATTTGTGATTTAAAGTTTTAAAACGGTAATTTCACCGAACGTAGTTTATTATTTCATTATTAATTTAATATTATTCGAATTACGTATTATTTGAAATTTTTGTACTTAAAAATGTTTGATATAATAATTCATCTTTATGTGATATCGGAGGAAGCATTCAATTTATTATTGCAAGAGCCAAAGCACATAGATTATTTCACATAAAAAACACCATATTACGTTCCCCAGACATATCGTAGTTTTATCGAGGGCGCAAAATGACGTGTTCCCTCGTCAAAGGGTCAATACCCATTGCAACTTGTACTTTTTTATATCACCCTCAGATACCCCGGATTAAAATGTACTATATTCGTATCGCAATGAAACATCGAAAGTTTCACACGGTGAGGTACGATTACATTTACGAAATAATTAAACCACGCGTGATTAATGCTTTTAATTTTTCCTCCCGAGTATCGGGCACATCCCTTTCGCTAAAGATTAATTGTATTGTTCTAACCGGTGTGTAAGGTATCGCATACGTCGTGAATTTTATCGCTCTTAGCTCTGGGCCAAATAAACGTGCTCTTTCCTATGGGCTCCTTATCCTTCTTTCTCATCCTCGAGTCCTTCACCATAAATTACAGGGGATATTACGCCGTACCTCTCCTCTCCCCCACCCCCTTCCTGCGTTTGTTCCGGATGCGTGGTACGTACGAGGGCATATTAACCCTCGTTGCTGCGGGGAAGGTTTCTCATGGTGTGGGAAGATTGATTCCTCCTTCGACAAACGGTTTTTGGAAAACTTGCGTTCGCCACGGAGAAGTACGCGTCGGAGATAAATTATCCAGGCGGAGGATATCGAGAGATTCTCCCGGCACTTTAATTAATGTTTTTGATAAAATAGAAACTTCTAAAGTTGTGTAATGATAATTTCTCATTTTTTGATGAATTACTGCATGTCTAAACTTCTTTTTTGTTGTGGTTTCGCGAATTGCATTTGAATGGAGGAACAAGCGTTAAAGATAAATTATCGAGATCGAGGATATTGAAAGAAACTTTCTCTTTTCCCAGAAAATTTTTGTGACAATGAAAAGTTTCGTTAAATTTCACGCGATTTGATATGTCGACATAAAGACGGAACTACAGTATCCAATCGAAGTGTAATTTTTCGTGGTAATAAATTAACCCATTCGCTACCAAGGACGAGTATAATCGTCCTACTTTCAATACGTTATAACATATAGGGTATTGAATTAGCAAATTTTTTGTGACCACGAACATAATTATACAAATGTAGAAAACTTGAAAAAAATACTACAAATAAAATTTATTTGTTAACTTTCGTAAACAATACTACTCAAATTATAAATGCCAATGAAAACAACTTCATATAATTTAAGCTTGGCAGTGAATGTGTTAAATGAAAAACCCTTGATTTCCGGTTCACGCGAATTACTAACCCATCCCACCGATAACTAGACTTTCGTGACACCTCGAAATCTAACATTCAGGGGAAACGGGTCGTTTAGAAGCAGACATTCTCATTACGTATCTCTGTATCCGCGAGTTTCCCAGTTTCCCCTAGTTTGAAACGCAACGGCTATCCACAGGTTCGCCGCACCGAGTCCCAATGATTTCCATCATCGAGTCCAGTCGGACGGGGAAACGCGTCGCGGTAAACATCGAAACTGATGACGAGAGTGTGGTGGTTGCACGGTGGTCGCGGGGCTTTGGTCACGGTGGTGGTGGTAGTGGCGGTGATGGCAATGGTAGCGGTGGTCCATCGGAGTAAATATATTGGATGCTGGTAGGATTGGTGGCGGTGTCTTCCGCTCTCTACTTGAGCCGCGTGCCCGCTCGCTCGTTCACGCCCGAGGTGCGCCTTTGATGTGCCGCCTACACCGCGTTCTTGCTAACTCTCGCGCTGCCGCCGTCGTCGTCGCCGTCGCTTCTCTTTCTCTCTTTCTCTCTCTATCTCTCTATCCCTTTCTCTTTCCCTCGACCCGTTAAAAACACCTCCTCCTTCGCAGTCACGCTCTCTTTGTCCACGTTCGTGGTACCGGTAATAAACGAGACTCGGAAAAATTCACTAGTCGAGCCTGCCGGCGTCGGTATATCGGCCTTGATTCACAAACGAGCCATCGATTATCACCGGTCGTTTCGCGAATCGAACCGGAAATACAATATTCTTTTCTTTCGATCGCAGTGATTTTTTTTTTCTTCTCTCTCTCATTTCAGTTTCCCAGGTCTCTATATGTAGAGGATTAATAAATAAGTGGAGGACTCGGAGGAACAAAACCGAGTCGAGTTAGACGAAATCGGACATAAGGTGGTAGCGGAGTACGCAATCATTTTACAGGGGCTCATTTCGTGGCTCCCTCTCCCCGTCCTCTCCTTCGTCCTCCTCCTTCTCCTTATTTCTCCCTTCTCCGTCTCTTCGTCGGATGCTCGTTTCGCTCACGGACATTCTTCACGCGTGCATCCGTGCTTTCCGGAAGCCCCCACGAACTTCGGCGCACTTCAAAGGTTCTCCCGGGCGCTGATCAGCGCGCCGTACAAATCGATAATGCGATTCATAGTTGCCCCGTGACGAGGTTTTCGCCGCGGCCTTTTGTAACGCGGACACCACCACCACCACCACCACCACCACCACCACCACCCTGGCTTCGAAATCGTCGGGTACCCACCGACCTGTAATCCGCACGGCTTTACAAGGCCTAAGTGGAAGGTTATTCTCACTCCCATGAATCTACTAGTATGTACGTTACGCGCGTGTACGTGAAAATTCACACGCTCGTCAATCGGATATTCGTTAAAACAAAAGGATATTTGGGGGCTGAATCGATTTCGTAGGGAAACCTTTTATTTATTTTTTTTACCTTTTATTTTTACCTTTTTCATAATTTGGCAGAAAATGATGTGGAATAATTCGACGTTTAAATTTTTATCGCATTTAAAATGAAATTTATATTTTGGGAATCAATCGGGGAGAACTTATTTGTGTATCGAATATGTACATACGTATGTACTAATTGTTAAATAAAGAAATTTAAAGTTTTTAAAATTTTGTTAAATTAAATAAATATAAATCAATTTAGTGCCAAATTTATTTATTTATTTCAATATTATTTGCAACAAAAATTTCTACAAAAAAATTATCGACTCGAGTGTTATGTTATTTACGAGAGTTTCTTTATGCACGATAAATAATCTCCCTATTCGCGTGGATTCTTTTCTATGAGAACTGAATTTATGCGATTTTGTTATTATTCTGTTATTACGGCGATTATGGACTAGCTTAACTATGACATGTTTTTGCGTTTCTCTGTGAAAACATATGAAACATTCCTTTACAAATTATACCGCGCTATTTTAAAATTCTTTAAAATTAAAATTACTAATCATCCCATCACACTTGCAATCATCTTTTAAAGTACTCTTTCACACCGGTGGACTCTTTCCCTGCTTTTCCACCGCGTGAAAAAAAACACTCGTCCGTCTAATATCCCGCGTAAATCGAACGTGTGTAATCATTTTCACTGGAATCAGAACCTGTTAAAATTGTACTCTTTCTATCCGGACCCGACCCCCTTCCATTATATAACTATTACATTATACATATTCTCTATTTAACCACCTCCCTCTCCCTCCCGTCCCCCCTCCTTGTTCCTACATCCGTGTATATCCCGGCACGGCCGTGCGCGGCCGGAACGTTTGATCTCACCGCCAGGCCAGGATCGGCCTTTTTCTGCGGGGCTTCGAGCCTCAAAGACTTGACTGATGACTTGCGGCCGCGGCTCCGGACCGCGGACCTCTCCCAGGAACGATTTCCGAGGACGCGTGCCCACTCGCGTGTCTGTTTCGGCACCCCCACCCACCCCTGTCCCTCGATTCCGACGAGTTACACCGTCAATTGATTTTTAACCCCTTTCCCCCTACTCCCACTGTAAACGCCCGAAAATGGGGTAGATTCTAGGGTTGACGGGAGAGAGTCGTTTCTTGGTGAATTACTGGAGTACTCATTGGCGCCTCGGGACCCCGATCTGAATTCCGAAAGTGTTAACAATAAACTTACCGACAGTTTAGGTACATATTCTTATCGGATCCGAAAAACTGATAACCTTTGCAATTGATTTCAGGTAACGGTTAATTTGGCATAAAGAACTATATTTTCTTTAAGTATGTCGATTAAAGAAATTAACGTTGAAGGTATAACGTTGAATATAGACACTTTAATACAAAATTTGAAAACGGTCATTTGACCCAGCTCGGTAGGTTTAGTGTTAATTCAACGGTGGGAGAATGCTAAGCCGTGTCCAATGGTGTCTCGTTTCGTGAAAGCTTCCGGATTTGTAAAATTTCAGGGATTGTCCCGGGCAAGGGGTATATCTCGCGGGTATCTCATCCCGATCAACAATGTCCCCGCGGAGAGAGCAGAGAGAGAGGGAGAGAGAGCGAGAGAGAGAGAGAGAGAGAGAGGCGAGCGAGAGAGAGTATCGGCTAGCCGGGTCAGCGTATAGAGGCGCGCCAGGGGTACAAGGAGGAAGACGAGACGAGACGAGCGTTGTTCTGGGGGCCGCCATTCGGAGCGGATGGCTCGGAGGAGAGGAACTGTCGGCTCCTTTGAAGTCGGTCGGTACCGTGTGTAATTAGGCCGCCGCTCCCCACCCCGGGCTCAGCCTCTGATCTCGCCGCGCTGTGTCGCTAATTGCTCGCCGCCCCACGGCAGAAGCGACGGCGACGGCGACGGCGACGACGACGACGACGACGACGAGGACGTCGACGGCGTCGTGGACGACGGAATGCGACGTCGACGACGTCGACGAACGAACTTCCGCGAGAACTGCGATGTCCGATGACGGCAGGGATGATGATCTAGCGGCGGAAAGTTATCGGACTGTCGGTGCGTAAAGATTTCGGTGCGTAGAAAAAAAGAGGCGGGATCTCCGCGGAATATCTCAAAGTGCATTTCAAGAGCCGGGACGTTTAAGTTGACGTGACGCGGCTGGTGTGAAACCAGCCTGACGGAATTACATTGCTACGGGCGCGAGTCTATTTAGCAGACAGAGCTAATTAATTTTAATGAAGCATAGGTACTCGGGTTGCCCCGTTCCTACTTTCTATTTTCTTCGTGCCGCGATACGGTAACGAACAACCGTGGCTCGTTTTAAACATCTGCTGTTCGCGCCGCCCCGAGGAGAGTTCGCAGGTGTCAAAAGGTTAACCGATCGTTTCGTAACGTTGCCGTTTTGGTTACCTTGAATGTCTCTGCGTATTTTTTTCGGGTTTATAGTAGAATAAGATTGTCCAGGGATTACTAAATACGTCCCAATGTTCTGTAGTTAGTGGTAAAAAATAAAGAAACAACGAATAATTTCTGATATCTGAAAAATAAAATGAGTGAGGTATGAGTATATCAGATGACATATATTTTCGTTTATCCCATTTTCGTGGACAGGTTACTCTTGAATACCGCGATTTAATTTAACACATTCACTGCCAAGCTTATGAAGTTATTTTCATTGTCATTTATAATTTGAGTGGTATTGTTTACCAAAGTTAACAAATAAATTTTATTTGTAGTATTTTATTCAAGTTTTCTACATTTGTATAATTATGTTTGTGATCACAAAAAAATTGCTAATTCAATACCCTATATGTCATAACATATTGAAAGTAGGACGAGTATACTTGTCTTGGCAGCGAATGGGTTAAATTAACAAGTAATATTTAATTTTTTGCTATTTATCGATCATAGCCCACGGAAAAATCTGCAGATCCTCAACGGCAAAGTTTCGCTTTCCTAAAATTTAAATCCCAATGCGAAAAAGCTTTCCCGCCACAACGTCGAAGAATTTCATCCAAAAGAGAACAAGCATCGTTATTGTTTCAGGCCGATTGAACTATCCAATGCAATTCTAACCGATGTCATTGAATTTAATTGGTAGAAATGGAATGACGTTCCATAATTGAGGTTTATGAATTTCATCAAAGCCATTTCCTGTCTATCATCCAACCCCGCTAAAAACACACACACACACACACACCGCAGGCCGGAATACTTTGTCAAAACATAAACACAAATCTGGTGAAACATTCCGGAACACCAGACGCGTATTTTCCTTCTAACCGGAAAAACATCGGCTCCCGCAACGGTTAGGTTAATCATTTCGAGATTCAGATGAAGATAACTCGATGAAAGAGAGAAAGAGAGAGAAAGAGAGGGAGAGAGAGGGGGGAGAGAGTGAATCGATGCGCTGACTATGCGTGGCGCGCGAGATCACAGACAGAATCCCGACGTAAACAGGCTTAAACTGTAATCTCGGGCTTTCGGGTCTCTCCCGCCGGAATACTTGTTGCTCCTCTGCCCTTTGATGTCGGTCATGCACTGCTCGAAATCAATTTAGACTCATTAACGGCCTGGAACACGGTGCCAAAGGATATTCGGGCAAACATCGCGTGCCATTAACCTTGCCTCTTTTACCAGGTGCCGCGGACCCGGCTGTTTTAGCAAAAGTCTCCCCTCGCCTGTTTGATGTCATAGTTTATTTGCGGATGGAATATCACGGGATGTTAGCAGACAGTTTCATTGTACCGGCCGATTGATAGATTCTGCGAGATTTATTTTTGACGCGAATGCTTTCACTCGTGAACTTTGTTTTGCACGTGGGACACATTCAGAGGCGTTTTCTATTATTGTAATGGTTTTATTTGTGAAATTAATTTGTGGGCATGAATTATATTTAGTGGATTAGAGGTTGGTTGACAAATGTGTGTGTTTTCAGTTTACTACGAGGGATTTAAATTCAATTTTTAGATACGAGTTGAATGTATCAAATTTAATTTTGATCATTTGTTTTTTTAGTAGGGGTGTGTTAGAATATGGAGAACCCCACAGGGTTTTTGCAGGTTCTTTTAAAACTCACAGGTACAATTAAATTAATTATTTGCATCAGTGACACTCTCCTTTTTCAAAATTGTTCCTATCACCGAAAACCTGCCGCGAATATTTAACAAAAAAACATATCGCGGTCCATTATGCCTCATATTAAATATTGCATACGTACTACTTATATTCTTTAATTATTCAACTCATGTTTCCAAAAATACAATCTCGCAAACAATTTACATCGGAATATAAAAATTGATCACAATTACACCATAAAACTGTTGTCACAGCCCCCAATGGATCCCAAAAAACTACTCGAAACATTAAAATTCCAAATTTGTCCAAACTTACGAGATGTCCGATCAATCGCATTCACCTCGCAAAAATATGAACGCACCGCTAGAGGGGGGTATTTATTTTCCTCGCGTCTGTGCAGATTCTTTTTTTCTTTCTTTTTTTACCACCCACCAGTACCGTACCATGGAATTACTAACTGCCACTAAATTCCACTTGCCGGCGTTAAAAACCAAACAAACAATCGGCCCGCCGTGACTCACGGCTCGTCTCGCGTTTAGCAGTCAGGGGTTAAATCACGTCGGGCGATTTCCAAGCGGGAATAAATTAGGCTGCGGGCGTTTTGGCGCCACGTACGAGGGCGGAGGCCGATAAATTTCGACGTTTGTCGCATGCGTCTGGGATTCGCGTGCGTGATTTATCACGTGCTCGGCTGTGGATCGCGTGCGGCCCCGATCCGAAGAAGTTCGGGAATGAAAGCCCCGACGAACGCCCGTATGACAACCCGGGGAGAACAGACCGAGACGATTGCAGGGTGTCACTCGTTAATCATTTTAATGCGGCGCATCGATTATCGAGATTGAAATGTTGTTTATTTCATCGGTCCGCCCGGCGATCGTCTCACGAATGGTTTTTTAGAAGGATCTAGAGTACGAGCTGGATCGTTGCACGAAGCGTGTTGGATAAAATTACGGTTAATCGGGAATACTGAGTGCTAAACGCGAATATAGAGTGCTATTTTTAGTTGTAAAATGACATTTTCCGATTTCCGCGAAATTGAAATTTACTTTGTGATAGTGACATTTAATTTTGGAAAATGACTGTTCTTTTCGTTGTAACATTTGGTATTTATTTGGCAATTGTGACTCGGCCGGAGTTCCCGAGATTTAAACAACAGAACTTCACTGTATTTTTAATTGTGACTCATTTCAGAGGGAAATACCGTTTCACGGTTTCTTTTTGTTCGTCGCGGTTTTTGGAAGTCTAACAATTCCCATTTATATGCCGCGAATCAGCCTTAAAGAATTTCGCCGCCTCGTTAATCCAATTAGAGGAATATACCGAGACTAAACCGTGTTCCTATCTGTCATCCCATTAAAACACCTTTCGACAAAAGTGCCTTTCTAGTTGCTCGTTCGCTTCTTTAATTGTCAGTCTAATTACTCGAAACCACTTTATAGCCTCTCGACTTTTTTGCTCCTCGAAAATCAGACTCCTTCTACTGTTTAACTCTCCAATTAATTTCCCTCGTTTAAATTTCCCGCGCTCGATTACAACATTTTCCCAAGTTCGCGCGAATAGTTTCCACGGAAAATCCGCGTGTAAAGTCAAACAGTGACTAAAAGGGCTGAGGGACGCGAAACACCGTTTAACACCGTGGCGGTTAAAATCGCGGAAGAATCGCGGGGGACCCTCGGCTGAACAAAGGTAAAAAGTATTTCAAAGGTCAAATGACCCTCAGTCGGTTGCGGACGGAATTTTTGCGGGAGTCGGGGTTCAAAGGCTTTCGTTAAATCGTACTTAAAAGTTAAAGCCCGAAGCGTAAGCAAAGGAGACGACAAGGGGCAGGAGGGAAGCATAACAGGAGCCGTGAAAGCAAAACCTCGGGATGATCAAAGAGCGTTAAAAGAGGATTGGGTTGCCCGCCGCTACTCGTCTTACATTGTGCTCGTGTAGATACGTGCCTCTGTGTGCGGGATAAACACCGGGGAAATCTACTTTTCGCGGGGCACGTTCAAACGGACCGGGTGCCTTGCCCCAAAGAGCAAGGCTACCCGTATGGCGTACCAGTAATTAAAAAAGGCTACTTTTGGGGCCCCCGAAACAATCGTAAATGAATTTCCCTCGTTGTAATCTGCATTTTTCTTCCTCGTCGCAAAGTTATTTTGCAAAGTGTCATCGTTAACGAGATGAAAATCGTGGAAATGGGTTCTTTTAGATTTTTTAGTAAAAAGTCTAGTTTCGAAAAAAATATAAAAAAGTGGTCATTGAAATATACACAGTTATTTTCCATGACATGTCGTCACATTTCCGATAAGTTAGGAATTAGTACATTTTTGGTAAATTACATCGCAACGAGTGAACATAGGAAACGATTCAAATACGTCTAAAAGAATTTACTTTTATCCCTAATACGTATCTTTGAAGTTATCGAACTTCCTTTAAAATTTCGAATATGAACACCAAACGAAAATATCTTTTAACTCCTTCATCCGAATTATTAACCGTGCAAAATCGTTAATTAAAAAATTCACTAACTTTCCGCGAAACTGTTCACAGTGTCACACTGTGGCACGCTTGAAAACCAATCGGAAAACTCACCCTCAGCCCCGTCCTCATCATCGTTCCCTCGATTAAAAGTGTCTCGATCGCTGCTCCTCAGATCATCCTCGCGTGTCCACCCTTCTATCAGCTATTTCTTCAGGGCCGCCACGGTGGCGTGCCACGTGGTCGCGGCGCGGGAACCGGGTGACGGCTCGCACCACACTGCCACAGCTTCCGGGAACCCCTTTGGTTCCGCGCACGTGCCGCAACCTCGTTCCTGGGATTGAGGGTTGGGGTTGATGGGCTCTCTCCAGCCTTCTTCCTGATTGATCCTTGAACTCGGTTCCGGCAGGTTTATTTCTCACGAACTCTTCTCTCTTTCTTCCCTCGTTCCAGACTTAATTATTTGCTAATTATACCGGCCTGTCTTCTGGCTAATTGTGATTTAAGAACACCTCCCGGATTTAACGAATCTTTTTACCGTCTTGTGTGGCGATGATTTTGATTTTTTTTTATGAATCAGGAATCTCTTTGTTGAGGATATTTCGATTTAAAAGTCATGACTTTTTATTGGTCTTTTTTAGAAATTCAGTTTTTTACCACTTGCTCCCCTGGTGATCGATTGGTGTTTTTTTTTTTTCACTATGGTTTTCCTTCTGTCATCTTCGTCCCCTTCTCTCGGTCTACCCCTTCGGGAAACGAATAATCCCGTGTGTGTCTCACCCTCTCGTTTCTTTCACCCACTTTTCCCCAGTCGCGTTTCGAGAAGTCTTTCCAACGGAACTTCCATCAATTAATACCATTAATTAACCACTTTCAGCTTCACTCTAACGAACACTTCCTCGAGTACACCACGAGATCTTTACCTACTCCCTTCTAAATCCCTGGTCTAAATCCCCATGTCTCTCCTCCGACGGGTTTTCGTCAAATACTTCAAATTCGACTTCCCCGTCGAGTTTCTGAAAAGGTTTCGTCGGGCGTTGAAAACGGCAAATTGAATCCTTCATTAAACTTGAGTATCCTTCCGGCAGTTACGCCCCCTTCGCGTAAGCGTCTTTCTCCGCCAGGTTCCAATATTTCGTCGTTAATTTGCCACTCGGCGGTGAGGAAAAAAGACTGGTGAAAATTTCTCTCTGGTATTTTTGACAGGACGACGACGACTCTCCGGAGATTCTCACGTGGCGTTCGGGTACCGGACTCGCTGCCGAGGTTCCTTGCGCCATCGGAGCTTGGCACTGACTGACAATCGGGCCAGGTTAAACCGCGCGAAGTAACCAGACAAGAGCGTGTCGAGAGAAGGGAGAGAGAGAGCATCCCCACCACGTGGAGGGTTGTTTTGATTGCGACTACAGGCCCGGGTTCCTGCAAACAGATTCGCTGCCGAGATGCGCGGGATTCTACCGTGTTGTTTATTGTCCAGGTGAACATGTTTTCATCGGTAATTAACACTATTTCTACCACGATTGTGTGTATACCTATTTCGATCAAAAGGTGTCTTTTGAAACCTTTTTATTTAAATGCAAATATTTGCCAAAACTGTTGGGATTTCAAATTACCAGTTAAATGTAGATAATTTAACAACTATTGTATAAAAAGTCAACAAATTTATTGTGGAGAAATGATTTAACTTAACGAATGATTTTAAGTTAAAATTTGAAAGGTGTCTTATGACACCTCTTGGTAGAAATAGTGTTAACCGGGGAAGCGTCATGGCCTATGTTTAAATAATGTATGTATATGTTTTTCTGGAAGATGAAAAACGGGGGAAAGTGGTTTTCATCATTGGAAGATTGCGTAACACCATCTAGAATTTTTTCGAGGATATTTTGAAATTTTTCATTCAATTTTCTAACATTTTCTTGGAAAGTAATACACTTGCAGTAGCGTGAAAAAGGAAGAAATAATTGTTATAAACAAAGGACGAGTGTTCATGAACTACAATATTTTTTACGAGACGATTATTATTGAAAGGAAAACTGTACTGAAAGAAAAGAAATTAGCAAGTGTCATTTATTTCTGGTCACCCACGAAAAATAATTTCAATCCAAGAATCATTTCTACGCTCTTTAATAAGTCATTTAATTTTCACAAAACGAAATTTGATCCGCTCGTGATAATTTTCACCGAAGTTCCTTCAATTATTACCCGTCTGGTTCGCGGACGGGCTGGAAAAGTGTGTTTGAAAAACGGGTTTGCGGGTGCGGTGTAGTTTATCGATGGAATCGTGTAGCATGTTACGGTACACCGTGATCATTAGCAGCTAGGAGGCTTCATGATGCTCTCTTTGATATCCGTCGGTTCTTCCGACACCCATGGAATCCCGTCGACGGGGGTCACGATCGACCGTTACAATAAAACGAACTCGGAAAACAAATCGAAATCGCTTCGTCGTTTCCAAAGCCGAAATATACGTACACATTATATTCGCGCGGGGTGCGAACTTGAGTAATGATTCTATAAAATTAAATAAAAATCCCCTGTGTTTTGCGCGTCGCCGAATTTCTGTCGTTTTAAACGCACGTGGTAGAAAGAAACCGGGACGAATGTGCGTCCGTTTCGATTTTTCTTTCCTTTTAGTTTTGGCAACCCGGTCGCAATACAACGTTTCTTTACAAAGTCGGCAGGATCGAGGCGGCCGAAATGACGTTATTAATGAAGAACGTGTCGCCGGGATATTATCGTGGCGAATTAACGATAAGCAAAAGATCGGGCGTCCGTATCAGGAATCTTATTCCGTGAGTCATCGCCGAACCGGTCGATACCAATTGAGGCCGATCGAGAGTCGAAACGCGACGCTCCGCCGAGATCGCTCCGTCTTTGGCGGGCTTTCAAACGATAATCGACGAGAAAAACAACCGCGGGCGTCGATACCGCGATTAAAATCTGCTTAAAGTCCCCGGGAACAGGAAACGGCCCGCTCGCAAATATGGAATTGTTCCGCGAGAGCCGAACTGCGGGAATTTTTCACTTTCTTCTTTTTCACGTGTATATTATACATACATATGTTTCTGTGACTTTGTATGTACATACAACACGCGCGGCCGACTTCTGATTCGGGGAACTCGTTCGAGGTAAACTTTGAGAATTATGGCGAAAATATCGGTGTCAAAAAATATTATGGGAGTTTGTTGTGAAATTTCTTCCTGTTAGAGAAACCAGCGATTATTAACGGCTTTCTTTTGCCTCGACTGGTTCGAGGAAGCTTTTTTAGTGTTTACTTTGATATTTCAGGAGGAGCTGCCGATAAAAATCTTCCTTTAACACTAAGTTTTAAAAGGGATATTTTTTATATAAATATTTCTATAGACATTCGTTGACGTGACGCATTTCTTCAAAAGAAAATTGTTTTAACTTAGAAACAACTTAATTGTACAGGACGTAATAAAACATTGGAAATCTTTTTTCAGGGTCGATAGTTCGCATCAATAGATAAAAATGCCAACAAACTTACGCCCACAAATTGCGCCCTGTCGAGATACGGGCGCTTTTTGGCAAACCTTTTGAAAAATTCTATCTTCAAAGTAGTACAACCTAGCGGATAGATTTTGATTTTAATATTACCTGGAAAGACAAACGTTTATACAAAAATATAACTACTGCGATCTTGGCCGTAAAGAAGAATTTTTTGTTTATTTATTGTAAACAATTTCCTTAAACAATCGATGTTATTTTCCCCAAACTGTCAAACCCCATCTACGACATAAACAATCAATATGGTCCATTCGCGTTGCTCCACTAATAAAAGTCAGCAAGAATTCCCACAAAATTACGATAACAACCGCTACAACTTAGCTCGTGAAATTCGTAAGCCGTGAAATCGACAGACACCGTAAATCCAGTGTTAAAAATAATATTCATTATCACCGGGCGAGAAAAGTGCGGGAGCTTTTGAAAAATCCAAAAAGTCCGTATCAGTTTCCCCCGCGCTACGAATACCGCGGTACGAGCCGTCAGAGAGAGCATTACCGAACAACGAGGGAATAAGCGAGAAAAAAAGAGATAAACGAGAGTCCGTGGTGGAAGGGATGAAAGGTGCCGACTGCCCTCCGAGATGTTCCCCTCCTACGGCTCTCTTTCCTCTTTTCTCGTTCCTCTTTCCTCTTTCCTCGATTACACCTGGTCACGACGCCATTCCCGTATCCCGTTCCTGTTACTGTCAAATCACCGTGCTACGTATCCTACTCTACGTATTGCCAAGTCAACGGAGAAGTGGCTTCCGTTGCTCTTTTTTCGGACGAATAATGCTAACTTTCATTAACGAGCTACCTCGCCACGCATCGCGAACTCTCTCTCTCTCTCTCTCTCCTTCTCCCTCGTTCTTTCCGGCCCTTGCTCCCTCTCTTCTCCATCGTCCTCCCTTCCCGCGTTCTCCTCTTTTTCTCCTTCTTTCCCCGCCACGAATAATGTTAAGTTTCATTAACAACGTATCTTAGCGTGTGCCGCGAAGTCGGCTCTTTTTCTCGATGAATAATGCTAATGCCAATGCTTCATTAACGAGCCCGTCCCGGCCGTGTACCGCCAACTCCAGTTTCTTCCTCTCTTTCTTCCGTAAAGAGATGTTTACCGTCGCTCTTTTTCATTGGGACGGCAAACGGGGGAGGGGGTAAGGTAGGGTAGGACAGAGGAAGAAAACAATTTTGACAGATATGGAGTGAATCGTTTATCAATGAATTCCTGTCGGTTGATTCTCAGTGAAATCGAATTTTTAATTCAACCGTTCAATGTGTAATTTTAGATATAATGCAACGTCGTTCAGATCTCGTGTAAAAAAGTGAATTTGTTGCTATCAAATCTTTGTAAATGTCTAATTGATCGTTCATCCGTATTGGCACGTTGATATTTGATACTTTCACGTTATATTATAAATTTATTTTTACGCAACAAAAAACAATAATTCGGCCCACAAAGGGTTAATCGTAACCCCAGGAAAAAATCCACGTCACCACAGACTTTTCCGCGGATTCCAAAGACTCTCGCGGTGGAATGGAAAATTTTCCCGGTCGTTTCCCCGTCGGAAAATTCTCGCGGGGGCTTTCGTTCGTCGGAAAAGTCGGGGGACGTCGACGAGGACGTCGCGGGCAAAACGGAGCTTTCCAAATAGCCCGAGGGGTGCGGTTGTTGTCATTAATCCTGGCCGCGGTGCCCGTGGCCACTTCTGTCGGTGAAAATTAATGATAATAACGCTTTTACAATCCCATTGTAAACGTTCGCTGTAAGGCTTAAGCACCGGCAGGTATGATAGCAGTCGTATAATCTCCGTAGGTGGTCCACGGGTATAAAATCTTTTGATCTTCTCGCGTTACTCCACGGCGCAAAGCTAGAATAATAAAGAGCGGTTGCTAACGATTCGTCCGTTGTCTCTGTGTGTAAGCGAACGTTTCCACTGGTACGGCACTAATTAAGAGGCCACGAACAGGTATCCGTCGAGTTATGGTTCCTCTTTTTAACGATTGCACGGTGGACATTCTTAACACCTTCTACCGGCTGTAAATTTCATTGGATAATTGAACTTTACCCACTTGCTTTAAACGGGTATCAAAGCGACACGTGAAAACGTCCCGTCGGCGACGGATCGTCTCCGTCGGAGTGACGGATTTTTTCGTTTGCGATGGAACTTAAGGTTTTACATGAAAAAAAAGCTGCTGCTGGTTAAATTAAAAAATCGAGATCTGTTAGTTGGTGAAGTTGGATTTATTTTTGAAACGCGATGCGAAATTTCGATCGATGTGGTTTTATGTATTTTTTATAAATATTTTACACTACACCGCAACTGTGGTTAAGCAAAGACTGATTTATTTGCGTCATTTATTTGCAGACGGAAAAGTGATTTATTCGAGTGATATATTTTCCAACCGCTACCCTAATTTCGACGTGCGATTCTGGCGGTGGATTTGGTGTTAAATATAAGAGAGGATTTTCGTCAACCCCTACTTATTATTCATAATCCCTCGCCCACTTCCTGCTCATTGTGTTTACAAAACGAAAACCGTAACATTTTTAGCAAATAATCATTGCAATCGAGGTAAACAATTAACGAGGTTTCACTTTTTCCCTAAACTTAGTCCCACTTACATTTTTAATAGTGAAACTCCCACGACTTTTTAATAAAAATATTTTATTAAAAATTTTGTCTTCAATGTTACAGCGTCTGATATTATTTCTGTTAGTAAAAATGAAATAAATCCGATTTTTGTATCAGTATCTAAATATTATTTGGTTTGATAATTCCCGAATTAAATCGATTATTATCCGTATTCGATATAAAAAATATAAAAATTTTAAATTCAACACCTGTTATTTGAACAGTTTGATGGTATAAGTACGTTATATCAATTACCATCAACTTTAATGTCAACTTTGAACCCCCGAATCTTTTGCCATTCCCCATTTTCTTCTTTAAAATATCTGAAAAAATACTTGTCCATTCAAAAAGTAAAAAACAAAATGGCGGTATGTCTGCTTAATTATTTTTTCAAATAAAAGTGCTTAAAAATAATTTATCGATCGATACGTGTAATAAGTAGAAACGGCAGCCATATTGATCGATTTCTTCGGGATTCGCGAGGGTGAAGTCTCGTGTTATCAGGGCTGGTTCCCTTGCGAGACGGCCCTGGGGGGTGGGGGTAATGAGTCAGTGGAGGGAAGCCGGGCAGGGCGGGGGAGGCAGGTGCCGGCGGCGCGTTTGATGTTCGCCACGCACTCCGGAGCGGGAGACAAGGGGGTGGGGGGTGTGGAAACGGGTACGAGCCGGAAGCGGGAATCGGGAATGATTGGGAGGGTATGGGAAATGATGATTTGAACTTGTAGCTTTGAACTTGAATCTGCGGTTTCTCGCTAATCACGGAAACGTCGGGGTTCTTAATTGGCGTCGAAAGACAAACGGACGTGTCGGTAATTGAACCAGGCGAACGTAAATAAATGGAACGAATCCGGGGGAAACTCGTGACGGAAAAGACCGGAAGACGGAAGAGAAGAAAAATATCTAAATAAAAAACCGGGGTAAACCGTACGAAAATCCACGAATTCCCTGGGAAACCAGAGGCGGGAATGAAAGTTCGCCAAATTGAAGTTCCGCGGCAAAAGAAAAATATCCCTTTAAAACGAGAAGAGAGGGTCGTGAAGAAAAGAAGAGAAGAAAAAGGAAATTCAAGAAGACTCTCGAAAGTAAGATCACCACGAGGGTTGCTTGACGGGGGTTGGAAGGGAAACTGGAGGGGGCTGAGGAAACAAGAATCGTGGTGGACCACTATTATGTAAACATCGGGGTCGCTTTCATCTCGCCGCCTGAAAGAAATCTGACCTGTGCTTCCACCGGTGGATCAAAAAGCCATCGATGCCCGGCAATTCGCGAAATTGCCGTGAAATATCTATTAGCGACGCTTCCAGCTAATATCTAACAATTAATTACCGCGTGAAAAATTATTATTTTCAAATTCACGAGCACTTTCTTTATCGTCGTCCTCCGCAATTTAATTATTCGCATGAATTCGAAATGATTCCTTTCTCGCGAAACAAAGTTTCACACCGACGGAAGTCGCAAGTCCGAGATAATGCACGTCGTCTTAGAGTTAAATCTTACTAATTTTCCTAACCGGAACTTCCCTCTGCTATTTGCATATTCAACCCCCCTGGAAGAACCCCTATCCACATCGAAGATCCACTTTCTTGATGGTGTGCTCGACTAAAGTATCTTTAAAGCGCTCCTCGAGCTACCACCTTTGCACGCGACGACAGGATATTGACGAAAAACAAATATTAACCCTCCTAATACCTCCTTAAACTGATATATATTAGCTTTCGCAAACTTGCCAAAAATACTGGCACTCGATGTATCGGCTTAAGTGTTGAAAGAAAGTTCTAAAGAAAGTTCTAAAAAGTTTTATAGTCGATTTTTTTTGTGGGAATAAAAAATAGAAAAAGAAGTATTTCAATTATCCGATTATTTTTGACACCTCATAGGTTTAAATTAACATAGGTTAATTTTAATATAATTCGTGAGAGAATGTTAACCTATAGATAAGAGACTGCCAATTTCTGCTGCATTAAAATATGAACGTAAAAAAGAAAATTCTCGAAATTAGTTTTATTTCCCGCGAATAAAAAGTGTACACGGAAGCATGGAAATTACCTGAATATTTCTGATTCCCCGTGGAATTGAACTTGTCGTCCCAAAGGTTAATTTCACTACATCTCTAGTACGAAAACGAATCCTTAAAAGTATGAGACACAAAATATGACCGTAAAAAGGAAGATTCGCAAAATTAATTTTTTATCATGCCAATAAAAGATATACATAATCAAAAGTATTCGAATTACCCAAATATCTTCGACTCCCCATAGATTGCGATTGACATCAAAGGGTTCAATTTAATTATATCTCTCGTAAGAATATCAACCCTTAACAAAATCACGCTCTACAAATTTGCATCTCGCGGATATACGAACGTAATCGTAAAAAAGAACGTGTTTCCGAATAATTACCCGACGAAATTAAACATTTTCGTCACTGTTAAGGACACGCACACGTGCACGGGGTCGAAATCCCCGTGGAAAGGGTAGAGTCGAAGAAAGTTATGGTAAAGCGCGACCACCGGCGCCGACGAATCCTCTAATTATTATTCGGCCGTACGGTTATGCGTGTACGCACAGATATTTCGTCGGGCAGTGGCGTGGAACGGGCTTAAATGTCGGCAATCGTTCTGAATATTACAGGCGGGTGGGGATGAATAAATATCGATAATGCCGTTTCGGTGCCTTTTCGCGAAAACGATCCTGACGTGGGCCCCATAAGCCTTTACTTTATTGTTATTACGTTATGATATCCGACGCCAATGCTATCATCGTGCTACTCGATAAATTAATATTAATACTCGATGATGGCTAGAAGTTACTACATCGTTTCACCCTGCCGACCCACCCCCTTTTTCGTTTACCATACAGATAGACCCGTCTGGAGGTTTTTTAAACAAAAAGGAATCGTTAATATTTCTCCTGTGAAAAACACTGTTTCAAAAGATTCGCACAAATAAGCGTCGATCGCTCTATTCGACTCTATGGCGTCTATCACGACGGTGCGACGTTAAACGAAATTTAAATATTTTAAAAGAAAGCAGAATATAGATTTCCGCGTTACATCTTTTTTTGAATAAAAGCACGATTTTGTAAAAAAATATTAATTACTTTATACCGTTGTGTGATATTTGTTACAATGACTCAACGGTAATGAAAATCAATTATAAAACTCTTCAAAAATACAAAACGGAAACTCTAAATCTACCAATTAATATTTTACCATAATCCTCGTTTTAAAATATCAATGAAACAATGTGAATGGACCCTTCAAAAATGTTCCAAAGAATAATCTGATTTACCGATTGATATTTTACTCGACGGAAAACCCCGTTTGAAAATATTAACAGAATAATATTAATTGCTGTACGGGGCCCTATGGTGTCCCATGCCGATGACGACACGGTGTTAAACGAAATCCGGACCGGTTGATTAACCCTTGTTTGAATTTATAGGGGTGGCATGGGGGACCAGAGGTATCGGGCTGCGCCCACAATGGGGCCCGGGACACAATGCGGTTAGATAGGCCGCTAGATAACAGCGAGAGGACACACGTGTCCGGAACACGTGTCCTTTTCGTGCCAGTAATATCGGTGCCCCGTCTTACCTCTTTAGATCGCCGCGATACGTGTCTTCTGTGTTCCACGAACTGGATCGAACATCCTTTGCCGATCCCGCTAAGACTCGCCGACGATCCCCGAGGGACCCCTACGGTGGCAATTTTTGCATAATTCTTTTTATGGGACATTTGGGAAATTTTTTACTAGCTACGCTGTCTATGCCTGTTGTATAAAACTCGAGGAAAATGAACTCGGGCCCCGTTACTGAAAAATTATGATGTTCTGATAATTTTATATATTTCTCTATTGAAAATTCAGTTTGTTTTGTGTAGGAATGGGAATAAAATTAGGAGAATATGTTAATAAATCATTTTTAGCTTTGTCCGGGTTAGATTTGTTAATTTACCGTGTTCCTTTTTCTCGAAAAACTTTTTCTATGGTTTCTATGTATGTATTTTGTAAATATCAACGTCTCTGTTGTTGGTCACTGAAAATAACAATTGTTAGGTAAAAAAGTAAGTGAGCGAATAAATAAAGGTAGGCACAAAATTAGGTTTTATAATGTGGAAAATATTTTAATAAATCTGTGATTTAGGTTTCAAAAAAATTAAAGCTACTGAAAAAGTCAATGACCTAGTCTTTAATACATACACCACTAAATTATATTTGTTTCCTTAACAATTTGCGTGAAAATTTGAAATACATAGTCAAAGACAAATAAATTCCATCAAATTTTACAGTTATTTTTTATTTATCGGAATTTCTTAAAATTTGTATGCATTGAAAATTCTACGCTTTAACATTTTTATGTAATAAAATTTTATGCAACAAAATATTCCTGCATTGAAATTTTTCCGAGTTAAATTTTCTGTACTTTGAAATTTCTGTATTCGACGCCATTAAGTTTGAAAGAGGTACAGAATTGTTACCGTCCAAGTAAACACACCGATTTTAATCGATCGCTCTATTCGCCACGCCAAATAAAAACATATCAGGTATCGCACGCAAGAGTAACTTTAATGTTACGATAAAGATTACCGGCGAACAAAGATCAAACCGAAAATAGTTTCAGAATGCTGCGTTGCTTTGAAGTATATACAAAGTGTGCTACCGCGGCACTCTTTGAAGTCCGAACACGTTACCGCGGTTTTATGCCGAAGCACGAAACGCGATGCAGCTTACGTCCAAGTATAAAGCACGTCATTATGTTTCATTTCGAACCGTGTCAATGTAAAATACTTACTTGTCCCGATACACGAAATTTCTATCTGATCGTGATATCAAACCTGGACTCATTTGCTCCGAATAAAATTCACTAATCTTTCTTAACCAGGATATACGATAATCATAAACGATAAAAAATATTGAAACAACTAATATCCATAATTGTATATAAAGTGCCAACAAAATAATGGATATTTATTTCCAAACAAACCTTGGCTATTTTTTCTTAAAACCCCGTGCCATATTTTGTACACTCCATTTTTATTTACAAATTCCAAGTTACATTTCGCAATTGACAGATGTCAGTCGCGTCACTTTCAAATAACATATTAAATTAGAAATGTTTGTTACGTTACGTTTTAGACATTAAGCTTCGTAAAAAGCTGACCACTAAGTACATTTAATAGAGCACTAAATAGATTTATTCATTAAATGAGAAGACACCATATTTTGGGAAATTTAGTTAATTGAATATATTTACTTAGCAATAGTATTGCGCCGTTGCTCTACAATAATTTATACTTGCTCACATTTGATTGATTTCAAATCCTGTGTAAAATGCAGTTTTATGTTAATGAGCAACCTATTCCAATGTAACATTCCCTAGTACTTGGTCCATGGCTTTGCATTTTCGATGCTATTTTCTGGATACCAAAGTTCTATGAAACTCATCCCCGGCCGATGAAACGTGAAAAGCTGATCCCAGCGTCATATATATATTTTTTTAATCGAAATCTTTCATTCCCGCAATACCGCCGTAGATAACCGGAAAAAAACCGACTGTTCGAACGGTCGGTTTGCCGGTTAAGGCATTGAACGAGCATGACCGATCGGATCCGAAATTGAGCATACGAGGTGCTCATTGGCCGTGACAGGGTATGGGGGTGTAGGGTGTACGCCAAGAAGAAAGAGACCGGGCGGCACGGTTCAAAGCGATGGTGACATGTGACCGGCATTGTGAACCGGAGCCTCTCTATACTCGTCGTTATGTGCTTTTCTATTGCGACGAAACGGCCTCTCGCTTTGACGGACCCGACCGCGCCGACACCGTCGTCTTCCAACCCTGAAAACCGATTCGCATCCCTTAACCTGCCACCGTGCGCCGGACGCGTACGAATTCAAAGGGAATTTTCACGCACGCGTGTGGTGTGTTTTTTTTTGTTATCCACGGCGAAATTTTATCCGCCCGAGAACTGCGGCAGGAAAGTTTTGAAAATTTAGAATTGTTCGCGAGGGGGAAGAGGGGGAGGGGGGCCCTTTTGCTGGGATTTCGATTTAAACGATCTTTTAGGGTCCACGGGAAACTTGCACTCGTGTGTGTTGGTTTTTAATGCACGATGAAGTTTTATCTGCTCGAAAATTGCGACAGGAAAGTTTTGAAAATTTGGTTTTGGTAGCGGGGAGTTACTTTTTGCTGGGATTTTGTTTTACAGGATTTTTTTTTGAGTTTGTGGAGACTTATTGCGCACTTGTGAATTTTTTATCTGGACGAGAATTGCGTTTGGGAAGTTTTGAATAGTTGGTTTTGTTCGGAAAGTGGCACTTTTTTGGTAGATTTTTGTTCTCGTGTGAAAATTTTATGCACATGTGTTTACACTTGAAAAAATCCCGTCAATGTGAAAATCACAAAAAGGGGACGTTCACAAAATCTATTTTAATTTCCTTTTGGAATTTCTTATTCAATTTTTCGTGAATAGAAATTATTTTCGCGCAAATATGTAAATCCGTGGAATAGTCTGGTCAACTTAAAAATTACGAAAACAAATGTTTTAAAAATTCATTTTGATTTCCGCACCATCCATGGGATATTTTTTGTTTTCCCGCAGGATTTTTTCATTCAATTTTTGTATCATTGAAAAGGAATTTTCGTACTAGTGTGTCTACTTCTGGAAAAGTCTTGTCAACTTAAAAATTACGAAAACAAATGTTTTAAAAATTAATTTTGATTTCCGCGCCGCCCATGGGGTATTTTTTGTTTTCCCGCAGGATTTTTTCATTCAATTTTTGTATCATTCAAAAGGAATTTTCGTACTAATGTGTCCATTCCTGGAAAAGTCTTGTCAACTTAAGGATTACAAAATGATAGTTCCAAAAGTCCATTTTGATATTCGCCTAGTGATATTTCTTTAGCTTTAGATTCTTCTATCATCCGATCTTTTCGTAATTCAAAATGACTCGCAAAAACCCAATTAGATAAAAAATCACGAAAAGAAGCTTCTAAAAATCCATTTTGAAGTCTACCTTGCTTACAGGGTGTTTTGCCATTTTTCCCCTAGGTTTCGCGGTGCAACGCGGCGACTGACAAAAGGCGGAAGATTAATTAGAATCGCGCATGCGCCGTATTAAATAGTCGATCGTTAAAAAGCCCGGTCGCGTGCTTATAAGGAGAGAATCTCTTCCGTTTGCCACGATCGCGAGTGGGAATATTCAAAAGATCGGAAGTTCCCTCTGATGTCCCGGCATGGCCATGGACGTGCTATGGAAACAGGCACGAATACGGCATCCACGGGTATATCTTTTTACAGATAAAAACGACGTAATCGTATACGACGACCGATCATGTAATGTTTCGCAGTCGCATCGAGAAATCCGCCGGCGCTTAATTAGCCGTCGGCATCGTCGGCTGCTCGAAACCGTGCTTTGATCAGCGACCGGATTATTCCATCGGCCAGGACTTTTTTACGGCGTTTTTGCCACGTGAAAATAAGCGCCTCTAAATTGCCGCTGGAAATCCATCCGACTATGTCGCACATCCTCCAAACGATCATTGTGTTGTGTATCGGCGAAGGATGTATCACCATGAAAATGGAGAGTCCCATGGTGACACAGATTTTCGAAATGGTCGACCATCCTCGAAAACCAAAGAGGTAAAATTGGAGGAAACGAGACAGATTTTAATTCTATTTTTAAATAGGTGTCTTGGTGATCGGATCGGCGAGATAACATATTATAAACCGTCGAATGGAAAGTAAAAACTATTTTGTTGTCGAAATTTCATTATTAAACAATAGGATCTGTTTTTTTCAATAAATGCTTGGCCATGGAATAACCTCGAGTACATACTCTTCTGAGAGAAGATTTTAGTATAGGCTTGATATTTTAAATAATCAGAAATATTAAACCAAATTGATTATGCGACAAAAATTGATTTGATATTGTATTGACACTTTTTACATTTGAAATTACAAGTTTATAATGTACTGGTTTGTATGTATATTGAAAATTTGCACACGTTTCAATTTCTACATGTCGAAGTTCCAAGACATCGAAATTTCTACGCACCAAAGTTGACAGTCATGCGATAAAATTTCTACGCATCGAAGCTCCAAAGCATTGAAATTTCCATGCCTTAGAATTGTTGTATCGATCGTCGTGTGTATCGATCATCGATGTATAATCTTAAAAATGACCAATCTCACGATGAAATAGATTTTCAAAACATTCAACCATTGTCAAAAATCAAATAGATAAAATCCAAAGAAATGAGATACTTGTTATTTAAATCTTGGAATAAATCCAATGGTAACCAGAGCGTAGAAATATCATATACTTATCGGTCGAATGAAGAATACAAACTTTTTGGTCGCCAAGATCCAATTGTTAAATACTAAAAACACTGGATAATGGAAAAGATGGGAGGATTTTCAATACATATTTATCACGATAGTAAAATGTTCTAGTCGTACCTTCTCAAGTTCCCCATTGTATTTGAAACATCCTTTCAGTCTCTATACAAAGTCAACTCTAAATTCTTCATATTACAAAACCTTTTATCACCTATTTGTCAAACACGGTAAAAATATATAATTATATATCTAATATTTTACAGAAATTCTATTTAGATTAAAAACACACGGGGCTTTCGTGCAAGTTTCACGGCAACGCACTCCGCGCCGTTTGAAAAGAATGAAAAATAAAAGAGGCAGGTAAGATTCGGTAGGCAAGCTCCAATTAATAAAGATTATGGGACCGGTTTATAAAAATGATAAGGGCTCGTTCTAAGAGGTCATTACGATAAGGGAATGTCCGCGGGTTTGTCATCGGCATTTGTCGGCCCGACAGATCTGCCCGACAAATTCGTTCGCCGGTATTTGCATTCGCGTGCACTAAATCGGCGGATCCCGTCGAGAAGAAGAGGTCGTTAAGAGGCGTTTATAAATGACGGAGATTTAAAGACCGAGATGAGACGATAGCCGGGTTATGCCGACTTCGAATCCGGCTAATCCAAAAACAAAAGCGAGTGACAAAAGGTGGCCCGTTTCAAGGAAACGCCCGGATCGACCGTGCGATTCGAACAATTTGATTTTTCGCATAGAAAGCCGTGTCACCCTCTTCTTCGGTGCGAAAAGAACATTTTTATCGTCTACAAACGCCTCCATAAATTTGAAATTCTGTAAAAACATCCCTAGCAATCGCCCAAGTTTCATCCGTTAAACGTGTAAATTTGATCGTTTATTTATTTCTGACAAATATCTTTAAACTCTTGACATCTATCCGCAGAAAGAAATCACATTTTTTTATTTAATTTTTATATACACGTCGATATGTTAGATGGCGAGATGGAGATGACAACAATTAAGTAGACACTTTAAGATATTATGTAGTCCGGTGGTAAAAAAGAAACGGGAGGGGAAAAAAATGAATTGTAAAAAGTGGGAATGTTGAAATTCGCCGGAGATTTATTGAATTACGGGCGGCGAGGAAGTTCGAACGGGAGCGAAACAATTATGGCGCCTCTTGGGTCGGATTAGGGGTACGTAATGCCCGCAAAAACGGGCCGGCGTGCCGGCGGTCACGTGGCAGTGATTATCTCTCGATGCTTTGCGCACGTCTGCCGGTTTTTGCCCGCGCACCGATGCATTACACGTCCACCCGGCTTCCACGAGTCGGCGAAATGCCTTTGCGACTTTCTAATTAACCCTTTTCGCGGACCGACTTATTTTTCCTCGTCGCGTGGAACCCTTATTTTCGAGATGTTTTTACGTCAACACTCTCGGGCACGCCATTTCTGTGTCGTATATTCTATGGGAAATGATAATTTCGAAATTTCAGGCGCCGAGGGGTTTCCGTTTTTCAATGGTTTCGTGTCGCAGGGGTTTCGACGCCGTGAAATTTTGTTACACAAATTTCTGTCACGAGGGGATGTTGACGGTGGTGCGTTTTGGTGCGTCAAAGTTGAACGCGGAGGGTGTTTAACGCGAGAGACTATGATTTTTTATAATTTGTGCAGTAGGGATCTCAAGGCCGAGGAACTTTGATTTTCTATAGTTTATAGTGTAGGAAAACTAATGTAAAGAAATTTCGATTACTCAAAATTTGTGACGATGGGAAATCAACGACGTGGAATTACGTTTTTCCAAAAATTGTGATATACACGTTGTAACGCAGAGAAATGTCTTTTTTTCCAAAATTTATAGCATAGGGATTCTGATTTCCAATAACTCATAGCATACAGATTTCGTCGCTGTGAACCTAAAATAATCAAAATTTTGACGATAGTATAATTTCTCAATATTTCCACCGCAGGAATCTTCTAATTTCTCTAAAACCCAAGTACACTAACCCCAACCCCTAAAAACAACAAGCAGACATTCCATTCTTCCAAAAACACACGGAATCGTCTATATCGTTAATAAATTAATCATTAATAATAATACTTTTTGCGAGTGTTCCGGAATCGTTAAAAAAAAGGCCCCGGTCGGGTACTTTAATAACGATAAATAGATACGAGATAACCGAGCATCTCGTGCGCGGTCGTGTGTGTAGACTTATGTGGGTGACCGGGGCCGTTTGTGCAAACAAGTAGCTCGTGTTAGTTCGTGTAAGCTACTCTCCAACAAACTACCTTGTCTTGGCCGCCTTTGTAGTTACCGCCTCTGGCTCGGGCACAGTAGACACGTTTTAGCTCCCTAATAAACACAACTGATGTATAATATATGCCTAGTGGGCCAGCCTCGTGGTGTATCTAAAGCGGACGTCCGAAAAAGAAACGAATATCGCTCTGATATATGATGCATCAGACATTATCATAAATAAATACTTCATTCTCGGCTAGACGCCGGTTTCCGAACCCGTTTTTGAAATAAATGCTTACCCACGGAATAACCTCCGTGTACTCTCCCGAAAGAAGATTTTAAATATCAGCTGTGTCGTGGTATTTTAAATCATCGTGAATAATAGTAAAAAAACAGTTTTATTATTCGATAAAAATTGATTTAATATCGGGGAAGCTTTTTATATTTGGGACTATAAATTTTATGTTATGCCGTTGAATGTAATTAAAATTTGTATCCGTTTAAATTTCGACCAGTCGAGAATCTATAGAGTTAAAATTTGTCTGCAACGATTTTCCAAAGTACTGAAATTTCTACGCATGGAAATTCCAAATTATTCAAATTCCTCCGCATTAAGCTGCCAAAGCATTAAATATTATTCGCATGGGAATTCTAACGCGTTGAAATTTCTATGTGTTGAAACATTTATGCATCAGAGTTTCTACGCAAGGAAGTTCATACATAAAAACTTTTGCTTTACCAAATTCCAACGCATTTAAGTTCTTACGCGCGAAAATTCCCATATTTAAAAAACTCGCGTATGAAAATTTCTACAACAGCAACAATTCTCAAAAAAAGATCATATAGATCTAACGAATATCAATATCGTGTCAAACAATTCCTCCTATGTTTTAATGTCCAAATTTGGTGCTATACCATTGCATATAATTTCTCGTACGTAGGTCCCAAATAGAGTGATTTCTAAAATGCCGGGGGTCGAGATAAGTAAGTCCTTCGAAAAATGCTTTCCCCGTATGAAGGTCGAATTCAACGACCGGGTAACCCGTGACGCCAGTTTCGGCATAGGGCCATTACTTCTCGTACTTTTTAACGATCCGTCGTGGAGGAACCGGCGGGGCCCAGCGCCCCGCTGCGACGGTCCCGGACAAAGCCTTAACAAGCGCCGATACCATCGTGGCGGCTTTGCATACTGACAAGCGCCGCCGGTCGCCGGGACGCCGCCTACGCCATCGGGAACTATGAATGATCTTCACCCGCTATAAATTTTTATCTTTCGCTTATTTCAAGGCACCGTTTCTCGGCCCTGTAGAACCGTTTTCGGGGCCCGTCTATTCTATTGCGGAGAAATTTGCCAACCTGAGCGCGTATTGCATTTTGAAAAAAGGTGCTGTTGAAATTAATTCGGAACAAATTTTGGAAAACTTTCCGTTCGTGGAAATTTTTGAGAGAGGAAATATTGGGTGTAGACATGTTGGGGGTGAAACGTCTGGAACGGGGAAATTATTGTGGATGGAAATATGGTCGATTAGAAATTCTTGGTGTTGAGGAAATTGAGTGATAAAGTACCTGGCAAAGAATATTTGCCCACCGAAATTGCCATTCGTGTCAGTATTACCGAATACAAATTTTGTGTATTGTTTTTAATGAGTTTCTTTATAATTAACCCATTCGCTGCCAAGCCTAAATTATATGAAGTCATTCCCATTGCCATTTATATTTTGAGTGTTATTGTTTACCAAAGCTCTGTTATTTCTTGGTAAGAGCACATATATTATCATACATAATCATTTACAAGCATAAAGCCAAAAAAACATCCTCAATTTAGAGAAGTTATACAATATTTGCTAAATGGAAGCCAAGATGCAGTCAATCAATCTCATCAATCTACGTCAATCATACCCCAGGAACAAAATTCCCTTCATAATCTTGATGCTATTCCTCCTACACCACAAAAGAAAAACCCAACTCGCAAATGTAGAGTTTGTGCAACGAAAAACATTCGAAAGGAGACTCGATATTACTGTCCGAGCTGTCCTGATAAACCTCCATTATGTATTGGAGTTTGTTACAAATCCTATCATGAAGATAAAGTATTATAAGTGATTTTGTTGCTATAAAATTTTGTTATAAATAGACGATGAAGTTGATTTTTACTTAATTTAAATTTGTAAAAGATCATTCTCTATAAGAAATAAAGTATAATTTTTGTAAAAAAATTTATTTGTAGTATTTTTTCAAGTATTTTACATTTCTATATTTATGTTTGTGGCCACAAAAAAATTGCTAATTCAAAAGCCTGCAGTTTATAACATATTTAACGTAGGACGAGTATACGCGTCTTGGCAATGCATAACACCCTGCCAAGGACGAGTATACTCGTCAAAAAAAAACATTAATTAAACCTTGGAGTGAAGAAATCTAGATATTAAAATTACGTTAGTACTAATTTAGTTTTAAAATAAAAATATCAATTTGAATATCTTTAATTTCTTTATTTAATAGATCAAATCAACTGGGAAAAATTTTGAACTTAAATTTTTGTTTATTGTTATTTTAATTAACTAATGCTCTTTTTTATTGATTTGGGTTCTATAATTGTTTATATTTCGAATAAAATCGTATTCTCATAAAAATTCCGAAAAACATGATTATACCAAAAATTAACTTAAATCGTCTTGAGGCACTTGTTTTTAATTTAAAAAAAAAATTTACCCATTGTTTTTGCATCATAATGAAGCTTTTTGAGGGGCGTCGCAAAAGATTTAATTTTTAACGACCACCCTAATGTAACATGTACATGTCAAATTTTAGTTCTGACGATTTTCTAACAACGACTTGTTCGTTCCCTCGCTACGTTTATAACGGTTCCTGAAAACAGCGTTCACATCGCAAATCACAGTTTTCTATGCACAACGTAATTTACTTGCATAAAATTTTACGAGACCTACGGTACGTAGGTAGCCCGATATTTTCGAGTTTTATGTAGAGAACATGTTTATAGAGCGAACATAGTGTTATGTATATACGTCTATTTATTTAAGATCCGAACACTGTGGCTGTTTTGAATAATAAAGTCGTAGCTTCGACATATTTCGCGTTCCCACTTGGTTTCTACCATGCTGATAAAGCGGCGCGTCGAGACGCTACGGCGCCGCGCGTTTTTTTTGTTCTTACTGCTTGTATTTATGGCGGAATAATTTTCATTTGAGATTAGTTTTTTCTTTTTTTAATTTTACAGAATAACCTGAATTGTTTTGTTCGTGACGTTGTTTAGGAACGATTATAGACATTTAATTAATGGATAATTGATTTTTATGCCTGGGAAACGTTTTGGTTATGAAAATATGAATCTGATGAATACCAATGGAGCTTTAAAGTACTCCAGTCATGAGATAGGTGACTTTGCGATTAGTATAGTATTGAAATTTTTACACCTTGAAGAGCGTTTGCAGGTTGTATAGTATTGAAATTTCTACGCTTTGAAGAGCGAAAGTTTTTAAACTTTCATGCGGTGATATTTCTGCTGATGAATATTTTTATGCACTGAAATTGCTATGTATCCAAATTTATCAACGATTGAAATTTACATGCGTAAAGATTTCTATGGATCGTAATTTCAACGCCTTGAAACGTTGCCTCGAAAATTTTTTAATGCATTCAACTTTCCATATATTAAAACTTTTTATACACGGCAATTTTTGCTCCAAACAAATTCTACACATTGAAATTTCCACGTAAATATTTATAAGGAACGTAATTCCTAAAATATTAAAACTTTTGGCCCAGAAAATATCAAAAACATTGAAATTTCAATGCCCTATAATCTGAAAGCTTTGAAATTTCCACACGTTGAATTTCCATCCGCATAAGTATTAAAATTTAAAAAACCTACGTGTTGAGTTTTATAATCATGACAGTTTTTCAAAAACAAACATATCATTCTAACGAATGTCAATATCGTTTCTGACAAGTAAAGTTGCGCAGTGACAAGGACCAGTCGCGTTTTCCCCGAAACCGGGACCAACTCCCCTACCGGGAAGGGCACGGCTTCCGGAAGCTGTTGGAGTACCTACCGGGTGGTCCAGGGTTCCCTGGCGATTACTGGCTAGTCATAAAGAGCGGTGACACAATGGAAAAACTGACGAGTCCATCGGGAATTCTCGGCCGAGATACTTTGTCGGCGAGGATACAGAGACACGAAGAGTTTCTTCAAAACGTCAGACATTATCGTGTTTAGAAAGCAAACTGCGAGGGGCAGACTTTGTGTTGAGAATCCGAAATTTCGATGCCTTTGAAAATACGCTGCTGGAGCTTTCACAGTTGTTAGTCACTGGAAATTTCTGCTAAAACTTTGTCAAATTTAATTGATGAAGGAACAAATTGTTGCATATTATTTTTAAGCAAATTGAAGTTTAATATATGTATATATACATATATTATACAGGATATAATAATGTAATTAAATTAATTAATTAATCAGTGATTTAAAATTTCTAAGTAGTGAAATATTTACGCTTTGAAATTTGTATGCGTTTAAATTTCAAAGTATTTAAATATTTATGGCATAGAAATTTCTATGCGTTAACAATTTCATGCGTCAAAATACCGCAGCCTTGAAATATGTATGCATTAAAAAATTTCCATGAAAAATAAATATAGATCACATTAATGCATGACATTATTAAACAAAAATGAATTACTAAATATAAAATACACAATACATTATAGATCAAATAACCCTGCAATTTTAATTAACTTACCTTAAAACAGGATGAATGTGTTTCCCAACGAAAAAACATAATTTACGACAGAGCAAAAACGGATAATAATTACCTCCTTCAGTTTCAAATAATTCAAAAGCTCCGTTCTAAGCCTCCCGAGCGAACCACCCCATTCCATAAGATTCAATTCACCGTGGAGCATTCGAAAGGAAGAAATAAACGAACAATCACTTTATTAAAAAAATCTATCAATTCTCCGCGATATAATAGAATAAAAGTTATCTTCTTTAATCTCTCTTCTCCTTCCCCGTCTCTCCCAGTTGCCAGTTCTCTCCCGGTTCTCTCCCGCTGGTAAAACTCGCGAGGAATTCGTGGGGCACGGCCGGCCGGAACCTCTGTTCTCGTTCGAGCCTCTTATCCACGTGGGATCGGTCCCTGACTTTTGTCGGTGCCGCGTGTCCCGGTCCTCTTTGAGTAATGGAAGTCGACCGAAATCAATTTCAATTCCTACGAGCCGGCGCTCGCGGTTTCCTCTTTGAGCGGGCGAGCCGTTTGAGCTTCCATGCGCGCCAGTCCCGCTTAACACCTGAGGCCCGTATAAGACCCTCCCCACGGAGAGGTTTCAGGCGTAAAAATTTCGCCGTGCAGATATAATATTTCATGGGAATTGGAAAATTTTTTGGAGATCGCGGGATGGATACTTTTGAGCAGGAATTTGCAGAATTTTAAGAATCTCTGAGGGAAATGGTGGTGCGAGGGAATTTTTTGGGGTGATGTATTTTAAGGCGTAGAAATTTTGAGTGTCAACATTTTTGAGCGCGGGTTATATGGGGCGAAGAAATTTTAAACCGTTGAAGTTTTCAAACTGTAAAGTTTTGAGCTGTAGATATTTTTGAAGCGCAGGAAATTTGAGATACCAAAATGTTGAGGCGCATGGTTTTTTGTGCACGGGAATTATGGGCCGCAAAAATTGCTACGCGTCGCAGTTCAAACTAGGGCAAAATTTCAAACGTTTTAATATAATAATGCAGTGAAATTTCTAGATGCAGAAGTATCAACGTGTTAACATTTCGCTGCACAGATACAATATTATTAGAGATCACTGGATGGATACTTTTAAGCAGGAATTTGCAGAATTTTAAGAATATTTGGCGGAAATGGTGGTGCGAGGGAATTTTTTGGAGTGATGTATTTTATGGCGTAGAAATGTTGAGGTGTAGAACATTTTGAGTGTCAAAATTTTTGAGCGCAGGATATGCGGGGTAAAGGAGTTTTAGCCTGTTCAAGTTTTCGGACTGTAAAGTTTTGAGCTGTAGATAGTTTTGGACCGCAGGAAATTTGGGGTACCAAAATGTGGAGGTGCACGGTTTTTTGAGCGCAGGAATTATGGGTCACAAAAATTGATGTTCGTTGCAGTGCAAACGAGCACGAATTTTCAAGCGTTGGAATCTAATACTTAATGCGTTGAAATTTTTAGGTGCAGAAGTATCAATGTGTTAAATTTCGCTGCATAGAAATTTTGGTTCGCCGATATAATATTTTCAGAGATCGCGAGATGGATACTTTTGAGCAAAATTTGCAGAATTTTAAGAATCTCTGCAGGAAATGGTGATGCGTGGAAATTTTCTGTGCGACGTATTTTAAAGTGTAGAATTTTGGAACTTACTAATTTTGAAACATAGAAAATTTCGAAGCGTAGGATATCTGGGGCGAAGGAGTTTTACCCTGCTGAAGTTTTGGGATCCCAAGATTTTGGAATTTAGTTATTTCGTGGCATAAGAATTTTGCACATATATATTTTGGACCACTGGAAATTTGAGATACGTGTCGCAGTACAAATGACTGAGAATTTTCAATCGCTTGAATATAATAATGCGGTCAAAATTCCTAGATGCAAAAGTATCAACGTGTCAACATTTTTTTGCCTAAAAATTTCGGCATATAGAAATATCAAATACCCATCTTACACCTCAATTCCCCGATAAATTCCAATAATACTCCCAATAACATGAATCTCATTTCACCATCGTCCTCCATCCCTTCTCAAATATTCCAACAAAGGTCCACTCGGTCATCCCTCAAAAAACACTCGCGCGTCTTTCCCAGGTTTCCCATCCCCGGTTTTACGATTCTATTCGAAATTCGGCGCGGTCGTAAAGGGACATCAAAGGGGACGGGCCGTGATTTCGTGCACCTGTTGTTTTCGTCCCTCGATAAGATCGTGGTCGCGCGCGCGCGCGCGCGGGCTCAGCAATTGGCCGAGTCAGCGGATCTCAAGGAAGATGAAGATGTATCGTAGATAAGCTCACGCGTAAGCGTGCACCTGCATAACGGCCCCGACCATAAAACTTAATTAACCCCTTGCACGACGATTTATTTCACCGTCGATTAAGGGAATCCCGCTCGATAATCTGAATCCGTTAGCCGTTTAAATCCTGGTTAAAGGCCCGTAAAAGGACGGTATGTGTGTTTCCTTTTCAAATAGACTCGCCGCGTTAGTCTCTGGTAAGCGTTTGCGTGAAAATATTGTGGAAGTTTCCCGTACAACGGTGTACGTGAATTGTTTTTTTTGTTTCATTTTTTTTTCAAGTAAAAGAGGATTAAAAGGAATTTTATTGGAACTTTGCTGCAAAATTATGATCACGGAAATATTTCTTTCGATCTATGGTGTCCCATAAATTATTCGGCGTGTAGTTTGAAAAGGGTAAATTTGTTGCATGAAATATACACACTTAATAACGATTTATTCCGACGTCGATTAAAAAGATTTCTTGGATAATCTGAATCCGTTAGGCGCGTAAATCCTCGCTCGTTTAAATGCCATCGCCGCGATTTTCACGTCTTTTCTTTGAATGGATTATCCGAGGATTTTACCGTTATCATGGAAACACGGCGAAAGTTGCTGGGAAATATGTGACTTTTCATCGCGGATCTATTTTCTACAGTGTGTACGGATTAAATGCGGAATACAAATGAATCCGACAGCAATATTACAAAGTTTTAACATCAATCACGTTAGAATTATTATAGCGTCTATTATGTTGTTGCGTTTCGTGGTTCGTTTATATCCATTTTCATTTTCGCACTTTTTATTAAAAAAGACTACGGCGAAATTTCTAACGGGTTCTTTCTTTTATTTCGCGGTGAGTATTCGCGTGTTGTAATAAGAATAAGGAAGAATACTTTCTTCCACCGGCAGGCATCAAAAGATTTCAAAGTATAAAATCTCGTCGGCACGTCTACCGGTAGTTTGGTGATAAAGGTGTAAGGACATCAATTAATACCCGTTTTCATTGCGGCTGTAAAAGCGTGTAACATGATTACGGGTAACATTTACTGCACCCGAACGAGCAGTTAACTGTACGGTATTTTTGCAAGGGAACGCTCATAATCGTAAGCGTTTTATGAAACGAAACTTTCTTCTCACGAATAGTACCGACGTGTCTTTTACGATCCTCCTCGTGTACACTTAGTACCTAAGATAGAAGTCGATGTATTATTGACTGAAATCCGGCTGTGTGTATGTAGATTTCTGATTTTTACTCTTCCTGAAAAAAAGAAAGTACTAATAATTCGTCAATTTTTTCTGCGCAAGGAATTTCCTGGAACCCAATTTCAAAGATCCAGGAATTTTTCGCGTAGAAACTTAAAAAACAGAAATTTTGCTGGGAAAAATGTTTAACGCAAAGAAATTACCTAGGTAGAAATTTTAACCCGTAGAAAATTTCCTACAAAACACCTTCGAAGCGCAGAAATATTTTGCGTTACAAACATCCGGCGCAAATGATTGCTGCGAAACAATTATAAAACACCGAACTTCCTCGCAAAGGAATTTCAATACACCGAAATTCCTTGACAACTTGCAACTACTAATTTCGTCAAGTAAGAATAATCCCTTGCAAAGAGATCTCACGCGGCCGAACTTTCCAGCAAACAATGTCAAACTGCAATCAGTCCCACGAAGAATTTGCAACTTTGAACATTGCGGTACGTGGGAACATCGTGACACAAAATATCAAGGCAGCGAAGCCTCAATATATTTAATTCAACGGAAGGAAAATCAGTCGTTCTGTCATACCCGCGTGAACTTCGCTTCCAATGTAACCGCAGCCGTAGACGAAATGTCCCTCGGTAATAATGACACAAAGCCGCCGCCTCCCGGGGGATGGCGAGGGACCTCCAGGTGAGTTCTCGGCACGAAAATCTTCTAAGCCAAGGCCACGGTTCGTTAGCGCCATTGTGGCCAAGTCCAAATATTGTTGGTCTCCCTTCCGGACCTACCACGATGCACCGTGTGCGACACGCACTTTTCCGCCATTTTCTTCTGAATTTTATTACAATACGTTTTTTCAAAGCGTTTGCATACGAAGAGGAAAACGGTGTAAGTGACACTTTTCAAAGGAGTTCTAGCAGGGAGTTGTAAGTTAATAGATAGTAGGCACGTTTTATTTCTGAATTAAGTTAATATTTAAAAAATAAAAACGATTTGTTGTTCTGGATGGAAAATTAGAGATACGTGTTACAAAGCATTTTCTGTAATTTTCTTGAAAAAGATTCCCGTACACTTATTATTATTATTTTCTACATTTAGTGAGACATTTGAGTAATGATTTATCGATTAAACGATTAATTCTTCGACTTTAAGGGGGGGGTAAGGGTTTGCGTAATCGAGAATTCGATTTTTTTTTTTTGCTTTTTCTTATAGTTCAATATTTCGAGAGTATTGTCCCAAAATTTTAGGATAATCGGAGAAAAACTCTCAAAGTTATTGACCAGTTAGTCGTTATATTTTCGGTCGGGCGTTTGCCGCTCACATCAGTGATTTTATAATAGTAATGTGGGATACGAAAATCTGAAATACGGGATTGTAATGTGTAAATGAAATGTGTTTAGACTGAGTGACGAAGCGACAAAAAAATTAAGGAAAAAACGGAGAAGTAAAATACTCGGCGGAAAAGGAATTTATCTTCACTTTTGTACAGTTAAATCTTTAAACGCGGTTTTCTCGAAACCATGTTTTCAAAGTCCGTGTTCACTGCCATTTAAAACATACTTCACCGATTCTTTTCAAACTTGGTACATACCTTCTATATATAAAATACCTCCCCCCAACGATTAGTATGATATTTTTTTTTGACATTAAGGGGTTTTTTCAGTAGCAAAATGACGGAAATTTTAGTGAAAAATCGCAATTTTTGCTTCAAACGACCACCAAAAGTTTTAAAATGAAAAAAATAACAATTAGGGATCGTTGGGGGGAGGATTTACTCATCTTCTAACTAAATTTTATTGTTATTTTGATTTCTGATACTTTTCGACTGAGATACAGTGAACACCGCAAAACGTGTTTTTGGAAAGGCGCTCTCGGAAAAGCTCCGTCACCGGCTTATTTGTTGATATTTTGCAACCAAAAAATTACAAAATGTTGTTGAAATAACAATATATAATGTGCAAAAGGTTCGAACAAATTTGCTTTATTCGTTCGTCTGAAAAAAAATCGCAAAGAAAGTGTTTTTTTTTGCCCTGAAACCCTTACCCCCCCCTTAAGTGATTGTCATATTATGTAATTTCTATTCTAATAGTAGAAACTAAATGGCATTCTTCAGATATCAAGCCATTTGCGCCGATGAAGCTGTGCCAACAAGAAAAACACTAATACTATTAACAATGTTAATTCTCAGGTCTAGACGCTTTTTATTTCCCTGCTGTGTTTTTAACCCTGAAACTGCAGAATTGGGTGCACCGCACCCTAACGAGCCCTAGTTTGCATATCCTGTTTGAAGTAAACATTTGATCTTTCTATGTATAATAACAAAATAACTACATCTACCGTTTCTCCAGTAACATCTTATAACAATATAAAAACAATTGATATATTTATAATCACAAGGGTCAAGTTTCAGGGTCACTTTAAATAATTTATTAAACGCTTTAAAATTAATTAACCACGTTCGAAAACCGTTCTCGCATGCCGAACGGGTTAATTGATTTTCCGATCATTGCTGCGATTATTGGTGTTGTTCTCCTTATCAAATTTGTCTAGCATGTCCAGCCGGAGGAACGAGCCGACGATGGAACGCGCTGTGGATGCCGCCCTGCCCAGTCCGCCTTCCATGGAGCTCGTGCCGCTGCTTTTCGAGATTTTAACGGGTTTTGTCTCCGCCCAAATGTTCACGGCGAATTTCAATTCTGCCACCAGCGCCTCCCACGGTGTGACCTGTGAAAAACCCGTGCTTTTTCAGGGGAACACTTCAACGGATTAGGTTGCCACCTTTCGGCCCGTTTGTGCGGTTTCTTTGTTTTTTTGGACTCACGCGCGTCATGGACGAATTTTGGGGTTTGCTAAGGTATTAACATGAAATTGTAATATTTGCGTAAGAATTGATGCGCGGTAATATCCGTGCGTCGAAATGTCAAAGCGTGTTAAAATCGAAGCTTGGAATTTTTAATCCATAGAAATTTTAATACGAAAAAACTATAAATAACGGAAATTGTGGCGCACGGAAATTTGAATTGCGGAAATTTTTACGCGTAGAAAGATCAAAGCGTAAAAAATTAAAGTTTAGAAATGTTGAATATACAAAAATTTCAAAGGTTGGTAATATTGGTGCGTAGAAATGTCAAAGCTTGTAAAAATCGAAGCTTGTTATTTTTAACCCATAGAAATTTGAATACGAAAAAACTATAAATAACGGAAATTTGAATAGTGGAAATTTTGCGCGTAGAAAGATCAAAGCGTAAAAAATTAAAGTTTAGAAATTTTGAATATACAAAAATTTCAAAGGTTGGTAATATTCGTGCGTAGAAATATCAAAACATGTAAAAATCGAAGCTTGGAATTTTTAATCCATAGAAATTTTAATACGAAAAAACTATATATAACGGAAATTGTGGCGCACGGAAATTTGAATTACGGAAATTTTGACGCGTAGAAAGATCAAAGCGTAACAAATTAAAGTTTAGAAATTTTGAATATACAAAAATTTCAAAGGTTGATAATATTGGTGCGTAGAAATGTTAAAGCTTGTAAAAATCGAAGCTTGGAATTTTTAACCCATAGAAATTTTAATACGTGAAAACTTTAAAGAACGGAGTTTTTAGCACACGGAAATTTGAAAACGCGGACATTTTGACGCGTAGAAATATCAAAACGTGAATAATCATAGTTTAGAAATTTTAAATCTACACAAATTTCAAAGAGTGGGAGGTTTAGCACGTGGAAATTTCCAAGAGTGCAACAATTAAAGTATGGCAATTTTCAACGCCCTGAAATGTCAAAACACCTAAAAATTTCAAGACACAGATATTTCCGACTGTAGATAAATCCGATCGTCGAATATTCAAGGAGTAGTTGCACATGATTTTTGAAAAAAATTATACGATATTCAAGTGATAAAATTCCTCGGTATGTAAGTTTTTACGCATTCCTCTAAGAAATTCCGCGTCGGTTTTCCCTTCGCTTCGCTTCGTGTGACTTGTGAAAAACCCGTGCTTTTTCAGGGGAACACTTCAACGGATTAGGTTGCCACCTTTCGGCCTGTTTGTACGGCTTCTTTGTTTTTTTGGACTCACGCGCGTCATGGACGAATTTCGGGGGAAATGTCAAAGCAAGGGTTCGCAGGCTAGGGGAATTTCGGCTCGTTTGGAGATTTCAGCGTGGAAAATTCGAGGCGATGTTTTCACAGTGGAAATGTGGAGCGTGGAAATGTGGGGGTGTGAACATTTCAGAGCGTGAAAATTTTAGCGTCGGGAAATTTCAGAGTACGGAAAATTTTAATGCCTGGAAATATTAGGATAAAGAAATTTCAGAGCGTGAAAATTTTAGTGTCGAGCAATATTGGGATAAAGAAATTTCAGAGCGTGACAATTTTAGTGTCGGGCAATATTAGGACAAAGAAATTTCAGACCGTGGAAATTTCAGTGCCGGGAAATATTAGAACATAGAAATTTCAGAGCGTGACAATTTTAGTGTCGGCCAATATTAGGACAAAGAAATTTCAGACCGTGGAAATTTCAGTGCCGGGAAATATTAGAACATAGAAATTTCAGAGCGTGACAATTTTAGTGTCGGCCAATATTAGGACAAAGAAATTTCAGACCGTGGAAATTTCAGTGCCGGGAAATATTAGAACATAGAAATTTCAGAGCGTGACAATTTTAGTGTCGGGCAATATTAGGACAAAGAAATTTCAGACCGCAGAAATTTCAGTGCCGGGAAATATTAGAATACATATAGAAATTTCAGAGCGTGAAAATTTTGAGTCCCAGGAAATATTAGGACAAAGAAATTTTAGAGCGTGGAAATTTCAGTGCCGGGAAATATTAGAACATAGAAATTTCAGAACGTGACAATTTTAGTGTAGGGTAATATTAGGACAAAGAAATTTCAGACCGTGGAAATTTCAGTCCCGGGAAATATAGAAATTTCAGAGCGTGAAAATTTCAGCGTCTGGAAATATTAGGATAAAGAAATTTCAATGCCGGGAAATATTAGGACAAAGGAATTTTAGAGTGTGGAATTTTAATGCCGGAAAATTTTAGGACAAAAAATTTCAGAGCAAGGAAATTTTAGTGTCTGGAAATATTTGACGACAGAAGTTTGAAATTCTTTCCCAAACATCGGTCTGAAAATTCTGCAAAATTTTACCTTCTCCGTTACAGCCACTTTCCGAATGTTCCATAGAAATTCGAAAATTGCGATAACCAAAGATCCACTGCAGCCAAACAGGAGAACCAAAAACACACCACCCACATTCGCCATTCCAAGCTCGCTGGAGTTTTTTGGTTCCGCCTCACCCTTTTTACACTGTCCACCCCCACGTTCTATCCACCACTTTTTTTTCAAATCCTGTAGCACCCCCTTTTCTTGGAGCGTCAAAATCGCCCCGCTTATGGGTGTTCTGTACGGAGAGTCTGAAAAAAGATTAAATTTACTAGATTGTTATAATTTTTTTTTACTTCCTTACTGAAGATTATTTATAGATTTTTTTCCAGCAATTTATTTGATCAGACTACCAGAAAATTCAATTTCTTGTTGAACAGATTTTAAGTTTCTCTCGTTGCAGTAGTTTCATGTAAAAAATTCTTCATTTGAGTTTGACATTTAACCAGTTAAGTGTGTTTGACGACTATATCCGTCATACAAAAATTATGTTACCCTTTGATATTTCTATCGTAATATTGGTGAAAACCAAGAAATATTCGCAAATTTTAATATGTTCAGAATATCTAGAGATCAATGTAAATAATTTCAGACGGATTCATATATCCATAATTTCCTAACGTTATCATTCGAATCTCGCGACACACAGCTGCACGTTCTGCAAAAAGGTCGCCACACATAAACTGGTTATTCGTTGAAAAAAAGAAGGGAGAAAGTTTACTCATTGTTTTGTATTGTACAGATATGTACTTTGAAGTAAATTTTCGACACAGGGATTTTAACAGAGTTATATTTGTACTATCTTCCTTTCTTTTACTCAACGATTGCATATCTTTCGTAACGTACTTCGCGGCAAAGCAATTCCGTAGCCTTTGTTGTCAATCAACCCTCCGACTTTATCTATATCGCAGTTTCGTTCCATTCGATACTCGATTGACGTGGACTCCATCAGAAACGCATATGTTCGCTTGCTTTTCATTACGCGTTCCACACCCTCGTCATTGGTTTTCGTAAACACACTCGGCCTGGTTTCTGCCATTGCGGCCCACATTCGTTGGTAGGTCGAGTAGTTCGAGTCCTGGAATAGAGAAATCGAAAGGGGAAACGTTAAGTTTCGTTGAAGTTTATGTAGAATGAAAATTCATGTTTTTTCGTGTTTCGAAACTTTGAAATTGTAGCGCGTTGAAATTGAAATTCCTCTGCCAGAAAATGTCAATACTTTACTGTACAAAAAATTCAATAATTTTCTCCCTTTTAATTTCTACAACGTAATATGTCGAATTTCATTTCACTTCGCTTACTTTAATCTTTAGATTAATGAAAAATTAAATTCCCATGAATAAAAAAAAGCACAGAATTTTCTAGTGGTTTTATTTAGACGTAACAGTTCCCAGGAATTAAATTAGATATATTTAAAGAATAATCGTCTATGAAATAGTAAAATATCCAACCCTGAAAAACGAGGAAGTAGATCCACCGTCAACCGCTCCATATTTAATTTTCGTTTGCTTGGCCAGATCTTCCGCACCCTTAATCGGAGTTTCCATCTTGTCAACCGTTAAAAACGCCGCCAAATTGGCGGTGTACGACGAGACCATGATCAACGTGAAAAACCACCACATTCCTGCGACCATTCTGATGGAGGGTGCCCTGTGAATAAAAAAAAAATCCAAACGATTTGAGAAAACATTTTCAAAAAAGAAAACGTGGAGTTTTTTTGCGAAATCGAGGAGAGAAACCGAGGAAGTAAATTTCGACGGTTTTTAGTTTAAATGCGATGCTTAACACACGGCGAAGACATCACGCAGCTTTCCTGTTTTCCTAATTAAGCACAGGCTAAAGGGCCGCCTATGCAAATGACGCCCGTCTGCCGACTATCTTCTACGAGTAAACAGCAACAAAGGATGCCGCATCTAGCGACACTCCGCCAAACACCAGATTCTAACTAAATTGCCGCAGTGATACTTCATACGTGCCGAAATACACACCATTTAATTAACCCGTCAAACGTTAGACGCGCAGTAATTCATACCCTACGTACTCTTGGTAATTGGTATCTATAGTGTAATTACTTTAGCTTATCCCACGAGAGCCTAGTAACATGTTTTTAACGCTGAAATGTCATGGCATGGAATTTCAGGGCGCGGGAAGTTTTAAGTGGAGACATTTCCGGGCGTGGAAATATCGATAAGAGAAATTTTAGACCCCGGGGATTTCGCGTTAAAATTTCTCAACGTAAGAATCTCGCACCGCGTAAATTCTCTGCGTAGAAATTTTGCACCACATGAATTCTTTGCGTAGAAATTTCGAACCGCATAAATTCTCTGTGTAGAAATTTCGTATCGCATGAGTTCCCTGCGTAGAAATTTCATACCGTATGAATTCTCTGCGTAGAAATTTCGTAATGCATGAATTCTCTGCATAGAAATTTCGCACTGTATGAATTCTCTGCGTAGAAATTTCGCACCACACGAATTCTCTGCGTAGAAATTCCGCATCGCATGAATTCCCTGCGTAGAAATTTTGCGCCTCATGAATTCCCTGCGTAGAAATTTCGTACCGCGTGAATTTTTTGCGTAGACATTTCGTAATGCATGAATTCTTTGCATAGAAATTTCGCAATGCATGAATTATCGGCGTAGAAATTTGGCACCGCATGAATTCCCTGCGTAGAAATTTCGCACCGTATGAATTCTCTGCGTAGGAATTTCACACCGCGTGAATTTTCTGCGTCGAAATTTCGCACCGTATGAATTCCCTGCGTTGACATTTCGCATCGCATGAATTCCCTGCGTAGAAATTTCGTACTGCATGAATTTTCTGCGTAGAAATTTCGCACCGTATGAATTCCCTGCGTAGACATTTCGCATCGCATGAATTCCTTGCGTAGAAATTTTGCACTGCATGAAATCTCTGCGCAGAAATTTCGCATCGCATGAATTCTCTACATAGAAATTCGCATCGCATGAATTCCCTGCGTAGAAATTTCGTAATGCATGAATTCTCTGCATACAAATTTCGCACCGAGTGAATTATTTGCGTAAAAATTTCGCACTGTATGAATTATCTGCATATAAATTTCGACGGCATGAATTCTCTGCGTAGAAATTTCGCACTGTATGAATTCACTGCGTAGAAATTTCGTACTGCATGAATTTTCTGCGTAGAAATTTCGCACCGCACGAATTTTCTGCGTCTAAATTTCGCACCATATGAATCCTCTGCGTAGAAATTTCGACGGCATGAATTCTCTGCGTAGAAATTTCGTACTGCATGAATTTTCTGCCTAGAAATTTCGCACCGCACGAATTTTCTGCGTCGAAATTTCGCACCATATGAATTCTCTGCGTAGAAATTTTCCACGCAGAAATTTTTAGGCATAGAAATATTACTCTTGGAAACTTCAGAACGTCGATTGGTTGCTTGAAAATTTCTTCTCGTAGAAAATTCTAACCGAAACGAATTTTCGGGATAAAAACTTTAGCACCCATAATTATTAACGTACACCAAGTTCTAGTCGCAAGATTTATTCTCGCAATAATGTTCACATTTCTACGAGAAATCCAGTAACCACAAAGAAACCAGTTTTATCGATCCTATTCCCGTCAGTGTATCCTAATCACTTGGATGTCTGTGTCCGGGGGTACCGTCTGATAAAATATTTCTTCCATGCAAATCAAGGCACGTCCGGGTAACATAAACAAGCGGGTAGGAAGCGGTTAGGCCTTCTTGGTCTTCGCTCGGGGCTGCTGCCGGGTCGTCAGTATGTAGCGAGCAAACACACGGCAAGTTAGCGCCGTGCCGGCGCTAATAAGTGGGAAGCCGCCTCAAATATGTCCGGCAAACAGCGGCTCGTTAAGCTTAATTGTCGTGAAAAAAAAGAGGATCGGGCGGCGATGAAAAAAACGCCGCGTCTGCTGCTTTTGGCACCGTCTCCCTTTCTTTCGAGAGTCGTCGCCTACAAACGATTCCGCGATATTTTATTCCCCCCTCCTCTACCTGCGCTGGAAAAGTCTTATCGTTGGTGAAACGACGACTGAGCAAATAGGTTTAGTGAAATGATACTTTTTGTTTTTGGAAGTGATAACAGGGAATTTGGAATAGAATTTCTAATGCGACACCGTGGTGAAAATTATTGTGAATATTCTGTGGAACGGGGAAGGTAGTTAGGTTTGCTAAGGTATTAACATGAATTTGTAATATTTGCGTAAGAATTGACGAGCGGTAATATCCGTGCGTAGAAATGTCAAAGCGTGTAAAAATCGAAGCTTGGAATTTTTAATCCATAGAAATTTTAACCCTTTGCACTCCGCAACTTCTAGTTTTCCTCTTATTTTGGCGCCGCACAGGAGCCAACGGAGTGCGAAGGGTTAATACGAAAAAACTATAAAAATAATGGAAATTGTGGCGCACGGAAATTTGAATTACGGAAATTTTGACGCGTAGAAAGATCAAAGCGTAAAAAATTAAAGTTTAGAAATTTTGAATATACAAAAATTTCAAAGGTTGGTAATATTCGTGCGTAGAAATTTCAAAGCTTGTAAAAATCGAAGCTTGGAATTTTCAACCCATAGAAATTAATACATGAAAAGTTTAAAGACCGGACTTTTAAGCACACGGAAATTTGAAAACGCGGAAATTTTGACGCGTAGAAATATCGAAACGTGAATAATCATAGTTTAGAAATTTTAAATCTACAAAAATTTCAAAGGGTGGGAGGTTTAGCACGTGGAAATTTCCAAGTATGCAACAATTAAAGTATGGCAATTTTCAACGCCCTGAAATGTCAAAGCACCTAAAAATTTCAAGACACAAATATTTCCGACTGTAGATAAATCCGATCGTCGAATATTCAAGGAGTAGTTGCACATGATTTAAAAAAAATTATACGATATTCAAATGATAAAATTCTTCGGTATGTAAGTTTTTACGCATTCCTCTAAGAAATTCCGCGTTGATTTTCCCTTCGCTTCGACTCGAATACAGAGGATGCGGTTACATCGGTCTGCGGTTTCCGGCGGCGCAATTATCGCGTTCACACGCGCGTAAGGTGGGCTGCGGGAGCGAAGGGTGTGCTCTCGTTAACCCCGGGGAAAGGGTGTCTATAAAAGAACTCGGTGGTTGCGAAAAAATCATATTAAACGGGGCAAATCAAATCCAGCTATTTCATCAAAAATTATGTATCGATTGAAAACAGGCAATTTATAATACATTTCCCAACGTCAACAAAATAACAGGGTAAATAGGCTACGATAGCAATTTTAAATGGATATTGCGCAATTATTTGTTGAAAAAAATGTATACCGTCCAAGAGAAACAAGATTTTTCGGAAAATGTCGAAATCTCTTTTGCCTCGATTTCTTTAAAATTATTTTAAGGAAATAAGACAAATGGGAAATTGCCTGTCAAGTCGAAATTGATTATACGTCGAAGAAAAATCAGTTTTTAAATTCAAGTAAGGGTGCGAACCGCCCAGTTCTATTAGAAACACCCTTTATTACTTACTTGGGAAGAATATCCGAACCCTGTTGCATGAGCGAGCCGACAGTAAGCCACATTGAATTTTTCAGGTCGAAATTGTTCTCCAGTTCCTCCGGATCTGGGTTACACGGATGCGGATTATCCCATTCACCCGGAGCCATTCTAAATCAGTCGAAAAACCGAATTATTCATTTGATAATTTTAACTTTCATAAGAGACCCCAGCAAGGGACAAACCCTAATTTGTTTACTCTATTTGAAGTTATAATTTTCATTTTCTATGTACATCAATATAGAAATTATCTTATCTTATTATCTTAAAAGACACTGATTAAAATTTAATTTAAAAATCATTTAATGATTTTTTTCTATTTCAAGTTTTTAGCTACGTAGGAAATATGAAAATATGTAAATATATATATATATAAATGAAAAAATGCCACAAATAGATGATAAAAGAGGCATCGTGACAACGTTCATGGGGCCACGTGTTAGATAAATAGAATACAAATTGATATTAATATCATGGGCCGCTTGTATTATAAACCGGGGTATTCTTTGCCAGATGGTAATGATTGTTACCTAGCTTGCAAAAAGAGCATTATGGAAACTGCTAAGAAAGCAGTCGCCATGTAGATCCAGACGTCCGCTGACAGAGGTGACAGGAACGAAAACAGATCCGGCTGCTTGTCTTCGGGCTTGCTGAATAATATGCTGATACCTAACTTGTGCACAGAGAACGAGAGTGAAATTGTTGCTCAAACTTAATTGTGACACATCGTTCATTCTGATTATTTCTTCAAATAAAACTTAATATTAAATTCTATTATCTGGAACTGTATTCCGATCAATCGTATCTATTACGTTTTGTTAACGAAGTTTTTCAAGAAAACTTCTAATTAAATTTCCGGTTAAAAATTTTTGTATGGACGCAACTAAATATTTTATACAGGTATCTATTAAGAAGTCAGGTGTACCTAGATTCATGAACGGCATTGTAAAGTCGACGGCACTTTCCCGTTCATAGGTGATCGTCAGGTCGCAAATAGCTAGGTCAGCATCCTTTGCAAACAGAATTTTGTTTAACTCTCGAGAATTCGTATCAATTTCTAACGTTAGTTTCACAAATTTCCAAACATATCTCCGATACATACGTGATCCAATAAACGTCGAATGAGACCGTTCCACTGTTTTGTTTCAGGGTTGTAATTACCGTAGTTGCCATCGGGCACCAGCTCGAATTCGTACTTGAAATTCAGCAATTTCGCAATCTCCTCGATCAGATCGATACAGAAACCCTCGTAGCGTTTCTGATCGATCAGAACTCCTCGAGTCGCGCTGTCTTTAACTTCGTCCACGTATGGTGGGCCCTTAAAAATCAATTATACTCGTTTCTACTAACCCAGAATTTGGAAATCCGAATCTACTGGGTCCCGCCAATTATGAAATACCGTACGTTGTACAGGGCATTTCAAAAAGTGTCAAACCTGTTAAAGGGCGACTTTTATGATAATTGCAAAGGAATTTGTATTATTCGTAATCTCTTCCGTTGATTAATGAATCAATAGGATCCATTCGTTGTGGTTTCGATTAATTAATAAATTAACGAATTTGAATTAACAACTCGTCAATGAATTAATATAACGAATTGTGCAAGGGTATGATTGCGAGTTATTTCAAGTATCATCCCTTAAAACATTTCTAGACTTTTTTCGAACACCCTGTGTATTGGCACGACGGTAGATTTACCAGTTTGGTGCTGATCCTGAATTTCTTCGATTCGATAGACTTGAAGAGATAACTTTCCCGTTCCTCGTCGCTCCCAGTTAAATGAAGTCCCTCGGGATCCCAGTAGCCTGTCTGGATACTTGACGATCTCACGTCCATGATTCGAATATTAAAATACTTTCTCCTCCCGTCCTCGTCGAATGTCATTGGGCCCGTCATTTTACCTTCTTTTGACAGCTGAAAATTTTACGTTTAGCTATATCGTTTTTCTAAATAGGCTATCAGTCATTTTTTTAAACCGCTAACATTGCTATCAGAAAGTTATCTTATTATTTTTAGAAGTTGTGAGTTCCAAGTCGTCTGAGAGTAATTAATCTGTTTTTCTTTATAATAAAATGTTGACAGATTTGAAGTTATATCAATATTGCAATTAGTCTGTGATAGATAACTCTGTCGGAATCGGTGTTTATCTTTTTAGAGTGTTTGATAATTATCCAATCATGGATCTTTTGGAATGGAGAATTATTCCAGGTGTCGGAAAGTTTTCGAGAGTGTCTGACCTCAGCGTTAAATGAAAAAATCATATTAGTTCATGCTTGACTAAGATATCCAGCGGAAACTTATCGAGAGCACCGTATTAACATGCACAAACTTTCTTTGAGACAACAACATTTGTTTTCCGACACGACTAAACTAAAGTGTCATTAAACTCTTTGATCAAATTAAATAATTCTTGGTACATTTTTAAAGTAACTGTGCTTTTTTAAGAAAAGTTTTTGCATACTTCTACGATACTTTCGATAACTTTCCGCCGGGTATCTTCGACACGACACGAACTTTAAAAAAAAGACAACGTAAAAGTCTCATTGTAATCAAATGAAACAAAATAAAAATACATGTCGTGGGAAAGATTTCCAACGGAAAGTTATCGAGAATATTCTGTACAAAAGCCAGTTAGTCCCTTAAGTTGAACTGATATACTTGAGTGAGATTTTCGAAAAAGTAGAGTTTCTGCGGCAAGTCGGTAATTCGCGCCCTTGAAACACCTGTCCGAAGCATTCCTCTGAAAATCTCTTTACCTCTCGCATCAGGCTGGTAACGTTGGGACCTGCAGAGTACTTTTCCGGCTCTTCGCAAGAGAGCGGTACCGGGTCGATGGTCACCGGTTCCTCGCTGTCTTTATTTCGCGCGTTTAGAGCCTCTAGCGTGTTGTATAGCAGGAAAACAGAGTCGTAGAGCACCGCGGATTCTACCTGAATACACAGAAACAAATATTAGGCCCTTTTTTAAATCTCTCTAGCTGGAAATCCATGGAAATCGATCTAAATTTAGATATATTCGTGCAGAAGTTTCCCGCCTAAAAAATGTACAGGATGTTTCAAAATCACCGAAACCAAAACAGATTCCCTGGTTATATGTATATGTATATGTAAATGTATATGTATACAATAAAAATATGGAGTAAGTTTTTTTTTATTACTGTAAGCGTTAGAGTGGATTTGATAGAAAAAGGAACGCCAATAAGAAGATAAAGGGACATGGTGTGATGATTTTTGGGGTAGTCAGGTTTTGCTTTGCCTAAGAAATTGATTTTATTGAATGTTTTAATGAGCAACATATCTGTATTCTATGACTATGAAACATCCTGTATAATGTATATTCTATCTCGATCCCAATAAATGTTTCGAACCCTCAAAAAGTAGTGTTTTCAAAAAGTCCCATATTTGACAAAAGAAGAGTAAAAATTCATGATTAGTTTGATTCATATTTTTTCTTGAAATAAATGCGAATGTAACTTTGACGTTTTTAGAACCAGCAAGATCTGAACAAAAACAAAAATTTTTCCGGTCCCATTCCATCAGTTATTTTCTCAACCGATTTTCGTCGGAATCGATTCGTTTAATTACTTCTTCGCCGGCCTCTAATTGCGGCTGCGGCTTAACGCGGAACTCGTTTCGGTAATCCGAGCAGAATTCTTTTCCGCGATTGTTGCGCAAAATCGAACGGCAGATTAACGATTTATTACATAACGACACTCCGGAGCGAGAGATTACAACATCGATACACAAAGATTTTCCCGTTACAATTTCTAATTTACAATATTCCCTATGAACATATTCATTTCAATAAATATACAATCAACGTCCAACATTATTATATTCTATTTAAACGAACTCCATAAAAAATGAAACATACGAGATATTCAAATATCCGGCGTGTCCCTTTCACCCCCCATTCCCATTCTTAACAAAGCCACCCCCGTGCAAAACAATTACCCGAAAAATAAGAAAATCCTCGGGAAGTTAGGCCGAACGGCGGTGCATTCATCCGCAAATTATAATTCCCGGATAGGGTTAAATCGTCCCGGAGGGTGTACTACCACAGGGGTGGTGAGTAAAGGTAAGTGTAGTGACGGGTCGCGATACAAAGGGAATCGGTGGTGGCTAATGAAACGAAAATTAAGGCAGCCCGTCAGCTGGTCGTAAGTGCCGTGTCGTGGGTGGATTTGCCGGAAACTGGGGGTTGGCTCGTTGCATCCCCCGGAATACACCGGGTGCTCCATTATGCCGTCGGGTTAATGAAGAAATTACCCCGAACGGCCGAAGCCGGTGCCCGTTTAGACAATTCTTCCTCGACTGACGCCGTAAACGGCTTTATTATGCATGCGGTGAAAAAGTCATGATTAAAACACACCGATGCGGAAACACAACCCCCCACCGACGTTTTCGGATGCGGATGGAAAGTGTGCTGATTTTATTCAATTTATGCGCCACGCCTACGCGTACATTCTTACGATCTATTTATGGTAAATTCGTTATCTGGATTCGATTATGTAACAGTGATAAATTACGAGCTCGCGCGAATTATTCCCCGGCGGTCGGGGATCGTTATTTATTTGCCGTGATTTTAAGTTGCTGGAATTTTGCTGGGATCGCTGTTGAATTTCTCGATCGATGAATCGAGAGTGTGCTGATTTTATTCGATTTATTACACCCTTATACCTCCACTCTGTACTCATGGTAAATTACTTAGCAGGATTCGATTACTTAATACTGATAAATGAGACACTTCATACTTCCATCGACTTCCGTTATAATAGTATTTCATGACGGAGTTAATCTTATAAGTCACAATAATGTTAAATTTACTGACTGTATTACCGAGTCGATTTTATTTATTCTGGCCAATCGCATTTCTCAACGTCGCTTTAATTCTATTTCCGTGTCCACTTTGTAGCGAAGTAATTGCCATTGATTGTAAGTGAAATTCTAAAATATTCCGTGGAAAAATAAAATTTCATTTATTAATATTCCCTATTAAGAATGCGTTGCAAAATCTGCTATTAAAAATAAAACTTGTGTTAAAACACTGTCAAGTAGATTACAACTTAAAATATTCAAAATTACCATTGCGATTGAGCATAAAGGTTTAAAAAAAATCTAATACGTTACAAATCGAAGGACCAAGCACGGCAGTTAAAATTTCGCACAATTTCGGTTGCTTTTCCAGTTCCCTGCGTCGATTTAACGTCGCCGTTCAGATTTCAGAATTTCCTGTCGACTTTTCACGGCCTTGGGAACCCGATGAAAAGGAATTTCTATCGGACTGTCTCGCGGTATAAATTACTTAGGTCAGAGTGCATCGATTCACCTCGAGCTTCCGGAGAACTTTACGTTCAATTTGCCCCGGAATCAGAAGGGCGGAATTAAAATTTAACGCGCATCTCAAATTCGCGGCGGATGCAGCAAACCTGCCGCTTAAAACCCGCACCGAAATTAATTCCCGTTTAAGCCGATAGAAAGGAAACCTTTTGCCCAAAACTTTTTGACTCCTGATTAGAACAAACTACCGCTCAAGTCAACTTTCCGCCATTCCAGGTGACTTAGCAATAAAATTATCTACGAACGTGGTAGAAAATATGTAGTCACACAATTTTAATTTTTGAATATCTCCGCGATATTTTCCGCTTTCCATATTTCGGAAAAGTGTCTACAAATTGCAGTAAACTTGTTTGATTGTTAGAAAAATGTCTGCGATATTTGTGCCCTTAATTATGAAAGTGGTATAAGTCAATATTTAAAAAAAATGAAAGTCTTGATAATTTGTTAACAAATGTTTTAAAACTATTTTCATAATTATGAGGACATTTGTAAATATTCAGGCGAAAGAAAAAGTTGAAAGAGAAACTATTCGGCGATACTTCAAAATCGATCTCGAATGGCGTACAAACAAGAAAATTCTGTACGCTGCTTATCTTAATTAAGAGACGAGGATCTTGTTGCAATTACCCAATTAATTCCTTCCACGTCGTTCTCCCGTAAACTGAGTCCGGTGACGTTGGCCGACGTGTCGTTGCGCACTTCCGGGATGGGCAATTTCGTAGAGTCCTGTGAATTTCACATAAAATTTAAAAAAAATCGTCAAATTACACGGTAAATAGAGTTTAACAAATCTCACACCGCTACTTTCTGATATTTTTTGAATTTCTTGGAATCTTTTGGTAATTATTTCCCATGCAGAAAATGGGCGGGAATTTTTCGAAAAAAATCACGTAATTCAATGGCGTTGCGGGGCCAATTTTCTCGCGGTGAATTTGTAGCTCGGAAAAACGTTTCGGGGTTATCGAAATCTCGCTAAAAAACATTGACGTTGATGTGGGTCCGCCGTGTGCCTCGGTTTGGCTGTGGTCCAGCGCGCGAGAATTCAACGTAAGAACTTCGGAGACGAATTTCTTGGCACTTCGTACAAATGCATATGTTTCGTGACATTTCCTGCAAATACTGTTTTCCGTTTTTAACAACGCCACGCAATTTTCCGGGGAAACTTAAACTTGAACGTATAGGGAATAGCAGTAGATTTACTTATCATTCATTATTGATCATTTGAAAATGCAGAACTATTTTGCGAATTCTTAAAATTCAAGGAAACACGTAACACCACAACGAGAAACAAATTTTAACACTATTTCTACCACGATTGTGTGTATACCTATTTCGACCAAAAGATGTCTTTTGAAACCTTTTCGTTTGAATGCAAATATTTGCCAAAACTGTTGGGATTTCAAATTACCAGTTAAATGTAGATAATTTAACAACTATTATATAAAAAGTCAACAAATTACTTGTGGAGAAATGGTTCAACTTAACGAATGATTTTCAGTTAAAATTTGAAAGGTGTCTTTTGACACCTCTTGGTAGAAATAGTGTTAAGGGGTAGTTGCATAAAATCGTAAAAATCTGCCGGAGTTCCGAATCTTTCCAAAAATTATCTGTTTCCCCGATTTTATATCCGATTCGGCCCACTAAAAATTCCGTCGAGCCCATCCCCCGAATCCATTTTCCATCTTCCGAAAAGAATGATCCACATCCCGTGACTTAAATTCGTCATAAATCAGCCCGAAGAACGGTAAAGTGTTCGGTAACTACGGCGATTTACAGATCGGCGTTTGGAGGGGGTGGGTTACCCTTTCGTCGCCGGGAATTTACCATTCCCACGGGATCGCGTCTCGGGACGGTTTCCGCGAGAACCGTGCCACCGGGATTTTCGCATTGTCTTTGCCGCGTATGTTTCGCGACGAAGGCGACGGATAAGCATTGTTCGCCCGGGAAAAAGTGATACGCGGAAAAAGCGGCGCGAATGTTATTATTTATGGACGCATTGTTACGCCCCGCTTTGGAAAAAAAAAACGGCGAAAGAATTCAGCCATTACCGGGGGAATATAAAACAATTCCCCTCCGAATTTACGGCGCTGCTTAATAAAAAGCCACGGTGATTGTGGAGCTTAATGCGCTGGTTTTTATTAATTCGTCTGCTCTTTTTATTTAATATCAAGATCACGGTTATGTGTGTGTATGGTGTATTGTTCGAACGCGGATACACGGATAGTTGGGTATTATTAAAAAAAACGCGTTTTTCTGGAATTTTCGTTCGTCAGATGTGTTAGTGGAATTATGAAATATAATGGCGAGGGTGTAATGTCGAGAGAATATTTCTTTTTGTTTCTTGTCGTTAATTATTTCTTGTACTTTTATGCCGGATCTGTTGTAATTGTGACTCGCCTGTGCTGGTGGGCCAAATCGGAATGGTCGTTTTTGTTGGAAATATAAATTATATGTATCGTTTCAAATTTATTTATATTAAATATTCGTTGAATAAAACAAATTTTTCTGAAATTATTTCACATGGACAAAATGGACCTGCGCAATTTTTTATTCGGAACGTTCCCAAAAAATTCATAACTTTTGCTAGATATCACTAGATTTTTTTTTAAATTTATACCATGTTTCATTTTAAAAAATGGGGGCCCTCTAAAAGTCTCTGGAATATTTTTTCTTTCAGTTAAAATAATCATTCCCTTTGACAAGTTTAACGAAAAAATATCAACTCGAGAAAACAGCTAGTAATGGTTTATTTTGCTCACCCTGTATAGAGCGCATAATGAGTTTGGATTTTATGGTTTTAGGGAATTCTAGCGGTGAAAATATCAAAACTCTGGGGAATATGTTTGTTCCGCTAACGATATTATTCTGCGTTGTTTGGATTAAATACAGCATCATTATTCCGAGGTAAAAAGTCCGGCATATGTAGTAATTAATATCGTGACTGTGTTAAAGCATGTGTGTATAAACGCTTGAGTTTGCAGTTTTAGTAGTACTACGCGTGAAATTGAATGCACTTTGTGAAAATTTACTTTCGCACGTTGTAAGCGATGTAAAGGGTAAACTTGCGAAACGTTCACGCTTTAATCCTTTAAATATCCTTTCGTCTTTCTGACCTCCAGACTTTGAACATGAATCTCTCTCAAACTAGACGAAAAGGAATTAATTTTTTCCCGTGAAGTTTTATGTTGAAAAATAAAACAAAATTCTAAACACGGTTTTTGACCAATTAAAAATATCCCAAAATTTCCGAGATCCTCGGTAAGTCTATCCAATTTCGGGATAAGTGTCCCGAATCATTTAACTATCCGAAATTGTTCGCAAAAATATTATCATAATTAAACAATAAAGTTATTAAAAATTTCAAGTTAGTTGTACACATTCGACAAATGAATCTTTGCTACCACATTTTATTCAAGGTACACGAAAAAAATCCCCCCCACCCCCTCCTGCTTCCAACCCCTTTCTGCACATTATCTGTCTCGTGCTGCACAACGACAATACGCAGAAGCTCATCCCATCTTCGTCGCATAACTCGAGATAAGCCGCAGAAAGCAGGTAGAGTGGTGGAAGCATCCTATTATACTTTCGTATCTCAGCTATATGCTATGAACCGATGACACAAATTAATTTTTCGAAAGGGTATCTTTGAATAGGGCCCAGAATTTCGGACTATTCGCGGCAAGAAGGTAATTTACGGCGAGAAAAAAAACTTGTTTCAACGAATAAAACACTACTCATAACACATTGCTTCTTTTGTTCAAGAACATAAAAATAACGAAAATTTTGCACATTTATAATTTAACAGGAGAAAAATAAAATCTACTACCAGATATGTAACGAATATGTTACAGTAGTCTGCCAGCAGCTTAACTTCCTTTGCCTGATAGAGCACCTCGATGATATTTTCTGGCTTCACGTCGATGAGTACGTTACAGATGGACATTGTGCGGATTTCTTTGAGAATGGGCCTGTAATCGGGCCCCGGGCCGAGTCGTCGGATCGTTGCGACGTTGTCCTTCTGACGCTTCAGTGTCAATGCCTTTTGAATCCGGGCTAGACCGTCGTTTGTTTCAAATATGGCGGCGAACGTGGACCATTTCATGGATTCTACCACATCAGCGATTGCCTGTGAAATTTCTTTTTACATAAACGGTGCTTGACACTGTTCTTAATTTTGTTAGACTTTACGAGAAGGAGAGAATTTAATGCATATGTTAGTATACAAGAATTTTACGGGAAAGTTATTTGTTAGGTTATGTAAGCCCACCTTGAAGGTTAGAATTTCATACTTGACCGATATTAATATGTTTTAGCTGTATTACATTTGAAATGGAGTATATTATTTGAATGAATACAGTACGAGGAAATGATGCGAGCATATTACTAGCGCATATTAGAATATACAGTGGGAGATTCTAGTAGAACATCGAAGGGGCTGGCGATTAGGTTTCATAATTCAGTAGCATGCCGGTACACTCGAATGCCGGAAATAATACTGGCTAGTGAATCCCGGAATTGCGATTGTTCGAGGCTGTTTACCGTTTATTGAATTTCTGACGAGAACCACGTCGTATATCTGGCTGTGGAAGTAGGTATCAGATTTCTGAGGGCATTGCTACATAATAATGTGCATTTGCTCTTCACTCGTAAACTTCGAATGATTAGAGAAAGGGAATAAAATCGTATTCCAAAAACATATCTGAATAAAGTCACTTGATAATATAAAATCTCCATGCTTTCTCGAAACTTCGAAATTTTATAGAATTTGAAAATCAGTAAGAGGACACTGAAAAGGTACACCTTACCTTGCTGATCATCTCGCTGTCCGGAAAAACGTTGATGGTCATTGGCGTAGGATTTTCCGGTTCCTCGTCTGCCTGTAGTTCTTCATTCTGACGCCAAACGTAGTCGATGTGCGGAATATCGTAACGTGCAGCCATACTGGCGACAATGCCACGTGTGTGTGGACTAGCGGGCCCGAAAATAGCGGACACGCCTTCCTGGAGTAGCTCGCAAACTAAATTTAAATCCGTTGAATCGACAAACATTTAAAAAAAAACACTTGTTATGTGAGTAATAAGGTTCAACGAAGGGACAAGTTGTGAAAGATTTCTCCAAGTCGTACAATTCTTACTGCGGATGTACAGGGTGTAACAAAAATTCTGGGACACTTTAGGTTTACGGATAGAACGGATAAAAATAAAAAAAAAATCTTATAAGTTGTGGGCGTAACTCACCCCGAATCAAGATACAACCCCTTTTGTAAACAATTTTTTAAAAATCATATCTCCGAAATGGTACGTCGTAGAGAACCGATTTTGATTGCAATATAACCGGAAGAGATTAAAGTTTACGAAAAAAATATAACTATCTACGCAAAGGAAGATTTTGTGAATGCCCTCAATTTTTCCCAAGTTGTTATAAACCTGCTACGATATAAGTAATCGACGTTGTTTGGATTAAACAAGAATAAATACTATTTAACAGCAATAATCACAGCAATTATATTTTTTTCTAATATCTTTGATCTTCTCCGGTTATATTGCAATCAATTATATTGCAATTATATTGCAATCAAAACGGGTCTTCTACGACGTACCATTTCGGAGGTATGATTTTTTAAAATTTTTTTACAAAAGGGATTGTATCTCGATAGGGGGTGGGTTGCGCTCACAACTTATAAAATTTTTTCTTATTTTTATGCGTTCTATCCATAAACCTAAAGTGTCCCAGAATTTTTGTTACACCCAGTATTAATGCGTTGAAACGCTCGAATATAAAATATCTAAGATGGCGGACCATTTGTGATGGATTCTACGCAGAAAAATGTGTTCACTGCGAGTAAAAAAAATATTGCGAGAGATAGAAACAGGAAGCTGGATAAACTGTTACAAGTACGGGGTTGCTTCTCTTTCTAAAGCAGTTAATTTAATAACTCGATGATTTCATTGTGCTCCAAGATAGAAGCTGTCTCTTATCTCGCTGGCTTTCAGACGTTTATTAGAATTTCAAGTAAAGGCAGCAAGTTGCTTTCTCTATTTTAAACAATTTCTTGTCGGGGAAAATACAAAAGACTTTGCCCCCTGCAATCAGCTTATCGGCGGCAAAGTAATGGTACTCGAAGTTACTCGAAGGAAATGTAATCTTATTACGACCGCGGCAACCAGAGACGTAAGAAAGAGTACTTTAAATACTTATTATAGTTTCGACCGGGAGCTGCAATTAATTCTAACGATTGATTTCGGCTAAATGGAAATAATTATTCTTTTCATACGATCGAACCGTTCGAAAAATCAGTTGGAAAGTTCATTAATTACCTCGCCGTTTTTCCATAAAGGGTTGCCCTTTGTTATTTATCTCGATAGATTATTTGACGTAGTTACATATCTATTTTAAATATTGTGCTTGTTAACTGCAACGGAACTGACATTTTGCCCTTTAAATTTTTCTGCATGTTTGCATCGATTATTTCTGTTTGCCTCGTGCATAACTAAAATAAATTTTTACCGGGATAACGATGCGTTCGCCCAATAAAGTTAATTAATTAAACGTGATGTTCTCTTGTCCCAGGGATTCGAATGGTAAAAAAATACAGAATAAAAGACAATCCCGGCGAATAATTATCCTAATGAACGAAATATACAGAATAGCGGCAAAGACAAATGAAATTATATAAATTAAATGAATACCATCATATTAATAATAAATGAACGGTGATTAATCAATTCCGTGGTGATCTTTGTGAGTTATTGTAAAATGTAATTTATTTGAAATCGAAAGATTTCTCTATTAAATATTTCTACGAACCTGCTGCGGCGGTTTTGAAACTATCCGTGTCAACCTTCACGTGCTTTACGATTGGCTGCAATTCGAATGCAGGTGCAACGTGCTCGAACCGCGCTTCGTAAACTGCTTTCTGAAACGCGGACACGTGCTCTTCGTCCCCCTCATGAAATATCGCACCTGGCAAAGGAAACAAATATTTTATTTTACCTAAATCTCTGATCAATCACGGGGATTTGTATCATACTAACAATAGGAGACCAAAAACCACAAAACTAAAATGTAATTAAACTAAATTTTAAAAATTACTTACCCATCCACGAGGAGGAAAATCTCATTACACGTTAAGATGTGTGACCGATAGGAAGTGCCATGCTATCTGGCTCCAATCTTTAATAAAACATCCACGATGAGTAAGTTTAGTTGTTTAACTTTATGTTCAGCAAACAATACATCAAATGTTTTATAGTACTACAGTGATCCAATTCGTATTTTTACATTGATCTCCATTATTTTCAAGTATGATATTTGATTTATTTTATGTGTTATATATGTTCCTAATGTAAGAATTTTTATTTAAAAAAAGGGAACATGGTTTGAGAAAAGTCTCTAAAGAGGGTCCAAAATTAGGACCGAAACGTAAGACTATTAATTTTTCGATTTATTACTGTTTTCCTCCTCGTGGATGGGTGAGTAATTTTTCAAATTTAGTTTAATTACATTTTAGTTTTGTGGTTTTTGATCACTTAAAAAGGCCAAGTATACTTATTTAGTATTAATATATATTTTGCGATCGTTAAAATTTAACGTTTAAATAACAATAGGAGATTATTAAATCGTCGGAAAAGTTATGGTGTTCAAATAATATTTTCTAACTCGATTTTCGTCTATTTCTGTAAAAAAAAAGAAAAAATACCGCTACGTTTCACTTCCAAGATCGTCATAAACTTTTCTTGATGACCATGTACCGTTGGCTCTCCATAACTATCCTATTTAATATGGATCTATCAAAACGTAGATCACCGTTAAATGGAAACTTATCGAGATGCACCGTTGAAAATTCAGCTTGGCAGTATTTTTCTTTCGTCGACGATTCGCGGACGAAACTCCATCGATCGCAGGCCTGATTTATTTATAATTAGTCTAACGGAAGATCGATTCTCCTCCGCGAATTAGGTAGTTTAAGTGGCATAATTGCGGCAAAACTTCGGGCCGTACGTGTACGAGGTTGCGGCTGTGTGCGTGAGAGGTGAAAGTGGAGTCGGTGCCCCATTCGGCAGACGATGAATAATTAAATTTCCCCGAGTTACAAGTAGCTTCGATCCCGTGCTTTCTGCGGCCACGTAACATCTGTCATTCGAACTTACTTAATGCCCCACAATGGATTACCGAGTTTCGAAGTCGATGCAGCGAACATCTAAAGCAACCTAATCGAAACTCGGCCAATCACCGCAAGTCCCCGGAATCAATTTAAGTCGCCATGCGACCGGGATCTGACGTGAACACAAAGGCGAGATAAAACCCTCGTGTATAATTACAGGGATTACGCTATCGAAATCACTTTTCCATCTAATTCCGTCGGGCAAGTGGATTTCACTGTTTGTGTCCGCGTACTTGAATCTTATTCGTTAAGTAAGAGCAAAGATTCCCCTTTGAAACTTGTTCCCGCGGCTTCCACTTTATTTCGAAAGGTAAACGCTCTCTATCGGGCGACCAAGTTATCACTGGGGATTAATTTTCAGAAGCTAATAACACTCGTTCTATTATTTCGAGTAGACTTTTCCGGGTGAAGTTTCCTCTGGAAAATGTCCGATTTGTTTTCGCTTTTATGTCACGGAAATGTAATTGGGAAACGGTAATCAATTAGGTTGCGACAAGCTCGTTAATTAATACGCATGGATATTACTTTTAGCTGGGGTGATTATTAAGGAAATCATCGTTTCCCTGGATGACGTTCCGTCCGATGCCGGATTTGTTTCCGGAATCTCGATGTAATTGTCATTCCACGCTACCGGAATTTAATTAGAGACGCCACTGTCTCGGGGTCGTGCTTTTTGGTGAAACGCCAGACGCCGGCGTCTGTATCGAGTATCTATAAGCGGCGTCGCGACGCCCACGTTAAGTATGCCGAATGAATTCTCCGGAGGGATTGCGTACACACTGTACACGGGAATGCGAAATTCGTAAATTTCTCGTGAAATTTTATCTTGACGAACGTAGCAAAAAAAAAAATATCGAATTCTCGTTCCTCTTGTTCGAATCGTATCGTTACTCACGCAACAAAATTCCGCGGAGTGTTTTAACGTCACGATAAATCATGGTTCGCGTAATTAAATAACGTTTTGTAATTAATCAAGAGCAATTATTACCTGAGAACGAATCGTGAACAATGGGAAAGTGTATTACAGAAATTATTTCTGTTATCGAGTGCGAATTACGGCTCGTCCGGTTTTGCCAATATCGGGATGACTTTTAAAAATATCACGTGTCAGGCGGCAACGTTTCAGGGAAATCAAATGAAATCGAATGAAGCACACGCATCCACCGCAATTTATGTGATGGGGAAAAATGAATTATGGGCCGCATACAAATTTCATGTCACAATTCCGAAGATATTGAATTATGCGTATCGCGTGTCCGAAACGGAAAACAATGGAAATTGAAAAATTACCGTCGTTTCGTACCTTCGCGGGTGAGTCTGTCAATAGATAATATTTATTCAGTCCGTGCACCTTAAAAAAAGATATACACGTATAAATCATTAACACCTGTATTAACTTTACACGCCGGAAACAGCGAAAATTATTACGCATTTTTAAATTCGTTCACATGCCGCGAATAAATGGAATTCAGTGAATGTAATAACCGGCAAAATTGATAAATGTTGATGAAAATGTGCGAAATAATTTTTTTAAACGAACCGCGAGTTAACAAACTTCATGCAAATTCTATGAGTTAAAAAACGTGGGAATTGCGCGAGGAAGTCCGGTTGCATTCGCAGTTTGTTGAGAATATCACCGAGCGAGATATTTATTAAATTATAATTGAACTAAACATGTAAATACAAAACTAGTTTGTCTGATCTGCTTTGCGATTGGTTATTTATTACATCGTTAACGCGTCATCGGGTTGGAGATATAAATTATCAGACAAGGGAAACATTGTTAATCAAAGCGATTGTGCATTAATTAAAATTTTCCGCGATGCGATATTAATATATTCCAATTTATTTCCGATCGGTCAACGATTTGACAGTAATGCGACATTGTGTTAATCCACGATGCACATTTCTCCCAATACAACATTTTTAATAATATAAAACAACAAAATAATCTCGTAATACAAAAATTGTAAATTCTGAAAACTTATTCGATCCAATTATACATAGAACGAAGACATTTTTAATTAACTTTCAATGTCAGAATTCTATTTCCAAATATTTTTCATAAAAGCCACACTCATCCCACTAAAAACATCTGAAATTCTCGAATTTCGTTCGATTAGATTATAATAGCGAACATAATATCGATCGTTTTTTAATCTTTAAAAACAGCCAGTAAATAATATTCGCCAACACCAGCGGGCACCAAAGAATCTCGCATAGTCAGAGCTACCAACCCTAAGACACTAATCACTGCCACATACTCGGATACTCGAGGCGCGTTAATTATCCATCCGACACCCGGGTCTACGCTCACAGCCGCCGCGGTGTGTCCGGACAATGGGGCCGGGTAAACACGGTCGTGGCACGTCAGTCAGGAAGATAATTTCAATCATTCAGGCAGCAGTCATGGGATTAGGCGGTCAAGCGATCAACCAGTGGTCGGAGCACTGTTTCATATCGATACTCTCTCAGGTGTTTCACCGTGATGCGTGCGATTCGACACATTTAGCCGGTTTTAGTGACACGGGGCCTGCTGGCCGGGAGAACTGGATTTGGGAAATTAGGGAAAGGTTGGGAGAGGGGGGAAAATGGGTAATTCGAACCTTCAAGGTCGAAAGAATTTTTGGATTTTTTAATTTTTCATTGTAAGAAAGAAACGAAGACACAGACATTTTTCGGAATAATTCTGGGTTATGTTTTCGGTTAGATTGAATTTGTTCATTGAGCGACTTTTTTGGTTAGGGGGGGGGGTAAGGGTTTGCGTTATCGAGAAATCGATTTTTTTTTTTGCTTTTTCTTATAGTTCAATATTTCGAGAGTATTGTCCCAAAATTTTAAGATAATCGGAGAAAAAGTCTCCAAGTTATTGACCAGTTAGTCGTTATATTTTCGGTCGGGCGTTTGCCGCTCACATCAGTGATTTTATAATAGTAATGTGGGATACGAAAATCTGAAATACGGGATTGTAAAGTGTAAATGAAAAGCGTTTAGACTGAGTGGTGAAGCGACAAAAAAATTAAGGAAAAAACGGAGAAGTAAAATACTCGGCGGAAAAGGAATTTATCTTCACTTTTGTACAGTTAAATCTTTAAACGCGGTTTTCTCGAAACCATGTTTTCAAAGTCCGTGATCACTGCCATTTAAAACATACTTCACCGATTCTTTTCAAACTTGGTACATACCTTCTATATGTATATAAAATACCTCCCCCCAACGATTAGTATGATATATTTTTTTTACATTAAGGGGTTTTTCCAGTAGCAAAATGACGGAAATTTTAGTGAAAAATCGCAATTTTTGTTTCAAACGACCACCAAAAGTTTTAAAATGAAAAAAATAACAATTAGCGATAGTTGAGGGGAGGATTTACTCATTTTCTAACTAAATTTTATTGTTATTTTGATTTCTGATACTTTTCGGCTGACAATGAGATACAGTGATCACCGCAAAACGTGTTTTTCGAAAGGCGCTCTCGGAAAAGCTCCGTCACCGGCTTATTTGTTGATATTTTGCAACCAAAAAATTACAAAATGTTGTTGAAATAACAACATATAATGTGCAAAAGGTTCGAACAAATTTGCTTTATTCGTTCGTCTGAAAAAAAATCGCAAAGAAAGTGTTTTTTTTTGCCCTGAAACCCTTACCCCCCCCCCCCCCTTAAGGTGGAGTGGGGTAAGTTTGGTTTCAACCCATATATCTTTAATTTGTTTTATAATACTTTAATCTATATTTAAATCAACGAATATTTGAGTTAATATGCTTTGATTAGCATTGGCAAAAATGCCAATTTCACTTGTATATTTTAATTTTTTAATAAAATTGCAAAAAATCCAACAACTATGCACTTTTCCCGAAATTGGGGCAAGTGCATAACTGACTATTAAAACCGATTTGAAACCTTATATCATATGATACGAGGCAAGAGCATAACTATTGATATGTTTGCTTTAAAATGCTTTTTACCGCATTCAAATATTTTGTTTCATTAATTGGGCAACATCTACGTGGATAGGATGGTATCAAGTTTGAGTAGATTACTATATATTAGATATCGCAATTTCTCTCATATTAATTTAATAAAAGCCCGTTTATGCACTTACCCCACTCCACCTTACGTATGTTTTAACAGAGAGAGAGAGAGAGAGAGAGAGAGAGAGAATTTTTAGTGGACAAATTCTGTGGAATTTGTCAATCTCCAAATCATCAGATATTTTGCTGCGATTATTTAAATTTTTTTGCAAAATTCGGTGCACCATTGTTTTTCGCGCAACTTCAGCGCAATTACGAGATAACAATCTGGATTGTCGTGTTCAGAGCTGGATTATTTTTATATCTAAAAAATAAAACCGTCGAATTTCGGATGAAACGGGAAACTCGCAAAAAAATCCTAGCACGCAAATTTTGCGGGAAATCGGATAGTTAATTACAGGAACGGTCTGTGTAACTAAATCATCCGTAAAACGTTGCGGGAAACCGGGTGATTGTTCGAAATTGTCGAGCGGTCTCTAAATATAAGTAAAAGCTTCGTTCATACGCGGTAATTTCCCGGGGAAACGGTCTTTTACGATAACGACAACATCTTCATATTTCCCGGCGACTATCAAGTGGTCTTTTGAACGTGCGTCCTTATGTGAGTTTAACATGCATAGAAATTTCCCTCGTTGAATGTCGATATCGCGAAGAGATACCCGCCACTTTTTCGCAAATACGCGTCAAAGTAAACCCGACGGATTTTCATACAGATTAAAGGCGGCCGCGTCTCGAAACGTGGAAACGGAATGATCAATCTCAATTTGCCGGGGAAACGCAGATGGTGTTAGGAAACTGAGTGAATATTGCTGGTCGTCTGATAACGCAACTGTACTGGGTGTTTGAAAAAAAAGTCCAGGGTCTTTTATTGAATAACAAGTGAATACAAATACGAATAACCGTTAAATTCGTATTTTTTGTAGAATTGTAGGGTCTTTCCCTGGTGAAAGTTGAAAAATAAATTGCTCTGGGTTCGTTGTTGGGCGATATGACATTTTTATTTAATATTCTGGTTTTTATAAATAATTACAGTTGTAAATAGAGGTGGCTTTCACAATATTTGGAATTTAAAATGGTATTGATTCAGCTTTTCGGTAAAAATAGGTGATTGTTTCTGGGGGTTATAGAAAATGGGGCGGTCTTTGACAAACGGTGAAACCAGTACGGTCGCATGCCGCGCCACTTGAGAATCTCTCAGATTAAGATACGGAATTAGTGACATCATTCTTGAAAAATATTACTGAATCGATTTTAAGATAATCTCTTACTTCTTAAATTACAAGTTGACTGTCTTATTGTAATTTTTACACGTGTAAAATTAATTTTTAAATATTTAAAAACTCAGATAGGTTTTTCATACACAGGAGTAATACAAATCGTAGCATAATGAGTTTAACGTCAAATCTGTGACAGGGTTACGCACAATTTTGCAAATATCTTTCTAAACATCGACATCAATTGAAATTACAGTTTCTTACAAACTTCACACTTTTCTCGTTACTTTTCACCATAATAATTTTTTGTACTTCCTGTACAGAACACGTTTCCAGTATTCGACAGAAAATAAAACCTGAGCCACCCTGTGTATAGTCGAACTTAATCGCGACAATTAAGTATGGTGAAATTATTAGGGACAGAAAAAACGTGTCCAAAAAGTCCTCGAAAATGACGACGAATATTACGTTGGTTAATTTATCTAGCTTTTAGTAAATACATTGTTAATTTCGCCAAAAAAATCAAATAGAATTTGGTCCCATATCTAATATAAATACATATTTCTCGCGGCAAAAAATGTTGCGCGGCGGAAAATCACCGAAAATTCATCAAGAAAATTGGCATCCGGGATAGCTTTTTCCAGGTCACTCGGTATAAATCCGGACAATCGTGCTTCGTCATGATCCCGACTGTCCTGCCGGCCGTACAATCAGGATTGATCTAAATACCTCGGGTATTACGCGCCGGAAGAAAACTGCGGCGCGTGTGTACGGATAAATCCAGATTTTCGCAAATTCGAAATCGTCGCCGGTGACAGAACCGCAAAGCCGCTTACCACGCCTTGGCAAATATGAAGTTACCGAGAGTTTTAAGGTTGCCACGAAAACCTGCTGCCTCTGCTCTTTGTGCACCGCTGTATATTTTACACACCCGCGATCGTCGTTTGATTTCACCGATTTTCCTAATCGCAGAGCTCTGTTTCAACGCTATTAAAATTATGCTCTAAACAAAGCAAAGCGACTGTGTTAGAAATGGTAATTTTCTTTTCAACGTCGTCTACGATATTGGAAGGAAAATATACATTCATGTTAATAAATATTTCGGTTTTTCGGTTAAAACAATTTTGCTATTGTAACAAATGTACACTACCTACATAAAAAATGAAACACAGTTTAATAAAATAACAGTTTTTCTTATTGAAAATTCTGGGCCGCTTACACCACTGAAAAATATCTCGATAATGAAGCTAATCGATAATTAGAATGATGAATTAATATTTGCGTTTTCGGGATATTGTAGCAAACAAGAGCAATATTTTCGCGTCACTGGTTTTCGATCGTGTGGGTCGTTTAAAAATCATATAAGTGATTTACGACGGCTCGCCGTCTGATCGTAAATTGAATTTTTGCGAAGTCTATCCGAGTAGAAAAATGGAACTTCCACGAGGAACCATTTTTTACGAGGCGCTGGAAAGGGGAGGGGGTGGTCGTTCGCATTAAATTCTACGCGTGTTCGATGCTTCGGATGCCACTTAAACGAAGGCACACCTCAGTGATCGATCATCCGTCTTTTCTTTGCTCTTTTGTTGCCGCTTCTTAATCCTATTGCGAACGAGTATACGAATTAGAATGTAATAGTGAATGCGACTAATGAATCATTCCCCATTGGGTAAACATCATCGAATGCGGGATAATTAAATGTATGTTTTGATAAAATATGGGTGCCGGAAATTTTGAAACAAATAATATTTATTAAACAAATTAAATTTTTCCGATCGCTTTAAATTATAATTAATAACTTAACTTTGTTCGGCCGCTGATGCGATCTTTAGAAATTCAAATAAAATACACTTTGTATGAGTCAGTATAATACAATAGTTCTTCATATGTAAGTAAATTTAGAATTTTATTTGAGTTTTTAAAGATCGCATCAGCGGCCGAAGAAAGTTAAGTTATTAAATAATATTTATAATCTTTTCTATTTTGAAACATTTACGATGATCCGGGACTGTGGGAATTTAAAATAAAAAAGAATAATACCGATGAAAACTCGGGTGAGCCTCTCAAAGGTTCCCGAAAAATAAAATTTATTATTATTATTTTTAGACTAATTAAACATATTACGAAATAATCCTTCTTCGAGTAGATTTCAGAATTTCTTTCGTGTTTAATCGATCTACACGGACGACAAATAAATTAATGAACACTTGGTCGCAATATGACACAGTAAACACGTTTACATAATGCGGAAAATAATTGCATGTATTGTTTGATATTCGACCGGACATTATTTGTAATCGTCGGACATCGCGTTTCGGGTATTTGTTACACGGGTTTGTTTTCATATTTGGATTGAAATTTGCAATTATAATGCAGAAGACTGCTGCGGACGTGTTTGCAGCAGTCGGATGTTGCTGTTTATATTTGACGCCAAGTAATAACTCCAATTTCTGGAAAAACAGACCCCGCTGTTACCGTCCCATGGAATTTCCACGTGAAATATTACGTTTACTTGGTGCGACGTGTTAAACGAACTCGCTTACATTTTCCGTCGATTTTCCGTCGATTTTCTGTCCCGTTGGAAAAAAGTTCATCGACGCTCCCTATAGCGGAAAAAGAAGCAATTTCCCTGGGATTTTTCACTTTTTCCTCGCCGCTATCGACATAGCACCGGCGCAAAACGAATAAATTAATAAACAAATAATGGAATTATGATCGTTTAATGAAGCGTGAATCGTTTGATTTAATTTTCGATCATCGTTCATTTGCGATTTAATGAGTAATTCGTTAACGGGGACGATTAATTTATCGTCCAGAACGCGCGACATTTGCCCGGTGACATATTTATATCCCGTAAAACAATTGTTCTAATGAAATCGCTGGAATTAAACGTATTCGAGTTATCCGGTGGAAAACCGTTTCCATGATTTTCCATCAAACTCGTGGACGCGTGTCTTTTTAATTGAAAAAACAGCCGTATTTACATATTACATATTGATGCGCAAAAACTGAAACACCCCGGTGAATTTGCATAGTTTTAATTTCAACTTCGCCCTCCCTCCACCCCGCCCTCTCTACGCCGTCTTCTAACATTTAATTCGTGTTGTTGTGTAATTACGCAAAAGTCCGGCGAACGATTCTTATTTTACGACGCGATTCGATATTCCCCTTTTTAACGGTGTTGATGAATTTCTCGTATTTATCATCCCATTCGCTTAAACCATCGATAACTACCCACCTTTTTATCAATTTTTTTCTACCTTCCGATCTATAAATTCCGTAACAAAAAGAAATATCAATTTTCCCACGCCAATCTTTAGATATTTCCTCTTTTTCCCTGTCGTTACTCATACTTTCTGATTTACGGTGTTTTAAAGCAACACAACTTCCGGGGTACATTCTGTAAAAAAAATCCTTTTCATCGTTCTAACTTTTCCCACGGCGCGAGGAACATTTTCCATCGAACGTTCCCGCGGAAACGCGGTCCCAATCAGAGACCCGTGATCGATCTGCGTTTTCCTTTCTTTTCCGGCGAAACGCAACGTTTTTTCGCGTCGACGGTGAAATAAAAGTTTTCCCGGCGGTTAAATCGATACCGCGGAGCGTGCGGTGTGTATCGATCCCGTCGCTCAACAGGTCTTAATGGGTTCATATCGTGGCTTTGCCGGCGTTCCGCCTGTTTCCCAATTAGCGCTGTTATTCCCGAAAACTTTCAACCCCCGAAAAAGGGTTTCTTCGACATTCCCGTGTCCATGCGTTGTTAGTCCCACGTTGTTTCATCCCTTTTTTCTACCCGATGCACGGGTATTCCGTTACACGAAATACGCGTCGGTTATTAATTAACAAACTGTAAAAAATGGCGGATGTAATTGTAACAACGGGAAGAACGGGAATCTAGCGAGAAGCTCGAGTTGAAATGAATTTTTAACGTCAGAAAACAACGGTGGATACGAAATGGCGGATCATTTGGAGAATCGTCGATACCAAACGAATTAACCTGCTAACTGGGTATGACGAAAATTTTCGTCATACACGAACCACTACCGCAATGGGTATGACGAGATTTTTCGTCATGGAAATTTTCCGTAATATTTTGTAATATTTTGAAATATTTTGAACGCATTAAATTTTACGTAGTTCTTATCTATTAAATCCCAGCGTGGTTATATGCGGGCATATTGTTTAGCATTTATTCTTGAAGAATAAATTTAAGAATAAATGATACCGATTATATTGAATAATAAATGCTACTTAACAGTACTAATCGCAACTGTTATTTTTTTTCATAAACCTTGATCTCTTCCGATTATCTTGCAATCAAAATTGGCCTTCTACGATTTACCATTTCGGAGACATAATTTTTTAAAACTTTTTTACAAAACGGGTTGTATCTCGATAGGCGGTGGGCTTTTTACAAAACTGTAAAGACATTATTTTCTTATTTTGGTGCGTTCTATCAATTCGCAAAATTATGACCATATGTTTTGTTACACTTTGTACTTATGAAGAAAAAGTCCCCATTGTGAAACGAGTTGATGAAAAGTTTATTTAAAACGAATCATCAGAAACCCATGGGATTCATCGTGGAGTTGTGAAAAATTTATGTATTAATCGTCTACCGTTCGGAGTCGATATTTCGCCCGATTTTACCACCCCCGAAACCAAAATCGTTGTAACGTGGGGGAGTCCGAGTATACGAATGGCATAGTATTAGAAAAATTCCGACAAGTGGCGGAAAAATATTCGACGATTTAAACGGGACCGGCGGTGTTCCGAGGAACTCGTCGGTGACGTAAAAAAATTTAAAAACGACTTTCGGTGTATCTCAGCCCGCGATACCGGGCCGCAAAAAAAAAACAGCAAATTTTTTTTCCTGGTTGATGCAATCGATTTACCGGAGGACCTGCACTCACCGGGATTTCCCCGTCGAAAATATATGATATCGGATATGGCCTATTTCCATAACAGAGACGCAAGGGGAGGGGGAGGGGGGTGGGCACGTTGTAGATATTGATTATTCCATTTTTCGAGAAGCGAATGCTCCATTCTGCATGGAATAATATTGTTCTGCAGATAAAGGAGGAGCCCGAATTTATGTTAATCTGGACAGAAGAGAAGCCGCGACGTAGAAATACGTTCCGACCGGAGTCACGGGGACCGGTACGGTAAAAAAAAAGAAAGAATTCTATTTCGTTTTTTGCAACTCCACGGTGACGATTTTTTTCTTCTTTCTAAACCATTCCTCGCCGCGGATTCGAGCGGGATCCCGACACGGATTCTAACGAATCGGAACACCGCGAACTGCGGGATTACAGTTTCAGAAAAATATTGCTTATTATACGAAACTCCACGTACATACATACTCTCATTTGCGATTCTGTCGGCGTAATTGCAGCGTATAGATGAGCGGAATTAAATGGGTCTTATCACCGATCGAGTGCTCAAAGCTTGCCCGGCTCGCGGAAAATGGTGTGCGTTTCGCTTAATTACAACACTTTGCATACCCATGATATATATCAGCGCACGTGTATGGATATGCATACATACGTGTGTATTGTTAACACTTTATCGGCGAAACACGCCAATTGGCGTCCTAATTAAAACTTACGTTATCTACGCGGAACGCCGATTGGCGTTTTAGGTGAAATCATTATATTTGATAGGCTGTGTACAGGGTGTAACATATCATCGGGGACCTTTTTTCAGAATCGATAGTACACACCAAAAGGTGAAAAAAGGGCCAAGGAAGTTAGGTCCGAAAATCATCCCCTATCGAGATACAACCCCATTTACAAAAATTAAAAAAAAATTATATCTCCGAAATGGTAAGTCGGAGAGCAGCGGTTTTAATTGCAATATAACCGGAAAAGATTAAAGTTTATAAATAAAAATATAAATGCTTCGATTATTACCGTTATGTAGCATTTTTATTTGTTTTTAAAAAAACTTTGATTTTTTTCTATGATAGCGGTTGATTAACAATTTGAGAAAATGTGTACACTCTCACGAAAATATGAGAAACGCAATATTCCAGGGCGAACCGTATTTTTTTGGCGAAGATCGTAGCGATCTTGAGTTCAGTTTATCGTGAACCGATGCAACGCGTGAATTATTTACAATAAAACACGTTGATTTATAGTTATCGCGAGTTTCAAATTCATACTTTATTGGCGTTTACGTATACGTACAAATAAGAATCATAATAATTGAGAAATATTGTGCTATTTGAAGTTTTATTATTTATTTTCGTTTACGTTCCGAATTTAAGTATCGTCGTAAAATGAACAACAAACTCGAAAATATATATCAAATCTTTCCGATATTTTAACAGATATTCTTGATAACTACGATTACACTGACAATGAAACTGGCGAGGGTGTAAACGATGACCCTTTTGATGGGTAATTTCCTAGAAAATTAAAAACAACGATTAATCTTTTACACCATTTTTTAAAAATGATCCCGGTGACGGGTCATTGTTCACAGTGAAATCGTCCCGTCGATAAAAGGTTAACGTTCCAGAAAAGCGTCGCTCGACATTCCGAAATCGTGTAACGAATTTAAGAAAAATTTTGTGTTGCGTGGAATTTTGTTTTTGCGCGATGCAAATATCTCGGTTGTTTTTGCGGGAATTTAAGACACACTTGTTTGTTCCGGTTTAGCTGGTGTATGGTTTCGGTTTACGGTTTCGTCTGAAAAATCTACCTTGGTTTTTGCGCTCGGCAGCACGCTGCGCGTTTAGAAAGTACGATAAAAGTTGCACTGGTTTACGATCGTTTACTTGGGATTTTAATGCTCGCTGTTCTCTAAACATTTTAGTCTCTCGCCAGATTATCTTCGCTCATTTAGTTTTGCGGACCGAATCGCGCGGTGTTTTTCAAAATAGTATATCCAACTACGAAGAATCTTTGCCAATACGTTTATGATTTGCAAACAAATTAGCTGATATAGTATCTCAAACATTCGGTGGGTACCGTATCAAAATAAATTAAAAAATATGCATATAGGTATTTATTAGAATCTATAGCTATATGCATATAGGTATTTATAGAATCTATAGGTCCAATACGATGACCGAAACGTAAGGCAATTAATTTTCAATATAATACTGTTTTCCTCATGGTGGATGGTAAGTAACATTGAAATTTAAATATTAAGTAATTATAGTTTATTAATAAGTTTTTGATCGCTGAATAAGGCCAAGTATATTCTATTTATATTAATCTATAGCAATCAACAGATTTTTCTTAAAAAATGATAAAATAATATTTTTTGCATGTTTTCATCCGATCGTGAAATATGCAGTTCTTTCTGAAAGAAAGAAAAAATTGTTTTCTATAAAGTGTCGTAATATTTGTTTTTCAATTAAGTATATTAGAAATGCAAGACCGAAATATTGCCTCAAAGTATTTAGTGAAAAACCCACATGGTCAATGTTTCGGCTCCAATGAACTAAGAGGGTTATTATTTATTGCGTGAAGATCTTCTATAGAGTTTCATATTTTAATCGACTCACGTTATGTTTTACAAATTTTAATTGGATGTGCAAACACATTATCGGAGGAAAGTGGAAGGATTTTATAGCATCTTATTTATACATTATAGATGCAGCCTCTTGGATACATAAATTATGTAAATCTCTTGTCATGAATAAAAATTATATATTACACTAATGCTGCATAAAGAGGTAAAGAATTTGTTAAGAATCGAGATATTTTTCGTTTTTCAATAAGATGACAAATGATACCAGACAGTGCTGTTCATCGAAGCAATGATAATATATTATAAATAGCTCAACTGCGTGTTGCTGTACACATTTTGTCAGTTAATTAAACTAACATATTACTTTTCACGATATCTACAAAATAATCGTATTGAAAATGATTCAACTTTAGTTTTAATGTCAATGGCATTAAAGTTCGAAAGAAAGGAAAAACAATTATCAAAGTGGCAACTTTGATAATTGTTATACTGATACCGCATTTTTAAGAACATTTCTAAATTTTTGTTTCACACTTGTTTAACACTATTTCTACCACGATTGTGTGTATACCTATTTCGACCAAAAGGTGTCTTTTGAAACCTTTTCGTTTGAATGCAAATATGTGCCAAAACTGTTGCAATTTCAAATTACCAGTTAAATGTAGATAATTTAACAACTATTGTATAAAAAGTCAACAAATTAATTGTGAAGAAATGATTCAACTTAACGAATGAATTTAAGTTAAAATTTGAAAGGTGTCTTTTGACACCTCTTGGCAGAAATAGTGTTAATAATTCAGATATACGAAAACTAATTACAAATTTATGCACCTTTTATCGGTTCGAAATGCGTACTGTCTTTGTGTTTATCAAATTCTTTTAATTTCACGGCGTACTGAAACAGGCCGTAAATATGTACCAATAATTATGACGGACAATGTTTATGATTCATTTTAAAACTGTTTTCTCCATCGTGACAAATGCTGTAATCTTTCAACGCTCTGAAGTTTCTACGCTTTGCAATTTCAATACCTTGAAATTTCTTTACTTTGAAACTAAAAGGCACTAAAATTACAATGTTTCGTAAAACCTATGCTTTGAAACTTCAATACTCGAAATTTTGCGCTTTAAAATTTCAGCCCACTACAATTTCTATGTTTAGGAATTTCAACGCTCTAAAATTTCTGCATTTTTAATCTACATTAGTATGAGTTTTTTTCCAGTTTTTCGCTAACTGTTAGTTTAGTACTCGAGTCATAACCACACTAACAGATTCTTATAGTTTTGACATTCCAAATTGCATGTTTTTTTTCAAACACCTTTAACAACACGCTGAAATCGTCCATCAAAAACAGATCTATACAACTATGACACGCGGTGTATTTAAATCTCGTCGAACTCGCCGCGGAGTTTTGCATTCGCGTAATACAGCGTCGATCGATAATTCGCGAGTTTCGCGGGATGATTAAATAACAATCGAGGAAGTTGAAGCCGGTTTTTACGACGTCTTTCCGACGACGCAACGAGTCCCGGGTGACGGTACACGGTTAAAGGGAAGTTTCCCGAGAAAATAGACTCACGTCCCGTCCAGGAGTCCCGGAGAAATTGAAAATAAGTGAACACGTAGACCGGGACGTGTTCGCCTCGATTGTCCCGCTATCGGTTAATCCTTCGAGGCGTCCCGGAACGTCGTCGGACGCGTGAATTTTTTAACTGTTTTCTATCTCCGTGTCCTGCGGGACTCGTATGTTTTCACGGGACTCGGTTCCTCCAGACAACCGGGTTTCAATTAACATCGGAAACTTGGACGCGTTTGCCGATGAAACAGAAACGCGCGCGCGCGAACGTCGCCGGCGATTTATTGTCCGAATATTCCGGCGGAAAAAAAATGTACGATTTTAATATCGCGTATTAATTTTGTCATCCCACTTTTAAAATGTCGAAGCGAGAACCGACGGATACGATTGAAAATTCACGGGGAAATCCGGTCGGCCGAGAGTTTTCAATTTTCGACCGTCCGGTTCCGCCGGCTATCCGCGTAATTTCTATTCTGAAATATGAAGTGACTTCACGTTTTTCCATTTTTTACCATATTTAGGAATGGAATATTTTTTTCCCCCCTCCCTGGATGTGATACGCGTTCGGGTAATTGTAGCATATTGCGCGTGATCGTTTAAAGGTCAAGATAGAAGTTGGATTTTTTTTACATATGCCATTTTTACTCCTTGTTTTCCGCGAAAAAATTGAAAAACACGTACTTTTAGACGTGCATCGGCATTTTGCTACGGTGCCGGCGGAACAATTCTTTCTTTCAATATTTTAAGCTTTTTTCACTTTAACTAGGTTCTTATTATTAGATACAGAAATTAGTATTCTCAGATTTTTTGCGAAAATAAAAATTTTTCTGACAAAAATCAGAAAGTTAATTATTGAAATATTTTTCTTTGCTTCTATGGCGTTTAAGTACGCTCCCTGTAAAATATGAATTAATAAATTATCGGTAGATTCCTGCGGAAGAAATGAGTATGGCAAACGGCTAAAGGTCGTCGGAAAGAATATATTTCTAAACTACTGTAGAAGGGACTGGATTTGTATGATGTTTGTCTTCCGTTTGTGGTGATTTTGTTGATATTCGGCAAACTTGATGATTTCAAAAGTAATTCAATTAAAATATTGTCTTACTTTGCCTTTATCAGTAAATTCCCGAGTTTCGCCACAAAAAATATGGGTAACAAATATACTATTACAGGCCATGCGATTAAAATTCCATATGATTGTGTTTATTTAATTTTGTTTGTAAAACGTCTCAAAACTTTAAATTAGAGATACCGAAATTAACTTCCTGTTGCCAATCCTCATGCTTATAAATAAAGTAATATCATGCATAATTCACTCATTTTCAAATCCATAAATTAGTCATAAATCACCAAAATATACGAAATTATTCGGACGAACAGATTAATCAATATCAATTATTACCATGATTCGATAAGATAGATTGATCCAAATTCCATTTGACCATGGAATTATTAGTCATTAGACCCTCGGATGCTCCCAATAAAAAGAAACCAGTCGAGATTTTCAAAAAATGCACAAATTAACAAACCGAATCTCTAGACAGTTCGGCATGTGCCAAAACGGTAAGTATAATATAGATCAAAGGGAGGGTCGCATTTTCCGGTCCGCAAGTAATTCAAACGCAGAACAACACACACCGCCGTGGGTAAGCTAAATGTGGAGTCCGCGATGTAATCCTAATCGGTCACGGCTGCGGGGTTTGCTTAGTTTAACCCCCGGGCAAATCGCATGAAAGTTAGTTTCCGCGGGACACGCTAGTTGAATTGCGTAACACACGGACATGCTCGCACACTTGTACGGCAGTGGCGGTGGCCGATGGAAAATCAGCCGAGCAACAAAGCCGCGCTGGGCATTATTGCTCCGTACACCGGGTGCTTCCAGTTCTCTGCGCACTCCATAACCGTCCGCGTAATTGTCAGAGAACAGAAATTATGAAAATAGCTACCGCTGTCCGGTCCCGTCAGACGCTGGAAATTCGACGATCCGAAATTCCGCGGATTCTCTTCTTATTAACTCTGATTCGTGCATCCGAACAGCCCGGCTGGCCGCGATGATCTTTAGTAATTGTACACTGTTCTCCGTAGAATTAATTGAATAACTCGGTGAACCGTGAATTTGATAGGGGATAAAAAGTTTCGCGGGGTCCAGCGGAATTTCGTGTAAAAGACTCGAATCGAGTTTCCGGTTTTTGTTTCTTTTTTTCTGGAGTTTCCAACGCTCGATAAACATATGAGCCGTTTGAAGATAATTGAGGGTTTGCGTTTCAATGAATTTAACAATATACGTATAGGATACTAATGAGTCACACTGCTTAAGTGTATCTAAGGGTGTTAAATTTATAGTTCCTATTAAAATAGTGGCAATTATTAAGTGAATAATATGCGTTTTCTTATCAAGAATGGAGTTAGGCCACTTTCAAAATTAACAACCAGATTCATTATAAAATTTGAAGGTGCCCAAGTCCATTCAACATAATTTAAGATGCTTCAAATTGAAAAAAACAATACTGAATGTATTTTACATATCTTTAAAACACTTCGGAAACAAAATTTATGCGATTCAAAACATTTTTTAACTACATAACGTACAAAATTACAAACATAAATTTATTACAAAACAATTTACTACTCATCTAGATTTTGTGCGTGTGAAAGGGATTGAAGAAATCATGATGTTCCGGTGGTATATATCGGAATAGGTCAATTATGTCCTTGAATTTTGCTGTTCCCATTTGTCTGATATTTTTATACAGTGGTGTCAATACAATATTTTCGAACTTTCTTGGTCTACCCCGACGTGGTAATAAATTCAGGACTTTAAAATTTTCATTCTCATTCATTGATGTCTTGTTCTGTTCTTTCCCATGGGTGAAATAATTTCTAAAATTTAATATTAAATCCATTTATCTTCAAATCGAGATAATTAAGGGTTTGCGTTTCAATGAATTTAAAAATATACGTATAGGATTCTAATGAGTCATACTGCTTAAGTGTATCTAAGGGTGTTACATTTATAGTTCCTATTAAAATAGTGGCAATTATTAAGTGAATAATATGCGTTTTCTTATCAAGAATGGAGTTAGGTCACTTTCAAACTACACCGTTCAACTATTGCACTAACTCTGAAAACTTATGTGTCAAGAATTTTCGTATTTGCTTGGAATATAAGCAACCTGAAATGCGTTACTGATAAATAACATTAAGTCGTACATGTAACCATTGTTACTCGGAAAAAACTGAAAAATGGAGTTAGGCCACTTTCAAAATAAACGGCTCATATATTTGATGGATGTTAAACTGATTGACGGATGTTTGGAGATATTGCATATTAATATGGAAGCAAATCATCGAATAGTAAACGTCATCGAATGATCAAGTGTGTTCGGACTCGGTGTTTCCACTGATTGGAAAAATATGTAGATGATACATAGCGTCGGTAATCCAAAAGTTTGTGCTATTGAAAGAAAATTTGTATCCGTTATGACTCGAAAAACACCGACAAATTTTTATTAAGTGCGTTTTACACGCAACAAGTGCGTGCCCGTCTATTATTGACGATCCGTTCGTCCCGTCTATAGGTAACCATGAAACAATTCACTTCCATCCGAGTGGATTTCAATAAAATTTTCTATTTGTCGCTTTTTCGCCAATATTTAAAAACTCCGGTCGAACACTAGTAAATCAATCGACATTTCCTTCCATGGGTTTGGTAATCGTTTCGCTCATTGTTAGCGTTGTTGTACAGCCAATCCTTTCTTTTTTTTTAGCGGTAAAACCACATCAAAGTTTCACACACATTTTTACCAAAAAACAAAAAAATAGAAGAGAGAGAGAGGAGACAAAAAAAATGGTCGCAGTGTAAAAGGATGAAAATGGAACATCGATTCCCGTATCGACGCGGGGGTCGATTTTTCTCGTTTTTCACCGTTTTTCATATTACCTGGATTCCGTGGCGGACCAGTGACGTAACCGTAAATTAATTTTGAGATTCGCGCAATTTTTTAATCACACCGAACTGGAAAATATATTTTCAACGGTACGCGACAAGTTTATGAATATTTACAAATATTTGGGAATATATTTTCATTTCATTTTCGACACACCAGTCAACGATTTTTCTGTTTTTTTTTTTTTTTTTTTTTATCATGGCCAATTCTTTTTCACCGTGGCGCTCGGGATTCGAATTAGATCGATTGGGTTCCGCGAGTCATTTAAATTCAAGGGGTACGAATCAGCGATTTTTGACCGGAAAAATTGAAATCTACGGACGCCCTACGCCATTGCGCAAGACCGTAGAGTAGTAAGACCTTAAAGTGGTCTTTTAACGGCACGTCCGTGTAATATTGCTTCGTTGTAGTGTCATTGGAGTCCCTGTCGCCGCATTATCCGCGGCTATTAACAGTCTTACGTTTGTTCCAAGTTTGTCTGCCACTTTCAACAATACTGAAAAACTTTTTTGAAAAGTTCTGGAAAGTTTCGCGAAAGTATTTTCGGTGTATCGAGTAACTCATTTCCGCTGAAATTTTGGCGCCTCAATAAATTTCTTTCATCAAAATATGATTAAAAGAGCTAATTAAATTTCAGAGTTTGAAGTTTAACAGGTTGAAAGAAGAATTTCTGTTCAGGCCTAGCCGGTCCCTTTAAGTTTATATTACACGACCGTTCGTGTCGGTCCTTGCGCACTGACTGTGAGACTAAATATTTTATTTAGACAACATCAGTTTTTGTTCAGATAAGGTATAAAAAAATAGAACATTAAAAAAAAAGTTAATGTAATTTATTCAATTTAGTTTAACAAAGATTCCGAACACTTTTCAAATCATTTTTCGGTTCGCCCGTCGAGGGTGGCCTATTTGACGACCTAATTTGGGCCTGAACCGAAGGGAAAGAAAAAAGAAAAACAGGTTGCATAGTTAAAGTTTGAAACACATCGTATGCACGTATATTTTCAGTCCAGAAGTTTCAGCCTTTAAAAATATCACCGGGAAGCAAAATATATGAAATTCTCCGTAGAACGAAGGGTTTACGATTAAAAATGAGATTTATCTAAATGCTTTGGTAATTCCACTTGGAATACAGCAATTACGAAAGTTTAACGAACGAGTAATGAGCGTGTAAAGCAAGAACGTATTTTATATTTGGAACGAGATAAATACCTCTACCAGTTCTGTTAATAATTCCGCGGCAAATATTTCCGAGTATTTCCACTGATCATATTACCTGTTACAATCGTAGATTAATATAATAATATAACTATCCCCAATTTGCAAATTTACCCTGATTAAGAGAATCATTGAAACGGTGAATTGTTTAGAAGTCCGAGCGATGATTCGAGTTTCAAACAATTCACCTATTACAACATTTCTAGCATACCCCTACGTTACTCCGCTGCAAATCTGATTGTCTGGTTAAAAACAAAACAAAAAAGACTCCCGGAGAATGTCATTGCTTTGAAAGTTTCTCGTTTGACGTCGTTTAATTGTAAATAGCCCGCCGGCGGGAGAACCATGGAGAATGGTAAAATTGACGAATTTCCAACGAGAAAGCAACGGTCGCGCGAATTGTATTTTTTTCGCCCCGTGAAATCGGGGACGTCTAAACGACAAATTGTTTGTTTACAGTGGGAAACAGGGACGCCGAAATACTGGAATAATACGATTTCTCATTACCGCGGCGGTTCGTTTAATGTTTCGCCGATTTAAACGACGTTACAATGAAGCAAATTGCGAAACATATCCCGTCGTTAACGGGAACAGTGGCCGCGGGGGCAGCGAGCGCCGGATGATAATCATAGTCGGGTCCGAATTTATTTCTAAGTTCATTAAAATTCAACGGTAATCAAGCGTAACCGCGGGTCGGACGTGCGTGCCCGTAATCGAACGTCCATTTTGAATTTTTTCGCGAAAAGAAGGGACGACCGGCACGCGTGCTCGCTTTGAATTCCTGGGAAAGAGGAAAAAAAATGAATTCTAGGACAGCGCGGCGGCTGCTTTGCATTTTTGATAAAAAGGACGCCCGCGTAAATTACGACGGTCGTCTTGAATTTTTTACGCAAACGAATTTCATGACTATGTGCAATTCATTTCGAACGAGGCGACACGCGTACCCGTTGCGTGGAATCCGTGAATCATTTTTGAATTTTTTATTAAAGATGACGACTCTGGGGAGAAGCCCGATTTTGTCGAATATTTCAGGGGAAACGGAATTTTGGCATAACTTTATTGACGCGAAAAGATCTCAGGAACTTGCACAATTAATTTGAAGTTTCTTAAAATATTGGAAAGGCGTTAAACGATTTTAGATAAAAAATTCTCCATATTTTTCCTTCCAATAAAAAGAATTCGGTCGAGTGGCAGAGTTCAAGTTTCTTTAAATTTTCGACATTTGTCGGATCGTCGAACAAAAAAACACGACTGGTTTTTATAACATTACGGTTATCCGCAAAATTATTCAGAAGAACAGATTTTACAAGAATCTCTCGCAAATAAAGTGCAATTATTTTGCACGTCGGAGTACTCCCAGTGGAAAATAATAGTTCGAAAGCGGCGTAAAATTATCTCGTTTAAATATTATTCGCCTAATACCGTAATAAAGAAAAATTAACGTAATCCCGTAATCCTTGTTACCGTCTCATTTGCGACATTTCCTCGAGACGTTAAAACCATGGGGTTGCAGTATCCCGGTGGAAAAATAGGATAAGCACGCGAATATCACGAGCAGCATTAAAAATAAACGTAAACTTTAAAGCGACCGTAATCTCTATTATTATTGCATTTGCAACACTGTGCGGTTATATAATAGTTATATCACGCAGGCGAATACACACGTACATACACACGCATACACACGTAGTGGGAGAAAAAAGGAAATCGGAAAGGTTGTACTGAAAAGAAAAATTTTTTTCAATAGCCGACGCTGAACTTTTAACTACCAAATCGATTCCTAATGAATGGATTTCTTTTTTTTATCCGGATAACAAATTGGAACGAACTTTTTCACCGTGGAATTAATAGACTCTCTCTAAATATGTTTCTCATTATCAAATCTGTATCTCCAGCATTCTGCAATTATTGAACGTTATTACCACGAAATAATTAGTTTGTAAATGTCATTGGAAAATTCTCCGTATAAAAAAATATAGTATTTATTTGGGAATAGAATATGTCTTTTCACTGGTAAAAACAAATTTTTCTTTGAACTTTTGGAAGTTGAATTTCAGTTTTGTTAGGTTTGATAGTTTTTTCTAGGATGTGTATTAATTTTTCAATATTATTCAGTAAAAGTTATTAAAATCGAAACACTATTTATGAAGGCACTCGCATTCGACACATATATGAATTTTATTACTTCTTTAGTTTTCATGCTCCATGTAGTTTATTTTCCAATTCAAATTTAATTCTTTTTGCGCAAGTACTGTACACGTAGGATAAACATCGCGAATTAAAAAAATATTTACGTAATTTCCTTCGTTCAACGCATAACTGAATTCTTCCACCTGATTTCCAGCTCATAAAAATTCAATAATTAAAGCCAACTCGACTGTTTCAATAATAAACAAACCGAAACATTCACAAAAAACATTAAATCCGACCTACGATGATATTTAATTATAGATCGAATTAAAAATTCCACAGTTAATTTCAACGTTCGCCGATTTTCACCGACAACACGAATACAGTGGAATATCGATAACTTTCCGGGCACGTTTAAGTAATACCCGGTCCCTAGGGACTCACCGTAACCTTCCACTTCCAGCAACCCACCGACAGTCAGTGGCCGGAAAGTTATCGAGGATCAGCCGCACGAAATCTTGCGAAAACACATTTTCTTTGAAAAACGCGAAACCTAGGATAAGGTTGCACAAGTCGTACTCCTTACGAAAAAAACGGTATAAAACTTAGGATTTATCAAGTTAATAGAAATTAAATGTGTTCTTCAAAACTTGGGTTAATATTGTTGTTATTTATTATAACGAAATTGGAAAATCTATATGCTTTCATGTAAAATAAACTAAATTTTTAAAACCTTCCAACGGTACGACTAAAGCAACCGGTTTCCTAAGTCGTACTACCTACCGTACCTAAGAATTCAATTACGCAACAATAATAATTAAAACATATTTTTTATTAATCTCTTTACGAATTGTGTTCGACTTTGCTACGTGTTCGATGCCTCGTCGATTCGCATTTCGGATCGACGTAAAAAAACTTTGGCTCTGGCGATACAATGTATCGTCTACAAAAGCAACGCCAGTTGAGAGTAGGCGAAAAAAAAACAAAATTTTTTTTCAGTCGTACCAGTATGATTTCGTAATCTCATATGGGTACGACTTAGGAGACGGCACAAGTTAAGTTTAAAAATAAATATAACCTAACATTGAATAAAATTAACACGATTTCGTTTCGACCAAACGATTATGTAAACTCTACTGAATTTATATTTCATAAGGAACGTAATTTTATTAGCAATTTACTTGCAACATTAACTACCAAACATATGCGAAAAATTATAAGAAAATTGAAATAAACTTATTTGATTAGGGGATTTAAAACCAGGCTGATTTACGGCACAAAACAATACGTAAAGCAACTTGGTTGAATCAGATGTATATTTGGTTGCCGTTGTATGTGCTGTTGTTACTATAGTTTATTCAAAATTCAAGTGGTACGACTTGAGCAGCCTTAACCTATACAGGGTGTAACATATCATCGGGGATTCTTTTTCAGGATCGATAGTACGCACCAAAAGGTGAAAAACGGACCAAGGAAGTTAGGTCCGAAAATCACCCCCTGTCGAAATACAACCCCATCTGTAAAAAATTAAAAAAAATATCATATCTCCGAAATGGTACGTCGTAGAACACCGATTTTGATTGCAATACAACCAGAGAAGATCAAAGATAACAGAAAAAAAATATAATTGCTGCGGTTATTGCAGTTAAATAGCATTTATTCTTGTTTAATCCAAACAACGTCGATTACCTATATCGTAGCAGGTTTGTAACAACTTGGGAAATATTAAGGGCATCACTAAATCTTCCTTTGCGTAGATAGTGATATTTTTTTCGTAAACTTTGGTCTCTTCCGGTTATATTGCAAACAAAATCGGTCCTCTACGACGTACCATTTCGGAGATATGATTTTTTTTTAATTTTTTACAAATGGGGTTGTAACTCGTTAGAGGGTGATTTTCGGACTTAACTTCCTTGGTCCTTTTTTCACCTTTTGGTGCGTACTATCGATCCTGAAAAAGGGTCCCCGATGATATGTTACACCCTGTATGAGGTGCCTAGGACATAAGGGGTATAAGTGATATTTATTTAGTTCTGAGAAAATTAAGCTCAAAGTTCACAAACGCTCAGAAATCATAATATAGTACAACATTTTTTTTTGTCTGATTTGACACCAGACTTCAGCACAGGGTGGGCATTTCACTTAGATCCCTTTATCACTAAATAGAATGCTAAATTCAGAGTTTTAAAATTAAGCGACAGAATGTCACTTATATCCTTTGTATTCTACGCACATTTTTTTTTCTTTTTTTGTTTTTGCTTTCACTATCTTTTTGTTTCTTTATTTTCTTGTGTTTTATTTTGTGTCCGCTATTCTTTAGAGATATTTTTGCGTTAGTCTTAAGTTGTTTTAATTTTAAGTTCTGCGTTTTCCGTCATTCTCATCTTCTTTTTGTCATCCTCCTTCTCATTGTTCATCATCTGTTCATCTCTTCATTTTTCCTCATTTCATCACTCTTTTTGGATATCTCTATATCATTTAATTTTAATTTTTATTTTGAACTTTAATTTTTAATTTTTATTTTATTTTATTTTCATTTTAATTTAGTACTATTTATCTTTGTATTATTTTTGTATTGTTTGTTGTCCTTAAAGGGTCCATCTCTAGGACGCTAATTAAACTAATTATCTATCTATCTATCTACCTCATATATGGACTTCTCGTATTCAAAAAGAAGAACGCTTCAAAATTCAGCGTTTCCAAGTTGCCGCGTGCGCAATTGTTTCACGGAGCGTCGCGACGCCCCGTTTATGGCGGCAGAAGTTTCCCCGATAGCCCGCGGTGGTATCGTTTTCATTAACCCGCGCTATCCGTTGTATCCGTTGCTATCTTCGAGGAGAGCACCGAGTCGGGAAGAGCGCCGGGAAAAAGAGTGAAATAGGGCTGGACGAGTGAGCTTCGAACGGCGGAAAGCGTCTTCATTATCTGCTCGCCGTTCTCTCGACCCTATTCATCGATTCCTTCCACATTTAAGGAGATAAGATCGATAGACGACGGGATCGGGAAAAGCCTGGGCTCCGAGAAACGATGAAGTCACCTTGTCTCGGCGTCCGACAACTAAACCGACTACCGAAGCTTTCGGGGGAAAAAGAAATTGTTGGAAAGGAAACGGAAGTGGAAATCGGGGCGACGCGACGCGGGCAAAATAAAATTTAACGCTGAACCTATTAACAATTTATATGTGATTTTTAGAATTGAATTTAGCGCGGGTAAGAGTTAACAATGTGTATTGGAAATTGTAGGAAAAAGAAATTAATTTTTTCCCCAAAGATTAACGAACGTAACGTGGAAAGTGTAAGGTTGAACATAGAATTTTTAGGTCAAAGGTTGAAACGGTCATTGTATCGGGCGTGATAGAATTTGCTTTAGTATATGAACCGGTATTTTTAAATATTTCAACTTCATCGTTGAAAAGTCCACTGTTTAATAATTTTGATGAACGCTAATAGGCTTGTTCGAAGCTTTTCGACATTCCGGATACAGTGATCTCCGGAAGTATTGGATCACTTGACGCTTTGTTATAATTTTCTATATAATGACTGATCAGGATAAATTCCTTCTTTTTATTAGCTGAAACACTGCCATAAGCTGGACGAGTATGGTTCATGCGTGATCGTATTTCAACGTGTGTGTTGGCTTTTCAAAAGAAAAATTATTTGAATTTTCGATAATTGAAAATATTTTTAAAATTCAATAAAATACATATAAAGCGAAATTTTCCAGGGAATGTCACAAAAACTGCATACTCATACTGATTTAGAAAAAAATTTGATGCCCGATTATTTATGAGAGTCACTATTTTTCGATTTTTATTACGAAATATTTGATATAAATACTCATCAAGTAAAATAATTGATTTTTGAACGATTGATGAATTTTGCACTAATGTAAATAAATATTTGTGATAATTGTGTCACTATTTATGAAAGTGGCTTAACTAGGTAAAGTATCTCAAGAAAGTGAAGTTAAAATTTATATCAGAAAATCTGACGTAATATACCTTTGATAATCACCGGTATAATTATGCAATTGCAGAGATTCTTTTCCTCTCTGTTTCCACTACTTGTATTTCAGCGTTGCCAACCGGCGAAGGATTTTTCGTAGAATTAAAAATCCTTCCATTACAGATTCATCTTTAACGAGACCGAACAAACATTTCGTTCGAAAGAAAATAATCTTTCTCGTGGCTTAACCCGAAAGTCTGACGTTTCAGCGTGTTACACGCTATTAATTCCGCTATTTTTCACAGCGCGAACTAATCGCGGAAAATCTGCTCTCGAGAGCACGGAAATTTCCCGGTCGTCAGCAGATCCCGTTTCATTTCTCTCTTTTTCTCTCTCCGGTTACTTTTCCGCGGAGAAACTTCGTTCTGTCCCGGAGAAATCCTTCCTGCACGTGTCCTCGAAAAATCCTGCGGTATTTTTACCGACTGGAAAAAAAAAATAAAAAGAAACACCAACCGGCACATTCGTTTTCCAAACCAGTTTTTCTCGGTCTCATTTAATTCCACTCAGAAAAACTTCGTCTTCCGTTTCGCCGATTTTCCGCCGGGAAAATAATTCCTTTCAACACCTACTTGTTCGACGCGTGGATTTTTTTTCGGCAAAATAGAGATTTGGCTTTTCCTCATTAATGTTTTCCGTGCGAGATTATCGTCCGCTTTTTATTATTCCCTTCTTTTTTTTTCCAACCGGATTTACAACTCAGACACCGCGGACGTGAAACGCGAATTGCACTTTGACCGTTATGAATATGTAATAAGTAAAATTTTTCCTCTTCCGTCGGCCGCGTAGCTGGAAAATTTCACCGGGCTGCCGTCGCGAAATTCGTGAGCGACGTTTTTCCGCGGGTTTCTTTGCCGCTTGAACTTGCGACTTCCGCTGAAATTTTTATCATTAGAAACTTTGTCGCCGAATTTAATGCGTTAAGTGGCAGAATGAAGTAGAGAAGTATTATACGACTACGGTGTTGCACGATCCAAGCGTATTTTAGCGGTTCAGATTAAGAGCCGCGTTAATTTAGCTGGTTAATTATGATTTCAATGAAACTGTGTTGTGTACTGCATTGCTTTCACGCCCAGGAAATAACTGGGTTTTGATATTATTATACCAGACCCTCAAAATTTCTATACGTTGAGTTTATACGTCTTGATATACTGATCCTCAGAAATTTTTGCGCGTTGGATTTATTGATGCGCAGAAATCTCTATGCATCGAATTTATTGGTATCCAGGAATTTTTATACGCTAAAATCCTCCGATGTTGACTTGGTCCCGAGGAACTTCTCTATTTTGTATTTTCGGGTTTCCTGGAAATTTCTGCGTCCGAAAACTTCTAGCGCCGGATAATTTCCTCGCGTTGAAATTCTGCGGTTTACATTTTTTGATACCCAGGAAATTTCAACGCTTAGAATTTTAATATGTTATCCAGTGGATTCGAGAATGGTTTAGATTCACAATTTAGTCCAATGGAAAGTGTTTATTTAATTAATTTTTAGTTTATAAATCGTTGTTGATCTAGGGTTAGAATATTTGTTAATCAACGCGCGAGTAAATTTTGATAGAAAATCATTTAAAATACTCACTTCAATACCACACTATGTTTGCAAAATATACAATTTTTTACATATACTTGAAAAACTTTAACACACTAATTACATCTACTAATCTTAATATGTAATATTTCAATTAGCACTAAATATTTCAATTGCGATTTATTTTTGTGATTTATTTTTACACATTAATAAAACAAATTTTTTCTGAATCTGTCAACACTGCGATCGCAGCGCTGTCTGTCGGATCCAATGTAAAAGATACCAAGATCAACAACAATTTATAAATTAAAAATTAATCAAATAAACATTTTCCAGTGGACTAAATTGTGAATCTAAACCATTCTCGAATCCACTGGAACACACACAAAAAATTTCATCCAAATCGGTCCAGCCGTTTAGGAGGAGTTCAGTCACATACACACGGACAGAAGAATTATATAGATTAAGATTGTAAGTGGTATAAATCCATTTGAATCTAAAATCGTTTGTTTTTTAAATAATTATTTGTATATAATAATTAATTAACGCTTGTCAATATTTTTTAATTAATTCAAACGCAAACCCTTGAATACCTGAACGTACGAAGAAATGGATATATACCACTTTCAAAAATAATAGCTCACTTATTGTTAGTTTCAGGACCACGCGCCATTAAAAACGCATTACAACGTCAACATTACGTCCAACAGAAGTTACCGAGCTGTTTTGTTTTTCGGAACGACAGAATCACGTGGCATTAACCAAATTCTCTACCTCAGAATTTTTTTCCCCGTATTTCTCAACCCCGTACATTAAATCCATCTTGGTCCACAAAGCGAAAGAAATTTGCCGAACACCGACAAAAGCCAGGATTCTTTTTTCCCCGGCAACATTTGCTTGGCGAATTCGCGGCAAGAAAAATAAGAAAGTTCCCCGCGGGAAGTTTTTACGAGCCACGGCGTCTGGCAATTTTTCTTCTTTGATACGGGAATCATCCGCGCTTCATGCGCCACGATATCCCGTAGGAAGAGAACGGAGGGAACCAGGTTTAATTAAACTTATAACTATTATCCACAAAGTCGAGCTTAGCCATGCTATTATCGAAGCTCCGATAGAGTGACGCAAAGGGAGCAAAGAATGGGGAAGGGAATAAAAAAAAAAGAGAGAGAGAAAAAGAAAAAGAAAGAAACAAAAAATGAAGAATATAAGGGCGCCTCTCCTATATCTTCCGATATATCCGTCCACTATGAGATATCAGCAGAAAGAATTCTAATGGGCCCCCCGGAATATAAACGTGCAATAATATTACTTTCGACGTTGCACAATTTTCTCGGGGCCATGAATTTTTCAGCAGAGAATCGAAAGCAAAGCGTGTATATGTGTCTGAAAGGAAGCTGCCCCCGGAGAGAATACAATTTTCTCTCCCCCCCCTTCCCCTCCACACACACTGGATAACTGTAGTCATGAAATTCTAATGATTTTCTGTTCCCGGTTTGACAAGCGGATATTTATTGCTTCACATTACGACGCTTGATTCGTGTTACCTGTGTAATGAACGTCAAACGGGCGTTCGAGCGCGATGGTGAAACGAAAGGTGTTTGTGTATGGGTGACGGAGGATTGGCGGGAAAAATGTTGTGATGCCGTAGAATTGCATTTTCAGGGAAAAACCTGAGGTTCGTGTTGGCGATGAAATTATCTGTGGTTTTATTAGTCGTTTATGCAAACGAATGGGCGGGGTATTTTACAATTTTGTCACACATGTGTTAAAGAGGTATTCCACGAAATACGATTGCTTAAAGCTGTCGAACACAAAATCCACGACAATAATAAAAAAATTTTTAATTAATATCAAATATTAAAGAAAACTCAATTTTTCAGAAACAGAGTTTCAAATTTCACTTATGTATTTGATATGTTTAAAATTTGTTTCATTGAAAAATACGTGTTAAAAAAACATCCATTGCGTAAGTACGAAAGAAAAAGGAGCGCAAGGAGGGAGATTCAACGAATATTTCATCGGGGCAAGCAACTTTGTTAGAAAACTCCACTTTTTCCATTCCATTTTTCTTCTCCCGTTCGAATACTAATTATTAATTCATCGTACGTCGCTGAGGCGAAATTTATTTTTTAACGTACGCGATGGCCTGAAAATTCCGCGGAGAAATGATTCCACAGAATTTTTCGCCGCGATTCGACTGCGGGTTCCGACAATGTGAGGCAACTTTGATGCCATCGTAGAAAGTGCTTGGTCGCGCGGTCGTCGGCATGAATACCCGGTGATTGAGGCAATCATTATCCTTCATTATGAGTACAATGATCAACTTCTGCCGTTGGAATATCTGTAATCTCGCTAAGTTATTCCGCGAAGTAATTATAATTCCCGGTAAGGATGGGGGACGAGGTTGAAACTGTTATTAGAAACTTCGCTCTCTCCCTGTCGCTCTCGCTCTCTCCTGCCCCCTCCGCAGGTTACTCTCGGCTATTGGAAATTTTGCAAGTGGTATTCCAACGGTATCGCACTCGAATTGCATTATCTCCGGTTAACATTGTAACAAAAGGTAGGGAAACGGGAAGAAATGCGAGGACGACATTTTTCGTTCTACTTTCTTCTAGACGCGTTTTACTTTTACTTTTTTATCATCTGGTAAATATGCCGTCGATTTTTGCGACATTTATCGACGAATGACCGCAACATTTTGCGAATTCAGAATGAATTTCGGGCGGTTTGTGGTTTTCAGGATTTTTGCGGGGGTCTTTGTAACGAAAGTTGATAATAATGGCGAGAGTATTGCGAAATAAAATGTGTTGATTGGTTAGAAAGAAGTGAACAGGCTTAAAATACAAAAACTGAAGGAGATCAACAGATTTCTTACGATTTATTGGTAGATTTTTAAGAGAAAACTACTTTTAACACTATTTCTACCAAGAGGTGTCAAAAGACTCCTTTCAAATTTTAACTTAAAATCATTCGTTAAGTTGAATCCTTCCTCCACAATTAATTTGTTGACTTTCTATACAATAGTTGTTAAATTATCTACATTTAAATGGTAATTTGAAATCCCAACAGTTTTGGCAAATATTTGCAGTCAATCGAAAAGGTTTCAAAAGACACCTTTTGGTCGAAATAGGTATACACACAATCGTGGTAGAAATAGTGTTAAGAAAAACTGCAGATTTGGAAATTGAAAAACTTTAGGGTTAAAAGAAAAAATAGAATGTTCAATTTTGCAAAAAATGAAAAACGAACAGAATTTCGCGCATCCCAAACATATAAAAGGAGTAAAATAACTATAATAAAAATTTTTGAAAATTGACAATGTACGAAGACAATTTTTAATAAATTGCCGGAATGAAGTTCAACTTTTCAGGATGGTATCCAACTTTATGACAATGGCACTGGTAAAAGAAACTGAAAAGAAATATATTACAATGCACATATTTCTTTTAAAACTTAAAATATCTCTACGCTTTATGCCTTATTTTATCGCAAAATCTATGTATGTAGAACACTTTTATGTGAAGGTAAACAATTATTTCCATAATGTGTCATCACGTATGTTCAAAATTATATTAAAAATGCGAAATCGATATATCGGTCAGGATTATCAAAATTCCGTTATTCTGCAAAGTTTCACATTTTAATCCACCCGCCAGATTACTAACCCACAAAACCGATATACATATGTATACATATACACTAGGGTGGTCGTTACAAATTAAATCTTTTGCGACGCCCCCCAAAAAGCTTGCTTATGATGCAAAAACACTGGGCAAATTTTTTTTTTAAATTAAAAACAACACGTGCCTCAAGACGATCTAAGTTAATTTCTTGGTATAATCATGTTTTTGGGAATTTTTATGGAAAATGCAATTTTATTCGAAATATAAACAACTATCAAATCTAAATCAATAAAAAAACCCAGTTAATCAAAATAACTATAAAAAAAAATTTAATTCAAAATTTTTTCCAGTTGATTTGGTCTATTAGATAAAAAAATTAAAGATATTCAAATTAATATTTTTATTTTAAAACTAAATTAGTACAAACGTAATTTTAATACCTAGATTTCTTCACTCCAAGGTTTAAGTAAACTTTCTTTCGTATTAACTTAGATCGTCTTGAGGCACGTGTTGTTTTTAATTAAAAAAAAAAATTCCCAATATTCTTTCATCAAAAGGAAGCTTTTTAGGGGGCGCGGCCCGCAAAAAATTTAATTTTTAACGACCACCCTAATATACACCCATGTATGTATAGACTCGAAGGTGTTTAAAAGGTTAAATACATAACAATCGGCTGACACACAACACGCTCGCGTTTCGGTGACGAGAAATTCAAAGAGACGGAAATTTCGATGCTCGTGTTAAAAAAGATACGGGGAAAGAAAGGACGAGTTTGTCGTGTAAGCATATCCATTCTCGAAAGCAGTATTTTCTTCATCTTGGCCCACATATCATCCCCGGCAGCGGGGCCGTCAGCGATGCCAGCAACATCCCGGCATTCCCACATTTACCGCAGCGATACATCATACCCTTTATCTGCGCCCGAATATCGACCGTACAGTTTCCCGATAACTTTATTTCCCGGAGTAAATATCTTACGAGCCGTTTCCTCGAGGGTGGCCGCGGTCGATCCGCGGACAACTTCGTAATAACGTTTTTCACCTCCACCCCCTCCACCCCCCCCTTCCACCCCTCTACCTCTTGATCCACGGAAAAAAGTTACGTGGAATGAGAAGGGGGGTGGGGACGATCAAGACATGCAAATGGAGCGTTGGAAATGAAAAGTAATAGGAAAGGGATGGGAAGTGAGAGATCACTTGGTAATTGATTGATTGAACTTTGAATTGTTTTCAGAAACTTTTCACATTTTGAGCCGAGAAAGTTTTCGGACGAATGGTGTGGGTTAGATTCGATGATTCGAAAATTTGATGCGTGGAGATTTGCAAGCGAAGAAATGTCAAGGAGCTGGAATTTAGTTGTTGAAAAGCATAGGGGATTGCTACGCGTAGAAATTTGAATGCTACGAAATTTCGGCGCGTAACATTTTCCAAGCGTAGAAATCTCAGCGATACAACGTTTTGGCGTGTAAAAGTTTCCAAACTAAAAGTAAAAATCTGAACGTCTCGAAAGTTCGAAGTCTACAATTTACAGCGCGTAAAATTTTTGAATCGTAGATATTGCCTCGTATGGAAAATTAAACGCAAAGAAATTTTTAACACACCAAAACCTCAAACGCTACGCCTTCAGCGCCTAAAATCTCATTAACCTGAATATTTAACACATACAGGTTGACCCATTCGTAAATTCCCAATCACATTAACCCTAACGCAAGAAATGAAAAACCTTGCAAACTTCACCTCGAAAAAAATGTTGAAACCGCGTACCTTTTAACGCTTACCACCCGAACAACCGCAGAAATTCCCAACCGCACTCTCGTCCACCGATAAACAATTCCACGTTTAAAAACACCGGGCCAACATTTCCGGAACAATCAATAATTCCGTTTGCCAAAAAAACTCATTCTCGCGCGAAAAAAAGATTCACTCGATATCGACCGTCGCAACGTTTCCCGGAAACCTTCGGATGCCCGGCACGTTCCGAAAGCTTCCGCGGCGTCCGTTCGGTGTGCCCGCCCTGGAGAAGGGCAATGAAAGACCGTGTATCCCATATCTCTAGGTGAATGGGCCCCGCACGCATACCGGATCCGGTTACGCGTCTGAAAGGGAAGTAATCACTTACCGGGTAGGAAGGGCATTTTCGCGATGGCATGCTTGAAAAGAGTTAGCCCGTTCCGACGCAAAGGAAGCTCTCTTCCGGCAGGGCAGAGAGAGGAGAGAGGAGAGAACGGGAGAGCGAGAGAGAGAGCAGCCGCGAAGCTGTTGAAACGGCAGGAAATCGACGATCTTTCAAATGCTCCCTCTAACGATCTGCCGCGATCCTCATTCCCTGCTTGACCCTTTGAGGCGTTTCTCCCTTTCATGAATGCCTTCCCGGTTTTATATCAATAAACGTCCTACGAGATCAATGGCAGAAACGTAGACCGACGTTTCCGATGGTTAATACACTTATCGACTTCCGTATGGGAATGGAGAAACATGAAAAATCGGGATGCTTGGGGAAGAGATTTTTTTCTAATTAATTTTCAATTTGATATCGTACTGCGAAACTACCGGGTTTTGTGATTAATTTTACTGTGCTCCCGTACGGGACGGATTTTTTAAATTAATTTTATTAATCCGATGGTGATTAATTTTGTTTTATGGTATGCACATTCCATACAGGACTCTGGGATTTGATGTAAAAGATGATGAATTTTAATTTCAGGAATCTATTACTCGACTATTAAACAAAAAAGAATCAGATAGCGGTGGAAAGTCAGAAGTCATTTGACAATTGAATCATCAAATTTTGAATTCTTTTTAGACACTCTTGACGTTTTGAGTTGGAAAAGTTTGTGGCGAATGTTGTAAATTCGATAATTTTATGCGTGGAGATTTGGAATTTTTTGCACCAGAAATTTCAAGGTGCAAGGCGCATTTCATTCGTCAGTACAAACTTCTTTATATCATAAACAACGAATTTTTATATTTAATATTCACGTTGCACTGTCGCCCAAGGTTCCAATTATTTACAAACGAAAAATCTTAATCCTGCGAAAATTATTAGGTAAAGAAAGAAATTTTTTCCGATAATCTTCAGTGATCCGCTATGTTCATTTTTTTGCGAGATAATCTACCGATAATTTACCGATTCGTAACTTACCAGAAAGGAGGCGAAAAGTTGTAGAAATCTATGAGATATATTCCAAAGGTTACTTTGTTGGTATCCTTTTATTAAATGAAATTTGTATTTTACTAAAAAAATTATATCCGACTGGATGATCGTGTGCACGTTGAATACATGGTTCCGGTTTCGGATATTGCTAGAAGCGAAACGAAATGAAACGAAACTTTCCGAGATTTCGATGGTTTACATGCTGCTCGAGTTTCTTTCCGAGGACCGGAACTATTTGTGTACAAACCACATTTCATACGCGCTCGATCACAGAGTATTGATGTGGCTATGATATTCCTTGACCATGTACTTGGTCGGACTTCCGGATATTAGAAATTTAAATGTCGCTACTGAAAAACGATTTGACAAATTTCATGTAAAATAGACCGATTTTACATCGGGTTCACAAAAAGTATTGAAAACTTTAGAAATAATAAATTAGAAAAACTTTTAGCGAAGCTGACTTAGTTGGTTATATTTATCTTTACGGGTGTTGGTTATAATTATTTAAAAATGCAGCAATTTATCGATTTAATCGGAAAGCTATGTTTTTTACGTGGTAAAAATAATCCCTCGATTTGCGCGGTTTCGATGTTACGCTTCCGGAAAATGTATCTTTTTATTTTAATTATTTTAATTATTAATTCCCGGAGGCACGCGAGTCGCTGCTTGATCGTACTGTTACTGTTTTAACTTTTTTTCGTCGACTTCTGGAGAGCACATTAAGCTTATCCGCACGAACGATAACAAACTTAGTTTTCTGCACTTCGTGCAAATAAAGCGAAGACAAAGGGACGGCGGGATTTTAAAAAAAATGTTGCAGTGGAAATCGAGAAATTTACGAGGCCTCGACGAAAGATAATTTAAATTGAAAATCATCCGAAAAAAATACACTGATAATGAAACAGAAAAAGCGGCGGATATTTTTAGTGACACAGATAGTAACTTTCAACAAAGCAGAAAGAAAATTTCGCCGCTACTGCGACGGCGAATAAAAATCAAAATTTATTTCTTTGAACTTTCATTATTATCGCTTCTGCGAAAATGTGTGAAACACATATTTTTACAACACACACGACCTTTTCTGTTACGTATTTTTTTTCCTCTCTCGGCGCACTGGATTTGTGCAATTCTAAACCGTAAAAAAAAGAATACACGTGGAGTACGTCCCGTAAATCGAGCATGAATGTAATTCGAAAACCTGTATTTACAAATAATTTTAAAACGGTCATTTCCGAGTAGTAATTAATCCCCAAGAATTTCTACTAAGTTTTATCTACCAAACTTTTCCTAGATTTATTTATAAATAACTTAAGTACTGTTAATCTTTCCAAAGAATTATTTATTAATAGTTTTCTGCTAAACTTTCCCTCGAATTATTTATAAATACTTTGCCGTTAAACTTTCCTAAGAATTACTTATAAATAGTTTACTTCGAAACTTTTCTTAGAATGATTTATAAATAATTTTAAAGTACACTTAGAACAAAGAATTTGACCGATAAACTTCTCGTGCTTGAAAATTTCTTTTTAAAATGATGAAAATTCTAAAGCCGTTTCTCAGCTGTGAGTTAATCTTTCCGTCGAAGGAAAATCGACGATATACGCGTATAAAGTTACGCCGATAAAAGTACCCGGCTTTATAATTTTGCACGTACGCGTCGAGTATGATCCTTATTTACAGTCGCGTGCCCCTCGTACGTTTCGACTCGAATCGAATTGTGTTGGACTTTATGTCCTTTCGAAATAAAAGGGACGACGCACACTCTGATATTCGACTAATTTTGGTGGACATATTTGCATAAATTTGGATAGATATTCATTACAGAATGAAGCGATAACTATGGATGCCGGCCTTGAATATTTCTGTTATTTGTAATAATATGTAACAATATGCGGACCAACTTTACGGATATTTTAACGAACATTAATTTAACGATAATGAAACAAAAATTATGAAAATGTTACCTCATTTTGAATTCAAAGTATCAAAATATTATAATTATTGATATTTCTTTTGAGAAGGATTCAAATATGGGACCGAAAATTACATTACATGGAATTACATTTTGGAAGTTTTGCATCATTATGGATTGATTAAGGTAATAATGTTTAAATAGCTTTTTGCTTCGACGATCGTTGATAACCGTAAAATTGGTCTATTTGTATGTGTTGTAGTTTGCTTCAATGACCGGAATAGTGCTTCGATTTAAGATATAAAACAAGACTTTAGAGTATTATAGACGCGTGAAATCAAGCTTGAATAAATTATTCGATCCTGTGCAATCATCTCGCTTTAGACAATTGGCGGAGGGACGGAAAGCTTATGGAACGTTATGCGTTTGTAATTGTCAAAGGTTATCATTGTGACCACTTGTTACATTAGGAATGGCGCTAAAATTTCGAGTCACTTTGTTTTAACTTCTGGATCAAGGTCGTTGCAAGGTTATAGGTTGCCAGGTCGTCGAACTTGTCTCGGCATTGGCTAATAACCATTTAAAAAATCGACGAACTTCAAAGGAACTTCCAGAAAATATTAATCACGAAATGTGTTGATATTATTATATTTTCCCCTTTGAACTTCGAGAAATTCGAGAGTTCTGCTTTTTATGACTCACTTTGTGTACCAAATTTGTGTGAGTCGAAGTATAGAGTAGATATCAAGGACATTTTGCTTTGTTTAATTGAATTTTCTGTTTTTCTTTTTTAGTGCGATGTGAAAACCTGTGTCGAGACGACATGAGCGAGCTATCATTGAAGGTCAGAAGGGCGAATAAATGTTTCCAAATAAAATCAAAGAATTTCCAAAACAAATAGTATATCGAAATTCTTCTCCGAAAAAAGGGACAAACTACTTAATTCAGATTGACGCATCAAATTTATGTCACTTTTGGCGGCGAGGTAGCAATATATATTCAATAAATTCGTCCCTGGTGGTTAATGATTCCACGGTAGAGTCGAATTTATACCAATCGATTTTATCAAACGGTATAAATGAAATTTAATAAAGCCACGTATAATATAATTTCGCGCCTCCCTTTTATCCAAGTTTCCAATTACATATTTCAACGCGGACAACTTTGATTATTTGTTAATTATCAGTTGTAGGAATCAATTCATTTTCGAACTAATTTCAGTCGTTTGCTACGTTCGTTTGTAGCGAGATCATCTTTACTTTTTGCGGTTATGAAAATGAGGTTTGCGTTTTACCGTAAAATTGGCACCCTTTTTTTTACATCTATCAAAAGACATTTTACAAATTTTTAGATTATTGCTAGACTTATTCATGAGAGTACTGCAGAATTATGTCTCGAAATATTTAATGACTTTGAATAACACGATTTTTACAAAAAATACTATTTCCCGCTATCTGAATTGCCAAAAGTTAGAATTACCAATGATTCGAATACGAAAAGACATTAATTTCTACATCGAATGAAAAGATCATAGATGCCGAATTATTTATACTAAAACTTTCGCTCCCTCCCCACCCCCTTTCCTATGACAATAAAATAATGACCGGCAAGATAGAACTTTATCACGATATAAATTATCGTAACAATTGTTTGTTCGATGTAGCTTTCTGATGAATGTGATTCTATCTCGAGACTAGTAGAATGGCCCATTCATAGTCAGCCATACGGAATACGAGCTTACTAGAGCAACGAATCGAAATAGCAGTAATTTTTGAACGAGCTCTATATATTCTCAAATGCCTTGAATTAAAAAAAAAAGCGAAACAAAAAAAGGAATCCAACTGGCCATTGAAAAGTTTTAAATTGCCACTCTGTTTTAATTCTGTGCGATTCAATGGGGAGGATTTTCGAGGGTTGTTTGTCGGTATATAAAATCGTTTTGTTTTTCTCATGTCGACGGAGTCTAAAAGAATTATTTCGGATCCTTTTAAGAAACCACCGCGGTTTCAAGCGGACAATGATAAATATCTGTGCAAAGTCCCGTTATTCTTCTGTTTCATTATTCCCAAGGCGTTTATCGCGTCTCTTAGAACCGGCGTTTTGCGTGGACAAAGTATTTTAACAAATTGTTTTCTCTCGAAACTTTCGGAAATTCAGTTAGTCTCGTAGATTTTGCCGACATGAATTTTTAAAAACTTCGAACGGCCGCCATTTCAAAATCAATAAACGTGGCTCGTTAATTTCCGCGTTGATTAAAATCAATTCGATTGCAAAAATATAATTTCGATCACACGAAACGATCAAGATCTACACGAACGTATTGGAAATAATAGTTTGACGATAAACTCAATCTAGTTTTTCCCCGAAATCTATCAATTACCATCTCGCGAAACTCGAGGTGCCCCTTTTTTAAAAAAAAAAAAACAAAAACTCGCGCCAACAAATTACTTTCAAAAAAATGGTCGCGTCCGTCCAGCCGACCGTCATTTTTCACGGGAAGATAATTTCCATTCAGGAGTTTGCAGCGGCCTATCGCGGAAGCGTGAAAAAGTCGCGAAATCACGTAAATTTCGCGCGAGACGTCCCGCACATTTTCCCGCGCAACATTTCGCGAAATATTCGGCCGGCATTCATGATACACCCCCGTCTCGCGTGTGTGTGCGCGGTCGTCTGTACACGGTGGTAAATACACGCTGGAACAGACCCCTTATGAAACCCATCCGTTTCTTCTCTAAATATTTGGGCATTTTCGTAAGGGTAGTTTGCCCGACAGCGACAGACACTCGTTTCTTCGTCGACCTCGTGGAAACGTGACTTCGCCATAGAAATTTGGGGTACGTGCGAAGTATGCGCGAAACGGAAAGGCTGAACGGTGCTTAATGGTCGCGCGACGTGTGAGTGACGTAAATGTGTAACTAACGCGTGTGCGAAATTAATTTCGCGCGAACGAAATCCATCGGAATTATTCTCCTCGGGAAGATACCATTCAACGTTTTAAGGGGAAATAATTGAGGAACTTTGACCCGTGAGCATCAGACTCGTTATTGTTAAGTGTGAATTAATGCGGAGCTTCAAAATTTTTTATATACAGGGTGTAACAAAAATTCTGGGACACTTTAGGTTTATGGATAGAACGCATAAAAATAAGAAAAAAAAAGTCTTATAAGTTGTGGGCACAACTCAGCCCCTATCGAGATACAACCCCATTTGTAAAAAATTTTTAAATAATCATATCTCCGAAATGTTACGTCGTAGAAGACCCGTTTTCATTGCAATATAACCGGAGAAGATCAAAGGTAACAGAAAAAAATATAATTGCTGCGGTTATTGCTGTTAAATAGCATTTATTCTTGTTTAATCCAAACAACGTCGATTACCTATATCGTAGCAGGTTTGTAACAACTTGGGAAACATTAAGGGCATTCACTAAATCTTCCTTTGCGTAGATAGTGATATTTTTTTTCGTAAACTTTGGTCTATTCCGGTTATATTAAAATCAAAATCGGTCCTCTACGACGTACCATTTCGGAGATAGGATTTTTTTTTAATTTTTTACAAATGGGGTTGTAACTCGTTGGGGGGTGATTTTCGGACTCAACTTCCTTGGTTCTTTTTTCACCTTTTGGTGCGTACTATCGGTTCTGAAAAAAGGGCCCCGATGATATGTTACACCCTGTATAAGTGTACCGTTACGTCCAAGAAATTAATATGTTTCGAATGGTTCTATTTTTCCATTTCCGCAACAACAGTTGTAATTGTTGTACTTACCGATTTTTATAGGTCGCGAGGCAGCCTGATTGCCCGGCAACGCCGTCAGCAATGCGATAACGACGAAAACCGGTCTGTGCATGATTAACCTAGAAAAACAAACAATTTGTTAGCATTATCGCGTCGGCGTCGTCAATATTGACGCTTAATCATATAATTTCCCGCCGCGGCGTCGTAAACCGATCGGCCGCCGTTTAGATTTATGATTTTCATCGTGAATTCGGTTCATCGTTACGAACACCGTGCGCCACCGTCCGTGTGTGCGTGCGTGAGTGCGTTACGATCGCAACGACGATAGAACGGGCCCGAAAATATTTTACGAAACAGATGCGACGGACGGTGATTTCGCGATCTGATTCGGCAAAGCATTGAACATTTGCCGATGCATCCGGTCGTGACAAATGTATATATTTCCCCGAGATAACTGATGAACGCTCGTCGCGAAAGTTATGGCGTTGTTTGAAATAAAATCCCGCCACTTCATAACGCCGGATAAAATCGCGCTTCCGGTAGGTAAAGTCGATGTGACAACGATAACGTTGTAACGCGATCATCGTGAATTTTCACCGCTCGTGGAAACACACGGTTTTACACTCCCGCGTTTGACGTGATTATTAATATTACAGTGTCGGGATACATTCCCACGGTTTTTAATATGAATTTCCACTGAAATTGACCCGCGGGTGCATCAATTTCGGAAACGTTCTTCTAAAAAAGAATAAACGTTCGATTTTTCTCGAAATTTATGTTCTCCTATGTAACAATAATTTATACCGACAATTTACGTGTGATTGCACTCGTTAATTAGTATTCGTTTACTTTCCATTAAATTACTTTTACCAATTTTTATACTATAATTCTTATTAAATCTTTTAGTAGGACAAATAAATTATACGGATAAATCGCTGACTTATCACGGATATCGGTTTAAAAACCCTATTTCTCAATAAATCACAATATTATCATCATCTGTCTATACTTTAATTCCTCCCTCGTTCTAAAACTTTGCCGTACACGTTAAAACCACCCCGAAAGCGCATCCGGGCACACGGAAACCCCGGAAAAAAACAGAAACAATGAAATATCCAGCGAACCACAAAATTGAAAAAAAAAACAATTGAACACCACTGCTTGAATCGCTCTCCCTCCCCCCCCCCCCTCCGTCCTCGGCACACGCAAACTAACACGCGTCCATCGATTCGAAAGGTTTCATGAAAGAGAATAATCACGTAACATCGCAGGGGTTGAAGACCACTGGAACTAATGCCTCGCCCGTCATCGGCCCGATTACGTGATGCACGCGCGGGGATGCCAACCACCCCCCACCCTTGCGACACATCGCAGTGGACGTTAGGCATCCGTGGTCGGATGTCGCGGCCGTGATTCCAAGTCGACGGTATCTTTGCGCGATTTTCCGCTCGGACATTTTCCCCGGTCGTTTTTGCCGAAAAACCGGTCACGTGACGTCGAGTCGGCTTCTTTGACCGGGTCAAAGGGCGAGCGAGGGTTTTCTTCGGGATGGTTTTATTATTGGCATCCCCCTGCGGAAATTTCTTTTCACCGTGACGGCTCTGTGTCTGTTCACCGTTGAAAATCCCGTCGATGCGATTCGCATAACGACGAAACCACTGATTCCGGGAAATCTTTTTCCCTTTTTCCGTCGAACGGGGGAAATCCACGGGATTTGACGCTCGGATTGTGACGTCTGATCGGGAACGGTGCGGTGACGTGGTTCGTGAATTTTTCCGTGATATTTACATAGTAATACACGGACACGGTAGACATGGTGATAAATATTAACGAGACACTTTCGAGAGTCGTTAAAAACATGGCGTACACGGAAGCGACGGATGTTTTATGGTGACGATTAATGAATCTAATACCCGATTGATTAACGATGAATCGAACGACAAGTTTCCCGGTAACCGGAGATTCATTTTGCCGAGCACACAACGGAATCCCATCATTGTGGCAATAACCGCACCATGCTTCCGGATTTCTGTCAGTGATATATAAACGCCATAAACGTTTCCCCTGATGAAGTGTCCCGAGTATAAAGCAGGTAATTCATATTCGTAATAGACGTGTTACTCACCCCGGTTGTTCGGCCAGATGAAACACTGTCAGAATTTCATGGGTTTTCCCCATCAATTAGTATTAGATTATCTGCGACCGACCCGCACCATCGTCATGTATTCCATTTATTCCTTCATCCGCCCGTTGTGTAACGAATAAACGTATCGTTGCCGTTCGTTCTTACCCAGCAGAATAAACCGCTGTCGAATTGAATTAACACCAGATTTATGGGACCCGTCAACTTGACGGGTTCTGGATTTCACCAGCAAAATTACAGAAATTATTATGATTATTTTCTAGCAATTTCTCCTGACATTTATTAACGACGGCTTTGTATTAAGCTGTCAATTAAATGACTGGTTTAAAATTTTTAATGGAAGTTCATTCTTTTGAATGAAAATTTTGTTTTGTGCTTTTCGAGACAAATTTGTATACATTTACTTTGCCCGATCTATCGCAATAGAGTCGTAAATCCGACTAATTTGTTTTGGTTTCCGCTGATTTCGAAGTTTTTCAAGGTTCGAAGTTTTGCAAAACAAAATAAAGAAGATAGAGTTTTTTTTCCGAAAACTTTGTGACTAGGTTAATTATACTCTAAGAATTATAAAAATAAATGTTATAAACGAGTATGTACTTGTATGAGTTTCACGGCAAACATTCGTGACGCGTAAATCTAAAATAGTTCGATTTTATAATAACACTAATGACAAATTAATTAAAAAAATAGAACAAGACTTGGAAAATTGCTGATAATTGTTATAATAACACATAATTATAGACTGCAGTAAATATTTATAATAACCTAAGAAAAAAATCGGATGAACCAACAGACATGAAAAGAGCCTTAACTGATGAAAAAAAAAACTTCAAAAATATCTGAAAATTCTTAATTAGTATTATAGTAGTATTAAATTATAATGATATACATATGTATCATTTAGGTCTAATAACTTTTAAGCGAAAGAAGGTCTGTATTTATTGTTTTCAGTTCTTCTTGAAATTAAAATGAAAAATAATTAACTTACTTATTATTATTTAGAAGTTATTTTTTTAGTACTATATTAAATTTACTGATACATGCACGTATTGTAGTTTGACGAAATATTATTTTTAAAGGGGATTCTGTTGCATCGAATAAAAAGATTCAATTTTTTTTCTTCCATAAATCATTAGACGGATATCTTGAAAATACATCCTGAAGTTTAGAATATTACTTTGCCTCGCCCATGAAGGTAAAATATTTTTAAAATTCTACAATTAAACCATTAGTCTCAGTGAAACAAGAGCAAAAATAAATAGAAAAAATTATCATTTGGATCCAAAGCTATGTCCTTTTAATAATTTTGAAATATCTTACGGTATTTTAGATTTACCGACGATGGTATATCATCAGCTAATAAAAAACGAATGGATCAGTACATTTTACGTTTACGATCATTACATCCAGTGCAATACTTGTCGCCAATTTTCAACACCATCGCCGACACGTTATAATATTATAACACCTCTCTAACAGCGAGTCTACTACATATTTTATGCATTAAAAATTCTGATATATATTTTAAATCTGTCGTAATACAACGTACAAATTTTAAATAAATACATCTGCTTTTTTCTTCAAAATTAATTTCTACAGAATACTTAGAATTCCGTGTTTTACGCTGTAAAATTTACACAAGATTCTCCCCAGTACAAATTTCATCGGTTATGGTACGAATAGATGTACTTACACCCAACTCTGCTTTTACACGGTAATTATATACCGTGTAAAAAAATTATGCCAAAAAATACACTGTGAGAAAACATAGCCGAAAATCATGTAAAAATTTATGTCAAAGTCTTATTATTGTTATGTGAATTCAGTTTATATTTCATAAATAATGCTTATGTGTATACAAATAAATAAATTATGAGAGAATAAAATTTGATCTAATCTAATATATAGGATATCCGAAGAACCATAAACTTACGTTTGCAAACCACTCTCTATCGAGATACTTTTAGATCGCCAGATTTTGAAAATTATGATTCTCAAATAATAGGTTGCAAAGGACTGATTTTTTTAGTTGTAATATTACCGAAAAGGATCAAAGTTTGTGAAAAAAATGTAACTGTTGCAATTACTGTCGTTAGGTAGCATTTCTTTATGTGTATTTCAAACATTTTCGATTGCTTATGTCATAGTACTTACGTTTTTAAGAACTCGAGAAAAATTAAGGGTATTCGCCAAGACTTTCTTTCCGAAGATATTTACATGTTTTGAAAACTTGATATTTTTTTGTACTGTTTATCAAAAGCAGTCCCCTAACGACCTACCATTTCGGAGATCTGATTTTTATAAAAATTGCTAAAAAAATGAAGTTAATCTCGATAAGGAGTTGTTCGCGAATCTAAGTTTATTGGTTTTTTCTTTAATATTTTAATGTGTACTATCGGTCCTGAAGATAGGGCTTCCACGTTTTCTAACACTCTGTATAGGTCTTCGGACTACCTATTTTGAAATTCTGAATGTCATATACCCATATTTTCAGTTACCTGCCTAATTGACGTGTCCCATAAGTCTAGCGTTATTCCTAATAAATGTACGCCATATACATATACAGTTGTGATGGTAGTAATAAATATAAACGTAGTGAAAAACTCAATTCTAAATAAAAATTACATTGCGACAGAGAAATAACAGCTGGGTCGAACAGATATCTGAACCGAGTCGGAACAATAGAATCCGAACAGGACCAATGGCGGCGTTACATAACTTACATAAGAAGATTTATAAGTTAACCTTTTGCACTCGACTGACCCCTCTCAGTGGACAAACTAAAAGGAAATTGTGAAGTTCCTAGTGTAAAGGGTAAATAATAGGTATGTAATTAAATTGTTTTTAAATTAAATAAAAATCTTCGTGGAAATAGGTACACCCTTTAAAAGACACCTCCACACCTTCGTAATATTACGTTTTTTTGGTATAGTCTCAGAATACAACCCCCGTGATATTACGTTCGGCAGAAATATAAATGGCTTTTAACTTTTATCACATCCTGTGTTTGAAATTCATTTTACGTTTCACATTCTATTTATTATTTATTATATTTATTGTATCGTTGAATTATTATTTCTTTATTTTCCTTTTCCATGTTTTTGTACCACGCACGAACGTAATATTACGTGGGTGGTTCTAACACGTATAATTTCTAATTATACATACAAAAGTAAAATCTATTATCGATTAATTGTGCTTCGTCCAAGTTTATAAACATTTACAGAGTAAAATAAAGGAATAAAAATGGTGGTCATTTTTACACGTTTCTCTAAAATAGAGTGATGTTAAGGGGTTAATAAACCAAATTTTCCAATCCGTCGTTGACGTAGCAGAACACCGAAGTAATAAAGTTGCAGCAACGAGAAACAACGATACGTTTAATCAATTCATAGCGTTCCGATTCATTGCGAAAGTTCAGTAGAAAACAATAATAGGAAGAAAAAAAAACGAGAGAGAACGGCAAACGTCATCAACGGTGCAACAGAAACTATAACCGATTCGACGTAGCTTTTATACGCGGTCCGCCCACGAGAAACAATGATAAATAGTTTTACATAAGTTTCGCGGTTATGAAAGTTTCAACGAGCATCTTCGTCACAGACCGGGTTACGAGTTATTCTCTCCAGCTTCTCCAGTTTTTTTTTGTTCCCCAGTTCGAGATGGGGTTGAAACAAACTTCGGAAAGTCTCTGTGGGTATTTTTTTTACTCGTGCACCCCTTTATCCCCAATCCTCGAAGGAGTAGTGAAAATCGCAATGTAAACAAAGCTGTAAAAAGGTTTAATAAAACGGACGGATGATCATTAAACCACTTCGTTCGCGAGTAAAACTCGTAACAATCCGCGAAAACAACTAGAGATTTTGGATGTCAGACTTCTGGAGATTTTCGACCCCCCCCCCCCCCCCCGAATCGCTCGAATGCATGGATAATGAAGACATTTATAGGATGATGACTCGTCGCTTCAACCGCAAGAAGTTTGGCGAGAAATTAGTAAATATTTTTGTGATACGGTGCCGGTGGATTTTTTTTAATTGCGCTTGTTGTTTCGAGGGTGATTGAGTGATTATCGAGATACTTGTTTATTGAATTCTTGTTGAATCTGTGAAAATAGGGCTGGTATTTTTTAGTACCTTTTTAATTTGAAGTGTCGAATACGTTTTGCTGCAGAGGATTTTCAAAATGCATAAAGCGAAATAATGTTTTTGGTACCTGGCACATTTCGGATCAAATCGATCACGTTTTCGAGCAATACCTGTGATTTTTTAAAAATTTTCAAAGTTACAGTTGTTTAAAGTTTTAAGTTTTGTAAAAACAGTTTTGTAAAAACTGAAATTTAAAAAATAATATCTCAGTAATCGTAAATCGCTGTGGAATTTTCGTTCTATGAATATTTATCGGGAAGGATCTACTTTTTTAATAAAAAATACAATTTGCAGATTTAATGACGTGGACTACCATTAATATCCTATTTCGTTAAATAAATAAATATTACTTCTACAGGACAATTTTTTAAAAGTTCACAAAATTTGAAATTTGAAACTTTCTGGTTAGGTCTTGTTTCAACAAAGGTGTTATTGTTATATGTCAACCTACAAAAACGGAGAAGTCGTGCAACCTTTTCTCGCGTTTCGACAAGTAGTTGTTGGGCCGCGAATTCCTGCTTCACTCCTACAGATACAGATCCGTATGTTTTACATCCACGGTTTACGTCATAATTTTATATTTCAATATTACACAATAAATTATCAAATTTGCGTAACAGAAATCACAGGAAAAGTTTAACATTGTATTTGTTTTCGTGAAAAAGGTGAATATATAAAAAAACGGAAGTCCATGTTGTAGTGAAAACATGGTGATTATTTTGTAAAATGTGCAAAATACGAAAATGTAAAATAAACTCCATCACTTCGCAGGGCCGAACGTAATTTCCCCATCAAAATACTAATTCCATTGTCAAAAATTTGACTAGCCCCGCTGTTTAATCCACAGTCGCACAATTCGGGGCTGTATTTTCCCGTAGAACCCCTAGGAAACTGAAATTAAATAAGTTAACCGAACTTCGGATCGCACGGAACTCGAAATATGTTGTAAATAAGAGGCAACCATAGCGAAACACAATTTCCAAGGGATTAAAGGAAATAAGGAGTTAGTATGGGGTTGAAAGGTCTTGCGCGAAACTTTGATTATCTCGAATTCTATGTTTTCGCAGGAACAACCGTTTAATGGAACTTTCAACCGTACTTTAATCCGCGTTTATAAAGTTATTTACGGTGTATTCAAATTTCGTGCCCGTATCGCGATAATTCTCTGGCCGCGAGAATGCATTTCGACATTTTTCCACGATGATTTTTCCACCGATATTTCTCTCCGGGGAGAACGAACGAGAAAAATGTGAAACTTTTCCGAATTTCGAGGCTGTCGTAACAGGTACGAAAATTCCTCTCGAAGACCGCCGTTAGTCTGTATGTGAACCAAAGAAATAATAATAATAATAATAATAATAATAATGGTCCGCAACAAGATGTGGAATTTACTGCTCGAAATTTCCCTCGTAAATCGACGGAAAACCGTGGCGTCTTCGTGTTCTTGAAACGGGAAATAATACCACAACGTCGGAAACGGTAAATACAGGCGCGTCTACGTTTTCGATTATCGAGATTCCAGAAAAAAAACCCGAGAAATTCCCTATTTTCCGCCGATATCGATTCACCGATAAGCTCGATTTTGAATTTATTCGCGGAGTTGAACCCGATGGGAATGCGTTCAGTCGTTTACGGAATTGCAATCAACAGTTGCAGGTGTTTGCATATCCTAAATGCACGATTATTGAAATTCCAGGGAAGAAAACAAATTCCATCTGCGCCCCCGGCCCTCCTTCTCCTGGAACTTATATGAAATAAGTTAGAGGAACTTTCTCCAGTGGAATATCAACGAATTTCTTACCGAAAAGCGGTCCCTTCACAACTACCACAGAGACATTCTACGTAGGTATTATAGTTAGCCGCAAATCGCACAAAACTTAATAATCAGGAAATTAAAAGAAAGGGTGCGTGGTCGCCCACGCTCGTTCCAAGTGAAACTTGTGGAATCCATTTAATTGGACGTTAATTTTTTCGTACAAATATTTTAATTTCGCCGTAGGACACTTCCTTGGCCTTTTAAGCAAACTGTTTTTCAGGAAGTTATATGCATTCTATACTTGATCTTTTTTTGGAATTGTTAATTTTGTCAATTAATATCAACCATAATTACTTAAGGGGTTATATACAGTTATAATTTTCAAAAAATCGATTTTTTTTTATTTCATTTTCGTAATGTACATATATTTAAGTACACACACAGAAAATTTCAAGTCAATTCGGCGATTATTGTCCAAGTTACACGCATATTTGCAAAGACGTGTCAGAGCGTTTGAAAGTAGTTGGTCTACACCGAAAAAAGTATTAGTTCCCCTTAATTAGTTCCGGCAACTAGATACAGTTGTTGATATTTAGATAACTGAAATTGATGTTGGCTCAATTACATTCAAATTCTCAATTACATTCAAATTTAATTTTTCCGACTTTGGTTGTTGTTACTAAATAATTTGAAGTTGCCTTTACTATAGTTTCTATTACCGGCTTCTCAAGCTTTGAGTGCGTTTTTCTCCAAACAGTGTTTTCAAAGGCGGTGACCACGATTTCTCGAAAACGGCTGGACCGATCAGTCTCAAATTTTAACACAAGCTTGTTGACTATATTTTTTAGTAATTAATCGAAGGTTTCCTTTCACCGATGAATATTTCTTTTTTTATGAACAATTTAAGGCAAAAATTTTTGTGAAAAATCGATTTTTTTTTAGAAGCTGCCATTTAGTCAAAAACTTTTATTTTGTTTATTCCTTCGATTAATTACTAGATTATACATTACTTTAACGAAATCCGTTTAGTTTTTTCATTTTAAATGATTCAGTCCCGAGATATCGTGGTCACCGCAAAGCGCTTTTTTTTTAGAGGAGCTCCTGGAGATCAGCTATAACAGCTCTCAAAATTATTATTTTTACAAATAAAGAATGTTAAAATACAGTTAAAAGTTGTCTCAATATGTGTACAAATTTTTACATTAATCAATTTAACTGTCTTTTCAGGAGAAATTCTTGAAAAATCGCTTTTTTTGCGCCTCTTAACTGTATATAACCCCTTAATACAGTATTCGAATCAAAGTGATAAAATAATAATTAAACAAACTAAACATTTCGCAGGCGTTACTGAACACAGTATGCGAGAAAGAAACGAAAGTATGAAACACGTCTAGCTCATTTCAATTATTATTTCCCTTCCATGACAAAGACGAACTGACGAGGAAACGAAAATGCGGAACACGTTTGTATCGTTTTAAATGTCACTGAGGGGGAGACGAATTGCGACAACTCTTCATCCTCTGTTCAATCGCCCACTGATTGATATACGTCGTATGAAACTGACCATAGGCACTATACATGATGACTAAGGGTAACTTGGGCATGCCTCCCTTTCTAAAAATGACTCCCTGGTAAAACTGTAACAGTGAAACCAAATAGTGAAACCGAGTATATTCGCTATACCGAAAAGTGGGGCCCTTCTTCGTGTTTCAATTTTCGTTTCACTTCGATTCCGAATGAATCAATTCGCATGATCGCACCCTGAGAATATTTGCTTAAAAAATTTCTTCTTATAATTATTAATTATGAATACCGAGTGGAAAACTGCTTTGAAAAGTTTGTTTTTTCGGATCTATATGTGAAGCCCTAAAATATGTTGAAATTAATTAAAATTATTTAATACGTATGAATACTCGCCCAGTTTATTATCCTTGATAATTATTTACAATTGTTCGTAACGGATATGCTAAATAATTACATATCACTGAATACAATTTAATTTTTTATTTATTTTCATGTTTACCAAAGTACCGTGATCCCCGTAAAATATAATAAATCCGAAAGTACAAACAATGCAACTAGTAATCATACGATATTTCAAAACACGCATCATGTTAATTATACGATGAATATTTTATAAGTTTTTTCGCTGGAAACACCTTAAAAAAATCAGAAAATTTTTGATGTGGTAATTGGTTGCAGACACACGGTCGGTTATAACGAACTTGGTTTAATTTCTAAGCGCAGCTTGCTCTCAAATCGAACTTAAATCACCAGAAACCAGACGATCAGAATGCCGGAGAAAAAGAAAATAAAAGGATCGATTCTAGCTCGCGAAAGAAGGTCAAGATGAGGGAAGCCCGACAGGCGTAACAGCGCCGCGCGATTTTTATCGGATACAGAAACACCCTCGGTCACCCTTCGACTCGTTGAAAATCTGTGTCAACCTTCATTAAAGCCCCTGTTCCCGCGGGAGACCCCTCAGGGAGTCGTAATGATCCGGCAAAATTCATTCAATTGACTCTCCTCAGCCATCGACTATCTATCTCGTCGGAACCGGTATTAAATATAGTCGGGCGCGGTTTAATTGGGACTATAAAGTTTGTCGTGGGAAATAAGTGATCTGCATTCAAGATTTTTTGGAACAATTATGAAATGTTTCAAAGTATTTTTTTCCTGTGAATTCCAGTGAAATTCGCGAGGTTATGAGAGTTTATGTAGACAAATTTTAATGCGTAGAGACTGTAAGAAGTGGTAGAAATTTACCAGGGGTGGAAACTTCAAAGTGAAATTTGAAATTTCAGGCAAAAGTGTGGCGCATTCTATAAATTTGTCTCGGTGAATATTCATTATTTCTCTGAAGATTTGTGGCTTAATTAACAATCATAGAAGATATTTTATTCACAAAAGAAATTTGCAACAGATAAATAATTATTACTTCCCATGAATTAAGAATTCTGTGGAAAGAAAAGGTCGATAGACTTCTAGCTAACAATGTATCTTCCATCTTTCTCAAAAGATAGGTACTGTGAGAGTGTAATTTCCTGTATCAAGTAAAAAATTGATTAAATAATCATTAAAGCGTCATTATTTTCGTAATATTGTATGCAAGTATAACGACAGCTTATTCTTCAATAAGAAAACTTTGATACTTAATCGATTCTGTCGTCAAGAAAGCCGGATTTTCCGCTTTCTTCCAGTCGGAACTTTTCAATGATCGAAACCTCGCAAACTTTAAATTGCCGGTGCTTCATAGTTAATACATACTTTAATAAATACATACATACTTTTTCGCGCATGCAGAGCCTAATTGAGATTTTATTGGCAAAAAAAAATGGAAAAGGAAAACAGAATAAAATCCGCGTTTCAGCTCGTTAGGATTCACGGCGCAATTTATTCTTCGCTTTCGAATTTTTTATTTTAATATTGCGCGAAAAAAATCGTTGTTTGAGTCTGCTTGTAACGTCAGGTACACCATTGTTATTTTTTAAATAAAGTGACATTTGTCAGCAAGTCAAAATCAGGAAAGTTTTCCAACTGAATGTCTGAAATAAAAGGTCGGACGTTAATCTGAATAAAACAAAATAACCCGTCCTGGTAATGGAAACAAAAATCTCAAGGGTTTCTTCCAGGTTTGAACAATGGCTGACTTATGTATGCACGCAAAAAAGATTTGCAAGAAACGTGAAAGTCGGAAGGACCGCGCAACTTCAGCGAACATTCGTTACGACGATATGATTCTTCCATCTCGAAAGAAAATTCCGCCGAGTTTGATATTAGTTTAATGTACATGAAACTTCGCGGGGAAAAGAGGAAGCATGGAAAATTCGGCCGAATGAAATTACCGCCGTTTATACGCGGAGAAACTCGTTTTTCGAGAGAGAGAGAGAGAGAGAGAGAGAGACTGTCATTGTAATATTTTAATAAAAAATCTGCTTTGTAATTCAATATTTAATATAAAGGGGGTGCGAAACTGAAATGCGCAGAGATATACTGACATGTAGAAATTTTAACGCGTGCAAGTTTAGCATGTTAAAATGTCAATACTTAGCAAGTGGCATGTGTAGGAGCTTCGTGGTTTAAAAAATTTAACGTTTCCAAATTTGCGTGAATACAAAGTTTTCCACGCACGTATTTGGAAACTTTGAAATTTTAATGACTAATTTTTCAAAGCCGCACGAAATTCAAGGCTTTCTTGGGCTTTCGATCTTTCGTCGTTTAATTATCACCAAACGAAATTAATCTGATAAATAGTACTAATCGACAGGAATTAACAGCTATTCACGATGGAAAATTCTATAATGCGATTCCTTGTGAACTTATTCAAACAGACGTTCGGTTTCGTGCCGAATAAATTAATCGTAGTATAAACGAATAGAAACTCGTTTTCACGGTAGTATGGAAAACCGCTAAATTTTCCTTCTACACGCACGTTTGTTAGTACATATCCATCGACCTCCTCTGTCATTGTCTCGAATACCGCTCGAATACTGACAATAGTAATTGCCTTGCTAATGATGTTGATAATAACGCGGAATAATAATGCTGGAATTGGAACAATAGCCGCGCGTTCATAGAATGTAATATCTGCACCGTAACGCCGTACAATTTTCATTTCTTTTTTAGAAACATTACCCATTTCAAAGTGCACCACAAATTGTCAAAATTCCGTTCAAATTTTATCAAACCTAAAGTAAATAATAAATATTATAGTCAATCGGGGTTCAGGATGAATTTCATAATTATTCTTATACAAAATTCTGTAAAATGGATGTTCCCAAAAAATAAATGGAATCAATTTAACTATGCATTAAGTGTAACACAATTTTGCAACTACCTTCATTGAATTTTGAAGATTAATTGCAACTTTGACATCCGGTAAACTAGTACAGGTAAAGCGTCGATTTGTGTGTAAATAACTAGTAATGAATCCAGATTATGCAATTTTATAGAAATCTAACTCGTTTTAGTTAAATTGTTGAGAATTTGTAAGTGAACGCATACACGTGTAAATCTGTGCGTTGTATGTATAGTACATTTTGAGTGTATTGCACCTAGATTAGGTATAAATGAATGTACACTAGGGTGGTCGTTAAAAATTAAATTTTTGCGACGCCCCTAAAAAGCTTCTTTTTAATGAAAGAACACTGAGAAAATTTTTTTTAATTAAAAACAACACGTGCCTCAAGACGATCTAAGTTAATTTTTTCGTATAATCATGTTGTTTGTGAATTTTTATGAAAAATACAATTTTATTCGAAATATAAACAATTATCGAACCCAAATCAATAAAAAAACAACAGTTAATCAAAATAACAATAAAAAAAATTTTAATTCAAAATTTTTCCCAGTTGATTTGGACTATTAAATAAAAAAATGAAAGATATTCAAATTGATATTTTTATTATAAAACTAAATTAGACCAAACGTAATTTTAATATCTAGATTTCTTCACTTCAAGGTTTAAGTAAACTTTCTTTCGTATTAACTTAGATCGTCTTGAGGCACGTGTTGTTTTAATTTTAAAAAAAATCCCCAGTGTTCTTTCATCAAAAGGAAGCTTTTTAGGGGGCGTCGCAAAAGATTTAATATTTAACGACCACCCTAATGTACACGCTAATAGTATAGCGATTGAGGTGTATGACACGTGTCTGATAGAACAACGGTATGAAAGTAGATTCATGTATGCAAATAATTCCAGTCGCATCTGATTTGCTCAATCAACTTATTATTTCACATATGCATAAAGCCACGCACTATCCACCATTTCAATATGTCCAACTAATACTACAGTAACGTTGCTAACTCATTGTCAGTGCATTATGTTCCCTGAAACAATTCTGCAATATACCGAACGCAATCAAATACTTACGATATTCTAAATATTACGAACGATATTCGAGTCTTTTGTTGTGTCGACGATTGCCAATTGGCGACAGGATTAAATTTTTCTATCGATTAATAGATATAGAATTTATCTATTGTTTAGTTGACCATTTTATGGTTTTTCTCACAAAGGTTGTATTGGGGTTACATATTACCTCTTGTACCTTTGCTGGGAAGCGATAGAGAAATCCTTTCCATATTGGTTTATAGGACGTATTGAACTCATTTCTGTAGATTCTGTAGATTTGAATTGGACACAATATTGAAATGTGGAATTGAAAAACAAACGGTAACGGCAAATTCAAAATACCGATCTTACGATTTCTCAAAAATATTCTTCTGCATGTGCTAATTTTATGAATATGTATACCTGAAATCACAATATTATTTTTTTAGCCCTTTGCACTCGGACTATTTCTCGCCTAAAGTTTTTGGCAGCTCGGACTTTTGTTATCTTTAAACAACGCTTCTTCCATCATATTTTTCACGATGGTGAATAGTATTTTTAAAATTTTTATCGGTCAAACAAATGACTAAGCAAAACATTAAATCACGTGCAACTAAAGTGTAATTGTAAATTACAATCGCTTGAACTTCAGTGCAGTTTATTGTTGGTGTGCCTGAGAGGCACACTTCGAGCACATCGCTAAACTTTGGCAGCGTCTGTGAGGAGTACTTCGAGTGCAAAGGGTTAATTTAATGTGTCAATGTTTATTTACATATACTATTCCAATGTTATACATATAAAGAAAAATAAAAGAAATATTAAATAATACGTGTAAATAGATATTGTCACAATTAAATTGAAATATTTTAATGAAAACACGAATGTATAATTAAATTGATACTACGAACCTTCCTGGTAAAGCATGTGTCTATCAAACATCAAAAGTGTTGACGTCCGAAAGATTGATATTGATTCTGTTAATTAATATCAGTTAACATTGATGTAACTTTAAATACAAAGCGGAACGATAACAATTACACAACAAATCGAGAATGAAGAACGCGTCACTGAACACAGCACACAGGAATGAAACGCGTGTAATTCACTTCACCATCTCCCTGCCACGGCAGAGACAAACTCGGAAGGAAACGAGAAAGCGAAACGCGCTTGCCTCGCTTTACCGATTCACTGCGACTTCCTCCGCGTTTCACTTTTCGTTTCACCCCAAGTCCTGTTTAACGTACTCGCATTACCGCACCTTAAGCTGTTTCATTTAAACATAACAACTCGTTCCTTTAACTACGCTGAAATTTCACAAATTTCTTTCAACAATTACACACGAATAGTGAATTCCGCGTTCAAATATTATAAAATACTTCGATAATTTCCAACGAGATCTTGTAAGGGATTCTAGTTGCATTTTTTGCATAGGTTTCGCTGTGAAAGAGATATTTTTAGGCACAAGAGGCGACTGTGTTCCACCAAGGGTGCACAAAAGAAGTCCTTTAACCCCGTTTACGGTGAGTTTGAGTCGAAGGTTTCGCTGAATGGAGAAGTTAAAATCGTCTTAAAAGGGGTTGCGTGTATTCCTTTTAAAAGTGTTCAAGTGTACACTGGACAAAAAAATGATTTGCTCGCGATCCCGTAAAGAGCAAAAGTCGATTCTTTTCATTTTCCATTTTAAGCGATTCTATTATACCTGCGTAAAAATAAAAAAAGTATTATAATATATTCTCAAACAATTCACTTATACATATTTCACGTATGTTGCTTCGCAATAATTGTTTCGTTAACTTGAAACGAGTTAATAGAAAGAATTATGATTTATAGGAATAAAAGTAGGTGCGGAAATACGCGGCACATTTCGCAATGGTTCTCGCGTGCCACGAAGCTGTATTAGAATCGGAACATTTCAGGGGCTCGTTTTTCTAACGGGCTCTCCTTGTTCGAAACTTTCGGAACACCGTGTGTAATCAAACTTCACCGCAGCAGCGTAATTAAATTTTTTTACCCGGTCCCCGACCGAGGGCGGCGTCTCACTTTTCGTGAAAGAAAAACTAATCGGACGGGGAAAACAGCATTTTTCAATGGGAAGAAGCTCCCTTTCCCCGGGTTTTTCAATTCCAGGTCGACGTTATAGGTTCACCGTTAAACCGCCTACGCTTTAAAACCGACAAATTACCAACTATTACCAACCGCAGAACGTTCCGAAATATTTCTCTCGATTAAAAATCTCGTCTAAAATTCCCCCCTTAAAAAAAAAAAGAAGAAATCGTTCGTCATAAAAACGTACACATATATTTGCAATTTGAACAATTATTCGCCACGAAAATACCCGTATAACAGAAATTCCTTTCAATTCGATATCGGATTAATTTCCGCCAGCGGAATAATGACACGGGAAAAAATCTGTTCGGCAAAAATTCTGAATGAAGAAACAGCGAAAAATCATGCGATCGATCCGCCGCCTTTTCGCATCGTTCGACCAGAACCACTTTCCGCGGGGAACTCGCGTCGAATTGGACCCGATTCAACCTGGGAAAGCAACTTGCCTACTGGTCATTGGTCTCGATTCGAGCACTCTAACCACTCGTACAGAAATTGAATATCGTTCTTGGCTTGCTGGCCGCAGAATTTCAAGTTCCGGATACTCTGTGAATATCGTCGCTTTTATCGTTCGCGGCGGGAACGCGAAAAAATGCCGTGCTGGAATTTTGTAAAGCTTTACGGGGCTTCTTTTCAACGGTGGGAAACGAGACGGATGAGATTTCAGGGAAATTTGATTGGTGATGTTTACGATTATCTATCTGGATTTCTAACGACGATTAGATGTGTTGTAAGCGAGGAATTAGGTAGAGTGGCGTTTTATCGTTCGATGTTTCCAATAATTGATATTTGCACTCGTAGGAGACGTAATAACATTTTTTTTTGTTCGGAAATCAATAATCAATATTGATAATTAAAAACTAATTAATTCCAGGTATTCAAATTGCACCCCAAATATTCTTTTTTTTTTATATGTAACGCGGCATACGAATATACTTTTGTTTTAATTTAATTGAATATCTTCCGTTCCCGATGAAAAGAAAATTTAATTTAAAACACGCCGAATAATTTGCAAATACAAAAAAACATACAGCTTCAGCGAGTGTTCCGCGAAACCCGTCGTTTATTTTCACCCCGGCGTGAAAACCGTTTTATTCGCCGGGCACGGTATAACAGTTCTAATTGTAACAAACAAGGAACCGGAAATTAGGATCTTCTCTGTTTCAGCTGGCGCACGTGTATGAACAGTCTGCTAAATTACCGTTTAATTGCAACAGAATCGGAAATAATTAGCGACTCGGTGGAACATACTGTTCAAAGTCCCAGGAAAGAAGTTCCCATTACAATGGTGTTCCCGGGAAACTTTTCAAATGCATTAATCTTACTAAAAACGTCGGAAAAGTTGCTCGAGCCATCTCGATTCCCGAATAAAATATTCATCGACTCAGCCAATCGTGATTGTTCGATTCGCCGAAAAATTAATTAAATAAAATAATTAACTTAACCTAATAGACCTCCGAGGGTCATTGACGTTAGAAATCGATATGACGACGCGCGTCTAAAACTTCAGCACTAAAATCCTTGAAAATTGTAAATTCATTCTTAATTTCTGTTTAGACGTTGCTACCTATTGGTTTCGCGTGCCGCATCAATTTTACATCGTGGCGAAAAAAAAATTCCGCCTACAAAGGCTTAATTGCGTTGTCACTAACACCGTTCGAAACGGCACTCGACAATTCTACACCGACGTTAAACAAAAGCCGTTGAAGTAACCGATACTCCTCGCAATCAACGTAGAATCTCATAAATTACCGGAAGTATCTCGCGAACGGAAAATACACTTCAGCCTATTAGAATCTCTGCGAGTGAAGTAATCTACTTTAACCAAGCACGTTGCAAATTCGCAATCGAACGGGACGAAGGGTTGAATCTGTCGCGCACACGGGCCACGCTCGAATAATGAAAACTCGATAGTGCCGCGTAAAAGGTGGGTTTTATTTCGACCGGTGTCGCCGGCAATGTTATCGAAACGCGGGCTCAAAGGGAGGACTGAATTAAATAAAAAGCAGCCGTTTAAATGCTTCTCGAGGATGTAAACCACCGTGACGTCTCCGTGTGTAACGGTTCACGTGAACGAACACGCCCTTTTCGTTCTCGCGCGTACGTGTTTATCACGTGTTCCCGCGTAAATTGTTTTTAGTATATTCCCTGTGTACGCTGTTCCGCGTCCCGGCCGTCCCGGAGGATATACGTTTCCGTGGAAACGCGGAATTTACTTTGACCCTGAAACGTAAATTCCGCGACAAGCTTTTTATCGTATGTCACGCGCCGCTTCTTTTTTTTCGGGGATTTAACGCGTTGAATGCCGTAGGGGTCACCGGTGACCGGCACTCAACTTGGCGGTGGCGCCGCGAAAGCCACCGGTGACCGGCGAAGCCAATTTCTTTTGATCAGTAGAAATTTATAATAAATGTCAATACTTATACATTTTTCGATATTAGCATCGCTGATACAATGGTGCGAAGAATGTAATGTGTTATAAAAGATATAAAAATGGGACCGAAACGTCGGAATGTAAATTTTCTATTATTTAAACAGTTCCTTATTGTGGATGGATGAGTGTTTAACACTAAAACGACTAAGGCAATCAAAATAACTGGTTCCGAAATTCTCATAAGAACCGCTTAAATTTAAAATGTTGCGATTTCCAAAATTCTCCATAACCGTATTTCTACATATATATAAATAATTAAATTGATTAATTTAGTATCCCTCTTTATTTCTTTATTTCAAACATATTTATCCAATCTTTTTCAATTTATCCAATTAATTTTCGGTCGTTCTAGTGTTAAATCACTATGAAGTAACAGTTTAATTTGATTACGTTTATTAGATCGTTTAAACGGTCAGATACGTGTCTTTTCTTTTACTATTTCACACTAACGATCGTTAAAAATCTTCTAAGAGATTAATATAAAAATAGTTCTATTTATACATAAAATATACACTCAAAGTATACACGTTGCAACGTTGGGGATTTATGGTGGTGCTATAGGCAATCTATGAAAAATTCACGTGGCATTCAACGTGTTAAGGGACACTTAAGAATATACCCGGTTGCAAAGAAACTGTTTTCCGTGGAGTTTCCCGAATTCAAGATCGAAAATTTTGTCGAGGAATATAGAACGACGTTGGGTTTCTTTTTTTATCGAGGTAAAATGACATTTTTCAGAGATAAAAAAGCAAAATCACGTGACGGTACGTTGCACTGGGGATGCGGGATCTCGGTAAAAATGGATCTACGATTCCGACTGCTTAAAAGACAAGTATACTGGCACGATAATACAGAGAAGGCAGACGAGATATTGAATTAAAAATTGCTTCCCGGGTCGCTGAATTTCTCTGACACGAAGAAAATGAGCCTTTCATGGTGCAAAGAGGTTTTCGGGGTTTGTCAATTGTTCACGGAATGTTGGACTAAGTTTGTTTCAAACACGCTTGATTACTTTGAGATCATAAAATAGTTAAACATCCGCATAATCTAAAAAACAGTTCCGCATTTTTTTATGAGTATAAAACAAGAATAATCGTAAGACATCTAGGACAGAAATGAAGGAACTACTTGGAAGTATGTATAAAATATAATTTAAGGGATAACTTTAAAAAACAAATTTTCATAAATTACTATTATATTACAAATCATTAAAAATAGCTAAATATTAAATTATTAACTTATTTTCAAATAAACTAATAGATATTGAAGAATGGAAAATAATGAACCAACTGGTGCACAACCAAATAATGTCACTAATAATTATTATTGTGGTTCATTTAGCGATAAATAGTTGGAAGTAAAAAATTAGTGAAAATTGTGTAAGAGAAGTCAAAATAAATGCTACTTAACATTACTTTTCTGAATCCATTTTCATTATTCTGGTATACATATTTGTACACACGCAATTTTTGCGGTCATAATTACCATCATTCCTGTCAACGTTTACTGAAGGTCATTTTTTATCAGAAACAGCAACAACTTCATTAAGAAAAGCACAATAGCGTCTCTCATTTGTTTATTTTGGAAGAAAAGAACAGGAGCCATTAATCGGTGTCAAAGCAACGAAGGCTCTTGATGCATTTGACAAAAACAAATAGTCATCATTCATGTGATTATTAATAATGTATACTTAGGTAAGGATATGTTTCACATTGATTTTTTTGACGTAATTTTTGATAAATTTTTTTTTTAATTTGTGAATTTATATGTTGTTGTCGTACGTTATATGCGTGTATAATAGGGTGGTCGTTAAAAATTAAATCTTTTGCGACGCCCCCCCCCCTCCCAAAAAAGCTTCCTTATGATGAAAAAGCACTGGGAGAATTTTTTTTTTTTAATTAAAAACAACACGTGCCTCAAGACGATCTAAGTTAATACGAAAGAAAGTTTACTTAAACCTTGGAGTGAAAAAATCTGGATATTAAAATTACGTTTGTAGTAATTTAGTTTTAAAATAAAAATATCAATTTGAATACCTTTCATTTTTTATTTAATAGATCAAAGCAACTGGAAAAAATTTTGAATTTAAATTTTGTTTATTGTTATTTTAATTAACTAATGTTTTATTTTATTGATTTGGGTTCTATAATTGTTTATAATTCGAATAAAATCGCATTTTTCATAAAAATTCCCAAAAAACATTATACCAAAAAATTAACTTAGATCGTCTTGAGGCACGCGTTGTTTTTAATTAAAAAAAATCTCCCAGTGTTTTTACATCATAAGGAACCTTTTTGGGGGGTGTCGCAAACGATTTAATTTTTAACGACTACCCTAGTGTATAAAGTGCTGAATTAGGCATGTACAAATTATTAAATATAAAGAATCCTTTTAACTTGCTGAAATTTTTCTAAACAAATGCGATAAAAGAAAAATCGCTGATAACGTCATATTTCATTCTTCCGTATGATGCAAGTGCATCACAATGCATTCATATTTTTTCAAAAAACCTTCATCTTTCCCAGTAAATTCAGAGCAAAAACCGTTTCTCCACAGCTTACCACACGGAAGGTAGAAATTTCTAAAAAATTCCTTGCAATTCAACTTAAACGTGGTGTGCCTCGCGAGCGGTTGATTTACAAATCCACGTTCACCGGCCTTTTTTTCACCTCACGACACGTACATACAATCGTTGCTGAAAAATATCTCGCGTCACACCCCGTATGTGCACGCATACATCCCCCTTAAATTTCAAATCTTATATGTATTCCCGGAATTCTGGCCTTGTTGCCGCGTTAACCCCTATATTTATCCGCGTTTTCCAGGATCGCCGACGTTATCAGCGATCGTCGGTAAACAGCAACGAGTTCGAGACGCGAACGGCTAAACGCGGCCGTAATTGCAGCTAAATCCAAGACAATTAGCGACCCGTCGACGAACGGGGGACGAGTTATTTCCCGGAATTACGCGAATCCCACCCGGTCGGTCTTTAAAAGGGGGTTGAAAGTCGAGTGTCGGCGTTGTTATGATAAAAGCTGTGCGGTTCTCGTTTTAATGGCACGACACGACTGTAAAAACTCGAAGCTCGCGCTGTACATGGGGTACGCCGATACGTCCTCGATAAATCTCGGGAAAACTTTCCGGATTTTCCGCGGAAAGCTTTCGGGAAGTCGCGATCGAATCGAACGAAGGGGAAATCCTGGATAATTCTGTGTGGCAAGGATAAATTAAGAACTGATAGTGTTCATTCTTTTGAGGAATTTAAGGGAAACGAAATTCAAATCATGTTTTTTTAGAGATTTTCGAAGACTGAATTACTAGCGAAAAAATAAAAACTGAAAAATCTGAGACGTAAGATTCCAAAGGGACTTTCGTCCCTTTCGCGCGGGATATTGTGAATATCGGAGGTTTTCAATGTTCGTTGTGTCGTGTCTGTCGATGCAGACGGGAAGCGGTCTTTGAAATATACAGGGCGTTTCAAAACATTTGGGCCTAACTTGAGGGATGAATTCGGTATGCTAAAGTAAGGAGACAAGTTCATTTTATTGTATATCCAATAGGATTTTTGTACCGAATTACAGTTCTTTCGGTCATCCAGCAATTTTTATAACTTTGTTGACTGATTCCATTAACTATTTACAAATAACGTTTTTTAATTCACGAAGAAGCTTCTTTTCTGTTGTGTAAACGCTGTTACAATCCGTGTGGTACATTCTCTTAATTTAAAAGACATAAGTAAACATTGTTGTGGAACTACGGCACCATATTTGTAAAAACTGATGGCAAATGCAAACAACACCTGGTATTTTGAACGAGTGAGAAATTGGAATTTCAAACAAATTCGTTGTTAATCATTTAACAATAGGTTTAATACAAAATCGATTATAATTCTGAAACCAGGTTTTATCGAGTATTTCATTATATGACCCCCTTTCCTTATTTTAACTTATTCTAACCTAAGCAGACCCATATGTTTTGAAACACCCTGTATGAGGACAATTCTTATTACTTTTACAAGAACTGTATTGACCGCGAGATTTATGGAATTATACAGATTTTAGTTGGAAGACGGACAAGATTGACATTATAATTCTCGTGAATAGTTATTGTTGTCTCACACTAATGACCAACTCGATTGGACGCGGATTCGTTGACAGTAAAAAAATAAATGTTTAGAAAAATTAAATTGAAGAAAAACAAGAAACCGACCACTAGATCCCTCGGGTCGATAGACGTCGACAGTTGAAGCATGATTAATAGGCTATCGGTCGATAAGGGTTGACAACCTAGTCGATTAATAATTGGCTATGGTTCTATAGACGTTGCCGGTTAAAAGCCTATTAATAAGCTGCAAGTAGATAAAGTATTCCGGTATAGAGAACACGATGTATGTTAGAGTGTATGTTACTATAATACCAGATATGGACTTGTTCTCTCAAGAAATAAGTAGTGCCAATCCTGTTTTTATACGAACGTTTTTATATGATGCCTTCGGTTTAAAATGAGTTAAAAAAAATAATGTCAATCTTGTTCTCTCAAGAAACAAGTAGTGCCAATTCTGTTTTTATACGAACGTTTTCATATAATGCCTTCGGTTTAAGATGAATTAAAAAAAATAATATCAATTTTGTTCTCTCAAGAAACAAGTAGTGCCAATTCTGTTTTTATACGAACGTTTTCATATAATGCCTTCGGTTTAAGATGAATTTAAAAAAAATATTATCATACATACATGTATTATTTATAGAATAAAAAGTGCAAGGACATACAAACGATAAGATTTTAACATTATGTTTCATATGGTTCATTGTTTTATTTTGCTAATTTCTTCAGTGTACTTTTTATATCATTTTTTGCACGTGTTTGATATTTGGATAGGGGTATTACTAAAGCTACTAAATAATTAGAGATTATAGTGTGAAGTAAACAATTTATAAACATCGCAATGTGATCGTAAGTAAACATCCACATTGGCTGAAAAGAGAGAGAAGAAAAACAAAACAGGGTATTTAACCCACTGCAATGCAATTTATTTTTTCGAAGTACTGCCCTGGTATATAATTTAATTTACTTAACTTTATAGAGGAGGGGTTGATAATGACTCAAAACATTAAATTCCCTGTACTGTACGCGTAATGCGTTCCTCGTCCTGTGATCATGGCGTTTGTAGTCACGTTATGGATTTTCATATTATTTTAATATGACTTGGTAATGTCGAAAATAAACCCCATTTGAAAAAAATGTTTAGAGTACGTAAGTAATATTTTTGAGTTACTGGCAGTCAAAGTTTAACGGTTTGTTTTTTTTTTAATTCACAATTCATAAACTACACTAGATGAAACAGAAGTGATCGGAAAACCTGTTTGTTTCAAAAAGCCTCGTAGTTTCATAAACAAATTATAAACTTAATGCAACCTGTTTTTAAATTATTGAAAATATTTTTTAATATTTTATATTTTAATTACGTTCAGTGCATATCTTCAACATGTTTCCTCACTTTTTTCCAGGAATGTCAAAACGTCGTCTAAACATGACTCCCAACGGAATGTTTGAGTAAAGAATAGTTTTCGTGTTATGAATTTTCATTACTGTGGCGTTCGGTTTTTTGCCCGCGAATCCGATCCGGATTCTAATTTCACAGTACACGTTCAGAAAAACATACCTCAAAAAACATTTGCCATGCGCTATGGCAATATTTTCAATTTGCTTTGTCTTTCGTGAAATAATATTTCAGTTTTTGTAAAATACAATGATCATCGTTTTCCCTCTGTTTGCTGGACTTGAGACCAACACGGATCACGAGAAAAACGTTGCTGCATTTCAAGTCCAAACTGTTTACAAGTTTTGATATTCTATTTGTGTATAAAGTTTGTATTTACAGTACGTTAATGCCGAACACGAAAAATCGTGGCTTCGTTTATGTTTAAAATGGAATGCGGTTTTACTGCTATTTCACTTTTGGTCAGGCGCATTACTGCATGAAATTTAACTTTTTCGGCAACTGATTTTGCTGCAGTGTACTGACTACTCAGAAATATTTCCTCGTCGTTGTACGATGCACTTCATTTGTGCTGGAAGCAAACGAGATATTATTGAAATAGTCCTTTGCTTATTTGAACAATTCCCGTAAATTTGTAATCGGATCAGTTTCGAATTTTGTAAACTAGTGTCATTGAATAAGAGTTTTTTCTAAATAATGATAGGTACTATACAGGGTGTAACAATAATTCTGGGACACTTTAGGTTTGTGAATAGAACGCATAAAAATAAGAAAAAAAAGTCTTATAAAGTGTGGGCGCAACCCACCCCCTATCGACATACAACCCTTTTTGTAAACAATTTTAAAAAAATCATATCTCCGAAATGGTACCTCGTAGAGGACCGATTTTGATTGCAATATAACCGGAAGAGACTAAAGTTTACGAAAAAAATATCACTATCTACGCAAAGGAATATTTAGTGAATGCCCTCAATTTTTCCCAAATTGTTACAAACCTGCCACGATATAGGTAATCGATGTTGATTGGATTAAACAAGAATAAATGCTATTTAACAGCAATAATCGCAGCAATTATATTTTTTTCTATTATCTTTGATCTTCTCCGGTTATATTGCAATCAAAACGGGTCTTCTACGACGTACAATTTCGGAGATGATTTTTTTTTAATTTTTTACAAAAGGGGTTGTATCTCGATAGGGGGTGGGTTGCGCCCACAACTTATAAGACTTTTTTTTTCTTATTTTTATGCGTTCTATCCATAAACCTAAAGTGTCCCAGAATTTTTGTTGTATACATGTGACGGTACAACCGAAGCCATGTGACGAATACTCGATACCACGTAAATGAAAATTCAAAACCGGAAAACCATTCTTTGTTCCACAATTTAACGTTTATGAATAAAGTGGGAAAATGTTGAAGATACACATTGAACAGAATTTAAGTTTAAAAAATTAAAATATATTGTCTTCAATTTAAAAACAAGTTGCATTACTCACAGATTTTTAAGTAAATTTTGAGGTTTTCCGAATTAAACCATTTTTTGCTAATTTCTGTATCTAACAGTGATTTGTGAGTTATCACGTTTCAGAGAAAACGATGCATTGAAACATGACTACCTGTAACTAAAAAAATATTGAACGTTTGAAAATTCCTTTAAATGGGTTTTGTTCGATATTGCCTACAACATATTCAAATTTTATCAAAATCCGCAACGAGCTTGCAAAAACCATGACCACTTCACTTGGAACGCACCATTTACCTATACATATCATGTAAAAAGCTTCAACTCTCGATAATTCCTGAATGCAACTCGTCATTACTGTATAGTACAGAAAACCGATGACGAACTAGACTCGTCATTTCAGTACAAGCACCTAAGGAAATACGGTTTTGGACTCTGAACGAAAAGTGGAACTTGATCTATGAACTGCTAAGATGAGTTAGTGGTGAATGGAAACGTCTATGTCCAAAAATATGTATAAAGTGTAAAATATAGCTGTAGGTGCTGCTGGCTAAGGGAGAAGATGTCTGAATGTGACACACGTGCATTGGTATAGCGCGTCTGCGAGAAGCGTGAATGTATAAAATGCGAGAGTAAATTTGATTTTTTTTGTGAAAAGTTTGGCACGATAGCTTAGTATTCGATCGAGAGCAGGTTTTCGGAGGAGCATGTTGCAGTCAGAAAAAAGGCTGATTGGCTGCGCCGATAAACAAAGATTCAATTCGAAAATGGGGAACGACCATTCCAGCGATTGGTCTAACACTAAACCGACCTACAATTTATGTCTACCTATTTCTACCAAACTGGTCGAACTGGTCTTTAAACAGAACTTAAATTTTTTACAATTGAACTCGGGTAATAGTTGTTTTAGTATGGCCAGTATTAGTTATTTATAAATAGCTTTTACATAATAATGAAGAAAATGCGTTTTTTAAATTTGTATTAAGGGGGGGGGGATAAGGGTTTCAGGGCAAAGAAAACACTTTTTTGCGATTTTTTTTCAGATGTATGAATAAAGCAAATTTGCTCGAACCTTTTGCACATTAAATACTATTATTTCAACAACATTTTGTAATTTTTTGATTGCAAGATATCAACAAATAAGCCGCTGACTGAACTTTTCCGAGAACGCCGTTGGAAAAAGGCGTTTTGCGGTGATCACTGTATCTCAGCAGAAAAGTATCAGAAATCAAAATAACAATAAAATTTAGTTAGAAAATGAGTAAATCCTCCCCCCAACGATCGCTAATTGTTATTTTTTCGGTCGTTTGAAGCAAAAATTACAATTTTTCACTAAAATTTCCGTCATTTTGTGATTGGAAAAACCCGTTAATGTAAAAAAAAATGATCATACTCATCGTTGGGGGTAGGTATTTTATATATAGAAGGTATCTACCAAGTTTGAAAAGAATCGGTGAAGTATTTTTTAAATGGCAGTGATCACCGACTTTGAGAACATGGTTTCGAGAAAACCGCGTTTAAAGATTTAACTCTACAAAAGTGAAGATAAATTACTTTTCCGCCGAGTACTTTACTTCTCCGTTTTTTTCCTTAATTTTTTTGTCGCTTCGGCACTCAGTCTAAACGCTTTTCATTTACACTTTAGAATCCCGTATTTCAGATTTTCGTATCCCACACTACATTTATAAAATCACTGATGTGAGCGGTAAACGCCCGACCGAAAATATAACGACTAACTGGTCAATAACATCGAGAGTTTTGCTCCGATTATCTTCAAATTTTGGGACAATACTCTCGAAATATTGTACTATAAGAAAATGCGAAAAAATCGATTTCTTGATAATGCAAACCCTTATCCCCTCTTAATGAAAATAACGTTAGCAGCGTGAATAATGACGGTGAGATTGAATTCAGGTATTTTAATAAACAGTTTGAAAGAGCCATTTAACCGGGCTTGATAGATTTAGTTTTGAAAGAAAACTACAAAAAATACAAGCAGAGGATAATCAAATATTCCTGTTGACTCGATTGCACGTCATTCACTCAGAAAAACGACTGATTTGAAAGATATACCGGAAAGTATTTAAATTCTAGCTAATTGTGTCAAATTATAAAAGCCTGGACTCCAATTCCGAAAAAACAGAAAGTTCTGAAAGTACAAGGTACATCTGCTGGCCTTACGAACGTAGGACCCGTTGCAACAATATTTTTTGTTGGAATTGTGCAAACTTTGAACGTCTCGTAGAAGCCTCACGCGCAGTTTTTGTGACAACCAGCCCAGTCTCGCTTTTGTTTTTTCGTAAAAACTGCAGAATGTTTTGCAATTTTCGTCCGCCACTTCCATAATTTTTCAGATATCAACCTGAATCTTGCACCGGTTCTTCCCGCGCGAAATTTCGCATGCAAAACGTGTCCGATGTTTTGGTATCAAACGAATTTAAAGATCCCGCTTTTTGGCATGCTTCCGATGCGGACGTTCGATGCGAAATATTATAGCGAAGGTTGCGAAATGGAAGTAACGCGTGCTTTCCGTTAATGAAGTTTAAGGGTAACATGGGAAATGTGTTTATTTATATTAGGCACGCAACGACGTTAATATTTGCACAGTGTGTTAAATTCTATTGGTCATTAGAGGGATTCTGTCATTGGAAAATTATAAATACGTGGAAATTGTCAGCGAATGACGCAGCGCAAAGCCGTATTACGGGATGAAAACATGTTTGAATTGCGGCTGCTAGATAATTAATAATATACTACGTTATTATACGCTATGGGGTGATCTAATCATTTCAACTAACATAAATGTAATCTATGGTTCCCTGAATTATGTTAAATCGATATACCACGAATCGGTTGATTTGTCCAATAGTCGATTGTTTCATTTAAATACCTAGTATAAAGCATAGAAAGTAATGTTAAAAAGCGCGTCGAGAAATTATACGGCGGAAAATTTCTTTAGCGCGGTTAAAACCGCGAGAATCGGATTGTTTGAATGACTTTTTGGTAAAAATTCTTTTGGCAGACTGCCGCGGAAAGTTTTTACTCTTAACTCTTAACTAACCGAGTTTCAAAAGTGGGACACTTTAACACGGATTCAGTTTGATAGACCGAAATCTCCTTTCTTAAAATTCTATGCTTCTCGAGTCACTTTAAAGTCGACAATTTGCTATGTTAATATCCGATTTCTCCCCGTTGGATTACCATAAGAAATTGCCGGACGATAAGTAACACGCGAATGTACGGACATCTTATTTCACATTCGCCCGTAAAAACTTCTAGAATCTCGAATTTACTGTACGGCGAAAGGAATCATTCTTCCGGTACGCGGCACTTTTTCATTTTTCCCCCCTCGAAGACGGAACTCACGGTTTAAATACCGTGGCGTAAAAAAATAGAGTCCGGATGCAAAGAAATCAATTTCTACCCGTCTGTGAAAATATTCACGCTGCGCCGCGAGTACGAAATGGAAACGCCACGTTGCGCGGACGTTGGAAAATACATTTTCACGCTACCTTGTTGTCGCAGGTCAGGAATATCGCCCTCTGAACGACGGCCAACGGTTTCGCTCTTTGAACGGCCACGCGGCGTCCTTCAAATCGACATCCTCGACGCTGTTCTTCTCGAATCCGTTCGTCGAAAGGATGATCACGAACGCGAAACCGACGAATATTCTCGAAGGAGGCGTCGCGACGGCCGAGAAACGTCACGTTCGACGGCCCTTCCACGGACTGATCTAAATTTGTCGCGGACCAGCCTAAATACACACGGCGTCGCGATGCCACCGCGAGGCGCTCCAACTCGTCTCACCAGCTTTAATACATGTGTTTCTTAATTGGTCCGTCTATGGATACGCAAAGTTTCTTATTAACAACGACATCCCGATTTTCAACGTTTCACCGCGGGAGTAATAGTAAAAATATGTCTTTGAACTTTTCGAAAAGATTCCGTGGGTCGTTCTCATTGGGCGAATTATTTATAAGCACTTATAATAGAGTCTTATACTTCCGCGTTGACACAGAACTCATCCACGTTTAGCTTAATTTCCTACGGGATTTCTAGAAATTCCTAATATCACGGAATTACCTCGAAAACGAGCCTTTTGGGGAGGGAAAACTTTCCGGCTAATTTTCGAACACTTCACCCCTGGCAAAACATCTTGTCGCTTAAGAACGGGGGCACGAAATGTGCGTGCTAATGTAACAACATCGGTCGGTAAGAAAGCGAACCGGCATAAAGGAATTCGATGGAAGTTTTGCAATTTTTAGCCCCGGGGCACGAAATGGGATTGCTACGTAAGTCGTTGAGTTTAATCTGCATAAGAAACTTCCGCTGGAAATGCGAGTACAAACTGGTTCCGTTACGCTCATAGCATTACACCGTGAATATTCGTCTACCACGTGAATCACGAGAAATTTGATCGAGCGTAAAGTTAACTCTGACTCATACATTCTCATTTTTTATCCCCCTTGCAATTTTTCGTTGAAATATTTCGTTTCGAAATCCCGTTTCCTCGTAGCTATTGTTAGCCCAGGGATAGTGGATCTCCTTTCCTTTTTTCGATAGTTAAACGTAAAAACAAAAATTAGCGAAGAAGTCGCTTACGTAAAAAGAGCGAAGGAAATAAAAACGGAAGAAGTCGGGAGCGACGTGATGAGGCTGAATTGATTCGAATTAAATTCCAAGCGGAAGGCGCTTCGTAATCTCGTTAGACTTCCGTGCGAATTAGCGAAAAGCCCAAAGGGATCACGACGTTGGGCTCTTAGGACCCATTTCTATTGACGCGGAAACACCGATGGGATCAAACTCTCTGTGAGACTTCGTTAGACTGGATTAATGATTAATGAAAACTTGAGTTTTTGTTTAACCAGTTAGCTGCGTGTATATTCGTCAATGCAAAACTTTATTTCGATATGGTCGACGGGTATACTTGTTGTGTAAAATAAACATGTACCATTTACTATAAAAACCTGAAATTTTTAAATAAGAAGTAACGAAAATGTCATTTAGTGGTACATTTCCTTCGGAAAGCAATTGCATTTCTTAAAGTTATGTTTATCCGTAATTTTTCTTGTTTATAAATTAAGTTATTTTTTCACGATTTGACATTTTTTAATTTTTTATCGAATAAAAATGCACTCCTTCTTTCTTTTGCTCTATAACTGGAGTAATTTACCCTGCGTTCGACGTGTATGTATACTCGTCATTGCTTGAGTATAATATAGCGATTTTTGAATTTTTAATTCTGTAGTTAACTGATTAACGGAATGTTGTAATTTTTGTTTCACCCCTTCGCATCAGAGAATTCATTTTTCCACCAAATCGAAGGCAATGAAAAGGTCAGCTCTCTGCAAATCACATTGAAGATTTGAGCGAAACAACTAGTTTCAAATTTAAATTTACATTTACAATCTGTTCAATCTAATAATTACAGAGTATTACTTAAGTAAAGAGTATGGTTAGGCTGATCGATGGCTTGAGAAGCGCTACATCCATTGTTGGACTCTAAAATTTACTCAATCACGTCCTCATTGTCTTTGCAGTCGTCTATTTGCTAGTGGTTGGTTATGTAAGTTTACTATTAATCGATTGTGGTGATATAGGTTTCGATCGTACCCCTTTTCCGGCTGCATCTGCCATCACTTCGTTTACAAATGGGATTCTGAGGTTGATATTTAATGTTTCGTTTTTGAAAAACCATGAGGCATTTGCGATCAGTCGCATGGTTTTTGATTGGAAAAGCGAAACAAATGAAATTAATTATTGGAAGTGGAGGGGGAGAATAATACACATGTGTACCGGTAGAAAATCCGGTTGGTACAAGGGATTATTTTTTATTTAATGTACACACATGTATGTACCGGACAAAAAAGTAACGAAATGAGAAACAAACAAAAAATAATATTTGCCTACGTGAATAGTGGCGTAGCTTATACATGGTATAACAATATATGGGGGACGTTTTTTCTTCGAAATCGATAGTGCGTATCAAAAAATGAAAAAGAGGTAATACACTTAGTTTCGCAAAGAATCTCCACTTATAAACCTTAAAAAGGTGTATATCACCGAAATTTTAGGTCGTAGGAATCCAATTTTTATTTTAATACTGCCGGGAGGAACGAAAGATTGTAAAAAGTATGATTGCTGTGATTGTTACTGTTAAGTAGCATTTACTTAGCAGGTGTTTGACAAATTTTCTAAATTGGGGGCATTTGTTAAGGATTTTCCTATCCAAAGATAGTTTTCATAAATTTCTTTTGATTGTATGAAAATAAAACCTAGTCCTCTATGACCTACTACTTAAAAAAAAATCCAAAAGACGTGGTATCTCAACAGTTTTTTTTGGGAGTACTATGTTTATTGGCTTTTTTCACCCTTTAATGCGTGCTATCGATCTTGAAAAAAAGTCTCCGAAGTTTTGATGCGCCCTATATAGAAAAATATTGTATATCGTACAGAATGCAACGAAAACTATTTTGACGAAAACCACTCCAAACAGCTAATCGATCGTAACACACACACTCACACACAGATATGCTCGCATCTAGATTGGGTGACAGTATATTCCCGAATGAAAACTGAATTGCCTGTAATGTGATCTTTAGATTTTCGGTGATTTCAATTAATTATTATTAAAGAGTTAGTAATGGGGATTCTTTCTTATTTTTCGAGCAATTTGATTTTAATTTGTTGGAACTCGAGTTTGGATGAATAGAAATTTTGTATTCTGCTCTCAGTTTGTTGAAACGGCGGGATAAATGGATCGAAGATCCAGCACGATTGTCGGAATGATTGGAAACGACGGTTTTAAGCACCACTTCGTTCACTTAACGGCCTACTTGACGCTGCCTGCATCATCGTACCTCGTTACGGACGTGAATCTATATGAGTGTGGGAGCCACGTATTACGTATCCACGTTCACTGAATTTTAAAAGCATCGGTGAAATTTAAATTTTACCGCGAAATGTCGAAACGCGATTTCAAGTGTGAAATGAATTTTGTGAAGGTTGTTGAAGAATTGAGGGCTTGGATGCAAGAACCACGAGACCCTATTTTCAAATGTCACGCAAATATAGTTCTGCTTGTATGTATGTACAGTAGGGTGGTCGTTAAAAATTAAATCTTTTGCGACGCCCCCCAAAAAGCTTCCTTATGATGCAAAAATACTGGGTAATTTTTTTTTAATTAAAGACAGGACGTGCCTCAGGACGATCTAAGTTAATTTTTTGGTATAATCATGTTTTTGGGAATTTTTATGAAAAATGCAATTTCATTCGAAATATAACAATTATTGAACCCAAATCAATAAAAAAAAACAGTTAATCAAAATAACAATAAAAAAAAATTTAATTCAAAATTTTTCCCAGTTGATATGGTCTATTAAATAAAAACAAAGAAAGATATTCAAATTAATATTTTTGTTTTAAAATTAAATTACTACAAACGTAATATTAATATCTAGATTTCTTCACTCCAAGGTTTAAGTAAACTTTCTTTTGTATTAACTTAGATCGTCTTAAGGCACGTGTTGTTTTTAATTTAAAAAAAAAAAAAATTCCACAGTGTTCTTCATCAAAAGGAAGCTTTTCAGGGGGCGTCGCAAAAGATTTCATTTTTAACGACCACCCTAATGTACAGTATGTTACAAGAAGTTGGAAGATAGATGTTTACTTTTTAAGTGTTGACGTTTCTAGGATTTGTACATTAATTATTTATTATTTAATTTAAATATTTGCGTTCCGAAATTTTGGAATAAACTAATTTCTATGCCTTTAAAATTTTGGGCACTCGTGTTTAAATACGCCTCAAAATTTTGGCGCAGCGTAATTTCCGCCTCTCCAAGTTTATGAAAGATCAATTTTCTGGGTCATGAAATTTCAAAATATTGAAATTTCTACGTGGTCAAATTTTTGAGCGATCATATTTTAGTGCCTTTAATTTCTTTTGCGATTAAATTTCTGCGATCGGGAATTTGAAAGCAATGACATTAGTGCGCATTGAAATTTCTGTAACCCGAAAGTTTAGTGTGTTGAAATTTCAGTGTTTTAAAATATTAATACTGAAATGTCTATGCTTTGTAATTTTAATCCTTTGAAACCTCTAGGGATTGGTATATCTCCACACGAAAATTTTAGCAGCTTCAATTCAATTTATACATATTACTTACATAGAGCCCAGACAAATAATTTAGAATTTTAAAAAGAAGTCTAGGTTCCAGATAGAACCGTTAGAGGAGTTCTCATGGATAAATAAATCAATTTCGATAGGATTTCGAATGGGATTTGTGGAAGTTTAGCGAATGGCCGGACTTTCCGTAAGAACTTTCAATTTCCACGAATTTAATAATGGGGTTTTTGTCCATTGAAACGTATCACTTGGACAGCACCTTTTGAAACGACGCGTTAAACCCTCGAAATGAGAATAGATGTGTTCGTTAAATCGCGGTGCAGTGAGCCGAGCGCAATTTCTGAAAGTACTTTCTTAACTTCTTCTTTCAATTACTTCGCAAAATCACTGGACTCCGCGGGGACAATAAACGTGGAAATAAAATACAAGTGTTGAACAGTGAACACCATTAGCAAACACTTACGTCGATACCTGATGTATCGTGTCATCACGATCATATTAACATTCTCACACTATTTATTTTGTTTAAACAAAGAACTAGGAAAAACTATCACATTTAAAAAAAAACTACAACAAACTCTTTTTTTTACTGAAAAAGGAAGACTTGAAAATTATACTTGCGATTGCTATCAAAATATCGAAAAGGAAACTTTATCGACTTTTTAAATACAAATTCAAGTTGGCTTTAACATGGTCCGCCAGGTTTTCACGGAGAGATACATGTGTGTATGTGTTTTAAGATACGTTCGCTAGGCGAACGGGTTAATATTATATCAGCAGATAAAACCATGTCGCAGGGAGTCATTGAACGGAAAAATAAACTCAATCGTCCACTGATGAACCGTGCTTCGATACCTCCGCTCGACACAATCGATGCCTATAAATCCTCTATATTCGTTCGAGGCACGAAGCCGAAAATGGGAGGATTTTCCATTTCCCCCTTGAATTCGGGATGGACTGGTTCGGCACGGGGGTATAGGGTGCACAGACAAAAAAAAATGTTGGAGAACACAGTGCAGTTTTACGAAGAAAATTGAAATATTGTAGCATTTAAATTTTCGTGGATCCTGAATTTTCAAATTGGAAATTTCTACGCGTTGAATTTTCGATGTGGTCAAAATTGTAAATTTTAAAGTTTCCAAGTATTTCACTTTTGGTGGCATTGAAATTTTTAAGCGCTGAATTTGTTTTGGATTCAAATTCCTAAGGGCTGAACTTTCTAGGGGTTGAAATTTGAAAACGTTGTATTTTTGGTGCCTTGAAGTTTGTGGGCGTCAAATTGTTGGTACTTTTAAAATTTCTGAGCACAGAAATATGTAGTCATTATATTTTCGGTGTTTTGAATTTTAAATGTTTCGAAATTCCACGCACGAAGAAATTGGAACTCAATATATTTCGTCTTCCAAAATTCATCCAAACCCGTGGGACTAATAACAATGTGGCAATATAACTTGCCCAACGTTACTTTATCAATTTCAACGATCCACCCCATAGAATACGAAAAACAATAAAAAAAATCACCCGTGATGCGAATCTATTCTCAAGAGAGAAACGAGTGACCTCCAAAGATACGACGAAGTAAGTTACAGACACGATGGAATAGACAAATAGCGTCGGAACTAAAGAGAAAGAAAACATTTGCGTAAAATTAAGATAAGAAGGTGGTCTACTCTCGACTTTTCCGTTCACGTTTAGCTTCCACCATCATCCATTTCCCAGATCTTCTTGGCTCTCTAATTGGCAACACGGCGAGGAAACGAGCAACGACGCGTGAACTATTAAAAAAAACATGATATCTGGTTTTCACGGAGTTACGAATAGCTACAGTGTTTTATGAATTTAAACAAGAAACTTTATGACGTCGATATCATTTTTTATATTTCCTCCGGCGTTTGTTTTTCCCCCCTCGGGGCATTTTTTTTCTTTTTTTTTTATTTATCGTCACGGTCGTTGAATTGCAAAATACAGCGCACACACGGGGCAGGCCCCGATTGTTTGCAGTTTTTATTCGCGAAAGTGCGTAAACCAAATTCTCATGGAATAGCGTGTTTGTGATATATAGGGTGGCTGAGTTTGAAGGGACACCGTCGATAAAATTCCATGCGAATCAGAACGAAGGACTCGGATAAAACATTGTAGACAAACTCCACGAAGAGGAAAACATTTTTATTTTGAAATTCTCATGTGACGCATTAAATACGGAAAAAATACCCGCGATGAATTTTTTTTTGAAAAACACATTCACATCGCATGATAATTTTTTACTATTCAAATGTTCATGTATTTGGTCGGAAGTAATACCATAAAAACAACATGGTTTTCGCGTTATTCAAAATAAAAGATTTCGAAGTTCTATTGAAAGTTTCAAGGAAACCGAGTGAGAAATTATCGAGAGACTAGTCTAATTATAACACGGATTATTGCCGTGCTACAATACCAACAAAACAGCATGAAAAGAACAAGAATAAAAAAACAGCGCGTTCCCCCTATCCGTTAAACGCAGTAAGTTATCATTATAAAAGTTTTACGAAAAGTCTCTTTAGAAACCTCGACTATAATTAACCGAAACCCGGTATTCTTAAAAACACACGTCCGTTAATTGCTCCACTATTTACCTGTGTCTCGACAAAATATTACACAGGGTCTGTCTTTCAATAAAAATTTAATTACAGCCAGCCGGTCGAACCAACAAGTACGACACACACGCGCAATTATGCGGACGTGAAATTCATTTAATAACCCAGACGTTTTTCTCTCCGCCGTGACGTAAAGTAAAGTATGAGACGTTATTATACAGTTTTGCCTCACATGTGCGCGCACCTGAATTATCTCACGGGGGAGGAAAAAAAAGCATACGGGGTTGGCGAGGGGAAAAAACGAAGCCGTGACGTAAAGGATAGTGGGGGAATTTAATTAAAGCGAGAAAGATATTTTTTCTATTCGTCGTCTACTTGAGAATCGTTTGCCTCAACGCTCTATAAACACCTGTCGTGTATTTCCTTTCAGATTTTTATTTCTTTCACGTTCGTCTTTCAGCGCACTTTTACCGTGGCTTTGTTTCGTTCGATCGAATTTTCGTTTATTAATTTTCCGCGAAATCATTCGGCCATCGTGACCGACACGCGATTTATCGTGGAAAATAATGCGAAGATACGAGCAATTTGTTTTCGGCCGATTGAGCGATCAATGGACCATCCGAATCGAACTCGTGAATATTTTATTCGCTTCTAAAGGAATAAATAATGGACTTCCTGGTTCCCATGGGCGCCTCTCATTTGGTGTACGCGTGTTTCTTTGAGCACTGAGAACTCATAATTGTTCGCCTTTATTTTTGTTTCTATTTTTGGGCGCAACAGTGAAGAAAAAGAATGAAAAAGTATAATTTTTTTTACTTTAATTCAGAAAATTATCCACATATTTTTCTGAAATGATGAGATTCGATTTAATATAGTTCTAATAAATTTACGCAGAGATTTTACTACTGGGAGATTTATTTTTAAATTTTCCGAAAATTTACTGCCTTGTATACAAGCTGAAGCAGCGGGAGTTGAAAAACCAAATGCAGTCAAAGTTACGAAAATGTAGACAATACAGGTCATCTTTTCGAAAATTCGATAAAAGAGCAAAAATTTATTAGCAAACGAAAGTCTCAAATTAATTTCCCGTGAAACTTTGCGAATGACGGTGAAATTAAAGACGCGATTTCCATGAGAGACTTCTCGCGAAATGGCGAAAAATTTGAAAGAAAATTGCACAAAAAATCTCATTTAAAATGCATTAGGACCGTCTTCCAGTCTTCTTCCCGTAGTTTCAACGTTCCCGTTAATTCACTGCCAAATTGTGATACGCGCGTTTTGCGAGATCTCTCATTTTCGTCGACTTATCGTCGGTACGTCATTTTTTTCCTTGTTGAAGCAGCGGAGGTGGGGAGGGCGGGGGGTGGAGGACAGACATTGTTCTCGGCTGTTAAGACGGCAACCGCGAAGAATTCGACATACGTAAAATCACGTGAATTAAATAACGTGTATACCGTGAGCTAAAAGCGTAACTGCCGAATCGTAGCTATTAACAATTGTAAAATTGAACACGAGGGTTTCATATTAAAATCCACCGCGAGACTTTGGTAACTTTCACTGGCCCGATTTGAGCTGCATTAATGGGTAACACTATTAAGGAATAGATGAAAAAAGTGAGAGGAAGCCCGAAAGATCGCCAAAGAAAGAGGGAGAGAGAGAAAAAATATTATATGTATATACAGGGTGTCACAAAAATACTGGGACACTTTTCAGTATCGATAGTACGCACCAAAAGATGAAAAAAAAGATTATATAAGTTTTGTCTAAAAACCACCCGCTATCGAGATACAACCCCTTTTGTAAAAAATTTTTAGTAAATCATATCTCCGAAATGGTATGTCGTAGAGGACCGATTTTGATTGCAATATAACCGGAAGAGACTAAAGATTACGAAAAAATATCACTATCTACGCAAAGGAAGATTTAGTGAATGCCCTTAATTTTTCCCAGGTTGTTACAAACCTACTGCGATATAGGTAATCGACGTTGTTTGGATTAAACAAGAAAAAATGCTATTTAACAGCAATAATTGCAGCAATTATATTTTTCTATTATCTTTGATCTTCTCCGGTTATATTGCAATCAAAACGGGTCTTCTACAACGTACCATTTCGACGATATGATTTTTTTTTTAATTTTTTACAAAAGGGGTTGTATCTCGATAGGGGGTGGTTTTTAGACAAAACTTTATAGACTTTTTTTCATCTTTTGGTACGTACTATCGATACCGAAAAAGTGTCCCAGTATTTTTGTTACACCCTGTAGAAAGAACCAAAAGTTGGGAAATTAGACTGTGAATTAAAGACACGAAGAAAAGGAGAAACAAACACGGAGAGAAGGAAAGTCATTCATCGCTATTATAAAAAAAATAGGAGAAAGAAATATACATATAAATTCCAAAGAGAAGAAACATAGGGAATGACGAAAGAAGACAGGGACGCGGAAAAATGGACTACACGAGCGACGATGAAAGACGGGACATAAGCATGTAAAAAAAATCTTTCATAGCTACACTGGAAAATACGCAACAAGAAGAATATAGAAACACCAAACAAAGAGGGATGGAGGGATGGAGAGAGAAAACGAGAGAAACAGAGAAAGAGCAAACGTAGGGAATGAAGAAGGAAGGCAAAGAACGCGGGGAAATGGAGTAAACGAATGAGGATGAAAAAAAGACCGAACAAAAATGAAAGGAATAACGAAAGCGGTACGCGAGTGGGAAAATAGGAATATTGCGAACAGAGGAGAGAGAAAGAGAGAGAGAGAGATGAGGAGATATAGGAGGGAGAGATAGAAACTCATGGAAAATAAAGAAACGAGCTCGGGACATGATGAGAGAGGGAAGAAGGTATAAAGTCTTGCCGCCGGAATTTCATATTCCCTTTCTTCGCCTTTCTCGGAACATCGCAGGCAGTTGGGGGTGGGCTGGTCTTAAACTCAAAACTTTACCCCCGCAGAAGTGGTTAGCTTCGCGCGATCCATGCTCCCAGTCGGAATTTACAACTCCTTGAATCGCGAAGTGGAGGATTGAGTACTTTCGCAGATTTTATTTCTTCGTTTTTTTCCATCCCTTCGATGACTCCATTAAGTATATTTCATTACGGGGCTGAATTATTGTCAACGGTTTACAACGTGTATCGGAACCCTTGGGAAAGTAATGGCTTTTCTTCGGATTCCTGTTTGGCGAAACGCTGGACTCTTCGGGGGAGGATTTATTAAAAATATTTTAGTACAGCGACATTCGAAAGTGACATCTGTCGATTGTGTAACGTAGTTTCTCGGTGTTTTTTACAGAGGGATTTTTTGGGTATTTTCATTGGATATTGTTCGTGGTTTCCTAGCGAAGGAAAATTTAATTTTAAAAAATACGAAGGTATGCGCGCTTTTTCTAGAAATTTTGGGAAATGGAAAACTTTGTAGCTTAAAGCTTGTAATCATAGTAAACTTGACACTTTGCAACTACTTATGTACCTTTATTTAATTAAAGTTCATACTTTGTTTTCCTAATTCAAAAGAGATTTCGGAACGTAAAGATATGAATGAGCAAAAACTTCAAAATTAAAAAAAAATTTCAACGCTTAGAAATGTGAAACGTCCAAAAATGTCAAGGCGCATGTCCAGGGGTATTTCGAAACGAGGTTCTTCAACTTTCAAATCACCAATTGAAATCTAATATTCGCACAGACATTTGAAGTGCAACAACCACCACATTCTCTCGAAAACTCATTTCCGCAAACAAAAATTCTGATATATTTGATTTTCCAAATGAACTCATACGTATCACTGTGTCGGAAAAGTTTATCAGGGAAAGAATATTTTCGGCATCCCAATTAATACTTTCCAGTGTTTAAATCACCAAGAAATGTCAAAACGCACAGATCCAAATGGGTGAAAACATTGAATTTAAAAATGTCAGCGCATAGAAATCTCCGAACCCAAACAAAATTCAGGGCGTTGAAATTTCAAAGCTCGAACATCCAGCTTTCAAATCTCCACGTCAAGGCCAATATCCACGCAGGTTCTATAGAGGGCAACAAACGCCGGGAAAACTCACTTGCAGAAAATAGAAAAAGAGGAACATACCTGATGTATCTAATTTTCCCAACCGAACTCATACGTGCCAGTATCCCGGAAGAGCTTAACACCGGCAGAATATTTTGAGCAGCTCTAAATCACCGTGCACGGTATTACGGGTGAATTTACCGTCCAACGGTACCGTACCGATATTAAATTTCGCCGGTTTTCATTTGCGAAGATTCAAGCGGCCGTGTAAGTTTTTCCCCGCGCGGAACGATAGCTTCCACGGGATTTCAGTAACTGCAACGGCGAGTAATAAAGAGTGTAACCTCTGATCGATCACGGCGCAGAAGTTACAGGGCCGGTGTCGGTGTAGGTGTAGGTAACTCCCGAAGAAAATGTGCGGCCGATGATTGATAGTCAAAAATGCGAGCACGTGCTGAAGCCATTAGGGAGAGCACTTTAACGCGGCCGTTAGACGACGAAACAAAAAGGACTTCGGCCATCAATAAGACGTTACAACCAATATGCGAGCGTTTCACGGCTAGACGTTCGGATTATCTGTAGCAGAGAGAGAGAGAGAGGAGTGGGGGGGGGGGGGGGGGGTGGACAAAAAAACGGGGGATGGGAAAACGTGGCGCCGGAACAAAGTGAATCTCCGACGAGGAAAACTTCGAGCTCTCTGTGACGGTTTTAATTGTCCGTCGTAAAGAAAGGTGTCGGGAAAGTTTCCCGGTGAAAACGAAACAGGAATTTTTGGCAACTGGAGAGTTTTAATCGTGTCTGTTCTCCGCAGGGAGATCCGTGCCGGCCGGCCGATTAAGTGTTGTTTGTGATTTTTTGTCGAAGCGTTGCATTTCTCGCGCTTTAAAATTCTTAAGCATTAAATTTGTTGGCGTTTTAAAATTTGTCGAGCATTGAAATTTCTACGCCTTGAATTTTCGAAGCGTGAAACCTGTATCGCTTGGAAAATTTTTAGCGTTGAATTTATTGGGTATTGAATTTTTGGTGTTCCAAAATGACGAACTGAAATACAAGGATTGTTAGCAATCGGTAGCATTATACGTGAAATTGTTAGAAATTTGTTGGAATTCTTGGACGACGTGTATCGAGTGTAAATTTATCGATAATTCTTGTCAGTACTCATAACGGCGAAGTCAAGCGAAATGAAAAACTGTTGGCTCCGTAATTAATCGTATTTCACACTGTCTTCGGTGTGAACACGTTGCTAAAAAATTTGTCGCTTCTTGTTTCGCTGAATTTGAAATAAAAATCGAATAATGATTCCCGGTGTACGTTGACACCGTAACAAAATTCAATGAAATTTGCCGTCTGTTATTGAGAATAACTTTTTTTTTACCCACCCCATTGTGAAATCGTTAAAAGCGGAACGGTTAATTGTCAATTGGATTAACGACTAGAATTCAATAGGGACACGGGGTTCGTTGATTTTTTTCGGTGACTGTTATTAACCAATTACTGTTTCTGCTTTCGCGTAAGCACTTAATTGCCCGACCGTTTATTTAATCTTCATCCCCGCGTTTCCACATTTTCCATGAAAACTCTCCCCGCTAAATTCTCCCACGACAACTCACCCCCCGAGTTCGTCTACGATACGCGTGAGTCCTGAATTCTCGTTTTATTTTTTGACAGACAACGTCGCAAGGCAAAATCGATGACGTGAGTGCGATTTATGGGATTCCGAAAAAAGAAAATCGAGATCCGCGGGGGAACCATTTTCCCGATGCGCGTCGAATAATTCACGCGGGCAAACGGGGCGAGCGAAAAAGTATTCTGAAAATGTAGCGCACAATTCGAACCGAGAAGCTGGGTGAAAATGTTTCTCGTTTCCCTCGGAATTACACGAATTTCACCTTAAAACCAACAAGTGCTCGACACAAACCTTTGTCAGGAGCAGTTCAGGCCCGACGTTTTTTTTCCATCCTGAAAGAGCTTGAATGCCCGGAGAGTCGGCCGGGTGCAGCTTTTAAAAATGTAATCCTCATTAAATTACATCCTGCCTGGCTTCGGGCGACGGTCCTAAAGGGTCAAAGTTACTTTAACTTTGACACGGACGATAGCTGGCGCGAGCAATTATGCCAGTCGGCGTCGGAATTAACCAGAAACTGCATCGGCGTCGGCGAAATTTTCACGCGGAAATATTACTGTTATTTATTCGCAGAAGTTGCCCGATCAATTTTTTTATGGGTAATGCGAAATATCGGGTCGAGGATTTGTCAGTTTTAAACGGGAGTCCTACGCTGTCCGATCTGTATAGAAATTCTAGAGTGGGAAACAAGTGTTGGGATTTTTTTTGCTGTTAAAGAAAGAATACAAAAAATTTAAATTTAAGAACAATGTCGAAAGATTTAAACGAAATTTGACGCCTCCGATACGTACTTTGAAGAGCCTCTAGAAAAAATTGATTTATTATTTACTTTTATTGTACAAATATGAACGCCGTTTTTCAGATATTTTACAAATATTTTCTCGCGACACTTTTCTGCTCTACTCTGAATATAGCAAAATAAATATTTTGAATAACAAAAAGGGGCGTCAGTAGCGTCGATTTATACTACTTAGCGCTGAAATGTTGCATAATAGTTTGAACTGACGAGAACAATTGATCCCGGAATGAACTGGAAACTGTATCGGCAAGGTGAAATTGGAAAGCAGAAATCCGAACGTGTTCAATTCTATAATTAGCCAATTATCGTGTCGGTCTCGCGAGTCGAAGAAACAATCAAGTTGCAATTAAATAACTAATATTTTTTTGTTCACCGTCGAACTCGACTAGCGGCGAACTACAGAGCTAATTATATCACGCCAATCAAGGATAGGTGTCAGTTTTGAACAAACCTGTACTTTGCACGGTAATCTTACCGGTCAAATTAAGCCTTTTGCAAATATTACCCCTTTATATTTTATGGATGTCTTGGCGTGAAATATAAATGAAATATTATTTTAAAGTAGGTGAATCTGTTAAAAACGACCACGCAAAAAGGTGATGAATTCTCATAAAAAGCTAACGAGGAAAGGATGAAATTATTTCGTAGCCTGTAATACGTGAGAGGTATTACATTAATTTCTCTACGTAAAAACCTCGGTTAACTGACATTTAGAAAAACCGTGACCGGGTATTTCTAACTCAATGAAAACCGAAAATTTCTCCACAGCGACCGCAACGATAGTTTCGAAATTTCTGTCAGAATTTCGCCAGGATTTTTAATCGAGTTTTACGATCGAAGCGTAACTCGTTTTCACCTATTACTATCATAGGGAGTCTACAGAAGCTTCGTATATAAATACCAAATGAACTCGTTGCTCCTCTAAAAATAATTTTTACTTGTTTATATGAATTTTCTGCGCTGTGAAGCTTAAAAAACTTCCAGCGAACCTTTCGAGCGCCGTTATAATATTCTTTAACGTTACACTTACTTGCAGAGAATGTATCCGAATGTCAATTTCTGCCTAACGGTTGAAAAGTTCGCCTTTCAATAAAGTTTCGATATTTCCTAATTAAAACAATATCAATTTTTTACCGATCGTAAATTTAATATTATGAATTACAGACCTTAACTGACTGTATAACGGTCAATTAGAAAAGAAGACAAAACTAATGTGAAATTGTTAGTACTTACTTATCATCCATAACAAGGTATCAATATTTTACTGTAATAATACTGAATAAACAATGTTCTATTATTTCCAACCATAACAAGTAAGTATGACGTTCTTTTGGTTTGGTTATTGTTGGAAATAATAGAACAATGTTTTTTCAGTATTATTATTACCCTATAATTACTATGTAAAATACACATAATTTTTGTTTCATTCTTTATCAACGAATAATTATTTCTTTTGTTTTATTAAGGGTAAATAATAGTTAATTTTTCTTTGACCGAAACATTGGAAAATATTACAGTAAAATATTGATACCTTGTTGTGGATGATAAGTAAGTACTAACAATTTCACATTAGTTTTGTTTCCTAATTAAAGTTAGAAACAGTTAATTTGGTAGGAACGGTAATAACCGAAAATAACTTTTAGATACCAATAGAGCAAAAAAAACGCATTTTTTAAATTTTAATTAACGAATATAACGTCGAATGCAATAATTTTAATAAAAAGTTTAAAAACAATCGTCCGCCCGGCGTCGGTACGTCTAACGTACGAAAACAGGAATCATCGGAGAGAAATTGAAAATATCCCAAGGTTCGTCAACATCGGAAATTCATGCTGCAAAACACGCCGCGATATCCGCGGTGTAATAATTTGTGCGAAACAAAAGTCGGCAAGGTGGGCGAAATAAAAAAGACAAAGCAGTGTCAACCACGCAGGCTTGGCTGCCGGCCCGAAACCGTGCTGAATGGAGGCGTGAGTAACGACAGCTTTCAAAGTCTGAGTAGCTGTCGCTCGTAACGTTCGTCGTTCTCCTTCGTTCCCGGTTCTCTCGGTTGCTGCGGCAACTCGGCCGAGGGACCGCCATTATTTTTCAACGTTTTTAACCTTCGAGTGTCCGTGCTTTGAGTTATCGCGCGGACCGCTTCATGACTTTTTAGAATGAAATTACCGGGAACGTTATTTTCTTTTGTGGAACTCTTTTCTTTTTCTTTTCCGTTTTTCTATATATTTTTTTTTATTTTGTCCATAGCTTCGGAAGAACGTCGACGTCAGTGGTTCGGGAGAAGTTGGGTATTTTTATAACGACATCGTGGACACCTGGGGAACTTTAGGATCAATTGTATAATAATTAACGTAACTTTCCCCGCGGGCGACGTAATTTTCCCGCTGTCTGCAATTCCAGTCAAGTCGCCTGAAACGAAGACACTTAACTTGTTATTCATAAGTGCGGCGACAAGTTTTCCAACCGAAGTTACACACGCACTTTCGCCAACTTCACAGAATTCCCTGGAGTCTTGCTACTTGCCCCCTCTAACCCTCCGGTTTAATTTGTAATTTCGAATTTTGCACCAGCTAACGAAGCTAATGGCGTTACCGGCGCTAGAGAACAAGCGGGGATTCGCAGCCATCAACGAGAACGACGTATCTTAAACCACGTGAAACAAGATACATTGAACTCTCGATAACTATCCGGAAATTGGAGTACTCGGTCACAGAATTCCTAGAAATTATTAAAATGATCAACAGTCGAGCAACGGAGAATAATAAAATTACTGCCAATGAAAATACGAGTGGCAGAGGCGACGCCGAGTGGAAAGTTATCGAATCTACCGTGTTTCTTCTATCAGGAGCTAGCAGAGACTGCTCCCGCAAGGTTGTTCATCTTTGCTCAGTTTAGCTTTCGCCAAAAATCCTCAGCGACCGCCCTGAAACAGCATCACGTGTTTAAGGAACACGGTCTCACAAGATTTCCGGCTGCTCGTAAAAACTTTTCCTTACAACGACGTAACAGGTTATAAAAGAAACCACGGCCGGAGGGCGAAAGAGGGGATGAGGGGAGGGGGGAGGAGGAGCAGTTGGGAACATTAACGAGCTGGCTTTAAAATGCCTGTAGGTGGTTTGGGGGGTTCACGTTCGCTCCAATTAATCTCGACAACGTAATCATCCCGAGACTTCGTCCACCTTCGACCCTTTCGCTCTCGCAGTTGCTCTCAGGGTGTCAGCGGTTTTTAATTTCACTCTGTATCAACGGGTTTATTATCAGCCACGTAGAAGACATTCGGGGTTAGAACGCAAACGTAAAAAGAAAAGAAAGGGTAGACTTGTTGGGGGAAACATAAGGAGTGGTTTTGATACTGTGAACAGTTTTTCAGTAACGAATGTACGGTGAAAAAAAAAGGAGGAAAAGAGTAGGTATCCGGTGAACAAAGTTTCGCGGGCCACGCCCCCTTCGCGGTGTACACCTCCTTTCAGTTTTGAACTGAAAAGCAAGTTTTTAAAAAATTGCATCAAAAGTTACCCCAGGTGGAAGAGGGATGTATCTCGAAAGGTAGCGGTTTGCGAAACCACGTTCTGCTATCGCCCCTTTTTTTCTAACCATCGCGTGTTGAATCGATCCTGAAAAAAAGAACATTCTACGAGTCACGTGAATGCACCAACGTACGTTCCGCACACTCTGCCAACTTAACGGGACCAGACACTCTCTGCAAAGTCCGTGTCAAATTAGGCATACCTACGTGGAGTTCCCTCGGAAATCACTTGGAATTTTTAAGTTACTTTTTCCTGGCTCGATCCACATGCATAAGCTCCGACACGTGTAAATTATATTTCTCGTGAAAGAGAATAAAATGTATAACTCTTCACGGTGACAGAAAAAAATTTCGATTTCTCTACCCAATAAAAGCAAGACTGGTTATTTATTAAAATATTAAAATACACGTATTTAAAATGCCATTAATTATCAATTATTAATCCCAGTAATTCGAATCCTAACTCGTTGGATGGCGGTAAGATTTTAATAAAAAATTCTATGAAATGTAGAAATATGTTGTTACGAGACAATCTACCAATAATTCACTAATTTGGCGAAAAGTGATGAAAAACGATGACACATATATTTAAAAAATTAACTTGTTATATCTTTGTTAACAAAAAATGCTTGTTTTACCAACAGATCGAAGAAACATTGTTTGCACATCTAATCAATTATAAGAAAATATTATAAGTCTCATCGTTAAATTCTACATTAAACAAATCTAATATATTTAACCCATTTGCTGCCAAGACGAGTATACTCGTCCTACTTTCAATATGTTATGACATATAGGGTATTGAATTAGCAAATTTTTGGTGGCCACAAACATAATTATACAAATGTAGAAAAGCTTGAAAAAATACTACCAATAAAATGTATTTGTTAACTTTGGCAAACAATACCACTCAAATTATAAATGGCAATGAAAATAACTTCATATAATTTAAGCTTGGCAGTGAATGTGTGAAATCTTGTGTAACTTCGACAGGTGGTATGGCAGAATTTTCACGGTGCACCCTGTTTCACAAAGATTTAAACATACTTGGCTATAAATCATTTCCCCGAAAGCCCAACAATTCCGTCACCCCTTACGATCGCGAAATGGGATTCGATACTCGAGTCGCGACGATCCACGGATCACTCGTCGTTTCGTCGTGCCGACGATAAATTTTCCGGCAGGCGAAATTAGCCGAATTTGCGGCAACTAGGCGACACGGGGTCGAATATTAAAGCCAGCTGTCTGCGGGAAGATACTGCGACCCGCACGCGTGACGAACATTTCGCGTGCAACGTGAGCCCGGGCCCCGTGAAGGTAAACCCTGCGAAACGGACACCCGGGGTAATGGATACGATGGCTTCACGGGATTTTTAGGGCGCAGGGATTCCGGGTTACGTCTTCTACGTGACCGCCGGGATATGGCTGGAATTAAAGTATCCCGGCATTATCCCCGCCCAGTCAAATTTTCAGGTGTTTTCCGGCGATATTCCGGAAACCGTGATTTCATGGTTATCGTCGCGGAAAGGGCTGTTAATTCTTTAAGGGCCAGACACACCTGCGGCTATTCGTATTATAGGATGGACATTAAAAGACTATTGTCTTGAAACAATCCTAAAATGAGAATTTTTCCATTTTTCGGGAGAGATTCGTTTTTTGACAGCTTCAGCCTTTTTCACGTTTCATAAGAGGATTACTATGATCTACCAAATCAATTGCAAAATAAATAAGTTCCGTTTATACCGTTGGCATTGGATAAAAAAACGGTGAAAATGTAAATTCCATATAAACTGAAAATCTGTCAGATTTGCAAAATTGTACATTCGGTTTTTTGTATAAATATTTTAACTTAATGCTTAACAACATTTATTTGCACATAATATTTTTATATACAATATGAAAATATTTCTTTTATGTTCCATTACATAACGTAACAATAGCATGCGTAAATAAATATTGTTCCATTAAACTGAAATAATAACGCGCGCAGCGACCGTGCACCTACTTTTTTACGCGATAGTGCTGACACAGAAAAAGTGATATCAAGCCTGTCAATCAATATCACTTAAAATATATATAGCGTTAAGTACAAAATGACACAATGACAATCACCACGCAAATTGAACATGTATAATGGGCACTAAGCGGAGTGCATATCTATGCAGGAGAGAAACGAAAATATGAAACGCCTCTAACTAACTTAACTTAACATTACCAGAGGCGAGTCGAACTGACAATGAGAAGAAAACGAAGATACAAAACACATTTGCCTCGCTTTATCGCGTTTCACTTTTCGTTTCACTCCAAGTTTTCATTAAGGGGGGGGGGATAAGGGTTTCAGGGCAAAAAAAACACTTTCTTTGCGATTTTTTTTCAGACGTATGAATAAAGCAAATTTGTTCGAACCTTTTGCACATTATATACTGTTATTTCGACAACATTTTGTAATTTTTTTATTGTAAAATATCAACAAATAAGCCGGGGACGGAGCTTTTCCGATAACGCCTTTGGAAAAAGGCGTTTTGCGGTGATCACTGTATCTCTGCAGAAAAGTATCAGCAATCAAAATAACAATACAATTTAGCTAGGAAATGGGTAAATCCTCCCCCCAACGATCGCTAATTGTTATTTTTTTCATTTTTAAATTTTTGGAGGTCGTTTGAAACAAAAATTACGAGTTTTCACTAAAATTTCCGTCATTTTGTGATTGGAAAAACCCCTCAATGTAAAAAAAAAATTATCATACTCATCGTTGGGGGTAGGTATTTTATATATAGAAGGTATCTACCAAGTTTGAAAAGAATCGGTGAACTATTTTTTAAATGGCAGTGATCACCGACTTTGAAAACATGGTTTCGAGAAAACCGCGTTTAAAGATTTAACTCTACAAAAGTGAAGATAAATTTCTCTTCCGCCGAGTACTTTACTTCTCCGTTTTTTCTTAATTTTTTTGTCACTTCGACACTCAGTCTGAACACTTTTCATTTACACTTTACAATCCCGTATTTCAGATTTTCGTATCTCACACTACTATTATAAAATCACTGATGTCAGCGGCAAACGCCCGACCGAAAATATAACGACTAACTGGTCAATAACTTCGAGAGTTTTTCTCCGATTATCTTCAAATTTTGGGACAATACTCTCGAAATATTTAACTATAAGAAAAAGCAAAGAAAAAAAATCGATTTCTTGATAATGCAAACCCTTATCCCCCCCATAATGAGCTCGTGCTAACGTGCCCTAGGACGTCTGTAATAAAAAGTGACCTTGAGAATTTATTTAATACATGTAAAAAAATGTATAAAAAATTATCCACGCGTATCAACAAGTAAAGTTCTACGAATAAATTTCTGTTTCAGTCGCCCTTGAAGACCGTAACGCAATTAACACCGTCAGTTACGGAAACTCGGCGAGGTTCCGTAGGAGACAACGGTTCGCCCCGGAATAATGTCATTTAATTTTCACCGGCACTCGATATCGCTGACACTTCACCTGAAATTTCGAGCGTCACGCGATACTACTGACGACACTTGAAAAGGTAAATAGCCTTTCATGATCACACGAGGCCACTGTCACGTCACATCGCGACACAATGTGTCTCGCTGAAAGTGTCGCGGGATCGGACGATCAAAAACGCGAGTTCCGCTTTCTCTCTTTTCCCACGAACGCGGAGGAACGGGAAAAGTGGGAGTTGATTTCGTTACCCGACGAGATAAATTGTTTTCGCGGATCGGCCGGCATTCGAATGGAACTACTGGAAAAAAGAAACGAAACGGCGGGAAATTCAGTTAAAAGCCGCGCATAATATTTACGGACGATTCTGTCGGGCAAAGTCGAAAGCCTTTACAGGGTAGATGTACATACATACATTCTTGTATATTCGAATAGGTGTTTTCAAAGTTAGAAAAATTCACTGGAAAATTGTTTATTTCAAACATATTTACAGTTAGCTAACAGCCTATCAAAAATGTATTTATATTAGGGTAAAAATAAGTATTTTTAGTCCATTGAATGAACTTTCAAATGAAAACACATAGTGAACGATGGCGGCTAATTTAATTATTAACTTTTTATACCTTTTATTAAATACAGTTTTTTTGTCCGAAACGTAGGAAACAACTTAATTCCACAGCTAATAGAGTTTGTATAAAATCAAATTTCAACATGTGCAATGGCTTTACACGGAACACTTTATTCGATCCACCCGATATGATGTAGTCGGATTTTAAAAATGAAACTGATGTAATTCATCCATTTTTTTTCACTGCGATGCAAGGGGCGCGTGGGATTCGGCCGGGAATGAAATACCGAACGAACAAAGAGATGATTGTTATAGAATCTGATTTTTCCGGCGGAAAACACGGACACGCCGGAATTCGTGCGGATGTAATAGAGACAGATAACTGTCTCGAAAGTTCCTTTCACAGTAAAAAGTGAAGAATGTAATAACGCGCTAAGTCAAAAGCGATAAAATGTTGCTCGACTTTCATACTGATTTCTAGCCTGATATTTTCGGAGGATACTCTACGAGGAAATCGACACAACGCGGTTGATTCGTCCCGGAATTAGTAAGGGCGCTTGATTTCTTCCACAGAGGCGAAACGAAATTGGAAGGGGGATGTAATTACGTCTTTAGAATTTTACGATTGATCGGTGAATCGCTGGTATTATCTGTAATTCATGGCCCGTATAATTATCAAGTTAATAACTTAATCATTTAATTGCCTATCGGTCGAATTACCGTTCGATTAAATTGTACTAATTAATGTGGAGCTGTATTTAATCCAATTGCATATTTCCACCGTCAATAACGACGTATTGATCGGTTTTACGAGTGTAATGAAAATTTGATTTCGAAAAAAATTCCCGCGATAATTACAAGCTATACGAATTTGTTCACAGTTTATGTTTGCAAGTACAAAAGGTTCTTTTGGATGTCATACACTCCTGCTAAACCCGTCGGGAAAAAGGTACTGAAAAATTGTATTTCCATAAAGCTGAAAATTTGATTAAAAAAAATATGAATGCTGGGACGACGATTTTTCAAAACTATTCAAACATTGTAAAAAATCTGCGCTACAATTAAGCCATAGTAGTAATAACTACATTCATGCTTTTTTAACAAATTCTTTCATCTTATACAGGGTGTAACAAAAATTCTGGGACATTTTTTCAGTATCGATAGTACGCACCAAAATATGAAAAAAAGTCTATACAGTTTTATCTAAAAACCACCCCCTATCGAGGTACAACCCCTTTTGTAAAAAGTTTTTAAAAAATCCTATCTCCGAAATGGTACGTTGTAGAAGACCCGTTTTAATTGGAATATAACCGGAGAAGATCAAAGACAATAGAAAAAATATAATTGCTGCGATTATTGCTGTTAAATAGCATTTATTCTTGTTTAATCCAAACAACGTCGATTACCTATATCGTAGCGGATTTGTGACAACTTGGGAAAAATTAAGGATACTCACTAAATTTTCCTTTTCGTAGATAGTGATATTTTGTCCGGAAACTTTAGTCACTCCCGGTTATATTGCAATCAAAATCGGTCCTCTACGACGTACCATTTCGGAGATATGATTTTTTAAAAGTTGTTCCAAAAGGGATTGTATCTCGATAGGGGGTGGGTTCCGCCCACAACTTATAAGACTTTTTTTAGAATTTTTATGCGTTTTATCCATACCTAAAGTGTCCCAGAATTTTTGTTGCACCCTCTATATCCCGGTAATTTCCAAAAAATTGCTTACATTTCAACTTAAAAAGGTTGGATCTCGATTAGAGCGGGGAGGGGGGTGAGGAGATTTTACGAATTTCACTAGACTTTTTTGCTTTTCCCGATATATCCAATCGACCCGCGAATAAACGTCACGTCCAGATTCACCCTCTGTTTTCCGCGACGGACTAATTGTCTCTTATTTATCCAAATTCTCGGACGTCGTTGCAGCGTGCCGCCATATTGTGTTTTCGCGTCCCTCCGCTGAAAGTTCGCGGCAAGAAACTGACTGGCAGTCATTGTCAGTTACTCGGCGGGTGAATCCCGCGGCTCTTAATGCTCCCAGGGCGAAACGGGAAAACAGGAAGCACGTGAATCCTTCGGAGGCATCGAATAAGAAGTCTCGTTTTTGTCACTCGAAGACAGAACGCCAGATTCCGTGACGCGGAGAAATTATTTGAGCGACTACTCAGGATTGTTTACGAGCTAGCCGTGCCGTGACGCATTCGATAAATCTTCAGCCCCCGTAATTTTTATCATTATCTACGTTCCAACCCCCGACGGCGCAAGTCGACCGAATTCCCGTTGGAAATGGGATTCCCATTCAGCCGAGATCCGAAGAGTGACTGCGTCGCAGCTTAATCGGAAAACGTATCCGATAATCGCGGGACAATTATCTCCGCTCGAACCGCTCTCCTCGGCGTAATGACGTTAGTTTAATTTGTATGCGAACCCGATGCGATCGGTTCTGTAGGAAAACCGTGTTTATCGCTCCAAGACGGCGCCGTCAAAAGATACTTCCGGATATTTTCACGCATTCTGTTTGATAGAGAAAAAATTGTTTAACCCTTTAACATTCACCACAGTAATATCAGGTTTTCTGCATTTAAGGGGTTATATACAGTTAAGAGGCGCAAAAAAAGCGATTATTCAAGAATTTTTCCTGAAAAGACAGTTAAATTGATGAATGTACAAATTTGTACACATATTGAGATAGCTTTTAACTGTATTTTAACATTTTTTATTTGTAAAAACAATAATTTTGAGAGCTGTTATAGCTGATCTCCAGGAGCTCCTCTAAAAAAAAGCGCTTTGCGGTGACCACGATATCTCGGGACTGAATCTTTTAAAATGAAAAAACCGAACGCATTTCGTTAAAGTAACGTATAATCTAGTAATTAATCGAAGGAATAAACAAAATAAAAGTTTTTGACAAAATGGCAGCTTCTAAAAGAAAAAAATCGATTTTTCACAAAAATGTTTGCCTTAAATTGTTCATAAAACAAAAAATATTAATCGGTGAAAAGAAACCTTCGATTAATTACTAAAAAATATAGTCAACAAGCTTGTGTTAAAATTTGAGACTGATCGGTCCAGCCGTTTTCGAGAAATCGTGGTCACCGCCTTTGAAAACACAGTTTGGAGAAAAACGCATTCAAAGTTTGAGAAGCCGGTAATAGAAACTGCAGTAAAGGCAACTTCAAATTATTTAGTAACAACAACCAAAGTCGGAAAAATTAAATTTGAATGTAATTGAGCCAACACCAATTTCAGTTATCCAAATATCGACAACTGTATCTAGTTGCCGGAACTAATTAAGGGGAACTAATAATTTTTTCGGTGTAGACCAACTACTTTCAAACGCTCTGACACGTCTTTACAAATATGCGTGTAACTTGGACAATAATCGCCGAATTGACTTAAAATTTTCTGTGTGTGTACTTAAATGTATGTACATTACGAAAATAAGATAAAAAAAAATCGATTTTTTGAAAATTATAACTGTATATAACTCCTTAAATGTAAAGGACTTCTAGTCCTGTAACGTCCGGTTCTTGACATTTAGTCTATGTTTCATATTGTTTATTTATTGTGTCGTTTTAATAGAACTTTCTTGTTTTCCTTTCTTCATTCTGTTTCTATCGTGTTGAAATTTGTTTGCCCTCTTTTCATCTTTCGCATCCACGCGTAATATTACGTAGATAGATATTATACAAAAGTGAAAGCTTATTCGAAAAGTTGTTTTTTATCCAAGTTTATAAACACTTATATCGTGAAATAAAAGAATAACAGAAAGATGGGACAATTTTTACACCATTTTCGAAAACTCAGCAGCAGTTTAAGCGGTTAATATCAAACTTACAATTGATTTGGGGAAAAATTAAATTCTCGTGATTAATGAAGAATATAGAAATTTCCCTAGTACCTTTCCCCTATCAAATTTCGCCTCGATGGCTGAATATAATTGACAAAATTTAGAATTCTTAGAAAGTATACAAACTTTCCCGCTAAATTTGTCCACCGGAATCACTAAAAGTAGAAAAATCGGAGTCGGCAGATAAGTGAGAAACTATTTACAAACTATCCAACCATTCCCCTTGATTTCGCCGTGTATTCCCCCAGGAGATGTTCACGAACCCGTGGTTCCTGAAGCAGGTAAAACGACGAGGGTAACAATTACACAAAAAAAAACAGAAAACACATGTACAATGGTTAAAAACCCAGAAAATTTCAAATAAACAAGTCCCACCCTAACTGCGCGTTTCACACCACAGAACTGCGATGACACATTTATAGAAAACAGATCATTTCAAATACTTCAAATCCCTTATCCACCCTTCCACCTCAACGCCGTCATACTCCTCAACTCCTTAATCGCACCACCCCTAATGTTCACCGACCAAATATAAAATCCCTAGGCTAATTTCACCGTCGCTCACTATGCCCGGAAAAATTCGGGAGTCTGCTTTCCTCTGTTCGACGAGTGAAAAGGGAAGAGAGGGAGAGAGAGCTAGGGTGGAGAGGCGGGAGGAGGAGGAGGAGGGGGGGGGGGGGCGGTGAAAAATTCTATTTCGCGAACCCGGTCGCGTCTTTCAGTCTTTCCGCTCCCGTTTCGAAACCGCGCGGGTTATCACGCTTCATAAATCTCCCGGAGGCGTGAAACCGATGCGAAGGCGCTTCGTAAACTCCGACGAGCCGTGGTCCCCCGCGAACTTCGGGGATGATTCCCGACGAACCCACTCCGGTGACACGAATAACTTCCGGGATACGAGGCCGCCGTATCAGCGGCTGTAAATCCGCGTCGTTACCGCCGCTTCGCCTAGGAGAAACTGCACTGGGAAAAAAAAAAACGTACCATGCGTATCCGCGAATGGGTCCCAGGCAATTCTGTCGAGCCCCCCCCCCCGCCCCCCTCTTCGAATACAACGTGGGAGATTATCGGTAACGAGACGGATGAATGAACGCCTCTCCACGTTAACGTTATGACGGGAGCATCGTGTAAAGCCGGGTAGAAATTTTGTAACTCACCCCTCGACGGGGGATGCCGAGGAAGTGATAGAAATAAGGGTGTATTTGTGACTCGTGGTGCATGAGATTTGCAGGAAATATTGTTGGTGTATCCCAGTATTATCGATAACGAGTTTCGAGGCACACTTGCGAGTGGAACATAAATGTTTTTTATTCGCGTGCTACACGGGGTTGGTCAAATAGGGTGTGCTTGATAGCGACATGAAATTTTGTTTACATAAAATAGCAGATGTTTATAATTTAAAAAAGATATATGTCACGTAAATGTTTTTTATCGAATGGTGCAAAACGTGATAGTTGTTTAATCATTAGATGTCTGAAAGTAAGAGTTGATCTTTTAACCTTTTGCGGTTGGTGTCTCTGTAGCAGGGACATTTTTAAATCGTTGTAGAAGTCGGTGTCCCCTTAGCGGGGACACTTTTAAAAATCGCAAAAATGACAAAACACTATCGTCCGCTATGCCTCGTGGGTCAAAATCCATTTCAACAAATTCTGTATGTTTTAATATGACCCCGTATAACGCCCGCTTTATGACCCCGTATAACGCGTTATGTACAAATGATTCAAGTAAATCGAATATTAAGGAAAAACTAAATATGGGCATTTTATTAAAATCAAACTAAGAATATTTTAAATAAAAAACTCATACATGTGTAACTAAAAACAGTTAATTTCAAAAAAATTACATAATTCCAAAAATAGTTATGTTACATGTTTATTCGCTAAAAATTTAACATTATTTAACTGTTTTGTAATTTTTAATTTCTTAAAAATCTGCATTGTCACAAATTTTATAAGAACGCCATTGACACAATGTGCAAACGTACGCGAAATTGATTATAAATTTCACAGTACAGAAATATAACCTAACCTAATCCCCGCGTTATATGGGGGAAAACACGTGTTATACGAGGGACATGAAATCGCGTTATATGAAAACGCGTTGTAACAGTACCGCGTTAAGCGGGGGTTTACTGTATTCTCAAGTAGAAATGATGATGGCCGAGAAACATACGTTGTTTAATAATTTTATTGAAAGAATGCTTTCCGCTTTTTTTTTCTTTCATTTGCATAAATAATTCAGGTTACCATGACATGGCAGTAAAAGAAGAGACACACGTGCAATGACGAATAGTGTGACCGTTTCGTTAAACGTTAAACCTTCTCTTAGAAGCAAACAGGCATTCCGTGTTCTGATGGGAAGGCAACATTTATAACTTCCATAAATCGTGACACGAGCAATCGTGCGAAACACCACTTGACCAGCTGTTTCGCGGAACGATAAAAATGTTACCCTGATCGTTAAAGAAGAGCGGTTTCTTTCGATGTAACTTCCGCGTAAACTTCGAATCTTACTGCGTGGAAAACGAAAAAGGAAAAGAAAAAATAAAACATAAATCCGCGCGGTACACGCCGGCTTCGGACTGCGTTGAAGTTCGAGATATCAAAAGTTTCGAGGCGGTCGTCCGACTTTATCATCAGCTTGCCGACTACTTATTCGAATATTCACTTTTATATCGACCACCGTAAAAGTAAGAGCCCCATCCGATTTTTCATGCAGTCGAATAATCTTGTAACACGAGAAACCTATAAATTTTACAGGAACACTTGCTGCGTTACGTAATAAAAATATTATCCAAGTCGAATAAACCGAGTAAATATCATGCTGAATTTGATTTTATTCATCGTTCGTCATTAGCGCCAATGGAATAATGCGCAGAATTTCATTCCAACGAGTTGTAGTTGTTTACCATGTTAATCTGTTAAATAAAAAAAAAGCTGTGAACTCTGCAATGAATAAATTTATAAATCGTTTTTCAATAATACCGTTGTTTTGCCGCAAAATCGGAAAAAAATATATCTATCACCTAATACGTTGCTGCGTATTAGAATTCTTTTTTCGAATTTCACAATAATTCAAATCATCAAAGAACCTGTCATCGCACACATTTGTACGTTCGGAAACGCGGGAATAAAGTAATAACACGAAGTTGGCCATACTTATCGAGCATTTCTGTACTTCTGCCGGGAAATAGGAAGCAGCGTATCCCCCATAAATCCTTCCCGCGAAATGCATCGGGAATATTTTTCAACGGCATACAACACATACATACTTCACGATCAATGCACGCGATTGTATTCCTCGAATATATCTGCGGAAGCATGGGAAGAAGTTTATGTGTATTACCGAAGTTTATTTTCCCTGTCGAAATCCCCGTCCAACTGGAAATACGGTGTTCATTAGGAAACAGTTTAACGAACGTATATTAAAGTAATTTCTTTCAATCCACACTGACGAATCACCGCAGTCAATCTTATTTTCTCAAACTCTCTAGAATTCCCCCAGAAATGCTTCGCCATAAAACTGGAATTTAATGCAAACGAAATTATTTGCAGGATAAGGAAGAGAAAGATAATTTACCAATATTTTAAAATACCGTGTCAATTAAAAAAGACACTTTAACGAACGTTATTAGAATAATTCTTTAAATGCTTACTAACGAATCACCGTAGTTAATCGTATTTTCTCAAATTCTCGAAAATTACCCAGAAATGCTTCGCCAAGCAATAACCTACCGTAAACGCAGCTATTTCTAAAATTTAAAGAAGAAAAAAACTTAAGTCCTAAATGTTTCACCATACCGCGTTCATTTAAAAGCACTTTAACGAACGTCATTCACATAATTTCTTTTATCTACACCGACGAACGAACATAGAAACTTCGTGAAAATCTCACTCTTCTTTCCCCAAACTTTTCAGAACTTCTCTCAAACATTTCATGAAATAGTAACAATAACGTGCAACAATATCTAAAAAGAAAAAAAGCACATTCTTCACCAGCGACCCCGCTATCGGATTTAACAGCTCTATCCGCGTTACCAAGTTTTCCATGCCGTTGGTCATGGTATACGGAAACGCTATATTTTTCATAAACAGCGTCGTCGAGAAGCATTCCAAGTATTTCCCGCAGCGTGTACGATACATAGTTGTATACGTATACAACCCGGAGGACTTATCGGCACACGTATATACACAGGTGGTTATTGTGTGTGAACGTTGGTTACGTACGATCTCTTCCCGCTGGTTAAACGAAGTTGTATCGACAGAAAGTCGAGTGTCTTCAAACTGTTAAAACGTTTTCCTCCCTCGTGGTCGTCGGAGTGAAAGCGAAGATAAAGCAGCCGAGCCACGAAACGGCGACTAACTTTCCCGTAAAACTGGCAAGGAGTCGTTCAACGGACTTCTTCTTCACGGTTTAATAGAAATTTCGAGGTTTAATCCTGTGAACCGAACGAAACGATTCCGGACGAATTACAATTTTATTTCATACCGTTGGCGCAGCTTGTAAATTGTTTTGGAAATTGCGTTAATCTGTTTCAATGGCCACCTGAGATATATCTATACATATATGTGATATATACATATATACATGTATGTACTATACATACATATAGGTACGTTGAAACGTTTCGTCTGATTGTGAGAGCCAATTTCACGTTTATGCCATGGTCGTAAAAGAAGTTCAGCATTGTTAAAAACTAGTTTCGCTTCGGTCGCGTATCACCCACGGAATTGACCAGTCGGATTTTCCTTTTAACTAACTTGCCGGGCGTAATTTTTCCGACCCGTGTTTTTTTACGTGGAACCCGTAAATACTGCGTGTTTTCCTCACTTTTGTTTTTTCGATTCGCCGAAAAATCAACAGCAATAAACACGAGTCTTCCGAGTGGCGGGGTTTTCCTTTTTATGAGTGCGAAACGCGAGCGTCGTGATTCTCGTTTTAATTTCGGGAAAATCAATGAACCACGAGGGAAGAAACTGACGAGACGATTCCACCTCTTTTGGCTCCTGAGGACTTCGGACAACGAACTTGGCTTGATTCTGGGGAAAAAATCGTCAGGATGTCGTCTGAGTAGATTTCGAAGAGAGAGAAAAACGATTTTCCCTGGATTTGAATGTCTTGTTTCTTTCGCGGTGAAAGCACTTTCCCATATATGCGAAATCGATCGAAATGAAGCGGTAATGGATATTCAATACTTACAAGTATTTACAATACTCTTGTTAGATAGAGTCGCACGCGAAATATTCGCAAATTGTATCACCGTTACTCAAATTTTCATGCATTAAAGTTCAGATTTGTAAAAGAAGAACAATTTCTATCGTCAATTAGTTTTTTCATTAGTTTAAAGACCCACCGCGGGTTCAACCAACCTTTTGTCACGAATATTACATTTTCTGTTTGGAGAATTAAAACCGCTATTTGTTCCGGGGAAATTAAGTAGTGAAATATGAAATGCGGCAAATTGTGTAGAATATTTAGCTACTGCCAGTTCTCATAAATTTCTCACGTAACAGCGAGACGATGATCCAAGGTACTTCGAAACTTATGAAGTATTTCGATGGAAAATTTCGGATGAATCGAGCATCCTTCGGACCCTCGGATGTCCACGAAGTTTCCGGGAGCCTTGAAACTTCCGACGGTCCCGAGACTATCCGAACTTTTCAAAACTATAGGAATTGTAAAGGTAAGTAGACGGCAGACGAAAACGACGGATATTAAAAATATGAGTGTATCGACGAAAGAACCGACTGGATCAATAATTAAAATGCCGGGAATTAAATTGAAATGCAAATTTCAACGAGATTAATAGAGAAATCATACGAATCGTTGAAAATCCATTCGAAAGACTTAAAAAATGATTTTCCGATAGGAGTGTTTGTCAAAAAGGCTTGTTTGTTCCGATTCGTCATTATACTAATTGAGGCAATCAATCTCCACCGCTGGTCATTAATTATCTCTTGTTAATACACAGTAGTTAGTAGCGACACTCTGTCGCAATTAGGTTAATTATAATCGACCCATAAATTGTGCCGAAAATCTCCAGAATTTTTTAAAAATCAAATATTATTATTTAAACTTGAATACACTTCCTCCATCTTCAAAAGTAATGAGTTGACAAAAATAATTTACAACTTGTTTTATACAATATTATATTTTATCATCCGTGACGCCATTTATTAATGTCCAACTTGGTAATACCTATTATTGACACCGAAAAAAATTCAGCGTAATTTTCAACTTTCTTCTAATTTGCATCCGGTACTTAGTTCGGACGGGCTTGTAATGAACTTTTAATTTTCACGTCCAGCAACGTTGAGCAGTCGCCGTTTCAATTGTAACGTTTACCGGACATTTTACTAGCAACCAAATGTGATTTGCATACTTGAACTGTATTGCCGCGTTGGAATGTTTGTTGAATATTTAAACTTTCAACCCGCTCGGCGACAGTTTTGCTTATTGTTTAGCGGCATTACTGTAAACGCTTTAAAATACCTGGGCGACGCAACGCACGAGAATATTTCCCCGGACCTGTTTTTTATTAAACGTTATAATTAAACCGGTGTAAGTAAATAGGAAAAGGTTCGTATATTTGCAAAATTAGTGGTCAAATTTGTCAAGGGAAATCGGAGTAATTAATTGCACGTTGAAAAACGTAATTTCCTCATTCTCATAATTCACCGCGATTATAATCGTATTTCTTGAACTATAAATAAAAAGTAACAGAAACTAGACCCGTTACAAAAGAACTGTTCCCCCCGCGTCTTACGTAACACAATAGAATATCCTGTGAAAACATTTTCTCATTAAGCTGAAACAAATGCACCGCGTTCTTGAAGAATCCGATTTTAATTTGTCATATCCATTTCGCAACGTGTTTTAACGAATCCAATTTTCGTTTCGCTTTTTGCGTTTTGTATCGGCGCAATCAGCGTTTAAAATTTATCCGTTTGCGGAGGTGGAGATCATGCGGAAATTAGGGGATTTCGGGCACGCCGCGGTGTCGGACATTCGCGGGGGTCGTCAATTAGCTTGATTGGGTGAGACCGAGTATTTAGAGTGGCTGCGAAAAGTTTTCGCCGAAATTGCGGAAAGGTCCCCGCAAAGTCGTGACGAGTTCATAGTGTAACGCCGATCGATAACTGATGTCTGACGGCGTTTCTAGGACGTTTCGAGATCCTCGAAATGTATCAAGTATGATCTAAATCATGTACCGTTACAATACCGAAAGTGTGAGAAACGAGAACAAAGAGTTTCCGATGAGAATTAATGAACTGGGGCACCCGGTTATGATCCATGGAGTTTTATCTCCTCATCTACGAAGAGATTTATATTTAGATGTAAAGGAAGAAAAGATTCGTGTAAAAAGGTCAGGGAAGAATGTCTACTATTAAAAAAAAAGTAGAAGACAAAACGAAACTAAAAAGACAAGCGTAAAGAAAGTACGAGCTGAATGTAGTACACGCGATAATAACGTAAAAGCTGAGTGTTGCGTCAAGAAATAAAACGACACTTCCGGTAAAAAGATATCTTATTTTTCAGAAAACTCATCTATTTTATTTATTATTTTATTTTAAATATGTATATTGTGAAGTGACTGCCATCGAAACTGTCTCTTACAGGGTTTTATGATATCATTTTTTCAGCTTCGTTAACGCACTTCGTTTCACCGGGGGAATATCGTTAAAAAAGTTCTATGTAAATAGAGAAAATGAATATCCTGGGGCTATGATTAAACGTACGATCCCGTGATGGACGAGGGTGATGGTGTAATCGAAGTTTAGATTCTAATCGAGAAGACTCATAAACCCGCCCTATCCTTCTCGCATCAATTATTTCTCTATTTTCTCTTCGTTAACGTTACAACGCTCGTATGAATAATTACGAGTAATAATAATCTGTTTATGTCAAGTCCCACATCGGGCCCATCCTGGTCAAAGTTGCTAGGACTCGACCGGTTCCAGTCAGGGAACCACGCGATCGACTTAGGAGTTGAGCTTCGATTAATATTTACATCTCGAAATCGATGGCTCCGGCTTCCATTTAATTAGTAAGGAGCCAACAGCTCAGCCAATCCGTTGCGCACCGCTACCGTAGTTTAACTGCTCCCGATGTTTGAACCGTGAGGTCCAACTACTTGGGGTATTAATTATTAATGAGGCTGTAATCGGCTCCGGAGATTTTCCGATTAATCCTCGCGATCCGGCTTCGAAAATCGACCGTCGTCGGTACTACTTATTTCCCCCCCCCCCCTATATTCCCGCGCTAAACCCAACTATTTTCACCTCGTCATTTTCAGCTCCACATTTCTAGCCGTCACAATGCGCCCGCGCAATCTCGCCCGTGTAATCTCGTAATTGCGATTGACGCATTGGCGAGTTAGCAAGCAACGAGGTAGAAAGAAAAAGGTAGATAGAGGGAGAGCGAGCGAGCGAGCGAGTAAAGGGAAGATAAGGTAACGCCGATGGCAGGAAAGCAAAAGTTCTCGGAGGCGGAGTGGAGCAGCAAGTGGTCGTATTCTCAGAGCCCGGGCAACTTCCAATGGACCGCCGAAGTTCTTCGATCCGACGAAACTACGACGGAGTTCCGGGACTGTCCTCCGGGTCACCCTGTTACCAGCTCGTCGACTTTCCCGCCGCCTGAATTTTCCGTTCGCGTTCCCGACAATTATCATTACGCCAGCAAGGTATTGCTGCTTGATGGAAATATTTCTTACCTTTAAATTACGTTCGTGGGACTCACGTGCTTCAGGAATTTCGGGGATGATTGCTCGAAGTGCCTGCACCACTCGACAGATCAGAAAATATCAGGATTTTTTACACCGAAACTACACGTTTTGGAGATTTCATCTCCGAGGGAAATACACTTTGAAATTCTTAAACATTATTGTTAGGACGCTTTTAGAGTTTTTGGGCTACAACATTCCTGCACGACTAAGTTTCGAGGCCGCAACATTTCTGTGGTTTCGAGTTTCTGTATCGTAACATTCTTGAGCGTTGAAGTTATTGAAGTTATAGGGGAACTACTTTTCTACGCTGAGAAGTTTCCGGCCCTCGACATTTTGGCGAATCGAAGTTTTTGGGCCGCAAATTTCCCGTAGTTTGACAATTCTAGGTCCCAATTTTCCGGCGCATCGAAATTTCTGGGCTGTGATATTCTGCCACACCAAAGTATCTCGGTCGCAAGTTTCTGTATCGTTACATTCTTGAGTTTTGAAGTTATCGAACAATCACTTTTCTGTGATGAGAAGTTCTCGCCCCGCAATATTCCGGAATATCTAAGTTTTTGGGTCCTAACATTCTGCACTTTGGTGTTTCCTGGCCCAATAGTCCTGTGCTTCCAAATTTCTGAGCATCGCAGTTTTTGACCCGTTACATTTTTGTTTTTTTGAAAATTCTGCGTCCAGCAGTTTCTAGGTCCCATCATTTTTGGGCCTGCAAATCTCCGTCAATTATATAATTTTAAACAATCTATAAGTCAACAGTTTTATGATTCCGATTAATGCTAAAGTGGTAATACGATGTCAATGAAATCGTAGGACATTTCGGTGAAAGACCGTGATATTTCCGTAGGTTTCTTCGAGCATATCCGATGAATTTTCAACATTACACCATAACCGGGCATCGACGCGATTCCCCTGGTGCGCTGCGCAATCATCTCGACACCGGAGCACTCTTGAGAAGTGTCTCTTCCGGAATCAAATTGTCGAGAATAGGCCGAGGCTCTTGGCGATCTTACGGTAGTTTCTCGAGCCACGATCATCGAACTTTCCACTCTCGCGAAACTTCGAACCCCCCACGAGTCCTTTTCTCCCTCGATAACCCTCTCTTTAGCTTTCCGTCTCGCCTCCCACGTCTCCCGGCGTCGTTCCGTCTACGACTATCTCTATCCCGTCGCTACGTCGTACCTTCCGAACTTTCTTCCTGCGGAATTGAATCGCCGCGAAATCGGTTTCGCCGGAATACACTGTAGAATTTTGGAATTCTCCCGGTGTACTTTTGTCCCGGCCATTGTTCGACGAATGAAACGTTAGAGAGATTTTGCTGCTTCTTTCTTTCTTCTTGTTTTTCAAATTCTATCATTTTCCAAGGAAGATGGTAGCGATCGTTAAGTACACCCTGTCTCGACGATCGGGTTTTGTGTGACGTAGCATTCGACGGAGGTAATCCGGATGAAACTTTAACGACGCGTATCAACATGAACGAAACGAATCGTAAGCTTGGCAAGTCATCGTGGAATTTAATTTCCTGTTTTTCATTCCCCTCGTTCCTTTCCGTTCCGATACAACCTGTAAATACACTCTATGCCTTCGAAATATCTGTCGATAAGGTCTACAAGGCATGTAAATAATAAAAAATTGCCTTTAAACCATATAAGGATAAAATTTTCATGCAAATTCTGCTTGACGTTACAATAAAAACGTGATTAATTCCCCTAGAAAAAATGTTCACCAAAGTGTAAGTAGATAAACTACCCCCCTCGTGTCTGCTTATCTAACCCGGCGGTTCGCATGTATTATATTTTCCGAGGGATGTTAAAAATGTGTTGCGTCAAGAAATATTCGGGGGAACATCCCTCGTAAGCGGCGCGTGCAACGTGGCGGTTTCTTGCGTGTCTCGAGGACAAAGGTCAAGTGGGCCTGATATGACGTCGTTCTTTTTCCTCGTCGATCGTTCACCCCAACGACGACCGTGCGTTTTTTCCGACACGTCGCGGGAAAACCGATTGATAGGAGAAGGAGCCAGTTAATATAAGGGCAATAATTAGCGCCTGGATCTACGTTGATTAATGAGCACCCGGTATAAGAAATCCATGGGGTTTTATAGTTATAGATTTTCACCGCCGAGTGAAAGACACATTTCGAAGGTTAAACGATTTTTAAAAATGAATCTTCCATTTATAAAAATTGTTTTCAATTTCACTCGTGTTCGAGGTGTTTCATATTTTTGGACATTCGAAAATCTCGGACATATATTGAAAAATCTTCTTCTTTCCAGGGGTTGTTTTTAGGGTTCTCACTTGACAGCAGGTGATACCGGACAGCTTCGGAGGATTCTTCTCGAATATCGTCGCGAATTTCGGATGATTTATAGACAGCATGGTAATCATTCCGAGATTTCACTATGGTTCCATTCACTTAGGGTGAATTCACCCCTCTTACATCATCCCTTATGTTTCTACATGTTATTCCCACCCTGCTGATACTATAAAGATATATTCCCCCTCGGTCCCGAAACATTTATTCCATCGTTACCAACCGTCTAATTGCTTCTGTGTATTTCAACGTGTTTGATAGCGGCTTAATTAATACTACTTCAATAATTATTCTAATTAATATCAGATAATTGATAAACGATCGATGCAAAGGTTCTCGGAAACGTACGTATTCATTCACGTAGAGGGAAAGAATAGGACGCGCGCGTGTTTGACGCAACAGATCGTCGATTTTTCTGCCGGAATAATTTTCTTTCTTTCTCTCGTTGTTGCATGACGATGCGTGGCACTCCAGAGAATAGAACCGTGCAAAGTGCATTGCGTTCCGGTCTCCCGTTTTCGGTCCCCTGTAGCCACACCAGGAGGCCACACAAAATAATCCGACCGCGTGGATTATTTTTCTCATTTTCATACGGAGAGTGGAATGCTTCAAATCTTCCGACCATTCTTCTCGTTCTCACTCACTGACGAAGCCGGCACTTGAAAGAACGGATTCATTCGGAGCACTCAAATTTCAGCTTGAAACCCTTTCATCCATTCAGAGAGGGTTCCGCGAGCAATGTACTTTGCTATTGTAAAATATTATCTTCCTCTAATAACGTTACGAGCTGGTACTCCCGTTACAAGAAAGGTGAAACGATGAAGTGGGTGCGTGACCTATTAAAATAATCCCCGGACCACCCCCCCCCCCTTTTTCACTTTCCGCCCCCGAGTATGATGATCACTTTGATACAAAATGACTCCGTCGTGTGTACGTTCAATTCCACAATGATTTTCAGATCGTCATCAAAGGCCTCTAATTTTTTTTCGACGTTTCATCTTTCTCATATGGTAGAAAAGGGGTGGAAACGAAGGGGGACGGGGTCGGGAAGAGATATTTGAAGCTAGAAGCATTCAAATTATTACTCCTAGTTCCAAGAGACACCTTCAATCTATCTACCAAGCTACACTTCCGAGCATTTTTTTTTCTCCCAAAGACAATGTTTGAGCAACGACCTATGAGAGGTATCCCTATTTGCGACGTACAGTGATTACAATTCATCCTCTAGCGGGGGTAGCATATTTTACACAGAATTACAATGACACAGGGATATTATGAAAGTCAAAAATTTCTCATCGAAAAGGAATTTATGTATTCTATCCTCGTATCGCATCGCCTTTAACCCTGATCATCCTAAATCCTCACCTTCGGTAAACAAATCTAGCATCGTCCAACACATGTATAGTGAACAAAAGTGTACCATGAATTAAAGTTCATCCGAAGGACCACCTAGTCACCCGATACACCGTAACTCTCTAATCTCTAATCATCGGTTCTAATCCTAACCAAGTAGAACTTCCAATGGTAGTGGGTGACTGGTATTAGGATTTAACCATCAATCCAGGCGATGATCCAATCACCATAGAAACAGGACTACATTTACAGTAGTCCAAGTGTTGACAGGACTCTTTTCGAGTTTTCCCAGTTGCTGAACGATTCTCGGTGCTGTCGAGGCAAATGGAACGCACCAGAGGGCCTTTCCCGTAGGATCGATATGGTAGTGGGGAGGTCCACGGATCGAGAGAGACAGGGCTGTGAAAGAGGGAACGAGGTGAAACGGGAGGAGTACGTCGGGAGGTGCAGAATCGGATGAGATGAGGGCGCTCCCGGCCGTCGGTTTTACGTCGCGCCATGGTTGCTAGCGGTGGTGGCGTCAGCGTCGGCGTCGGCGTCGGCGTCGTCGTCGTCGTCGTGGCCGTGCTGGTCGCCGGCGAAAGCGGCAACCAGACCGAACACGCAGCTGCCAAAGCCAGACTCCGCCGCTCGGTCCAGTTTGCCTTCCGCTCCCGTTTGGCATAGAGGCGTCGCGGCGCACGCTCGTCCTCTCGTCCGTTCGTTACGTTCCATCACCGTTTCATACCGATATTTCGCGTGTAGTTTTGCTCGTTTACAGTCCGGCGTAACCACGAGGCCGATGGATACGTACGGTATACTGACATAATCGTGACAGGATCTCGTGACCGATGGATAAAGCCAGTGAAAAGGAATCGTTCGTGAATAGGGTGATTCCCGGTGGACCGGTTTCCCACGGGGGGTTTCGATTTTGAAGAAATCGTTGTTGCTTTTTCTTTTTTTCAATTTTCTTTTCATTCTCTGTGAGGACTGAGAAAGAAGCCTGGGCCAGAGAGCTCCTTGGGATCTGTGTGATTCTGACGGCACGGTGCTTCCTGATCGAGCTGATCGAGAAAGGTACAGGATCTTGATCTAGCAAAATTGTTCTACGACTAATTCCTAGGGTTTTCTTTTCTATTTTTCTTTATCCGCTTCCTGGCAGTGTTACATACTTGTTCGTTTTCTGTGCATTCGTTACGACGTTGGTGGTAACGATTTCTTTTTGTTTTCATGTTTTTTTTTCACTCGTTTCGCTACCCCTGACAGATGTTACTTCCGTTTGCTCGTATATGTTGATTCGAGAAAACGTGAGAGGATTTACCGAGCAACTCTCGTGGGAATGTGTCGATGGATGAGAGCTTTCGTCGCACAGTCAGCTAGAATTCACCGATTGTGGGTTATTATCATTTAGTAGGATAGTGTTCCGTGCGGCATTACTTGTGCGTTCACGCCGCGTTTGTTCGAAGTTGACAGTGCATACGTTAAAAAAAAAAACATTTGTCCCGTTACGTGCGAGTTTCAATTTGCCCGTGAACCACTCGATTTCTTTATCCTGAACGTTCTATTACTTTCCGTTAAACTAGTACATCCCGCGCTCATGTTTTTTAAAAGCCGTTTCAAACCACCGATAACACTGGTCGTTGCGACTGAAGAAACATTACAACGTCTATTTCAAGTATCATCCGGATCATTGATATTCACTGTGTTTTTTCACCCTTAAATTTATCGCTCGCCAGAAGATATCTCATCGATGGTAATCCTTCGATGTATTCCGCTAAAAGCTTTACGTGCTCTGTGTACCAAAGAAATCCATGACAAGAGCACACATCGCTAGTCCACTGTGTAAACACTGCGTCGAGGAAATGATGGACTCTACCCCCACCAAACCCCGCGAGATATTTAATCGAGAGTTAATACCTTCATCCGTTACATTACGCTGAAATTTCAATCGACCGCGGAATATATTTTTTGGTCGTTTCATTTAACGGAAACGTAACGAGGGAAAAAGAAGTGAAGGGTTGGGGGGGGGGGCGCGGTTGCAGCAAGTAGAAATTCAAAGGTCTCGCGCGCTGAGAATCGACGTCTTCCTGGTGGTAGCCCGATGCTCGACCATGAATAAATCACGTGGAGTATCCCGATAGTCGAAACCCATTAGTCTTTGCGTAACGTAAAAAGTAACGGAAGCAGAAAGAATCGGGATATATTATCCGTTGCCCGGACCGTTCGAGCCGGGACGACGAAAACTGTGGCTCGAGGGAATTTCCAGGTTGAAAGAAAAAAGGAAATTTCCATTTTCTTTCGGTTAGCGTATAGTATATAATTCTATATCTACATACGTATATACTATATATATATGTACACATATAGTATATACGACCGGACCACTCTCCGTAGCTCTGGATTTACCGTTTTACAAAACCGCTTTGCATTCCAATGAATATTAATCGAATGCAATTATTAAACGCAAATTGGAACTCAAACAGCCGCCGCTTCATCGTTTCCCACTGTTTCCCTGCTTTTCTCACATTGCCGGGAGCGTGTCCGTATATACATATATATGTATACATAGGTGTCCGTCTGCGTTGCAAAATCGTTTGCGAAATCCGTCACGACGATAGCGTTACGTACTTCGGTATGGCACGCTTCGGGATTTGATCCGGCGGATTGGGACTGGCGTCTACGTATTTGCCTCCGCGATAAAACTGCGAACCCTCGTGGCAGAAAAGTTGGAACAACCCTTCCGAGGACTTCTAATTGCTTTCCCTTGTCCAGGAATCTGTCAGTGGGACCAATTCTTGACAGCGAGTATCGATAATGTTTTGATGAACCCCCAACCCGGCGCCCACGCGGTCGATGGATTGGTTAATAATCAATCGTTAAACTTTCCCGACGGGAAATATTCCCCGATCAACAAGTGCCGATACCGGTCTAAGATTCTTTTCTATTTCTATTCACGTTTTCGTGATTTTCAAGTAACTCGTGTACTAATTGACCGTGTTGGAAATTGATTATCTTGCGCGGTCAGATTACACGTGATTCCCGGAGATAGTTATTAAATTTTAACGTACCTGTCGATAATACAGCAACGCTGGATTAGAGAGATATTACGTCGAAACGACGAGAGACCGTCTCGCTTTATCGAGTATCAGTTTTCACTCGCGACTTTACCTCGGGATAAAGAATATCGGCCACTTCTTGCTGGCTGCCAAGGCGGATAAGTTTCGATTTCGTCGATATGCCTCGAGATGGTGGACGTTGATTAATACGTAATTAATTAGACGCGATAACAAGCTGACATGGTCTGTCCGTTAAGCGGCGACTTGTAATTCAATTTGCAGTTCTACCGTACTTTAACGCCTTATTTTAAGTACAGCAAAAGCGCATGATCAGATTAACGAACTGCTATCAGGCTAAGCGTTATCTTTTATCTGTTCGTTCATTAACGGAATTAAAGTACCGACGTCTATTACGGGGAATTTTCTAATTGAAAGCTAAAACGGCGCGTCACGTTCGAAACTACGGTGAAAATAAATCTAACTAAGAAACCGCGTCGATACAAGGGGAACAGCTTGTTTATACAACAAAACCCGCTGACACTTGATCTTTCGGAATCGCGGGAAATAACGGTGGCTATTTTATTCCGTCTGGAACGAGACTCCAGACGGCACACAAATGAGAAGGCAAGTTCATTCAGTTTCTACAATCGAGTTTATTCACGACAAATTTTTTTAAATGCCTCCACATTCCTCTTTGTGACACAAGACAATCCTCTCTTTTTTACAGTTTCAATAATACTGCAGAGAAACCACGCGGACAAAACACCGAACGAAAATTCGGGTTTCCTAATTGTAGGATCTCCGAGCGAGATTTACTCGATGCTTCTTTTATTCTGCCTTTAGAAATAAAAAAAGAAGAACAAATCTGTATCCGTTTGTCAGCCGACACACGCGGCCGGGGGCAGTAATTTCGCGGAAATGAAAAGTGGCAGTCGATGGAAACGGAACGTCGCGTGGCAAGTGGCGAAACGTTGGGGGAAAAAACCTCGCCCTCGGGCGGGAAATTACAGGTACGTGTCGGGGAAATTAGTATTCCATCGCGGTGTTTAATTCAGTGGCCACCCCCTCGAATGGCGTGACTGCGGTGGTGACTGACAACCATGTTTATTTCGCGTCACTCTCGCAGATATTAACAAGCCATTTACCGCTCCTCCTCGATTTCATTGCATACCACCCCCGCGCTCCCCCCCCCCTTCGGCCAAGCTCGACACCGCCCACGGAAAATATTGTTCATCCCTCGCACCGAATGGAAACGACAATCTTTAAGACGACCAACATCCCCGGTGTCCCTTACTCTCCCTCGTACGGTTTTTCTTCCGTTAGGGGGTTGGTAATTCTTATTGAAATATGGCCGCGTCTCGTTCTAACACACCGGGGGATAATTGATCGGGGGTTGTAAGGGATAAATGAAATTTTCGGAATTATACGTAGGGCGTGATTATTGATTAAATCAATAAACGTCTTGGGGGGATGGGACCGACGATAATTAAATGCGCAGCCGTGGGACCGAGCGCTTTGGAAACTAATCTCGTCCTCCGTAGCGACGAATCAATTTCTCGTTTCAAGTTTTGATGATCTCTCGTGCGTCTCCATACGCTTCCTGTATTTCACGTATGCAAATTTTCTGACGGCGTGTTATTATACGTAGCTGCCAACCATGTGCCCCTACCCTCTCCCGACGCTGCTTTCCACCCCCCCTCGACAGTTTCAATTACACGAATTCGAAGCGAAGCTGCGTGAAGCTTGACAATCGTGCAAGTTAAAGTACTCCGCGACGAGGATAATTAAAAATGGATGCCTCATAACTTTCCACATTTCAATTTAACTCGACTCGAAATTTATTCGAATCTCGTAACATTCCGGGGCGCGTACACCGTGTTTCGTCAAAAACCCGTTATTAAACACTCGACGTTCCGTGCGGGAAAGTGTGAGCAGGATTTTGCGGCGGAACCGGAAACGATTTGATTTTACATGGATAAAAAAAGAGTCGTAATTGCGGAACGCAATTTTGTCACGTGACCACATCCCCTTTTTTGGGAAATAGATTTTAGAAGCCAATTGGTGTTGGTTGCTCAAAAATATAGAATAGAAAAGTAACTTTTCGTCAGAAGTTAAACGTCGTGTCTGTTTTTAATCTGCATGCAAAATTAGTTTCTAATGCCAATTTTCTCTAACAAACTTAATTCTACAATCTCCACTTACTTTTCCCCGAAGAATCCACCTCGTACCGAGTGCACCGCACACTAGCGGCGACTCTGTAGAAATGAAAATACCCAATCGTCTAAGATGTCGTCGTAACGAAACGGAGCGTAATTAACGATTCAATAACACGAGGTGAGGGGGTCGAAAAATAAATTTGATCGGCTAGGAAAATCGGCGCGGTGCGTGCAGGACGATACTCGCTGCCCTTTACGGCCGTTGCGCGGCATGCACGCCGAAAGAGCTTAATTGAATTTCTCTTAATTAACTGCCTTCGTGGCGCTACGATAATTGCAACGCACGAACTCTCCCATTACCGTAATTGTGGGTCTAATTAATGTAGTCCTGGTGTTCTACGTTGGACCCACCCGGCCGCCGGAGTAGATTAAATTTTCGACGGGAATTTTCGGTGACGTTTGTCCTTCCCCCTTGTCGCGAGCTTTCTACCCCTAAGTCCACCAGTCTATAGTTTTTAACTGCGCCTCGTTCGTCCGAGATTTCCCAGTTCCTCCCGAAAGCCCGGCAATTATAAATGTAAATGTTATTTCGCTACGGTCACTTTCGTAGCGGCGGGAAATGTACCGGGTGGAATAACGAACGTGCAGAAATTGAAAGCTAAACCCGTTGACTTTTCCGCTCGACCGGCAACGATGGCGCGTGTAGCCGGTTCCGGCGCGATTGAAAAGTGGCGAATAAGGAACACCGGTGGAACGAGAGTGTATTCGATAGAGTTTTTCCATGGTGAAAACAAACGGCATCGGGGCGTCGTTCGACGAGAGGGTACCAGCAGAAAATGGACGATTACACCGAGTGCTGTATAGTAGACGTGAAACGAGAGATTTATGAGACCGCAGGAATTGTGCGGCACGTAACTGGAACGAAAAAAAAATACGCGAAACTATTCTCGCTTCGCCTATTTCCAGAAGCTCAGCGCCGGGCCAGATGTACACGCAACATTTCGCAAACTAGCCGCTAAACGTTCCGAAGTTTTCCGAAATGGGCAACGTGTAAATACATCCGGGCAAGTGGGATGGGTTAAAGGAACCGGGGGATCGAAAGTGAACAAACTGAGTTCTGTCAAAACCTTTCCGTTGTGCTTGAATATTCAGCCGTACAGGGTGTAACAAAAATTTTGGGACAATTTAGGTTTATGGATAGAATGCATAAAAATAAGAAAAAAAATCTTATAAGTTGTGGGCGCAACCCACCCCCTATCGAGATACAACCCATTTTGTAAAAAATTTTTTAAAAATCATATCTACGAAATGGTACGTCGTAGAGGGCCGATTTTGATTGCAATATAACCGAATGTGACTAAAGTTTACGAAAAAAATATCACTATCTAATTTTTCCCAAGTTGTTACAAATCTGCTACGATATAGGTAATCGACGTTTGGATTAAACAAGAATAAATGCTATTTAACAGCAATAATCGCAGCAATTATATTTTTTCTATTATCTTTGATCTTCTCCGGTTATATTGCAATCAAAACGGGTCTTTTACGACGTACCATTACGGAGATATGATTTTTTAAAAATATTTTACAAAAGGGGTTGTATCTCGATAGTGGGTGGGTTGCGCCCACAACTTATAAGACTTTTTTTTCTTATTTTTGTGCGTTCTATTCATAAACCTAAAGTGTGCCAGAATTTTTGTTATACCCTGTATATGAACAAGCGCGATACTTGAATTATCACAGGTACAATTTCACCGAAATAAAAGTTCGATCGAATGAAAAACAGTTATTATAGATCTCGTCCTTGGTAATGTTCTCTCTTTCCCAGGTATTTCACCCTTTCATTTGCGTCAATAGAGTTCGTCGATCAGCGAAACCCCCATTGAAATACCGTGGCTGATCCCGCTACCGGATCGGACAACAAATCGTATAATTCTCGGAATGACCGTGCACACCGTTGAACTTTTATTACGCCATTTATAATTGTACGCCGGGACAGCCAGTCACGGGATGCATTTTCATGGGAAATTCATGTTGTTAGACATATTAACGCCGTGCACGTTTCACACGATCGAACGTCCCGGTTTTCACGGTATCGTCGAACGTGTCGCGGTGTTTGCACGTCTGTACGTGTGTGTGTGTGTGCGTGCATGTGTTCGTGACAAGTCTGAGCGACATTGATATAAATGTCCAGGTAATAAACAGACGGGTCGACCGTAAAAACGTTGTTAAATGCGATTTTCTGGACGTCGTGAAAATAACCAGGAATAAACGAACGGGTTTCGTTTGATCGTCTAAATGAAACAAAGAGCCATAAACCTTCCGACAGGTGCATCGAGTGTAATCGTGCAAGTTTCGACGTCGCACCGGGCAACATCGGCGCGATTCGCCATTTTTTCACTGTGCATTTTTATCCTAGCCGATCTCTTTTTTTTTTGTTTATTTGCAGTACGAGGTTGTAGGCGCGCAAAATAAATCAGGCAATCGTTTTAATTGAGCAGAGCCGAAAGAGTTAATCGATTAGCTGCGCCCTGCTAGCCTACCCTGCTGTTGCTCGGATGTGTTCTGGTTGTTCTGTTCAAATATTCCCAGCGGATCCATTGGTGGATTCATTTTTTTGTCAAATATTGCCGCGATTCGTATGAAAAAGGTTTCGACAAATTGTGGACAGATTCGGAGTTTCGATTATTCGTTTGGAGATCGAAATTATTGTCAACGAGCCCACTGGTATTCGATCATGGTAGACTCTCGATAACTTACCAGTCCGTTAGGAAGTTAGCGGGAGACTGTCGAGCTTTTGGCTCGTCCTCGTTGGTGTGCGTAGACTCCAACCGCACGGCGGAATGATGAAATTAGTGTTAGTGAAAGTACGCGAGACGGGTAGGGTGCCGAAGTGGAAAGTTACCGAGAGTCTACCGCGCCTAATTTTCTATTACTCTAATTAAATCTGTAAGTTCATTCTCGTAGAATCTTACCGTGAAATATATGTATTTTAAAGGGGTACGACCAGAAAAAATTCAAATTTTACTTCTACATTATAAGAACTTATTTAACAGAAATATTTAATTAACCGCGATAAAAAGTGTAACATACATCGTTGAAACTTTTCTCCTCCCGCTGCTGTTTGTTTTGTAACTGTTAACATATGGATTTGAAAATCCATTGTTCCCTATCAAAAATAAAAACTATATTAAACAAATATGTCGATAGGACAACTGAAAATGCGGCAAATATTATTTCTCATTGTTCAATTAAAAATTGGTAAACTCGCGGTGTCATGTTTAAACACAAGGAAAAATATACCGAAAATAATCAGTCCACTAGCTTTTCGAGTACTCTACAAAGAGGAACATGAAAGCGGACGAATTAATGTGGATAATATATATAACTGACCGCATCTCCTTAAGTGTACTGTCAAACGGAGAAATATGAAGAAACACGTGACATCGTATAAGTAACGAATGGACGGGTCGAAATGCGTATGGAATACGTAACCAGTCTGCCCGAGAGGATAAACGTCCGCGTCCGAATACGCGCTTTTCCAGGTTGCAATTTCAATTTGTCATTCGCTGTCATCGACGTCTTCCTGGCGCCGCGGCGACCGAATTTTTCATAAGCCAATCCACCGAGCATACGGCATTCGTTACCGTATTTTTGTCAGCGGTATAGCGACGCGGATCTCGATAGACGTAAAAAGCCGACGATACTTAATGAGGAAATTTATTAAAAGTATCGCGCGTGGTCGATAAATCCACCCGTCGTCGGTGGAAAAGTGTTGAGCAAGGGATTTATACGAGAGCACTGGAAATTTTTGAAGGATTTTCCTTCAACGTCTAACAAATTAGTTTCTTCATTTTATATCTTTTTCCTTATACCGTTACTATTTCGTAGTGGTTTGCAAAGGGACGTTTGAAAACGTGTAAAAATATTTAATACTTCTAATTAGCGTTATCTTAATATTATACATGCTTTCCATGGAATAGAAACGATATGTATAGTTTCTATTTGGTATGCATGGAAACTGATATCTCGTACAAAAATTCTTATCGTATTGCATTTAAAGAAATTAGTAATTCTAATTTCTACGAACTTTTTTCTTCAACAGTTGATACTAAAATTATTTCCGATCGTGTTATTATTAATGATTTAGAAAAATATATTATAAAAGAAAAGACACTTAGTTTTTCATCCACAATAAGGAATTGATATTAGAAAATTATGTCCAACGTTTCGGTGCGGTTTTGAACCCTCTTCAAGGGATTTATTTCATTTTCAGTACCCTTACAAAATAAAACAAAAGAATTTATTTCATATGTAAAAAGAACAAAACTAAAGATTTTTATGTGGACAACATACCTGTTAATTATAACCAAATAAACTGAACTCATATCTACTTACTTATTGTGGATGAATAATGCGGACATAATTTTCTAAATATAATATCAATTCTTTATTGTGGATGAAAAAGTAAGTGTCTTTTCTTTTATTATATATTTTTCTAAATCATGGTACAATTATAATCTTTTCTTCAATACCATGAGTGTACTTTACCAAACATATTTCTCAGGATGTAAATCATTCTTTCGGTCTATAAATAATCCATTCGAGTTAATCAAATATTATAATTCAAATTTATGGCTGCCGTTGAGTTTCCCGCGAATAATTCAGCGATCCATTTTCACGATGTTTAAAGCAAATCGTCGGATCCCTTACCAACATCTATAAACAATCCCGCCAATACACGACAACGATAACCGAAAGCTTAATACGATGTCGATCGAAGCAATCGGTAATGTACGCCCGGTGTAATTTATACGGTAATTAATCCAGTAACCGGAAACATTGATATTGGCATCGAATCGTCGCCGGATTATTGGAATTTGACGAAATTTTGATGGCACACGATGCGGAACGTCGGTAACGACCAACCCGTTTGCATTTTACGTAGCCAAATAGTTATGAATGTTACAACCGTGCGTTATGGCCGATGATTACGACATAGCCCTGAATTTCTGCCGGGCTATTTGCGCCTGTCGTGATGGACGCGGGAAAAAAATCACGTTCGTTTCGACGCTAAATGTACACCTATTCCCGCCGGTCCATCGATTTCATTGAAATAATGATTGTAGCTCGAACGCGAGCATTTTAATGGGAGAATTTCGTAGATTTTCCCTTTAGGTGGAATTTCGGTGGGCAAAAGAATCCGAAAGGTAATTCTCTGCTTCCGTAATTCGTAATCGCGTTAATGAATTCAAATTACACGGCTGAACAGAACTCGAAAATGATGTTGGTATTGTTCGTGGATTATTAATTATCACGTTCCTTTTTCTCTCGAATATTTATTATCCTGATTCCTTTCGGTACCTACCTCGCGAAATAAAGGGAAATCGCAGATTTTGAACGATTTCATACGAACCCCGTTGAATAAAAGTCGACTCAACGAAACTTCGCGATCGTTAAAAATTATTTGTACCGTACCCCGTGTTACAGCGATACGAGAAAATGGCGGAAAACCGGTATGGTTTATACGATCGTAATGCGAACGGATGAATGAACTGTTATGAATCTGAAATCCCGTAAATAACTAGCATAAAGGTAATTTTCCAGTGCACGTATTTTAATGTGCGACTGTTTATGATCTCTAAAGCGAATTTAATATTGTATTATTTCGTTACCTATACGTTTCCAACTATCACGTCGGATTTACGTGCTTCGCGAAATTCAAATACGGGGAAAATGAATCGTACTAAATTGCTAGATAAACTGGATTCAACGAATTAATCGCAAAGATGAAGGTATCTTGGTCCGTTCCAATTTTGAAATGAGCATTTCGTACGTTTCATTTTTTCAAATAAAACTAATACTGTGCGTGATTTTTAACGAATCTGTTTAAATTTCTTATACTCGACATCACATTTTTCCCAGCGGATAATTCAAACGTACGCTACAAACGGTTAATTCGAAGAGTAATAGGAATTTCAAACATTCCAAACACTGGCGAGAGTTTTCGCTATACTCGCCAAATACTACCCTGCGTTAGTAGGAATGATTATATTTTCTGATTTTCTGATAATTTCCTGGCTTTTGCGTAGCGCGAAGTGCAATTCTACAAATATGCTTAACATACGGTAGAAACGAACGGTATTTTAATGAAAAATTCTTTACAAAGGAAATCGATCGTTCCTCAAAAATTCGTTCTGAAAAGCCGTTTTGCAAAATTCCACATTTTTAATCTGACGACTTACAATTATTTTATTTGTACCACGGAGATTCTTCTCTCGTTTCGTCGTGCACGTGTATTTAAAAAGGTGAAGGAAAATTCGCGGCCGTGTCAGTTTTTGAAATTTCATTTCTTTGAAAGCGAAAGGTCGCAAGGTAACCGGTTCGAAGGTACGATTCTTGATATCAGGGAAATTAATTAAACGTTACCGTACTAGTTTCTCTTTGATCCTCGGCGAGAAGCGAGAACTCATTCGTTTCCCGCATTCGCCCATCAAAAATGTACACTCTAATTGGAATTCCATTCCCATTAGGCGTCCTAGGCGCCGATAAAGCGGCAGCAGGTTGGTCCGTGGCACACTCTAAACTGCATATTTCGCGGATTAATTAAAAAGTGTTTTGCATGTAAAATGAAGTGGAATGAGCCGTACCGCGCGGCCATCTCATGCTTTTTAGCGAGGGAAACTCTTCCGACAAAGGCAACCGGTTACCCCCAGCGGAGAAAGAGAGGAGCTTTATATTTAAAATTTCATTTTTTCCTTTTACATATATATTATATATATATATCTTGCAACACCGCCATTTTCAACCTGTCTTTCTTTTCCGGCAGACTTAACTTCTCTCATTTCATATCGTTCTTTTTCACCTGCTATTTTTCATACCGTAATACACATTTGATCTTTCTCTATTCCCTTCTTGAAAACGCGCATCATTTTTCCACTCAATTTTTCCCCGTTCCCCGAAAGTGTGTCGTAGAAAATAAAAGGAAAAAAAAATAGTATACCATGTCGAAATAGTCGATTCCGAATAATCGAACCGCACGAGTTGACACGAGTGCTCCACACTTTATCTTTCAATGGACGGGAGCACGGTTTCATCACTTTCTACGAGTCGCGACAAAATTCGGGTGAAATCCATGGCGTGACGGCAGCCGTTCGTAAAGAATTCCCCTGCAATTTCCGGTGTGGCACGGGGCCCATCCGCCATCAGCCAGAGACACAGAGTGGGAAGGCGAGTTTTCAATAAAGCGAAGCGTGACTTTTGCACAATGCCTGTGCGTAGGTACTGTACACACCGTACCTACATACGCCACTCATCCCAATAGCGCCGGAGAGAAAAGGGGTGAAACGGGGGGGTGGAGGAGGGTGGAACAGGAGCGCGGCACTCGATATATTGAATTTCCACTTGGCCCCACGACCACTGGACTTTCGTCCGTGGATGTAGAGCCTGTTTCGATGGAGAAAAAAATGGGTGCAACTTGTTAGGACGCTGGTGAGATGCGGTTAATAAGCAACGGATGCACACGATGTATCGATCTGCTCGAAACCGGTGGGATTTTTTCACGGTGTCAACACTTAATTGATAGGATGGGGTCGCACGGATCTTTTCTCAGCGTTCCTGCTGGTTTTTAATTTACGTATGATACAGATCACTTGTAGAGAGGACATCTTTTGTGTGTAGTAGTTTTGATATCAGTGTTTGCCGTATTAATTGAAAATCGAATTAGTTTCCTGAAAAAAGTTTTATTCAGGAAGTCCCAAGAAGTATTTGAGATATCTGATATTTATTATAAACAGTGGTAGCGTATGTTATTTATTTTGGTATTTTTGGTAGTCCTGATTTGAAGAAAGTATACCAAAAACGGCAGAACCACGTGCGAGTAAACTAATTTTAACCGTTTATTAGAATGATATGTATTTTCTTAAGTAGTCATTTCCGACGAGAAAAAACATACAATTAAATTATTGTGGATTGCAGCGTATTTATTTAAGAATTTGGCAGGTCATCGCTGTTAGAATTCAAGTGAATTTCAATATGTACACATGGGAGTGGTCTTTTTTCACTCAAAACCATTCCCCTTCCGGATAGGCGTTTAAAATGGTAAATGTTTATGTTGAACGAACATTTGGGATCACACATTTCGCCCATCGGCACGAGCGTATTAACGATTCTTTTTTTTCACCTTTCGCGCCTGTGTAATTCACCATTGTTTTCCGCCAATTTCATAAACATTCGACGAGTTGACAATTATTTACGATACAGTTTGCCGCGCTCCGTAATGAAATGTTATTTTCTAAAGGCACTATTTGCTTTCCGGATTATCCGTGCGTCTGTTCGCACCTCGACGAACTTCCAACGCGGTAGAGAATTTCGGGAACGAGACGGTCTTTCGCCGTATCGACGCCGAATGCCGAACGTGAAAGGTGAGTCGTCGGGCCCGACGTATTCTCGCGATTCAGCGTCTAGACGTTGTACTTTTTTTTCCCTTTTCCACTCGAACACAAGGCGGCTCTCGTCTACGTGCTCACTCATTACCGTTAGGTATCGAAACCATCGCTAATTCGCCCGTTACCCCTGTTGAATATTCATTGTTCGCAAGAGGGATGAGGGTAAATAATTACACGGGGATCCTCGTTGCATATTACATTATTTACCGCTTCCACATCTGACCAACCTCCGGGGAGTTCTGAAAATCTCTTTAGGCAGGCATTTAACCACGGCCGCCGTTCCTCCTACGTGGCCGGAAAACGGTAACAATACGTTTGCTGCGGCCGTCATCGTGGGGTAATAAGAAAATAATGCGTCTCGAGGTGTGCAAGCCGTAGCCGTATCATTCTCCCGTGAGAAGCTTTCATTTTTCACCACTCTTTCTTTCGTTTTATATCATTTTTTTTTTCAACTGCTCATTATTTTATTTCAGGTGACTGCGTACAATAAAAAGCCTCCGCTCCGCGGCCATTCTTCGTCTGCGCCGTTTCCTTTTCATTCTCTCCTCTCGCATTCCGGGCTTCTTACTTCTTTATTACGATTTCGGCCCGAGACAACACGAACTGTCTATATTAACGTCCACGCTCATGAAGTCTTTCCTCCGTGGATCCTCCTTTCAAACGACTTCACCCCGTTCCTATTCTTCACCTTGAATTTCTACGGTTCGCGTTCTATCGTCCTTAGAAAAAATCCCATCGCGTTAGAGGCGTTCGCGGTGAAGCGTTCCCGGCATACGGGCCAAGTTTCTTTGATTACACGCAGGAATTAGATTTCTGTATTCATGGACGGTCACTCAATTTTCTTCCGTCCCGGCGCTGACGCAACTTTTTCATCGCGGTGACAAGGCCTGATTGTCCTCATCTGCTTGCAGGCTCCCCTCCCGTGTCCTCGTTCCAACGGATAAAAGAATAATAAGCTGTTACATCGAGGCACGTCAACCGGTCGCCTTCGAAACTTCCCCGCCCCCGTGGTTTCTTCGTTTTTCAAAGTTCGCGGAAAGGTGAATACCCGACGGGGAAATAAAAAAAAAAGAAACGACAATACCGTAGCCCCGGTGCCCCCGGGGGAGTGGGGGGAGGCTGGGGTCATAGAGAGCTCAGAAGGGAAAATTGCATTTTAACTTAATCGCGAAGCGGAACTTGAAACTTTTACGGCGAAAACGACGGAAAAGTCCCGACGCCCTGTAATCGAATGATCGAGCATTAAGTCAACTATCGGCTAATGGACTGGGGAGCACGGACGGAGAGAGAGAAAAAAAAGGGGCGCACGGAAGTTTTTTTTATTGCTCCGTCTATTGTCGGGCCTGCTTTGACCGGAAATTATCTCGGATCGAACGGCAATAATGAAATGATAATGTAACGGCATCAGTAGCTTCGTAGATATTAATCGTTACACTCCAAAGTACCACGTTAGAGCGAGTAATTAAAATATAATTATCAACGTATCGGGCTTTTAATCTTACGTACTAAAAAAAAGGAAAAAAAATAATCAGCCATTCACATAAAAAACTATCCGATAAAACGATACCGGAAAATCGGACGAAATTCCCAGAACAAAACACAATGAATCCATTATTTAAAAAAAAAAAAAGAATATATCTGGCTGATAAACCGTAAAAATATGTGGTCCAGATAAGCGTTTTGTATCGATGTTGATGGGATTCGGTGTGTGCAATCTGTGGACCATCCGTGGAGACAAATATTTGTAGATGTGGACCGGCAATCGTCGGAACGTGAGATTTTGATTCGATTTAGGGATTCCGGTTGACATTATACGCCTCGCATAATTTACAACGGCGGACAACCAGGAACGCGTACGCGCGCGGGCGCGTGACGAATAATGGGTACAGATAGGAACGTGTCCAATAACACGGTACGTTGTGCCTGTTTGTAAATCGAATGCGTCGGTTGTTAACCGTAACCGCCGTAAGGGACGTTTCGAACGGGGTGCACGAGCGTTGATGGCGTGCTAAGTTATCCAACCCCAGGACGTTAAAGGCAAATCCTGTAACTTCTGTTTGTGTACCACTCGTGTCCTCGAAGGCATTACCTCGAAGGTATCGGGTTTCGACGATGCACCGATTTCCACTCTGAAACTACCCCCGAAATATGTGCGGCCGACAGCTCCGTGCCCCCAAGATCTCGCACAACAAAGGAATAATTAATTGCGGTGGTTACGTAAGATGCAATAAAGTAGCTGCCTCGTTATGACACGCGATCCTAAACGCATTTCGTGAATTAATTCCACGTAAAAGCTTCCTGGAATTGTTAGATAATACGGAGAAAGTTTTTTTTTCAGGGCATCGAAGTAGAACTTGGGGATTTTGGTGATTTTGGTGCGAGGGAAAATTTTCGGGAATGAAAAATAGACGGTTGGGAATATATATGTATATATGTACGTATAAAGAAAGTTTGCTCCAACGTGTTTTAAGGGTTATATGACACTAACGTTGGGAATAATGGTGATTCAATGCCGGAACATGTAGGAAAGTCGAAGTTTTTGTGGAAACAGATGCCGTGAAATATTCCAAGTAATCGAATTTCTAGTCGTGGCAAACTAGTTTGAGCGTACTTAGTTTACGTATTTGCATGTTTCCGACCGGTCATAGGTTATCGATTTGCGCGACACGTTCCTGGCACTCCTGCATTCCGATCGACCTCTAATTTTCACCGTTTTATCAAATCCTACTTCAACTACCTTGCAAACTGACGCTCTGATACGGTTAGTAAAAACAATCTATCGCTCGTGAGAACATCGGACAATGAAATGTCTCGAAAGTTTCTAACATAAATTGTTTGAAATGAAATTAGAAATTGTACTCTGGAAACCGATTCATATAGGGGAGAAGCAATTCAATATATTCCACTCTCGTTCGAAATACCATAGGATCAATACTATCATAGCCTAGCCGCAACGTTCATAGATTGAAATAATGTCTGATTGTTGACAACGTTGCCGTTTGGCGTAATAAAATGGTACTGTTATCTTCTGACGTTGCTATCGTATCGATACGTTACTGGTAACTGCAAATACGTTGCAATATGCGTTCGCTTCCTTTCATCAAACATGTAAACTGCCTGCTGCCGGAGACACAGACATTCCGGGGCCTTGTGTCTCCGACATTCCTCCGTATGACGATAACATTACACGACCTAAATATCGGCCGTCCAATCACCCGAAAATTGTACCCAGTAATATCCGCACAATGGGTTCAATTCGTGGATCGAATTCTCCGTGAAAGGAAACCCTGCAAACGCGTTGAAAACAGTCTACGAGGTAAAAATGTGACGTAACAGTTGGTTGAACTTGACGGGTTAATCTTTCACCAGTGATATATTTCGATCGATTAGCTTATCGTTAACCTAATCTGCCGTGAAGCCGTGATGAGTGGGTAATAAAGTGCTTCGGTATAATACCGCGAGTCATAGTTACCAGTTGAACGTGTATATTATCCAACGTGTGGTAAAGTGACGTAAGTTCGAGATCGATAATTAAACTAACCGTGTCTCCGAGCTGTTTCTCACCTTTGATCGTGGAACCGTGTCATTATGCAAGTCATGATGCTGTCAGGAGTTCAGACGATGGAAGGATTAAAGAACAAATCTTCAGGTGTAGCGTTACGTAACATTAATCCTTCGAGCTTCGAGCTTTCGGAGTTACACCAACACCTTCGGTACCGGCACTTGAATCAAGCCGGGGTATTAACAGTTTATCACGTAATCGATATTCAACGGGATTTCAAAATCCAGTTAACAAGGACCAGAAAAATCTTCCGAACAATAAGGCATTAAACTTCAACACTCTTTAACACTACACCTACGAAGATAGGTCAATCGACCGTTTTCAAAATGTAGATAAATAATTCTGCATTCGGTGTTATAGCTTTCAACCTTTACTTTCGTTAACTAAATAAAAAAAATATAATTTTTTAATTCGATTTAAAGTTTATTTTGTTTAGTATTGCCCCTACTAAATTCACTATTGTCTCTATTTAATTGTACAACTTAGGCCAACCTAAATTCTCGATTGGTTAAAAATGTAGCTCAGGAACTAAATAGAAATCCACCTATATAGAATTATAAAAATTATAACTTTTTTAAAAACCTGATCATTCGTTCGATTCGGTACAAAAAGGCATACGTATAAAGTCTTGGTACATTTATTCTCAATCTTAAACCAACTTAAATCCCAGATACTTTAATACCGCGTAACTTTTTTTGCCAGTATAAAAATGAATGTGAATAGACCCGGGACCTTGACTTTACGCTATTGGCGTGAAATTAGACTGACACTTGACCCTTCGGCTGGAAGAATATACTCGTGAATATACTCGCAGGTCGTTTAAACGGGATTACGTCCCCATTGGGGCTGACACAGTCTATCGTGGTGGGCACGGAGGGTGCCGAACGGGAAGTAGCGTGATTACGTATTGAATCGGGCAATTATTCAGCGGATTGCCACGGCTCGCGGTATACGCACAATCGTCTAGATGTGTTGTGTTCAACGTTCGCGGCCTACATACCCGGCACCACAGAGTAGTTTAAGTGTCCCCAACGGGCAGTGATTCACGACTTGGACCGCGGCATGAAATTGCTCGTATCAGGATCGCTCGTCTACGGAATGATTCGTCTTTACCTTCGCTAAAGGTATTCTCGCACGTGCGATGACGATCCCCTATTTCACGACTGCCCTTTAACCCTACGGTTACCAAGGTGGAATTTCATTTAATACGCTCGGACACGGGAGCACCGGATTACACTGACCGTGGAAGAGTATACTGGCCGGCGATTAATTGCAGTACGTTGCATCGTCGGTCTCCGGGGTAATGGTAGAGGTTACGTTGTTTATAGCGATGAAAGTACCTTGGAAGGAAGGGCTTGTGGGTCTCGATCGTCGAAGAAACTCCATCCTGCCTTCCGCAGGAAGCTACCACAGAGAAGCAGAGGTGCTTTCGAGAAATCGATGAATCGACAGGGAGCCGTTCTGTGTGTATCTCTCAAGCACAAGGATTCGGGTCGAATCTATTTAAGGATGATGTTGTTTTTCTGGTAATCTTTTTATTCGTTCCCTCGAAAATTCCCTTCTCTCCGTTCATTAATCTCTGAGACAACTTTGTACACGGTCATCGGAGTTCTCTTGTTTTCCACCCTAGACTTTACAGGTCTGATAGATCAAAGTGTGTTGCGTAGAAGTTGGCTCGACCGTCAGCGAAAATGATGAATCTGAGGTAAATCGTGCGAAGCGTGTCGTGTTATATCTGAAATGGTACGACGATAAAACTGGAACGGTTCGGAGTCGACCGGCAATATTCTTGCCTCGAGTTCGGCACCGGAAGGAGGTCACCGTGGACTTAGATTTACGTCGACAAATAATTTATTCAAATCCTTTCTTCATCCGTGCCAGTCTTCCAACCTCTCGAGTTCACGTTCCCTCTCTTTCTCCCTTACGAATGGAAAGTCAGGAAAAGTCGAAACTGTATCCTATCGGCTGTTCGTTCCAAGAGAGCGGTAAAGCTGCAAACAAGTGGACGAACGTGCTAGGCATAGAAAGAGGATTTTCGTGCGGGTGTTCATCGTTTCGTTGTATCTATCTATATCCCGGGGACTTCCGTTACTTCTCCGCCGATAGGAAGTTTAGTTTAACCGCCGCGCGGATTAAATATTCATCGATATGCGCTTTTGACAGGCGCGTTGAATATATAATGAGAGTAATTCGTATTCGTTCCCCGGAGCATTCCAGTGTTATTTCAGATGTCATTTTAAAGGCTTACGAATCGATGGGACGCACTCACTCTTCCATCTACTTTTCCTGACACCCTTTGCGATTAACTTATCAAAGTAAACACGCGTATTCATAAATATTAGGAGTGACCGGTTCAATTCAAGAAGATTCTTTAAGGTTTCGAAAAGTCACGAATCATATCCTTGGCTAAGCTTCCAAGACATTAGTCCTTTTCACGAGCTTATTCTCTGTTTAAGTGAGCGATTCACGAGTCAGCCCACTTTCAGTTCGATTTTGAAGCCTTACAGATGCCCCCCGTGATCTCCGAGAAATGTTTGGCACCAGGGGGGGTACTCGTTAAGCGCATTTAAGCGTTCCCACGAGGATTCGCATCGACGCCGCTCACAACGACGGCTGCGACAATGCCGTCGATGTTCCGCACCTAACCGAAACGGATCGGTGGATGTTTATAGGCGTGCAGTGCAGCGCGTGCACTTACTGTCCGCCACCTGTGCCACCCGTATTCACTCGGTTTACCCGTATCCGCCTGTGTATCCGCAAGCGTATCCTTGTGTACGTTTCATCGAGCAACTCCGGTCTCTCTATATAGCTGCCAGCTATTGTCGGTGTTGTCGATCAGGAAGGAACGCTCGTGACACACGGCAAAGTGCATCGCGCGGGTTCCATGTAGGTCACCCTCCCCTCGGCCCCTACACAGATGCAACCGCGTGTACACACTTACACAGAATGATGTATGTACGTACGTATGTACGTGAAACCGTGCGCGGTTCGATTCTCTACGGTATTTGTATAAAAGGTCCGCTCGAAACTGTTCGGTCTGAATGAAATCGTGAAAACTGATACACCGCGGTGTTTCTTAATTATGGAATCAAACGGTGTATTATGGAGCTTCAATGCAGAAGTTTCGTAAGAGTCTTTATAGTTAACGCAACCGACCAAAACGAGATTCAAATGAAATTTTATTTCACCACCACTGTTATACCCCCCTCCCCATCTTCCTCCTCCCCGTCTGAGCTCGTTTCTATGAAAATATTAAGTTTCCACAGCGGGGACGCGTAGGTGTTACGGGAAATGCTTGTGATCGTATCGGGTGTCTTTAAACTTGTTCATATTTTTAAAAGAAATCCCCCGCGAGATGTCGGGAGCATAAATGACATCCCGGAGTATTGAACTCTCCGTATGGAAATTTTTCCGGGTACAAAAGTCAACAGAGGTAATTATCGAACTTGCGGCTAATTTTTCGACGTCGCAATGTAATGCTCCCGAGAAGTTTGCGACTCGGTAGCTGGAAGTAATGAATTTTTTATTTGCGAAAAGTGAAAAAAAAAGATTATCTATCCGTGAGCCCTGACAAAACCTGGGGAACACCACAAAGGTACGGGTATTATTTATTTTCCACGATACGCCCGGATTTATGCGGGCTGGTATTATTTGAATCGATCATCGGACGAAGACTGGAGAAACGCGAGATGAACGCAAGTACCTGGATACGCGGAAATTTTTCCTGCATACTGAATGGACTGTTGGTTATTGGCATTTGGATATTTTCATCGACACTTCGAAGTAATGATTGATGAATAGCGAGAAGCAGATTTTCAGCTGTACCGTCGGTAAAAAAAAACGTATATCGATACGTCTGCAATACCACGACGAAACTTTTCCCATGATTTTTAAACCAAGATTGAAATACAAGTTACGTCCCAGAGATACTGCAGCATTTCTACAGATAGATGAATAAGCTACTTTTAATATTCCATATATCCGCGAAACTAGGTAATAAATTAGAAGCAGCTTTCAAACGAAAATATCTTACATGTTCAACGATAGTAACAGAAACAGGATAAATTATTCTGTACAGAGGGTTGTATATCGACAGGGGAATCCTTTAAGTGATCGGTGATCAATTGATCCATCTACAGTACCCTTACAGCAGTCAGACAAATTTAGTTTGAGGTGGATCTGCTGTCCCTAACTCGCACATTCACCAGCTCATTCGTCTCCCTCCGATTTAGCTCCCAGAAGAGGATAAGATCTTCGAACGTGACTCTGTTACTAGTTCTCAACACGCATCCATCCTGCTTCGGATTTCTTAGCTGTCTCCAGTGTATATCGCCGATATCGATTGCCGCCGTGTTGTACCGTTACATACCATAAACCGATAATAATTATTGCATCACTCCAATTTTCCCATTTATCCTCGACACACCATGACACCAGCCAGTAAACCAATAACTATCTGAATCCCGTATTAACGAATTTATGTTTGAGTATGAAATATACAAATTAAATTGACAATACGAAACAAAACAGGATAAATCAGTGGAAATCACAGAATTAGAATTTATCGACATTTCGTCATAAAAAATAGATAATCTTTTTGATAGCAATGTTATTGTGTGAAAATCATAAGAATCAACAAATAAGTCAGATTCGAACACCCCAGATATATCTGTACATAGCTTTGAATTTACATGGAGAGGTGAAATAGCAAACCTTTTCCGATATTTACAATGAATTACATTCCCTCGTAACGCTGTTAACATTTCCAGTTGAATATTATATTCCGTTAACGTATTGAAATATTCGTATAATACATATTGCGTTACAAAAAGGTATTAAGGGAATTATGGAATAAGTATGATCAGCATCCTACACGGAAATTCTCTGTATCCGGATAATCCGTGGCAGGCAAATGTGTACATAAATGATGTATACATTAATGCAGGAATGTGTATTACTCTGCGCATATACAGACATTGATTCCTCCAGAGATTACAATCCCCTGGATATTAAGGTTAACTTTAATGCATCTACCAATGCGGATCGATGATCCATTGATTATGTAAAACGGGAGAGAAACGCCGGTTTTTCATCCGCGACGAAACTGTGTTCTTCGAATCGACTGTATTACGGTTCCCATTGTTATTTCGACAAATCTTGTAATTAATGTTGGTACCATTGCCGTGATTAGCATGTGCAAAGCTTAGCATTTCCCCGCGTGTGTATATACATATACAATATGTATACAAGATAGTACTTGTATTGGAATACATCGTTATACACGCATGTTTACACGCGTATACTCAAAGGCTCTATACGCCTTCGCACAATCCACGAGAACATGCCTCTTTCCCAAGGTATAATACAAAATCCTTCCCCCTGAAATACTGTTCTCATACCTCCCCGGGGCGTTTTTTTTAAATATCCGTAAAACGGGCACCTTTATCTCCACCGAATCGTTAAACTCGGACGATAAAATTGAGATACGATATCGAAGGGACGGAGATTGTCAGAAATTTGAAAGAAACACCGATTGTATTTCTACCGAAGTTTTCGGCATACGAAAGTCACTAAAAACTATAAGTGCACAAGATTCCAGAGAATGTACCATTGGATGTAGTTGAAATTTAAATAATTTGATACAAAATATTTCTAATTAAAAAAATGTGAGCAAGTAGAGTTATTGTTGTGTACATTTCCAATAAAATATTATCGCTAAATAAACATTGCATCGACATGGCAAACTGGCCCCAATATGATGTTTCGATATTTTATTCAATTAACCAAAATCTTGTGAAATTAATTGGTTCTCATTTAATTAATTAATCTGCTTATTACGGAACTAAATGTACTTGATCTCACTTAAGCTTCCCTGTGAACAGGCAACTACTACCACTACTAGGAACTCTTGTACTTAGCTCGAGACTAGACCTTGTCCCTTGATATCGGATTCTGGCTAAGTATTGGCTAATAGTTTTCTTAAAAATTAATGTTCCCATGTGTAATTTTTCAGTTTTTATCTTATGGCCAATTGGCAACGTCCATCCATGGTTCTATTAGTATTTCAGGGATCAAGAATCAATAATAAAATAGCGAAAGTAGCTTGGAACTTACCGTTAGCCGCCGTAAAGTCGCAGAAAGACATCCTTTCATGATTTCTCTGGTTTCCACCAGATATCTCGTCGACGCGGTGCAATACACACGCGATTTGAAAACACTCTGCGCACTCTGTATAATTATAATACCTTCGTTCGCGTTAATCCTTCGTTTTACAATCTGAGAAAATAAAAAGAAAAAGCAGTTGTAGCATACGAGGAGTAGGTGCGAGAATAAAACTTGAGTGGAGCCCGGGAGAATAAAAAGTAACCGCTAGATAAACCCCGAGCGCTAAAATTGCTAGTACATTTGATAAAAAAGAAACTGCGGGATAATTTTTTTCCCGCCCACCCCATTTTACTTTATTTTTCTCTTGCGACACGTAACACACTGTTACCGGAACAGAAAGCAAATCGCGGCTGCGGAATGTCGGGGTCAGGTCGACAACCTTACAAAAGGTTTCTCCTCGCTGGCGAATTTCGCGAAGTGTAAACAGAATGAAGTTTTATCGCACGAATGGGGCCTTGAACCCGACGCTTTCTTCTTCTTGAAAAATCAATTCTGTTTTCTTTGAATTTAAACGCCGCGGCAACCCAACGAGAGTGTTTACATTTCTTCGGGGCACACTGAAACGGTCGATACAAACCAACGAGCACATAAAATTTAACGCGAATTATAAAAAGTAATACAGCTAATTGATTCTCGTATTTTCAGCGAAATTAAAAATGGGAGTAAAACATAGAAGTGTGTTAAATTTACTGATAGGGAAATGAAAATCAAACGTAATAAAATTAAATCTAATCCGATTAAATTAAAATTTAATATGACGGAAGATATGAAGTATAATGAGTACATTTAATTTAAATGTGTAAATGTATGAAATATTGGTATAATAACCACAATTAGTGACTTCTCTGGTCGCTAAAGTTAATTGCGATGTCAAATTATAACCTTAATCTCTCAAAGCTATTTTAAGATCCATTGTTTACCGCACCGTTTACGTTAACAGGAAATATGAGAGTTAACTGGATAATTGAATATACATATATGACGATAACAATTCACACGCGAGGAAGTGAAATTAGTTTACTGTCCCGCACAGTAAAGGGGAAAATTAATTAATTTACACCGTATAATACCAAGAATAACGACTAATACCGGTTGCTGGATCGCAAAGTGTTCTTAAACTCACTGGATTGAAAATTTCGCAGACAGTAAACTACGTTAATTAACTTGAACCGCATTTTCAAACTCCTTTGAAACCACAAATCATTGATATTTGAAGGCAACTTATCCGTGACAAACGAGTTCTCGGAAAATTCAATCTACCGTAATAACATCAAACTCGTAAAATAGTAATTTAGCAAACACAAACACGTTATATGAAAAAAGAAACTATTCAAAACTAGATCTCGTATATACGATTTAAGTCGCGCTTTGAACTATTATTCCATCACTTTACAGATTAAACATTGAAGACTACTTACAGTTGATAAATAATAACACGCAGTGTTACCAATTGATGGAGACAAATCGCGTCTGTAGTCTGCCGGATTCGATTCATCCCCATTAAATAATCATGTCACGGATTCGTTTGCACGTAAATAAATAAACCATGCAGTAAAACAAAGGACTAAGACGTGCGAGTTTTGCCACCGTTTACAACGAACGAACTGAGTTTGAAATTTTGAGGTTACTCGAGATACGGTAGCGCACCATTATTTCGCGTAAATTTCTTCTGCTTAATTGACATACATGGAAAAGTACCGAGTATCGACACGGCGGCGCCACTGTGCCAACGTCTAGAATCACAAAATTTCAAAGCGTAGCACGGCGTTGCTGTTTCCCGGAATTCCGTCGCACGTGGACGAATGGGGCTGTTGTTGTTCCTGCACGTGTACAACCTTGAAAAGTAAATTGAAAGAATGACGATCAAGTGCGGTGACGCGGAAGAGGAAAGTCGAGTTTCCTTCGTCGTTTGACAGTTCGCGTGTTTTTCTTGTCGAATCGTCGCGAAGTGTTTGACACGTTGTTTGTATTGTGGGGTTCGTGGTTGCCGTTGTACTTCGAATAATACGTATTTGAACGTTGGCCATGGTTCTCGATTGTGTGCAGGCTTGGAGATTGGAAAAGCGTCGGTTAACCTTCCAGCACAGATTTTTGAACGATTAAGGTAAAGCACTTTGTTCTCTTATTTCAGGATCTTTCGAGATCTTTGTCACGTGGAAATTTGAAGGTTTAATTGTTTTTCTCTTTATGATCGATAAAAAGTGACAATCAAATTTAGGCATACGTAAACATACGACTGGGTGATTAAAACCTTAAAATAGAGATTGAGACTTCAATAAAAGATCTACTGCCAATTTATGTACACCTATTGGTACTGAACCTGTCAAATAACTGGATTGTTTAAATAATAGTTATAGGTTTGACAATTGAAGGCGGGTAATAGTTTAATACGGATAATAATAAATAAAATAATTGTTAGATAACAGTACAAGAAATGATTTCTTCTTATTTTATTTAATTAAAGCAAATAGTAACGTTGAATGTAAAATGTTTAATTGAAAGTTTAACAAGCGTCACTTGATCGATCGTAGTATGTTTCGTTTTAAATGACATTTCATGTTACATTAACGGAATATTACGAAAATTCATTGCGATTATATACAAGTTGACAATGGTATGTTGATACTTTTATTTATTTTTTTCGCTTGTATATTGACCTGATAAAAGACAATAATATTTTGACATTTTCTCCGGAGATAAAGTTTACGGGCACCTGTATTTAATGTTTAATTAATTCTTTGAGACTGTATTGTAAGAATATGCAAAGAAAATGAACTCGAAATTATAACAACTAGATTTTTGACACTGTTTTGACACTCACCACAGCATTTTTCAAATCAAATATTTGTGGAATTTTTTAGTTCCATTAACATTTTCATTAATTACATGAATAATTGGTCAGAAACGGTTACTGTATTTGATATTTGACTTTTGACTCTTAACTGTTTATGACTGTTAATTAAACAACATTTCGCAATTTATTCCATTGTTATGAAAAAACTGAATGTTTCACAATTTCCTGTTAAAGAGAAACCGATTAAATTACAGTTTCGCAATATAAACGACGCTTTTAAAGTATCTTTGTGGGTTCAAAGGAAATAAATTTGTAATCTTCTTCTACAGAACCTTATACTTTGCCAAGTTTTCTAGAAAATATCATTTCGCAGAAAAGTTTTCTATACTAGTTTTCTATACAGTCACAGAAACCGTTTATTCCAGATATTTTTTATCTTAGTAAATTTCATTCAGACAAATAAATGTTGAATCATGGAATACACTGAAAGAAGTATGCCCCTCATGGCATTACTTTCAAACATCTTCCAAATATATCTTCTAATTTTTTCACTTAATATAACCAAAATATATACTTATAATAATGCAATTCCTTTTCATAATTTTCGTCCACTAAGTAAACAGTATGCCATTTATTCCATACAAAGCCAGTCAGATAAAATTTACATTGATCTATTCTGATGTATTACGATTCATTGAAAAACATTCTATTTACTTCGCATACGATTTTCTTTATGTTGCACATAGCGAATCATATTTCTTACGGAAGAACTACCATCTCCGTACATTTATCTTGTCGCGCAGCGATTTATCCACGTTATCCCGAACAATACGACCAATCGTTTCATATACTCAAAGAAACTCAACACACGAAACGACGTCTCGTGATCGGTCGGAAGCTTCTCGTGATAGCAAACGCAAGTTTTTTGGCTTCTCGTCTGTGTTACGCCATGCCCCAGTAACCCGAACTCTCGTCTACCGATTGTCGGTTAGCAGCTAGACACGGCATCGATTGGTTCTCTCTTCTCCGTACACGCCACACGCACATATAGGTCGGCGGTGTTCGATATGTGAGCCTCGAATTGTATTCCAGCCGTCGCGGATACACGAAGACGAATTCAAAGGAATTCTTTACACCTTTCAGTCTTCGTCCGGCAGATTCTCTTCCGGCAGGATTGACTTCCGTAATACGACGAGTCAGACCGATTTGTTCTACCCTGCTGTTTCATCTCGGATGGAGCCCTTTTGTCCCGCCCTCTCCACCAGTTTCTTTTTTCTTCCTGGACAAGTACAAAGCGCGCGCTGTTTAAACCATAACCCGGCGGCGACAGTTTTACGCTCGCTTTTGCAATTCTTTTGAAAAGCATATATACATCATGGGAAATATTGCCCGTTTCGGGGAACCATGGAAATTACCAGGCTACCACCGACAACTTATCGCGACTTTATCGAAACCGTTGGCCCGAACCCGCGTCGTCCGCTAGATTTCCAGATTTGTGTAGAAATATACGTGTATCCTTTTCTATCGTTTAAAAAAAAAGAAGCCATACGGACGAGAATGTATTCGTTATGACGACAGGCGGAGCTGGTTTCCACCGTCATCGTGACGAAGTATTATAGAAGCAATAATATGCAAACTGTTGGAATAGAATGCACACAATAGCATGAACCATTTTTATCTCGGATTTCGCCGAGCAGATTGAAAACCACGTACGTAAAAAATGGTAAGGGCCGTGGTATTTATTATACCGTTATTTCTACTAAGCCACGGCAGAAATAATTTTTAACGTCGTGTGAGAACGTTCACGAAAAATTTTGAATATCCCTCCGTTATAATTCCTCCAGAACTAAAAAAAATATCCAAAGTACGTTTACGTATTTTGTAGCATTCGTGCAATAATACTTCAACCTACCTAAAACGAACCGGTTGCTGTCGTTTATTTCATTCGCTATTCCTACGAATAAAAAAAATCCGCTCGAATACCATGGCTACCTGAAACTTTCCTCGTATTTCTCCCTTCCACTACTTTCTCTAAACACCGTTTTAAACTCACCGCCCCCCCCCCCTCTGCCCCTCCGATATTCGATAGAACACAAGCTGCACCCTGGTATCTACACATTCAACTTCGCGGATGCATCTGAAATTGATTCGACTAGTCGAAAGAACTTTCGCGAAAAGAAGATGTTAACGGGGAATTTTTGCAAGCCGGGACCGTTAGATCAACGCATTATTTTTCACCGTCGAGGGTATTCAGGGGATGGGACAAAGGGTCGAGTCCGTTTCAGGGCGTGAAATTTATTTGCTCGTAGAACGGCGATGAAAGGGTCGCAGTCGGGCGCCAGGGTTGCTTTTGGGGAATGATGGAGGGTATATCCGTGTGTGGGTTACGTCACGTGTCAGCTACCTTCACGCTTTCGCTGGATTTTGCTCACCTGATCTCACAAAGGATTAGGTTTATGCAGCTGGCTTCACTCCGTCGAAGAAACCGTTTGTCATTCCGTCTGTTGTTTTCGGATAACCAAAAGAAACAGTCAGAAATTAATTAGACAAAATGGATACACTATTGACGCTCGTATGGTGCCGCTTTACATAAAGCATATAATTCATTTAAGAAAAGACACTTTTCGTCTGTTTTTCCAAACGAAAGTATACGGTTACGTGTAAATTATCTCTGCGATTTGAGTAAGAGGATTTTGTTCACCCGCTGTCGCAAAGAAGCCGGTTTATGCGTTCGGCTTAACTTCACTCAAGGAAACATTTGTCATTTTTGTTGGCGCTCTAGATTCCCAATGAAGACAGGGTAATTGTAAAAAAGGGAAAGACGGAAATACATCGTACTCTGCCAGCTAAATTATTCCCTCAGCAAGTGTCCGAGACATAAAGAGAGCGAAAAATAACTTTGTACCCTTTCTCGTTAGACGGAATTATTCTTTTCAATCTAAGAGTGGATACCTTATGTACCATGCATAAAAATTCCGGATTTTTTTAAAAGTTCTGCTTCCGATGGGAAGTGGTTGGAAGGCCAAGATTTTACTTGTAGATGTTTCCGCTCTCGTCGGGACACAAGTACCACGGAGTGAGATCGTATAGTTCAGTTTTAGCATAGGATCCCGTACGTCCGATACGGTGTGCAAATGCGTGGGAAAGTTATAATGACCGAGTCTCTCGTATGCCAATGAGAGGATTACCAGAGAGCGCCAATCGAGCACCTCATCTAATTTATGGATACAGGAAACCATACAGTTATCGGCTTATCGCGGTGTAATAGACGAATCGGTATCGGAAATAATTCAAAAACAATAATGCTTGAATATCCAGATCACCCGATTCTCTCAATAATTTATTTAAAATAAATTTCGTTTTGGCATCAAGTATACTTAATCTTTCGTATCCACCCCTTTCCACCATTCTGTTTTCCACGTAATTGCACGCTTCCTGTGTTTTAAACGCGATGGTGGAGATAAACGAGAATCAAACCCGGTGTAAAAACTTAATTTACACTCGTCATTTCCGTTCACCTTATTCAACCGTCTGTTTTGCAACCGACAAGCTCGTCCAACGAGGTTTCCGTTCTGTTTGCATTTATTCTGCTCTTTTTTCCCGGTTGTTTCTAAGAAGCTAGTAATTATAAAGTGTGTACGGGGGTGGGGATAATCGGTGATATAACCCGGAAGTATGAAGGGCCGCGGAAAAATGGCACTACTGAACTTCGTTTCCGGATTAATCTCGAGATTAACCTCAGCCGGGAATACTGGCGCCGTTACGTGCCAAAGAGAAGACGATATAGGAGATTGAACGTCCAGACTAATCTCGTTCGAAATTAAGCGGCTTATCTTTCCTTGATGTAGTGCGCGTTTCGGTCCACTTGGAGAATCCGTTTGTGAAGAAGAGAAACATTTTTTCTGTACCAATCCGAAACGTGTAGCGGCAAATTCTATTTTCAATTTTAATTCCTTTTTTATCCCTCCCACGAGATATCACTACTGCATTATCGGAATACGGAAAATCCTTGATCAATCCAATACGATTAATATGTACGTTCGAAATATTTAACCAGTTAATTGTGGCGACCTTTTTGCAGAACGTCCAGCTGTGTGTCGGGAGAATAAAATGATAACGTTAGGAAATTATGGATATATGAATCACATCTTAAATTATTTACATTGACCTTTAAACATTCTAAAGATATTAAAATGTGCGAATATATCTTAGTTTTCACCAATATTACGATATAAATATCAAAGGGTGATACAATTTTCCTATGACGGATATAGTCGTAAAACACACTTAACTGGTTAATCTCGATCACACAAAAGGAACTGACTTTCCGTTCGTCAAGTTCAAATGAGAAACTGGCGGAATGTAAATACCGAAAAGAAATTATCCGCGAAACCCGCGAAGTTTACCATGAAATCCATGTCCCCGGATCTCATTCCATCCAGTCAAATGGCCACAAGTATTTTATGCACTACGACCCCGCAGCGATTCGATTGTATATAATTTGATTGCGACACGAGAACAATGGAAAGCGCGAATGTGCACACGTCGGTACAGGATCGAACAGGGTGGTGTGCGTTATACGACGATGTATGCGCCATTGTCGGACTCGTGCAGTTCTATCACGACGAACTGAATTGGTATATCGAATTACGCTACTCTTGGGATTGTTTGCGTACGTGGGTGGCGCTGGAAGGACACCGATACATCGCATTTGATATAACGTCGGCCGGGTAATACGAAATTCAACGGAATTACGCGTGTCCTCCCCGTCGCGTCGTTTGGATTACACGCGATGACGGTTCTGTTACAGGGTTACCACGAAATGGCCAGCTAAGCAAGATCGCCGCTGGCTTGCGGCCGGATCGACGGCCATTGATGAGAAATCGACTCTGCCGTTTCGGATCGAATCGATAACGTTAACATTCAACTGACCCGTTACCCGTCGCTCTGGGTAAATGAGTCGAGTCGGTGCTTCTTGGTTTTGACTGGCTAGGAATATTGAATTTCGATATTGAATTTTCTTCCTGACGGATGTTTGAACTTTCGAAGCCGGCAAGACGAAATGTTTCGCTGTATCACGAGGATAATTGTTATAGGCATTACGAGTTTTTCCGGATTTAAAAAGTAAACTGGGTTGTGTATTACGTTTCACGTCGTTGTTACATTAATTGTCGGACGTTCTACATTCTGCGGTACGTATTCGAGCGTATTGTATTTAGTAATTAATACGCATCACAGAATATCATACAGGGAAATAACTTTGTTTATGTTTGTATATTAATTTTTAGTAATCGATAAGATTGGATTAAAGTTTAAATGAAATTTATGTAAATATTTGTCAAATATGTGATAAAATATTTGTTAAATTAAATAATTGACAAGTGAAAACCGATTTTCTGATCCGTTATTACTTCCCGCAGGGTATTGGCACTGTTCCCTACGTGTAGGGAAAACTCCACGTTGTGAAAAGAGTTATCTTTACGTGTACGAAAGTTACCCTATTAAGCGGTTAAGACAAAGGTTGCTTTTTGAAATATAATCTGTCAACAACATGTTCTCATTCAAAGGGCATACATAATTCGAAATATAGAACACGCGCGAGCAAAAAATTCAACAATTTCATTTCATGAGTTTAATTAAAGATAAAGTTTCGAATGCTTGTTTGAAACGCGAGAATTTTTGGGGAAAAGTAATCTCTATAAATCCTTTGAAATGGTAATGAATGTTTGATTGGGAAGCTGGATAGAATAAACGTTTGGAAAATGAATAAAGAATGGGCACTAGTAATTTCCAGAAATATATTTAAAATCGAAAGAATTTATTCACGGTTATTAGTTTTAATCAAGCACCGGCATTAAATTTTCAGTAACGTTCGTATTTACAAACGGCGAACAATTAATTTCACGCGGCTCCCACCACTGTACGCATGTTTTTACAGCTTTCACGCAAACTGCTATTTCTTGCTTTCGCGTTCATGGAAATGTGCACGACATGGTTTCCCCTTGTTTCCCTGTGTTAGATTCAGTTACATATGTTACACCGAACAGTTTCGTGTAATAAAGTACATCGAGTTAATTTTAATAACGAATTCAAAGTATATGTAACTTTAATTAAATCCGCGTAAAGTTCCATTTCTACAGATTTTTTAATATTACATTACTTTTACAACCAGTAGTTTTTTTAAATAAATTCGAGCTGATAAAACATACAATTCCCAACACGATCGGAATACCGATATTACGTTCGGTTGGCACGATATGCCGTTCCGAATGTAAAGATTAAAGGATCGCACAGAACGGTTTGAAACTGCATATTGAAATAATTGAATCCCTCTATCAATTGTAACACTTGAAAGCGATATCGTAAGAGAGCACGGAAAAACGTGAACAATAACTCTATTTCTTTAAAACCTCTTGCCACTGGTTTTCAGTGATAATTGGAGCACCTGTCATTAAAATAATTCAATTCCCTTTATCAAGTGCTGCAGTCGCTCTTACGTTTTTTTTTCTAACCTACTGCTCTATTCACAATTTTTCCTCCGTAAACGTATGTATTTATTCATCTATTTGTAAATATAATCGAGAACGATAACAGGTAGTTTACATGCAAGATCCAAGCTAAAATTTCTTCTTATTATTACCGAATGAATCTCCTCTGATCGTAGAACAAAGAGGTACGAAAAATTGAAACCAGAAACTCTTCAGCCGTCGTAGAAGAGCTGGTTGTCATCGCAAGCGTATTCCATTTCCCTTAAAAACTTCGTGTCACCGGTTCCCATTCACAGCGAAGGAACAAACTAATGCTAATACCCGTCATCCGTCACTGTCAATCCCATGGACCACCGGAACGAATGGGGATGTCTGCAGGTATCATTTCATGTACCGAATGGATGTGAGAATAATACTATTGGGTTTCGACGCGACTCATATCGGTAATAGATCTGTCCCATCGAACACCACGCTCGTGTTCTCCAACTTTTGCCGATGATGGGCGTCTGATCGATGACCCGATCAACGCCCATTACCTGCCCGAATCCTCCCTCTACTAGTCGCAAGTTCTCTTTTTTTTTCCTTCGCATTCTACGGGGAACCATCGTGAACGATGCACAGGTGGGATCGCTCGATATTTGCATATTTGCATATCGATCGGATCCCGTGTGCATCCGCGTAAAGTACTTAGAGCCACGGTATTAATAAGTCCGATGTACTTTTATGATAATATCTATTAAAAACTACTTATCGGTAACGGCTTAAGAAGTTAAATAGACTTGGCGAGAGTGTCGGGAAAATTGATCGTCGATTATTATTCCTTCGGGGGGAATCGATAGGCACGCTTTTAAAGGATGTTTTATTGGAAAAATGTTCAGTGCAAGGTAACGGGGTTTTTACGCCGAGATTGTGTATTACATTTTTCTTTCTTTCCGTAGAACACATCGCTTAGCGCTTCATTCGTTAGAAGCGTTATGACGGAATTGTCGGAATTAGCGAGAGAATCCCGTAAGAAATATGTCTGTCATTTCATCTTGAAGTTGAAGCGAAAAGTATATCGTGAAACAAGTTTTGTCGTCGTTCACTGCACGGACGTGATGAAATTAAGAAGTTGAAAGGTATTCTAGTGACGCCGGAGTCGGGTCTTTTCATTTCCGTTATTTCTTACCGTTTCATCTTCTTTAAATCAACTCTTTCTCGCCTCCCTCGCTGTTTCGCCCTGGCTCGAAAAATTCCCGGTAAAATATCATTGTCATGCCTCGTTTTTCACGTCTACCTCTCCTCAACGCACGTACACACACACACACACACACACACAGTCCTCCGAAAGGATACGCTGTATCGTATACAGAATGTTCCAAAATTCGCAACAATTCAGGTTGCTCTGATTCTACCGTTGGTATAGAAACAAGAAAAAGAAAGAAAAATGAGACATCTCCGCCAGATTCTTTAGAAAAAACCTTATCATTCCGGTAGAAAAATATCCTCAACACAATACTAGAGTGTTCTATACGATACGCTTATCGTGCCACGGGTACCATGGTGATAAAAAACAACTGCCAAATTTTTCCGAAGTTTACCACCGAGCCGTATAATAAACACGACGCAATGTGGGTGACAAGTAGCGGGCGAGATGACGTGACGTGTCGTGCGTCATTGTTGTACCGGCAACATTTTACGACGTTCTTATGGCGACGCAAACGAAGGTCCTGTTTACGGTGGATGTCTTTTGAGGGGGCCGGTATAAATTTCTCTACAGCGACGCTTGTATTTTCCGGATGGCCTGTTGTCGAGCACGGAAGAGTTCCAGCCAGTCGGCCGGCATTGAGCTGTGTTCGTATCCGGCGACAAATATGTCGAGGCTTTTTGCGAGGTGCATCATCATTTCGCTGCCAGTCCGGCGTCTCTCTATATATATCTTTGTCTACTCGTTCTCCCTCTGTCTTTCTCTCGCTCTCTCTGTAGTTGTGGCGGATTTATTTCTCCTAGCAATATTGTGAACATACATTCTTGGCAGCCACCGAGTACTAGCCACTTCATTCGTTGCCTAATTGACCTGGAGTTGCTCTCGATATTACACGTATGGCAAATTGCAGTTTCCAATCAATATTACCGCTTGGAATTTTAGCATTTGATGTTGACGATAAGTTTAAATAGCGTTTTAGGTGTTACTGGTTTGCTAAAGCAATATTTTTCAAAAATTTAACTATATTTTGAAAATGAGTTTACGTTATTGTATGCTGATAATTATTAAGATCTAAAAAGCTAATAAACTATCTCTTGAGAAAAAAAGTTTAAACATACCTTGAATAATCGGAGATAACAATTGTTACGCACAAACATCATTATAGAATACTGGTATAATGAAATTGCGAAAGTACGATTAAAGTTGGCTACCCGTCGGTTTTTATTAATAGATTATTCTAGATCGATACTGAAATCAATTCTTATGGATTCTGACGAAACGGATATTCTTCAGTTGATTTATTATATGTTTTCATATATCTGGACTACTATTCAAATGCAATTATACTCAGCTCGATTTGTAGAATATCACCTTGTGCGACGTGAATCCGACACGTGTGAATTATGTAACGCAGTTTGTCTCTTTTTTTGTTGAGGGATTTTGTAGTCAATATTTGTTCTCTGCCCCGTTTTGTTATTCGTTTGTCAACAGAAATGTTATTGAAAACTGTAAATGTATACACGTGTATACGTGCTACCCCTCAAGATTTGAACACGGCTCGCGAAATAATTCCAATTATTTAAACAAGTTTGGTTTAAACAAGTCGTTCACAATTGAAGATCAAATAGATTATTATTTAATTTATACGCTGGAATTGGTAAAAGTAATTGTTGAGCTGAATGCAAGAAGAGCAGCTTTGTAAATAAAATTGTAACCGTTTCAACACCAGGCAATTCAAAACTTTTCAGAGTAATTTGCTTTGTACGCATTCTCTCATTCATATCTAAACATATTTAATTGCTAGAAAAAGTGCCCATTTTGCATAGTAGAACAACTTGAGACAAATTTATATTACAACACGGTTTGTTCTCGTAACAACATACAGAATTGGTACACAAATATTGTTCGGAATGTTTTAATATACATTCTGTGTAAGTAACAAAAATCCGCCTGAACCGCGCCAGAATCGCAATTTGTTCGGTTTCTTTCAATATCAGTCTCTCAAAACGCAAATCAGATACACATACAGATACACAGAAATTTAAATATTTAAATGAGACCCGTCACCCCGAAATCTCAATTTCCACTTACCGTCCCTGTCGCGTTCGACTCCTCGATTAATTGTCATTTAAACTCGAGTAAATCGAACGTACTTATAGACGAAACGTACAGATCAACACGTTTGATAAATGGTCCCATGGTTAACGAAAAATCCAAAGTTTCGTGGCAACAATCCATTATCCGCGTGGGTGCAGCGAGTCCGCGAGATACCGTAAATCATTGTCGGGTTTGCAACATCGATCTCTATCACGAAATTTGACAGTGGTCACAATGGTATCCAGTCGCGTCGTCTGAAATTTCGCCGGGGGTCCACCTCTGTTTCGAGGTGAGACTCGGTTTATCTGTCGCGGACAAAGGGGCTGCCGAATCTATTCAAGTGCCCGTGCATGCTTTCGCTATTAACGTGACCTCTCCGATGAGCCATCTGCGAACCCCGAAATTTCGTACGTTCCACGGCGGTTGCTCGGTAAATTCCGGCGCTGCTGTGCGGAACAATACCACGAAGGTTCCTCACCGTCGCATGTTTACCGGGAAAGTTTACTTGAGGAAGCGGGAGGAGCATTGAGTGTGTTCAGTCGTTGTCGCACACTCGTCAATAATTAAAGCAATTCGCGACAATGCCCCGGCCCTGTAGTCCATCCCGAACTAAAATCACGGACAGGCTTGCGTGAGTGTTGATTTAACCCGAGCCGTTTGGGTCTCGCACTTACGAGACTTAGGACAGAGTGGAAAAGTTTCGAGTACGTTCGCTGGATGCGCGATGGATGGACAGAATCGAGAAATGATATTACGTCGCAGGAAAAGTTCATGGATCGTATACGTCACGTTATCGAGCGACCTTTCCCTCGTGCTACGAAACGTTATAAGAAAATAAGTATTTGTTATCTGTATAATATAAATAGCGTAAGATTCGGAGGCTGATATGGGTTTACCAGGGTAGGAAAAAACCTCGGGGAAATGAAAAGGAAAAAAAAATACAATTTCCGCACCTGAGCCAATTTATTTTTGGGGAACCGTGAAGGGAGAGTTCCGAAAATGGTTTATTTGCAAGACCGACCCGTCGAAAGCTTAACTCGTAGCGATCATATATCATCCCTTCTAACCGAGTCCCCCACCCCCATCTTTCTGCCCTGTAACTCTCGTTTTCCTTGTTTTATAAAAACTTTATGAGCCAGGATATTAGATACGAGCGTGGCTTTCACCCCTCGTGGCACGATCGTGGTTCCTCCCTCGTTTTGCCTTCAGCGGATAACAGCGATTAGGGGTCTGCTCGTAATAATCCGCGGGAATTCGTACGAACCACTTGAGACTAGGGTTATAATTTTCCGTTTGCATCGACTGCTCGGAAACTGCTGTCGCATTCCCACGTAAGACGACTCTACACGGTGTACGGTTTCCGTATTACAGGACCGTGTTATGGGAACCTAATGCTCCGACCCGATGCCACAGGCAATGAATTTCGAGGTTCGGAATATCGAAGGTAAACCCGAGCCCACCAAACCTCTATCCCGTGACCGGGATATTACATGCAGTCCCATAATCCGTTTAAAATCGATTATCTGTCGGCGTCAACAACCCAAATATCTATGGGGCCCGAAGACTGCGTGTGCTACGCTATTTCTATGTGCTAAAATCTGCAACCCCTGTATCTGGAACTGGAATTGAGTAAGTCAGGAGTTTGTGTCATCGAGTTAGGTTAGGTTAAGCATCGATCGCACGAGTTTCCCCACTGCCATCGAAAAAGCCTCGGAAAATTTGCGATCTTTTAGGTACCTATTAAAATTGACATATTCGTCTGTACAGTAAAGATATGTATTCACGTTTTTTTTTTAAATTTGAATGCGTAATTGTATCGTGTCATTTATCTCAAAAATGGAACGCCGATATATCGGCTTTAAGATTTTAAGGGCGCGAAAAAGGTTGGATATTCATTACTATATTTTCTAACGGACATAACTGAATTTTTGATAACAAAATATACATTTTCATTTGTTTGACAATTCCATACTTCTCTATAACGTAAACTTTTGAAAATATGTAAAAATGAGACATGGATATTCTCTGAACCTTCCTGTACAAGAAACCGTTCTGAAAGACTCCCAGGAGTGTTTGCAAGAAATTCCGAAAAAAAGTATACATGCTAAAATATGAAAAACTTTCGAATTTTTATAACGTGGCATAATCCACTTCCTGACTCGCCCACTAAATTCCAACCGTAAGTCCGCGTTGTAACTTGAAGTTAGGAAAAACTGTTGTAAATTTTAGTAAAACAAAATCCCGTGTAATTCGGACGCCGCGGTTTGAACGAAGACGTTGCGTTGCTCTGTGTGTCGCGGTTGAAACGAGTTAGAAAAGTAGAATCCGCCGCGCGGTATTACAATCTCATTTTGGGAAAGGAAAATATATAAATGACACGGATTACCATTTGGGGTCGAGTATTTCGAGGAGCACGTTTATTTCGCAATAGTCGTAGATAAATATTCACGGCACGCTTTATCCTCGCGCCAGCGTCGCTTATAACACACTGCGGAAACCGTATTCGCGTTACACATGAGATAATGGACCGACGCGTATAACCACCTACACTCGCTGGCTACGTGGAATGCGATTTATATGAATCATAAATAGGCGCGTCATGTCCGTTGACCATAATTTCAGTGCCGTGGTCGGTTGTATTTTTTTCCCCCCCGTTGAGAATAAAACGACGGAAGTTCATAGTTTATGTGTCAGTGCCCGGATTTTCCACGGTGAAGCGATCATTAAAGTAAGTAGAAAAAACCGCTAGTACATTCGTCAAAAATCACAGCCACGAAACAGGCCACGCGGTTCAGATCCCTTAAAACGGGCTAAGCAGATTCTTAGCGTAGATCCGGAAGAACTTTAACACTCAAATAAATCAAAGTAGTCGTAAAAAAATGAATCTCTGTTCCGTCTATGACGGAAGCGTTTGTAGAGTAATAACGAGATCTTAAGGGGAAGTTATGGCGAGAGATAAATCGCTATTGGCTCTTGGAATGAGAATCGGTACCGGATTCAGGTAAACAATGGGAACCCAAAGATAAAGAATTCACGAGAAGAGAGAAACGAGGTAAATGGAGTAAAACGGAGAGAGATACGATAACAAATCTGTTCTATCCGCGGCAGAACGATTTTGTCCGAACAAAGAAAGATAGCAGAGACGCCTCGTTTCATGGAATGTTCATTAACCGTCGGTGAATTATTCAACAAAGGTTTCCCCCATAAAGGAGCCTAGCCCCGATTTGCGTATCCGGTAAAGTAGACTATGGTATCAGCAGCACCATTCGAGAGATGATCTTTCCAAGAACGACCCGGATATTCTTTTCCACCTTTTCTTCCCCGCCGTGATCGTCGCGAAAGAAACGAACGGCAGACGCCGTCGAAACGACACGGCTCTTCGTCAACGTTCGATATTTCTTTTCCGTGGGAATACTAAAAGGACAGGCAGATAAATAGACGATTTCCAGATTACTGTATGTCCGGGCACGGAACATTGGAAATGAAACTTGAAATGTTCACCGTAGTCTTTTCTTGGTTGCAGAAATGTTTTTTTCAATTTTTAAAGCTCTCTTCTCCGGAACCACGAGTGGTATCGATTTCAATTGCTAGGTAGAACAATGTTTCCCATTTTCCGCCATTGTTTTCATTCCGACGTGGTAGAATTTCAACACTAAAACCACCGGCACTCTACATGTACCTATATCTACGGAACCGGTATATCGAAAATCGCCATAATTTCTACAATTAAATATAGGAAATGTTAAATTCAGTACAGGCAATTGTAAGTGAAATCAATTTTAAATAGAACTAAGAATAAATGTAGCTTTTTTCATTATAATTAACATTGGTGGTTAGTACGTTGAATGCAGAATTTTCAGTTCAGTTTGATAATGAGCATTTCAGCGGTGGTAGGTTAAGTAGAAATAGAAACATTCCCAGGGAATATTAATTTTGTTAATTTCTATTCAAAACCCGTTGCGTATGTCTAATACCAGTTAAAAAATTCCAGCGAGATATTTTTAACGAGTCGAAAAGTGAACGGTCGGTAACACTTCATTTGACCTACCCCGTACATCACGGGGGAGGGCAAGATGAAAGTGTACTTTGAAACGACACTTTCGCGTCGGCTTATAATCTTTTGAATCTTGATAGGTCAGATAGGATCGTATGGTGGTGCTTTTATGACTCTCCGTATTTTGACAAGTAGTCAAAAGGTATACGGTGATCGATCAAAAGAACACGTTGCCGGCTGTGTAGATATACGGAGAATGTTTTTATGTGCCAAAAAATCGCCAGATAAAACTTGACGCGTGGCAGATACTCGTGTTCGCGACGAAGCTGCTGTCAATTTGCCGGCGTTCATCGGCTTCCCGCTTCTCGCGAAACTCGAAAAACTTTTTAATCCACAATTTAACAGGCGATAATACTTTCGAAAGTCAATCATCGTCAACAGATTCACCCACCGCCTTATTTATTCGATCTCTACGGTGTTCTCGCGTCAGCGATATTTTTATTATCGTTTCCCGCCGATATCACCGTGATCACGAGCAGTCCGGAATGAAAATTTCATGGTCCCGGAAGATCGAAGTCCCGATATTTTTACACAGCTCGACACAAGCCGGCAGATAAACACACAAAATGTTTGTTTTACTGCTTGTCAAATCCGCAAGACCGAAATGCACTGGTATCTTCCGTGAAGTACTACCGCAAACGGAAAATACTTATAGAGTCGAATGAAAAATAAAAAAAAGAACTTTTTTATTCCGAATAATAAAATAGAATCACGGTCAAACAAATAGATCGACTAAGAAACATTATAGATACTAGCGAATAAAATTACTGTAGAAAAGAAAGACGCGCAAAAGCGTAAGGAAAGGGGACAGTCTACTAAACAGTAAAAATGGACGACGCGCAAATACACACGCGAATAGACGAAGATAAATGAATGCAGGAACGAGTAAGCGGATAGACAAACAAACGGATAAAACGTGCAACTAGAAGGCAAGTTTATTTAGCTCCGTTACTAAATCCATTATTGTGAGATTTAAAGGTATTACCAGAGGCGGGTGCGTGTGCGTGTGTGCACGTCGAAAATTGCACGCGTGTATGTAGGCCGCGGTGGCGGAAGCGGAACGAATGTTTCAAAAGGTGTGCGTGTACGTGTAAATATGTATCTGTTCGGCGCACCTGAATCGTGTCGCGTCGTAAGTACAACACGGTGGTGGTGGATTCGTACGTCGATGCCGCGCTAAAAACAGTTCATGGTTGCGCTCGTAAAATCCGGCGTCCTTTATTCATGCGATGTACGGAAATGGAAGTTCGGGACGGTCTTCCATTTACGATGGGAAGCCGGCACCGTTCGATGATTTATCAACTAATATACATTTCCCCTGCAGGCTCGGTGTAACCGGAATAATGGCCGCTATGATTTTTCGTTTACCGTTCATTTGCGTTAACAAGGCAAGCGGGGTATGTATAGCCTTTGAAATGTCATGGACTCTAAAATTTGTACGCGGGAAAATTTCACCGGGCCGGTTATAATATTTCGTCAGGCTCGATGGCACTGGTTTAATCGCGAGGGGATGGAGAATAATTAAATTTCCCTAGTGTGGAATGTCGATTGATTTCAATATGAAACTTTTTGAATATGTTCCGCGCGGGTATTTTACCCCTTTGAGGCGGAGAATCGTGTAGTTTCTATCGATTAGACCAAGTCAGAAGATGTTTCACGGATAGTCGTGTATCCAGGTTGAATGACACTGATTAAAACCTGCTAACGTTCAAGCTTTTTAATCAGGCGGAAATTTGAATATTTTATACCGCGATATGGAACAGTGTTTCCTGACGTTTTGTAGCGGCGTTTCAAGTGATATTTTCATTAATACACGCGGACAGTGATGCTGAAAGGTTCATACGTTAATTTGCTTCGTATCGACTATTGCAGCTCCCAAGGGAAGATTGAGATTTATGGACGTTGAGTGTGTCAGAAACTCCCTACCCGGAAATAACCAGCGGTCAGTTCGTCTGTCATTGCCGAGAATAATTGATGTACGCGCTATTCGTTACATTGTCATTTTTCACGAAGGTGTCTCGTTAAAAGAATTCCATTTTTTCAAAATTGAGGGTCCACTTTTCCTTTTCCGCTCACCATGCGGGTACGAATTAATTAATGCTAGGAGTCTGAATCATTTTATCCGAATCTGTTCAATCGGGTTTCTTTTCCTTTTTTTGTTTTTATTCGTCGATAAGAGATTCATAATATCCTTGAGTATTAGCTCATTCTACTCTGTATTCCTTTTTCATTCATGAAGTAAGACCGAAATTAGATTGCCGTCGATCTAACTTTGATCACACCGACGGTTCTTTAACTTCGACTTCCGTTTCTTTTTCATCCTTTTGCGGAGATCTCATTTTCCTGACTATTTTTACGATTTAACGATTGTGTCCGGACAAGAAGCGCACTAGAAGGTGGGTTCAATGGAATTAACATTGAATTATCGGTTATTGATGGCTCCTTGATTGCCTCTCGCTGCAACGGGGTATAATTAAGTGTAATTTCATTTAGAGCATAGTCCCGTTCGATTTCCTTTCGCCAGGAATTTTGCCAGAATATTTTTTTGTCTTTCGTCTAGCGATCATGTTTATCTTCTATTGTAAAATCGACGCGGCGTTGTGTACGCTTTTATCGTGTCCTGAACATGTTTGCAAAGCCATCTATGAGGTCGTTTGCGAAACGTGACGAATATCTACAACATTGCGTCTTTGTCACGCCACCTTTTGCCATTTCCGACACATAGAATACGATTTCACGACGCTGTGATTCCTTTAAGCCCCCACTCGAATGCTTTTCCAATATTTGTATGACAACAAACGTGGCTCCATTTCCGCGTCCAGCGAGAAATAAAACGCCATTGAAACCGTCGGCATTTCGTTGCCTAACGTACGAAATATATTATTTGCCCGTACAAAACCATCTTCCGCGAAGTGTCCAACGAAACGGCTATGCACACATCGTGCCGACAAGCAAACGTTAATTTTCCCAAAAATACTAAGTACATATGTATATTTCACAGAAGTTGGAAACAAAATACTCAGGTTTCTTGTTTAGCAGCACGGACTGGCAGACAGACAATTACGGAAGTACATTTTATTTTTCAAAGTAGTTCGAATGCCAATCCGAATGTCTGGCCGTGAACGTCCGTTTCTACTGCGCTTTGTGTCCGACCGAACATTTATCGACGCCACTCGGAGCTTTATTTCAAGATAGGGCGGATACCGCCTACGTTGTTAGTTTCCGTGCACACGGATACGCTCACAGGTACACACACACACACGTTGGACTCGCTCACGCATACGGTTACAGGAAACAACGCGGCCAACTGATGATAATTTATGTCGAGACGCGCAATCGCTGCCCCGACAGATTTATTTTCTCAAGCTTTTTTCCCCGTTGTTGCTTGTTCTCCTTTCTTTCCTTTCATTTTTTATGGAGATACCATTAAACTCTACATCCGTGTTTGAGCTCATGGAACGTTATTAAAAAAGTAATATTTGATTCACTCTTTACGTATTTTTTTGTTCGGGGGACAGAGAACAAAGTTAAATTATTGCAAAAATTGTAGGTCGGCTTTCCATAGAGGTGGGAATTCGAAATCCCTTTTCAATGATAATATCATATGTCCCTTGCGTTTCTTTCTCTCTTTCTTTCTTTGTTCTTGTTTCATCCACGCCGTTTTTATACCGCGCCGCTGCCGCCGTTCTCATTTCTCTTCTTTTTCACGCAGAGATAGAACAATTTACCTAGCCGCCATTCTCTCTGCTCACGCGCGCGCATATCCACGCGATTAACGTAAACAATGTAACCAACTCGTAATTTATGTCCCGGCCGCAATCGCTGCCGGACGAAATGTTCGAGATGTTTTATTGTCGCGGCGTATCCGCGTCTCTGTTTTTCGAGTATGATAATTCATCCCGTTGATAGAATCCTTGAATAAATACTTGACGCGGCACAAAAACCCCGTAATATCCACCGTGGAAGACACATCGCGGTGGATAGAATCACGACGAACGAACGCTCTGTCTATAGAAAATTTATTGAAACGGAAAATTAACACTTCCAACGACGAACCATGTTCTCCCGTGACGACGGTATAATTAAGACTTCTTATCACCCGTATCTAAATTACTCTTTAACCGTAATCTACGGTATCAATTCCCGAGTACCAATTAGAAGTGTTTTTCCCTAACATCTAATAATTACACTTTGCTCCTCGTTTAATTTCTCCGCCGGGGAGACAGGTAGATAAGAGATAACGGAGGAAACGAGTCGGGGACCGATAACGATTGCGGCTGATATAAATTACACGTTCGGGGCCCTCGTGTTTGATTTTTTTTTGCTAGTCGGTGTGCTCGTACGGCACCGCCAATTTTGTAGAAATAAAGCATGGGCTAGATTCAATGAGGAGCTGCTAGAACGAATGAATGGGGACAAAGGGCCGGACAGATAGACAAGCTCGTGCAGCCGCGAATTAACCGGTGAAAAGCGGTTATAAATAAAACACGGCCCGGTTTTCCGTGACCACGTTTCTACCCGTCTTGGTCGTCCAATTTCCAGAATTCCCGTGAATATTGGATGGTTACTTCCACCAGAAATATTTTGTTGTTAACCTTTTTTATTCTACGTCAGCATCCGACACTCTAAAACCCAGCTTGTTCTACGTTTTCTGCGATTGTTCTGGAAGACAGAGGAATAAGTGTCTTAATACGAGCGATTATCCCAGATTCCATATGTAGAGGAATTTTATTCAGAGATCTCTGCGCGTGTGTCACTGTATTCGCCCATCTTGGCATACATTTCTAAAATATTGCCGACATCGCGGTTCCGACAAATGCAGCACACGCGTACCGTCAGTGTTTATTCTTCCAACTATGCAAGCCGGAACAAAGGGTAAAAACAAAAGGATCAAGAGAGGGCAAACAAAAGAAGTAACTCGAATTGCACTGAAGAACAAACAGTTGGAAAAAATTCCCCTATTGTCTGGTCCGTCTTGATGGCCGGCTTATACTTGTCTCTTTCAAACACACTGATTACATGCCTACAAAAAAAAAGAAAGGAAACGAAGACCCTAACCACTAGCTAGGTGGTGGTCCGGCAAGATTAATCTTAGCAACGGACGGTTACGCCCAAGAGCTTCATCAGGTGGATTTACTTGGCTTGTGGATGCTTTTTACCGAGGGCCCACCTAGCTCCCCTTTTTTTTCGAGAGGGACGAAGACAAGAATACAGATATAACTACCCGACACAAGGAGCGTAGAAAAGGGTGGAGAAAGAGCAGTGACTCGAGTTCCACGAGTGGCATAGTCTATATGTGGCTACTCGGCCCCGATGCTCCAGAGAGAAGCTAAACAAGCGCGGATTCCCCTAGGCGAGTGCCAAAACAACAAAGCTATTGTCCGCTAATCGCCAGTCTGCTAGCAACGACTGCAACGATTTCGGGGCCCAAGTGTATTCCGGCTATCGTACGTTACGGGCTACCAGGAACAACCCCTAGGGACATTTTTTTTGTTCGCTAACCCCTCGATCCCCACCCCCTCTTCGCCCCGCGCGATGTTCTACGTGGTCCGGCAACGTTTTACACCTGATGCACACTATCTTCCCTGGGCTGTGTGCGTGTGTTAAGCCTGACACCGGAGGGCCGCGCTGCGACGCGAAAATACATTTCGCGGCGAGCGGATGTGACGTACTGCGGATCCGTGATACAGCTGAGGTTTACACGCTCGCACTTTATTTACTTGATGAACCGTCGTGTTCAGGGGATCCTGACCGAGGATACGGGAACCGCGGCCATTGCAGGATCCCTATATGTCTCGGGGATTTAAGCACGTATCGATGAACCAACAGACGGCTGGGATCCTAGGGAAATTCGCTAAAGTGTGTATACCTATATTGTAAAAAGCTCGTTCACATTGATAAAGTAGCATTTTTTCGCAACGATGACGTAAAAATATGTTTATGAACTTCTTAATGACCATCACCTTGGATTAATAGGTAGATATACGATTTGCTATCTAATTTCCAACTTCAGTGAGTTTTTCAACGAGATCCGTCTTCTAATTTCTGACATTTCAACGCAGCGAGAGATAAACGGATCTCGTGAACGTGCCAATGCGAGAATACCCGATAAAATTCCATAACGAATAGCCGTACAACAAATGTTCGATCGATGAGAGACAAATCCAACGAATATTGCGCAGGAACTCGAAAGACATAAAACATTTCCTCGCGGAAGTCTTTTTTCAGCCTGTCTGCAGGGACTCCACCCAGGGTGAAGTGAGTTACGCCGAGTTTCGCTGCGTGGATTTTTCGCGCATCCTGTACGTGTCGGTGTACACATGTGTGTTAGCGGATACCGTATTCGTGCCAGAATGTAGAAAAGGCTGGAAAAGAACATTACGCTGGACGACGCAGTGTGCGACACACGTACGTAACACGTGCCCGTTTCACTGCGGCATCTTGTCTGGTTTACGAGCGATGCAATGACCGCGGTAACTTTATTTCATTCACGTTCCTGAAAGTCGTTACAACGCGTACGATAGACTCGATTAAAAATATTGCGGCAAAAGAATTGTAAAATATTCCATGTCCTATTTGAAAAGCTTTCCGTATCATTTCTCCCGATGGCGACGCCAGTCCCTGATACGGGGATCAACGAGCACCGAAAATTCCTGAACTAACTTGAGGAAACTTGTTACTACCTAATTCCAGGGTAACGAGCTACACCGGCAATTCGCTCGCTTTGCTATAACAATATTCCGTCGCGTTTGTTAGTGTCTCGTTCCGAATCGTCGACACAAAGGAACCGGTGCGCCGATTCCGACCGTCTCTCTCTCCCTCTCTCTCTATCTCTCTCTTTCGGTTAACAGGGACGGGGTCATACTGTTATTACGCTTTCGTAATAACGCTGAACGCGGAAACTCTACCAATTCTTTCTTTCTCTAGATATATTTCCCTAACGATAAACACATTCGGGCAGAGTGACGCGGATGATACCACGCGTAGATAGTCCGGAACTATTTGCCACGCAGTGGATAACACCAATGCTGACACAGGCGTGTCTGTGTGGAACCGCACGGATCTACTTGAAGAGAGAGTGGATTTCGGGGGGAGTGTAATCATCGATTTACATATTCAGCGAGATTTAGCCCCGATCCGTTAATAAATTACGGTAACACCCAAGGCCCGTCCTCATCCCCCATTGATACGGCTAAGTTCGGTATTTACCTTAAACCGAGTTTTCGGCGCATTCACCGTCGTTAATTACCGGGCACCCGTATATGTATACCTGTATTTTGGTAATCGGTAAACGATGATCGTGTAAAAAATGATTTATCGATACCCCAACGATAAATCGGTCTAATAGTCCTAAGTCTAGAGACATTCTTTCTATATCTATTTGTACGAACACTCGTTAAACTGAAGGATACATGGGATATCGCATGTGTAAGAAAACATCGAAAACTTTTTGCAGATCAATGGTACGTATCAGAAGATAAAAAAGCTAATAAACTTATGTCCGCAAACCAGCTTCCGGTGAAATACACTCCCATTATGAAAACGTTTTTGACCCATTATATAATGGGATTAATCAGGAGACCGTAAATAGTTTTAAGTGTTTTAACGATTAGATGCTTATTAAACTAAGTGCGTATAAATGTACACTCGTAACTTTCCACTACACTTTCTACACTCTACGTTATTTCTATGCTACCCTATGCTACGCTGCGATACTTTTATTTTCTCTCGGTTACTTCTAATTTTTCTCAATGACTACGCATCTCTCTCGCCATCATCGCTATTCTCCCTGATCGCAGAGTCACCGTGGGTCCTTGAAACTGAATATACACATCACACTCGTCTAAGTACTACACCCTAAATGCATCCATGCACTCATGCCACGTGGCGTAGTTCGGTCACTGGTTCTCTTGCCCTCAGGCTCCACATGCATTCCATAAAACCATTCATTCCTTCCCTAGAGTCTAAAACCTAAACTAAACAGTCACTCCATCCACACACATTTCCTCTTACACTTATCATTCACATTTCGCGCCATATCCGATACTTCCAGTCACTCGTAATATTCGTACAAAGTTCATCGCCCTACGATACCACCCATTGTTATTTGTTTATTATAGGGAGAGATCAAACTTTCAAAAAGAAAATATAATTTTCTTCAGAAAGAAATGTCCCATAATTTTTCTGAAGTTATTTACATTTGTTGTGACACAAGCAGTTGAAGTTAAAAATGTAAATAAATAAATGCTACTTATCTGCCGTAATCGCAGCAGTTATGTAAGTACTATAATATAATATTATATGTATATGCAAATATACATATACGTATATTATGTTATATACATTAAAAAAATTATATACTATATTATATTTATTATGTGTATTATATTATATGGTATATATTATAAACTTTGGTCTCTGCTGGTACTATTAAAATAAAAATCGGTCCCCAACGATTTACCACTTCGGAGATATAATTTTTCAAACAGTTTGTCTAAAAGGGGATATAATATCTCGATAGGGGAGGTTTGCGGACCTAAGTTTATTGGGCGTTCTTATCTTTTGATACGTACTATGGGTCCTGAAAAAGGTTCAGGATGTGTTATTACACCCTGTATACTTGGTATTGACTTATAAATTTAGTTATGTAAGGTATGTAATCTCGGTATTAGGTACCTCCAGCGTAAGCTTGGGATACGACACATACAAAGGTTATGCCATGGGGTCTTTTAGTGATACCATTGTCCCGACTCGTCTGAGATATCAGGTTTGAAGTGACGATAATATCTCGCATTATGGTTTTTATTTACTGTCAACCTGCTCATTACCTTTGAATTTATCATTGGAGGAATAATTTCACTAATAAATTAATTTATTAGAATTAACACTAGATATATCTGAAAATACAATAAGTATACGACATACAAAATTTAAAAAATTTGGCATTAACAAAAGTTAGTAACAATGACTAGAAAATAATAATAGTTTCTGTAATTTTGTTCGTGATATCTGAATTCCGTCGATTTGACAGGTTTCGGGAATCCGGGGTTAATCGGACAATGTTCAATATGTCAAACAAATTCAATATGAAATTTCATAACATTTTGTAGAATATTAAACGTATTTCCTCCGTGTTTCATAGTCGAGTGTCGAAATTTCGTATCGTCGATAAAATTTGCGAGTCCGGGTGATTGATGAGATCGTGTTGCTCCCACGGGTTACCGATATCTTGTCAACGGCGGGTGTCTTAACAAGCCGCAGTGCCGACAAAGGGACGAAAGTTTACAGACGAGCGGAAGCGGCTATGTAATGAGATGCACGATAATAGCAGCTCTGTGTCGGATCCACGAAATATCTGAGACATCTTACGGTATCGTAAGTCATTGTTAGCCGTGAAATACGATGAGTCAACGTTACACGGGAAAATGCTCCCGCGGTTTAATGCACGTATAAATCATCTCAGTTTCGTGGCGGTGGTTCCGCGTCACGGAATGTTAGAAAGCATAAGGACCGCATTTATTCGCGGGAATCATTTGGCGGAACGATTCGTCTAATTTTACGACCGATTAAACAACTTGTATCGTCGACCCGACAGGAATTATATCGTTGGAAATTCATAACGCAGAAACCGCCGGGTTACTTTGGACGCTGTCTGCCAAACGGAGGGGTTGAATTATCTCGTTATCCTCTATGCTGAAATGAAGCCGATGACGGTATAAATTTTTGGCGACTGGAATACACGCGGTCATTACCGTAACATTGAAAATTATGTTTTGCACGGTTATGGGAACCGTGTTAACCGCGGCAGACAATGCACTGTCGTGCCGCTGAATCACACTCGGTCTCTATTGTACCACCACAATGTACACGTTGTAGGCTATCACGTAAGATCACAGGGAAATGGGCCAAAGTGCGTCGACAGCACCGTTTTATACAGGTCGAGTCATTTGAATGGGAAAGTCGGAATATTTTCATTGCTTCTGGAATGGAGGGAAATATCTGGGAGAATAGTACAGGGTTGAACAACACGATATTTCTTTCAGGAACATTTTTCTTAGGTTTTTAGGTCATCGATGCCTTTTTATAGGAAATTATATAATATAATTCTGCGTTATTATAAAGCGGCGATTTCCAAACTTTACTTACGACGGAAATCTTTACAAATTCCGAGATTTTCACGGAACACGTGCTAATTATTTTTATTACTCAATATCTACGTGCGATACGAGAAACGTTTAATTTTCCAACGTGTTGGGAGTTATTGTAGCATTTAAAACCGTTCCAAGCTCGTATTAATTTTAATAAATTTTCACGAAACACAGTTTGTGAAACACTGCTATAGGGGATAAAAGGACCAATTCAATGACAAATTAGTTATACATCCTTAAGTAGCGGAAATATTCAGGTGTACACATTCAAATTATCCACCCAGTATGTCAATGGATGGTGCCTACAAAGGAAGCCGTCTTCTGTATGAAAAATAACGATGAACGTAATCCTTACATCGGCTGCGCGGGAAATCAAAAGAGGACGAGAAAGGCAGCAGTTTGCGAGGACGAACAAAAAAATAAAGAAACGATATGAAATCAGATGCTAGGAGATATACCGTTGCGATATTAATAATACTGTCGTCGTTTCTCTTTTCGTTACTCGGTCTCTCGTTGCCGGTGAAAGATTAGGTCTCTTAATTAAATATCTCCCCCTTTTATTAAATACCGACATGATGTCGTGAAAATTTTAATTAAGAATTTTAATCAACTGCATCAAAAAAATGATTCGCCAAAGAGACGTAATTTCACTGTTAATCCGCGTGTCCTGAAAGAAACGATATAAGATATCCAACGAGGAGAAAAATGTCTATATATATAACGGGGACGTGAAAACTTCGAGGTGACGACATGTTTTTCTTCTGGCGCGTATCTCGTTTCAATAAATCCACACGCGGTACCACCGTACCGTCTTGCCGCTCGTGTTTCCTTTGGCTTTCATCAACTTTGAAATCGTGTCAGCGTCATCCCCCTTTTCATTCCCCGCCATCCTCCTCCCATAGCCTCCCGTCATTTTATAGCGGTACTTCTAATTAATCAGGGGACACTTTACCCACTTCTTGCCGCATACCAGTGAGCTGCTTTTGATTCCGTTATGTTTCCGCGTGCTCCCGTATCCGTATAATCCGCACTCGAATCGCAACATCTACCCCGGAAGAGTCGCTGTAATTACCGACTGCTCTACGCCAATGGATACTCGTCTCGGTCCGGGCACGGTTTCCGTATTCATTATCCCTAATTTGATTCTTAAAACAATCCCGCAATTTAGCCGGCTCATTGTCCACGTACGCCGTTTGTGTCCACGCTCGAGATACTTTTAATCACGTGGACTAGTTTCAATCGGAATGTTCCGCGTATCGAAACGGCTTACCCAGATTTTAGACGTTGGACACCGAGTGCTTCTCGGTGGGAAACAGTTTCAGATTGAATCTGCGCGTGTTAAGTGTTAATTAGGAAAATGATTAACGTAATTGATTTGGGTGGTATCACCGTTGATATCACAGGGAAAAGAATTGAAAAGCAAAATATTTTCTTTTTACGCAGACATGAATTTTAACACGCGCAATATTGGGAAACGGTTGGAAAGTTACGCAAACATTGGACGAATTAAAAAATATATTTTAAATTTATACGAAAATATTTTTTAAAATACTGTAATAAAAATGTCAATGTAAAATTTTACGTGTAGTTTATATAAAATATGGTTCTCGCTGCGTCGTATAATTTGCAGCATTTTCAAAAATAATCCCGAATTTTCAAAGTCGTTTCCAGTGAAAAAAATATTGTTTCATTTAAAATAAAAAGAAAAAATAACAAGTTCAAAGCATTATATCTAACAGGCAGGTAGTATAAACGATTCATTTTTCACTCTGTCAGAAAATCGAATTTTCCCTCTTTTTATGGTTCTACGGATAGAAAAGGATAGATAGTAAGCCTGAATATCCTATATTAGTGAACAACGTTATTCCAAGCTGTCGTGAGAGATCTATTTGAATTTCTATCAGATCGTTTCACGGTGGCCGGGTGACACTCGGTGTGAGTCTAATTGTAGAAAACCAGAGAGCTGCCAAAATGGAACGTGTCTATAGAACGTACGGTTGAGGATAGGTCAGTGAATTTTACGCGGTGACCACCGAGCGTTAACCGCTCCGGGTAGACGGCCAATTTTCCTTTTGTTATTCGGCCCAGCGTTCTTGTCAGCCTGCTGAATTACCTGCCAACGTGAAATTAACTGGCTGTGGTAAAACACTCCGGCGATTTACTAATTTCAATTTCAGAACGGTACCGCGGTATCAGCGCGCGTTCCATACACCGTTCAATTGTTTTAAATTAAAGGGCAATTCGTCAGCCGGCTCGCGGTAGGATAATTTAAATGCCGGTGTGTGCGCATGCGTCCCCTCCCCCCGTCTTTTACGATGACGAAATAATTGTCACGCGGCGTACGTTTACGTGTTTCACGATTTCGAAGTTTCTAAAGCGGGGCGAGCCAAGGACCCGGGGTCGAAATGGCCACCATAGGCGTCCATATTAATTAAAAGTTCACGATGGCTGAGCAGGGCGAACTGCTCTAATTGAAGTGCCAAGAACGCCGCGGAGAACGTTTAGCATTTTGCGGATTTCGGTTGGCGGCCGTCGGGAAGTTTGCCGGTCATCATGATTTCACTCACGATTGAAAATAAACGCGGGCGAATAATTTCCCCCCGTCGATCAGCCCGATCTTCGGCGGCTACGGGAAGCGAAAGAAGGATCAGGAGATTTAGGTGCGATCAATGAAATTGCTTAATTAAACTTCGTCGCGGGGTGAAATTTTCCCTACGAAACGTCACGGGGGATCGCTCGCGGAACGGCGTGGAAGAACTTTTCCCCGGAAGTTGCTCCGAGTTTCCACGTGCAGACGGAGAAAATTGGCCTCCCGATGGAAAGTGAATTTACGGAAGCGCGCATCGTCCGCGCCGAGGAAAGTGGACGTTACCGGAAAAGCAGAGACGTCTGCGGACGACAGACGGTTACTTTATCCGGAAATGTCTTACATCGTGCCCCCTATATTTCACGTTTCTTTTTGAACCACGAATAAGACGGTCGCGAACGACCGACTCCGGTAAAACCAAGATAGATCGGTGAGCTCCTTGATTTCGCGACTTAAATCGCCGGCTCTTAGCGAACTGCGGATATAGAAACGCGGTTTCCTATTATCCGATCACCCCAGCCACCACCCCGGGGCGACGTTCTACGGAAATTGGAAAATATATCTTGCCGGCAAAAAAGGTCAGCTCGACACAAACCGAGACCATTTTTACGGGAAGCTGCTTACGACCGTTTCTACTGATTTATAGATACACGTAGGTTTCATCTGAATTAAATAGCCGCCGGAGAGCAAGGGTTGCTTGAATAAGCTTCACCTACCCTTCCGAGTAGGGGTAGTACAGGTAGACACGACGGAAACAAAGAGAGAGAAGAATCGAGGTACTCGAGGACAGGAAAGTCGAAACGAAAATGAAGTTAGTAAAAACGTACGTGTAAAAGAAAATATTTAACAAACTTCATTTTGGCGTTAAGAAAAGAACTTTTTCTTTTAAGGCATCTGGGTCTGAATTGTAAAAATTATGCAATTTAGGTCCATTTTTCTTCTAAATGGTTGGTTGATAAATGCTTTTAAGTTTTACTAAATTTTATCTGTTAAGCACTAGTGCGAACATTTACGCCTGAGCTTTGTTAAATACTTATTTAATTCTTGCAAAGAAAAAAAAAGTTGAAGTTGTGGCTGCAAAATTGAAAAGAAGAGTTAAAATCGCATCAATTCGCATATAAAACGGACAGTATCCCCGTCACACATTGTTACACGGTGAAACACCGTTTTTCTCCTGAATAATTCCCCGCTCAATGGATATCGATCAAAGACACTCAAATAAAGTGTGAACCGCAATCCATTGTCGATGCATGAAGTAAAAAATTCGGCACAGTAGAGTGACGGTGAAAATTGAAACAACCGCGGTGGAAAATCATGCAGAAAATATCGCGAAATTTCTAAAGCCGGCAAAACTCTTTCGTTACGACTGCAAATTACGGGTTCCAAGGAATACTTCCAGGAACGTGTTCGCATTTCTGCGAATCCTTTTCCGTGTATGTCCTCCCGGAAAAATATTCGAAGTTACCTCTTCGGATACGGTTTTCCCACCCAGCTTTTTCGTTTACTTTTCCGTGCGCCGTTCCGTGGCTCGTTACGGTCCTGTTTCGCCGCTTACCCAATCGCGGCGGATAACTGAAGGTTTTCACTCTTTTACAAGGCGTCGGGAAACATCTTCGCGACACACGGATTTTATTTATTTTGCCATCCACGCGAAAGTAACAACCTGACGGGGAAATTGAAATTCGTCGCAGAGAGGAGCGCCTGCCCCCGTCTTCCGCTGTTCCCGACTTCCATGGAGACTTTTCCGAAAAAAAATATTCCCCATCCGGGTTCGATCGAATTTCCTGCCCGATTTTTTTTTGCCGGAACTCCACACACGTTTTATGAGCCGAGTAATAAAACTGGGGGTATAAAATAGATGAATATTGAGGAAAGTCATTTTTCTAGCTCCCGCGGCTGTGTAAGACCGTTTTACACGTGGATTGTGATATGTACTTCCGGGAGCGAAGTAAGACATTATTTTCTATTCTTCCATGCACTCCGACGTCGCTGGCGGAACTAATATTAAAACAGAGTAGGCGGTCTTAACATTTCTGGATAACATAAATAAATCAGTCGTCTTTAGGAACGCGTTAAAATTTCCCGAAGCAAATTATCATATCACTCGACAGTCGTTAAAGTATTAAAGACAATTTATATTTCGTTTTAATAGTAACAATTGTATCTCATTAACGATATTCATTAATTTTACTGATTCTTCCATAGAAATTTCGTCGATAGATTAATCAGAATTATCAATGGGCCCAAGTAAAAAAAAAAAGAGATCTTTCGTCACGGTAGTCGTGTCTTTTGACCGCAGTACCGGAGTTTCCCGGATGCGGCCTCGTTTCTCTGTCGCCTAGATCCCGTAGGTCGGTCCAGGAAACGGGCCGTAGAGCTTTGCGAGAATGGTGAGGTCGTAGGACGGAAGGTCGAGCAATAAATTTCTTGGAATTGTGACGCCCGCCTCCTACTTTCGTGGCGCCATTGTGGAAAAGAGCAGATAGAAGACCGTTTCCGCAGTAGGCCGTGCCACTCTACACACGTTCCCGCACACACGGACGTCATCCCCCTCTCGAGTTCAAAGATAAAACAGTTGTTCGCAGCGGTGAACACCTTACATCCGAACAGGTTCACCGGCAGAATTATTGTTCGAGGTCAATGAAGTATTACCTGAAGAGATACCGCGCGGTTTGGCACACTGCTCACAGCGTCGTGATAGATTCGCTCGAGTGCCCGTAGAAAAAGTTGCGGGAAATTCCATTTCCCCCCCCCCCCCCCCCCCCCTTAGTTATGCGACTGATGGTAAAACAAACGTTTCCCTCGAACATGTGTGACAACTTTAGGATAGATTCATGAAAAAGGGGGGCAAGGTTTTGTACAATCAATGAAATTGATTCTGCCAAGATTCGTCACGGACAAAGGCAATTCCCGCGCTCCTCGTTGGTAAAATAGAGGGGATGGACTAGGGGAAATAGTTCGGCTTTAAGAAGACTAGATATTTCTTAAAGTGATTCATGTGTAGACATTGGAGCGATAAGTTTTTACTTTTAGATACTCTATCTTTTCCGAAAAATGTTTTGCGATCTACTATAATTATATTATGTTGATGTCAAAATAATTACGGTTGTTGTCAATTCAAATTTGCCGCCAGTTTACCTTGGCGTCTTTATGTTTCATTCCGGTCGTGCAATAAATCATTGGATACTATACTTTTTTATTTACGTTTACCTCTTGGATGTTTAATATTGCTATATGTAACCGTTTAAATTAATCACATAAAAATGCCCGTTTACATGATATTATATGCGGTTAAATTGCGACGTGCAGCAATAGACTGTTGGAAATATCAAACTTGATTTTGGCCAAGAGTCAATTAGAGAAGGTACGGCTCAACATGGGTTTCAAACATTTCGCGATGGGAAGGGAATCCTTGAAAATGTGGAGAGTCGTAGATGTGCTTCAGCTAGTGACAATAATTATTTAAGGGCCATCATTTCAGCGGACTCGCGTAAAACCACTAGACAGATGGTAAAAGAAATACGTGTAGGGGAATAATTGTGATTTCAATTAATAAACATATTATTTATCGGGTATATGTGCCTTCAAAATCGAAATTAAAAATCACATATTGTTTTGCACCAACATAATATTTACAAACGTGGCCAATCGGAAATGAATTTTTGATATAGCGAAGTTGTTTCAAAACTACACTTTTTGATATGGAGCCTTTTTTCGACACTCCGATTTTTATTTGCTGTTTCTTTCCGGGAAATATGGACAATCTCATTGCCAAGTGACGCCACTTTTATATTTTTATATTATCATAAAATTTTCAAATTATTTAATTTGCATATAAGTTGTACCCGACATCGGGGCCACCATTTACCGATGAAAAATGAACCTTTACTAAAATAGTAATAAATTTAAATAAAAAATTTATATGTCACATATTTTTGAACATCGTACACAATGCTATTTAAGAGTAGTTGAAAATTCTATTCTGCCGTTTAGTTACTAAAAATTCCCACATTGATTCGAAGTTTCCCGCAACCGTACCTAACCTTTTAAAGTCTTTACTAAAATATCGATAAATTAACCGAAGACGAAGTATTTTCGGTAACATATATCTTTATCTTCCATATAACACTGTTCAAAAGTATTGAAAGTTTTCAAAAATTCCCAAATTTTGGCGAAGTTCCCGAGCTTTCAACCGAATGTGACCCCTTAAAGCCGAACTGTACAAACGACAAGTGCATTCGGTTCTTGCGCGAGACGTGTCGACACTTCCGTAACATTTTGATTCGACGTCCATTTAATCCGGAAACTAGTTAGAAGGTTATCGACACGGGACATTGACATGTTTCTCGGTAGAATGGAGATCGACAATCGTTGGATTCGGACGCGGTCGGAGACCGTACACGAATAATACCGTGGAACTGTTTCCGCGGAGGACCAACGATTCCATTACCCGCGAGTAAAGCCGAGTTATACTAGCAGGTAAACGGTGCAGGCAATTATTGTCGGAGGAGCGAATGCAATTTCGAAGCCGAGTCACGAGATAGGAAAGCCCGCGGGGCAACAGGGCTCCGTTTCTCCAATGTTCTCCGTTTTCCTCCTTCGTTCTCTTAATAAACTGACCCTTCACCTTGCCCCTCTTCCTCTCGTGCCTCTCTTATTCCAATTTTATTCCCGGCTTGTCGATGTGAAAGGAGGAGAATGATTCTCGAATACCTTACAACAACTCGCATGAAAGAGTGCTTCTATTACTGTATCGACGATGACTATACAGGGTGTAACATATCATCGGGGACCTTTTTTCAGAATCGATAGAACGCACCAAGAGGTGAAAAAAAGACTAAGAAAGTTAGGTCCGAAAATCACCCCCTAACGAGATACAACCCCATTTGTAAAAAAGTTTTAAAAAATTAAATCATCGAAATGGTAAGTCGGAGAGGAACGGTTTTAATTGCAATATAACCGGAAAATATCAAAGTTTATAAATAAAAATATAACTGCTTCGATAAATATCTTTACGTAGCAATACTACGACTAATACTATTAATACTAATACTAATACTAATACTAATACTACTGACGCCAGCTGAACCACATCTATTATAACAGTATGCGTGAAAGATTATCGAGTGGCCAACTGACTACATTGAAAAATCTCTCACGCATGCTATTATACATTGTATTGTACATTAGTGTGTGTCGCACGGCGGCTCGAAAACATATGAAAGATGTGGATCAGCTGTAGTCAGTAGCATTGGGTTCGTCGAATTTTTCTTAAGTTATTAATCAACCGCTATCATAGAAAAAATCAAACTTTTTTTTTATAAACAAATAAAAATGCTACGTAACGGTAATAATCGAAGCAGTTATATTATTATTTATAAACTTTGATCTTTTCCGGTTATATTGCAATTAAAACCGCTGCGCTCCGACTTACCATTTCGGAGATATAATTTTTTTTAAATTTTTAACAAGTGGGGATGTATCTCGATAGGGGGTGATTTTCGGACCTAACTTCCTTGGTCCATTTTTCTCCTTTTGGTGTATACTATCGATTCTGAAAAAAGGTCCCCGATGATAATGTTACACCCGTATTCATTATTCTGAACACGATGATTTTTCGCGTTCCCTCCGTTTTTTTAGTTTGTCTTCCGACGTTTCATTTTTCAACGCGTAGGATAAAAATGTTCTTTTCGTTCGTTTTGTTCCATTATCGAAGCCAAGTCAGAATACGATGCTCGAGTTGCGTCAATTTTCTTGCATGCATTCGAGATTATTTCACCGACGTTTCCACTCGATACCGTTTCTCTAACTTTTTCATCCGAGAGGGATTTCTAGTTTAAGGGGAAAAAGTACGATCCAATTCTTATTGGAAGGAAATTCCTCGGATCGGAACAAAGGGAAGTCGGGTCGCGGCAATATGTTGGTGATTCCAAGCCACCGTTGAAATACAATGCGAAAAAGAGTACACGGTTTGCCGATACACATCCAGTTGTGTGTGCGCGCGAGTACGCGCGTGTATGTGTAGCTTCTTCAACCGTGGGTTACTGTTTCCCAACCTCGTTGGAAACACGTTCTGTTATTTGAGATGTTACAAGAGCGTACCACATTAATTCCGCGATTATTTTCTCTTTGATCGAATCGCGGAAAATGTTTGAAAATGATTTTTAGAAAAAACACAGTCCGTCAAATGTATTTTATATTGGAAGTATTTTTTTTATATTTTTCTTAATCCTCGTAGTGATTTATCGCACTCGTCAAAGTTTCAAGTAGTCGATTTCTTTTCCGTTTTTTATATTTCGTGCGATACACTCGTTCGTTAAAGCCACTTTAATTACACAGTGATAAATAGCGTGGTACCACTTACACCATCTTCTGTCGAGTGGGTAAGCGGCATAAAGTTGGGCAAACTTGTCTGCGCCCCAACTTCAGACAAATACTGCACAAGCACCGGGGTCATAAAGATTTGCATTTTACGCTTTCGGCTGGATTCTGAAATACCGCTTCCACGATGAAATGCTTCCTCAAGAATACGGAACGGGTCTTGCGAATGTATATAGACAGTGCAAATCGAATTTCGTATAATTACCATCAATCAGATTTCAATTAGGCAAACGTCGCCAGCTCGCGTCAGGAAATCCTGCTGTTCTTCGACGTTTCCTTTATTTAAGAATAACTACTCGCTACAAGTCGCAGAAAATACACGCTTTGCAACTGGATTGATACGATCGTTGCTGGAGTTTGTAGCGAGGCGGTTTATCGTACCACAACAAATTGGAAAATTATAAACATAGCTATACATATAAAAGTGTAACGACAGACTCTGCGTTAATAACGGAGACGGCAAATAAATCGTTGGATGTTAAATCAATGTATCAGGCGCTTTGCAAACGTTACAGTAATACGAAGGTTTTAAATCAAGGGTATAATAAATATTTGTATCGTGACATCGGTTTTTATCAATATTTAGCCGGGAATCGAGCAAAATTAAACAGATTGATTAATTACTAAGTAGAATGTCCGGCTGATTCGGACCGCACAAACGTGGATGAATTTCTATTGTTCCACATATTTCATTCGTTTTCGATCTCTTTTGATTCGATCAACCTATAGCATCACGTCTAGTCCTCCAATCAGGGTCGACCGTGTACGTATCACTTGTCAAAACCAAAATTACGTAACTTCTTACATTTATTTTCACTGCAAACAAAATCCGCTTCAAAATGGTTATACAGGGTGTAACAAAAATTCTGGGACACTTTTTCAGTATAGATAGTATGCACCAAAAGATGAAAAAAAGTCTATAAAGTTTTGTCTAAAAACCACCCCCTATCGAGATACAACCCCTTTTGTAAAAAGTTTTTAAAAAATCATATCTCCGAAATGGTACGTCGTAGAGGACCGATTTTGATTGCAATATAACCGGGAGAGACTAAAGTTTACGAAAAAAAATATCACTATCTACGCAAAGGAAGATTTAGTGTTTGTCCTTAATTTTTCCCAAGTTGTTACAAATCTGCTACGATATAGGTAATCGACGTTGTTTGGATTAAACAAGAATAAATGCTACTTAACAGTAATAATCGCAGCAATTATATTTTTTTCTATTATCTTTGATCTTCTCCGGTTATATTGCAATCAAAACGGGTCTTCTACAACGTACCATTTCGGAGATATGATTTTTTTTTAATTTTTTACAAAAGGGATTGTATCTCCATAGGGGGTGGTTTTTAGACAAAACTTTATAGACTTTTTTTTCATCTGTTGGTGCGTACTATCGATACTGAAAAGGTGTCCCAGAATTTTTGTTACACTCTGTATACTAACAATTCCAGGGTGTAGTGCGATACCAAAGAACGTGTAGCCGCACTTTGACCAGTTCAAACCATTCCTTTCTCTGCACACAGACGCGTAAAGCATCCGTGTCCACTGGTCCCTCACCCAAACATCACGTAGCACCCTTGTAAACCCCCGCAAACATAGATACACAGACGCAAACGGTCACTTTCTCACTCCAGTGAGTTGAACCTCGACTTATCACATTATTTTGACTTCGGACGAGGACACCGTACATATGGATTTCTGTTTCCCAAACTGATCCCGATCTCCGTGGAAATGTCAAACCGCGGAGCCAAAGAGAATTGCTGTGGTGGCTCGATGTTTAATGATGCATTACCCAACATCTGATCTGATTTAGTACCCTCAATCTCGACTGTTTACGTTAATTGCTCGGGCTTTGATTAGGGAAGCATCGATCGTGCTAACCTCGACCGCCTAAAATTAATGCCTAACGATTCGCGTTTCCGCTCGATAATACCCGGAAATGATGACGCGTCTTGGTTTTCGTGAAAATCGAGTGATCACTAAAATTGTATCGCCCCGACGAAATTAATTAGACCCGGAGTCCCCCGATCGTCGGTATACCCATCCCATAATTACTGCAAGTTTCTTAACTTGTGGAATACGAGGGTTAAAAATCGATTAAATCGATGCACCGTCCAACCCATCCGCCTTGACATTCGACAGCCGTAATTGGTTTTCGGTAATGCACAGATCGATCGGCAATGTTAATTTCATCCCGACAGGTGAACTGTTTAACTTTTAATTGGAATTCAAAGTGACGGGGTGGCAATCTGTATCCGTGATCGGAATTCAACGCGATTATCCGGACTCAGGTATGAGCTGCAAAACACGTCCAACCGACTGCATTAACTTTCCCTCGAAGTTTATCGGTTAACGGGAGAGTCACGTTACGTGGGAGTCAACGCGGGACAAATGCAGTGTAACAGGAACGCCACTGTATCGTTTTCCGGGACGATAATTGGCACCGAGTCGCCTACCATTATGTCCATCAAGAACGGCAATTAATTCTTGTATGGTTACACGAGGGGGATGGGAGTGGGGACGATTAATTACACCGGGCCTGGACGTCACCATGTTTCGCGCTGCTCCATCAGCAAATATTCCTCCCGTTACACCCCATTCGAAGCTTTCGCTGTCTAATAAACTTCACTCGCAGACGCTCATTCTTCTCCTTGAATTACGTCGTTTTAAAATCACTTATACAAAACAAAACAAATAGGTGCCAGGAACCCATTCCGATGGTAAATACAGTTTGCGTTCGGCTATAGCGACACTTGGCTCACGCGTCCAATATTTAAACTCGAGCGCCTATTGTGCCGTTGGAAAAAATAAAATAAAATAAAACTAGTGCAATTGAGGATCAAGCCTGTGTAGGTGTGCGAGGGTGTACGTGCACGCATCACGAAATGCAGGGGGTTCGGCAATTACGTGCAGCTGTACCACGTAAAAATGGGAAATTTGGTGGTCCAGAAAATACGAGTCGCGCTCGCGCGCACCAGGGACGGGTCGGTGCATTATCTGCCGGCTTTCGATCCTACGGGATGAAAGGGATATGGTATAGAAGGAATAGGTATAAAGAGATAAAGCTCGCGTGCCCATACACCTCGCTGCGCATCTTGATTCGGCTCCACTTCAATATTTATACTCGGCCCGGCGAGTAAGTCCGCGATTTCAAAGGAACCGTGCCGTAATGTGATTTCCAACGGATACCTGTCCGTCAATGGAGTCGGTGAAATTACCAGGAAAAAGAAGCGAAACGGTCTACTTTCCTCTTTTTCCCTTTTTCTCTTTTTTTTTTTACCTGGAGATGAAAGAAGATTTCGAGATGAACCTCTTTTTGCCAAGATCTCTGACGCGGTTTTTAATGGACCGTTTAAATGGGGACTTACGATTCCTAACGAGGTCCCGTTGCTAACTTTGCTGTATTGTTCAACGGGACGTTTAAATGTAAAGCAACACCTTCAACGTTTTCGTGCACACTACGGTGACATACGTGTTTGCGAAAGAGATTAATTGCGTCCCGTCCTACTTCTACTTCGGCACAGATATTTATGAGATTATTGCAACCTCAGGGGTTATCATCGGTCCCCGTTGTCTCGCCCGAGGCCGCGTTGAAATATGTGAATAGGTAGAAGTGTCGTAGATTTCCAGCCGGCGAAAGAATTGAATATTATTTTTGTTCTACGATTCTACGGGGGTGAGTCATTCACCCCGGAACATCTCGAAGGGATGGAGAGGAATCAGGACAGGGGAAGAAAGCCGAAAGGAAAAGAATGGCCCCGTATTCTTGAGCCTCCCAAGATAGAACGTACTGTAATTTGAGTCCATTCTTCTAGCTGTCCGACACCCTCCACCCCCCACCCCCCACCCACCCTGTTCTGTGTTTAATTTCGTCCGATTCTTTCCTGTTGCCCTGAAAACACCGAGTCGCGACTGCTTCCTGCTACAGTTACGATTACGGAGATCCGTTATAGAAAATTGATTTTGTAGATTTTGAAATATTTATTTACCATCGACGGTACTTTCTCGTCGATTAGGGGATTGAAGACATGGGCCGAATTAATGCTTTACCGATGGAGTGGTTTATTACGATCGATTACAAGAATGACGAAAAAATATAAAAGAAAGTTCATAATTGTTTTTAACTATTGCTGCTATTAAATTAAGTGAGTTATTGATATGAATATTGAAGGATATATTAAAAAGATTTTTATTATCGTGTTTCATTCTTAATTAGAAATTCGTACATTTTTAAGCATTTTCCACAATTTATATTTTACATCCTAAATTTTTACATAGAAAATCAAAATAAGAATTTACCTGTGTTTGATGTTGAGGTAAGTAAACGATGCAGGAACTTTTATTTATTATATTCTTTTTTATTTAAATTTCCATATTACATCACCTTCGGGATGTCTAAATATGATTATTTCACAACAACCTTAGTTTTCGTTCAACATAGATAACGTAGTTTTATGATAGGACACCGCGTCGTTAAAGTGTCAATATCAATTTAAACGAAATTAAAATACATAAATTCCATGCCTTTTTCTCGTCAACCATTTTCCAATAGACTGATGCACCTTTCCTATTTTTCATCATGATTCGATATAATATGAGGGGATAATTTAAAATTATCTTGTGTTATCCCTTTTTACTCGGAAATTTACATTTTCCTCTTAGTTTGTCTCCAAAGAGGGGACAGCTGAGTGAAAAGAGTTAATTTGTATTCTAATAAACAATCTAGAGAATTGAAAGGGAACGGGCGTCGAGGTAACTTCACAGCACAAACCGAGAAAAATTAGAATTTTATCAACTTCGGTAATGGGTTCCCTAACTTCATGATTCTAAGTCCTGAAATTCCTGATCCCGGTTCCCGCACACCTATGTAGTATACACACCTCCACCACGGTGTCATTGACTTGGTCCGACAGAAGGCCAACTTGTAATTTGATTAAACTTCATAATGGACGATCTTGTAACAGCAGGCACTGTTTCACGAAAATAAGGGAATGGTCTAAGTTAAATAAACAGGAGTATCGGGAATAAGTTGGTACAAAAGGAGCTTAGAAATAGAAAGAATGCCCGTGGAAGAAAGTCGGCGGAGAATATAACTGAAAGAGTATAAAGGTTGCAGGAGAAAGGCTTTCTCTCGAAGATTGGCTCCACTTTCGGTTCTTTCATTTTTTTCTTCCTCCTCCCTTCTCTTCCTATTTCCGATCGAACCCAGTGGGCTGTGTGCCATGGGTTTGGGCTCGAAAGGACCCGACCTTCCGCGAACTGGGTCATACGGGTCGTTACTTCGTGACTTCTACGCAAAAGTGGCGGGAAAAAGAAGCTCGATGATATTAATGGCGTCGCGGAAGGAGTGGAATGCAGGAAGACATTTATACGAGTGGCGTAGACTGGAACGGTAGACAATGCGGGCAATAAACTTGGCGCAGAAAGGGTTTAGGTAAAATTGCAGCTCTATAAGAACCCGTCTGCGAGTGATTTGTTGCGTATCGCGCCCGAACGGAATGTTTTACCAAAGAGTCTCACGTCCCCTTTAAAACGGTGCAGATCGAAATGGGAAAAATGGAAGGTGTATACAGGGAACGTCGGATACAGGTAGTTTCATTATTCCCTGGAGAAATACTGGCAAATATTCTGTGATGTCAAATTGCTTTACTTTTTCCCTCTGTAGATTGTCTATTGAAGTGGTCCTCGCCTTTCGCATGCTCTCAGGTCGAATCTACGCTCTGAATTTATATTGGAGATCACTCGTCAAGTGTAACATATGAAAAACAATCTTGTCGGTGGTGGGAGGGGAGAGTATCTTCGAAAAATTTGCTGTTTCAATTTTGAATCCGATTGGCCGAGGCTAAATGGGAAAGATAGTCCGGAGTTGAATGCAGAAAAAAAGGAGAAGAAAAAAATTGTTCGCTTCTGTACACGCTGGGTGGCCGGGCATGAAACGAAGAAATTGCGCCAGGTGACTTACCGGAGCAAATTCATTAAAAGTTTGATTCCACCGTTCGCCCCGGATGTGCCCAACGTCGCGCTGTCGCATTCATTCCGTTTATACGACGGATAACTACGTCGGTTCATTTCGATCCTCGCCGTTATTGTCCGGTAAACTTTTAATTACCCCGGTTGCACGCGTTGAAAGACCATTCTAATTAGTAACATCGGCGAGTTATCGGTCATCGATCGACCATGTACTCCATCGAAAATCGTGAATGAAACGTGAAATCAGCTTTCCAGATGGCAAGACTGCCCGTCAAACTTGCACGGGAACGTGAAAATAGATGTTTGAATGAGAATGCGATTTTTTTTTTCTCTCTCTCTCTCTCTCTCTCTCTCTCTCGAAAAGCGTAGTCGTCGTTGCTCGTCAATTTTATCCGATTTCACGCCACGTCTGCTGCATCATTCGAACGAAAGTCCATGTAGAAAGTGTATTTTTGGTAAATATTCTTGAGCAAATATTCTTGGCACGTTTATTTGAATTTTCTATTAAACTGTCCGTCGCTCAACATTTATTTGCGAAAAATAGATACAGCACGAGATTTCCAAGACAAGTTTACGTCGAAATCCACAATTATGTATCTTCGTTAATTCGAAAGTTCAAAGTTAATTCAACATTGTTACGAATCGATGTCACGTCCATCACGTCGACGTTCCCGGAGTCGCATATTTCAAAGTAATAAAAATAGCAACAATATGAAACTTAGTTAAATATTTTGTCTTGATACTTTTCAACACCGCCCGGCGGCCATACTCGTCAAATCCGACAGTTTGATTAAGTACGCGTATAAATCTGTTCCACCATCTGTCCGCACGTCGTGCGAAATTTGTTTGACTCGCCACTTTTCGAGAAAAACATTTTATCCGCGCTTGCGCCCACGAAAATCAGTTATTCCACGCGAGCGTCCGTGAAAATTGCATTTTTCCCCTAATCTTATTAACGTTTACTGGGTTATCACGTATAATATATATATATATATCTATTTAATTAATTCGATATTAATTCAACGACACATTTCCGTCGTCGAATTTCACAGCCGTGACGTTTTTACGACGCCTGATTTCGCCGGCATTTTCGACGCTATTCGCGGATATATAAATCGCGGAAAATCGCGTGGATATTTGCAACGATCGCGTGAAATCGGGCGTCGGGGGACTCGTGGATGTTTATCCGAGGCGTCGAAAGTCGGTTCGGTGTTCGAGTAAGCCGATAACGTCGGGTACGACGGATATTCGAATAGATTTACCCGGCTCCGACTGAAAATTGAGCGACACGGATAATGCGTCACACGTCGGGATTCTTGGCTGCGTATTCAGACGTTGCAATAAATATCTGTTTGGCAAATACCCGCTCTTGAGCGTCGCGACAGTTATATTCTATCAGGTGTGAGACAACAATAAGCGTCCCGTTTGTATGTTCGGCGGAAGATTGAGATCCCCCGGGAAGATTGGCACATTTTTATGAAACTTCCGTTTCCCTTCTGGCATTGAATTTCGGAAAAATTGCCAGGCGAATATCAAGAAACCAATAAGGAAAAGAGTTATTCTATCGGAATAACTTCTGCTACTTATTCTGCCGGATTCGCTTCCGATAATCTGATAAAATATCGAAGAATCCCTGGAATTGGAAAGTTATCGGGAGCCTCTCGACTCTAAGGGCCGCGTCCCTTTCCTGTTTGCCTGCGTGTGTGGTATCGGGACGCCCGGAAATGGAGAAATAAGTTCTTTTCGATAAATTTCAATCGGTTAGTACGTTCGTTTATTGCCAGATAATCTGCCAATACTCTCCTGATTTGTAATTAATCAGAAAAATAGCCGAATGTTATAAAAGGACAGCGATTATAGCAACGATTACTATTTATATTTCAATTTAGATACTTTTTTCATTTTGCCTATAAATCGGAAAGAACTTATTTCCACGCCTAATACGCGTATGCTGCAGTTATCCAGAGTCGATTAGAAAATCATCAATCCCCCAACGACAATAAATTACAGTAAAATAGACATCATCTCTTTTTAAATTCCATTTACTTTCTTTATCCGTTCTGAAAATCTGTTTTTATAAACAGCACTGGAGTTGTGCCGCAAGTGTCATCCCAGGCAATATTAAAGCACCAACACCAAAGTGTCTCCGCAATTGAATATAAATTCACGGCAAATAGATTCTTAGCTCCACGGGAATGGTGGAAATACTGCAAACTCGTAACACGCGACGGGATTAAATTCCGGTTTCCGTTAACCCGCGGTGGAGGTTTAACGGGCGCGTATCGACACAACCGGAAGTCACGTGTCGGGACCGCCGTCGGTCGTGTAAACATGGCCGGGCCCGAGCAATTTTTCACCGTCGGAATAAATATCGGCGCGAATTATATATTTAGCCTGGTCGCGGGGCAATTTGTGCGCACGGCCGATATCGAATATCGATATCGAAAACCCGACGGAGGTCTGAGGGAACACTAAAAGTCGGGGGAAGTCGAGTTCGTTTCGAGCGTTCCACGTCGCGCACGTGTTCGGGACGTTGAAGTAGCGAGAAAGAACGTGCTGCAGGGCGCTTTTATTGCCACGACTTTCATGGCCCGTGACAAAATGTTATCCGTAATTGAATCGCTAATATTTCAGCCGTAAATTGCCACCGCTTCTTATTTCCCCCCCCCCTTCCACCCCCTCCTGGTCGTGCGTGAGAAATACGCCCCGATGCGCCGTGGCTCGTGAAATCTATCGTTTTCCGGTAATTAGCTCCGCGAGGAAGGATTCATGAGGAAATTAACAGCATTCGCAGTATTTTATGTTTCGAAAGGGGAAAAAAATGAAAATGGCCTCCGGGCGGATTTAAAGTATACGACCTACCGTATAAGATTAAGTGACGGGGTTTTTGACCCCTTTAGTACTAACCTTGAAGTCGATAGATACGTATATCTAAGCTTATAGGATCAAGGCACGTTTTGGGAAACGCATAAAGCCTATATATCGGTTCACCAGTTTTTAAATAATTTTAAAATATGAAATGACAATTTACAGAAAATAAATGTTTCTTTTTGTCAGGTAAAACTGCGCGACACGTTTACCGATAAAATTTTAAAAAATGGTGAAGGTAGTTAACTTTAGAGAAATATGTTAATTTTAATGAGTACATGGAAAATTTATAGATAAGAAGGCATCATAAGAGTTTATGGTACGCAAAAATGAAGAAACAATTGCGAGATAGAATTCATTTTGTTAGGATGAGAAATTCAGTATCAGGAAAATTTGGAACAAGTGAAAATCTTGGGAAATGTTATCTCAGTTACCTCGTAATACAGATTAAGAGGCAAAACTAACTATGCGGAATACGGTGGATGAGATTCACGGTGGGATATGCGAGGAAACTATTAGGTGTAGAAATAAGGTGTTTCCGTTTTTTCTTGGAAAAATAGAAATTTTATTTCAAAATGGTTGTAACATGTAAACCCTTGAAGTTTTGGTCTTCGCTAGATTACCTAGCAACGAATGCACGTGGCATACGAAATTCGCCGAAAATAACTTATTTTTAAAGATAATACACTACTACTTACAATTTTGTGCTTGTATTATTTTATCGGAAGAAAATTTTAAAAAGTCACATCGGTTCATCAAACTTTACCGACTTTCCAGAGAGAAAAATAATAAATTTAAAAACACAATTTGATGAAAATGTACAGTAGACAGTGCTGTGCAGTGAATTCGCATAAATAATTGCCTGTTTCATGTCGCTGCTAAAGAAATACTTATAAAAACACCTCGAATGCGTGTCACTGCACACGTTTACAGTTAACTAAATTAATAAAGTACCTTTCATGTTTTTCCGCATCGCAGGCGAGTTGCCAATAATTCAATGATTGCTTTAACACCAATTGCATTAAAGTTTGCCCTTTGTTTATAGTAATAATCAACCGATATCCCTTTTTGAGTTTGTCGCATGTCATTTGTTCCACAATTGATCTACATCGAAACTAATTACACATTCCAACAGCTTTTGATGTACCGAGTCACGGCGTACCATTAGTTTTTTGAAAAATTTCGTTAAAATACTGAAATCATCTTTAACGACATATCGAAACTGGCAACTAAAAATATACTTATATTGATATACATATAACGAGGAATCTATTTGCGGACCACTAGAAAATTTTTGGATTCAGAAAAATTAGAGGCAACATGGAAACGGGATTTTCAAGCGGGAAAAGGTTTCCGAGCCCACAGCCGAGTTTATACTTTAAAACATCCTGTGATACATATAAATCCTGGGCGTGCTGCAGAATCTTATGGATCATGGAAAAGACGGGTAGTAGAATCTCTGAGCAGCTTTTGCAGCTTCTTCCGTGTGTTTATTACACGAAATATTCTTCGAGGGAGTGTCGAGGGTAGTTTACAAGGGACGTGTGCAAATCCGCCATCGTTTTGATGTCCCAGATTTAAATTCATGCGTTTTTGCACCGGGTCGCATGTTCACCGTATTTTCATACCAGACGTACGTCTTTCTATATTTCTCTGCTTATGCTCCTTACCTAGTTTCATTTATGTAATCCGTTAGAAGTGACGCCAGTAGATTATTGTAACTATCAATTCGTCGGAATATAATAAAATACTTCCGCGAATGCAAGCTATTATTGAATCTTGACTACATGTATTTTCAATATTTCTACTGTTTTTCAATGTATAGAATGTTAAAGTTCATGATCGAACATAAACATATTTTTTGCTATTTTTGAAAATGTTGGTTGTGACTTTTTATAGGACAGTTAGGAGTAAGAAATAATTTGATAATATTTTGTTGTTTGAGTTATGAAGCCCTACCACCTCGAGCTCAAGTCATGAAATTTTTATTTCATTAAATATATATTCATTAAATAATTTTAATAAAATATTAAACCGTGATGGAATTAATCAATAAATATAAGGAATCAATAAAAAACAATAACAATGACGAGAACGCAACAAAAATGAACTATAGGGGCTGTAGGACAAGACAGCCTCCACGCTGGACCTAATACATACATATGCATAGTTAGTTGTGTGTATTCGTGTTGTCGGACTCCCCTTTCGTGGTCAGTTAAAGCTTGAGGGATCGGAATACAACCCTTTTCACGTCTCTGTCCGATAAACGTTCCGTATGGTGCGTCGTGTCAAAAGTAATCCGGGGGTTTCCACGCAAATATGTGGGGTGAACCAACCCTTTAAAATTATCACAATTTTTTTAGTTTTTCCTCTTGACACCATTTTGAGGTCCCGGCATCCTTCCTCTTTTTTAACCGTATCAATTTAAGTTGCTTTACTGTTAAAAATGTAGACGCTTTGCGTGAAAATGTTGATATATAGAAATGTCAAAAAGTAAGGATATCGGTGTGTATAAATTTAAAAACATTGAAATTTCAAAGCGTATGTATTTTGATGCGTGGAAATCTGAAAACGTTAAAATGTAAAATCAGAGATAATAATATGTTAAACGCGCAGCAATATTAAAGTGCGTAAATTTCAAGGCGTTGAAACTGCAAACGATAAAAATCTCCAGGCGTAAAAATTTGAAAATCTTGAATGTCAATGCTTATACATGTTAAAACGTTAAAATTTCAATGCATAAAATTATCAAAACTCAGAAATTTCAAAGCGTTCGAACATCGACGCGCAGATATTTAAACAGCATAAAATTTCCAAGCGTACGAACGTTAACGCTTAAAAACATCAACGGCTGTAATTTGGAAAACGTCGGAATTTGAAATGGTAAAAATTGTAATGTCCTTCGATGCCAAGCATAGAAATATCGTTGCGTGGACGTTCGAAAACGCAGGAATTCGAAATCGTAGTTACCGTGTCAGCATTGGTTCGCATGGTTGGCATGGTTGGACAACGTGCTCCCTAGGGAATGACCTTGCGGTTGCGAACGACAGTTCGTCAGCGTTTTTCCCCATGTTCCTCCTTCCACGTGTTCTGCCCGTCTATACGACCACTTACCGAAACGAGACATCAAGTTTTTCCCCCGATTCTCGGGTGCACAACTGGTTCGTCTGTTTTGTTCTAATTCCGCTGAATGGTTGTTTTATCGAGACACTCGTTTCCACGTTGGAATACGAAGTTTCTAATTAGCGAAAAAATACAGGGTTCTCAATTATTGGGAAAAATCGGTCGCAGGATTTTTTCTTGGAATATGATTTTTTTCGTCGCCATATACCTTTTATTCCTTTTTTCCCATTTTTGTCCAGCAGTGGCTGATTGTCTGTTCGAACGTCAATCAATTTACATGACATCTCTCAAAATAGGGGTTTCCTGAAAATGTCTGACTCCTCGCGGCTCTCCCATTGCCCGTTTAATTAGCGGGTTCAATTTTCTCGCGTTATTTTTTTTTTCTTTCGCTCCTTTGTCGGCGGACACGTGAAGTTTTTATGATTTATGATGTCGACCACCATCGCGTTTAGCTCAGGTTGAAAGTTTCCCTTTGTATCCTCCTTTGTGTTTGCGTACTCGCGCCTTGTTCCTTATCTTCCGCGCCAAATATTTGGCCCACTTTGCATATTAATTAATGTACTCCCGCTTTTTCAAACAGTTCGCCCGGAAATGATACTCTGGGAAATATAAATTTCTCGTGGAGCAAAAGGTCACGCGAATCGGTTATCTTACTATGTAAACCAGTAATTTTCTGGAAAACGGGCGGGTAGGATTTCTGGTAGAATGACTATTTTCGCCGCGATATTTCAATTTCTAGAACATATCGCCGGGTGAACATTCGGCTGAATATTGTTACGAGTTAGATTACGATATTAAATTAATGAGCGTTCAGTCTATTAGGTTCACAATTAATTAAATTGTTACATTCGCCAGTGGAAATATGTTTCACGGTATTCCCAGATAATTTATGATACACGAAGCTCATGTAAATCGATTCCGGAATCATGCATTTATCGTTTGCGGGCAAATCCGGGTAATTATCTTCGTCTTTTAGAGGGGAACCCATTTTTCCATAATTTATATCTCTCTAATGTCACCCTGACGGAAAATATTCAGCCAAACGCGGCGGATTATTAAACTCACCCCTTTTAGGTTTCGCCCCGCTATGTATACATTACTCTGTTTAATTATTCCCGTTCTGAAACTCGGCGAAATTCATTTTATTCATAGCGAACGGGGTACGGTGACTTTCTCCTTTTAATAATAATAACGTTATGGCTCGTACGTACACACGTAGAAATTTGTTGACACTTATTAAACGTTAGTCCGACAGTGCGACGTTGTTTTAAATGCTTTCGCCGGCCATGGGAAACGAATTAACGACACTCCGTTTTCGCGTCACAAGTCCGTTATGTGCCGCCGGTAGAATTTATTTGCGATTAAGAAAAATCGTGATCCCCGTGCCGAACTATGATTTACAGGATCGAGTTTCCATCGGCCCTCCCACTCCTATAAATTCGCCAGTAGAACCCTGTAGATCATGAACACTTTTCTCGCTGTTTGTTCATCGATACGTTTGTTCCTATCCGACCCAGCCATTTATTAGAGGACCCAGATATCTATCTGCCGCAAGTCTGATCAAACAAACAACGACCCCGCTGCCAAGCCCGATCGAATTTGACGTTCGCATTAAAATCACGTATCGATCGACAAATAACCCGGCCGCACGTTTTACTGCCAATTATCGTGGAAACTGAGTGTAGTCGATTCGTCCGCGCTACGAGATTATTTGCCATACCAGAGAACACCATGTCCAACCGGGCCAACAGCCGGCACACTTTTGTAAAATTACGCGAACCCCATTATTTGTTTTACCCGAAACCCATCGGGCGCTCGCGATCGTCGAAACTGCGAGTCGAACCGAATTTCTGATAATTTACGAAACTTCGCTGTTTACCATCCGGTTTTCGTTCTCGACTTTGTTACCGTCCGCGTTTAACATTTTTGCATCTGAACGTAGCCACGCGTTCGCGCGATCTTCGTTATGGGAAGCATATTTTATTTTTCTCTCGCAACTGGAGTTCGTATCTCTTTAACCGCGCTCGTAGCGTTTACAACGCAGAGCTAGAAAGTTTTCGGTAAATTGGAAATTTCGATGATGTTTCTCCTTGAAATGAATTGCACGCAGGGTTGAGAGACGTAAGTTGCAATATACAGGGTGGGCCCGATAGAATTTCCTCGTAAATGACAGGATTTCTAAAAGGAATTGGACTAAACGCAATTAAACCGACAACAGTTTTGAATTCGCGCGAATAAATGGCAACACGGTCAATTAAGCGTAAAATATGAAAATACGTCGAAATATACTATGCTTCATCATTATAGGTACTTAAAAATATTGTAGTTTAAAAACGCCAAAACCGCAGAAATTATTGTTCGTTGAAATTTCAAAGAGGAGAAATTGCAGTCCATCGAAACTGCAAAAATTCAGTATGTTGCACTTTCAAGGTATAAACTATAATTTTTGTGCGCTGACGTTTCTGAGCATTGAAGATACAATGCGTTTCAATTTTGATGCCTTGAAATTTCAAATCGAAGAAATGTTTATTAGCGTAGTTTAGTTATTAGTTAATTATTAATCAAACGGCGATCGAAAAACTTGGAAACAGATTCATACTTGAAAATGCGTCAAAAATATAAAACGAATTTAGAAAATTGTCGCCTGTTTGTTCAAACAAAGCACGAACTTTAGTGCAATTCATATTAAACAATTGAATCATTAACAGCGCATCTAGTAAGTAGTAAACATGAAAAATATTTTGTTAATTTATTTATCATCTCTCTTATTATAAACATTTCTTTAACAGACGCTTGAAAACGTACAGTTATAAACATATTTGGTGCTCGGTATTACTTGCTAGGAATTTTCATCGAATTGCAGCGTATAAAACTACCTGATTCCTTGAATTAAAAACTTACGCAAGTTATTTTCTTTCTGCACACGCAGGGACTCGCGAAAAATATCGTGGAGATATAATCTGCAATAATCACGGATCGATATGAACCATGGCCCGATACTGTCAGTTGGACGATAGTTCTGAATTTGTGCGAAATTTCGTTTTCTAGGACGGTTGCATTTACTAATAACTGTCTTGCGTTACTGGGCAATGCGAAATCGCAACGAAACGCTCGATTAATATGAGACTCACTGCTAGAGACAACTATCACCGACCTGATAGTATTGAAACATGATTCGTACTGATCTGTGATTACTGCAGATTATTGTATTTCTAGAATATTTTTCATAAAGTACGTGTGTACCAAATTTCACCGAAGTTACGTAGGAAAGATACAAAATTTGAAGAGTCAAGATGTATTGTATACAATTTCGTGGAAAGTTAAATCAGGCAATGTTGTTTATCGAACAAATGTGTATAAATCATTGAGAGTTTCATTCGGTTATTGAAGAAATATTTATACAAACAGCTCGAATGCGCACCAATACTTCAACAATTGCTTTAGAAACCAATAAAGTCCATTAAAATTCGTGCTTTGATTAAATAATTTAGTAAGAATCACTAACTTGAAGCTATTCTTTTTACGCATTGAAGATTTCCTTGCAGTGAGTTTTTCACTCGTCATTTGTTTAATTAAGCTGCACCGAAACTAATTACACATTTTCCCTATTTCTACGGTACCGAGACATCCTTGATTATTTTCAATTTCCATTAACTTCGTACACAAATCAACCGCTAAAAATGAACTCATCAATTATGACGCGTAGTGTATTTCCCTGGAACAATATTTTTTTCTTCAATCCTGTTTTACTTCCCGTGACGGATGCGAAGCGACGCAACAGGATCACGCACGGTTCTCCGTTACATTCGTCCGAGTAATTACATCGTTCCATCATTTGGTGTGTGACTGATGAAAAAAGACAGACGAGGATGGATTCGGAATTTTCGAGAAGCCACGGTGATCCGTTTCCGCGTCTCCCGTCGGGCGGAAACCGAACGTGTCACGTATGTATGCGACTGTACACGCACACGGGGCTTTCGAACATCAACGATATTTTCTAACTTTCCGCATTGTTCGCGGCCGCGTGGAGCACCGTTGCCGCGGCTTGTTTCGCAATGTTACCGCCCTTGTAACGGAGGGCTTCGCAAAATACGACGCGTGTAATTACCGAACTGTCGGGTCGCCGGCGCGAAAACCGCGCGTTTTCCGCTCGCAAATGAGAACTGATCGCCTCCGTGCAAGTATTACTTTACCAAAATTCGTCATTAATCCGCGCTCACTTTTCGCGCGGTAAGTAATTAACCATTCGATCTGTATCAATTTATTTCGTCCGAGTGTCTTTCCTAATGGACACTGACTTATTATTTTTCTGCAAATATTCAACTAGGCTGACTCTCACGAAGTTCACCTGACGTGATTAAACGTTTTAAAAAATTCGTATTCCGTTCCACCGACGAATCTAATATTATTAGTAGGGGTGTGCGGGTACCCGAAACTGAATTTGGGTCCGACCAGGACGGGATCCCGGAAGTCTGTAACCATGAAAGCTTCCTCGTGATTTTTTAATCGTGTTTTGTAGGTTTAGAAATATTTTTGCATTTTGTAGTGTAATCAAATATAAAAATCTTTCTTTGTTATCTTAGTAATGTAAAATCACCGCTTAGCTCTAACACTTCGATCTGATCAACGTCACTGGCAATAGACATTTTAATGAATAAGTAGTACTCTATTATAAGTACAACACTTGAGTAAGTCAATAATTAAGTAAATAAGTAAATATTAGTTACTACTAAATAATTATATTTTGTTTATTTATTAAATGAGTAATAACACTATTTAATTTGAACACTTTATACATACACGTCTTCACTCTATAACGTATTTGAAACTATCGAAGAAGATGATACTTTTTATAACACAGCAGCGTTTTTGTTTTTCGAGAATTTGTGGCAAATGTTTTGTTTGGAAGCAATAGAAACGTGCCATTCAAAGCGTTGTAATTTAAACCATGACAAACGATTATACCTAATTTATCTATATTATTTTTTTTGATTATTTATGTATTTTTAATCTATTCATATTATTTACACTATTACAGACTTTCGGGTACCCGACCCGACCCGAACCCGAAACATCGGGTACCCGCACACCTCTAATTATTAGCTAATTCTGAAAGGGACGCGTTATAAAAAATGTTGGATAGATTGCGTGATCTACTCGTATCCCGTTTGTTTAACACAATTTGTCAATGGTTTCCGGTAAACGGTTAAGGTTGAACAGATTCGGGCATCAAAGACCGGCAAACTGGTATAAGGTTTAATTTAGAACAGTTTAATTAGTTCAATTCCGGAACACCGGGCGACCGAATGGATGGACAATTTTTGCCTCGGCTACATCCAGTGGTAATTGGTTCGGTTGAACGCCATGGGAACGGTCTGTCGTAACCGTGGAGATTGTCGATTCCCGTACACCCTCGAATTACCGTAAAAATCGTCGCGGAAACGTTACGTTTTAGCGTGCGTCAAATTCGATTCTACGTCGCGTTGTCGATTGCGAAGCAACGCTTCTGATTGTTTCAATTAAACGTACTCGGAATTGAGCTTTTTAATTACGCGCATCGTTTTAATTCAATTTTTCCTTCTACCCGCATCCCCTCGCAACATTCTGTTTTCTTTTGCAGGTAAACTAGGTAATGGTACCTTTCGTTCCGCATCTTCGCGTATTAAAATACGAATTTCAATTGCGTGGAAATTTAAAAACATCGGGATTTCGATACGTCGAAATTTAAAAACGTTGATATTTCAAAACGAAGGAATTTTAACGCAGAAGAATATCAGAGCAAAAACCATTTTCGAAGCTTTAAAATATCAACGCGAAGATATGGTACTTCAATTCGTAGATACGTGAAATTATTGACATTTCTATATGTGGAAGTGTGGAAACGTTAGAATATAAATGCGTAGAAATGTGGATATGAAAACACCGTTCAGAATCTTTCAATTAAACACATGCAGAATTGTACTATTTAATTGCGCGCACCGCCTTAATCCAATTACTCCCTCCCCCACCCCATTCCCTCGCAATATTCTGTTTTTTCTTCCGGCAAACTAATGGTATTTCCCGCTTCATGTCTTCGCGTATTAAAATGGAAACATCCGTTTTGTATTCGAAGTAGACGACGCGATAATTGGCTTTTGAAATAATACTGTAATAGTCACAGAAGAGATTTGTTGAAAATGTAATCAGAATGGCTTAAAAATAATTCACGGCGACGGATAACAAGTACCAGGATTTTAAAAGGTAAAAAGAAATACAAGGCTATGATACGTATGAATATTTTTCTGTTTTATGTGGGCTCCGCTATATTCTCTCTCTCCCGCTCTCTTAATCCTTGGAGACGTCGGATTACCTGGCTAAAAAAACGCCACATACATTATCCATCATCGCGATCGCCGGAAATTCGCGTCCACCGTCAATTAACGAAACGTTTATTTTTACGCGAGATGTTGATAATTAATAACAAAAGTTTTGTTAAATCATTTGAATGATTTCCGCGGCGATTTTTATGGAAGTCATTAATGTTTAATGCAACGGAATTGAAAGAGGTTATATCGAATCCGTCACGAAATTCCGAGAAACAAACGCGAAGGTAACGCCTGGAACTAAGTAACGCTCGTGATTAACTGCAATTAAGAAAGTAAGTAAGGTCGAAGTTAAACGGGCGAGCATGGAAGGAATTTCATTTTGAACGTATCAAAGTTTTCTAATAAAATGCCCCAATGCCGGAACCATTTAAAGCTCTCGTCTACACCTGCTCGTCCAAAATGGCCGGTTATTTCTTTCGCTTTGATAGTATGCGTTCTCGCTACCGTTTCCTCTATAGGTTCAAGTCGACAAACATCCGCTTTCATTTCTACCGTGAAACAATGGCTCAATGGTATCGTTATAGTTCGCGGGAGAAAATTGTCAAATTTTAATGACGTTTCTAAACATAATCTTTCCACTTTATTATCCAACACCTTTCCGATCTAGTTTTTTCACTGTAATAAGTGTTCGATATCCGAAAAAAGATCATAAATCAAACTAATAAGCTACCTCGTAGACGTTTATTCTACCCACCCTTCATTATTTTTTCTATTTATCTACTTGAAAATCTTTCACGACTGAATACTATCCGGTCTGTAACGCGCTGAATATCCCCTTTTTCCTTTCTCATTTCTCTGAAATAATCATTGGACGTTAATGTTGTTTCGTTCCGGGTTCCTAGTCCAGAGACTTAAAACCGGTATAATTTTGATACCGGTATTACGTGACCAAAACTGTACCAAAACCGATATAGTACCGAAATAGATGAATACCGAAATCGATATACAACCGAAACCGAAACATATACCGGTATTTTTTCGGTTTTTTTTTACAAGGCGAAGGCTTCTATCTAACTTACTATCTAAGGAACGCGCTGTTGACCGGTCGCATTGCGATTCGCTTTTTTTTTCACATCTCCGTTGTATTGTCTGTTGGAGATCATACAGTGCAATTGTTTGTTGGCGTTTCTCAAGCTGTGTTACTCGGTTATAAAACGCGCCAAGTTGAATAATAAATAGAATTTATTAAAGTTTATTTATATTGTTTTACTTCCATATCCAATCACGAAATAATAGCCGGTGACATGAGATAAATTTTCAGTAAAATTGCCGGTCAACAATGTGTTAATATTGTCAACAACTACCTAAGCCAGTGGTGGGCAAACTTTTTTAATGGGCGCCACAAAGTTTAAGAAATTCTAGAGGAGGGCCAGAATTATAGAAAAAAATGCATTTTGTGTTAAAGCTACTAAGTAGAATCTACTTTATACTTCTCAACCGTCAAAACGTAATTATAGCGGGCCATATACTATCCATGTCGATGGACCCTCGGCGGGCCGGATTAAATACTTTCGCGGGCCGGAGCTGACCCGCGGGCCGTACTTTGCCCATCACTGATCTAAGCCATCTAAGGTTAATATTGTCTTCTAACATTTTTTTTCTATTACTACAAATAAACGAGATATTCAAGGTGATCAAGTTGGCTGGGACACCCTGTATAAATATATTATGCCAAATATGCTAATAATTACTCTGGTTTCGGTATCAGTGATTGCGGTACTGTATATCGGTTTCGATATAGCTGTGTTCGCGTAAGGGTGGTAGAACAATACCGATGTATATTAATAATTTTAGATCTTCGCTTAAAAATATGTATTTTGGAAATTATAATGAAACCGGGAAACCGAAAAAATAACCGATAAATACCGATAAATATACCGGTATTTTCTTATTTCGGTTTCTATAACGGTTACGAAGGTACAACCGAAAATTACCGGTATAATACCGATATTTTACGTTTCGATAAAAGTCCCTGGTTCCTACGCGGATGAAGATCTTTTTTCACATTTTTCTGGCGGGTCCGAAAAGTTTTAACGAGAATACGCGTGGTTCTCGGATGGGTGGGTGGGAGGGAGGGGGAGGGGGTGGAGATGTAAAGCGAGCATTCTATTCTGGAAAACTGGACAATTAGGGCGGTACACGGCGCACGATTTCATAGCGAACAGGTATTAAACGAGCGTGTCTCATCCCCTTATTGTATTCCCATTTTAGCGTACCGGGCCAATTTTACTATTTTACGAAGCGGTCCGTGTACGCGAGCCGGGACAATGTAGTAACGAACGTAGAGAAATGCAATTTCGGGAAATCGCTAAGGGGCCTCGCGTGCAGCTGTAGTTTTCGTCCGCCATGCGAAACGGCAAAGCTGAACACCTCCAATAAACCCACGGCCTACGGCCCATAAAAACATACCAGGGAGCACATTTTTATCGAGTTCTCTGCGGCCTAGCGTTACGGTAAATCCTGACAAAATCTCCCTCCAGTGACGCTTCGTTCCTTTGATTCCGAGGGTCGTGCTTTATAGTTGAAAAAAAAACGGGGTACTTGAATCCGGACATTGGTGGGTGGCGATTGCACAGGGTTTGGATTCATTCGGTGACTGGGAGGAATTTGTTTAGCCTCGGCCATTTATTTGAAGGCGTAGAAACGACGGTGTATGGGAATTTCAGGGCGGGGAATATTGAACGCGACTGAATTTCGATGCGTGGGGATTTTGAAGCGAAAGAATTTTGAGGGGTGGATATTTCGGTGCGTCGTAAATTGGGAAGTAGAAATTGCGAAGGGTAGGGGTATTTAAAAGGAAGGCTTGCGAGGAGCAGGAATTTTGAAGCGGTGAAGTCTCAATATGTACAAACGTTGAAACGTAAAAATTTCAGTGCGTGGAAATTTTGGAGCGGGGCAATTTTGAGAATAGAACTTTCGGTGGGTGAAAATTTAAAAGCGCGGGAATTCTACCGCATAGAAATTTCGGTGCACGGAAGTTTGAATGCCTCGTATTTTCAAGACTAATCAAAATGCACGTGCAATAATTACGAGATATGAGATAGCCTGCGCCTGGAAAAATGATAATCGGAGAATTAGTAGCAGAATGTGGTCAGGTTTTGAAATTCCAATAAGATCGATCACCGAATCAAATTTAAATACATTTCAATGGACCGGCTTATACACCTGAAGATTTTTGACATCCCCAGATAGTAATCGTTTATAAACATAGAAACTTCACCGGGAGAAATATAAAACCGTGGAATTTAATGCATATTACATTGTTGGTTGACCAATAAACTGCGCTGGCATTGTCGCGAAGAAAACTTTGCAAATGTATGCACTACATACATTGTGCGCATGCTTTTCATCAGGGACATTGTTTCACCTTGCGAAGTATTCTCCCATCTAATTTATTATTAAAACCACGATACATTGCACGTTAGAGAGAAACAAAGCGGCGTACAAATTCTGTTAACTACCACTCTACTAAATTTACATTAATTCCTCTCTTAATTCTCTCCGATTTTACTAATTTCTGAAAAAAACGTGACAATCCTAAATAAACAAAATAATTTTCACTGCTGTACACGCGGAGAATAGCGTGTCCCACCATACGCCGTGGAATTACATGCTAAACTATGCTCGTTTACCCTCTCGAAACTTACATCACAGTCACAAATCTCATGGCATCAAGGTATTTAACATACCTTAATTTGCGAGCCCCAAAATCCGTCCTAGAAACGTTCTAATTACCGTCTGAATTAATCTTCCAGCGTCTCGCATCAATTTCCGCGTTGTACCCGTGGAAAGTAATAAATTATCAAAGGGTGCCAATCACCGTAGGGAACACACACACACACACACTTACACCGGGAAACGTGTGATCCTTCTACAATGCCGCGAAACAATACAGAAGCTTGAGAATTTTCAAGCGAGCGTTTCGCGGAACGAGTTACCGGCGGGTCGGATAAAGTAAGCGTGAAAGAAAAAGTGGGTCCAAGTGGGGTAAAAAGCTGGATAAAATTCTCGGAATTTAGCGCGTATTGCGTGGCGACGCAGCGAATAAAGAGGAACCGTGTTGTTGTAAAGCGCACTTTACAAATACGCGGTACTTTACCGTCTGCGCTTAACATACTGCATCCGAATGTAGCCATGTGTCCACGCTAGCTTCGTTATACCAAGGAGAATTATTTATATTTTTTCCTCGAAACTGAGATTCAACCTCGTTGAACACGCTTACGCCGTTTACATGGACCGGCTGGAAAGATTCTTGGAATATTTACAGTGTAAATGGTAAATCACGAAAATGTTTTATTCTTGATGTTTAATACACGGTTGAAAGATGTTAACGGGAGGTTCTCAACTGAGAGTCCCAAAAGAAGGTCATTTTCTCGAATTTTTTTCTCACTGAAGGAAATAAATGAAGAACTCTAAATTTTCGTCACTTGTTTAATAAATCAAAAGGTACAAAAGAAAAATTTTTTTTATTGAAAAATAATGTGACAATATTTGTTTAGACGCCTTGTAATATGACGATCTCAAGAAAAGGTAGTCGGTTGTTGCCCACTCTAGCATCTACAAAAGTTATAAAAAATGACTGATGGAAGAATTTTTATGAAATATATGAGTGTAGTTGAAGCCCCTACTAGAATCATTAATGAAAGTCGAAAATTAAAAAAATGGCGGACATTTGAATTTTCTTTTTCGTTTTTTCACCTCTTTTTCGCTCTTTAAAGTACTGTAAAAAAATAATGCATCTATTATCTTGATTCTAGTAGGGGCTCCAATAAATCAAATCTACTTCAAAATAAAACAAACAGAAAGGCGATCTATCAAGTAGTTCTTGAGTAATCTTGGGCAACAGTTTGAAAAACACGATTTTTCAGGAGACACGATTAAAGATTCGATCCACGATTTACCTGTGTTAACGTCTAAATATTATCCCTTGTGGTTAATCAGCGATTCCAGGGCCATACATTAGCCCCTCCTCAAGTTCATACTGTTCGTGCAGATTCATCCAAGAATAAGATATCCTCCGCTCAAACTACCTCTCGATTTCAATTTTTCAGTCAAAAAGTATTTAGTTCTCGTTTATATTCCATAACTTTTTAAAAAAATTATTTCCGACCAAACGGTTTTGGGAATATATTCTAAACATAATTTACTATCAAAAAATGAAAACAAAAAATGTCGAATTTTTGGTCGTTCGTAATGAGAACCTCCCCTTAATTGAAATATACGTACTGGGTGGTGCGAATAGAACCTCGCCCGAAAAGCGAGTTTTTTTAAAAAACGAATTGCAATATGGACACTTGAAATTGCTAACTAAAGTCTTGAATTCGTGCAAATGGTTAGGAATACGGGGAGTTAAGGGTTAATTACGAAAACACTTTGAAGTATACCACGCGTCACAATTATGGATGCTTCAGAATGTTGAAGTTTCAAAATGCAGAACCTTCGGGTCGTTAAAATTCCAAGGTGAACAAATTTAGGGGCGTTGAAATTTTGATCCGTCGAAGTTTCAAAGCGCGGAAATTTGTGCGCGCTGCAATTCAAAAACTAAAAAACTTCGATGCGTAGAAAATTTCTGTGCGCTGAAAATTGAAATCTTTTATTATAAGTGGGGAGACACTTCTAAAATCTGTCGTAAAGATTTGGCGTTAAAATTATTGATTCATTTGGGACAGTACATTTCAGTATATCATTTAGAATATTTGAAAGAACCATTCATACTCCGCGATTCGAAACGACAAAAGCTGTGAGAATCAGAAATTAATTTTGGTATAGCGTAATTATTACAGAAACTTGATAAATGGTACTTAAAAACATGTCAACTGTATGGGTCGGTATTGGAAATTTTTGTTTATTTCTTTAAAAAAAGACGAGCTTTCATACACTTGACAATAAAGGAGTCGTTGAATCATTGGCAATACGCAGTTAAGTAGAAAGCATAAAAAAACCCTTTGATAATTTAATTAACTGCAAACCATTTCCATTGACACGTATTCGAGCTATCTTCATAAATATTTCATCTGCATAATACTTAAAATAATTTATGCAGATACGATGCACAGTTTGTCTGCGATAATTTTTCATCAAATCGTAGAACAGAAAATGTTCTGCTTCATCAACATTATTTACTGTTTCTATTAAAATTGGTGAAATTTCCTGCTCCGATGTTATTTTGTCTATCTTCTGATACATTCGAAGATTCGTGTAAAATATCGTAGAGACATAATCTGCATTAATCATGTATCATTATGAACCTTGGTTCAATACTATCAAGTCGTTGATAATTGTTCCGCATCTGAATTAATTTACGCGCAATTTCGATTTCTCGGAAGGCTGCGTTTGCCAATGTATAAGCGATATTTCTGATCGCTGCCGAATAAAGTACATCGAGCTTTATGGTATAATTTTCGGGTAAAATAGACTATTTATTTGCAATTAACAGGTGGGACTTATCTTGCGATCGGATAGCTTCCTGGCTTTTATTATTTGGCATGCGAGGGGCAAATCGTTTTATCGACAACTTTAGCGCAATTGATGTCGATACGATCCATTTACTCGGCAAATAATGGAAAAGTAGGATACTTAAGATTGCGGTAAACATCGCGTATGTTGGCGAACAATTTCTTTGTTTTCTTTACTTTAGAAAATTAGTGACTCCCGAGAATTCGACTACTGAATTTTCTCATGGGACTTCGGTTTGTGTTGGGAAGTGTAATAAGAGTTTCCGCGAGTTTCCGGAATAGAGGGAATGGATATGTGAAATTCTTTTGATTAAAATTACAATTTTCGTATTATACGCGGTAAAGCCTTGGCTCGCTGGAATATTCATTTTTATTCCACGGGCCTTCATTTTCCAGGTTATTTTAATTTCCGTAGTTTCAAACTTCGTTCTTATTTTCGTATATAATTTTGCCAATGGTGGATCGTGTTGTTCGATAAAAAATTTTTTTAAATCAACAAACTACTTGCCGGTGATAGTATCGTGGTGGGGGGAAAAAAAAGAAAAAGAAAGCTTAATTCCAGTCTGGCTCCCCTAATTAATTTGTCTGAAAGCTCGATAATCGGCGGCAAATTCAATACCGTCCGTAACGGGGAATGGAATAATACAGAAATCGAAAGGATAAAAAGAAAAATCCGTACTCCGTTGAAAAAATTTGTAATCCGCGTCACATATTATTTTATAATCTACGGAAAATCTGAGCCGCGATTAAAGCCGGGAGTCGTTGACCTTTCCGGGGGGTCGTTACCTGTTAATTAACTCGGCTCCAATTTTCCCCGTTCCTCGCGCGTTACCCTCCACTTTTTTCCACGTTTGAGAAACATGGATGTAGTTTCGTCGACCACTCGCTACCATCGATTCGAACGTACCATACGGGACACGTTTCCCTACACGCAGAGATACTTGAAGCAAATCACAAGGAAATTGAATTTTCTCTTTCGACTCGACTTTCTCAAGGGGAAGAAAACAAAAAAGAAAAATTCTCCTCTCGTTCCAGAAAGTGTTTTCTAATTCCCGCGTTTCCGGAGAATTTTGTATCCTCGTTTCTATGTGTTTTTTTTTAACGTCGATGAAAGTTTCGCGGAAGATTTCCCGCATTCGATATTTTGAATTTCTGCCGGGATACAGAAACGCGTTCCGGCGACAAGGAATTTCATTACCGACGAAGAATGTCTCGCGGAAGAAATACAAAACGCGGTTGCCGGCGCGATTAAATAATATCTCGAACGTCGCATTAAAAGGGAAGCAGGCACTCCACTCAGTTTGTCGAGATAAGGTTCCCGGAGTAGGGGAATACGTTTCATAGCTCCACGTGTAAACGGGCGCACGCAGATGCCGCAATAGCGACTTTCTTGCTGCGACATATAAACTGTACAGCCACCGAGCTTTTATGGGCTGCCGCCGACGTGAGACGTTCTTCCATGTCTACCGACCTCGCACTAACTTGGATTCCAGTAATATGAAAGAATATACCACCGTTATATCGGCTGCGTAAAGAAAATCTGAGGAAAATTAATCGAAATTGCCTCGCAAATTTCATCCGAAACTCGGAAGATATTGCCAACGGATACTAGTCGTGTTTCACGTCATTTCGACGAAATCAATTGGATTAAATATATGAATCGAAATTACGATATCAATTTTACTTAAAACCTTATGGAATTTGTTAAATTATATTTAGGGTAGTCTCCCTGATAACCTAATTCCTAGTAACCTTTGAAGTCTCCTCGATAATTTATTGTATTTCATTTTATTTAAACAAAAATGTCGTGCCGTCGTTCGTATGAAAAATATCTTGCCGACATTCTCATACCTGGGCTCGAAAAATAATTCCGCAAGAATGTCGGTCGGGTTTCGTCGGAAGTAAGATGCCATGGCGCCACGGTGTCGAGGTGTTCACGGCATAAAAATTCCTCGTGCGTCATTCGTGGCATCCTGCGAGGCGACTTAATGCGGAAACTTCGACTGTTACCACGGCCAACTCAATATATTCGTCTCGTTGCCCGATACTTCTTTCTCGACTCGATTCTCTCGGTCGTTTACCTTTCTGTTATCGGTGCCCTTTAGCTGCGCGGAATTCGGACAGCGAAATGCTTCGCTAGGTTCCAGGGATTTTTTTTTGCCGCCCGTCTACGTCGTATTTGTTGCTTGTCCTCTTGGTATACATATATATTCTTGAGTTTCCTCATGGATGGCTTAATTCTGTTTCCTTTGTCTCGCGCCAGATATTCTGCGCTAGCGCGACGGACTTTGCATTTTAATTCGATCGACCTCAGTTCCTATCTAGGGAAATTTCTGTTCCGTTCGTGAACTCGCGCAAATACGTAGATTTTTGAAACGCAACGATGACGTTGCCAGATTACGTAACACCATTTAATTCCCTCCTTGATTTTAATGCGGAGACTGCGGAATATCCTAGTTTCTTTCTACGGAAATCTCTGTCTCGTTCATGAATTTCGCGTGTATATGTATTTGAGAACTGTAGCGAGAAACGATTCTAGTTGTATCTAGGGAAATTTCCGTTTCACTGCGGAACTTTGGAATAATCCTTCGGACAATTAAATTAATTTACTTACTCCTATCGAACCAGTCAATCGATCCGCCTTTAGAGTAAAATTTTAATTTTCACAATTAGATGCAGGTCATAGTAAAGTTTGTAAAGCCAATAGCCAAAAAAAGATGTTTTTTAATAGTAATAAATAGCGATGTACCTTTTTATTATGATCAACGAAAACTCCGTTATCGTCCAATGTTTAATAATGGTCGTTTGACCAGCCGTTGCAGGTTTAGTGTTGACGAATTGTTTTCAGAATTCTGATAACAACTCGTCCGGAAATGGGGCACGTTATTCCAGCGAAATTATCATTTATCTATTTGTCCCGATATAGAAGGATTTATTTTACCCAAAAACTCACACTTACTATACCCGGGGAAATTGCTATGTCATAAATTTTTACAACTTTTTCCGAAACACTTCCCCGTTGTACCGTGCCGGATCAGTGCTACCAATTTTATCATCCGGATCGAAATAGCGCCAGCGTTCTAACGATAAGTAGCAGTCGCGTCGTCCGGATATCCGTGGGACAAATAAGTCATCAGAAAATCTGTGTTTACTTGGCAATCGGTTTAACCGGAGCATTTGAATGCTGCTCGAGAAACCCGGCTATCGGTAAGCTGAAAGATAATCGATATAAGACGCGGTTCATAAACCCGTTCACGCGCTGGTCTTCGGAATCGTTAACAGACTTATCTGGCTGTCGACGGACTGGCTTTGTGGTGTACTAGAAGCCGCCCAAAGCGGTGGACCGTGGGTTACGCTTTGTACCACCGTATGTTGACCCTGCACACACAGATCCGTTCGCCAATGTTTCTTCGTCTGATGGACTACGAATATTCCGAAAATTGAAAAGTACTGGAGACCGAACGAGATCTCCTGTATATGTAACGCGCTTAAAGGGATTCATATTTTTGATGAGGCTACAAAAGAAAGAATTTAATAAATGTCACAGCATTCATTTGACAGCATTCGTGTAATATTTGAGATTAATATAATGGGCAATAATAAAATGACAGCCGTTTTCTTTATTCGACTGGCAACTTGGTTACCAAAAAGATTATTTGCGGTACCAGGTATATCCTTGTAGTTTTGTCTGAAAAAGATGACAAAAATTTTTATTAGTTTTTTTATCTGCTTTGATGTACACTTTTGTTCATCTATATATATGTCTATATTAGTACATCTACCATAAATAACATATTTGGTTACAAGGACTTGTGAAAACGGTTGCCATTTTGTTTTTATCCATTATTTTAATCTCAAATTTGATGTGAATGTTATCAAATGTTTGCTAATAACTTGTATAATTTGTTTTTTTATTAAACATATTTGATTGCTTAATTTTATTCTTAACCAAAAGCATATAATCTCTTAATGCGTTACACATATGGGTTCGCGTTAGAGGTATGAAATTATTAGTGGTGGAAACAATATGTTTAGTGATAACAGTTTTTCAAGTATTTTGTTAGTTACTGTGAACTCCTTTACGCAAGTCCCCGAAATAATCTCCACACAACATGTATGTCTGTTCGCTCTATCGCTCCTAATCCGTTTCCTTCTCTTGTTCATGTAGCTTTGTTTATACTTTGTGATATAATTTATGCATTCACACACTCTAACCACGTGTCGATTTTCAATCACCCAACCTTTCGCACGTGTGATCGCAGATTTCATTCTTTCTTGCAATGTGGTTTCCCCATTCGCACTTATAATGTAAATCTCCGTGCAAGTATACCAGTTTTTTGAATACAAAACGGCATTAAAAATGACAAAGGTGTGGGCCACGTACAAGAAGATATGCCTTTGCAATTATTTGCTTGTTAGTCGACAGATCTTCATACGAAGTATTGGAAATTAAACAAATGTGAAAACAATTTTACACCTTCGACATGATATATTCGCTACAGAAATATAGTCAACAAACTAAATGTCCAGGAAAAGTGATTTCTTTTCATTTAATTAAAAAATCTGCTTACTACTCTATTAAACGTAAGCAAATGTACCAGGTATATTTATGAGAGTAATGGGCACATGTATTAATTAAATAAAGAGAAATTATTTCCTGAAAATTTAGTTCAGTGAATATGTTTATTTAGCGATAATATTGTGTCGAAGCAGTGTATACAATGTACCAGTGAATACCGTATATGAAAGCGAGTAATATCATAATTTTCATCGTGCAACACGAGTAATATAAAATAACACGATTGTAATGATTATCGTGTCAACTTTTATCTTCTACGTTTTGCAAATGTGGTATTTGTACATTTACGAGAGACAAACTGCGAGGAAGATATGACAATGTAACGCGAGAATGAATTTGTCGAATGCATGTGTGCAAGGTTCGGTGACCACTGATTGAAAATCGGTACGTTGCAAGAATGTGTGAATACGTGAGTGCGTATGTGAGCGAATTCATGGGCGAATATTAAGGTACAAATCGGTGTTGATGGACAAGAACGAATTAAAGCTGATATGAAAGACTAGATGAAAGCGATAGTGAGAGCGGACATTTGAGTTATTGGCGACAAGTGTTTTGAGGAGGCTGTATGAGAGAGTTAAAAACTATCAATGAATTCCTCATGAACTATTTAAACAACCATCATTTTGTTAACCACAACAATAATTCAATATACAATAAGATAGAAGAGATTTTTAAATAATAACTTGTATATGCTATTGATTGGAAAAAGGTGCAACAATATGATGGTCGACTAAAATAAATGTTATTTTTAAAAGCGTGGAATATCCGCAATTTACTGTATATCGTTACATACGGGAGCAGTAGTTGCAATATCTTTCACGTATTACAGCAATTTGCGTTGTAGGAACTCTCGTTACACGGGAGTGTACTGTATATCGCAATAGAATTGGAGTTACAATAAGTTACTTTAACAGATTGGAATGAATTATTTAAACTAACCCCTTAACAACCAGCTCCGCAATTCTATGTTTCTTGCTTAATGTCTCAAAATCGCAAACCGTGAAATTACGTTCGATGGAAATGTAAATGACTTGTGACGTTTTTGGGAATTCCCTTTATGTTTTACATTAATTATTTGTAGCACTGTTTGACTAGAAGTTTTTTGTTTTCCTGTTTCATTTTCTCTACAATGCGCGAACGGAATATGGTAGATTACGGAATGTATTACATTCCTGGAATTTTCGCGTTCCCCTTTCCTGTTTCTTGTGCAAATGCAATATGTAGCTGGATTTAACGCATACAATTTCTTATTGTAAATAGAAGAATGAAAGCTTTTTTCGAAAAATGGTGTGTCGACCATGCTTGTAAACATTTATATGTATTCGTATAATAATAAAAAAAATAAAACGTGGGAACGTTTGCACGTTCTTTTTAAACACGATAAAACGTCAAGTGTTTAATTAAAAATACTTTCTAACATATTAAACCGATTAGAATCAACTTTTAATTGAAACAGTTTAATCAATGTTGCCCACGGTTATAGACGGTTCAATCAATTTGCCACCTGATTATGCGTTCTAATCACGGCGGAGGTGGGGGATTAATTTGTCCTATTTGTTGTTTTTCTTTCCACACCATTTCGTAGTTCGTTTCCAACGCATTTGTTTTGCGACGAAACGATCAGCTCGAAACTACACCCCATTAAGTATTCACTTCTCGACGGAAGGGTCGCATTTCCGTGTTCCCCTTGTTCCGCCGACATTCCGCACGCATTTTGTCCTTAATTAGTGGCGCCCGGAGACAGAGCGACGCGGTTAAGGATTACGCAAATGCACGGCTGCGAATCCTGCAAATCCTCGCGCCATTTGCCGGTGATGCGAGCGCCGGAAATCTCCAAGCGACACGAGTGGATGGCCGGGCCAGCTGATCCGTGTAATTGTTTCCGAGCGCGCGGGTTAAGTGAATGAAAATCATGAAATTCTGAACGCCCAGGGACACACGCGCGGCCACCGTAAACGTGTTCTCGTGATAACGGAGAACTTGGAAATTTCGATATCTTCGACTATCCACGGAACTCACTTTTTCCTCTATCTCCCCTACACCATCGGTGACACGGGAATCCTTTTAAAAGTTGCTCCCGAGGTTTTACTTTTCGAATTATGATACTTGAGTCTGCTTGTAAAACCAGGTACGATAGAGGAGACAGGGGTCTGGTTGACTAATTGTTAATAGCTTTATACCAACATATGCTCCACCGCGATAGGATTACTTATGTAATTGTAATTGTAATTGTAACATCCGTAAAAATAGGTAAATATTCTCTCGTAAAGATTTTATGCTTTTACATCCTATGTATGTGGCTACGACAGAATAAATGGTAAAGGAATTTGGTAAAGTTTGTTCAAATATGAGCTATTTAATACTAGATAGAGTATTGCAGTCAAAATAATTAATTAAACAATTAATTACATATAGATGTTTATATTTCTGTAATACTAAATTTATCTTGATGCAATGAACGTTTATATTGTTAATTTGTTGTCGTGAAAGCGATTTTTGTTTTTGTTTACATTTCGTTAACTTGTGCTTACATTAAAATTTACGGTCGGTTTGTTAAAAAAGATCTTGAAATTATTATTAATTTATAAAAGAAAAGTTATAAAAATCATATAATAAAATGTGTTTCCTGCCATTGTGTTATTTTATCATTATTTAAATACATGCTTAATACAAATACTAATAATGAATCTCAATAAAAATATTAGAATATCTTAATTATTAGTACACTAACGCGACTTTAATTATTTAATAGGTATGCGTACTCTCAAATTCCTTGAATTTGATATATCTCGTTAATTTAATGTAATAATCGGTTTGTTTTAAAAATTAATTAAGTTCGGTTTGCTTGCAATACAGATACATTTCGAGAGAATGCATACGAAATTGTTGATATCGTTGTTTGAAACAGAAAGCCACTTTTATTCGAACAAATCTAGTTCAGACAATTTTCAATTTAATTTCTACATTAAATTAATTTCAAAGTTTAACAAGTACCGCGATAATGTTAATTTCATCCGGCTTTGTTTCTCGCTCGATAAATAAAATGATAATTAAATTATATGTGTATGTATTATTTGAAATTGAGATAGGTCGATACTTATTAATTCAAACCCAGGCGTATTATTAATAAAACCCTTTCAGTTACAAAGAAATATCGATAACATCGCATTCGTATTACTGTTCTGGCAATTCTACACCCTCTGCCAAACAATATTCTAACGATAACAACGTAACAAACATTAAACGTTTCACTTATTAATATTTCTATCCCTGGAATAAATATTCTCTCCGCGATGTATCTCCAATGAAAATATTTAACTCCACCGGAAACTTAACGCGATACGCATTGTAAATTCTACGCATCGTTCCGTATTTTCTCTCCCGACAAGCTGAAACACCCTGCCTATTTAGACTGTTCAAGTGCGCCTGACACGTTAGACGTTCTTTCGAAATACTTTTTCGCCCAGCCGTCTGGCAGCACTCTCAGCCTGGAATTTCCCCAAAATTTCGATATTTCCCCGCGATCCGCCGTCTCGAAGAATATCGGGCGTCATTTAACATTCCCTCTTCGTCGACGCCCGACGAACCCCGTCCCATTGTGCGAGAATGAAGTCCCGAGGACGGAAAGACGGCAGGAAGGACGCAAACGGAAATAGAAAGATAGAGGGAACACCGGCACGTTGTTCGAAGGGCTAACACCTGTGATATGAATACCTTCTACCCCGTCAAAAGAAAGTGCTCGCACGGAAAAGGCAAGTCTTCCACGTTGAAATTGAAGCGAATATAATTATCGGAAAGTAATGTCGAACGATAAAGACCTCCTTATTTCTCAAAGAAAGTTGAAACCGTCTTCCACGTCGGTATGAATACGAATACTTCGCGTTTCCACGAGAACACCACTCGCGGCGTCGAGAGAAGAAATATCAATTTCGACGATTCCCCGTGACAGCTGGGAAAAGTTTTTTTATTTATCCGTCAGTCTGCAGAGATTAAAAAATCTCGCTCGGAACGGGCGACGGAATGTCTCCAAATTCGCGTAAAAGCGTCTTTCTTGTAAATTGTTCGAATGGAAAATTATGAAATTGAGACGAATCGGGGCGTCGTGAAACGACCGTGGCAATCGAGTATTAAGATGTACGATGGCGGAAATGCGTCGGGCCATCGGTGTAATTTCCCAAATACAAACAAATCGTCGTAACGTATGAAAAGTGTACTTTCGCCGAAACGAATCTCGCTTTACCGCGGGCGCGGAAACGACGTTTCTTTATGGTGACGGGAGGAAGAAACCGGAAAGCTTGAAGCTCGTTACTTGAACGCGAAACGACGTCGACGTGAGTCGAAACAGATGGCCCCGTGTGCAGGCCGGGGCAAAAAAGAGAGATAGGAAGAAAGAAAAAGAAAAAAAACGAAGAAAGGAAGGAAGAAGAAAGCGCGGGACGAATGATCCATGTTTTCATAAAAATTTCATGCACCCACGCCCCGCGGGATGGGATCTGGGACCGGCTTTAGCGCACAAAGGCAAAGGAGATTCATTAAAATTCAGTCCACATCCCCGAACGACGCCGATGTCGACGCTACCGAGCTCCTTTCTTTCAAACCTCGCAAGAAAATTCACCCTCTCTTTCGAGTTTAACTCCCCGGAAACGCAACCTGACATTTGCGTACGCTATCGAATAAATACACTATTTTATACCTAATTTTTAACAGTTCTCGACGCTTTGGTATCCGCATGATATTGCGGTGAAAAAAATCGAGAATTGTTATAGCTTCACTTTATGATGTTACTTTTTTCGTGATTACGTTCTGATTTTTCTACGCGTATAGATCATTACGCTTTGAAATTACCGCATGTGGTAATTCTGTGTGTAGAAATTTCCGTGTTCCGAATTTTTTTCGCGTCAATGTTCTAGTGAAAGTTACTGCGTGTAAAAATGTTTGCACGTTAAAATAAGTGTGCTTTTAAATTTCTGCAAGTGGAAATCCCTTTCTACTGCTTTCAACACTTTCGTATCCTGATGGTTTTTCGGTGAAAACGTTTGTCAAATATCTTGTATTTATTTGTTGACATTACTTTTTACGCGAAGCGTTCGGCGATGGTCAAACGTGGAAAAAGGTGAGGCAACGAAGCAATGGAAATCGATGGGGGATTCTCTTCGTGCGCATATCTGCACCGGCTCCAGGATATCAGGGGATCTCGGATGTTTCGTCGTGCATCGGATATTTCACGGATGTGCGCCGATGCGCCGGTACGCGTAATCGATACGCTGGATGCGTCGGAAATCGCGAGAAATGAAATCATACGTCTTCCGATTAAAACTAACACTAACACGAATTCCGAGTTAATACGGACACACGAAAGAAATTTAACGGTGCAAATAAATGATGCGCAAAAAATGAAAAAAATTTGATTTTCTGCAGTTCAACGTTATTATTTTGAAAAATAATATTCTTTGCTGGCCTGTAACATTGGATTAAGTTGAAAAAATCGATTGTCGATTATTGACGAAAGAAAGGGAAATTATTTTTCGGGAAGTATCACCCCCGTTGTGCGCCACGATATGCGACGCACCCTGTATTATGCGGGGTGAGAATAGGTCACGAGGCACCAGGGAAATTGCCCGTTAATTGGGTCGTCCGGCTTCACAATTTTGACAGGATTTATTTTTCCACCGGAAAATTCGCGGCTGTCACTTCTCCCTGTCTGATACGTAAAAGAATTGACGGAATGACGAACAATATTTCTTTTCCCAATAGATTTAATGTTCGATTTCGGATCGAGAAAACATAAATTTCTAAATATCAAGTAGAAAATTAGAATTTTTACTTTTACGTTATAATTATTCTTTTAAGGGGAGAGTTAGGGTTTCATGGTACAAAATAACACTTTCTTTGCGATTTTTTTTCGGACATATAAATAAAGCAAATTTATTCGTACCTTTTGCACATTTATATACATATTAGTATTTCAACAACATTATGTAATTTTTTTGGATGCAAAATATCAACAAATACGCCGGTGACGGAGCTTTTCCGAGAGCGCGTTTCAAAAAACTCGTTTTGCGGTGACCACTGTATCTCACAAGTCAGCCGAAAATTATCAGAAATCAAAATCACAATAAAATTTAGTTAGAAAACGACTAAATCCTCCCTCCAACGTTCTCTAATTGTTATTTTTTTCATTTTTAAATTATTGGTAGTCGTTTGAAGCAAAAATTGCGATTTTTCACATAAAATTTCCGTCATTTTATAGTTGGAAAAACCCCTTAATGTAAAAAAAAATTATCATACTTATCGCTGAGGGTAGGTATTTTATACATAGAAGGTATGTACCAAGTTTGAAAATAATCGGTGAAGTATTTTTTAAATGGCAGTGGTCACCGACTTTGTAAACGTGAAAGCCCTAAACGCATTCCGTAGTATCGACTCAAATTATCGATCACTTTTCCGCTGCGTTTTCCTTTGCCGCTGAGTAATTTGTTTCTCCGTTTTTTTCCTAGATTTTTGTGTCACCTCGACACTCAGTCTAAACACTTTTAATTTACACTTTTTAATCGCGCAATTCAGATTTTCCTATCCCACACTACTGTTCTAAAATCACTGAGCGGCAAACGCCCGATGGAAAATATAACGACTAACTGGTCAATAACTTCGAAAGTTTTGCTCGGATTATCTTCAAATTTTGGGACAGTACTCTCGAAATATTTAACTATAAGAAAAAGCAAAAAAGAAACGGCCTACAAACCCTAACACCCCCTTAATATGAGTATTTACCTCCTTGAAATATGAGAATTTAAACAATCGTTCAATCAATTCATGTATTACGTCCCTTTTCCCAAAAAATCTGAAAAAGATAAGATTTTGAATACTTCTCCGCATTTTGCAATTTTGAACTCGTCGATTTATTGATTCGTTATTTATTGCCGGAGATAAAAAATATCACACCTACAAAATCGCGGACAGAAAACTAAAAGTACGATCGAAAAATAATTCAATCGAAACACCGTTTCGAAAGCCCTTCGAAAGTTTCAAGACACCCAACTGCAAAGTGTTCGTATAACTCAGAGTTACGACATAGACGGAAGACGAGAAGAATAAATATGAAAACAAGCTAACTAACACGTGTAAGAATGAACCGGTCGCTGTCCCCTAGGGTCCCTCGTTGAATTTTTCCACGCTATATGATTCATTTACACGTAATTCGTGATTCCATGCAAACCGATGCTCGTCTCCGTGGTGAAAATTTGCGCGCAGTTCAACGGGACACGACAACCCTCGAAGAATGAGGGGAACAATAAATTATGCGGAAAGCAAATTGGCTGTTGACAGTTGAAAATTGGTCGACGACCGAGTGTCTCGGAGTGCCGTGCCGAATATTCGATTCCACGGGGTGATGAACTTTGAGTTTTCACTCTTTAATTTGAAATCGGCCGGCCGTCCGTCGGTTAACGAGTTTGTATTGACACCGGGGGACCTTAATCATACATTTATGTATATTTGTCCTATAAGCGCAACTGTGAATTTCAAATAGCGAATTGGAAATGATACGGTTTCGCAGCGTTTCTGTGCTATTTCCTCGTAATGACGGCGTTTTCGATGTTATTAAATGGTAATCGAGAAAAGAGCGGGAAATGCTTTCCGTGGGTAGAAATAATGAGGGACGGGTGTATAACAATTTGTGCTGTGAAATTCGTCTGTTAGCAACATGATTATTTATTGCGAAGAAATTATCAGTTTAAACTAAATGAATTCGTCATATTTCCAATTCCGTGATACTTTCTTTACTTCGGTTATATACTCCACTAGTAGTAGAACCCTATGTTATATTTTTTTTATTTTAACGTATTTTGAATATTTAAACAATATTTTTGACTACCTATCAAGTCTGCGTAATATGATTGTATTTAATGAAAGTGAGGATCCATGAAAGTTTATTTAAAATTTGATTCAGAAAAATTAACACAAATTTTTGTTGTTTTAAAAACGTCAGTAATATAGTTTTTTTTTTGTAAACAATAGTTTCGTGATAAAATGTTCACATAACTTTCCACCATTAGTATTCAGGTGAACAGTATCTGTCACCTCGACGTTTCGAGTTAAACGGGTTAAAACACACCCCCACGGTGCGACAACTGCTTCGGGCTAGGTATACGGGAAATCGTACCTCGTAGAGATAGGGAAAAGAAAAAAGAAAAGTTGAAACGGAAATTCGTCTGCAGGCTTGAATTAATGAAAAAATTTTTTTCCTTCGCACTACAACGCCTCGGCGAAACTTTCGCCCCCGTATTTCCGACTACATTCACCCCCTCTGTTTCCTCCGCCAAGTCACCGGCGTCACTTGTACACGCACCATCGTTTCACCCCTGTATTTCCAGGCCGAATAGAGAGAAAGACTAGGAGAGGGAAAAGAAAAAAATATACCCTCGAGCTGCAGTTTAGAAAAAAAATCTGTGTGGTGTCGCTTTCATTCTCTCCGTCTCTATTTCTCCCACGCTTCTTCGTCGCGTTCCTTGTCGCGTTCTCCAACGCCGTGACGCAACCCCTATTTGTTTCTTGTAAAGTTCGTTCACCTTTATCCATGTAAAGTACTCCGTTCTCTGATCTTAAGTATCGTCGACTACATTTAAATTCGAGTTTACCGTCGATACCACCCCTTTTGCAGTTCGACAGGGTGCACGGAAGCGTTGGAAACGTTAAAGTCTCGCTTATCAAGGCAAAGTTTCTCTCTTTTCTTTTTTTCTAGCGCGAGTGATTTTTTAAAGGGTAATGAAATATGGATTCGAGACTTTAAAGGATATCGATACTTTGTTCGAGAGAGCTCTTTTGACGGACTTTCCGCAGGGGGCCCGGCAATAAAATTTGTTAGAGAACCATCGTAGTTCCTCTTTATCTCGAAACTTTCAAAGTGACCCGAGTGTAATACGAGTCCCTTTCGGGCTTGGTAGTTCCACGAAAAGTTGCGAGCCAGGGCATCGAAATGTGTTCTGAATCTCTAATGATCGACGACCTGTCACACCGCTGCAAAAACGAGACGGTATGGGGAGGCGGTGACTTCTCGAAATTATTCGGAATTATCTTGAAGTTGGTCCACCGGCGAAATTGTCCGCCGATTCAAGATCGCCGGGTCTCGCAAATTGCTCGAGTATTTCCAGGAAATTTCCCTGCGATTCCACCTTTTAAACCTTTTAATACCCGTGAATCGATATCGGATTTCACCAAGTTCCCGGCAATACCTTGAGCCGATACATCGGATTTTCGGAAAATCGTGAACCAATTATATGAATGTATACAGGGCGTAACAAAAATTCTGGGACACTTTAAGTTTATGGATAGAACGCATAAAAGTAAGAAAAAAAGTCTTATAAGTTGTGGGCGCAACCCACCCCCTATCGGGATACAACCCCTTTTGTAAAAAAATTTTTAAACATCATATCTCCGAAATGGTACGTCGTAGAGGACCGATTTTGATTGCAATATAACGGGAAGAGACTAAAGTTTACGAAAAAAATATCACTATCTACGCAAAGGAAGATTTAGTCAATGGCCTCAATTTTTCCCACGTTGTTACAATCCTGCTACGATATAGGTAATCGACGTTGTTTGGATTATACAAGAATAAATGCTATTTAACAGCAAATAATCGTAGCAATTATATTTTTTTCTATTGTCTGTGATCTTCTCCGGTTATATTGCAATCAAAACGGTTCTTCTACGATGTACCATTTCGAAGATATGATTTTTCTTAAATTTTTTACAAAAGGGGTTGTATCTCGATAGGGGGTGACTTTTTTTTCTTATTCTTATGCGTTCTATCCATAATCTTAAAGTGTCCCAGAATTTTTGTTGCACCTTGTATACGGCACGGGAGTCTCGACTTGAAATTCAGATCTATATATTTTTATCCTGGCGATTTCTCTGTTTTTGTTGATATAAATATAGAAAAATATCTTTATAAACGTCGAATGCATCTAAAATTATCACAAAAAAGCGTCCACCATTTTATCATACAATTAATTCTAGGTTTAAATTAATCGATCATGCTTTTCCACGACCAGTCATCTCTAGTTTTTAAAATATCTTATAAACCGTCATCTGATTAATGTGAATTTGCAATTTAATCGACTACATGTTTCCGTGGTCGAATATTCGTATTTTTAAAAAAAAGTATCACAAGTCGTCTTCCGATGACCCCGGAAATCGCAAATTGATCGACTACACTTTTCTGCGATCGGTTATCTATAATTCTCGTATTCGGAACCGCTTGGGGTCTGGTTGGTTTATTTTAACGAAGTCTCGTCTTGTTTTTCAGCCTGAGTCCCCGCGGTGGCGTCGGAGCGGGAGACGGTGGGGCGCACCGGAACCGGAAATGGCTGCGAGGTGGCTCCTGCTGGCGCTCCTCGCCGCCCACGCCGCGGCTCTTCCTGATATCATTAGGATAGGTGAGTACACTCCCCCGATTCCACCTGAAACGCCTGGGAAAAAAAAAGTATTTTCTCTTTTAATGGGGAAGTTAAATAGTTCGGGGCTTTTAACGTTAGATGGATAGAGAGGTTTATTTATCACGGGACCGGATCCCTTAAGGATACAGTGGAATAAATGAAATGAATTGGTGAAGTGCAATGACGTCGTGCACGTTATAAAAGCAGAAAATACAGTTTGGAATGCTAATGTATTTGGCTTTGGAATGCCACGAGAGAAAATGTCTCGCTTTGAGATAGACTCAAACCGATGTCACAAGAATTGTGGAAATGACGGGTGAGTCTACGAGAATTGCAGGAACGCTCGGTGGAAATCTACAATTTTTACGAAAAATGAAAATATCGGGTGAATAAACTGTTGTACACTATTACCGCGTGGGAATTTATTTGCACGCGTAGAATTGCCACGCCTAGAGACCCCGAGTGGTAGATTTTTTCACGCGTAACATCGAGAAGTAAACATTTCAATAAGTGGCAATTTAAAGTCGTGGAAGTATACACGCGTCGAAATCGTAAAACGCAGTAATTTTCACCGAACGAATGTTGACATTTGAAAATTCTACAGATTTATGAAAATTAAACTGGTTTGTCATCCGAGCATCGGAACAACGAAATTACAAACTGGTTGGTAAATTCTGTACGATAAAATAGCGAAAATGACGGATCAATACCCGAAAGTTCAAAAATTGGAAAAGACAGCTTTAAAATTCCAATAACTTGTTTTCATTCCAATTGAACTTCTTACAAGGGAAATTAACGTTCGTTCACATACAATAAATATAACACGTATCACAATGAGAAATTTTTTCTTCGCGCTGAGGAGTTATAAAATCCAGCTTAAAGTAATAAAACAAAATTATTTATTTGAAACTATTTAGTTTGATAAAATATTTTACCACACAATTAACAAACGTTCGTATAAATTCTGTTCAGACTTTAGTCGTCTTATCTCAAACGCCAAAGGTTAATAAAACAAATTTTAAAGATAATTATTTCGTTTATGATATTCCTTGAAGCATAATTACTAAACGCAAAGTACTCGGACGCAAAAGATAGAATATAGAACGTCCCACAATTAATATAACAACGACCCGAAACGTAATGCACAACCCAGATTACATTTTAAATCCCCGTTACGGAAAATGTGTCACGACCATTGGACTTATCTTCCTTGTACAACGAAATTTGTCGTCTTACCCAGTTAATAGATTGACCCTACCCGCTTTTACCTTTACCTATGGCGAATATAGAAAAAAATATCCTGCGAAGCTTATTTGCATCCCGTACACGTCTACAGTAACGCAAGCGTAAGTAGTAAAATACGTGTATAGGCAGACGAGCATAAAATAACAGTAGACGCGTTCCGAGTAAACTTCAAAAATAAAGTGTCACGGCCGATCCGCGATCGGAAATGAATGATATTCGTCGGCGAATTAATAACGCCAGGAAACCTGAACGGAAAAACTTTACAGACGATCGAGCATTCCAGTATGCATGTATGTGTGTGTGTGTGTGTGTGCTTTTTTTCTCTACCTGCACAGAGAACCGTTGCCGTAAAAGCGTCTGCTTAGTTTCATTTTTATTCCCCCCTCCGCAGCTGTACTCCGTCTATTTTTTACGCCCGCCTTTTATCCCCAACAATATTCACAAATGAAGCTCTCGGCTCGAATTATACGATCCGCGAGTAGAATGTATGTATGTAGTACGTATTTACTTATTCCGTATTTCGCGAGAAACGAGTAACAGGGCCCTGAACGGTGCAACGGGAACCGTAGAAAAAAACGGGAAAAATAGAGAGCAGGAGACGAAATCAATTAACGGTAATTTCTATAGAATTTTTTTCGCTTTGCCGAGTTATTCGCCAATTGTCCAAAGTCCGTGAAAATTAAAACGGCCGCCCATAAGGTTCTGGCTGAGAATCCGACGGAAATTTCTCGCGCTAGTAATTAAATCGATGGGCTATATGTATACATATACGTGTATGTATATGTATGTATGTATAGGGGACATTATATACGTCGTATCGAGCTGGGTATCAATTTACCGTTTTTGTTTTGCTGCCGTGAGTCGTCGATAGAACGGCCACTGCGAAATAATTCATTAACAATCAATGAATATTCAAGCCCTATTAATTGCAGAGTCGCTGGGATACAAAACTACGAGCGACCGAACGGTTGGACAAAAGCTACAGAACATAACTTTTTTTTTTAACGAACGTCGTGTTTTTATGTTGATAACGTTCGATTGCGTCGTTGTATAACGGGGCAACATCATCAGATTGCAATTAACTGTCTGTTCTACTGGAATTTTCTGATGGAAAAACTACCTATCGGTTTGTAATTTTGATGTTCCGATGCTTGGATGACGAACCAGTATATTTTTTAGCAATTTGCAAAATTTTCAGGCGTCGATGTTCGTCAGGTGTGGAAATGTCCACTGGTTGAAATTTCCACGCATTGAAAGTTCTTTACGCGTCATGTTTGTTACGCGTGAGAAATTCTACACTTTGAGATTTCTGCGCATAGCAATTCGCTACAAAGAAAATCTTGCTCTTTGAAATTTCTGCGCCTGGAAATTCCTGAGCTCTGGAATTTCAGCGCCTAGAAATTCCTGAGCTTTGGAATTTCAGCGCCTAGAAATTCCTGAGCTTTGGAATTTCAGCGCCTGGAAATTCCCGTGCTCTGGAATTTCAGCGCCTAGAAATTCCTGAGGCTTGGAATTTCAGCGCCTGGAAATTCCTGAGCTTTGGAATTTCAGCGCCTAGAAATTCCTGAGCTTTCAAATTTCTGCGCTTGGTAATTCCTGAACTTTGAAATTTCTACGTGCAAAGATCTTTCTAATTGTAAGATGAAATTACGTTAAATTTTATATTTTTAAAAATGTTTAAATACATAATTAAATTTTGTTTAAGATTCAACAAGTTTTAAGAAAATCAATTTAAATAGAATATTCATTATTATAATTAAATTTAAAGCTTTACATGCGTGACAGTTCCAGCGAGTACATATACCTGTACGTGAAAATTTTCTCGGTGACGGATTCCTACACATCCGATTTGTCACGCCGGAAAATTCGGAAACTTTGATACTGCAGCGCAACGAAGTTTCTCCGCGTTAAATTTGCCACGGCTTCGATATTTCTCACCCCGCGTTTTTTGACGCAACATTTCTAACGTTTCCGCGTTCCGTTATCGCTGCGCGTCGAAATTTACTACACGGTTCTTTCCAAACGAGGAATTTTTTTGTTTTCGGCCAACATCTACAAAATTCATCGGAATTTTCTTTGGTCTCATTCTTTTTACAATTCTCTTTTTCCGTCTGTGATCGCAGTTGGTACTGTTATCGCGGTTTTTATTGTCGCGACCAGTTCCGGGTCGGCACTCGAAATTAATCGATGCCCAGTCTTAACGAGAGACGTAAATCTATCGCGTAAATTCTATAAATTGTGGAGTCAAGCTGGCGCAGCTGTTCGGCCAGTTACTTTATGACATACGCGAGATTAAAATCAATTTATGGCGACAATTCCTTCCTCCGGTGAATTCGAGTCCGCGGAATTTATCCCGATGCTTCTTCGAAGATCGAAACGAGTCTGTTAAATTACTAATTTTTCATGTTCACTGTGATAACAGTGACACATTCACGTCGAGCAAATATTTAGCCGAAGAATCGTCAAAATTTAAAACTTTCCGTTCAATTCTAATTCTAAATCTACGAAAAATATATCGTAAATAATTTGAATCAAATATAAGCTATAAAAAGATCTGTTGGACGGATATTAAAACGAATATTATTATTTATCGGAATTAAAGATAAAATATTGCAAAATACATTTCCCGTTGAGAGATACGTATTAGGGAAATGATAATTTCAAAAGGAAAAATATCACCGGGTCCTTAAATTCGTAACTCCCTTCAGTTTCATTCCGAGAACGTAATATTACGGCCGCTGAATTTTTAACGTTTCGGAAACCCGTAGTTTTACTCTCTATCCTCTGCTCATATTCATTGCATATTTACGCCGGGAGAACTATTTATCCGTTCTGCTGTTGCCAACTCGAATTCACTGAATTTCCCTGCAGATGATACATTTTTTATTCAAACGGAAACGAAAAAAGGGGATTCAAATCTCCCCCGATGGCGATACAAGTGGGGAAAAAAATCGTCACCGAAAATTTCACCGACGAAGATACGACGAAAAATTATTCGACGAAATTACTCGTTAACCATTAAAATTCATTTTCCCCGAATTAAAAAATTTTCCGGAGTACCGGTTAAGTGGCCATTAAAAAGGACCAGTGGATCGACTTTCCAACTAGAACTTTCCCTTTTTTTATTTTAATAAAATCATCTTATCCAATTAAAAATTTTTTTAAAAGTCAAACCTTTCAACCCTAAAAGTTACAGACACCAATTAATATAATCCTCTAACCACCAATATTTTTTATACCGCCCAACGAACATCTATGGCGAATTTGGTCAGTGATTTGAAAAAGAAAATCAATTTTATCCGCATCGAGTCGCCTCTAAAACGTTCAAAAAATTTCCCTCAAGTTTCTACTCGTGGGGACGTTGGAGGGGTACTAAAAAAATACTCGAACATAAAGAATTTGGAATTTTATCGTGATATCGATATATTCGTTTCAACGGAATCAGCGCAGTTGTTCCGCGAGGCCCGTGCGTGAAGCGTATAATTAAAAAAGAAGACTCGGTCAATAAAGTTCGATTGCACTAGGTGTTTTTCACGCTTCCATTGCGTCACGGCCAAAGGGAGACGGGAAACAAAAGCGTTGTTGAAAGTCGCGTCCGCGTTTATTGAAACCGATCGTCTGTCAGTTGCCATCGGGCGTCCACGTGTGCGTAAACATTTGTACTGCTCCGATCACCGCAAGTCCATGAAAATTGTCGGCGGGACGGTCGTTTCAGCGTCAGTCAATATTATTTCTAAGTCAGTGCTGACACAGGAACATTGACAACGCCGACGTGAATATTACCGGAGATATATAATGTAATATGTAGAACGTCTAGCTTTTAATCGCGGAGGGTTAATTTCGTGTGAATTCCGATCGAACATTGAAACGGGGGATAGAAATTGGACACTTACGTGCTTTCGTTTGTTACTGACGGATGGTAAATTCGTTGGAGAAAAGTTTTCAAGTTCAGGAAGACAAATAGTGATGGTAAAAAAAAATTCAACGCGTAAAAGTTTTGATGGATGGAAATTGAGATAGGTATATTTTCAATGAATCCAAAGTGTAACCTACAAATACAGGGTGTAACAAAAATTCTGGGACACTTTAGGTTTATGGATAGAACGCATAAAAATAAGAAAAAAAGGTCTTATAGGTTGTGGGCGCAACCCACCCCTCCCCCCCTATCGAGATACATTCCCTTTTGTAAAAAATTTTTAAAAAATCATGTCTCCGAAATGGTACGTCGTGGAAGACCCGTTTTGATTGCAATATAACCGAAGAAGATCAAAGATAATAGAAAAAAATATAATTGCTGCGATTATTGCTGTTAAATATCATTTATTCTTGTTTAATCCAAACAACGTCGATTACCTATATCGTAGCAGCTTTGTAACAACTTGGGAAAAATTGAGGGCATTCACTAAATCTTCCTTCGCGTAGATAGTTATATTTTGTTCGTAAATTTTAGTCTCTTCCGGTTATATTGCAATCAAAATCGGTCCTTTACAACGTACCATTTCGGAGATATGATTTTTTAAAAAATTTTTGCAAAGGGGTTGTATCTCGGTAGGGGGTGGGTTGAGCCCACAACTTATAAGACTTTTTTTCTTATTTTTATGCGTTCTATCCATATTATGTTCTATTAAGTGTCCCAGAATTTTTGTTACACCCTGTATATCCGGTACCCAACGAGACAATTGGACCTCTTCGAAATTTGCCACGGATTATCATAGCGAGGATGTTGTGGTTCGTTTTTCAAAAAATCTTCACCGGTCCATAAGTAAAACACGTAGGAAGTTATCGCGTTAATCAAAGACTTACGGTCTTAATATTCTCCGGTGGAAGTTGCGACGGAGTGGGAAATAAGAAAAAAAAGGAAGTACACGCGTGAAAGTAGTCTCTGTTAATATGGATGCGTGATTTCCCAGGTGGACTGTTTCATCCGTCGGACGACAAGCAGGAGGTAGCCTTTCGTTATGCCGTGGAAAAGATCAACGCCAACCGGGACATCCTGCCCAAGTCTCGACTCAGCGCCCAGATTGAGCAGATAAAACCGCAGGACAGTTTTCACGCTTCCAAGAGAGGTGAGTCTCCCGTAGCCACGTTCGTTCGTTCCGCAATTAAACACGGTCGCGTGAAACGCTGCCCCGTGTCACGATCAACTTTTCCCGATGGAAAGTGAATTTCCTGCCGGGGGATACGTGTGCAGCTTTCAGCCGAGTATCGGAGAAAATATTTCGATATTCGCGTGACCTGAGATTCCTTGTCAAGTAAAATATTTACTGGCGCAGAATATTTTTTTCGAGAATATTGCTATATGGTGATTTTCATGCGCATTGTTAGTTTGAGAATTATTACGGTTTAATATTTGGGAGCATTAAGGTGGTCGTTAAAAATTAAATCTTTTGCGACGCCCCACGAAAAAGCTTCCTTTTGATGAAAGAACACTGGGGAATGTTTTTTTTTAAATTAAAAACAACACGTGCCTCAAGACGATCTAAGTTAATAGGAAAGAAAGTTTACTTATACCTTGGAGTGAAGAAACCTAGATATTAAAATTACGTTTGTACTAATTTAGTTTTAAAATAAAAATATGAATTTGAATATCTTTAATTTTTTTATTTAATAGACCAAATCAACTGGGAAAATTTTTGAATTAATTTTTTTTATTGTTATTCTGATTAACTGGATTTTTTTTATTGATTTGGGTTCGATAATTGTTTATATTTCGAATAAAATTGCATTTTTCATAAAAATTCCCAAAAACATGATTATACCAAAAAATTAACTTAGATCATCTTGAGGTACGTGTTGTTTTTAATTTAAAAAAAAATCCCCAGTGTTTCTGCATCGTAACGAAGCTTTTTGGGGGGCGTCGCAAAAGATTTAATTTTTAACGACCACCCTAGGGAGCACTGATATTGGTACGTGTTAAAATGTTTACGCTTTAGAATATCTGCACTGTTAGATTTCCATGCGTCGATATTTCTGTGCGCTGAATCTCCACGCATACGTCCAGATACTTCTGGGTTTCAAGATTTCTTCGCGCTGTAATTCCAAAGCTTTGAAGATTTTCAGGCATTGCAATTCCTAAGACTTGAAATTTTTGTGTTATATAATCTGTGCACACCGACATCTACGCTCCCAAATTTTCACACATTCATATTTCTAGGCGTTAGAATTCTTAAGGTCTAAGAGTTCTGCGTCAAAAGATTTATACGTACCGATATAATATTTATATCTGAAATTTTCACGCTATAAAGCTTGTGCCTGATAAAAGTTCCATATCATCAGTCTTTATCGCTACACCTAGATAGGTACAATAATTATGTAACAAAGTGTGCGTAACTTTTAGCGGTAATTTTGTAACAAGACCTAACAAAAAGACTGTTGTCCCTTGTGATGTACGCGTGGATCCACAATGCATGTTAATTAGAAAGGGAACTGACTGCGTTTCCTCAGATTGCTATGCAAATTAGCGAAACTTATTTATTATGCATATATCATCGGAGATTACTCGAAGGGTTGTCTACGTCTACGTATTTCAAATTCCATTAAATTTCCTTTGTTTTCCCCAACACATGTCCTGTACGAAGTATTTTAACATCATCGTAGAAAACACTCAGTATTCCTATCAATTTTCCGCACACATTTATACGTATCGGAAATTTCGAACGATTAATGCGAAAGACCGGTTAAAAACACTTACGAATTATCGCTGATGAAAATGTTAAACGCGGAGGTGGTATTTAATAGTGTGCAGAAAACGGCGGTAATTATTTTCGCATGGTGCAATTATCGGCCGGCTAATTACCGAATCAAGGGTGCAATTTATTAAGCCGGCATTATCCCTGTTAAACATTCATGTTATTACGGCCGCGTTGCAGACGTGCGAGTAACATAAGTCACGCAGATTACCGGGGCCATGGGATCCTGATTTGGCAGTGTTCCATGCTACGGATATATCGTAGAAACAATTTTGTTGATAAACATTTCGCTCCCCTGTTTTTTAGCACCGCGTTTAGAACGATTAATTGAATAGATATACGTATCTCGGTCTTTAAAATAGTACAAACTATTACAAGTTTAATTTAAGTAGGAAAAGCTTAATTAAAAGCGTGAAAATAGCATTGCATGTGTTAATTTTGAGTATATTACAGTACTTTTTTTAATTAGTCAAACTGAAAATAAAAATTTGCGAACTTTTGGAGGAAAGACAATAATAATTTGACAGAATATTGTCTAAAGAAGCGATGTGAGAGTTGTCTACGTGGAACGATAGGAAAAACTGAAGGACAAAAGTTTGGAAGTCATTTAGGTGACTCGGTAATTTCATTTGACAGTTAAACGTGAGTGAAGTCGTCTGAGATGACGCGAGACCAGTTAAACGGTAAAAATTTCGATCGTGAACCTTTTTCGCAAATTAATTTCGCTACCCGTACATCCTTAGAGGCGTTTCTCCGTTTATAGCGTTATTTTTCTTACTTGGTTCTAATGCCGTTATGTTTTTTACTTTTTTGTGGTACTCGGTACTTTTCGTTTCAATATTAACCTCGCTTTAAATTTTGGATGTTATTTAATTAGACTGTTCCCACGCCGCCGGCAGCGAGCAATTAACCCACCTGAAAAAACAATTCGAATGCGGACTGGAACTTTCACACGCTAAAATTTCTACGCATTGAAATGTTTGAGCCTAGAGATTTTTACGCGGCGGTATTTCAATGTTTTGAAATATCTACGCAGCGGTGATTGCATGCGTTGATATTTCCACGCGAAGATATTCTTACGCTTACAAATTTCTGCGCACCGATACATTCCACGCGTTGAATTTTGCAAAGTTTAAAGTCCCATCGCTTTGGAACTTGTACTCGCTGAAAATGGCAAACTTGCAAAATTCTACGCGCAGATATTTCTACGCTTTGTGATTCCCATATTAAACGGTCTAAAACATAAACGTGTTGAAATTTTAATATGAGTCAAACAAAAAAGAAGCAAAAGAAGAAAACGAATAGAAGAACATAGCATCAAAGCATGAATTTAATCTATAAGATGCAAGATGCATCTGCAAGATGGAAGATGGACCGAATTAGGTATCGAAACGTCATGCTAACTAACCGAAATTTGATTTATGAAATTGCTAACAAAGTGAATGGGTAAATGAAAATTCAAAAATTTGTATAGATTATATTCATGTTTTGATGCAATGTTCTTCTACTTTTTTGTTTGACTCATATTAAAATTTGAACACGTTTATGTTTTAGACCGTTTAATAAGCCAAGAAAATTAAAGTTTATGTTAATAATAAGTCGGTCAAGAATAAATTATTTAGTTACTTTGTGATTTCCAAGCGATAAAATTTCCACGACTGCAAATTCTTACGCTCCGCTATTGTTCAGGCGTAAAAACATTCACATTTCGATTTATCAATTCCTGGAAATGTTGTCACGCGTAGTACCTAACTTCAATATGTTGAAGCTTATGCGCGCGGATATTCTCTGTTTTCGGTGCATGAAACCGTTGAAGTACTCCCATTCTCATATATTCTAAACATCAGACCCATCCAATTCCATTCTCGGCCAACGAACCCTTTCGTTTCGACATCCCTAGGAGTCGTTTCGATGTCCCAACCCTCTTCATCCTGTTTTTACGACATTCAGTGGAAACATGAGCGAGTGTCGGTTGCCTTTGTTCGGCCGCTCCACGAGTAATACAGTTTTACGGGCTAGCCACTGTCTCGGAATGTCGTTTTTCCCGGCGGAGGGTTAACGAGGGTGCATGATTCGATTACTCTAGACGGAACTTACGTATGTCTGATAATGTTACGCGAAGAACCGCGGTCTAATAAGAAGAGTGAGGTTTTAACGAAGAGAAATTGCAGTTTAACTAATTTTACGGACTCTAGCTTCTGTTTTTGAAAATGGTAATTTTTAGACTGTCGGTATTTAAATCGAGATAAAAATACTGTTTCATGCAGAGCGATTTGTCGCACGTGGAATTGTCTATTTTTTTAAATTTTCGTGCTTGAAAATTGCTGGGCGTTAGAGTTTCCACAGGTTGAAATTTGAAAGCATGAAAATTCTTTCGATTTGAAATTACGAAGCGTTGTATTCTCACACACGGATTTTCGCGCGCTATTAAGTTTTCAAGAGTTGAATTTCAACGCATGGCTTTTCCTGCGCTTTTACAATTTGCATGTTTGAATTACCCTGCGCTTTGAAACTCTCCTGCTGTGAAATTTCGACGCATAGAGGTACGTGCGACTTAAAATTTCAACGCCTTGAGATTTCTACGTTTAAATCATGTATTTCCACGTGCGGATATCTCTGTGCCTTCATATTCTTGCTTTTTCAAACGTATTAACGAAAATAACTATTTAACCAGATTATCCAAAGCTAAATAGTAGGAAAAAATGTCCACAATTAGTATGAATTTCTGGTTTTGCATACGCGTCATTGTCTCTTTCCGACTGGTGTGAAGTGGGAAAATAATGTCTATGGAAGCTTACGTCGATGAAATTCATCGTCACATACCGAGTTCGTTACGAAAGTGGTTTTTACGGGTCTCCTCTACACGTATTAAATGCACTTTTCATCCGCACACAGTCTCCAAGAGGATTATACAAATACTTTCTGTAAAGTAGACGACTTCTTTGCCAAGAAAATTACTATTCAAAGCCATTCTGTTCCCGAGGCAGGATTCCGTGCTTTCACGAATCACACTGAAACACCCTGTACATTGACGACAGAATGTTAATTTACGGTGTGAACTGTAATACACTTTATATAGAACGACTAAAAATCTTTCGTCCAGAGAATAGCGTCGTACTGACTGTCCTTATCTATTTAAAACATTCATGAAGTCGAAATTTATACGGTAATTTGCATAAGCGCTAAAAATACTTACGAGGTCGAAATTTATGTTGGTTAATCTACATAACTGTTAACAATAATTATGAACTTGAAAATTTCTACGGAATCTACGGTAACTAGTGGTAAAAATACTTATGAAACGAGAACTTACGTAACGATCTACGTAACCGTCTGAGGTACTTGAGAGATGAAAATTTCTACCATAATTTGATAACACTTCCGCAACTTCTACACTTGAAACCCACGCACACATACGCGGGAAGCACGTGCGAGACAAAGCTGAGATTTTTCCGTTACGTACTCGAACACGCTTTGACGAGAAAAAATATTAGTTTCAGTAAGACAATTCCGCGAAGCCATAAAGATGCGGCGGGTGTTCGTGGTTGTTTTAGAAAATCGAACACGGAATTTTCAATACGGAAAATGTATAGAGCAGGAATTTTTAACCTGCATCAATTTTTGTGCTTTGCGTATTTTCAACCATTGAAATTTCAACGCCAACATATTTCAAACCACGGAAACTTTGTCGCATTCAGATGTTGAAACCGCGGAAATTTCGACCCATTAGAATTCTCACAGCGTAGAAATTTCAATTCCCAAGATTTTTTAAAGCGCACAAATTACACGGCACAGGGTCTTGGAACCTGAAAAACGCCAGTTCCCAGGAATTCTAAGAACCCCAGAACTATATCCCGCGGTTAACCTCTTAATTTACGTAGAACGAAAACAGAACGCCACCAACACGAAATTGCCAGCAAAGTTTTTTGCGGAGTTTTGTCCAACGGTTTGTTTTTAATATCCCTGGATATGTAACTGTAGAATTGTTCTAATTTGTTGCCAGTTCGGGAACTCGGTGTATCGAGTCATATAAAGTGCAGGAGGGCCGCGGGCAATTTCGGCTGCCTGCTCTTTTCCGATGAAATCGTATACCGTTCAATTAAACGTAATGGAAGGAAAACACCATTTGCGCAGCGCAGCGAACACGGATACTTCCTTGCGATATTATTCTACGCGACGCGGAATCTTTCGCGAAATTGTCGCCCTTGGTTATCTCCGGGAGCCCTCGGCATTACGTGAAAAACCTTGCAAAACTGCAGAGCAGTAAATATTTAAGAGGTAAAGTTTAAAATTTACAATAAAACGGCTGTTTAGTGCAATCGGATTCAATGGGCTTTGGTAGAATAATTCATTCGCCAGACGAAGATTAATACGGAATTATATGTATGTACAGTTGTCAATGAAATTGACAAATTTACCTGAAATTTATGCACTAGTACACAGTTCACATTTTATTCAAAATCTTGACAAAATTTCATTCTATAGACGACATTAAGAAATATTTAATCATCTGTATTGTAGTAGAAATAAATTGTGACAATTTTCAATTATTTACCGTTTCTTTGATCGAAACTTCGGGAATCATATCCATCAATGAATTATTGAAGATACTTCGATGAGTCTCAAAGAAATTGGTCGTGCATCCCATCAAACACGTTAAATTGCCATTTCCGTACGGACAAGTGATAATCCTACACGCTGTAATTCCGCATTCGTACGAAATATCGCGCAACATTTACTCCCAGTTTATACTATTCTCCATTAACAGCTCGTCGATTTACGGGGGAAGAGGGGAAGCGACAATTAAACGCCGGCATGACCAATCCCGTGAGTAATTACACAGCGGCCAGGTGGCACACGTCGTACTCATTAGCAACCGCGCAAACAACGCCGACGAGTGCGGTTCAAACGTAACGATTTGTTTTGCGCGGCCTCTTCAATCCGGGAAAGGGAAATGCCGGGAAAGTTACGCGATGACGATCGATATTTTCAGTGTTATCCCGCGGAGGTACTCGATCCAACGAAGACTTTCAAATTTCGACACGATCTAATTTTCGGACATTGATATTTGTCACGCGTGGAAATTTCATGGAGAAGACATTGTACTGCTGTTTACATGTTTACGTGTTGTGATTACTGAGCAGAGATATTTTTACACGACAATTTTCCTAAATTTTGAAATTCTTATGTATCGAAATGTTTACGCGCCAGAATGTTTATAATCCTTTACGACTTACCACTTCGGAGATATACTTAATATTTTAAAACTTTTTTTGAAAAGGGAATTGTATCTCGATCGGGGTGGTTTTCAGACTCAACTTTTTTGGTTTTTACTTCAGCTTTTGGCGCGTAATATCGATTCTATTAAATTCCTCAGCTTTGAAATCTGCACACATCGATATTTCTACTCTACGAAAATCGACGCACTGAGATTTCCGTGCGCAGTAATTTCTGCGCGTTGTCATTCCTTCGCCTTGAAATTTCCATGCGTTAAAATTCATGCGTCTTGAGATTGCTATGTATCAAAATTGTTACGCCTTAAACTAACCTCTTTCACAAATATCCTCGGATATTCCTGACGATTACATTACCCTAAAACTTTCAACGCATAGAACAAGTTAAAGCACAAGAATCTTAAACCCAAAAATTCCCGCGCTTACAATTTTCCCAAACCCAAGTGTCTCTGCGTATAGGAATTTTCAAATCCTAGAAATTTCCGCACGTATTCGTTCAGAATATTCCCAACAGACGAACGCTTCTACAACAAGGACATGTTCATCACCAGTGACTCTCACATACATATACAACTAACATGTATGTAGGTATAGAATTATACGTTGCGATATAGGACTAGGGATAAGTGCGGGAATATGTATCGTGAATTGTATGCTAGGTTATGCGTAGAAGCATATAGGACTATCCAGGGAACATACAGCCCCATCTGGGGACACGAAGGACTATAGAGGATTATCTAGAACCATATAGAACCGTACATCGCTAGTTAGAACCGTGTAAGGCTATCTGAAGCTATGCAAGGTTATCTTGCATCATACATGACTATATTATGGAGGACTATACAGAGCGTTGTAGGACTTGCTAACTTTCTAAGAGATTCGATTTTCATTGATAACAAAGAACTTGTTAATTAGTAAACTTTAAACAAACTAAACAGTTTTGATTAAAAAAGTAAAGTGCTGACAGACAATTCTGAGCGTAATAATTGAATGTGAGTTTTTATAGGTCCTACGTAAGTTTTAATAATAATTCCCTGTCCAACACACCTTCGAAAGATTGTGAATCTTCGAGGAAGGTGTTATTCGAAATAAAAGAGTTAATGTTGAAGAGAAGTTTTTAAATGAAATAATATTAGTTTGAGTTTTATACGTTTTTAAATTAAATTGAGTATAGAGGCTGACAATGTAATGTGCGTAAAGGGGTGTTGCGGGCCGAAGGGAGTACTTTCACCTTATTTAATAAAACGAGGTACAAATCTTCATACCTTGTTTAAAAATGTTATAAATAATAATCTCCGAATTTTTAAAAATTCCCATGTTCGGAATGAAATTTAGCTTGAATTTATGGTTATACGCAACGACAAAGTTAGTTTTATTTTTAATGTGTTATTTTTCTATTCAAGCAATAACAATTTTTAAATAAAAGTGAAAGTTGTAACGTTGTTTTAAATGACATTTTTTATGTAACGAGAATTGATTGTGCTACCATATTGCGGATTAGATGTTTTCTTGCCAATTTTTCCAAGTGCCCAAGTATTGATTGGATAACATATTATTATATTACTTATGTTTTATTAATATTTAAAAATTATCATCATTTTAAATATTTATTTCTAACCGAAGTTTAAAAATTAAACTATTTACTACGAAATATAAATGATCGAATTAAATATTACTTTAATATATCAGAGATCATAATATTTGAAAAATGGATTTCCATCGAATGATTTGGTTTTATTGATTGTCCTCTTTTTTAACGAAAAACTCAAAAAGCAAATCTAAAGCAAACATGACATAATTTACGGATTATGTATGAATTAGAGAAACAAATAAATGATAGTAAAAAATCTAACCATTGTGGATTTCGAATCAGATGGTACAAAATATATCAACCCCTTAACCTACGATTTACGGTCCATTTGGTTCATTTCGTACGGGCTATGCCCGTAGTTGTAGGTCAAGGGGTTAATTTATTACATGAATTGGCATGTCGGAACTCTAAAACAGACTGACGATATCTTTTCAAGTTCATAATATTAAAAACGAGCATTTGTTTTTAGTACATCTATTAAGATGCGTTCACACGTGACCATTAGGGTGGGTAAAAAAAATCGACAATTTTTTTTTTAATATTTTTGATAGCCAAACATGCTTACGTCTGAAAATAAAACTTGAAATATCAGTTGAAGCATTTTTCTGTTGGTAAAAACTTAAACTTGCTAAAATTTTTCCATAACTCATGAATTAAATTGAAATTTTTCGAATTACTTATCAAAAACTGCTAAGATTGGTAATCATTAAAATTTGACGACGAATATCTCTTAAACGCTTAATTTTATCGACTAAATATATTAGAACTTTTTTGTAGAGCATTAAATTTCCTACAAAATGACGTTTGGACGTATCATAATTCATATTGGTTCGCGAGTTATAAAATTCATAAGCAAAAATCAAATTTGTAAAAATCATCAAACTTCAATCACCAATATCTTCGAAATGGTGAGATTGACAGTAAAAATATAAGAGTCCCTTTTTGTAGATCGTTCAATTTCCTACAAAGTTATATATTTACTGTTGCAAATCGATAAAGTTATGAGCAAGATATGAATTTTTTCTAAAGGACTGCGTAAAAAATATAAAACTATAATGCGGAGGACCTTCCCATTAAAATTAAGGTGTCTACGAACCAATTTTTCTGTGTAATTTAAACAAAAAAATAGTCGATTTGTTTTACCCACCCTAATGACCATACGTGTCATAAGTGATTTAAAACTGTTTTAACTGGTTCCTTCATTTCTGACCTTGAACGGTCTCCAAAGAAAAAACATATGCAGCGTTGTATTTAAAAACCGAAGATCATTTCATAGCTCACACAAAACAGAGAAACTTTTCCCAATGGCATGTTTTTCTAGTGTTTATTATTAAAGAGAAAAACGCTGGCCAATAAAGCTGTGGACGCCCTGTATATTTTATTCCATTGGGTAAACCGAATGATTACATAAATAATTTAATAATATCGACGTAATAATCACCCACCCTTTGTTTCTCTGCTCTTCGTTAATAGTTTCGATAGATAGTATTATATGTAGAACGCGTTAATAATATAACGGGTAAATCAATTCCGCGGTAAATAAAGAGCCACGCTGGAATATGGAGATAGAAAAATCGGTCGTCGGGGTGGTTAAAGTGTCACACTGAATGCCGAGTGACTTTCAGTTTAGATGCACCGCGGAAGTTAAGTCCGCGGTCCTCGCGCCACGTCCCGCCTTTCACGTAATTACGTGACGTGTGAAAGCGAGTTACAGTTGCGTGCCACGGTAATTACGGTTTTAAGCTTTTCAATTACGGCGTCGACGCGGCCCACGCGGAAACGTAGTACTTTCAAGAAATAATAATTAAACGCCTTCTTTTTCCCAGAAATGATACCGCCGCTCGTCTTTGTTCGACCAGTTAAAGTTCCGGAAAACTTCGGGAAAAACCGATGGATTATTTATAATTTTTTTTCTTCCTCGTTCTTTTGTGCAGACTCGTGACATCCGCGTGGACTAGAAATTCGAAAATTTCCACGTTCCCTTAGGTGTATATTTTAATTGGATCGATGAAGGGTTCTTGGGGAAGGATGATTTTGTTAATAAAATTTGAAAAAGGTTCGTCGTTTCTCGATTCCACTGCGTCATTCGAAAATCGAACATCGACCATCAGATAGTCAGCCTCTCGACTTATCCGTCTTCCTCTTTCGTTCTATTTTATCCGACCGGGTTTCTTTACGTGCACGGATCTGTAATTCTGATTGGACACGGATCTTGTAGCACGAGATTCGTGCCGGAAACTAGTCAAGGCAATTTAGAAGTCGAATCCTGTTGCTGTCTGTGCTGCTATTATATTTTTTGAACTCGAAACCGTACGATTTCGAATAAATATTTAAAACAAGGATCCGGTGCGTTAATTAGGGAACCGTCGTTTAAAAAATTTCTGTCGATAATCGTCGTTAATTATGAGGGAGAAGAAAATTTAACAGATCGCCGTGGAATTTTTCACGGAAATCTAGAGTTTCCGGTCAGCACCATTTCGCGGTGGAATAAATTCGGATTGAGTTTTCCTGGACTCGTGTGCACGGGAACACGTGGCTGGAAAACGGAGAAGGAAAATAAAGCGATAGAAAAGTACGCCCCTTGAAATCCGAGCGGAAAAGAAACAATCGGCCGAGTGTGAGCGCCAAAGTGAATAGACGTACAGCTTAGCGCTATATCTTCTTTCCGGGAAGCTCTAACCCTCTACGTCCGAGTAACTAACTCGAATTCTGCTTTACCAAATCCGGCAAAGCGGGATTTCTATCCGTCTGATTGGCAACTTAGGTTTTAGAGAACACCGTCTTATCCGGATGAATTTCTTCTTTTTCTTCCGCAATCTACAGGCGTTCTTTAATTATTACTGCGCAAAATCGTGATCAAGAAAAGAGGAATACAGTAAATGAGGAATAGATTATTTCGTGATATATGAACAAAATAAACGATTGATATTATTTTGTCATAAAGAACTTATGTTGACACCTAATAAAGAATGGTGTTACTTTCTTTTAACAAAGAACAGGTATCCTCTTTAATTAGAAAGATATCTTTTAGAAACGCTTGGTTTCGACATACGGGAAATATATTGCGTTTTGAAACGGATAGAAGCGTTTTTGAAATTTCGTTGGCGTGTTAATAACGGGGTCCGATATAAAGCGAAGGTACGAGTTGGTTTCGCGTTGAAGTAGCAAGCAACGTTTCATTAACTCCGGTATTTCGAGTCGTTTATCCATTCCACTTGTGTTCTCTCTTCCTTCCTGTGAAATCTGACGGTAGTTCTTGTCTTCCACGTTTGTTCTATTTTCATTCCGTAGAATGCGCGCGGGCGCGGTCCTCGCCTACCTTAAGAAATTAAAATAAATTTACGGCACCCGCGGAAAATTCGTGGTGTGGGTAGATCCTCGTTATTTCGTAAATCTACTTGAAATTCTTGCCGGACGGGACGAGCGAGCCATTTGTGGGACGAAACGAGCTCGCATTATGAAGGTGTATCGCTTCGTAATGAAACTAACGATATGACGCAGTCGTTTGTTCGGTAATTAACTACCTTTGGTCCTTCTGTACTATGCCACGTTTATTTCCACGCCGCAAAGTGTTTCTGGGAATTCTAACGTCTGCATTATAATCGTGGTATGTTGGAGAAACGCGGGAAAAATATTTGGTAATCGAGAGAATGGAAGTATCGACGTGGAAACTTGGGTGTGCTATGAAATTTCGAAAATACTTTCTATTGTTTCGTGATGGTATCTCTGCGTTTTAAATTTTCTGTGCGTTGAAATTCTGGCGTGCTAAATTTCCTGCGCGTTTACATCGTTGTACTACGAATTTTTCATGTGCTGAAATTTCAACGATTTTCATTCTTGAGTCTATGAAACTTCTGTACTTTCAATTTTTTACGCGTTGAAATTTCTGTGCTCACAACGGTTGCTAAATTCTTTCATACCTTGACATTTCTGCGATTTAGATTACCAATGCCATGAACGTTCTGCTCTATAAATTGTTCGTCCGTTGAAATTTATACTCACCGATAATTTTGTGTTTCGCATCTCTGCAGACAAAAATTTACCGCGATTTAAATATTCGTCCCAATAATATTTCGTCAACCCGAAAATTTCGCTGGAACCGATCGGGTAATTTTAAACACGCTATTGTTGAACTCACGGGTGCTGGGTACCTTACACCGACGAAACGTGTGGAAAAATTGAAATGGTGGTACATCGTGATTTCTTTTCTCCATAATTTTAATAAAAGTCAGAATTTAAGCTTGCACCACATCTCACAAGACTCCGGGTATTTCTTTCGTTACGCGAAGTCGGTATTCTCTTTTTCCCCCGTTTTTTGTTACCGAGTATACACGTAAGATGGAATTTTTTTAATGTCTTTTTTCTTCTTCTTTTAACCCTTTCAGGATGGGGTTGTTTAGTACGAGAAATTAGGTCGAAAGCTTTGGTTTATTAGGTCAAAACACAACTCTCGGGAGATACCACTGAAATACTTGACTCAGCGTGAAAAATCTACCGTTAAATTTTACGTCAAGTCTAAAAAATAAAACATTATTTTCCTTTTTACACTTTCACCATCAGAATAATTAAAAATCATCTAACGTGAAATTAATTCGGAACGATGCGAGAGAAGGTATATGATAATATGCAGAAGTTCCGAACCAGCCAGAAAATGATCTGATCAATATGAAGTACCGACGGTGTAAATAATTTACGAGTGCAGCGTGTTTCAAAATTTGCCCCATCGATCGAAATTACCCCTGTCAAGGTGTACACCATGAATTCCACTTAACGTTGAGGGAAAAATTAATCAGCGCATCACGGTGAACGGGACGAAGTTCGGCCCGGAAGTTTCACCAGACTCGTTACAAAGCCGCTTACGAGAATCCGTCTAATTTTAAGACGAAACACGGCGGCCATGATCTAAAACAGCCAGGCACTCACGATCGTATCGCATTATGGGTACGCATTTAATAGTCTTGAGATGGTTCACCACGATGCAACACCTTCGCGAATAAATGGCGAGAAATTTTAATAAGAATTTGCGGTAGATTCAACATTTTCGGGTTAAACATCTCCCCGCTAGCTGAGTGCATTGCTATTTAATTTAAATTTCCATGGTTTTTATTTACCCTTTAGCACTTCCGTATTATAACGTTTTTTGCGTTGCATGTCAAAATTATACGCTGGCAATATTACTTTCGATGGAAATGGAAATTACTTGTTACTTTTGTCATATCCGATTTTCGTAATTCCGTTTTCTGGTTACGTTATTTATTTATTTTGTTGGTTTATTAAAATTTGCTTGTTTTTCTTTTTTCGTTTTCGTTTCTGCCATGTACAGACGTAATATTACGTTTGATGGAATTTTCGTGCTCCTCTTTCACTTTTATCTTGCGACCGTAGTATTTCGTAGCTGGATTTATCGTGTATAGAAATTTTTTTGTACATACAAAGACAAAAAGTCTATTCGACAAATTCAGTTTCATCTAGGTTTATGAACACTAAATTGTAAAGTAAAAAATTGTTATAAAGTGGTACTTTCCACCCGTTTTGCGAAACATCAGTGACACATTAAGGGGTTGTCGAATTTGCAAGAATTTTCTGGAATATTTTGTAAACTTTGTAATTAAATCTATATTAGAAATATCTCCGGAATGTTAATAGAATAGTTTGAAACATATCCTGTCTCCTTACGGAACACATGAATACAAAATATTTCAATTTTGTACGAATGAAACGATGGTACGTAGTACTTTCGCTAATTCTAGCGAAAATTTCAAGTTAAACATATCACGAATAGCGTAAAGTAGCATAGAAACGAAAAACGTTGAAAGCTTCCGAAAAATAATTTTCATTTCCGCCCGTCTCTTGGAAAACGATTTTTCCTCACTTTCAGCGTTTCTCATTTCCACGGCAATCTTTTTTCCTACGAACGTTTCACGGTGTCGTTTCCTCGTTTAACCGTCGCTGTATTCACGGAAATTATTTCTGAGCACGGTATTTACCGGAAATATCGCATTCGTGAAAAAACCGGTAACAAGACACAAGTCCGCGAATGTTTAATTACACTTCAGCTTCTGTTTGAAATTCGAGGGCGTCGCGTGTACACGAGCCGTCACTGAGCTCTTTAATCCCGCGCGCTTTCCATCTTTACACGCAGCCCGGGCAAAGTGTGAATATGAAAAGGCGGGATTTTACAACGCCGCGGAATCTTCGCCGTGAATTCCGTGTCCTGGAAAACCGGCTGTTAATTAACAGCTGAAATATTCAGAGACCCTTTACGGCAGCCGGTTTTAAGACTTTCCCGTGCGTTCCACGGAATGATGGGATTCGCCGGATTTTTGTTCGCGGTTCTGATAAATCTAATCAGGAGAACGAGAGACAATTAGAACTTGGCTGAAGATTTATTGGAATTATTTCATCGCGCTCTTTAAAATTGTCCATAAATGTGATAGCTGTCAATCCCCTAACGCAATTTTTATTTTTCTTAAAAATCGATAAATTCGATAAATTTAATCGGAGAGATTCGGGGATTTCGATAGTCGAGTATGAGACCGACGAAGTCGTTGGTAGTCGGGCAAATTAAAATCTTGACGCGCAGATATCATCACTCGATGGATTTGCGGACTCGTTTTTGACACGCGATTGATCGGATTAAAATTACTTGCCGCGAATCGCGGAGCTAATCGCGATTTACTGCCGCTTACTATGTATTCCGTTTCATTGCGTTCGAGCCGTTGAAGTTTTTGGATCGCCTGAATTATCGCTATCCATTCGAGATATCGTTAAACCGTCTGGAATTACCAGCTACATTGTAACGCGATACAGGATTATTTCGGGGAACATTCGGCCAACGTTGATCCCGTGAACTGAAAATTTATTTTGTAATTTCACCACCGTATAAGTAAACTAATTAACATTTCCGTGTATTCATTAATCTAATTTAATAGACAAAGCTTTAGTTTCATTGCGCAAAGGTCACACGGAATATGGCGGGCCTCGTTGAATTTAGTATTTATTTCCATATTTGGAAAGGATTTGTTAAGTAATCTTTAATTTCAGTTTTGTTTTAATGATAAGTGAGGAAAAATAGAGCTTTCAAAAAGGATTATTAAAAGATTTTAATATCTTCAGTAGTACAGGTTCTTTATTTTATAAACAATATCTTTGTAAATTATTAACAATAGAAGATTGAACAAAAATACGTAATATTCATTTTAAACGAATTTTTCCTGAATATGTGACGAAATATTTGTTCGGTAATTAAAAGTCGGGCGATGGTGGGTTAACGTTAATTGTGTAAATAGATTTAAGTAGATAAGAACTGCGCGGCGGATTTATTCCGCGGCACGGCCGGCAAGATTAAAAAGAAGAAGTTTTAGTGAAATAACCAATCGGAATATCTAAATGGAGCGTTAACAAAGCGTGACCGCCCATCTAATGATTCGAATCAATTTATTCCGCCGCTGTAAAAGATGGAGGAAAAGAGCCGCGGACTTTAATCGACCGCCATATTTGTGTCAAAAAACTTGCTTTTCCATTCGCCAGAAAAAAACGTAATATTAAACCGTAGAATTTTTCATCGAAAATCTAGCAGCAGTATTCGATTTATTTTTCAAAAATATACCATTTTTCAAAAATATACCTCGACGCGTGCGATATATTCGCTGTTGCAGTAGCAACTGTATTTTTCTATATCTATAGAGGACTTTTTCCGAACCGATTAAACAAAACAAACAAAAACATTGTAAATGCAGTGAAATTGTGTAAAAGTAAAAAAGTAAAATCGAACTTTTTGATTGGTCTGTTGAATGCGTTGCTAAATATTTTTCACGGTCGAGCAACGCGAAAAATTTTAGCTGGATATTCGTTTCGATTCTCACACGTTCAATTAGTTCTGTATTTAAACAGACAGAGCTACTTTCGTGAAATGTCTGCATTGAAACGTCAGCGAATTCGCTACCGATGGCCAGCATGTTCATATAAAATAATAACCCGCTCTAAATCCGAGGGGAATGAAAAACTGCCGAATCTGGGCAAGTAAATTTTTATTTCGATGCATATTATTTACATAGGGTATCTGTATCAACACTAGAACTACCAAGGGGGTCAAAATGACCGGTTCCGCATTTCTTCTAAGAATCGCTTAAGTTTATAACACTGCGATTTCCAAACTTCTTCATAACCATGTTTCTCTATGCAAATAATTAAATCGATCAATTTACTATCCCCCTTTATTTCTTTGTTTCAAACATATTTATCCAATGCTTCTAAATATACCGAATTAATCCTCGGTAGTTCTAGTGTTAATCAACCTTACGCGACAAGTTTATCCATATATCTGCGAATGTTCCTGAAGTTGATAGGAGTATGACTTGATGGTTTAACGGCCGTGAAGTGTTAAGTGTCAGCAGGATATTTTTATTGAAGCACCGAAATTTCAACGCATAGAGAATTTACGGAACAGAAATTCGGGATAGAAAAATTTCTACACGTTAAAAAATTAAGGACATCGATTTGTCCACGCGCAGAAAATAGAGGTTCAGAAATATCAGGAAAAATTAAAGCATAGAAATCTTTATTCGTAGGATATCCAAACCGATGATATTAGTAAACTCAAAATTTTATTTCAACATAAAGATTAAAATTACATTTTAATACGTAACATATTATTTGAATTATTTGTAAGTGCAATTTGGTTTATTAGATAAAAGTAAATAAATTCTTTGCGGACACTACCAGGTTTCGAGTTGAAAAAATAATGTTCCGAGATATTCGGATGACCTACTATTTATATTAACCCCATATCTCTATATGCAACGAGGTACAGTGTAAATTTATATCTAACGTATAGAGAATCAACGTTTCGGATGATTGACGGTCGGATAATCGACGCCCCGCTGCAATTTCTCTACCTATCCGGAATTTCAGTACCGAAATCGATATTTAAATCCACCATCAGAAATTAATATTCAGTTGAATCGTATCCTATACAGTGTGATCCGTAATTTGTGGTACAATCGGAAATTGGGCGATTCTTTATAAAAAAAATATCCCGAAATTGCAGAATGAAACTTTTCATACGAAACATTTTTTAAATAAATATTTACAGATAAAAGTCATATGTTACCAAATGTTACATCCACTTTGATATATTGTAATACTAGCCGATGTTTCGAATAATAATTCTACGAATTCGATTCTTACCAAAAGTTTAAACACTTTTTATTTCAATAAAAAATTCAATTTTCCCTAAACAAAATTCCCATTACAACTAAGGTGGGGATCTTGTTTCCCGAATACTCTAAAAAAAATACATATCGCCTGCTTTTACCTGTCTAATCAACTCTTCATGCCCTCAATTACTTTCTAAATTCCATTACCAAAAAATAGCCAGACTAAAACGAAAAACTTCAACGTACTCCGCCATAAAAAATAATCTTCTCCTGTTCCACGTATTACAAACCGCCACGCAAGAATTCTGTTCGTAAATCCTGAAGAACGCATTTCAAGGTGACAAATAATTTTGAGAGCCAACGACACACCCTTCAGGGGATGGAAAATCAGGGTGAATTAGGGTATTCAAATAATCCGAGACACTCTCACGATACGTGTAACGATCAACTGTCGCCGGAACCAACGGAATTCCATTAACATTCGTCTTTCCCTTGTGTTCAACGTGCGTGAAGCCAATCGGCGTGCGGGAATTCTTTCCCCCTCCCCAAAACCCCTCCCCACTCCGTAACTCTCTTTCCTGACTATTTCCAATAAAACGCGGACTGATTGAAAAATACCTGGGGGAATAACTGGCGCCGATCGTCTATGAGACGGCCGTAATTATCGTTCCGCGGAAAAAGTTCAAACAAGAGTTTCGACGGTTAGAAACTCATATAAAGGCAATATCCAGACGATATTCAGATAAGGTACAAATTTTCTGTCCACACACCTGCGTTGTTTTTATGGAGCAGGATTTTCAAGTTTAACACACATCCGTGGAAATATTCATTCGCTTTTATTTTTGTTTGTTTTTTTTTTTTAATGAATCGATTCCCATTGATGTTTTTGACTTTCTGATATGTGCCGAGGAGTTATTGGCGCAGTCTTATTGGGGTGGTTATTGAATGGACTTTATTGCGATTTGGCAACGTCGATGTATTTAAAATAATTGAAGCTGAAAATTCGAGGAGGAAATGTATAAAAGTAATATCTAGCCGATTGCCGGAGGAAAATAAATTTATGTATACAATATTGAGCGGTTTACAATGTGAACTTTCAACGTTCGTTGAAAAGTTTCGAGACAAGTGTCGAAGCATTATTTTTTTTTATTGAATAATTGTTATTGTTCTAGAGTCCCCGGTGTTTTTACCAAATGCTATCGGCGTCGACCTATTGTCCCTGTTATTGAGTTAAACTCATTCGGAATTTGATAATAGCGATATTTTGTCCGCGGTTGAGAAAATATGGAAATAACGAGTACATTAAAACTTTCTTTATTGTGACATTTGTTTTAGCGGAAGACAATCAGTGCCAGTTTTCATGTTAGTTTGTTGAATTAACAATATTTTCCACGCGCAGAATTTCGCATGCTTGGAAATTCGAAAGGCAGAAAATTGCATGTTGGGAAATTTGAAGCGCGAATTTCTACGCATAGGAAGTAAAATGTATAAACATTTCTAAACATAGAAAATTGAAGATGCAGAAATATCCATCCGTGTAACAGTCGAAGCCCAGCAATTTCCATCCGTAGATAATTCAAGATGCCTTCAATCAGTGAAAAACTCAAAGTGCAGAAGTGTTCACGCTTCGGAATTTACTTCTCTGGAAATTTGTGGCTGCAGAAATTCAGGCCGCAGAGTAATTTTAATCGGATCAAGTGTTCTTAATTAAAAATAACTTCAAATTTTCTGAAACCGATATGATCTCCTTCGATATAAAAAGTACAGAATTTAAATGCCTTTTAAAACCTTTTTAGTACGACGTTGGTTTTACCAACCTACAATTGATCCGAACATCCCTTGAATTCTCTCAAACGATCACAATGAATCCCCCGATAATGAGATTCCTTGTCAAAAACCAAATTTTTCTCCTTCTTTAAATATCGTCTTTGTCGCATCTTTCTTAAAAACAATGAACCACAGTTACCTTTCCTGATCGTGATCATAATTCCACTCGAAAGTCAACTCTTTTAATAAACCGATTCTCATTATCGTTGACCCATGGGCGTCTAATTATCTCTGTCTCGTTATCCGGGAGAAATGTTTACAAGAAACAAAGCACTCTTCCACGGAAATGATTAATTGCCGCGGCACAATGCACAATGGTTATGACCGTCCTCTGTTTTCCAAAGGGACGACGGACTTTTGTTCCGAAAGCGACGGAAAGAAAGTTTTCTCGCGGTCGGTCATTCCCGTAAGGAGAATAATAAATTAGAATTGCACGGCTGCCGTGGAGCGACCGACGATCGAAGGGGGGGGAGCGTTAATCGGATTGTTAGTAGTGAGTACGAAAGTTTAGCAATAAGACTCGACGAATGAATGGCTGTTGAGACGTCGAGAAATTCTTGATTAATAAACGTCTTGCCAGGGGCTATCGAATGCTTTCCAATAATTTGTTATTCGTTTAATAACCGAGGGAATCAGTGTCTCGTTAGAATTGTATCGAGAATATTATTTCTAAAGGCGTAAAACTGATTCGTTGGAGTTTCTGTTAACCAGGACGAATATTATCGAAAATGTCTTACTACCACGAATACAAGTGTATTAGAAACTCTATTTATTGTACTGGGATTCTTGCCATGAATATTTTGTATGTATTTCGAGTTTCGAATTTCTAATCGTTCAGTGTTTCATTTCCGATGTTTTTATAGTTCGTGAATCATTCAAGTTCATTATAATAAGTGTAACTGATAATTAACAGGCAATATGAGTAAATGGGTATTTAACTCATTAACCGGTATTTATTTTCTATTAGTTCTTAGTAATCTTTGCACGAATGCAACAACATCTGCACAATTAGGTAAGTTCGCATAACCTGTACCTTATACTACATCCGATTCAACAGATTATTATGTTTCCCGAGAGTTCAAATGTAATACAACCAAGATACTATTAATTTTATGTAATAATTTCTTCATGATCATAATATACCAGTTCCATTGATATTAACAAACGAATTATATTATTGGTAAGAATTGATTAATTAATTGAAGTCGATAAACTCTTCGCTACCTTTCAAAACACATTATCTACCTTATGAACATTAATAACAGAGATGTAATTATTTAATTTTTCAGTTCATTATATGCAGCCTGGTGATGTCATTGAAAATGACCTAAGTACGGAATTTACAAATAGTTTGTAATAAACCCTGATCAAAATATTTAATACATACATACGGCTCATTCCATGTCAAATCGATCATGTTCTGGAGCAGCATCTGCGATTTTGTTCAAATTTACATATGTTATAGTGCTTGGCGTACCATAAACGGAACTGTTTTTGTTTTTTCGAAATTTTGAAAATTGTCAAAGTTACAGCCGTTCAAAGTTTGGACTTTCGTAAAAACAGCCGAACTTTAAAAAATCATATCTCTGTAACCGTAAGTCGTACAGCAATTTTCGTTCTGAGAATTTTCATCGGAAAGAATCAAATTTAAATAAAAAAAATACAATTTGCATAATTAACAATGTAAAATACTATTAATATCGAATTTTGTTAAACAATTGACTATAACTTTTGCAGGTATGTTTTTAAAAATTTGAAAAAATTCATACGCATTCTTTGAACCTTTATCTTTAATATTCCGTTTAAAAAAAAGGTGACACTTTTATACGTCACCTTGCAAAATTCGACAAAGTTAACCGTGCACCCGTTTTACGCGTTCCGACGAGCATTCGCCGGGCAGCTATTTCCCCCTCCACTGCGACGTACATACAGCGTCGCACTCCTAGCATTGCTACGTTTCGTACGTTTCGTATCTGGACTAGTTTATTAATGCAGGTAAATGTTTAAAAATCTGGAAAAATTCAGGAAGGTAGCTTAAGATATTCCCTTTCAGTAGATACCTCGAAAAAGAGTGTCACTCGTCTGGTTACCGAGCAACAATTCGATAAAGTTGACCATGCGATACAGTGCAAGTCGCACTCCTACCACTGATGCGCTTCGTATCTCGACTAGTTTATTAATGCAGGTATATGTTTAAAAATCTGGAAAAATTCAGGGGTGTAGTTTAAGATATTCCCTTTCAGTAGATACCTCGAAAAAGAGTGTCACTCGTCTGGTTACCGAGCAACAATTCGATAAAGTTGACCATGCGATACAGTGCAAGTCGCACTCCTACCACTGATGCGCTTCGTATCTCGACTAGTTTATTAATGCAGGTATATGTTTAAACATCTGGAAAAATTCAGGGGTGTATTTTAAGATATTCCCTTTCAGTAGATACCTCGAAAAAGAGTGTCACTCGTCAATTGTTAAATCCAGGGCGATATTATGTATATCAGTTTCAAAAGCGTGTGGCCATTACATGCCGGTGTATTCAACGAATTGTTACTCGATTATTAGAAGAGTCACACACTTTTTCGAGGTTTTTATTAAAAGGCAATATCTTAAACTACACCCCTGAATTTTTCCAGATTTTTAAACATATACCTGCATTAATAAACTAGTCGAGATACGAAGCGCATCAGTGGTAGGAGTGCGACTTGCACTGTATCGCATGGTCAACTTTAACGAATTGTTGCTCGTTAACCAGACGAGTGACACTCTTTTTCGAGGTATCTAGTGAAAGGGAATATCTTAAACTACACCCTTGAATTTTTCCAGATTTTTAAACATATACCTGCATTAATAAACTAGTCCAGATACGAAGGGCATCAGTGGTAGGAGTGCGACTTGCACTGTATCGCATGGTCAACTTTAACGAATTGTTGCTCGTTAACCAGACGAGTGACACTCTTTTTCAAGGTATCAACTAAAAGGTAATATCTTAAGCTACCTTCCTGAATTTTTCCAGATTTTTAAACATTTACCTGCATTAATAAACTAGTCCAGATACCAAACGTAGCAATGCTAGGAGTGCGACGCTGTATGTATGTCGCAGTGGAGGGGGAAATGGCTGCCCGGCGAATGCTCGTCGGAACGCGTAAAACGGGTGCACGGTTAACTTTGTCGAATTTTGCAAGGTGATGTATAAAAGTGTCACCTTTTTTTTAAACGGAATATTAAAGATAACTGTTCAAAGAATGCGTATGAATTTTTTCAAATTTTTAAAAACATACCTGCAAAAGTTATAGTCAATTGTTTAACAAAATTCGATATTAATAGTATTTTACATTGTTAATTATGCAAATTGTATTTTTTTTATTTAAATTTGATTCTTTCCGATGAAAATTCTCAGAACGAAAATTGCTGTACGACTTATGGTTACAGAGATATGATTTTTTAAAGTTAGGCTGTTTTTACGAAAGTCCAAACTTTGAACGGCTGTAACTTTGACAATTTTCAAAATTTCGAAAAAACAAAAACAGTTCCGTCTATGGTACGCCAAGCACTATAACATATGTAAATTTGAACAAAATCGCAGATGCTGCTCCAGAACATGATCGATTTGACATGGACTGAGCCATACATATGTGGTAAAGGTTAACTGCGAAATACACTCCCGTACAAAAGTATCCGGACACCTATGAAATTCATGTAAATACTGTATTTATGCTACAATAATGTACCCATTTCTCAATGAAATTAATTTTTATGAAGCATTTCGTTATAGTAGCGTGTACAGAGAGCATAGTTTACACAATTCTTCTTACAAAATGACATAAAAATGACTAAATTTCCTTTTCATTCCTATGTCCTCCCCGTTACGAAGTAACCGCTTGTACGACTCGCAGTAGGTTTGCGACCAATTTTTGTAGTATATCGTTTTTAATTTCTCTCCAAATTGTTTTTAACATTGGCCATAACTGTTTTTTACTTTTTGGGCACTTCTCTTTCACTTTTCGGTGTAATTTGTCCCATCACTCCTCGATACGATTAAGCTTCGGCGGCTATGGGGGCCACTGCATAATTTTTACTTCAAACCTTTGTGGAATTTACCCTTGATTACAAATCCAGGTATCAATATAGAAGCCGGTGTCCCATCAGGTGTTACTAGCAGGATCGAATTGCCCGTTTGTTTTGTTGTCTAGGATCGTTTTCACTTCCAGCTCCTTAAGGCTGGTAACGGGATTTGTATTTTCAAAATCGACGGTTCTTTTTCCGAGTGCATAATATCGACTACGACAGGGAGGGGTGTAATTTTGGAAAGAGGTACCTCCCCCGTAGGTCGTGCTTCTCGGACGCTCTCTGGCGTGTAATCATTGGGGGGTGCTGGACGCCAATCTCTTCAAGGCTTCCAACCTCTTCCTCGCCTTCTTCTTGTTTACCTTCGGGGCCTTATCAATATTGACCTCAACGACCGGGTTCACCTCCTCCTGTTTGGGAAGTGCCGAACGGAAGGCTGTTACCTTCTCCTTCTTGTTTACTAGGAGCGCAGGATTGTTCCTCATAGCCCGCTCCCACTTCGTCTTTGAACCTCGTTGTTGTGTCTCTTTGGCACTGAAGAGAGTTAGACGTTAATGTCACTGGTTCTTCTGTACTCGAGTCCGAACTAGATTTAATCGAGTATGTGTACCTACCTTCGATTATTCTCTACGGACTGTTTTGATCCGAACGGAGTAATTAACAGACAGGAACCCGTTTAACCTTGGTAACTTGCAGATACAACGAGTTTCGTTGAGTACTTACAAGTTCCCAATTACTTTTATGATTCGGTTTTGCCTTAGTTCTACGTAAATTAAGGGGTGATGGAAATATGTGGTATTTAAGGGCAAGGGATCTGTGGTTTGAGACTTCACGCTCCATTTTCGGTTGCATGATCAAAGTATTTAAAATGTGGAACACACTTTTATTTGTTGAGATGAGGAATTCTTTATACTGTTCGTTGTTGTTTGCAGTCTTCTTTGGCAAACTCGATTCGCGTTGCACTCCAACAGTAATCCGTTGCACACAAATAGGAAACAGAGTACCAAACTCACGTTGAATATACATAAGTCAAATGACTCGTTGAGAAACGGAATAACAAAAATTATCGAAATCGCATCAGCACGTGCAGGAACGGAAGTATTGGTATAAGGCAGCTCACGGCGGGAGCATCAGAATATGTATCAGGTTCTGCGTCCTCCCACTTAGCCGATTTGTAATGTTTTTAGGGACTAGAAAATGAAAAGACCTCGTTTGCAAACAAATGCCCCTAGCAAGGGTATACATCGAAAAGGGATCTGGCAAATCTCTGCGATACTGCTTGCCGTTTCTCATCCCTGTCGAGTGTCCCTTTGGCCGGTACGGGATCTGGTGTCAGATTTACATTTCTACGTAGATAAGGTCTCCATTGTATTCGGTGAAATTTGATGTCTAAAACTTTCTAATCTCGGGGGTCTTCAAGTTTACCTTCGCAACGATTCGATTAGATTTATGTGTTTATGCCCGTGGTGGTTGCCAGTCTGAACCAGGACGACTGCAATGTATTAATTTTCAAAGTAGTTTACTATTGTGAAAAGTACGTCGTCCCGACTTCGAACTGACAAAGGCGTTAAGACATGGGTACGTAACAGTAGTAAGAAGTACAGATTATGCGACTTACCTAATCGCGTAGATGTTCCTACATTCGTGCAAAAATTACTAAGAACTAATAGAAAGAAATACCGTTTAGTGAGTTAAATACCCGTTTAACTATTTTGCCTCTTATTTGTCGGCTACATTTATTATAATAAACTTAAATGATCCACGGACTATAAAACAGCGGAAATGGAACACTGAATAATATGAAATTCGAAACTCGAGGTATACATATGGTATATAAGGTAATGTTTCCGTAAAGGTTTGTTTTGGTGACTTGGTAAAGGTCCATGAATTATCCCTACTACTGGGGAGGAGGGGGTTCCTCGGAATCAGTTGATCGAGAAATGTGAAACGGTTGCGATGTCAAGTCGCCACGACCAAAAAATATTTATAGCCTCTGTATCGGTAAAATAACACTAGCTCAACGACAAAACTTTTTAATTTCTGGATTTTTTATGCAAATCACATTAATTGATTGCTAAAATTTTGCTTATTAAAATGATTCCAAACACGAAATATGTATACGTATATACATGTTGGAAACCGAGGAGGAATGCCTATTGGGCACATCAGTTTTACTGACAATGATTTTCTTGTAGCTTCCCTTCCGGTTAAACTGATTCATATTTGAATTAATGGTGCCTTGCCCAACCGCTGTCATAATCTAACCATATATTTCAATTAATATAACCAGTACAATCCTGGTTAATAATACACGCCGACATTTACTTTTTATTTATGTGGATTACCTAACAAATGGCGTTTTGAGAAGACTAATCGACATTGAATAGTCAAATAATGGAACGACCGAATCGTGTGCAGGATGTTATTTGACTCTCGGAGGTGTAGAGAATTGACAAACCGGTTGTAAGGCGGTTCGTTGAGATGACGAAATGAGCTGTTAAACTTATTGGATGGAGTAATGAGCCGCTCGTAAACCGGCTCCTTGAGCCTTAGCGGAGTTGTGGCTCACCACTTTGAGACGGCCATGTGGGGAGCGTTTAAGCGTGGTCGTAGGTTAAAAAGTTATGCAGAGAATATCTCCAAGTTAAACAAAAAGTGAGTTGCACCAGATGTCGAAAAAACAGATAGATTGCCTTATTCAAACACAGACGAGAGACACTGGTCGAACATACACTAGAATTACCTACAAGAAGGGTTACACGTGTTATCACTATGGTTCGCAGGGAGTGACAGTGCGCACGAATCGTGCAATTCCGGGCTCTTTGACGAGTGATAACGTGACGGCGCCATGATACCCTAATCTTTCCTGAACATTCCGTTGGATTTCACCAGCAGTGCTGGCGAAACATGTTCCATCGATACTGGCAACACGGGATTGGTCTGACCAGAGAGTAGTTGCTCCTGTCTTGATGGTGACTACACGAGCTAGCTCATCCTTCCCTGGATGAAGAGCGATGAGTCGAGCTAATGGCCACTTCGAAGGTGGGAACCGTTCTGTCGATGAAAAGTACTAGCGAGCCATCCTTAATCTGGTTGGATGTGTCTTGCCAATTGCGAGATGAAGATGTAGGCACCCTGATGACTATTAGGTCCACAATTATTAGAATTTCTGCTGGATTCATTGCCAATAGCTAAGCCGAGATAGTTATAGGTGTCTGGCCAATGAGAAAATGCCCCGAAGTTAAGGCTCACAGACCTTCTGAGTCATCTAAGAGAAATTCCAGAGGTCTCAAATGGAGATCCACTAGGATCTGAACTAGAAGAGTGGAGACCTTCTTATAGGTTGAACCAGCCTTCTATTGCCCACCAAAATGAGGTGCTATGGGAGAATTAAACGATCAGTTGGTACCGTTGATGGTCAGGAGGTGAGCTATCTTCTTGAGCTCTTCTGGTCTAGAGGTAAATTGTCATTTGAGCTTAGTATCTGCCCCGAGGAAATTTGTGTTACAGTCGCTAAATAAAGTTTTGTATATAGCCCGTTACCCAGTAAGCTACCGATGCGCTGCGAGAATCGCTTCTGTTGCATAATCTGTCACTTTTTGGAGATGAATCACCAATGTTGAAAAGCAGACAAATATTGAGAGTGACCCTTTATGCGTTATCGCACCTCGTACCTTCCAGGTCTTAATCGTGACAGGCCCGGCATTAGCAACTCCAGTATTTAAGAAGGGACGTGATCAAGCAATACGGAGGAATGACCAGAGATGTCTGTGGTATTCTTCTAAGTGGAAAGAGAACCCGTCGGCAGAGGGCTGTGACTCTGAGTAATCACGTGAGAGAAGGGTAGCGATAGAAATGATCCCAAAACAAGGGCTTCTTAATTATTGATACCATGCGGGAAAGACCTGAATGTGCTTGTAAGTCCGCCGTTGTGTCAGACTACTCAGGAGGTATCTATGCTTGTTGGTATCAGCCAGGGGTACCGCTCCACCATAGTAGGTGCTAAGCTATGTGTCTGGGAGTCGTACCTAGAGAGAGGAACAAGCCGCCAGATTCTCCTCCCGAGGAATAAATCGCTATTGCCTTATAACGTTAGTCGTTCCACCCCAATGTATGGTTACCGATCCTCGTGAGGGAGACTGATGAGGCTGTCTATAATAATACTGGTGCCTCCATAATTTACGATGTGAATTGGACATACCTGACCAGCTTGAGAAGCACTGCCGCCACTGGGAGTTCAAGTCCAAGAATTGTGAGGGTTTTAAGGGGTGCCACCTTGGCACATATCCATAAAACCGTAGACTGTAAACCTGGACAAAGTGATCTTGATATTGGCCACAGCTATTGAAAGACAGCGGGAAACCCGAGAAGTTCCAGCCATGAGGAGCGAGTGAGGTAAAACTAACCATGGATAGATATTTGAGACATGTTCGACAGATCGTATCGTCCCAACTAAGCTTGATTAACCAGAGCTCATGGAGAAGTACACATTTCTTGGCTTTGATAACGATTGATGCTAAGAACTCGAAAGAATCGAAAAGTGGAGCGATTTCCAAGAGGATAACCCGCTTGGAAATGGTTGTGTTGCATTGCAAAGTCGTGTGGAACTTGAACCAGTCAGAGTCAAGATGTCAGAGACTTCTCAAGATTTTGCTATTCGAGCCTTCAAATGAATAGACTGAGTCTAGTGAGTCGATCCGTGGTACTAAAGACTGAAACAGGTCTGAGAGATTGCTGGACCACTTTGATTGAGAAAAATCGTCCGCCGTGTAAAGTGGGATCCACTGTTGAGCGATCTCCTTGGCCTCAGGAAAGGTATCAGCATCGCCGTACATATCATCCACATACCTACCTTTAAGCATTGGTGGGACTCGGAGAGGGTACTTGCTGCCTTTGTTCGGAAACAACTGCAATAACAATCAGATAGCTAGAGACGAAACTGAACGTATTTTGTACATAACAGTGGTGAGCTAGTACAGAACAATGTATTGATATTCATAAGTCCACAAAATACGTTGGAGATTGCAGGTAGCTAGGTGGAATTTGATTTGACAGAAAATTTTCTTTATATCAGTGTCAATAATGTCCTTATGTCGTCGAACACAGAGGTGCACCTCCGCGATATCGATTTGCACGTTTGCTCCAATGTACAAAATATTATTGAGAGAAATACCCGAAGTTTCATCTTGGGAGTGAGCCGTCGAAAAATCAGTTTCACGCACTGTTTCTTCTTCAGTTAGATGACTTTTTGCAAAAGCTGTTTACTCCTGGACCCGAAAATTATGCGCTGTGCGATAAGTACCTCTCACTAGTGTTTCCGGATGGCTCACTAGTACCTCTCCTTACAACATCAGAGTCAAGGAGTGGACTAAATGAGTCTAGTTCGCTGATCAAATGAATCGGCAGCGAAGTGAGGAATTCTGGATCTGTGAGGCACAACTCTTGAAGGCTACCGGAAATTCGGTGCCGAGAATAAAGAGAGCCAGGTAGTCAGTTTTCTCAAGATATGAGCCGTAATTTAGATCGACGTAGTCAGGTGATGAATCACACGAGCCTAACTACCGGCTAGAATCAGACTGAGTATCTCCGATGTCCGGAAGCGGGATTGAGGAGTGTAGGCGTGAGACGCACAGTCGCTTTACCAATTTGTCCGAAGCGAGTATGAGTTGCGAAGCCGGATCGGTGAGCATTCTCACTAGGAGAGAAGTACCCTGGAGTGAGCTGACTCGTTCTTGGCGCGTAGCCAGAAAAGCGGCCGGACGAGAAAAAGAGGTGAGCCGAAGTCTGAGACCTGGGTGAGTAAGTCACTCTCAAGAGGCTGGGACTTTGAAAACCAGCGGATCCTGCTTGCAAGTCCTACTGGCGAGAATACGTTGAGAAGCTTGAGAACATCCGGACGTCAAAGACGCAACCGATTGAGAATCTCATATTGACCTTATAGGTCCCCAATTGAGAACATCATATTGACGTTATAGGTCCCCAAGTAATTGTAGCAGACGGGAAGAGACTCTACGAGATCTTCTTGCTCTCGCGAGGTCTTTCGTCAGAAGTCCGGGTAGGAGGTTATAATGCGGCTGCCCACTCCGTGCACGAGATGACTAGTTTGAGAGGCTCCGGTTGAGTTGTGGTCTCGTGGACCCGTGCCGGTGGTTGAGAGTTGACTTTCGAGACTGACGCAGGGTCGGAGGAGTAAGAACGCCGAGAGGTGGTCGAGGACTAAACCTCATTAAGCACGATGTTTTCTAGGCCCGAGTTAGAGTTATGAGAAAGCTCTCGAATTGCTCAAACGAGGGGACACTAAGGATGAGCCAAACTTCATCTCGTAAACATCCCTTGTTTTTGCCTCGAGCCGATTACTTGTGAGGTAAACCAAGAGAGGGTCTCATGAGAGGTTGATGCACCGACAACGGTCAGAGCGTTGAGGGCTTCTGTGGTAGAGCTGATGAGTGCATTGAGTGCTTTCCAGGACAGAAATTTATCAACATAAACTCCGCACTTGGTGCACAAAGTTTATCCAATTATGCTGAGAAGAGAAGCTGTTCTCACAGCCTTCAATGAGGAGATCCCAAACAGTTCCGAAGCACTTGCTCTACGCCGAGGTGTGTGTTATGAGTTGGGTCGCTTCACCGGTGAGACTCGATTTGAGATAGTGCATTTTCTCAATACTATTGAGGTCCGGGTGTTTCCCGATGAGAGAGGCGGAGAGATCCTGAAAGGATCGCTAGGCGAGATAATCTCCAGAGAGAGTGCCAATGGAGATCTCCAGTAACGGGCAGAAGTGGAAGGAGGACCCACCGAAGAGGTTTCCGGTGAAAGTTGATCTCGAGCCGGGCGTTCTTCCTGTCATTTGGCCCTGATCACGAAAGTTATACTGAGCATACCCCGAAGTTAAACAGAAAATGAGTAGAACCAGAAGTCGCAACAGAGATAGAATTCTTTTTCCAGACACAGACGTACTGGTTGATCATACACTAGAATTACAAACACGAGAGAACACAGGTGTTATAACTATAGTTAGCACGAACAGAACACCCGCCGAACGTTGATGCCCGAGTATAACAGCAAGAAACTGCGTCACTAGAGTAGAACCTGAAAGAGACCGAGTTGCGGCTTGCACGTGGCGTGCAATTCGGTGGCCTTTGTAGTGCGACGTGCAAGAGGCACATGATTTGACGCATGGCAACGTGATCGCGCCATCATGCCCTAAGTTTTCCTGAACAAATGGAGCTTCAAGTTTCACTTGCAATTATGTGGCACGTGGTTCAAGTGCCGTAAATCTAATTAATTGTTGAAAAGAATTAATATAATTTTTTCTTTTGTCTGCCAATGTATCATGCAGACAATGATCGTCCTAAACATGTAAACTTACATTTCATGTAAATTCGTACAGTCTATAAGTTTGAAATCGACAAAACGTTGAAATATAAAGTTGTAAACGGCTGGAACGAAAAATGTTCTCCTACATGCGTTGATTTTGTGTAAATATGAACATATACAAAAAAACTTCTGTAACCAAATTTAAATATTCGCATGTGCGTAGTAAACACATAAAGTCTATAGATCTGAACTACACACGACGTTGAAATATGAAATTGCAAAAAGCTACATTGAAAAATATTCTGTATATCCGCTGACATTTTGAATACATAAGTATACATACACCCTGGACAACAAAGTGAAATAAGAACTATATGTCAATCTCAACTAGAGACAGTTGGAAAAATACAAAGTCTAGCGGATTAAGCTCACAATCAGTCAAGATTTATGGGTTCTCAAATTTCGTTTCTAGGTCTTCGTCAAGGTCCAACGTAGATCTGACGAGCGGACCATTACCGACCCATTACTATAGATACGCACGACTGACAATTCAACCAAATATCGTGTTTAGAATTCGGTTTGTTTTATAATAGTTATATTTGTATTCTTAAATCATAATAAGTATGTACAAGGCTAGTAGCAAACGAACAAATACAATAGCAATTAATTATCCAATTCTTTTGAAGTCAATTCACGATTGTCTGATTGAACGTAACTGTTCAAGGGGCGGAATGTTGGGACTTTGTACTACTCCCCAACGAAAGAACCATTGAGATTTCGAACAGTCACCGAATTCCGAAAGGAAAGACAAATAAATTACAGAAACATATCGGTAATTGTAGTTTTGACGTTGGTAGGGACGTATATGTTTAACACTACAATGATATGCGTGCTTGTCAGCAAGGTACCATAACCCAGCCATAGTGACACTACTATGTGGCAGATAGGACTAGCCGCAATCAGTTTCAAGAAATACCCGACTATATACTCGCTCTAATAACCAGCAATGTAATAGTTGCATCTTTAACATCTATACATCGTTAATTTAGAATCTTAAATGTGTAATATTTGTACATTTAAATACATTTTTGTGATACATACATCTGAAGACATCCATACAATCGAGCAACTATCAATCAAACCGTCTATATCCCAAAATATCTTACACACGTTTAATTAGATTCTGAAGGATCACAGGTATATGAGATGACAATCTCTAGAACGCACTGAGGTCACAACAGATTCAAAAGTTTAGTTTACACTAATAGCGAAAGAGATGAACGTTAATGAATATACATATATCATATCAATCAATGTTCTTCTCGCAATTGAGATGCTAGATTTGATTGATAAAAACTCAATCGACCCTTGTTAGTAGAAGTTTAACTGTGTATGACACAATAGTTTGTGTTTAAATTGATCGTGTGAGACGAATTAAATTAAATTAATTTCTAATTCCTTACATTTCGATGTGTACACATTTTATTATAAACAACAATATCTACTGCGGCGTGAAAGACAGAAAATTAGAAAAATCGTGAAAAATTAAAACAAAGTCGGATATTAAGAGTGTTGACTACCCTCCGCCAGGGCATAAGTGACTTCAGCGATGGATGCGGACAAAATACGAAATACAGGGACAGTAGAGGGCACAGTGACACCACTATCAATCATCTATATCGGTGTGTCCATGCGTTTGTAACTCGACTATATTCTCACGGTCATTGAGGAGACCGAGGTACTAAACGGAATTTAGAAAAGTCGACTATCGATGGACCATGGATCATTGTGGCCCGATTGATGTCCAAACACAGTTTCATGAAACGAGTGTTAGTATCAGAACGCACAATTTTTCAGAATCGTTAAATTTTTTATAAAATTTTGACTGACTGCAACACAAAAGATGTAGAAAATTTATTTACACCTTTCAAATAACTTTAGTAATCGTAATTGTTGTAATGGTATTATAGTTTTTAAATGTATATATTTTGGTATGGGAATTCTTTTGTTTACATTATGATCTCTATTAGAATTTACGAGATATGAATATTTTTAAATCAATGGTTCATTGATCCTTCGTTGAAGATTCAGAAAAACTGTGATATACATATATATGCTATATACAGTAGTGTTTTTTTCCATTACATAATGAGAAAGTAGTTCTGCCTTCAGGCTTCGTGTATGTACAATCTAGCTATCACATTTCGAAATATACCATAGATGTTCTAAACGCTTTCTTTAAATTGAAGTCATGTTCGTCCGTATCGGTCAAGAATTAAGAACGACAAGAGATTAAACGTCGACATCCTTTTTCAACAGGTAACGATTTAAATAAATAAATGAATAAAAAATAATTCCGCGAAATCTTGGATCTTGAGGATACACATAACTCAAAATGAATAAATATGAAATTTCTAATTATCATTCTACTTTAATGTATTTAAAATTCAACGGCACTGTGGGATTTAAAATTAAAAATAAATGTTAAGTGCCCGATAAAATAATTAGAAATGTGTAGAATAAAATTAATGAGTGACCGCGGTCGGTGAATATGCACTAACACATCTGCTCTCGGTCGTTGTCCGTGTGCTTTGCTTTGCTTGGAGTGCGACAGATGGAAGAAATAAAAGAGACGCTCTTATGTGCGAAATATTCGGACCATGTCAAATCCCGCATTTGATGCTTTCCTCGATCGTCAAATACGCTCCCACACATGTTAACCCGGCTTACATTCGTGTGTCTGATTAGTGCGAATGCGACGATACGATGGAATGATAGAGACAAGGTAGTTCTGAATTGTAGATACATATTCACACTTTATGTTTGATATTTTTTCAATGAATATTTGAAAATCACCTCGGTTATAAAAAATTAAATTTACACAACTTGAAATACCTTCAATTTGACAAAAAAATATTGATCAATTTTTGGTTGGAGCATCGGCGCAACCAGCTCTCCAATAATAATTTGTTATTCGCTGCGTGATTAATAACCGAAGAATAACGACGAATGGATTTCTGTCGCATCGCGGAATGAAGTCATTCGCATCGCCATCGATTGCTTTGTTATATTGGCCGACCCGATTCTCATAAATCCCATACAAACCAGAAGTATTTGAATCAAACCGTTTCGAATAATATTCCGTCGTCAACTCTCCAGTTCTAAAAGATTCGCCACGTCTTTTTTGCGTAAGCAACGATTGTAGGAATCTGAATAAACCCCCCAGAAAAGGATAACGAAGGCTTCGTAACGTCAAGAATATCGAAGATTAGAAACCGACATCGTTGAATATTTATAACATAGGGAATAAATATGTATCTAGTATCAGTAATCACGGTCGACGAATTTATATTCGAAGAAGACCGTCGAGGTGGTTTTTTGATCGGTGAATTTTTCTATCTGAATATGTAACACGTTTTACCTCAAAATCGTCCATTACGTAGGGAGACGGTTCGGAAAAAGATCCGTCAAACGGAGAGTGGCGGGGAAACATAAAAGGAAGCGGCTTCGTCATCTCGTGACACGGTACACGAACACGCAGCGTTAATCCGCAATTTTCCGATGCAAATGTTAGCCCGTAACCGGGCCGCGTTTTCCCCGCGGGAAAACGGTTTCCGGCGTTTTCGTATAAATCAATGTCGGCAATGCGTGACGCATGCAAAGATACAAACGCGACGGAGCTGCGAGGAATTAGGCGAAACGAATGGCTGGCATTTAGCGGCCCTTCGCTTTGATGACGGTAAAAAAGAAAAAATATATGTGCAAACGGTGAAACTGATACCGGAAACTGCAATTGTTATCCACGCTGACATTTCTACGCGTAGGAAATTTGGGGTGAAAATGTTCACGCGTAGAAAATTCCAGATGGAAAACATTCCCAGGCGTAAAAAATTCTGTAGCAGTAATCTTTTAGGATTATATGTATGGTTGGAATTTATCCGACTGTTTTAAATACTAATTTGGATGGAAAGTGAGACCTGAAAATTAAATATCATATATACATTTCTTTTTTCTTGGAAAATATTCGTTTATCTATTTGTCTCTTGTTATTTATTTTTAAAAATATTGTTAGGGGTTTATCTGACGTATTAAATTTGCCTCCATTCTTTTTAGCAGTAGTAATACGGTTTATTTTCATTTTTTAAATTTCGCACCAATAAACACAATGTCACACTCGGAAATCAAAGTACGCGACCGAGATGGAAACTAAGCCCCACATAGCGGAAGATCCGGCAGCTTTGGGCGGTTAATCTTCCGCGGGATTTCAACGCGGAATTTGCATAGCCGCGGGATTTTTATCGCGCGAAAGGTCATCCACACTGCGGCGGACCCACACTTACGGCTTTCGCCGGAGCCGCATCGATTTTTCATTAAGCTTCCGACCCACTCGCTGCTTTGCATACATGGTTATTCGTTCCGCATCCCGGATCTCGTTTCGAAATTCTTCTTTCACGGTCCGGACGTTTCCGGATTCGGACTTGTGAGGGTTATACGATTTAATTATAAAGTGATTAAAATTACTCGCTGTCTGGTAGAGAATTTTCCGTACGCGGTAAGTCGGGAGTTGAGAAATTTATAAGAATAGACGTTTTGCAACGTATAAATTTCTGGGACTTGATATTTTTAGGTTTAGTAGTATTTCGGACAAGAAACATTCAAAACACAGAAGTTTCCATCGTTCAGAAATTTCCATGCATAAAATATTGAAAGTTCGAGTCGGAGATATTTTTCCATACAGAAATTTCAGGGCGCATGATGATAAAATAGTATAACCTTGATATCTTATTTCAAATTTCGATTTTAATCATTGTTTCCATATCACGTGCAAAATTACAAAATCACTCGTATACCCAACGCAAAGTTTCGAACGCTCTCAACATTTGCACTTAACACAGAAATAATTTTTAAAAACGTGTTGCATTTTAAATCTGCAAGAGAATTGGATAAAACAAGGTAGAATTCATGTGCAGTAGTTTCTAGTGCAGTAGGTCAATTTCTTTCTTAAGTACCATTGATTTTTCTGCTTACGAACGATTACAATTCCCAGTTTCTTTCTTTCTTCTTCTTTTTTTCTTTCTTTTTTTTTATACAGAAAATCTAATTTTTCGAACGAGGTCGTTAGAAGTTTCCCAATATCTCGGAAATTCTTCTTCCGATAAGAAAGTTATCGCGAAAATAAGTGACCAATTCCAAAGTTAACTCTGAGTTATAAACATAATATCAGAATCGCTCACAGTCCGACGTTAAGAAGTTTATTGTCGTTCTGGTTGCGTATGTTCGGTAACAATGGCTATTCTCCATCATTCTGCCATTTACGATGCTATTTGGTGCGTCTCTAATCGGTCCCATTCGCGAACGAACTTCCCGAAAGTCTATGAAATTCTAATCGAGACCCAAACATTATAACGCGTCTCATAAAATCCGCGTGGTCGTAGCTCACTTTTACAACGATATCGTAACGCTTTACCGTTTCCTTTATCTGACACGACTCTTCAGGAATTTATCTCCGAATTTAACGACATTTAACAGTGAGATTGTTACGATGACAGTCAACGAGAGGAGAAATTAAAACGTGTTATATGTATGTATGTCTCCATAGGCATTACGAAAAGAGTTGCATATTACTCGTGATATGGAAACAATGATTAAAAGTCGAAATTTGAAATAAGATATCAAGGTTATACTAATGTATCACCATGCGGCCTGAAATTTCTGTAGAAAAAAATATTTGCGATCGAATCGAAATTTCAATATTTTCGGCATGGAAATTTCTGAACGATAGGAAACTTCTGTACTTTGAATCCGGTCCTTGTCCGAAACACTTCTAAACCTAAAAATATCAAGTCTCGGAAATTTATACGTTGCAAAACGTCTATTCTTATAAATTTCTCTACTCCCGACTTACCGCGTACGGAAAATTCTCTACCAGACAGCGAGTAATTTTAATCACTTTATAATTAAATCGCATAGACCAGAAAACTGAACTATCGTCAAATTAAAAGAAAAAGGTTAAAAGGAAAAGACAAACGCTCTCTTTGCATCAATCCGGAATCTTAATGATTTTGTGTTGAAGCTTCTACGATATAATTTCCCAACGCATAGACATTCCTGCGCCTCAAATTTTCAACACGTTGAAACTGCTGCTCTTTGGACTTTAAATGCATAAACATTATTTCGCTTTGAATGTTGAATGTAAAGTTTCATCGCACGGAAATGTCTGCGTGTTGAATTTTCAACGCGTGAAATCTCTTGCATCTTGAATTATCTTTGCGTGAAAGTATTTGTGCTTTAAATTTTGTATAAGTGGATTTTGTTACACATTACGCTTTTTACGTCTGCAAATTGTAGCTCACTTTTACAATGATATCGTAACACTTTACCATTTCCTTTATCTGACGTAACTCTTCAGGAATGTATAATAAAATAGAATTTAACGACATTCAGCATTCAGATTCTTACAACTACAGTCAACGATAAAAGAAATTCAAACATATGATACATCTCTCCATAAATATTATCTATTTCTGAATGTTTAAATATTCCAATATTTAAGTGGAGAAGAATACGGTCATTTTGTTTCAATGTTCCGTTTCATTTATTGTAAATCATCAAAGCTTACCATGAATTGTTAGCAAATTTAACAAATTAGGTTGATATTATTTGTTGACGAATTTATATTATATAAAATGAGTAGAACTAAATAAAAAGTTATTTATGTGGTACATGTGTGAAACAGTTCTCTCCAAAATATTTTAGCCTTTGCTTTGTTCATTTAATGCACGATAATCTGCTGACAATTTATCGATTCGTAACTTCCGAGAAAAGTGGTTAACATACTTCAATGGTGAATTTATTGGTAAATATTTCAATGATTAACTCTTATCTCTCTTGAAATAAAGGATTACAACTTCGCCAGAAGATCGGAAAAACTAATCGGAAAAACTAATTTCTACACCTAGTACTTAATTATAGGAAGTGGAGGGGGGGGGGGATAAATAGTATATCACAATATTTAATACAGGAGTTCAACGTAAACCATTCTCCTAGTAATAATTATAATTTTTCTATGTGGTATAAAAAAAATTCCCATATTAAAACATGAGACATTCCTAACCTTACTAACTTTCAAAGAGGAACGCGAGGAACTTACTATAAAAATAGTTAACATTTTTACCATCTTTGTTCCACCATAACGGTACAACTTGTTCGAAGTACTAAACGTAACAAATACGTCTGAGAGCTAAAGTAACTCAAACTCTGAAAAACATCAGAATCCGTCGTCGTTTCGTCATAAATCCACTCGGTTTTGAAAGTCCTCGGACGGATAACATGTCCCGTAGAAATTTTCGAGAGAAATTCCATTAGGAGAGGGAGGGGTATCCGTCGCTTTCGACTTCCGAATTTGATCTGTGGTCGACACGACGACAAATCGGGGAATCTGCCACGGAACGGTGCCGGGGACAAGTTGTAAAAACTTTTCCCGACTTGAACCTGTTCTTTGAACTTTCCTTACGACCGGGTGATAGAATGGGTTGAAATATACGCGAGTATGGAGCTGAAAGAAATTGGTTCACATTATGATGGCTGGTAGTTAAGATGTACTCGATTCTAATATCACCCGCTGCTGCATCTGATTTGGATATTCGGACTGGCGAATGTAATAAATCTGTTGGAAATGACGGATAGTTGGAAAGGTTTCGCTATGTAATTTAATTAACAAGTATTCCATTGACGTTTTAGAAGTAAGCTTCTTATTGTCTTTCTTTATCTTGTTACAAGTATAACATTTACGACAACTTACACTTACGATTGTGGCTTCCCTTCGAACTCTTAGCCACTTGAGTTCTGTTTACAGGAGAATGTAAATAGGTATCGCGGCGTAGGAATTTGAAAGCTGAACGTATTCGGATGCAAGAAGTTTCCACGTAATGAAGTTTTCACGCGTCAGGAGTTTCAAAGCGTAGGAATTATTGGTTGCCAGAGTTTCCATATGCCAGCAGTTTCAAAACGTAAGACTTTTTGCGCTCTACAAATGTCTGCGCGTCGAAAAATTGAAAATGTAGAAACTTTGTTTCACCAAAAGTGTCAAGGCGTAGAAATTTTCCGGCCCCAGAAATTTACACGCGCCAAAACTTCGGAACCATAAAAATGTTTGGACATTAGAAATTACCAAGCGCGAAAACTTTCGAAGCGTAGGAATTTTTGACCGCCAAAAGTTTCAAAGGTTACAAATTTCGAGGCGTCGAAATCCTCATACTTGCAAGTTTGAATGCTCGGAAACTTGGATACGGAGAAATGTCAATACATTTGAATACATAGAAATTTCTCAAAGGGTGGTTTAAGTCGTTTACCACAAAGTTCGTCGTACACCTACAAGAAATGTCAGATCTCTTCGGTTTTACTATAATAATTAATATTCTTCCAAATCCAATATACTCCATTCGAAACGATGTAAGTTTGCTAAGCAATCAGAACAAAGACATTACCGTCGTTAATAATTTCAATCGTACAAGTTCCATTGAAATTCCGTCGGAAGTTTCCGCGCGATTTCTCGTCGCCCGATTATATAGAGTTGTCCTCAATCGTGCCGCCACTATACATGTCACCCAGACACGCCCGGCAATGGGGGTCGTGGATAGGTTTCCCTTTGGAATTGCCTGGCTTGGAGTAAGAGCCACGTAAGTACGCGCAATTGCTACCATTCGCGAAACGAAAATGTGAAAACCGTTAGAAAGGATGAGAGACAGCGCTGATTGCGCAAGGTTCTCTGAATGTTCTGGGTGGAATAGATACCATTTCTTTATTTCCCGTGTACTTCCGGTTAGATGGTGTTCGCGTTATTTTTGTGTCGTTAGTGTTCTAAAGTTGAGAAATTGTTAGTGGTCTTAAAATTATTAGTATTTTCAAGAATTTGCCGAATATTATAAATCCGAGGTTAAAGATGAAAGGAAGATTTTTTGTTTTATAGAAATTTCGAAGTTTGGTGCCTTCGTGGTGGATTACATGCGATATGAAATAAAGCGTTCGATAAATTTGAACGCATCGAATTTGAAACACGTGGAAATTCCTAAGCGCAAGAAATTTCACCGCCTTCAGTTTTCTGTGAAACGAATGTTCAATTTGTGGAAACTTTTGTTCCTTGAACTTCCTCTGCCACGAATTTTCCGCGCGCCAAACTTTCCGCGCTTAAAAATTTCAACGCCACGAAACTTCTACATAATTCTCTTCCTACCCATTAAATACAATTCTTTTTCGTTCCATCGCAATTTCCTTTCCACGTTCCAATGTTTTTTCACCATCTTTAACGCGCCAGACATCTTTCCAGCAACGACTCATGGCCTCACGTTTTCTCCGAAAATTGTTGCAACTGCAACATTCTGTTCCGCCATGTAATTCTCGTTGCAATTAATTCTCCCGCGTCTGTATGTTTATTCGTTTCTTCGTCCCGGAAACGTCGCTGGCAGTCGGCTATATAACGCTGCACACACTTTCGGGAACGGGCGTCTACGATCTACGACGTCTCGTGTGTCTGAAGCGTCGCCGGCGCAATTGCGACGACGTCGCAGCTACGAACCCGTCCGCGATTTTGCAACGGAAGTACTATAATATCGCGGGGCGTGTCTGAGGGATCTGCGGTGCTAGTATCATGTGTCCCGGGTACCCAACTAAACCGAATCCCATAGTGAACTTCGTCAAGAATTTCCTGGAAACGCATCCCTATTCCTCAGGGAACTTTTACGTCCCCGTCGCGATCGGGAAAGTTCGCTGATTTTATTTTGAGAATTATCTACGTGAACTAGAAATTAAAATGGAACCGCAAGAAATATTGTTGACTCTTTTACATTGTCACAAGAAGCCTATACAGGGTGTAACATATCATCGGGGACCTTTTTTCAGAATCGATAGTACGCACCAAAAGGTAAAAAAAAAACAATAAAGTTAGGTCCGAAAATCACCCCCTATCGAGATACAACCCCATTTGTAAAAAATTTTTCAAAAATTATATCTCCGAAATAGTAAGTCGGAGAGGAGCGGTTTTAATTGCAAAATAAGCGGAAAAGATCAAAGTTTATTAAAAAAAAATATAACTGCTTCAATTATTACCGTTACGTAGCAATTTTATACGTTTATAAAAAAAACTTTGATTTTTTCTATGATAGCAGTTGATTGAGAAAAATTGGGATAATGCGTCAACTGTTACACCCTGTATAAATTTCACCCTTTCATTATTTATGAAACAGCGAATTCAGATTTGGCATTCTCCTCTCTAGTCGGTTAGTTTAATTCTACTTATAGGCACGAATTGATTAACATAATCAGTACAGAATTGCCTTTAGCATGGAGAATTCGGTAGAATTTCTCGCACGTTCTATTAATTAAGTGCTTTATATGACAACAATGTAATTACCATACGTTTAACATAACTGGCTTAAAATACACAGATACAACTGTTTCATCTTCAAGCATACATACATGAACATAGATTTCGGCGTGTTATCGTCTTAGCCTCTTTAAAACCAATTACGTCGGCGGGCATTCATTACATTAATTTCGTCACGTGTGCGTAATTAGAGGTCGGGTGGGGAGGGGGGAGGGGGAGGGGACTTCCAAATGTTGACCGGGGGAGTCGTCGGGTGTAATTATCGGCGACCATGGGGTTCGTATCTTGCGCGGCATTTCGGTCGACGTTAATTAACGTCTATCGTCGGGCCTCTTCGATCTTCCGCATCAGCTTGTAGCACGCAACTGTTGCTTTTGTGGCAACCCGGTTCGCACTTGACACGTCCTCCTCTCGGAGGATATGCCTGACATACACGACCCTCTGAAAACCAGCGGCGTAGAACGGGCTGGAATTTTAGGAACGAAGTCCGCACACGAATTTAAATTTTCGTTATTAAAGTACGAGATTTGGCACATTGCGCTTTTTCAGGTTATTTTTCGAGGAGGCAATGGCGATGTTTTGGAGGTTTGAAATTTTTGGCAACCGACAATTGAATCGTTGCAATTGGGAAGCACTGCTGATTTTAGATTGTTTAACACTAGAGCTACCGACAGTTTAGGTACATATTCTTATCGGATCCGAAAAAATGATAACCTTTGCAATTGGTAAAGAACTGTATTTTCTTTATGTTGATTAAAGAAATTAACGTTGAAAGCTATAACGTTGCATATAGGCACTTTAATAAAAAATTTGAAAACGGTCATTTGACCCACCTCGGTAGGTTTAGTGTTAATTTTTGAAGTCCCAGAATTGAAAATCAGTTGAAATTTGCTAGCACAGATAATCTCAACGTTCTAAAATTCGTCGGCTCAGATATTTAAATTTTTTAAAACACGTCTTCCCGAGCAATTTAACATTCCAAAATTTCTCTACGAGCATGATTCCTGAACAAAAGTCCCCCTTAAAAAGTCTCCACAAAACGTTGCGTCAGAAGACAATTAATTATTATTATTACAGGACCTCAGCTACTCTTAGGTAATAAAATAAATGAATCATAATTCTATACGTATACCACTGAATACTTATTTTCACGTTAATGAGAAACAAACAATGATACGACCAAGAATAAATCCCTGACTACGCCACTGGCACGAAACCACGAATTTATCAAAGATGCAGCGCCATTCGGGCCGCGAATTAATTAATACACGAGAGCAGAGGTACGCGCTCCAGTTTCAAATTTCAACGACCGCTAATTCGAACTTTCCCCGAAACGACTGCCTCGTATGAATTTTTCTTTTTCACAGAAACGATTTGGTTTTATTTCAATATACCCGGACAGTTCTATTTCTATTCAACCTGCGCAGACACTGTTTCCTCTTCGAATTCGTTCGGGAAATTTCTACGCAAATAATTTCAATTTTAATCATGATTACAAACTCCAATGGTATGCCCTTAGAAACGAAAAATAGTCAAATTTCGCGGGAAACTTTATCGATAACAATATCGGTCAAATATGTAAATCAAATTTTATTGTCCGCGAAGATAACAGAAAATGCTACTATTGACCCCAATATCCTCCATTATCTGTTCGCTACATTGTTCGAGTTAACATCGTTAAAACTAATTTTGCTCTCGTTGAAAAAACTCCCGCGAAAGTTCTACGAATTCTTTTACCTGAAAACTCTGATAAAGATCGAAGGTAAAGTATGGAAGTATGAAAAGTAAGGGTGGAGTTTGAGGGGAGGGGGGACAAAAAATACTGCCTCAGGCCGATAATTAAAATATTACTTCGTAACACAGTATTATACGCTTCTAAGAAACTTGGATAATTAATACAATTTTGTACCGACGTTTCAATAAGCACCATACCATTAGCATTTAAAACAGCAAAGATGAGCGAGGGTGAGAACAAGTGATATGTGTTGTTATTTTAATTTTTCTTTTCGCGAACTCCGGAACATTGTGTATTTTCTCGAAATAAGTTTATTAACTCACGTTTAACGAACTTAGATGAAGATCTCGTAATTGCACGAAATTTTACATGATCTCATCCCCATTTCAGCTCACCCATGGTGCGACCCCGAATGTTTCGACATTTCCGAAAAAAATCTCATTTTCCCCGGTAGCGCAACATTTTTTTCCAAACAAAAAATCCACTCAACTCCGTAATGGCCTGTACAGTTTTTTTCTTCGCCCTCTCACTTTCCCTGGTTGAAAAAATGTATTAAGTTAACCCGGTTTCACCCTAGTCGTGTCAAATCTTCTTTCTCCGTGTAAGTACATTTTCATTGAATGGGAAATCAGCATATATATTCAAAATCCGTCGTATCGAGCTACCGAACAAAATGACCTGATAATTTTCAAATCGTACGAAGTATCCCGGTACAGACTTCCCTTAACGAGGTTTATCTCCTTATTGCTGTACCTTCCATGGGTATCGACATTATCCGTGTGGCTAAGCTATTACAAACTTGCCGGCTCGAATGTTTCTCCATAATTCTTCGTGGCGCGAAACCATGGATAAGACGCTGCTGCTTTAGCATATTATTCCATATTCAACATACCCGAACTATAAGGGTCGTTAAACCACCCCCGGCTCGTAATTTATAGAAAGTACTTCCGGTGTCACGTTCGCCAGAGACACCTATGGTTTCGCCACTTTTATGGTGCCAGGGTTACCTCTTATTAGAACGTGCGACGATCCGGTGCTTCAAACCGGATCCTCTTTAGATACATGCATATCTTAACGGAAGCGAATTTAAACGAGCTATTAAAGAAACTTGTTTCATTTCGCGGTATTTAGATCTCATTTCGGATAACCGAATTAAGTTGATACGGCGCTGTTGGTAGTTTCGGTTCTCGCTATCAGGTTCGCCGGTGTCGTTGCGGGTGATTGGTTAAATCCCGATACCGGTGTCCATATAACTCACGGATGATACGAAGAGTGACGAGTGTGCACGGCACGGTGAAATATTTCGGGCTACGAAATCGCTGGATGATGCTGAATCGAAACGTGGCGCCAACTGCGATGCACAATAAATTACGGTTTAACACGAGCCACCGTTAATCCGACGTTAAGCCACCTGGTGCTGAGATTCTGGTCTGAACCTCCGTCGGAAATTATAGTGAATCTCGAGTCAACTTAGTCGGGTCAATCCGTTAATCCCCTTGCTATTGACTATCCATTATTCCCCGAATCGCTTGTATTTTAAATGAAACCCGTCGTCATCTTGGATCGCCAATAATCTACGCGCAAAATCTGTAATACGTCTCTGTGGTTGGAGGATGCGTGGCCATTTAACTTACTATTGTTGATATACAATCATAGACAAGTAAATATAACGACTTGGAATAAGAAATATCTTATTTAACTATAAATTCATTCTCACCCTCGATCATCAAACGTCTGCTGAAAAAACCTTTAACACACCTCTTTATGATTTCACGACGTATTGCATGGATTGAAGCTTATAATTTCTATATTATTCAAATGTGGAGAATCGGAGGTAGAGCTGAGCGATGAATAAATATCGTATGTTTTCAATAAATCCCATTGTCACGTTTAATAATTCAAAATTCGAACAGAAAAACGTATATTAGTCTCTCCACGATTTGACGATGTATGACATCGTTTGACGCTTGTAATTGTGGAAATATTAATGGTGCCAGACAGGATGTTGTTCGTCGATAGCTTATGCTGTTCTTTATTAAATATTGAAAGCTTAATATGAATAATGATAATGCCTGAACTACTCGCAATTTACAGCGCTCTTTCCTCGCAAAACATCCGGTACATCTGCATCGTTCCCTGTGCTCTCCTGTTCATCTATACTTTTTCATTCATTCATCGATTTGCTCACGCACTCACACACTCGCATCACTGGAAACGGGTCACCCAGATTTTCATACGCGCACTCGTTGAACGTATTCCGTTATCTGACGTATTTAAAATATTTCTTCTATTCATAATTTCTTTCTTGCCTCAGATATAAACCAATAGCACAGAATTTCTAATGTGGTTAGAAGTGAATGAAACGGTTATTGGTCCTAGCAATTTGATGTGGACAGTGCAACAATATGCATGGTTTCTTCAAACATAATCAAAGAGATGAAATCGACTCATCCTTGTTTCTCTAAACACATTTGAGTCTCTTTTCCAAAGGTGTTCTTCGTTTAGATACCCGTTTGATCTGCCGAGAATTACACATTCCATTTGCAATCTTCATTAACACTAGAATTACCAAGGGGGTCCAAATGACCGGTTCCGCATTTCTTCTAAGAATCGCTTAAGTTTATAACACTGCGATTTCCAAAATTCTTCATAACCATGTTTCTCTATGCAAATAATTAAATCGATCAATTTACTATCCCCCTTTATTTCTTTGTTGCAAACATATTTATCCAATGCTTCTAAATATTCCAAATTAATCCTCGGTACGTCTAGTGTTAAACTACTTCCATAGGAAGTAATTGAAAAAAATCTTTATTATACCTCATAAAATTCGTCGTAATACCATTTTGAATTTTACAAACTAAGTCGACACACAAGTTTTGATATTTTTAGAGCCGTAGAAATAGATATGCGTTGAAATTTGAGACCCTCGATATATCTACGCTTTGAAATTCTTAGCGCCGCAGATTTGGGATTGCTTTGAAATTCGAGACGTCGGATATTTCTACGCCTTGAAATTTTTGCCGCCAGCTAATTGGGACGCTACGAAATTGAGTAGCTCAGATATTTCCAGGCGTTCAAATTCGTACCACTCAAGAATTTGAGACGCGTTGAAATTTCGAAGGCCAGGTATTTTCAGCTTCTCAAATACTTTGCCTCCCAGAATTCGGGATGTATCTAAATTGAAGATCCCAGATATTTGTACGTTTCGAAAATTTTAACGCCTCATTCAGGTATTCTCACATTTCTACGTATTTGTACACGTGATCCCATTTAGTCGTCACATCACGGGAGTTTCTAGAAAAACTCCTTTATCAATCCGCATCAAACACATCGTAATACCACCGTATCTAAACGATTCTCTGGAAGCGTGTTGTAAACCGGCGTCGATGTAACCGGGACACCCTGTACAGTCGTTAGCAGGCGTTGTAATTAAGCCGAGGTCTATAAGCCTGGGTACATCGTGGCCCGGAGTGGGTTAGCTGCATACGCGGTCCACTGGCGACACCGTGGATTATTATGTAGCATCCAGATAACGTACACAAGAGGTGGAACGGTGTTCCATGGTGTATTGTAAGACATATCTGGAGTGCTTCCTCCAGCCGGAGAGTATCCGGTTAAATATCTAGCGACACGCGCGACGATATTTGAGAATACTTGTCCCGCTAGACTGGAAAGAAGCAAATTTTCTTCGATATCGAGACAGGGGGTCGGGAAAATTGCTTTTTGAATTGCGACGGTGTGACTCGATATGCGTGTCATACATACTTGGAACAACTTGGGCATCAAGGACTATCGGATATTCGTATGGTAGAATAATTGCGATTGAAGTTATTTGTAATTCAATTTATGATATCCTCGTTCTAAGGATTTAAAACGAATTTTTTAATCCAGAGTAACTATTTTCATTGCTGAACATAAATTTATTTGGTCGACTTTAAGAAAGTCTTTCAAGCCCAACATTTCGTACCTTAACATTTCCAGGTTAGAAGACGTTTTGAAACTCCATTCGTTTGAGTGAGTCAAATATTGTTTTTATATCCTCGTACCAAGTGATTTTGTATCATAAATTGAGTCAAGTGTTGACTTGTAATCGGGATATTACAGAAACAATTCCGGCCTCGCCTTATTCCAGAATGAAAAAATATGACGTACCAGGGCGTTCCAATTCGTTTCCTTTGTAGCCCAGGTATTCATATTAAATGTTCCTCCACCGTGACCCGATGTCTCAGTTATATTACGTTCCCGAACGAGCCCGGCTCTTGCGCGACATTATCCAGCCGTCTGGATCCCATTCCCCATATGTTCCCATATTCCTCATAGAGGGAGGACTGCAAAGGGACAAGTGGAATGCGTGCAACGTCGTGGATGTAGAATCACATTGCACTCATCTTCAGAATGTGGAAAATGCTGCGGGAAGAAGGTATCGATGGTCATGAGAAATATGCATCGATTCCATATTTCACTTTAGACCTGGTTCCCATTAGCAGGGTAGCGAATGGTAAGAGTGTGAAGTACAATTTCAGAACAATCATGCTGGAAATTTAAAGCGAAGGAACTTTGAAGCTCAGACATGTCCACGTGTGAAAAATTCAAGACGTCGACTGTTTAGGAAAGAAATTCGAAGCGTTGAAATTTTCGTATGCGTGATACTCGAAACGCAACATTTTCTACGCGTGAAAAAGTGCGAGCTTGGAATTTTACGCGCATGGAAAAATTGGGCGTAGAATTTTCCACGTGGACGAAATCTAAATAGTTCCATGGTAGTTTTCGCGTATGGAAAATTCCAAATTCGGGGCGTAAAAATTCACAATGAAATCAAAAGGATGTTCAGCGAGAAAAGGGCTTCACCATTCGGAATCCCAGGTGCGTATATTTACGCGTCACCTTTAAATTCTGCGTCTGATACCACACCGTTATCACGTTATATCAGGCCGGATGATCGAAGCCAGAGCTGTAGCGACTTGCAACTGTGGATTTCATGAAGCAGTTACTACCCCTCGTAAAACTAAAGCCGTTCGAACGGTAACACATACACGGCCGTAGCGTGTCGGTGTCGGCCTGTAATTGCTGGTATTAACTACACCGTTGACAATTGACGACGGTTCCTGCTGGGTGACGCCGTTTTACTGACGTACCCTTCAGGCACATTTTTCCTCGAAGATACCGGAATTTACTGTTACGATGATTGATTGTTGAAACCGTGGCGTAGTAGATTAGATCAGTCGTAAACTGTGATTAGTTTCTAGATCGGAAGACGCTTGATCATTGTCTCTTTACGGTCGATAAGTCATCCTGACTTGATTTATCATCAAACCTAAATTTAACCCTATTGTGTGTTAACGTTGATTAGAAAACATTTTGCATGATTAAAATTAGTTATGCAGTATCGAACGTCGTGGAAAAAACGTTCGGATGACCGGATTAGTTTGCTTTCATTCAATTTATTATTAACGTTTAGATTTAATCCATCGACAATTCATTCCAATCTGTATTATTTGGCGAACGACAAGGTTGATCGAATGTTTCTATTTTTGGAACGCTCGTATTCATCACCAGGTTGATGGGGGGAGGGAGGGGGGTCGCAATAGAGAAAAATATTTTCCTCGATGCACGATTACTTCCGCAAATATTCCGTGCAGGCGTCTATATTTCCCTACTTTATTCCGCACCCTATTCCGCTTTCGATATTCATGTATCGCGGCCCTTATCGAGAGCAAACGACGCGCACGCGAGCTGAATTTTTCTTGTCGACTACCCCTTGTCGCCGGATCAATGGGGACCATTGCCGAAGTTTGACAATTCTACGTAGTTGACAGTTTCGTCAAATTCGGCGTCAACGAGGGTGTCTTACAATTTACAGGTTCGGACGTGGAATTTTTTGATGTTTTGATTCGTTTATGCGTTGAAAAATCCTACTGAAATTCACTGCACAACGGTATTTCTGATAAGGAAGTTTCAAGGCGTTTCGCTTAATTAACTTAAACGTTAAATTTCGTGTGCTATAAATTTTCATTGCGTTGAAAATCTAGCGTTTAAATTGATTACGACTTGAAATTCTCGTACTTTAGATCGTCAATGCGTGTACGAATTTCTTCGTGTCGGGATCGACTTAATCCGTAGAGACCAATAACAAACTTCGCCAGTTCCACAGAAATTGAAAATTTTTCGCAAATTTTAGCTAAAATCCCGTCGGATACCGAGTTTCATTTTTCCTCGTAATCAATCGATTTTCAATAATTTTACTCTCATTCTAATCAAACTCTATCAATGACCATTCACCGGAACAAGTAGAAAAATCGCCAAATGTCCAGACGTTTCGCGTCACGCTCGTCAGTCTGGCAATTGATTCCAATCGAGACATCGTTAAACGCGACCCTTTCGGTTGTAACTTCGGATAAAGGTGTGGAATGACACGTAGTTAGTACGTAGAACGAGAAGACTGATCGTTTAACGTTCCCACTCCAGCTCACTCTTCGAGAGTCTCTATTTTTCCGCCCCCTAGACACGTAGTACACCAAAGTACCTCTTCTTTTTTTTCTTCCTTCCTCCCTCACTCTCCATCTCTCACTTTCTCGCTACATAAAACCGGCCTGGAAGGTAATAAACGAAAATGATGGAAGGCCGGAGTAGAAACGCGCGCGTGACTTTAAAAGGTGCCGTAATTAAAACAGCTGGATTGCTCTTGATTCATTTAGTCGGGCATTCTTTGACCGTCTCGCGACTCTAACGCAATTTAACATCCCTTTAAACGAACGGCCCATTAGTAACAATCTTAAGACACGGTTTCTGATTCCGAAATTAATGTAACATAGAACGGTACCGGCTATTCGAGAAATAGGCTTTAAGTTACAATATACATCGTGAAAACGGTTTTCAATGTATTCGATCGTATATGTTGAAATATCGAAGAACTTTAATGTACGATTATAATGGTAGTCCCACGCGTTCTCGTCTTTTAAAATAGAGTACGGGTAAAAATATCGGTCGTGAGAAATGTATATGTATACATCAGTCCAAGTAGAATAAGTGGAATAGGAATGTTAAAGCTCAATCGTGAGTATGTAGAGCAAAAGTAATTGCAAGCATCGACGTATAGATGGATAGAAAATTTTGGGGTATAGAATTTTCCAATCTGAAACTCCAAAAAGTGTAGAAATTTACGTGCTTCAGAAATTTGGTGCGCAGGAATTGTCATGCGTCGAAATATCGAGGTGTAGAATGTCCAAGCGAAAACACATTAACCGACGACAACCTTGAGAAAAATGGGCCTTGAGTTTAACCACATGCAAAACACAACGAAGAAGATTTCCAATATATTTCAACGTAAATTTTGAAATTCCGAAGAACTTTTCTCCTTAATCGTGATATCGTCTTTTAAAAATAGCACACGACGAGATTGCAATGTTGAAAGGGACAGATTTAAAGCGTCCATGCAAATTTCGAGGAAATTTATCGTACCGTCGGTTTTCCGTTAAAAATTCATAGCGGAATAAAAACGGGTTTACAGTCGGTCATTCGCGGAGGGTTTCGATACAATGGGCTCTTAACGAGATGACAGACTAGTGGCAAGTAGTTCCGGACGTTTATGGTCGGACGCACTATCCCACCGTTTGAAACATCGGCAAACATATAATTTTACACCCGGTCAAATGTTTGCCTTTCGTGTCTCTACACCGCGACTTTTTGTTCTGCGATTTTCCTATTGATTCTCCTGCGAAACAAAGTCCATCCGAATTCGTTTAAATCACTCGAATCGTCACTGTAGATCGAATGATTAAAATACTGTAACCGCTAAAAGCTTTAGTTTGTTTCTCAATTGGACACTGTTTAATTGTATCATTAATTGGACGATGTCTTTGAAACGATTCGATTTTCTACAGTTTTATGGCTATTTTACCAATGGTATGTTTATGAATATCGCTCATTATTCAATGGATTCAACTTGCGAAACATATGTTAAACGTGTTTCTTTAGCGCTCGTTGAACATTTGGTTAATTATCTATTAAGGCGGTAATGGATATATCATTGTGTTAATGAAACCTAAATGATGCGTGTTTAAACAACCATTTTCGCGTGGCGCATCGTTGAAATGATGACATTAAGCCACTTTTACGCGGCAATTACAAAGCACGCGTTACATAATAAGGTTAATAATGCGCACACAAAGAGCGAGCCACGGTCCTCTGTGTTTGTGTCAAACACTGTGTTACTGGCAGTCAGGCGGTTAATATGTATACTAACCACCTATTTCAAGGAGAGGGATCTTGGGCGGCGTGCTAAACCATAACCGCCGTTTTGCCATTAACTTTTTGGTTGATTACTCGATGCTTGGAGTTGGATCGAATTTCGGAGTTGGATTTAGATCGAGTTAGAGAAAATTCTGCTGGAAGTAAATTTAACGGGATAAATGTCTTTGATCTCGGAGCAAGATTTAATTACGTTCAATGACTGTTGGTTGACACCTCCGCAAATTAAATGCGCGCTCGAACTAGTTGGATTTATTGAGATAAAATTCTACTGTTTCACCGGAATAAAATTTGTTTCTCATAAAATACTGTTGGCCGAGTCGCAATTCGAGAAGTGGAATTCTAGAGTTGTTATATTATTTCTATACAGATATTTGTGTTAAAGAAGACAATCAATTTCACATGAATTTTATTATCGTGTCGATAAGTTCTTTGAGAAAAGAGAAAACCTTTTCAAAGTTACGTCGCGTTTTATCGTGAATCTCGTCGGATTTTTGGACACCCTGTATATTCGAAGGACTACGATCGGACGTTTCAGCGTATGCAAATACAACCGCGTGTCCCTGTATTTGCATACCGCGGATTCCAGCAGAAAACCGTCCTCGATCGGCCGCGGTTCAAAAACAGACCGGTCATTTTGAATACGTAATTCCCGGTTAACCCTTTATTCGCCGCGAATGGACCGCGTTCCAATTTCGTCTTCCATTTTCCGTCAAATTAGTCTTAAAAATGTGTGGTTTCTTGCCGATATTTTTTTTATAGGACGAGTTTGGCACGATCAAAAGTCGTGCAACATTTTAATCCACAGTTACACGTATTTTTATTGCAATTTAGTAAGGTCGAGAGAAAAACACTTGAGAAACTTTCGCTTAATTTTTTTAAAGATTCATAATTTGTATAATATTGCAAACAGCGATATGCTTAACACAGAAAAAAAAATTTTTTTGAACACGATATGTAATCGAGTCTCTCACCAGATATTCATTAAACTTTCTCGTTTTTTTTTAAATTTCAAGATACATAAATTATGGAACACTTGGAATAGAAAAATGATTTAAATACAAGTATATGTTTACGTGATGATTCCGTGAAGAGTCGCATAAAGGGCCGAGGATTTTCCATGGAAAATGTTCGATTGCAGTATTTTTTTATCGAACGATCCGTTATCGGGGTTTTTTGTTGCTGGCGCGTAAACACCGTCCTTTTTCCACGGTTTCGAGTGCGACGAATCACTCGAAGATACTTGCGCAGCCCTTTTCCCATTCGCGACCGAAACTAATTCGTTTTTCAATATTATCGTAAGCCGGTCGCGGGAAATTGAAATCCGGCGAATAAATTGCTTTCTACCGAGCCGTTTTAATTCCCGGGTTATACGAGTGTCGTTTGAGGTCTTTTATCAATAATCGAGGATCCGGCTAATCCTTTAACTGAGTCATTTCACCGTCGAAACTCTGTGTACACGTTGCTGAATGCGGCCCGCGTGTTTCGTCGACATTCACGAATAATATATGAGGATATTACGCGCGACCGGACGGAGAATTTTTGGATATGGAAAGTTAACGGGAGGGTCCACGATATTACCGTACGTTATAGCTCATCAGGACATTTTTTGGATTTTCCGGGATAATTTTCAAAGTCTCCCGACGAATAACGAGTGCACCTTTGTCCCCCGCGATTGACGATTTCGCGATTCCGAGCCGAGCGGGAAACACGAAGCGTTAAAATCGCAATCCGTGATTACCGAACGAATAAATTTCAATGCGATCGAAGTGCTCGCGTCTCCCCAGTGAACGGACGACGAACAATCGCTGATGAAACGTGGATTCTCCGAGCGCGGTCTATTGTTCTTTTTAAACACCGCGGTAAATACTGAATTTCTGACATTTTTCCGGCTGAAATTACGACAGGATTAATAAATATCGTTGGCTTATAAATAATAGGAACAATACTGTCGACTCGTTTGGATATTAGAGAAAAAAGCATGTCCGCACCGTTGATCGATTTATATTCGAATATTTCTTCGCTGTTCAATTCATCCATTTCAGTTTTCGTCCTATTATTGGTCGATTCTATTGTTAGGCCGATTTCGAAGGGTATTCATCGTTTCACAAGGTTAATCAAAAATTCCGTTTCACCCTTGTACGCGAGGGGTGGTGACAACGATATTCGCGTAATGCGGTATAAAATTATCCGTGCACGCGTAAACACTGTAATTCTCGGGTAACCCCCGAAGCCACCGTAGACGGCTGCCCATAGACACGCGGGGCCATATTTTACTTCAACAAGAATTAACGAGCTGTGGAGTAAATAAGCACTTTGCTTACGATGCACGGCCAGTGTTATACGAGTCCTGGCTCATAAAATTCATAAACCACGGTCCGTGCAAAAGCCACGCCGTGAAAACCATACAAGCGGTCCACCTCATCGCTACTCAGTGTCACCCAACTTGGTAAAAAGAAGCTTTTTGGATACGCCGGAAGTTTGGGATGGAATTTTTCAGCGTTACCTTCTTATGATGGGCTTTTGAAATTTTAAGGCGCTGAAATTAGCTGAGTTTGCATTTTTGAGGGCTTGAAACTTTTATGCGTGGACATTTCTGCGTACTGCATTTTTTAAAGGTTAGTATTTCTTGCATTTGGAATTTTCTAAACATTGGAATTTATGCCTCTTGAATTTTTTACCTCTTGAAACTTCTACGTTTTCAACTGTTTGTTCATTGAATTGTCTGTATTTTACATGTTTTATGCGCGTTGAATGAAAGCATTAAGGGGGGATAAGGTTTGCATTATCAAGAAATGTTTTTTTTTTCTTTGCTGTTTCTTATCGCTAAATATTTCGAGAGTATTGTCCCAAAATTTGAAGATAATCGGACAAAAACTCTCGAAGTTATTGACCAGTTAGTCGTTATATTTTCGGTCGGGCGTTTGCCGCTCACATCAGTGATTTTATAATAGTAGTGTGGGATACGAAAATCTGAAATATGGGATTGTAAAGTCTAAATGAAAAGCGTTCAGACTGAGTGTCGAAGCGACAAAAAAATGAAGGAAAAAACGGAGAAGTAAAGTACTCGGCTGAAGAGGAATTTATCTTCACTTTTGTAGACTTAAATCTTTAAACGCGGTTTTCTCGAAACCATGTTTTCAAAGTCGGTGATCACTGCCATTTAAAAAATAGTTCACCGATTCTTTTCAAACTTGGTAGTTAGTGAAAAATCGTAATTTTTGCTTCAAACGACCGCCAAAAACTTAAAAATGAAAAAAATAACAATTAGCCATCGTTGGGGGCAGGATTTACTCATTTTCTAACTAAATTTGATTGTTATTTTGATTTCTGATACTTTTCTGTCGAGATACAGTGATCACCGCAAAACGCCTTTCTCCAAAGGCGTTCTCGGAAAAGCTCCGTCACCGGCTTATTTGTTGATATTTTGCAATAAAAAAATTACAAAATGTTGTTGAAATAACAGTATATAATGTGCCAAAGGTTCGAACAAATTTGCTTTATTCATACGTCTGAAAAAAAATCGCAAAGAAAGTGTTTTTTTTACCCTGAAACCCTTATCCCCCCATTAAACTTACTCCAAGATTATCTGCGGAATATTTAGGATCAGAAACTCAATTTGTACGTTTGATTAAAATACCTGAAATAAATATTCATTACCGGATATTTTCTCCGCAACGTAACGATGATCATCACACATCCAAATGTCAAACGTGCTCTGTATTTTTTTGGTCAGACCCCACCGTTGGACTTCCCAAAAGTAATAACAGAGATTTACGTGCTAGAACCCGTGTGTGTTTGTGCGTCGAGTCGGTAATGTTCGATGTTCCGTGACCCTAACGCCGTTGCGAATATTTCTGTAAATGTCCAGCAAAAGTCCGTCGTTCGGAGACCGTATTCTGTAGAAGAAATAGCTGTCGTGAAAATATCCCAGTGAAATTCTGATTTTGTAGCAAGTATTGCATCACGCATACCATCATCACGAATACAGAGGGAGGTAAGAATAAATGAATGTGAATGACAATGAGATTTTTTAAGACAGATTGTAATGTATGAACCCGTGTTTCTCGCAGTTGATTCGTTCATTTTGTTGTTTTCATCGATTTATTTTCGAACTTACTTTGCCAGATTATTGTTACGTATAATACCGGCGATTTCAATGGTCCCGTCCGCGTGTTTGTGTTTAAGTAAGAGCCACTAATAGTGTGTTTGTTATATAACTATATTGATTCAGTGGCGAACGTGCATTAATTTCAACTGAAAACATGAAACTAATCAAATATTGAATTCCATATTGAAGAGAATTAATTGACGGTTGGAACAAGCTTTTATAAAATAGATTTTCACACTTTATTTTCTTGGTATACACGTTACAAAATTGCTCTGTGATCTCGATTTTTACACCGTGAATTTTGTCTACGGTAATATTTCCGCACTTTAAAAATATCAAAAACTCGCCGATGTTTCCGGTGTAAATTTCCAAGCGGTGAAACGTCTATACTAAAATTACTGTGCTCTGATATCTTTACGATTAGCAATCCCTTGCATATTAAAATTGCTTCGCGCTGACATTTCTGCACTCAGAAGTTTCCAGATTGTTAAAACTCGTAGCGTCGTAAGTTCATTTACAGCTGCCGAGTAATTTTAAACGCGATACAATAGACCCAGCGTTTAAAGTGAAACGATCGAGAAATACAGTTCCCACCGTTCCAATTTTGTATCGGCGTTATGTGCGCGACTTTTTTTTGGATTCGTCGGCCCTTTATTTCGGCAACGGCTCCCTGATTTATCGAACGATACCGTTATTAAGCTCGAATGTGGGCCACGAACCTCGAGGCCCATTAACTGCGAGCACGTAATGAGAGAAACTGCTGTGATTGCTATCAGCTGGAGGATTTTTTCGGGTTTATGAGCTCGATTTTTTATCGACGAGATTCGAGTGTTCTTTTAATTTCTGATCAAAACTCCGAAAGTATACTGGTTTCGTTTCTCGAAGCAGGATACGGTTAATTAGTCCTCTATTCGACAAGAATATCTAATTATAAGAATATCAGAGTAGAAAGATACTCCGAAGATTTCGCTACATTTTTCATTTCATTGATAAGGAGGAATGAATGTTTACTTTTAGAATTAGAGATTTCTTTGCTTATTTAATTAAAGCGGAATAAAAGAAATCTTTCCGAGGATTCTACATTCATTTGCAAAAATGAATGATTAGGAATATAATTTCTGACACGAATTTCTGTACTGTGAAATTTGCGAGTTTTGAAAATTCAGTATAAGTACTTATTAATTCAAGGGTTGAAATTTCTATGAATTCAATTTTTAATACTTTACAATTGCTGCGCTTTAAAATTTTGATCCATTACAAAATTCTGAGGCTTAAGTACATATTTCATCTACATTTCACCTACAGTCGTTTAAATTCTTAAGCCATAACAATATTCGCATTCAACATATTAATTTTTAAAATTTCCTTCCCCCGAATTTTCAACGAGTTCAAATTATCACGTTTCTAATTTCCCCCATAAGTACCTACGTTTCCCTCAAACCAGAATGAAATCCCAACCATAAATCCCGATTACCCCTTCCGCGTTTAAACAAATCTAAAAAGAAATCTCGTAAAGATTCAAATTCGTTTCCAATTACATATCCGTGTTCAACCGAGCGTCAAATTAGAGTAATTACCGCTTGTTCCATCCGTGTCCGCGACAGCGAGTGCACGCACGTTTAGGTATCCGTTCGCGGGAAAACGGTGTGCAACGGCGCAATAATAAAGTGCATCCGAGACAGGCGGCAGCCGAGTGGAAATAAAGAGGCTGAGGGAGACTTTATCCTAAGAACGTTGTACCCGAAGTGCCCGTTACTCGTATTTTCTACGAGCCTTGCTTGCCCGCCCCCTCCCCTCTGCTTTTATTCAGCTGCAAAATTTTTGTCCGTGGGTAACTCACTATAACACTAAACATTTCGGTGGAAAAACTGATAAAACACACGCCATTCTCACCGTATCACTTTTAGTAGGTTAACACGTGAATTTTCGCGTGCGAAAATGATTTCGGCTAAATATATCCTGCTTTATCTTACTTTAAACAAGCATGGAGTTTCAGAGTTTGCTTGAATTATACTGAATTCTACTTTACCCCGGAAAGCTTGAAAATGGTATCGCAAACCTTTCATTTGATACCGTTTCCAGCGTTTTTTTTTTTGGTAAAAGTCTGTTCGTTTCGATGAATGTAGAATCAACGAATGCTTCTGTAACTTTGAAATTATGTGGGGGAAGAATAAAAAAACATTGGATCCAATTTCTACGTAAAATCAAGAAATTCTAATTTGTCGAATTTTGATTTAATCATTTATTGTTCCAATTCCGTACGTTTTAGGATGCTTAAAGAACAGAGTGTATTTCCGGGGGATATTTAAAGATGCCGTAATTGTGTCCCAGTTTGACGGGAAAGTGTCGGACAGTATTTTCACGGCGTAATATTTGCCAACGGTTTCGAGAGTTTATTGTTGATCGTTACGGGGTGTATTTCTCGCAGGGCTCGTACCACCTGCGATTCCACGGAAACGAGGGGGCCCTGACATTCTTTCGAAAGTAGATCGCCACATTTGTTGAAAGCACCCTCTTTCCGAAACCGCGGCGCGTTTGTTCGCGACTTATGAACCGCGGCAGTGGCGTAGGAGAAGGTCCAGGGAAATACGAGGCTGTGGAAGTAATGTAATTTACGAGGGTTCCTGCACTTTGAATTTACAAGGCATTGAAATTCTTGTGTTTCGAATTTTCGAGGCTTTCATATTCCCGAATTTGTAAATGTCTGCACGTAGAATTTGAAATCATCAGAATTTTCGACAAAAACAATTTTTGGTGCGAGAAAATTGCTAGGCTTGGTAGTTTTAGTAATAGAAACTTTTACGTGACAAATTTTTAAGGCGTTAATATTTTCTACGTTTAAAATTTCTACGCCTTGAATCTCCTATGCATTTAAATGGTTAAAATCTTGTAAAATTCAAGCTATCTGTGTGAGTAATTACTGGTGTGCACCTATCACATCAATATTCTATTGACACGAAACAAAATCCCCGCAACGCAAAGGATGGTTCTCGGCGACGCCACTGAACGACATTATCGTTCCCATTGTCTCGCAGTTACATCCGTTGAATCCGTCCGGTTTAACGGCCGTTTTATTCTAATTATATTGGTCACTTATATCGCTATGGTCGTTTCCCGATACGTTATGAATAAGGGAACCTATTCTCCGTTACAGTCCAATGCTTTTCCCAGCCGAACTCTCGTCATTTCGATTGTAGCTTCCACTAAAATTATGGTCGATACTTTTCATACCATAACCGATTTCCTACCATTTTCACAGAGATCCATATTTCTCATCCATTGTATACATATTAGTAATCGAAAATTATATAATCTATTAAAAGTATCGACATATTCGAATCTTTGGTTTACGTAATTCCCTCGTGAATATTATTGCGCACTAGATCTCCTCATCAAGCTTGAATTTATTTCACAGTTTACGTAAGCTATATTTGAAACGGTTTCAAATTATGATTATAATTATTACTGATTAACGAGGAGACAATATTTCAGGGATTGTACTTTATCCCCCTACGTTCGAATGAATAAATTATGCTAAGACAATATTTTCCTGTTAATTGCTAATATAATATAAATGCTCTTCGAATAGCTGTTCAGGTAAATTGTAACACACGTTTCTGAATAATGTATACACTGCCGCGGATTACGTTTATTTCCAGCTACGAAATTACCGAAGTAAACCGTGAGTTGTTATAACGCAATAAAATCTACGGACGCGGCGTCTATTTCCGCGAAACGAATACAAGCTGCGAAAATAATTCCCGACGTTATTTCTGGCATTAAAATATAACCGTGGCCAGAAAAAAAACCTACACCCGATACTAACGTCGCCATTAAAATGTTAATAATACGCGACTTGGCAGTATCCGATACGAACAAATTCCGGCCCCACTGCGAAAGTGGTCCGCTGCCAGGAGGTTTCGCAACTTCCAGCAGGAATTTGCGTGCGATCATTAGTTTTACTATTTCGCCGGAAAGTTTCGCGCGCGCGCGCGAGCGCCGAATAAAAGTCGCAATTAGACGACGGAAGTATTGGCAGTAGCGCCTGGAAATTGCCCAGCGAGGAAACTACGAGCAGCGATAGGCTTCCGCAAGTTAACCGACGGGTTAACTTGAAAACCGGCCCACTGGGACCGCGACGCCGGTTAAGCTAATTTCGAAAGTACACCCTACAAAAACTTGAGGGACGGTAAAAACTTGATATCTGTTGCAAAGTTGATAAGCGACCTATTTGGCGTAGTTTAAACACCGAAATGTTCAGTTATGTGGGTACTTTATATACGTACGTATATTTTTTATTCTTATTCCGTAGCTTGCATTATTAAACCGTTCTTTTGAGAACACATAGCTTCTCTCTATTTTTTAAATACTTTTTGTTATTGGTATTATCATGAAAGCCGTGGCTGATAAAATGGTTATTTGATCAAATAATCAGTGTTCTATGTTGTGGCGTTCAAAATTATTGTTGTTAATTAGAATTAAAAGAATATAGACTTTTTATTGCTCTTCTGAAGACAATTTTGTTTATTATTGCCAGTACTAAATTAACTATTACCTAAATTCAATTGTAAACAATATGTAAATGCTCAGGTAAGCGTGAATTTGGTAGGAATAATTATACATATTAATAGACTTAACTAATTATTAAACTAATTAATGATAGACTTTGTGCTAATAGTGCTTAATGAAATTAATAGAATATTTTACCATCCCACACGTTCACGGTGGTAATCTCACGTAAAGTAACTTTCGCTTTTCTAACTTTAACGCCAACCGTCCCTGTTTTAAATAGTTTTGGTTATTGTTATTGTTAATAATGTTCGATGAAGTTAACGGAATTGTTTGCCGTTTAACATTTTCGCGGGAGTAATCTCGCCCAAGGTAACTTTCTTATCTGTAATATTTAAACTGGCGATTCTTGAGAGAAAGAGACGGTCCCGGTGTTGGTGCAATTTTTAAGATGTCATTTTCCCGAGGCAGTTCACTTCGTCCTGATAAGAGCGATCCCGGGCGCGAAGGGCCCCGGCGTAAATCGAAAGAAACGTCGCGGCAGATTTTATATCCTCCTTTCGTTTATCGTTGAGACGTTCATGTAAGGCGGCACAACAGCGACAGAGCTGCAGGAAGAAGATTTAACTCCCCGAACACGCTTCTTTTCTGCGAAAATTCTTCTTCCTATCCGGCTCCGTCCGTTTTCCATCGATTCCCTGATGGGCTATCGATTTTTCGTTATCGTTAGCTTCCAGTTTCTAGCCTCTGAATTTTCTATGCGTGGAGATTTCGGCGGTTTGAAAATACCACGCGTGAAAATTCTTGCGCTTTGAATTTTCTGCACGTGTAATTTCCATGCCGTTGAAATTGCTCCGCTTAGGATTTTAAAGGCGTGCTAATTTCTAGAATATGTATTTTCTACAAGTGGACAATTTTGCGCTTGGAATTTGCGACGCGTAAATATTTCGACGCCTTTAGTTTTCTACGCGTGGAATTCTTAAGCCGTCGGAAATTTCTGTAGATTGAATTTCCCACGCGTGGAATTCTTCAGCCGTTTGAAATTTCTGCGGATTGAATTTCCTACGCATGGAATTCTTATGGCGTTGGAAATTTCTGTGCTTCATATTTGAAATGTTTAAGGAATGCTTGAGACAATGTCACGTAACATAATTTTCGGTGCTCGACACCTTTCAGCTGCTAGTCACTTTGTTTTTGAAACTGTTTTCCTTTCGAGGAGTGCCACGTTGAAGAAAATTAACGCGAATTAATGTCGAGTAATCTAAAGTGAGCCAACCGATTCCATCCGACAAACCTGAATCCGGAGACTGCGCTCCTTTAGAATAACTCTCGACCTTTGTAATATAACGGCAGATAAGGGTTAAATTGTTTTCACGATAAGACGGGGGAAAGAGATTCAACTTGTCCTTTAGACACTGCGCTGCGATATGGAAATGAAGCGTCGCTTATTCTTCGCGAATTTATTTACTCCGTTTTACACATTTTCCGTGGCAGAATGGCATCTTCTTAATTATCCCTTTAACTCTACGATCGTTAACGGGGGAGCCTGATGCAAAGCAGGAAATTCTAAGTGTTTTTTAAAAATTAATTTAAAAGGGAACAAGAGATGTACTTATTTCAAAATGTCACGTTAAATTAGGTCACATTTGAGGTACATTTCTCAATTTACAACCTAAAAAATATGCAGTATATTCGCCGCTAGAAAGGTATATAATTATAAAGTGTTAGCGATAGAGTTGAAAATTGACTATAAAAATTTGACTGGTTGTGATGATTGTGAAACGTACGATCCAATTTTTTGTTTTTTAGTTGACGTTATACCATTGTCGGTGAACCTTAAAAACCGTAAGATATTTCAAAATTTTTAAAGTAACATAGCATTGAATCGAAATGTTAATTATGCAGCATTCATTTTTGCAACTCTTTCGCTGAAGGAAATAGTTTAATTATAGAAATTTAATAAAATTTTAGTTTCCTCTACGGGGGACAATAATATTCTTAACACATTTACTGCCAAGCTTAAATTATATGAAGTTATTTTCATTGCAATTTATAATTGTTTACCAAAGTTAACAAATAAATTTTATTTGTAGTATATCTTTTTTAAGTTTTCTACATTTGTATAATTATGTTTTTGATCACAGAAAATTTGCTAATTCGATACTCTATATGTCATAACATATTGAAAGTAGGACGAGTATACTCGTCTTGGCAGCAAATGGGTTAAACATTTAAAACTTTGAAGAAAATCGGATGAGCAGTTTTTGAGTTACCTATGTCCACTGCAAATTTCGTGAAACCTCTATCGAGAAGAATGAGTTTAGCGTTTTACAATGAACTCTTCTATAACGTGGTACATTAATTACACAATTTTGCGTATACCATGGTACGAATTATAGTCATATAGGAGGGTTGACTGTAAAAATGTCGATACCCTGCCTTACTGTTATTCTTTATACAGAAGCGACGGGAAAAATGACCGAGTAGAATAACATCGAAGCACAGCAGCCAGAATCACAAATGCTCGTACGCTCCATAAACAGATCGAAAATGCATGATAATATGTCCAAAAATATTTTAAGTTTTGTCGTGCAACGTTTGGGGTATATTTTCAACACATTTTTCTAACTATTTATGAAAGAAAAAACAACTGATTTTTTTTGTCTGATACCGATGGCTCCTCTCTTAAAATGCGTACGAGCGTAATACAATTTAAAATATCCGAAAAAATAGCAATCACTTAGTACCTGAAATTCAAAATATCATTAATTACGGGCCCAGTAAAACGTGTCTTATACAGGGTGTAACAAAAATACTGGGACACTTTTTCAGCATTGATAGTACGCATCAAAAGATGAAAAAAAGGCTATAAAATTTTGTCTAAAAACCACCCCTTATCGAGATGCAACCCCTTTTGTAAAAAATTTTCAAAAAATCATATCTCCGAAATGGTACGTCATAGAGGACCGATTTTCATTGCAATATAACTGGAAGAGACTAAACTTTACGAAAATAATATCACTATCTACGCAAAGGAATATTTAGTGAATGCCGTTAATTTTTCCCAAGTTGTTACAAACCTGCTACGATATAGGTAATCGACGTTGTTTGAATTAAACAAGAATAAATGCTATTTAACAGCAATAATCGCAGCAATTATATTTTTTCTATTATCCTTGATCTTCTCCCGTTATATTGCAATCAAAACGGGTCTTCTACGACGTACCATGTCGGAGATATGATTTTTAAAAATTTTTTTACAAAAGGGGTTGTATCTCGATAGGGGGTGGTTTTTAGACAAAACTTTTATAGACTTATTTTTCATCTTTTGGTGCGTACTATCGATACTGAAAAAGTGTCCCAGAATTTTGTTACACCCTGTATATTAGACAGCCGAAAACCCCGGGAAAGTTTAGAACGTAGAATGCCACTGTGATAACTTCTTTATCTAAGATCCCCGATTTTCCGAACGCGCGCAGTGAAAGCACGGTCTTTCGCGTTTGGCCGGATGTTGTAAACCTTTCCTCGCTTTCCAAGATGTCACTTTCTTATCCGGTCGAATCATACGGTCGTAGATAAAGCACGTCTCGTGTGACAATGTGCACTTGATTTAAGGAGGGATGCATTATTCGCGGGGCTATCGATTCCCCGGGGGCGTCACAGGATTTCAAGAAGCATGTCGGGTCATTCCAGTACGCGATAAACGTGAATCCGGCTTAACATAGTCGGCTATTCTTTTTTTTCGTTCGTGAAAAACGCGTGTCATTTTTCCGGAATTACGAAGCTTTGAGCGTAATTTTTTCTTCGCTCTTATTTACAGCCGCACTACTGAACCTACGAGGAATTCGTGTATTTAGAATTTTTAATTCAACTTCTAATGAGTTGAAATTTCTGCTCTTTGAAAATTTAATGCGTTACAATTTCTCGGTTTTAAAGTTTCCGGGCATTGGAAATTTCTTGCGGGTTGATATTTCTGCGCTTCAAATTGCTGCCACGTGAAAATATCGAAGGTTTAAAAATTTGATGCGTTGAAATTTCTACGCTTCAAAGTTTCCTAGCGTAAAAATTGCAAAACTTTCAATTTCCGACGCACTGAAACTTCCGCGCATTATTTCTTAGGACATTAAAACTTCTCGGTTTCGAATGTTCCCAACGTCCAATGTTTCACAGTCATCCGCCCAAGTCTTCGAATTCAAATTCATTCGAGCCCTTAAAAGGGGGTATAATTTCTTACGTGACTCTCGACAACCTCGTATAATCACCGTCCGACAAAAAGCACCTCATATAAAAGCATGACTTTCGTAAAAGAAAAAAAAAGGAGACTCTGATTAATTCGCCTGAGTAAGCAGAACGCAGCAATAATTAAGCTGCCAGTCTAGCGAAAGGGTTAAACTTCATATAAGAAAACACTCGGTCGGAAGTTTCACCGTGGCAGTTAGTTTCTCGAAGACGGCATAAGGAAGATTAAAGGACGATTCTGTCCTCATTGCGAAAGGATTAAAATCAGCTTCTCGAGTCTTCTCTAAATTTCACTCTATGACGTTTAATTAACAATGCGTTCGAAACCGAAGTTACGAATAATGCGATCAAATTCGGAACAAATGTAGCAGTTCCATTTCTATTTTACTAAATTCCAATAAAAATTCTTAACCTGTCTGTATTTTCTTGATAAACTTCCAAGAAGTCAAACAGTTATTCTCTTGTATACAATACATTACGTGCATTTAGCTCTCGGAAGATGGAATAAGGAAGCTTAAAGGACAATTCTGTCCTCATTGCGAAAGGATTAAAATCACTCTCGAGACAGTCCCGACTCTTTCCCAAATCTCTCTCCGTTGAAGAGAGACAGAGAGGCATTTTCTCTTACATGTGGATATCTGCCTAATGCCATCGTGCAGCCAGTGTCGAGAGAATTAGCATAATCCCCCGCTTACAGATAAAACAGCGCGCTTCACTCGTTATATCGATCCGCGATCCATTTTGTTTCCTTGGTAGCTTAAGTTGCAAGCTCCATTTTAATCGATACAGGTCACCGGTGGACTCTAAGTATAAATTATGGGGCGAAACGGTTTTTTAAATAGATGGGATGTCAGGAAAACTTAAGTGGAATGAGACGTCGGTGTCGATTGATGGTTGAAATTGTTTCTGAAAGAAGATTGATAGGTGGCTGGAAAAGTTTTGATGATTAAAGTTGTTCTAATGAAATGGTAGATGACAACGATACTCGTGGAAAGTCTTGTGCTAACAATTTTTATTGCGGGATGGTTCTTACACTTTAAATGTCCTGCCGGTGGAAGTTGTTGTAATTTGAAATTTTCCGCGTCGGTAATTTCTGCTTGTTGAAATTTCTATGCTCTAAGTTATCTATGCGTAGAATTCCCTGCGCTTCGTATTTTCGATTTAACCGTTTTGTTTTAACGATCGCAAAATATATATTAATATAAATTAAGTATACTTGGTCTTTTTAAGCGATCAAAAGCCACTAAAACTAAATTGTAAATTGTATTTTCTGCATGTGTTTCTTTTGGAGCGTCAAAATAGCTGGGCGTGGAATATTAATCCTGTAGAATTTCTGTGCTTTGAATTTTATATTGAATTTTCCTTGCAACCTTCATTGCTACCAATTATTGAAGGACTCTGATCATAGATTATGAACGATAGATCATTACTCTTCAGTGAAATTAAACGGCTGCCTGGAATTTTACTTAAATAAACATTGAGAACAAATGGAAAACCTCCTTCAATTAAAATTCTCTAATTAAACATTTAATCGTGTACGTACACGTATATGCATATTGAAATAATTAAGAGTTTCAAATAAGACCTGACTGCCCATATTATTACAATTTTACATATTTTACCTCCCGGACATTTATCCGCTTACCATACGATTTTAATTACAAACGGTTTAATCCACAATCTCAACTTCAGCGTAATAAATCTATTCTGTAACGGTAATTTTTCTGTTTTCAAATATTAGGGATACAACAATCCAGCAACAATTCGGTAGTTTCAGCGGTACCTTGTCACAATTAGACCGATTAATTACGCGGCGCATTAAATCCGAAACGATGTAATCGAGGCCGGTTCGCGTGCCAGCCGGGATAATTGGTATTATTTAATCAGAATTTATTCAACAAGCGTGAACAGCCGCGGCCGGGCCGAAAGTTTACGCGAGGAAAGTCCGCGCCGTGCAGGGGAAAATTATCATGGTTCCGCGTGTAAATTTACATAAACCGCCACCGTTCACCAACGGAGCGGATGTTGCGGCTGCGGCGATGCAACGTTACACCTGCGAATGTGGAACACGCGGATCCGCGAGCGGACTTCAAAGAAAATGTAAATTTTTACGCACGAAAGTTACAGCACGTCCACGACCAATGTTCCACGGGTAGAAATTTTCACGCATTGGATTTTCTACGCGTGAAAGTTTCTACATTCAGGATTATTCACCCATGGAGTTTGGTACTTGACTTTTTCATACGGGGAAGTTTTGGTCATCTCGGTTTTCAATGCGTACAAATTTCTACGCCGTGGTTTTTCAACGCGTGGAAAGTTTGAAAGCCTTGGATTTTTCATGCATGCAAATTTAGGTGACTGGAATTTTCTGTGCGTGCATATTTAAACGTCCCGATTTTTCGAGGCGTGGAAATTTTAGCGTCCTGAATTTTTTAAATCGTGGCAAAGAACGGATGCGAACAACCCGCAGATAGCGTCTGTCTCGGCTGATTGGCTCTTTTCGGCAGACACATTGTTCCGAATCGACAAGAAACCCGGAAGCTTGATATCTGGTACGGTTTTGGCGGTTTGCAGTACCTCGACCGGAGATTGGAATTCAATAGAGTAGAAGTTGTGAATTACTACTTCTGGTCGTAAAATAGAATCTCCTCCTGGTTGTCGTTTTATGAAAGCGCGTCATCTTCATTCTTTAAAATGTTCCGCTTGAAACGCAATTGAAATTCCGTTGCCAAAAGATTTTGAAACACGTTGTCGTTTTAGTATTTTTGATTTATATCATCGCGTTATTAATTAAACAGATGTCTGAAAGATAAATTATGAAATACCTGTACATCTCTGGTAGGATTTCAATTTTGTTCGACCTAGTAATCCCGAAGTCAGGTTTGTTTATATTTTAACATTTATTTTCCCCAAATTTCATCCAGGAACCATCGAGTAATCGTTATGTAGAGTTTCCTAGAACCGTGGTAGTAAATTTCCTTTCTACATTATTCTCTTGATGCAGCACAACCCTTCTTCATTTTACTGCAGTTTTGTGTCCCGGTTGTTCCTTACAGTGTTCAACGATAACGACTACGTCCAAAAGCCTGACATCAGTTCCCGGCAGTTTCTCTTATTCCCGTCATCGATCAGGGTTCAACAGAGTAGAAGCTGTAAATGTCTCGGGAGAGGACTTCGTCTCTATCTTTCCCTCTGGCTCATAAAATAGAATATCCCATTAACCGTGCCGATACTTGGAACAGATTATGTCGTTGACGGTTATGATAAGGAAGCCAGGAACAATATATCCTGATAATGTTATTTTTCTACCTACAACGTGACGAAGTATCTATTTTCGCGATAGTACTGATCGAATACTTCTAGGGGTGGTAGTTTCGCGGTTTTTATCTTTACGCCTGGAAAACTGCGGTTTATGAATTGTCTACGTGTGAAACTTTCCGCGCGTGACATTTATACGGCGTAGTAATATCTATGCGTGGAATTAATATTTTCTACACGCCGAAATTTCCTCTCATACAAATATCTGCGCTTTGAATTATTCACTCATAGAAATCTTCGGGCTTTAGAATTCTTTAAAATTTAGAAAAAGAAATTCTTAGGATCCCTAATTCTTACTTTCCACTTTTCGAAGGCTCCTTTGAACAACCCTAAAGACTTTCTCTAAAAGTTATCGATCACCGTGGCTGGGAAAAATCGTGTCGTATCTCAGCCAGCGTATCAGCGTGGGTTAGGAACGACGGTGAAGTTTCGTTCGTGAATGCAAAAAGGAGAAAGGGACGACGAGATCCCAGGTAGAAATTTACAAACCGCGGCCGTGATGCGAGGAATAAGAATTAAGGTCGGGATACATGCACTCCGTACCTCGGGAAAAGGGGAAGAAAAACCAAAAGAAGAAGAGGAATAAGAACGGAAAATAGAGAAATCCACGGTGGATAAAGAAGAGAGCTTAGGAGCCCGAGGACCCACCGTATACGGTAGCCTAATCTTGAATAAGGAACGAGCAGCAAGAAAGACTGCTCCGCGCTTCAGGAAAACGGAAACTGGCCGGCAGACATACTGAAACACTCGAATGGATCCGACATAGTGAAGCCCCACGGGGATAAAGACATATCGCTTTTCTAGATACCGTAGCTTCTCCTTTCCCCTCGAATAACACGAAAAGAATAATTTCCTAACGATTTTCTTCTTACGCTACCCTCCCCCCACCAACCCAGCTGCATCTTGACATAAAGTTACCGTTACCTTACGATATTCCTCTTATTCACTAAGAGAAGACCATCTTGTGTATCAAAAGCTTCTTCAAATTTTGCCATCGCACTGATGTATTTCTTCCTTTTGTTTTGATAGATATTCTACTTGTTGCAGGATCTCCTATTACTCAGAATGATACCGTAAGTCTAAGTGTATTTCCAAATGTATATCAAAATGGTGGAAGAAACCACTGGCTTTCTTGCCCTCCTTTGTCCCACTTCCAATATTTCAAGGGGAATTGTGTCCCGTCTGCACATCAACGGAGCATATATTAGAACACTAAGAGCGCACTTTTTTATCTTTACAAATCTGCTGTTTTACAAAGCAAATCATAGCATTTGAGTATACCACTCGAACGCAAATGCTCTCCATTATTCTTATTTCCAAGTATTCGATACAGTACGTACAGAATAGTGTTCATCCTATCTTTGACATACCGTACAAAACATACCGTACAATACCGTACAAAATACGAAAATCACCACCGACGGTGATGGTAGCCCCCTAATACTATTTCTACCACGATTGTGTGTATACCTATTTCGACCAGAAGATCTCTTTTGAAACCTTTTCGTTTGAATGCAAATATTTGCCAAAAATGTTGGGATTTCAAATTACCAGTTAAATGTAGATAATTTAACAACTATTGTATAAAAGTCAACAAATTAATTGTGGAGAAATGATTCAACTTAACGAATGATTTTAAGTTAAAATTTGAAAGGTGTCTTTTGACACCTCTTGGTAGAAATAGTGCTAATATACCGCGCGTGTAAAGGCACTTGTCCTGATCATTCAACGCTCTATACTCGGGAAATCTCGTAACGTTTTCATGTTATTGGAGGTACGTCCTGAAAAATTGGCACTAACGCAGCCCTTCTAGGGAATTACCCCCATAGTAAAACGTAGAGAAAGGATTGTCAATTCTCCTCTCCTCAAGGACAACAGAACATTCACACATGATAATAGAGTAATGATATAAACATACACGATGAAATTAATCATCAGAACAAAACATTACTAGCATCACGAACTTACAAACATTTCGGATATCCTTTTACAAAGTCAACACATAGCCAACTGATCGAAAAGTAGAATTAAACAAACATCACGCAAAATGGGTTCAGTTTCATACTAATTTAGCATACCATACATCAGTTTCCAAACCGTAATTAAAATTCGTTTTATACTAGGTAAGTCTTGTAAATACGTTCAAGACTCTAATATAAAGTTTTCTCAGTTATTAAAAGTTTCTACGTTGGAGAATTATTAATAGAATACTTACAGGCAAACAATTACGTGTGCCAGGGTCTTCAAATTTCGTCCGACGGCGTTATAGGAGGTTCTGATGAATATTTTGCCGGTCCCGGACCAAATGGTATTCAGCTAGCTAGCATCATCCTCGCTTTGCGGGCTGATAGGATTATCGGTCGGTAATGTATCAAAGCCAGGCAAGCAACAAACGGCCGGGGAAATAGCTTTTATCTGTTGGAGATCAAAGTCGGACGTGTTTGTTCCCTGGCAGACTCTAATTCCTGGGACCCAGTGTCTAAACACTTCTGCTATCGATTCTGAACACCTGTCTTGGATCCTACTAGTCAAGGTGTATCTCAAAGGACTTGGTTCCATCGATATTCACATTTATCTTCGATTAGACCGTCCGATTCCCATTGTTAGACACTTTTTCATGCGTTTTAATGTCATGAAAGTTTAGATCAAGTTTGGGTTAGGTGTGGGACTAGAAGACTCTGTTCGATGATTGGAGAAAGTCTCATTTATGCCTGGAAATATGTCCAAATGAAAAATGAATCAGCTACACGAATCGGTAAGAGATCAAAGTGAAATTTCTTCGTCTTTTTTGAAGAGGAAGGAAGGAGAATCATGGTGGTGGGTAAATTTCATGAAAGCACTTTACGGTGAAGCACACGTAACCGCTTCGTCACGGACGGACCAATGGCATGCCGTTTTCCCTTTTGATCATTTATTCCGTCCGAAAGCCACGTAATGTCCCCTGCAGGCGTTGCCTCTGTGCGACAAAAGGATTGGCCAAGGGTTTCGCGGTCCCCCATCCTACCAAATCGAAAATCTCTCTATAATCGAGATCGTCCGCAAAGTCAGCTTCCGCGGGCTCAAACCTCAAAGTAATACCGGACAACGCCGCAGGCCGTTTTCAAGGTTGAAATATGTTCTCCATATTGAAATTCTACATGCAATTTCATTCGATCGCCTCCGGCCAAATGGGAATCGTATCCACCTTGTGTATCGAGGGATTATTTTTTTTCTTTATTTTTGATTTTTCATCTACCTCCTCATCGGCGGCAAGTATTTCGAGCGAAGTTATTAACGAATTATACCTCGGGCTGTGTACATCCATTTTGGAAGAGACTTTGATTTGCCGGGGATTTTAATCCTGGTTCGTTGTAAATTATGAACGCACGTTTGAGAGAGTTGACGGAGTTGTTAGGTGGTTTTACGGATTTTAATAATGAGGATCGGATTGGACTCGTTTAATGGTAGAGTAGAGTTATCTTTAATAGCTGCGTGCAAACAAAAACAAAAGAATATAAGCGCCCTGATTCCCGGCAGAAATACACCGGGTTCGCAACCTATTGTTTGTTTTTTAATTTTTACAGGAATATTGATGCTCCGGTATTTTTCAACGCGTACAAATTTTCGGGAGCACAAATTACGCAATTTTAAGTTTTAAGCGAGCATGAAGTCTAAACACATAAATTCCTTCACTTCAACATTTTAAGACCCAGGAATAACAATAAAATGCAAGTGCTCGAAATCAACGCGCACAAAATTGTATAGCGCAAGACTTAATGAGAGAAATTTCAAGGCTCAGGATTTTCTGCACCTCCAACTTTCAAGCTACAGAGATTTCTCGAAGCATACAAAATTCTTTGACACAATCCACTGCAGAAATTGTCTACTACAGTTTTTTTTCTTTCCAACGAAAATTAATTTATTGAAAATTTTTCTACCGTTAACATTATTTAACCTAAGACACGCTATGACATTCACCGTAACAATGCTTTTGAAAATAAGACGAGCTCCGATAGTAATTGATCTAGATGCAACGAAATTTAGTAGATTCATGAAAATCCCACGGGATGTGCGAAAGAACGAACGAATTAATGAGAGGTAAACGGGAACGAGAAAATTTTATGTCCGTGCCGTCGTTGAAACGGTGGCCTCGTTACAGCTTTTAATTGTACGAATAAAAAAACACAAGCACGCTAGTGAACCCGTGCTTTTAATGAGGAACGAATCTAATTATAGAATATTATCTGTCGCGATTAATTACGAATGAACAGCTTTCAATAATCCGTGTTTCCACGACAGGATTATTACGTAGCATTTGCCACCGTAAATGCGTTAAACATCGATGATACCATTGTAAAAGTAACATTTAAACGTTACTATAATCTACCACTTATACAGGGTGTAACAATAATACTGGGACACTTTTTCAGTATCGATAGTACGCACCAAAAGATGAAAAAGAAGTCTATAAAGTTTTGTCTAAAAACCACCCCCTATCGAGATACAACCCCTTTTGTAAAAAGTTTAAAAAAAATCATATCTCCGAAATGGTACGTCGTAGAAGACCCGTTTTGATTGCAATATAATCGGAGAAGATCAAAGATAATTGAAAAAAATATAATTGCTACGATTATTGATGTTAAATAGCATTTATTCTTGTTTAATCCAAACAACGTCGATTACCTATATCGTAGTAGATTTGTAACAACTTGGGAAAAATTAAGGGCACTTACTAAATCTTCCTTTGCGTAGATAGTGATATTTTTTTCGTAAACTTTAGTCTCTCGCGGTTATATTGCAATGAAAATCGGTCCTCTACGACGTACCATTTCGGAGATATAATTTTTTTAAAATGTTTTACAAAAGGGGTTGTATCGCGATAGGGGTGGTTTTTAGACAAAACTTTATAGACTTTTTTTCATCTTTTGGTGCGTACTATCGATACTGAAAAAGTGTCCCAGTATTTTTGTTACACCCTGTATGTATTTTTAGAACCAATGATATACTAATTAAAAGTACAATGCAGCGAAAATTCTGATCGAAGTGAAAAAAGAGATTTTCTTACATTTTGAAAGTCGTCTTTCAGATTTATTCTATAATACAAGAAAAATGTATTTATTCATAATATTTCCATGTATCCCTTTCAAACAATACCCCATAAAATCATGGAAAAATATTGAAGACAGATATTGGAACACAAATATTTCTTATAGATACGATACGGACGAAGTCTTTCGTATAGTATTGAATTACATAAAGTTACGTTCAAGTGTCGTCCCGATCTCGACTATCTGGAATCAGAAATCTAAAACAGTTCTCGAAATCAGGCTCGTTAGAGTCGCGATTCGGATTCGGGTGTAATTTATTCGTGATAGAAGGCAGCCGGTGTAGAGAAGAGGGCCAATGTAATCGAAGGGAGACACCGACTTTCCACTTGGGAAGCAGACTTTCTCGGCTTTCCTTGGGAAAAACGGGATAGCTTCGAAGAGTTCATAGCCGTCATCGGACCTGGTGATTTATCACCGGAGAAAAGAGTCCCCCGGTAATCGAAGTATAAAGTCAGCGGGTGACGAAAACATCGGACGGATTAAACTAGCGGACACTCTTCTTGTCACCGAGGTTAATTTTTATTGTCCCAAAGCTACAATTTGGAATTTCCTCGGAGGATTTTAGAAAAAATAACTCACAGTTATTGTACACGTAGAATTCCATCGGCGCTTTTGTATTCCTTCGCGCTGAGCTTTCTGGACGTAAAAATTTCTGTGCCGCGAAATACTTGCGCTATTAAATTTGTACGCATAGAGTTTCCTGTACTTTCAAGGTTTTACGCGCCGGAGTTTCTTTTCTTTCAAATATTTAAGCCCCGAAATTAGTACGGTTAAAAATTTCTATGCCACGAAATTCCGGAATTTTTTGATATCTATGTGCTGAAATTCTTGCGTTTTTAATTTCTACGCAAAAGAAATCTTTTCGCCTTGAAATTTCACCGTATTAAAAATTTTGCTGTTTGTAGTTTCTACGATTTAAAATATAAATAGATAATCTTACCTCGTCGAATAACGCGTTCACATAAATTTAAACAAAATATTTTCATACCTGGTATCCAACCAGACCTCTCAAGTATGTCCCACATGTTATGAACCACCGCTATTTTTCTTCCACCCGAAATCGACTTTCGTTGGGGTATCGCAATAAATATTAGACTTCATATAATATTGTGTGGATTTTCATATAAGCGGTATATTTTAATACGGAAGCATGAAAGAGTTAAATCCCGATTGAATGAGAAATCGATCGAACGTATCGACTCGACTCCGGAAAGTCGACTTTATGGCGCGGGTACTTCGTTTATCATGCACAGAAGTGATCCTAGAAGTCCATAGGAGGGCTGAGAAACAGAGGATAGTGCAAAGTTACTCTGCCCGGAGAGTTTCGTCAGTCTGAACGATTAATCGATAATTTTGGCAAGTGACAAGTTACAGACATTGTCAAACAAATTTATCTACAACGGAGTTCCTTATTTTAAACGTGGAACGTTCATTTTTCTTAATTAGAAGTACTTTCGAAACTATATTAGAGATTAGGCATTCAGTCTTCTAGGAATTTTTTCCTCACTGTAACTCCAACGTTGGTACCTTTCAAGCAAACTTTTTGTTCAAACAAACCCAAGTTAAATAATAGCCTCTGTTGAAGAAAATTCGTGAAAACGCTATTACAAGGTTTCCAATGAAACGGAAATGGGATTCGTTACCGTGGGCGATCTGTCCGGAAGTAAACTCTGGTTCATAACGGGGTGTTTACACGGGATAGAATTGCTCATATAGAACTACAAGAGCAAACAACCGACAGCACGTTTACGCTGTTCAATTACGGTGACTCGTGTGACCCGCCATCTTAACATTTTGTCCTTTCGTGGTGCACGTAGAATAATTAACAGTTGCATGTTATTAAATAAACGCAAATGAACTGAAAAGGATAGATAAAACACAATTGTTTGGTGAGCCCTAACGACTTAAAACTCTTGTAATTGTATTGACTATTTGAATAATCATCTTTATTAGAAAAGAGAGTCCCGATGATTCAGTGTTAAATAACCCAATTGTAACATGGGTGAATACTAGTTCGAATCCCAGCTGAGATTTATTTATTTTTCAGATATGTTTAGGCATAAATAAATTAATGCGTAAAAATATCATAGTTTTCAAATTTAACACTAAACCTACCGAGATGAGTCAAATAACTGTTTTCAAACTTTCTATTAAAATGCCTGCATCCAACGTTATACCTTTCAACGTTAATTTCTTGAATCAACATCAGGAAGATACAGTTCTTTATGCCAAATTAATTATTAGGTACGTGAAATCAATTGTAAAAGTTATCATTTTTACCGATTCCATTAGAATACGTACGTAAACAATCGGTAGGTCTAGTGTTAACATGCAAAAATCTAACACGTACGAAAATTCACGAATATTCGAAGGCTAAAAAATTCCAGAGCCAGCAAATTTTAAAGTGCGAACAACATTCCGAAGCTGGGAAGTTTGAAACCACGGAAAATCCAATGGATGGAAATTCATAAGTGCGAGAACTTTACTAATTTCAGACCACGTTTTTCGTTCCAGTATGCCACCTGCTGCGCACCGGGGTGGCGGCGATCTTCGGGCCGCAGAGTGCACACACGGCGTCCCACGTGCAGAGTATCTGCGACACCATGGAAATCCCACATCTCGAGACACGATGGGACTACAGACTCCGACGACAGAGCTGTCTAGTGAACCTCTATCCACATCCCACAACTTTATCCAAGGTAGGAAATCCTGGCAATTCAGTAAGATATCTCGGAAAGAGAATCGAGAATATCACTAAAAAATATAGCTATTACTAGAAACATAAAATAACTGTAGGAAATGATACTGACAATGGCTCGGGATGGATATTATCATATAACACACTCTGTTTAATTGGGATGATGAAAAGTACACGAACCAAGTTTAGAAATAGTATCACTGCATGTTAGGATTAGGGTAGTATAGCGATCTGCAATATCGATTTCCGTAATTACATACAGTGGCCGAAATAATCTTAGGTTCACTCCAATTTCCTAACAGAAAAGTATGTTGTGCGTAGTATTTTTGATTTTATTGATTAGTATTTATTCTTTCTTATATAATTAACAAAAAACACAAATAAATTAAATAATAGAATGTTTATTAGTGCTAATTACAAACTTTTATCACAAAATTGGAATTTTCGGTGCGAAATAAATATAGGTTCATACTATATTTTTACATGAAAAATTGAATTAATGAAAACCAAATCATAACATATTACTTAGTTTGTCCTTTTTTGTTCTTAACTACCTGAAATATTTCTTTTTGCATTGTTTAAATTAGTTTTTGCAATGTCTCTGGGTCAATTTGAGACCATGCGCCTCTGGTGCCATTTTTTAATTCAGAGACATTGCAATACGTTTTTCCATTAGCATAAGCATTTAGTGCTAGACTCCCCCAAAGGTTTTCAATAGGATTTGAGTCTGGATTTCTTGATGGCCAAGGTAGAACATCAACTTTTACCCTCTCAAACCAGGTATGAATTATCTTTCCCCGATGTATAGGTGCATTATCATGCTGAATTATGAAGTTAGGCCCACCAATTTCGTCGACATATTCACCCAGAACGTATTTCGGCAGTTCCTAGTATTTTTTCGCATTTGCTTGTAGCGCAAACCACACTAAAGAGGTGTTACCGCTGTATCCAAATGCAGCTCAAACCACGACGCTAGCTCCCCCATGGACTCTTGTCGTTTTAATTTGTTTTTTTATTGACGCAAATCGTGCCAATAGTATTTGCATATACTAATGATACTAATAATACGATTTGCGTGACAAAAAACAAATTAAAACGACAAGAGTCCATGGGGGAGCTAGCGTTGTGGTTTGGGCTGCATTTGGATACAGCGGTAACACCTCTTTAGTGTGGTTTGCGCTACAAGCAAATGCGAAAAAATACTAGGAACTGCCGAAATATGTTCTGGATGAATATGTCGACGAAATTGGTGGGCCTAACTTCATAATTCAGCATGATAATGCACCTATACATCGGGGAAAGATAATTCATACCTGGTTTGAGAGGGTAAAAGTTGATGTTCTACCTTGACCATCAAGAAATCCAGACTTAAATCCTATTGAAAACATTTGGGGGAGTCTAGCACTAAATGTTTATGCTAATGGAAAAATGTATTGCAATGTCTCTGAATTAAAAAATGGCACCAGAGGCGCATGGTCTGAAATTGACCCAGAGACATTGCAAAAACTAATTTAAACAATGCAAAACAAAATATTTCAGGTAGTTAAGAACAAAAAAGGACAAACTAAGTAATATGTTATGATTTGGTTTTCATTAATTCAATTTTTCATGTAAAAATATAGTATGAACCTATATTTATTTCGCACCGAAAATTCCAATTTTGTGATAAAAGTTTGTAATTAGCACTAATAAACATTCTATTATTTAATTTATTTGTGTTTTTTGTTAATTATATAAGAAAGAATAAATACTAATAAATAAAATCAAAAATACTACGCACAACATACTTTTCTGTTAGGAAATTGGAGTGAACCTAAGATTATTTCGGCCACTGTATATCGCCCGTTAGGACTGTCTTGTGATTTTCTAGACGACGCACTTTTTTATACAGTCCGTATTTATATGTCCACACGTGAGTCTGTAACTACACGCGTATAACGCTTTTCCATCTTGGTGAATAAATTATCTGTATACCTTTGTATACGACACACTCATGTGGCAGTCTCGTCGACTTTAAATTCCTAAACGTTACCTAATACCAGGCTAACAACGACGCATTACGACCCTATGGCAAATTTCTCAATTTTATTCGTCTTTTTTCCACACTCTCTCACTCCTTGGTCAATACTGTAGAAGATCGTATTCTAGTTGGTTGGATGATGTTATTTATCTTCTATTGACTGGTATTCAGTAACATTAATTGTATTGAGTTGATTTCTTTATTAACTGGTTTTACTAATCTAATCCTTAATAATAATTAGTTTTAAAGCCGTTCAATCAGGTGGACTTTAAACCAAACGCGCGACTAAACTCAATGCTCTACGCGTCTTTACTCAGAAGATTTTCAACTAATTTTCACTCAGAAGATCTCGACAACTGAATCCTCACTCAGAATATCCTCTCTTACAAAAATCTCAACAACGAATCCTCACGGCGTCGCTCTGACGCCCTTTTTCATTATCATCCACACTTTTCCATTTTCTCACTGATGAACTAACGCATTCACACTCTCGTGACACGCACCAGTTTCGGTCACGGGTCACACGCATTCTTACATGTTCTCAGTCTAAACAGTCACTCTAAACATTCAACGGAAGTCAGTCCAATATTCTGTCACACGATCCAAACACTTTTCGCTCGCTCTTGGCACTCAGTCCAAATACTTTTCTTTCACACTTCTCGATCACGCAATTCAGAATTTCATATCCCACAATACTCTCCACTACCAAATACACATTCACTCTTTTATCTATTCATACTTTCTTGCTTGAACTTTGCACTCTCCCACTCATACTCTTCACTGCGGCATTCGTACCCGTCCCTTATTCCTCAATAAAGGTCCGTGTCACCGAAGAGCCAATTGGATTTTCCCATGATTGACACTCACGGGGCCATCCTTCTGCCGCTCCTTTCGCATGCCACAAATCGAACTAAAGACTACGGACTTAGAACTAACATTCGCCAGTCAAATATTTCAAATCTTTCCAACCAATCACAGCACCTTTACTACAGTTATTTTAACACTCCGCAACATCATGAATTTGTTGGTTCATTCCATCAATTAAGTATTTAGTGTTCTCCATCTTTTTAAATAAAAAGAGAATCACATTCTGTATAAATAATAGAAACGTTTACTGTCCAAACATACAGAAATTGCATCTTTAACCCTAAGCACTCCATTGTCGCATCCAGGAGCCAAAATAACAGGAAATTGTGAAACCTTAAACGGTTAAAAAATATATTTGGGGTCACTAGAAAACTAATTTGAACCACTCGAATGAGATCGGCCATTTTGGCGGGTTGGGGAAAATTCTCTTGGAAGAATCTCTCGTTTAAAACGGCGGGCGCGGTGGTTCGGGAAAGTCGCAACAAAAGAAAAGGAAGCTGCCGGAATTTCTGGTAATAAACGAGAAGTTTGAGGGCTGTAACTCCCGCGTTAACGAGAGTTCCGCCTTTGTCGTCGACTGTTTGGGCGCAATATACCCGCCGACACTCGGGGACCCTTCGACATCTCTTTCAATATTTAGCGATCCACCGGGCCACTCTTTCAGGCGCAAATTTCTCTTACTTATGAGAATTTGCGAACTTCGCTCCCTGGAGCTCGTTAGTAATGTTAGCGGGGAATTTTGATCAGGCTAATAGCGAGGCAAAGTTTACGGCTTCATCGACCGGGAGTGGAAAACCCGGCGGAAAAATGTGGGAAATTCAATGTTTCCGCAGAATCGGTTTTTGGATATTTTTCCGTGAAAAATTTTCTGCCCAGAGAGTAACTAAACATCACGGAACGTTTTTTCAGGATCGATATTGCATATCGAGAGATGAGAATAAAAAGCAATAAATCTAGGTTCGTGTACCAGGTCCCGGTAATATTGAAACCAAAATAGGTCAAGACAGAGACGTACATATTTCGATAAGGGACGATTCGCGGATCTAAGTTTATTGTATTTTCTTATTTTTTGATGCGCACTAATCATCCAGAAAAAAGGCTTGATATTTATTTACATCCTGTGTAATGGATAATATTAATATCTCTGCAAATCCTGAGCACCATATGCATTCGTATTCTGAGCGATTTTTAAATTTGGCGCTAAAATAAACTGGTAAGAATTGAATTATGTGCACATAGAATATCATTCGAAGTTTTTATTCGAGTAAATCTACTATTGCATCATTATAATATTTGGACCCTACACATTTCACTCTTTTCAGTCAATATTGTTTCGTTAAATTCTCGCGTTAATCTTCCCGGCTGAGGAATCAAAATCCGCGGTAATTCATCTGCGTTTAAACCCAAAACTTTTCGAAAATTTGCTGAATACTGTATTAACTTAGCACTCGTCCGATCGAATGGCTTTTCCGTTCACCGGCCGAAACCGGTGTTCTATCGCTAATTAAAATATTAATTACCGAAATGGAATTAGTTATTAGCGGAGTTTCGAAGCGGGTTTCATTGACATTTAAAAACAGACACGGAATAGAAATGGCTAACAAAATAGCGGAGCCGAGCATATCTTACTGTAATTTTTTAGTACGCAGAAAAATAACGAAATAATAGTTTTCCGACCTTTGAGAGCTAAACGTTTTCCACGAATTTTCCGAGTCGACTGCTCGGTGATCGATAAATACGATTCACGGTTGCACGGGTCGACTTTGTACAACGTCTGTCAAAGGCTACGAAGTACAAAGACCGCACGAATTGTTGCGTCGACGGAAGAATTTTAATTATAGTCTAAAAGCGCGTCACGCAACTCCGTTCTAATCTCGTGTTTTCGCATCAACTACCGAATTCTTAGAATTCCATCGTTGATACCATTAGCGGTCGACCGAATGGTTGACGAGAAATATCGTTTTAAATAATTTGATACAAGACGATCTCCTTTCATTTTATCGAGAAATGTGAATCACGTGGCGCTTAATTAATTCATTTGACGGAATCGGTCGCCTGGCGTCGTGCAACGTATTCCACCCTTCGATGTAATTTTATTTCGATATCGTCGACACAGAATCGAACTTCGTCAGCGGGGGAACGTCTGACGGGGCTGCGGGAAGCGTATTGAAAAATTTATTCGCACCGCGGCCGGATTTTTTCTACGACAGACAGCCGTCCTGTTTTTACGGGGAAGCAGAAGTCTTGGGCTTCTTTGAGTACTTTCTCCGTCGATGTTTTCTCCCCGGGCGAGACGGTGAAATTCAGTCGCCAGTAGCTTCGTGATTACTCAGGAAGGGAAAAAAAGCGGAGCGTCGATTTCTGCGCGTCTTATTCAGTCACCGACGGAAATACTTTTACGGCCGCGCGGTTTCCGCGAGATCAAAGGAAACGACGCGACGGCGGCTGGGGAAAAACGAAGCAGGTTTTGAAAAAGTCACCGTGGCTTCTCTTTTCACCCGACCGAATCCGGTTGTCGACGAGAAACTTCAATATTACGTTTTCCCGCCAGGGATGGAACCAGTTTCGTCCGGCAATGAGAAAAACTACGCGAGAATTGGTACTTTCGTGGGAACGGAAGATCAACGGAAACATCTAATATATTTCATCATAGATTAAAGAAAAACAGCGTCTTTTAATGCCGGCCTGCTGCACTTTCGCAAATTTTCAGCCGCGAGTTTTCTGATTAACTAGGAGAAGGCAGAGGAAAACGCAATAAAAAAATATGATTCGGAATTGCGTGGTTTATAATTTTTTTGTTGCTGAAAACCGAGATTCAGTGCAATCGAAATTATTATGTAAACAAAGATTTAAAAATCTACCATAGAATTTTTTATTCCGTTCAATTTACTCCGAATTAGACTCGGGTTCCATTTAAAATGGTTTGATTGATTTTCTATTAAACCTGCGTTCGTGTCCACGATTTCCCCAGAAAAATTTGTCCCTCGAGACTTCTATAATTTTACAATGATTTTTCAATTTAAACTCCACATTTACCTGATCTTTGTCCTTGAATCTTGAATTACGAAAAATTATTGGAATATTCGCGAGTTGTCCCAAAGGTCATTACGAATAAATGGCCGGAAGAATTAAAAGTAATAATTCTCCGCGAATTATCATGGTAGATCGGTAATAGCACGGATCGAATAGAATTATTTCCCCGCCGTCGATCGGAAAATGAAAATTTCTATCGTTTACGTAAACTGGCGTTTACTGGGCAAGAAAAAAAGAGAGGAAAGTAGACGATGGGTCTTATTGCATCTTAAATTCTTTGTCAGGCTCGTTTGCCGGCGGCAAAGTTATTTGCGTTTCGGACATGCGGGTTATTAGACTTCCGCTTTGCCTGCGACGTAATACCGAACAGCCTCTATAAACCCCGGCAATCAGTTTCCGGCGCCCCGTAGAGTGGCCGGTTCGCAAAGATTTTCGATCGGGCAAATTCCTTTGAAATGGCCGGCCATCACGCTCATATTCCCCATTACCGAACGTTATGGAAAGTCGAGGAAAAATTCGGGCCAAGGAACAAACGGGTGGGAGTTTAAATCTCCCGCTTAAAAAACCGGTTTTATTTTCTTATTTTTAGAGTCCATATAATATAAAAGGCGAGCGGCTTTCGGAACGGACGTCGAAATTGTATTTCGGTATTTAATTACAGGGGGATAATGAGGGTGGACCTTGGTTTATTCGGAGCAGTTTAAAATTCTATGTTTTTTTTTCATCTAACGTACTAACAACATTTTTGTCCACTTTACCTTCAAATTATCCCTGGTAATTAAGAACAGGGTCGTTTAATTAGAATCGCGACTAATTGTAGGGCGAAGAGGGTGAGTTTCGGTTCATCGCGGACACCGGCACTGTTTTTCTTTTTACAATTCTACACGATGCGAGAAGAAAGGAAATGAGAAACTTGTAGTTTTTCATTTCCTTGTACCTCGAGTTTTAATTGTCAAAAACGAACATTTCAAGACTTCGAATTATTTTCAACCGAGTTACGTGACGTTGCAAATATTATCAAGCAAAACGAATTATTACATTTTTCAAATATTATAACGTTCCGGTTTATTTAATTCTCCATGGAAAATTCGCCTTAAATTCCATCGAATTATATTCCGAACTACCTGTTAGAGTACGTAAATGGTGTTCACGATGTCAACGTTGACCGCGTGTTATTGTATAAATTCAAATACCCCAAGTGGCTGGTGGCGAAACAAACATCGATATTTTTATTTAGAAAACGTGCTGCGTTTCCGCGGGAAAAATCGCGGGGGCAAGAAAAACCAATCGAATTATCGCCGTTCCCGCGAATCGGAAACATCGCGCGATATGTGGGTGTCGGTCTAATGAACCGCGAGGGGCGCAATTGCCGCAACCGCGCCAATGATTTAACGATGCACCCCCTTCCCATAATGGAGCAACCCTTCCAGTCGGGGATGGGTCCGTTGAACGGTCGAATCAGCCGACGGAATTCAATTTGTGCCGTTTCGTCAGGCCTTTGCTCGTTATGGCTTCTCTGGCGAACACTTTGCTTCGTAGCGGTTTCATCGTGTATGTGTTTCGTTTACGTGTGTGTGTACAAATGTATGAAACGGTCGGCGAAATTTTGCGTCTTTAGGAAACAAATATTTCTTCGTTATTTTGTACACCAATATATAATATTTGAAGATGCAAATAATTTGCCGTGGCAATTAATTTTACTTTATTACGCTTCTGGTTATCGATTTGTTGCTGTTTGTTTTTTTCGCTAACTTGTTTATTAATTAACGAGAAGAGATAATTGAATATTTCATTGGGGATTATTCGATTTCAACGGACATACCGTGTTTTGTTCTTCTGTAAACGTTACTGATCGTTAGCGCGTGTAATTAACGCTTGTTTCATTATCCGCGGTTGGTATCGACGATCCCGTGGAATTTTCAGGATACGGTAAAATAATTCGTTAGTGTTTTATTTTGTTTACGTTTCTCCGGGCGGGAATTAAAAAGGCTCCGGTAAAAAGTCGCGTATTATTTCGCGACGCGTCACGTTCCGGGATTAAAGTGTTTAGTTTTGCACGTGTTTTAATCCTAATCCCGGGACATACGGACCTCGACGTCCAGCCAATTAAAACACAAAGCGTGACCAATTTACGAACCCCCCGTCCACCGACGTGTTTTAATTAACAAGGTATAACGAGAAGTTGGCCGTAAGTAGAAAAGGAAGGTTAATGATCAGACGTAACAAGTATGACGAGGAATTAATTAATAAGCGCGCGAATGCTTTCGGATTACGTTGCGCGACACCGTTTACATCTCTGACACGCGAGTGTATAGGTGAATTTTCACCGTGAACGAAACTGATAGTTGAGAAATATAGAGGTAATATCGTAGGATGTAACACCGCCATGAGATCACGCGATACCATAAAGCGTTTTATTTCCCCGGAAGTGAATAACTTTATCGTAAAACATGTAAAGCGGCTAACTCGGCGACGGTAACATTGCTTCAAGTGTTTTCCAGATCGCGTTATTATTCCAAAGACGTTGTGGATAGTTTTTCGAATGTGATATGGGGCTTTCGAAACGTTGAATTTTCAGACTTTAGAAATTTAGTCGTTGGAAGTTTCCGTGCTGCAGGCGCTTTACGCGGTGGAAATTTTAATACGGAGGTATTTCTGTACGGCGGAAACTTAGGGGGGTAAAAATTTCAAAAACAGGGGAATTTCCATGCGAAGTGAATTTCAAAGAATAAAGATTTATGCGCCTGGACATTTACTTCGATGCGCAAAATTCCATGCATAGAAACTTTGTACTTCAGAAATTTCTATGTGTACGGAACTTAAGGGGGGAGTAAGGGTTTGTAGGTCGTTTTTTTTTACTTTTTCTTATAGTTAAATATTTCGAGAGTACTGTCCCAAAATTTGAAGGTAATCGGAGCAAAACTTTCGAAGTTATTAACCAGTTAGTCGTTATATTTTTGGTCGGCCGTTTGCCGCTCAATGATTTTAGAACAGTAGTGTGGGATAGGAAAATCTGAATTGCGCGATTAAAAAGTGTAAACGAAAAGTGTTTAGACTGAGTGTCGAGGTCACACAAAAGTCCAGGGAAAGACGGATAAACAAATTACTCAGTGGCAAAGGAAAACGCACCGGAAAAGTGATGGATAATTTGAGTCGATACTAAGAAACACGTTTACAACTTTCGCATTTTCCAAGTCGGTGACCACTGCCATTTAAAAAATACTTCACCGATTCTTTTCAAACTTGGTACATACCTTCTATACATATATAAAATACCTACCCCCAACGTTGAGTATGATCATTTTTTTTACATTAAGGGGTTTTTCCAACTACAAAATGACGGAAATTTTAGTGGAAAATCGCAATTTTTGCTTCAAACAACCACAAATAATTTAAAAATGAAAAAAATAACAATTAGAGAACGGTGGGGAGAGGATTTAGTTATTTTCTAACTAAATGTTATTGTAATTTTGATTTCTGATAATTTTACACTGAGATACAGTGGTCACCGCAAAACGCCTTTTTCCAAACGCGTTCTCGGAAAAGCTCCGTTACCAGTATATTTGTTGATATATTGCAATAAAAAAATTGCAAAGTGTGGTTGAAATAATAGTATATAATGTGCAAAAGGTTCGAATAAATTTGCTTTATTCATACGTCTGAAAAAAAATCGCAAAGATAGGGTTCTTTTTTACCCTGAAACCCTTACCCTCCCCTTAAAGCGTTGAAATTAACAAGCTTGGAAAGTGTAATGACCAAACAATTTCTTGCGTAGATATTTTTATTCGCTTAAATGTTGTTACGTAGATAGTCCAAAGCCTAAGAAAGTCCATTCGCAGAAAATTGAAATCGCTGAAATTTCCTCGCGAAGTTTTAAAGATTTTCGCACCTGCAGACCATTTTTAAAGCATGTTTCACTTGCTATGAAACATCCAGCACATTCGGAACAAAAGAATGTTATCAAAGAGGCATTGTTTCAGAATACGACTTTTGCATCTGACGGCCGTAAAGGACCTGATTTACGTCGATGAACTTTTCTACCCTCTCCACGTACTTTCTCGATAAATTTAAATTAATGCGATAAACTCCTGTGACTCGTGAACTGGAAAATTCTTCCACTTTTCTTTCCGCTTCGGTTGTCGTTCGAGTGTTTCATAAAATGCTGAAGTTTATGTTAACACATTAAACGTCGTGAGTGTCAGACACTTAAATGAACTAAATTAATCAAAGTTTCATAATATTATTGTTCACGATATATCGTCTAAACTGGCTATAGTCTATTTAGCTTAATGGTTTTAAAAAATTGCAAGTTTTTAGATAAAAATTAATTCTGTGAAATTATCACGGTGTAGAAATTTCAACATATTAAAATTTTAATACCCAAATGTTTTAAGGCACAGAAAATTGCATACATTATTGTATATTTCGTGGAATATTTCGTAGAAAAAAATACAGAAATATTATCAATTCTTCCGAATCTACCACAATCTTGATATTTTTTTAGAGTAGATCCCATTTCAGTAGAGTAGACATCTTTGACACTTTCGTGAGAGTTGATCTCTGAAAATATAAACGAGAAGCACTGACGGCTGAAACTTTTTTCTCGTGTAGAACTTCTGCATATGCCGATAAGTGCCTTGAACTCTCCGTGCTTGAATTTCGCTACCGGAAACTTCGTGACAACCCGGGAAGTTTGACTGCTGCCACACAATGGCGAATTCCGCTTTGAATCCACCAAAATGCATTATTGGATCCGCGTAATTACCGGGAACCGGAATTAAAATCGCCAAAACGGAAGTGGGGAACGATAATTATCGATACATGTCCGAATTCCAACCCATAGATGGATTAATGAGCTAAGAGATCAACGCATAGTAATTTCAATAGCACTGGTACATCAAAGCGCAGATATTTCAACATGTGAGTTTTCAAAGGCCGGAAATTTCATGCCAATGCCATTTCGGAGCATAAAATGATGAATTGCACAGATATTTTTTAACTTGGCAATAAAACATTTCTGAATATTTTTTCCTCGAATTTTTCATGACACGGACACTACAAAATCCGGGAATTGCGATACTTGAAAAACTCAAGGCACAGAAATATCTGCGCGCAGCACATTTTATGCGTACAAATTTTAAAATCTTCAGAATGCTACGCGTAGGAAATTCAAAGCACAGAAATTCCAATGCGTAGAAATTTCAATCCATAGAAATTACGGTACATAGAAATTTCAATCCATAGAAATTACGGTACATAGAAATTTCAATCCATAGAAATTACGGTACATAGAAATTTCAATCCATAGAAATTACGGTACATAGAAATTTCAATCCATAGAAATTACGGTACATAGAAATTTCAATCCATAGAAATTACGGTACATAGAAATTTCAATCCATAGAAATTACGGTACATAGAAATTTCAATCCATAGAAATTACGGTACATAGAAATTTCAATCCATAGAAATTACGGTCCATAGAAATTTCAATCCATGGAAATTACGGTACATAGAAATTTCATTATTGAAAAATATCCCCTTCAAATTGGTTTATTCATGAAAATCTAATGTCGTTTGCCTGAAACTAACCTCTACCACTTCTCAAGATCTTCAGGATCCCAAAGTCTGTGGGTATCTAACTTAACACTAGATTCCGATCGATGGTTTGATCACAAAGCACGAATTACTCGATCGTTAATCGGCACTTGCTTCTTAATTGGCGCACAGAGAACGCTTTCTACGGTCGTTGAAACTGATTCAATGGACCTCCGCTCGTTCCCGGGGGCAAATTACTCGTCTAAATAACTAATCCCGTTCAGTTCAACTAAATACATCGTGGCTCGGAATTGTGCTTTGAAACTGGGGCGTGTAATAGTGGTGTCGAATGAAAACCGCCTGTCAGGGACGTATGTCTGGCGAATAATATAAACACATTGGATGAGGACATATGGTCGGATGTGTCTTAATGTGAAATTAGTATCTTCAGAAACGCACACCATTCTCTACTGTAACCTGTCGTCTACAATCTTGGATTAATGGCTGACAGGTACAGAAACGCTTCCTAATTCCCACAATTGTGTAACGTATGTTTTAGAGACCTGTCGCTGAAATATTAAACAAATTAAATTTTACCGATCGCTTTAAATTATAATTAATAACCTATTTTCTTCGGCCACTGATGCGATCTTTAAGGGGAGGTTCTCATCTGAGAGCCCCAAAAGAAGGTCATTTTCTCGAATTTTTTTCTCACTGAAGGAAATAAACGAAGAACTCTAACTTATCGTCACTTGTTTAATGAATCAAAAGGTATAAAAAAAAATTTTTTTTATTGAAAAATAATGTGACAATATTTGTTTACATGCCTTGTAATATGAGGATCTCAAGAAAAGGTAGTCGGTTGTTGCCCACTCTAACATCTACAAAAGTTATCAAAAATGACTAATGGAAGAATTTTTATGAAATATATGAGTGTAGTTGGAGCCCCTACTAGAATCATCAATGAAAGTCGAAAATTAAAAAAATGGCGGACATTTGAATTTTCTTTTTCGTTTTTTCACCTTTTTTCGCTATTTAAAGTACTGTAAAAAACAAAGTAATGCATATATCATCTTGATTCTAGTAGGGGCTCCAATAAATTGAATCTACTTCAAAACAAAAGAAACAGAAAGGCGATCTATCAAGTAGTTTTTGAGTAATCTTGGGCAACAGTTTGAAAAACACCCAAGAATAAGATATCCACAAAAAGCATCGAAAATGCAAAGCTATGGGCCAAGTACAAGAGAATGTTACATTGGAATAGGTTGCTCATTAACATAAACTGCATTTTACACAGGATTTGAAATCAATCAAATGTGAGCAAGTACAAATTATTGTAGAGCAACGACACAATACTATCGCTAAGTAAATATATACAATTAACTAAATTTCCCAAAATATGGTGTCTTCTCATTTAATGACTAAATCTGTTTACTGCTCTCTTAAATGTACTTGGTGGCCCGCTTTTTACGAAGCTTGATGTCAAAAACGTAACGTAACAAACATTTCTAATTTAATACGTTAACAATCTGGATGTGTGTGAGAGGAAATTACATATACATATTGTAGTGTATTTCAACAATTGATGTTAAAATAAATTAAAATGGAACGATGTGAGATATTTAAAGGACTTTCATTCTAAGCAGTAAGAAGCCCACTTTATACTGTGTTTTAGCAACTGTCTTTTAATGTCACACATTCCCAACTATTTAAGCTTAGGGGAGTTGATACTACAGGTATTTTTTACCATCGAACCTTCGTAAAAAGCGGGCCACCAAGTACATTTAAGAGAGCAGTAAACAGATTTAGTCATTAAATGAGAAGACACCATATTTTGGGAAATTTAGTTAATTGTATATATTTACTTAGCGATAGTATTGTGTCGTTGCTCTACAATAATTTGTACTTGCTCACATTTGATTGATTTCAAATCCTGTGTAAAATGCAGTTTATGTTAATGAGCAACCTATTCCAATGTAACATTCTCTTGTACTTGGCCCATAGCTTTGCATTTTCGATGCTTTTTGTGGATTTCACTCGATTCGTAGAATTATGTAAAGTACAGTATGTTTTTTATTGAAATACTTGTTATTAAAGAAGTAAGGAAATAAAGAAATCCGGGAATGCAGGAAAATAAAGGAATATACAGATCTCATTATTATAATAATTTTGCAATCATGATGTGGCAAAATGTAAAAAATTATCCTTTAAATGTTATTTATGTTTAAAAAATATAGTAACCAGAACTATGTGTTTTCAAATTTTAAAAAATTCTTTGAAGATGTGAATAAAAAAATCAGAGACTCTTCCGGAGACAGTAAACATTATACACAGTAATATTGAAAAAGAAAACACATTTTAAGGAATTAACAAAATAATAAACATTTAATTACTGCAAGACAGTGACAATTTTGTACCTTTGGTTTTTAAATTCTGAATTCGAAAATTATAATAAACATAAAAGTGGCCAAAATGGTTTTATGAAAACGGGGTAAATTTAAAATAATGGTTAGTGTGAATTGCTGAAAAATGTTTTTAACTTTAGAACTTTAATTTGGTCAAATGTATATCCTTGTATAATGTATATTCTGACTAACCCCCGAATGTACAAAACAAATGACTAACTCTAAACAGGGAGTCACTCTATGATTCGCTGTTTGTTACCACGATTAGGTTGAGTACCCAACAATATTTGAACGACGGGTTTGAACAAAAAATAGTTTTTAAGTAATATCATAACACTGTTACAAATAGATAAAAAACAATTTGGAGATTCAATAGCCGAGATGGTAAAGTGTCGATACGAAGCATGTAACAAAGATTATTTAACAGTGCCGGATAACCCGATAAAAAAAATTTGCCTACTTTTTCTTGGAAGACCTGTTTACAGAACAATTTGATTATGTACTAAAGAAGAGCTTGTAGAAATTTTAAGATACGCTTCGACATGTATCGAAGTTCTAAAAATGAAACACATTAATTATTGATAACACTTTGAAAATTTCCGAATGACATACTAATGCGTGCATCACGAAGGTGTCAACCTTTCCCTCTTTTTCGTAATAATTCCTTCTCGATGTGGCGTACTATGTTTCCGGATATAAACAACTGATAAATACTTCGCTTTGTCTGTATCTTTCCGTAGCTCCGTCGCGCTCGCACTAGCCAAACAAACGACGCGACATGGCCACGCAAGCATGTGTGAGAGCGCGTTTGACGAGAAAGCAATGCGGAATTTAACATGATTCGAATTTTTCTAGCATAAGGGCCTCTCTTTCTTTACTTCTGTCGGTCACGCTCGCACTCCGAGCACAGCCGTAGCGACAGCCGAGATCAAGTATTTCGGTGCGTCTTCGCCAATCGTGGTCACTCATTAATTTTATTCTAAACATGTCTAATTATTTTATCGGGCATTTACGTAATATTTGTTTTCAATATTTTTAAATTTATTTTTTATTCATTTGAAAAAAAGTCGGCGTTTAATCTTGTTTGCGATGTATTGTTAAGCCTAAGTTTCAAAAATCAAATACATTTCTTCTACAATTTAAGAAACCATTATGTTAAATTTTTAAATTATTGATAACCCTTAAAGATTTTCTGAATACCAATAAGCGACACTTGTATTTGGTCCGAGACAAAACCTTGACTCTTGATTTTTTTCCGGCATGTCTCAGATTACATAGAAAAATCTACGTTATCGGCAGGAAAATTATCTCGCATGGTATGAAACATATGTTAGGGTTTGACACCGGGCTGCGTGACAGGCTGGAGATGAAAATGACGATGGAGATGGAGAAGGAGGAGAGGAAGAAGACGACGTTTCTTACAAAAACGTCGACTTTTTAGATCAAAATATCTCGCAATTGGCTTAATGGATCTTCTCGTAGTTAGGCTTAAATTAACCGGGTGGACGCCCCCTACAAGAATATCACCATAGTTTAGGGGAAATATGCGGATTTAATGCCGTTTGAATACCCCGAAAACCTCGATCTAATTCTTCCGGAAAAGAGTAGTTCAGGTCTACCAGTCGGGAACTCTTGTACTTGGCCCGAGTCAAGACCTTAACTCTTGATCCTCCGCTCAAACTACCACTCGATTACAATTTTTCAGTCAAAAAGTAGTTCTAGTTTTTATTCCATAACTTTTTAAAAAAATTATCCGACCAAACGGTTTTGGGAATATATTCTAAGCATAATTTACTATCAAAAAATGAAAAAAACAAAATTTCGAATTTTTGGTCGGTCGTAATGAGAACCTCCCCTTAAACACTCAAATAAAATTCTAAATTTACTTACATATGAAGACTTATTGTATTAATCCGACTCACACCATCCACAGTGAGGAACATATTGAATAAATTGAAAAAACGGTCCGACGTTTCGATCCTATTTTGGGATCCTCATCAGAGACAATCTCCTAAACTATGTTCCCTTCGTAAGGAGAACAAAAGAAACAAAGAATTTTCAAATTAAAAATTAAAATAACCTATTTTATCTAGGAACATATTAACAACAATTTAATATCAAAAATCAGTTGAGACATCATTTCACTGTAGCTAATAAAATAAAATTATGTATCAATTGGAACACTGTACACTTATTAAAACAAATAATAAAGATATTGCTATTTGAACATAATACTTGGTCGACTCACCTACTGTGGATGTTAATTTAAAATTCTGGAGACAAACGGCACGACACGTCTTACCCCTTGTACATATTAAAGCCTAATGATCGTTAAGACGAAAGACAGGGCTATAAATCCTAATACTGAAATTGATCTAGATTCAAATCTAGCCGCGATCGATAGATCGATCTAACACATGTCTATAAAGAGTACGCCATATTTTCAAACAGTTGAAACTAGGAGTTCTTCATAGACAATGAACTCACTATGGTATACCATCGTAAACGTATTATAGCCTGAGGTTGAAAAAAAGCTATTCTCATTTATTCGGCCATTTGGTAACTGTAGCACATGTCTCGAAGAAAGAAGGAATCAGAAGAAAAGCAAGCCGCTAAAATATGTTATCGAATTACTTTTGGCGAATTAATTTTTAAACATCTGGAAAATGGTTTAGTATTTGTGGAAATATAATGAAAATGTGGACAGAACAAGAGAGGATGATTTGAAGATATGGGGATTTCGGAATCGAATATTGCATCTATCAAAAAGTTTTGGGCGTAAATATTACGACGTGTGAGAATTTTAAAGATTGACGACTCGAACGCGAAAAGTATCGTGCGCCAAAAATTTCGAGAGCCAGTTTCTTTTTCGCAGAAAAGTTTAAAGAATTCAGGCATCGAGATTTTCATGCGTAAAAATCGAACAATCTAGAAATTAAACAGCAGAAAGTTTCCAATAGAATTTTGATATGAGGAATTTCTGCGTTTTAAAAACTCTGAGGTCTGAAATTTTATTTCCCATTAATTTCCACGTTTCAAAAATATTACCCCCTCAAATTTCCATGCTCTAAATATCTTGGCGTCTAAAATTTATTTATCTTTATATAATCGGTGTTTAAACCTTTCACGCATTGAAATTTCTGCGTCAGGTATTTTCTGAAATGCGAGATTTCTTCCACCCAAACATTCTCGTAGCTGGAATACCGCCATCAAATTTCTGCCGCCGAAAATTCTCGCGCAGAAATATCAACGCCGCTATCCTGTTCGCATCGAACTGATAATCGATTTCCACGTGGGTGTACAGTACATAAGTGGCACGCGGGGGTGAAAAAGATTGCAGCTTTGGATCAGGGTTACCGTCGAATTCCGAGCGCGGATAATAGCCGGCATTGAAGACGACTCGCGTCGGGGAAACGAGAGACAAATAGAAGAAAAAAGGAAAAAGGGCATGAATAGGCGGGCCGCGGCACACAAACACGCACGTATACACTCTCGGATAGGGAAAATCGTAGGTTCTAGCAAACGAGCGCTTTCTTTTTGTGACCCTCGTCACGAGCACGTTGCCAAGGGGTTCGTTAGCGAGACACGATGATTCGCGGTACTTTTTATGCATGAGCGTAGAAGCATAATGCGCCTCGAAAAGCGTCCCGGCGTCCGTATAGGTTAGTGGTTCTATCCGGATGTCGTCGGGACGTCCATAAATTGTCGAAGCAGTTTAATCCGACGTTTTTCTAACGGTAGAAAGTCCCTCTCAACCCGTCGACGGAGCAACTACGTAGTTTCCAACGGGACGACGTGCCTTAATTACCTTTGAACGAGACGCTGATACGAGTTTAAACGGGCACGTTTTGTCATTTTCCATGGAAAATACGAAAACAGCGGTGAAAATGTCTTTTGATATGGCTTCGACTGAATTTAATGCGAACCCATTCGTCATGGATCCATAAAGGGGTTTTTAAACCGGTGCAAATGTCACTTTTCTTTTTCTGACACGATGAAAAGTACTTTGGTTTCTCAACCCGATAATAGTAAACCGTAGTAATTCTCAAAAACGAAATCAAAATTCATGGATTATCTGGCCTTGCGATTTTTTCTCGCTGGAACATCTACGCACTGGAATTTTCACGTTCCAGACATTTTACGCGTTGAAATTGTTGCTCTTTAAAAACTGTTGGCGGTTAAATCTCTTCGCGTAGACACTTCCAAGCCTTGATATTTCCACGTCCAGCAATATCTACGCGAAGAACTTTTTTTCCGCGAAAACTTCCACGGTCTACAATTTCTACGCCCGAAAGTACCTATCGTTCCGCATATTTCCATGTCCCACAACATCTATCCCTAAAGTATCCAGTTTTCCCGCGGGCTACCGTTCCGAAAATGATCAGACCGTAAAAATTCACAGATCCCCGAATCGAAATCCACCGCTCTGAATTTCTACGCGTTGAAAGTGTTTCCGTGTACACGTCGAAGTTGTCCAGACTCTTCAACGTTCCCGGCTACGTAACCTTAACACGTATCACTGTTATTCCACGCGTTTAAGAGGTGGAGTCCATTTCTGCACGGATATCCGACGGGAAAGCCGACCGATGCCGAAGAAAAGCAGTCGAGGACAAGCGTCGCAGAGGTTCATTATGGATAGCTGCAACAGCGTCACGACGCTTCCTCGCGAAAAGATAAAAGCATATGCATTCTCCCGAAGTACCTTCCGCGCACACGTACAGCCTCGCCTATGTGTATACATACATATATACACGTATAAACCACCCGGCCGTGATACGGTGGGCCACGTTTTGAAGTATAAGGTACTCGGTCACAAACGTGCCTGAAATGGTAACGTTATAGCGATGATAAATTCCACGAAACCAGGCCGGACTTGAATTTCACCGATACCATGATAAAGGCGGCCACCGAGAACCAGTGAAATATTTCCACGCAATTTACATCGGTCGCGGCCGCCACTGATACCCGCGGAAGGAATATCAAATGTCCAACAGTGATATTTTACGCACCGAACATTGAGATTTTTATGAGTCGATGTTCGTGTATTTGGGAACTATGTTCTGCAGGGGTAATACGTAACTTTCAAATGTTTGAATGTTGGTATTTCTACGCGTTAGTATTTTCGTATTTTGTATGTTTTAAGCGTGGACATATTTAGACCTTGGAATTGTTAGGTTGATGTTCTTAACGGGTTAAAATTTATTCTTTGATTTTTTTAAGATGTTATGATACGAGTAGAGATATGAATTTGCTAGGGATGGGATTTCCACGGAAGAAGATATTTCGCCTTTGATTTTCTGATCCGGTTTTGATTTTAGAATTCCCTTTACTTACTTGGAGTTTTTAAAGCATTACGATTTCTTAGCTTTGAATTTCCTGGATTTAAAATCTCTGGGTTTGATATTTTGTGCGCGTGGAAATCTTTGCGCTTTGAATTTACAGTGTACAGAAAATTTTGTGCTTTTGATTTAGCGTAGCGTGAAGTTTTCCATACGTCGAGATTTTTACGCTTTGAATTTTCTACGCCTAGAAATTTGCGTTTAAAATTTGGTACACCTGGAAATCTGCGTCCTGAATTTTTCAGGCATATGATTGTTCAGCGCCACATGTTTCCGCGTCAGGAAATGTCTGGGCTTGGCGAGCATATACTACTCAAACTTCTTGAGAATTTGAGTGTTCCTTTCTTTTATTCTTAGAGTACTGCAACGGAGTAGCAGTAAAATATTTCCACCTGATTTACATTGTCCGCGGTCCTTCTACACGACGGGAATACGTAATGTTCAAACAGTTCTATTTTACAAATTACCAACCGATCCTATCGTAGAACTTATGCGACCGGATTAGCGGAACACATTCCCCGAGGTGCGGTTAAAAAAGAAAAAATATCACGATGATAAGCCGAGACTGCTACGTTTTTATATGAAAACTCGTGAGAAACTTTTGGAATGTGTTAAGATACAGATTTGGAACCAGAAAGCGTAAAACTCAAGATGATTTTAAAAATGATTTATCCTTTCCTAAAGGGATAGGTACATCTTTCATAGCGGATTTCTACTTTATTCGGAAAGTTATTTTTTACGATTTTTTTTCTCCTGACTTCGAAAGTAGTTATTTTAAATGAAATTTTATATGTACAGTATTTAGGTGTGTAGATATGTATATTTGACAACGAGGAATGTAGAATTTAAATTTGGTGGTTAAATACGAATAGGTAATTGTATTTGCTTTAAACGTATTAAGAAAATGATGAAATTTATTGGACAGTCAAAGTTTCATAGGAGACGTCATTCCTGCAACGAGATTCTAATCTCGAAACCAGGTCGGATTAGAATCCAGATTAGAATCCATAACTTGTTGAACTTAAACACAATGGATTCGTTTTACTAAAGGATCTTCGAGAAAGGACACCAAACGGAATTTGGTAAATTTGGCTACCGAAATTTGTTCGCACAGGGATTTCCAATCCCACATTTTATGCTTTTCAAAATTTCCACGTCTTGTAGGTTTATGCGCTACGAAATTCATGATCTCGAATTTCCTCGCGCTGATATTTCCAAACTCAAAGATTTCATTGATCCAAAAGTGTTTACGACAAACTTTTCATGCTCCAAAATTCAACACGTTGAAAAATCGATGCACTGTAACTTTCTCGGTTGAAAATATTTTTGAAATTCCTACGCTCGGAAATTTCAGTGCATTTAAAATTTAACGCACCAAAGTTTCCGCGCTACGTAATTTTGTTGCACCGAATACTTTCCACTCGAAAATTCCGTTCCGCGAAAATACCGCGCTCGGAAATTTCCACCTCCATCCCCGTAATCCCCAGAAATTTCTAAATTTACCATCGGTTACAAGCGACAATAGCCATCGCATTCCATAGATTCTACGCCTTGAAATGCGTTGTAGCCGCATTTCCGCGCCGTTGTAACGGTGCCAAACAGCGGTAGATTAGCGGTCACGCCGGCTGAGTTTCGAAATTTCATACCGTCCCATTTTCTGTAATTTACATGGGAATTAACCCGGGTACGTTTATGATTCCCGAACGAAAAGAACACTTTCGAGCTTTGCCGAGGTTCGAAGACGGAAACGCGACGGGAATGGGCGTTAGAGGGGATTACGGAGATCACAGGGAGAAAGGATTATCAGGATTACCCGATGAAATATTCGAAAGGAAAGACGACTTTGATTTATGCCCTCTGTCGGAACTCAAAAATTACAACCCCTCGGAAATGTCGTGCGAATGAAACACTGCAGTCTTGTTCGCTGTGTTCTATTTAGCCTCCGACTCGTATTGCAAAAAGGAAGCAGCATACTTGCTGTCTTGGATTCATAGTCAACGTAGGAGAAAGAAGAACAAGCAAATTATGGAGAGAAAGAATTTTAAAAATCCTTAGAATAACGGTGGAAATATTAAGGAGAACGGGGATTATCGTATAAATTTCAACAATCGTGTTTGCGAATAGTAATTATAAACAATTAAGACTGCAGATACTACTTAAATGTAATAACAGAATTATAAACCTGGAATCCGAGAGAATTAAATGTGCTTGTAACGTAAACGAATTACCTCGACGGATCGTCGAAAGGTGCAAATAATTTTTGGTTTATCCGGATGTTCTGATGGTTGAATATTTTTACAAATTACCGAAGTTTACTTTTGTTTTTATTTGATTACTAAAATAACCAGTTACAAGAGTGTACACGATATAATGTATATGTATACATATATGTATTTTATATACACATATTGATACTCCATACATTTCCGTTCATACTTTTTATCCGTTTATTTGTTTATCGAAAATTAATAGCGATGTTGACGATGTATGGAATTGTAAATTAACGATACGTATCAATTAGAGCATTCAACGAGTCTTTTATACCGTATTTCTCTGATTTTTACACGGTTTCCGATTTTAACGTTGTTTCGCGCGAAATAAAAACAATACATAATTCCATGAATGTCTGTTCTTCCATTGGTCGTAAAATTGTCTAAAAAGTGATACCCTCTATGGAAAACCGTGATGAATAGTTTGATTAAATTTTCGATAGATTTTCCGCGAGCACAGTTAATTCCACAATGAAGTTTGTTAAATTTTTAATAGATGATACGCTATTTAATATTTTTCTTTTGTCAGTCGGTGTGTATTCAAAGGTAGAAGGTAAAAAATGGGAAGCTGATTGCGAGCCATTGTTCCGTGATTCCCGCAAGGGTTAAAAGAGCAGAGGGTAAATTAAGCGGCTGTGGAAACACAGCGTGTTTCGTTGAACGTGACTCACGATCCAAACGCGAACACGAACCGCGAATGCAGGAATGCCCGGCATAGTTGTCGTCGGCAGATTTACAGCGTATTTTCTGCGATTATGGGGAACGTGCCCGGTATCGTTGCGTTAATCACGCGGAAAATACGTTTACGGGATATTCGTTGCGTTGGAACATTTAAACGGATGACCGAGAAATTTGACGTTTTACCGCGCGGAAATTTCAAACCACGGTACACCAACGGATGTAAATTACAAACCATGTAAACCTGATCGCACGGAAATTCGGAGTGTAAAAATTTTCGCGCGTAGAAATTTCGGGGGCATGAAAATTTAAACGCGTGAAATTTGCAACGCATGACAAATTTAGGACACAGAAATTTCGATGCGCGGAAGTTCCGCATGCGAGGGTTTCAGTGTGTAGAAGTTTTGGAGTTTGGGAATCTGAACGTGCAAAATTTGCCACGGATGAACATCGTTGAACATCGAAATCTGAAAGCGTGAACATGTTAGCACGTGGAAAATTAATCTACTGGAAGCTTCGGAACGTGGAAACCGAAATTCGAGGAAATTCCGTTGCGTAAAAATCCCGTTCCACCGTGTATTCGAATTACCGATATAACCACATTACACATACGAAAAATGATGTGTATTTACTGTAATTACACGATGTGCCATAAATTTTATTTTCTACGGTCGTAGGGGCCTGGTTGTGCGCTGACTTGAACCGTAGCCATGTTCGACGATTTATTTCACGCCGGCATTTTTTTCTACTTGTTCACCTGCCCTCCCGGCTTCTCTGATCGGCTGAGATTCAGCACACAGCATAGGCGTGAATTTACATATATTTCTAAAGGTTGTATTTGTCATTCCGTATCGCAGCCGCGCACGATTTTCACGCACAATTCGATATTAATCCGCCCCTTGTTCCATAAAAGCGTTGCTAAACCTCGCATCGTGCGTTCCAGATTCAATATACAAGTAATATTATCGACAACCCGATTCAACAGCCTGCAAAAAAAACGTGGCAAAATTGCAAGAAAGTTCGACAATCGAGATTCCACGGCAAAGTTTCGCTTTCCCGTTATCGATATCGAGCATTTCCGGGGTTTCGCACGTAGATTTCACGCCCATGAGATTCTCCACCATTTAAAGGGCGAATTATTGCGTTCGCCAGATGATTCGTTAATTGATATCGTATTTTTCGAAATATTCTACCGCATGTTTTTACGGTTTTTCTACCTATCGTTGGAAATTTCGACGCTTTAGACTTTCCACCTATTGGACATTTACGTTTGGAATTTCTCCGCGTGGATATTTCCTGCGCATGAAAATTTGTCCTGGGAGTTTTCGTAGGAAATTGTGGAGAAAGATACACGGCACACTCGATTAAAGAATTGCATGATTTACTAGGGTTATACGGACCATGTGGTCTTTTTAAATTTCGCACGCGCAGAAATTTTAACGCTTTGGACTTTCCCCTAGCTGAAATCTACTTTTTAATTTTTCCCGGTTTGCAAATTTCGGCATTTTGAGTTTCTAATGGCTGTGAAATTTCGATGCTTCGAAATTTGTATGCCTGAAATTGCCCTTTAGAATTTTTCGCGAATGTAAATTTCTGATTTTGCCCAATTAATTTGCGGGAGAATCCGAGCGCACAATGTTTCAATTCCTCGAATGTAAAACTCCAACGCGAACCCCGGGGTCACCGTGTGCCGCGACACGTTCGGTCTCCGCATTTGTCGAAATTAACCAGCGTTTCCAGTTTTTCATTTCTAATTCCGTATTCATATTTGGTGCGCCGCAAACAGCGCAACTTACAACCATTCGCGGTAATGCGATTCGACGTGGTAATCGAACGAAAACGTTCATTTCGCGGCGAAAATGTTTGATTATGAATATTCTATATCCCCGGCTGTTATACCGCTTTACAATTATCGGTGTTCCGCAAGAATAATACTGTATTATATTCCATAGAAATCCCATTGAGCACAATAACCGTCACCCGGATTTACAGAATCTACACATTACATCCACACAAAGAGAACAGCGAACGTACACACGGCTCGTACGCGGACCGCATCGATAACTTTTCAATTATAACAATCTTCCGTTCGATTTAAATCGAAATTTATTCATCGTTATTACTTCTAATTTACAACGCCGCGGAGTGGCAAGGGGGAATTTCATCCCGGATAATTCGAGCCTGATGAAAAACGGGTGCAATCGGGTATTTCTCCCGATTTTTATCGATGCCATCGACAATTGAAAGACGAGAAATCGAACTCCTGCCTCGATTGGGGATGGCGGTGGTTTTCTATGGGCCAAGCCTTTTACACGGGGAACGACTATTACAACCTCGGAATGGCCGAAGCGGGCCGAGAGGCAACTTTGCGGCCGAGTTTTCCGCCAGTGGATCCGCCTTGGCGGTAACTCGCATTTCGAAGCCGCTTTTCCCGATAATCCGAACTTCCTAAAAGCGCCGGTGTATATTTTCCGGCGAGTAACTTTCCCCGTACTCGGGCCGGGGTTATGCTTTTCAGGTTTTATACCGGCCCTCGGTGCAAGCTCATTTTTAGCCTCCACTTAGACCTTACGAAGGAAGCTTGGGAATAAGAAAAAAAAGGGACTGGAAGAAATTTGACTTCCCTAGTTCCTTTTTCTAGTGGAAAATCATTTGCATGCATATGTATGACGTTAGCATTCGACACTGATTTGAATAGCGATTATTTTACTCTTGTTGGGAAAATGATTTTTATTTTATTGGAAACTGATGGAACGTTCTAAAAAATTTTACTCCTTTAGTTCCTTTTTTCGTGGATAATTATTTACATATGTACAAATGGCGTTAACCATGGACATTGAATTATTATATTTTTAATTATTATAATAACGATTATGTTGTTTCGTATGGAAAGATAATTTCTTTACATAGGAAACGGGTGTAACTCTAACAAATTTGTTGGGATCTGTAGAAAATTGTTTGGGTCTTAGGAATGAAAAGAAATTGGAGAAAAATGAACGAGTGTTATCATTGTTATCGGGAAACTCGCTAACGGAGAAAACTAAGCGCGTCGTGGAAATATGACTAAAATATCAGTAACATGAAGATGGAACGTATGACCGCGATATTTTATGGGGTTTCATGGTCGCGATAATGGGGCCTATAGAACTATCGCGACAGTTTCGATTTATAGGCTATGTCGGCCGTATTTCATTGCGACAGATTGCGATCTAACGTTCTAATGGAATTCGTACCGAAAACGTAAACGGTAACACGGCCACTTTTGGTTGAACTCTCACGATATCGAAATTAATTGCCGCGATCGGTCTTCAGTTTGATCACGTAGAACTGGGTCATGTAAATGTACCAAACATACATACATGTATGTGCGTGTTACGTTGCATCGGAGAATTTCATTCGTTAAATTATAGTAATGGAAAAATATGTTTGAAAATAGATTTGTAATACCGACAGAAAGACTCGTTATTTAATTTCCGACTGGAATCATTAATTCTGGAAATGAGGTGGAAATCCCTCTATTTTTCCCAGTGGAAATATGAATTCTTTGTTATCGAGGGTAAAATTATTTTTTGTAAAACAACCTAAGTTGATTATTTTTTCGTTCCAGGCGTACGTGGACTTGGTAAAAGCATGGGGTTGGAGGAGTTTCACCATTATTTACGAGAACAACGAAGGCCTAGTGCGGCTACAGGAATTGCTGAAGGCCCACGGGCCCAGCGAGTTTCCTATCACCGTCAGACAACTCAGCGAAGGCTCCGAGTACCGGTGAGTCCCCTTTTTTTTATTAGACATTGAGTCGGTGTTCAGTGCCCTTTTAATAGCACTTTCTGCATATGAATTTCGTTCGACACTAAGATCCTTTTACACATCTTTTTCGTATTCATCCTACATTTTTCTAGCTTTACTACTCACTTCCGCAATAAACCTTGTTTTCTTAGAACTCCCGACTCCGTTAAACTGTCTCTCTCATAAAATGATTGCCTCCAACATACCCCTAACGGCACGTGCATCATGCCCGCAACTTCCCTCACTCTACGTGACTGATTCCACCAATTTCGAAAATAGTCACCGCCTTCGAAAATGCATTGATTCCGTTTAATCAATTTTCGCATTTCACGTCCCACTTTCACACTTTTCCTTCCCTTTCCGATAATCAATCAGATTCATTCAAGAAAAATTAAATCTAACAAAACCAGCAAACCTAATTTTTTCTAGCCATTCTTCCGCAAACATCCGAATACGTTCAACCATTCAGCTTTTACTAATTGTTGGGTTTGTCAGTTTAAATAAATATATATTTTATATCAAGTTCATTTCCTCGCGCTGTAAAAGGTCATTTGTATCACATTCATTTGTCGTATACGTACCGATTTGAATTTCGTCGCGAAACCTCAAACGCGTAGACGGTCTTACAACCAGTTAGATTAAAAAAGAATCGCGAAAATCACGGTACAGTCGGTGAGAGGGAATCTTGGCATTTCTGTGATTTCGTTTAAATTTTTCTGTATTTTGCTTAAAAAATTCTTTACTATATTGCTGCACCTGAAAGTTCTACGCGCAGAAATAATTGGGCTTTAGTTTTCGAGGCATTGAAATTTCATGGCTGTAAACTTCATAGACGTAGACATATCTGCGCTTTGAATTGTTTAAGCATTGAATTTTAAAGCATCGGAGGGTCTGCATTTTGAGTGTGTCACACTTGGAGTTTCCAAATCACAGAAATGTCTGTGTTTTAAACATTCTACGCGTGAACAAATTTTTGCTCTAAATTTTCTACGCAAATAAATTTCCGTGCTCTGAATTTTCTATGCAAATAAATTTCTGTGCTCTGAATTTTGTATGCAAATAAATTTCTGTGCTCTGAATTTTCTATGCAAATAAATTTCTGTGCTCTGAATTTTCTATGCAAATAAATTTCTGTGCTCTGAATTTTCTATGCAAATAAATTTCTTTGCTCTGAATTTTCTATGCAAATAAATTTCTGTGCTCTGAATTTTCTATGCAAATAAATTTCTGTGCTCTGAATTTTCTACATATATAAATTTCTGTGCTCTGAATTTTCTATGCAAATAAATTTCTGTGCTCTGAATTTTCTATGCAAATAAATTTCTGTGCTCTGAATTTTCTATGCAAATAAATTTCTGTGCTCTGAATTTTCTATGCAAATAAATTTCTGTGCTCTGAATTTTCTATGCAAATAAATTTCTGTGCTCTGAATTTTCTATGCAAATAAATTTCTGTGCTCTGAATTTTCTATGCAAATAAATTTCTGTGCTCTGAATTTTCTATGCAAATAAATTTCTGTGCTCTGAATTTTCTATGCAAATAAATTTCTGTGCTCTGAATTTTCTATGCAAATAAATTTCTGTGCTCTAAGTTTTCTGCGCAAAAAATTTGAGTCGTTTAAAGTTTCTATGCATGGAAATGTTTCCTCCGTGATTTTTCTACGCTTTGATATTTTTATGCATGAAAATCTCTGCGGATTGGAATTGCCATCGACAGTAATTTCCTCCGATAGAATATCCCAGCGCTTAGAAACTCCCGAGGAATCTTCAACCTCCTCATTGAAACTCCCACAACCAGGCAAATGCATTACATTTTCCACCTTAAACAGCTCAACCTTCCTTATCTTTGAACAAACCGTTTCACAATCATACCGGTTAAAATTTTTATCGTTCACAAGAAAAATATGATTGATTGACCGTGTTCTACGAGCGATTTTGATGGATCGACTGCGTACTATCAACATCTGCAATCAGATTCCTGCTCTCAGGGCCGACAAGAAGCTCACTGAATTTACGTTACAAGTAATTCGGAAGGAAAGATGCTCACTGCTTTGGAACAGAGCTTTTAAAGTTAACGGGACTGTTAAATCTAGTTAAGTTAACACGAGTTCCTCCGTCGAAACTTCGTCATTCTACCAAACAATGGACGAAGTCTTGTCGCCAGAAACTACCATGTACATAATCGTACCTATGTATTTAATAAACGTACATACATACCCGCATGCAAAGAAACATACATAAGCAACTGGCATCGTGAATACTTTTTATTTAACCGAATATCTGGACGGTGAAATTTTTTGCGGAGAAATAGAAGTTTTCGTATGGGTGTAGTTTGACCACGTTCTTCGAAAACGCGGTTGTGCATCTTTTCAACTATATTCCATGTATTATACAGACCTTTTCATTCGCTAACGCGTGGAATTAATTAAAAAATAAAAGGAGCAATGTAAACGTGTGAAAAGAATGTCTATTATACCGCGATTTTAATCACGCGTTAATTGCGAATTAATTAAGAACACGGTGATAACAGGTACTCAAAAAATTATACTGGTTTTTATCACGGTGCACAACGGTTTAAGATGACCATGGTAATTGATAATAATGGATTCACAGCCGAGTAGAAAGACGAGGGGAAAGATGATGCGTCTTACCGCGAAAACAAACAGGCAAAGTCGGGATGAAAGTTTATTAACGTGCCCACGTAATAAGATTTAGCCGCGGATTTACCTTTCGTCGCAAGTGCCTCGTAAAATCTTTTTATATTCGAACTTACGGATACTCTCATTCACGTTTTATCCGTCAGTTTTTACGGGATGGGGTAAATGCGTAGCTAGTATAATATTAGCAACTGATTTCATCAAGTATCACGATCTCAAGATCTCCTACGTTAAGCAGTTCGGAAGTCTTCGGAACTTTTGAGCATTCATAGTGGATTCTTAATCCGTGTAATAAAATGTTATACTTCCACGTGGTTTCATTTGTGCGTCCTGAAATTTATACGTCTGTGAAAATTTGCTGCTTTGAGATTCATATCCTGAATATTCCACGATTACTTAAATTGATTGCCCTGATATTTACGGTTTGAAATTTCTAAACGCGCGAAAATTCATTGCCCACAAAATTTCTACGCACGTAAAAATCTATTTCCCAAGGATATGTGCATTCTGAAATTTCTAATGGAACTTTCCTGTCGAAGAGATTAACGCGGCCTAAAAGTTGTACGCACGTAAAAATTCATTTCCTCGTAATTATCAGGCGTGTGAAAATTAATTGCTAGGAAATTCCTACGTGTTTGAGAATACTTTTCCCATTTTTTCTTTTATGGGCCCTGAAATTTCTCCGTATGTAAAAATTCAGTCATTATACTTTGAATTGTCTATCTTCCAAATTAAGACTTTCAAGTCAATTCCGCTATTTACGATGGAACATTATGATGTCTGGGAGATCACGATTGACATTGCGCGTGAAACTAGTAAGTGCCCCGATAGATAAACTACGTACAGAATACACCATTAGGAATTAAACGTCGCCGGTGACTCTTGAGCCACAATGATCTTCTTAGGTGGCTATGGTGTGGCTGACGTATCGATCCCAGTGGAAACTGTGTCAGCTGAACGGTTGAATCTTCCGTGAGACTTCATGAGAGATGCAGGCAGGCTTCATACGCAGGGGAATTGTTTTATGGGTACTTGAAAGTGTCTAATTGTTTGGACTAATAGGTTTGTGTTAATCACGAAGCCGTGAGCTATGAAATTTCCATGCAGTGGAAGCTCATCAAGCTGACATCTGTGCAGCTTAGATTTCTGTGTGTTGACTCACTTGTCGTTGAAATTTCGACGCGTTGAGATTCCTTCACCCTGAAATTTCTGCGCATTGGAACAGCATTTCTGTGAGATCTCTAAACATTAAAATGTGTATTTTCTTGTGACCTTAAGTTTCTATGCGCTGAGAATTCATTGCCCTCAGATTTTTACGCTCAGAAATTTCTATTCGGTGCAACACTCTATATTTGTATGCATTGAAACGCTCAAAATTTTTCAAAAAACTTGCCCCAAATTTTGTCATTTTAAAATATCTGTGTCCTGAAATTTTTACACCCTAAATTTGTATGTGCTGATATTGCATTGCCCTAAAATTTCGATGCCTTAATATTTCCACGTCTAGGAGACTCATTATTCCAAGATTTGTATGCCTCGATCTTTCGATGAGTTGAAACTTCATTGCCCTGAAATATGAACCCGTTGAAATTGCTGATCGCACAAACTCCTATGCATTTTAAATTCATAGCCCTAAGATCTCAATGCCCTACAACTTCCGTGCAAAAAGAATGAGAAAACAGTTCAGTATCCACAAAATCTTGGCTACCACGAATCATCGAGTAATTACGTCTAACTGCGAAACGTTTCACCGTTCTATGTAAATGTTCCGGCAATTCGTTTCCATGGGTAACCCTTCAGTAAGTCGAGGACTACTTGTCCTCGTATTCGTAGTAACCTCTCGGTAGCTTGTCCGTTTTCATGGAAGAAGTTTTCTCTCTCGCACGTTGCATTATTCATAAAGCCAAACCGCGACAGTGACTTATTGCGACTGCCCTATGGCTCGAAGGGCCAAACGATAGGGATTTGAATAAATTCAGTTAGACTTCTCCCTCCATTTACTGCTAGTCGTCTCATCTTAAAATTCATTGCCTGTTTTTCCCTCGCTGATATTACAAGCATTCTCTGTAAATACTCTTAACTCGTTATTATATAGAAAGAAGAAACTTTTACTCTCACGTTTTGTACGATCAACATTCTGTTCTGTGTTAGTGTTACTGTTTGTCTAGGGACTTTTATACGCTAGACAAGCCTTTCATCTAGGGACTCGCTTGATCTAGGCGCTTTAACCATCACAATTCTCTACTGTGTTGAGATTTCTGTTGGTTTAGGGACTTTCTACACGTGGCACCACTTTGGTACGATTACTTAGATACTTTTGGACTAACATTCTGTACTCTGTTGGAATATCAGGTGGTCTGGTGACTGTTGCGCTGTTGGTGTATCTTCGATTCGGATTTCATTGATTTACACAGTATTACGAGCAAATTTCCTACAAAATTGGTACTACTGTTGGGCTAGGTATTTTTCTAGACAACGCACTCTTTTAATCCAGAGGCATCGTTAAATTCGATACTTTTATGAAAGGAAGTTTGTAGAGTGTTGGTACTATTGTTGGTCTAGGGACTTCTATGCGTTTCAAAGAGCTCTGATATAGGGATTCTACTGATATAGATACTTTTATGACTGACGCAGTAGGAAACAGAAGCCAAAGTCTCTATTCCCCTACAATCCTCCACATTGTTATGGGAGTGGTGGTCGCATTTGAATAATTTTCTCTGCGCCGGATCTCCTTCGTGCAGAAACTTGAAAAACACCGAAGTATACAAGTTTCCCTAAGTCACCCACGCAGAAAGCATTGAAACTTTCTATGAAACCGGACGCAGCTGATACAGAAATACATTCTCCGCTTGGAAAAACAATGGAATTTCGTCTCTCGTTCTTCCAGTAGTAAATAAACATGAAGAAACAAAACAAAAACACGTAGACGTACGAGTTTCTACAAATGGAATTTTTCATTCGCTTCGAAAGATGATGATGAAGAGTTTGTTGATGATCGCTAAAGGGGGATCACAAAGGGGGCCGACAAAGAGAGAAAAAAACAGGTTATCGTTCGATCGTAAACGATTTTAACTTCCAGAACAAGCTTGTCAAGTTGGCAACATCAATGAGAATCCTGGTTCGGTTGCTTAGAAGATGACAAGCAATACGAGTGAAAGTACTCTGCAATAAACATCATTACCTGCTGTCCTAGCAAGACATTACTTCAAATCTATTCCCTAGATTGTCAAGATACGTTTCACGTCTTCTTAACGTCTTTAACTCACTCGCAACGGCGACGCTAGCCGTCGATATTGCTTCGCTTAAACTTTAAGCCTTAAAGGAACATTGTACGGGAAGCACGTACTTTCCACGTAGATAGCCTTTTCTCATTTCTAGAATTAGTGTATATGTATGTGTGTCCTATGATACTTGTACTATGTGGAATCATTTTCAAATTGGAATGACAATGACGATTAAGCAATAGGCTATTGATTTAGAATTACTTAAACATCAATAAAGTTTGATGGATAACGTAATTGAATAATATTGTTTAGCGTGAGAGAATTGAAAAAAAGGACACACACAAACTTACATTCTGTGCTTAGTAAAATAGGATTGTTTCATTCGCATAACTCATTTGTACGCGTTCAAGAAGCGTTTAGTACGCAGGATTAAAAAGGCGCTGCTGCCAAGTATAGGGGAATTGTTGATCGTTTCGTGGACGTCCGATATATCCGACATGAGTGTGTGAGTTGAACACTCTATACTTGGTAACGTAACATCCAACAGCTCGCAGATTGCTTTTCATCTAATCACATTAACTCTCAATCTTCCATCAAACATCCGCAGATTCACCGCTAATTCCTTTCAGCCCACCAGAAAATTCGCGAAACTGACCAATCCCATCCCAAAGAAAGGTTAACAAGTTGGTCGCTAATGGAGGGAAACGCGGTGGGGGCATAAGTAATTGAAATGTTTCGAAGTGGAAGCGTTCGGTTCTGAAGAGGCATGCGGCGGGAATGATAAGAAGTTCCAACGGAAATACTTCAAACGGAGTAATGGCCACTAAAGCCTCCGTCCATCGCAGATGTTACGTCACGTCCGTGAAATGGTCTGATTGATCAAAGGCAAGTCCCTGGATGAGTATCCGGTCTACCTTTCGTTTCTTCATGTTTCACTTGTTTTTTGTTTCCCTAGATTTGATTTCGAACGAAAGTCGAATCCGGTGGATTCTATATTCTGTTACGGTTAAACACGCAACGATCCAAATAGGTGTTAGTAAGGATTTCTTGGGATCTAGGGGATTTCTCTGCAGTGGGACACTCCACGTGGTAGAGAATTTTCGTGATTTAGGAATTTCTGGGATTTAGGATATGTGTTTTCCTGCTGCAAGCAGTTTTCTAGCTTTGCTATTTCTCGGGACACAGGTATTAGAGTATTCTGAGCGGATCTATGATCTAGAAACTTGGACGTGTTTAGGGATTTCGGTGATCCACACATTACTTTCACGTTCGTAAAACTGTCTGATTGATCAAAGGAAGGTCCCTAGATGAGCATCAAACCCACGTAGCTTTCGTTCTTTTAGTTTCCCGATTTTCTTTCTCGTTTCTTTTTTTCTCTCTTTTTTCGTGTCTTCCCCTTCGGTCCCGTATCTCGTCATCAATTACGCTCATCGACGGTCCGAAATGAAAGCACTCGGCGAAGTTTTTTCTCTGAGAAAAATTCGCAACTGCGGCGGCACGGCAAAGGCAACGACAAATTGGATTTTCCGGGTTCCGCGTTTTATTTCGTGGTTACGGCGACTCAATACGAATGTTTGCCGACTGGGCTTGCTAGATATCAATGAATAAAGCGACGACAACGGCAAACTTGTTGTTCGAGGGTTTGGGTGTTGCGCGGCGATTCTACGCGATGGAAATTCGGCCCACCGACATTTCTGCGCGCGTAAATTCGCCACGTTGGAGATTTCCATGCATTGGAAATTCGGTGCATCGGAGATTGTTGCGCTCAGAAATATCTACGCGTTCCAAATTCAATACTCCTACATAGATATCTGCGCTTTTTCATTTTCTACTGATAATCCAACAGATTTCGTGCGAAATCCGATTAATTATGAAACGATGTCATGTAACAAAAACGTGTACTTTTTCGCGCTGCGATAGATATACAGGGTGTACCAAAAATTCTGGGACACTTTAGGTTTATGGATAGAACGCATAAAAATAAGAAATAAAGTCTTATAAGTTGTGGGCGTAACCCACCCCCTATCGAGATACAACTCTTTTATAAATAATTTTGAAAAATCATATCTCCGAAATGGTACGTCGTAGAAGACCCGTTTTGATTGCAATATAACCGGAGAAGATCAAAGATAATAGAAAAAAATATAATTGCTGCGATTATTGCTGTTAAATAGCATTTATTCTTGTTTAATCCAAACAACGTCGATTACCTATATCGTAGCAGGTTTGTAACAACTTGGGAAAAATTGAGGGCATTCACTAAATCTTCCTTTGCGTAGATAGTGATATTTTTTTCGTAAACTTTAGTCTCTTCCGGTTATATTGCAATAAAATCGGTCCTCTACGACGTACCATTTTGGAAATATCATTTTTTTTATATTTTTTACAAAAGGGGTTGTATCTCGATATGGGGTGGGTTACGCCCACAACTTATAAGACCTTTCTTTCTTATTTTTATGCGTTCTATCCACAAACCTAAAGTGTCCCAGAATTTTTGTTACACCCTGTATATTTCTTGATACGTCATCGACTGGTTTTACTGTCAGAAACATTTTATTCTTCATCGCTACACGGTTCGTTCGTGAATAATGCGACTTGGAGCACGTGCCCATTACAATACATAAAACTGGCACCTGGAGAGATATATATTCGTCTCGAAAACGATACGATCTGCCATATTTCCCGAGGAAATCTCGACAGTAATATCGGCCACGTTTCTGAAACTTGCAAATGACGCTTTTCGATCTCGATACGTTTTCCTGTAATTTCTCCCGGCGGTAATAAAAATGCCATCGACGGAAACAAAAGGGAACAGTCGCGTATCTGTGGCTGTGTGTGTGTGTGTGTGTGTTTCGGTTGCCGGATGGAATCAGACAAGTGCGAGGGAAAACTGTGAAACTTTGACGATATGTCTTTTTATCAAGGTTCAAGAAAGTGCCGAAGAGAAAAAGTTGATAATGTGATGGAAATCTGTAAGTTTTTTTCACGGGAGACGAAGACGAGCAATCTTTTCTGCAGATGTAACTTTCGCCTTTACGGAATAACATTTTGCGTTGGATTTTCTATGTGTAGAAATTAATGCGCAAAGATTTCAGAGCGTCGTAAATTAAAAGCCTAGAAATTTCATCTTGCCGTATACTCTCCTACGTCGGAAGTTCAGCGAGAAGAATTTTTAATACTTAAATAATTTTAAAATCCTGAAATTTAATTTATATAAATACAATTCCTTCAAAAAAATTTCTTTCTCGCATTCGATCGCTCTTCCGTTTTCCCACAGAAAGAGCGTTTCCAAGTAAAACGAAAGTAAATGGTTTACGGAAAGTAAGAGTAAGAAAGTCGAGTGTTTCGATTGCTTAAAAATTTACTTGTTCCTATGTTCCGATAGATTCCGCAAACACTGCTTTACATCGTTTCATCAAAGTTCTCCCGTGTTTCCCGGTAACTTCGATCAAATATACATTCCGACTTCCGCGGACCACAAATACCTTTCGATTAAATCGATGGAAACACGGTACGTGCGTTGAGACTACAAGTTGCTTCGATATTCGTGTGGCGAAATCAAATGACGATGGCGAATAACCATGAATAATAATACTACTACTGATATCACGTCAATAATTTTCAGACTTTCTTAATCGCGACTTCGCGAAAGAATACGAAATCTTGTGCTCGCACAATTACCAAGACCAATATATTTCTTCGCTAAAACAGATTTTCATTTTTCCCCAAGGTAAGCAATTTTTAATCGCGGAATACTTTCTTTTTTTATATAAATCAGCCCGGAAAGTTCGACCAAAAACCGAGACGAAACTCCGAGTAGAATTTTGTTACACCGCGCGCACCATGAATGTAGTTTCCCGGCTTTGCAGTTCAGTCGGACAGTAAAATTTTATATGAAACTTACCCTCTGGAGACACGCAAAATATTAAAAGCTCTAAAATTGCCCGGATAAAAGGGGGATACGGTCGAAGCGTAGGTGGAAATGAAAACTTCCGAATTTCTTTTCGAACCCGCCGAACGAGTTTCTGCTCCGCTGAACGCGTATTATTTTCATCGTCTCCCCGCTTTCTGTATCTTTGCCGGCAATTTCTGCGATGAAAGTTCAAACGGAAGGGACAGTGTCGACTGCAGCCGGGGACAAAAGGGTCGATTAAACGAGAAACAGCTTTTCATTTCTATCGATTTCACCGCTGACAGCTCGGCTGTCGTGAAACCATTAAATTCTGCAAACCCGCAGGAAAGTCACGAAGAATCCCCTGGAATTTGGATAATTAAATTTGATCCGTCGGAAATTAGACCGAATATGACGAGGGAAATATTCGCGGTGTTTAACACGGAAAGAACTTTCGATGGGCGACGCGAAACTCACGGGAAGTTAATTATCTTCCGGGTAAACAACGAAAACCAAACCCGGACAGGCTACCCCACTTTCTGGGAGTAGAATAACGAAAGCGGAATTCGATTTCCGTCTATTGGCCGCAATTAAGAAGATGAATAATTAAGAATAATATTGACAGGGCTCCGCAGAAGGAACGTCGGTTAATTACAATTTCCGGCCTGAATTTCAGCCTGGGATTTACGCGTCCCTGGCACAGTTTGACTTCGAATTTTCTGCGAAACGCTGGGATTTATCAAACTAAATAAACTTTGATCCCTGTTTCCTTCGGAAAGACCCGGAGTCGTTAATATTCCCATCGATAATTCCCTTGAAAGAAACTAAATCATCGTACTGCACCCTCTAATGTAGTAAGTAATTTTTCTTTAAAAAAAAAAATGGTGAAATTACAACCTGGTTAACCATCGACTCGGAATTTCCGGGTGAAATTTGTCCCGCGGTTGTAAACTCGGACGCAACCCCCTCGGAGCCATTTCTCATTCTGCCTACCAAGAACCAGAAGAATTCATTCGACCCGGGTAACGGATGAGCCGAGAAAGTTTGCGCGGCTATAACTCATCGTTCACACCTTATTTACCTAGTCCCGGTAGTCGATCGTTCTTCGCTTCTCCTCGGCTCGTCGAATCCTGCTGAATTGAATTTTAACGAAAGGGAAGGAAGCGGAAGGGCAAAATAAATGACACCGTCGACACGGTCGAGTCTGTTTTGGTGATGAAATGGTAAATAGGAAAGAAATAGAGTGTCCGCTCAAGTGTTTTAACAGTGGCAGAGTTGATTATTTGGAGATGCTTGGAGAGCTGGGGAAAATTACCTTGGTACTGCTATGTATTTAAAATTGTGAAAGAGAAGATACTTAGAAATTTAGAGTTACATTTCATTCTTAGAGGAGATATAGGGAAGACTTGAATTAATTTAGCCCTCGTAACACAGTGGTAGGGTCATTGATTGCGTGGACAAGTAGCACTAGTTCCATTCCGCGGCTTTTAAAGTTCTCCTTCTTTATTTATTTATTTTTTCGCTCGAATTCTATGAAAATTGAATGCATCACGATTTTAGTGCAGAGAATTATCCAAGATTAAAAAATTTCAAAATGCTGAAGTTTTAACACTATTTCTACCACGATTGTGTGTATACCTATTTTGACCAAAAAGTATCTTTTGAAACCTTTTCGTTTGAATTCAAATATTTTCCACAACTGTTGGGATTTCAAATTACCAGTTAAATGTAGATAATTTAACAACTATTGTATACAAAGTTAACAAACTAATTGTGGAGAAATGATTCAACTTAACGAATGATTTTAAGTTAAAATTTGAAAGATGTCTTTTGACACCTCATGGTAGAAATAGTGTTAAAGCGCTAGAATGTCAATGCGTAAATAATTTCCACGCACAAATTTCAAAAGCGGATTCTACAATAGAATAGGACATTTCTAGATGCAAAAGAATTTCGACTCGTACAAAATTTCAATGCGTTGGGATTTCGACGCGTAGAAATTTTCAAGTTGTGCGAATTTCAACGCGTAAGAATTGTCCTCCACAGGAAATTGCTACTCGATGAAACTTCGAAGCACTTCAACGTCTAGGAAACACCAAATGGCGGACATTTCAACAAGTCAACTCCCATATCTGATAAATTGACTCTAGCTTGATGGATGATCGTCCGTTTAATTTCTGTTACGAGATTTTATAGACGTTCGATTATGATTTATGGAAGATTGATACCAACGATATTTATTCTATCGCATCACTGTCCGTCCAAGTACTAAAACTCAGCGCATCAAGACACTTTCGCCAGGAAAGTATCTTCGCCGAACGCGGAAAATATATTACTTACGTCTCCCTTTCGTCGACGAAATGGTAAACACGAGTTCAACGTTTACATTGAACGAAACGGAATTGTCTCTGGCCGAGATGCCGTGCAGAAAGTTTCCATTTTTCGATGTTCAAGACCCTGAACGATTCGATGGTCCGAGCAAAGTCGAAAATAAATCGTGTAGAAAAGACGCGCACCAAAGTCGTCATCGAATCGATGAGTTTAAATGCTTGCGATGCCCTAGAAAACTTCCAAACAAAATGGTATACATCCCTGATGAAAACAGCTACATTGAAAAACACTCCTCCACATTTTTAGATTAACACACCACAACTAAAATAGACATTGTTCTCCGTGCTCCATACAATACCATTGTTCCATTACTAAAAATGCTATTTTTTTCCGAAAAAGCTTTTTCACTCCAATCTACAGGTTTCTATTTTTCAATTTATTCTATATTCACTCTGACCTCGTTAAACTAATGCCATCCTTTCTCCTTGCCGTATTAACTAGGTGTTGACATTAAAATCCCTATCGCCCCGCCAATTCCATTTCCCCGAAACACAAAGTAATGAATTCGCAACAACCCTCCAGTGTAACCAACGTGAAAAAATTCATAGCCAAACGTAACAGGGACTGTCTGTTCCCCGAAGAAACAGTTCGTCCCGAGAACACTTCTTTCCGAATCGACGAATTACGTGGATCTCGATGAGGAATCGGTTCGCCGATAAGGCAGCTGTCGCCGACAGATAAGCCTCCTCCTCCTCCCCCCCTCCCCCCTCGCCACTCTTTATCAACTCTGCCCCTTCCCACGCTCTTTCCGGAATCGTTTTAGAAATAGGAGAAGATTCACCCCATTCTCTTCCGGCCACGTCTTAATTTATATGAGTCTTCCGCTGCATTTTACGGGGGTGCGGGGTGCTCGAAGATTCGGAGGGTATCGATTACGGGGCAATTTCTTTTTAACGAGCTCTCGATAGCTTCTCGAAAGGCTGCGAGGGGGTCTGATTTAGAGGACCGTGCGATTTAGAGAACCTCATCCCCGCGCAGACTTCGAGGTAATCTCCTATCGACTTGGCAATCTCGATCAACATCGAGCTCTCGCGGGGTGGGGGGTGATGGAATCTTTCATTGGGAACAATATTTCGGAATTAAGGGGGAAGAGGAATTGGATGGAATTATTATTTTTATGCTTTGGAGGTTCTCCGAGTTTCGCGTGGAGTGGATTTTCGATAGTCATAAAGCGAAAGAAACTTGGTTATTGTTTTTCATCGACCTTTCTCGTGTATTTTATACAGGGTGGAGCAGAGGGAACGCATGTTTTTCACTATTGAATGACTGGGACACGGCTTGATAAAAATAATAAAAACAAGCATTAAGCGATAGATTTTTTATTGCAGTTTTGAAATGTACATACTTTAATTGGGTTCGAAAAATAATGTCTTGGAGATGACGTCCTTCCTCTTGGAGAAGAAGTCGCATATCGACAAATCGGGTGAGCGAGGGTGCCAGTGAACGAGGCCCTTCTTTTTGTGGGGATATTTAAAATCAAGAGTCTACATGAACAAGCCTCGCACAATCGATAACCTGAAAAATTCCATTCGTCAGGAAATTGAAGCCGTGCCGAATGAAATGTTGGAGAGAGCCGTGCGTAACTTTCAGGAGAGGATCCAAATTTGTATCCAGCAAGAAGGGCGTCATCTCCAAGACATTATTTTTCGAACCTAATTAAACTATGTATATTTCAAAACTGCATTAAAAAATCTACCACTTAATGCTTGTTTTTATTATTTTTATCAAACCGTGTCCCAGTCATTCAATAGTGAAAAACATGCGTTTCCTCTGCTCCACCCTGTATAACCGAAGGGCTAGGGATATTTGTATTTGCGACTATAGAAATCTTTTTGTTTAACGTGAATTACTTGAGGGTAAGTTCTCTTTAATTCCTGAACGTAAAAAATGAGCTGTGTTTCATTGAGAACGAAAATATCTGATGGACAGGGACGTTCTTCAAAGGCCTTAGCGTTATTTTCACAATCAACTACTCATATACGGCTCATTCCATACGAAATCGATCACTTTTCGGAGCGACATCTCAGAACATTTTCAAAATCACTGATGTTATAGCCCTTGGCGTGCCAAATACGGACCTGTCTTTGTTTTTTCGAAATTTTGAAAATTGACGAAGTTACAGCTGTTCAAAGTTTGGCATTTCTTGAAAAATCGAGAAAACTCTACTTTTTCAAAAATTTATATCTCGGCAACGGTAAAGCGTAGCAACAAAATTTTTTTTTCATTTTCACCGGAAAGGACCAAATTTTTCAATAAAAAATACAATTTGCATGACTATCGATGTTAACTAATATTTCCAATCAGTTCTTTTAAACAATTATGCATAACTTCTGGCGTTCGCGTTTTAAAAATCTGAAAAAATTCAGGCGTATACCTTGAACCTTCCTCTTCCAGTAACCGCAAGCAAAATGACGGACGTTGGAATAACAACTCTGTAAACAATCGCGGAAGTTGAAAATGTAGCCGTTTGACGCGTTCCGCCGTGCAGTTGCCGGCACGCCATACCCCCACTCCTACCGCACTGCTGCTACGTACTTACTGAGCGCCGCTCAGCGACACAATCAACACAAAGAAAAGTTGTGTGCCGGTTAGTTAAAAAATCTGAAAAAAATTAAATAAGCAGCTTAGACTGTCCCCTTTCAGAATGTGCTACGAAAAAGAGGGACAGTCTAATAGTTGACGAATAATAATTAGTCAAAGTGGACCGTAGTAGTTTACTATGGTACCTCTCGTTTAAAAATCTTAAAAAAATTAAATAAGCAACTTGGACTGTCCCCTTTCAGAATGTGCTACGAAAAAAAGGGACAGTCTAATAGTTGACGAATAATAATTAGTCAAAGTGAACCGTAGTAGGCGGCACACGGTACATCGCTTACCAGTGCTACCTTTATTACCGGTCTTAGTTTATCGATGGTACCTCTCGTTTAAAAATCTGGAAAAAATTAAATAAGCAGCTTAGACTGTCCCCTTTCAGAATGTGCTACGAAATAGACGGACAGTCTAATAGTTGACGAATAATAATTAATCAAAGTGATCCGTAGTAGGCGGCACACGGTTTGACTAATTATTATTCGTCAACTATTAGACTGTCCCTCTTTTTCGTAGCACATTCTGAAAGGGGTCAGTCTAAGCTGCTTATTTATTTTTTTTCAGATTTTTTAACTAACCGGCACACAACTTTTCTTGGTGGTGATTGTGTTGCTGAGCGGCGCTCAGTAAGTACGTAGCAGCAGTGCGGTAGGAGTGGGGGTATGGCGTGCCGGCAACTGCACGGTGGAACGCGTGAAACGGCTACATTTTCAACTTTCGCGATTGTTTACAGAGTTGTTATTCCAACGTCCGTCATTTTGCTTGCGGTTACTTGCAGAGGAAGGTTCAAGGTATACGCCTGAATTTTTTCAGATTTTTAAAACGCGAACGCCAGAAGTTATGCATAATTGTTTAAAAGAACTGATTGGAAATATTAGTTAACATCGATAGTCATGCAAATTGTATTTTTTATTGAAAAATTTGGTCCTTTCCGGTGAAAATGAAAAAAAAATTTTGTTGCTACGCTTTACCGTTGCCGAGATATAAATTTTTGAAAAAGTAGAGTTTTCTCGATTTTTCAAGAAATGCCAAACTTTGAACAGCTGTAACTTCGTCAATTTTCAAAATTTCGAAAAAACAAAGACAGGTCCGTATTTGGCACGCCAAGGGCTATAACATCAGTGATTTTGAAAATGTTCTGAGATGTCGCTCCGAAAAGTGATCGATTTCGTATGGAATGAGCCATACACATATTTCTTTCGAAAACGGCAGGCGCCAGTGTGGTAATAAATCGTACTTGAAGCAACGCGAACTTGCGTCGGAATATCGGGTGCCGAGAACGTGGAAAGTGTTGCACGATGTATCAGCCACTATATGCGAGCTGTACGTCAACTTGCAAATACCCAAACACCCAGTCGGTCCCGTTTGTCTTCCGAGGGTTTCAGAGTGTCGCGGTTAAAATGCTTCCCTCGCTACCTAGGTATGTGTATTAGTCTCGAAATTAATAGTTTTTGGGGGAAAAATTACTGTGTCGAGAAATTTTTAGTCCTCGCATCGTCTATCGTTACAAATCGTTGAGTCTTGAATTTTCTCCGTCTTGAAAGTTTTAAATCTCAAATTTTTTACGCGGTGAAATGTTCAATGCTTGAAATTTTTAACTACTCTGAACTTTTCACTACTTTAAACTAGTACGTTTTGAAGTATCGGTGTCCTGATATTTTTGAACCCTAATTTGTAACGCCTTGAAATAATTTTGGTCATGAAATTTTTATACTTCAACATTTTTTGCCTTGAATTTTAAACGCGTTAATATCTGCTTCGTCCTCGAATTTTTTACTCCTTGATACAGTAGTGGTCAAAAAAGCCCGGACACATGCGCTGAAATTCTTAAATGTTAAATTTATCATATTTTTAGAAAATCTGATATATCCTATTATATACCGTTCGAAAGAGTAGAAAACCCTCTACTAGAAACGCCAAAGATTCATTTTACAATCCAATTTAAAAAATAGTACTGGCCGTAAAACTAAAACTGCTTCAATTCCTTCTTGGTCAAAAAAGCTCGGACAGTTACAAATGAACTTAAATTTACCAAGATTTAGTAAATATTCTGTAAAAAGCAAAAAGATTACATATCCCCAAATGAAACACAAACATTTTAATAACAAATGCTGTATCCTTTATTTGCAATAACTTTCATACAACGGTCTGGCATCGATTCGACTAGTTTATGCAACACGGTATCCAGTATTTTCCTCCATTCTTCTTCATATGCCGAAAAAAGGGCATTAGGTTTCCAGAATTTGCGATCAGCTAGCTTTCGCTTAGCAATAGCCCACAAATTTTCGATTAGATTTAAATCTGGTGATTGCGCTGGCCAGGACAACAACGGTAAGTGATTGTCCGATAACCACTTCTTAACGGTTTTAGCCGTATGTTTAGGATCGTTGTCCTGCTAGAAAATCTTACCGGACTCGAAAGATGACCTTGCATATGGCAACATGGTATTTTCCAACATGCGCCGATATTTCACTTCGTCCATAATGCCTTCAATCTGAACGATTGGCCCAACTTCTTTCCACGTAAAACTTCCCCATACTTTAATATTTCCACCTCCGCGCTTTACAGTACCAATGGTGTATCTCGGGTCGAATCAATGGTTTGGTGGTCTTTGAACATAAGATGCTCCATCACAATTATAAATATTAATTTTCGTTTTATCCGACCATAAAACTTTCTTCCAATCATCCACTGTCCATGCCAGGTGGTCCTTCGCGAATTTGATTTGCGCAGAGATATTCTTCTTCGAAAGCTGCGGTGTTTTTGCTGGTCTTCTACCATGCAAATTGTTTTCCCGCAAACGTCTTTGCACAGTGGAGATGCTGATATTCGGCAGTTTAAGTTTGTCGGAATGTTACGTGCCCCCAGTGTCGGATTCTTTTTCGATAAACGAATAATTCGATTGTCTATCCGAATAGGGAACGAAATTTTAAACAATTTTTAGAGATTATTTAACATTAAATGACCTAATATCTGTCTTCCGCGGTCTTCCTCGTTTCTCCACTTGATTTGAGTTATCTTCTCTGTGCAAAATATCCAAAATTGTGCTCCTAGGCATCTTTAGATGTTCGGCAATGCGACGCACAGAATACCCCTCTTCTAATCGCAAATTTTTTACTAATTTCTCAATTTCTAACGAAGTACGCTTACCAGAAGGCATGATTACAATGTGAAGGAACAAAAAAAAACAGTTTTTGATAATCGCCTACTGTTGGTAAGAAGTTTTTCATGTTTTTAGTTAGTGTCCGGGCTTTTTTGACCAAGACGAAATTGAAGCAATTTTAGTTTAGCGACCAATACTTTTTTAAAGATTTGATTGCAAAATAAATTCTTGGCGTTTCTAGTAGAGGGATTTCCACTCTTTCGAACGGTATATAATATAATATACCAGATTTTCTAATAATATGAAATATTTAACATTTAAGAACTTCAGCGCATGTGTCCGGGCTTTTTTGACCACTACTGTATATGTATGTATATACACCGTTATGAGAAATATATTACAAAAATTCAGAGTAGAATCTACCAAAAAATAGGTCGAGTATGAATTCACACGCAAGTGAAATGTTTCGGACTGGAAACCACGAAAAGGACCTGATACACTAACCCCTAATTTCACTTTTATCGCAAAATACGATACTACGCAAAGCTGTTATTGCCTATAAAATAGCCGGAGAATCAAATGTATGTACGTTCTCACACGCAAGGTGTGCGTGTCCGCAAGACAAATAGGATAAAATTCACGCGAACGTGCGTCGAAATTTATACGTCCACGGGTTTTCGGAAACCGAAGCGTGTTAATAAATATTTGCAGCCTGTGAACATCAATTTACGAAAGGCAATCTATTTCTGGTCACGAATTAAATGCTCTTCGAATTACCTGAAAATATGGACAACAATTTGGATTTTGAATTTCGTGTATACATCCGTTGGCTATTTATATCTGAAAATTTATTCAAGAAATTTCCGGCTCATAAATATTGCAGATTGTTTGGTAATCGTTAAACATATTTCATTTTAAATAAAAAATTCAAAATTTTCAAACGTAAGTTATATAAATTGCATTCGGAAAGAAGTTGTTATTCGTGTTTAATTAATAAATTTTCAGCTACTCGGAACTTGGATACTGTTAGTGAAATTTGAATATGTTAATTGAAATTGAAAATTCAGAAAAGTTGCAGAATGTACCTATACTATAGCATCCTACATAAGTCGATTCAAACTTCGTGGATTCAATTTTTAAACGAAGGAATTTTTGACAACCGACATTATTGGTTGCGTACAGATTTCAATCCATCTAAATGATGGGGTTTTAAAATTTCAAAGCGTACAAGTCTCATCTCATAAAAGTTTTAATGTACTGACATATTAAAGCGAAGAAATTACAATGTACCAAAACTTCGAAGCCAAGAAATTTCAGAGCCAAAGAATTTCGAAACGCAGAAATATGGAGGCTAAAAAATATCAAAGCGTATTAATCTTAAAGTCTGCCAATTTCAATGCACCAAATCTTCAAACCATACAAATCGCAAGGTTTAAATATTTCAAATCGTAGAAATTTTAGCATTACAAATTTCTGTGTTCAAATTTCAGAGGTTCAGAATTCCAAAGCTAAATGCTTCCTTCAAAACCAAAACATGCAATTCAGAGAACCTCTAAACTTTTAAAGTCAGCCTTCTCTCGAAATGTGATAATGGTTTATCTACCTGTCCTCATCTATTTACCTACTTTCTTCACCAAATCACTCACGTCCGACCCTTCGCATCCCTAACATCGAAATTGTGTTCCGGATCACCATACATCCCTCGACCCTTCTCAGTCACAATTTCACTGATATACGTAAATTCCCATAAATAAAATAAGTCTTCGATTATCAAACAGTAAAAATTATTTCTCACCATGAATAACAACCGTTTTTAGAAAAACCTATAGTTTTCGGCTTAGAAATTGTAAAACGTACAAGTTTCCGCTCTTAAAAATTTCAATGGAGCAGAACTTGAAAACATAGAATTTTCTGCGACAAAAAACTTAAATTAAACTTTAATTTCTTGGCTTGCTTAACGGTCTAAACATAAACGTCTTTTTTGTTTGACTCATATTGAAATTTGAACACGTTTATGTTTAGACCGTTAAGCAAGCCAAGAAATTAAAGTTTAAGTTAATCAATAAGTCGGTCAAGAATAAAATTATTTAGTAAAAAACTGATGAGTGCATTTGAGTGCACATACCAAACAATTATTACCCTTTTCGCGCGAACTGGGAAAGCAAAGGTGAGTATTTATTGTGTGTATGGGGAGGGGGGTGGAGGTGATTTTTTGAGTCTCTCATTTCCAATAAACGGGGATATCGGAAGAGAACTTCGGGAACCAGGTCAGACGGCAGGGCGATAACAGCGTAACCATCTCGGAAGTCTATCGGCTTTCACTTTCTTTTCCTTTTTTTCTGATTTTGAAATCGAGACACGAAGAGATTGAACGATCCTATAGACATTATTATTATACTATTTATGAATCTTATTTTCCGGCAGAAACTTCTATTCGCGATACCGTACACAATAACAGAAAAAAAAATACTGAAAATAGAAAGTTCCCGGGCGGACCATTGCTACTTTTTTAATAGAAAAAAAGTAGTTGTAATCGGTATATCAATTTTTTTTATAATCTCTCGCTGAGTCGTTAACTTAAATATTCCTTCTTTTTCATGTGTCAAATATCGCTAAAAATGTCGCTCGTTAGAACGATCTAGGTTGTGTGAGACAAAAGTGACGGCGGTAAAAGCGAAATCGTATGAACTCGAGATACTTTACCTCAAGTATGGCTACTAATTTCTCGAAATTTTAAATCACTCATCTTTCCCGCCAAACCTCGTCGCTTGTAAACCGCACGATCGGCATGAAAATAATTTTTTCTTTATTTTCTATAAGAGTTCACATGAAATTACGCTCGTTAGAATAATCTCGGTGCCACGGAACAAAAGCCGACATTGTTTAAAGCGGGAAACGCGCGATTTTCCCCGGTTTTTCCATGCGAAAAGTCTCTCGCGCCGGAACGGAAATAAGAAGGCACAAGTGCGCACGCAGTTGCCGACGCTTTGATAATGGCCATTCCGTCGCGGAAAGTTTTGCGTCGCGACGCTGATCACGCTAACGCGAGTTTCAGCGGCGCGAAACTTGGACGGAAATTTGCAAACTAAACGACGGAAGTTTGGCAAAATTTCTACAGCTGTCCGGTACGGACTCGGAACTTTATTCGATCAGGTTTCTGATGATAATGGAAAACATTTTAATACTTTTTTCTCGCATACAATGACAAGGTTTTGGTGATATTCTTCGATTAATTTTGAATTCAACTTTTTAATGACATGTCGGTTTTTAGTTTAAACATGTTTTCTTATAAATATTAAAATGTTCACACAAATTGTATGATCACTGTTGATAGACATACAAGTTAAAGAATATTAGGCACATAAGATATCTAAGGTTTAATGGGTCATTATTATGGTACTCATCTGATTTCATTGAATCTAAATTGAAAAGAGACACAAAAGTATACCTGATTTATTTCTAATAAAATTCATAGCAATTTTATAACGATTCCAATTTTTTCGAACGTATTTCCCTCGACCATATTAAAGTTCACTGATCATTTTTTATCGTTAATTATTGCATCGTGTTTAATTGCGATATCGGTATCCAATGTTCAATTAGGCAGATAATAATTATACGAGAATGTATCCCTTATCAGCGCGGCAACAAATATTTCAGCGGAATTCGAAAATCATTGCTGAATATTTAATGCGTCCTATTTGATATTATTCAACATTCGAACGACCTCGGTGATGACATCATATCTGAAAATGCATATATAATTGTATCATTAACAAGCAATATTGCAATCGATTGCTACGACTTTATCCGGATGCGAAACGTGTTTCTTATTATTTCCCTAATTGTTCTAAAACCTATGAAACACCCTGTGTAATATCGTTCACGGGATGGGGTTTTCAGAGGAGCGGAAAACATGTGCTTCTGATTCGAGACCGAAGAAACGCGGATGAGGTTTCCCGGCAATTTTCCGGAAAGCATATGCGACCATGCGTATCGGGAAACTCGGTGGAAATTGCGATACGAACGTCTAAGGACTATCGTGAAATTTTCTCTTTAAGTTCTGTTTACTAGTGCTCCCTATATTATCCATTATTTATATGTAATTTAAGATCCAGAGATAAATCAACGAATTTTATTCGATACTCGGTGCATAAATATGTTTAAACGTTGACAATTCATCACAAATAAGTTTTGAAGCGTGGCAATTTTAGGACTTCGAAAATTAAGGGGCGGATTATTTGGGACCTAAATTTCAACGTACAGAAATAAAAGCCCACAAATATTAGAGCGTACAATTTCAAGGCACAAGTAACAGAGTCCAGAATATCAACAAAGAAATTTGAAGGAACGAATAATTTCACTGCTTAAAAAATCCATTACCGAATTATATTTTGCTGTCAAAATCAATGAAATCCGAAAATGGAAAGTGAAGATGGGAACGTGCTATCGGCGTTTCGCGGACGATTTGATATTTATTGCAAAACTCGTTGCTGGCTGGCACGTACGATATATTCGGCGAAACGCTTGGCAGACCGCAGCTGGTTATCCTCTTCGAAATCTTTGCTCTTCGGTTATTCCGATCATGCGCCACATCGGAAATAATATTCCGGAAATAATGTAATCATCCATCACCGATATGATATCGTCAAAAAGTAAATAACCGTAGCCTCCGAATGATAAAAACGATAATTGAAGTCTTACACGGAGGAAAGAAATTTCATAAAAGCGAACCAAAATTATTTTGAGAGATTAGGAGTCCATATGTTTAAAAATATCATAAAACTACATTTTGTATTGCTTGCATTAAACTTTTGAATGACGAGAAAGATTATTTTTTCGCAAAGAATACAGTTAATATAAATTTATTATCAAATTCTTTTAAGGTATATCTAGTAATTCGGTGGTGAGAAAGTTATCTACTTTTCTGGCCTCTGTGTGCGTAATTTTACCACGAAATCTAGAAAATGTCTTTTGACCAATTATTTCATTTTATTGAAAACGAACAACGTTTTCCACCTTTTCTCGCTGTTAATATCTGCAAAGTTAAACTACACGGAACAATGAGGATTTTGGCTAACACATGCAGGTTCAAATATTTAAATAATTAGTCTAAAAGGGAATTTTTGCCTTTTCCTCATTTTCACAGAAACCTCGATTTAAGTGCAAAATTTCATTGATTTCTTTAGACAGCGATAAATATTTTCGAATTTTTCTAATTAATATTAAATATTGACGTTACTCCGAGCGTTGCTAATTAATTTATTTTCATTGCATTTGCATTTCAGTGAAAATACTTGTCGCTTCTTTCAATGTATTTAACGACAAAAAAGGAAACGTTGTGTCATTTTAACACTTCGCCGAGAATTGCGTATTTATTCAACACACTATACAAGTCTGTCATACTTGAAGAGATTTCCAATACCTCTCGCGCAAATAGACAAGTTCGCAAAAGTTCAAAAAGGCACCGACATCAAAGGATTATGAAAGGGTTCTGTGGTACTGCTTGCAAAGTAATTCATAAACAAATCGATCTCCACTAATTTAAATGAGAAAAGTTGCTTGTCGTCGGCCGAGTGCCACAAGGATTCTCTAATTGCTGAAATATTAAACAGTCATTAAAGTTCGCTTTACTTAATTTACATTGCAACCAAAAAGTGTAATTCTATATTAAATTACTTTTTTAGGGAACTTTTATTATTTTCCTACAACCTTTCGCAAAAGTTTTCCGTAAATTCGTGTCTGCAAATTAGACCGAATTTTAGAATACGATGAACACAATAATTAAAGAAATTTAATCGATGCAATTTGAGAAACGTTAAAAATAGAATCTCAGATTGGAAATTGTTGTTTTCTGTCTAATAAAAAGTATGATGTTACTGGTAATACGAAACATTGTTCAAGCCGGACCAATTAACGGTATTTTTGTTTTCATGTAACGAGATATCGTGAAAGAGGGCTTGGAAAATGATTAAAGGAAAAGCTTGAACCTTGTCGATGTTGGTGACAAAAAATTGATAAATATTGAAATTAATAATTGTACTATGCCGCTACGAGAAAGTTTTCATATTAATTACTTGGTAAATATGTCGTATCAAAGGAGGAAAATTACGAAACAAAGTTTACCTTCGTTACACGAATTTTATGCGCGATTAAAAAGTTGGTTTCAACGTAGTGGACATTAATTGACAAACTTACACGCCCTTTTTACATTCCGAAATACTAAAATAGAGTTTTAAAAATTGGGTAAATGACAAATCGTTAAATTGCTATAAAAAGTTTCACAGAATGACAATCATCGAATTAATACAATCGAAAACAGGAATCAATAAGAGAAGAAGAAATCAGTTTATTCCGACAGATTCGAGCGAGACGGAAAATCGGTAGAAGTAACAAATCGAAATAAAAATAAACACAGTAATAGTAGTAGTAGTAGTAGTAGTAGCAATAATAAAAGTCAGCGAATGCTAGGAATTCCGGCGGGAGAAAAGTATAACGATTTCCACAAACGTATCCGAGAAATTATAACGCGAACACAGTTGAACATTTATCGCGACGATCGTCAGCGAACCTATTCGGTAGCGTCAAACATTTCCCGCAATGAAACGCGCAATCCCGTTTATATTGTTTTGCAACGCTGTTTCTTTTCCACCCAAGTTATCCTGATTAGATTAAAGCGGTCAGGCGGTATGCAGAACGGACGGAAATTATTCAGCTCCGTTTTACCGCGGCATTCCTGCAACTTGCGGGGTAACGTTTGCAAATGTTAACATGTCACGTGAATACGAATGTGAATGCATGTGTTAAATTGTGTGAGTGGCAGAAGAAAACGGGAAGATTCGGGTGGAGGAATCCTGTGAATCATACGACAATGATTTATTTATATTGTATGAGAAGAAGTGGCAATTAATTATGTTCTTGGTACAATGTGGTGTAGAAATTTCTATGGTGGGACATTTTTTAATTTGACGAATTCTGGAACAAGAAGTTAAAGATTTAGGGCCCGACAATTTGAAAGTACGGGAAATTCAGGGGAAAAATTTAAAGGTGTAGGAAATTCGAGGCCTAACACACTTTGGGCATAGAAAATTCGGGATCGAAAAATTTCAAAGTTTAGATATTCCACGATTCAGAAAATCTGAAGCTGAATATTTACAATAGCGTAATGAACTTGGATCTTAATATTTACAATGTGTACAAAATTCGCGGGCTAAAAATTTCACAGTGTAACACATGAAACGTATTTAAAGTAATGGGTACACCACAAAGACCAGCTTAAAATTCTTCGTAACATATTTTTTTTACTGTAACGCCAAATTAGTGGTACGAAGCAATCAGGAAGAAACTTTCCGCGGGTGAACGTGACCGTCATATCTCGAAAGTGTGCAATATTGCAGACACGTGACACTCTACTACTTGTTAACTCGATGTAGAAAATTCTGAAATAACGGGTGGACAACTGCAACGTCCGTTCCCGGAAGATTGTTGCGTTTGTACACAATTCAATTTATAAAATAATATGTATTTCATCAGAAAAATTTTAATCTACGAAATGAACGAAGTAGTCATCTCGTTGATTATACACATCAAAAAGGTATGATTGAAAATTGAAAAATAATTTGAATTTCCGGAAAATATATTCCGCGCCTCATTTAACGGACAGCAGTTTAATTTCGTATTTTTTTAGTTTACAAAATTCGCTGAATTGGGATATAATTTTTTGGACATCTCCGTACGCGGAATTGTAAATTTAAATATCGCTCAAAATACATCGCATAAAAATCCGCTTGAAAACTTCAAGTATTATAAAACGACGAGTTTTTATGGATTTTTTATGCGAACAGCGTGTCGAAAAACTTTTTACTCGGCCACGAAATAAAAAAAAAAATACAAGTTTACATGACTTGGCAAACAAACGTCGTCGCGGAACGAAGAATCACGTTTCCCTCTGTTTCGCCCGCGACTCTTAAGGGGCCTCACCACCTCGAGCTCGAGTCGTGTGTGACTTCAGCGACAGGAACGGAAAAAATATGAACTACAGGGACTGTAGGGGAAGACAGTCCCCACTCCGTACCTAGACAAAGTTGTGTGTATCCGTGTAGTCGAGCTATTCCCCTGTCACGGTCAGTCGGGACTTGAGGGATCGAGATGTAACCTTTTTCACGTTTCGTACGGTTCGTCGTGTCAAAAGTAATTCGGGGATTGCAATGTTAGCTGCGGCGCGCCAAATGTGCGACGCACCGAATTTTCAAAATTGTTATAACCTTTTGACTTATGGTGTTACAAAATTTAACACATTTAATTTTGAAACATGATACCAATAAAAATAATTATAAAAGTTGTGAACATAAATATTGTAAACAATATTGTTGTTCAATCTTGCCCTCTTAAAATTATATAAAAAAACTGATTCAAATTATTTCAGTGCTGATTTCTGTATAGTATGTATCGTATGTTCTGTAAACATATATGCAGAATATATGGATTGTTATATAATATTTTTTAGCGTAAAGAAGTATTGAGAAACAATACTAGATAGCAGGAATTTGCAAGCTATTGACATTATTTGCTAAAACCTTTTTTCCTCGACCGTATACATCATCGGTAGTTACCGATGACTAGAGCGGTGCGGTCAAGGTAGTTTATGATACGTCAATTATTACGGGGAACCTATTTCCTGCGAAGAATACATTGCAAACCCTTTCACGGCATTCGGTCACCCCTGGTTGAATTTGTCGAATTTCTACCTTACTTTCTCCTCCCGGAACATTGCACGGATTTAGTTCATATATCGTAGCGTACGCATTTTTCATCCGAATTTAATAAACTTAGGACCATTTTAAAGATAAAGGATGAATGCACGAGATGATAGAACAGTTTTTCGAAATTCGGTTTCTTTCTATACGAAAAAATGTTTTGAAAATCAGTAATTTTCTCGGTTCATTTTCATATAGAAAGAAACTGAATTTCGAAAATCTGTTCTATCATCTCGTGCATTCATCCTTTATCTTTAAAATAGCCCCGAGTTTATTAAAATCGGATAAAAAATACTTATTATCCGACTAATTAGCCCGACTGCAGGTTACCAGTCGCATAGAAAATGCCTTACTTTCTCAACCCGGAACATTGCAAGGGTTCAGCTCATATATCATATCTTACGCATTTTTCATCCGATTTTAATTAACTTGGGGTCATTTTAAAGATAAAGGATGAATGCACGAGATGATAGAACAGATTTTCGAAATTCGGTTTCTTTCTATATGAAAAAATGTTTCGAAAATTAGTAATTTTCTCCGTTCATTTTCATTGATAAGGAAACCGAATTTCGAAAATCTGTTCTATCATCTCGTGCATTCATCCTTTATCTTTAAAATAGCCCCAAGTTTATTAAAATCGGATGAAAAATGCGTAAGATATGATGCATGAACTAAACCCTTGCAATGCGTCGAGGCTAATATTCCTCCTTTCCGATGTTTGTGCATTTCATAACAAGAGTCGGTGTTCCTTTTCAAGATTTTCACTTGCAAGGCTTACAATGTAAGCCAAGAGCGAAGGGTTCCCTTACGGTCAGAATTGGTCAGGTACTTCCAAAAAGGAAAACGCACACCGACTCATTCCTGTCTGTGTATGGTCGTGGTGGGGGGTCAAGCTTCGACCATTTTGACGCGATTTCCAAGGGGCAGCACTGCGCCATAAGTATTATTTGGGAAAATCGTCAAAAACACGCGTTAGCTCATATATTGTAGCGTTCGTATTTTTCATCCGATTTTAAAAAACTTGGGGCCATTTTAAAGATAAAGGATGAATGCACGAGATGATAGAACAGATTTTCGAAATTCGGTTTCTTTCTATACGAAAAAATGTTTTGAAAATCAGTAATTTTCTCGGTTCATTTTCACATAGAAGGAAATCGAATTTCGAAAATCTGTTCTATCATCTCGTGCATTCATCCTTTATCTTTAAAATGATCCCAAGTTTATTAAAATCGGATGAAAAATGCGAACGCTACAATATATGAGCTAAACCCTTGCAATGCCGCTGGTGGTGAGGCCCCTTAAACTCGGCCGCGGTGAATTTCGAGATAACGAGCGGAGAATAATAACGTTAGTTTCAAGCAAATGACGCACGCGGTCCATGCTTCATATTTTTCCTTTGGTGATTATGAACTGTAATCCGCTTTATGTAAAAAGGGTTTGTAATTTCTAACTTGCGCGCGCTGTGTTACGGATAGTGTCACTGTTTTGCGAGGATTTTCGTTGAAGTAAAGGCAACCAGTATCATTACGATTTTGTCTCTCGTTTTTTTTTCAGTTTTGTTAGATCCGAATTATCCGCGTATTGAAATGCGGCGCACTTAAATTATTGAGTTGCTGTGTCCTGTATGAAAATTTTAATGGGTCACGAATTAAACCTGGATAACTTTTGAGGATTTGAAATTTCAGCCCCAGAATTTCAATGAGCCAATATTTTAACTCCAGAATTTCAATGCTTGAAATTGGAAAATATAACCCCCACAATTACAATGGGTAAAAATTCCTTTCAACCCAACAGAGAAATTCTAGTAGTAAAAATTCTCACCCTGAAAAATTTCCATAATACAACAACGAGGTATTAAACCTGATGTTGTGTCGTGTCTGTTGTTGCGCCACTCGGACCGGTACACGCTCTTGCGGGGTATACGTACACCTGCTAGTATACAGGGTGTCTTAGAATAAATGTCTGAAAATTTCAAGACATATTGTACTCATTGAAACTAATAAAAAATGTTTAATAACCAATTTCCTCAGATAATCTATTCTCAAAATATAATAATTTTAATTTACTCTTATATCGGCGCCTGAAGGCAGGCAATATAATCCACGCGTGTCGACAGAAACCTTCGATACGACCGTAAAAGAAGGAAAGAAATCGAATAAGTGTATACCATAGATCGCAATTAGTGCAAAATGTTCCAAATCTGACCGATTAAATAAACGTCAAATTGCTGTTAGGCACCAATTTAAATATAAATAAACATTGTCATTTCTCAAGGATAGACTATCTTTAGAAATTCTGTATTTAGCATTATTTATTACATTAAGTCAATTAAATAAGACATATAAATTTCGGAAAGTTATTCAGCGACACCCTGAATAAGAATAACAGAATAAGAACTCACTAAAACTGTATTTTGACAGCGATATATTAATTAACTGCACTTCAAAGACAGTGGGCGCAAAAATTGATTTATTAAAACCACTCGATGTATTAAATATCTTCGTCCAGACACGAATATTACGCGTTTCCATATGTTTGATTAACCCTCTATAGGCCCGTGTAACTTTCAGGTCAAATTTCAATTTATCAACATTTTACCAAATAATTATAGCTTTTTTTCATGAGATTTCGCATAAATCTTAATTCTATAACGTTAGCAAGACAACCAATATCAATATTTATGACCGTCCCCAGGCTCATCAACCTGAAATAACAAAGTAAAGGTAGTGCAAACTGTCCTGCAGTAAAAATAAGCGAAACCATTTGACCGACCTGATATTATTTGTGCTTCTGTCAATGATTACCAAACAAAAAATACTCCAATTAATAGCTCTGGGCTCTTATACCAATAACAACCTACTTGTTTGCATTGCAATTTTCAATTTGTTACTGTTTTTTTTTATGTTTACAGATCATTGTTACCTGAAAGTCATATAGTGAATATATTGCAATAAAATTGTTTAAACGGAATTTTTTTTTTCATTTGCCTATATGTATAGGTTTATAATTGCCGATTTTTCGTGCTGTCAATCTTTTTGGAATTAAAACAAAAATTCGGCCCATAGAGGGTTAATATTATACAGGGTGACCCATTTTAATCTTTCCACTCGATTATCTCGAAAAATATTACATATTCGAAACAAAATTTTATACGAAAGATACACCCTGTATATGAGATTGAGTATACATAATATGTATATAAACTTACCGAGCACTTGCTGGTATAACGTATCTCTAACAGTAAGATAAGTTGTGTTAACTTCGAACGTAGATGTCAATCTAAACGGAGCTTTTTCCCGTGAAACCTCGAATTGTTCTCCGATGTAGATCTTCCGTGAAGCACGTTGCTATAAAAAAAATTGATTTGTGATCCGAAAATGCAAAACCTGGATCCCACTGGTTTAAACTACAAGTACAGAAGGCGAGTGAACTGAACAGCCCCCCATCGCCAGAATCGCCTAATGGCCAACCAAAGTTCTGACTGCCAAAGCTGTCATAAAGTTACAGAACCTGTAGATATTCGAGATATGTTGGCTAAATTAAAAACTCCGACTAACGGTAATGGACTATGCAAGAGTAGACTCGAGATATGTAGAAATGAAAGTTTTGAAGGTATTAACTACACCTGCTTGCTTTGTAAGCTTGTGATATGTCGAAAGAGCTAAGTATTAAGAATTTTGCATTGCGTAACAAACTCGCAACCTAAATATAGTAAAGGACAAAAATTAATACTTATGAGCGTATACAAAAATTTCCCAAAGGAAAGTTCCAACGTTTTATAAGACAAATACGGCGATAATACGGTACAACTTGTCCCAGAGGAAGTTTCTCATACATCCATAAGTAACGGAAATATACGGAATGTTCCCATTGAAATGTCTCGCATGGTATACAGTTGTCTCAATTTTCCGAAATATTACATGTCAGCTGTTTCTGCATAATTTTAACATTTCTATTATTCATTTTATTAACAAAACAATAGTTAACACGGTATGGAAGGGGATGTTAGTAAATAACCAACGAGATGGACTTTCGTCTCTGTTTTAATACACGTTTGTAAGAAATTCTCATGGCGAATAGAACTCGCGATCCGACTAAATAAAAAGTCCCGTGGGAGAGGCAGATATTTATCTTGGTTCCGCTTGGTCTCCCTTGAAATTATAGTCGACGCGAGGAAATTCGTTCCCGCGCATCCGCATCCACCGTAGAAACTTGCGGGTTCCTTTTCGTTTTTATTGCTTCGCGAGCAACCCTCTTAATTCCGCGCGTCCAGTTTCTTATGTTTCTACACGCGAAACTCGGACAAGTGAAGGCTACACCGCTGTCGGATTTATTGCATCCACGCACGGAAGTCACGGTGCAAGTTTTGCCCTAATTCTAACGTACAGGGTGTCCCAGCTAACGTGTAGGTCCCTGAACCAGGTGATAGCTGAGGTGATTCTAATATAGGGAAGTGACATTTGTAATACCGTATCTTAATTTATGGCCGAGTTATTAACGAAAAACGACAGCCAATCAGAGGGTTTCGTTGGGTCCGGCGGCACGACAGTAGAAGGTCTGCACCAGTAGGATGCTGTGCCAGTAGGAACTGTCGTGCCACTGGGCCCAACGGAGCCCTATGATTGGCTATCGTTTTTCGTTAATAACTCGGTCACGAATTAAAATACGACATGACGAATGTCACTTCCTTATATTAGAATTACCTCAGCTATCACCTGTATCAGGGACCTGCACGTTAGCTGGGACACCCTGTATAGTCGCGCTAATGCAACGTTGTCTTGATGGATTGACAGAGTGCAGAAATTTGAATGCGAGATATTTTCACGCGTTAACGCATTAAGCGTGACCTCACCATCTCGAGGTCAAGTCGTGTGTGATTTTAGCAACGGGAACAGAGAAAATATGAACTACATGTATAAGGGCCGTAGGGAAGACAATGCCTACACCGGACCTAGACATAGTCGTGTGTATTTGTGAAGGTCGGGCTACTCCCCTCTCACGGTCATTGGGCGCTTTTGGGGTCGGCATGTAACCTTTTTTACGATTTTGTGCGATAGATATTCGTACGATTCATCGTGTCAAAAGTGATCACAGGTTTTAGATGCAAACATATGCGGTGCATCGAATCTTCAAAATTGTCATAACTTTTTAAGTATCTTCTTTTAGGACTACTCTCAAGCCTCGGCGCCCCTCTTCTTTTTTTTGAATTTAATTTGCCTTTAGTTATCGGCATTTTTTAATAATTAAATGCTGCAAACGCCGGAGTAATTTGATTACCTATTGCCAATATGTCAAATCAATATACTAAGTAGTAAATTATAATTTCTTTTTCAGGTTTATCGAAATACTTTTTAACTGCCAATGTTCTTTACAGCAATGTATTCATTTAACCAATATAGGGATATCTTCACTTTCAAATGGTATTGAAAATACCATTGTTTTGTTTTCTTCTTATTATTTTATAAATTAGGATAGTATTATTGTGCATTTGGAGTTATAAAATGCCACTGACAAAGGGAGCATAGTGACCTGTCTGCCATTTCAAAGTGAATATACATAAACGTGCTACCTGTTGGGTACACTGTTCCGAAAAGGATAAACATTACTCCATTCCTGTAATTTGCATTACTATTGTCGCGCTAACCACCCGGTGCATTGCAAGGGTGTAGCTCCTGAATTCTCACGTTTTATCCGAATTTAATGAACTTGGGATTATTTGAAAGATAAAGGATGAGTGCAGGAGATGATAGCCTTTGATTTTCGAAAAACGATTTCTCTATCAGAGAAAATAAGCCGAGAAAATTACTAGTTTTTAGCTATTTTCACGTATAGACCGAAGCACTTTTTCGAAAATAAAATTTGGTGGTCTCGTGCATTTATCCTTTATCTTTCAAATAAGCTCAAGTTCATCGAAATTGCATGACAAATACGCATGTGAAAATTCGGGACCTAAACCCTTGTTCATGCCCTAGGTGGTGAGGCCCCTTAAGACGTGCAAATTCAATGCAGTAAAATCTTGAGGTGTCGAGATTCTGGGCGTTCAAACTCTAGATGCAGAAATCTAAACGCATGGGAAATTGATACGGTGTAATTTTGAAGAGTGCAAATTCACGGCGCAGAAATTTTAATCTATTATAATCTCAAACGCTGTAATATCAATTCGTACAAATTCAACGCGTAGAAATTTTAAGATATTACACTTTCCGGAACTGAAGTTTTAAGGTATCGGAATTAAAGTGGTAGAAGTTTCGAAGAATTAAAATTTCGATCTTTGGAACTTCATGACGTGCAATTGCACAGCCAGGAAATCTTAAACTGTGCAAATTCAAGGCAGAGAATGTTCAAACGCTGTAATTTTGGTGCATGGAATTATCAAGAGAAATTTCAAGCCGTAGCAAATTTCATTTGACAAAGATCTCGAAACTCCAAAATATAAAAATATCGAATCATACAAAATATTTCCACTGAAACACAGAGTCTTAAAAAAAAATTCTCCCCGGTTACCGCGTGAAGAGTCCCCGGGGAACGAAAAGTAAGGCTGTACACGAGTTTGCTGTAACCCAGTGATTTTCCCTGGGGGCGGCCTAAGGTAACCATGAACTCTTGGTTATTCCTCCACCACATGATTCTCTTTCACATTCACGGGCTTGGAAGAAAAGCTCCGGCGAAATGAACAGACAATTAACCCTACACCGTATCATCCCTTCTTTTCAAGTAGAATACGCGGCAAATAAATGCCTATGCTACGTAAGACCTGCAAATACCTGTATAAAAACGTCTCTTGCCTTTTTTTGCACATTTTTAAAAAACAGCACAAAATAAATTCCCATGATATTCTCGTGTATATTCAAGAAACTGCGTAAAATTATTTTAGACTCTGAAAACACCTTGCAAAGGAAAATTCCATGACAATTGAGATTTTCTGTGAACACATCATTTGAATATATCCGTAGTATCCCTATGAATTCCGGGAAGGTGGAAAACAATTAATAAACACGCTTGATGGGAATTTGAAACGGAAATAATTACCAGGTGGAAATCGAAACATTTAACGATTAATTTCCGCCGGAGTTTTCATTGATTCCGGTCAAATTGCTGGGCGATTCCCGGCGTCGAAGATCACAGGGACGTTTCGTCGTTGCTTCCTTGACCTCGAATTTGATTATTTGTCACAGCGGACCAACACACGTACAGATAGTTTAAATTCAGTGGACGTCTGGAAACGGAAATTAAGTTTCCAGCGAGTTGCTGGACAGAAAGTTCGTATTAGTTCATGTAAATACAAACGTATACAACGGCGGATAAAAAGCACCGAAATGTTGTTTTGTATGGTAACTTTATTAGGCTAATAATTTACTGCCGAGTCGGTGAATAATTTAACGATTATTTGATTCATAAAAACAAGAGTGGCAGAATTTCTATGAAAATAGCTTTGAGTGTCAAATTGGATGTTGTTAATGATAATGAATTCGTTGAATTATAATCTATTTATTATAAAAACATTGAATATTATTTAATTAAGTGCCCAAGTTCTATGGATTTCATTTCACTCATAAAAAAACAAATATTTTAACACTGAATCATGTGTGTTAATTAACTTAAACACACTGACACACCTGTTGTAAACATTACGTGATTAAAAATTTAATCGGAAATTCCAAACGGATTAAAATAAATATAATGAAATACATGATTACATCCTTGGTTTTATTTAATATGGTGAAAAAGCAGTTTGCCCGTAATCGTAAAACTGCGTACACGTTAAAAAGACGGTTCACGGAGAATGATAATAAATTTTCAGGTTAAACCGCAACATTGATCCGCGGGAGACACTTTTAACTTTCGCGATATTTTCCTTCCGCAGATATATGTATACACATCGGTGGTTTACTACGAGCACTTATGGCTGCCTTCCAACGTCATTTCGATATAAGAAAAAAAGAAAATGGAGAAATAGGGAGGGGACTTTTAACGTCGCTGCAATGGAGCGTAGATCACTTAGAGCCGAAACCGAGGGGCGATCAAACGTTGTCCCGGCCCCACCTTCCGCCATTACACAAAATTGCACCATCCATTTCCGGGTCGGCCGATATTTCCTTCCGGAATTTTGCATCCCGCTAATGAAAGGACGGTATCGCCCGGATGAAAAATACTCGTGCTGGGAAGTAGAATGTGGATCGGGAAATTTAGATGAAAAGTAATGTGGATGCGGTGTTGAGTCGCACCGTGAATTTTTAGGTTCCACGGCCGACTTGTGTATTGCACGGGATTTTTTGTGTCTACCAATACGTTTTGCTCGAAGGACCAACCCTTTTTGTTTATCGTCGAAAGGGACGCGATTATACGATTTTTAGTGAAGCATAAAATTATTTCTATTTACAAAACTTAATATTAAGAAACTACCGTATATATGTAGTTAATTAATTGCTATCGTCTGATCTTTGTGGCTTTGCGGAAATGACACTCTGTTTAATAGTATTTGAAGTTCTATTTTGTTGTCGTGGTAATGTGTTGTAGTGACGATTTGTAATTTATATCTAATTGTAAGTCTTAGATTTTTGTTGTTATCACAACTTATGTTTCAAATCTAAGCTGTTCTCCCGAGGATTCTTAATTTGTGTCTGTCTGTTGTTTAGTTTCGAACTGCTACGAATCCCCAAGAGCTCTCTTCCTTGGTGTTTTCGCATATTTTTGTCTCTGTAGGCTATTAGTGACCAGGTGGAGACTTTGGAAAATTCACGATTATTGGTTAATTAGAATATCTCTCTATCCCTTCTAAAAGACCAAGAGAGGAAATAGCTTTTCCGAGACTTTTTATCTATTATTATCTTTTTATCATCTAGTGGTTGACAGATGTCTCGATGTCGTCGCTCGACAGTTTTCTACTAATTTTGTTTGGAGTCTCTAGCAGGCACGTTTTATGTCTCAATCCCTTCTTGGAAATTTATAAACATCGAATATGTGCCTGATCAGAGTCCCAACGGTACGCAGTATAATATTCGGTAATTCGGTAACCATCTGCCTTGCACCTGGTATTTCAGTTTTTATCTAGCTTAATCCTAACATGCGGTGATCGAAATTAGAAATTATCGTGGAATTTACGATCGTGGAATTCGTAGGGGTTCAGCACGCGGGAAAAGTTGGCGGGATAGTCGACAGTTGAATGTTTGGGGTAACAGATTTCGAAGCGTAGGAATTCCAAAGAGTAAAATTTTAAAGTGTAGAAATCCGGAGCACAGGAATTTGAAATCGTTGAAATTTATTTTATGGCGTTTCAGAGTGTAGACGTCCGGGGCATTAAAATAGAACACCTTGGAATTTCAAAGTGTGGAAATTTTAGAAAAAATGTGGAAAACATTGAAATACAAAACGTAGGCCTTTAAAGCATAAAAAACGTCCCATAAGAATTTCAATCTGTTGATTTTCATAACCTAAAACTTTAAACGGGATAAATCTAGGGGATGGACATTTCAAAGCTTAGGAAATCTAGAAATCCCAGGCTTTGACATCCAACACGAGATCAATATATCATTTTACAATTAGAAACATTATCTTCGTAATACAAACTCCACAATTATGGTGTTTGAAAGTCATTAAACTAAATATTTGATATTTCAATATATGATAGTGTCTGCAACTATCTTCGCCGAAGGCTATAAATGTAAAACTAACATAAATCCTCGTTATTCGTATAGAATTTCAGCAATTATAATCTTTGGAAAGTATTCAATTACTAATTGCGCACACTTATAGAATCAATTTGCTTCACCTAATTAATCTAACCCAGTTTATTACAAGTTCCAGACCGAATTATCATTTGAATACCGTTTTATTTCCATACACGTGGGATACATCCAATTACCACATATTTTTAATTGAGGGGAATATCATTAAACATAATCATCGCACTTTTTAACCAATCGGTTAACTAACGTATGTCCGAAACTCCAAGTACTAAAACTGGTCAACTATCGATTAATATTCTACCAATGAAATAATTCCACCAGTGAAATAATATCATCTTTCAAAGATACCGCATCACCCCACTTTCACCGTTATTTTACCTTTTTCCCCTTTCTACACATCGACATTTCTCTCCCGTCCGTTGTTTCCTTACAATTAAATCCTTTTTTTTCATCGAGAATAAAGGCACCCGGTGCCGCGATCGTTTTTGAGTGAGAATTCCTGCCGCAATTCCGGTCCCGAATTTAACTTTCGCCGGTAACGATAGAAGTTTACCCCGGGAAATAAAATGAATTTCAAATTGTCGGCCGAGTTCCGACCGAGTTTTGCCCCACGTGGGTTGAGTGTGTTGCCAATCCCCCTCCCTTCGGGAGGTGTGCGCTACATGCCCATTTCCAGAATTTCAAGGCGGCCCGATTCCAGTTTCGTAAAATAATTACGCGAAATCACGTTAAAAGTTGGTTAAAACTGACCGTGACGCTTGTAGCTGTCTGCGAATATTGGCAGCCATTTAATTTTCGGTCCCCGCGGAAATTGGATAATTCCACGACGATAGGATTACGGGATATCTCAAATAATATGGTATCATTGGAGAGGCACGGAAAATTGATAATTATTTATAATCGTTAAAGCTTCTTACGTTTTCGTACCGCGGAAATTAAGCCCCGCTGTGACGTCCATTATTTCCACCGATATCTCAGTGATATCCTATGTTTTGTTTTCGGATATCCTTTCAAGTATACCGAGTGGACCGAATACGGTATTAAGAGACATTTTCACCGAAATTAAAACACAAATCTACTTAATTTCGTTTCATAGCGAATTCGTTCAGGTTTTTGGCGAATTAGTGTGGAAAATGTGGATTCGTTTATTTCTGTGGTTCTCATAAAAAACAATAATACGTAGCGGAAATAGTTTTTTTAAATTTATTTAACGATTCATTCTAAAAAATACCCCTCCTCTCCGTCTTATCTTGTCTTTCCAACAACGATCGCATACATGAAAAACTTGGACTTCCATTTCTAGTAAATGTAAGATGAATCGACCAGATATTTCCAGTGATTTTGAAGAAAACAGCTTGGGATACTTCATTCGAAGCATCAATTAGAGTGAAATACTTAAAGAGCAATATTTTATAAACATTGTTGTTCTTTACATCAAATCCTATGACTTGGAAAGTAAATTGGGCTCGATTGATTGACAACGAAGTTTCGTCTTTAACTCGATTTTTAATAAAAATGAAGATATTTGTAATATTTTACAATTATTTATTCTCATCACTCTCTAGCATTTGCACGCAGTTTCATCCAAAAAGCGCCGTGATGACTTGTGTTCTCCTCTTGTTAGTGTAGTATATTAATATTCGTTAAAATGTTAGGTAACTAAAATTTGAATTGAAATTCAAGGCGCAGAAATATCAAACGTGAAAATGTTAGAACTTTAAAATTTAAGGCGTAAAAATTTCGAATACTGACATTTTGAAGCGTGTCAATTGCATGCTCAAAAATTTAAAGACGCCAAGAAAACAGCACGTAGAAACTTTAACCTTCCGTCTTTGATCCAGCAAACGATTAAGTGGTATTCTCAATGATTGTTAAAAAACTCAGTTAAATATTTCTAGTGATTTTTTAAATAACAGCTTAAGATACTTTATTCGAAGTACCACGTAAAGAGAAACGTTTGAAATTAAATCTACCGAGGTGTGTCAAATAACCGTTTTCAAACTTTTTATTAAAATGCCTGCATGGAACGTTATAGTTTTCAACGTTAATTTCTTTACCCAACAAAAGGGAAATACAGTTCTTTACACGAAATTAACAATTACGTGAAATCAATTGTAAATGTTATCATGTTTACAGAATCGATAAGAATATGTATCTGTTAAATTCCCAGGAAAATTAATTGTTCATTATTATACATCAAACTCGATAAGTTTAAAGTACGGAATTAATTCAGTTCATATAAAAGGAATTGGGTGAAAGTAGCCAACCATCAAATCCCTTGATAACATATCGATTCCTTATCAATTGTGATGCAAAAATCTATCGAGTCATTTTTTTTCTCGCTGATATCACAGGAAATAAGCTCTCTTGTCGACGGCGCCGCGTACTGTTGGATCACAGTTCCGTGCTTGACGAGCCGTAAAAGTTTTCGAGTGCGAAGAAATCTCGGGTTTACGGGGCACCATAAAACACGGATTCCGTATATTGTTTAATCCGGCCACTGTTGAACGGCCCCGTAAAATCGGCCCGATCGGTTATAAAAATCGCGACCAGTATTTTTTACGTCCACTCAAACCATTAGCCGGCGTTCTCTAAGTATCCTTAAGCAACTTATTGTTAAACAGACTTTTATTAAATTTCCAGGGGAAATGTTTCCATCATCCATGCCACTCGCCTTTCCTCCGTACATCTTCTATGTTCGAAGAATGTACAATGACTCCATCGTGTTCTGAACACACTTGTTAATCGAAAAAACGTGTTTTCCACCATGGGCGTTGTCGCATTAATGAATATTCATAATTCGTCTGCCTGGAAATTACGACGTGGATTTTAAATTGCAATTTTAAAAAATTACAATTTCCGATTCAGACAGTGGAAACTTTGATTTCCCGGTTCTCTCTGCGTGTTAATTTAGTATGTTGTTGAAGGACTCTGAAAACGCAAATGACACCATGCTAATCGAAACGTTAGAACTATATGAACGTGTAATTAGTTATATCGTGGTTCAATTATTACACAAAGGGCGAATGTGCAGTTAAAGAAGGGGTACTCGAAAATGCATTAAAAGTTTGCTTTAGAAATTGTTTATTTCTGTAAACGAAACATAGACTATAATGTAATTGACACTAAAACAATAGTTGAATCATCGCCAATACATCTAATATATGAGGTGCCTAGAACACAAGGGGTATAAGTGAAATTCTGAAAAGAACTGAGATCTGTGCCATGAAACTCTGAATTTACCATTCTATTTAGTGGTAAAGGGATCTAAGTGGAATGTCCACCCTGTACCATTCTTGAATAAGAAAAAAATGTTGTATTATATTATGTTTGTGAGCATTTATGAACTTTGAACTTAATCACAAGAATAATGTTATTTATCTTGTTCGTAAATATAATAATATTAACAATACAGACCTTAACTGGCTATATAACGATCATATATGAACAAAAATTAATTAAACTGCACTACTTACTTATCATCCATAACAAGGCAATATTCGAATTGTAATATATTCCAACGTTTCGGTCATATTGGTGACCCTTTGAACTTAATCTTCTCAGAACTAAATAAAAGTCACTTATACCCCTTGTATTCTAAGCACCTCATATATGAAAACAATTGAATTATTTTAAAACTTAGTTAATTAATAAAACACATTCGATGTCACCTCTTTTCGCTATATTTACTAACATTTCTTTAACATCCGCATCAATTTTGCAATTGTATCTATACATATATTACACGGAAATTAGAAAGGTCGTCCCTAAAGATCCTCTTGAATTAATTATTTACAAAGACGAGCCGCCGTCTGTGTGTCACGCGGTTGGAGACCCGTTTAAAGAGGGCCCCGTGTGACAAAGTGGACGTACATTTTTAAACGCAGCAGCGAAACTCAAAGAGAATTTCTTCTTGGTCCCCCGAAGCGGGCCAAAATAATATAGCTGGCCACGGTATTTCGGTCATTTCGAACCGATTTACATTGACAATAGACGGTGGAACGGTGAATTGAAAATCTGACGGCACGTTTGACGCGAGACAATACTTTTCCCGCCGCGAAATTAAAGTGCTATGGTGTTTATCTAGGCGGGGTATAACTGTTGCTTGGAGTGTATTGCGCACGTTATGTTTCGATAGAAATTTCTGAATTATTGTATATAGGAGTGTGTATTTATTAAATTGAATGGTGGTAAGGAAGTTTTATTTATAGTTTTATTTATGGGACACGGAAAAGTGGAATTTGAGTTGTAAATGGATTTAAAGCTTTGTTTTATTAATTTAAGGAGAGTTGGTAGAAACGCCATCGTGTGAGCAACTGTTGGGTATTTTTAGTATTTTAAGTCAGATGTTTTATCATCATTTTCTGAAAAATATAGAAAATTGTCGCGTAGAATGTACGTGAAGTGTCATAGTCTGCACATTAAAGTACGTAAATACAAGATTGTGTGTTCGGGAGTAACAGCGGAATTGTTTTAACCGTGCTATTTTCATTGCTATGTGGAAGTATCGAATAGACAGTTAAAGATATTATTTTTTTCGATAGTCACTCGTAGAATCTTGAAATAAAAATATTTCAGAGAGTGAACCATTTCGATTGTCAAGGCTTCACAAATTTTAACATGTAGAATTTTAAATATCATGATATTCCAGCGCGTAAAGATTTTTACGCCACGAAATTCCGGCGCGTAGAAATTGACACATCGTGAAATCCCGTTGCCTGAAAATTTCTACATTTTGACATTCCGCTCCAGATTCCTACAGATAAAACTGCCTACCCCGCGCAATTTATAAACATTTCGCCGCGTCGTGCACATTTTTCCAGCAACACCCACGCTGATCTGCATGCTCCGGCAATTCATCGACGTCTTCTCGCACTCTCATAACGATCCACCCTTTAAATAAAGGGTTGCCGGTGCCGTCGTAACCTTGTTCCAACGGCGCATTGTTTCACGGCACACGATCGTCGACTACGGCAGAAAAGAGAGAAAATGCAGCGCGTAAAAGGGACTGCCCGGTAAATTATGCATAGCGCATGAAAAATTCCCGCGACGAGCCGGCCGGGAGTCCGACTTCCTCCGGGCGCATAAGGAGATTCGCATTATCGTACATGTTGGATGAGCGGCGCCCCGGTTGTAATATGAAATTTTGATCAGAAGTATACGCCACTGCCGGAATCGGAACCTACCTTTTCACCCAGTGCCGGGGTGGGTCGTAAACGGGTGCGAACGAGCTCGCGAAAAGGATAGCTTGTAATATAGACGGCGATCTGATTCTCTAGAGTTGGGGAAAGTATCGTTTTTTTCACCATTCAACTTGGAACAGTTGGGTAAATATGAGGCCGGAGAGGATTTTTTTCGTCGACCTTTAACTACAGCGCTATCGCGCGAGAACGTTATTTTTAATACCGTTGAATGTTTCACGGGAAAAAATTGACGCGCGAATAACACAAAAAAAGTTGTCTTTAATTCCTCTCCACTCGTTTCTACGTTATTTATTTCGAGATCAAGGTTTTTTGTCATAGAACTCATGGATTAAGGAACGGATTTCACCTGCCGCGGGAAAGCCACGGTAGAATTAGATTCCTATATCTTTGCCCACGGAAAAAGGATAAACTTTTCTGCAAACACAGTTTAGTTACATCGTGTCGGGGATTTCGATCCTACAATAAAGAGTTTCAGCACACTGTTTCTCCCTCAGGATCCTTCGGATCGAAGTAAACCGGCATTACGAGTGGGAACGGAAATTCCCTTTGTATCGTCGTGTTCCGACCTAACGAACGCGTTATTTTTCCACATCACCGTTTAGAATGTATAAAGGGCAAATAATGGAATACTTTATACGAGGCCAGTGCGCCCCAGGGCAGCAAGCGTAATACCACTTAACCGTAACGTACAACCGTGATATGACTTTTTGGTCCGGCGTCAGATGCGGCGAAAGTTGATTGAATTTTAGAAAAATAGCTCTTGAAATGCTTTTTGTCTTCGCGAAACACTTTATTTTCATGACTCCTAAACGACGCGACAGAATGGTTTCGTGCGCTGGTATAATCCAGCGGCTGAAAGTGTGTGCCATAAGTTAGACTATTTATTGAAGTACTATGGTTGCTTTTAGCAGTGCTGAAATTTAGTTGCATTTTTTGGGCAAAAATCAAGGTGTTCGCAGATTTCTTAACTTTTTGTGATAAATGAGCTATAAATAAGCACCCAGATGGTCCTAAGGGTGAAACAACCTCTTCACCTCTTCACGTGAACATATACAGGGTGTCCCATTTCCTTGGACGCACCCGGAACCAGGTGATAGCTGAGGTAATTCTAATATAGGGATGTAACATTCTCAATGTCCTATCTCAATTCGTAGTCGAGTTATTAAAGAAAAACGATAGCCACTCAGAGGGCTCCGTTAGGCCCGGCCGCGCGACAGTAGAAGTTCTGCACCAGTAGGGTACCGTACCATTGGGAACTGTCGCGCGGCCGGGCCTAATGGAGCCCTTTGATTGGCTGTCGTTTTTCGTTAATAACTCGGCCACGGATTGGAATGGGACGCTGAGAATGTTACATCCCTATATTAGAATTACCTCAGCTATCACCTGGTTCCGGGTGCGTCCAAGGAAATGGGACACCCTGTACACATGTTGTGCCGTTTCCCCCAAATACATGTCTATTCAAAGTTCATAATACTTTATACATAAGAATTTCGTAAATTCATTTCTAATGAAGACAATACTTTCCATGTCATCCATAAGATACGATCGATGATGTGATATAACCATCATGGAACGATAGATACACTGAGAGGAGATGGCTTTGAAGTAGATATTTCATAGTGTTTAGGAGGACTACCAAAGGGCCTTAGTAAGTGGAACGCGACGTGTTCCTGAATCGAAGCACTCGCTTCACGTCTACACTCTAAGGCAGCTCGTCCATTAGTCCCTTTTTTGAGAAACGAAGCAATAGACAAATACCTCGATTTTCCGTTGGACAGTGCATGCTATATTTCCACACAATTTTCTATACTTTTTTAATTATCTGGCACCTAGTTTGCAGTGAATATACCCTTTAGTAGACTTATAGTCATCGAAGGATAATGTTTATTCAAAGTTCGTACAGTGAATCACCGTTTTCCTATACTGTACCTATTAATCCGCCACTCACCTATTTTGCAGTGACTATCGCCTCTAATCTTCTTAGCATAATCACTATTCATAGATTCCTATAGCCACTCATATTTCCCCATAGTTTACCTATTAATCTATCACCTGGTTCGTCGTTATTATAGTCTGTAATAGTCTTCTAATTCTCTTATGATGATCTCTAGCTAAAGGTTCCTACAGTTTTCCATCATCATCAATTGTTTCCAAATTTATAAAACATCTCCTTTATTATATTAAACTTGTCTCTAATAGTATCCTAACCCTCTTGCGAATCTTTAGTCACTCATCTGCTTTTATAATTCACCCACGCATCCATTATCTACTTCTTCGTGACTACATTCTCTAACAGGTTTGTAATGCTTGTAGTACAACCTTAATCTGGTATAGTCTTAAGCATGTTTCTGTAGTTACCCTACGTGCAAAATACATAACCTACTCTAACTGTAGCCTGTAACAGACTTCTAATCCTCCCAGGTTGATGTTCATCCTCGCCCGATGGTCCGCAACACCGGGAAATCATTAACTCTGCTACGATCATGTACACGTCCTCTGTTTTTATGGGTTCCAGGCCGTTGCTGAAGCAAATAAAGAACTCCGCCGAGTCCCACATAGTCCTTGACTGCTCGACGGAGCGGATCTACGACGTACTGAAGCAGGCGCAGCAAATTGGGATGATGAGCGACTATCACAGCTACCTCATCACCTCGCTGGTGAGTCTTTTAATTAAATGAGAACCCGATTAACGGAGAAGTGCCTCGCCGTGTTGAAGTAGATCCCACCTTATGGTGTTGAAAACTCGCGCGGACAAGATAGAGAATCTTTTCGACTATAGAAAACATTTTTTTCTATCTCTAATAGATGCTTACCCCTATTTACCCCTATTTACCAGCGTGCAGAGACCGTTTATAAATTTCCATAGACCCCAATAGTTCCCCGTAGCAATCCGGAGTCAACTAAAAGGCTTCGTAAAGAAAATAAACCCTTCAGTTTCCCTAAAATCCCTAAAAACCAAACGGCATATCGTCCCCACATCATCGCATTCTTCTCGTGCCAAAACAACCCCATTATTACCAGCAAAATATTTCTCCGGTATCTTCGGGGGAAACCTTGGAAACGAACGGAAACACGTGCCGCGTATATGGCCAGAAAATGGTGTGCGAACGGTTGGAAAAGAAAGGTTACCGAAACCGGGAGAAAGGGAGTCCCGAAGGGAAAAGGAAAGAAGAAAGGTGTAGGGCTGAGGGAAAGTGCACAATCGGGTACACGTGTTTGTGTTCCACGAAAAATCCGGCGGCTGCTCGTTTTTCCATCGACTTCCTCGATCACGTTCTCGCATTAATGTACGTTGAGGACTAGTACCCTTTGTAGCAAAGAGAATATCCCCGAGCTTCGAACAGTCTGCGCGGATTTCTGTGATTCGAATTCTAAGAGAAACCTGGAGGGGAAGGGGGGGGGAGGGTGGTGGCTGCGTGGGGGTGGAAATCGTCGTACGTGTTGTTCCAGAATGGCTGGAGGCGCGATCACTGCAATATCGTCGATCGTCTCCCGATATTCCTTTCTTTTTCAACTCCTCCTCCCCCCCCCCCCCCCCGGCGGCACCCTCCGTCGTCGACGTCGTCGACGTCGTAACGGTATACGGGAATAAAGTTCTCGGAAGATGGATGCGTCGACGGAATCGTTGAGTCGATATATATCGCGGGTGGTACGTGCCGTTGCAACTTTTCAGTTCGCAAAAGGAGTGTAAAAGGGGTAGGCGGAAGAGTTTTTTTTTTATTGGGAGGGGGGAAAAGTGAGTGGGGCAACGTATGTGGCGGCTGTTCGTCTTCATTGGTGCGTGCCACGTGTCTTATATCGGTGGAAAAGTTGGCAGTTATTTCGTGCAATTGGAACAGTCTTGATTAGACTCTAGGACGTTTTGATAGTTGTTTTGTTAATGACATTATTGCGGGGGTACAAATCATAGGTGAACTTTGACTCGCGCGAGAAGTGGGTACAAGATTTGATCAGTTGGGACGTTTTTGGCGTAGAAATTTAAAAGCATTGAGTTTCGGAACCCAAACTATCGGTATTGAAGTTTCATGCATGGAATTTCAAAACGTAAAAATTTGTGAGCTCGAAGATTTCTAAACATGGAAATTTTCAAGCGGAGAATTGTTATACCTATAGAATTGAAAACATATGAATTCCAAAGCGCTATATTTCAAAACAGGGAAATTTCGCCGCAATAAATTCCAAAGCAGAGAAATTTCAAAGCATTATATTCTAAGCGTAGAAATTACATAGCCTTTATGTTAAATGCATTTAATTTCAAAGCGTAGAAATTATAAGGCCTTTATGTTAAATGCATTTAATTTCAAAGCGTAGAAATATCAACGCGTCGAATTTGAAAGCTTAGAATGTTCAAGGCGTTACATTTAAAAGCGTACAGATTTCAAGACATTATATTTTAACGCGTACAACAGCTCCAGCTGTTAAATTTCAAAGCATAGAAATTTTCGAGGCGTTGAGTCTAAAAACGAAGAAATTTTAACGTGCTCTATTCTAAAGTCTAGAAATCTAAAGCACAGACATTCGATGCATAGAAATTTCAACACATAATGCCTTCAATGGGAAGACATTTTTCGTGAGAAACGGAGAAAAATGGAAAAGTTCGTCAGTAAATGTCTCGCTGAATCGTACGATTCTCGTTAAGATATCAGAAACTTGGCCCGGTTATTTCGTTAACTATTCTCATTCCCAGATTAATGGTTTGGAATCATAGTTATTCGAATTATATTACGCAGGGGGATCGTCGTGAATTTTCTTCCCTTTTCTTCTATTCGACGAAGTATTTAATTAACCGTGAAATAACGCTAGAATTTCCGTAGAGTGTAATTATAAATTACTCGTAATTTACCGGCAATTTATGCTTCCTCCAGCCGCGACACTGCCGGCGATTATTCATCGGTCGCCGACTGAAAATTATTTCTTAGCCGTAACGACGGATAAAAGAATTAAGTCTGCCGGCAGTCACTTTCACCCTCGATTTCCGTTGTAAGCGGAAACTTCGCCTTTCACGTTTATTTTCCATAGAATTCCGAGGACAGTCAAAATGAATAATACTGTGTCATTAAATTTTTTCCGGTCCCTTTTTCTAGAATTCAAGAATACTCAGTCAGTCAAAATCATAATTTATAAATTTACATTATTATTAATATTTGTTTAATTGAGAAATTGTCTTTATCTTTGTAATCCGTGCCATTTTTTGTATAAATATGCATAGTTATATGTTTACAATATAATGTAACTTGTCTTAAGTGAGTTTTTTTTATTATTTATATTCTTTTTGAAGAACGAAACCATGACAATTCTAATATTTCATTTCCACTATATGTTTTAATATTTCTCAAATATCATTTGAAGGCTGGCAGAAGACTTTTCGTAGGAAATATTACGACTTAAGTAAATCAAAGAAGTCAGTCCAGCTTGAATTAACAATATCTGCCGTATTCGCGTTTCGCGAGAGAAAGTTTCCGAGCTTTTCCTCGGCGATCCCTAAAAGCTGTCCTGAGATAATTAGCAATTTATCGTTGTCTACGGCGAGACGCTTCGTCCGAAGTGTACAAATAATCACGTTGTAAGTCGAGATAGGAGCTGCAGAATAATAACCGGCAAAATTATGTTTATTTGCCCCGGCTCGTTAGCGCGTAAAGCATTTAATTGCAATTAACTATACCGAAAGATCTTCGACGTTTAATATTGCACGTTGCTACCGAAGAATTCCTCGCGGAAATTCTACCTCTCGATACCTGCTGTTTGAACAACAACAATGTTTTAATGAAAAATCCAACCGAACAAGAAGAAACGGCTTTCTTTCATCTTCGCCGCCGCTAACGGATCTCTGTACGCGTAACTCGCGCGATAATCGCGTTAGATATCGCATTGAAAAGGAGCCGAAAGCACGTTTCAAAAGCCTCGCGAAATGTATTTAACCGGGGTAAATAGAAAACTAACAGAAATCTAGGGCTGAAAGCTACGGCCGCCGTATAATTAGCAATATTTACAGTCGCGACAGCTGTGACGAGGTCAACGGGACACAACGAAAAAAATACGGAAGATATATGTACTTGTAAACAGAAAAAAAATACCCGAAACCAGCGGGAAAATTTTAGGACGTATTCTGGCAGATTTCAATTTAGATGCATTAAAATGTAAATTAGCCGAGTATTTGTTCGGACTGCGTTCCTTCTGTTAAACGTTGGACCCACCCTCGGGGACCGGTTTATTCGCGGACAGAGACGAAGATTTGTCGCGTCGACGAATGGCTTTTAATTGCCGCGGTTAACGGGTTACCGTCACCGACCGGTGTTCATTGAAACCGATCGATTTTAATAGAAACAATGATGGTGTCAGTGAACAAGGGAATTAAAGGATTTTGAATATTCCGCGCCGGATATCTGGTGTGTCTCCATTGATTTCGGGAAATATTCCGTCGAAAGGTTTAAACCAGGATTTCCCGGGGAAATTTCACCGTGTTACACCTCGCGCTTGGAATAAATCGTCGCTGTATTTGTGATTAAAATTACGATTAACAAGCTCCGTTTGGGAGATGGTAATTATCGCGTTTTATTTACAATATTCCTAATTGCACTTCCAGAACAATACAGAGAGACCGTTAATGGCCGCCCGGGTTAATTTGAAACTTAATAAAATCGTCGGGAAATTAAGCACGCCATGCTGTACGGTTGCCGTCTGGGCAGAGAGGTCGAAGAGATTTATTACGACGAATATTGAGTAATTCAACGAGGCCCTTTCAGGTTGAAATTCCGTAAAAATGATCGAAAGTGTGGAATGACTTTCTTCGCGTTTGAAATTCTCATATTTGAAATTTTCTGACGTTTTTCAAACATAAATCCTTAAATTTAGATTTATTACCTACGGTCTCAATTCCATCAATTACATTTAAAAAATTTGGTAAACGACGTTGTTTGGCAACTAAAACAGATAATATAATTATAGTATATCATTTTTTAATGTTACGCATGTGTGCCAATGGGAAGTGAGACTTATTTTCATCATGGAAATATCTTTGATTAAAGTTCATGGCTTTCAATCCCACTTATTTATTCTCACAGCTTCGACTGATCTAATATTATCAAATTTATTTTCTGACTATTTATATTTATATTCTCAGCGCACCCATAAAATGCTAGTCATTTCGCACCCTTCAACCCCCATTCTCATCCGTCGATCCGTACGCGATCGAGAAAAATCCATTAACCCAACAAAGCAGTTTTTTTCGCAAAAACCCATTGACCCGGTCGTAAAGCCTATAAGCAACATCGTGTTCCTTAACGGGGCCGTATTAATACGTCTTCCGGCCAGATTAACCCGAGTCCATGCGAGTTCGCGAGCGCAAATTACGGCGTCGCATTTCGGGGCCACAAATTTCAACGCGTCCCCCGAAATTCGGACGACGCCGACGTATTATCGCGTCCCGATGGTCATTACGGTTATTATGCCTGTTACGGTTATGATGATTGTTATCGTCGTTACGGGCCCATTAATGTTCTTATTACGAACGTTTAGCACCCATCACCGGTGCCCTTCTTATTACCCCTTATTTACCCCGTTCGTGTTTGCGATTCCATCGAGATATCTTGTTTTGAAATCTCGCTTTCTTCTATTTTTCTTCATTCGCTTTCTCTGCCTTAATCAACGTTCATCTATCCACCGTAATTATCCATAATCACAGGTACGCGGATACATACATTCTGGTTACTGGAATCTAATGGATTTGATGTCCGGTGAAAATTATGGGTTATTATTATTATATTATTTATACAAATGTTCGACAGGGTTTGCGTTACATATCGGTCGCACGTACTGCTTTTCGACAGTACGTCTATCGACTCCTGGTTATTTACATTTCGATGATAATGGTGTTTTTGTTTGTATTTTGTTAAAAATCACGCTCTCCTGGCCCGTTCGTCAATTCATTTCTATTATATCGATATCGCGTTACTATCCGTAATGGTTGATTTTATATGCAAACGAAACGGAGATATTTATTTATTCTTTCTATCAGATACAGCTTTGTCTCGTTCTACATTCTCGTCCGTGGTTTGGTTTACGTTCGGTATCGTTTTGCTCGTTTTATAATCAGACATCCCGACGTGATGAATTAGCGCGTTTCATTTTCAACAGTTCGCGGCGGATGGACGCGCGTGGTTCGAATCGACGTGTATTTTCGTTCTGGCGGAATGAATTCCTGCGGTTTGAGTTACGTAACAATAGAAACGAGGAATCTGTAACTTTTGTAAACTTTCGCGGGGGATTGTTACGAGGAAATACCTACGCAGTGAATGCCACGGTATTATTTACAAAACCTATATTCTTCATTTTTTTTACGTTATAGCGATGAATTATTGTTGTCAAGTTTTACGTTTGACCCGATTGTCGAACGGCAACGCTTTAAGGCCCCTACAGCGAATGAAACATTTCATTACTTCGATTGTTAAAGCGTTCCAAGGATATTCAAGCTTTTCAAAAGCGGCAGCCTTTGACGGTCGCTTTGAATTAAAAAAATGCACGATTTCAGTTGCCCGGGAAAAACGCGGCCCCCTGGAAACTCAGACGCCAGACGCGTTTACCGACGACAACTTTGTCGCACCATTGTGGCGTTTATAAAATAATTCACAGGTATGTCGCGTTGGGAAAGAAAAAATATTAATGATGAAGAAAAAAGATTATTTTAGGTAGATTTGGATTCATTTGTCTCCGTTTTTAAAGCGTATATTCGAAGTGTCCAAAATTCGGGATTATAACGACCGATTGTTTTTTGAGGTCAAAAGCATTTGTTTTTTTTTTTTTAATATTTAAATAGTTTTTTTTATGAAACTTTTCCGATGTTTCTTATTCTGTCATTATTTCTATTTCCGTAACAATGCAAGAAGTTGCGTCTTTTAAAAATCCGTTGAAACCACTTGAACCGGGAAAAGATAGAAGCTTTCACAATTGATTCGCGGCGTGGAAAAAAAAACCAAATGAAGTCTCCGTGGGGCGCTTTTCATGCGAATGAAAAGTATCCGGCCGCCGATCGATACATATCGCTCTTCGTACGTGACTTACACAGGCCAACACGTTTCGCATACATAATTCCCACTTGTTTCGCACCCGCAGAGGATATCCGTCGCTTAAAAAAATGCCGGGAATCGTTCGAAAGCAGCGAAAAAATGAATATTCCCGGCGGGACGTATTATTATGGATAAAAATGAAAAGTCATCGATGAAAAACGAGTTTTCTTTCTTTTTTTTATTTCGCTGATCAATCGCTCGGTCAAATCCTTGGAGATTCCGACAAACGTCTGCAAAATTGTGAGACTTTTCAGATAACACTGAACAACAGACGAAATGTATTTCGCTTTATATTTAATCAAGAAATGAAGTTAGAATATCGCAAACAATGAAAGGGAAATTATTGGATATATACCGGGTTATTGTTTGTTACAATAGCAAAACTGCAGTTTCGTTTTGGATTATAAAAACAGAGGTATGCATTTTTTTCACTGTCACATTTCATCCTAGTAAATACATACATATAAACGGACAAATTAAAATTCAAAAGTTCGCTAGCTGAATTTTTCAACTCGTGTCTGAAATATCATGGTTTCGACTACTGAACTTTGTTCCCCATGACACAGGATTTCATAAAAGTCGACAAATTTTGTAATAATTTCCCTTGTGATGTTTAAATGAAACAAAGACCCACTACGGAAGCTTATTTAATTTCTCAGTAACTCACGCACAAAAATTAACTCATATTTCCTCATACTATTTTTCCGGTCGTGAAAAAAAAAGACAGGAAGAAATTTACACGACGAATTCAATTCTTCGTGCCGTAAATCGAGAAAAAGATTATTCAAATTCGCCTCATCTTCGGAAATTGCCGCGAAAGAATCTCCGCCATCGATCGGCAAACTGTTATCGATCATTTGCGGTAGAAAATATATTAAATCGCACGCTCAGCGATATCTCCGCCGTCTTCCAATCACCGCGACGCGGAATCCAGATATTTCTACCAATGATAATTTCTCACGAAATGATGTCGTAAAGAAAAACCAGCGGACACGTGGTGCGGGTTTCTGTATTTCCCTCGGAGGAATTTTATAAATAACGTTCTCTGGATTGGTTTCTGGAAACGTGACGTAACTCCTCACGCCGTTTACGCGAAGCGTGTGTACGCTCGCTGAATAATAAGTCAGCGTGTGAATTTAGATTAATGTTTACTGCCGTTCGACTAACTCAAACATTTGCGTTAAGGTCTGAACTTTTCATATTTAATCCCGAAACGAGCTCCGCGAAACGGACCCTTCCGCCCTCACTCCCTCCCCCCCCCCTTCCGCCTTTCCACCGGTCTCAAGTGTGCTTTTCATATTTTTACACTGCAACACAATCTATATTTTCCCAAGAAAAATATATATTTTCCTCGAACCGACCGGCTGAAATTGCTGGTTCGATGCGAAAAGAAATTTACAATTTCTGCACGGCACTTCATGAAAAATTCATATGTAGATCAGGAATCCTGTTAAATAGGGGAAACGCTCGTTTATGCGATACCTCCAGGGCCAAAAAATCGAAAAATCTGGATGTGGAAGGGATTACCCGTCTTTTCATAAATTTCTTCGTGTACGTAATGTCCTCCGACGTTAACAACTTCCTCCTCAAATATAACTCCTGGCGGTAAAATAAACTATCATCACCCAGACCGATCATTTTTTATCAGAACCCAAAAAAAATCATCTAATTTTAATGTTCTACTCCAACCCAGCAAGCATTTTATACGTTCGGTTAAATTCCATTCAAACATTATTTGTGTGCGGTTCAAATTGAAACGTAATTATTAATGTGATTTTTCAACAAATATTAACAAAGAAACATCCAATTTCAAACTAATATCGTGTACCATCCAGCTCTTTTGCACCGACTTTTCAATCCTCACAGGCTTCCCAGAGATCTAAAGTCCTTTAATCGCATCCCAGAAAATCTTAATTAAAAATCGTGATATCCCGTTCGATATAGCTATATTTAACACGAACGTTTGCAGCGACGTAGAAAAAAAGGACTCATAAGACCCGGATTCCTTTTGCAGGATCTGCATAGCGTCGACCTAGAAGAATTCAAGCACGGCGGGACCAATATCACTGCCTTCCGATTGGTGGACCCGGAAAAGCCGGAGATCCAGAAAGTGGTGCAGGACTGGATCTACGGGGAGAAGCGTTATAATCGCGAGCTCGATATGGGCCAGGGCTCCAACAAGGTAAAGCACCACCATGGAATTTATTGCCACGTGTATGGGTATGTGTGCCCCCGGTTTTAATACGCTGATGGCACGACATAGATTTATGCACCTTAATATACATGTCGAACGCGGAATACGAGCGGCTTTATAGCGCGCCGGGCAATCTTGATGAAGAAAGTTCGGTGGGCAGTTTGGATTAGTCGACAGTATTCGATAACGGTGTGTCGTTTAAAATAGCGTGGGTGGTTGTTATGGATCATTAGAAGAAGTAAAACATTTTAATGTGGAGGATTGATTTTTTCAGAATTTCTGTTTGAGGTAACTGTTCGAACGATTGTGTTTATATTTAGTGGGTTCATTAGTCATATCGTAAATTGCGTCTGTGAATTTTGGTACGTTGATAACGAAAACAGATGTGGAGGATAAAGAACGCTAAATGGGCCGTGAAAAGAAAGAAGGCTGTTGCTGACGTGGATGAAAAGTAGATACAGGATGATTTTGATACACAAAAACAATAAGTGATCTTTAACACTATTTCTACCACGATTGTGTGTATACCTATTTCGACCAAAAGGTGTATTTTTACACCTTTTCGTTTGAATGCAAATATTTGCCAAAACTGTTGGGATTTCAAATTACCAGTTAAATGTAGATAATTTAACAACTATTGTATAAAAAGTCAACAAATTAATTGTGAAGAAATGATTCAACTTAACGAATGATTTTAACTTAAAATTTGAAAGGTGTCTTTTGACACCTTTTGGTAGAAATAGTGTTAAACGACGCGATTGTGACTGCTGCTAATAGTAGATAGGTTGGTTAACAAAACTCAAAAACTGTTGAAATAGTATCCCTCCAATTCTTCCAAATATAAGGTTCTTATTCAAAAGGCTGCCATTGTAACATTTTTCCCGCCACTTTCCTGTTATGTTTTCCTGTTACTTCCGAACTAGAAAGTAATCCGTCGAACAATTTTTTCCCAAAAAAATCTCAACAAATCGCCTGTCTGACTATGCAGCAAAGATGGCGATAAATCTGCAGGTATTCTTGACGAGTAATTTTGGAACGCAGCAGGTTTTCTTTGAGTATCCTGGCAGTAAGTCAACGTTAACCGCATAAAGCGCGAAAGCGTTCCATGTGACAAACGTTGCCGGGGATGCAAGCGGGCAAGTTGAAACGCTTCACTTCTGCTTTGCTTCCTCCGGGGTTGCGCCGCGGAGAAATTACATCGCTTGTATCTTCATTTTTCGATTTACCGTCGCACAGCTCCCCCCCCCCCCTCCCCCTCCCCTTCTCCACCCCCGTCGTCGTCGTCGTCGTCGTGACGCTCTAATTTCACATTCTTCGCGCAAGCTCGCTTGACGGCTACATCGATCTTCTCGCCGTGTTGTTTCGGTTCAGGCAGAAGCTACATGCACACTAACAGACGGTGAACCCTGGAATAAGGGAGCGAACGTAATAATTGGGTATTACCTATTCAAAAGTTGAATAGTGCCACGGGAAATTGAATTTCCCGTAGCACGTGCCGAATCTCATAAGAATGCAAATACCACAAAGGCGAAACTGCGACGAGTTCCCAGCGCCCTGCGCGCGAGGATTCTTTCTATAGGCGAGAAAGAAGTTCCGGATTGGACGAAAGGGATAGCAAAAGATCGTTCTGTTTGCGAAAACTTAACGGCGGATCTCTTTGAATATCGTAATCAATCGCGGGAATCCCTTTTGCGTTCGATCGTCTGCGATTTACTCTGGGTTTATTATTTTATTAATTTATTAGTTGGATGCGAGGAACGTTTTTTTCTTACTTGATATTTCTGGAAAAATTTTCACGCGGATGTTCAGTTATCGAGATAATTCGTTGGGGATGTTTTTAGAGGTAGAAGTTTGCGTATGTATGGGATCTTTTTCGCAGTTTGAAGTTTCGACGGCGGACTAACAGTTAGAGCGTCGACGAGTATTTAAATGTAGGAAACGATGTAAACGCCAGACTCTCCCGCTACTTATACCCGATTAAATTGGGGACCAATACAAACGCAGGCTTCGCGAGGCAAATTACCTATGCAGTTTACCCATTTCCTCTATATGTATGAGGCGCTAACGAAATGACGTTGGATTACGAAACGCGATATGTGTGAGAATGCATATATGCATGTGCACTGCATTTCCATCGGGTACGCGTACTACGGACATAGGAAAACGTGGGAGAAAATTAGTATCATCAGCGAAAGGTATATAGGGGAAAGAATATCTTGGTGTAGCAGGTATAAGATGCAAATTGATTTTTTCTTCCGACGTAAATCGAGAGCAGAAACGTTAAAGGATGATGCGCAGTTCCACGGACTAGAAATGCCGAACCCGAAGGATGTTCTGGCGTAGAAATTTCCATGCGCAGTAATTTGTGGAACCGAAATTTCGACCCTTGAAAACTGGGCGCATAAAAATATCGATATCTAAAAATTCCGCGGGCAGAAATTACTAAATTTAGAAAGTAGGGGCACCGGAATTCGAACCCCTAGAAATTTCGTGCGTATAAATTTCAAAACAGCGAAATTTCGGCACGCACGGATTTCCTCGCCAATGAAATTCCACGCGCAGAAACTTCAACGCATGAAAGAGACTTCAAGGTCGACGATTATCAAAGCGCCAGTAATTCCCACAATTTTCCCACAATTTTCCCACAATTGTCGTACGTAAAAAGTAATATCCTTTATCTATCCTAATATTCCTTGGCTGTATCTCACGATTCCCCGGCGTCGTACGACGTTGTTTCTTAGAATTGCCAAAACGGGCCGCCTAATTGGTAGTTCTTTGGGCGAATTATATCGTTGCGCGCACCTGGCACCGCGTCAACTGCAGAAAAGTTGAGCGGCAGATTCGGACGTTCGGCTTTACAGGAAGCAACATCTGCCGGCTTCCGGACGGCTCTTGAAACGGCCAAATTGCAGCCACGTCCGCCATGACTTCCGAACTTTTTGTTTAATTCCACGCGGCACGTAATCCGGCGACACGTGAAACGATGCTTCGATGGACTGTAACTTGCCCGATATGTTTCGCGTGTAACGGAAAACAGGAATATACATACATACACGTCCATCTCGACGAATATACCGTAGATAAATATAATTAAACCGAATAAACATTATAACGAGAATTTTCCTTGACTCGAATGATTCGAAGTTTGTTCAAGATCCTATCATTTCGTGTAATTTTTCCTGAAAAATACTGGAAAGAATTTTACCCGACGAAACTTATTTGCCGACAAAATGTCCAACTCGACAGACTTAATTAAACCTTTTCACCACCCGGAGCATCGTTACTTAAAAAAACATGAGCCCGAGTGAAACACTGGTAAAATAGAATCCATTAACGACGTTACAATTTCAACGGAAATATTAACCGCGGAAGAAGAATTCGATAATTATATTTGATAAACCATGACTATATTACAATAGTTTAACCTAACAAAATTCAACAAAACTCTTCGCGACGTAGATTCGTTACGCAAAAAGCGATACTTTTAAGGGTGGACGAGGGAAAAATAAGATTCGCCTATGAAAACGCAAACAATTGAACGAGATCGAGCGAGACGGGTTAAATAGTGGAGGCTGAAGGCACCCCAGGGCATCATGGGGCTTTATATCTTTTTTCCACGATGGCTTTTTGCTTCTCCTATACATTCCCATTCATTTCTTTTCTCAGCTAGCTACCCTCGTTTGATCCCTGACCCGTTCATAACGCGCGGGAAAAGACGAAGCGTCTTATACCTTTTTACGAACAGATACATGCAAATCTCGTTTTTTTAGTCGTCCTTTCAAATATGTTGAAACGAAACGTATCATAGCGTATGAATTATATGTTGGGTATGTGCGTCATTCGATTTAGAAGAGGCGTGGAGTGCGCAGTGTTGTACATTGAATTTTTTAGTATTTTTATTTTCGAAGGAAGAAGCGAAAAATGTATAGTTTGCGTTTTTGACAGAAACGCCGCGCTTTGAATTTTCTGTGTGTCAAAAGATAGAAGTACCTTCAATTTTTTGCGCTTCCAATATTCCACGCCCTAAAATTTACTACGAAATATGCTTTCAAAACTCAACCACCTTGAAATTGACGCGTCCGAAATTTTCAAGACCTGTAGTTCCCCGTGCCCTGAAAAATTTTCACGCCTCGAAATTTTTGCGCTCCAAAACTTTTCACACTTTGAAATTTGTAAGCGTACAAATTTCCACGCCTTGAAATTCTTACGGAGATACAACTTTGACGCAGAAAAATGGGGTCACATCAATAAGAACAACATCCCAAGTGGGATTTGAACTACCCCCCCCCCTCCGCTCCCCTAACAATCGGGGCATCTAACACCGAGCCGCATATATTTTTTTTCTCTGTACCTTTTCTATGACTCTCAATCCCACTGATATTCCAACGCTCTAGTATTTTCCAACCCTGAGCAATTCATTGTTCGTCGTAACGCAATAGATAAAACTCTTATTTGAAAATCTTTTCTTTCATCTTCCAATATTTTCGTTTGCTTGTTTTATGTCTTCACCACTTAATTTCTTAAAGGTATTTTTTATAGATAGATTAACCGGTCCTATGCAAACGTGGAGCAGTGTTTCACGGCAGTTTCAATTTCCTTGTTTGAACAAATATAAAAGACATCCCGGCAAATACAGGTTGCTACGAGCTATTGATTCCTGGCACGCACACAGAGCCCGCAATAAAAACTTTCTCCTCTCGCCACTTCCCTGCGGTGACTTACCGCGAAGAAGACAGTTCTCAATGGTTATCGGCGGTGGAAAACAGAAAATAGAAAACACCTCCAGATTAAAACGAGACTTTATCGCACCCTCGACGACCCACGTTTATATAAATCCATCGAACGTAAGATACAATAGAAACGAATCATATTGTATACGTACGTATTTCTCTAACAAGAAACACTCTTGCTAAAACCATATCTGATAATAAATACAAAAAATAACTAAATTAATTTCTAATTCGTGTCTCTCACGTAATATTCTCGTGTATAAAACACGTCGTCGAGATCAATGGGAAATTTTTAGGAAACAGAAACAATTTCCAGTCCATCCCATTAAACTGCATACATAATCGAATCGTTTCTCCGATTTCTATTTTCGTGCGTAAAAGTTTCTATAAAAATCGCTTAATTACCAGCGGGGAGGCGATTGAAAAAAGAGAAAACACGTAGAAAAAAAAAACAAAACCGAGGAATACGAAATCGCGTTTACGGTGGCCGTAACCGGCGGGACAATTACTCGTAACGGGTGGTCGTTAACCGATGGGATCGGGCAAGACAACGACATTAGCGATTCCACGCGGGTGCACGACGAGTATGTAAATACATGTACTACACGTACACACGTACGCGGGGAAAATTGAGCGGATGTGAGTAAATGATGGTACGTGACCGATCCCGTAACAGGGCCTGCTTGGCAGCCGCGGGTTTCTCAAAAGAGAAGCCACTTTTCCTCGCGGGATGTTCGGTTTCCAAACGAACACGGGAAAGTGAGATTTATCGATGACAAAATTCGAGGAAATTGATTAAGACTTTGGAATTAATAATGATAATATTTCGTAGGATTTTTAGGTTTCAAGTTCCTGCACTAAAAATTATAAAATTTGAAGGCACTACGGGCCAAAAGATCTATGATTTCTTGGCGAAGAAAATTTTGGGCGGAGGAATCTCAAAGCACTGAAATCTCGGGGTTTTTAATGTTTGGGGCTCATCTTTATGGTCTTAAGAAACTTTCAAGGAAAAAAATGCAGATCATCGTTATGAGGACTGAAATTCAAATTTAATTAGTTTTGCTCAATTACCTTTTTCCAACTCGAATCGGAATTTTGTTTTTTTTCGGGTAACTCCAAGCTACCGAATTAAATAAAAATTGTTAGAAGTTACAAACTTTGCGTATGACCCAATATACGCGGAATACACAGTAACACGAATTCTGCTAATTAATTATGTTCACTAACACATAATGCATCGCAGCAAACAAATCTCAACTACGTCAGAAAATTTGGCTGCGTTGCCTAAAAGTATATATATACCATGTTTTACCATTTCAGTTACCACCATTAATTTATTTTAATTCTCGTGATAGAATGATCACGTCAAACATTAGACTGACAGCATGCAAAAGAGTTCCACAGCGATTTTGTGAAATCGGAATAATCCCGTATACGTCACGGTTTCGCTAATTAACTCTATAGCCTGCACATGACAAACAAACGAGCAATATATTGATTTAATTACAGATAGAAAGGTGTATACTCGTTATTAGCGTCGTTCTGTAAGTTCTGTTATCGGCATTAAACCAATTCGCCCATTGAAAATCATTTTGCAACAAACCCGGTTAACGTTTCCTAAAAACAGAACTGAACGTTACACACAGATCGGAATCATCAAACAATTTGGTTCACCACGCAAAAGACCAACTTGAAAGATATTCTAGAAACGTTAAAATACTACAAAAGAAAAACAAGAAATAGCGAAATGCCAAACGGAGTTTCAGTTTTAATCTCGACACCCGATGTCCATATTTCATTGATGTCTGACCAATTTTACTTGACGCCTTCGAAAACCAATACTGCGTGTCACTTAATGAATGATGTTTGTTTCACGCGGCCGGGATGCAGAACAACCTGACATGTATAAAGGTAAGAGCCCGAAAGTTGCACATCGCATGAAAGAGTCGAAATTGAATCGTTTCCGAGCCGTCGATCAATTATCGGCCCACCCAATGAAGCACGGAATCAACGCATGTCGGACTGTTTTATTATAGATGAATTATTTGCCGATGGGACCGATTGCAAGTGTCAAACGGATCACCCATGAAAAGCATGCGCATACAGCTGCAATGGCGTAGGAAAAACTTACAGTTTATGGATGGACAAATTTGCTCTGTGTTTTTTTTTCAGTATTTTTACACATTTGATGACTCTTGAAAATTCTATGTGGCAGCATTTCTTTCCGCTTGACAATTTCCATGGAACGATGCTTCTGTCTTTTGAAATTTTTACGCTAGGCAAATTCTGTGCACGGACAATTTTTTTTACCTAGAATCTTCTGCGCAGCGATATTTTTGCATTCGAAATTTTGTATACAACAATTTTCCCTGCCCAGAGTTTCCAATGCAGCGGAATTTCCGCGTTCAGGAATGTCTAACGCGTTAAAATTCCACGTGTCGAATTATTTAGTCCCCGACGTCTCCGCACTATAAACATTTGTACGTCGTGAAATATTTACACCCCTAGAGTTTCTTCGCGTTAGACTTTTTACGCGCGCAAGCATCGAACCCCTAAATTTTCCACGTATGGAAATATCAGCCTTTAAAATCCGAGGTCGTAGAAATTTCGTTGCCGGTCGTGAGTAATTTTAATCCCAGTATAATTACTTCGACAAAAAAAAAGTCGTTTGTCCCAATTAGTACGGAAAAAATATACATATACATCCATGGCGTACGGTCTACGAACTCTAAATTCCCAAATACGAATCTACATCTAAATACACATACGATCCCACATTCCCATATCCTACGGGATCTCATATCTCCGAATGTTTAGGACCCCAATTATAACCATAGAAACCAGAAAAAACCGTACTTGCATGCGTCCCACAAATTCTTCGCTACGCCACTGTGCGAATGTGGAAAGTCACGCTTGCACGAAATTACACAATGCAAGAATTATGTCATGCGCGCCATTTGCACATTTCGCGTCCGCGGATTTGGTTAATAGGATGAGGGACGATGACATATAAAACCGATTGCCGGGCAAATATTCGCCCTTTTTTTTCTCTCTCTCCTCTTTTGTTACTTTTTGTATTTGAAAAGTGCTCCCGAGCACGGCGGAACGACTCCATTGGCCATTAAAACAGTTATCGAGGATGTTTTTGCGCGAAAGTTTGCCGAACGCCGTAACAAATTTACCCGGCCGTGATTTTCCACGGGAAATTTTGGATCGTTGTCGATTCCACTCCCTTTGAGACTCGGAGAATCGCTAGTAACACTGGAATTTTTTTTTTTAGAGAAATGGATAACCGAATGGCGTAACGAGCCTCGTCACTGATTTCGAATACGTTCACAAACATTTGAATTACCCGTATTTCAAGCTTTTTGTGATTCAGCCAGCGTAGAAAAATATTTTTCGTTAAAACGTGTAATAGAAAACCATCGGATATTTCGAGACATAATTCTACGCTGTTCTCATTCTGATAAATCAGGAAATAAGATAAAATCTCTTCTATTCGGTGTAGAAATAAGTTCCCACCGACGCGCGGTATGATATTTTACGAGTCCAGCGGAACATAATTGCATTTTGTAAATATTCCTTTCTTGCAATAATTTTGTCTCGTTTGATTCGTAAAATATATCCGAAATCTTGCGCATCGAAACTTTATTTGAAAAATGATATAAAACGGTAATCGTTGAGATATTCGCCTCCGTTTTCTACGACTTTTCACTACTTTTCTCGTAAGTTACGAATCGGTAAATTATCGATAGATTATCTCGGAACAAATGACCATAGCAAACGGCTGAAATTCGTTGGCAAGAATTTATTTCTATACCTAATATTATCAAACTAAAATCTCCTCGGAAAAGAAAAATACAGAACGATTTTGCACGTAACATTTTCCCCGCGTTCCCGGTGTGCGAAATATTTCGTTCTTATTTACAGAAGTTTCATATATAAAAGTAGGCGTGAATCGGGAATGGCGGCCCTTTACCCATAAACACGATCTCGTAAAACCCCGTAAGGATATTGGCTGGCCGAACACGGGTCGAATGTAGCCAGAAATATAAATGTCGGTGAACAGAGATGTCAATTTGCCATGAAATTCTCACAGGCCCCATTCCTTTCGCTCCTGAAGTTCGTTTGGTCATGGGAAAAGGATTCGGGTTCGACGCGATTCCATTTTACGATCGGAAATTTCCCAGTTAACGTGTTATTTTTTCCGAAGAAAAAAATATATATTTCTTTTTCTTGTTGCTGCTTTTTTTTATTTTACGGTCTTGCCAATTCAGCGAAATTTACTAACTTTTGCGATCAGACATTTCGGATTTAATGTGTTATATTTCCAAGCAGGAATAAAATAATCCATGATCAATTTTAATTTTTTTATTTGTTCCTCTATTTTTACGGTATCGTTAGTTAAACTAGTTTTAGAAACTCTGTCGTTCGGAAATTTCGAATTTAACGTACTATATTTCCCGAGGGACAGAAAATATTCCTCTTTCTTAGTTTCTTTTTATTGTTTTTCAAATTTATCGGTGTCGTAACGTAGTAAATTGTAAAAACTGTATGGCGAATGGTACGAACAAGATCGAATTATATTGTTTACACAAAAAATATATGGTTTTGTTCTAGACTGAAACTTCCTTGATGTACGACGCTGTGCATCTTTTCGCAAAGGCGTTGCACGATTTGGACACTTCGCAGCAGATCGACATCAAACCGCTTTCCTGTGAATCCACGGATACATGGCCGCATGGGTACTCGCTGATAAACTACATGAAAATCGTGAGTAATATGTGGGAACTTAGGTTATCAACGGTAATTTTACTCCCGAAGGAAACATTCAAATAATAACTCGAAGGTTTTTTTATAATGAGGGATTATTGGAATTTTTGGGGCATTTATATGGACCTTTTTGGCAAACCTGATTAGATCATACTTTAAATAGTGATGATTAGTTAGAGCGAAAAAAGGATCTGACTTTTTTGTTAGTAAATTTTCCAAGCGTTGATATTTTCACGATTTTATATTTTCCTAAAATTTGATAGGCTTTAGGATTTCAGTGTGATAAAATTGCCGGACTTCGAATTTCCTGTATCCTGAATTTTCCAGTATCGAAGTTTGCTTCGATGAAACTGTCACGCGACCTGCTTTCGACATTCTACCTGATTTCTTGACAAAGTGCTATGTGGATGTACACATATCGTAGATTCCGCCGGGCCTTACTTTTTGGATAACAATGTAATCGGGGCAACAATGCTGAATTACGTTACTCTATAGTTATCTCCGAGGCGGTTAACGTTGGATATCTCCGAAAACGGGTGCGACGGTTTATCAGGGACGTATCGCGCAGGGGAGAAATTAATTTCGCGGAATTATGGGCATCGATCGGCCGTCCAGGCAACGTAATAAGCCATTAGAACGATATGCTTAATCTGACTCTCTCCCAGTGCTTATTAACGAGCACCATGAGTACAAAACGCGCAACGGGACCCAAAGGACTTCAATAAACTGTCACAGTCACCCCTTTGTTCACTGACAATTTTGGGAAACCCAGGTTTCCTCAAGAAAATAAACAAATAATCGTCAAGTGTGTATTTTATGAAATATTTACGAAAGTCTTTTTTCTTATTACACAAAAATAGATAGACAAAAACATATTTACAAACGAATTTTTCTATATAACACAACACTTTAAAAGTTTTTTAATTTAATAGTTTCCCGTTCACTTCGATAATTATTATATTTTTAAAGTTATGAATTTCCCATAAAAGCTGCATCAAACACTTTATACTAAACATTTAAAAAATTCCGAGATATTTTATAGCGTAGCTAGTGCAATAGTGAGTGTGAAATAATTTCAGCTCCATTTTTATACCTTGCACGGTAGTTGAAAACATTCCATTTTATTCCTCTTAGAAAATTACTTTTCTTCTACCAGTGAGCGTGGAGAGTCTATTCATTTTTCTAATACAAATGAATCTTTTCACTCGTCGACTAATTTGACCAATTAGTCGACTGTCCCAGTATCCCAGGGGTCGCATAAATGTGCGAAGGGTTTATGAAACACAGAAACACGAGTTCGCAGTATTTTATTAGTTTCTTCAGGGGTAACAATATTAGAGGGGAGTGGGTTCTCACATTGTGCCGGAGAAACAATGGGAAGTTAGTCCGGGTTAAACAAAGCCGCCGGTTGCGTTGACAAATTGCAGCAGCGACGCCGACGTCGCGACGCAGCATCCAAAATCGTTGAAAGTCTGTTTTGCGCTAAACTGCGACGAATGATCGACGGTTCAGCTTTTTCGACGTACCGAATTTCCGAAAAACTTGGCATAACTTTTACACGTGAATTCTGTTCTAGGCCTCGCAATTTATACTGTTCGAATTTCCCACACATCAAAGTATTTAGTCTTTGACATTTTGCCACCCCTAAATTCCGGATTATGGAAACTTTAACTCATTTAATTATCCACGTCACAGAATTTATGCACCCCGCATTTCTGGGTCTAAATTTTCCATGCGTAAAAATTTTGACACGCCAGATTTCGCGGTCCCAATATTTCTACATATGAGATTTTTAAAGACTTGAATTTTCCGCGTATTAAAGTTCCAGATTCCCACACAGATGTAGCGTTAATAACATCCAAAGGACCAGAAACCAGGGGAATGTTCATGCGCGGTAAATTGCAGAAAAACACAGATGTAATTTACATAATTACAGAGCAGCCACGTCAATCCGGATAATTACCGGGTAGAACTAATTCAGTGATACGCGAGTGTGTACTTAGTTTCACACGAGTCAGCGAAACGAGTTAAACCTAAATCCACTGATATCGACACGGATGATATCACAAAAGTAGTTCATCCCGTAACGCGTTCTGAAATCCTGTTACTTCGTAAATCTGCTTTATTTTTCTCCCGTTTTTACCTTTTCATCCCGGCAGTATTGCACAAATTCTTGTTTTGCATAATTTTCTTTTATTAACATTCCGAATACACATTGCACGATTTTTGCCGAAGAATTGTACACATTTTTGTAGGGGAAATCTGCCGCGAACGCGGAAAAAAAGATGAAATTTTGCACACTCGCGACTGCCACTGTTCGAATGCCATGATGCGCGAATGGAAAACAGGATCGCAATCCGGCAGCGGATACAATTTGTCCTCGAAAATTCACTCGCACATCAAAGGACGGTCGACTCGTAATTATGACGATGTCGCGTAATGGCTGCACTTGCCAATATTCGCGCAAGTGGTTCACGCGTCGAATTCCCAGCGGTTTCGGGTCGCGCCGTTATCTAAAGTGAGACGAATGTAACTCATTTTTTCCGGATCCCATAAATTTTCCTCTTCAGATGAGACTCAATTTCCGTAATCGATTTTTTTAAGACATTTATGCGACCGGGCAACTCTGGCGTAAAAATGTTCTAACCACCTGCACAATATTTTAGTACGTTCATTTGCCGTGTTTTACAGTGATTTTGCATCGGTTAACATAATAATCACATCCCATGCCTTGAAATTGTTTAGCATGGGAGTTGCTACGGTGTAACAATTCTACGATCTGAAATTGCAACGCTCCGACATTTCTTTACGCTACTTTTTCAATATCCAAAATGTAGGAAAAATATTGAGAATGAGGTTTTGTTTAAATATCTTCGGATGAGCCTCCAAGTTTGTAGGAATAATAACTATATATTTAAAATGATTACTAAGTCTACTCTCACAAAAACTCACAATAATGGACACTCAGTCCTTTTCTCACAAAACACACTAAACTCGCAATACTCGCTATACTCTCAATATCTCTCGCAATAGTCTCACTGTTCCTCCACGCGCTTAACTCTCATTCTCCTCGTTCTCCCATAATTCGCTCGCTTATACACTCGCATTTTTTCTCTCTCACTCTTCATTCGTTTTCTCTCGCACTTCATCCATCTCACTCACTTTCTTCACTCTCTCTCTTTTACACTCATCCCTTATACCTAGGACAAGGGCCTACGGACCGCCGCCGAAGAGTCGACCGGGTTTTCTCATGAAAACGCCCATGGTGGTCGCTCTTCAACCGCTGCCCTTGTCCACCATAAACTTGCATACTTTCCCTTTCAAATCCGACATTTGGCAGGCACTCGCTCATGCACTCGAAAACACTCATTCCACTTATTTTTAGAATCCCACAAATATATTTTACTTTTCATAATTATAACGCTTTACTTAATTTCTTGTCGCTCCAAAATTTAAACTCCTTAAATTTTCTTCGTCCAAAAATTACAAACACGTTAAATTTAATTCGGTGTGAAATTTCTTTGCCCCAAACATCGAGAACATATTTCTCTCCACACGTAGAGCAGGGAAAGGGCGCGAGTCCCTCGTCAAGACGTCTCTCACAAATATATTTTACTTTTCATAATTATAACGCTTTACTTAATTTCTTGTCGCTCCAAAATCTAAACTCCTTAAATTTTCTTCGTCCAAAAATTACAAACACGTTAAATTTAATTCGGTGTGAAATTTCTTTGCCCCAAACATCGAGAACATATTTCTCTCCACACGTAGAGCAGGGAAAGGGCGCGAGTCCCTCGTCAAGACGTCTCTCACGTAGCAACCCGTTATAATTCAAATCTCACGCTACGGCGTCGATGTCAGAAATTACAAGATTACTCGTTCAAACATTCAAAAACGACCTGGTCTCATGAATATTGAAGTCCGCTACGCGATGTAACATTTCGTAAACAGACTGCGAATATATTCAGCGGTGCGCAGCCGTTATTAAGCATTCATTAAGGTGTCTTAGCAGTAGACGGATATTTTTCCCGTGGAAATCCGGGCTCCATTATTAACGAGCCACTCAAGCGAACGAGTAACGTGTGGGGATTATTTAGCATATGTATACATATGTATATGCATATGTGTCAGGTGGAGATGACTGGGCTGACCGGGATTATCAAGTTTGATCACCAAGGCTTCCGTTCGGACTTCATCCTGGACATCATCGAGCTGAACAACAAAGATGGCCTGAAGAAAATCGGCACGTGGAACAGCACGAAAGGGATCAACTTCACCAGGAGCTATGGGGATGTTTACACGCAGATTGTGGAGAACTTGCAGAACAAGACGTTCATAGTGACGACAATCCTGGTCAGTTTAATTTGGAATTTCTCCTGCTCGTTTAATTTTTAAGAATAAGCCACAAAATCTTCTTTTTTTTTTAAGTATCATAAATGTCGAAGTTAATTTTTAAGATAATGAATTATTTACTCGAGCAGCCTTCTCCCTAGCAGTTCTCGAATTACATTTTGAATATCGCTGCAGCGGAAATAATTGTGAAAATGAAAGCACTGCCACTTCGAGTTGCGGTGGAGAAAATATTTTTACGTGGGCATCAATTTAAGAATTTGATATTGGGAATTTTAAGTCTTTGTTAGCTATTTTGAGAAATTATAGGATATTATGGAGGTGTCTCGAAGGTTTTCGATGGTATGCGAATTTTACAATACTTGTTACTTTAATTTGCAAAATTAATCGTGACACACTTACGGGCAGTCAGTTTAATTAAAACAAAAACTATGCTGGTAGACGTTTATGGGATTTAACATATGCGTCTAGAAATCAGTATCGCCCGCGTAGAAATAAAAAATAAAGTCAGGAACGGTTTCGTGACGCTCTGAGGTAAAGCTTCTCTTTCCCGCCAAAAGCTCGTTAGTTTCTCTTTCTATCGTTGCTAGTGGAAAAGAAACGAAAAAGGCGGGGGTAGGTGGTTTAATTGAAGTTTTCATGACACTGGCCCCGAGACTCGCATTACTTATTCTCGCGCTAATTGCGCCGACAAGTAATGTACTGGCTAATGTATTAACTGGCTCGAAAGTTCCAACGGAAGCAAGCGAGGCTGCGGCTGCGGTTCCGCAGCGAGGAACCGCGAGATAAGAGGTTCTGCGGTGCGTCTAAGAAACTTTAACAATCTAATGTCAGAGCTTTGAACCCGTATTCAGGATCGTATTAATCAGACTCGCGGAGTTTCCTGCAAAAAAATTCAAGCGAAACGGAAGCCATAGATGTTAAACTGCTGGCCAACTTCTCAATGGACCGCGACTTCTCGTTTGAATTTTCAACACTGCTCGGAGAAATTTCCGGGCGAAGATATTTCGGGCGCGGAGACTTTTAGCCACAGAAATTCGGGGAAGCAGGAATTTTCATCGCGGGAGATTTTTAGCGTGAAAATCTCAGAACTGAAGCGTTTCGTCAACACCGAAATTTCCTGAATATACCGCACCGATCGCGCAGTGGATCAGCTATTTAACAACCGTGAATACGTGAATGCTGAACAAATTTCTATGGATACACAATAACATAGAAATTCTGTAGCAAAGCGGGTGCGAATAAATACGAGAGGGACGCAGTAGCGTGCTCCACGAAACATTGTATTTGTACGGCAAAGTAATACCAAAGACGTGCAAACAAATTCCACCGTGTAAATTCCGTTGTCTGGCAGCGAACCAAAAATTTGACTGCGAGTTAATGCGTAACAGGATAAGTTGGCATCAACTTGCCGAGCGAACTTGATTATGAGAAATTTCTATTAGCTTCTACTTTGCCGTCCGCGGTAGCGCATGTTTGATAAGCAGATAATTTCATAGGTTGCGTATGGAATCTCAAACTCGCAAAGTAGCACACTGTGCATGTGTTTGCAACTCTGCGGTTTTTCGAATACATATCGCCGTATGAAAGCAAACATCATGCGGACGGGGGAACGCCGCTGTAATTTCAAACGGACTGAAATTCCATACAGGGTGTAACAAAAATTCTGGGACACTTTAGCTTTATGGATAGAACGCATAAAAATAAGAAAAAAAAGTCTTATAAGTTGTGGGCGCAACCCATCCCCTATCGAGAAACAACCCCTTTTGTAACAAATTTTTAAAAAATCATTTCTTCAAAATGGTACGTTGTAGAGGACCGATTTTGATTGCAATATAATCGGAAGAGACTAAAGTTTACGAAAAAAATATCACTATCTACGCAAAGAAAGATTTAGTGAATGCCCTCAATTTTTCCCAGGTTGTTACAAACCTGCTACGATACAGGTAATCGACGTTGTTTGGATTAAACAAGAATAAATGCTATTTAACAGCAATAATCGCAACAATTATATTTTTTCTATTATCTTTGATCTTCTCCGGTTATATTACAATCAAAACGGGTCTTCTACGCCGTACCATTTCGGAGATATGATTTTTTAAAAACTTTTTACAAAAGGGGTTGTATCTCAATAGGGGGTGGTTTTTAGACAAAACTTTATAGACTTTTTTTCATCTTTTAGTGCGTACTGTCGATACTGAAAAATTGTCCCAGAATTTTTGTTACACCCTGTATAAATAAATACTCGGAAGAATGTCGAACTCATTACACGTTACATCGGTAACAATTACGTATTACTCGAATTTCTCTTTTTCATTTGAAAGGGAAAAACACGAATGCTGATTCCTGTTAGACGTAACAGAGTGAAAAGTACTACGTTCCTCGACGACAAACACCTCGAATGAATATTCCATGGCACCATTGTGCACAGCAAATTGCGCCTGTGTTAATTAACAAGCGTTCGCTTTCGTGGAAAACCCATCGTTAGGACGAGACAGGGTGTGTCGAAATTTTCATATTTGCCGAAACCGGCGTGCGACACACGTATGTTCCATATAGAATAGGAATATTTGTACGTATCGTCAGATATTCAGCTTCCTGGAAAACGGAGGAAAGTTTGGGAATCCATGAAACGGATCAGGGAAATCTTAAATTTCTTTAAGAAACATGGAAATTGTTTTTTGACAGGTAACAATGGTCAATTCTCCATAACGCTGTGGCACTCTGAAATTATATACATATACCGAGACTCTTTTCATTCAGATTATTTTACATGGTTTTCTTTACATGAAATAATTTGGTGACGGATAATTATGAAGTAATTTTTTCCAAGAATAAGTAAGACGTGTTCGTTAGAATATAATAGAGCGACGATAAACAAAATGACCATTATTAAAACAAATATTTTCCAATTTTCGTAAACACATTACATTTTCTTTTATGTATTTATTGAATAAAATGTTGTTACCACTGCAGTTCCATATTTTAAATTGTTTTCGTTTATTTCGGTTTAATACAAATGTGGTACTTTGTCGCAAATCAATTATGACACAACTTCTTTTACACGGAACACATCCGCCACGTAAAAACGAACTTCGGGGCACACACATACCTACATATCTATATCTTTAAGATCTGACATTGTTTGTTTATCACTGCGTACCAGTTCGATATCAAAATCAACAAATTCTACATTTTTCCAATTCTCGCGTGAGAAATGTCTTTTTTCGAAATTGAAATGCGGATAAATTGGGACTTCAAGAACGATAATTCTACAAAAAAAAATACGATTGAAACCCATTTCCCAATAAAACTGCCGTTTCTTTCCAAAACCGACACGAAGAAAAATGTCTCAGGCAAATACGTTCCCGCGAATACAATAATTTCTCTCCCAAGAAAGCCCCCCCCCCCTCCCTGAAAACGATGTCAGGTCGATCGAAACATAAAACCCAAGATCTAATCTCCCATCCCGATGCGAGGATTAACCCTATTGGGCCTTTCAGAGTGCTCCGTATTGCATGCGAAAGGACTCGAGCGAAAAGCTGACTGGGAACTCGCAGTTCGAGGGATACAGCGTGGATCTGATCTCCGAGATCTCTCGGATCCTGGGGTTCAATTACACCTTCCGATTGGTGCCCGATGGCAGGTACGGCTCCTTCAACAAACAGATGAAAGAGTGGGACGGAATGATGAAGGAGCTACTTGATCAAAAGGCTGACCTGGCTATAGCTGATCTAACGATCACCTACGATCGCGAGCAGGCCGTGGATTTCACCATGCCGTTCATGAATCTTGGTAAGAAGATCTACGACGGGATCCCCTAGGATTCTGTATTCACAAAATTTGTCCAATTTATATTCCCATCTACCTGATCGCCATTTGAATCCTATGTCATGTTTTGTTAAGTGATGGTTTGAATTCGTTTGGAGAGTCTGTAGCTTGGAAGTTTCTATGCTAATATTTGGGTTGGGAACCTCAAACGGGATCGATAAATTATGTCGAGTAAATTAGTTAGTCGAGGAATGAGTAATTAGATGATATATCAGATCAATTGAGGTTCCGTTGAAGAAAACGGAATTCTGAAGTTAATTAGACGTAGGGTTTTCCAGTTTTTGAATAGTTTTCTTAGTTTGGACGTAGGACAACGGGGATTTTGAATTTTCAGGGATCAGCATACTCTACCGTAAGCCCATAAAGCAGCCGCCGAATCTGTTCTCGTTCCTCAGCCCGCTGAGCCTCGACGTTTGGATCTATATGGCGACGGCTTATCTCGGCGTCTCCGTGCTGCTCTTCATACTCGCCAGGCAAGTGAATCCATCCTGTCGGTCAGATAACGTATCGAACGGGTCTCGGAAAGAGAGTTCAGACACTCGATAACCTCCGTAGAATGGAATTTTCGAACTCTGTATGTCGGTTTCGCAACGGGAGTGTCAAATCTGACAGCGATTTCGAGAAGTAACTGGACACTAGAAGATTCTAGGTGTTGACGTTTCGATTAACACATTGGCGTTCGGGCTTTTGGAACCGTGAAAACATTGACAGCTCAGAAACATGTACGATAGCTGCAAAGGTCAGAAACAGATTAAAAGATTTTACTCTTGCCCGGTCAATGCAATGTCCATTTACCAACCATAAAGAAATATTTTACTTTGTACAATCAGAGTTGATTGAAGAAAACTCGAACCATTGATAACATTACAAGTTTATATTGGAACATATATGTATATGAAGGTATCGATGACGCAAAAATGCGTCATCTGTATCTAGGTGGAGAACTTGAGTGACACGTGTACCAATCACTCGCCAATGTGTTAATTTGAAGTTTAACGTCGTTGATATTTCTGCACCTGGGAATTTGTGGGAGTTGAACATTCGAAGCCTTGATATTTCTGCGCTTTCAAATTTCGAAACATTGAAGTTTCTGAAGATGTTTAAGCTTTAAGTTTTGATATTTCTGCGCCTGAAAACTCTGGCGTATTAAAATATGTACGCCTTGAAGTTTAGACGTGTTGAATTATTTTTACTTTGAAACTTTTTAGCATTAAAACTTACAAGTTTTAAAACTCCCGCGTGTTTAAATGCTTGTGCCCTGAAATTTCAATGCCTTGAAGTTTATGAACATTGCAATTTTTAGCAGTTAGAAGGAATTGTGAACGAAATTTAAAATCCTTTCTATCCGACTGAACTTGATTTGACGCTTCCATTGAAAAAAACAGACAAAAGAGTGTAAATTTTTAATGGAAATCAGTATTTTGCAAGAATTAGCCCTTTGCAGTATTTTTTCTTGTTTTTTTCTTTTCTGTTCATAGCGTGGCAATGGTTTCGTAAAGTGTTTTTTACGGATACACAGAATTATTGGTGAGTCCTGTGTTGAGTTCAAAATGCCCTTTTTCTAATTCGTCAAGCAGTACCGATATAGAATTGCAAAGGGTTAAAGCGTTTGCTGACAGCTTAGAACTGTACATACATGTATATTACATTTCTAATCCGAATGATAAGTCAACCCTAAATCACTTACAAAGTGTGTCTCACTCTTCACGAAAAAATACTTTCCCTCGTGTCAGCAAACGTATGTACACTAAATCATTCATTAAAATAAAAAAGCCGAAAGAATATTAACAGACCCATCGAATCTTCCTCTAGCAAAAATCATTAGTACTAAAATAATGATCTAGTCTTCTTACCAGAACAGACCCAAAAAAAAAACTCATAATCCATTCTAAACGGACAAGAATCCCTAACCAATATTAACCCATTAAATCTCAAAAGAGAACGCTAGAATTCCTAGGATATTTATCAATGACTCGGTAATCGGTTGAACCACTCTGTCAATAAATTCAAACTCAAACGTTTACCTATCGAGAAGTCCAATCAGGAAATCGATTCGACGAACCGCAGAAGCAGAAACGTAACTGTAATCATCGAATTCCTCGGATTCTAAAAGAACAATCGATTTCCCGTAAACTTAATGGGTTAAGGGGGATTCAGACGACGTCTAGAGCTGATCGGTTTAGATTCACACCGTACGAGTGGTACAATCCCCATCCGTGCAACAAAAACCCGGACCACCTGGAGAACCGCTTCAAGCTGCTGAACTGCATGTGGTTCACCATCGGATCCCTAATGCGGCAGGGTTGTGACATTCTGCCCAAGTAAGCCGTTACCCACGGAACGGTCGTTTTTCCACCCCCCCTGTTCCCCACCCAACACCCCTGTCCCATTGTGACACACACGTTGAGGGATACATGTGATCCTCGGTTAACACGAATCCGACCGAAACCGGGGAACTCTTCCGTGGAAGAAAACTGCTGGGAAATCGGGCTGACCTGGGTAACTGAAAGATTCAGGTCTCACGAAGTATAAGAGAGCGTTTCGGACGGATATGTGTTAGAGTGCACGCGCATGTAAGTGAAACGATCGTGAGCTTCGGCAAACGGATGAATAATTCGTCATAAAAAAAAAGAGAGGGAAGGAATTCGACTACGAGCCCACGCGGAATTTATTCTCGCGGACGAGAGAAACTGTTTTCTTCGGTGTCTGGTACACGGAGTTCGCCGGGTTGCTTTAATAAACCCTGTAGAATGAATAGACAATCGTCGTTGAGAAGATTGATACCGAACTGGGAGACATTGAGAAAAATTATTCGGAAATCGTCGGTACCTGTGATTAATAAATTAAATAACAAAAAAAAAAGAATCGTGTCTGTTAATCCTTCGAAAAGTCGACTACTTTTCCAAGGCAAAATTAACAGCCTCTTTATTCGTTAACAAGTACCGTTCGATTGTTGTAATAATTTCTTTCTATTTCCCCTCACTACGAATTAAACCGAGTGACAAGATGTTTCTTTGCCGAAGGGGTTGGAGATTCTATCCGAGCCTCGTTGCGGCTCCGCAGATCTAATCCCGTCCCTTCTCCTTCACGTGTCTGCAGGTTCAGCCCCTACGAGTGGGAGAATCCCCATCCGTGCAACGGACAGTCCGAGGTCCTCGAGAATGAGTTCACCCTCCTGAACTCGCTCTGGTTCACCATAGGCTCGCTCATGCAGCAAGGCTCTGATATAGCGCCGAAGTAAGTCACCGAAACACACCAAAAACATACCGTTACCTTCCCACGCGCCGGAGTTTTGAAGGTTCGAGGCGGGGACCGCGTGAAGTACGGGGGTTTCCGGCGCTGTGCAGGGGTGTATTTTTTGTGTCCGGTTCGGGGGTGTCGCTGGTCGAGCGGCTTTCAAACTTTCAAACGAACAACGCGAGGTTCCTGGTGTTTTGTTGTTCTTTTTTTTCTGAATTAGGTTCGGACTAGGTGGGATCAACGGTTTTTTTTATGGGAGGTGCAAGGTTTTGTCGGAGGGGTTGACGAATGTGATTTTTATGATGGGTAATCTGTAGCGAAGTGGAGATTGTAGGATTTTGTTTTTTGCCGCGTAGACAGTTTCCTCTGGAAGTTTCATCTTTTCAGAGAAGGGAAATCTTCTGGCGGGGAGAATTCCAAAGTTCCACTTTCCACACATAGAAATCTTCGCGCAGACAAAATACCCCAGATTTCACCCCCCTGAACCCCTATCAACTTCCCTCGCAGTCAGAATCTTGGAACTATCTCGAAACCCCACGAAATCTGAAGCGTAACATTCCACGTTACTGCTAAAAGTTTTGGAAAATTGTATTTGGCACCAGTTGTGGTTCCGCAAATGTCATGAAACCAAGAATATTTGTCATGTCGCATAATTGTAAAAATATACACTTGTAAAAAATAACACCTAATGATACTGGATTATTACAAAACTATCCTTAGTCGTATCGTCGCGTGACACTATTTTCACCGCTTTCTTTTACTGATAATAATAACAGTTGACAATAGAGAGGGTGGGATGGAAATTCTTAACGAATGTGTATTCACCGATGTGAAAATGCTGGCTAATCGAACCTTGAACTTAAATTAAAAAATTACGCTAAAAATTTAGGGCTTGGAAAATTACAGTACGTGTCAATTTCAAATATTTCTACGCATAACAATATCAATGTCCAGGGCACTATTGCGCCTAAGCGACCAATTTGAACAATCAACAACTTATTAAAGCGCCAAAATATCTTTGTTCTATAAATGTTAATGCACGAAAATATCCAAACGTTGAAAATTCTAACGCTTCGAGCCATTAAAGGATCAAAATATCTCAAACCTAAACGTTTCAACGGCAGAATAATTATAACATCCAACCAATTTTATCAAAAGAAACCTTCAAACACTGAATCTTACTGTCAAACCTAAGAATCGAGAAAATGGTCCGTCAGCATTTTTTCATCCGTGGACGTGTGGTGTATCACTCTCACGCGAAATGGAGGGATCTTTTCTTATTGTCCGATAACGAGACGTCGGACGGCACACGATACACCCCTGCGCACAGTAACGGAAAGATAGGAAAGGGGGCGGGTATAGGTGGTACTTTTGTGTAACGATAGCCTGGACATGCTATATCGTAGGCTTGCTGCAACCGATCACGTTCGTGTGTCGAAACTTGTCGACGTGCTTTGCTACGCATCGCTTCTCATTGCCAGTCATCCCGGCGATCGTGTTTCATTTCGCGGTAAATTATCGCCGTTTCCCAATCGAATTCCAATAATAACGGCGCCGTAAGCAGTATCAATCTCTGACCAAATATAGAATTTACAGGATCGAATGTACTCGGACAGCACGAACTCAAATCTAAATTTGGAATCGGCGATGATTCACGCGGATTTAATGAAACTCGTTTGCAACTCAGAGACACGGTTACGTTGTAATTAAAAAAGACGCGGAAAATTGCCTGATAATCGATACGCTGATAACCAATTTATTCTAACATTGTGTGCAACAAAAGTTACACGGTTCAGAGATCAAAGCGATTAACTTTGTATCTAGAATTTTTTTTAATTTTTGTGTTTAAGCACTTGATTGACAGTTTACCTTTTGTATTTAAAATAATTTTTTAACGATTTCACTTAACAACACTAAACGACAGAAATTTGCATAGTCGTCGAGTAATGAATGATTTACTTCGAAATCTAATAAAATTTATTCAATTAAACGCTTTTCAGAATGCAGATACTGAATTCTTTGATGAGACTGTATATTATCAATCTATCGGGACTTCATCAATTTTCGCAACTTTTCGTTTTACAGAATTATCCGATTTGTCAAAAATGATTTAAAACTCTTCTCCCCGGATTAAAAACATTCCGAATTCTCATTCTACGGACCACCTGTTAGAAGGATTAATGTGCACAAAGTACTCGGTTTGTCTGTGCGGTGCGAAAAGATTGTTTTTTTTTTGTCACCCGACAAAAAGAGCAACGTTCCCGGACACTTTTGCCGTTTCGCATTGTCGAAAGGATGCGACATACAAATAGCTTCGGCATCCCGAAATTCCTTACAAAAGCGTTACGTGTCTCCGAGTCATTATCGTCGTTCCTCCTTTGTTAAAAGTGACGCCCGATTGTTGTTCGCCCCGCTGTACGTTAAACGAGCCATTACAACGAACATGGAATGCTTGAAATGCATGAAACTTCGCAGTGTACCAGTAGACGCTTGGAATATCTATCTCGCCGTGAACAGTACCCCGAAACTTTCGTTTTGATGTACATATAACGTAGAATATATATATGTATATCTCTGAATGTGTGTGTGTGTGTGTGTATATAATACGCAGCACAAAACCCGCGCAATTTATACGGTGTACACTTGTACCAATATTATGTATGCCTGCATTTGAAATTGTGTTAAGGTTCGATAAACTGTATGGAAATTGATGTTTATACTGTGTAAGTTTTTCCCGCTGGTACCGCGCGCGTGTGTGCGTTTTCCTTCGCTGTACAATGGATGCGCGAGAAACTATTTGAACGATGTAGTCTTGGGCGAAAACATTCTAAAATCGTAAATCCGTGGTGGAAAAATTTCTTGTCACTGTATGATTTGTCCAAATTTTGTTCAACTCCTAAAAATGGTCTTTAGATTTCCATAATGAATTTTACGTGCAACGGAATTTAATAAAACTGTTCTACGTTCCAACGCAGCCATTGTAGAGTTAAAGATAAATATTTTGCCAAAGAGACGGCAATATATCGGTGGGAAAAAAAAATTCGATTCTGGCAGGTTGGCAGATGTCTGCACCCTTTTGAATTCTTCTCGCAGGGCCGTGTCGACCCGTATAGTGGCGGGGATGTGGTGGTTCTTCACTTTGATCATGATTTCCTCGTACACTGCCAACTTGGCCGCGTTCCTCACCGTTGAGAGGATGGATTCTCCGATCGAGAGTGCGGAGGATCTCGCGAAGCAGACGAAAATCAAATACGGAGCCCTCAAAGGAGGCAGCACCGCCGCCTTTTTCAGGGTAAGATCATATGAATATCTTATATTGAAGTATATGTACGTACCGGGTGTACCGTCGTAAAGTTGAAAACAAGAGGGGTTTTTGGTTTTGAGGTAAGAGAATCCGTTGCTGAATAAGTGTGTTTGCTGTTTAGTCGAAGTTCCGAGCTTTGAAGTTTCTTCCAGCCCTTGAAATTTCTGCTCCATGAAATTTACACGCCTTCGGATTTCAGCCCTCTGGAATCTCTGCACCCTCGAATTTCCGGGCAATGAAATTTCTGAGACGTCCAATTTGGGGGCAATGAGATTTCTCCATCCTTAAATTTCCTCGCGTTGGAATTTTTGGAGTAGACATTTCTATGCATGGGAAATTTTGTAGTGGAAATTTCAGAGACCTCGAGACACGGGAATTGAAATTCCTGCGCTGTACATTTTGGGTCAGTAAAATTCTTGCGGGCTTGAAATTTCTGCGCAACAAACTTGGGAGCGATGAAATTTCTGCGCACTCGATATTCAAGGGACTTAAATATTTGCATTGTCCCGAATTCGGCGCACGAAAATTTCTATATCCCAAATTTCGTGGCTGTGAAATTTCGAAATACCTGAAACACGGAGCATTGCAATTCCGGCGCTTCAAATTTCTCTTGCAAATTGACTAAACAGTAAAAACACCTTAAACTATCCTAACGATAGCCGTTTGGCAGTTTTTCTTGGGACACTCTATATAAAACCCAGGCAAACATCCCCTTCCTGCGACTTCGTCACCTGCTCCGCAGTTCATCGACCGGAAATCGTGTCTGCTCTATAAAAACAAAATCCCGATAAATTACGAGCAGAAAACTCCATTACCGTTCTTCCTCCATGCACATAGAACGTCTATCGACGCGGAAATCATTCGATTTCAATTCTTTTCTCAATGTTCCCCTCAGGAACACTAATACGCACGAACAACACCTAATATCTTAATCCTCGTAATAAAATAGCAAAAACTCCTAACGTAAACCTGTAAAAAAAAATTCCAATACCAAAATAAATTTTCCTTCGTAAGCCAGCTATTCCATTCCGACGAAAAACGATACGCCCGGCGAAAATGACCATGATCGATGAACGAAACTGTTCGGTCGGGGGGTGCGAATAATACAATGGTAGTACGGGCTCCTTGAAGGTTAACTAATTTCGGCCGGTACGTTCCATCGTGTTTAATGGCACGCGTACTCAACCACGAAATTCCCGGCGTGATCTAGGATTCCAATTTCTCGACGTACCAGCGCATGTGGTCCTTCATGGATTCGGCAAAGCCGACGGTATTTACAACGAGCAACGTCGAGGGCGTGGATCGGGTGATCAAGGGGAAAGGTAGCTACGCGTTCCTGATGGAATCCACTTCCATCGAATATGTAATCGAGAGGAACTGCGACCTCACTCAAGTCGGCGGCCTCCTGGACTCTAAGGGATACGGCATCGCCATGCCACCGAGTAAGCTCATATTTATTTTATTTCGTCGAAACGCTGTATATTTATTTTACGGCCTGGAAATCGTCAGGGTCCAATGGACACGTGTTTTATTGAGCGGCACAATAACTCATTGTCCTGCAATATTTTTTCGTACCACTGTAGTATTCGGACAAGTAGTACGAGTCGGACATATGAGGACAGTTGTTTCATTTGGTCGTTGAGTTTTATATTTGATTTCTTACTAGAGTTGAACTTTTGAAGGTCAATTTTAGTAGTGCTTCGGTTGGGTTAGGTTACATCTGGGTTAGGTCGGAATGCCACAGGGCGTTGGATTGTATTGACGTTGGTATAACAGTAAAAGTAAATCGTGTAGGTTCATATTCAATTTTTCATTTTTTTTTTATAACTATTTCTGTTAATTTGTATTTTTATCCATCCGGTCAACTGTTTTCCAATTATCCCAAATTATCGCGATGTAAATTCGGTACCGTGGTAATATTCTCATAGTCACTGTATAGTATACGTCAAATGTGAGAATCCAAATAAATTTCCTGTTTCATAAAATTTGTAAAAAATTTTGAGAAAATTCTATTAAATCTGTCACGAAATCGCTTCTGAATTCGTGACAAACATTGCAAGAAGAATCTATCCGCTTGCTGAATGACTTTGGAAACTTCAGACTCGCCATACAGAACGGCCATCAGCGGTGCGATCCTGAAACTCCAGGAGGAGGGCAAACTGCACATGCTGAAAACACGCTGGTGGAAGGAGAAACGCGGCGGTGGATCCTGCAGGGTGAGAACTCCGAATTTCAAAGTTCAACGGCGATATTAACCATGACATTTTTTAAATTAAGACCCTAAATTTTGAACCTAGTGTTTAGACGTACTCAAAATAATTAAGATCTGAAATCTGTTTCATCATGACCCAAATTCCAAGCGAATGTTTTTGCGAATAGTGATATTTTGCACCAACTGATTTCTACGCGTGGAAATTTTTGAAGTAGAAATTGTTGAGTCACCAAACCTCGGGACACTAAAATATTTGTATATTATAAAAAATTGTAATGTAACTATTGTGCCATAAATTCGGGGCCAATTGAATTTTTCTGTCAATTGAATTTCTTCACCGGCAAAAACAGGATACCGAAATTCCAGCATCTCAAATTCGTAGACAATAGAATCAACAGACTACCTCGAATAATCTGTTCCCTAATCAAAATGTAGTAGTACCTTCTTCAAAATTGTGCACCACAACAAAAGGAACACCGATTAACCGTTTGAGTACTACTTAGATGCTTTTAAAAAAACACGGTCGAAAAAAGTCGAAGATCGCGATATCGCTTTTTCAATTCATGTGGAGAAAAGCCGAACGACGCGATAACTCTCCTTGTATTTCATGCTAAAAAGAGCAAACCAACGCGATAGCCCTTGATTTTTTTCTACGTTTCATGGATCTAACAAAGGGACCGCTATAGTAAAACAAGCGATACGTCGTACATGCGTCTCAAATTTTCATCGCATTTCCTCAGATTGTGAGAACGCTTGAGTTCTTCGTATCGTCTAAATGTGCTGAGTTTTTTCGACATGAAATCTGAGGAGTGCTAAAGTCGCGTATGGGACACAAATGGTAAAAGCAGTCCTAACAGACCCTACCATAGAATACCCTAGTTTCCCAGGTTTACAGGCTACAATTATTGAATCCTTTCAGGACGAGACCTCCAAGAGCAGTTCGACGGCAAACGAGCTGGGTCTCGCGAACGTGGGTGGTGTCTTCGTGGTCCTGATGGGCGGCATGGGTATCGCCTGCGTGATCGCGGTATGCGAGTTCGTGTGGAAGAGCCGGAAAGTCGCCATCGAAGAGCGGGTGAGTGAGGATAGATAGCACGAGGATGTCGAGCGAACGGTGGCCACACAGTTGGACCCCGACGCTATATATCCTGACATCCCGCGCGAGTACATCAGTTGATGTTCGCGGGCCGGTGGAGTTCCTCTGTAATGGACCCGGGGATACAGAAGTACCAGGGTGTGAGCTGCCAGGGGAACCTGGTGCACTCGAATATTTGAAAAGAAGATTTCTTTGGCTACCTACCTCGAGATACCTGTAAATGTTGAATAATCTTACTTGAAGCGGGCTCAAGTGGCCTTGGGATTCGAGTAGCGGAAATATTTCGAGTACCCAGGTAGCCCTGATGTGATGAATTCAATGGAGTCTATCAAGGGTTCGAAGATGGAGCTTAAATTTTCGACTTTTTTACGTTTTCAACACTTTTATAAACCACTGAGAGATTAGCCTAGAACCAATACGAAACTTTTCAAATAATACTTCTATAATTCCTATTCATAAATATTCGATAAACAAATAGGAATAATGCTTGTGGAAAACCCCCCGGAATGAAATACCTAGGAAATTTATCCTGATTTCCCTGTATCCTGAATTTCCAGCCCCCGGGGACACTGTACTTTACGAACGATGTAGACAGAGGAAGGCAAAAGAAAAAAATGTTGTAAACTACAGGGTGGTGGGTGGGACACTAAAGGAAAATTCCAGGGGGGTAGGGGGAGAAATGAAATTAACATGCAGCGGGATAGAAACTCGTGGCGGGACTCGCGTGTCTACAATATGTATTCGTGCTGCCGTTTGCGTACATTGAAGCGGTAAGCAAACAGGCAAGTATTTGAGTAGGGCTCGTCCACAAATACGGATATGCAGCTTTGCGCCGGTGACCCCGCGTACCCGAAGGCAAACAATTCCGAGTGCCAACAAACGGTATTGCTACTACCCCGGAGTCGGACTGTGCTGCTTCGAACCGCAACAGTGTAGGTGACTACTATCGAGAATCTCGAATTGTTAATCGGCTTCTGTCTGGAATCGATATTTTACGGCCGTAAAGTCTGCCGGTATGATTACAGATTTTTGTCGGTCATCCGTTGTTCAATTCATATGATAGTTTGCTCGGTTTCATTTATACGATACGTTTGTGTGTGTTTTAAATAGAGCATGATAAATGAGACGAAGCCTGAGGCAATTAAAATTGAAGTGTTACAATTTGGAGAATATTTATTGCCGTTGGTAAATTTTCAGCTGAATAAATTCATTTTGTACTTAATGGGTATTTATAGTTCGAGAATTACTAAGGTGCAGAATTTTCAGCCTTCCGTCTACAGAATTAATGGCATTTTACGTAGAACAATAATTTCTAAATGTCTCTAACCATAAAATTCCCTACTTTATCTTTCAATTACCATTACATCCTGCTCGTAACTTCTAACTTCCCTCCAACTTATTGCAGGACGAGCATTACCGTTGTACAAACACACTCTCTTAAAACCCCATGAAAACCAACATGCTCGCGGAACCGTTACCGCCCAGGCATTCGTTCCGAAAACAGCAACAGCATCATTTGTTCATGTATTATTCAAGCGGGACTTTAATCCCCGCGACCCCGTCTCCGTATCTTTGGCCCCTTCGATACCGTCGACTCCCGTAGGCTGATTTCGTAGCGACAGCATCGAGTACAATCTCGTCGAATTCCAACGCGGGCAATTTTTGACGCCCAGAAATTTCCAACGCCTGGAAATTGTCGCACGTGGAAATTACTGACGCGGAGATATAAGTGGCGCAGAAATTCCAAGACGCTGAAAATTTGGCGTGTAGAAATTTTTAAAATAGACATTTTTAATGTTGGAATTCCGAGGCGCTAATAATTAAAGGCGTAAACATTTTTAATGTAAGAATTTCAAGGCGTAGAAATTCCTACGCGGCGATTTCGAAGGTGTCAAACTTTCGCGACTCGGAAATTTTTAATTCAGGAATTCTACGGTGCTCAAAATGCAAAGTGTAGCAATTTCTAATCTAGAAGTTCCAAAACGCCAAAAAGTCAAGCCACATCGATTTCAGTGCAAAGAATTCCTATGAGCTGGAATTTCGAGGCCTAGAAACTTTAACGCGAGGAATTTCCAGGCCTAGAAACTTTAACGCCAGGAATTTCCAAGCACGTAGATTACAATTCTCAATACTATCCGGGCACAGAAATTCCAGTGCAAGGAAGTCCAAGTTCAAAAATATTTACTGCCCGGAATCTCCGAAGCGCTTAAAAAGCTCGGAAAAGTTTAATCACTTGCAGACTCGAACCGCAGTAACGTCACATGACTGCACTCGATCTGACTGTCGATGCGAATGATAGCCATAAATATAACACACAGTCTCACCCGGGCATTTTGGTGTTCTGTTTTAGAAGCAGAAGTCCTCGGGGAAACCGATCTGCGAAGGTTTCACCGACCTGCACTAGCGGACCTGCTCCGCTTCGAAAACAGACTCCCAAGCCCGAGCTAGGCTCAGAACCCTGAAAACGACCGGAACCCGCAGAAGGAACTCCACCGACGTAGAGTGATCGAGAAAAAGCCAGTGCGTGATCGAGCTCGAAATTATAGAGATCGCGTTTTAAAACGTGTAATCAAGGGAGCAACGATCCTCGACCTTTCCAGCTTTCACTTTCTTTTTCGCGCCATTTTAACGGAGCGATTCGAGTGGCTTGAATAATAAACAAAAGGATCCGCCAGGGAAAAATATTCGAATTTTCGCTGAAGATTAGCACTGTGAGTCTCTAAAACGAGACTTCTTCATATTGGAATTTGGATCCTAGGAAATTAGGACAAGCTTCGAATATTTTTAATAAATGTTATGGGGACCCCATACAATCCGGGTAGTTTAAACAGACGGAAGATAGAATGAAATTATTTAATTACATCGTTCAAATTGGAATCGATGGGAAAGACTGTGAAAGTGTTGCCACTACTACAGACAATCTTCACCGCGTGTTCCTGCCGCCACAACACTAGCCACTGTTTTACAAAACCGAAAGTTCCATGAGAAGCCACGTGTCTCTCGTTCTGCACAGAAAAGAAATTTGGAAAGGTCAACGCGTTTGCCAAATTGCTCATATCAAAAAACTTTAGATTAATCGTCTTGAAACGAAAAAAAAAGATAACAAGAAAATCAAAGAAACCTCGCAGCGGGACAAGACAGTCTACCGGGTGTCTTATTTTAATTACCACCGAATGAAAAACGAAGAGATACAAGACACGTTCTCGAGTGATGTGTTTTGTCGCGACTGAATAACCAAAAAAAAAACATATAAGAATCAAATCACGTGCTGCCGAGATAATTAAGAACAATCACGATTTTATACCGCGAGATAAACGTTAATATTAATCGTACTACTAGGATTTCTTTCACATTGTAAATACCGCGTACCTCGAGGGAAGCGACGTCCGATAATTAATTAATCCGCGGAGTCCGTAAGCTTCGTTAAAAGAGTCAGACTCGCGAGACGAACGCGAACGTAACGATCGGTGGACAAAAATAATGGTTTCTTGAACGAACCGAGGGTATTTCAGGTCCAGAAGCCCACGGATTCCGAGAGTCAGTTACGCTCGATAGACGATTCTATGTTTCGGCTCGTGAACTTGTATCATAAACACGATTCGAGACCGGTTCGAACGTAGTCTTTGTAAGAAGTGCGTTTTGTGTTCGGAGGACACGAACTGTGACAGTTTAGTATGACATTGTTAGTTGTGTCGCAATGTTTCTTGCCTCTCTCTCTCTCCCGCTCGTCACGGATACACAGGAGGTGAGCCAATTTATATTAATCAATGATTCTTTTTATTTGAATTACGTGACGCGCAACGAACGGCTGGGGGGAGAATTATAAATGAAATTATTATTAAATAGACCTTTCAGTCGAGTATACGCCGACAATCGGTGTTTGTATTTTTGATCGGTGATTAAATTGACTTTAATTAAAACGCGTCCGAGAAATCAAATCGACTGGAAATACAATGATTATGACTGTTTGAACGGTGGATTAAAAGGGGGTGAATAAATTCTATGATATAGAAGGCGAAGTGATGCTTGGGAATTAATATAATTTATTATTCTTCCCCAGCGATGTTCGATTTTATACTGCGTCTTTTTATTAATGTATTATTATTCTTTTTTTTTATATATGCAATATACGTTACAGGACGGGGTGTAGCACGGTGGTTTACGAAATTAACGCTTAACTGGTGCGGTTAAATCAATTATCGTTATTTCAAGAAGTACTTGTCGAGTTTTTTTTCCAGGAAAATTAATTCGTTCGGTTGAAGCCTCGACGCTGAGAAATATTTCCGGTTTTCCTTTTTCTCTTCTTGTTTTTTTTCCTATATTTGCATCGTGTAAATGAAACTTTTTCGGTGTACCGGTTAAGTGTTAACGCCCATTAGCGAATACTCGAAACTTCCTGTTAAAACTCCATGCACGGCTTTTTTATGTATTTTATACATATTATGTATATATTTTCGTAATTTTGCTTGGAATTATGATACGACTTAGCCCTTAAATGCATCGTGTTGCCGTTTGGCAACACACGTATTTTGTGGCTCTACATTCACTGCAGGAACATTTGGATGCTTTTTACTTTTTGCACATTGTAGCCAATAAGCAACAAACCGCTCACATGTATTTGTATTATGCGTCTTTAGCCATTATGCGTCTTTAGCCATTTGGCAACATAATACGATAATTTTTTAATCAAAAATATTTTCACAAAAATGTAATTTTTTCCTTATTTTTCCCTTAATGTACACTCTTTTTTTAGTAATGTTTGATAAATAGAAACTGTAAACAAAATATCGCGCATTTAAGGGTTAAGGACAATCGTGTGCTGTTAACTTTCTAATAAGTCGTATTACATGCATTACTTATGTGCACGAGCTTGCATTTTTCCAAAAGTTTCTACATTTCATTTGATGAGAAATATTAGTTTCATTAGATAAGTAGAACTACGAAACGTATTAAAAATAGGAAACCGAGAAAATAGACATTATTTTGTCAAAAGTAATTTAGACGTTTGACAAACCTTCCTCTACAGAGCTATACAATCATTTGTTTGTTCACTAGCAAGTTAATTTATAACGTTTGTTCGACATTCCCAGAGTGCCTTTACTCACAATGAAACATTTATGACGTGACATTCAAGTATTAATAACTTACATCCTGGTAAATTGTCAAACTAATAAATTCATTTTTCCGTTAAATTCTACCTCATATCGCACAATGAGAATTGCTTTACAAAGGCTTGATTTCAATTTTCCCCGACGACAGCACTCCTCCATCTCAATTTCACATCACAGTAATCGACCGATTGATCCCAGCAGCATTTTTGCTTCCCCAAACTTCGCACGGCTAGCTGTAAAAAAGAAAGAAATGGCACGAGAGACTCCAATAGCCGGGTGTCCTGAACGATTAAATTCTTTTGCAGAAAAAGTTGATAAAAGAGCCGGAGTTCGTGCATCCCATCTTTATCGAGTAGCCGTTCGATGAAAAGCAGCTGCGAGCACTTCGTCGACAGCCGAGAAGAGACCAACGAGAAAACGGGGCGGAACGGAATGGGATTTAAAGCGTGTATACGTCTGTCTTTTTTTTTACAAGAGAGTAACGTAGACCGACTAGCCTCTCCGTAGCGTTTTAAACGTGTTGCGTGCAAATGGACGCTGTGGGGATAAAGAATCACCTTGTTCTTATCGTTTGCTAATTTTGTCACGCCGGAGGGCAGGTTTCGGCGATTCTATTGACAAGTATCGTGTGCGGGAGATGGTTACTGTATTCGAATTTTATTAAACGTTAATCGAGTGTGAAACAACCGTAGTTATTTCGCGATTCTTAATTCGCTGACTGTACGTGTTCGGAATCTATGAAAAAATGTTGTTTGATTTGATTACACGATTATTTCGGGTGGTTGGGGAATATTTGTACTGCGTTCCTTTAGAACGGAGCTAGAGAAGTATAATATATTGAAAGATTAGCTACAAGTTTTTACGGAAGTTTTATAAATTTATTAGATTCTGAGAATTAACGTTCTTCGAAAGTACTCCGGCAGAAATGAATTTACTTATCGAAAACTGTCGATGTATTTATAATTTAGGTCGGCGTATATGTTTAATGAGTTTGGAATATTTGCGAAAATACAGGTGAGACTGCTCTTTTCACAGTATTGTACGAATACTCGGTGACATTTTGAGAAGTGCGAATGTTGGAAGAGTGAGATTAGGTGGATTTTGATCGATGTATATATAAAGATGCTCGAACGATAGATCAAACAATGTACCAAATCAAAATTTTTTCTAACGAACTTAGGAAAATTAAATAAATTCAAATTCGTTACGTAGGTAACGAAATAATAATAATTCTATGTGTTCGAGGATACGCGTATATGTACATCCTACCCTCTAGTGTAAATATTTGCACTAATCAATAAACCTTCGAGTTAAACGGTCGCGTAAATTTTTGCATCTCTGCTATGGTGTTGTATTATAGGACGTACCACGTGAAATCCGCCTAATTACGAGTGTGTTCGTTAATTTAAAGAGACGAAGAAAATTGTAACATAAATTGTCCACGCATGAGCGTCGTAGAAATTAATTCTCCGAAATTTCCCTTTCGTTGTACGTACGGATTTCTGCGATAGAATTTCGATCATCGTCATTCGGGTATCAAAGTTTTAACGTTGCTCGTGTCTGTACAAAACTTTACGAACGAAACAGTATTAATTTTTGTCTTCCTCCTAGTATCATAGTCATCGATAAAATCATCATTGAAACTGTCAATGTTCTAAGATTCGCGAGAACCGACGAAAAGGTAAACGCTAAAGTGTTCTCAAATTGTTTTCGAACACCGATGAAACGAATTCTGGACAGAGAGACTATGTGAGTTTCTTAAGTGATAAATTTCATAGAATTTGTATTTCTCGCTCGACGAGCTTCTTTGTTAAGTTTTTCATTTTAATCGCGACAAAATCCACGACCTCTGTATACCGAACAAAATCATAGACGTACAAACACATGAAAGACATTCTCGATACACTGCGTCACACACTCAAACACACACCTACACATATACTGTAAATATCGTCTGTATTACGTACACTGCGTTCACGTAACAACGTCGTACAAGTTTGTTAAGAGCCTATTAATTATACTTCTTATATAAAATGTACTACAAGCATCATATTAAACGTGAATAAAACTAATCGTCTGTAAATTCTCAGTCTATGTGTCTACTTTAAAAAATAAAAAATATTTCCCGCTGTCCACTAGGTCGAAAAGAATATTAAAAATGTCGGAGGCATTTATAATTCGGCGTGTGAAATGTTCTACTATATTTTTTCAAGGAAACGAGTTCTCCCATCGCGCACGGAACGTACATGTTTTATTAATTGAAATAGAAAAAGAAAGCGAACAACGAATGGCTTGTCCCGTTTAATTGAAAAGTTTCCGCGAACGTGACGCATTTAACGCGAGTTGTAATCCCGTTAATTACGACGGAGTCCTGACTTTTGTGACGGCGCGGTAAGTTTCGCATCAATTGGCTCGGCCCCGTTCGTTTTCTTCATTAGAGAACTGAATCCCAAACCGCTAACGCAACTAATTTGCTAATGCAGCCAACTTTCCGGCTCTTACGTCCTCTTTAATCCCGGGATACTAATGTAACAGTTTCATTTACTTTGCCGAGTTTCTACTTCGTCCACCTCTCACTCTCTCGTTGTTTTCCTGATAACGTTTTCCTTTCGTTTAAGTGTATCAGGCATAAACGTGAAAAATTGTTATAATGTATTGATGTATCAAGATCAAGGCTCTGGAGAGTAGAAATATGGAAATATAGACTTTTCACACGGCTCGAATTTAAATGCATAAAAATCTCTAATCGTTTAAGTATGCGCGCATGTTCGATTCTGGCGGCAAAAATATTTCCACGCAGAGAATTTCAAACACTGAAATTTCTATACGCGAAAATTTAAAACTGTACGAATTTTTAACGGCAGAAATTTTAGCGAGAACAAAAAGTATCAACGATGAAAATATCCGCGTATCCAAATTTATAATGACTATAATATTTGCGAGTAGAAAATTCCAAGTTTAAATTATCATGCGTAAAAGTTTTCCAACGCAATAATTTTCAGCGAATACCCGTACAAATTTTCACAGAAATGTTAAAACGTACAAATTTCTAACGTTGTAAATATCCACTTTCCAAATGTCCAACGGCGGAAATATGCGCGTCCTCGAATCTCCATCGACAAAAATTTCCCCCGCCAAAAATCACCGGCTTCGAAATTTCGCGACGGTCGATACCGAAGTAATTTCAACGAAACATCGCGTATCCCTGGAACGACAATCATCCGTCAAACGTCTGTCGCGTTCAAAAAGAACCGATTCTAACTTCGTCCCGCCGACCATACTATACAAAATGAATCCAGGAGGGGGGAGTGTGTGTGCGCAAAGCCACTCGCGAAGCGGCGTTCGGAATTGGAGTGCGTGCCGGGAGGTTCATTCTGAAACTCACGTTTACCAATTCTGCCGTGTAAAACAGGTAAGTCAATTAAACAAGGGTACGATATTCCAAGCCCTTCGATATCGTCGCAGGACGACGGTGTCAAAACACCAAAACAACACCCCAAAAAAAGAACGATAAGTCGCAAACATAAAAAATACACCCTTCATTCATAAACATAAATTCTCTAGAACGACTGTACGACGAAACAAAAAAAAATTCTTCGTCGATCCAAAATAACTCACTTGAAATTTCCAGAAAAATCTCCGTCGCCCTAGCTTTTAATTACGGTAATATATAGACAAAGTAAAGTGTTCCGAATAGCAGGAAAACCGGCCGGAAAAGATCGTTCGGATATCCGAAATTAGACGCGAATAGAGATTCCGGGTAGGAAAGTATTTCCAATTGTAATTCGTCGAAAACTATGTCACAGAGAGCTAAGCGACAAGCACCAGTGGCGGCGACGCTGAGGCGTCTAAATATAATCGGCGTCGTTATGCGCTCTCAAAGATTTTCGTTCGTTTTTCAAGTCGTACCTCCTCACGCAAAGGGATCCAACCAAATATGAAGTGCTTCGTTCGATCGAACACAGTTCCGGCACGGCTCGCGTGAATCCCCATAAGTTTCCGTAAGTAGATCTCGAAGAGCCATCGTGACTGCCGTGGGATAAATGAAAAAGTACGCGTCAGACTGCGTGCGTTTGGCAAGGTGACAGTCTCCGGGGACCCGTTGAATGCGTGTGTGAAAATCGCGTGTTCGATGTGCGTGTATTTGTGTGTATTTCATGCTTTACTCAATCACGCGGTTCCGGAATTTTCCGCGGATTTGTTTCGTTATTTTTTTCTCTCGGTATAAGCGGTGTAAAAATACCGAAAGTGGATACTAAAAATACGAACGGTTTTCTTCGAAGTAAACTCGCTACTTTATAAAATTTTATTTAGTCGATTTATTATTTTTATTCGGATAAATTGTGACAGGTTGCCATAGGGTAATTAAGATTGCATATTTCATTAAATAAGTTTGTTTGTTTGTTTGTAAACGACAATTCTCGCAATACGTTTATCGGAAAGTGGAGTGAAAAATCGACAGATTTTGACGGAGCTTCAAACAGATAGCGAGAGTCGATATCTGAGGATTGATTTTTTGGATCTAAATATTTACGCTCGCCGAGAATCCAGACGTTTAATGTCTTCTGCTTAGTTTACATAACGTCGCGCGGTTAAGTGCCCGGTCTGTTTAACCATTTGCTGTTGCATGTGCGTTTTCCCGTTGATTTTCACTCACCTCGACACATTTGCCCTCGAATCGATCAGCTTCATCCGCTTCGAATTGATTGTTTCTCATCGTTTCTCTCTGCGCAGAATGACAGAAGGATGCTCGTCAAGTATTTTTCGTTGATCTTTCTCCCCTGCGTTCTGGGATTCCCGAAGAAGGTTCAGATAGGTGAGAGAATACTTTTAATTATCAACAAAGATGCAAATGGATTCTCTAACGCCACTAATTTTTACTGAAAAAATAACGTAACTTATTCCGATGCTCTTAGATTTTTTTAGAGAAATTTAATGAAATGACAGTTCAGAATGTTAATGGAAAAAAATTTAATAAAAACACACATTAGACTATGATTTATAAAAATTTAAGAGAATTTTCTGCTGCCTGTAATTAAGCACTAATTGGCAGATACTTGATTTACGCTTCTTTATTTCCTATCACATCTGATATTTCGTTGCAGATTCAATGTGTGTTGCTCCCAGAGTTTTCTGTTCCCAAGAAACTCAGTTTCCTTGTTTGCATTAAAGACACGCGCTTTATTGCGTCTGTCAATGTTGTTGCGGATGAAACAAGTAGTATAAGACTGCCTTCTTTCAGGGGGATTATTCGACTACGACGAGTCGATTCAAAGGACGTTCGAGACGTCCGTGAAAACCGTGAAGAAAGAGCGCCATGAGAATGTGGAATTCGCGAACGTATATCTCGAAGCGGTTTCCATGGAAGTTGGGACCGATCCGTTCGAAGTATCGTTAAAAGGTATCAAAAATAAAACCTGATTTCCCTAAAATTTATTTAGACCCGTATTTAAACCTTGTATACACCCCCGTACAAAAGTATCCGGACACCTATGAAATTCATGTAAATATGTACTGTATTTATGCTACAATAATGTACCCATTTCTCAATGAAATTAATGTTTATGAAGCATTAAGATATAGTAGAGTATACAGAGAGCATAGTTTATACAATTCTTTTTACAAAATAACATAAAAATGAGTAAATTTCCTTTTCATTCATATGTCCTCCCTGTTACGAAGTAACCGCTTGTACGACTCGCGGTAGGTTTGCGACCAATTTTTGTAGTGTATCGTTTTTAATTTCTCTGCAAATTGTTTTAACATTGTTCATAACTGTTTTTCACTTTTAGGGCACTTCTCTCTCACTTTTCTATGTAATTTGTCCCATCACATCTCGATACGATTAAGGTCCGGCGGCTGTAGGGGCCGCTGCATAATTTTCACTTAAAACCTTTCTTCTAGATCCTTGAAATAGTTGTTACATAGTTTTGCACAGTGTTTTGGGTCATTATCCTGCATAAACACAAAATTGTTCCCCACAAATCTTTCCCCTGAAAGCACCTTACTGTCTTTTAGAGTATTCAACGATTGTTCTTTTCGCAATTATTCCATCCATTTACACTATGTATATCGCTCATATTATTTGCCCTAAAACAATCCCAAATAGTCCCTGTACCACCAGCATGTTTAACTGTAGGTGCAACACTGCCTGGAAAATATTTTTCATTAACTTTTCGACGAGCGAAAATGCGCCGCTTGTTACCAAATATTTCAAATTAAGATTCATCTGTCCAAAGAACTATTTCCCATTTTTTTGGTTCATTCCAGTCTTTTTTCTGATTTTGTAGCTTTAAAACAGTTTTTTTTTTAAATGCGACACGTCTTCATAAGCCTGCTTTTAATAATCGCCCCTTTACCGTGGTACCTGCAATACGGTCTACTCTACTTTCATTAACTTTTGCTGTAATTTCTTCAGCAGACATTTGTTTATTTCGCTTGCTCAAGACTTCGATGTATCCATCTTCTGCTTCGGTGGTCTTTCGAAGTCTCTCTGATCTTTTTTTTAAGACAAATCCTCCGTATTACGACACTTCGCTACAGTATCGCGGACCGCCGACTTCGAAATCTTCGTTTTTGCAGCTATTTTTCTAATAAAATAGCCTTCATTAGTTAGAAATATAATAGCGGCCTATCACTAGAAGTGATAGAAGATCGTTGGAACTCTTAATCTTAAACTAAAGTATTCCGAACGTCTGCGTGGCGCTGCTCTCGTGTTTTTCAATCTCAATTGGCCAATATCCACTGTATGGTATAAAAACGCATACGAATTTATACAAGGAGTATACTAAATAGATAAATGCTAAAAAATATATCAAATAGAATGTGAGAAACGAACGGATTGGAACTAAAATCGTCTAAAACTCTATAATCTCATATCGCTTCTGTATGTTTCGCTTGCTATGCTTTATAATAACTTTATCGACAGTATTAATTAATAAATATTGCTGGTCTTACCCAAGAATAACATCAAGATTAAAGGACAACATAAAAAATCTAAAGAAATATTTAGGAAAATTTGGCAAATGCGTAAGTGTCCGGATACTTTTGTACGGGTGTGTATGTACACATATTTGACGTTGTCGAGATTGCAAACATAAATTTACATTTTTCATAGAACATCTTAAACACTGTACAGACGAATGTCTTCACATGTATGGGGACTTAATCCATTGCCGCACACTTATTTGAGGACCGTTCTCAGAAGCACATTTTTCTGGATGTGAAATTATTGCGAATCGTTAAACCATGAAAAATTCGACAGATAAACAATTGATATGTTATTTGGGATAATTAAAAAATAAATGCATTAGTACACTTCGTACTAATGATGCTTCTTGTTTCTTTTTGTGCAGGACGGCTATAGCCGTCATTTGCGGCAATGGGTTAAATTATTCTGGGCCCTAACAGTAACACGTAAACCCAATGCCAGACCCAACTCCATATATTGCAGACACAGTACGTGTCATCCCATGTATATTGGGCCTTGTGGGCCCACATTAGCACGTGTCACATTGGGTCCCTTGAGTTCCCCGTTTCACGTGTACGTATTTTGGTTCTCAAGGGACTTCCAATTCCCACGTATGTACGTATGTTGACATTGAGTCCCAAGGACTCACCATTTCATGTGTATAATGTGGTTCCATTCCATTTGGGTCTGATGGGTCCAGTGTCACTTGAGTCCTTTCGCGTGTCTCAATTACAGTTTGAGCTTATGCTTAAGTAGGATTTTACAACGATTATACAGAGAATTATTTTTGTGTTTTCTCAAATAGCCTGCGAATTGATGAATACGGGAATCGCCGGGATTTTTGGGCCCCAAAACCCAGTCACATCGGAGCACGTGCAGAGTATGTGCGACACACTGGAAATGCCACACATTTACGCACGTTGGGAACCCGCGCAGGTGCGGGGAAAAGGTATCAACATGTACCCACACGCGGAAACCATATCGATGGTGAGGAAAAATTCAAAGATTTTCATTGCCAACCCTTTTTATAATCCATTTTGCTTGCATGTGAATTAGAGGACGTATTTTATTTCTTAAATTTCTATTTGCATATACATATATTTTGCAGTGGAAAAGAACGTTTTTAGTGTCACGAAAAATATTAAACGATGTTAATATTTCAACATCAGAATATTGATTCATAAAGATTTCAATGTAAAAACAACATTCATCATGTCAGAAAACATAGAGATTTGTGAACAATTTCTTGTACTCTAGATAATTCTAGAAAATTCTGTAACTTGATCTTCTAAAACCAGAATATCAATACATTAAAATAATGTTTTTATATGAATCATGCCCATTGTGTCAGGGAACACAGAAAATTGCAAAATTTCAATATCAAAGTGATATACATTGGCAACACAGGACAAATTTGTAGTCAATAGAGAGTTAAGCAGAAGAACATTTGTCAAAGCGCCAAAGTAAAAAAGCGTTCTGTCATTTGTTAATTAGATCTTTGAGCAAATGGTGAAGGATTTCGAGTGGAAATCTTTTGCAATATTGTACGAAAGCACCGAGAGTCTACTTCGCACACACCGTTTGTTGGAACGATGGGATGCTAAAAGTATCACCATATTCTTGTACCATTTGGGAAGTGGCCCTAGTTATAGGTACGTTGAATTTATGTCACCAGAATTCCGATCTTTCAGTCCCAAAGAATACCACGAGATATTATTCAGAACAAATATAAATGTTACATTCTGTTCTTTCACGAATTCTCCCATTTGAAACAAATCAGAAAACAAATTATTCTCATAGATATTTTTGTTATACATGTACGCATGTGCAGTAGTTAGAAAATAAAAAGTAAAAGCACATAAAATTGATGAGTTCTACTACGAGTTTGTATGTACTGTTTATTGTTTTGTTCAATACGTGTAATCACAAAAATTTTGGGACTTAATGTATCGAGATGCTGAGAAAAACATATATTTTGGGGAGAAGAACAACGTCAGTTAATTGTACAGCTTGCCGAATCCTGTGCAGGAAAGTGATGCGGGAAATCAAGGACGATGACATGGAGAACATCATTATCGATTGTTCCATCGATATTCTTTCGCAAGTGTTGACACAAGCGCAGCAAGTCGGTATCATGTCCGAGAAGCATAAAGTCATTGTCACTTCGTTGGTAAGTTAATGAATTTTTATAATAATCGTGTGTTACAAATTTATAACGTAGAAATTCAGTGCGCAGAAATTTCCAGTCGTAGAGAATTCAAAGTGGAAAAATTGCCACGCGTGGAAATCTAAATACAAAATTTGCATACAAATCACAGGGCGTAGAAATTTCAGCGTTTTGATATTATTTCGGATGGATATTTTTACTTGTGTAAAAAATAACTTACTTGGCCTTTATTACGATCTTCAAACTTCAAAAGTAATATATATATATATATAAAAATTAAAATTACTTACATATTAAATTATAGTAAATCACCATCCACAGGTGAGAACATTATTCTAATAATTGAAAATTCGGTCCTACGTTTCGATCCTTGTTGGGATCATCCTCAGGGACAATATTCTAAAAGAAATTATGTTCTCTTTGTAAGGAGAACATAATTAAATAAGAAAAATGAAAAAACCAAATTAAAATTCAAACAAACTATTTGTTCTGAATAATTATAGAACCTATTTGATGTATAAAAGCAAAAAGAAAAACACAATTAATAAACTACAGTTAATATTTTTGATTTTTTAAATTTATACGAGCCAATGTACCTAGTTTAATATGTAATTATATTGTTATAAAGTAAATATATTGAAACAAAAATATGATATAACCCATTGGTAGTGAGACTCACCAACTGTGGATGTACAATTAATTTAAAATTTTAAATCGAGACATCGGGTATGACACGTCTGACTCCTAGTAAATGCTAAAGACTAATGACCCGATCTATAAACAAAACGGGGCAATATTTCCTGACACTGAATTTTATCAGTATTTTTAAATTTATCGGTGATCGATAGATCGATAACAACACGAGTCATGAAGAGGGCGCCAAATTTCAAACAATTGAAACGTGAAGTTAAACACAGATCGTTTCGATGATAAAGCACGTGTTTCAAGAAAAGAAGGAACATGTGGATGAGCCTGTTAAAAGTGTAATCAATGAAACAATGGAATTACTGTTACTTTAGTAAACTTTTTTTATACAATTTTTGGAACCGGACACTGATAATTGTTCTTAATTAGTTGATCGAAACCATGGTGTTATTTAAGAAAACAACACTTTGTACATTAATTGAAGACAAACTAAGAGAATAATAGAGAGGTGTCATATATTGCAAGAAAGGATCTTATAAGACGTTCATTAAGTTAGTAGTTTAATGACGTTTGCATAATAATCATGTACCTCCTGATTCTCTGTTCTTTTGTTGACTGAATTATGAGTCATAATTGAAAAGGTCTCCATTAACAAACGTTTCCTTAAGTTAGGTTCTGTGCCTAATATCTTGGTTTCATCAAAGTTAAACATATGTCCTGATTCCAAAAAGTGGTGCACTAATAAATAGATCGTAATAAAGGCCAAGTAAGTTATTTTTTACACAAAATTTATATAACGATCGATAAAAATCATTTAGTTGGATATTTTTACTAATGGAAATGTCAACGCGTGGAAAGTTCATTGAGTAGACATTTCCACCCATAAATACCTCGACGTGTAGAAATTTGAAAACTAGAAACTCCGAAGCAAAGTCTCAACCCGCACTTCGCCCAACGTCAAAGCACGGATATTTCCTTCGTTCTAATTTCCCTCGATTTCACTCCTAGGATCTCCAAACAATCGACCTGGAACCGTACCAGTTCTCCGGTGTGAATTTCACTGGGGTTCGATTGATCGACCCCGAGAGTCCCATAGTTTCCAGCATAGTTCAAATGCATCGAAATGAATGGGGCCTGGACGATCCATCCCAATTAAAGGTAGAACCGGCCCTTATGTACGACGCTGTCCAATTGTTTGCCAGGGCGCTCAAGAACCTCAAAGACGCCGTCAATGGCGACGTGAGACAATTGCCTTGTAACGGAAGTGTTAGCTGGGAACACGGATACAGTCTCAGCAATTTTATGCGGCTTGTAAGAAACATTTCTTCTAACCTACGGATATTTACGCCAAATTTATATTTTCATAGACAATGGGTTAAAGGAACGACTAGGTTGATGTCAAAATAATTTGAACGGCAAATATATAAACAAATTTAGAATATTCTTGTTCCGGCGAAAATTTTTAAAGCCGCTATTTTGCAAAAGTTCTGGATTCGGTTTTAGAAATTTTAAGAACATCAGAACATTGCAAAAAATACTTTTGTGACCCGATTACAATGACTAAAAGGTTGAAAGTGTAATTGAATTGTCATCGAGAATTTGCCGATTTTTCTTTCAGAGCGAAATGGAAGGTCTTACCGGTTTGATAAAATTCGACACGGCTGGTTTTCGGAGCAATTTTCAGTTGGACGTAGTCCGAGTAACGGAGGATGGTTTAAAGAAGATCGGCATGTGGAACAGCACCAACGGCATCGAATGGCTACCGGAAATACGTCCGCAGAAGTCGGACATCGAGTTCAGTCTGCAAAATAAAACATTCGTCGTTCTAATCGCCATTGTAAGAATAAAACTTCAATTATCATATTTCAACACTTTCAACGCTCGATTAAGTTAAAAATTCGAATTATTATCGAACATTTTGTGCCGCGAAAATCATGGTAATGAATTATAAAGAAAATTTGAATTTTAATAGTTTCGGCCTCATTTGTGGGCATTTTTCAGCGTGTATTTATAGAAATCAATTACAACGAATTATTATTTTTCATTCCAGAGTCATCCTTACGGGATGCTGAAAGAGTCATCAGACATGATGACAGGAAACGAGCGATACGAGGGATTTGGAATCGATATAATTCAAGAGCTCAGCAAGATGCTGGGTTTTAATTACACGTTCGAAGTGCAGGGCGACAATGTTTATGGCTCCTATTCAAAAGAGACCGGAAAATGGACCGGAATGCTCGGAAAAATCATGGCCGGTGTTAGTTGACATGTAAAACTCTTTTCAATAGAATTCCAGTAGAAAGTATGAAAAATGTCACATCAACTTTTTTTCAGGAAGCCGATTTAGCCATCACGGATTTAACTATAACTGCAGAACGCGAATCCGCAGTCGATTTCACCATGCCTTTCATGAATCTAGGTAAATTTTTCAATCTTTACATACAGGGTGTAACATAAATGGGGGGACCCTTTTTCAGAATCGATAGTACGCACCAAACGATGAAAAAAAAGTCTCTAAAGTTTTGTCTAAAAACCACCCCCTATCGAGATACAACCCCTTTCGTAAAAAATTTTTATAAAATCATATGTCCGAAATGGTATGTCCTACAGGACCGATTTTTCTCATCAAAGTTAATAAAAAAAATATAATTGCTGCGAATATTGCCGTTATATAGCATTTATTACTAACTATCTAAATTTAACGATCGTATATAAACAAGGCCGAATATAATTTCTTCTATAGCATTTATTCTTGTTTAATCCAAACAACTTCGATTACCCATATCATATTAGGTGTTTAACAACTTGGGAAAAATTAAGGGCACTCACTAACACTTCCTTTCCGTAGATAGTGATATTTTTTTTTCGTAAACTTTGGTCTCTCCCGGTGATATTAAAATGAAAATCGGTTCCCTACGACGTGACATACCATTTCGGAGATATGATTTTTTAAAAATTTGTTACAAAAAGGGTTATATCTCCATAGGGGGTGGTTTTTAGACAACACTTAGAGACTTTTTTCATCTTTTGGTGGGTACTATCGATTCTGAAAATGGGTCCCCGCATTTATGTTACACCCTGTATACACTGTACGTATAAAGTTACTCCAATAAATATTCGGACACTAAAAATGTGGTTATAACTTTTATAGGAATTTTTTGTGATATTTGTTTAAATACTTTACATTTTTGTGTTTCTTTGGACTTTTATCATATCGAGAATTTTCGAAAAAGCAAAGAAATTTGCGAAATATACCGTTTATAAATTGTATGTGCCATCTTGAAAGAAATATCTACAATGTATGTTTCACGAAGCTTCTCGTGTCATATGTATTGTAAATACAACGTGTCCTGCAAATTTCATTGAATTTGGGGTATCTTTAGAGGACCATAACCAATGTGCAATTTCAAACATAGTTATGTGGATTTGAATTTGAACGCATTTGCATTTTGTTGCCTGAACATTTTTGTGTGTTTCAATTTGTATGCGTTACTATATATTCACAATATTAATTACGATATTCTTACGCTGTCACAACTCTAGGCGGCAGTATTTGGGTGACTTGAAAGTTGTAAGCATTGATATTTCTATATCCACATGTCTCGGCGCGTGTAGATTTGTATACAGTAATAATGTTTCTACACTTTGAAATTTCTTCGCCTTGCGATTTTTATGCTGCAATATATCTACGCTGTGGAATTCCGCCACGTTAAATTAGTTTCAAACGTTCAGGAAATGAATGTGTATATCCAGAATGTCAATTTTTAAACATAAATTGTTTACCTGAAAACGCATAACTCCTCGACAAATCAACTAAATTCAATAAATTTTGCAGGATACGTACAATGCGAGTTCTGTAGAAACCATACGTCTCAAATTTCCTTTGGCATACAAAATATATAAACGTTAAATTTCACCAATTTGGTAGTATTTTTTAAAATTCAGTAAAATGATTCAGATATATCATACGCAAGCTGTATCATCATGTATGGATTCTATCGAAAATTAAAACAAAATTTCAGTCGTCCGAGTATTTATGGGGCGCAGTCTGAACTCTACTTAATTCACGGAACAGCTTCTACAGAAAACTTTATAATAAATCGAATATTAATTTAGTTGACAAATTTCAGGGATTAGCATTCTTTACAGGAAGCCGACAAAAACACCCCCGAGTTTATTTTCATTTCTCTCGCCATTTTCTTCGGACGTATGGTGGTACCTGATCGGGTCGTATATATTCGTCTCGCTGCTTCTTTTCATCTGTGGACGAATTTGCCCGGCCGAGTGGAATAATCCTTATCCTTGTATCGAGGAACCGGAGGAACTCGAGAACCAGTTCACCCTGAAGAACTCCCTATGGTTTACCATAGGAAGTATCATGCAACAGGGTTCGGAAATCGCTCCGATGTGAGTGTAGATATTTTTTCGAATTACCTTCACCGGAAAATTCGATGGGAATTGCGCGGGATACATTTAATCTTAATAATTAAACAAAATAATCGTTGCAAATGAAATCTGGTTTTAATTAAGTCTGGTTCTAATTAAACGCGCAAGCGAAGAATGTAGATAAATAAACGCAAATGAATAACGGGCGATACAGAAGACCAAAGGAAACTGGAATTAATTAACGGATGTAAAACGGTGGGATTTTATTAGTTTGGCTTCTAACCACGTATGAGTAGAATAAAAATGATAATCGATCTCCGTCAGATCGGAGCTGCATTTTCTAGGTGATATTGTAGTGATATATTAGATCTGCTACAGTGTTGATAACCAGTTAGACATTTCTGAATTAATTTTACAGAACGATCGGTGCTATCCACAACGCATACTAATACCTTTATTAGCGGTATCTCGCTGCATCTGTGAAACTATAATAACTTTGCAAAAGTAATCGGCAGCCATTTACCGCTCGTAATTAAATGCGAGACAGCTTCGCGGACATACATGGAAAATTTACGTCGCGATGTAGCATGACCGTCGAACTTTTCGGTAGAAGTTTCCGTAGAATAATCACCATTTTACAAGAGCTTTGAAAGAAATTATTAACATCGTTCATAGTGGCATCTCGACGAGAATGATGGCGGCGTCATGGTGGTTTTTCTGTTTGATTATCGTGTCGTCGTACACCGCGAATTTGGCGGCTTTTCTGACAGTCGAGACTGTCGTCTCCCCATTTTCAAGCGTGGAAGAACTCGCCAAGAAAAAAACAATCAAATACGGCGCGAAAGCTGGAGGATCTACATTGATGTTTTTTAAAGTAAGTTTAGTCGTCGATTTTTCATTATATTTCTACAGAAGTGAGAAAGTTGATCGGAGAAACGGAAGTGATATCGGTACACTTGTCACTGTGTGAAGTAATTACAGCCGACAAATCGCATTTTACAGACTAAGTAATTACAGCCACCGATGTTCGTATTGAGAATGTAACATAGTTATAAATTAATTCATAGATCCTCGGTCGAGGTAAACAAATCATTTCTAACATAACAGCCTTTTTTTAGCCCTTTGACGACGCAATATTTTAGTCTGTTCTAATTATTTTTATTAATTTTCCTAGTTGAATAGCTTGGCATTTAATAAAGAATTGCAGTAGTATGCGTATATTTTTTAGAATTGATCAATACTGATATTTTAAGTGAATACAAAAAATTTCAAATGAATTTTATTCATCACATTTCTATTGATTTTACTAAATTACGTACGTCCTGTGTACGTTGTATTTACTGGTGTTTTCAACGGGTTAATTTCACGGTTCCATTAATTAATCTGTAGATAGACAAGACCGAACCGAATGTATCCTCATATAACGCAATATAAAACTTTAAAATTATTTTATCAGAATACAACGATGTACAGATGCCATAATATCTTCCGAATACACCTAGCAAGTAACGTAGTGTATTTACCCGTAACATTCTCATACACAAAAATAGAAATTATTTCATTCTTCATTATCAAGGTGTCCATTGCCTCACAATTATCTAGATTCAACCTTGAACTGCTACGTCAAACTCAAGAAAACGAGAAAATTGCTACACTGGGATAGGAACTCATCTCCAACAACGAAATGACAGAAATAAACAAAACTTCTTTTAAATCACGCATCAACCCCAACGCCCGGAAAATTGAGACTGACAAAAAATATCAATTCTCCGAATGTGAGCACCGTAACAATCGAAAGTTGACTTAGGTTATCACGAGGAAACTTTCAAATCGCTAACTAACCCCGCAAAAAAAATAATAATAATACAATGTGTACTGAAATAGAAAGCATTCGTATTAATCCAGTTATTTCAAAAACTTTTTCAAAAAGGCTTCCAATTACTCGACGTACAGGGATATGTACACCTACATGAAGGACAACGCCAACGACGTTTTGCCAGGTGACAACGACGCGGGATTGAAAAAAGTACTGTGGGACGATTACGCGTTCCTCATGGAGTCCAGCTCGATCGAATATATTACCGAGAGACAATGCAACGTCACGCAGATCGGTGGACTTCTGGACGCGAAGGGCTATGGAATCGCCATGAAGAAGTGTGAGTTTGTATATTCTTTTCGTAGGAAAGAAATGTTTTAAAATACTTTTTTTAGGTGTCGCTTAGTGGCTTCCAGGTCCTGATTAATCGGATGAATTTCTTTATTGGTATTGATCTTGTCACGAACTTCGGTTATAACATATGTATAATAATGAACACTTTATTGTATATGTATATGTATGTTACTTTGAGGGACGGAAATCTGGCAAATGTCGACATTCTCCGGTGAATGTCAGCATTCATATTATACATATACATTAGGGTGGGTCAAAAAAATCGACTATTTTTTTTTAAATTACACAGAAAAATTGGTTCGTAGACACCTCTAGAAAACTCTCAGCAGAGCTGAGCTCTTAATTTTAATGGGAAGGTCCTCCGCATTATAGTTTTATATTTTTACGCAGTCCTTTAGAAAAAATTCATATCACGCTCATAACTTTATCGATTTGCAAATGTAAATATACAATTTTGTAGGTAATTGAGCGCTCTACAAAAAAGTTCTAATATGCTTAGTCGATAAAATGAAGCGTTTAAGAGATATTCGTCGTCGAATTTTAATGATTACCAATCTTAGCAGTTTTTGATAAGTAATTCGAAAAATTTCAATTTAATTCATGAGTTATGGAAAAATTTTAGGAAGGTTAAGTTTTTACCAACAGAAAAATGCTTCAACTGATATTTCAAGTTTTATTTTCAGACGCAAGCATGTTTGGCTATCATATTTTTAATGTCGAACATACCGAACTATTTAGGCTTATTTTTACCATCGAACCTTCGTAAAAAGCGGGCCACCAAGTACATTTAATCGAGCAATAAACAGATTTATTAATTAAATGAGGAGAAATCATTTTTTGGGAAATTTAGTTAGTTTAATATATTTACTTAGCGATAGCATCGTGTCGATGCTGTACAATAATTTGTACTTGCTCGCACTTGTTCGATTTCAAATACTTCGTATAATGAAGTTTATGTTAACGAGAAAGCTATTCCAAAGTCACATCCTCCTGTACTTGGCCTATACCTTTGCACTTTCAATGCTTTTTGCTGATATTATACATATATACATGTATTTTATTTTTAACTAAAATTTTACCTTTGCCACAAAGTTGGAAACAACTTATTTAAGTTGTATTTGTACATTTAGTTTCTGTGCAAAAATGTTTCAGAATTCTAAACATGTTAATTGTTACAGTTTCACCGTATCGTCACGCGTTGAACACCGCTGTTTTGAAGCTTCAACAGAGCGGCTTAATTACAGAACTTAAAAAGAAGTGGTGGACACAGAAAAGAGGGGGAGGAAAATGTCACGTACGTACACTAATTATTCAATTGAATGTCACCTAATTTACGTAACAAACTTCAGGCATCAAAACCAAACTATTCATCCTTGAAATGCAATATCCAATTCATCTGAATTTAAATAAATTTCATTTACAAGAATATTTGGTCTCCTTTTGTATTAAATTTTTAACATTTTCTCTATTTTCCTGCAAATCAATGAAATCAATTTGTTAAAATATCAAGCGAAATAATCATTTTCCATTGTTAATCCTGTTATGGAACACTGGATAAAAAATTTAAACCCATGTACAGGAGGAGAGCGGAGGCGGTCAGGCAGAAGAACTCGATCTGGATAACGTGGGCGGCGTTTTTCTGGTTCTGAGTGTGGGCGTCGCCATGTCTTGTTTCTACACCATATTCGAAATGCTATGGGAAGTCGGCTGGACGTCTATCCGGGAGAATGTAAGAAAAAGACAAAAAAAGAAAAATCTCTCAGGCCACTCGGGAAATTCAATAGGACCAATAATTTCACCGAAATCTTTAAAGACAATCTGGTCGAAAATAGAAATAGAAAATTAATATTCTTACAATCTACGCAACACTTGATTATACAGATAAATAGCGAATATGATACACTTCTTTTAATTATTTGAATTCGTATTAAAAGTAATACATAATGAATCGAAGAACAATATTTTGTTCAAGATTCAGACAGATTTTAAATAGAAATTATTCGCATTCAGAATAGTAGAATACTAATTACATTTTGCGTTCGTAAATACGATAATTATCTAAAAATATCGTACGGATTCCGTGAACTATTTTCAGGATTATTAACCAATATTTTCCACAGGTTTCATTTAAGGAGGAATTGATAGAAGAGTTAAAATTCGTCGCGAAATGCAACAGCTCCCCGAAGCCGGTCAGAAGAAGAAAAGGATCGTCTAATAGGAGCGGAGAAGACAGCACGAGAGGTTGCACACCACCGTACGGATTCGTGCCGACAGTAATTAGAACTTCCGCAGAGGACAATTAAAAATGATAACCACACGTGTGCGAAAGCGTACGCGATTAAAAAATAGATGTAATATAATAAAGATCGAATATTTAAATAGAATGTGTTGGTTGAAGTATAGATTCACTTTGTTCGTTTTTATTCCCACGGGAAAATAAATTATTCACCTAGACACTGTTGTTTATAGATTAATTAAACAATTACACATCTAACGAAATATTCGCACTTTACTGCTATTGCAACTTGTATCATGTTACTATGTATTTTATTACGATCGTTTCAATAAAATTATAATAAAACTGAAAGGCAATCGTCGTCACTATATATGTTCTATGTATAAAAACAAATGCATCCCAATTGCATTCCCTGTTCCCTGACATGTAGAATTTTTTTGTTACTTAACAGGGGATCCTGCTGTGAAGAACGTAATTAGTAAGTGTCCTTTAGAAATTAATTTAAAATAAAATAAAAGGTGAACTTATTTCAAACCTTTATGTTGTATTAACACATATTTATAGTACATGTCTGAATTTTTAAAGCAAATAATGTGCAACAAATTCGCCTCTGGAGATGTGGAATAATACCTCGTAAGCGGTGAAGTTCAAATTGGCGGTAAAAGTTCACTGGTAAAAAACTTGAAAGTTGTAAAAATGTCATAGCATTGATTCCGAATTTTGATTATACTGTGTTGGATACTCAACTCAATATTTGTAACAAACAGGGAGTCATCGAGTTACTTCCTGTTTAGAATTAGCCACTTCTTTTGCAAGTATGGGCGTTAGTTAAGAAACCCTTCGACCTTAGAAGATACTGTCCAAAGGGTACTTTTCCACCACCTTTCTATTGCCAATTACACTGTATATACGTTCAGTCACTGCAGAGAGCACAGAGAGAAATCATACCCGTTATCCATCCCATCGATGATTTATTTAAAATAATAAACTCTTTAATTTTAACGATCGTATTAAATATAATTATTAATTAATTTAAAATATTGTAAAGGCAAAACCAAATCACGATGCGTGAACCAGAGTTTAAACTAATATAATATTGTATTTTGAGAACAAGTTCGTGCAAATCATTAGAAATTAAATTGTCATTTTATTTTCTAATCCGAATCGTTTCCGTCCCGCAATACAACAGTAGCAACTCTTAAACATTTGTGCAACTCTTTGGCTGAAAGAAATGGTCTAATTGTAGAAATTTAATACAATTTTCATTTCCTCGACGAGGGAAAATAGTATTCTACAGACCTAAAAATTTCAAGAAAAATCGATAAACAGGTTTTAAGTTATGTCGTTATGATGAATTCGAGAAATCTCGTTCGAGGAAAATGAATTTAAAGTTTTACGGTGAATTTTGCTATAACTTGGTACAATTATAATGTGGTACAAATTATCGTGTTATAGGAAGATTGGCCGTATAAATGCCGGTACTGTTTATTACCGTTACTCTTTGTAAAGAAGCCACAAAAAAAAGCGGACGAACAAGGGAAGATCAGAGTACAGCAAGGCAGGGTCACACACGTTCCTCGCTCAACATGCAAAGAAAAAATATGTACCACTTAAAAAGCGAATTTATCGAAGATTAGCAAAGTGTAATCCCATAAAAACACGATTTGTGAAGTCCCACCGGTGTCATTCGAAATTCCACTTCTTCGTCGTTAAAAATTACAAAGATTACTGTATCCTCGTTGACAACGGATTGTGAAACAATACAACGAGACAATTCTGCAACGTTTCCTAACAATTCCGTGCCATCTCTATAAATACATAGTAATAATCGATAAATCTTTCACCCGCCGTCGTTATTCTATTCCCAAACGTTGCAACAGGTGAATTAAACTTCGACGAGAGTGCCGCGTAGAATGCAAATTCACCGTTCGCGTTCCATTTCCCGCGACTCGCCGGCGCGCGTACAGGTAACAAAACGGCCCGACTCGTTAATAAAATGAGTCGCATGCGCGGGTGCATTAAGAAAAGTAAGCCAAGAGTAGGAACCATCGATTACGCAATGGCGAAATTCTTGTCGGAGGTCCGAACCTGCCCGCGAATCGTGCGCGGACAGAAAGCAGTCGACTTGCAACTTCGCGGTCGATTCAAGCGAATTTCCCGCGGAAGAAACGCGCTTTTCCTCGGCGAACAGCAACGAAACATTGGGAAAACCTGTGCAGTGCTATGAAAATATTCCCTTGGAAATAAACGTGGCAGATGGAATTTCTCGTAATTCGTACGTAGATAAATTTACGACGTTCAAATTTGTTGATAATTGGATAAAAATACTTGTACGTTAGTGGAAAATCGTTATCGAAAGATATTACAAAAGGGCGGAGGAAATAATAATTGTATGCCGCTCTGAGAGAAATAAACAAACATCGAGTGCAACATGAAGTTATACATACTTTTTTTAGTTAATTAAGATTCTTTGGGAAATTCAAATATTCGAAAGTTTTTTTGAAGATTTGTTTTTTACTAAAGTTCGTTTATTTGCGAAAAACTTTGGTCGAATATTTTATTTACTCGTTGTACGATTGGTTATAGGAGAGTGAATATTCATTTTTTCACCTGTCACACCATAACGAAACGACGATATTAATTGATCGTTTGCATTTTAATGAAAGTCCTCCATTATCCAGACGAATTATCTGCTTTGCAATTCAACGATTTAAATGCAGTCTAGCCATTAGCGTGTAAGTGATACTAGCGAGTAATCATACTACTAGTGTTTACCGTTTTAATTAAAAGCTTTGATTCCGTGGGGAATTATAATTGTTCCGCGCGAAACGCGACTCTTTGTCGCTGATACGCAAATTAATTTTTTCTTTTATCTCGTATCTAGTAGCACAATGAGAGTACACTGACAGCGCCCACGAGGTCTTTAGGTGTCTTTATAGAGTTTAATAAAATTTCCCGTTACTCAATTAGCGGCCCCATTAATTACTCGACCACGGCCAGCCTGACAGGTTGTAAATTAGCCAGTAATGACCGATACCAGCGGCAAATATAGACCAATGCATTATCTCACTGTTATATCTATGTCACGCACTTCAAAAGGGACCGAGGTGAGCGTCGAAGTGCAACGCAGCTAAATATAACGACCACTATATGCATACATATACAAACACTTCGACGCATTTGCGTGCATGATAGGAATTTTTATAAAAAAGATTGTTAAAAATCGTGAGAGAAATGCGGCAAAATATTGGAAGTATTTTGCAAATGGGGAAAATGGTACGACTAAAAAAAAGAAGTATATGAACTGCATATGAGAATTATACAGCGTTGCAGATTATAATGTTTATATGAAATCGATTGACGGTTAATAAATGATTTCGGTAGTGTATGTACAATTTTATTCATGTTTTCTTAATTTGTCAATATATACACTTCAAGAGAATCGTTTATTCAAAATAGTCGTTCCTTGTTTATCAATTAGATGATTAGGTCAAGGTGTTTTGAAATTAAGTAGAACCAATGTTACTCTAGAATCCTTGAGAATCCGCGCATCTTTTCAGAATGGCCAAAACATGTTGCTCGCGTGTATGTGTCTCTGTTTCGTCACAAATGCTTTGGCATTTCCCAGAAACGTTCCCATCGGTAAGTTCCAAGAATTACGCCGATCACTGAATCGAAATTCAAACCATTCTCAGAGTCGCCAATAAGTTTCTCTCACGATCAATGCAGGCGGATTATTCGATGCCGATGAGATGATTCGCGTAGCATTCGAAGCATCGATCAATGGGGTAAATGAAAACGTAATGGTGCCCGAAGATCTGAACGAAGTATTTCTAACGCCGCGATCCTTGGACGTCGACACGGATCCATTTTCCGCCGCGGAAAGTAGTAAGTTTCCTTCACGAAGAAAAAAAAGTCAAAATTTTCAGCGAATAATTAATTAACGATCTGCAACAGCTTGCAAACTCACGAGCATGGGGATAGCAGCGATTTTTGGGCCCCAGGATAGAACCACAGCGAAACACGTGCAAAGTATGTGCGACAACATGGACATTCCGCATCTCGTTGCGCATTGGGACCCGGAACACAGACGTGGGAACGTGATTAACTTGTATCCGCATTCGGACACTATTTCCAGAGTACGTGTCCCCATGTTCATTTGAAAGCAATTAATACAACTCTCGGCAATTGGCCAGAAAGCGGAAAATAGAACTGAAATCGAGTTCTCGCTAACAAACAAGAAACATTAAAGAATCTTCTCGAGTTTTTATTGGCGAGCTGCCTATCTAAAAAGATACAATTCCAACCCAGGTGTTCCAGCAGCTGGTAGAGGGTTTACAATGGAAATCTTACGCAATTCTGTACGATCACACCGACGGCCTAATTCGTACGAGCCGTTTGCTGGAATTGAAAGATCTGAAAGAGTACAGGGTGGAAGTCTTCCACATAGGTGCCGGGCCGAATTTCAGGTATGCACACGCACGCATAAGTAGGCCGTACAGATATTACCAAATATTTGACACGCGACCAAGTCCACCTTCGTGGTTGAAAAGATGGTCCCTGACCGCTGAAATATGATTTATCATATTCTTGACCATTACACTGTTCAACATCAAATTTACTTCATGAAAGAAACTAGGTAGACATTATACAGGGTATCCCAGATAACGTGCAGGTCCCTGAACCAGGTGATAGCTGAGGTAATTCTAATATAGGGAAGTGACATTCGTAATGTCGTATCTTAATTTGTGGCCATGTTATTAACGAAAAACGATAGCGAATCATAGGGCTCCGTTGGGCCCAGCGGCGCGACAGTTTCTACTGGCACAGTACCCTACTGGTGCAGAATTCTACTATCGCGCAGCCGGGCCCAACGAAGCCCTCTGATTGGCTATCGTTTTTCGTTAATAACATGGCGACATATTAAGATACGACATTACGAATGTCACTTCCCTATATTAGAATTACCTCAGCTATCACCTTGTTACCTGAGACACCCTGTAGAATTTCATACCCTTAATTCGAAACTGGAAGAAGAATTGCCATATCCCTCTTAGTCTTTGAAAAACGCAAGTTCTTCAATCTTTTACGACTAAGTTGAACGTTCTAGCATTTCTAGTTTCCACGTAAGACTTCTTTTTTGCGGAAACAGTTTGATTTTCGATGAACTCGTATTCTTTAAAAACTGAAAGTGATAGGGTAGTCCTACTTCCGGATTCGCGTTTGAGACGAGAAAGTCTGTAAGGACTACTCGGTGGTTATTGCAATTCGTTGTACAGTGTTAAATTAATTTGACCGTTAAACAAGATTGAATTGTTAATTGGTATTCGGCACCCAACTTCAAAAAAAGACCTCCGGGAGAGTTTTACCGATTTATTTCGCGTGATATGTACTTCAGACGGGGCTCGAGAGAAGATCTTTTCTTTCGATGATACGGAGACGAATATCCGAACAAAACTTCTATGGTCGACAAAGTTAACGATGCGATTCCGTATGCAGGAAAGTCTTGCAAGAAGTGAAAAAGTCTGGACTGCTGAACATGGTAATTGATTGCTCGGCCGATTCACTTGCTGTGGTCCTGCGGCAGGCGCAGCAAGTCGGAATAATGACAGCGTTGCACAGCGTAATCGTTACCTCCCTGGTAAGTCCCATTGGGAATTGCTTCGGCCTCGAATTTATCGAAATACTCACAGAATATGACGAAGAAACAGCAAAAGTTAACAAAAATGCTGCGATTTAGATGCATTTTTTTACCGAAATTAAGGTGTTCGTATCTGTTCTACCACTTCTGAAAAAGAACCAATGAGCGAGCAGCGAAAATAATCGAACCGTGAAGCGGCCGTTTTGACTCAGGAACGTAGTGTCCGCCATTGCTGTACATTGTACAATGTACAGGGTGTAACTAAACGGCAGGCACCCTTTTCAGGATCTCTAATATCCATTAAAAGACAAAAAAAGTACAATAGTTTTAGGTTCGCAAACGACCCCTTATCTAGAAACACTCCTTTTTCGAAAAATTTGTTAAAAAATTATATCACCCAAATTATAAATCGTACAGAATCGATTTTGGTAATTATATTACCGGGAGTAAACAAAATTGATGAAAAAATGTAACTGTCGAAAAGGATGTGCTGATAAATGCGTTTCATTTTTCTGAAGTTGTTAAAAACTTCTATGATACAAGCAATCAAAGTTGTTTGAAATAAACAATAATAAATGTTACTTTACGCCAATAACCCCAGCAACTAAATATTTTTTTTATAAACTTTAATCTATACAGATAATGTTAATTAAATATTAAATATTTTGTTTTAAATGTCAAAAAGGGAGAGTATCTGAAGAGAGTTGTAGTTTACGGTCCTTTGTTTATTGGTCTTTTTAATCTTTTAATGTATCAGTCCTGAAAAAAGATCCCCAATATTTAGTTACATCCTGTACATATGTATGTATGTATACTTCTTCCACTGTACGCCGATCCATTATATTTTTCGCGCCGTATTTTATAAACATAGGGCGAAGACCGGCCAATGTGATCAAGCTGAAACGGTTCTCTTCAGTCTGTGGAAGGTATCGCAGAGAAGAGTACGGGAAAATATAATATGAATATACAATATGACATTCTATGAGCATAAAATCATGAATGAAGTGCGTGCTTATTTTCGACTTCTCACAAAGTATGACTTTCAAAAAGGAAATAGAGCAACTATTGCAGCAAACACTATTTGCGCTGTTTATGGAGATGATGTTTTGTCCGCTTTTACATGCAGAAAGAGATTCGATCGATTTCGAGAAGGGAATTTGAAGTCTGATAATTGAAACAAAAAATTTAACAATGCGTAATTTTTTTCTAATTGTTAGACGTAGAAATAAGTTCTTTGCGATGAATTTCAATCATTCGGTACATTCATTTATTGCGTGCTGCTCTACCGATATTTTATTGTTGTTTAAACAGTTTAATCTTCACATGTCATTGATAATATACTCATTTTATATTTTTTTCTTAAATAAACTTTTGATTTTAATAACAAATTCGGATAAACTTATCTGTGCACTTAATAAATAATTTCTGTTTGCAAAAGGGAGAAATACTGACTGAAAAGTAGAGAAATGGTGAAGACATTATTTTCAGTTTCTAGTTCCAGTGGAAATTTCATACATTGTTGACATTGGGTCCAAGATTCAGATGATCCTGTCCTTAGGGGACTTGATCCCAAAATGAATACAGATTCTTTTCAGGATCTGCATATCCTGGACCTTCATCCCTACCAATATTCGGGGGTGAATATCACCGGTCTCCGTTTCGTGAACCCTTCTAGCCCCTTTTCAGAACATATCGCGCGTACCCTTGATCTTGAGACGCTTAGGGTGGAAGCGGCCCTGACCTACGACGCCGTGCGTCTATTCGCAGCTGGATTCGCCCGATTGAGGGAAAGTGTGAGTGGAAGCCTGAAGAAGCTGATGTGCAACGATACACGGGCTTGGGAACACGGGGAGAGTCTGTCGAATTTTATAAGAACGGTGCGTTGAAGGATTTTGGTTCTTAATGGTATCGGTAAGAGAGTTTATAACGTTGGTATATTAAAACTTGTGCTTGTTGTGATTGGATGAGAAATTTCCCATGGGACGTGGAATTTTAAAAGTGTAGAATTTTCTATGCGTGGAATTGTTAAATTCACAAAATTAAATTGTAGAGTGCATGAGTTTCACTCCCGCGAAATTTTAACACGAATAAGTTACGAAGTATAGAATTTTCAATGCCTAGGAATTTAAAAACACAAAATTTGCGATGCATAGAAATTTTAATGCGTAAAATTACCAATGTCTATACTTTTCTATACTTATGTCTATACTTATGTACAGCGAATTCAGAGCATAGAAATTTCAAAGTAATCATGACTCGCGACGTAAAATTTGTAATGCGTAAGCATTTCGAAGCACAGATTTTGCGAAGCATTTTTTTATCAAAGACTCATCCTCTGGAAAGTTTAAAAATTGTTTCCATTTTGAAACAAAAATAACAAAATTTGTATGGACCAGTATCACTTGGACGATTGTATTACACAATATGTATATTCGACATCCTATAGGAAGAGATGCAGGGTCTGACGGGAAAAATAAAATTCGACAGTAACGGACACCGAAGCGATATCAATTTGGATATCATAACACTTCGTGACGATGGTTTACACAAAATTGGTGACTGGCACAGCGATACCGGAATACATTGGTACCCAAAGATTCAACTTCCTGGATTGATCGACGAAAGAAGTTTAAAAGACAAGAACTTCCTCGTTTTAATATCTTTGGTAAGCCACGACAATACAAATTCCAAGGTTGTTCTGCAGAAAAACTAAAAAGTTTTCGATAAAATTCTTTCGAAAGTATCACACAAGAATTTATGTCTTTAATATCTATAAGAGAATCTGCTGATAAAAGCAGAACATTTTTATACGTTCCACGCGAAACGTGGAAAAGGAATTTTACGATTTTCATACTGAAATTTTTCCGAAATTCCAAAACATTTTATTAAACAAACGGAAAACGTTTCCATCGAATTCTTTTGTCAATTTCAGACAGAGCCTTATGGAATGTTGAGAGAATCCACGCAAACGATGTGGGGAAATGAACGGTACGAGGGTTTCGCGATCGATATTATCCAGGAAATGAGCAACATCCTCGGTTTTAATTATACGTTCGAAGTGCAGGATGTTTATGGTTCCTATCAAAAAGAATCTGGAACATGGAATGGAATGATCGGTAAAATAATGAACGATGTAAGTGAATTATTCCTCTCAAAAAACACTCACAAACACACACACACACACACTAATCAAGTAATCAAGCCTCATTAAAATTTCAATAAAATATCGTCGCAAATATTAGATTCAGTAATAAATTGTCATTAGTAACAATGCCACTATTTTTATTGATAATAAGTAATAGTTTCTATTGCTTGAGCTCGTTGATTAATTAATCGATTAAACAAAATCACAAAACGGCGTTAAGTAATGTACAACGATAAAAGTAAACCAGTCCCTCGTTACGAGTTGAATTACAAAAGTTTCGTTTTGTCGTGACGAACGTAAAAGGGGCGGCAGGAATTCTGGTTTTTCCGGTTCGTCCTATCTCGATCAGCGGCTATCAATTTTCCCGATGGAAAATCGGTTTACCTTCGACGCGTCTCGTCGAAGGTCCAACGAATGCCTAACGTCTCGGCGTACCGTGCGGCGGGCATCCGGGATTTTGTTATTTAAAATCGGGCAGGAAGTTGCACGCGAGACGCGAGTGGTGCTGCTACCTCCGAAATCCCATGGAAACGTTTGTAACACTCATCGGTAAGGTAGCCGAGCTTCGTTCCCCGTCGTCGATACGAATAGAATCTTTCGCGGCGGTTTGAAATTTCGAAAGCATGAATTATTGAAATATAATGTAGATAATACGTAGCAACTTTGAGGAGAATTACAACGGGAAATGAAATTGAATAAGGTAGAGAGAAGGCTGGTTCTGATTGGCAGTGTGATTGTTTTAGTTTGTTATTATTTCTCATTGTCCAGGAAGCGCACCTTGCAATTACGGACCTGACAATTACGGCAGACCGAGAGAGCGCCGTGGATTTTACAACGCCGTTCCTGAATTTGGGTAAAGTTTCCTGGAAATATTGGTGTTGCTTAAAGTAACGCTGTAAAGAATTATTTTCGCATTTTTTAATATCTACAGAAGTAGCTCTTGGAATGTTATTTTTCAAATTTATTTAAGTCTACCAAAAGATTTTCTTCGAGACTTTTGAATCTACCCTGACGTACGTTTGAAAAGTGTGCAAATTAGTTTTGAAATTACCCACATAATTTTTTTTTACACGATGGATGCGTACAATGGAAAGAAACGTGTAAAAGGGTTCCTAAAACAATATTGATTCCCAACAAAGTATAAACCAATTGTGAAATTAAAGCAGCCCATAGAAAACGCAATTTGCAATATTTGCAACACACGCAAGAAAAGGTGTTAAGCAAATGTGTTAAAGAAAATCAAAAAAATTATTTTTAAATAAAACGCGTTAAAAACCGTATGGTATTTCCGAAAGGTATTAAATAAACCACGTAGAAGTGAGCAGGCAAAAAAGTACCGTGTAAAAGGAATCCCAAGTGTACACCCAACTCTTTTTACACCGCACATATATTCGACCCAAAACGTGCAAAAAAAGATACGGTTCCTACAGTAAAATAGCGAATACGGTCTATCTTATTCGAAATCTGTGTTAGATGAAATAAAAAATCATTTTTAATTCGAAACATAGTGAGACACAGGGCTGAGCATTTAACTGTAGATGTTCTGATATTGTATACTATACATACGTACATGCATTATACAATCCATTGATATTTGACAGTAAGATCAAATTCGTACACATTTTAATTACCAACTAAAATAAAATTAGTAATTTGTACCCAAGGCAAAAAGAAGGCATTAACAATTTATACTTAAAAATACTAGAAATAGTATTTAGGAATTTTTAGATCATCATTACTTAAATGCATTTTTACTGTAAATTTTTCATGAAATCTGCTATCCACGAAATTGGTTTCAGGAAAATGATTTCGAAATCACTGTACACGAAATAATCCTTTTAAACGGGGGACCGTTTCTTTTTGAACCATATTGTTTCCAACCCGTGTCAAAAAATTGAATGTACATTAGGGTGGTCGTTAAAAATTAAATCGTTTGCAACGCCCCCCAAAAAGCTTCCTTATAATGCAAAAACACTGGGGATTTTTTTTAATTAAAAACAACACGTGCCTCAAGACGATCTAAATTAATTTTTGGTATAATCATGTTTTTGGGAGTTTTTATGACAAATGCAATTTTATTCGAAATATAAACAATTATCGAATCCAAGTCAATAAAAATACCCCAGTTAATCAAAATAACAATAAAAAAATTTAATCCAAAATTTTTCCCAGTTGATTTGGTCTATTAAATAAAAAAATGAAAGATATTGAAATTAATATTTTTATTTTAAAACTAAATTAGTACAAACGTAATTTTAATATCTAGATTTCTTCACTCCAAGGTTTAAGTAAACTTTCTTTCGTATTAACTTAGATCGTCTTGAAGCACGTGTTGTTTTTAATTTAAAAAAAAAAAAATCCCCAGTGTTCTTTCATCAAAAGGAAGCTTTTTACGGGGCATCGCAAAAGATTTAATTTTTAACGACCACCCTAATGTACATACATTGACAATTTGAAAAAACAAACCTCCTAACATCAAAACGTGTCTACAGATAAAAAAGAACATTTCTTCAGAGCCGATAGAACAGGGGATGAATAGCCCGTTGAATTTCCAGGAATCAGCGTCCTCTATCGTAAGCCAACCCACGCACCACCGGGACTCCTTTCCTTTCTGTTGCCCTATTCCAACGAGGTCTGGTTGTACTTGCTGGGTGCCTACGTCATGGTGTCCTCCCTTTTGTTGATAGTCGGGCGACTTTGCCCGGTCGAATGGAGAAACCCGTACCCCTGCATCAAGGAGCCCAAGCACCTCGAAAACGCCTTCACTATAAAAGACACCCCATTTTTTATAGTGGGCAGCTTGCTGAAGGGCCCTACGGGATTCGCGCCAGCGTAAGTCCAAAATCGCGTAAGACATGCACAGAATTTCCAAACCGTACAAAATTCACCGCGCAGGATTTCAATGCGCAGAAATTTTATTGGTGCAAAAATAATTGCGGTTTTTATCTGGCTTTTAATTGACTTTGGAATTTAAAGGTGTTTTTATATTTAACTTATAAATTTATCGATCACTAAAAGCTATAATTGTTAAATTTCTTACTTCGGCTAATATTGCGATAAAAAAAAATAATAATTTTTTACTGATAGTTCGCAATATTGGCCGAAGTAAGAAATTTAACAATTATTTTTATATTTCATTACGGTGATATGATTGTAAAAAGTGTAATCGATAGTATTGATTTTTGCGTATATTTATTGTATTCGGGGTTAAATATTGATGAATGTAGCCGTTTAAATTAATCAATGAAACAAGGCATTTTCGCGGGGTTTAAATTGGGACGTGTAGCAACAGACCGCTTGGAATATCAAGCTCGTTTTTGGCCAAGTGCCAATTAGCGAAGGTACGGATCAACATTGGTTCCAAATATTTCGTGATGGAATCGGAATCCTTGAACATAAGGAGGGTCATAGACGTTCATGAACTACTGAAAATAAAGACAGGAAGCACGACTATTGAATCGAGCGCACGTAAAACACCTGGAGAGGTGGGAAAAGAAATACTTGGAGACCAGTGGTTCTTATTTCGAATAAAACCATCAATTTTATCTCATACATACATCTTTATATTCAATATGTAAAAGCCGTAATAATTTTTGCACCAGTCGAATAATATCGCGAACCGAAATCTTCGAAAAACCAAAAATGGGAAGCAGCTAATGGTCGGAAGTTTCTACGATTAATTTCGCGATTTTTAAAAATATTTTTCAACTATATTTCTAATGACTAAATAATGTTACTATCGATTAGTTTATTCATTTCACGAGATAATCTATCGATAATTTCTCCATTCGCAATTTATTAGAAGTGAGATGTAAAGTTCTAGAAAAGGGCGGCGAGTATTTTAATAATTTACTTCTCATATCCATTTTGAAATAAACATATTGCTTCGCCGCAACAAAAAGCTTTCCGAAACGTACAAACTTCAAAATGCAAAAAGAACTCATTTCTGCAATACATGTAATACTTTGATGGTCATTGAAAAATAAAACTTCAGGGGAATATCCACGAGGGCTGTGGCCACTTCCTGGTGGTTCTTTTGCCTGCTAGTGTCGTACACCTACATGGCAAACCTCGCCGCGGCTTTGTCGACGAAAGCCGTTGTCTGGCCATTCAAAACTGCCGAAGAACTCGCTTTTCAGAATAAGATTAAATACGGCGCGAAGATCGGTGGATCCACACTCTCGTTCTTCAGGGTAACTTAATCACTTCCGCGACGTACCGATAGAGTCGTGGACACTGTAATTATTCTCTTTTCTTTCTTTCTCAGGAGTCTACTTATCCGCCGTACAAAAAGATGTATCGTTACATGATGGACAGTTCGCAAGACCTACTTCCGAGCAGTAACGAGGCAGGATTGAAGAAAGTACAGCAAGAGAATTTTGCATTTTTCATGGAATCCTCGTCGATTACCTACTTCAAACAGCGAAATTGTAACGTCACACAAGTTGGCGGACTGCTTGACGCGAAAGGCTATGGAATCGCTATGAAAAAAAGTAATTTTTAAGTAGCTCAAAAATCGTCGTGTGCATTGTGTCGAATACGTGAAATAGATAGTTGAATTTCGTATTTTTTGTGAAATTTTCCAGACGCTCCTTATCGGCCGCAATTGAGCGGCGCCATATTGAAATTAAAGGAGAGTGGGATGATCAATGAATTATACGATAAATGGTGGAAACAGAAACGCGGTGGTGATAAATGCGAGGTAAAAATAATTTCTATAAAATGGAACTTGCCGTCTTAGCCATCGCAGCGGCGGTATTTAAAAATTCCCTTCGTAGTTAGTGTAGCCTTTGGAAAACACTTTGCGAAATTATGGAAAAACAAATTTTTTTTATTAAATAATTTTATTATGTTTGTCTTGATCTATTTTTGAAAGACCATAATTTACATTCTTTAAAATTTGTGTGCACTATTAAATAATATTCAACAAAATATATTCCTTCCTAATACCTTCTACTTTTTTCAAATATATCTATGTATTTATACAGGGTGTAACAAAAATTCTGGGACACTTTAGCTTTATGGATAGAACGCACAAAAATAAGAAATAAAGTCTTATAAGTTGCGGGCGCATCTCACCCCCTATCGAGATACAACCCCTTTCAAAAAAATTAAAAAAAAATCATATCTCCGAAATGGTACGTCGTAGAGTACCGATTTTGAGTGTAATATAACCGGAAGAGACTAAAGTTTACGAAAAAAAATCACTATCTACGCAAAGGAAGATTTAGTGAATGCCCTCAATTTTTCCCAAGTTGTTACAAACCTGCTACGATATAGGTAATCGACGTTGTTTGGATTAAACAAGTATAAATGCTATTTAACAACAATAATCGCAGCAATTATATTTTTTCTATTATCTTTGATCTTCTTCGGTTATATTGCAATCAAAACGGGTCTTCTACGACGTACCATTTCGGAGATATGGTTGTTTAAAAAGTTTTTACAAATGGAGTTGTATCTGGATAGGGAGTGGGTTGCGCCCACAACTTATAAGACTTTTTTTTTTATATTTATGCGTTCTATCCATAAACCTAAAGTGTCCCAGAATTTTGTTTACACCCTGTATATCTCCTGCTGTGTAAAAATACCTTTCTATATGATTGTGCTTCGACTAATTAGTAGTGCTTTCCAAGTAATTTTTTTCCGCCCGCAGGAAAAGGAAGCTGTGAAAGTCTCTCCCCTAAATTTGGAGGATGTTGGTGGTATTTTTGTGATTCTCACAGCGGGAGTCGGTTTATCCTGGGTTTTCACCTGCGTGTCTTTTCTTTGGAACGTGCGAACTACAGCGATCGAGAGAAATGTAAAGCTGATTTTTATCAAATTCCACGATCTTTGTTTCTTCGCAACTATCTGTAATGCTTCTGATCACATTTCCATCAGGTCTCGTTCACGGAAGAGTTGATGGAAGAAGTAAAATTCCTGGTAACGTGCAGCAGTCGGAAAAGCATCAAACGACGATAAGGAAACAAGCTGAAAAGAAACAGGATATTCTATATTTTACCATGAATGCATTTTGTAATGTTATACGTGTAAGACACGCAGGAAATAAAATTCCCATAAAATTGTTGTTCCGGCAAATGACGAGGCTGGGTAAAACATATCAGATTGTGTTCAGGTAATTTCTGGTTCAAGCGAAATGGATGCGTAATAAGATCCTGGAAATGAAGAGTCTAAAATCGAGCATCGAATTGTATTAAAGATTACCTACTCCGCGTCTAGGATTCCGCGAACCGGTGTACGATTTACACGGATATACGTAAATCTGACGGTAACTATCACATACGCAATAAAATGTTAAGTCACGTTTTACGCCCAATATAAATATAGACGTTTACGTACATCTTCCGGGATCGTAAAATATTTCTGGCGTACACGTGGACGTGTATACTCCCGTTTATACGACTGGCTACACAAGGATTTAACATATTCCTTTCCTCCTTTTTTTACACATTGCCGATCAACAGAAACGACGAGACTTACGGCGGAATACGGCGACCTGTCATGCGAAATTTGAGACAATTTCCGGAATATTCTGTGGTTTGATACTTTTTGAAATCGAGAGGTTTGGACGCTGAAGATTTTTTTCCCGGAGATATTTCTGCGGACTGTAATTTTTGCGCCGCAAAATTTCAAATATCTAAAAATTCGGAAGATTGACAATTCTGCGCGTCGATAATTTGCTTAATTAAAAATGTTAGGCACTGAAAATTTCCCGTCGAAATTCTGCCCTCTGATATTTACCAATGACATTAAATATATTTCGCTGTGCGGATTGTAAAAAATTCTGCAGTTTAAAATTTGCACTGTCCAAATCTGGGCTACGTCTGATTCTCTTTCAACAATCCCAGCCAGCAAAAACGCCGAGAATCCCATCTCGAACTTTCCATCCATCCGAGTCGACAGAAATCCATCGACTCGACGTGTTAAACATCAATATTAATACGCGCTTGTTCTCGATGAGTGTAAAAAGTGAAATAATCATGGCGAACGGAGTTTACGAGTGCAGGATGACACAGACACTCAGGAATCTCGTGCCGAGAGTGGACTTTCTATGCCGACCGCGTCCAGCTATAGCAGAAAGAGGCGCCTAGGCCATGAATACTGGGTGTACCGATTAAAAACTGACTCCATCTCATCTTCGCTCGACACGGGCTTCTGTTTCATTGCTAATTTTATTACCGCTATCGGCGATTAAATATTATCATCTTTTAACCTTTTCACTGGGTAGTATGAAATATTTTGTCAGGCCAGGACGATAAATCCAATGGGCGTGATTTAACGTTAATATTTATTACATCTATCGAATCTGTTTCAACCGAACCAATTAAATGACCTGTCCTCTAATGAAATTTATATTTCCAGCAGTTGAACACAGGTATTAGTGTCGATGAAATAACTTTGGGAGAGTAATAAACAGAAATAGAGTGACAATTTTATTATTATATACAATTTTATTATTATTATTATGTATAGAAATTTCAACGCTTAGAACTTTAGAGCCACACGAATTTTATGGTATAAGAATTTGGAAGACATTTCGTGACTTATGTTTGCGGTATTCCAAAATTTAAAAGTGTGGCAATTTCGGGCAGAAATTTCAAGACATAGATTTTTGGAATTGTAGCCTACGTTATGATATAAAAGTTTTGCAGCTCTAACATTTCAAAATGTAATAATAGTAGAACACAGTAATCACGAGGTGTAGAGATTTCCCCGCGAATATTCCCAGCATTTTACTACGCATTTTAAGCGGCTTCCAATCGTTGCAATGACTATTAGATATTCGATAAATATGGAAACCCGGATAATGGTATCATGAATTTTTGATCGAATTTTTTTACAATAAAGATACCAACAATTCTTATTTCTACAAAATTGGTCAAATTATCAGTCTTTTTATACTTTGAATTTTACAATTGAGTGCAGGTAATAGTAAAGATATAACATTTAATAAATTAATTACCAGAAATTATAATTGAAACCTGACCGCTGTGTTAATAATGTATAAATATTAATGAAAAAAGCATATTGTGTGTCATAGTTAACGAAAACAACAATGACAATTGTAACGCTAAACGCGTCTAATATTCGAAACTGGTAATTTGACTGGCGCGGTGTTGGTAGGTTTAGTATCAAGAAGAACTCTCAGTTTCGCATTACATTTTTAACAGTAGAACGTTCTACATTCTGTCATGTATATTCGACTACTTTGCGTTTAGTACAATAATATGCTTTGTGGAGCATTAGCCAGTTAAGCAATTTTATTTTGTTAATATTCATATTAATAAAATCAAATACGATATTTGATAAGACTCGATTACAGTGGAAAATGGAATTTATACAAATATTCGCTAAACCGGTTGCACACTATTTTCTTAAAATAAAGAGCCATGTAATGAAAAACCATTTTCTTTCCACTGATAAGTTTGAACGGGATATTAAAACTTCTCACTGCAGTCGGATAACTTACCATTGTGGAACGAGTAATTCGTATGCGAACGAAAGGAGAGTCCCCTGCTAAGAGGTTAAAACTCCCGATTCATCTGTCAGTCTCGTCGAATTGAAAATCTAAAAAATCCCCCGCTGAAAAACGATTTGCACGTGAAATCTACGCATAATATCCACGTTCGGTCCATGATTTACCGGGAGTCGTAACGGAATCATATTTACGTCAGAATTTTCAAAAATCCGGCATCGAATTCAAATCGGTAGCATCAAAGGCGTATTCGAAGGCCAGGGATCTGTAGTACCTTAGGTACCTTTGGGCCGCCGCGCACCCGCAAGGTAGTATTAAAAGGCCATTAAACAGTCGCGACATGACGTATGGCTTTGTGCGTATGCGCGAGCCATCGCGATTTCAAACGAAACACGCTCCGTAATATAAAAGCGGCCCGGTTTTGCACGCACACGTGTCCTCCTTTTGTTCTTTCAACGATCTCGCCTCCTGATTAGCAAAACCGGCGTCACGAAATTTACGACACCGGCAAAAGCAATTGAGTCTTTCCCGATAAGTTTCCGTGCGGAGAATACACTCGGACCCGCGGATTAGATACACGAGAGCTAAATGTGTTTCGCGTTAATGAGTTTAAATCAAAGGTTATGAAAAGCTGCCTATCTGTATTACAGCCGGGCTTACGCGGCACTGATAACAATAATTAGACAGGATTCTTTTCTAATCTAATATCGCATTTAGTGTCCGACCATCGATAATTTCTTCCACTAAATGCAGAGAATTCGCGGATCGTGTAATGTTATTTCGTTTCACAGGATTCCGTAAGAATTTTAATTATGTTCAATCGAAGCACAAATGAATATTAGCATTTTTTATGAAATTTGACGAACGTAAGATCGGACTATTACAAACATTAAGGAAAATATACAACGTCGAGCAGAGGATTTCAGTAACACGTTTCTACGATAGAAATTTTAATGAAATATTTTCAACCCCCTTTATGGCAATATGTTTTTAATTCTCTTCACAATTGGCATCCCTTCCGGCTCTCTTCAACCCCGTAGCGCATTCCTATACACTTTAATTCCGTCTTTATTAAACCCCATTCCGAGATTACCGTCGTACCGACCGAGATATATTGAAGACATAAAAAACTGTTTCGTACCGACACTAAAAATTCCTTGTGGCAAAATCAACGACGGTGGACTCGTGAAAATCGGAATTTCTTAGTTCGCAGGAATTCCGCGAGTTTGCCAAGGCCGTGTAAGGAACGTAGCCCACTAAACCCGATGGAATTAACCGTGGCTCTGTGCGCACCGCGTGAAAACACACAAAAATAAGTGAGCAATAAAGAACCGGATAATCTGGATATATCCACGATGAAAACGAGATCGTACAGATAGGAAATCTTGCTCGCGGTTGCAACGAGATTTCGCGAATACATGCTTGCAAACGTGTCGTTTATACGCTTACTTACAATTAGTTGCATGGGAAAGACACTAGAGTGGATTAATTACACCAGTCGCGTGTGACAGTGATTTGACACTCGTTAATTAGAAATTTTTTGAAGCGACGATAATATGTTGGAGATTAATATGGATTAATAGGATTGCTTTTGTTCGGGAAGTGTAGAAGGAAAACTTTTTTTTTTAACTTGTGAAAGCACTTTGATGGAGTATTGTGGACAGAGAGAATTAATCTCACATAATTTTGTGAGCCGCGTTCATTATTTTGTTAATTTTCTTTGCCACCGGATTTGTCTTTGATAATGATGATTAATGGGCAGAGACACTCGTTTTACAGTGGACTTAGTGACATTTATTATGGTGTCCCGGCTTGTGGAGAAAGGTGAAAAAATTTTCAGGTGGGAAATGAAGTTTAATAGAGAGATTTGTTGGGTTCCGATTCGAGGTCGGTGGTTTCGAAATTTCTTGGCAAAGAAAATGAAAATTCTCTGATCGCTTTGAGACTTCCATGTCGCAAAATTTCCGAACTTCAAAATGGCCATTCGTTCAAACTTCTGTGTGATTAAATTTGTACGCGTTGAAAATTCGATGCTTTAAAATTCCAATGCATTAAAAACTCTTCGCCTTTAAAAATGCCAACGCTCCAGAATTGCATTTACATACCTTGAAATTTCCGCGTGTTTACATTTTTTAGCTACCCAACTTATATATGTACGTTATAAATTATGTGCTCCGAAATTTCTACACATTTAACATTCTCTCCTGCGAAATGTTTACTTCCCTATGTTTCCATGCGCGATATCCAACTTTCTCGCGTTGATATTACGTCACAGACCCATCACGATCACAGAAAGATACCACTAGCTGTCAAAGCATAGCTTGCACAAGAAAATCAGAATTTCGCGAAACCAAAAAATAATCGCAGAAGGGTACGAGGTAGAAAAATGGTAATGCAAGATGGAAGGGTGCAGTAAAAGGATTAACGTGGTCGTAAAACCGATTCGTCGGGTGGAATAGAATATTAATCCTCGGCCCCGCAAGGCTTTTTCCCCTTGCGGCTCATCGTTGTTTTACAACGTATCACATTTTTCTGCCGGCAAATGATTCTCCGAGACGGGTCGTTGAAAAAGACTCATTAAACATATTGACAATCGTAAAATTAGTTAGGATAAAAGAGAGGGGGGGATATTAACTTACTGTGTCACTGGGAACCTGGGATGCAGGAGAGTAAAACATAGCTGTATATTTTTTCCTTGTCTCATTACGGTTAATGAGTTCTGGTATTTTTTACGGAATAAATGATTCGAGCAGTTACCAGCTCGTCACGAGGCGTCGGTCGTTTCGAACGCCAAGTATCTGAAAATGTACCCCTTCGAAAAATGTTGCGCAGAAATATAATTTGCAGAGGGCACTATCATATTATATTATAGAGTTTCGTTAAAACCTCGGAAGCAGGTGTATGGAATTTTAAAATTATCAAGGACACGAATAGCAAGGATTAGGTATTTGTGACGCAAACAATTTATAATCGCAAGAATTTTGATAACCTCGGATTTCTGAGCGCAGAAATTTTGCAAATGCAGACATTTAAAAACATAGAAATTTCAAAGATTGTAATTTTGTGGACAAAAAATTTAAAAGCACAGAAGTTAAACGATTTTTAAATTCGGAGTCGCAGTCATTTCCACGTCTATGAATTTTTACGCGAGAAAATATCCAATGCGGAAATTTCCAACAAACATTTTCCCGTGAGAATATCGGATTATACCAAATCGATTGATTATGTAAATTTTCGTACGCAGTCAGGGAGCGTGAATTCAAATAAATATGCAACTCCTCAACGCCTCAATTACTCCGCTTTATTTACATTCACATACACAACGGGTTCAAACTTTATCTGACTCGGCAACGAGCTTCGATTTATTCTCAAGTGCGCGTAACGCAAAACCAGTTCGAAACTTCGGTCGAACATTCCGCGAGCATTATGCACGGTATAAAAATTAATACGCGTTATAATTCAGTGCGTTAACATCGTTGCACGGCACGGCGAAACGAGGCTGAATTTTATATCCAACAAGCGAAATTCGTTTCTCTTTTTTTTTTCGCGAATCGTTCCTGGCGCCAGCGTGAGGAAGTATCGCGAACATTTCGTGTGGAAACTAACCGTGTTCGCGTAGGACGCGACGAAGATCGGTGATTCGATTAAGAAATTATTGCGGCTACGAATCGAGAGCGATTCGGCTGGCTCTAACAAGCAACGGTAAAAAAAAGAGAAAAAGTGAAGAATTAAGAAAGAGATGAAAAAATACGGGATGATGTTTTATGACGAGGTCACTCGTTACTCGCCATTTATTTTACAACACACTTTTAACGTTGATGAATATGATGGTAATTGTCATTGTCGTTTCGAGACGGCTACAGTAATTTCAGAATACCATATATATAAAAGCCTGTAAGAAGAAAAAGAAGGTAATTGCAAGTTCTCTTGCCTCTTTTTGCCATTCGTGTTTCTCCGTGCTAATTTTAAGTGCAAAAATCATGCTACTAGTGCGGATGTCGTATTTTTTTTTGTATCGTTTCGACATGAATTACTCTACGTATTTATCGTTGTATCGTGATGCTTTACTTTTACTTGTTAGCAATTATTGTTGGAAGGATCGTGATTTAGTTTTAGAAATTCAATTGTTTCATGGGGATACGAAATATCATTTGCGTCTGAAAATTTGTGCACGTGGTGTATTTGTTCGCAAAGAATTTCGACGCGTGAAATTTTTGCGTCTGGGGATTTTCGCGCATGGAAACTTGATACGTTTAAGTTTTTACGTTAGAAAACTTTCGCACATAGAAGTGTTTGTGTCAACAAATTTTCAAGCGCAGAAACTCGTACAACTTCTGACATTTTCAATTCAAAATACCAATTTAAAAAAATTAAAAGTACCACTTTAAATAAACATCGAACAGCACGGGGTCTTTTAAGACATAAAACGGTGATCAAATCGTGACACATTCTGTTTACGATCCCAGTAAATCCAGAAACTTCGGCATCGGGGTAATTCTTAAGCAAGTTTCCACACCGGAAACGTTGGGTATTATACCCGGCTATTACCGCGGCAACGAATGGAACTTCCATTGTTGGAAACAATAGCCAGACCCGTGTACCTCGAGTGATAACTGAAAGTACGATCCTAAAACTCACGATGACGAAGCGTGTTAAGATAACATTCGAAGGAAATAAGCAGACGAATACGACTCCATGTAATAATCTTACGATGTACAATATGTATGTATGTACATACATACATGTGTATGTGTACGTATGTATATGTATGTATGCTTGCTAAATAGAAGCTCAAGTACGCGTCAATTTCGGGAGTTGAAATTTTAACGCACGGAAATTCTAATGCGACAATATTGTCACGCGTGAGAGATCTAATGCTCTAAAATCTCAACGCGTGAATATTCTAATGCGGTAAAATTTCAAGGCTCGAAAATTTCAATACGTCACTACTTATTTCATGGCTGGAAAATTCCGGGGCACCAAAGTTTCGAGGCATTAAAATTCTAACGCGCAAAAATGATAGTGTGTATGTTACGTAAGGGTCTAAAATCAAATCACTAAACAACTCGTACAAATGTTTATTATAACAATTAATAACTTACAATTTGACTTGTGATTACTTGTTAGATAAATCGATAATTAATATTCGAACAAATGTATTATTTCATATAAATATGGATATATAAATTATTCTTACAATTGAGTAATACAATAATTCGGTAAATTAAAGAAATTAATAAAATGCCTTGAAATATTCTAAAAGATCTTGCGACATACATCTTGATGATGCTGCAGTAGTCAAACAAGCAATAAACATCCCAATTACGCCACAAATGTCTTCGGCGTCTGAAAAGAATCCGAGTCAATATTTTCTCGCGCTTTTTTCCCGCCGTATCTCTCTTGCCGCGTGTTGCGAGGGGGTTAAGCGGCCATAAATCGGAATAATCGGTCAAGCGGAATGTAAATTTCATTCTGAAGCCGAGAAACGGGAATGGAAGATTAAGTGGCACGGGTACCGGACAATACGACGCATGTCGCGGCCACGAATGTCACGTTGTCACGGTGTCCGAACGGGCTGAATAAATCGATCCCGTGAAAAGTACACAGTGCGCGACGTGAGATGTACGGTACTTTGAACGTGGAAATTCGTCGGGGAACGGAAAACTTCTGTTTAGAAAATTCTGAGTTGAGGAATTTTCATGCGTGGAAATTTTTACGCAATAGAGTTTTAATATAATAATATCAATTTTAGCGATCGTGAATATAATCATAAATGATAAACCTTAACTGGCTAAAAATCGATCAATTTTTCTAAATTGAAATAATACTTATTATTTATTTTGTTTTATAAAGGGTAAATAATATGTAGTTAATTTTTCCCTGAGGAGGGTCACAAATTGACCGAAACGTTGGAAAGTATTACAATAAAAATATTATTGCTTTATTATGGATGATAAGTAAGTACTGAAATTTCTATTAATTCATATTAGTCTCTTTTTCTATATTGATCGTCTTACAGAGTTTTAAAGTGTAAAAGCTAAGGTACTGGAATTAATAGATAAAAATGTAGAGGCATTCAATTTTACACGCTTTGGAACTTTAACAAATTAGAATTTTGATGCGTAAAAATTTTCACATATACAAATTTATGTGCCTCTATATCGTCCCTCATTAAAGTTTCTCATTCTACAAGTGCTCAAAGTTTTCCCGAACCAGCCAAATTGATGCACAGAAATTTGCAAGAATTTGGAACAGTACATTACCGAATTATCCTAAGCCAAGTAAGATTAAACGCTGCGCGACCGAACAATACGACACATGTCGCAACACTGTCACGTTGTCACGTTGTCTACGGGGCTGAATAAATCGATCCTGCGAAAAATACGTTCGAACCCGTCACGCCACAGGACCCCATCTATATTTGTATCCCGACAGGATATACGGTACTCCACATACCAAGCGTGACGCATCCTCCGATCGCAAGCCGATTACCGTCCTTTTTGGGTCTGATAAAAATAAGATGGTATGTGTGACTCTGGTTTGCTGTTGGATTTTTTTCACGTGGTAAATTACGGATTACATATAGTAATACCCTGTCACGGTGAATCGGTTCAGTTAAGCCTTTAAGTCAATTTCTTTTTCCCGGCTTTCAAATATAATACAAAATACTTCTCACTTTTACAATGTGGAATATTTAAGTGCTAACTGAAATTATATATCAAATCTCGCGGCGAAAATTTTGTGTACAATTACAAAATCAGGTCTAGAAAGTTTCTGGGAGCTAATGATTTATTCATCTAAAAATTGTACGCTTCAGAAAAATTTTCATCCAATTTGCACGCTTTGAACATTTTCGAACGCCGACGTCTCGCATTCCCAAATATTTGTCACAATGAACATTGTGCAATAATAAATTCATGCACTCTGATGTTTCAAGAAAATTTGACGCGTGAATAATTTACCGAATTATTTTTTATCGCCTGCCGGAGGCGACAAATGGTTCCGCGAAAAAATATTGTAAAATCATGCCACGTGACAACTGATGCACCGAAAGGGTTCCACACGCCTTTTAAATCGCCGCCATTAACGGTACCGCCCACGCGCGATTAATGCGGCCGATTTGATACGAGATCACGGACGCGGCGTGACGAATCGCGTAATTCTGCATGCGAACATTATTACGAGCACAAGCACCAATGGAAATTCTGCGACGATCTTCGTAACGAGTTACGAAAAGTAAGGTCAACCACTCGGCCAATCTTTCGAGTCGACTGGAACGCAATACAAAATCTTAAAAACAATAATACATACATTCGTATTATTATGATTTTAATAAACATTAGTGAAATAACGAAGTTTTTTAATATGTGTTTTTTATCAACTGCATATAAAGGGTGTCCCAAAATGTACGCAAAATTTGAATTACATAGAAAACACAGTTTAGTCAATAGGTTGTTATTTTTTTTGTTGAATCTTAATGTACAAAGGTTAGCGTTAATTATGGAATAACATATTGGGCCAATGGCCTCCACGGCTTTGCTGACACATACGTACTCTTTTATCGAAATTTTGCATTACTTTTCTGCATAATGGTGGATAAATTCGCTAATGCAGCGTTTAATTTTCTCTTGCAATGTAGGGATGGTTGTGGGCTTGTTAACATAGACCTTTGACTTCAAATAACGCCATTAGAAGAAATCAAATAGTGTTAAATCCCACGATTTAGGGGGCCGATACTGATCACCGAAACGAGAGAGTACACGACCAGGAAAGGTCTCATGCAGTAATTGAATTGTTTCACTGGCTGTATAGTATGTGGCACCGTCTTGTTGAAACCACATATTGGCCACATCAATAGCATCAAATTTCGGCAGAAAGAACTGTGTTATCATGCGATATCGAGCACCAGTAACAGTTACTGCTTAACGAGCCTCATTTTCAAAAAAGTGTGGTCCAATTATGCCTCCAGCCCAAAATCTGCACCAAAAAGTGACACGTTATGAGTGCATTTGTTGTTCAATAATCAAATGTGGGTTCTCCGAACCCCAAATACTAAAATTTTGGCGATTAACAAAGTCACCAAAGTGAATATGTGCTCCATCGCTTACGATGAAACTTTCATTATTTTTGAAATATTGTCCAATAATGAAAACACGTTGTTGTATCGTATAACGCTTCATATTTTTACTAACCCTAAACTCTCAGCTGTCAAATTATTCTTTTTTTAGGGTTGTCAACAATTTATTGTAAAAATGGCGGCAAATTCAAATCTTGCGTGCATTTTAGGACACCCTTTACAATAGATTGTCATTTACTTTTAAAATACTGTGCTATTTGATAAAATATAGAAAATAAAAGATGACATAGCTATAACTACTTTAATCGTAATACTTTAAATCACCGGCGTTATGCAAGAAAAATTCCCGTACAGCAAGATTTCCCTGTAATACGAATTCATACAGCGCGTAACGTTTTCACCGTGTTATCCGGAAATTTATTGTATGCAGCTATTGTCTACTGTATGTATACAATATTACGGGGTATTACATGCATCTGTGTTTGTGGTAATATTATCGCGGCACTGCAATTTATGAGTCTTAAATGAAATTGGAATTTGTTTCTTTTTCTACGGTTACAATTTTGCAATTTTACGGTACGGTGTTTTATTCTTTAACTTGCAATAATGAAGGAACTTCGTTTCTGAAATAATTGGAGATAGAATCAATCGATAGTAGGTAAACGTTCTTATCATATACGATTCAGATTTTATGACTTATTATTTATAGTTTTCTGTATTACGTTAATTCAAAGAATGTTGGGTTTATCTGTAGACTTAATTTTATGGAGAAATATATATGAAAGTTTTAGGCAATACACACGTGCCGGGTTCGCATTTGAAACACATACACGTATTCTCAGGAGTTCTATTCTTACCCGAACACTCTCCATTTTTACCAACCCTCTACAATACAATTTTCCCTGGGGCCATTTACTCCTAACTTCTTGCACACTTTTACGACTCCTCTGCATGGTCTCTTTAATTTTAAAATTAAAAATTCAGAAATCTAGACAGATAGGCAAGGGTCTACAAAATATCGTGGCACGGTGTAACAGATAATTCTAATAAAACTGTTGAAAATTAGTAACGTATTCTCTGGAAACGCTGAAGCGCGCGAAGTATTCAAGTTCTATGATTGAAAATTGTTCGAAAAAAAATTGTTGGGCTCAAAAATATCTACGACCGAACGTTTGGATGATGCGCACCATTATTTTTAAACTTTGATACTTTAATGTAAAAAAATATTAGCGTTCAAATGATTCAATACAGTGGAAGTTCCTATGCGTCCTTGTTTCATGCTTTGAATTTTTAACGCATAAAATTCTACGGCGACAAAATTTCATGGCGTGAAAATTTTAGAGCGTCAAAATTTCCAAGTATGAAAATTGCAACGCATTAAAATTTTATTCTGCCAAAATTTCGACGCGTCAGAGTTTCAGTGTACCAAAATACAACGCCTAAATATTCTAACGCATTAAAATTTCAATGTGGCAATGTCAGAATGTCCTAAAAATTTTGCAACCCAACAGTTCCGCGAATTGAAACTTTCAGAAATATTTCCGAAAAAGTAGTTCACCGAATAATTGTAAAATATAGGAATACCGCGTGATCGAACATACCACTTTCACCTTCGTTGACTCAGTGTTCGAGACGTAGAGATGCACGGCAGTGTGGTAACACGGGCACTGCTAGTGTGCGTGCCACACCGGAGACCAATTTATTCCCGCGAGATTAATTTCAAGAGCTCGCAGCTCGCGGTCGCCGCAAGAAGGAAAATTTAATTACCACCGGCGACTGGAGTGTCGAATGTGAGTGAATATACAGGCACATACACAACGATCGAAGGCCTCTCGCGTCATTTACATTACGAGAACGATAAGTGAAATTTTCCTCTATACACACACGGCCCTGACGCAATCGGATCGTCGAGATTAACATCAAGCGTTCGTGATTAAACGACAACCGGAATTTATATTTATATGCGCCAATACAGCGGAGGCTATCGTGACTCTGACAGCTAATATTACTGGCCAATGAAAACATAGCGCTGCGAAATTTCGTCTGCGTTGATTATTTCAGAAATGATAACTGCGAATTTTTGCACTCGGAAAATTTAGAGAATTCAACGTCTCGTTGTTTCTTGTTTCAGCGATTTGGGCAGTTTGTAAATCGCTTAGGAAATTAATATTGATTCACAAGGACTACAGGGATTGCCCCGTAATCGTCGAACATTTCTGTATTATCAAAATTCACCGAATGCGCGGAAACTTTTCGGTAGATTCTGCGAATCCCGTAGATCACGGTCGACATAGCTAAACCATAACGGAAGGCGCAGCGTCCGCGTGTCATTTCCGTAATGCCGCGCCATATACACAAAGTTTTCCCGGGGGTGAAGTTGGTAAACGACCGTCGGAAACCCAAACGTGCTCTCACGACGATTACCAGACACGGGAACGTAAGAAAACCGATTCCGGACAAAGAAAAATTTCGCTCGAGAAAAACCAACGCGTCTCGCCAGCGTCTTTTAAATGAAAATTCGGACTATTTTTTAAAATTTATCTTTCACCCACCGATTCCCATAACCGTCTATTCGATAGTCCTTACAAAGATTTTTCAGACTACGAGGCATCATAAAAAAAATTTACTAGAATAGTAAGTGGTGTTCCCGAATTTACCAGAAACGTAAATATGCGTAAATTACTCGACGATTTTCGAAGGTAGAGTTTTAAAGCCCGGATATTGCGAGGCAGAAACTTTTGGATTACAGCAATTTTAAGCAGGAAACCCTTGAGAGAGAGAATTTCCGAAGAATGGATATTTTGGGACATAGACATTTCGGGGCGTAAAACTTTCGTTTGGTGGGAATTTAGGCACATATTTATTTCAATACGTGGATAATTTAGCGTACAAAAATTTAACACCGCAGAAATTTTAAAATATGAAAATTTTGTGGGATACAAATTTTAAAGCAACCAAAATTTTAGGTATGAAAAATTCGGAGCGCACCTATACCAAGACGTTAAGATTTTTACGCGACAATATATCGGAGTACAGTGGTATCAAGGTGTTTAAATTTTTACACGTGGGACTTCTAAATGTGGGAACTTCGGAGCATAGAAATTCCAACGGGTTCGAATCTAGAAGCATGAATATTTCAACGCGTGGAAAATTTGGATTCCAGAAATCGTAGGCGTTAACATTTTGGCCTACAGAAATCTTTAAATTATAAATGTCAAAGCCTAATCCTCCAAATCATGAAAATTGTGCGCAATGAATTAAAGTCTCGTAAAAATACACGTGCAACAGCAGGCAGTGTTCTTCATGTTCCACACCGGCAAAAATCATAAATTACTCGATAATCTCAGAAAAGAACGACAGGCAACAAGACTTTCGTGGGATATTAAAACAATTGTAAAAAAGTTCTCTATCTGCCTATGAATCTCGACCCAAGTGAGTGTCTCGGAAAGGCTCGCGGGAATGTAGAAAAGGGATGATTTAGATGCAGAATGTTTTCCGGGATGATACACGCCGATAGATTATCCATGTCAGCTGGCAGAGAATACGATCTGGGACTCACACACGTAGGATAAGCCATTAGTAATTGACCATAACTCAACGAAATGAAGCGTCGAACGGTACCAAGCATCTATATTTCCCGATGCACCGCCTTTCCGCGATTTTTCTCAATTTTCTTACGCTCCAAGAAGCCACAAATATGCTGCTTGGTGAAATCGTTGAAAAATATCACGTCACACTTAAATATTTAATTGAGAAGAAACAATAATATGTCTACAAACTTTAGGAGGAAATTCTACGGTAGGATAAAGAATAAATCACTTTTTAAAATATAATATAATAGAGGTTGGCGGTCTCACGTTTGAAGCAGGTATCGATTTCATAAGGAAACAGACAGTTCGTGACATGCATAGAAAGAATGAAATAATTCATAAATTACGCGAAATTGTCGGCTTTATACTCTCCAACAATATCAACAAATTATACCGGTTTCAGTAAACCACGGAAATGTAGGTGCAGCAAAAGTCCAGTGGAAAAACGACGAACTTTCGCGTATAATCTCTAAGGGGTTGGAGATAAAGTTGTTGACAAAGATTTGCGCGGTTCGTTTTGCGAGAGTTTGTCAACAAAGCGTACATAAATATATTCCTATCGGTGGAACACGTCTGAGAAAATTGGTGGTCCATTTCATTTGGATCTAAGATCTATGTATCTATGAAGTGGTCGCGGAGAATTGATTCCGACAGACATTTTTAATGGGCTATTTGTTTGGAAATATCGTCATAGCGATCGAAAATATTCGATGCTATATAAAAGTAGATATTTTAATGCTTCTATGAAGAATTGAAATGCGTTCAGATATTCGCGTGAGGAAATTCTATTGCGCCAAAATGAACTTGCGTGAATATTTTAGCGCATTAAGATTTCCACGCGCCAAATCTCCAATCCATCAAAGTTTCCCGCATGAAAATTTGAATGCCGTAAAATTTTCCCTCGTTAATATATTATTACCAAATTTCCACAAGTGATGATATTAATGCGCCAAAACTTCCAAGCTTGAATATTCGAATACACCGAAGTTTCCACGTATGAAAATTCACGTCGTGGAAAATTGGTGATATCTTTTCATTGGATCTATAATTTAGCTATGAATACACTAGCTTCCGAGAATTGATTTCGAGAGACATTTTTAATGAGTTATTTAGGAAAATGGTCATTACGATGGAATATATTTGTTATATAAAATGGTATATTCTAGTCTTTTAATATAATGATATTAAATATTCTAGTCTTTTAATGAAGCATTAATCATTATTTTCTTCCCAATAATTTAATTTACTATGCGGAGGTGCGGATGGGTGATTCAATGATTCGATGATTCCGATGCTAGGATTACTAGCAGGGTGCGCAGCTTTCAATTATTCTAATCGGGAATATAGATATCGCAGGCATAATGGATGCATAATCAGAATAATCAATTCACGAGATAGCAGTATTAGTTGGGCGTTACCGATGTTATTTCTTAATAACGCGTGTCGGACAAGCTGCTCGGATTATGTGATTCATAGCATGAAGAAATTTCATGGTTTTATTGTAACTGTCACACTTTCTCTTTTCGCAAAGATCCAATGAAACGATTTCTAGATTTAATTGAATAAACAATCTTGATGAATCTGAAGTAGCGTTATAATTCCCATGGAGTCGGGGTATATTTCCAAATCACGCAGTACGTGGAGTTTCGGAGCGTAGAATTTGTAAATTTACGGAACGTATAATGCTCAGAAAATTGGAACCGTTGAATTTTCAATACGCAGAAATTTCAAAACGCGGAATTTTTGAAGCGTAAAAATTTCGTAGTGAAAAGTTTCTAACACCTAGCTAAATTTTAATCTCGCGCATTCAAATTTTTGCGCCCAAAAGTATAAAATATCAGAACTTTCTATACCCACAAATTTCAACCTCAATCTTAAACCCCCTACAATTACCATTTCCCAAATACAAGATAACAAACATCAAATTGAATATTTATAGACCTATTTCCCTCGAAATTTAAGTATTGGAATTTATTATAATTTTGTGTAAAAAATAACTTACTTGGCCTTTTATTACGATCTTCAAACTTCAAAAGTGATATATGTATATAAAAATTAAAATTACTTACATATTAAATTATAGTTATATAGCGATCGATAAAAATCATTTAGTTCAATATTTATTATAATTAACAGCGGATAATTGCACGGGTAGCACGATAAACGAAAGAACTATGTTAAATAATACCCTTACTTGCGAAACAGTAACACTATACATTTAAACCGGTTTACTTTTCCCTGGATCAGCAGCGACAGATAAATCTGCCCACTTCGGGCTACCTGTCGTTGGACGTTTCAATTTGTAATCAGAAATATCTACATTTATTATGCGATTCCATGGCCATTACATCCGTCGGTGCAAACCGTGCGAGATTAATCACTCCTGATTTGGTTCGGCGGACCTTTCGGGGCAGCTGAACGTGCATCCAATTCGGATCAAAGACTCCTTGTCACGTTTTAATGAAAAAAGGCGAAACGTTCGCTCGAATAAAATTTGTATCGTTCGGCAGGCAGTAAAATTCAGCTCTCTCTTAATTGAATGAATCGATCGGTAAGTAGCGAAGGTTAAGTTAAAAAAAGTTCCAGCTTGAAAATATGAAGTTGTTTCTGAAGAATCGCCTTCAGAAAAATTGCAACAATTTAACGAATGAAATTCTCTTTTAATTCGATGACATTTAACAAAATGACCCGAATTCATGGCAGACATATCGAACGAGTTAACGGAACCCATAAAGACACCAAACCGGGAGTCGATGTGCGTAGGTGTCCCAAGGAATCCTCTCGTTTCTCTTTTTGCGGTTTTACAATCGCGCGAGTGCATTCCATGCTAATTACGAAACGCTGCCGTGGTTTCATTGGAAAATTAATTTGCAATGGTTAAGCCGCACGGAGAGTGAATTTGAATTCAGTTGGGAGGATCATTTAGACTTGCGTTAGACTGCGAAAGTATTCATTGGTATTCCTGTGGATAGTTATGAATACTGGTCCGACGGTATTTAAAGGTACTCGAGACACAAATGTATTCGCAACCTCATATTTTCTCAGTTCCAGACAGTCTTAGAAGAAAGTCGGGGCTATCGCTGGATACTGTACACATATGTAGAGCTGAATTTGTCAGGGTATACAAATTTTGGAGGGCACAAATTTAAAAGTGTGTACATTTGAGGAGCACAGAAATTTCAAATCGTCAAAATACACTTAAATTAAAAAACGCGCAAGTAATGGAGCACAAAAGTTTCAGAGTGTGAAAAATTTCAAGCACACACAATACAAAGCGCGAGGAAATTTTGATGCTCCGATGTTTTTCAAGATTCAACATTTTGAAGCCAAGGAATTCGGTAGTTTAAAAAATTGTGAACCCCAGCAATGTCCAACAGTAACAATTTTCAAGCCCACAAATTTACGATGCTAAAAATGTTGAAATTGAAATTTGTGTACGTCAAATATTTCAAAGGTAAAAATTTCCCACGCGATAGACTGCGAATATACAAATAAATCCGTGTTCCCATGAATAATTATGAGTCCCCGTTCAACGATATGTAAACGTTGGGAGATAAACGTATTTCGAACCTCACATTTTCTGAATTCCAGGTATTTCTAGCAAAGTCCGAGGCATCATTGAATAAAATCGATATGGATCTAGGTTTCTCAAGAATACTTACGTTCCTGGGCTTCGAGGTATTTAAATATCGGAAGCCTTGCCGATAGAAATATGCGTTCGTTTTCGTAACTTGCTGAATATTGAGGTCTCCGGACATCAGCCTCGTACATTTGCATACCTCCGGAGCCCCCTAGATCCTCGGATTGTATGGATCTCTATCTCTCATCCGTAGATACCTATCTCCCGATATATCCGAGTGTCCAATTCTGCATGAATATAAATACATCTTTCTGCGGCATCATATCTAGATCTCTAGATCGCTAGATCGCCAGTTGCCAAGAATCCCAAGATCCTCGGTAGATAGCACGGATATAGATCATGTGTTTATAATGATATTGTGGGATATTTCGTGGTGGAAACAAGATGTTGTTTGTTTAATTGTAAAAAGTGTTTATTAACTATTTAATTAATAATTATAACTCCCGAAAACACTCTCCTCGCAATAAAACTCCTCGCAAATAAAACTACATACAACTCCTCACGATACTCCTCGCAATACACTTCTCGTTACCAAATCTCGACTTCGACTCCCGATTCCATTCTCTTCGACTCCCGATTTCGTTCTGTCGTCTCCGACACGCTCTTCGTTTAAGGAAAACTCTCTTTCACACACTTTCATCCCTCATTCATTTTCACACGCATACACACACTCTTGCCACGTGCCGACTTTTCGGTCACGGGTCACCATGCATTCTTCCTAGATCCACGCACAAAGAGTCACTCGATACATCCAACCGAAAAACTGTCACTCGGTCCAAACACTCTTTTCTCGCACCTCACGCAGTCACTCGATACAAACATTCCTCGCTCGCTCATGACAGTCGTCTAAACACTTTTTCCTCGCACTCCGTAATCACGCAATCCAACTTTCATAAAATATCATTCGTTCCAAAGTATCAATACCACACTCGCCCATCCTGACTGGACATATGACCCCATATGTCTGCATCGCAATGAATTCACTCTAAGTAATAACAGTCTAGATATAAATGAAACAAAAATACTAACGTTACACTATAATTAAACGAGTCCGACTATTCTTATCCATTTTACCCACAACTTTATTCAATCGACCTCTATCAATTATTCGCACATACAAATCTCGATTACTACGCACTAATACAAAAATATCGTAATCCTTTATAATCTTAAATTGCATCTCTAACTTACTCGCATGGGTCGTTTCAACTAGCGTTTTCTTACCGCTCACACAAGATACATGGTAAAACACTTTGTCTCTCTTACATCTTCGTAATAATATTATATACCATCCATACTTGCTCGCAACTGTATGCAAGTGCGTCTCTGCACTCTCTTTACCCAATAAATCTATCGCACGCACATCACTAAATATATCATTCAGGTAAACATTTCTCTCTTTCTTACTCAACATAAATTTAATATCTCTCTCTATTAAATAAGACATCGATCGCGGTATAACGGAATGACAAGTTATTCTTCTCAAATATTCATTCACAAGATCTTCATGTTTTATCACTAAACAAGTTTTTATCGGTCGCACTGCTTTCGGCTCGGAAAATTTCTTAACTGCTTTCATATCTCGCTCGGACAAACGCAATTGTCCGCTTTCTATACCATGCCTCGAACGATCCTCCCGAATTTCGTCAATAGACACTCCACGTGTTCCGAAATTTGTTTCAACCTCTTCGTTACTACCTGCTGGCGTGCCGTCGCCATTCGTCCGCACCTCGACTTTGTCCTGCCGCATCCCGCAATCGCCTTTCCGCATCTCGTTCTCATTGTCACCTGGCCGCGATCCGTCGTCTTCCGTCCACATGTCATCCTCGCCCGGCCGCATCTCGTCCTCGTCCGGCCGCATCTCGTCCTCGTCCGGCCGCATCTCGTCCTCGTCCTCGTCCAGCCGCATCTCGCACTCATTCGGCCGCTCGTCGTTTTCCAGCCGCAACTCGCGGTCATCTCCGTTGTCGTGGTTCTGCTGGACTGCACCATCGTCTCCTCGTCCGTCACTTGACCACTGTCCTTGTACCGGACACGCTCCTCCGGACTGTCGCTGCTCACTACCATAAGATTTTAACGCTTCTTCCATCTTCAACAACTCTATCTCTCGTCGTATCAATTCCTTCTCTCTCCGCAGGAAGTCCATTTCTCGCAGCAATTCCGCCCTTGATTGTTCACTCGCCATCGTATTTGCACTTTCCACGAACTAGATTTCGTTTTACCGCACACTTTTAAAACTGTTCCTCAAAATAACCTATTCTCACCGCGCACTTTTTTCACAATCACACCACGTGGCTTTAGCAATATCCTTGACGAATATTGTCACAATATCCCGGCTGAATATTATTACCGTGATCTCGATTTTTATCCCGGCTGAATATTGCCACAATTATCCCGGCTGAGCCCCCAATTTTGTGGGGGTATTTCGTGGTGGAAACAAGATGTTGTTTGTTTAATTGTAAAAAGTGTTTATTAACTATTTAATTAATAATTATAACTCCCGAAAACACTCTCCTCGCAATAAAACTCCTCGCAAATAAAACTACATACAACTCCTCACGATACTCCTCGCAATACACTTCTCGTTACCAAATCTCGACTTCGACTCCCGATTCCATTCTCTTCGACTCCCGATTTCGTTCTGTCGTCTCCGACACGCTCTTCGTTTAAGGAAAACTCTCTTTCACACACTTTCATCCCTCATTCATTTTCACACGCATACACACACTCTTGCCACGTGCCGACTTTTCGGTCACGGGTCACCATGCATTCTTCCTAGATCCACGCACAAAGAGTCACTCGATACATCCAACCGAAAAACTGTCACTCGGTCCAAACACTCTTTTCTCGCACCTCACGCAGTCACTCGATACAAACATTCCTCGCTCGCTCATGACAGTCGTCTAAACACTTTTTCCTCGCACTCCGTAATCACGCAATCCAACTTTCATAAAATATCATTCGTTCCAAAGTATCAATACCACAATATTTATCCTCTTAGATTCGTAGGCGTTCAAGATTCTCTTACCTATTGAAATCCATATTGAAATAGATATTCTAGCTTGCGTATCCAGATCACCGTGGGGTCCTGGATCCTTGGATCCTCGAACGCGCGACGGGTCGTGGGAAACATTCACCTCTGCCGATTCGCTCCGCGTGATTACGCGATCTTATCGTCGGATTATCAAGTCGTGTGTTCAGCGGTGGAATGTTAATCCGATTCCCGACAAATGCCTGGGTGGTACTCTAGAATATAGAGCAAATCTCTCGATCAACGGGAACATTCATGAAGACACAAAGTAATTGAGAGCTTAAATCATTTCCGTTCTAATTAGTATTGGTAGCAATCCAAAAAACTGAGTGGAAGATTGTGAGAGGCAACGGAAATTCATTTGACGTTCTGGCTAGATTTCCTGGGCGGTGATAAAGTTCCGTGGCTAAAGGATCCGTATCTGTGCTTCCGTAGATCTAGATCCAGATACCAGAGTGAATTGATCTGTAAGTTGATAAATATCTCTCGTAGATTTCTCTATGGATTTATATCCGTACAGATATCTGGATCTATAGGATTCCAGATCGCCAGGCTCCTAATTGTCTCATAAACATGGGTTTGTATTCCCGCGGTCAAGTCGTCAAGTCTTGAAAGCTTTAAACAGCTCTATGTGTTTTATACATCTCTCTGAGAGAGAAAAAATACAACACAGAGATTGTAACACTGATCAAGTTGAAAATAAATTGATTATCAACAGCTTTAATTACCCGCGGATATCGCTATTCATTTCAACTCGCTGATTACTCAATTTTCGTTATGCGTTATCCATTAAGATTGGATTAATGAAACAAGGATTAAAATCTGAAATATCGAATGTATACGAATCGTCGAATGTTAAATCGGCTGAATGCGACGCGAAATATCATATTGCATCTTGTCAGGAGTCGATTACACCGGCATCGTGATTTACTTTAATCTTCGGCTGATAAATATCGATCCATTAATCAATAGGGTCGTTTATTTTTCAATTACTCCGCGCCACATGCTCGTAAAAATAGACGAGCAAAAGAATAGTTATGCGCGCGCATCCGTTGCCGCTTCCATCACACATACACAAACGGCCCGCAAATTTCCGTGTATAGCGAGGTTCAAGTAATAATATACAATTAACCGAAATTAGGTACCGCGTTACAATAACTTCGCCTTTTCATTAAGAGGACGCCGCAAACCGCGCCACTGTATAACAATAAAAGCGCATACCGAATACCACTACCAACGTCGCCGCTGAAATGTGATTTCTAAGTCCACCGCGAGTTTTCGACAAAAACCACTCGGCCTATCTTCCGTTTCCGCTTCGAAATCGATGCGTGGCTCTAATTATACCCTGAATTGTACGTGAATGGAATGCAAGAAGTTTGTCTGTGAATTCTCACCGTTGGGATACCTTTGCGAAGATTTTGAAGTAGAAGAAGTTTTAGATCGCGGACATATTATTGGCCGGAAATTTTAGAATGGATGCATTCATGGCGCGAAGAATTGTTAAGGCATGCAGATTTTACAGCTTTGGGATTCTCCAAGACGTGGAAATTTACAAGCCTAGAATTTTCAACGTAGAGATATTTTAGGGCGAAGAAATTTCATCGCATGGATCTTAGATCTTTCGAAGTCCAAAATATGTATCTTAGGCATAGGAATTTTGGTACCCAGAAATTTCAAGGCGTGGAAATTTTCGGGTAAACATATCCTAGGCCTAAAAGTTTTAGATGCCCACATTTTGGAACCAAAATTTCCAGGGATGAAAATTTCGGATCACTGAAATGTCTATTGGTAACTTTTGAACCCAGAGTTCTTGTAATGTCAAAAGTTTTACCCGCAAAAATTTCAAGGTCTAGAAACACTGGGACGCAAGAGATTTCGCTGTCGAGATATAATCTTCCCATGGAAATTTGAAACCATGGAAACTCCAGTGTACACGAACGTCGTTGCCATTCCAACTGTGCTAAAATTATCAACAATTTTCCAGCCACTAATAATACGGCGTGACAGGTAGCAGCAAAAAATCACGACTTCTTTCGCGGCCTCTAAATATAGAAACACTTGCCGCGGCGATTAAACCACGCGGTACATCGAAACGCAGCAACAGACAGGGAGATACACAGATGAATGTTGCGACGCGTTGGAAACCATGTCGTTCGGTCGCGGCAAATAAATTAACCGGAGACCGAAATGCAAATACAGGTGGTTAGAACAGCCGCAGGAACACGCGAGACCAAACGCCGATTTTCTAAACACCCATCTTATCCCATCTGATTGTATTTATAATGTCAAACCCGAAATATTTCCTTTCTCTCTAAACTGAAATCACCTGGAAAAGAAGCAAAGAATCGTATGAGTTATATATCCTCGCACTAAAATCTTCTGAATTATTTAATCGAACCACTTTAAGTTTCTCGCGTCGTTAAAAGGGAAGAAAATTAAAAAAACAAATGCCCGTTGTAAATAAGGGATTTCATCTACCCGTATCACATAAATTTCACATTCATCGTATCGCAAAAGCAGTTAAAAACACCAATAAGATCTCACACCAGCCGCAAGAACTACTTTCCCCCTCCCCGTGAACGCCTAATGAAGTAGACACTCTTAACCTTAAGTAGCTGCGAGCAAATACTTCGGTAAAGAAGTGAAAAAAAAACCGAATTCCTGTCCACGGCCTCCGATATAAAAAGTACATTAATTTTTTCTTCACGATCCAAAGTCTCGCCAAGAGTTCCGTAATAGAAATTTCAAAGTGTCAAGTTATTCACGGCTGTTTATCATCTGATTCGTTCGTACTTTAAGGGCGTCCTGGTATAAGAGCGGAGGACGAAATGGGTTAAACAGTCGGGCTCCGTGAGAAAGCGCGGCGGGTACCCCGGATCGGGCAAAACATCGCATTTAATTTTCTAGGAAAGATTGCGCACCGCCATATACAACCGTCCCGCAGCCTAATATTTTATTGCCGTCCCGCAAACGTGTTCTTTCACGCGCGAACCGGCACGCCGGTTTCGAGAACCGGAACGACGTTATCGCGTGGAATCGCCCGACGACACGCTCCGGCCTTCTTGCCGGTGTCTTCCCTCCTCGTCTTCGTCCTCCAAGCAGATTCCTTGGTATCGGCCGCCCGGGCAAGGACACTTTAATCCTGCCCAGGCACGGGGCCCCCGGATTCATTCACGGACATCGATGGACGACCGCCATTTGTCGTCCGGATGAAGAAGAAATGGAATTTCATCGCGAAAATGATGGGCTCCCGTACTCGAGCCTGATGGTTCTATCGGAGACAGAGTTTCAGTTGGCTGGAAGGAGAAACAATGATCCGTGGCGGGTAGGTTTTTTTAGCGTAAGGTGGAGTGGGGTAAAACCGACCCAGAAATTGTTAAGTTTATTTCAAACTAATGTATTTTTATCTATTCCACTAAAACCTAACAATTTTAGTGTTAGTTAGTTAGCGCATGGTATATTCTTTAAGTTGCAATAATTTGGATTAAAAAAATCATCTAAAACTTATTATATCTTAATAAATTAAAAACATTGCTGCTAGGACGGACTTGCCCCGGAACTGGGGCAAAACCGCAACTACCTGTTTAACAAGTATTAAATCTTATTTCTTTAATTCTGGGGCAAAAGCGGAATTATTATCGGCAATAAAATAACATAAAAATAAAAACTCAAATTTTTATTCAATTTTCATCAAAACATCTTTCGCATTCATATTGTCTTTTTCTTGATCCTTGATTACAGTTGCCACAAACCCAGTTCATGCAACTAACGCACTCAATCTTTGCTTCGCACGTGAAAACACAACAAATTTTCTAGAACGAATTAAACGGGGGGAACACAAAATATATGGCCGCCACCTATGTTGATCATTGAATACTAACCAAAGAAAGATTTCTACATTACAGTTAGTACAATCTACGTATATTTGAATAAATAACGGTCTAGTGCGGATTTACCCCGTGCACGTGTTTACCCCACTCCACCTTATCTCGAAGCGGGAAGTTTTTGAGCAATTATATTCATGGTTGGGATTTTTGGGTTGAAAATATTTTAGGTGCCTAGAATACAAGAGGTATAAGTGACATTCTGAAAAGAACTGAGATCTGTGCCATTAAACTGTGAATTTACCATTCTATTTAGTGGTAAAGGGATCTAAGCGAAATGTCCACCCTGTACGTGGTTTACCATTCTTGAATAAAAAAAAATGTTGTATTATATTGTGATTTGTGAGCATTTGTGAACTTTGAACTTAATTTTCTCAGAACTACATAAAAGTCACTTATACCCCTTGTATTCTAGGCACCTCATTTCAAGACGGGGAGGTTTTGGGACATAGATATTTGAAGATAAATTTGGACGCATTGAAATTCAGAGTTGAAAATTTTGGAGCAGAATTTTGAGGCTTGGTACTTTTGGAACAGGGAAATGTTAAGTTCCGGAAATATTCTAGCATAGCTAATTCAAGATTGAAAATTTTCAAATAGAAATATCAAGGCGTCGAACGTTGGTTGCATGGAAATGTCAATAGTTAATTATTAATGATTTCTCGCAGACGAACCGCTCAATCACATATCAAAAACAAATCAATAGAAACAAACACGATAATAACAGTTTCTCAATGGTTGACTAATAACCACATTACCCATTCGAAACTGAAGCCCGTGTTTCCTGTGTTCGTTAGTCTCGTTAGCATTGGTCAGCGTAAATCAGTCGGAAACTGAGCCGATTCGTACCGGCATAAAGATTAATAACCAATTAGACCCGGTTGCAGCTGCGAGCGATGCTTGAGTCGACGTTAAATTACTAAGTTTTTTCCGATAGGGTTGCAGCGTCTACTAATTATGCGAAATGTTACTCGGATCCATCCCAGTATGATACTCGATACTCACATCCATCCAACTCTTTTCACTTTCAATCAGTATTCTGCTAATTATCATTCCCCGGTTTAAGTATACAGTTATTAATTACAATTTTTACAGTATTCTTAATCGTCATTGTATTCGACACGAGAGCAACACGCACGCGGTAGCGAAATCTCTGTTCGCGAGTCACACGGGGCCCCATGGATTTCTTATCCACGATCTCGGTCGCTAACTGTTCATTCGTCGACGGGCCGCATGGGTAGACATCCATCGACCTACTCTAACCATGACCTAACGACTTCCGGAATCGGCGACACGCGTGTTTATTTTTTTTTTGTCTTACGGGAGATCGTTGAAGATGATTTATGGTCCGGTGTCTTCGACGTGTAGTCTTTTTCGGGAACTGATAATGTCCCGAGATACTTTATTACGATACCGCGAATAAAAAATGAGAATTTAAATAAATGAATGAAGAAGCAAGAAGTAATTAAATTTTTTATCAGATTCTAATTTCATTCGATATAATTAATAATATTGTCAACGGAAGTTAATAATCGATATATGATTCCCGAGATGAATTCGCATCCTGTACAGAAAACGAGATGAAAAATACGTTAGCGAAACAGTTGTTAAAAATCGAATAAAAGAGGTGCAATTAAATTAATATAAGAAATCCAATAAAAGTGCATATCGTCTTCCGCGGAATCATAATTTCCATTACGTTAAACTTCAAGAATTCTTGGCACGGCGATATAAAACAACGAGAACTATGAAGCGAGCTGAAGAACACTGTTTAATATCATTCTCATGGACCATCGTTAATCCCGTAGCGTCGTTGAACCGTCGAAATTAAAGTGACATTAAAATTCAATTAAAGACGGTGAAACAGCAGAAACTCTATGGAAGTTATTAGTCAGTCGACGGGTCCAATCTGTTTGGTTTAGACTAGAGGCCGTTGTGACAGTGTCGTACACTCGCGAGCAGATGAAAAGGAAGTGGCGTTGTTAAGTCGGAAAATCAACAGAGAGAAATAGCATAATGGCCTAACGGTGGCACGTAACGGTGGACGTAAACTTTCAACATCCTTCGAGCAGCTCGCCGCGGAACATTCGATTCTCATGACCGGCAGTTCGTGCTTAATATCTGGGATCCACGCTTCAAAATCGTAAAAATAAATTCAACGGGAAAACCAGATTTTTCCCCGCGAACGTTCTCACAATTTCACGATGCGTTTTTAACGGACATCAACCGTTTCCACGATTATCAAATACATACTCGATTGTAACGAACTCTATACACAATAAATCTAATTTTAATCGAATTGTATATAATTTGGGATTTTAATACAATCCTATATTGTTTACACTTGAATGTAGGTATTATTAATAAATAATATAAATTTTAGATAGTAATGAAAAGAAAGATAATTTATCATCGAAAATAACTTTGCATGCAAAATGTTTAGTGAAACGATTAAAAACGGTAAAATTTATGCTAACTTGATCAGTTCCGACCAGTTTCTTCGCTTCTTGTAAGGATTACAGCTAACTGACATTTATTTAGCGCTGTCGTCACCCGTTCAGCTAACCGCATGAATTTTTCATCGAAATCATCGCCGAAGTCTCACGATACAAGCCAACGGAACACCGGTATCATTAATTCGTTTCTGTTTTACTTATCCCGTAGATTTGTATCGCGCAATTCGCTCGGTCCGCGCGTTATTGTTCGCCGTACAATTTATGATCGCGGCGTGATTTTATTCACACGTGATCATTGACACGGTCACACCTGGTGTTACGTCAGCCGAAAGACCTACCGGGGATAATGACACTCATCCGGCGTGTTATTTTCTACGCGGGACACACGGATACAGGTGTGCGTAGGCGTGGATGTTGGATGATCGTTAGAACGGTAACGAAATATTTTTTGTGGGTTCCTCTTAAAATCATGATGCCACATTTGGCGATGCTAATGACCCGGCGAATCGGCCACTTCTTTTATGAATAATTGACAGCAATTAGTAAACCGTGGAGCTGTAATTTTAAGAGTCTCGAAATCTTTCACTCGAAGACATGATTGAAATGCCCTCGTCCGACAAGCGGCAGTTTCTATTAATCCTCGAGATGTAATTAATCAGAAAAAAGTGAATGCGAGAAAAAAAACGACGATTTACAAAATCAACAAAAACTACGGTCAGGCAGTCGCTATTAAAGGTAATTATTTTCGAATAATCTACTACCCTCTTCTTTGCCCTATAATTACCTGGTTCTAATTAGTCAAGTTGTTTTTCGATAAGCCTAATTGAGCTTCCGAAAGTCTTCTATCATTCCCCGGCTGATAATTATTTTCAGCGGGGCTTCTTTATAATTTACGGTCGATTCCACATTATTTAGAGGCGTACGTTTACGTCTCGAATCATATCTATTAAAACCAGCTGTTTTCGCGTCAAGTTCATCCACCTTTTACTTTAACAGCCAATTCTGTATACACGAGTATATAAAGTCATTAAAGTTCCTTTAAAAGGCTACTTAAACGCGGGCAAAATATTGTTCCTATTCCATTTCATTTTCGTCTGACGTTTTAACTGTTCTTCTAGAAGAAGCGACAAGTAGTCGAAACTTAACTTCTCGTGGAACATCGTTTAACGTCAGTAGCCTGACGTAAAGGTCGTTTAAAATGTTCCAACTTAAGAACGGACGTATCGGCTGAAGTTCCGTCATCTTCATTAAAACTTCGGATTGCATCGTAAGCGGCAGTATCGAGCGTTACAAACACAGAGATGCTATTGGGTCGTTCGGAAAGTAATTTCGTTTTTCTTGGTGAAAATGAGAGACGATTTTCTTATAGTGTTTACATATTTTTTCAAATTATATATTCTCCATTTTAGACAAATACCTTTTGCCTTTTTTTTGGCAGAAGCATGATCCCAAGCTCATAAAATTTCTGACCTTTTTTAGCAATATATTGATCCAAGTCATTTTTGACGTCCTGATTTGCAGTCAAGGTTTTGCTGTCGAAAAAAATTTTTAGAGACCGGAAAAAATAATAATCCGGAGGTGCAAGATCTGTAGAATATGATGGGTGTAATTTTCCATCCTATCCAAGTTGTAAAAGCTTATGGAAAATTTACAAACTTGTATGAGGTCGCGCATTAGCTTCGTGCAACACTACACGTTATCCATTGACCAATTGTGGACTTTTCAGTTTGAGTGAATTTGTCCAATTGACGACAATATACTTCTGAATGGATCCTGAAAATGTCCGATACAGCCCAAAAAGAACGATTCCCTTAAAATCCTACCAAATAGACAGCATCACCATTTTTTTGTGAATATCGGCTTTCGAAGTGTTTTGAGCCAGTTTATCTTTTTAAATCAATGATTTTTTCCGTTTAATATCGTTGTAGACAACCCATTTCTCTTCCCCAGTGATAATTCGCTCTAAAAATGCTTCATTTTCCTGATGTTTGAGAAGCATATCACAGACTTCAATGTGACGGAACAAGGTTATTTCTATAGGATGATGCGCAACCCGTATGTCGAGTTTTGAAATTAAACCAAGACGTTTCAGATGATCATGAAGGGTCGAATTCGATAAATTTAATCTGTCAGCAATCTCAGGGGTTGTTATTCGGAGGTTTCCATTAATCAATGCCTTTATTTTGCTTTCATTAGTTTGAATTGGTCTTCCAGAACATGGTGAATCTTCAACATCAAAATTGCCAAAACGAAATTTTGCAGATCAGTTTTGCCAGTAGCATTCTATCAATACATCTTCTCCATACACATTGACTAATTTTTTTTCGCTTAAACAGTATTTTTACCTTTTTTTATAGTAAAAAAGTAAAATATGTCAAAAATGCTGCTTTCGACTTTCCATGTTTGATAGGGCAGCAAATAAAAACTATTGGACAGAACCAAACAAACTATTTCACGAACAATCCTTGCTACTTTAGCTATATGAAATATATCATAACAATGAGGCCTAAGTGTGAAGTTAGCTGTGAAAAACGAAATTACTTTCCGAACGACCCAATAAGAACAAAGGTACAACGATCTCTGAATTACTCAGCAGTCGTAGATTGCGCGATAAAACGGCTGGCTCGTCGAGTGAAATACAATTATCAAAACTGAGGACCTCTACTAAAAACCGCCGTTAAATTGTTCGACAGAAAAATCGGATTTTTCCGCATTTACTGCTAACTGAATCCCATCTCTCGCAATGTAATACACGAGTAAATTGACAGTTGAGTGAGCGAGCTATAGAACGAGACAGGGACAAGGCTAGATAGACGTAGCGGTACATTTTAAATTAGCGATCGGCAACGTTCGGTACGCGATTATTGGGTAATAAAATTCAAGAAAGTCGTTAATTGTCCGGTAGAAGTCAATTAAGCGTATGGCCGTTAATTATGATAATAGCTCTCGAGTTAGCGATATCTTGATTATATCGTTATACCCCAAGCACCATGGAACCACCGTGAAAGCCGTGTCAGCCAGCACGGCGAACTCAAGTGGATTTCTTGCACAGGTTGCGCGGTTGCGATGTTCCACGTAGGGAAAAAAAATTCGTCGGTATGCGTATAGACGCGTTCCCCTATATGCGTCGTCCTTAAAACCGTCCCATGCCCCATTGAAAGCTACTCACCATCGATCGGATAAACTACAGTTTGCTACGACACCATAAAAAGAAGACCATTCATATTCTTCCAACACTATGAACAAAGAATGTCGTATGTTTTCTAAACTTTTTTTTTAACGGCACGAAGTTCTACAGCGTTCCTTGGAGTATCCTATGGGAAATCAAACGAATCGATAGATCCTGGCAGTCGGATGGAAACGGTCAGGGGTCGGTGCACCCCGACACTCGGAGACGGGAAATGCTTGTAGCGCTGTCGCGTGCCATTACGAGACTGTCACGTCACATAACGACCGTGCTAATGACTCTGGTCGAGTGGATCTTTACCTTTGTGTCGCCTACATAATAATAACTAATCACGGTTCGCGCTGCGAAAAGCTTGGAGAGCCTTTTTGCGGAGAACAGGTTCCCCCGGAGCTGTCAAACGGAAACCTGTCGTCGTTGCCTCGAGAGTCATATTGATTTCACAATGGCTATTCCGCGGTGTCCTTTAGCGAGTGATTCTGATAGGTTTTAAAAGCTAACGGTGATAGATGCGGAAATGGCATTCGTCAGAATTCGAACGTTCAGAGAAGACATCGGGGAGACGATCGTGGAAAATTAATAATAACATAGGCTACGTATAATGGGAAATATGAAAAATAAAATTCGATGAAAGATTTCGCCGAGATGCAAATGGTGGAATGAAAAGCAGTACATGGGATCGCTGGCATCTGGGCATCTATTCTCCTAGACAGAGCATGAAGAATTGTCATTCGCGAAGCGGCATTCTAATGAAAATTTATCGCGCGGCGTGTCGTGCGCTATTGTAACCAACACCACGTCGCGCGGTGCTTGTCGCCAGAAGTTTTTCACATCCCACCGGATAGATAGCGATCTGCAGAACACAAGCGGACCCTCCACCCCCCCCCTACTCCTCCTCCTCCTCCTGATCCGCGACGTGGAAACAGGAAAGCGGGAATTACGTCTGCACACTTCGCAGCCACCTTCGCGTGTATGCACCAATGGTTTCACGCCTCATCGAAAACTGCGAAATGTCGTCCTGCGTTGTTACTACACTCCGATATAGGGTTGGAATTGTTGGAACAATAGACAAAAAGAAGGGAGAAGTAAAAACCAAGGCTGTTTCACCTTGTGTGTACTCCGCTACCAGCGTCACATCTAGGTAACTTCATCCGGATTTATCAAAAAGTTTGATGATTTTTTAATGTCCTGCAATTTTATTTGGAAATATGGTACTAGTTCCAGAAACAATAGTCGAATCGAAAGTAAAACTAAAAATCCAAGCTGTTTTCACCGCATCATACGTTTCTATCAGCCAGGCTTGCCGCGGTAGCTTCAAAAGATTCATCGAAAAGTTTGCAATCCTTGAATATTCTGCAATTTTATTTGGAAACGTGGTACTAGTTCTAGGAGAAATAGTCGAAACGAAAGTAAAACTCAAAAACCAGGCTTTTTTCACCGCATCATACGTTTCTATCACCCAGGTTGCCGCGGTAGCTTCAAAAGATTCATGAAATAGTTCTCAATCTAGGATGTTCCCAAGAAAATGAAGCTGAAAGTAAAAAACCCGATTGTTTTTGCCACCACTTTCGTACCACCTGCTCGCCTCGATAACTTTTCAATGTAAATTATCGAGGTTTCCCGGAAAATTCGAAATTCTGGTCTTTCTCATAAGTTTACTTGGAAATACTGTTCTAATTAAAGAGACGATGGACGAAACGAAGTAAAAAATAAAACGGAAGGCCGTTTCCATCGATGCTGCCGCACTTCCATAAAATCGCAGCGCGGTAAGTGGAACAAGTAACGGCCGATTAAAATAAGGATTTCAATCCAGGCGATAAACGTCGAACTGCTCGCTCCAGGTGTTATATCACAGATAACACGAGTGTTTACGACGCTTGATAGAGCAGATGTTCAGCATCGTCGATACAATGCGTCATACTATCTACGAGGTAAACGATAGAATCTGTCTGCCTTAAGGCCCCGACGTAATGCCGCTCGTAAAGAGATATGCACATGTAATTCGGCCATGCAAATTTTACTGTTCTCACACAAACACACGGGACCCTGACAAACTAGACGATCAAGGATTTAAATATACGATATAATATGTTCCCACTCACCGCATTTTCCGTTTAATAATTTAAAGACAAATAGACAAAGAAAATTCAGAATCAGTTGAACGAAAAATGTCGAATATACCTTATTCGTCTATAGTAAAAACCTGTAAATTCTTCAATAACGATCCGAGAAAACTGTAAATAATTCATAATCTACGGGCAATAAATACAATATATTTGGGAAAAATCTTGGAACACTCGATAAAGGAAATGCAGAAATAGGAGGAAATAATCGTATAAACCGATTGTTGTCGTTAAGTGTGATCCGCGTAATTTCCATGCAATTTCGCGGGAAAAATGTGCGGCGCGAATCGCGCGACCATACACGCGGAAAAGACGTGCGATTTATGAGTTCGCCAATAGCCGTCGATCGTGATTCCAGAGATTTGCACCGCGATACCGCGACGTAGGTATCAATTTTCGCACATAGAGCGATCGCTCCTCCCGATACATTCGATGGGAGTTTAGTTTACACTGTCGCCCGACCACGTAGCATGCCTCTATCGCCGAGCTTTTCCGATGAAGTCTCACTCGGGGACCCTGATTTATCGCCACGTGACCGGGCAACGTGTAATTTCGAACTGGAGACGGCGTGATACGATATTAATTTTAACGCGAGGACAGGCAGTGACACAGTGCGCGACGGAAATTGATTCCGGTTTTTGAAATCGAAAGGTGATTTAGCGATACCGATTTTCCGCGAGGGGAAGAGGTGGGAGAGAAGGAGGAGGAGGGAAGTAGAAACTTCAATTTTCTAGGAAACTTTCTGGTCTTGCGGTCTCGTCGGAAGCCGGTAACTTCAGGGTCTTGTGGTTTTCTAGTATAAACTGTAGCTTTCGGAATTTGTGGTTTTCCAGGAAGCCAGAAACTTCAATCTATTAGACGCCGGGGGAAGATGGGAAATTCAATTTCGCTGGAAACCTCAATTTCCGTATTTCTCTTATTTTTTTAATGTATTCAAAATTCTGTGTAATCTACCGTGGAAATCGAAATAAAATTAATTTTGTATCCACAGGGTGATTTACAGACGCGAAGTTTACTTCGACAAATTTCCTTTGAGTAGATATTCTTCACCCGTAACACCAGAAACTTCTGAAAACGAGTCTTTCGTAACACCGAACCCCCAGTGCGTAAAAACACCGGCCAGGTGTTTTACCTTGCAAACACGGCTGCGTTTCAGAAACAATCACTGCGGCCCCAGTCTCCGATGGGAGAACGTGGCCGGCATACAAATGGAGCTGGAATTCAACGAATAAGCGGAGCATCGAGTGGCCAGGAATCCTTATATACCATGTACGGACCTGTGTTATTGTTTCCCTATACCGTAGAACGGTGTATCGAACAACCGCGGAGCCCCTTTCGATCGAAAACGAAACAGTACTTTCAGAAACAGATCCCCACTTTGTTCAAAGAATTTTTCATATTGCAGAACTTGGTTATCGATCTACATTGTGTTTTGCTATTTATGGTAATTTGAGGGGAGGCGGAATGCACGCTACAGCTGCTTATGTAGGGATGCAAAAAATTTCGGGAAGATTAGTGGCGTTTAAGCTTTGCAGCCTGGACACTTTTACGCCTCGAAATTTGTTCGCGTCGAGATCTTTCTAGATTGAAATTTGTAACTTTTCCGCGTTAAAATTCCCAAGTCTCAAAATTTTTCGAAATTCAAATTTCGACACATTAACATTTCCGGGTATTAAGTTTAATTTAATACTTAATAAATGTTAGGTTTTAAATTTTCTAAGCTTTAAAATTTTCAGGACTAAAACTTCTGTGCGTCAAAGTTTCCGATCCTTCAAAACTTTTCACGGTTAAAGTATCCATAACTCCACGTGTATCCATCATCTACATTTTCCACTGTGATATTTTCTCTCCTCAGATTTTCACGCGTTGAAATTGCCACTTAGCGAAATTTTTTGCACCCTTTCGGAACCCACAATTTTCCAACACGTCGTCCAATGGCGTAGCAAACTCTAATTCTCCGCAAACATGTTTCGGTCACTTCCTCCAAGAATCATCGAGCAACTTCCCTTATTGCATAGAAATCACGTCGGCGAATCCCGGCATCGCCCACGAGTCCTTTAACGGAGCCAGTAAAGGATCGCCCAGCCATATGACGGATAAAACGGACGCGGCGATCTACGAAGTCGTGCGGCGCTGACTTTGCCCACGTGAATAAATCGGTATTTACCGAGAGCGAGTGTACGACCGACCGCTGTGCCGTTCTCAGCGTGCACTCATAGCGAACAAATGGACGCGAAATGACCATTATTATTGCAATTTTCCAGTCGGTCTGCGGTCTCACGCCGGCCATCGGCCGAACGAGTTAAATCGGAGGGTAACTCTGTGTAAAACGGGAGCTGCCGATTCTTTGTCCATGGAAGGTCATTCAGAGGCCAACCGACAATGTTACTTTCAAACCGGAACCCAAACCATCAAGTTTATACTCGATTCTCAGTTCCCTGAAACATCCATTTATTCCTCTCTTTTCGACGACTCGACCAAATTTCAATAATCCAATGGACCAACACAGGAGGAAATATTTTTACAAGTCGTTCTTAACATGACCAGATATAAATCAGAAAAGGAACATCTCCATCGTGACACATGTTTTAATTATTCCATTCTTAATTAATTCCCTTACAAATTGTTACCAAGATCTCCCATTTATACAGTATTTGTATAGGTGAAACTTAGATTTTTAATGTTCCTAAAGTCCTTGAACCGTTCCACGAACCTTACTGTTACTACAGGTCTTCAATATCAACAAATCAGCGATTCAAAACGAGTCTTCATCACCGAATCATTACAGGCTCCATTAAACCGTGACGGTGGAACCCGGCTCCTTCTGTCGTAACTGTCCCCCGTCTCCGTGGCAGCAAAAACACATAAATCGGTATCAGAGTATCGGCACTTAATTCAACCAGGCGTTCATAGAGTCCTCCATGCCAACAGCCACGGTACAGCCGCTACACGATGTCCTTGGACTGCAATTGCGTTTAACGATAACGGCGCGGGACAGGTTGATAGTGTCGCTGCGCTACTCTAAATCATCGGTTGACCACCTATGGACGTGTTGCCGGGAGCGGTGGTAACAACATTGTGGGAGAAAAAACGGGAAACAGGGCAGTTTCTCTATCGAAACTTGGCCGACTACTGGTTTCAAGAGCTGCATTGATTCACGGACACCGTTGACACCAGTTTTTCCTTTTCTATCCCGGGAACTACGAAACAAAACATACCGGGTGTTTCACAAAGCCCGGGAGGATTTCAGAGATGGTACACGCGTGAAAATAAATACGTACATTTTGTCAATAATCATTTGGATATGTTTGTGGAATCGTGAACTACCATGGTAAGTGGAAAGTGTACATGATTTCCTTAGGACGGCGATTTTTAAAGATTATTCAAGAAAAAATACTCGATAATTATTCGTCACACTTCGCCGCCGGAAATTGTCTTATCTAAATCGAAGTAGCTGTTATTTACAGCTAATATTATAGCTTATGAAACATCCTGTACAGTGTATCGTGAAAAACTGGAGTCTCATTACAGGGCAGTCGGTGCCCGGTATTACCATACGTGTAATAAAGAAGACGATTAAGCCGTTTAAAAGACGATTCGCGATCCTAAACTAATCGACGCCGCAGAACCGCAAGAAAATCCATGTCAGCGCGCATGTGAACGTGTTTCGCCTGATAAAATGATTCCTCGTGCAAAGTAGCAACCCGTGTAATTAGCTCCTTTTTTATCATTATTATTATCCTTGATTATTACGCGGCAAACATTTTTCACCGAGGTATGAAACATCACTTCTTACAGAGTTTCCCATAGAAACAAAGTGTTCTACGTGACGCAAGTTTGTCTTACAATCCATATATCTTTCTTTTAATTTTTCCGACGTAACCTTCCGTTACATCGCGTGAAACAAAATTATTTGTCAACGACGTCGAATAAATTAAAATCGAATATGCTGTCGATCGATTCGTTTTCTCACCACGGTGGATTACTCGCGCAGGAATTGTCTGTTGGTGAGAAAACGTAAAAAGAGAATACGGAAGAACGCTGAAAAGAAGAGGTTGATTTCTGGACCAATTAAGAAGCAACGCCGTTGACACGGAATTCTGGGAATTCTATTTGTGGCCGGGGGACACGTTCTTATGCAAACGTCGGGCTCCCCCCTAGGGGGTATGCATTTGAGAACGGGGACATCGCATCCTAATTCGTAGCAACGTTGCAGGTCTCTTTAATTGAACGTGGCTGTGTGTCGCAATAAAATCCGCATAACTCGTACCATTAAGGCGAGCGCCCACCGCTTCGACAACCGTGTAAGCCGCGGCTCGTTGTAACTCACCAATACCATTAATACGTTTCTTGCCCGGATCGGGATCCGACCGCGAACTACTTACAGACTTGTTATCCCCCGCCGCTATTTTGTACGCGACAAAATCGTTTTACGACCAACAACAAGCCACGGAATATATTTCTAACGAGCTTGAAACGCGCCACCCCTTTGTGCCCCTCCCCCTCGTTGGTGAATCGATGTTAAGGTTTTAACGAACCGACTAATGTCGGGGCTTCGCTTTGGATCGTTAAAGCCAACCGTATGTTGTTTAACAGTTTTCTTTTAACGAATTTTATTGCCGCGTCTTCTCGCGGAATTAGATATTTGAATTTTATGGTTCCGCGGAAGAGTCGCTCTCGTGGAATGTGGAAATTTCACACCGTGGACATTTCAGAGTGTATGTACCTACAAATTTTCAAATGCGAACATTTCAAAGCGTACACGTTTCAAAGCCCCGAAATGTTGGAGGCGCGAAGATTTCAGAAACGTAAATATTTTAAAGTGTCGGAATTACAAGGTGCAGACATTTCAGCACATATGAATTACAAAGCGCAGAAATATCAAAGCACGGAAATGACAAGGCATGAAGATTCGAAAACGTATAAATTACAAAACATCAAAATTTTATAAACGTAAACCTAAGACGTGTAATTATTACAACAGCCCAATGTTGGAAGCATGAAAATTGGAAAAAGTTGAAATTTGGGGATGCGAAAATGCCAAATACACAAATACGCGATGTTTTAATTTCTAATCACGTCTTATTACTTTAAAGAAATCATGATAAATATTACCCTTATACAGGGTGTAACAAAAATTCTGGGACACTTTTTCAGTATCGATAGTACGCACCAAAAAATGAAAGAAAAGTCTATAAGATTTTGTCTAAAAACCACCCCCTATCGAGATACAACCCCTTTTATAACAAATTTTTAAAAAATCATATCTCCGAAATGGTACGTCGTAGAAGAACCGTTTTGATTTCAATGTAACCGGAGAAGATCAAAGATAATAGAAAAAAAATACAATTGCTGCGATTATTGCTGTTAAATAGCATTTATTCTTGTTTAATCCAAACAACATCGATTACCTATATCGTAGCTGGTTTGTAACAACTTGGGAAAAATTGGGGCATTCACTAAATCTTCCTTTGCGTAGATAGTGATATTTTTTTCGTGAACTTTAGTCTCTTCCGGTTATATTGCAATCAAAATCGATCCTCTACGACGCACCATTTCGGAGATATGATTTTTTAAAAATTTTTTATAAAAGGGGTTGTATCTCGATAGGGGGTGGATTGCACCCACAACTTATAAGACTTTTTTTTCTTATTTTTATGCGTTCTATCCACAAACCTAAAGTGTCCCAGAATTTTTGTTACACCCTGTATAGCACATTAATGTGGATTAATTGTTGATGAATCGCTGGGTAACGAGATGTTATTTGTCTAAATACTTTTGGGACGTTTTATTAAACATTAAAGTTCTCCTACACGACTTTCTTAAACTACTTCTCGCAATAAACAGTCTCTCTTCTCACAATTCTCTCCGCGCGACACTCCACACGTTCGTCCGCTCGCACTCTGGCTTCTAATCTGATTCGTTCTCATCTGATTTGCTCTTGTTCGTTGAGTCTCATTTATACATTGTCGTTCACTCGTAATTTCACCCGGGTATTCGCCTTCGCTTTCGCAACATTGTTGCATCCTCATTTCCACTCACTGTGTCAATTCTCTCGCTAATATGCCAATGCCACATTAACCCTTTGCCTTACGATTTAATTTTCAATTGTGCGTGCCCAAAGCGATACCAAGATCGGTCACGCGTAGGGATATACACAGCTTGTATGAGTGTTCGAAATTGCAGGGCTTCGAATCGTAATATTTTTCGTTTCGGTTTTCATTTCAGTTCAATTAAAAAAAAACGGCGCCCCCATAACGTATCTGAAACGACTTGTTTATGTTTGGCCCGATAGACTTATCACGTCTCTGAAACGTCATTGTAAGCTAAGAGGTTAATACCGATAGTCTTCTTTCAACAAAATTTTATTACCGTGTCTGGTAGAGAAATTTCATTCTGGAATTCAATAATTGCACATCCGCGCTGTCTGTATCGGTAGGATTGCAAATTTTTCAAACTTCGGTAGTTAGTGCCGGATGATAGAGCACGTGACTTTTATCTGAAGAGAAATTACTGTAAGCGACAGAAGTTACTATGTGGTAGAGCTACTACACGCTAGAGTTATTGCGAGACAAGATACTATACGGTAGGAGATACTCTTCGCTGGAATTTCTGAAGAGGTAGAGTTACCATACGACAGAATGTCCCGCGGAATAGGTATCTCTAAATTCTACAATTTCGTCACGAGAAGCTACAGAATTTCTAATTAATGAAAAGAATACTCCGTTCGACGGAATGAAAAGTAAGAAAATTAAATTGTACCTCGTTAATTCCGATCTGTATCAATGAAGTTATAATTGTCATGGGATCGCATAAACAAGTAGTTTCGCGGGATCTTTGAGAAAGGTCGCGAAAGGTCAGATGAGAGTCAAGTATAAGCCGCGGTGTCATTGCACCGTGAATGCAACGACATTTCAGTTCGGCGAGATCCCCGTAGCGGGGATAGTAGCCATAAACACAGTGAACGCAACAGAGTCACATATAAAGGTATGTATTCACATTGACGTTGAAAAGCTGGCGAACTTTGCGGTCGCTTGAAACGCAGAAGGGTAGCTTAAGAATTACTACATAATTTTCTACACATAATACAGAATGGAGCTGTTAAGTTAAAATTAGTATGGCCTAGTTTCCTTGTAGAGTGGAGTTCACTATAAAGTAACATGGAACATGCTTGACCTGCAACGAAGTGAAACTTTTTGATTAATAAATTGTTAATTTATTGAATGAGTCTTTCGCTTTAGTTTGCTGGTGTAGGTTCATCTTGAACTTATTTGTGTTTCAGATATAAGGGGTGAAAATGATGTTTTTGGACAATTTAATGTAGCGAGGGAAGTACTTACAGATTTCAAGGCTGGGAATTTTTTGAGCGGAGACGGTTCAGAGCAGGAAATTTAAAAGTGTAACAATTTCGAAGCGTAAGAATTTCACAAATACCGACATTTGTGACCTACCCATTTCATCGCCCACAAATTTCAAAGCACTAGAATTCAGGCCCTTAGCACGTTTTAGAACGAGGAAATTTGGGGCACAAACTTTTAACAGTGTAAAAATTCTTAGGCGTAGATATTTTGAAGCATGGAAGTTTCTTAACATAAAAATTTTGTTTTTCCAAAAAACTTTAAAGCGCTCTAAATTTACGAACATGAAATTTTTGAAGCTAGAGTTTCAACGTGGCGGGATTTAAAAGCGTAGAAAATCAATGCGTAAATATTTGCGAGTATCAAATTTTGAATATCGGAAATTTCACTACATAGAAATTTAACACCATGAAAACTGACACAGAGGAATTACTAAACGCGGGAATTGTTGAACGTGTCAATTTCGCAGCTCGTCTTACCGCGTTAAAAATGTCTAACTTTACTCTTACAAAAAGTATATTCATATCGTCCAACCAGTTCTCTTACGAAAATCACTGTACATGACGTGCTATCACTCTGCTTGACGAAGCATTTTACATAATAATTACGAAAAACTGTACTCTTATTATTCTGTCGTTACCATCGCATAGCAAGCGGCACGAAATAAACACATGTAACATTCTAGAATTGAAGTACCGTACTCAACGTAACCGAGTCAAATGTCGTTGTAAGAAGCGCCTTAAGTCGTGCCGTTAGGCTGCCGGTATTGCTCGCTTACGTAACTTGTAAATCATTGTAACTCGGTATTACCGTTGCTATATTTTATCCTTCGAAGTATTTATTAATCCGCAGATTTTGCCAGAGTCGTGTTTGGCCTTTGATAAATCGTCGAAATAATTCTTGCGCATTCTCTCAAGTGTCATTACACGCCATTCAAATTTATCTATACGAAAAAATGATCCACTGTATTCTTGGCAATCAAAGTAATAATCATAGCAACCTAAATATCAATTATAAATCAAATCATTTAAACATAATAATCTTCTACGCACTGTTATATTATTCTACTGACATTAGAGTTCCAATATATTCGAAAGAAGGGAAAATAAATTAATACTATACGTACCGACGATTCGTTTATAAATATATTTATAAAAATAAAATTATACGACCAATTATATTCAATAATTAAAAAATCTTTAATATAATAATTTGTTTATGTTTACTTGTATAATAAATAAAAAATGGTAACTGACTATTTTCTGGACTCGAGAAAACTACTACAGTACTCGATTACTATTCCAATATCATTTTATTATTCAATTAATAAGAATATTTAAAAATGGTTCACCGAGACGAATCATTATGAAACCACCTTGTTCTCGTTGCCGCTTCGACAATTATTAATTTCATGAAATATTCATCAAGATTTTTAACAATTTTCCTACTGACAATTTGTACGTGTTTGTTTTATAAAAGTTATATTTTCTATAATTGAATCGAGGTCACAGTTAATTCAGTAGATACACTAATAACTGGATAAATTTTTACATAATAATAAGAAAACGCGTCTTCTTATATTTGAATTATTCAAAATAACATTGTAAATTAAAATGTTGAATGCAGAAATTCAAATAAAACATTTTAAAACGGTCCGTTTTAAATTCATAGGCGACAATCGATTAGAAGTCATTAGAAAACAACGACGCAAGTTTCATTTGAACTCTGAGATGTCACCGGAATAATTATTGTGTTGTCTCTCAAGAATCATGGCACATCGTTTATGTTTATTGATACAACGAAATCATCCCCGGTGTACTCAGTAATCGAAATAATATTCACATCAATCCCATTATCAGTTACAAACCATAGAAAGTTAGAATTATAATAATCTTCACTGATCAATTCTAACCAATCCAACACATTTAAAATTCCATTATAAGAAAAGGAAAGAAAAAAAACTCAATATAACATTATACATATGAATGAAGTATTGCAATGTATTCGATAAAGAAGAAAAATAAATTCGTAGAAACGTATAAACGAAGCAACATGATGTTTTGATTATTTAATAAAATTTATTGATTACTTAGAAAATTAATTCCAAGTTTTCAGTTAATTTGAAAAATAACTGGAACAAGGAGATGTAAATTTAAGAACGCGACAAAATTAAAGCAATAGTTCACTTTAAAATTTCGAAGTCCTCAAATTTTCCTAGATAACACTTGTACGCATCAAAATGTCCTAATTTTCGATATTTGTCAAAACCGATATCCACACATATGCCTGCTACATTTTCCGCTGTGATATTTTTTTTCTCACTTTTTCCACATTCAAGTTTCTACGCTTCCAAATTATTGTGTCCCGAACATTCTGCCGTCTGAAGTTCTCAATTTTCTAATACATTGCCTATAAGTGCCGAATATTCTAATCCGCCACAAAATTTCTTCGCGAAAACCTCAAACAACTTCCAAATTCCAATGAATTCACGATTAATCACGACAAACTGCTTCCCGCGATAATAAACATTCGAATAAATTGAGAATGCAATACATCCGGAACGGAAAAAAAAGTGAATTGAAGAACGTGGCAAAGTTACCAATTAAATTTCAGGGGCGTTAAATCGATCGGCACTCGTTAGGAAACAACGATAAAAGTTTTGTCTCGGCCTGAAAGGGGCTCGCTCTGATGCTCAACGGGAGAAAGACGAGTGTAAGTACGATAACCGGATATATTTCATCTCTCCTACGGACATTCATTGCACGTAACTACGCTCTTTATTCGCCGAGCACGGTAAGCGCTCCGGGAACGATATCCACTCGTAGGTATTATTCAGTGCTGGACGCATAATGACCACGATCCCGCAGCCAAGCGTAAAATCGTGAAATTCCATTCAACCGCGTAATGCTCGGGCCAGCTCGCTGTCTTTCAACATCCGCCGAGGTGCCGATTGTGTTTTTCAGCCGGTCACGGCCTCGCCATGTGGTAATTGCGAAATGAACCACGCTTGTTAAGCCGCCGAGACACGTGCCTGAATTTCCGGTCAGCCTCTACGTGGAATTGTCAAAGAGAGAAACAAGTCGCGCGGAATTCTTTAGCAAAGGAATTAATATTTCACCGTCCGCGAAGTCTTGCCGAGGAGAATTTTTAGGCGCAAGCTACCGCGGGGGAATTGCACCACAGGCTACCAAATCAGTAGCAATTTCATTGGGAGAATAATACAGCATGCGGAAAGTCGAGACGTGTTATCGGCTACGAAAGAAGAAATTGAAAGAAAATAACGGCCTGACGGGAATTCACCGCTGATCGGATGAAATTGTGCGCTGTCGGATTATAGACCCCCAACGATGATTCTATGGAATATATCCCGTTCCGGGGAATAAGTGAATTCCGAATCAAAATGGAAATCATGCATCCGTGGGTTCTATTTTAAACGGTCGACCGTTCTCGATTCTCCACGTGGAAAGTTCGCCGGCAATTTTCTAAACAACGCGAATTATCGTGAGTAATTTTTATAATTTTATCAATTGCTGATTCGATCGGAAATAAGCGACGTAACGAAAAGTCGTGTAACGATTCGGTTCCCGAAATTTATCACCGTGATAAGCAGAGGTGTTCCGAGAGGAGAAAAAAAATGAAAGAAACTAGCGAACAATTTATCTGAAATTACAGAGAATCACGAAGAGCTTGATAAGAAGTTTCTGTACGACCTTCGACCTTTTCGCACGACGTAATACGTTCCGAACGTAGGCGATTTAAGTTAGGTGGAGGATAATGAGTTCCTGGACCTAGGATATTGTATGCGACTTATAAGGATGCGCCAATCAGCCCGGGACCAGTATGTACAAGATCGATGTATTCGAGCGGATAGATGAGCCGCACTCGGCTATTATTCGTAAGTCGTGATCCGGGGTCAGCCTATGGGAGCCCATAGGAGCCTCTCTATTACTCGGACTCGATACGATACGGAGACGGCAATAATGCGTGGATAGGGGAATTCCGGAGAATAGCTAGAAGGCACCATAGACGCCGAACAATACAAATTTTTTGGGAAAATTCCGCGAGGTTTGAAAAAATGAAAATTGAAGGAATGAATGGAACGGCAAGAGATTTTGTGAAGCGGATTTACGAGGAATGGATACATTTCCGTTTCAAGAATGTTTAACTTCAAAGAATGATAATTTTGGAGTGGTGAAATTTGTACGTATCGAAATTTCGGCGTGAGAATTTTAAGGGAAAGAAATTTTAAGGGTTCGAAATTTTTACGTGGGAAAACTTCCGAGGAAGATTTTTAAAAGTCCGGAGTTATATGAGTGAAATAATATATAAACTTTTGAACTCCTGCGATTCGACATTTGAATGATTTGAAGTATCATAGCCTAGAATGTTCTGCATAAAGAAAATTTTCCTTCTACGCTGGAAAAAATCAAAGCTCAACAATTCCGAGGTTTAGAAACTACGAAACAGAACAATTTCAAATCGTAGAAATCGTAAGGCGTGAAAATTTATTTATGAAACAATACCACTATTATTCAAAATAATCAAATTATAAAACAAAAAACCTTAAAAAATTCTACCGTCCGAACATTTGAAAACTTTTGTTATAATTTTCCAGTTCCTAAATCCTCGCAATCAGGTTATAAATAACAATTGTACACCAACCATTAATTTCAGTCTTTCCACAAACTACAATGATCCAAACTACACTCGAAAAAAAAATAATTCACTCGAAGCCGTCGTATCCCGATACTTCGACAAAACGTTCAAAAAGTGATTGCAAATATGTGCAGCGGTATGAAATAACGTCACTTTGAATGTAGTATCACACCGTCGATGATAAACCGGCAATTTTTACGCGCGATCGACAGGTTTCGGTTTTACTGCATACGCTTCGGAACTGTTCACGCGGGAGATAGTAAAGCTTCGGTGCTGTGAGTACCACAAAGTAATTCCAGGGTCCTGAACCCACCTACCTAGCGACCCAACTACTCGCCGGCCAACGGGCGAGTGTTGGTGAAACACGCAGACATGATCAGTGTACAGGACGCTTCATCGCACTGAGTTTTATGCGATCTTTCTTATTTTGGATATCAAACAATAGCCTGACGTCTATTGTATTTCATTAACGATGTTTTATTGAGTCTGAATCGAGTTCACAATAATTTGTCAATTTGAACTTTAGCATCTTCTCGTTCAAAATAATAGTAATCGACGTATATCACAAAGTTCTTAACACTATTTCTACCAAGAGGTGTTAAAAGACACCTTTCATATTTTAATTTAAAATCACTCGTTAAGTTGAATCATTTCACCACAATTGATTTGTTAACTTTTTATACAATAGTTGTTAAATTATCTACATTTAACTGGTAATTTGAAATCCCAACAGTTTTGGCAAATATTTGCATTCAATCGAAAAGGTTTCAAAAGACGCCTTCTGGTCGAAATAGGTATACACACAATCGTGGTAGAAATATAGTGTTAATGATGTTTGAATCAATTTAATTCGTATAAAAAAACATTAGGCATACTATTTAATAGAGAAGTGTATTATTTTAATTCGTCAAAATTGCACGTCGTGTTCCCATTGTTTGTGGTGATGTGAAAATAAAAAAATAAAAAATATAGTCCTGAAGCAGCCTGTACTCGTGTGCAGGTTGGCTACCTCCCTACGCAGCACACAAGTGTGCGGCAGTACGCGCGTGTACGTGTACCTGCGCCGTCTCCGCTTCACGTAGCAGTACGTTCTATCCCCGGTTATCTTCGCGGTAGAAGAATCGTAAATTCGAACTCGATGGCAAAGTTCTGCGTAGAACCACCCGTATGATTTATTCGATCTTTTCCAGCAGAAATTTACGGAACGTGTAAATTTTCACGATGGATATTTTTCCCGCGATGCAAAAGGGGGGAAAGAACAACTGAGAATAGTGCTTGAAGTTTTAAGTGCACGACTTAGCCGGATTGTTCGAGATTTACCTTGCTGAAGAATGACAAAAAATCGTGTAGAGATGTTTCATTGTGAAAGGCCTAAAAAAAAAATGGAGATAAAAATCTGTTCTCTTGCGGATCACGGTGTACTTAATTATAGGTATAACGAGTATAGACCTAAATATAGTAATTACAGTTAAATTACCGTGAAATACCTACTACGTTACACCCATTTCCGTGGAAATCAAGGTACAGTTAGGTTTAATCTCTTTAACCTATCGCGGAATAATTTATTTCAATTCTAGGATCACTCGCCGCGAAAGAAGCATTCTGCGGTTGTTTTCGTTGGCCGACCTAGTACGTCTGTTTTCACTGCCTGTAATTCGAAAGCCGTAGCAGAAAGAAAAAGTGTACTGTTTTTCTCGGTCAATTACTCGGACACGTAGAAACAGTTGCGGATTGTCGGGTGTAATTTTTCAGGTGCAAAGGTTTAAATTGGACGTAATTGCTGAATCTATGTTTTGTCGTCTGCTGAAATTTATGGGGTTCGTGGTCTCGGGATGCGGAAATTTTACCGCACAGAAATTTTGGAACGCCGATATTTCAAGGCGTATAAATACGAGGGATGTAGAAATTTCAAAACGTAGAAATTGAGGCCGCAGAAATGTCAATGAATAGCAAATTGAATACAAACAAGATACAAAGTGCAAAAACTCGAAGCCCCTCAATTTTTAAAAAATCTATTACTAAACCCTTGGAAATTCGAAGACTCAGAAGTTTTAAGGCGAAAATGCTTCAGGGTGTAAACAAGTTTGACCCGTTGGACCTTGTGCCAAACACCAACACGGGGGAACTGCGAATCCGTGCGAACGATTAAATCAACGAAATAATTACGGAATCTACTTTTTGGTCGTTCGTTTCGATTATACCGCGAGAGGAGAGGAGAGCCGTGACGTCCGTGTTATAGAAATCGTGCGAGTGAGAATGCAAGACCACCCGTAGATCGGCTCTCAGCCGTCACTCATCGAATTTTTCACCGCGGAAATGATAGTGCTCCGATAGTATCACGTACGACTCCCCAGCTTCGAGCGTGTATTCATTTAATTTCCGGCTGAACGACCGGCGAAACGACGGTGCCACACGCACGCATTAAAAGAGAAATTGCCGCGAGACTGATCGCTTAATTCGAAGAATCAACGGTGAAGATAAAGCAGTCGAAGAAAAGCAAAAGAAAACCATCGCGATTCAATACGAAACAAAAACAAACCGGGAATAGCGATTCCGATGATTCGACGGGGTGTTCAGAACCTTCAAATTTACGAGATCGTAACGCGGACATTTCATATTTATATGATACCATAAGGGAAACTTCAAAGATACATAGTTTGGTTTTTAATCGAATCAGACGATGATTAGAGTAAAACGACCATCTCCCATAATGCATCGGTAATTAATAAATTTCCATAAATATATGAGCGAGCACATCGTATAATGCGCGCCGAGATGCTATTATCGTGTCGTGTATGGAAACGTTTCACGTCGGAAGGGGTTAAATACGCTACGGACACGACATAATCTACGAAATGCATCGTAAATCATCCCTCGATCGAAGGAAATTCAAAGTATCCGCGGGCGCGATTCCCTGGAGCGTTGTTTCGCCGACGAGGTAATCGCGAATAGATCAAAGCAGCTGGAGCACGTAGATTACGTCGAACGTGCCACCCATATTAATAAACTAGTTTTTGCAAGCATCTCCTTATTACCATAGAAACCAACGGCCCCCGACGTGCGTTATTCGGCTAATTAAACGCCTGGAAGGTTTACGCGGTTAATCATTATCCGCCTTGTTTGCCAGGGTGCTGGATGTCTGTATTAAGGTCGCGGAAATAATTTGGAGAAGATTGGTCGAATTGCGGACAATTTTGGGACAAGACAAATCCTTGTGTCGCTGGTTTAGAGCTGTCTTGAAATTTATTGAGGGAAGGCACTTTTATAATTGTGCGGTGTTTTGAAATTATTCGGTGACAGAAAGAATTTCTAGGCGCGGTAATTTGCCAGCTTTGATATTTTCGTGTTCTGAAAACTTCTGCGCCGAAGTATCCACGGTATGAAATTTCCCTGCGTAGAAACTTGTTTACTCAGAAATATCTCTGTCTAGAAATTTTCCTACTTACAAATTTTCCTGCATATCAATTTTCAGAGGGCGTGAGAACATGTACGGAGGAAAATTTCAAAGCGTAAAATTGTTATGGAGAGGAAATATTCTATGCTGAAATATTTTCGAGTACGGAAATTTCAGCGCAGGAAATCTTCAAGCGTAAAAAAACTTGGTGCGCGAAAACGTTTACACAGCAAAATCTCAAAGTGTCAAAACTTTAAGTCACGGGAAACTTGTACGCACAAAAATTTCGAGGCGTTGCAAAAGTCAAGCTAAAAAATGACAATACGCAGCTATTTCAAGAGATGGACACTTCAACGCAGGAGCGTTTCATTGCCCAAAATATCACGTAAACAAAATCCAGAATATCGAATGCGATTCCTCCGTATGAAAAGTATCCAATAGCAACAACTTTCGGAGCACAGAAGAATCCTATCTACCGTCTTCCGAATCACTGGAAGCGCAATGAAACAATTTCAATCCCCGTTTAATCGGCGCGATCTCATAACGGCAGGAATAATACCAAGTAATACTCCGGCAGCTTATCATCGCTTCCTCCCGCGCAGATTCACGAACGAGTCTCGTGTCGTCTGTGAAGAGGAAATAAAAGGATTGCGACGAGGACGAAAGGACAGCCAGAGATGCTCGTGGTCGACAAAGGGGACCTCGTCGGGGTAAAAGGATACAAGATTCCACGGCGACTCCCTTGAAAATGCAAGTAGGCAGATACACACTCGGCAAATACGGCGGGTTCAAGGCGGTTATCAGTACTCGTCTCGTCCCATCCCGGAGTAGTAGTTAGCTACAAGGGTCCACCATGGCTACAAGGTAGACCGTTGTACCAGATTCCTATCTGCGTAATTATTCCGTCTACGCGAAACTTTCCGTTCACCTTGAGAATTCGAGGCCGGCATTAATCTCAATTAGCGCGCAAATCGCGGTGATATGGATCCGTCGAGAGGATCCATTAACCCTTTCGGGAGCAGGACACGCATGTCCGTATCGGAGGAAATTCTTTGAGAATATATATTGCATACGTTTACGGAATTGATTTCATGTGATTTCTGTTAATTTTGGAACTCGTTTAGACCGATCTAATACTAAAACGAAAATTGATATTTAAAACTATTTCTACCACGATTGTGTGTATACCTATTTCGACCAAAAAGTGTCTTTTGAAACCTTTTCGTTTGAATGCAAATATTTGCCAAAACCATTGGGATTTCAAATTACCAGTTAAATGTAGATAATTTAACAACTATTGTATAAAAAGTCAACAAAATAATTGTGGAGAAATGATTTAACTTAACGAATGATTTTAAGTTAAAATTTGAAAGGTGTCTTTTGACACCTCTTGGTAGAAATAGTGTTAATAAAGAAATGAAGGACATTCAGAGTTTGGAACGGTCGTCTTAAAACGTAGAATTTTCAAAGCTCAGATATTATTCCGCGGACAAATTTCGGACCGCGCGAATTGCAACTTGCCGATTTTCCCACGGGACGAAATTTCTAAGCTTAGAATTTTTAAATTAGAAAAACTTTATCGCAGGCGGATTTTACTGCCTCAGTGTTTTTTAGAAATTCTTATAAAATGTACATATATTTATGGAATTCCTGTAAAATGATTCTACAATAGTTAAAACTGAATTTCGCTCCGAATCATCTAATATTATCGTTTTGAAAATATTTGGAATTCGAATCGTTTGTTTACGGCGAAATAGATGTAAGAAAAGTTCAATCCTTTAATATTGAGTCGAATATAAGATTAAAGGTTAACTGACCGTATTATAGAAAGTGGAATATCATGTTTCTCATTTTTGTAACCGTCGCGAACGGAACACTCGGATTTCCGTCGCTTTGTGTTAACCTTTTTACGATTTTAATATCCATCCAAGTGTTTGCGGAACGTGAGAAAAATTCACCCGTCGTTTCCGTTTATCTTTATTATTTCCTTGAGGAAAGTGTGCCCTGTAACGCTCCAAATAAGTAGAATAACGTGTTTCCTATTTTTCTTGTCTCGTTTTCAGAACATCTTACGACGCTGGTTTATTTATTCGTTTCTTGTTTCCCTCGTTCCGCGGCTCTTTTCTCGGAAACACGTTCCTTGTTCATCGCATTTAGAAACAGCAATAATTAACTGGATCACTTTTTGTAAATTTTAACCTCTAATTTATTCGCAAGAAAAATGGAATAATTGAGACTGCGAAACGTTGATGTCTTTCGGCTGTAATTTATAGAATTAAAATTGCTATAGTATTCCACCTCAAATTATCCCGATTCTACCTTCGAATAGCATGACCGTAATATTTTTCATTCCAATTTAAAGAGAACAAATAATTTCAATTTAAACCAATTTATTAGATGGTGTTTCATCTTCTGCTACGTAGTATAGTTCTAGAAAAATAGTCGCCGACGATAGCTCGTGTATCCGGAAATCACGTGACGTTCAGACTGTTTTTATCGAAATTTCTATCCCTTCGTTTCCTTATTATGGCTTCGTATAATTCCATAGAGTCACGCTATATCCTCTCTCTATTAAGGTTACATGTAAATTTATACCCGCGACCGATGCCGTTAGAATAAGTTACACACCACCATGGCAGAGTGGAGCTCTCTCACGAAGGGAATCTTAGGTCGGGAAACATAGCGATCGGTTTCGCCGCGCAAATCTTCGGGCCAAATGGCCGATGTAAGTTTCGCGTGTCGATTAGAAAGCGGATGTACATCGGAAATGCATTAGCAGTCGCGAATGCCGGGGCCGTTGGTCAGGACTCGGCGGACTTGGTCGTTTTTCTTCCTCCTACCGCGTGTAATGTGCGCCGTGAATCTCCGAATTCACGATCGTCGTAAATCTAACAGATACCGCGAACAATGCTAGCCTCGTTCACGATTTTTCACACTGAACGCGCGATGGTTACTTCAAGGCGTGGAAATTTCTACGAACCGATATTTCGAAGGAAGGAAATATTAACGTGGTTTTTCGGAGAGCAGGAAGTTTTAATCGTAGAATGTTCCAAGCGTAACATGTTTCAAACGCGGACATTTCGCAGCGTGCAAGTTTCAAGAAGCAAAAATGTCTAAGCGTAGAATTGTCGTAACATAGAAACTTCAATGCGGCGGAATTTGGGAACGTAGGAACCTCAAGGCGTTACTTTTCTGAGCGCAGGAATTTGTAAACATTTTATTGAATTTTCACGGCGCAGATATGTCCAATCTCAGACGGTTTTTAAGTCCACGAACTTCTAAACGCAGACACTCCAAATTCCAGAAATCTCAACCCGCAGAAATGTGGGCACATTCAACTTCGACTTCTCCTAAACATCAACGCGCGTAATCATGCTTTAATAAAACCTTCAGAAAATTCCCACGCTCAGAACCGCCCCTCTCTTACCCTCCTTAAAAGTTTCTAACTTTGCTACTCCGAGCCGCATATTTTTCAACAATGTAAACAGATTAAAGGGGACTATCCATAAAATGCCATGCAACCAGGTCGAATCAAGGAAATACAGAAACGAATATAAAAAGAAGTTCCAAGTATTCAAAACTACCCTAACCTAACCTAACCTCAAGGCGTCACTTTTCTGAGCGCAGGGATTTGTAAACATTTTATTGAATTTTCACGGCGCAGACATGTCCAATCTCAGACGTTTTTAAGTCCACGAACTTCTAAACGCAGACACTTCAAATTCCAGAAATCTCAACCCGCAGAAATGTGGGCACATTCAACTTCGACGTCTTCTAAACATCAACGCGCGTAATCATGCTTTAAGGGGTTATACCTAGTCAGTAAGTTCAAAATTATCGATTTTTGGATTTTTCCATTTTCTTTTAGTATGTCGTCTCTAGAATATTTCCTGAAAGTTTCACTTAAATCGGCTAAAAATTGAGGGAGCTACGCTGGTTTAAAGAGATATCGGTCAGAGAACATTTGACGCGCAAATTGCGCGGAGCTGCTCTCAGACTGAATTGTCTCTTTTTCGAAGGTTAAAAACAGCATATATGGTAATGGAAGAGGCATTTCCCTCTCTTGGGACCTCGTGAGGGTGAAATTTTGCTTAGGCACTCCTTCATTTTTCACCCCACGCCACCATAGACGGAAAAATGCATGTTATATGTAAGAAGTGATTTTCGCCACTTCGTGAAGAGAGTAAAAAGTCAAGAGTTGAAGTACAAATATCTGCGAGGAAATAAGTGCGAATAACTGCGACAAGAAGTAATTATTAGTACTTCAGCGATACTTGTGCGCTACACCAGTGAACATGGATCCACGTCTAAAAGTTACGCGAGTTACGAAAAACTTTCAGAAGAGTCAAAAATCAGGACCAAAGAAAAGGTAATAACATTTCAATCCTAAAACGTCGACGAGAGACGAGAGCAGTTTTAGTGCATCCAAGAAAAAACTGGAAAAGCAGGAGAAAATCGACGTGCGACAAGATACCTCAATAGAATACAGAATTTTTATTTTATTACGTTTTTTTTACCATATCTTCATTTGTAAAGTGTAAAACTTGTGACAATGATATAAAATTTGAGACTGCAAGTACGTGAGGACTTGGTTTCAAAATAACAATGATATGTGAGACACCTAGGTGGCTAAAATGGACTACGAGCGAATTCACAATGTCGAACCTCGAGCGCAAGGAAGTACAAGAGAGGTAAGAATGCATTGCAGGTAAGCGCAAATTGATGTTTTAGAGGCTCTTTTAACAGTAGATGATGCACACTATATGCCTGGAATCGAAGATTCATTTTAAGGTACGAAGTAAATACGTTATCACTCTTAAAACTAAACCGAAAACTTTAAACGCGTTTTTCTCGAAATCACATTTTACCAAAAGTTGCAAATCGGTGAGCAAGATATCTCGAGAACTGCTGTACCAATTTACACGAAATTTTGCATACTTGTTCTGCATCTTAAAAACTGGTCGATGAACGAAGGAATTTTATTTTTGATGAAAAATAGATATTTTATGAACAAAAGAAGACAAATTTTAACACGAAAAAAGCGTATTTTTGCTTCCAACGTTGGTCACATTGTCAAAAATCAAGTTATTGTAAAATCCTTCGTTCATCGACCAGATTAATTAATACGAAACCTAAATCCGTTTGAATTTTTTATTTCAGATTATCTAGTACTGAGAAATCGTGCTCACCGCCGAGCGCCTCCGAAAAAACCTGTCGCGGGAAAATAACTACAGTGGCTATAGTTTAAGAAATTTTTAATTTAAAAAATTGTGGAAACATCTTTGATAGATGTACATTGTGATAGGCTATCGAACAAATAATAATACCTTACAGTTTTTTCTATTTTAATTCGCAAAAAATACGTTTTTTTCGCCTTCCTGACTAGGTATAACCCCTTAATAAAACCTTCAGAAAATTCCCACGCTCAGAACCGCCTCTGTCTTACCCTCCTTAAAAGTTTCTAACTTTGCTACTCGGAGCCGCATATTTTTCAACAATGTAAACAGATTAAAGGAGACTATCCATAAAATGCCATGCAACCAGGTCGAATCAAGGAAATACAGAAACGAATATAAAAAGAAGTTCCAAGTATTCATCTGTCGTTCAACTATTACGTTGCTTCCTGAGCATGGAAAATGACATTAGACACATCGGTGTCTTCTTATCCAATGGTACCTTGCTATTACTAGCTGGCTTGGACTGACGTAATCACTGATGACAGTCGGCGAACGTATGCTCAGCCAACCGTGTACGCTTCCTCGTCTCCGCTTCCATCTTTTTCACTTGTTCCCGTGACTTTTTCTAGCCGGCGACGTGAAAAATAACGCAATCGAAGGAACTGGTCGCCGGCTTAGGTATCGCGGTTCGTCGCCTCCGTGATAAAATGTATCTTCTGTCCTCGCGCGACTCTGGTTCAACGAACAGTTCATTTCTATCGCGCAAAAACATGGTGAACGGTCGCACTTAAATTTCTTGCGACAGATAATTTGATTTATTCGGTAACCTTCGAGAAAATAATTCATGATTCGCTTGATTTACACCTCGAATTTGCCCGAAGGAAGAGATTCTAGGACAAAAATATTTCGGTATCTTAGCAAATAAGTTTACGCCGAAGTAAGATGGTTCTAAGCAGATTCTGAAAAAGAAACTTTCTATTACAATGTCGTTAATAATTCAACTTTTACCAAAAAATCAAATTTCAAAGATTTAATTAAAGAGAAGGTGTTTAATTAATATAATATCAATTTTTAACGATCGTAAATATAATCATAAATCAGAAACCTTAACTGGCTATGAAACGATCAAAAACAGACAAAAGCGATTAATGTGAATTCATAGAAAATTTATTAGGTTTTCCCTGTAGAGGGTCACAATCATGACCGAAACGTTGGAAAGTATTACAAAAAAAGATTATTACTTTATTATGGATGTTAAGAGAGGGTGTTTATCGGCAATATTAACAAATCTCTGTTTCATCTTTCTGCACCCAAAACTTATTTCTCAGGCACAGAACTGACCTTTCTATGAATTCCAACAGGTGTCGATAATTAAATATGTATTAAATTAACAGTATCGGCATAAATTATCCGTCGCATCCGTTCGTGTTTCTTCTAACTTCCCGTAGCGGTGACAATTAACCGTTTCCCGTTGAAATTAGCGGAAGCGGTCACGTTGTAAAATCGTAACCATCCCGTCACGGAGGCCCGCGGCGGCGAAACCAACGGTGAGGAAATTGTCGCGGTCACGGGAGAACTTTTACCGCCGTGAAACTCTTCCTACAACGACACGCCAGGTGTAACGGTCTTCATTATACGTTGACGGAATGAAAGCAGATACAGGTTCGGTGAGAAATTAACGACTCGTGTACAAGTTGGATTTATACGAATGTTACTACTATTATGGTTGAGAATACAAAGAAATGCGTAGAAATTTTGAAGGGCGAAACCTTAAAGGGGAGGATAAGGGTTCAGGGCAAAAAAAACACTTTCTTTGCGATTTTTTTTCAGACGTATGAATAAAGCAAATTTGTTCGAACCTTTTGCACATTATATACTATTATTTCAACAACATTTTGTAATTTTTTTATTGCAAAATATCAACAAATAAGCCGGTGACGGAGCTTCTCCGGGAAGGCCTTTGGAAAAAGGCGTTTTGCGGTGATCACTGTGTCTCTGCAGAAAAGTATCAGATATCAAAATAATAACAAAATTTAGTTAGAAAATGAGTAAATCCTCCCCCCAACGATCGCTAATTGTTATTTTTTCATTTTAAAATTTTTGGCGGTCGTTTGAAGCAAAAATTACGATTTTTCACTAAAATTTCCGTCATTTTGTGAATGGAAAAACCCCTTAATGTAAAAAAGAATTATCATACTCATCGTTGGGGTTAGATATTTTATATATAGAAGGTATCTGCCAAGTTTGAAAAGAATCGGTGAACTATTTTTTAAATGGCAGTGATCACCGACTTTGAAAACATGGTTTCGAGAAAACCGCGTTTAAAAATTTGACTTTCCAAAAGTGGAGATAAATTCCTCTTCCGCCGAGTATTTTATTTCTCTGTTTTTCCTTAATTTTTTTGTCGCTTCCACACTTAGTCTAAACGCTTATCATTTACACTTTACAATCCCGTATGTCAGATTTTCGTATCCCACGAAAATATAACGACTAACTGGTCAATAACTTCGAGAGTTTTTCTCCGATTATCTTCAAATTTTGAGACAATACTCTCGAAACATTTAACTATAAGAAAACGCAATTAAAAATAAATCGATTTCTTGATAATGCAAACCCTTATCCGCCCTAAAGGGTTGAAACTTCACCGCACAGGAATTTCTGAGCCCAAGGTTTTAATACGTCAAAATTTCAATGCGTGGAATGTTTTAATACGCAGACTTCTCTCCGCTGAGAAATTTGATTGTACAACAATTTTAAAGTGGAAATTTCAAAGTGCAGAGTTTCTTTTATGCGAAGAATTTTCAAAGCACGGTATCTTCAACAGGTGTAAACTTCAAAGCCCAGAAATTTCAACGCGCAAGGTTTAGATGTGCAAAAATTTTAACCCGCTGAAATTTGAACGTCGTACGGTTCAGATACGCAACAATTTCGAAACGGAAAATTGTTTTAAGTATGCCTACGAATTTCTAAGCGTACACATTTCAAAGAATAGATATTTCATTCACCCATACCGTCGGGATTGGCATCGATTGTAGGATTACGTATGTACCATATAAGTCGAAGGGGGAGAAATTGAAGAATTTGAGTTGACCGTTTCAGGCGTCGCGGAAAATTACGAAGCTATTTCTGGATTATGCGAGCAATTATGACGTCAAGAGATCGACCCGGTTAGTTTCGTAATAACACGTCTGTCACGGTGCCCCGGAATAATGTTGAATAAAGTTGGATAGACACGGGAGACGGAAAAATAACGGCCGTGATTTATATCGAAACGAGTTAACGAGCTACGTAACGAGCATAGGTATCTATTTTGCAAAGTAATCGGTTTGGATTGAGTCGTTGAGGTTTAGATGCTAAGAGATTATCATGGATAGAAGTGGCATAGAAATTTCTAAGTGGAGAATTTGTTGTCCCTAGAAATGTAAACGCGACGAAATCGAAAGGCGTTGAAATTGCTACAGTATCGTTCCATGCACAGAAATTTGAAATTGCAGAGATTTTCAAACGTGGAAATTTCAATGCGATAAAACTCTTATGTCTAGAAATTTCAAATTATTTCGACGTGTACAAAATTTGAACTCGATAAAATTTGAATGTCGAAAATTTAAATACTTGGAAATGAGTAAAATAAATCTGTATTCTCACTTAAATTCTCTCGCGAAAGCTAGAATAGCTCCCATGGGAGGACAAAGGTGTTTCACAACTAGTAAAGTTGCAACAACTATAGCCGCGTATTTTTCACAGCTCGTGAAATTTTATCTCAAGCATCCCGATACCCAACATCGAAAGGCCTAACTGTACAAATTTGAACAAATAGTACGTACAATAATATAAAAAATAGGATATAATTTCACTCTCTTTTGTTTTCGCATTGTAGTTAAACCTTCAGACGCGATTACGCGTACAATCTTATTTCTACCGTACACCTTTAAACAAAATTTAAATTTTATCCAATTGCATGCAGATGACAGTGAATTAAGTTCGGAAAATAACAAACAAGAGTAACTATTATACCTGGTAAAAAATGTATTTCTTTCACGTGAATGAACGTAAATACCCTTGAAAGCTACAACATTGAATGCACAAATATAAATCGCAAGTTTATAAACCGTCATTTCATCGACCTTGGTGGGTTTAGCGTTCGATCGATGTATGCGTTGTTGTATGTACACCCCCGTACAAAAGTTACGGACACCTATGAAATACACGTAAATACTATATTTATGCTACAATAATGTACTCATTTCTCCATGAAATTAAATTTTATGTAGCATTAAATTATAGTAGAGTATACAGAGAGCATAGTTTATACAATTCTTTTTACAAAATAACATAAAAATGACTAAACTTCCTGTTCGTTCATATGTCCTCCCCGTTACGAAGTAACCGCTTGTACGACTCGCGGTAGGTTTGCGACCAATTTTTGTAGTGTATCGTTTTTAATCTCTCTGCAAATTGTTTTAACATTGTTCATAACTGTTTTTCACTTTTTGGGCACTTCTCTCTCACTTTTCTATGTAATTTGTCCCATCACATCTCGATACGATTAAGGTCCGGCGGCTGTGGGGGCCGCTGCATAATTTTCACTTAAAACCTTTCTTCTAGATCCTTTAAATAGTTTTTACATACTTTTGCACAATGTTTTGGACCATTATCCTGCATAAACACAAAATTGTTCCCCATAAATCTTTTCCCATAGGCCACGGTACTATCTTTCAGAATATTCAAATATTGGTTTTTCGCAATTATTCCATCCGTTTACACTATATCGCCCACATTATTTGTCCCAAAACAACCCTAAATCATCCCTGCACCACTACCATGTTTAACTGTAAATGCAACACTGCCTGGAAGATATTTTGCATTGACTTTTCGACGAGCGAAAGTGCGCCGCTTATTACCAAATACTTCGAATTCATCTGTCCAAAGAACTATTTCCCATTTGAAAATGGTCCAGTTCGAATTTTGTTGGTTCATTCCAGTCTTTTTTCTGATTTTGTAGCTTTAAACAGTTTTTTTTAATGCGACACGTCATCATAAGCCTGCTTTTAATAATCGCCCCTTTACCGTGGTACCTGCAATACGGTCTACTCTACTTTCATTAACTTTTGCTCTAATTTCTTCCGCAGACATTTGTTTATTTCGCTTGCTCAAGACTTGGATGTATCCATCTTCTGCTTCGGTGGTCTTCCGAAGCCTGTCTGATCTTTTTTTTAAAGACAAATCCTCCGTATCACGATACTTCGCTACAGCATCGCGGACCGCAGACTTCGAAATCTTCGTTTTTGCAGCTATTTTTCTAATAGAATAGCCGTCATTAGTTAGAAATATAATAGCGGCCTATCACTAGAAGTGATAGAAGATCGTTGGAACTCTTAATCTTAAACTAAAGTATTCCGAACGTCTGCGTGGCGCTGCTCTCGTGTTTTTCAATCTCAATTGACCAATATCCACTGTATGGTATGAAAACGCATACGAATTTATACCAGGAGTATACTAAATAGATAAATGCTAAAAAATATACCAAATAGAATGTGAGAAACGAACGGATTGGACCTAAAATAGTCTAAAACTGTATAAACTCATATCGCTTCTATATGTATGTTCCGCTTACTATGTTTTATAATAACTTTATCGACAGCATTAATTAACAAATATTGCTGGTCTTACCCAAGAACAACATCAAGATTAAAGGACAACATAAACAATCTATAAAAGAAACTAAATTTAAGAAGTATTTAGGCGAATTTGGCAAATGCGTAGGTGTCCGGATACTTTTGTACGGGGGTGTATGTACATGAGAACGCGTCGAGTGCGCAGGATTATTAAAAGAGTGACCGATGCTTTATCGCGTGTTTCGTACATTTTTCCCCCAATTTCCTGCGTTAATAAACTCCTGCCGTCTGGTCGCGAACTTTTCAATCCACCCTCGTATCTCATCCTTCGGCGATCGTAGCACAGACAGGTTGGTGCACGTGTAACTCGTCAATTGCCGGCTCCGTACACTGTGATCTCCGGACGGGATCGTCCATATTTACGAAGCAGCGTGTCCGACACTCGTGTTCGATTTGCCTGAGCAGTCTGAAACGACATCCACGTACTTCGGCCGTGGTATCGCCGACTCTATACGCGTGGGTCGTTAATTGAGTAATGAATCGGCCGCGTATATGGCGCACCAGGCTCAAGTGGACGCAGCAATACGGCCTGGTTTACAGATACATATCCAGGGATGATATGCCCGACCAGTTTCACAGTCGGAATTTCGATTCCAACTCCGTCGGAGTTCCTTGCAATCGATTTCAGGCCGCTGGAACCCTGGACACGAAACTTCTGGAGAAACTTCTGCCGCTAAACAGTTTCACGCTTGGAAAATTCGGGGGACAGATTTCCAGGCGTAGAAAAACGCGCATATTTTTGTAACTTGTGTGGAGTTGGATTTAAACAATGATATACGATGTTTGTTTTAGAATATTCAAACAATGGATTTCCAAGTGTGCAAAATTTAACGTGTTTATTTAGCAATTTCTGTGATTTTCGGTAGAAGTCTGCGGTTTGCTGTCTTAGTAATTTCACTTCTACCTAATATTTCAGCAGCAATTTCTAAACAATGGCATACAATTTTTACACACTAATAGTCATGGACATTGTGACATCGTTGAAAATATCCCAGTTAATGTTGACCTAATATCGACTAAATCTTTCAACTACCGTGTCACCGAAGGATCTCAACTCACACTAGATTTCAACACTCGGTCAGGTTTATGCTACAATGATCCTACCACGTGGGTTGTCAAAGAAAATTTCCGGACTGCGCCCAAAGAAATATCAAGCTAAGAGAACGTCAGAAGTACGCCGACTTTTTAGCGTCGGTGAATATGTGGCTTTATAGATACGCGCCAGTATCGAGGAAAAATAAGAGAAGCAAGATAAATAAAAAAAAAAGAAAGAAAGATGGAGGAACTAACGAGAACGGTCGGAAAAAATAGAAGGCACCGGGTGGATCGATTTAAGCGCGACCGGACGGATTCAATAACTCTCCCATCGAGCCGGGAGAGAGTATTCCAAGGTATTCCGGTTAAACGTGCGTGGCAACCGATATTTACCCATCTCATTATCGACGGGATTTATGTTACGATCGGCCCGCGGACTTTTCCATGCTCGGAGAGCTATTAGACGATCGCGTTCGTCAATTATGAGGATCATTCCGGCGCTACTACTGCTAGATTCGTATCTCTACCGTGGAATGAATATATTCTTCATTTTGTTACCAAACCCGTACGGGAAAAACCCGTTGCTGTTTTGATTGGACAGTGTGCGAGTATTTCGAAAGAAATGGTTTTAAAATGTACAAATTTTCCCAGTACTTTTTGGACTATGTCTGTATTTGGAAATTTTAAGGTACAAGAAGTTTTAAAACCTCAACATTTCGAAACAAAGGATCGACTAAGCCGCGAAATTTTTAAAAATGAGGACGTCAAATGGCGAAAATTTTAAAGGGCGTAAGTTATGTATGTTTAGAAATTACGACGCGTAGAATTTTAACGGTGTGGAAATTTGAAAGGATGGAAAACTCAAAGCGTAGGATTTCGATATACAGAAACGTTAACACGCTGGAATTTCATCGAAGTTTTAAAACCTCAACATTTCAAAACGAAGGATCGACTAAGCCGCGAAATTTTTAAAAATGAGGACGTCAAATGGCGAAAATTTCAAAGCGCGTAAGTTATGTATGTTTAGAAATTACGAGGCGTAGAATTTTAACGGTGTGGAAATTTGAAAGGATGGAAAACTCAAAGCGTAGGATTTCGATATACAGAAACGTTAACACGCTGGAATTTCATCGAAGTTTTAAAACCTCGACATTTCAAAACGAAGGATCGACTAAGCCGCGAAATTTTGAAAAATGAGGGCGTCAAATGGCGAAAATTTCAAAGTGCGTAAGTTATGTATGTTTAGAAATTACGAGGCGCAGAATTTTAACGGTGTTGAAATTTGAAAGGATGGAAAACTCAAAGCGTAGGATTTCGATATACAGAAACGTTAACCCGCTAGAATTTCATGGCAGGGAAGTTTAAATGCGCAGAGTCTGTTTTGATTGGGCAGTGAGCGAATATTTCGAAGGAATTTCTTTTAAAGTTACACATCTTTGCTGCGCGTTGCGTGCACTGAATTGTCCGATGAATTTCCAAGGAACGTTATTAATAGAGTCGTTCTTCCTTCTTTTTCCTTATTGCTGGTTTTTTGTTAGTTTACTGCTACGTTAGAAAATTCCGTTCTGTTGCGGTACGAATCTAAATATAGCTTTAGAAGAGTCTGGTTAAACGAACCGCTGGTACACGGAATTTACATCGACGTCCTAGTTACACCGATACGTCGTCATTACGAACGCATTAATCAGAGCCCGATTTATAGCCATTAAGCTTTTGATAAATCAATTTATCAGGACAACGAGTAATTTCACCTTGGCGCCGTTCGACTCGAGTTACCTCGGGTTTCTTTCGTGGCGTAAAATGCAGCTAACGAGAGGTCTTCTTGGTACACGGTTCGATTTTTTCTTGCCGTCTTAAACGATCCGTGTGCCATTTATTTTTAGTACCTTCGATCCTGGAAATTAATTTTCCTGATTGCTCGGGTCGTGAACTTGAGAAATTTACCCCGACAAAGTTGAAAAACAACTAAATTGCTGTTTTTCTTCCGTTCAAACGGAGGGACACCGTTAAATCCGCCGAGGCAACGACTAACATACAAATTTTCATCCAAAGCGGAGAATAAGAAGAAAAGAAATATCTTGGCAATTTCCGGACGTTTTCAATCACAGAGTCTATCTGCGCATTAATATGCGTCGCTCGCAATCGTGGTGCCCTAACGAACTTAATTAATCTCGTAGTTATTACGTTGGGCCGGTTGTATGCAAAACCGGCCCCGATCGAACGATTGTAAAACGTCATTCAACGTCACCGGGGATATCGTCCCTCGATCGGGTACGTTATGTATCGATGAGAGACACGATCGACGGATCCGATCGATCGTGACGCGATGCGTCACTGCGCCTATGCAAGATATCGCGTGCGTTTCCTCCGCGAGCATCGACACGTAACGTTTCTTGTGCGCGGCGAAACAAAAAAAAGAAGGACCATCGGTTGTTGCAAAAAGGGGCCGCCTGGTGCGATTGCGAAAAATTGCCGACAAGGATCTCCCGGGACGATCGATGATCGACAAAGACGAATACAAGATCGATTTATAATTTTCTAATGAAAGTGTGTACCTCGTTGTAGCCTAAGTCCATTTATACTTGGTTTGAGATATTTAAGAGTTAGCGTTTCAACAAAGTTAAAAATATACATATAGGATACCAATGTGTTATAGTGCTTAAGTGCAGCTAAAATAGGTAAATTTACAATTCCTATTAAAATCATAACAATTAATAAGTGAATAATATGTGTTTTCTGACCACAAATGGACTTAAGCCACTTACAAAGTTAACAACTGGATTCAGTACAAAATTTTAAAGAACCCAAGTCCATTCAACATAATTTCAAATTCTTGAAATTGAAAAAACGAAACACCTAAAACCTAAATCTATGATTTTTTGGCGAACCTTTTCCATTTTTGGACGTTTTCGTTTCACAGCATAGCGCTCTTTCACAGCATAACTTCGTATAGAAATACATTTTGGGTGTAGTATTTTCCCCTGTATTTTGTTTAATTTTTCCTACTTTTTAGATATACGCTTCACTACTCTTTTGTCTATTGGCATGTGTATCTTCATCCTTTGACGGCGAATGTTGTACTATAATTCTCTTGCATTGTCGCTTTTGTTGAAATCATCATTTACTAATTCGTGATTACTATCTGAATTAAATGGTCTTGTTGTTTTATTCTTCCTCATGAGTCTAATAATTTATATAATTTAATGTTTTAAGTTTTATATTCAATTGTAAGTGCGTAATGCGTGATTTTCTTTCACGGCATTAATTGGACGTACTGATTATTCAATTAAAGCAACTGCCCAAAAACCGAGATTAATTTGTTAAATACTAATAATTATTAATTAAAATTACCATCATCACTGCCTTCAGACATTTGAATATCCGCAGTTTCAGATATTATCATGAATGGTTTGGACTTGGGCCACTTTCAAAGTAAGCGCATTGATGATTGAACTAACTGCGAAAACTTATGTGTTCAAAATTATCATTTATACTTTGAATTTTCTCAATTGTAAATGTTCTTTATGACAGTTAGTGTGAAGTTGTACATGTTACGGTGGGCAACAAGAAAATATTGAGAAATGTACTTAGGCCACTTTCAAAATAAACGGCTCGTTTGTAGAAATTATTGTCAAGGGAATCAACAATTTAGAAAAGTTTCGTGATGCGTGTGGGTTGTAGTTGCGTAAGTCGTAGTTTCACTTCGTTTCGGTCGAAAGTGACTTTGCGTGGGTGTATCAGGGCCCCACGTGGCTTTGGGAGACGATTGTTGAGCGAGCGCGGCGAGAAACAAAGAAACTATTTGAAAATAGTATCAAAGGCCTGATCCAGTGTTTAGTAAGTGATCTTTTACTGTAAGGCTAAAAATACCACGACCGCTGAAAAAGTCATGTTTAAACTTTAAACCGAAGATTCTGGATTAAACGTTATTGTTGTTCATTATAACGAAAAATGTAAACCGTTTTTATTACGATTTAAAAATTATTTTGATTACTATTGGCCGTACTAAATTTCTTATCATCCATTTTTGATTATAAAAATTGGGGCTTTCAATTAATGTCTGATCGTTTGACTCGTTCGCTAGAAATATTTAGGTACAAAAACGTATATAAATTATTATTAGCATGCTTGGTGTTAAATAAATGAATTATCAAGTTAATTTCCCAGCCAATCTACAACTAAAAACTCTAAAACACATTATCATCACTGCTACATACGCAAAGACCAAAAAATCTAAACTCCCAAGAAAACGGTCCAAGCCGACCCTTCTCGCCCCGAACCATAATTTTCCACGCCAACCGCGTGCCGTGTACCCGTTTTTTTTCTGCATTTGTCCCGCGTTCCTGACCGTATGCACGACGCGAGCAGAATGGCGAACCGATTACGAGGCCCGATAACGAACTTGCATATCACACGGGACAATGGCGGCATCCCGTAGAATCGAATTAAGGTTAGCAACGAGAGGACGAGCAAGAAGCGTGAGGCGCAAGGCCACGCTGAAAATGAAGAGCTAAAAGGCGACCTTGTCGTCTTTGCATAAACGATTCCCCGGCATTGATACGTTTGATGAAATGCGGGAACGGTCGCGCATCGTTTATCTTATTATCTCGACAAGTCGCCGGCCGTAGAATAATGCTGATTCGCTATCATCCGTCCGTCGGTTACAAAGCGACTATAATGGTTCTTTGTTGTATATAGTTAAAACTACTGAACTTCGTTGTGAAAGAAAACGAAAAGGAAAATCAGTCTCTAACCGTAATCAAGTAGACACTGTTCCACGGCAGCCAGCTCTCCGTTCAGCCAGGCTAACTTTGCAGACAGTTGCAAGCCAATCTATTAACCGTCATTATCCGAACCGGTAACCCGGATGATGGTTAAATAACGAAAGTAGCAGAAGCAGGTAACAAAAGGATGCCACGTGAAAAAGAAAAGAAAGAAAAAGACACAGAAAGGGAAGCCAGCGTATTTTCCAGAGGAAACCGGTAGAAAAAGGCTCCGGTGCGGTTTGCGAATAGTAAAAACGATGATCGCTCGGAGGCATCGGCTCGAGAAACTCGAACGAACGACCGAAGCAGGCCCGATCGTGATGCCGACTATAAAGTCCGCGAGGGAACTTACATATATTATTAGCCCGGCAAGCGAAGGCCGTATAAACGTGTCCAAGGGTGACGTTCCGACATCCCGACGCTTGGGGCGTACATGAACTCCGTGCTTTAATGCCGCCATTTTTACATATTCCCTTTCACCTCCCCCCGTTTCCATTATTAACCCTTAATTGATCGACCTGGAACGGGCATTACACGCTTCGAGAATATCCAAGAGATTCTAATTAAAAACATCAAGTCCTGAGAGATATGCTCTAGACGGGACAGATAGAAACCTTCGGTACTTTAACGCGTGTACAATTATCTAAGGAATCTAAATTTCACAACTAGGCACAAGACTGCTAGAAACGATGCCAAGATCTGATAGACGATAAATACTGACGGTTCTGATTTTACAGTGAATTTCTCGTTCCGGGAATACTAATGTATTCTAACGAATAAAAGGATTTCCTAACATAGAGGGCTCACTGGCTAAGAGGTTGTAGCGATTTTTCGCAAATAATTACCATCGCCGCTAACGTTTCCCATTCTCAAACTGCCAGGTTCCCTTCGTCTCCATCCAACGAACCAGTCACATCAGTTGAGAGACAATGCTCTAATGGGCTCGTACGGTGGACTTTTTCTTCCTTTAACGGGGAAGTTTTCTCCTCTACGCCTATGCTGGCCGTTCCCTGCGGGACGGCGAACAGAACGGCTGAAAGAGCTGCACGGTCCAGTCTCATGCAAATGACATTGACCGCCAGGAAGGAGGTTATCCTCCAATTAATCGAGTGCCGCCGTGTATCCCGTCAGTCTTTGCCCTTCGACGGGCGTCCGGGGCGCGAGGTGGCTCTACCCAGTCTGTGGTTCGTCTTCCCTTGCTGATTATTAGCGTGAAACAACGCTGACCTTACTGTTCTAATTATATTCGCATTCGACTGGCCACGCAACCTACCACCGGAAGACTTATCGCTGGCAGAAATGTTCATGTCCAGATATTTACACGAGTAAATCGTTCAAGGACTAAGATGATCGTACGTGTTTGCATTGCTACGGATTGCATATTGTGATATGAAGAAATGTTAGTGCGAACGGAGTGTCGCGTGTGGAGATTTCTGGACACAGAAATATTCAGGCAGTATAACATTTTAAAACAGCGATATTTGTGCGAAGTTTTTAGGCGTGGGTGCTTCAACGAAAACGTTTCAACAGGATGGAATGTCAACGCAAAGAAATGTTTGAGCGCAGGAATATAGGCGCGTTGAAATATTTTCGTATTATTTTGATATTTTCAGGTTCATGGATATTTACGGGCGCAAAAGTGTTGGAGTGGAAAAGTTTCAAGGTAACGAAATATCCGCATGTAGAAATTTCTGCAGCAAGAAATATTCGAGGAAAATTTGTGGGCCAAAGAATAACGGCGTAGAAATTTCCATGCGTTAAAATCGCGTAGCACGAAACCATCCGCGCCTAGAAATTACAACGCGGTGGAATTCGTCGAGCGAAACAACATCGCACTATCATCGCCGTGAACTCGTGAAAATGAGAAACTACTTGGAAGTCGTGGCGAGACAGAGCTCCCTAGATTTTCCAGGACACGCGGAAAACGGTAATTAAGTTTGCCCACGATGTAACTGACTTACAACTTCCACGACATACCGAAGGAGAGTGCAATGCCTAATTAACTTCGTCTTCCACGTTCTTCCTGAAAACTTAATCCTCTCAAAAGTGAACGTGGTATACTAATAAGGTACCGTAGCAAATTTCACACTCTTCACGTAACGCTAATATCACATACTTATCTCTCTATGTACTTGACAAATAAACTAAAATAAACAAACGAACCTGATTTGAAATTCAATGATCCAACATCCGGTTTCAAGTATTTGATAAATTAATATTTGATTTAAACTCGTTCTCCGATACTTGTTACACTACCTGTCTATTGCCAATTGCTCATTTCCCTGTCTTCGGACCTGTATCTCAACCGGATGTTAGTGAACTCAATATTTGACTTGGTTTCGAACAAACTTTTCTTCCGTGCCGTCACCCCGTCGCTGCAGGAATCCCGTATAAATTAAGATGATACGCCGTCTCCGCTTCTTTTTGCCAGAAGAATATGCAAAATGTACAGTCTGAAAACGGTAATGTTGGATTCCTGTTACTTCCCGGTCAGAAGTCACGTCCCGTCGGAACCGAGGATTATGTCGTGACTCCGTTGAAGCTCACGCGAGGACCGTCACGATTCTTCAAGGCAATTTTTTTATATCCTCCGTCGAGTTACAATGTACATCAGCGAACAATTATGGGAATCCATGGTAAGTTCCAGTGGGAGACCGAAAGTTTCCAACGACACTCCGAACGTCGTCGATAAATCAATAATCTGTACGACAACTGGTTCTAAATTAATTGCGAGGTGTTTCTACGTGAGAACTATTTTTATGGTTTTTCGGGATAATCTCTCGATACTCGTTTGCAATTACCCAGAATTTGGCGAAAATTATAAAAAACTATCTATTCAATCTTTTCGAAAGCAAAACTATTATTAAGTCGAAAAAATCGGGGAAAACTGATGGCCACGCGTAATAAAACGCACAATTATAAACTCGTTAAAAGAACTGTTTCATTGTAAATTAATCAATGAAATTTAATCTGAAGCAAGAACCGATCGAATCCAATTATAAGAAAACTGGAACTCGATAATATCCGGCGCCACGGATCAAACCATCGCTATCGTAAGATCGGGGATGTGAAAAAAGAGCAACATAGGCGAAGATAGAGTGGATAGAGTGTGATCACGCTGAAATCCTTACGGTAACCATGTAATTTCCGTGAGCGTAAAGAAACGTTCGGACAACACGAATAGAAAGAATCGCCGGAGAAAGAGAGTGGGAGAGCAAGAGAGAAGGGGAGAGAGAAAGAGAGAGATGAGCTGAAAGCAATTGAGCCCACCTCTCTTGAACCGTGCATTCCAGACATGTCCCGTGATTACAGGATATCTATGGGAAACACCGTGAAAGCGAGCGACTTTGTTTTACCTATATTCTAAAACCTTCTAAAAGTCTCCAAGTTCTTGAACAACCGGGACAAGCCGATAATTTAGCGGTTTTGTTACATGCTGGCGCGTGATGCTGCCTGCGTACTTGCCGTTTTACATGCATTAAAGCCACCGTGTATGGCTCTCTCACACTCCTTCTCTCTATCTTTCTCTCTCTTTCCCTCTCTCCCTCTCCCCCTTCTCGCCCTTTTCTCTTTCACGTGCTCCTCGTTTCTCTCGGAATCTTCCGATTGCGGCCGGTATACAATCTCTGTGGTTCTGCTGAGAGCAGTTTTGCCGTGGCAGTTTCGATTTCTACGCTTCTTTTAAGATGCCTCTCTCTTTCTTTCTCCGTTCTTATATTCTCATCGTTTCACGATGGATAATCTCTAGAAAGATGGAAGCGGAGAACGGTATTCGACGAACCGGGATTTATGAGTCCGACCGAAAGAACGACGGCAGAGGCGTGTTTTCTTTGTACAAGTTGCACGGTTGCGAGGGCTACTATGCGCCCTCGGTTCGTCTATCTTAACGGCCGTTCGTGTTGCGGAGCAAGTTTCTGCGTTGCAACGACAGGCAAGCCGGAGGATTTTCTTGGATTCCGAAATCTAGAGATACTTCGAAGCGCGGACGGTTTAACACTATTTCTACCAAGAGGTGTCAAAAGACACCTTTCAAATTTTAACTTAAAATCATCCGTTAAGTTGAATCATTTCTCCACAATTAATTCGTTGTCTTTTTATACAATAGTTGTTAAGTTATTAATAATTACTAATTACCATGGTGTAAAAATTATAAATTAACCCAACGTTTCGATCCTTGGTTTGGACCCTCTTGCGGGGGATTTTTATGTATTTACAATATGAAATGGATCGTTTCATAGCCAGGTAAAAAATTTTTTCTTCGTTACTGTAATAAAAATAATACGATCGGAAATATGGTTTATATGTAATAGTTGTTAAATTATCTACATTTAACTGGTAATTTGAAATCCCAATAGTTTTGGCAAATATTTGCATTCAAACAAAAAGGTTTCAAAAGACACCTTTTGGTCGAAATAGGTATACACACAATCGTGGTAGAAATAGTGTTAAAGCGCTGAAGCTTCAACGTGGGTAAATTTACGACGCGTAAAAATGCCAGGGCGTAAGAATGTCAACGCGTGAGTATTCCGGTGACGCAAAATCCTTTAACGCGGCAAAATTTTAGGGTTCCGAAAAATTTCTATGCCCCGTAAATTTCAACGCGTCAAAATTCTGATACCCCCGCAATTTCAAGGCGCGGTATTTCAACGCCGAGAACCGTAAACGGGCTAATATTTGAAATCCCCGAAAACTACACTCGCGCGTGATAAATTTCTCGCTCCGCAAAGTACGCGCGGCGCTCGCAGCGAAGAAACTGGGACTGATTTCAGCTTGATGTTAAAAGTTCAGCTCGGGGGGAATGCTGACGAGTAGCGGAGTGGAAAAATCACGATGGAAATTCCGTATGTTATCGTTGGCAAGGCGAAACGGGCGCCATAGGCGAATACCGTTGCACGTGGAGATCGGTCAAAGAAAGGAGGGCGGCCATGAATCGCGGATCGTGAATCGCGAGCGGTGCGCCGTGCTGAATCGCTATCACGATTTTAGATCGTTGGGAATGCCGGTCGAAACGTACAAACAGCTCGCAGATCCACCTTGCGTCTGACTTTTATTCCGGATTAAAGGAAACTTGTAATATGCAGCCCTCCCATCAGGAATCTCAATTTTAAAACGCACTTCTATCTATAACTGCTTATCCGACAATAAGAATGTTTCAGGAGACCTATAATTCAGTATCGTGGAATTCACTACCATTTTTTTACAAGAATTCTATTTAACATAAATTCTGTGATAGAACCATAGAATATATGAAATTCTCAGTTAGATTAATTTTAAATTAGAAGCGTATATTATATTTAAAAGTTTCGGACGATAATTTAATTAGTTCAAGTGTATTTAAATATTGATATAATACGTAAATTACTAACCGTTAAACGGACGATACGGAGGTGAATATCCAATGAAATTTTAACGCGAAATTTACCATACCCCGGGACATTTCGCGCTGTAAAAAGCGTGATTTACAACGGCGCGGTTCGAGTTCACTGCATTTGCATCTCGTTTTTAGCGCGGCTCGAATTATCCAAGGTCGCGGCCGCCATAACCCCCGCAGTTGAAAATTTATTGTGGCCTTGTCAGCTCGTAATCATCTCGAACAACGAACCGCGCTCGTAACGTTCGACGCTGAACATCGCGACGCCGAACAACGAATATGAATATCATCGATATAATTCCTCTCGCGTTTCGACATTTTTCGCACCCATCAACTCGAAACAAGTAGTAGAAATTATTTAGCGATCTTTATCTTGTCAAATAAGTTTCTCCCGAGACATATCCTTTTAATTTAGATATCTGAAATTTATATTTGGAAAATAGTTAAAGGGTGTGAATTTTTTACTTTTCTCCCGTTGTGACAACGGTTCTAAAGAAAAAGAGATTTTGCCGTCGCAGGGGAATCCTTCGAATTGGCAGAGAAATTCCGCGATAAGCTTTCAAAGTAATCCGGGTATCTTTGACGATTAATTGTGGCTGACACTCTTATCAAAGACACGAATAAGCTCTCGCTGATAGTCGAGAAAAATCCTGCGGAAGGAATTCTACACCCCTATGTAATTTTCTTTGAATTATCGCTATATTCTTTTCATCATTTGGGAATGTTGAAGCGTCGAAATTTCTAAACTCCGAATATTGACACCGACGAAAAAAGTGCGGTGCAAGTAGACATATTTACGTGGGAAATTCTACCGCATATGGAACATTAAAGGCATGGCAGAAATATCAATGCAAACAAATTCAAAGTTTTAGGAAAACTTGTTCAATGATTAATAAAGTGCGTAGAAAACGAACGCTGAAATACAACTAGACTGTACGTGGAAACTAATTAACTCATAATTAAATTTTCCCAAGGATGAAGGGTTGAGAGTGTAATAATATTGTTTTTTTCACGTTTCCGGAATAATTGTTCGGAAGGGCATGAAGTAAGGGGGATGAAAATGGTACGTAGAACTTGTTTCTCTATAAAAAGATTCCAGTTTCCGCGTTATTATCCCGCGGACGATTTTTAACACTAACCTTGACACTTGACGGCACGTAGAAAAGGATGCGCGGTAATTAACGGGAGCACCGTTCAGGTGCAGTTCTTGCGCGCATGTTTTCAATTAACTGAACCCTCGTAAGGCTATCAACAGTAGCACGAAGAATATATACACAGACGGACGTTTGTGTAGGAGAAAAGAGAGCATTTGTGCTCCGTATAGAAATATAATTGAATAGGAAACACGTTTGATACTGATGGAACGGACCTTCGGAAAAACCATGCGCGATTTTGCAAGGAATACAACTTAATTGCAAGTATAAATTGTTGCCTTATAAGGAACTCATAGCTATTGACATTTAGCCGCATTGCGAATAGAAAAACATTGACAAATTGTATCAAATTGAAATAATTGAACGGGTGAGTTAGGGGATGGAACGACATAGAGCATGTTTACATGTAACAAATAGTTTATTTTATTTACTTTAAGTAACATATAATAAAATTTCTAAGTATAAAACTTACAATGTCTGACAAATTTCTGGGTCCAGCGATTTAAACATCTGAAAATTCTAATATTAAAGAATTTCCACGCGTAAACACTGGAATGCGCCAACATTGTTACGAATGGCATTTCTAATGTTTCGTAGTTTCTACACCCAGAATCTGAACATGCGAAAAGTGTAATTTCCGAAATAAATCGACACCCATGAATTAAGCCCGTATAAAACTCACCTAGAATGCTCGGAATCACAATCCTTGACTCACTCACTCAATTCATACATTATCGTGTCGAAGGACGATTAGCAATTAACCCAAATCCAATTTCCCGACCTACTTATTATTCTCAAATGAAAAAAGCGTTACGTATCGATTTCATCCGGTCGGCATCTATTCATGGATAATAAAATACTTCGGGAAAACAACGCTGGCACTACGAAAAGCACTTTATACTAGTTATCCTCGAACGATTCGTTTAACCTTCAATTATTTAATTAGCAATATAAGCCTTATAGAAGTCACACGGATGAGATCTGTAAGTGTATTTTGATAATCGTTCTTGCTTCCCCCATCGAATAACCACTTCAAGATTAATGGATGCAACGCAGTAATGGATCATATTTTTTAACAGACAGGCATGTAGAAATACGACTCTTATTATGATTCAACTTTTAATTTCATTCATCTTTTTTACTCGCCAATCACGCAGCTTTCTCTGATATCCCTTCAGCCTCGTCGGATCAAAGTTCTTACAGCGATCCTAAACGGCAAAACAAAACCACAAGGTTATATAGGCATAATATTGCTAATTGCCGTACGTCAAAGAACTACATTTACCGGACGTTCTGGTTTGAATTAATATCTAAAAATATATAGTCGTCATTAAAGATTTCCATAATTAATTAATATACTCCGTCGAGACGCGCCACTCGATCGTAATAATTTTTCGAAAAAAGTGCACCCTGGTGGCAATAGGGAAGAAACGAGAACACAATGTACCAGTTAGAATGAGTTAAGGGGGGGGATAAGGGTTTCAGAGCAAAAATAAACACTTTCTTTGCGATTTTTTTTCAGACAAACGAATAAAGCAAATTTGTTCGAACCTTTTGCACATTATATATTATTATTTAAACAACATTTTGTAATTTTTTGACTGCAAAATATCAACAAATAAGCCGGTGACGGAGCTTTTCCGAGAACGCCTTTGGAAAAAGTCGTTTTGCGGTGATCACTGTATCTCGACAGAAAAGTATCAGAAATCAAAATAACAATCAAATTTAGTTAGAAAATGAGTAAATCCTGCCCCCAACGATTGCTAATTGTTATTTTTTTCATTTAAAAATTTTTGGCGGTCGTTTGAAACAAAAATTACGATTTTTCACTAACATTTCTGTCATTTTGTGATTGGAAAAACCCCTTAATGTAAACAAAAATTAACATACTCATCGCTGGGGGTAGGTATTTTATATATAGAAGGTATCTACCAAGTTTGAAAGGAATCGGTGAACTATTTTTTAAATAGCAGTGATCACCGACTTTGAAAACATGGTTTCGAAAAAACCGAGTTTAAAGATTTAACTCTACAAAAGTGAAGATAAATTCCTTTTCTGCCGAATACTTTACTTCTCCGTTTTTCCCTTAATTTTTTTGTCGCTTCGACACTCAGTCTAAACGCTTATCATTTACACTTTACAATCCCGTATTTCAGATTTTCATATCCCACACTACTATTATAAAATCACTGATGTGAGCGGCAAACGCCCGACTGAAAATATAACGATTAACTGATGAATAACTTCGAGAGTTTTTCACCGATTATCTTCAAATTTTGGGACTATACTCTCGAAATATTTAACTATAAGAAAAAGCAAAGAAAAAGATATCGATGTCTTGATAATGCAAACCCTTATCTCCCCCTTAATAAAGTGTAAAATCGCGTGTCGACGTTGAAGCGTCAATTATAAAACACGCGTCTTCTTAAAAAGAAGAAAAATACGGGCACGTGAATCGTTTCTATCCTAACAAAAGATTCCGACCGAACAATCGATCTCGCGCGTGCGATTTTCATCGTTCACGTAGATCACGGCGCGGCGTAAACACGACGCGGCCGATGGATCTTCGCGGCTCTGAGAACGGATCGATATACGTAGGCGGAAAAGAGAAAAAAAGATCGGATGCAAGAAAGCCCGAGGCGCACTGGCATCCCAATAGATGGAACGCATTATTCACCGTCGGAAGCAGCAGGGATGCCAATGTAAAGGTATCCAGGGATGCTAAGTATTCGCCAACTTCGTCACCGACTTCAGGGTCGTGAGTTTGAATTTTAACACAGTGAAAGAGTTAGAAGGCGTGGTAGTTTTCGGGCAGCAAAATGCACGAGCGCAGACAGCGGAGGATGCGGAAATTTTAACGCGGAGTAATTTCAAGGCGTGAAAATGTCACGGTGGTGAAATTTTGGTGTGTACAAATTTCGGGTCGAAGAAACTTTAGCGCGTGAAAATCTGAAAACATACAGATTACAGGATAAGAAAATATGAGAGCGCGAAAATTTCAAGACATGGAAATTTGAAAACGGGTAATTTTCATGCTGGACAAAATGTAAGGTGGAGAAATTTAAGAGTGGGAAACTCCCAAATAGAAATTTTTAACTGCGAAATTTGATACTGTCAAAATAGTAATGCCGCGACATTTCAAAGCAGAAAAGTTAAAGGACATGGAAATTTCACCGCCAACAATCTCTACGTCTTAACATTACTATGCGTGAAATTTAAGGGAAATATTCTCCAGCCCCACGGACCCACAGACAAATCCGCGAACAAACGAAAACGTAATATGTATTACCATTTATATGACGCTCTCCAGGTTGCTGTATAAGTACCTTGATATACGCCGGCAGCAACGCGCCACATGTATCCATCTTCCTCGGGTCGTATCGACGACTCGACAAAATAGTAAATCAACACGCACAGATAATTTCACGGTAGACACTCGGCGCGGCGGCGAACGTTAGACGGTGATGAATAGGGCGGCCGGTGTTCGTATTTAAATCGACCCTACTCCAGAATTTATACCGATGCGGTGTTAAAACACTACTGGAAACGTTTGCGCCAAGTAATCGTTTCTTCTTCCCTCTATCAATTGCGAACTTACAAACACCACAACGATCAATTCTGTTGAAAAAATCAATGTCGGTTAGGTTACTGGCAGGGTATCCAAAAAAGAGAGCCCATACGAAGTTTGATAAATATGTGAAAATTATATACCGTAAGCTTTTCTTTTTTTGAGTTATAAAAATATCTATTTGCTAGTAGATTGATATTGGAAGTCATGGGAGAAAATGTAGCCTACCATACAGTTCTTAAATATTTTGTGTTTATATTTATGTAAAACTAAATCATGCGTACAATAATCACTAGAGTTGAAATGTTATTATTTTACTACTAGTAACTTGTTATTATTCATATTCCAAATTGCCACTGATTGGAAACGACAAATTCTACAAATTGCAATCAGTTCCTTTCATGTTTCTGTTATTCCCAGAACAATGCGGGTGATTGCAATCTCGCCGCGGCAACTAGAGAAAACCAAAAAACTGATAAAGAAAAACTAATTCCTACGCGACGTGCCCCGCTTTCAGGACACGGCTTGCTAAATGTTGCCAACGTCTGTTTTAAGGCATGCAAAAGCGAAAACAACAATGGTTTTCTTCGAAGTCTACGAGTCACTGCGGCAAATTACGTTTACCCAGAAAACGACGGCTAGCCATGAAACGTGTTAAAAACGTAACAACAATCCGTTCTATCTAAAAATCGTAAACAATAAATGTCAGAACTCCTCCGAAGACTCTCCGCGAACAAATAATAGAATTCCACTGCACTTTCAAGTCTAAACAAAAATACCGAAACCTCGCCCATTATTCTATTCAATAAAACCGTAGAGATACCACGTCCAATTCTCCTATTGCCGTTTCCAGCAAGCAAATTATTACGCGCAAGAAACTATTCGCCGTTCGAGCTCCGTTCCTAACGATCCACGAATACGATTACCGGTACTCTACATATACATGTACGTACAGAGGGGGGAGGGGGGGAGGAGAGGAGAGGAAAGTCTGGCATCTCTGCCATCGCACGCTTCTACTTTTCCCCAGCGCTGTCACGACCGGTCGCATCATTAGGCCATTCGGTATTACAAATGACGTCGAAGGGACTCTGGAGACCTCTCCTTTGTCCCTTCGCTGTCCCCCAGCTGGCCAGTCAATCCGAACGGGCCTTTAACTGGATCGTTCGAAGGTCGCCGGCAAAAACCGGCAGGCAAGTCATAAGCATTTATGAGTTTCTTACACGCGGGATAATAAGTTTGGAATGATTGCAGTTTGTATTCCCGGACGGTGCACCGGGGGATTCTTCTTCTTCCATCGTATTTCCACGGTGACTTCGATGGTAACGTATGCAGAGTTTCTCCATGCGTTTGCTCGTGTTTCAATAATTACATAACCGAACGCCGCGGAATTTGCTGTTTTGCGGAGAACGACGTGTTTAAGCGGATCGAGTTCTGTAACGTTATGTAAGAATGTTTGGCTAATTCCTGATATGTGTAACGATGGATTTTCTTAGAAACGGATATTTTGGTGTGGTTAAATCTGCGATCGTGGGAATGTTTGCGTAACTGAATTTCGCGACACAGTGATGTTTTTACAGAGAAATTTCGAATGGTGAAAATTTCCGCAGTGAAAACCTCACGGCCTTCGAAGTCTGGATTGTTAAAATTTTCCCGCGCGTAAATGTAGACGCAGACAATTTATAATGCAAATAAATTAAATTACGTAGAAATTGCAACGCACAAAAATTTGAAAGAAGATCAAAAGTGTAGCAATTCCAATCCCAGTAATAACGTCCATTCTTTTTTACACTGTTTTCCATGAAATTTAAGTAAACAATACTCGTAATAAAACAAATCTGTATCACTTCAGTATTGCCTAACATTATGTACGTAATCATTACCTACGTAATAAAAACACAGCGATAATTTCTTCCATTTATTCCGTTTCTGTAAAAATGCTCCCTTAATTAAATATCTGAAAAAATGTCTAATTTCACGGTGACCCAAGCCACCTCGGATCTGTCGCTCTAACTCAACCCGCTCATCCGTCGCGTTTCACAGTTCCAGGGAGCTCACGTTTGATGTAATTTCCGGGGTAAAGTTTCGAACCGCTATCTCCGCCATGGACGGCGTCAGGATGATTTAAATGAACTCCACTCCGCAACCATACTTTCCGCTCGCGTCTGCACACGCCATCGGTCAACGTGCAATAGACTTTGACAAGTCCAACAAGTGGCAGACGCTTCACGGTGGTCGACGTATAGACGCACGAAAAAAAGATCGTAGAATGGAAAAACCGTGAAAGAATCCGAAAGGAATTACCGCGGCGACCGGCGAGAGGAGGAGAAAAAAAAATGGAATTCGAAGAAGCCGCTAATTGACAAATTAGATGGCTATAAATTTCACGGTTTATACGAGCGAACTTTCCCGTTCCGATTCTAGAAATCGAACGGTCCGATAATTAAATGACTTTCAAAATCTTCAGGCGTACAAATGATACAAATGACGCTGAATCTCTTAATCCAAGCGTGTCGAACCGCAGCGAATCGTTCACCGTAATGACACTTGAAGAAAACTCATGGTGCGACACGAACGCGTGACGGAAAAGAAAGCACGGTGAAAGAAACGAGGAAGATAGCCGGGACATGATAGAACACGAAAAGAAAACAAACGAGAGAAAGGTGCGCCGCGAGATGGTTCGCAAGGCTGCGACAAGGTAAAGTCAACTAACTGCGGCAAAAGGTGAGACCTCGAGCAAAACGGAGCTAACAAGATGAGAAATATTTTGCTTACAATTATTGTTATTATGATACAAGACGAAAGAAAGATCTGCAGGTGCTACCACGGCTTTTTTCACACATTTTATTAGCACTGGCAGATGTATCGAGATATTATGCCTATCCTATGATTGTAAATTCAATTTATGAATTGTATTATGTTTGATATGGAAATACAATGATCATCCGGTTATGTTGAAAAATATAACCACGAATGGAGAAAAGTCTTGGGAATTTTAACTCTGTAAAATTTGAGGAAATGTTATCGCTTGGTAGTATAACCCGCGGAAATTGTAAGGTTTAGGAATTTCAACGTTTAGTAATTTCCCGCGTGAAATTTTCTAGGCTTGGATTCGACTGATAAAAATGCAAGACAATATTAATACTTTGTCATTTAGCGTAAAATTTCAAAGCAAAGTTACGTAAAAACTTGAAAGTTTGACTGCAGAAATATATCAAAGCTTGAAATTTCAACCCTTGATATATGTGCCCATAATTATGAAAGTGGTCTAATTGTACGTCAATATTTAAAAAAAAATTAAAGTCTTGATAATTTGTTAATAAATGTTCCAAAACCTTTAAAAAACGTAATATCCAAAATTTATTTAAAAATTGACTTAGACCACTTTCATAATTATGGGCACATATCGAAGGCATGTAAATTCCTACGACGAAAAATTTCAAGAGCAGGAGGATTCAAACAGCAAAAATTTCGCGATTGGGAGTACCTGTTGTCACAATTACGCCGCATGTCCCAAATACTTGGAAAATCGGAAAGCTAAGTCTGTACCTATTTGCTCGATCAGCCGCAACGAAATACAGAAACGCGCCGAGCGTAACACCTCCTGGATTCACCTCCGCACTCCACGGGACTTAGCCGATCGCTCCACATTTTCGAAAACCGCTCTCGCACTCTTTAGCTGGAAGCAAGGCAGTGTGGCGATGTGGTAGGAGGCGAGTCCAGCTCCACTCGTTTCTCCGCAACGCAGTACGCTCCGGACCGCCGCGCGGGCGAGAGTGCGCGAACCCGCTCGCGCGAATGCGGAACCACGTGCGCTGTGTTTGAAAAAGAAACGCGTGTGTGCGATCAGCCAGTTCTGGATCGAAGAATCGTAGGTAAATGAAAATCCGCGGGAATTCCATTGAATCTACCGAAGGGCTAATTCTATTAAAGAGTTCACCCAGAATAGATACGATCGACCGATTCCTTTGGAACGCTGGATGTAGATTCGTCAAAGATTCTCATTCTTCGAAGGGAAACGTCACACTCGAAATTCCCACCAATCCTCCTACAATTCCAACGGAACAATCACTCGCAGGGCTCACAGAAATATCGAGAAAAATATTCTAAAGTACCCTACGGAACGTTATTCCAGGTTTCGAGTAGCTGCAGGTAATCCTGAATAAATCGAAGTTTTCCGAAACGAAGAAATTAAAGCGGGATCGTGAACCGAGTAAAATCGATCCCACGAGGAGCGACGATCTAACGGATCGCGACGTTCCACTTTCAGCGGCGCGTCGATACCGAAGGCGGCGCGAATGAATTCGAAATGGTCCCAGGTCATCGTAAATGAGAACTCACCGATCCCACGATCCTGTGGATGAAAAACTCCCATCGACGTGGCAAGGATTGACGGTAGAAAAAGGAAGCGGGAGGGGGGAGGAGGAGGGGAATGGGTATTGGCTAGCCAGGATTAAATCGAACATCGGGTTAATTAGATTATCGCGAGCTCCCGGGACGACCATACATGGTCCAGCATGCGGCGGGTGCGTGGGAGGTCGAGTGGCTTCCACGCGCTTTTTATGCGGCCACGCGAAGACAGATTCGTGTGCCCACCTTGGAACCCACACGCCGAGAGCCAGGACTATTAAAGACGTTGAAAGGGGAACGGTGATTTCACGCGATCCGATGATTCTAAAGGATTTCAGCGAGACTCGAGATCACCGCGGTTTATATGGAGAAAATGTGTGACTCAGACGGTAGCTCGTACCGTAGACGGGGAACAGTGAACAACCAACAACGTAGAATGGAAGACTATAATCGTACGATATGATATTAGCATTCCGAACAAGTTGATAGTGTTAATAACACGGGGAGAACTTTCCATTTCGTTCGACGTCGTTTTATCTGAATCTTTGATTCTCGTGTACCATATAATTCCTGTTCTAACTTATGCGTGTTGTGATCCGTTTCTGAGAGATCGTTAAGGTGTATGATAACGCTGATGGAAGGTGTGGAGCGTGTTATGCAAAGCACCGTGGAAACCGGAAAAGCCTGATTCAGTGATCGATTCAGAACGGCGCCAACTATTCGGCGGGGAACGTAGTAAAGCGTGCTGTTCATTCACCATGCGAATCGAATCGACACGCCGCGGAAAACTTTCCACGTCGATTCCACGGACTTATCGGAATCTTGAATAATCGAAGATTCGCCCGAAAGGGACTCGAGATACGCATAAATCTACCTCGGAGCCGGCACGAAGGGATCATAGAGATGCGAAAATACATCGTTAACCCTCTCTAACCCACTGCGACTCCTATTTTATATTCCTCGTGTCCATGTGTCTCCTTAAATCTTTCTTTTTTTTTATATGTATATATATATTTCTGGAACGCGAAGTTAAATGACGGCTATCTCCATACTTGCTAATGATGATACATAGTGAAACTAAAATTCCATCTGATTTAAAACGTTAAAAAAAATAGTTTCGGAGTAGTCGAGGTACGAAAATAAATTTGACAGAATGAAGAATCTGATCTACCAGTCGTTCTAAGGAATCGTTTAAAACAAATTTTACCATGATTCTAATATCACAAGTTTAAAATTCAGAAATCTCGCAGCTCCCAGGCGAACCGTCGACGAGCCAAGAAATCAAGGGTCCCGAACAAGGAGCCGAAACGGTGCCCCGGATCGGGAATCATGAGACTCTCAGCTATGTGTGTCGTAAGGGAAACGTGGACCTCAGCCGTGTTCGCTAGGCTAACACGCTAATCCCTCGAGAGAAAAAGGTTTCGGAAATGTCGCTGGCAGGAACGAGGAGGCTGTGCAGAGTGGGTCTGATCGGTGTGTTGGTCACCGCGTTGTGCGTGTTGACTCTGTTGGACTCGCCGCCCCGACTCCCGGATCCTCCGGCGGATCCTCCTCCCACGCCTGGTAAGCAATTTTCTTGGTTCCCTCGCCTCCAGCAGCGGCTGACCCCTGCCCTTTCGTTATCGCCGAACGGTTCGCAACTCCCAGCCACGCTAACGCCTCGCCAACGCCACCCAACAATGTCGATTTTTCCGGAAACTCGCCGGGCCGCGTCCACTCTAATCGGAACCTAAGCTTGGCGTCTTGCGGGTGAAAAATTGGCGAGAATCCGATAGGGTTTCGATTATAATAGGGTTCCGGGAGTGTCTTTTCAACGATTTCAGGGAAACAGGGATCAATTGTGGCTTTGGATTGGATAGTGCGTTATGACAGAGATCTAACACTGGAGCCATCGAATCCGTCAACATGACGGGATATCGATATCTTTTGTCGAACGTATTGAAATTATAAAAACGCTTTCGGTGGAGTGTTTGGCGACAGTTATCGAGATAGAGAAATAAGTTTTTATACCCTACTTTCGGTGATCTGCATTACAGCGTATCTAAATATAGGTATGAGAAATCCCTTGGTGGTTCCAGTGTTAACATATGAACGGTACAGTCTTTACCTATTACAGTTGCACGGAAGTTAGACAGCGCGAAAAAAGGGAAAAGGCAGGTAAAGTAAAAGTGATTGTGAAGAAAAGTCCCACGATTCGATAAAGGACCGATAAGGACACACAGTCGCACGAACTGATTCCCATGTGCCTCGATGATCTCGTTGCGAGGGTACTAGCGCGATTTCTAGTGCACCGTTTCCGATTCGCGAATACTTTCCCAGCATTAACGTTTGTCCGACAAAGGAAAAGAAAATTCTCGACATTTTTCTAACGTGGCAACTCGCACGACTCCCGGGCAATTACACTTCGTGCAGTCGATTTAAATAAACGAGGGAACCGGATTCCCACCAAGAATCCACTTTGGAATTAAATCCAAACGCCGGTAAGCAGACAATGCAGGATCATTCGATCGAAAAGAAATCCTATTAAACGCTTCTCCGCGCGCGTTGCAAACATCAAATAGAATTTTCGTTTTATCAAAGAAAAATCTCGATCTCACGATACCCGCGTATAATCGATCTCGGTTTATCACCGGCCCTATCAGGCGTGTAAATCTTTCCGTGGCTGTTTGGTGGTAGCGACTTCATTAAGCGACGTGAATTTACGACTCGATTCGACGAGTGACCGCCTGCCGACTTCCACGTATCGCGGTCTCTGACGTGCAAACATTTCGCGCGGAATTATGACGGGTAATCGTTTCTGCCTCGCGATTTCCGCGCGGCTCTCTCAACGACAGGTGTCTACCAACTTCTCGGAATTTCGTTGAACCTCTGTAAACTGGCAGTTGCGATATCGTACAGGCTTTTTCATAAGCCGGGAAATTTATCGTATATACGTTCTCGAGACAGGCACTTGACATCTGTCAAAAATTGATCATTCGCGGCTGATGTGTTTTTTCTTAAAAATGAAAAAAACAGCTGGAGTTCAACGAATTGGACATGGGAAGTCAGCTGAGACTCCGTGATGTTTGGGTGTGCTTGCTCTGTGAATCGGTGAATAGGGATGGAGTAACGGGCAACGAAGGAAACCGCGGATAGCACGCAACACGCACCACGTAATACGCGGTCGTTGGGTCAAGCATAGACACGACTTTTAATGACGCCACGTGCACCGTCTTCCCGCCGGCCAAACGAATCGCCCCACACACGGATGCGCGCGATTAGACGGCGAAACGTATCGCAAGATTTCCCATGCCGCAATTAGTTTCAGGGATTTTTCTGTAGGTTTTCGATTCTGAGAAACACGGTCAAAAGATAGAATGCTTTTTGTCATTCTACCTGCGAATAACGCAACACCAGATGTAAACTCGATGTAAATATCGATTCGACGAACAAAAGCCGACGATATATCAAGTTTCTCTTAGAGCTATGAGATATATATTTTTTGTCAATAGTAAATCATATAGAGGCACGCACGCCGGACGGTTCGTTAAAATTGTCAACCGGCGAATTTATACACGCGTTAAGTGCGTGCGCGGTGTGCGTGCGTGCATAAATCGCGTATCTCACGGGTGAATTCATTAAAGGGAATCGATCGGTGAGAAAAGAAATTAAAATATAGCCAGGCAGGTACCGCTCGTGACTCGGAACTGTTCGTGACTCCGCGCAAAACGAGTTTCCACTCGGTACGCAGGCCAGGCATATTCGCTATTAGAGGCCAATTAACGAACGGAGCCGATTGAAATTCTGTACGGGTAACTAATCGACGTACGTCGGCATGCTTCGGGCAGAAATCAAGGAAATTACGGGAAAATTATGGAAAACACGACGGAGACGTGGGATGGTCGTTAGGAAACACGCGGTGTATTCATGGGACACCGCGTCCGTCTTCCATGGATGACGTAGTACTTCCGTCCGGTCGTTGAATCTCAATGCGTCTATGCGGGAACTCGATAAGCAATAATTGATACCACCGGCTACCGAGTTTCCTCTATTCCAGGTATCAATATTTTTTTTTAAATTACATTAGAGTCATCGGTATCCGAACTAATGGGGAGACATAAGTCTTTTTTCCCGATGTCAACCTTGTTCGATTAACAAGGTACAAATAGTCTCACTTTGTCTGTCTGTATCTCGAACCAGTAAAAACCTTTGCTTTCCTCGAAATGCCGCGGAGTAAATGCTAACACCATATTCCTAGATGTTTGGACACATCATCGATACACAGGCATCAGATGTTTTGCAACGAAAGAAGGTATCTGCATTCGGATGCCCGGGCACACATGGTGTTCCGCTATAGTTCGATCTCGACAACCAGATGCCGCGGAAAGTTTTATCAGCAGCACGCATTCAAGTTTCATTTATCAGTAATCAGTATTTCATTTCCATCGACAAACCGGATCGATCGTTTGCCGCGGGTCTTGGCTTTCTGAAACTACCGATAACTTCCAATCACCCGCTCGGTTCGAAAACGTGTCCCATTTATTTTTATCAGCGTCGCACATTCCGCCATGTGTAATCTGTCCTCTCGTTTCGTTCGGCGAACGAACAGAGATGATTTTTCCATGGCGTTATTCCAGGTGGTGAGCCACCGGGCACACGTAGCATCGTGGCGTACTCGTGGGCGCGGAGATTGGCACTCGATTACAGGCCCTCGAAGGAGTGCGACGGTAATGGAACGTACAGGATGGCGTTAAATACGTCGGAGTTGCCCGACACGAAGTGGCTCGAGACAATCCCTGGACAGCTCTTCCTGTACAGCGGCCACATGGACCTCAGAGTGGCTGGTTACCCGAGCCTCCGAGTGATTGGCGTTAAACGAGGGCCCCTGACGACCTCTGCCCTCTTCTGCACCGTTTGGTGAGACAATTTCTCAGACACTGGACACTTTACATTCAACGCCAACACAGTGGATCGTCTCCGTGTTGCTTGATTCAATATACTTTTCAATTAGGTTCAATTTGAAAAAATAATGATACTCTGATCGTCAAGAACTTTTGTTTGCTAGGTCCGCTGGTGTCTGGTATACTTTGTTACGTCGGGAGATATACGGTATGTTATTTGGAAATTCTATGAAAAAATGTATTGCCGTTTCAGGTATCAGGAAGAAGGCAGGAATCGTTCTACGAGCGTCGAGGCGTTGGTGTCGACGATCTGGTTGGACGAGTGGGGTGGAACCGTGGATAGCTACACGGGGATACTCATAAGCTGTCAATTACCTTTGGGAAGCTCGACGGAGCCATTTCGAGTGCACGTGGGCCCGAAACCGTGCCACGATAATGCTAGTCATAGTTTAGTTATCCGCCCCGGAATAAATTCCCGGGAGAAGCATCGACAGTTCACCCTCTGCATCAAGGGCTTGGACTTCGACGAGGACATCTCGCGCAAAGTTGTTGCCTTCGTCGAGTTACACCGTATACTCGGCGCAGAGTTCTTCTACTTCTACGTGTTCAACGTCCACGAGAATGTGCTGAAGGTGCTAAGGTCCTACGAGAAATCGAATGTCATACGGTGGTTCAATCTTACCCTACCGGGTGATCTACCGAACGAAAGACAAACTAGACGGCGGTTCCTAACCGAGGACATCTGGATCAAACGACGAATGGAATTGATCCCGTACAACCATTGTTTCTACGAGAACCTTCATCGCTCGGAGTTCGTAGTTCCCATCGATATCGACGAGGCCATCGTTCCCATCAAACGGAGGAATTGGTTCGAACTCCTGTTGGACGAGAGGATCAGACTAGGAAGGAACTTCAAGGACTTCGCATCCTACTCTGCCAGGAACGCGTACTTCTTCCCGGAGTTACAGAATAGACAGGGAAGGAACACGAGTGATTTCGATTACCTGGACACCGTGAGAACCGCCTGCATTTCACCGGAAGGTGACTCCGTGAAAAGTTTCGTTTCCACGAGGAGAGCGTTGACGGTTCACAACCATTACGCGCTGACGACTTTGAATCCCTCTACGAGAAGGGCACACCATTTGAACCCTGACGACGTGTTGAAACATCATCACAGAGCTTGCGACGAGAGACACTTGGATTGCGATCTTTTAATGGAAGAGGTCAGGGTTGATGAATCCGCCTTGAGGTACGCCGAGGAACTTAAAGCGAGGGTGAAAGTCTTCCTGAACGATCTTAAGATGATTAAGTGAAACTAGTGCTTTTGTACATAATAAAACTCGATCTGACAATGATTTTCATATCCTTGACCCTTCGTGTTTCGTCGATTCTTTCAGCTGGCAATTTTTTCCCCTAATTCGTTCATAAATTTTAGACACCACGATGAAACGTAGCGATTACGGCGCTGCGAGAAGTAGACGCAATTCCAATTAGATATCGGATGCCAGATCAAGGTAGGTTCTCTATTTACTCGGCGATTTAACTAGTATTTACGAGCTTCGAGCGGTTTTATAAAACGTCGCATCTATCACACCACACATAACCAAACGACAGTTTCAATCTCGCTAAAGTGGGACGTTGACAGTGGGAACCATTAGCTCGTTCAAATTGTGTTTGTGCACTACATACATATGTATGTATGTATGTACACTGTATTCGTTCTACCTTTAATACGAGAATGATTTCTATCTGTAATCAAATACGTTCGTTAATGAAAAACTATCGCTGCCGCAAGATTTTACAAGCTATCCCAATCAATTTCCCATCTAATTTTTCACCCTGCCTACAACGAATTAAAACGTCGCACAGCTTCGGAATTCACTTCACACCACTCTAATTGCTCCCATTCGATCCTTGCCGTATCATTCGAGATTTTTTTTCACCGTCACGCGAAAAACCGGGGGTCCGTTTGTACATAATCCGATCCGCGACGAGATACTTAAGATGTTAAAACACGACACTCGAGGTAAACAGGGGCACGCGATTCAACGTCCGCGTCAATGGCATTAGATAAACTTTACGACGGGAATAAACTGTCGTGGCAGTAAGACCAAGGTCATAACACGATTTAATAGCTCATAAGTAAAACTGTAGTTGTTACGCTACGAGATAAGCCGAGATGCTATTGAAGACGAAGATACGATTTTGGTGAACAAAGCACGCGGATCGAACTACGCCGTTTCGTTAGATTCGTTTGGACCGCGAAACATTCAGCATTATTTTCCCTTTCGTCTGCAGTCGAATGTAACTTTGATCTCGGTGAATGCCTCGCGAATCATTCGATTTCAAGTTCGATAACGCAGAATCTGGAAACGGCGGATCGAATTCACGCCCGAGTTGAAGTTCCGCGGTCGGATCGGAGGAGAATCGAGTTTGACGCGGCGAAACTTTGCTTTCAATTTTTCGAAAAACTAAAAGTTCCTTGTGGAAATAGTTTTGTCGTGCGGAATTTCGAAGGTCTTTAATAAAGACTTTTAATTTCAATAGATCCTAAACAGAGTTTTTTCGCTATACTGACAATTTTAACACTAAATTTACGGACCGAGCCAATTTGCCTCATTCAAAATTTGATTACTATACAGGGTGTAACAAAAATTCTGGGACACTTTTTCAATATCGATAGTACGCACCAACAGATGAAAAAAAAGTCTACAAAGTTTTGTCTAAAAACCACCCCCTATGGAGATACAATTCCTTTTGTAAAAAATTTTTAAAAAATCATATCTCAGAAATGGTACGTTGTAGAAGACCCGTTTTGATTGCAATATAACCGGAGAAGATCAAAGATAATAGAAAAAAATATAATTGCTGCGATTATTACTGTTAAGTAGCATTTATTCTTGTTTAATCCAAAGAACCTCAATTACCTATATCGTAGCAGATTTGTAACAACTTGGGAAAAATTAAGGACAAACACTAAATCTTCCTTTGCGTAGATAGTGATATTTTTTTTCATAAACTTTAGTCTCTCCCGGTTATATTGCAATCAAAATCAGTCCTCTACGACGTACCATTTCGGAGATATGATTTTTTTTAAACTTTTTACAAAAGGGGTTGTATCTCGATAGGGGGTGGTTTTTAGACAAAACTTTATGGACTTTTTTCACCTTTTGGTGCATACTATCTATACTGAAAAAGTGTCCCAGAATTTTTGTTACACCCTGTATATATATATAAAACTTTAATATTATTTTCGAAATACATACGTTACTTTTTAGTTAAGTAATGAAACATACGTAAATGTTAATTTACGCTTAGTAAATTACATTAGTATATTAGTAAAGTACACTTCAGTAAAAGTAGGTATATAATCAACATCCGTAAATCTAGTGTTAAATTGCAATTGCGAACCTGCAAAGCAAAATTTTCAGATGCGGGATAGAGCGAATTAAGTTACGCCGATTGGACCTCTGTATGTGTATACGGTCACGCATCAAGATCGTCCCACTTACAGGTAATAATAATTATAACTCGTGCAAGCCCGACGAATACGTCGGATAACGTATCGCGAAAATGGGCTTAACGAAGGCGCCTACAAAACCATCGATTCGCGCGGTCGAAAGTAGCTCTGTGGTTAATTTCAGCGCCACTGCCCAGATCAGAACTAAATACATCGCGATTCCATTCTCCTTTTTTACCACACTTATATTGACTTGCCGTGTCGTTGCGTATGCGTCAAATCTTGTAATTGAACTTTAAACCACTTCGCATACTGATGGGATCTAAAATGAAAGTAAATAAGAAAAAAGCAAACAAAAAGTTGCGTAATAGGTCAGTAGTAATCCAGTAGATCATGACACACAAGTCTTGCATCTGCATCTTCTTTCTTGCATCAAATTGAATAGTATATTTATTTATTGGCTGTAAAAGAGGGATAATAAAATTATCTAATTATAATACAATATTTTTCCTTTTACAAAAGACCTTCGTTGAAGTGGTAATTATAACCAATTACAAGATATGTAAAGACCACTTTACATATAATAAGGTAAAAATAAGTTAAGTGTACAGTGTAAACTGGATTCGGTATTTTTGGCGGACCAGAAAAAAAAATTATTTTCTCCTTTCTAGTATACTATATGTTAACACCTTACAGGCCGCTCACACAACATGTGTGTGTTGCTGCCGCCGAAGATTATTGGTCAGTACCATATTTAATTGTGTCATATTTAACTCATTTCGTACATATAGGTACTGTTATTCTTATTGTTTTACGTGTATGTTCGCACGTATTGTATTATTTCGTGAATTGTAATTAAGTTTTTTAAAATTAATTCATAAAAAATATTGCCGGTCCCTGGCAACGTTTGTCTGTATAGACGTGCGGCCGTTAAAGTATTAATATAAGCCCGGTTTGAAAACGTTTTTTTATTACATATTTTATTATCGATCAACCCTCCGAGGCGTAGTAAAACGCCAAGAATACTATTGACACCAGTGAGCAATGCGAAAATAATTCCGTCAGGGTTTCCGCCCACTATAATTAGATTATGACACGAGATATGAAAACTGTATTAATATCACCAGCGTTCTAATAAAGTCGAAAGAGTTACAGGCCAGATTGACAAAGCGGTAAATCACGTTCAAGTTAATAGGGAAACCATTAAAACGTTTATCACACGGGCCCGTCGTATTTATTTCAGTGAATCGCACTTTCCGGGGCACGGTTGATCTTAAATTAATACAGGAATAAATCATAGCGGCTATAAAGCAGGAAACGTTTAAAGTGTACACGCTTCTGGGTTAGTTACGAGCATTTAGCCGGCGTACAGAGTGTAAATTTACGATGCGTACCATCGACGACAGACGCGTACCTTTTCTTTCATGTCGTTGACACACGGAATTCCTCTATATCAACCATGATAATGTCTTTCCTCCCCTCATTCCCTCAAATTTTTCCATCCGTAGCACAATTTTTAGTCATCGGTATCCAAACCGAACCAACGATTAAACGCATCGTATCATTCAGATTCATCGGAAACAATAAATTCATCCGCGCAGAAATAGAGCGAACTGTAAATTTTACAACAAACAAAAAGATCAAGATTTTCTTCAAATAATTTACTCGTAGATTCTCACAAAATTCCCCCGTATCGATCAGGACAATGCCCTTCGTCGCGTCGTCAGATCCATCGTAAGTAAAAGCGTCCGCGGAGAAATCAAAGTTCTTCACATTTGATCAGTAGTAGAAAAATGGTCGAAATTTCCTTCAGGTAGTTCACACGTCGATTGTCACGGCGTAATTTTACGATCGAAGGAGGCGGCGGTAACATTGTAAATTTTACGTTTCATCACGCATCGGGTGTAAACCGTCGAGTGACTGTACCTACGGCAGCGATAACATCATCGCGGGTAATCTTCGTCGAGCAAGCGCATTTTTACGACTCTCTTTTCCCTCCCTAAAATCCAGGTCGCTCGATGTGTCCGGGAGGGTGAGCTATGTCTTTTCTCCCAACCACCCTCTTTCATCCCCGGTACTCTATCCTCTCATAACTCATTGTCTCCGGCGGCGAATTGATGTGCACGCATCGTAAGGGTAGGTCAGTTCCCCCAGCGATTCAGGATTGATGCGCCAGGAGACGGCGGTTCTTAGCAGGGACTTCTCTACGGCACCGTCGGCTTTTACGCCAAATGAAACACTGACCTAGTATACGGAACCCCCTCTTCTTGTTTTATTCGCAACGGTGGCGCACAAGGCGATATTTTAGCGATCTAGGTGAACATAATTGGAGATGGATAGTAATCCGGATAAAAACGCATTACAAATCGATGGCAGAATAACCACTGAGTCTGTAGACATAAGAATTCGTCCAAGAATCGACCCATAATGATCTAAATATTTACTATAACAATATCTTTCACTGATATTTGAGTGAAAGAATTATGATTTTTAATAGTTCAAGGTGCGTTTACACGCCTTTCCTTTCGTAACAGGTATTTCACTAGATTTAGAGACGTTCGGAATGATTACTACTTAAAATAACCTCTATTTTACGATTACATAATTGAATGTGTATACAACTATTGTCGCCTATTGTGCTTGATTAACAACAGAATCTGGGAAATCGACGACATCAAGAATTCCTCTGCGCACTAATTACGTCCGGCTACATTGGTAAAACATTATTGTTAACAGTATCGAGAATGGAACGAAGGGATTACTATGATTTTTTTGTTTCGATTGCTCAAGCGCGCGTCGAGAGGGGTGATAGAATGACAAAATTTTTCCGGCGACGTTTATAGCACTCTGGCTGGAACGAATTTTCGGAAGTATTTAGAAAAACCGTTTAAGTCAGTTTACTTACTAGATGATCCGATATTTACTGGAAATTGGACATGGATCCGATGGGAAGTGGAATTTTAGAACCCCTTGAAAATATGGACACCCGCGTACAGATATTCCGATGGTACTAAATATAAACGTGAATATCGGGAATATTCATCGAACCCCATGAAATATCGATATCCATAAATCCGTCCGCTAGATTATATCGTAACCGGATTATAACCGGCGCGGAAGAAAAAAAGTCATACTTCCGTCATTTAATACTCGCGAGAAACGAGTTTTATGGATCGGCGTTTTACGATCGCGAAACTCTATTCGGCATGAGCAAAAACAACAAATATGCCCCACTTACGAGCAAACCGCGGTAGCGTACGGCGAAAATACCGTTTCGTCGCGGGCGAATGCGTTTCATTACGCCAGTCTCCTCTATTTTCGTTTTTTTCCCCGGCAGTCTCATTAAGGCGAAATCACGCGGACGCTAGAACACCCCGAAAATACGATTTCGCACGATTCCCGGTCGCGCAACCATACAAGCATGCGCCCGTTTGGGGGAAGAGAGAGAACTCCGGAAGGAGAGAAAGAGAGAGTGAGGAGAGGGTTGCTCGCGAGTGAGCAGCACGTGCGTAGCAGTCATCCTGGCGCACTCGCCAGGACCGCTTCTTCCTTCAGAAAGCATAATATTTCCTTGTTTTTTTTCACAAAAAGTCCACCTCACCGAAATGGAGTTCACTTGAGGATTCATCAAAGCTGTAGATCATTCTCGGCGATCGGATTGTAAACCGATACAGATTTACTTCTAGCATAGTAGGTGGAAATGTTTGTCAATCGCAAGTGTTCGTTTATAAAAATTAATTAGAATATTCTTTGGGAAACACCAAGACCGAGTAGTTCGATTATGTAGTGAGTTTCAAGTTTTTTCCAAACCGTGTGCCTTTCGATGTGTATTCACTGTTCAGACGGGAGCTGCGTTCGGGATTAAAGGGGCGAAAAGTTTCCGCGACAAATGATTAAGCGACTACGGGGGACATGACAGTGCGCGGTGAAGACAGGAAAAGAATGCGACACAGCAGTTCCTGGCCGGAAAGAGCAGCGCGAACGGTAAAAGTTCGCGTGGATCCTCTGTCGCGAGCTTTCACGATCATCCCGACGGTCGGGAAGCCTCAGCTGACCGCGAAACAGACGTGGATCGACGAGATCATCTTCGTGGATCATGGATCCGCGAGCTCCGTGGAGTCGAAACGAAAATTCGCTCGGGACACTGAATTCACCGAGTCCAATTGCCAGGAATCCTACGAATTACGTTCCCTCGAACAAACCAATGGGAACCATGCAATCGGTGAGTCGAAGATATCGAAAAAAGAACCCGAAAATCATCAGGAAACCAAAGAATCGAATCGGACATCCGAGACGTCGCGCTCCGAGATTATGAAACGAGACACAATGAATGTCCAAGTGTCACCGGAAGTCAGCGATAGAGTTCACGTGACGCCCACAATAAAAATAGATGGAACCGTGAAAGATTTTAACGACAGAGGATGCTTCGCGTCAAATGACTCGAAGGATGATCAAATAATCGAGGTGTCATCGCCGAAGAGGCTAACGCCGGACATCAGAGTGGTGGATTACGATCGTGTAACGTCTGAAAAGTCTCGTCACGCCTGTCCCAAGTGCACGTCTTACGGGATCCTGCAGCAGATCGATCCTTTTAGATCTCCGATCTCCGGCAGGAATCGGTCGATCTCTAACACGCTGGAAATACCACGTAGATCCGGACCGGAAACGAGGAACAGCTGGCGTAAAATGGGAGCCGGCGGGTTAATTGGAAACAGCGCCGGCGAGAGGGAGAGAAAAAATGTGTGCGGACATAACGATGTCAGAAAGGAGGCCACCCTACGGCGACACTACTACCCCGAGGGGGGATGGGGGTACGTGATCGTGACGTGCTCGGTGCTGGTTCATTTTCTTGGGATCGGCTTGCAATTCGCGGCACCGGGAACCTGGCATGTCACCGCCGAAAGGAAATTTCATCAACCCCCACTCCACAGCGCAGGTAAGATTTTTATATCGAAATGATCACTTTTGTAGACTGGTTCAATTCCAAGCGATCGAAAGGAGTGATTTTAAATATCAATTGTAGAAATAGCAATTTCGAGATCGCGACGTTTGCCGCTTCCGATCATTTTTCAAAACGGGATCTTTTGTTAGAAAGATTCGAAAAAACTTAAGAAAAATTCTTTAAAAACTTAAGGAAGATTCTTTCTTGAGGATTAAAATAAATATATCGCGGAAAACGTACATATTTCTTTTTGTTACGCACACAAGGGTGAATTGTCTGATTAATTGTTGAGGATAGATACTTTAAAAGATTAAATCGTACAGTTAAATCGCTATGATTAATAAATATCGTAGGATTACTTTCGAGATTACGTTACAAGAACGCTTGACATATTTATTAAGATTTGAAAATACGTTCGAATACGAATGAAAATAAAGAACAGAAAAGGTGTTACTTCATCCCGGCTTCATTTATCTTAATCGAAAGTTCGCATCGAGTAATAAACCGTTGCGATTAAAGATCGAAGTTAAAACAACGTCCCCTAATTAACTTTTGTAATTAAAAGTCTGACAGAGATATTAGTTCACAAGGCTAGAAGATTAAATCACTATAATTTAAAAGTATACGCCGAAGATTCTGGCTGCTTATCAGCCAGAAATATTAGGATCCTTAATTTCCCTAATGCAGCCAGGACGAAACTACAAGATAATCATGATTAATGACTCATTCGATCCAATTAAAACCATCCTAACGTAATTCATGAAACACATTCACCGTCGCGAATGACACTTTCCTGAAATTCCGTACAAGTTTCGATCGGCCCCTCACGCTATAAATTATGTATACATGTCATGGAAGGGATAATGTAAAAAAAGTGGAATAGCAACACACTGGATCTGTCAATTCCATCGATCACACACTTTCATAACAATTTTTCACAAAAATCATCGATCTACAAATTTGCAGTGTTTAAAAGACCGGCACATATACGAACTACGAAATCTAATACAGAAGTTTTTTTTAAAGTACACCAACCTACAGATTCTAATTCAGAAACTTTTTTCCAAAAACACTTCCAGATGTAAAAATACTTAAACATCTTTTTTGAGAACCAAATATAAGTATGGAAAAGAAACGACAAATTACAACGCACTCGACAGAGTGATAGACAGTGTGATAGTACCACGATTAAATTCCGATAAACAAAAGGAAAAATTTCCGCTACGACCCGGCAATTTCCAAAGTGCGCTTTTGGAATCCGCTCGCGTAATGCGCGTGAATCGGGACGCGTGTCGACAGTCCGGGTGCGTAGGGTCACGCACGTGAACGTGCGTGGAATCGCGAACCGCTGAAGGCGAGAGCCTTCTTCCGAGGGCCGATTCGATTATTCTCTTTTTTTATTTTCACCGCCGCCAGTTCGAACCGAGCACTCGAAACCGCGAAGCGAAAGTGAGCCCAGCCTGGAATTCAGTTTTACTTTCAGCAAGTCCGCGCATTTCCAGTTCGTGACTTTTCTTGGATTTCGAGTACCGTGCTCGATCGTCGAAGGTGTTCATTAAAACTTTAATATATCTCGGACGTAAAATCGAAGCTGTCGATAATTAAATGAATTGTTGTAATATTTAAAAAAACGAGTGTATCTACAAATAAAAGGAGTCGGGAAATGAATTTAAAAACGCGGTCTACGTAAAATTCTCTGTGCGATTAAAAGTGTTAGTATAAACCTCAATTCTATAAATAATCGAAAAGATTCCATCGAAATTCCAGTTCCCGAATGAATAATTACGTGTGCCATAAAACAATGATTATTCAACTTCCTCGTTGTTGATTCCTCATAAAAAGAGCCATTAATTATCAATAATTTGTAATTAAGTGTGACGCGGGAAACAAATTATAACTGGCAGTTATTCTTCGATTTTCATGTTCGCGTGTCACGAGTTCACCTGTGTCTGTGTGCGCGCACTTTATTACCTGAGTTTGTTTACAACTAGCAACAGCTGGTCTAAGCTCTCCGACGATGTAATGATCTAATTATAGAACAAGTGGTCACTTTCGCATCGCGACGAGAGATCTGAAATTTTGGGGATAAATTCAACACGAAATCGCAAACTTCGTTGAAAATACGTTTGGAATTGTTCTTCTACGACGTTTGCAATCGAATTGCCATCATCTATCATAGCCAGTAACATAAGTAGTGATTCATAAAAATTAATCGACGCGATCATCCGTTGAATCGATTCCTGATTAGCCGTCGAAAGATTTTTGCAATCAAGTTTCACAAAAATTAATCGAATAGCAGTATCTCGATGGATTACTGATTACCCGGCCGATAACTATCATCAAAAGCTGCCAGCGAAATGAATGACGGAACAGGCTCTCCTATCAATGACACGTATCGCAGACGTCGCAACTCGTACAGCGCGGCGATGATCAATGAAAACCCAGTCGCCGATGAATCGACAGAAACCTGTCGTCACTCCGGGAACCAGGTACAAGCGCGTCGACCGATTCTACGAAAGAAATCAAGATGTCCCGATAATTCCAGTGTAGAATCCGAAACCTGGTCCGTGGAGAGTTCACTCTTAAAAAGGGACTTAACCAGAACTTCGTCAGGGGACACCACGCGATCCATCAGCGAGATCGAGATCCCAGAGATCTTCCTCTCCCACCCGGAACTATTATCTCGATTCGCAAAGTGTCGCTGCCTATTCCCAACGAAATTCTCCGTTCTTGACAGCTGGCAGTGTCAGTGTCGTTGTCAGTGTCGTTGCCAGTGTCAGTATCATCGTCGCAAGATCTCCGGTTGCTCGATCAGGGATCACACTTCCAGGCGGAAGGACTCGGTGTCGACGTGTCAGAGCATCTTGCCAGCCTCTTCCGGCAGGAACTCCGTGGCAAGCTTGATCCACGAGATCAAGGGGGATCGGGAGATCGACGTGATCCAGCGCCGGCACTCGGATCAAACGCAGCCACCGCGCGCCGCCAAGATCGGCCGGATCGATAGCCGAAGGCTCTCCGAGCACACGATCGAGTGCCCACGATCGGGAGAACCGAGATCGATCATCAGGGGCTACCACGGCTTCTCACAGGAAACTGGGAAAACCGAGGAATGGTCGTGTTTCCATGAGAAACAAGATCCAAGTGTCTCGAGTCACCGGACGAGAGACAGGAGAGATTCGGAGAGTAGAAGGAACAGTACGTCGATCACGCCGAAAATGATGCGGAGAAGATTCTCCGAGCAGCTAATCCTGGAAGGTGGTCTGGCCAGCATCCAGGACTACGAGGATCTTATGGAGGATGCCGACGCGGACGAGGAATCGTTCACTGCGATCAACGCGCGCAAGAAAATCACGCTTAGAAAGCATTATTATCCAGAGGGTGGCTGGGGACACGTGATCCTCATCATCGTCGTCCTGGTGCAAGCGATTGCTCATGGTCTTCATCTCGGATCCGGTGTTCTGATCCCAACAATCATCGAGCAGTTTCATCGGAACATGGGAATTACAGGTACATGAAGTTTTTTACCGTAGGAAAAGACTCGGGATCCTTTTGGTTATTTAGACAATAGCTTGACGAACGTTTCAACCAGAAGATTTCAGAAAATACAAAACAGTTTTGCCAACATTCTGTTGATAATAATCTATGAGCAAAGTACCGATGTACGCTAGATAAATTCGAAAACGCTTCTATTTTTTAAACGTCCCCGTTTAAACGATCGCTGGAATGTAGTTTGATCGATAAAAATGATATGAGTAAAACTTGAACAGCGTTTATAAGAAAATGACTGAAAACTTTTCAAATTAACAGGGTCATCCGACCACCCCTAAACTGGGAAAGAATTTCCCGAGAAACTTCACTTAACTGCGGAAGCTCGAATACGGAATTTTTCGTTGAATTTTCATACAATCATTCGAGCATCGGCATCATCGAACCCCGAAGTATCTGTGGCACGGGCAAACTACGGCCCCCGGTCCAAACATTTCCGATATTGCCAGAAACGTGGCAGACGGGTCGGAAAATTCGATATAAGTGCACTCGGTCGATGGTGCTATTCATTGATTTCCCGTCCGCCAACTATTTCGATAAGAGACGAAAGTTTGCGGGAAACGAGGAAGTCGAAAGCACGGCTCGCGCGGCGTGTAAGCGATTCTATACACCTGCACGGCAACTGTCGTACCCGGCAAACGGTACTTACCTACCGTAACTCGCACTCGCGGCCTCTACGAGACCCTGCTCTATATTAGAGAGGCTCCCGATCAAAGAATACGGTCAACGAACTCACGAAAAAGGTTCGCCGAAATTTTCATGTCTCAGAATTGCTCCCCTAATTCGATTTGATGGACCAAAAAAAACTTCACAAACGGTGAAAAGTCCTGTTGATTTGCGCCGATTACACGTCTATTATTTGTCTAATTAATTGTTGCGAATTACCGTAAGTAATTCAGTCTGGCCGGGCATATGACTGGTCTTTGAATAAAAGTTCTAATTTTTATTATTAAATGCAGGTAAGAACTCTGATTTCGTACGAACAATTGCAAACACAATAATGTTTAAATAGCAATACAAATATTTACTATTTTTGTTAAAATTATCGACAATAGCGGTGGCAGATGAATACAGAAGTGTTGGTCTAATGTTTGTAAACGGGCAATTGACCGGCCGTGGTAGGTTTAGTGATAGATTTAGAGTTAACAAAATGTATATTAATTGTCTTTGGTTTCTTAATCATTAATTTCTGATGAAAGAATACCAATATCATTTTCAATGCAACGGTCGAGACGGCCAAACAGTATTACGTTATTAGTTCGTTTAAGGAGAATGTGGAAAAAGGTCCAATAAAATTTATAAAAAATACCGTATCATTTTGACGACAAGTAAAATAAAAAGAAAATAAGTGATGAAAAAGAAAAAGGGTGAAACCCACGCGTTCGCCAGCCGTACAAAGACGTCGGCCTCGCGATCGCAAGGCTGTTTCAAGCGTGACACAATTGTTCGGCGTAATTTTTTTCTTTATCGAACCCGGTGCACTTTTAACCTACATGCAATACACGTGCAATTGCGTAGTCGGCGAGAATGTACCCGGATCGTTATTGGCCCTGATGGTACCTCGGGGAAAATGAATTCCCAAGTAATGACGGTACCACAGTGTACCACCTGTAATTATTCCTCTCTCATATCTCTCTTAAAACAAATGCACTAGCAACCCTCTGACTATTTAAAGACACTGTACGCCGCTTGTAAAGTGTCCTACAAATTGCCATGGTGTTTGCAAAAATGTGGAAGAATCACCGGCTAAAGAATACTTCAAGTATACATTTATGCGGTGTAATAAGTAATTTTCTGGAAATGTTGGTATTTGAGAATCTTTCTGTTAAAGAGAAACCTCCGTGGTCGTGACATTCTTATTGTATCTTGAAAATTGCTGTACAAGGCATAAAAAATAATCGGGTAATATTTTCGAGAATATTTGTATTTTAGTATTTCGTATTTTTCTCCTCTTTTTCATCCCTTATCGAACATTTTGCGACCGTTTAAGAAGTTTTATATCTGGGTGCGGAAGTGTTCTCTTCATAAAAATAGGGGTTTAGAACACAACAGTTTTGAAGTCGTTACCGAGCTTGCTGGATCGCTATAAAAATCGGAAGCCGGCACTTTTATTCTTTTCTTCCAGCCCCCGGGGAACCGTGGAAAATACGTCACGACGAGATAAATGTTTAATCGATTTTCGAGATATCGCTCGCGAGAATGCAATGTCCGAAGTAAAAAAATATCTACACACTTACACATGGACATTTAGAACCCCTTATAAACTTTCAGAAAAATTTTATTCGAAACTTGAGGATCTAACATCTTCTCTCGAATAAAAAATTCTTTTCGAAACATTCCACATTTTTATGAATACGCTATTGTAGAGCATAACAAGTGTTTTATCGGATTGGAAAGTATAATTTTTCCAATTGTCGATTTACCAAAGAATTCATGGAGAATTTTAGAGGAAATCCTTGAATAGGGCTGTCGAGATGGTTTAAAGTAATTGCACCGTAAAAATTTGCATTACGCTTGCGGTAATTACCCCTGGCAGGACTGAAATACCGACAGGAATAACATTCTACGGTAACATGGCGCACTCTGTCTTCGAAAGGACCGACATACAACAAACCGAATTAACAAATCCTTTCCATTACCATAGAAATAGGTTTATTTTGTTGTTTGTTAAATTAAATTACATTAAAAGAAGGTTCCTCGAACCATTCGATCGATTTAATTCCATGCAAAAGTTGATTGAAATAAGCAGAAATAAAAACATAATAGTTTTGCAAAACATAAAAAAAAGAATTTTCATTTTATAAGTTTAATTCGTGCGATTTTCATAATTATTTCAATTTTTATTTTCTATACTTTTGTAAATTTTCGTAGACCGCTACTTTATCAACCATCGATTCTTTATCTACACAGTGCTGCCACTCGCGTTACATAAAAAGCTCCCGTGGAAAATGCAAATTGTCCAATAGAACATAATTCAATCAATAAAAGAATCATTTGATATAAATATCTGACCATAAATATTTATTACCCCTGAATTACAACATTTCTATAATACAATACATCCCATATACTTCTCAGTTTTCAAACCTTTCGCGGCTCACTGATATCCAATCATGAACAATTTTAAATATTTGACAAAAATTTTTACAAACTCACTAGGTAGATGCAGAGAAATTAAAATAACTGCAATAAGTGAAACCGGTCTCATAGCATTTCTATACGTCGCAATTTTTACGTAAGATTACAAACCCTTCAGTTTTCGAACCTGGAAATTCCACTACTTTGAAACTTAAACGTAGTTAAATTAATACGCTTGAAAATTGCAACGATTTGAAACTTCTCCACCTGGAAATTTGTATGCGACGAAATTTCCAATTTGGTGTTTTTGAACCCGATATTTTCGTATCTGAAAATTGAATTGAAATTTCAATTTACGCGTTTTAGGATTTTAACGCATTGAAATTTCTGCACAGGGAAATTTGTACACATCAAAATTTCAACACTTCGAATTTCGAACCACAGAAGTACGTTCGCTGGTTACACAGCATTCGTCTGCATCAAAATTTTAAAGTAAGTGTCCGGTTCCCCAAATGTTTGCTCCTGAAACTTTACGCACGTCAAAATTTCAACCTCTTGAAAATTCCACGGTTTAAACTTTGAACGGCTAGAATTTTCCTCGAATGCAAAATTTCCGCAAATTAAAATTTCTGCGAGTGGAAATTTACGTGCTCCAACTTTTGAGCCTCTAAATTTTGCTGCCATTCTTAGGAATTCACCCAATAGGGGCACAGAAATTAAGATAATCGCAGTAAGTGAAAGCGGTCATAGAACACGATTTCCAAGTATCTCTAGAAGAAACAGTGAACAAAGTAGCCAACGGTGTAGAAAATACGGGACAGATTGAAGAATCGTTTCGTTTAAGTAACTAGCGAAAGAATGGCCCAATCCAATTCATTGCGCCGAGGATTACAAGGTACCGATAATAAAATTTAACTGTACACCCAGTTGAATCGGAACGAAGCTTCAGATCATAAAGAACGCTGAAACAGTATTTCCAACATCGACTGGCACGTGTTTATGATGGCTACATACAACTGTCTAATTTATGCCATTAATTACACTAATAACGCCTTCTCCCCCTGCCACCGCTATTAGAAACGATCCAATGAAAAGTTTGACTATCAGCTGCTCGTATTCTAAAATTCCTAAATTTAAATGGAAAAAATTGAAATTGTTTTGTTATTAAATTTAAATTTAATTAAATTCAATGGAATTCATTAAAAATTAAGTAAAATAATAAAAATTAATTTTAAATATAACTAAATAAATATAAACCTCAAAACGTTTGATCATTAATTGTTGAAAGATCCAAAGAACTTTTCACATTTACATATCCTAATAATTATTGCATATGAAACGGGAATTGATCAGGTGTCATCGTTAAAGTGTTCAACTAACATAAATTGAACTTAATTTAAATGCAACTAAATTTAAATGTTCGCAACAGCAGAGTGAAAGAGAAAATTAACGTTTCAACGAATTGGGGTTTTATGTGACATAATCACATTACGATGTATAAACATCAAATGTGCGTTGGCTCTTCCAACAATTAATAGTCAAAAACTATTTAAATCAGTATCTCAGTGAAATTTAACAGCTACAGTAATAAAAAATTTGATCAATCTTTTCACATTTTTTAAACATATCCCACGTTACAGGTTTATTGTTTATCGTAAAATCGCCCTGTTGATAAAGTGTTAAAATAAATTAAAATTTGATGCTGTGCTACCGACGTCTAAAAAGAGCCCACGCACACACGGTAAATTTCAAAGACATTTATCAGGGCGTGTTATCAAAGTCAGAACCCCCGTAGATAGAGTAACAGGAGTTCGTGGTCGAGTTAAAAACCGGTTTCGAAATTATCTTCCCAAAGTCTTTATCTTGTTCGTCTCTCGGTTAGGAGCGTACTCGCGGCGAGTGATAGGAAAACAGAAATTGTTTCGGTCCCGGGATAAATCCGGGGGTTGCGCTATCGCGCTAGAAAAGATAATTCCGGGGACGGCGGAATCGCCGAGCCACTTTCATTCTATCTCGTTACATCTCGGACGGAAAACTGCGATCACGACATTCATGCATTCAAATTCGAGCGTTCCTTTTTCCTCGACTCGCTGAACAGACAACTTCTACCCGTGAGAGGTGAAGCCAATCTCATCGAATCGATTCAAAGCTCTCGGAATCGTTCCCCATTTTCGATCGTTTTTCCCCGTTTCCTCTTTTTCTTGCCGCATTTTTTTTAACCGTTCACGTTTCGATCATCGACATTTTCCGGATCGTTGGGTAATTACGAAAAGGTCCGAGGGATTTCACAAATAGATCTGCGGCCAGCAGACACGTCCAGTTTTTTCATCGTTCGATCGTTTGGTCAGTCGACATATTTATTTTTATTACAAAGGAATAGATTTGTACAGATCTGCATGAGAAATTTCGTGAAATTCATTTGCAAAATTTAATCGGATCGCGATATTGTATTTTATTAGTTTGGAGTTCAAATTTTTTATAATTTTTTCACGGATTATTCAAAATTTCGTAATAAACAACATTTCTAACCCAATATTACTGCAAACACAAAGAATCTACCAATTGGACACAAGAATTTGTGAAACTTCCAGATCTTAAGAAGGTTGGAATAAAAGTTATGGGTTTTCATGATGGACGCGTCTTTCGTCCCCGGATACGATGCAGGGATAAAGTTAGAACCGCGGGAAGAGCAATTGCGGGGCGATATGTTTTGTAATTCGAGAAAATGGTGAAAACGTAGTTTTCGGTCCTTTTTATTGCGCAATAGAAAAGTCAACTGAAAACAGTGATTTTTTTGTAGTAAAACTTGAGTGTTATACGAATGAAACAGAGATTTTCAAGTTAGATTTTATTCTCATCATCCCATACTTAAGATTTTCAAGCCCCTGTGCTTCGGGCGCATCGAAATTTCGATATGCCAAAAGTTTCAAAGCGCAGGATTTCAAAACGGTAAATTTCCGGTCGCCAGTAATTTTAAAGCCCAGACATATTCAGGCGCAAGAAATATCAAATTTCAGAATTTTCGAAGCTGAGAAGTTTTTGAGCGCCGCAAGTTACAAAGCACAGAAATAGCAGAAATAGTGTGGCGCAAACAATTTCAAAACGCCGAAATTTTCAGGCGCCAGAAATATCAATCCTCGGAAATTTAGGGGAAATGCAATAATGTATTATAATTCAAAATTTCATAAATTTTAGAACAAGTGTTCTGCGGTTCGGGGTAAATGAAAACGTTGAAAGAGACCGGTTTTCCACAGAATTGATTTAAATCTGTCACGTCTAACGACGGTTTGTTATACTACGAAGCTTTTCTAGATGTTCCAAGGAGTACGCGAAAACCTTATTGCAAACGTGACTAATGGTGCCGCGTAAAGGACGTCTGTCGGATCGATAAGTCGTTCGACTTCACCGAATCGTGTCTACAAGGTGACAAATGTCTCTCGAACGACGTGAATGCAAAAGTGTTCGTGGTAAGGAATAAACCTAGTTTCTGCTCCCGGCGGATTCTTCGGGGCGTGCGAAACTTTTGCGAAAGGATCGCCAAACAATCTATCATATTGTACTTCAGACATGAGTGATCGAATACTTTGTAATTAATTTCCATGAGTTCGCGGAAACTTTGGAACAGGAACACGTTGGTTGCTCAGCGAATTTCCTTCGTAGCTTCGCTTCTACACCGCATGGAAATTTTCTCACGCTGCACGTGTTTCATTTGCCTAAAATAATATTAAAGAGCAAATTTATCTATTCCAATCGTATTAAATAAATTTGGCAGCTGCCACTGGTAACCCACGTGATTCAACATGTTAATTCTCGACTCTAACTATCGGTACTAATAATTTTTACAATTTTTAGTTATTCGCTGTTATTCGGTGACATCCATGTGGTTTAATAAAATGAAATCTCATGACGCGTTTACGTTTTACACGAGGTTTCATCCCAATCAAATTAATCCGACCTACCGAAGCGTCTTTTCCAAGAAAAATTGTGCCCCGAACCATAAAAAAGAAAACAGACACGCACGCCCACGGGATGTAAAGTGCAGGGAAGCGTGTCGCGTGAATTACCAACTTAAAACTGGAGCATGGAAGCTGATACCACGTCAGCAGGAGACATTGGGCCAAGGTGTGAACCATAAAGATAGGTTTTACGCGCGTTACAGGACCCCGTGCGGTCCGATGAGTATCACGCACTTTATGTTCCACCAGGACCCCGAAGAAAGGTCCGAAAGTTGCATCTTCTGGATGGGCGTGAGTGCACTCAACGTCTTTCGACTCTTTGGGGAAAAACTGTTATGTACCTGGATTCTCTGCGTGAAACCCTGGATATCGAAACTGGATATACAGCGCCTGTTGCAAGTCGTGTCACTTGAAATCAGTGATTCTTCTTATAGTGAAATAAATGCGGACAGGTTCAAAGTGTAGATGTTTTTGGGCTCTATAAATTCAACCGCATTGAAATTTCCGGGCGGCAAAGAATTGCAAAGCCTAGAAATTTCTAGGTATCGGATATTCCAAGGGTTAATAATTTCACCCTGACAGAAGCTTCAAGGGATAGATATTTCTGACCACGGGTATTCTATCGCGTTAAATACTTTAACATTAAATACATATTACATTATGATTCAAATAATTTTTATTTTGTTTTATCAAGGGTAAATAATAGTTAATTTTTCCCTGAGGAGGGTCACCACTATGACCGAAACGTTGGAAAGTATTATAATAAAACATTGCCTTGTTATGGATGATAAGTAAGTAATTCAGTTTAAATCAATTTTGTTCTTCATATGATCGTTATATAGCCGGTTAAGGTCTGTATGTTTGTATTAAATACTTTAATCCGGAAAGATTTAAACGCCTGAATATTTCGGAGCACCAAAAACTAAAAGAGAATCTACAGTGCAACAAGTTCTGCGCACTGAATGTTTCTTGATCAACAATTTCCTGGCGTTAGAAATTTCTCGACCCAAAATTTCGTGACGCAACAAGTATGAAAACAGTAATATTTTCGGTCGCCAAAAGTTCCAAAACGTAGAAATTTCTTAACGCAACAAGTTTTTAACCTCGGAAACGTCTGACCACCAGAACCTACAAGCGGTGGAATTATCAAATCTAAATTGCGCATACAGTAAACGTAATTTCCATTCGACACACAATTAATTGCTGAATTTACATCACCCTTAATTTGAATTTCCAAATAATCCGTGACACGTGAACGAACACGGACGCGAGAAGTTTGCGACGTCAGTTCGACTTGCCTCGCAACGGTTCCACTAAGATTCACAATATTCAAACGCCCTGTCAGAGAAGCTACGTGAATAGAATCCAGATCGTCAGGGACCATCGGGACGAACAATACAGGGCTATTGGATGTCGAAAAATGTTCCTCCCGAAACCAGAAAAGGTAACAACGAACAGCATGAAATCGAACCAATAGCGGGACAAAGTACTAAGCAAAATACACGGGGCTTACATCGCCGTATATAGAAATACACTTTGATCCTGCCGTCGTAACCAGGAATAACAGAAACGATTCTACGAACTGTAGATAGTAAGATAAAAAAGTTACCATTCTAAAGACTCGCATCTTTATGCTTCGGGCTAACTTCAATGGGAATCTTTGTAGAAACGCATAAAATCCTATGACTTACCGTCTACTTGCTATTATGCTAGTATGAACCAACTACTAGAGTCACAGAAATATTCTAGCTAGCGAAGAGTCTGCTGATACATACATACATACATCGTGTCCAAAGAAAAATAGACCAACATACCAAATACTGAGCTACGTGTCCCTTGGTACAAGTATCATCGAGTTTTTTATTGGCGAATGTTCAATCTTTCAACAGCCGTCTCTTGGTTTTCTTAACTTTCCACGTCCTTTTTCCAGGGACACTCTGTATACGTGTGCGTACCTATGCAACGTCGTAACGACGTCCTCGTAAATTCTTGGAATCCGCGAACCGAAGCGTCTCGAAATAACGTGCATTCTTTGATTGTCAGCGAAAGATACCGCCGGCGAATCGCGGGGACGATTTTTCTTGCTCCGGATTCGCCTGTCGTAAAAGTTTATTGGTAACAGCGGCCGGACTTGGGCACACAGTACGAACTGCGATAGCTTTATTTTGCGGGATACATAGTATAATACGAGGTGAGCGAGGGGGACCACGAAAAATGAAATGGAGTTTGGCTAATGACGTCCATAAACGTGCGTGTGCATTCGCTGTGACGTTCGACGGACGGTTTTTCGTTTGCGGGTCGGGAATCGGGTTTTACTTTCATTCGGTGAAAGTGCTATCCCCCGTCCCTCCTTCCTTCTTCCCAGGTTCCGCTTATCAGACGTTTTTCTTATTCTTATTTCCACCCGCGACGTCGTTTCTCGGTCGAAAGTTCGACCCAACGTTTTCCTTTTGTCCCCGGACAAGATGCGGGAAAAACTACGATCGTCGGAAGAACCATTCTGCTGCAATATGTTTTGAAACTTGAAAAATGGTGAAAATATAGTTTCCGGTCTTTTTTATTGTGTAATACGAAAGTCAGCTGAAGAGAGAGATTTTTTATGGTAAAACTCGAGTGTTATGCGAATAAAACTGAGTTATCGTTTATACTTTATCCTGATCACTTGATACTTGCAATTTTCACGTGCCAGTGTTCCAAATTTAAAAAAAATTTCTAGGTGCCAAAAGCTTCAACGTGACGAATTTCAAAATGGATAAATTACCTGGCTCCAGGAATTTTTAAGCTGCGTAACGTGTAAGCTTTAAACGATGCAAAGCGTAGAAACTTTGTGTCACTAGAAATTTCAAAACTGAGGAATTCCTAAACGTCGATAGATCCAAAGCGCAGAAACATCGTGCGGATATATTTCAAAGCCCTGAAAATTTTAGTCTCACGAAATATTAAATCTTAGAATTTCCCGGGCGTAAGATACGTGAAATCTGAGAAATTCCGAGCTCTAGAAATGTCGAAACTCCGAAATTTCCAAGCATCAACCATTCCTTAGCATTATCATCATAACGTTTTAATTCCTCGGAACGGTGTTAAATAACTCGGAAGATTATGCAGAATTATTACGAAGAGATTCGACAGAGTATTATAAATTCCCGCGTCAATGCCGCCCCACGGAACTACTTTCTCAGGCGTATGAAGTAATTGAATTGAATGTAGCGGAACGGTGGAATAAAATGCAAAAAAACTCGCACGTGTATCGCACGCGTGCACACGTATGCACCTACATCTGTATCCAGCGGCGCTTTTCTTCCGAACGGACCGCATTTAATCCTGGGCTCATTTGATTTTAGATGAACCCAGCCCGATGAATTCCTCCGAGGGAAACTTCATTTTATCCGACCACCTTATAGCAGCCCACACGTACATACATACGCGCGCGGACTCGTCGGCGTCACTTACAAGTTGGAAAAAGTTTCGACACCGGGTCAGAGTTTGCGTTAGACGTCGCGAGTGCCCGGAAACTTGAGGGAATAAAATTATTCCGTCCCGAACCCGGCGTAAAAGGCCACCGCCGGCTTGTTCGGTGAACGAGTTTATGGTGGAGAAAAAAAAAATGTGAATCGAACGTCATGGGATTACGAGCTCCCGTCAAGTAGAATTAATGGGGAAGTGTCACGGAACCATTCTTTTTTTAAATTTCATTTCACATCAATCGGCTGATTGGTTCCGTGGTGAACATGATTTATGGCGAAGCATGATCGGCGTTTAATTAGAATTAATGTGCAAGTCTAATAATGGATTAATCTCTAAGGTTATCTAAATTATTTCTGGTTTTTATATTTCACGGTAGGTAGTGTTGGGTGATTTCAGATTGTATTTTTCTACGTGGAAAGGAATTCAACGTAGGTAAATGCAATCTCTATGGAGTCACGTTCGATGGAAGTTTGTAAGAGTTCCCTGGTCACGTAGTATCAATTTAGAGGATCAAAATTCGTTTCGCACGTATCTAATCAGGAGATTTCAACAATGGGACCAATGTACATTTTACTGTGCTGAGAATTCGAGTTACAATCTAATTATACTACCTTCACAATAGAAACAATGAGGGTGTGATGACAAATTTGTTACTTTTTGTAAATACATGTTCCACTAGGATCCAGTCGAATCACGTTCGGGTGTTTGTAAGGTTACTTTCACAACAGGGCAAGTCGGGTTAAATATACGAGGTTTTGTAACTTCTGGATTTGTAAAATTTTATATGTTGACATTTCTAGACGTCGACATTTGTAAATGAGTTTGTAGCCCCCAAAATTTTCGCGGCCGGAAATTCAAGTGGTTTGAAACATCGATGCCTCAAAATTAATGCCCTTAGAATTTTTAACGATATGAAACTTCTTCGCGTAGAAATGTTGTTTTGATATTTCCGTGATAGCGTTTAGAAGCACCAAATTTTCGTAGCCAAAAATTTCAACGCATACAAATTTCTGTACGAAAATATTTTTACGCATAAAAAAATTAACATTTTCAAACTTCAGAACGCGGAAATTTCTTCCCTATAAATTCCAGGCCAAAAAAGTACCGTGTCTGTCTATCGCCCGGCAACCCTGTCAAATGTCTGCGTTTTGAAATTTCTACGCCAGGATATTTCTGCGCAACAAAAATTGTAAACTTTGAAACATCGGGCCGCAGAAATTTCTCCGTGGCGAATCCTGGACCCGGAATTTCATCGTCCATAAACTTTCGATCGCGGTACTTTCAGCGCATGACTTCACCCGACGCACTTGGTGTGAAACAAGCCTATGTGTGCCGGCTCACGTATCTCCAATTTAAAGAAACAGATTCGTTTCGCACCTATCCGACGTACGGCGGACAACGTGCACCAGTCTGCCCTAATCGAACTCGGTATACGCACGTGCGTTTAGTCACTGATGAGTCACCGTGAACACCGGTGGCACTTTAAGTCCGCCGGACTTCTTTACGACCAGGAATCACCGACTTGATGTACATTTATACCAAGAAACGATTGCCACGACGATGAAAACAGTCCGACACATTACCCACACATCCGCGAAACAGATATAATTATACCGTCTAATTTATACCGGACCGTCACAAAACCACATAACTTCATATAGAATTGGAAAAGTATGACTCGCTGGAATCTCCCTTTGATCTGAACTTTTTACAACGCAAGAATGTGAGTTCTCTTATTTCCACGAGCAACGGAGGCTGCGTTATTTATCCTCTATAAAATAAAATTCATTCTCCCGTTAATCATTTTCAACTCCCTTAAATTATATCGGAGAGTGCTATCTAAAACAAAAAAATAGGGAGAAAACGTTATAAAAATCTCGGAAAACGAGTATAACTTTTCATACTGATATCAGATACATTTGAAACCGATGCACCCTGTATATGACCGATGTCACACGTGCCGATGCAGAAACGCGGCGAAAAAGAAGCGCACGTCGAAAGGAGAACACGCGACATGCGTTAACCATAGAGAAACCCCGTCCTTCTGGTTTTTCTCCGAAATTCTTTCGTCCCGTATGGTGGGCACCATAAACCCAGAAGTCTAAGACCACCGGTGTGCCACCGTGAATCTCTCTCTCCTGTATCGGGACCTCACTAAACTCGTGGATGTACGGGCCCCGGACGACGGACGACCGTCGTATACGCGGCATATTTTCGCGTTTCATTTTTATTCGGTTCGCACGTGCGATTCGTCATGGGCGCCCACTCTCGAACGGGGCGCCAGAGAAATAATATACGGTGTGTCGCTCGCGGCTCTTTCGTCGCCGCGTTTCCTGTCGCGCGGCCTACTAAATTACACCGTGGAATTTCTTAGATTCTAATTTATTTTGAATCGAGATACCGACGTTTTACGGAATGTCTTGATTAACCCTTAGATACCTTGTAGGTATTCCGCTTATCTTCGAAAGTAGTTGAATAGTATTATACCTTCGGAGTTGTTCAATAGAATCAGGATATTTCTGAAAAAAAACGAAGATATTCAATCGATTTTTTATTTTATTTTATTGTGAAACGAATGTAGATTTGCGCGACGGAAAGAAAATTATTGCTTTCCATAAAGTGTCGTTACTTGTGTTTAAAGTATATTGAACATGTAAAGCTGATGTATCGGGTCAAGGTATTTTTCGGAATACCCACAAAGCCGGTATACCGGCTGTAAGGTACGAAAAGGCTTAAATTAGAGTAATGGACAGTTTCGACTCACCGATCGGAGACTCCTTATTCCCCGAAGAGTACGGACTCCACCCCCTTATCTGGAAGGGAACAAACTACCTCTTAGATACATAAATTTTAAAAAATGCAATTCGATCATACAGTGATATGAGCCGTTTATTTTGAAAGTGGCCTAACTCCATTTATCTTCAAATCGAGATAATTAAGGGTTTGCGTTTCAATGAATTTAAAAATATACGTATAGGATACTAATGAGTCACACTGCTTAAGTGTATCTAAGGGTGTTAAATTTATAGTTCCTATTAAAATAGTGGCAATTATTAAGTGAATAATATGCGTTTTCTTATCAAGAATGGAGTTAGGCCACTTTCAAACTACACCGTTCAACTATTGAACTAACTCTGAAAACTGATGTGTCAAGAATTTTTGTATTTGCTTGGAATATAAGCAACCTGAAATGCGTTACTGATAAATAACATTAAGTCGTACATGTAACCATTGTTACTTGGAAAAAACTGAAAAATGGAGTTAGGCCACTTTCAAAATAAACGGCTCATATCTTCACATTTTAATTTCTAATTTGTTCATCAAACAAATCAACAAAGTTTTAACAATTCGCCGGAACAATAAATGATGGAAAATTTCAGCTACCAAATTTTGTACGTCAAAAAATTCCAACAATTTCAAGTGTCCGAGCCTACGAATTTTGGGGTGAACTGTTTGAACAGTTTAACGGCTTTAAATTTCTGCGCAAGGACATTTCTCCGGCTTGACACGAGGGCGCTTTGAAATGTCAAAAGCTTTAAATTTCCGCGCTTGGACATTTTAACGACCTCAAGTTCGTACATTTCAAATTTAACCATCCCGAAATTCTTCTGCAACAAAATTTCAACACTTTTTGATAAAATTGGAATAATTGGCTTGCGTCACTGTCTCATTCCTCCAAATATTCTGGATTCACCCCCATGTCTGGAGCAATGGAAAACTACCTGTTAGACCCAGGTTTTTATCGGTATGCATCATAGAATCGTACACAATCCTCGTATGACTTCCCAGGAACCCATACATTTTGATTGGACGTCGAATTTTCGAGTGTAGGGGGACGATGGAGGGGGTGGTGGGAAGAGCGAATAGAGGGAGAGAGTTTCTCGAGGCAGCATCAGTCGACGCTACCGCGCGGTGCGCTCCAGAAACCGTCTCTCCAGTTCTCTCCACTTCCTCCGAAACTCACCTTCGAACTCGCGATAACGTGTAATCTTTCGACGGAAACACCGGTTGACTGTCAGTTTCTCCTTAGAATTAATCCAAACTACACGCCCGGAGAAACTCGAACATTAAAAACCGTTTACAGGCCTCGATTATTTCCCTATGTGAATCCACGGTACTCTTCGTGTTAACAATAATTCCCATAAGTCTGTGAAATCGTATTAAACTGACCTCTAATCGAATTTCATTGTGAGCTACATCGAGCACAAATTAAAAGCCGGGCCTTTCACTTTGGTACTCTCCGATCGCCTAAGTATTAATCCACCGTGCGTAAAAACAACATTTGCATAAGTAGTTCAATATTCGCCCGTAAAAAAGAAAAATGACGAATTAGAAAACATTGCGGGAATCTGGTACCACTCAAAAGTGACCGGTACCCTCGTGCGTGCGACGGATTAAAATAAAAATGATGGTTGCCAATTAATTACACCGACAACCCAATTTCCACATCTGCCAAGCGATATTCACCGAGTCCGGTATCGATTTACAAAAGAAACGAAAAAAAACGAGTTATGGAAAAAAAAGAAAACTAAAGGACGAACGCACGATTCGATTTCACGCGTGAAAACCCGTTCCTGGTACCTCGCAGACAAGTTAGAACACACGTCCATACATGCGCGCGCGGTTGTGATTAATCGTTGCGGCGCACAATGAGCCCGAAATTTATTAAAATCGAGCGTTAAATCGTCCGAAACACATACACGCACAGACATTAACGTGAATCGATGTCGTAATACAAATGCTCGACAGCGCGCGGTGTAATTTATAACGACTCGTTTCGCGAGGTCCCCGCGTAGAACATTAATTCATCCTTTAATACTTGTCTGAAAACTTTCTTCGACCGGTGTTACATGTATCCTTCGACGTGCCCTTTTTGTAGATTATTTTAAGGAACATGCGAAGAAACCGATTTGTCGCCCGACGGAATTCGCGACATCGAAATAAACGAGATAAACGTTACGTCATTTGTTTTCCTCTCCGGATTCTCTCTTTGACTTAAGATCAAAGATAAATTCGCGAAGAATTAACAATCCACGAATCGTTCTCCGCGATTCCCGATGCTGGCAATTTTAGAGAAAGTGCTCGAGGTAACCGCGACGAAGGGAGTTCTCCAATTCCTGCCTGGCTAATTCGCCTGTGATCCTTTAATCCGTCAATTTGAAAATCCAAGTAGAAAGAAACTCTCGGGAAGAGGGTCCAAGTGACAAAGTACCATTTCCGAAAAACGAAGCGGGTCGTTTGGATGGGGCGTCTTAAAAGAATTAAATAGCTGTTGATAAATCAACGGAGCTACCAAAGTCCGGGGTTCGATCGTCCGCGAAATTCGACTCGACGACTCCCAGCGACTGCTGCAAACACATTTGCGCAAAGTGACAAAGTTCGTCCAACGTTCGCAAAAGCTACAACAACCATCGGAAATTGTTTCGCAATAGCAACAGAATGTTTGCTAACAAGTGTTCGGCGATAGGGAAGATCACCCGTACGACTTCGAGCCTTGCCGACACGGGTACCTAAATTTCCCACACGTTAAAACTTGAAGAATCATGTCGATATCACGGGCGCAAAGTTGGCCGCTGCTCGACGCGGACGCTAAAAGAAGTCCCGGGGTGTCATCCCTAAAGAAAAAACGAAAAGACAGCGACGAGAAGCCTTTTCATCCGCAACTTCAGGCGCGAAGACTCCTCTGCCGCCATTACTATCCAGAGGGTGGCTGGGGGTGGGTCGTCACCGTGGTCGGCACCCTGGTTCACCTCCTGGGACCCGGTTTGCAACTCTCGGTTCCGGCCACCCTTGCCATTCCGGCCGCGGTCAAGTTTTATCATCACCCCCTGCACATGGCCGGTGAGTTATCTGTGTCGGTTAGCCAGCTTGGGTCGCTTCGAAATGGGGGTGGAAATGTGTGTGAATGCCGCCGTTTGGGGATTGGTGTTCAGGGATTTGGGGACTGTAAACTGCGGGTACGCGAGTGGTTTGCACTAAGTTATGGGGTCTCAACACGTGATTGCGAGATTGTAGAGGGTTGATTGTTCACCGTATGTGTACACGGTGTAGTTTTGTTGGATCGAGATAAAAGACTAAAATTTCTTGTGGACTTAGTCTAGAGCGGAGACTTTCAAACGGTGTGCTCTCGAGGGGACCTTAGATGCACCGCGATATTTTTTCAAAGATCGTTAATTCAATTATTTTTGAAAAAAGTCAAAAGCATATCATGCGTACTAGGGTGGTCGTTAAAAATTAAATGTTTTGCGACGCCCCCCAAAAAGCTTCCTTATGATGCAAAAACACTGGGGAATTTTTTTTTTTAATTTAAAACAACACGTACCTCAAGACGATTTAAGTTAATTTTTGGTATAATCATGTTTTTGGGAATTTTTATGAGAATACGATTTTATTCGAAATATAAACAATTATAGAACCCAAATCAATAAAAAACATTAGTTAATTAAAATAACAATAAACAAAAATTTAAACTCAAAATTTTTCCCAGTTGATTTGATCTGTTAAATAAAATATTAGAGATATTCAAATTGATATTTTTATTTTAAAACTAAATTAGTACAAACGTAATTTTAATATCTAGATTTGTTCATATAATCATTGAGAAACGTGTTATTTATAATTTAAAAAAAAACAAAAAAAAATCCCCAGTGTTTTTGCATCATAAGGAAGCTTTTTGGGGGGCGTCGCAAAAAATTTAATTTTTAACGACCACCCTAAGGTGTACGCATCAGAGTTACAACACCTTTAAATTCACTATACGAATACATCATTGTTCTAATAACGGTGTATATAAAACGATGCAAAATATGTATGTATAAATAAAAATAAATGTGCAAAACTATAGGTTCGAGCGTGCTGAACGATAAAAGGAGGTTGAGGTATACTAGCCTAGAATATGAATCTCGAATCATTTTGAATCTCTGGTCAGCATTAGCGACACTGTCTTACGTCCCGTAGAAAAATTCTAATACATCTGGGACTCTGTTTACACGGTGGACTCGTCCCGTATCAAAAATTGTGAACCAATTTATTTCCGCAATGTATCAGACTCGAGTTATACTAAAGCAGTCCATAGAAAGGCAATTATAAACATAGAATTACAATGGATAACCTAACTTTTTCATGAAACGCATGAAGGAAAAGATAATGTGATAAAGTAAAAAAAATGATTATTCAAATGAAATGTGTTAAAAAAAATCGAATAAGTGTTAGCGAAATATATTAAATAAACAGAATAAAAGGTACTAACACGTGATTAAAAAAAAACGGGTGAAAATAAATTATGCAAAAAGAATCCCAGGTGTACAGTAAATATAGATAGGTAACAACACTTTCTTATTTCATTAATACTTTCTTTATTGCAACAATGAAGCATTATAGGCCACATGCGACTCCGATTTTATTAATTATTGCAGATTTTGAGAAAACATTCCCTGCTAAGGCCACGATGGCCATTAGCAAATGTTTTATTATTCCCGAGAATTTTTCGGGTGCCTTATATTAATGAAATTAATCCAATTTCGTGGTCATCGTGGTCCACCGATGTTTTACGACTCGGGAAAGAATGTATGTAATTTTTGGTATGAGAGCAATCGATGTTTATCGACTTTGGCAACTGACCCACTCTGGCCTGTTGAGCCAATGGATGTAATTTCCCCCGGATTTCACCCCTGCCAATCCAACCAGATATTTCTCCACCAATTTGTCTTTCTCTCGTCTTCGCGCCCTTTCCTCTACCGAACGCGCGGTAACATATGACGCAAATTTTTTTTACTACACAAAGTTTCGAAGAAATTTTGAAAACTTATGAAACAGGTTTGTTTCACTTGCGAAACTCGATTACGTTTATTAGCGGAGCTATCGATCACTATATATGCCAATGAAGCTACTTTTGCAGAATATTCATTATGGGAGAATGGAGTATTAATAAAATATAACAATTAATAAACATTTATAATATTTCTTGCAGAACTCAGTGCTTGAAAATGATGAAAGAATTCTGATAGATATTATGTTTCGCTGACAGATCCAAAAGATTCTAGTTTATTTGACGTTTATCATACGGTTCACTGTTTCGAGTTATCGGCAGAGTCCTAGGGAAATTTTAGGACCTCGAAACTGAATGACCGACCAGTGGCAGTATAGCGTAGCGCACTCTACGTGAAGCTATACGTAATAGAAAAAACTCACCGTCGATACAGAAAAAAAATATCGGTACTTTATCATTGTTATCTATTAGATAAATATTCTGGGAAATTAGATTGCGCCGGGAATCCTTTGAATGTTTGATTTCCGGCTTTATCGAACTCTATTAATTTTTCTTTTTTCCGTCTATTTTTCTTTGCGAATATTCTAACGTATTGTCTTGTTATTCGGGATGAATTGGGAAAACAAGAATGATTGATATCGAAACAAGTAAAAGAAAGATAAGGAAATTTTGAGATTAGAGATTCATTTAAAGTATAAATTTCAACTAATTGCGAGTAATGCGATGAGAATTAAAATTTAGAACGAATATTGGATAATTGAACGAAATGTATACCATTTGTTTCGGTACTGGAGGTAGTGGGAGAATAAGAAGGAAAATCTTTCTCGACCTTGTCGAATGTGCGATTCAATTATCCGAATGTGCTACCGAATGATAGCTCGGGGACTAGTTGGCACCCGAAACGGAGGAAAATTCGCGACAAATATATTCTTGTGCCCGTACAATAATCATCCCGTATTTTTTCATGTGATGAATTGAACATTTCTTTCCAGATTCTAACTATTTTTTGTTAATAGTTACTTTTATTCATCACGATGAAAAAATTAATTTTGTAATTGCACGGCTTGAAACTCCTATGGTTAACAAATGTCTAGCACCTGAAAATTGTACACTTTGAGAATTAACACCTGAAACCTTTTGACCAGAAATTTTACATCCTGAAACTTTGTGCGCATTAGTATTTACACGCATTGAAATTTTTGGCGCGTAAAAATTTCGCGTTCTAAACTTCAAGCGCTTATAACTTTATGCACATAGAAATTTTTATCGCCCGGAGATTTTACGATTTAGAATTTCACGCTTTGAAGTTCTAACGCTTAACCATATCCGCGAATTTAATTTTTATTATAATATTCAAGTATCAGTATCACCATTTACTTAAATAATCAATGTTTTCAAGTACCTATCTAATCCGTACCTGTTCCATGGCACGTGAACGACGCTGTACACGCCTACAGGAAAGTTCTATCCGAACACAGCGTGACGAGCAATAGCTGCCAGGCTGTTTCTGTGTACATACCAGAAGGGTTTCACTCAACGTTGATCGAGCGATTCATTTCTGTGACCCGTACGATCTGATATTAGATCGACGTGTAATAATAGATACCGTTTCACGTGTCCGTGCGGCTGAAAATGTAAAATCACGGCCGACAGGCGAGACGATTGCGCGCCGCTCTAATTACACGTTACAACGACGGAGAAACCTGAATCGTTACAGTGGCAATCGATGATTACAATGATTAAGTCGTGATCACCGTTCAAAGTCGAAACGTAATCAGTTGAAGTACAGAAGAATTTGTATGTAGAATCACGAATAGTTTGGTCGATTAAAATCAGTCCGCCATATTGCCGATTACAATATAGCTTCAGAAAATTTCTATTACAACCAAAAATCACTTTATACAAAACCAAAACACAAATTTCGTATTTGATACCTATTAGCACTTTAACGTCGGCAAACATCTCTTATTCATATACATAAATTATTTTGCAATAATGGCATTGCAATGTGTAAACATCAAAAGTGCTTTGGTTCATGCAAAAAGTAACGATCAGAATCTTTTTAATGCATCCTTAAATTTCACTTGATTTACTCTTTACTCACTCTTTCTCCCATTGGTTGAAAATGTTTCCGATGACAGGTTAGTGTTCACAGTAACATCGTACCGCTTCCATACTTAAAGCGTTAAAAAATATGTAATGCAAAAGTAATCGTTCCTAATCTCACTGACCCTACCCTTTCGAGGGTACGGAATCTTCGAAAAGGAAATTATCATGTACGGCAGGGTAATTCGGTTGAAAAAAGAAAATATGAACGGTAAGTCGGCGGATTTCACCGCGTTATGAAGGTGTATAGTTAATGGTGGACGATGATACGTGGACGCAGACGGTATAAAGTAAATGTACGTTCACGAATCCATATATTCCACGGAACGAGGAAATAACGCCGAAAGAAGCAGGGCCACAATGGGCAGGGATTTAGGATAAGGGCCGCGTCAAAGGCGGCCCGAAGCGAAAGGTCGTTCCGGTGAAAATGGAAAAGTTCGGATTATCGCCGCGATTTAGGTTTTTATTTTCCGGTTAATAAAATCCCTACCCCCTCGGCCCTCCCCCGCCGTGCTTCGTATAATTATGTAACGCCGTAAAAGACGTTGCTCTATAAAGCTACATAGATGGACGGCGAGACGAGATTAAAATTCGGATACTTTAGTCGCACTCGACCGAAGGAAATTCTGTTCGCAAAATCGCGCGCAGGAACCTGACTCTCGTAGAGAACACCCCATTTCACGATAATTACAGACGGAAATTCATTTTGCGTCTGATTAGCATCATCCACGCTGTTTGTAGGGTAACGATCTAAGAGCTACCAGAAACAATTCATTCGAAGCTATTAAGTAACGAAGAACTAATAAAAAAAAACACGGAAAATCACTAATGATTGACGTTTTTGTGCTTAGCCATGGCGAATCAATCTTACATATCTTTGTTAGAAAACAAAGTTCTCAAATTTTTTGTAAAAGAAGATCTACCATTCTTCGGATGACCCAATGTTACGGAGTATTAATCGATCCACCGGCCATCATAGATTTTACTCAAATCGAACTACTTTATTTTAAAAGAAAAATGAATTCAGGAAACATCGTTCTTTCAAAAGGAACTTAATATTTCCACAAAGAACTACGTCGATTCTCCATTCTCCACTGTGGTAGAAGCCAGAAACGGAGCTCGGCGCACAGGAAAATTAACAACCGCGGAAAGTAGATTCCAAGCATAGAAATATCTGGCCACCAAGAGTTTAAAATCCTTAGCACCATCGCGTCCGTCATCCACCCTTGATACCACATGGAAACTCTCGCCCATGGTGTAGGACTTCCCGGTGGAGGAGAGAGGGCTTTCCGTGGGCCGCAGCCGCAGCGCGGCTCGCGGTTCGGCAGTTTGCGAGCGGAGCGTGCCGCGCGTGGTCGCGTCCCGAGAGGCCAATGGTGAAATCGAAGGAAAAGGAATGGAAAGGAGGCTGAATTTACCCCGCTGTCATCGAGATTTACAAATAAAAGAGTACAAGTGAAAGTGGACTGTGTGAGATTTGATGATCGGACAAAGAAACTGGAAATCGGAGGATGATTACATTTTTTTTGTCTACGTAAAATTGATATTAAAATTAAATTCGTCGGGCATGAAGCAATACCCCGTGTAACAAGTAGTTGGAACGTTTGTTTAATTAGTTCGATGTAATCGAGTTAATTATGTGAAGCGGCAAGCAGACAGCACGTTGAGGAATGAATAAAAATTCATCGGGCACTCGAGGTCGGTGTTCGAAGATCGATCGATCCCTAAAATGACGATTTCGTAACACAAGCCCGAGTCGGGGACCGTTTCGAACACATCGTCGGCGTAATAGGGCCAAGAGTGCACGAATCTCCAGGTGGAAAGGAAATGGAAGAGTCAGAGGACGCGGAGAAGCGACGACGAAGACGGCGTGGACGACGGAGACGCGTCTCAAACGTAGCAATACGCTTCGGTGTTTGAAAAGGATAATGGCTGCTCTTCGCATCGATCCGAAAATCAGCGAGCATGTTACCGGGTCCCAGAAGATTCTTCCGTCGGCGAATTCTCGCGTAGAAACCGTTGAAAATTCCGGCTACGTTACATCGACTTGCAATCCGGATCCAATTAACGATGACGATTCTCCCCGCCAAGCAGGGGGGTCGTTCGTCGATCAGGATAAAACAGGGGACACAGAGAAAACTATGGGGACTGCTGACAAACCGGGAACTTCCGAGATCGAGGATCTTAAGAGTACACGGAAGTTTCATGCCAATCGAGACTACGCGGACCAGGGCTATGGAACCGATAACGTGGCACAGATTAGCAAGAAGGATAAACTAGGAAGGGAAAGTCAGACGGACAGTCTGGTCGCCAAATTGGTTACGAATAAGCACGGGGATGAGAAAAATCCGGCTGTAATCTATATAGTCGATAACGAAGCAGATACCAATAGGACAGAAGATACTCGTCGTAAAGACTCGGCCACCCTAAATAAACCCTCAAAACTGCTCGTTACGAATAGACACTGCGAGTCGAGGACCCCGAGTCCCATAAAAGACGCATCAGAAACAGATCAGTCCCCAATAGGTCCTTCTCGATCCTGTCCACGAGAACCACCTTCACCAGCTATCAAATCCAGTTTAAACCGTGTCAAGAACCAGACCCATCATCCCATAGAGAAGAAATCGTCCCACGATGCCTTGATAGCAGACACCAAAACCGTTCGCAGGATCGCGAACACCAAGAACTGCGATAACTGTGAACACCTGTGCGACCGCTACCTCAGGAAGTATTCCTACCTGGACTACGAGGAACCCAAGGAACCGGGATCCCTTTATCGCAGTAGATCACTGCCGAGAATCTCGGCGCACGACAGTGGTGTTGCGTGCAGCAACGAGCCACCGGTTCACACGCACAATTCTCGTCAGCTGGTGGCAGAGTTGAAGCAACTGCTAACTTTGAAACAGCACTATTATCCAGAGGGTGGATGGGGATGGGTGGTTTTGGTTGTCGGCGTGCTGGTGCAGGTACTGTCGCATGGGATCCATGGTGCGGCGGGGGTAATAATACAGCACGTGGCAGAGAAGTTTGGACCACACGTGTACTTGGAGTCAGGTTAGTCCGCGGGACGTTGCACTTTTTCGTAGCGCCAGATTTAGAGAGATTTATTCAGTGCAGAATTTTTTTTAACTTGCAGGTGAGTTTGGAACTGGATTTTTTAATTTACACACCTTTACGTTTCTACGAGAACATTTCAAAAATTTCAGGGCATGTAAATTTCCAGGCATATAAATATCTCTGTCTTGAAATGTCTGCGTTATGGCAGTTCAAATTTTCACAGTAAATAATTTCTATGCTTCGACATTTCTGCGCACGGATTTCTTGGCCTGCCGATTTCAACGCTTTAAAATTCTGTACTTGGACGTCCAGACTTTACAATGTCGCACGTTCGAAAATTTTAATAGCTCCAAATTTGTACGCTTCCACTTTGCAACTAGTTTCCTTGAACCGAGTTAATAAACACGGAAACATTACGCGAACTCGTATCACACGAATCTCATGTGCGCATTGTATAAACTGCACACACCACTGTGGCGCTTCGAAGATGTAATACGCGACATGTTTAAAGTCTTCTATTGGAACAACAGAGTGTACATGCACCAATCCCCGCATCGAATGTCCATTTGTATGTACACACATCGTATCCAGCGGTTGTCGTCAATTTCATCAGGTACAGTTTGCGTAACGAGCGAATCGATAACGCATCGCAAACTGCATCGATTTTCCCGTAGAAATCTACGTAATCGTCATCGACGGAAAAAATGCCAATGTATGTCAGAAGGGACGAATTAACCCTAGAATTACCAAGGCAGTCAAAATGACTGGTTCATAACTTCTTATAAAACTCCCTGGAATTTATAACAGTGCGTTTTCTGAAATTCTTCACAAGTATATTCCTCTATGTAAAAAAATACATCGATCAATTTACTATCTTCTCCCATTCCCTTTTCGCAAATATATTTATCTAATGTTTTTAGATAGACCGAATTAATCCTCGGTAGTTCTAGTGTTAAAAACAAAAACAACAAAAAGTAAAACAAACAAAAATCGATAAAACTCTCGAAATACCGTGAGATACGCTTGGCCGAAATGTGGACAGTTTTCGAGAGAATTAAAGTATGTCAGGTGCGTGGAAGAGGGGTGGAAACACGACGCATCCTTCACCCCCGTCTGCAGCCACTTTGTCTCCATGACATTTCTCGTTTTCAGTACGAAACGTAGCCGCGTATATCGCGATTTGGCCGCGGGCCAGATATCCCGAATGTCGTCGTCGGCTTTCTTACATCTGCTGCTAATAAACGGGATACGAATCGCGCTAATTATACGTGACACATTCTCACTTCCCATTAACCGTGGTGACAGAGCGTGGAAGAGACACAGGTGACAGTGAACTCGTGTTACTGTTACAAATTGTATATCTCATTTTTCATGAAATCCTATCTCATCGAAATTAGACGTGAAATAAATTTTATGTTATACATCCGATTGAAACACTTTGGATTTTATTGTTAATAAAATTACGATATCCAAGGGTTGTTTGAATTGAAATTAAACGCAAAATAAATATCTTTATTTGCTAATAAAACACGTGAGCGTAGTGAAGTAGGAAAAATAAAATTTAGTGTCTACTATTAAATTTATCAATCGCCCATGAGAGGCAGCGAGAAATTTCTTCTCATGGAAATTGTCTTAAACGCGAGCCATATACAGGCATCTACATAAACGTGAAATCGTGCTCGATCAGTGTAACAATCCCTAGACGATATTTGCAGTTTCGAGAAAATGGCGCGTGTTTTCACCTGGCCCAGTTACCTCGCCAAACGGAAGTATCCCTGTATTGAAAATAGACGCGCTAGAGCGAAGAGTAAAAATTGCAATGATTTTCCAGCTTACGCAAAACAATTTCCTGTGTTCGCTTGTCATTCTGGCAAACAGAATTTTCACTATTAAACCGATGCAGTTTTGAAATTTGAACGCTTGGAAATTGTTAGGCACTAAAATTTTAATGCTTGACATTTCAACGCTTTGCAACTTCAACGTTTAGAAAGTTCTGCGCAAGGGTTTTCGAGCCTCGAAATTTCGACGCCTTGAAAATTAAGCGCTTAAAAATATCGATACATTGAAATTATAAAGCTTTAAAATTTCTGCGTTCTAAAACTTTAACGCTTAGAAACATCTGCACCAAGGTCTCTAACATATCGCAAAGTTTCAACGCTGCACATTTAATAATCCCTAAAACATAAAGCAACCGCTAGCAATCACAAAGACATAACCACCTCGCAAAAATACTTGTAGCCGAATTCGCAACAAACTCTTATTTACACAAATCTATAAACACCTCTTTCTAGACGTGAACTCGAGAAAAAAAAAAGTGAAAGAAAAACTGAAAGTATCAAAACTTCGGGAAGCATTAAAACCGATCGGGTCGGCGATACGTAGAGCCGCACGTTCGATTTCGCGTGATCGCGATCGGTTCGCGTCAGAGAAACGATCCTGGCTGGAATTTAGTGGCTAGTGCCGAGGGCTGACGTCACCGTCGCGTTAGAGCGTTGATCCCGTTCCCGTTCGAGAGCGCGAGAAAGCGCGGGCAGGTGCGATTCTCTCCGGGCCCTGGATCCCTGATCTAGAGATCGAGAACGACAATCGGACATTGATGGGGTCTCTAGTTAAACCGTGCACCGCGGAAAAGTTACGCGTAAAGAAACAGAGAGTGAAAAGGAGAGAGAGAAAGAGAGAGAGAGTAACTGCGAAGTTTGAAGGTAATTACGAAGCTTACGGCGAGAGATAAATTAGTGTAATTTTATGGTATCGCTGAAATCGATGTGTCTCATTTGCGGTGTAGAGAAACTTTAAAAATGGCGGGAAATTAATGGCCCGCTCTGCATACACGTAGATACGTATACGATGAATTTATGAGGTACGCTCATTTCGGGGATGGGAAATTAAAGACCGAGAGATCGATGGTGCGAGTGTTGAAACAGTTTCGCTCGATGCTCGACAGTTTTTTGCCAATATCTTTAATGACGTTGATGTTAACATTTTTATAAACCAGTGTATAATTTATGTGTACTACGTATGTACGTATATAAGTGTGCGAGGCCAATTTATATCGCGAAGTAATGAAATTAATTACTGACGTTTTAAATCTTAAAAAAGGCAGATAAATGGCAGAGCACTCTAAAAGTTAAGGATCTGAATTAATTCGATGCGTGCCGTTACACCATACGCATAAGAAGGTTCTTTCACTTTCCAGTTAGGACACAGACCCACCCACGCACGTCAGAAATGCAAAGCAATCGATCAAATGCTAACCGAAATTGATTTTTTTTTCAACCACTTATAAAACAAGTATCGAGCCTGTGTACAAATACACAAATACGAGTAAATAGGATTCACGCGAATAAAATTGCGTTGACATTAAATTATTTGTCTTATATGGAAATTCTGATTAGACTACTAGGTTGAAATGCGTTTATTTTTCAGAAGCTTTGTCTTGTTTATGATTATCTTTTTTTTTCTAAAACTCTAATTTGAAGATTTACTGCTTGATACCGAAAACAAAAAACGTTATACCTAAAGAGAAACGGAGGTCAAAACGTAATCATACTAAAGTACTATTTCCTTGTGTAAAAGGTTTGAAGTTAACTAACTGAACATATTGTTTATAAATTCAGTTGCTCTGAAAAGAGGAACATAAAAATAGTCTAATTGACGTAGGTAAAATACAAGTGGCCCTCACCATGCGGTATGTTTCCTTTGGCGGGCCACTGGTATCTCCTTCAACTTTCAGACATTACGTTGCTGTATATTACTTCTAGGATAGAATTTCTGAGCCTCCAAATTTCCATGCACAAAATTTTCAACGTTTCAAAATGACCACGCTTGGTATTTCTTTAGACTCTAAATTTCGAGACTTAGAAATCCAAGCGCAGAAATGTCAAAGCGTTGAAATTGTTGGGCGTAGAAATTTGAAGGGTAGAAAATTTCACCGCTGTGAAATTTCACCGCTGTGAAATTTTCTACCCTTCAAATTTCTACGCCCAACAATTTCAACGCTTTGAAATTTCTGCGCTTGGATTTCTAAGTCTCGAAATTTCCACGCCCACAGTTTGGAACGCTTTAAATTTTTCGCGCTCGAATGTCTATATTAAACATTTCCGGACCAAAAAGTTACATAGCTCTGAAACTTCACTGTAAATACTTTTCAAAGTAATTCAACACTGTTGGTCGGCAATTTCATAGGCCTAAAAAGAGAATAAAAAACGGTTAATCAACGTGGGGAAAATATAACTGACCCTTACCGCACGTTATATTTTCTTAGGTGGGCCACTTTTGGTGGCTCTTTTAAATTTCAGATGTAACGTCACAGTACGTTATCCGTGCCATATATTCACCCCAAAAACCGACAATATCAGTATCTCGGTTTATAAGATCCGAAAGAGACTTGCCATACCAATGAATTAAAATTCGGGAAGATTGAAATCTGGGGTTGGCGTGTCTTTCACGGGAGATATATTCGGGGAATAGGTATCTGAAAGAAATCTGAGCGATCCTGTTTCATTCACAAATTAATATAATCCGAATGCCGTCTCGAATTATATAGCTATCGAAATTCATTTTATCTGACGTACCTATCCGAATAATATATTTTTTTAAAGGACTTTCCCTGTTTCATCCTTTGCTGTTTCGTGCCAGGGTCTGTTTCCGATAAGAAGTGAAATACGTCTGCCGAGTTGGAATTCGCGATACGCAAAAAATAAGAAAAGAAATGCAAAATGCAAGAGACCGGCGTCCCGAGACATGGTAGCGGAAACGGGGAAAGATGAAGGGACGCGATAAAAATTTTTAGGAAGTACCGGACGAGTCTCCAGCTAAGAGGCTTCAGCATCGTTCCTTGGGCATCGAAATTTCCGGCGGCATTAGTTGAGAAGAAAAGGTCCCATCAAATTGCTACGCTTTGAAATTTATACGCCAGGGTTTCCAATGTTCAAAAGTTGGGCGTTTGGTAATTTGATTGCAGTAAAATTTTCAAGCTGTGGCGTTTTTACGATTTAACATTATTCTAATGGTTTAAAATTTCTGCACTTTAAAATTACTTTTCTCTGAAATTTGGGAGCTTAGAAATTTCATCTATTTGAAATCGCAACGCCTTGAATTTTCTATGCTTCGAAAGTTTCGACCGTTTGTAATTCCAACGATTCGAAATTACTGTGTATGGAGAACCACAGTTTTGAAATTATAACGCCTTGAAACATGGCTGCCTCGGAATTTCAACATTTTGACATTTCCTCGCCAACGCTTTCAGGTCTGAAAATTTCGGGCTTTTGGATTATTTTTGCCAACAAATTTTTGTGTCTGAATACACAAGCCGTCCAACAATTTTTCCAAAGTTCCCGTCGAGTCTCCAGCAGAGACCGCGGCAGGGTCCACGTTTGTTAAGGAGGAAAGGTTTCTATCGCCGTCCAGACGCCTCTCGACGAAACTTTCCGTTCGAGGATTATTGTAACAGCGGAGATAAAAAAAAGGTGGCCTTTGTAGGAGAAAGAAGAATCCCGGGTAAGAGGATTGCGGTATCAACGACGACGGAACCACCAGGTCGTTTTGCGAACGTTAACAACAAGATAGGAATACGTCGGATTTCGAATCCATTCACCATTTCCCACAAGCAAAAACAGATCGCTTTCGGTTTCACCTTCATAAATCAACTCTACCATATAAAACTTTACTTCAACGCCAACCTACCACTGCCGGACAAATGACAATTTCCATGATTTTGAACCAACAATTCTGCATTAACCGTTACAACTTTCAATTATATTTTAATTACTTCGTTTACTATAGCCCACATTAAATTTGCGCGATTTCGAAGAAATCGATATGTATAAATTGTTCGTAGATTGAGAGTTAAAGAATTGGACATCCCTACCAATTTCAATCAGAAATTTCGAATCGAATTCCAAAATCAAGCTTCTGATCATATCATAGAAAATCTATAATCAGATGGAATTTGAAAATAATGTTTAACGTGGATACAGCTGTTCTAAATTAATTTTGATACGCACAACTTTCACGGCCCAAAATCAGTGGCCCATTTCGTATATCCAGTGCCAAAACGTTGGCGTTCCATGTACGGTGTACCACGAAACGTAACCGTCGCCTATAAATATCTATCAATAACCGCGACGCTGAACGAAACGTCGGGACGCCGGATCGGTTTTCACGCGGGATTGAATTTATTAGAAATAATTCGCGGATGATACGTTACACGCGTGAGTAACTGCACGCGTTGCAAAATACCGGTCCGTGGTTCGGTCTTCAGACCGCAAATTGCCGGTCATAAAATAATGAGAGATACGAGGCTGGCAAAAATACCGAGACGCATGTAGGCGAAACACACGGGGTGAAGAAACGCGTTCTTAACGCTGCGCAACAGTTTCTCGGTGAAAATAGTGCCTGATTTATCGAACAGAAAATCCGGTGGAAAAAGAAGTCCATAAAATGGTAGAAAAAAAAATGAAAAGGATTTATACAAATGCGAAAAACGTTGGTAAACTTTGAAAGGTTAATGTTTTAAAAGGTTTAAAGGTTAATATTTGCTGCAGAATATCGCAGCATGGAAAATTTCCGTGGCAGAAATTTGTAGAACTTCAAAGTTCTATATCCCGAACTTCCGACAATTTGAAATTTTAAAAACTTGAACTTTTAATGCCAGCAACTCCATGCTCCGAAATTTAAGCGCCCAAAAATGCTCGTACATAGAAATTTTATTATTAACTACTAAATTTGTATGCTTTAATATTGTAGCGTTTTGAAAGTTTCCATACTGTAAAGTTTCGACGCCAGAAAATGTCAACGCACTAATATCTTAAATCTATAACATCCAACCGAGAAAATCTAAAGAACTCGATGCCGAATCGTTCCCAAGATAAATTCCACTACACCGTAAGATGTAAACCAGCCCATAAGACTCTCAGAAATTACACGTTTACCTCGTAAGATGAGAAACCACCCTTATCAGGGTAATTGTTTCTCCAAAGCACGCCGTTGTCGTAATTGTAATCGCGAGAAAGTTCCTCCGTAGATTGCCGAGTGCTATCGCGAGACTAAAAATCCCATAAAAAAAGAAAAACAGAACTGTCAGTACAGTTACAAGGCGTGTCCGTAAATCCTTTCGAATTTCGCGAAACGAAACGACTTGCACGTTCCCGTCTACCGGTCGACATATTTTTTCGGGTCACGGATTTTTCCGTCGTGCCGTCCGTCAAATTTACGTCGCGATTCATCTACCCCATTCGCCATCTGCTTCTCTTTCCCGCCCGCGCATTTCCATGACACGGAAATTATCGCGCCAACGTGTGCCCGTTTATATTTAATTGCAGCGGCGCTTAATTGCGTTCGGATCTAACGCAGCTGCGGTGTAATTGATACTAAAGTAATTACGATTCCGTATTAGCTTTTTCAACTACTTCCGGTAATCCAATAACTGGCTCCCAACGGGCGAATTAAGTATCATCTGTTTTCTACTTTTTTTCCAGTTCGATCCGAATCATACAATCGGGTAATTAAAAAACCTAGCGATTAAAAATTTTAAGAATCAAATGTTACCAAACCACACGAATTCACGCGACCATCGTGCGGGTTACCAATGATCGGCGCTATTAGAATTATTTAATTTTTTACATCATATCCACAAATATTCTTTTCACGAGCAAAATATGTTAGAAAATATTTGTTTTAATATTTCTCCATCAAGTTTCGAACCCATATTAAATTCGGATAAATATTTTGTGTACAATCATTCGCAATAAACGAATCCCGACGCTTATAAAATTTACAATAATTTAAATGCTACATATAATAACACCGTAAAACGAGGAAATAAACAAGTAGAATATTGAAATTACCTACTTTTGCCCTTAATATTGTCTATTTAGTTAGTCACGCGATTAGTACTAAATCTACCAACGCTTTATTCTTACATATTTCTACTAATCCGGATCATTAAATAAATCATTTAAATTTCATATTGCAGGTAATAGCAAAATCTTTAACGACAATAATAAAAGAAAACAACTTTTTAAATAGCAATAATAAAAAATTAATTCTATACATTTCATTGAAACTTATAAAGCTGAATGCAGAATTTTAGTTTAATATTTAAAAACGGTCATTCGACCGGTAGTGGTAGGTTGTGTTGCGTTAGCGTTAAAATATGTATAAAATTCTATGGGCAATCAATCTGTGAAATGTACACACTTGTATATTAACAACAAACATGTGCCTCGTGGTCGAAACAGAGTAACAAAAATTCTCGGCGGTCATTTAACCGACGTTTTAAACTTAATGGGGGTAATAAGTTAAAGGGAGTCCGAATTACTGGCATTAAAAGGCAATCTCATCGTGGACGATACTTTTACGGAGTTAATTGCCTGCCGTACACCCGGTAGATCGAAATCGGGATAGGATGATCTCGTTCGAGGCGTGTCTTCGGACCGGAGTCAAATAAACGAAAGTGAATGCGCGTTCCGATCATTCGGAGAATGATCTATAAAGGGGCCACGATGATCGACAGCCATCCGTCGATCGCTCGGCTCGTCAGGTATGCGCATCTCCTGCTGGGAAAATATATCGATCTGCTGACGACACGTCGTGATTTATTTTCTGGGGTACATATTTTCGCATATTTTTTTCGCGGGAAATTTATGTCCCGCGGGATGCGCTTGACAAATTATTCTGAACTTTGTTAAACTATTTGTAGGTGTTTCTAATCCTTTTAGTAACATACAGTCCATACAGTCGGTTTTGTGGGTTTACTGAAAAATATATTGAGTCGCTATATCGGCTTTCCATTTGTAATACAATATGATCTGAACAGATGTAGGGACAGTTTATATAATATTATAGCTGTTGCCTCTCTTTCACGTAACGCTACATACGTTTCACAATAAAAAAGACAAGCGTGAAAATATCTTCGTCTCTTAGAGAAATTATACGTTCATTTGAATAGATTTCTCAATAGTCGTTAAATATCCAAATTACTTTTTACAGTACACGAAAAACATAGAGTACTATAGGGATTGATTTGAATATTATGTACTTTTTGGAGATTGCTTCTGATGTTTACGTTTTTTTGTCAATGAGATGGATGTTCGATGTTCTCTGTCTAACAAGCAGCGTCTGTTCGAAAATGGATCTAAATGAGGAACGGATCTGTCAAAACACTTCAAACCTGAAAGTGCGTTCCGGATTCGAACAAGCGGGTTCAGTTCGACGTGCTAAATATTTGTAGATTGTAAAAGTGATGGCAACACGAAGTGACTCTCAGGTTAAGTGGCATGGTGTTTCTAATCCTTGTCGGGCCCCGTAAAACAAAATGAAAAATGTTCTTCGTTGGAAAGTACATTACAGTGAATTATTTTTTAAACAAATGCCATACCGGGGCAGGAAATTATTTTTAAAACAAACTTTATATACTAAAGGATTACGTTATTTTTTAAACTAACCCTTTCCGTTGACATACAAAGCAGCAAATTACAATATTACATTTCTACGTGCTGTACGTACATTTTAATACCGATAACAATTTATGTGATAATATTCAGGGGGGTAACGTATTTCCTAATTTAAATAAATAGGAAGTACCAAGATAATCCACCCCATTAATCACCGTTGCTGAAATAATTTAAATCGCCTCGTTTACCGGCTCAATCGATTTTACTGGAAAGGAAATTTCTTAAAAACACCAGTAACTTAGTCTTTCAACCTAAGTACCTTAAAACACTTTCGCACACGCTCACCAACTCTCCCTTATCAATATCTTTCTCTCTTTGTTCGCGAATATCGAGGGGAACGTTTCAGCCCTCTGACCACTTCGTCATCGAACTTATATACGCGTCGGTTTCCCGGCAGCCACCCCCGCGATGGGTGGTAAAAAAGAACGCGGGCAAAAAGTCGCCGGGTTCGAAAGATATTCCATAGAAAAACCGGGCAAAGATTCGTGGCTGTCAACGGCAGGGATCATAAAAGTTTCTTATCTGTCTTTGACGCTCAATCAAAGAGCTACCCACGTTTCGCACGACTTTTCGAACCATTTCTTTCGCGAGGCCGCCATCGAAGGGAAAGACAAGTTCCATCGGGTGGAAGTTTCCTTCTTGCGAAAACCGGTCGCCGCCTGGATTTCTACGGGAAAACAGAAATTTATGCGGAGTGCATAAGGCTTAATGTTTCCGCCTCGTTTGGAAAACCGAATATTGTAATTCGTCCCATGAAATGTTAATAGGTACGGATTTATCTGCTAGCTTTCGCGACACGACCCATTTAGATTTTTTTTAAGCCCATGGACCAGATCTCCTTTTATTTTCTTAATACAAATAAGGACGCAGCCGTGAGGGGAACAAAATACCAGCTTCCGATAAAAATGATCGGGTTTATCTGACGTGGATAACTCGGGATTCAAGAAAAGAAGTTGGGAAACCTGCCTTATCGGCGCGGAGAGCTTCCGTAAGCTCTTCGATAAACACTATAAGCGCGTATCTACGCGTGGTATTTTTTTCTACGATTTTACCAGCACTGAAATGATAAAAAAAAATAAAATTTAAACATAATTCGGATATTAACTTGAAAGAATCGAGGTTTATAGTGTTTATAGTGCAATATGATTTCACCCCTCTAACGAACCACCCTCTGACGTGTACACAATGGGGTCCCAAAATAGATGTAATATTTGAACGAGTGTTCTATTCCCCCACCTCGAAACAATTACACGCGTAGGCGAAAAGTAATAAACCATGACATTAACTCCGACGGGAGTTCCTTCTGTTTGTACGGCTTCCACCCTTCTGCGGTTAGGAAACACGAGCTCGATGCACCCTGTCGTAAAGCATCTCGATGCAGTCGAATCGATATTATCAAGAATGGAAGCTAGACATGCGGAACGGCAGACCAAAACAAATAGCTGTATAAATATCGACGGAAAACTCACCGTCAACACACGGAAACGGCGGGGTTGGACAACTTTCTACGAATCTTCCTATATACCAACCCCTCGAAGAACGTATTACGGGCATCGTTTCATCCCTCGCGAAACAAGTGGATCTTGATCCTGACGTTCCTATTTTATCTGATTGCGGCCACGTGTACGCACACATACACACCCGTACACACGTGTGGAACAACTGGTTATCGAGGCTACAAAATCAATTGCATTGTTTTCCACATAGAGATTTTCATATAGATTTCTATTATAATAAATCCGCTTTGTACACGGTGAATAAGCATCGTGTAAAGAAAAACAATTAATTTGTAACAAAGTATCCGACTCGTGTTAAACTACAGCAAACAATAGAAATAGTATATACTTTATACAATAAACACGCGAAAGGAAAGATAATGTGATAAGAAAAACTAATAAAAAACATAAGTTTCAAATAAAATGTGTTAAATATACCATGCAATAACAGGTATTAAGAAAACGTGTGAAAAGGAACCGTATAAAGAAAGTCCCAGGCGCATCTGTAAATCGTATAGCGCAACACTGTTACCAGTCAAACAAGATTTTTTTAAGATAAATGAGGAACGAATTAAAGTTATGTGAAATGCAGTAATATCACAAAATGTTACATACCTTATACGTAAACTACTGTATAATTATTCCTGAAGATAAAAAAGTGCCTGTTTTTCCGAAAATCAAAGTACGTAGTCATTTTATACGCCATCCAGAGAGAAACAAATGAAGATATACGTACACCCCTTCTGGAGCGAAGGGAATGAGGATTAAGTTTTCGGGATGTGGCGTAGAATCAGTTTTGCAAAAAATTGATTTGCACCACCTTTGCATCAAACCGTTCACGGATAGGTGACAATGAAAGTAACATACGTCATACAGTTTTTAACATAAAAAATATATTACGTTCCGGCGTACTTGTCGATGTAGTACTTACCGACATAGTCAGTTTTCCAAAATTTCGGAATTCAAGGAACTTTCATAATTGAGCCGTTTATTTTGAAAGTGGCCCAAGTCCAAACCATTCTTGATAATGTCTGAAACTGCGGAGTTTTAAATGAGCCGTTTATTTTGAAAGTGGCCTAACTCCATTTATCTTCAAATCGAGATAATTAAGGGTTTGCGTTTCAATGAATTTAAAAATATACGTATAGGATACTAATGAGTCACACTGCTTAAGTGTATCTAAGGGTGTTAAATTTATAGTTCCTATTAAAATAGTGGCAATTATTAAGTGAATAATATGCGTTTTCTTATCAAGAATGGAGTTAGGCCACTTTCAAAATTAACAACCAGATTCATTATAAAATTTGAAGGTGCCCAAGTCCATTCAACATAATTTAAGATGCTTCAAATTGAAAAAAACAATACTGAATTTATTTTACATATCTTTAAAACACTTCGGAAACAAAATTTATGCAATTCAAAACATTTTTTAACTTCATAACGTACAAAATTACAAACATAAATTTATTACAAAACAATTTACTACTCATCTAGATTTTGTGCGTGTGAAAGGGATTTGAAGAAATCATGATGTTCCGCTGGTATATATCGGAAGAGGTCAATTATGTCTTTGAATTTTGCTGTTCCAATTTGTCTGATATTTTTATACAGTGGTGTCAATACAATATTTTCGAACTTTCTTGGTCTACCCCGACGTGGTAATAAATTCAGGACTTTAAAATTTTCATTCTCATTCATTGATGTCTTGTTCTATTCTTTCCCATGGGTGAAATAATTTCTAAAATTTAATATTAAATCCATTTATCTTCAAATCGAGATAATTAAGGGTTTGCGTTTCAATGAATTTAAAAATATACGTATAGGATACTAATGAGTCATACTGCTTAAGTGTATCTAAGGATGTTAAATTTATAGTTCCTATTAAAATAATGGCAATTATTAAGTGAATAATATGCGTTTTCTTATCAAGAATGGAGTTAGGCCACTTTCAAACTACACCGTTCAACTATTGAACTAACTCTGACAACTTATGTGTCAAGAATTTTCGTATTTGCTTGGAATATAAGCAACCTGAAATGCGTTACTGATAAATAACATTAAGTCGTACATGTAACCATTGTTACTTGGAAAAAACTGAAAAATGGAGTTAGGCCACTTTCAAAATAAGCGGCTCAAATATCTGAAGGCAGTGATGATGGTAATTTTAATTAATAATTATTAGTATGTAACAAATTAACCTCAGTTTTTGGGCGATTGCTTTAATTGAATAATCAGTACGTTGAATTAATGCCGTGAAAGAAAATCACGCATTACGCACTTACAATTGAATATAAAACTTAAAGCATTAAATTATAAAAATTATTAGACTCATGGGGAAGAATGAAACGAAAAGACCATTTAATTCAGATAAGGAACATGAATTAGTAAATGATGATTTCAACAAAAATCGACAAAGAAAGAGAATTATAGTACAACATTCGTCGTCAAAGGATGAAGATACACTTGACAATAGAGAAAAGAGTAGTGAAGCGTATATCTAAAAAATATGAAAAATTAAACGAAATACAGGGGAAAATACTACACCCAAAATGTATTTCTATACGAAGTTATGCTGTGAAAGAGCGCTATGCTGTTAAACGAAAACGTCCAAAAATGGAAAAGGTTCGCCAAAAAATCATAGATTTAGGTTTTAGGTGTTTCGTTTTTTCAATTTCAAGAATTTTAAATTATGTTGAATGGACTTGGGTTCTTTAAAATTTTGTAATGAATCCAGTTGTTAACTTTGAAAGTGGCAGAAGTCCATTTGTGGTCAGAAAACATATATTATTCACTTATTAATTGTTATTACTTTAATTGGAATTGTAAATTTAACTATTTTAGCTGCACTTAAGCAGTATAACACATTGGTATCCTATATGTATATTTTTAACTTTGTTGAAGCGCTAACTCTTAAATATCTCAAATCAAGTATAAATGGACTTGGGTCACTTTCAAAATAAACGGCTCTATTATGCGATGTCAAATATACATATGCAATCCATAATCACAAAATAATCATATAAGTTCCTATAACATTCTCAAAACTCTTTTTTTGCGCAACACTGTATTTTTAATTCAAAAAGGCACTTCGAACCCAACATTACAAATACACCTGTTTCGCTAACTAGATGAAAAAGCACGCGCGCGTTTCGAAGCTTTCGCTCGACAAGCATGGGAAACGGAAACAGAAAAAGACGAGATTCGCACCTCGCCTATGGTTTCTCTCGTTTATCATCCGCCGACTTAGAACGGATCTGACAGATGGGTTCACCTTTTCGGCTGCCGGAACCTTGACATTGCGACTTTTCCCGCGTACCGTTACGACAATTGTCGTCTCCCGGCTATAGATCACCGTTAGTAACGGAGGCTTAACGAATTCAACGAGATTGGTTAGGCGAAGTAGGAGAACGCGGCCATTAGCCCGGGCCATTTGTCGAAAGAAACGACGACATTCGGCTATTTGAGTCTCGATGTTTCCGACGCCGTTTATCTTGTCGTCGGCGTCATTGATACCCGTGTAGTCGCGAATCGTCGATTCCGGTTATTCGGCCTCGTTACTCGCGGCGATACGTCCAGACAATTAACCTGATCCGCTCTGAGTATCTGTTTTACATTAGAACTGAAATTAAAAATAGGCCCATCGAGGAAGTACGTGTAAAAGAAACGTGCGAAATTATTTATCTCGGAGAATAGGTATTCCACTGAAGACGTGAATTACTTACCTCTAAAAGAAATTTACAGTAATTCTCTAAAAATGAATGACACGTTGGTTTAATTAAAAAATCATTTAAAAATCGTGCCCAAGGAAGATGGTATAATAAATTATCCTATCGACGATTGATTAAAATTCATTTACTAATAAACTTTCGTTCACGAGGTTCGTGAATGTAGAACTTCTCTCTCCAACCCCACGACGGGACCAGAAAATTACTGTTGTAAAAATACGAGCGTTAAGTCGATATTGAAAAAACAGTTGACATTTTCAGGAAAGTTTAAAAAAAATCTCCGTAGTTCAACGGGCCGATAAGGATTCGCCAGCGGCCCCCACAATTTGGGGAACTCACTAACGAATCCTGGCGGCGCGTGCAAGATTTATATCGTCCCACGATTCGACAGCTGCACCATGGCAAGACGATAAAAATAGGATCCGTCGACAACGTCGGGTTAACGATACGTGTGCTCTGTCGCGTTATTTATGCACTCTTCCAGACCGTCTTAATCCCATAAGCACTTTAGTCGCGAAATTCGCCCGGGACATTCCCGATCCCCGTTTTACGGTTTTCTGGCCATGAAACGGAATCATTGAAACGGGAGCTTGTCCGGGGATCGTTAACGAGCCGCGTTATTATCGGTGTTCGTGAAACACTTTGATAAAAGTCGCGTGGGTAACGATAAAATAACGACAACTGAGAATTCGGAATGATATTAAAACTTCCATTATCATTCTACGGTCCGATGAATCCGTGCTCTAATATTTCTCGGCGTCTTCGAGTAATATTAACTTTAATATGACTGGTAAAATGTTGGGACTTCTATTCGATCGGATAGTAAAAGTGGCACGAATTTGATTGGAATTATTGAGAGCGGCGAGGAAGAAAAAAATTCCGTAATTTCATGTGATCGACATTCCATCGGGGAAAAATGTCGAGAGGTGTTCCAAAAGCTGTCGAAACTTTTCCCTTTTACACGATCCTTACTTTACGACCACGGTCGTGGTAATAGTTTCTCTTCTTTCGATTTATCGTCCTCCTGCTGGTTATTACGTACGAAATGTTTCTTTCTTTATGCCCCCTTCATTCCTGATTCACGGAGGATGTCTCTGTACAACTTACATTCCCTTTAAGCTTCCTCGGCATTATTATTTTATTCACGAATTTACAGCCAACCCTACTTTATCTGCAGTTAACGACCGCGCCGGAGAAAAATCTGTATTGTGGAAATTCTCCATTAAAACGAGTAATTCCATTCTAGCGGCAGAATGCAAATTTCTCGGGGTATTCGAAATTATGACCATATCTGGAAATAAATGTTGTACGGAATCTTTAACCCTCTATAATCAATACGTTTCTTTTTCCAAAGAAAAATTGTATGGTATATGTTGATTGTAGTGTACATGTTACTTGTTAAATTTTTACTTTTATACATTTTATTATACCAACAGAATATGACATTTAAGTCACCCTGATGAATGGTAACGTTCGCAACATGTGAATCTATCGGTTGGTAACTTTAAACCTAATATATGGTGTTAGATGGTTAACTAATGGAATGTTATATTTATTTATGATTATTTGTTCACTTTGTTTTATGTACATACATTTTGAGCGTCAGGTTATTGAACGATTTGGAAAGACAAGTTCGCAAATTTTCTCCCTTCAGATATGTTCGACTACTGTGGCCTCGTAATAGCCTGTTTTACATAATTCTCAAAACTGCCGCCTCACACGGTTTAAACCGCAAGTTACGCCCTTGTCGGATCAAATACGCGATTGTATCGCGACGGTATCGTCGACAGATATTGCCGAACGACGTACTTAAGACACGAAATTACCTTGTAACGAATTATCTGAAACGACGAAGCCGGTATTCAGGATCGATTAACCACTCCCTCGAACGTGCATGGATATAATTTCAAATTTTATGGATCTTCGAGGCCTTGTCATTACTGCAATTTAAATGTTTCATACGATCCCATATTTTCGGTTTCAGAAATGTAGTGATTTGAATTTTGTCGGGATTAGAAATGTAAAATAGATTGTGATTTCGCCACTTTCAAATTTTACGCCTAAAAATTTATGCGTTAACGTTTCAAGTTCACCAATTTTGCGGAGCAGTAAATTCCGATGACTTGAAATTTTGCGGTATTGTAGTTTCTATGCATTTAAATCTTGTAATCCTCAAAGAGTTAGAGTTCAGAGTCAATTAAAGAATCCATCAATCATGTGTGGATAAAATTTAGAATTTTATAGATGATCGTAGCTTTAAAATTTCTCTAGTTCGAATGTTTTATGCGTCGAAATTTTTATGCTTTGAAAAATTGAACGCATTCACATTTCTTAGAGTTTAGAAATTCTATGACTTCAAGTTTCAACGCTATCAAATTACTACGTCCTGATTTTTTTATGCTCTATAACGACCGCCTGAAATTTCAACGTTTTGAAATGTTATGCCTTGAAATTTCGGTGCTTTGAGGTTTTATGCCTTGACATTTTTGTGTGTCGAGAAAATCAAATTCTTGCGCTTGATATTTCAACATTTTCGAATTCAGTACTTCATTCTATTTTACGTCAAGGTTTGAAACTTTCCAAATTCTCATCGGCAGAAAATTCTGCCGCCCTGAAATGTCACCGCTTCGTAATTTCTGGCCATGTAATATTATTATGTCGCTCGGAAGACCGGTGTTCAAGATCGAACCACTCCCTGGATCGTGCATCGATAAAATTTCAAATTTTATCGCGCCACGGGGACAACTCCCTGCATATCACAGTTTCGTCGAACTTTCTTAAGCTACCTATTAAACTTCTACTTTAAACGACTTCTCAAAATAGGTCGTCGTACAGGTTGATCATGATCGATTTCACATGATTACATTTTATATACTGCGAACGTAGATCGCACACCGATAAATAGGAACTTGTGATATATCGTTTGAGTCACGACACGGCATGGTAATGAATCTGATAACAGAAACAGTAGTTAAGTCAATGGTGACAGTGAATGAATGCTTGGAGATACATAATATCAAATGAAACTATGCTGACTTTTTTTTCTTCAGTACAATAACCCTTCACGTTTACAAGTGTCACTCATTCATCAATACTTTTACTAAGAAACATATGATACGATCTCATCATTAAGCTAAGAAAAATATTAAAACTGACCATTTTCAAACTTAATACCATTAAAATATATTTTTTTTTATGTAATTATACTTTATTTTCTACATATATTGAGAAACTAATTTAGTAATTCACTTTTAAATTTTATATCGTAAATAGCAAGCGTAGTGTCAGTGATTCAACGATTGTTTTGATGTCAATTGTCTTGAAGTTTTATCTTTATTATAGGAATAAACAATAATTTACAAAGTGGGCCTACACATTTTCCGTATTTTCTGGCACAGTGCTTTGAATTTATCGCTCGCTGTTTGTTTAACAACTGCTTGAAAATAAAACTAATTAGAGATTTCTATAGTTTTTAACGTCCCATTCTTTTAATAACAAACTATAATTGGCCATCAAAAATGGATTCTAAAGCGTGTATATGACCTATTTTAAAAATGTCTACCCAATCGTAACAACGTTTTGATAGTTTAATCCATCAAAGTTACTATCGTTCCAAATATCATTGATTACCCCGATATTTCTACGCCTTGAAATTTGGAGGCCCAGAAAATTCATCGCTTTGAAACCGTACAAGGCTGAAACTGAAAATTTCAAAACGTTCCACCTTCTACACTTGGGATAAACGTAGTTTTTCCCTGCGTTTTACATTTTTTGCCTGCTCTTATTTTAAGTTTATTGCTCACAATTTGTTTAAAAGTTAGGCTACAACAAAACTAATGATAGATTCTTATAATTATCGACGACTTGAATCACGTGGCACCATTAATTCATCCAAATTAGTTGATCGCCATACTGAAATCGGTTGACAAAAATGATCCTAATTCGACCGCGCGGTATGACACATTTTTAAAGTGTCTTCCCAATCTAACAAAAGACTCTATTGCAAAATTTACAAATGGGCATGTTTCAAAAGAAAAATCACATTTACCAAATAAAATGTCAAGTACGTGTTGAAACAATTTCTCCCGGGCATTCCACACTTTACGGTGGAAGCGGAGACAAGAGTGTGATTCCATTCTTCCCAAATACGAACTGGCTCCAAATCAGCCCGATTCTCCCATTAACCGGGCTCCCGTGACAGCACGTGCTCCCTCTTGTCCTCATTGGCCCTCCCTACGCACGCCCGAAGAGCCGCGACGCGAAACTCGTCCAGTTCGCTTCCGACGCGACGCGAAACCGCGCGAATTCCGCTACCGGGAAGCATTACTCGAAAAAAAAACGGTGCACGTGTTATGGGAAAGTGAAACCCGGGGGAGAAATATCGGTGCAGAATTCTGCTGACGTCTTCAGGGGTCAGATTTTTTCACAGGGTGGGATCGAAAACCTTTTAGAGAAACGGGGAATATTTTATTAGATGTGAATTTGATAAATAAGAGGGAATTTTTTAAAAAATTGTGTGTACTTTGAGAAAGGTTAGAAATATTTACCCAGATACTACAGCTGTTATACGAGTACTCCTGTCCGATTGCAACACCGAATCACGTAGCACGGTTGACCCCTTTCGGTATCCCATTTCCGAATATTTTTCCCATAGAAACCAGACGTATCGTTCGGACTCCCATCGAATTCCCATCGTGCAGGGAACATTGATTTCACGTACTGGTTCCGTGTCAGAATACCCGGGAATTTGAGGAAAAATTCGAAACTGATGGCACGTTTTTTTATCCTCAAAACACTTTCGGCGAACAACAAAATATCACTTTTGAATCTAGTTCTCGGTTATTAAACAACGCTACCGTGTAATACATGTATTTTTTAAAAAAGATATCTTGAAAAGTTGATGTGCGGTATAGAGAGGAATGACGTAAGAAAAACACGTACGTAAAAACGTCATAATATCGTAGGAAGAATTATACCGAAACTGGCACCGGAATAGCACGTTGATTTGTGCATTGCTATTTTTCTGAAAAGTCAGCGATTTGTCTTTGCGGAACGTTTTTCAACGATCCCATTACCGAGTGATTCGGGATCCTCGAGGATTCGGTTTACGGCGACCGCGCTGTTTATGCAAAATACGAGCGGAACTGCGAATCCTGACGGTAATTCGGTTTCCGCGACGAGTTGCAGAGTCACGGATCGTTTGCCCTGAAAGTTCCTAAGTCATCGTTGAATTTTCGGCGCGCTAGAACCGACGACTCTTACTTTCTTTCCCGGCCCGTTTATTTTTGTCCCCGCTCCGTGTTACCGTAGACAATGAATCTGTGTTTACACATCCCGATCTTTACTTAACGCACCCCCGTCAGGCCATGTCGCTTCGGCCCTGTATGCCTAGCTTTTACTAAAATGTACGAGGACAGCCGAATTTTCGAAGCCGTGACGTCAACAGGCATGAAAGAATTCGGCCCCGGGACGCCGGAAACGTTCTGTATCGATGACATATATGGACGCGGCCCTCAAAACGGCGCGACATCATCGATTTTTATTGCAAACATTCCCCGTAATCCCTAAAGTAACTGTAATGTGTCCACAATAAGAAATTATTCCACGCAATGATGAAAATTACAATAGTATTTCAACCCGAACTATGGCGACGAAAACGAAAATAGAACAGAATTCCAAATTTATAACAATTTTGAGAGATTTTGAGAAATAGTTAAATTTTTTGTGCTAAACAATTTTGGAGACGCTGCATTTCGAAAAAATGTCGGACAAATGTCGTTGAATTCCTCCGACTTTTCGAAAATTCTGAAGTTGGTCCAAACCGTCTAAATAAATCCCTGTGTTACAGTCGGAAAGGTATAAAAACAGCCATAGAATGTTATTTGACTCGCGTTCGTCACCGCTTTGAAACGGGATCGTCACGTTTGTTTCGTTTCGCGGAAAACAGATCTGTGGGAGCCGGTTTAAGGAGAGTCGTAGCGTGGAACTTTCGGGGAAGTAAAAGAACCGTGACCAGCTAACTTTATCTTTCGCGATGCTGCGGTTCCATCTGCTAGGTGGTACGGAATTTAATCTGCAACGTGACCGGAATAAAGTTCCGAACATATTTTCGCGCTAATAGATCCCGGCTACTAAGTGCACGAGCGCGATGAAATCGGAGCCGCGTACATACATAACATACATATCTCGATGAATTTTATTGACACAGTGGCAACCCTCATCCGTTACACCGACTCCGAACGGACCAAAATTGACCCGTCGCTCAATTTTATTTGACCACTGAATCCGCTGGTCCATTAGCGCTCAAATTGCGTATCATAATTTTTCATTTTTTACAGCGTTTGATACGTCTTTCTCATTTTAAATGTGCGAACAGCATGTTATATTTAATCGGTTTATTGCGAGGTACTAATCGACTCTTGGCAGTATTGCGAAACGTTCCAGAGATTTTTATTTTCGCTCGAAATAAATTCTACGGATTCTTTTTCGGAGGGTCAGGCGCCCTAAAAGTGTGCAAATAAATTATCTAGTTAATCGTTTCATCGTTAATAGAGCTCATCGAGAAATCCAGGTGAGCTTTTTCCCGCGAAAAGCGACTCACGTGAATGGAATGAGGGATAGAGAGACAATTCCTTCAGAATGAACACGTGTCCAACGTGTGAGGGATGAGGTCCGAGCAGGGAAGAGACGTTCCCTACGAGGACAGTGGGGTGGCCTCCGGCGATCTCGGGGAGCACTCTTTTTCAGAGTGCGAGGGCTACATTCAAGACAGGGAGGAGAAAGGAAACGAGGATGGGAATAGAGACCCTAGGTCAGAAAAGAAGGCTTTGTACACGATTGTGTAGAATTTTGGTGGACGAAATTTTTGCGCGTTAATCTTCGCGAGATTGCCGCTCTTTGAAATATGTATTCGCTGAAAATTCTATGATACGAGATATCATCGTTTCTAGAATTCAAAGATGAGCTAAATTCTGCGCGTTGATATTTTACGTTTCGGAATTTCACAACCCTGAAATTTCTGCATTTCAAATTTTCTACCACGTGGAATCCTACACCTTTCAATTCCTCCTCTCGAAGAATCCCCGCGCCAATTTCTCCCATCGAACGAAGCTGATCGGCGAATAGAATAAATCCATGTGAAATTCTGCACAATTGTGGACAGAGTGAAAGTCGAGGCGTCATGTATTTTCGCATTTGCGTTTTTCACACGGTGTACAGGTACGTTGCGCGATGTACCATAAGGCAGCATTACTATCCGGAGAGCGGTTGGGGGTGGGTGGTCGTAGTAACGGGTGTAATGGTGCAAATTCTCGCTACGGGGATTCACGGGGCTGTCGGTGCCTGGTTGCTGTTGGATGGAACCAAACGATATCGACAATCCCTTCTTAACGTAGGTACGTTACTACAACGGATCGTGATTTCATTTACAAATTTCGATATTTGACGAATATGTACTTTATAACCATATACCGTATGCTTTTTACACTACCCTGAATATACAGTACACTCCCATGACTCAGTCCCAAGGGAAATCAATTTCGATCTTCAGACATGATTAACCCATTTGCATGAGCGTCCTCTGACGCGAGTTTTAACATTTCCACGCCGTAAAATCCATATACTCGACGAATTTCAACACATTTCATCAACTTCTATACTTATAACATAACGGAGAAAATTTTATCGATCCGTTGAGTTTATCGAGCCTTGTCAGACACGGATGAAAACTATCCGTCGACAGATTAACACTATTTCTACCACGATTGTGTGTATACCTATTTCAACTAAAAGGTGTCTTTTGAAATCTTTTCGTTTGAATGCAAATATTTGCCAAAACTATTGGGATTTCAAATTACCAGTTAAATGTAGATAAGTTAACAACTATTGTATAAAAAGTCAACAAATTAATTGTGGAGAAATGATTCAACTTAACGAATGATTTTAAGTTAAAATTTGAAAGGGGTCTTTTGACACCTCTTGGTAGAAATAGTGTTAATCATAACTATTGAATACCTGGTTCTGAAAAATTATTCAGCACACTTCAGACTCTGTCCAGTTACATAATATTTTAGCATGAACCAAGGTACCGCGGTATGTTAATAGATAATTGCAAATACTCGCGCCCTCGGGGAAACGAGGATGGCCAAATAAAATCCGACGGTTCGAAAAATTAGAGACCAATATCCATTTCCCACGGAAGCCATAGGAAGCTGGAGGTGTTCAGGGGAAAAGGATATAGGAGTGGACCGGCAAGCAGACAAATAGATACCGCACGGATTCCCGAATATATCCCGAGTACTTGGCAAGGCTGATAGTCTCGGATCCGAGGATACAGACGCCAGGAAAACGTCCCGCGGGTCCGTTGACCTCCACAATTCACTCTCCCTCTCGTTCAGCCTCGAAAGGAGTGCTAGATGGTGGAAGGGGTTTTGCCGCCCTTACAATTCTCGATAGAGGATCCTGATCCTGACCGATGACAAGGGATGAAAGAGAACGTAATGCTTGCAGCATTATGCGTCGAACGTTTCCCCCGCGGAAATTTACAAACCCCAGTTCGAAGTTCTACTTTTTATTTCCAGCTCATTTCGTCGCTTATTTCACCCTCCATAATTTCTCAATCGTCGATCGCCCCACTTTCGACATATAGGGTGTTAAATGATTCGTCGCATTCAGTCGCAACGTGTATAATTGCTTTCGAGTTTATGTTATTAGTAGGCTGGACCGTACCAAGTGTAAGTTGTATAAGTCACGCAAGTTGATCCGCAACCCTCTTTCAGTTGAAATCTCGGAAAAAAAGAAGAAAAAAGGATTAGGGGTAACGAAATGTAAGCCTTAGGATCTCTTTCGACCACGGGTTTTTTTAGCAAAGCAAGACATTTAACAGGAATCCGTCACCCAATAAAGGTTACAGTGAGATTAATAACCAACCTTTTTATCACTCCGACGCCCCAAAAGCTTCGCGTGCCGCAAATTCGTGGCGTAAAAAGCACTGCGTACCCAGGTGATCGATAATTTCGAACACTTTTTCCGTACAATTCTCCCCGAGACTGAGACTAATAATAATTTTTTATTCTGAACGACACCGACTAAAAAGAATTATTGCCCGTCATAGGTCACCCTGCTTCCAACTATTTCGTCTGACTCATTGCGCGAGTGATTAGCCTGAACTTCCTCGAGAGAGGCTGGTTGAGCGGGAGATTAATAACACCGCTTTTTATCCTTCGAATTTCCCCTTTGTCTCCGCGAGTACGTTCCGTAATGCTGTAGGAATTCCACGAACGTTTGATCGATGGGACATCGCGGAGCCCCGCGACTCTCGTCGCCGCGGTAAAAATTAATTAAATGACTCGACTGCGACCGCTAATCGACAGTGTAATTAAAACCGACTTAACCTCGATCGGGAGTCAACTTCTATTTACCAATAGCCACGGTATTAATAGGTGTATCAAGAAGACAGATGTCTTAGAAAACGCGCGCGATGACTCGATGATTCGCGCTAAAAGCGAACCGTAAATTCCTCCCGGCTTTATATCCCCGAAGGGGAGAATCGATATATCATCCGGATTTCTTAACGGTGATCCAATTGGACGCTGAAAGGGACGCGGGCATAATCGTGGAAACACCAAGGTAGAAATGACGAAAGGTATATTAATCATTCCAGCAGCAGACGGTGGGACGGTTTATGGAAATGCGACTGGTTATTTTAACGATAGCGAAAGGGAAAATTGAAATGTAATTGGGAGTCGGCTTCGTTTCTCAACTTCGTGTTCTTTTTTATTGAATATTTGTCGTGATTGTGCGCACTTCTATCGAATAAAATTAGATCTCTCGCTGTATTACGTGATTAGTGAAGTTTCAATTGATTTGTGGAACGCTCGAGTTTTCATGGAAATTCGAGTGAAAGAGAATGTCGGCATTGGGTCGATTATGGGAAGGTAGATATAGGACTTCCGATCGAAAAAATTTAAATAGACAGGCTACATAGATCGACGGATAGATAAGTTGATACGTGAAGAACGAATGAAAGCGACGAAACGGAAGACAATATGCCAGACAAAATGGGAAACAGGCGCCAGCTAAGTGTCCAAGCCGTCGGTGACACGAAGGATCGAAGTTCTTTGGAAACTTTTATGCATAATCTCGTGTTTTCATTCCGAAAGAAACTACGGTAGACAATTCTTCGGAGCTTCTCCCATTGTGTACAACACCGGTTGAATTTTTGAAGAAAAGTTGTAAGAACACGCTGAATTATTTAGGAACGAAGTTATTACCGTTAGAATTATGACTAAGTTTATAGAAAGGGAAAAGAACTGTCAGGTTTGCGACAGTCGATGCTATCAAGGTTCGATGTTTGTTTACTAACTATAGATATATTTCTAACAAGTAAGTGCTGAAACTTTCGGCTCGGGTTTCTGCGAATAGAAACTTGAAAGCGCTGATATTTCTGTACGACAATAGTTTTAGCCGTTAAAATGGCTAAGTTTCGATACCTTTTCGCACTTAAATATCTTCACGGCAATATTTCTGTACCGGCATTTTCGCGCCACACAATTTCTCTGGAATATTTCTCTGAAAAAAATATTTTTATGTCTGCATTTCAGCGCAACGATATTTCTATGATTTTCATGAAACGTTTTCGATCCCCAAAGTGATACAAATTTGTTTGATTTACAGGCTGGTTGGGCGCAATGTCGACGGGTGTCGCGTTGCTGGTTTCGCCAGTCACCATCGCATTTTGCCGCAGGAAAAGTACGAGACTCACGGCGGTTCTCGGAGGTTTGGTCACCGCACTAGGTTGTCTTTTCACCTCCTTCGCCTCACAATTTCACCAGCTATTCTTCAGCTACGGTACCGTCGTCGGTAAGGCTGCCAAAAAGAAAACAAATTATATTTGGTACACGTATAAAGATTGACCCTGAAAAGTCCAATTCAAAGCAAATCAACCTAAATAACAAACTTATCATAAAAATACATTTTTAAAAAAACTCATTTTTACTTTATTTTACAATGAAATAAATTGAATGCTCGAAGGTCGAATTTAAACTAGCTCAAACCCAGGCGATAAATTTTATATAAAAATAAATTCTAACATGACTTCCTACTTTATAAGTTAACGAAATAAATTCTACGTAGAAATTACTAGGACATTTTGATAAGACCCGCGTGTAAATTACGTGACGGTAATGCAGAAAATATAGCAAAAATATTGTAATAACCAGTAAAAGTTTGTGGAATCTGTAATCGCGGTTTCTCTCTTATCTACCCCCGTTTTCATTCATCTTAATTACGACCCAACTTCCAGCCAGAGTGCTGTAAAACAGGCGATTATGTTCGACCATCTTTGCAGTGGGAAATTTTGTTATTTTATAGGCATAGGGGTTGGAATGACAAGAGACTGCAGCACCCTGATGGTGGCGCAATATTTCAAACGAAGAAGAGAATTGGTGGAGATATTCATAGTGTCGGGAAGTGGCCTTGGTATCGCTGTCATGTCCGCATTTATTAAAGGGGCGATCAGGTGCCAAAAACATTACGAGTTTTAAGTGGATCCGATCTAAAATAAATGGCAGCTTTACAAAAATTCAAATAAAAATTCCAAACGACAAAATACTAAACAGAATTGAATCGTTAAAATTACAATCATGATATCAAAGTGAAAATTCTGAGTTCGCTCCGGTCGGATTCCTTTAGTAATTACAAAAACGTCGACCAACTTTCATTTTTCCCACTCAACGAATTCTTCGTTCCAGCAAAATCGGTTGGCGTTTGGGTCTGCAAGCCGTAACGGGTGTAGTGTTCCTGACCTTCATTCTGGGCACTTTCTATCGAAGTGCATCCCTGTACCACCCTCAACGCAGGGCGATTTTACATTTAAAAAATCAGAAACGTAAGATCAAGGATAAAAACAAAACCGACGACCGGCCGCCGTTCTTCGACTTCAGCACCCTCAAAAGTAAGACCGTGAGGATACTCTTGGTGTCCACTGGAATATCTGCATTCGGGATCAACACGCCGATATTCTACTTGGTAAGAATCCAATACTTCTCGTCCTCCTCCCGCAGAACCTATTTGCGGAACTCCGGAAACCTTTGTAATCCCTGTGCGAGATTTGATCCATCATGCCTGATCAAATCCGGAAGCTTGGGGGTCCCGATCGAAGGATAACACATGGCAGCAAGTTATTCTTACGTATCTAGAGATCCACATTCGACAACCCTTTGATTTTCAAAATAGTCTGCAGTTTATCGGTTGACCCGGTCTCATAAATAAACACGTTGGACAACGGTTCTCATCAGAGTCCGACTCCCATCCCATAAATAAAACGACTGCCATGATTCTCGCGAAAGTGTCCCAGGTTGAAACTGGTTTTAATCAAACTCCCGACGACCTGATATCTAATTCTGTAAACCTTATTCTTGTCGCAGGCGCACCAAGCCGAGGAGGAGGGTTTAGGGGACACCGTAATCCTCCTACAAGCCTACCTTGGCCTGGCCTGGACCCTGGGTTGCGTGGCATTCGGGCTCCTTGTGGTGCACCGCAGCGTGGAGTGCCGGATCGCACGACAGTATCTCACACAGGCTGCCGTGTTCGTGTGTGGAATTTGCATTCTTGCGCTCACGGCCGTCCAGGGCTACCATGGATACGTGATGTTCGCGTGGATTTATGGTACGTGAAACTAGAGGAGTAAAATTCGAGAAATAGAAAGAGGGATGAGAATGAGATCTGGGCATCGATGGATCGTCGTGTTGCAGGAATATTTTGCGGTGGCTACCACTACAGTCTTAAAATGTACACCTACGAGAGAGTGAGGGCGAGGAACTTTGCCAGGACGTGGGGTTTCGTTCAATGCTCCCAAGCGATACCAATAGCAATCGGAGTGCCAATTTCGGGTAATTAAAGATCACCGATGACAAGTTTTCGATTTTACGTGAAAGTTAATAAAATTGTTTCCAGGATACATGAACGTCGGGTGTGGAGGAAAAGCTGGATATTATTTCAGCTCGACTTGTGTATTGGTTGGCAGTTTCACGCTGTTTTTTATAGATCTTCATAGAAGGAACTTATCGAGGCACAAACATACACGTTCTAATGGAACGAAGCATCTATGCGTGTCCGACAGTTGTCCCCAACGGCGAAAATTATCATTCACGCAGGAACCAGAGAATGAAGGACCGCATGTCGCTGCTGCTGGGGCAGCTGCAGCTGCGCTCGTTCTCGGCGCGGAAATTCCACCCGCTCCAGGTATGTCGAGATCGTGTTCTAATGTTACCAGTGACATTCCTCCGCTCTGACATTTCTTAAAATTCCGGCACTTGGAAATTTCGAACCATTGAATGTTCTATACCTCGGCATTTCTAAAAACTCCTACGACTCAACTTTATTACATAATATGCATATAATAGGTACTCTGAGTCGAAGTTTCCGAGAATCACTATCCCTACGGGGAAAAATGTCCGCCCTTTGAAATTTCTACGGTCGAACAGTTCTACGCCTTGAAATTCCTGGAACACAAATTATCGACACCGTACAATTCCCACAAGCAAAAATTGCCACATCTTGAAATTCCCACGACCGATAATTTCAACGTCTCGAAGTTGCTGCGCTTAAAAATTTGAACCGATGGAGTATCCCTACTTTAAAACTTCCATGCTCCTGTATCCCGATTCCCTGTAATTTCTACACTTCGAAATTTCCATTCAAAACAAAATACCATCGCAGGCGAGGTGATCGATGCCCTCGGTCCCGAGAAACCGGAACTAACCTGCATCTCTGAGGAGGGAATCGCTGATATGGATCTACCGGACAACTTGCTAGAGGATCTTGATTACATAGGCGATTGCATCACCTCCTGCAACAAGGTGGAGAACTATCTCATGCTATCGGAGTTCGAGAACAACCTGATCGCCGAGATGCCGATCATTATGGATCGTCGGGGTCGAAGGTGGTCCCTGGCACGTTCGAAAGCTGGCCAAGCGACTTGCGAACCGGCTGCCATCCAATCCGCGAACGACGACGATGAATCGAAACCGAAATGGAGGCTCACGAATACGCCTAACAGCAGGGTGATTACGGTCATCGACGAGGCGAGCACATAATTCAATTTCATGCACCATTATGAAAGCAGAAAGGCGGACTCGTTGAATGCCTTTCGTTAGCGCGGAATTGACTTCATGTTTCTACACTCACGATTCTTCTTATTCCACCGATACGTGAAGTTCTCGAACTTTAAACGTTCTAAATATCAAAATTTATCGAGTCCCTGTTTTTTGATTCCAAGACAAAACTGCCATAAATTGCAATAGTACAAAGTGAATAAAAACGAACGTGTATTCTTACAAAGAGTTTACAAGCGTAATGAAACTGCCACTGAAAAGCATTGAATTGTATAAACTGTTCGCCAGAATAGGTTTAAGAGAAAAAAAATAATTGGTCGAAGGTATCGAATTTTCACGTTACCGTGCCGCCTTTGACTATAACTATTCTAATTAATAGATTAATTTATCTCGTTTGTTCCTCTTCGGTTTAAGTATGTTTAGGAATCACGTTAATAATAGCTTGCGAATAGGTCACTTAATTCGCGGTGCAATTAAGGACAATAACGTCGGCTTTCGACGAGAGGAACCACGGAAACGTTCCGTCCACATGGAAACAGCCTCGACTCGCATCGACGTATCTGTTTAACCCTTATCCGTCGGAAATTTGGTCATTCGAATCGACCAAACTGACTTTTAAGACTGATTTAACGTCTTAAATCGAATTACAAAATTCGTGTGAATCCTTTGGACAACAATCCTTACACGTTTCTGTGGAAAAATTACGTTTTAATTGGAATGACACTGATAAGCGACACGTTGATACGATGGGATAGTAATTGACCTCAAAAATAGAAAACAGAAATGGAAAAGTATTGGAGGACAAAGTGACAAATTTTCTGTTCATTCGGCGCAGAAATTTAGGAAATATTGCGAAAATTTCACCCTGGATTCCACCGTATCATTTAAGGGCCAATAAAATTAAGAATTTTTAGTTGAAAAATTACGGCGGATAAAGGTTAAGCTTCCCGCTAGTTCGACGGTCCTCGCTTTCCAAATTTGCGATTTGCCGAGTCTGAAAGTTAACCAAGTTTGTAATTTTTCAGATGTATAATTTCCCATGTATTCCCATGTAATAAACTACGATGATCGTCGATATAAAAAACGGTGACCTAGTTGTTTCATGGGGGGAGAAAGGAAAGAAAATAAAGGAAAAATGTATGCTTAACTCGTAGCCAAGCTAGGTAAAGATTTTGAAACTAGTCGAATCGAAACACGTACACAGCACTAAGCATAGGAATAACGAATATATAGGGAGAGAGAGCGAGAGAGAGAGAGCGAGTGAGAGAGAGAGAAAGAGAGAGCGCAATAGAGAGAAACAGAACGATAGAGAGAGAGAGAGAGAGAAATTCATGTTTGTACCGCAATTTCATGCCAGGGCGAGTTGCATAAACGGTACAAAGAGAGAAAAGAAAACCCCGAGAGATGACAACACGCGTCTATTTATTTATAAAACTATTTATATTAGAGTGTAAATACACATGCCATGTATATACATGATTATAAAACCTATACACGTGCGTGTGCTACTATGATCTAGATTTACCGTTAAGTCGGTCCCGATCGATTAAGTGTCTTGGAACAATGAGAAATATAATTAGGTATCTAATTACAATTAAAATGAAATACATGTTGCTACAGATAGACGAACCAAATACTTATTTTACTCGATGGAAATTAGAAAATTTCGAAAAATAAAGAAATTTATTAGAAAGAAGACCCTTATACGGTCTGTTCAATAAGAGACTACATTTGGTGGCTACATATTTATTTGACTGCGTTGTATAAAACCAGATCCCAAAATTTGTTTTTTTTTTAAGAAAAACAGCTGAGCGATTGCAAAAATTACTGCAGAGCTTTACAACGGCAACAATAATCATTTAGAAATCGTTTTCTACAAGCAAGATTTCTATTAAGTTTGAATACAAGTTTTATTCGATTAATTCGTTAAGGATTGAAATCTACATAACTTTAAGACACATCGAACGAAATAAGTGACGCCGGAAAAAAAACTGCCGATATTGTAATATTGTAACGTTGTTAATAAAAAAAAAAGAATTGATTTTACGATTTTACAGTGCCTTTAAAGTTTTCACTCAACGTAACCCTTTCTTTCCTTGTAGGTTGAATCGCGTCCACGTACCCGTACTGAGGCAGTGACATTTAAAAGTTCAATTAAAGCCGGCGAAACTGCCTCAAAAAAAAGCAAAGAGCGAATACTTTTTTCTGTCACGCGAGAAAGATTCATTGGGCCAATTATGGTGCGAGCGCCATGTGGCAATCGAAATCGAGTCGAGGAACAAACGCCACCGCCAAGTATCGGTATCTTGAAATTTCCAATCAACGATATTTTAAACATAGTTTCGAAGATTTCTACGGGGCAATCCGTCTATTCTTGAACACCTCCACTGATATTTCCACATCTTCACACCCGTGAAAAAAGTGTCCCATTGCAATGCGGCCGTTGTGACGATCGAACTCGAGCTGCGACACAAACACCACCGCCAAATATCGAATCGCTGACGTAATCCAATACGACGTTAATTGCGAATAGTTGGTACTTAAGCACTGGTTTGTTATACATTTCCACGCGGAAGTTATCGAACGTGGCACCGGCAACGTATATACTTTATCGATCAATTCTAATTCGATTTAGTCACGATTCAGTGATCGATGCATCCGCACTCGATACGTTACTGGCTCATAGATATATCCCTCTGATGCAGACAGTTAATTAGCTGGTCAATCCGGGATATTTACAAGGAAAGTTGCATCGATAAAAGTGTTCGGATAGAATGAAACAGACTGCGCGCGATCGTGTGCGTAATCAGTGATCGACAGGGCAACAGGTATGTTAACAGCGCTGACTGACAGTTGCTTGAAGGCGCCCCATGACGAAGTGCCCCCGTGGCGCGGCCACGGATACTTTTTTATTTCGTAGAATAGATTCCTGCGATCCAATCGAGTCCTCCAGGTAAGGTGTCAGACATTCGGGACTTCTTCTAAAAATCATCCCTGTAACACCACCTTTAAACCTACATACTCCTATTTTTTCCTTTTCAAATGGAAAACTAAATCTTAATCGGCATCCTATCGTATTCCTCGGATGATCGTAATTAAGCGATAAATATTCTGTGCAACCGGACGCCATTTTCCCATGGACCTCCATCACGTTCGTGAAGAATCCAACGGTTGACAGTGACCTCAATGAAGTCATTAGATAAAGAATATTTCTTGCAGCGCTCGAGAGTCCCAGAATGGCTTACGGGAAGCTGCACGTGATACCTTTGAGCCTGTTCATCCTGATCCCAGTGACATTTCTGATTACGTAAGTGAATCGAGGCTGGCTGTGTATTCAAGCTGCGAACTTTGGGGAGCGAAACGGAATCGTCGCCGCGAAATTCATCGTAACATTCGCACGAACAATGCCGCTGAAAATGAAACCGTAATCGAAGCGTCGCGAATCGACGTCCACCGTCGCGTTTTCCATCGATCAAGGCCATGGTATCGGAAACAACGACACGTACTGTTTCCGATAGTACAACATAAGCATGGCTTGTTATATACACACCGTGTGTCAGTAATTCTATCAATAATCGTCGTGCACGGTGCACTACCATGCAAGTTACATGTTTCGAGGAACATTTTTTATAGAAATCCACGTGACTCGAAATAAAATTTACGGAGGGCAATCTGTGTTTCAGGTACACTATATCTGTTCAATGGGACCACGTGGTGCCAGGGTTCCCATACATATCGGAAACCGGAACACTGTCCCCGGAATCCTGTATATTCGCACAGTTCCTAAACATAGCTGCCTTATTACGTACGCGATTAATTTCATAATCAATGGATACCAAATTGAATTCATGATAATTATAAATAATGTTTCAGTTGGCTGCTGCGTGTATATCAGACATAGGCAGGTACTTCAATGGCAAATTGAGAGGGGTACGAATTTAGTCAGCAACAGGATTATCGTGATAACAGTGTGGTGCGGGGCCTTGGCCTGTTTTGGCTTGGATATTTTAGCAAATTTTCAGGAAGCCAGAGTAGTCGCTGCTCATATGATCGGAGCGATGACCTGTTTCTCCGCTGGTACCGTCTACTTTTGTCTTCAGGTACTCTTTCAAAAAGCTACTTTGTACCTGCCCGGCATCTCTTACGTCATTCTCAAACACCGAGAGTTTTGAAGAATTACATTTGCCACCCGAGGACGATCCCCTAATATTTTCAAAGGTGTTTCCCATAATAACTTCCAGTACTCCGTATTATCTTCGAAAATCCGATGAAATTAAAAGTGACCAGACATCCACGTGTTTCAGACGTATTTGAGCTACAAAATGGTACCAGCAGTAAATGGAAAGATCATTGTTTATATACGAGCCGGTTTATCAGCACTGACACTAACTTTGACAGTCGCCACAATTGTTCCGGGATACATTTCCATGCTGGAGTTTCAAGGTAACGTCTTCGTATTTTCATGGCAGACATTGATTTAACGTGCCCGTACTTTCCAGGCAACGATTACAAGAAGTGGATGCCGATTGATGGCGGCTGGGGCTGGCACGTTGCTAGCGCAATTTCCGAATGGGTTCTCGCCATTGTTTATTGCGCCTTTCTCCTCACATTCGTTCCGGAGTTTCGATTAATTAATTTCGAGGATCCCGTAGTCACGGTACCAGTTTTCTTGTCAACACGCTACTCAGATAGAATGTTCAAAATCTGAAATGGAATGTGTTCTTGCAGTGTTAAACGTGATCTTCATTTTCAGCTGATGTATTTAGACAAAGATGAGGATACGAAAACGTCGCAGAAATCGGACTCAGCTATACAAGAATTTTGAAATATTCGGCCATCCACTATGCATTCATCCTATTAGCCCGATCTAAAGAAAATAAATAAAATACATATATTCCTCGCTTGCGCCTTTATCACTTCGACATCCTTTATTATAGATTGTAGAGAGTTCACTATAGAGTGTGGTGGAAATTACAAAATCTTGAAATTTTCATAGGGTCCGTTCCACATCAAGTGATCAAGGTTTTTGCAGCTATGTGAAGTTCAAATAAAATTTGAATATGTAGTACGTAGCGTTGAAGGTATTTTCAAATTATTCAATATTTGTTGAATTACAGTCAGTCAAAGTTCAATGCGTCGTTTAGTTTCGAAACTGATAACTCTGAAACCATCACAATAGACGCAGAAATGATCTAAGACCAATCTGATTTAGGAAACCTCAAACTTTTATCTGAAATATAGTTAATAAAATATATTTACTTAGCGATAGTATTGTGTCGTTGCTGTACAATAATTTGTACTTGTTCACATTTGTTTGATTTCAAATCCTGTGTACAATGAAGTTTATGTTAATGAGTAATCTATACCAATGTAACATCCTCTTCTACTTGACCCATAGTTTTGCATTTTCGATGCTTTTCTGACGATTTCACTGCATTCGTAGAATTATTAAAGTACAGTATGTTTTTTATTGAAATACTTGTTATTAAAGAAATAAGGTAATAAAGAAATCAGGGAATGCAGTAAAATAAAGGAATATACGGATCTGATTATTATAGTAATTTTGCAATGTTGGTGTGGCAAAATGTAAAAATTATCCTTTAAATGTTATTTATTTTAAAAAATGTAGTAATAAGGATTACTTATGTATTTTGAAAATCTCAAAAAATTCTTTAAAGAAGTGAATAAAAAAATCAGATACTCTTTCAGAGACACTGAAATGTCAATGTAGGTGCGTTTCACGTCAAGTGATCAAGGTTCTCGCAGTATGTCAGAGATTGTTTAAAGACCTGCATATAGAGAGAATGAATGTAAAGGAGCGGTTGAGATTTTGGTGCAGTTACTGTCAATAATAATTCAGTACAAAGAGGATCGTTTTGCAGTGAGTGTCGTCAGAAGGAGTCAGTGAGAGTGTTGTATATCGTTTAAAAGATTAAGAGTAATGTGGGATACAAGTTGTTGTTAAATATGAAAAGTTAATGATGATAAATTAAAATTGCTTTATTAAAAACACTTAATTAAACTAAGTAAAAAATAGACTACACTACAACACTGCTTCGCTAAAACTTCGCTTCCTCGCTACCTCGCTATACTCTTTTCTCTTCGCGCTCAACAAACATTCTGCTTTCTTTCCCATCATTCGCTTCCTTATACCACGCATTCTTTCTCTCTCACACTTCATTCGCTTGCACTCGCACTTCATTCTATCGCACTCGCTTTCCTCACTTTCTCACTCACTCATTCATCCCTTATACCTAGGACAAGGACCTACGGACCACCGCCGAAGAGACGACCGAGTTTTCCCAAGGAAACGCACATGGTGGTCGCTCTTCAAGCGCTGCCCTTGTCCACCATAAACTTGCATACTTTCTCTTTCGAAACATTTGCCAGACACACGCTCATGCACTCGAAACATCATTCGGCCTATTTCTAAAACCCCACAGTAAAGTACTGTTTCTCCTTGTGCGCTGTAACAAATAGTATTTGATAATATGCGATGACTCGCAGAAACTAATCTTACGCACTCAAAGACAATTTAGCATAAATATGTGGTGCGGCATGGTGAACAATCTTTTGGTGGGGCTGTGTTCTGTACCAGCGTGTTTAACCGGCAAAAACTATCTTGGACTGTTTTGTTTAGGGATATTTAAAAACCATATTGTTTACTCATCGCCAGTGCCTGACGAGAATGTGCTGCGGCAACACATTGTAAATGGATGTGCGAAAATTAATAATAACCCGGAGGAAGTTTATGCCAATGTACGGCGTTCAATGAAGAAACTATTGCGGAAATTTATCGAGGTGAACGGACACCAATTTTAAACAATTCGTTTAAAGGTAAGATTTATACTGTAATAGAATGCGTAATACATTTTTTAGTGTAAATCACAGGACAAGTCGGTGCCATATGTAAGATGTAGGTCAGCCGTAGGCACAGGGCGAGTCCGTACCATATGTAAAAAGTAGGTCAAACGTAGTTAGTAGAACTAGACACTACCAATCTGACGTGTCAGAGGCTGCATATCGGCAGGCGTCTTCACGGCGGGCGTTTAACTACTAATTTTAGCACCTAAATTTTATAATAATATTAATTTTTTTTTGGCTGTCTTCGCAAAGCAAGTTCAATGCATTATCCACATTTTTCTCAACTTGATAAACAGCCTCTAACATAGAAATAATCACATTAGTTTTTTATTAACGAGAATAAATACAACTTAATGGTACTAGTCGTAGCAGTTATATATTTTTTTTATTAAACTTTGATCTTTTCCGGTCATATCGCAATCAAAATCGGTTTCCTACGACTTACCGTTTCGGAGATATAATTTTTTTAACTTTTTTTACAAAAGGGGTTGTATCTCCATAGGGGTGGGTTGCGCCCACAACTTATAAGACTTTTTTTTCTTATTTTGATGCGTTCTATCCATAAACCTCAAGTGTCCCAGAATTTTTGTTACACCCTGTATAAGCAACTGACAACGATTTCTTTGCCTCTATCTTTCCGTCCCTCCGTCGCGCTCGCACTAGCCACACAAGAGATACGACGTGGGCTACGCAAGCATGTGTGACAGAGCGTTTGACGCGACAAAGCAATGCGGAATTTAACATTATTAGAATTTTTCTAGGATAAGGGCCTATCTTTCTTTACTTCTGTTTGTCACGCTCGCACTCCGAGCGTAGCCGTAGCGACAGCCGAGAACAAGTATTTCGGTGTGTCTTCGCCAATCGCGATCACTCATTAATTTTATTCTAAATATTTCTAATTATTTTATCGGGCATGTAATATTTATTTTCAGTTTTTAAAAAATTATTTTTTATTCATTTGAAAAAAATGTCGACGTTTAATCTGTTTTAAGTGTATTGTTGCGATTTATTGTTAAGCCTAAGTTTTAAAAATCAAATACATCTTTTCTACAATTTAAGAAACCATTAGGTTAATATTATAAATTATTGATAACCCTTGAAGATTTTCTGAATATCAATAAAAAACTCTTGTATTTGGTCCGAGACAAGACATTGTCTCTTGATTTTTTCCGGTATGTGTCCAACAGATTACATATAAAAATCTACGTTACCGGTAGAATAATTATCGTCACATTGTGTGAAAATATGTTAGTTAAGGCACAGACGAGGTATTGAATAGACCATGCAGTCTCATGCTTTTCGGTGTCGCCGATTTTGGGGGTTCTAGAGCCCCCCATACCATTTTAGTGTCATTCCCAACGTTACCATTTTGGGTTCGAATCTAGGATCACCATAGGTTATTATTAAGAATACGATATAGAAATGATAGTTTATGCGTATTAATAATTGACCTTTGTACTTCGAAAGAAGGATAGTAAATTCACAGCAAAAGTAAGTTCTTTTATGCAGAAGAATATTCAGTTTTTCGGAATATATACAAAAGTTATAAATACAGTAGGGCCTCTTTTTGTGCGGTAGATAGGGAACGCATAAAAAAAATCGCACAAAAAAAATTCAGAAATTTCATAAATACTTGCAATAATAAACAATTTTATACAACATACTAAAAAAAATTTTTTTTATGCGGTGGATAGGGACCGCGTAAAAAAAGTCGCACTTAGAAAATACGTCAATTATTTAGGAAATACATGAGAAACTACATCCAAACAATATAAATAATTAAATTTCACATGAAAATATTTTAAAAACATTTAATTTTTCATTGTATACGTGGAGAAGTTTAGCCGACCGATCGGGTAGATCTACCCTTTTCCATATAAGTCGGTGGCCGACCGATCTTCTTTCTCTTTTCTGTTTTGTCTTTTCTGTATTTCGTATTTCTATAGAGCACAACATATAATAAAATGCATCAATTTTGGAAGTCTTTCATGGCCCATTATTACGGCTCTTTATGTTCGAAATTTCCGAAGATGTCTCTACCAGCGTTCTACTTCAGAAAAATGCCCGGTGCATCGGGGATAAATGAACAAAGCGTGTTAAAGTATGCATGTATACATATGTACACTTATAGAAAACATTGCAGTGGTGCCAATGCCGTTGAAATTCATATACCGCATAAAAAAACCGCACAAAAAGAGGCCCTACTGTATTGACATTTTTTACTATTTTCCTTTATTTCTTATAAACATCTGTACTTTCTTAAAAACCATTATCGTTCTATTTGGTATCAATAATTCAGATATTTTCCGATAATGTGAAACATAATAAAGTCTACATCAACATTGAAACATGTTGGTGAGCTGTTTCTTATTAATATGATATCAAATGCAACGTAATTTACATTATTTATAATTCATGTTATATAAATGTTATAGTGTTTGGTATGATTTTAACCAGAAGAATATCACGAATATGTTAATAAAACTTTCGTGAATAAAAATACAGAAATGTAATATTTTCATAGGTGCATTAGTGTCCAACGCACCGATATACGGGCCTCAACCCAATTCTCATTGTCTATTAAATTGAAGCTGTTTATTTTCCATTATACAATAAGCGGTACCCAGTTATACCTGCGACACCCCTTTAAAGACCCACACTTAGGATATACATACATTTCCTCTATTTCATCGCCAAAGAATGAAAGTCGCATCCACGTCAAGTGCCACGGTCGTTAGAATTATATTTTTTTCGCAACAGAAAATTTATCTCTATCACAACATTTTGCCCTAATTTTAAGCTTCGGTTGTCCGTATAAAAAAATATTGAATATTTCGAGAATTCTTTCAAATGTTACAATTGAAAACCTATTATAATTTTATTATTTATCATTTGTAAAGTGAGTCAAACGTACCTACTCGTCAATAATTAATAATTTTCTTCAATTTTTAAAATAATTCGCAAAGTGTTCGATTCGATTCATCCCGCCTTACGTAGGGAAACATATATTTTTGGACAAATTATTCTGCATTATTTCAGATGTTGTGCAAATTAGGTTCACCAGCAAACTTGAACGTTAATCGTTTTATATATGTATGCATAGTCAGGTTTGTTATGTATGTACTATGTGACAGTGCTTATGGGCTCCCGATCATCGCACGATACATACTCGAAATACATTTTCGACCCCGAGGACAGAATCTAGAATTCGAACCAATATTGCCAAGTGCGATAACCCTTTAAACTTGGCAACATCGTCAACATGAGGACTTTTAAACCAACTTCAAGAATGGGGGAGGGGTGTGTTGCTCCTTCTGAATTTTCCATACACTCTTAGTCCCAAAAATTTTAATTTTTCTTCAAGGAGGCGCTGTAAATCCACTAAAATTTCAACGCGTTGATAATTCAGTTTCGTAAACGCACGTTCTGCCCTACCCAAGTACAACCTTCTTAAAATTTTACGTACCTGTTCACGTTACGCTCCTGAAAGTGATGGGGCAGTGGGCGGGCACCTCGAAAATTGGCCGAAAAATGCGCGACCTTGACAGCCCTGATGAAGAGCATTGAACAAGGTCCAATGGGATTATCTTCCGATAACGGTGACTGCATGGCTCATTCCATACGAAATTAATCACCTTTCATAGTACCATCTCGTAACATTTTCAAAATGACTAACCTTGAAACATGGAACAAACCTTGTCTTTTCGAAATTTTGAAAATTGCCAAAGTTACAGCAGTTGAAACTTTGTAAATTTACGAAGAATGTATATTTCCAGATATTCATAGCTCCCAAACGGTAAAGCATAGCAACAATTTGTTTTCAATTCCACCGAAAAGAACGAAACTTTTCAATAAAAGCTGCAATTTGCATGTCTATTAATGATAACTAACACTTACCTACATTTAGATTAGTTAATCAATTTTGCATAACTCACGAGGCAAGATTGTTAAAAATCTGAAAACATTCAGACGTATTCTTTGAACCTTTCTCTTCAAGAAACCTTAAAAACAAGTAGTCAAATTAACAATTAGCCAGAAAAATCGGTAAAGTTAAACATACAGCCGTTTGACGCGTTCCGACGAGCAGTTTCTGAAACACCACACCCTCCTGGTCACTGTACTGCTGATGCTAACTTACTGAATGCCGCACCAAGCAAAATTAATCAATTGAGAGGTAAAGTTAGTGATATGTTCTGACAATGCATTACGTCCCGAGGTTACGGAAATGGTGCGCCCATGGATTCTTTCGCAAAGTTACAGTTTGGCCCCTGTAAGTCATTGGTCTGACCAAGTTACTCGACACTGGGCTGAGTCTTACTACTGTTGAAAGGTGATGATGAAGGGGTGAAGAAGCGATAATGTCGAGTTAATTGACATTTGACACTGAATATACTTTCCTTTTTTATACTTAACTTCAACGACACGGACACATTGCACGGGCTTGTTTAACAAGTAGAGGTTCATAGTTCCTTCCTTTTTACTATTCAACCGGGCAGGTGTTCGGTCTTTAGGTATTTTTGGTAAGAAATAGATTACAAGCTTAACGATCCGCAGGGATATCAATGTTTTTGGTTTTTCACCGGAAACCACCGATTCCTAACTAGGTAACTACCTGATTGGTGATTGAGGGGATTCTTCGCCGTGTTTTGGTACTACAGACAAGAAGTTCGGATTTCGTTGGTAATCAGCGATTATCTCCTAACTGCACGTTCTGCTCTCGTTGAACCACAACTTAGGTAATGGGTTGTGGTTGTAGGTACATAATGAGGTAACAGGAAGTGTGGTGGAACAAACCTTTTCACCTGATCACGGATTCCAGTAATTTGTTTGGTAAGGCTCATCTTTGTCTGATCGGTGATTTTTTATGTCGATTGTTGGTAATGTCTGCCTTAACTTTGACGCATAATTAAATCTGAGATCACAATTTATATGTCGCGATATAACGTAACAAATCTGAATTATACATATGTCACAGTGCCAAATTTAACATCCGAAATATAATTCTGAACTTCACAGGTATAGAATCGGAGATGTGAGTATCGTGAACAAGATCGGAAGTATAACTGGACAGATTGATTTCGCCCCCCCCCCCCTCGCGCTACGTCGACTTGTAACGTTTTTCGGGATTAAACAATTTCGGAACTAACAATAAGAACAGCCTTAACAAAGATGCACTTAAGAAAAGTATCTCTTCTCTTTCAAGTATCCCTTGCACAGAACGGGGTCTAGTGCCAAATTTACATTTCCTCGTGGACAAGGCCTCCATTGTATGTGACGAAATCTGATGTCTACAACTTTCTAATCTTAAGAGTATTTCAGTTTACGTTCTGTCACGCTTGAAGTTTAGTGAATAAACAATAAGAAATAAGATTGTATTCGTGCTCTCATTTCGAGATTTCACCAAAGCCTAATCCGCGGTCTGGCGGTAGCTGTCTCGTTGCTTAATTACATATACTGATAGCGCGTTTCGCCTATTACGCTACAGTCGGCGTATGTGACAATTCGCAAGAGACTCGATTAGATTTATGTGTTTATTCAAATACCATTTTCCACTCTCAACCAAGCCCATCGCAGCTTATAATTTCTTGGAAGAATTTACAAGTTTTTACAGTACGTCGTCCTGGTATCGAACTGACAAAGGGCGATAAGACGCGGTAGCGTAACATGAGCTAAATTTAATTTATAATTCTGTTACCTTTTAAACATTATCTCTTACGAAGAAAAGTTGTGTGGCCAACTGTAAAAAATCTTTGCAAAGTTGATTAAGCAACTTAAACTCTCCTTTTTCAAAATATATGACTAAAAAATGGTTGTCGCAGTTTCGACACATGTGTGTACAGTTGCGATAGGCGTAAAGTCCTTCGCCAAATGTGGGATACCGACTTAAATAAAAGGTACAAAACCACAGAATGTGCGCGAAATTTGCTGGAAGATGACATTGTTATAAAAAAAATCAACAATAAATAGGGGTGCCCTTGTGAAGATATTGACAGAAAAGGTTCAATATTAACCTGTTGACCGCGGAATTTAGTTACAAAAGACCTCCACAGGGTGCGGAGTTAAAATTAAGCAATGACGTGCATACACTTCAAACGTGTGACGGTAGCCCCCGAATAACCACCACGGAGTCAGTTGCGCGCCCCTGGCGGGCCCTAAACAGCGGTGAGAGACCGTAATGAAACGGTTTCTGTTAAGGGGGGGGGGGGGCTAAGGGTTTCAGGACAAAAATAAACACTTTCGTTGCGATTTTTTTCAGACGAACGAATAAAGCAAATTTGTTCGAACCTTTGCATGTTTATACATGTATACTATTATTTCAACAACACTTTGTAATTTTTTGATTGCAATATATCAACAAATATACCAGTAACGAAGCTTTTCCGAGAGCGCCTTTCGAAAACCACGTTTTGCAGTGATCACTGTATCTCAGCCGAAAAGTATCAGAAATCAAAATAACAATAAAATTTAGTTAGAAAATGAGTAAATCCTCCCCCCAACGATCGCTAATTGTTATTTTTTTCATTTAAAAATTGTTGACGGTCGTTTGAAGCAAAAATTACAATTTTTCACTAAAATTTCCGTCATTTTGTGATTGGAAAAACCCCTTAATGTCAAAAAAAATTATCATACTCATCGGTGGGGGTAGATATTTTATATATGTATAGAAGGTATCTACCAAGTTTGAAAAGAATCGGTGAACTATTTTTTAAATGGCAGTGATCACCGACTTTGAAAACATGGTTTCGAGAAAACCGCGTTTAAAGATTTAACTCTACAAAAGTGAAGATAAATTCCTTTTCCGCCGAGTACTTTACTTCTCCGTTTTATCCTTAATTTTTTTGTCGCTTCGACACTCAGTCTAAACGCTTATCATTTACACTTTACAATCCCGTATTTCAGATTTTCGTATCCCACACTACTATTATAAAGTCACTGATGTGAGCGGCAAACGCCTGACCGAAAATATAACGACTAACTGGTCAATAACTTCGAGAGTTTTTCTCCGATTATCTTCAAATTTTGGGACAATACTCTCGAAATATTGAACTATAAGAAAAAGCAAAAAAAAATGATTTTTCGATAACGCAAACCCTTAGTCCCCCCTTAAGACAAACAAGTAGAGTTACGCAATAACCATCGAGCAGAAAAACGATAAAAATCTGATTTGTCTATTTCAAAAATATACGAATATGATTGGGCGAGTTTTCGAAGGGATCGGTATACAGGGTGTGCTATTATAATGCTATCATAATGCTATTTAACAGTAATAATCACAGCAATTACATTTTTTTCTATTATCTTTGATCTTCTCCGGTTATATTGCAATCAAAATCGGTCCTCTACGACGTACCATTTCGGAGATATGATTTTTTAAAAATTTTTTACAAAAGGGGTTGTATCTCGATAGGGGGTGGGTTGCGCCCACAACTTATAAGACTTTTTTTTCTTATTTTTATGCGTTCTATCCACAAACCTAAAGTGTCCCAGAATTTTTGTTACACCCTGTATAAAGCGCGACGCGGAGCGAAGTATCATCAGTATCTTTCTACTATTCATCAGTATTCTTCGAGTATCTTTCTACTATTCATCAGTATTTTGCACTATTAGTCATTTGCTGTTCTACGGTTTTCTTTGCGGTAATTTGCGAGTATTTTCCCGCAATATCTATTACGGAGACATAAAGTATTGTATAAATGTACATACATATATAGATTAAGTGAACGTAGAATAAGATAGAGCGAGGCGGAGTGGACGAAAGAGAGAGAGAGAGAGAGTGCATGTGACCAATATACCGACATCCAAAAATACCCTTACAAAGAGTAGCGGCTGGACATTCAGGGTCAGACCACGATCTCGCCTCCTATTCGCCAAAAAAACCTTCCTAGAAAGAGTAGCGGCTGGACATTCAGGGCCAGACCACGATCTCGCCTCCCTTCATTAAAACACACCTATAACGAACCGTGTATGAAAGCGGAGCGAGAAAAATATTTTGGCGACGAGGCATTTAAAGCCATAATAGATTAAGTCGAGAGTGAGTGAGGCTAGACGAGTGTATGTGAGAGCGAGACGAAACATAAACATTGGAACCAATCAGCTGGCGACAGAGTGTGAGTGTGTATACGTGTGCGCGAATAGATTTAAGAGATAGAATAGGACACTTTATGTATTGAATTTCACATTAGAATAGGCACATAGAATTAAAAACGATAGCATAGGATTAATGCGACGGGTATGCAAGAGGAACGCACGAATGAGTGATAGATTAGGTAAAATTAGATCTTGCAAGGGTAAGTATTAAGAGAGTGCTCAATAAACCAAAGGTTTAACTTTAAACGTTTCCGAATTCTTTATCAGCCTGCCCCGAACCTAATATAAGTAAGGTCCGCTCTCGTGGACAAGTGGTCAGACAGGGAGGGCATACCGTTACAAACGCAAGGTAAATATAGGTGCGTTCCACGTCAAGTGATCAGGGATTTTGCAGTCATGTCACGGATTTTGATAAAATTTTAATATGTTGTAGGCAACGTTGAGAAAAAGCCCATTTGAAGGAATTTTCAAAACAATAAATATTTTTTAAGTTACGAGCAGTCAAAGTTTTGTGCATGGGTTTTTTAAAAAATTTATAACTCTGAAACCAAAATAGATACAGAAATTAGCGCAATACCAGATTATGCGGAAAGCTTCAAAGTTTTAGAAAAAAAAATAAATTTAATGTAACTCGTTTTTAAATTGTTGAAAAAATGTTTTTAATTTTTGAATCTTAAATTTCGTCCAATATGTATCTTCAAACATTTTTTAAACATTTCTTTTCATCATTGTCGAAATGTCCTCTAACCATAAATTCCAGCCGCATTTTGGGCCAAAGAATAGTTTTCGAGCTATGAATTTTTATGCACCGCGGTGTCGGTGTTTAGCGCGCGGCTTCGCCCTGACCGCGACGCGCATAGCTGCCGGTAGTGAGACGAAAGCGTTAATCAATGTTCTGCATTTGCGCTTGAATATCTTCAAAAGTATACCCTGCAATTTTTTGGTGATATTTTTCTAACAACATCATAATGCCCTCTACAGATATTTTCCAGCGGCATGTTGGAACAATGAATAGATTTCAAGTTAGGAATTTCTATGTACCGCGGCGTTCGGTTTTTCGCCCGCGATCCCGGCCAAACCGTAACACGTATACCTGCCGTTATTGGGAAAAACTCCTGCTCAGTGCTCTCTCTGATTCTCCTTTCACAGTATACCTGCAAAAAAAGATACCTCTATAAACATTTTCCATGCATTATGTTAAATATTGGCCATTTGGTTTGTCTTTCTAGAAACAATATTTCAATTGTTATAGGATATAATGAACATCGTTTCCCCTCTGTGTTTTCCGGGCTTGAGACCGGCAACGGCCACATTAAAAACGTTTGTGCATTCTAAGTCCAAGTAATTTACAAGTTTTAGTGCTCTACTATTTTTAATATACAGGGTGTCCCATTTTAATCTTTCCACTTGATTATCTCGAAAAATATTAATTATTCGAAAAAAATTTTTATACGAAAGATACTCTATTTGAAGGGGGACATTCAATGGTGGACACTGTTTTTTCTTAGGTGGAGGCGCCTCCGAGATATGAAGGTGACCTTTGTTTTTTTAAATGGAACTATAGTATTTTTTACGCTAGACACATAGCCTGATTCAAGACAAATCCATTGACCTATAATATGTTGACCTTGAAATGTCAGTGAAGGTCATTTTCAGTCACTTTAAATTTTTGAACATTACACTTCCAGATGATGTTTCTCATCTTCTAAATTCAAAAGGACGACCTTGGACTTTAAGGCACTTGTTGATTCTGTCCCTAAACGACCTTGCCGAGCCCGAATCTCACAATTTCTGATCACTGTGCTACTTGGGTGCCGCCGATTCGGAAATCTTTCCCGATACATTCGGGCAGCTGCCCTATAATTTCGTTGACATTCTCCCAAAATTAAAATCATGTCAACAATTTCATTAGGCGTGTAATCAGTCATCGTAAAATTGATCACTTTCAAAATTCAGAACGCTTGTAATATCTACCTACTCACAGCTTCGAAGCAACTACAGTTTAATGCACTAGAAGGTTCTGCTAACAGATATTCCGTGTTTATAAACATGAATGTCAATAGTAGTAGTACTCAACATCGTTCTGCTGATAGATATTCTGTGTTTGTAAACATTAATATCAATAGCATTAACGTCCAAGGACGTCCTCTTGAATTTAAAAGATGAGAAATATCTTCTGGGCGTGTATGTTCAAAAATTTCAAGTGACTGAAAATGACCTTCACTGACATTTCAAGGTCAATGGATTTGTCTTGAATCAGGCTATATGTCTAGCGTAAAAAGAAATACTATAGTTCCATTTAAAAAAACAAAGGTCACCTTCATATCTCGGAGGCGCCTCCACCTAAGAAAAAACAGTGTCCACCATTGAATGTCCCCCTTCAAATAGAGTATCTTTCGTATAAAAATTGTTTTCGAATAATTAATATTTTTTGAGATAATCAAGTGGAAAGATTAAAATGGGACACCCTGTATATCTATATGTATAGGTATGTATGTACACGTACCTATAAAATTCTAGTTCGAAGGTCATTAACGCCGAATTCGAATAATAGTAGCTTCGTTTAGATTTAAAAAAGAATACGGTTTTATGCCTACCTCATTTTCGTTCAGAGGAATTACTGCATGTAATTTATGTGTACCGGGAATTGATTTTGCAGTAGTGTACCGACTACTAAGAAGAGTTTCGTGCTGATTGTATTCATCATTTGAACAATATGCAAAAGAAATATTACTGAAATGTTCTTTTGCCCATTCGAATAACTCCCGCGAATTTGTGATTTGATCATTTTCCGGTTTTTGTAGGCTAGCACGGGCTGCATTTTTTTTATAATCCCTCCGAGTCCATCGCATGGTCCTTTCCCATGAGAAGTGGCATGGAAATGCCATTCGGCTGAACATTCAAAATTGCGAGTATGGTAAATAAGATTCATGAAACTTTTCCGATTTTTGTATTGGCTTCCAGCTCCGTCAGTGAAATGAATTATTTTTTTTATATTTACAGATGTAACATTTTTTAGGTACTTTATAAATTGGGTTTGAAACAAATGAACTGCAGTTGTATTATGCGTTAAAATTTCAGAGATAATTACAAAATTTACGTTCTGCAATTGCCTTTCTAATTTATAATAAGCAACAAACGGATGGATTGTTGCTTGATTATTATTTCAGTGGAACCCTTGAACAGCATCTTGTATAACAAAGGAATAATTTTCCGAAAAATCACACAAGACAAAGAATTCCCCAGATTGCACATGATTTTTTATATATTCTATATATCTATTTCGTTGTTTTGCAATGAAATCGTGAGGTAAGAGTTTATCTAAGAGATCCAGAAAATCATCAATAAATTCGGGAGCTGGAGCACATACGGTTGCTAATTTTGTTCTATCAGTCGTAGACCAGTGTCTGTAAGTCAAGTTTTCTTAGCAGTTGTCCTCGAAAAGTTGTTGCAATGTATTTTTTAACTTGACATTTTTTTAAATAACATGCTGGACGGGCGGGATTACAAATGCTACGCGATAAAAAGTGTTTATAAGTGGTTAAAGGAAATTCACTATTTCTCGTTATATTATCCAACTTCGCGCCTTTAATCATTAGTTTAAAATTCTGATGCGTTAAACAAACACAAACAGAATGGGTCCCAGAAGCTCCGGCAAGCACGCACTCATGGGGTCGCAATTCCGCAAATTTCGAAAATCCTATTTTTACTGACGGATATGTTTTTTTAAAGCATTGATGTAACTCTTTTAAATTATTCAGAACTAACCGTTTTTGCAATTTAATTTTTTCACCGTCACAGTCAACCGAAATGCAGTCATTTTTTCCGGGCATTATACGACTAACGTCGTCTTTACGATAAAATTCTTTAACAAGTTCAACAGTTTCATCGGGTATCGTCCTACCGGGCTTTGGGTTCGGAGAAGACAAAATGCCTTTTTCGGCAACTAATTTTTTTACGTTTCGCGCCATGCGGTTTGAAACACTAAATTCGCTTTCAATACGCGTTAATGACCAACTAATGGAAAGTACTGATAAAATCTGCATTTTTGTGGCTCTATCTGTTGTCTTTCGAAACTTTTCTTTTAATTGAAAAATGACGGAATCTGAAGCAATTATTTTTCTTTTTATGACACTTTGTATTTTACCAATTTTTTCTTTGATTTGACAAGGCGTTCTTAATTTAGAAACTTGCACGGGAGATTCTCCAAATTTTGGTAACACTTCATTTAGAACATTTATACTAGAAGTTCTATCTACTTCAGGAAAATTAATAATACTAGAACTGGAGGCGGCATCACTACTTTTATCGTCAGATTCTACTGCTTGTTCTAAATTACTTGGACCTGCTTCATTTTCGCGAATAATATTTGTTGTACTTACCACATTTCGCCTCCACAATCTAGTGTCACAAAGTTTACAAATAAATTCCCCGAATTCTAAATCTGAATTTGAATCTCGCAAACGATGGGAAACGCGACGGATATTCTTTTTACACCACTTGTGCTTTGACAGCTTCAAGGGATCACAGCAATATTCAAAAGGCATGTTCTCTTCAATTAAACCAGTGGAACTGTGTAAAATTACAGACGTATATTTCAGCACTTCTTCACTTTACCCACGAAAAGCCGAAAACACACTGAGAGAATTCCAGAAAATGAGTCACATTTAAAGCATAACTATCACAATGCATGGCAAAAGTTTATTGATGTATCGTTTTCTGCAGGTATACTGTGAAATGAGAATCAGAGAGAGCACTGAGCAAGAGTTTTTTCCAATAACGGCAGGTATACGTGTTACGGTTCGGCCGGGATTGCGGGCGAAAAACCGAAAGCCACGGTACATAGAAATTCCTAACTTGAAAGCTATTCATTGTTCCAACATGCGCTGGAAAATATCTGTAGAGGACATTATGATGTTGTTAGAAAAAAATCACCAAAAAATTGCAGGGTATACTTTTGAAGATATTGAAGCGCAAATGCAGGACATTGATTAACGCTTTGGTCTCACTACCGGCAGCTATGCGCGTCGCGGTCAGGGCGAAGCCGCGCGCTAAACACCGACACCGCGGTGCATAAAAATTCATAGCTCCAAAACTATTCTTTGGCCCAAAATGCGGCTGGAATTTATGGTTAGAGGACATTTCGACAATGATGAAAAAAAATGTTTAAAAAATGTTTGAAGATACATATTGGACGAAATTTAAGATTCAAAAATTAAAAACATTTTTTCAACAATTTAAAAACAAGTTACATTAAATTTATATTTTTTTTCTAAAACTTTGAAACTTTCCGAATAATCTGGTATTGCGCTAATTTCTGTATCTATTTTGGTTTCAGAGTTATACATTTTTTTAAAAACCCATGCACAAAACTTTGACTGCTCGTAACTTAAAAAATATTTATTGTTTTGAAAATTCCTTCAAATGGGCTTTTTCTCAACGCTGCCTACAACATATTAAAATTTTATCAAAATCCGTGACATGACTGCAAAAACCCTGATCACTTGACGTGGAACGCACCTTAGAGAGCCGTCCGATGCCGAGAACTACAAATAAGACCGCCGGCGGGAATGTGTTAAACCTACATGTATATTCTGTTGTACAATTTTAAACCAAAAACCACGCAATAAAGTTTCCTGCCTGTAACTCAACACATGTTGAATAATTTAAACCTACATACAAATGGAGTTGTTTTTTCGAAATTTACTACGACATAGATATTAATATTTTATAAATATCTGTGACTTAACTAAAAAAATCTTAATCACTCGGCATGGATCGCACCTGCCCATTCACTCATAGACAACTGGGCCCCTGAAACTTTGACGCGTAAAAATTTGAAAATGCAAAACTCTGTACACAAAAAAAAAATATTCGAGACTTCAATATTTCTATGCGTAAACATTTTTACGTTTTAAAATCTCCTTGCGTAAAAGCTTCGAACGGCTACAGTTTTCATACAACATGCGTTGTAAACAAAATAAAAATACAATAAATCCCGGAATCTACGTCTACAGCGACTCTGCTTATTCATCGGCAAATTTAGCAATTAATTCGCGCATTTCCTTATCATTCAATGATCGCGAATTTTTCCGCACGACTTCAACCAGCTGCTAACAGATGCCGACATCTCGTCGTTCCTGCGGTCGATAAATACCGCAAGCAATTGGCGCTGGAAATTCAACACGTATGAAAGCGCAGACTACGCGTCAGCCTTGGAAACCGCAATCGCGAGACGATCATTATCCCGCGAAAAAATATTACAGAGCGGAATTTACCAAGCCGTTACGCACGCAATTGCACAATGCACGCGATTCGCTCGGGACTACGTGACTTATCAATTCGCGATCACTCGCTACAGTTTCCGAGTGTCATCGAGTTGCACTTTAACGTAAAACGATCCACTAATAATCCTGACATGGCACCAGACGAGTGTCTTTCGCGAAACGGTTCGCAGACGATGATGCGAAGAATACTAGCTCAAAAGAAAATAATAACGCTCTCAACTTTTCTCCTGTTTTTCATATTCCTAGAATAAAGTGAAAATTACGCAAACCTTTCTGCGATTCGGCTGCCATTAATTTCCTTATCGAAAATCAACAATCACGTTATCGCGTTACCGATTCTCAACGTACCAGCTAAACATTGAAATTTAATCGAAAGTTCTCGGAGAATGTTTATTAAACAAAAAATGAACGGATACCGGCTCCCTACGTATTTCTATACAAATACCACAAAGCCTAACTTCATTTTCAATAGAGCTTTGTGTATCCCTCGATAAAACTGGTGCTTCGTCATCAAGAGCCTGTTGGGAAAGGAGGGAAAAAGGATTAGCAATCCACGAAACATGACATTGAATTACGGAGGGTGTATTCACGTTGAAAGGATTATTTCATCTCGATGAGACAGGATTGCACTTGTCGGGACCTGGAGGTGTAGGTATCGATAAGAGTCTCCCGTTACACGTTCCGGGTAGTCATCGGGGAATGTCGGGTCAGTGACGACGGGAACGTCGGCGGCGTCGGTCTCGTGGCGCAGTTGCTGAGCGTCGTTTTCTGAAACATCGATCGCGGTCGGCCATAACCTCTGCACCTCGCCTACCATTTCTCCGCGAGCAAAAACAACCCCCCTCGTTTAAGGACAATTCGGAACGTGTGTTCAAGTTTGACAAATTTCCAAAACTCGTCGACGTGCGTGACAAACTGCGTTGATGGAAACAAGGAAGACCTACGAAAGTGTGCACCCACCCCCCCGAAAGGGTTTCCACGGTTCTGCATAGAAACGGACATCGAGACACCTCAAAGGTATCCCGACACCCTTTTTCATAGTTCCCTTGAAATATGGAAAGTTATTTAGCGTCCCCTTGACCGTTGTATGGTATGAATATTCCATTTTCACAGGCAACGCCCGCGTGAGAGCGTTCGCACGTTGTGTTGCACACCGTTGTGTATTTCTTTCGTATCATTTGCATGGTATACGAATCGCGTGACGTCTTCCACACTGGCGCGGTGTCAACCTAGAAATTTAATTATACACAAGTGTCCGCGAAAAACCACTGTCTCCCAGAAGTTCGTTCGTTTTCTACCGTGAATCTCCTATGGAACAAATGGTTTTTAGTGTCTAGGATATGAACAAAAAAAATTAGACGAATCCTGGGTCGGCAATTCTGACGGAGTGATTTTGTGTGTAGGAATCATCAGCGACAACAGAAATAGGCGGAGCACGTTTCACGCGTGCCACGAGACGGAAGAAGCACGTTGATGACAAGGAAACCGAACTGCGGTCGGTGTGGCGGTGGTTCCCCCCGGGAAAAGTGAGAAACGGGAAAAAGAGCTGGAGCATGAGTGTTCCTGGCACGTCGACGCGAGCATCGACGCGTGCATCTCAACGATAGCGTCGACTGCAGACGTCGACGTCCGACGTAATCCGCTCCGGCGGGAAAATCTGACGGCCGATCGGAAACGCGCACGGTAAATCATGGACAAGGAAGAGTTCCTGATCAATCTTCATTATCTGCCTATCATTCTGTTCGTCTCGTTGCCGGCAGTATTCACACTAACGTGAGTCATCAGTATTTTACCTTTATCATGAATAATACTCGGACCAAGTGCGTAGACTAAAAATACATTGAAATCGGTGGACGCTGAAGTTTGTTGGCATTGGGAATTCACAGCTGTGACATTTCCTCGCGCTAAAATTTCTACGCCCTATATTTGCAGCGCCGAAAGTGTCCGCGCCTTGAAAATGTAGCATTTGGAATTTACTACGCGACAAAAATTTAGAGACCTTTTCAACCTGAGATTCGAAAAGCTTTGTCTGTCTCTAATAAAAGTTGGAAATTAACGTGTTAATATCCTGCTTAATGCAAGAGGGTCGATGGCAAAACGGCTTTTGGTTTTAGTTCGAAAGGCTCTTACGAATAATTAAAAAAATGCGAATACTACAAGTGTAACGTGTTTACAGATACATTATAGCTGTTTTGTTGGGACACGTGGAGGCTGGATTTCCTTACATCTCAGATGCGGCAACATACGCACCGGAGAGCTGTATATTCGCGCAGTTCATCAACATGATTGCAATGCTCAGTAAGTGAATAATACTCGCGAGTATACATTTCTAAAGACGGAATCAATGATAACATTCCGCCAACGTTTCATTAATCAAGCCGATATCGCTTGATATTAGATATTCAAACTCCTTCTCCTAACCAAAGTTACAACGGATCGGTATCACGATAGATATTTCGATCGAAAGGTCGATAAAACTGGGAAAATAATTTATCTTATCAGAGTCAAACGTTGCAGAAGTCTAAAGAATTCCATCAATTTATATAACATTAATGTTAACGATTTAAAACGATTTACATAAATTTTAATTTTTATCTTTGATTGCAGTGTGTTTCGTCATTTACATAAGATACTCCCAGGTGAAGGAATGCTCCAGCGCGTTCCGATTACAAGCATCGTTACCGAAATGGAATCGCTGGGCGTTAATTTTAGGCCTAATCTCAAGTCTCGGTCTATCGATAGTAGCGAATTTTCAGGAAACTTCCGTGATCGTGATGCATCTAATCGGGGCAGTTTTGTGTTTCGGCGGCGGCACCGCGTATTTTTGGACCCAGGTGCGTAGCAATGAAATGCTCAACTCCAATTTCCTCCGACAAAACATACTCGTTCTTAACGAACGGAAGTGAATCAAGCCAGTCGTGGATGAAACGGTAATCGCGTAATTGGATTACCGGAAACCAAGTCCAATTAAACTTGCAGTATTATGTAATTTCTTGAAAAGCTGATTCATTCGTGTATTATTATCATTGTTTCCTATTGTTTAACGACGTTTTTTGATTTTCCAGGCCGTGTGTTCGTTCTACCTACACCCACTGGGATGTTCGTTAAGGCTGGCACACCTTCGAATGGCACTATCCACATTCTGCACCGTGTGCTTTTTCATTATTTTTATTACCGGCGTGCTGGCACACCTGGCCTATAGGGGTTCGTTGCTTGCGTTTTCTCTAGTCACAGATTTTCTGGAGTATATGTTAATGGTGTCGATTTACTGATTCTCAGGTACGAATCCGAGGAAATGGTACAAGGAGGACGGCGGCTGGGAATTGCACGTGGCTAGCACGATCACGGAGTGGCTGTGCGCTGTGGCGTTTTGCATCTACATTCTAACGTTCACGGAAGAGTTCAGGGATATCAGAATAACGCATCCTAAGGTATATTGATTACGAACTATTTTCTTTTTCTTTCGAGATCGTCCAAACCAAAAATGTTCGGTGAATCCTGACACGCTGACTAATGACTCGTGATTGAGAATGAAATGTTCCAAGTTGCGTGCGTAGATATTTCAAAGTTCAGGAATGTTCACGCATAGAAATCTAGAAGCGCAGAAACCCCGTGGCGAATATATTCCCAATAAATATTACAACGCACGCGTTGATAAATTAACGTTGATTATAACCTCCGACTACGCTCTAGGTGATCTGCAACCTGAACCGTGCCCGTCTCACAGACGAGATACTGAGCGAGAGCCCAGATTCGGTAGTGGGTCATGAGAGAGGAAGCCCGACGGCCACCTGATCAGTCACCGGCAGAGGCGTGGGCTACGTGAACCTCCTGTCGCACTCGCCGGTGGACACTCCGTGTCCGGGCTACAGGTACCGCGAGACCAGGGGGCTCTTGGACGAAGCTGCGCCAATGGTGTCCACCACGCCACCGAAATGTGACGTAGCCGACGTCCTCTGCCCGGTCCAAATACACGTGCACGATCCCATGGTAAGAGAACGAAGAAGACACACAGAGGAAGCTGAAAGAAACGACAGGAGGTGGATCGACTTGGATGAGGATCTTCTAGATGGCTGTATCCTGATAGACGATAAATGTCTTGAACCCGGTGTTCTTCCAGACGAGACGGAGGAATTACTTTACCCGGCAGAAACTGTAGACTTGGACGACGACGACGATGACGCGGATAGCCATGGGAAAAATGAAGCTTCGATATATAACAGGGTTAAAAGAGGCTCGAAGAAGATTAGGGATGACTTTGATTTGTGCAACACGTATCCAGTTGCTAATAGCCACGGGAACGCATATCAGGAATCCAGTAGTCACACTAGATATAGCGAACTGTACTCCGAGATATCGCTGAGGAACTACTTGGAGGTGAATCGAGAAAACGGTGCGAGTTACTCCGTGGCTAATAGTCACGGTGATCATAGTGCGTCGTCCGAAAACAGGGATCGAAATAGTAGAGAAAACCCGGAGACCGATCGTTTAACGTGGGACACCAGACAACACGTGAACTACGAAGTAGCTAATAGTCATAGTAACTACCGCGTATTCTACGACAGTCAGACGCAGCAACGAGAGTTAATGCAGGCATCCGGTTGGCCGACCGAATCATGGAGGGTGCAACCGTACGACTCACCTGTCACTGCGGAAGACGAAAAGCAAAAATCAGAAAATGCTTCGGGAAAAGATGGTCGGGAATCGAAAACTGGGAACGAGACGAAGTTGGACAGTGAAACGGAAACAGAGCCGAGCTGCGATATCGAGCAGTGTTTAGTCCAAATCGAAGAGAGTCTTTTAAACATCGAACAAAATTTACTTCACGTTCAAGACCTTGATATACCAGAGTTAAGAAACCTTCTGTATAAAAGCCCGAGTATCGAGAAGAGCCTCTTCGAGGTTCAGGATCTGCTTTACACCGATAGTATAGTCCCAGTGATAAAGGAGAAAAAATCATTGTCCCTCGAGTCCGAGGAGGAAGAAGATGCAGATGAAGAAGAGGAGGAAGAGGAGGAAGAGGAAGAAGTATGGGTGGGGGAAGCCACCACTGTAAAGGATAACGATGATAAAGACGACGACGCTGGCGCGGGTCCTTTCGACGCATCGAACGAGGAGACCTCTGATACGGCCAACGTCGAAGAAAATAATCGATCGGGATCCGTTGACGGCCATTCCAACATAGATCGCGTCGACGGTTCCACGGATTTTCAGGAGGACAAGAGCTCAAGCTACTCGGAGAAAATAAACTTCGTCCCCAACAGTCTCGGTAAAACGCTTCCCAGAAGAATCATCCTGGACGGCACCAAAGAAAACATCAGACTCTGTTCGTCGAAACCCGACGAGTCGACGACGGTCGATTACAACTTAAACAGCATGTGCGCGGAGAAGAAACTACTCTGTCGCGACAAGTGTCACAGTCGGACGAACTCTCTGGACGAGAATAGCACGTTTCAAAACTTGGACACCAGCGAGATACACGGAAACGGAAAAACTTCGCTGCAAAATTTATTCTTCGATTCGACGAATAATTCGTTGGACTGTTCTGGGAAAGCAAAGTCCGAGAGTACTCTTCAAACTCCTCGAGAAAAGTCGTTGAAAACTCGAAGGACTAGAAGAGGTTCCAACGAGGACCGGTGGACGGCTATAGAAGATTTCCGCAGGAAGATCGAATCGATCGCTTCCTGTCGAAGGTCCACCATGTCCGGCTTGGACATAGGTTCGAGAAGATCAAAAATCTGGAAGGAACTGACGGAGAGCACACGTTTACGTGAGAAATCACCCAACAGAGCCAGACGCTCCCTAATCTCCAATGACAAGTCTCAAGACAAGGATAAAGACAAAGAGTCCGGTGGCAAAGGCTTCGACAAGAGGAAGAGGAGGAAGATGTCCAGTAGAACACAAAGTTCCTCGGAGAATGCTCTGGTGCCTAGTAAACTGATATCTCTGTCCCTGTCACTTCTACTCGCGGCTTTATTGCAAGCAGTCAGGTGTCTGACGGATCTCGTCGAGGACGCGTTCAAGTCCGTCAGCTATGACAGAAACGGCCTACTTCAATGAAGCTACTCGCAAAGCGTTCTCGTCCGGTACGGGAACGTTTTGCGAGTAAAAATCTAAAAATTCAGCCAAACACGTCCACTGCGAACCGGGATATCGAGAAAGAGGGAAAGAGAAACAAACGATAATTAAACACGGCACTAAGTACACACTTAATTTTCACTCGTTTTTACATTTCACAGTTTCACACGGTCTATACCAGATCTACAGAGATATTTTACATTTCTTTTATCGAGGTGTTCTCATACCTTGCGAACTGAATCTTTTTATCGGTGTTAGACTGTTACCTGAGTCTACATTCAATGTGGTAGTAGAGTGTCACGTGAATGTCAGTTGAAACAGTGTTCAATTTCGCATCCCAAGGTATTAAATATAGAATTTAGCGGTAGAAACAAAGAAAACCGTAGAGAATTTCGTTACACTTTACTGAGTGGCGTACTTGTCGATACTGTAGAGTATACTGATTCTAAATGTCACCTCTTCCACCCACGTTATCAAGAACGTTAACGGATTCTCAACCATAGATGTTCCTCTTACAGTTTCCTGTATACATATACATATATATGTATATGTATGTACATACATATATCGCTGTATCTTGAATCCATTATTAATACGTAAGTACACCTCGATAGAATCCGGAAAATGATCTCGCCAACGCGGTCCAGACAGAGCGTTATAAATCTAATCCGAGACTTCGTTACAAGACTATAGTTTGCAATAATTAACGTCCAAGGGCTACAGCTGATGTCTGTGATAAACGCTATGCTTACGATCCACAACACACATTCTGTTTTTACACAAAACGCTTCCAACAAAAATTAACATAGAAATGTCCGTCGGCCGTTGTACGCTCGTTTAAACTCCACGATGTATCGCGTGCAAGAGACACTCGACGAAAATACCTAACAAACCGAACGGAAGGTTAAACAGGAACCAGGACATTTGTGGAAGAATCGATTCGAAGGTGCTATGAACGTGGTTTCAAGCTGCCGAATAAACGGTATCGGGCTATGGAATGTAACACAGAAACTTTCGAAAGAGCTTCCAACAAAGGTGTTAATTAATCGCTAGACGGGTATGTGCCAGAAACGATGATGCAGCGAGAAACGATAGTGCACGATAAAATAAATTTCGCAGATAAGTCTTATCGATGGGGTAAAGTACGAACTAAGCATGATCAGTGTTTAGTATATTTAACGTATGTACGTTCAAAAGTGCCTAAAATCATCGCGTACTACACACGCGAGGTGCAGTAACATGTTATCTAATTTATTGATTAATTAACTAATTAACGAATTCGACGCTACTTATATCTACCTAAGCCTCTTTTTTCAAAGGTGTAACGTTGCTGGGAGATACGAGAGAAACACAAATGAGAGAAACGAAAAAAATAAACGAAATTGAGGCAAACGCTGACAAGGTGCTTAAAAAACTTGGAAATCTTCCAGTGTAAGTCACTTTTACCATTACGTTTCCCGTTTCCTTCCCTCACAGCGCAATCGTCCCAACTTTCTGGCGGGATGCTGTCTGAATAAATTAATTTTGTCCGGGGTACAGATTAACGGAGAGTAATAAGCGAGCTTCCCGCGAGGAAACTTACAAACTCGTTTTGATAAAGTTTACCATCATCTACCAGCCACCACATTCAGACTTGTTTACGAACGCCCAGAAAATCTCGCGAAAATGAAAGCCCGCGGGAGTGAAAGCACAGTACTGTGTTTCGTCGTTTACATCGGAGTTTCATCCGAAAATAATTACCCAGAAGTAACCTCGAAATTGATGAATTTGTCTTAAAACAATTTACTACTGCATTTCCTTAACGAAACGTGGAATCCGCATAAAACTCAAAATTGGATAAATTACAAAATTACTTAAAAGACAAGCCCTATCCTTGGTCAGGACAAGCCAAAACACGTCTCTCCCCGCCTTAAAAAAAAAGATTCTATTCCCTCCATGATACAGTCCCGAATAAATCTGTCTGTGAAATATAATCCTGAGCTCGAAATTCATTTTCCGGGTTGAACCTACCCCCGAGAAATGTCTGTGCGAAGAAAAAGGAAACCGCGATGGCTTTTATCGTGTCGTGTATCAGTCCCAAGGAAGCCGCAATCCGAAGAAACCCCCTTTTCTCGAGTGTAACTTCTTCCGATTTACTGCGGACCATCACGAGATGATCCGTAGCTTATGGCAAGGGACGTTGGTGCACGTGGTTAGGGGGTGGCGATCAATACCATTCACGCCGATCGTGTGACAGGACCGCATCGATACCCATGCTAACTTCCAAACCGACTAACTCATTTCCGCTGGTTAGGGACACTTCTGTCGACTCCGTGCCAACTTGGATGTCTGATGTGACTTGCTTTACATCCCCCCAACAGGTATGTATTTGTGTCACGAATGAGAATGTCAAACTCGAAAATAAATATCGAGATTCAGAGGCATTTTTAGAGGCCAGAAATCCAGACAGATAGAAACTTTGGGTAGCTGGGTTCGTGGGAAACTAGTTGTGAAAAAAAGATCAAACATAGCTTGAGCGAAAGTTAATTCGTCAACTTTGACGCAATTCTCCGGATAGTATATGGTTTCCAACTAACATGCACTCTAATGTACTGAATACGATATGTATAATATTTGCAAAGTGAAAATCTCGCATTTTTTACAAAGTACCGAAGGTAGCCGAACTTTACAATAAAAGTAATTAGCGCCGCACAGGCACCAAGAATTTCTATCAACGTGGATGGAAAATTGAACAACCCGATCACGTTCCGAAAACTCCATATTCATACCGACACTTGCGTCGGAATTTTTAATCGGGACTCACGGTTTCAACCGACGCGGATTACATTCGGAATAAATGAAAAACGAGCATTAATAATAATTGGTATCTCGCTACCGAATTGGAAGAAAAATTAAAAGCCGCCCAACTGCTGATGAAGCAACGAAACATCGAGTATCAATTAGGCTGCGGAGAGTCTAGATACCCCGTAAAGTGATTTGTGCGGGAGACAATTAATGATAGACATAAGGATTCGTCTTCTAGTTGTCGTGTCAGGTTTCCTTGAAGTTTACGACATTCTGGATCGCTTTACGAGCTTCTCGAACCATGTCACCTCGTCTGGCCGATATTGAGCGCTGTAAGGGTCACCATAAATGACGATATTGCCTATCGGGGATAATATTTATCGCAACATGGTATATAAAGACAGATAATATTCTTAAGACTTCCCCACGCGGAATATCAATCGTTTAAGTTCATTTTTACGTGAGTGTCATACGCTCTGTCGACAACATAAAAATCCCATTACTGGCCAAGGCTTTCAAGAGGTAATGCTGAAATATAACTAAGTTGAAAATAAAGTCGAACGAACGACTAAAGCCGCGGCTTTGGAAACACCGCGAGCCTCTCGCGTTGTAAAGCCCACTTCGGGGCATCCCGTGATATTCACAAGGCAGATGTGTTCGATACTCGAATGTAACTCCCGAATAAATCGAAAAGTATCCTTTTCTATCGTGCGCCGAATCTGTAGATTCCTGGATTCGAAGGGGACATTTCGTTCTATGTCAGTGAGAAAACGCTGGTTAACCTTGAAATTTTAAATGCGAAGATATTACGTTTGGGGACATCAGAATACGAAAGTTTTCAAATTCTAAAAGCCGTTTCGTTTGCATACCAATATACGTGTGCATAAATGAACTCTACATACCACGTTATGAATTCCATAGCATTTTCATCAGCGAGTGAGCAAAATTTTAGTGACCCTCCGGTAGCTCGTAATACAAGCACAGCAGCACATTTGGCATTCGTGCGTTATGCTGTGCGTTTAATATCAGCAGTATTTAATCCTAAATAGTGTAATAGTATACCCTGTGACAAACAGTATGAAACTTAGAAAACGGGAGGCTGCTAGGTTTCCGGCGTCAAAAAAAGTCATGTTTCTCTATCCAAATCAATAGGCTTCCTTTGAAACACTGTCTAGAAACGCACACTTCCATAAAACGTCTCGCGAGGAACTTATTCCTCGCTTCGCTATACGAAGCCGAAGCGCCAAAGCATTTCCTCATAGGTGTGGTATTTCCCGAAGGAAAACCGAGGAAATTGGGAAAAAACTACGAAAATTGAAAGTAAACCTAGCGTCTCGATGTTCATATTTTGTATTGACTTTAAACCCTATAACAAACATAGACCACCAAGCGGTTCACACATACAGCAGACAAAATGTAACTCGGTGTAATGGTTAGTTTAATTCGCACAATATCGCACACAGAAGAAACATATGTCCCAGAAACATTTATAATTAAAATCTCAATCTTTCCCGCGGCATCTGTGCTTGTCACCAAAGAAACGTCCTTGAATAAAACGCGGCTACGAATGTAACGAAGTAAATCTTCATACCGATTAAATACAAAACTCAATGCCGCGCATCCGCGAAAGGGTTATCGTGGACGCCGGTAGAAGAAACAAAAACCGGCGCCGTATTTTCTACAAATAGTAGGTCGGAAATATCAAAAGCATTTTCCTTGGCTCATTTCGGTGTCGGTTGTCCGGTAATTGGCAGCGACACGAGCAAACGAACGAAATAACGTGCACAGCCCGACATTCGTCAGAAATATTTTGCCAAGGTACAATGCACACGTTTTCCCCATCCTCCTACCACCACTCGATGCACAACGCTTTGTGCTCACTTTAATGCATATGTCATAACGCGCATAAACACGCCGGGGATCTTGCGGCATTAACGCCACACGATGCTTTATAATCACGTAAACCGGAGCAAATGAATAGTCTCAGGGCCGAGGATAATGACGTTTCTATCGCGAGTATCTACGGCGATACTTTTAATCGGTTGTCTGATATACTATAGCTGAAATTTCCAGTTAATGTTCATATGCACGAATAGTTCGAGTTTAATCTCGCCGGGTTTAATTAACACAAACCTTCACGTTCTCTAAAGACGGAATGGTGTTCGGTGGCATGATCGTAATTAGAGGTGTTGAACATTTCGCGATAAGGGATTGTTAATTATTTCCACGGAATCCGAGGGATGAGAGTTTCAGGGGTCGACGGTGATCTTTATTTTCAAGCAACCCGTCCCGTTTGTTGTTTCATTCTTTCTGTACTCTTGTTTCTAATCAACGTCCTCGCGCTTTTTCCGGCATACGACAAATGTCGCCCGGATAATGACAAAAAGGTACGACGCCGAGATTCTCATCTGAAGGACCAAAGCGATCGATACTTCTTCTTAGGATAGGTGTATCTTACGGGTGAGAGATGGGGGAGGGATGATTTTCATTATGGTGAAGGGAACTTTATGCCTGAATTTCATTAAACGCTGATAATTGAATCTTGAATACCATACTTCTTCTCGATGCCGCTTCCCATCGATTTTTCTACTATTTCTATTCCCAGCACAACCCCCGTGGACGCATTTCCGTGTTCAGATATGGCGAGCGCGACTGATGGAAAACTAATTTCGAAATCGGTGCGAGGTAAAAAAGCTTGCGAGATCTTTTATTCGTTCCAATAACGACTGACTGAATCCTCTTTAATATTTCCTAGTCACGGTATGTGAGAAATGAAATATAATGCAATTGAAATATTTGCATCATTCAAAAGCACGCCAGGCGACTGTGAATTATTAGTTGTACGATGATGCACGTATGTCGTTCGCAGAGAGAATCAAAAATAAAGTCATTGGACGTATCTTTTCATGGTGACAATCGATCAACGTTTACATTGGAACCGGCCGAATAAATGTTGTACATCTTTTGTCAAGTGCTTTTGCAAACATTGCCTGTGGGACCAGTCATTGCACGTGATCGTGACCGTATGGAATTACACAGGGGACAATGCTGGCATGCCATACATTCTTGTATATTCCACAAGTACGTCGATACGGGAATACCGTGGTACAGATGCAACCAGGTGTCCAACGGGGACACGTATTTAATTTATAATTCTGTTGTTAACATTGCAACTGCAATCAGGTTTAAAATTTCAATCGATATTTCAACGTACCAAATGCTGGCGATTGCTGCATATCGTAAAAGTTTATTTGCTGGTACTCATTTTTTTTAACCGTTTCCGAAAGGAAGATAAATGAAAAAAAAATGGAACAAGGTAAACTCGTAAAATTCGGATTTCCGGGTTTCCGGATTTCGGAACGGAAGAAACGTTTAACGAGGTAATTTTCAATCTACTTCTGTGCTAAACGTCTACTTATTTACGTCTTGGCTTGGAAACCCTTCTCGAGGCATCCCCGGGGAATCCGGCTAGGGGATGAGACCCTATTTCGACCCCCTCATACCAGAAACCTTCTCCACGAACTTCAAGTGTTTATGGTTCGTATTTTCGAGGCCGACTATTTTATGCGGCAGCACGGAGAGAAGTTAAAACCGTTCACCTCCTGTGTAGTTAACATTCTGTAAACAATTTCGACGGATTCCCGACCGGTATTGTTGTCACAACATTTAGTAGCGATGCTTCGATGTTGTTAGCTTTAAGCGATCTGCATATCTGCTTTAAGTTTTGCGTTTGGAAGCTCTTGTAACCTCTCTCCGCCAATGTTTCTGAGCGTTGAAATAACTGGAGCCGAAGACTTCTAAGCTTCCTAATTTCTAAGCAGAAGCAATTTTACGCCCTTTAATTTCCGCGAATAGATATTTCTATGTGCTTATATTTCCGCGCATTGCAAATACCAAAGAGCCTACATCTTTACACCCCCAAGTTTGCACGCGTTGAAATGTATAAACGCTATTTCAACATTTTGAAATCGCCACGCTATCCATACCGCCAACCTCAGTTATTCCTATCCATTTGCTGGAAAATCAGGTAGAACTTCAGCTGGGTTTCGAAGCAGTGAAAGTCGGGAAAAATTCATCGACAACGGAACGAAGCGAAGACTCGATCGCGAAATGAAAACGGTGACCGACGGCAATGGAGCCTCGGGGACGAGGAATCCACAAGGATGAATCAGAAAGGCGGCCGAGGGACGCCGGAAGCAAGGACTCGCTGGAAATGTGCCTACCGTAGAGGGTGGAGTGACGTTGAGAAACTTTTGTAAAGAAGCGTTAGCCAGCATTCTTTAAAACACGCCACCTTGCCCAGGCAATTAACGTGAAGCACGCAATTAGCCTTACGTTAAATGCACCCTACCTTTCTAAAGGATGAGTAATGTAAAGTTCAAGGATACAACGATAAACCATTAGTAAAAAACAAAAACTATCTTCTCAAAATAGACGAGCTAAAGTATATCAACAAAAATGCGTGTCAAATTTGTTGTCCGACATAAAATGAAATGTAAAATACTTAAAAATTTTAAAAGTTCTATAGTTCCTGAGAAATTATGTGGCTCGAGGGACAAGTATCATAAAATATTAATCACTTTCTAAAATTAATGACTGAATTACCAACCACTTCCAAGGATCGCCCGTGAATGGAGATTACCATCCAGCCCAGAGAGTTTCTTTTTTTTGAAAAAGAAAAGAAAGAACCTAATTCCCCAAATAACGTTATCTCGTTTCCGCGTTATAAAAGCGGCACTCGCGGCACCCCATATCTCCGAAAAAGAACAACGGTGGGCGTTCATCGTGATTACCTCGAGTCCCGTCTAATAAATTATGTGGCTTTCTACACAATGGGATCTTTTGTTACTGAGAGTGTAACTCTCCTGTCCCATCTTCTTTGTTATCGGTACCAATCGTTGACTCGTTCCGAATTCTCTATCGAATCGACGATGCGTATCTGCGGAGAAGTTGAAAACCTAGTCAACTTCACTGCTGGTTGAAAGACTGGTCGCATCGGATTTTCGAGAACATAAATCACAGTTGGTCGAACTCTCCCGAGAGTTTCCAGATTCTTAAAATTTACGCGTGAAAACTCTACCGATGTCTCGAAGCGGTGACATTCCCGCAAAGTTCCCTCGAACCGCCGTTCAAAGTACAAACGTTCAATCGCGGAATTTCTAACGAGTCACCAATTTTAGCTTACAGAAATTTCTATTGTCAAAAAACTCGCACTGACGAAGTATCTACGCTGTTTTTTTTCCTAAATCATGAAACCTCGTGTGTCCTAAATTCAGTACAAAAGCCCACAAATTCAAACTAAAATTCATGTCCTTGATTCTACTGATTAAGTTCCGCAGGCTTTCTAACGTCCAATTGAACGCCTTATATTGTAAGTAGAAAGAGCGTCTTTGCAGTTTACTTGCGCCGTCGGACGGCAGCCCGTGGTACAGGTTGCCATGTAAAATGTAAAGAAAAGCCGCCTTCGACTACATTATTTCGCGGGCACACTCGCCCGAGGAACATACTCTCCGTCCACTCGTGCGAGTCCTGTGTTCTTACCGTGTCGTAGTTCGATGAATATGCTGAAATACTTATCGCTGTCTCAAAAATCCGGAGAAATTCCTTCGAACATATTTCCATGATTTTTACGCACCGAAATTTTCTGGCGCCGACATATCTCTCCACGTTGAAACTTCTGAGCACTAATATATCAAGAAATTTCCAAGGAATCTCGACATTTTTCACCGAACACGTCGAAATATTTATCGGCGTTATACCAAAACCAAATCGGTCTCGCAAAATCCAATGAAATCGCTTCGGACACGCCGTTACGATTTCCCGATGATTCCCACGGAAGCAATATATTTCCTGTGAGGACCGATGCAACGAAACAGGAAGCCAGGTCAGCTGTGTATATTATCCTGATAAATTTACGTGACTTTTCAGAGCGTAAGTTACAAGAGAGCTCACGAAGCGACGGCCTGACTTTAATGAATTCGACGGAATTTATGTATCGTGAAATTCAGGCGGTATATTATACCAGTACAGATACATATGCTACGTATGTACGTACGTACTACATACTGTACATTCCGTTAAATAATTCGAGATAATTCAACCATGCCCGAGTCATTTGTTTTAATATAGAAACTTTGCTAACCTTGTCACGTTCAAATGATGATATACGATAAAACAGATAAAACTCTCCTCTTGAAATTGTCCTATAGTCTAGGCTGATTCTGGAACCGTTTCACTGTTTTTTGCAAATCCCTTAATTTCCCCTGCAAATTCCAACGTTAAACCCGATTTCCGTTAGAGCGGAATTAAATTACGAGAATCTGTATCTTACTTTATTGAAATTTCCCGAACTCTGTATTGTATAGATACGTATAATGGGGTTTCATGAAATTGGATACAGGCGGAATTTGCACTGATTAAATTTAATTAATAATCCACAGCCGGAAAATCAGGCGCAAATGGTTGAAGTGGAATATATTGAGAATCAATGGTAAGTGGTATTTCGCGGATCGGTGAGAAACCCCATTAGACGGCGATTAAACGGGGGAAAGTTCGAAGTTTTAATGTCTCTAAAGAATTTTCCACGTGGCCCTAGTAAAGTAACTTGGGACATTTTTCTACCATTATCAAGGGGTTAATTACATCTCCGACTAAATTATTATTTGTTTTCTCGAGCTGATGTTCTTTCTGTTATGTGCATGCTTGCCGATCAATTATCACGATGTCAGTTATTAAAAAATATAAGCTGTCGACCACAGGCGTAAAAAGAAAACGTTGAAAATAAAACAAACGCCACGCCATGGAACGCAGAAAAAATTCATACAGTGTTACGTGCCCTGTTTTTTACAGTTTCTACAGTTCTTGTGCAGTGCAAGTATCAAATACATTTTTAATTTACCGTCTGCCGTGAAACAATTATTATGCTGACCGCATACCGGTATCCTGTGACTTTCAGATGTTGGAAAAAATAAAAATAAAAAGATTCTCACGTGAGAACGCGCGAAAGCAGTAATCATAAATATGATGAGAAAGTAAAACGATTAAATGGTACGGAAAATTTCACGAGTTGCAAAAGTAACTGTCCGTGTTGTTAAGATATTATGAATTACGCATTCCTGATTACGTAACGTACGAGATAATAAGTTCAGGAAATGCGTGACTAGCATCTCTATTAATCCGTACACATAAATCACACCCGCGCGGCGGTCGGCGATCCTTTAAAACTTTCCTGTGAGTTTCTTTTACTTCTTGTCCTTTTCAGGAAGTACTCGAAGTTGTCTATTAACTGTTCGAAGTAAGAAGAAAAAAAAACACAGTTAGATCTGGTTCGCTTTTTGAGAGACTTTTGAAAATTTCGAAGGGTAAAAGGACAAAGAAGCGAAAAGTACAAAAGCGGCACTCGAGTGAAATAATGAACGGGAAGAGAAAACTACAAATTTTCGCGAACACGATTTCTATACTAAATTTCACCCAGAATGCATGGATACACGTTCGATATCTCTAAAAAGAAAAGATTGCCTGTGAAAAAAGTACGCGGGAAGGTGAAATACGAAGCCGTAGAAAAAGACGAAGGGTCTTTGATACTCCATTAAAACAGAATTGCACAAGTGGTGGTTATTAAGTTGTAAACGTGGAGCGGTATATGTCAAACTAGATCGGTCCGCGACGAAAACCCAGTGGCAAATGCGAGAAGGAATGGAAAAACGTTCATCATTTTTTGCATCCAAAACAGATGCACAGTTTTCACTCTTTTATTGTTCGAACGAGAATAACAACCGAGAGGAGGAACGAAACCGATGGTAATTAAAGGTTGACTATCAACTGAACTGAAAAGACCTAATTATCGAGAGAAAACGTAATTTGACGGCACATAAAATAATGGACGTTTGCTTGAAGCGTGAATAAAAGAACGCATTATAAAAAGAGATTCCTACGCGCCGAAATTTCCAAGGGCCAAAATTGTTCCGAAAAAAGCTATCAAAAACCGAAATCCCTCCGCGCAAACATTTCCAAGCACAGTAAGTTCAACCCTTCAAAATATCCATCTATCGATATTTATCCGTCTTTTAATTACTCGCCGGATGCTCACTAAACTGTTGATCGAACGGTGAATAAAAGAACACATTAAACAACAGGAAAAAAGAGCAAACGAGCGATGAATATACATATTAAGTAGAATGAAAGCGATATGCACAACGCCAATGAACCTTGAATTGGTTAAATCGATCGAAAGGGACGATAAAACTGTGGCCCCATTATGCAGTAGCCCTTCGTCGAGAAAAATTTTCTGATATTTCACCACTCGATCTCTCTTCACAGAAACACTCTACCGATTTAATCTCTCCGACTTCCACCTCCTCCACGCTCTTTCATCGCACACATACACAATGACATGCATCAACGCACATACTTCAGCTTTAACTCTTCTCTGACGAAACATTACGCGAAATCCACTAGGACCAAAATAGGCCGTGAGTTGAAAGGAATTACAATGGATTATTGGGAATAACGGATGGTCGAACATGAACAATCCATCATCCTATTAAATTTTACCTCGAAATCTGATCGAAACGTACCTTCGATATTGAACGGTGCATTGCGCGCGAAATTTTCCAGTTACAAGACCCACAAAACTTCACGAGGTATCTTGTAACTACCCATTTGCCTACCGTAACAAGATTCAGGTTAATTGGGCTACGCGCGCAACAACGTTTTTTCGACCAGACGTTTCTGCCTTTATCCCCAAAGAAACGCGTTCATTTTTACCAGCGAAAAGCTTCTTACAGGGATTATATCTTATACGAGGCACTCTCGTAATAATCTCACAATTATCTACGATAATGGCATCTTGAGTCGCCATTACTCCCTAAACGATCTCTCCAAAAATACCCATGAATACACTTCCGTTACATTACTCTGTAATATCATTTTCTTACGTAACACTTTTATTCTACTTTCAAATACTCTAGCGTCCAACGCTTTTCTTTATATTCGCTCGACTTAATCTTCCCTGGGTTATTACTTAACTGGAATAAATTCCATGCGGAATTCGCACACGGAATTTTTACAATCGAATCCATTCGTCCGTATTTCAATTAATGGGGTTCTCGTACAATTGCCGGCGATTGCGGTGCTTTTGTCAATTACATCGGCGGTACTTCCCACCGGCGAAGTAGTAATTCGTAAAAATCTTCGGGATTCGATTGATTAAAGAAGAACTAAAAAAAGTTCCGCGACGAAATGTAATTCCGCATCCCTGCCGTCAGACGCACCCATAATCGACTGTCCATCTGCCCGCCATGGAATGTTTCATGAAATAAAGTGGGCCACATAAATGGCCTCTTAATGGTCGTAAAACTGGTAGGTTGTTTTAGTTTTATTTGTCACGATGCGTATGGAAGGGGGGGGGAGAGAAAAAGCAGGGACCGTAAATCACGGCCACCCGCTATATATGAAAACCACCCCCGTGTGTGGTCGCATTATCTTTCAGTGGGCGCGTACACATCGCGGCAAAGGCCATCAACGGGGACGCAAATAACACAAGGTTAAAAGGTTCTACATACGCTTCAAGGATTTCGCCAACTCTCCCAAGCTTAACTCCTTGTTTCATAACTCTCGTTTAACGAGCGTCATGAAAATCTAGCTGCAAAGATCGATCGAAATTAAAATAGATCGAAATTTTCTCTCCACTCGCCGTGCCCAGAAAGATTGTCAGCTAGAAAATAGAACTGCGAAATTACGGAATATCCAACTACAGTTGGTTTTAATCCCATGTACCATACATGACTTCAAGTTTCACTCTGACCCTTAGTTATTAGGTACAGAACGTTAATAAAGATTTGATTAATTAAAGCAGACACTGCCATAACGTGAAACCGATAACGTTTGCCTACATATTATCGGCATCATAATGCACCGTGCCGTGAAACATAAATGAGAATTTTGTTCGTTTATCGGACAATGGAACGTGTAACATTTAATGCGCACAGAATATCGAAGATGATTTTGCTGTAATAATCCTCGAATATAAAATTTTCTTCGATAATATCAGAAAATTCCAAAGATGACGGAAAACAATTTTAATTTTCTTCTCCAAAGAGTCGACGAGGGTGCAACGTGTTTAGCATGGTAATAACGAATCCCATTAAACTGTGATTTCATAATTTAATCAATTTCACCTGCACGCTTGTCCGGAATTTGAAAAATAGAAAAGAAAAGAAAAAGCATAAAATGACCACGATCGAATGGATCTCGCCGAGAGAAATGTATTCCGCAAATATCGTTTTGCGAAAAAGGAAAGAGCAAGTGTCTAATGGCTCGATATTAAAATAAAAAGTACATAAGTAGTAGGAAACGTGCAATCTGTTGCTCATGCGCTTGGCCGATCTCGCAACGGAATTTCATCAAATTCGATATTCAGATAAGCAGTACATGTATTTAATAACTATTTATCAGCATTAATTTTACAGCTAAATACACTAAAAGTTAAAAACTATTGCAATGAAAATTAAAAATACGTGCGTACTACATACATACCCGCGTTCTGAAATTAGTTGAAAGGTCGAAACCTTGTTCGAGACGCTTGTTTGAATGACAGCAAGGTTAACACTTTAACCTATGTATAGGTGTATAGTTCAAGGATTAGATCTACGCGGCGGCTCGAATAAAAAGGGACTGGAATTCCAAGCACGAAGTTGAAGTACCTTTAACTTGAATAACAGCATAAAGATCGATTAAATGCCGGTGATGGAGGCCTTTCTCATTCCGGAAATGCATTCGGATCTTCGTTGGCGCCACGGAATTTCGAGACTCTGAATAACGTGGCCTGAAGCTCGAGATAATTTTCGCCGTAAAAATTCCGGCTTGAAAAAAAAACATTTATTTCCACGATTATTTGTGAATGGAAAAATTAGATGACTACCATTCACGGGTTTAAATTGCTCGTGATCAATTTTAATCGATTTGAATTGAATTTGTGAGAGTTGATGTATCTGTGTGTTGGAATTTCTGAATGGGGAGGTTTTTATGCGGTCAAGGTTTCGAGCGGCAAAATTACTTACTATGCATCGAAACTTTTAAACGATATTTCCGATATTTCCATATCTCTAAATGTCTACGCCTGGAGATATCGTAACTTTAATGACTCCGCGGAAGTTTTCCTATGTCAATTATGTTCTCCCCACTAATGGAACTAATATTCACAATGAAGAATTTGTGTAGGTAAAACGCACTACGATTGCGCCGTTCTAGAATATTGGCTCTCTATAGCTCACGGATTCGAATCGCTAGAGTACCATTTCAACCTGTCCGAATCGAATTTAATTGAGAAATCGTTTCACTCGGATTCGACACAAAATTCAATTATCGAAATGCAATTTCTATTATTGTATCACACGTAAGGTCTATTAAACTGAAACGCGACGGGAACGCATATCCGGTTCTCGCACGTCCTTTTCAACTTTCTCCGTGAATTTGCAATTCTTTTTTTCGTCTCTCTTTATGGATGTGGACGTCATTTTAAGGTGTCAACGGAGGGTAAAAATTTTTAATAAAAACTGGATTCACAACGCCCGGCTTTCCAGGTCAGAAAATTCCTGGTAGTATTCCTACTGGACCGAGATCGAAGCAGGTTCTTTCAATCTCGGTTCAACAGAGCGCAGGATTACTCAAAAGGTCAACAACGAGCGGAGTAAATAACACGAAACTGAACTGCGCGCTCGATCACACAGAGAGGCTCGATGCTTTTAAATAGGAACCTGAAATACACTTGTTTGAAGCAACACAGCGTGTTTTTTTGTTTCACTATGTTATCCAGGATCGCATGTATCGCTGTTACAACCGTTACATTTCAATGGTTTCGCGAATGATCGCATCTGGTCACCACCGATTAAACAGATCGAAATAAATTCAGCGTATTATAACGCATTCGCAAAACGGTTAAAATATACATAGGTACATGATGAAACTGTGATTAAAGCGTCGTTTCATTGGTTCACGTTACACAATCACGTTATACTTGTCTCTGGCATTCGTGACTGGGAAAAATGAAAGTGACGTTCTGGAATGGATTTGGAGCGAAAGGGTTGGAAGATGGCGACACAAAATCGTCATCCTGCCTTAGAAATTTTCGTGGTCCGTGTAGATAATTCGAGATATTTTTTTCTGAGATTATCAAAAGTCCATCAATAATGCGGAAAATGACAAACGACTATGATCGAAAAAATGTAACGTTTATCAGTCACATGGTTGGACACGTTTATTATTTTTATCGCGTGAAAATAAATTTCAATAGAATGAAAACGGTCCACGTGAAAGCAATAAATTCGATTTTTACACTGCACGTCACTCGAACCGGAAACAAGGGAGCACTCGTAACCCAACGAAGTAACAAGTTACAATGGAACGATTTTGCTCTCTCAATTGGAAATTAAAAACCATTTGATTCCTTTTTTCAAATTAGCATCAAGTTTCTAGCACACTCTATTTTATTTTATTCTTTAAGACACTTATCTCACGTTTTTTTAAGAAAGTTATAAACTCACTTTGAGTCTTTTTGAAAGCATTTTACTTCAACACTCTACATTTAAAGTAGAACACCAGTAAACAATTTCCACAAATTTTTACTCAAAAATCATATTTTGGCAATTTTAAATTAAACTGCCAGAAAAAAAGCACCGCGAAGCAGTAACCGACATGTCTGAGGCACAAAATTCACCAGCTATTAGCGAACATCATAAAAACCTTTGGCGAAACAAAAAAAGGAGATGCTAGTACCGAGTGACTCTTTATGCAAGCACTCACGATAGCCGACGAAAAACAAAGTTACAAAAAGATGAAACGTGCATACAAGGAGTACTATGCTTTGCCACAACAAAGCGACCAGTTCCTTTGTCTAATTCCTCGACGAAGCTGCTCGAAGGACAAAGAATGGTAGCCTTGGTCCACAACAACAACGACGACGACGACGACAGCAACAACAACAACAACAACAACAACAACAACAACGACGACGACGACGACGACGACGACGACGACAACGACGACGATGACAACAACAAAAGCGAGCAACCCCGTCTGGTACAGGGTGCGAGAAGATGGTCGGCAAATTCATCGTCCTTTTTATCTTTCTTTCGACCATCCTCGAGCTAGATTATCCTTCAGGTTTTCTTATCATCCACTATCTATGCGTTTCTGATCAAACCTGGGTACAGGACTAAGATAGATAGATACATATTCAGAGCCTCCTCGTACACGAAGAACGCCTGCGCGCTACTTTTATTGATCAAACTGAACGAACATTCAGTCTGATTCGAACCATCGAACCAGACGGATCCACCATAGCGAAATACGATTACACACCGTGGCTATATTTGGGCTCCTATCGTTATCCCTTTGTAAGAACAAGTCAGATCCCTTTAGTTCCGTGCTGTCCAAACAATGTCTTCATTCATGTGAACAGCTTTGGAGAACATTGTCGAAAAGGGAAATCAGAGATGAAAAGGACCGTTAACGTACTTTCATCCGGTAGCTAAATACCCCTAAGTTTTCCTTCGCTAGACAGTTTTCAAAGGAATCTGTAGGTATGCGTGTAATTACTGACGCGCAAGTAATTTAATCTGTGCACTTTTATCCTGGGTGACCTCTATTTTTCAAGGATATGATTTTATTCGAGTAGCAACGGAACTTAATTCTCCTAGTCCAGATCAGGATATACTTAATAAGGGCCCCCGAAGTTGGCATTGGTTACTATAGCTTACCTAGTGATTTAATTAATTGATTCGATGATCACCGAGGTATAAAAGGAAATTTACTAGACGTTATTGTACGGAATACAGTTTCCTGGCAGGATTAAACGTGACCACGGCCGGCAGGTGCACGAAACTGAAATTTTCGCTCGAGTAATCGTCTGTCAAACCGCAACTGGTAACCACGCCGTAATAATTATCCGATTCGATCGATGGGAAACTGGAGGAACAGGCATGGCATTAGAGGGGCCGAAACCGAACTCTGGGATAATATCGAGCCGATTCGAGGAAATTCGAGGTTATCAATCGGGATATTCACGGAAGCGGAATCCCAAGTATTCCACTTTACACGGGAACTAATCGGAAATTCACGAATTCGCGGGAACAAGCGGGGAGTTTGAAAATTATCCAACACTTCGATGTGGTTCTCTAACGGCGAAATTCTGACAAAACAATTCGGCAAATTTTAACAAACAAGGTAGAGACTATCATTCACTAACCGTCTGGATAGGATCCCTGAAAGCTGAAATCTGAAATTGCAATCTCGGAGCGGTTTCGATTGTATAATAGAAAGGACAATATCGTGCAGGAGGTTCGACTGCGTACAATGCGGCGTTAATTACCATTGCAAGGGACGTTAGCTACGCCAGTGATTTACACGAATGATATTTATTTCACCCATACCCGGGGTGATGCCCGTATTTTCAGACGCGAATGAATGGAAACTAAGCAACAGATTGCTTTCCCGTAGTTTCAAAGTCTATCCGTGGCTGGCTCGTTCATTCAAACGGGCAATCGAGTTTACATCCAGCATCTTCCGATGACGTTCGTTAACGTGCAATCTCCTCCGTCGCGACGGGACCTCCGTGTACCCCAAGTATTTCCTTCGGTTTCCCCGACCGGGAATACGTATCAGTATCATTGCACCATCGCGTGTGTTCCTTTCACGTCATTTTATCGTCCCAGGATACGTTAGAATATTGCTACGTTAATAACGACGTCCAACGATATAAAATACAAAAAGAATTCGTTTAATTGTTCGTTCTTTTTATGTGCGGAATATAAATTGCGTCATTTGAATCCTTTTCATCTCATCGAATAGAATAAAGTCAAATTCAAGTGTAATTTAAATGGTATAAAAAGTTAATCTTGAAAGAACGTAATTCTTCCCTGGGTTCAAGTATGTTTGTAAATTGCAACATGAACTGCGTCACGTTCAACCCATTTTTTCCCAGTGGATTTAGGTGCTGCTTAATTCGCAAAAGGCGGAGAGGAAGGAATCTGGCGAGGAGAAAGGACGCGCAAAAGAATTAATCTTACGAGCTTCACAGTATCATTCTTTTTATTATTCCTTTCACGATTTTTGTATATACATGTACAATGATTCAATGACGCCACAGGCTATAGCGTCATCTTACACGCTACCTACGACGCCTTTACGCGTTATTTTTTTTTTTCGTTTATATTCCGTTTTCTCTAGTCGCTTGAATTCGTTTCCGTGACGATGGAAAAAGTGTCTCTCGAAACGAGCGGTTCGAGATCTCTTGACTTGAACGCAATTTCGTCACTGACGGATCTCTGGAATCGTTAAACGGGGTTACTACACGGTTCGTCGAGAGACTTCGAGTTCCCTGCGTCCTACTCGTTTCGGGATCCGTTTTTTCCTTTCACGAAAACTGCGAATGGAATTTTATGGTACATCACGTTCTAATCTACGAATTAGGGCCTCTCTATCACGGACCTCTCTCATCACCGTTCCGCGACACTATACCTCGACCATCGGATTCCGACGACAACGACCTTCGGGAATGGGAATTCGAACAAGATGTCCGGAGTAACCGATTACGGCGGGATACCCCGTGGGCTCTAATTACGTCGCGTCTGTGTCACGCGAAACATCCCTGCATCGAGAATTACGATTTTTTATTAATCGCGTATTTTTCCCCGTAGCAACGGTCAAATTTCTCGAATAAGAACACCGAACCATATGCTCGCGTATTAAAATGCGTTAAACAAATACTTCGTTTTTCACGCGTGATATGAAAGGATGAACGAGTACCCGATTCCGATGACGCAAGTTTCTCGATACAGGTCGGCTAACGTAAGATCGATCCAGCGAACTTTTTCCTCGAGAAGAAATCAAAGTGCAAAGGTACATAAATCTGCAATTCCACGAGCGTCTTAAGGGAACCATTTACCAGCTGGCAGACCGGCGCTGCGTTTGATCGCATATTATGCGGAAGGTTCCATCGATTCCAAGGATATTTGTGGCAAGATCGAGTGCATCAGACGGATATCCGTGGACCGTACGAACGATCCCCTCAACAATGGTGACACTTTGTAGCCAAGGCACACCTTACGTCGTCAATTATCGGTGGAATTCCGGCAATTCTCGATTCCCGATCGGTCGCAAATTCCTATCCTCCGACGCGACTGTAATATTGCCGAACCGTGAAATCGTCCAACTGTTAAAGGTCAACTTAAAGCCACCGTTTCCATCGCGCCTGTTTTTTACAAACACAGCGTTCCTTGGCATCCGGGATATCGAGAACGCCGTTCGAATCCTCGGTCCAGAGCAAAGATCTAACTACCGCATTTAAATAGTTGTCGTACTCTGTAAATATGGTACAAAAGTCTGATAGTTGTTTTATTATTTTTTTTCGTATTTTTATCTATCTTTTTTATTTATATTGGAAGATCTGAAGTGCGTAGTTGGGGAGTTTTTCTTCTTCTTTTTGTGTAGTTAATTAATTACTTCGGTGACAGTAATTTTTTTTGGCCTCCAATGATATTGAATTCCATCGAATTTTCTCTGATCGCAGTGTATTTCGCTTTCGTTTTGCTTTTATTCCTTATTTTAAAACATACGGTGGTCGTGTAGTTTCAAACGCGAGTTTGTTGAGTTAATTGAACGAATTGTCCATCGTTATATAATCATATAATCTGTGTGCGTAACTGGAACATAATATTATAAATAATTCTGTTCAATCGCAGTTGTCACACGACTGTGGTTAGAGTACTTGATGAACGAAACTTATGTACACGTAAGTTCACGATTGGATTGTCTTGGTACGGCGAAATGCCATATGGACGCTTTATAAATTCAACAGTGTACCATAATATAACTTAGAGATATACATATACTGGATAACGATCGTGCCAAGCGACGCTCTGATAAAATAACATTTTCGTCGAATTCCATAATTTTCGCTATATACATGTCCCAACAGAACCATCTGTTTCCATATTTCTGGCACAACGGTGCCCACATACATACATATATGTATACGAGTGTACGTATATGTATACATACATATGTATGTATGTCAGAGAACTCCAGCATTCGCAAAACTACAAAATAAAATCCGAATAAAAGTACAATCGCCTCATAAATGTTTAATGTCCCCGGTTTAATTAGCAATCGTAACACTTTAATTTTCCAGTTGGAATTGTTTGGTGCGACAATATCGAATAAATAGAAACATTCAAATATGTTTCAGCGCAAAGATTCGCGGACAAAAAAAGTATTTCAGTAAGTACGAGTTTTATCTGCGTTGCTTTCCAAACATTCTGGTTTTGGGATTTCTTGTTGTTTTTTTGTAAAGGGAATGCGTTTAGTAGTCGCACCGTGACCGACGACGATTACATCTCGACCCGTATTCAGCTATCCCATCGACAAACATAAGTAAAATCTATCAAAAAGATGGTTCACGATAACGAACGTCGTACAAATGTACCTAATATTTAATAAGTTAATTATTCCAAACGTGCAGCAATGTCAGACAACGATAAAATCAATTGCGGCGAATTCCTAAGCGATTGAAACAAAAAATATTCACTTGAATGTTAACACCGATTGGAAGTTAAAGTGAACGAAGCTATTTCCCCGTAATACATGTAGAAAGCGGAAGAATCCTTTTCTCTGTCACAACGCACGATTCACGTGACGATGTAAAACAGAAACCTAAACCTCCCGACGCAAAGGTATGCCATATATATATATATATATGTATACATGTATATATGTATATATGTATATATATATATAATTTTTTTTATTATATAATTTTTTTCGTGTGCTCTTCTTAAGAGTATAGCAAAGAATCATTGAAAGAAGCGTTCGACGTTCCGTCATTTGAACAGCTCGACAAGTGTCTGAGGACGCGATCGGGTGTACGTATGTACTACATACGTACACACAACCTAACAAGAGTCTCTTGTTGTTATACAACGCAACCAAGCTGTTTTGGTACACGTTCGGGTACCAAATTCCGGTTCAAACAATCGTTCATGGTTGGGTAACCCAAGAAAATCTGTTTTCCGTCGTTCCTTCCGATGCTACGTGTTGATTGAAAGAAAGAAACTGCGAAGAATCGTTTTATGAAAGAAGAGTCGATGTTCCCCTTGCAAGCGCCCCGTTAATTCTTGTATCTCAGATTCCTCGTGGATGTGTATAAAAGAAATGCATATAAATGTATTTCTTCCTTATTATTATATTACATCTCCGGAGAGTCAGCCTCGCGTCGGTTGGTTATTATATATTTACTTTTTAGTCTCTTCCGTTTAAGACTTATTTACTCCAAGTGTAGACGGGATGTTCGTTAATCGTGGTCAGTCGTACGTACAAGGATTTCAACGGGTCTGTAACTCTTTGTGCACAGTTTAGACCATAGTTTCGGAAATGATCTGAATACTTGCCCGATTCAAATTGGGATATAATATTCAGTCGAGTACGAAGATTGAACTATACATCATCGCGAATGCATTTGAATTTCAAAGAGGATCTTTTATTTAAGAATAAGTTGCCTTTGAATCTGATAATCCGATATCGATTCACCCTATCCTCTTCAACCCTCTTTCTATGCTTTTCGAACGGTGCCATTAAAATGCTCTGTTTAGCATGTCGATGAAATTTTCACGGTCTTCCAATAATCCAATGTCTATTCTCTTCGGCAATGACGAATTTTCCTCTATCATGTTCTTTGTAAATTTGTTTGTTGTACCCACGATCACCAGAGAGTATCTAGCGTGAATTCGATATTTTTCAGAACGACAGTTCGTACGATGTTTGACACCGAGTTGAACACTACACGTGTACGATACAAGTCTAGAATTATTTTTGTTCAAGAAAGATCTTTTCGTCTAACGACAAACTCCCATCTAGACACGATAAGGTCAGATCTCTCTCGGTTTGAATGTTCCCGTGTCCGTTTATGGGAGAGGGTGTAACATGAAAAGCAATTTGAAAGAGAAGTTACATGACGTCGTTCTAATAGAGTATAACATTAGACTCCACCAACGGATACCTGACAATTCCGATCAACTTTTATTTTTGTTGCGTTGTCATTTATTTCGCCAAAACCATGAGTAAGTAACGAAGAACGAAGAATATTATTTACTCCCGCGCAAATACAAACTCGTTGTAATGATTCCAACGGTTTTCCTCGGAATCTACTCCAGGTTTGAGCTGTTCTGAACTGCTGCCTGCTGTACCGGACCCACAGCTACCAACCATCTTAAATCCGTGCTTTTGAAGCATATCGAATGCCTGTTCGATGAACAAATGCTTCAAGAAGAACCTCGCTGTATAATGATCAAGGTGTAAAGATCCATGGTTTGGATCGCGACTCTCATTTAATGTCTCGCCGAATACTTCCCTGCACAGGGTCACGCGGCCACAAACAAGGATCCTTGACACCTTTCGGAACGTTACATCAGCCAGACCATCGCGTCCGAAGGCGAAAGTTCCGCGATATCCGACGGTAATGTATCCAGGAGCTTTTCCGCCAGCCACCATAAGATGCTCCCAAACAGCACTCTCGAGTCGGGACAAACCGTAGAAATTAGCTTCTTTGACCAATCGTTGACATTCTCGAAATCCTTCGGGTAGTACCAGCTTATGATCACGCAAGAAATCCAAAACGTAACGGAAAAGGACCCCGTCACGGTCCAGGAAGTACTTTCCTTTGGCATCTTTCTCTAGCTTCGCTCTCCATTCGCCCGTAAATAAATCGGACAGCAGAGAACCAGCCTCCCCGATAAGGGTGTCGAGCTTGGTAGTGTAAAACACACCACCTACATTCAGCTCCACCAAACTTGGCACGACTTCCTGTTGCTGGTCCGACTGCTGTTGATCCACCATGCTTCTGGCGGCGCGGTTACTACTCGTCCCAAAACAGACTCCGGCCACGAGTACACGATACACGGAACAACGACCGGAACGATCGAAGACGTTACGGGACAACGAAGAAAAGATGAGCAAATGTCGACAAGTGTCGTATCCTTTTCTTGAATATACAGGTGTTTGTTTCACGATAAAGAAATTTATACGCACTCTACGCGTCAACGAAATAACACTTCGTATATGACACTGGCACGGCACGATTACCGGAGAGGGTTCAGAGTGGGTCGGTGACCTAGGACCAGACAAGTTGCCGTGGACACGTTCAGGGTAGATCTGACCCCTCGAGTCCGTTCTCCGGGAGCGGAACTAGCGATGGGAGAGGAGAGACTGCGCCTACGAGGAAAGCCTTTCGAGCTCGACGTCGCTTCCCCGGCTGTGTTCGCGCGCGGCGAGATGTACTTCGCTCTCGTGTGTATTGCCAGAAACCCGAATACGCTCGCGCAGAAAGTGCACCGACAACGCGCACCGATACTCCGATGGAGACTCGCGCACCCCGTCAATTGATCACTGCACGCGGACCGCGTGTTAGCAGGAATAGAAATCTCCTTCTCCAACCCTCCCCATAGCCAGTTACGATTGATTTCATCGAATTTCTGTGTCCGGTCTGACCGCACTCCGACTTCCCTACCTAAATCCCGTTTTGGTTTGGTCAACGACGATTTACAGGATAGCCGGGAAACGACAGGGCATGCCGACGTATTCACGTGGAACACGTGAAACGGCTACCCCTCGATTACACGCTACATGTGATGTCACTTGACGGATTGTCATCACACGGTATTATCTTGCATCTCGTCTAATTTCTGACATAGTAACGTTATGCATATCTCGCGCGCTCTGGCGTACAGCCGTTCAGCTGCATGATACAACGATACATACATGGAAACCGGATAAAAATACATATATGTACAGCTAAGTATTTTAGACATTCTCCAATTTCGCAATGAATCCCACTAATTACACGGTACATCCGTTTCCCATTATACTTTAGCATTCTTCATCCCCTTCTTCTACCAATGATTACGTTTGCACCGATGAAGCAGCAACGTGACTTATCTACAATAAACAACTCAAACCCTCGGACTCACGGGACTCGTCTAATTCAAGCAGACAGATACGAACATCGGTGAACTGTCGTAATTCCCGGAAAGAAGCCTTATCACTCCTATGAGCTTTGTATTTTTCCCTAATTTTCCCGCAGTACCGATTGTGTTGTAACAATGGATCCCCCGTTGTTTGAATCACACTGTGAAACAATGACGTCAGAGCGGTATCGATGAGAACCTTTACCCGACGTCCCGACGCGACGCGACACGACGCGACGTGTTCTATTCCCTCTTCCCTACAGACATTTCACTCCCTTCCATCGAACCAGCTGGTTTCTTCGTCGCCCGAAGTAGCGCGTCGAGCAGTCGGCTCAGTGCGTTTCTACCGTGTGGCCTGAGATGGCCGCTGCTAACAATAACGTGAAATCATTGCAACTGCCTCTCGTCGCACACCATTCATCCGTACGTGTTACGATTTCGAATTTTTTGATTGTACACAAAGAGCACGGGACGACATAGCGTGTATCGATGCTAATTTATGATGTTTCTCGCGTTGCTACGCAGATCGACGCATGTAAGCAGCCAGCCGTTTCATCGTCCGTCGTAAACTGGGGCGACAATTCCGCTGGATAGGAAATTATTAATTTGTTTACTATCTGGTTTACCTGTTTCCACCGATCAAACGGAGAGGAAGAAATATTTGTGAGAGATGACGGAGACACGAAAGAGAAACTTAAGCGACGAAACCAGGGGAAATATTCTCAAGGAACATTCCTGGAGCAATGGACCAGACAGCGAAGACGAACTCGCATGTGAAAATGGACTGCTCGACGAGAATGTAATCAATCCAAGGTTCATACGTTTATCGTAATATTTGCAAGTGACGTCTGTATTAGACAAATCGTAATAAACATCGATATTCAATTTATTTCACTATCTTTCTTTCGACCAGGTTTTACTCTATTAATGGCATTAGCATTAATATGACCTTTGTATCACTCTTATTTTCTTTGTCAACTGATTGCATTGTTAGTTACGGTTCCAGACAGATATTTTACTCGCAATCGGTATCGTATCATTCTCGTACGTTCGGAATTGTCGTATTCACGTGTCACGAGTTGAAACTATTTTTATCGTGTTCTACGGAACGACATTTCACGGAAAACGGATTATTATTGAATCTTTAGAACTGTTTTTGTATAAAATTTCATCGACGTTCTTCACAGACGAATGTTACCGTCACGATCATTCTCAAGAACAAAGAAATGCTTCCTAATAAAAAAACTTCTGATAAAATGGATAGTAAAATACTTTCAGGAATATTTATTTGCTGCTTATCAGCAATATTATGATAAGCCATTTGAGCACCGTGTATCTGTATCGTACATACGCCCCAAGGACAGAAATGATATATTTTATTTTCTAATATTTTGCACAACGCATGCATACCGTGCAGAAAAATGCATGCAAGTGCAATAAATTTTTATATTGGCAGTCTAACCCTGCAGAAATTTCAGTTTAAATCCAACTGTGACGTGCAGAAGTAACGTTAATGTATTGCACATGATATGTTTCTTTTAAGTAGTGTTCAATCGTAACGCATATTTAATGTTAATCAAACAGTTTTGTGCTTACAGCCAACGGCGATCGACTCTGACTCATGAATCCAGCTGCACTATGACTACGTTTGCTGAAAATAAGATGCGTAGAAAGTTAAAGTTCTTCTTTATGAATCCAATTGAAAAATGGGAAGCAAAGCGACGCTTTCCGTATAAGTTTTTTGTGCAAGTTATTAAAATATTCTTGGTCACCGTACAACTGTGCTTATTTGCTCATAACAACTACATGCACGTAAACTATTCATGGGACAATAGAATAGCTTTCTCGCATCTATTTCTCAAAGGATGGGATGCTATACAAGAGGTAACAATTTGTCAATTATATTAAATAGAACTTAACTGGCTATATAACGATCATTTGAAGAACAAAATTGATATAAACTGAATTACTTACTTATCATCCATAACAAGGCAATGTTTAATTGTAATTTTTTCCAACGTTTCGGTCAAAGTGGTGACCCTCCTCAGGGAAAAATTAACTATTATTTACCCTTGATAAAACAAAATAAAAGATTATTTGAATTATAATGAAACAAAAATGTGTAATTTTACAAGACAAAATTAGGGTAATAATATTGTAAAGAAACCACAACATTGTTCAAGCCTTGTTATGGATGATAAGTACGTAATTCAGTTTATATCACTTTTGTTCTTCAAATGATCGTTATATAGCCAGTTAAGGTCTGTATGTTAGTATTATATTTACGATCGTTAAAATTATTGTTGTAATTATATTAAACAGACTTTGAAATGAAATGTCATTATTCAAATCTGATGTATGAATTTATCGTTTCAGGTACCAGCTTATCCACCGGCATCTGGACCTTTGGCTCTTTACAGACAGGATGACTTCTTTAGCACTATTGATTATGCTTTAGATGGTTACTACAATCTCAGCAATGCAATTGGTTCTTATTCGTACGTCGCAGAAGATAACTTCGTTGTACCCGTTGTTCTCTGTCTGTATCAGTACAAAGAAGGTATTATATACGGCTTTAATGAAAGTTATGTATTCGATAGAGAGATCAATGAAAGTTGCGTAAATATAAGTCATCACAGTTATAGTACATATACTACAACAAAAGAATTATTATCTCAACAAAACATTGAAGTGAAATTCTCAGCCCTTGTTATGGCTCATTTAAAGTTTTCGTTAAAAACAGTCAATCTAAAAGCAGCTGGTCCCATAACCCCACCGGATTGTTATCAGTTTAACGTCCAAATCAATTTTGACAATCGTGATTTCGATGGGCAAATGTTACTTTCGTTGGAGGCCGAGCCAAGACGACTGGAATGCCAAGGAGACACGCGTTATATTACGGACAATCGTATAGAATCGGCATTGAGAACATTACTAAATCTACTTGTTATTTTAATTTGCGCCGTGTCACTGGCGCTGTGTTCAAGAGCCATATATCGCGCACAATTACTAAAATTCGAGACGATGAGCTTCTTTAAGAAAACTTACGGTAAAACGTTGAGTCTCGAAGGAAGATTAGAGTTTTTGAACTTGTGGTACGTGATGATCATCGTAAACGATCTTTTAATTATAATCGGCTCCGCGATCAAAGAACAAATCGAACGAAATAACTTTGGTAGCGATCACTGGAACGTTTGCAGTATATTTCTTGGTACAGGAAACTTACTCGTTTGGTTCGGCGTTCTTAGATATCTCGGATTTTTTAAAACTTACAATGTTGTTATACTAACGTTGAAAAAAGCCGCGCCGAAAGTGGCGCGTTTTTTGATTTGCGCGATTCTCATATACGCCGGTTTCACATTTTGCGGATGGTTGATATTAGGTCCGTATCATATGAAATTCCGATCGTTAGCCACGACATCCGAGTGTTTATTCGCGTTAATAAACGGGGACGATATGTTCGCTACATTCTCTATAATGTCATTCAAATCATCAATGCTTTGGTGGTACTCTAGAATCTATTTATACACGTTCATCTCGTTGTACATTTACGTGGTTTTAAGTTTATTCATCTCTGTGATAATGGATGCCTACGATACGATAAAGGTCTATTACCGCGACGGTTTTCCAAAGAATGATTTACAGACATTCATTGCCGCATGCACGGACGAAGCTTCTAGCGGCCTTTACAGGGACGATATGGAAAGAAGTGATTTAACGGAACTTATCGATCGATTTTGTTGTTGTCGGAAAAAACCCTTTTACGGGTCGTTCTCAGGATCAAGCGGCGAATACTCAACGAAATCGGAGCAAACGTGCAGTGGAGCAATCTGTATATAGCGCGCTAAAGGACAATAATGTGTTAGATAAATATTACGGCGCCATAGCAGATACTCGGCATTATGGCAACTTTGTCGCATGAAGTATTTTATTCTTTTTATGCTACATTTCGTTTCAAGTACAGCAGCTATCTACTTCCACGATGTTCGATATTATTTAACGCTTGTCAGAAACATTTTTTTACGCAGAAAATTCCATCAAACTTATCTTCATTGCCGTGAAACGTAATACTTTCTAACTTTTCCGTGTATTATATCGTTTATAGGCTAAAGGCAACATTAATATAGACAACGTCATTATTGTAGTAAAGTATAATTCGCAAAGTATTAACGTGAATGGAGGTAATTTAATTCAATGGTGCAAAATATATATAATTATATAGCATGTAATTCCTCTGGTCAAGCATCATTTTACGTATACAAACAATACTGTAACATGCCAAAGTTATCAAACAAGGATAAATAACACACCATTTTGTATATACACGGACATTTGTCAAACGTAAAAGACTTCATTTCCCACCCAAAAATCAAGAGAAAATTGGATAATTATAAGAAAACGGTGTACATTATAGTTTATTATATCGTGGAACCAAGACAAAAAATGTTTAATGTTAAATGTCATAGTCTGAAAAGTTCAAAGTTCATGGTGAAATATTTTATTAGATTGCGAAACTTTGCAGTCGACTAGTTAATTTATCTCATTATTTACAGAAAAATGATATGTATCTTATAATTCGTGTAATATATATCATTTTTTATAAAATGTCGCTTTACTGCCTAACACGCTATACATACGCACACACACACGTATGTATGTAAGTATGTATGTATTGTAAAATAAGTATGTATATGATTTATGAAATTGTAAAACGTGTTTCCATAAAAACAAGCCAGCACATGAATGGCAACTTGTGGTTATCTACAAAAAATATATTTATATACATCAAGTACGATAAAACAGTTCTTCTTTTTTGGTACAGCCTATACTACACTTCTACAGTAAAAGCTCCGTATGTATTTGTCCGTTCGCGAGGGGCTCGATAAATGCACGTCTTTATCCCCACCACTGAGGAAGGGAGAACGGGTCCCTCCCGGGAACTAGTCGAGTAAGTACTGCGGCAGCACTCTCATAAAAATGAATAGCTTTCTACTCTGTGCAATAAGAGTAACAGAAGGATGAAACTTTTGCATGTTTAATTATTATGTCGTGAAAATTTTATTATCGTATCGACGAAATCTTTTCCACGAGAAAGATACCAAACGTGATATAATTGGATATTATTTACTTGTTAGTTAAGTGTTTGTATATACATACGTACAGTTAACTATTTTTTTTTCACCACTTATTGATAAATTATAAAAATGCATTGATACCCATACTCAAAATATATTATTTCTTGTATACATTATAAATTAAAGTAGTGTAAATTTACCGAATCAATACAAAAATTTGTCGTCGAGAAACAAAGGTCTAATGCATACTGAGAGCTTCTTAAATGAAGTTCACAATTCTCAAACCAATATATTTTCGCGGTAGTTTTGTAAACGTTAAAAATCATCTGAATTTTGTATAATGTATCACATAAAGGAAACGGTATATTATATGTCCTTAGTGAATGATATGAAAGTGAAGAAAAAATCTTTTACGCGTCTCACAAACATATGCTTTTCTAGTTTAGAATTTAGATACGCACAAAAATACAATAGTAATAAAATTCAAAATAATCTTAACTGAAGAATTATTAAACTTGCCCGTACATCCCAAACAATCTTGTATTTCATGCAATAAGCGTAATACAATTTTATAAAAGTCTTCTGGAGTAATTATTAGACTTACTGTGTGAAACGTTCAAGGGCAAGGAAGGAAATAAACTACAACTTTTTGTAGAACACAATTGAGCATAAAACGTTTTTAAATAGTACATTTCTAATAATTTGTTAAATAAATTATTAATATTTATTTGCCATTATTTAAATAAGAATTTGTTAGTTTTATCATATCCCTCTCCAATATTCTTTCAAATACGTACTCACTAAAATGTGTCTCAATTAAGCTAATATCACCGCCATCCATTTACGGCATACATAGTCCATTCGAGATTTTCCTTGTCACTTAGCTAAACAAATTTATACAAGCAGCTTAGACTGTTTAATTTCAAAATATGTACCGAAAAATATAATAAGTCGCATAGTTGACCAGTAATAACACTGTATAACAAATTGACGCCCATTTTAAATTTCGTAATATCCACCGAATGATCGTTATAGACTTTCATGCCCTAAACCAAAATCCGGCTACAGAAATGCTTTTTGACCCTCAATTGTTGAGAAATTTCTGCTTTATAAAAAACATCCACATTTTCGCAAAAGTCAAGTATTACGTGAAAACTAAAAATGCTAAAGAGTTCAATTTAATCTTAAAAGATAGTGGAGAAAAAAGTTATCTGAATATGTTAGCTATACTTTTATTAAGTTCGGTGGTTTTAAATGGTTATAAATAGCCATCAAAGTTGAAAAAGGGGCCGATGTGCGTATTTTATATGCGATAACTATGAATTTTACCAAAAACTATTTATCTAGCCGAAATTCGCTATATAACGTCAAATTCTGCAGACATTTCTGAAAAAGAATCCATTTAGAAATAATGCCAGAGATGTTTCCGATTCAGGCACGTCGAGAAAATATCTGTCGCCAACTTGCGAACGAAATTTGCAACTGACCAGGCATTATCCAACTGCCTCGACTAGCTAGTGCCTTAACTACGCGTTATCTACACCGATAGTGTTCCGTTCATTAGGCATCTACTTTCAATACACATATTTGGTGATTAATTTGTTTCATCCATTCTTGGGTGCCAGTCATGGAAATTATTAATAACTGTTCCAACTTTGTTTTCCGAATAATTTCGATGTGTAATGTACGAATATACATATGTATGGTGTGTTCCACGTCATGTGATCAGGGTTTTCCTCCGCCGTGTCACGTACTGTGATAAAATTTCAACACGTTGTAGATATCGTCGAAACCGGAAATCCATTTGAAGGAATTTTAATATGTTAAATATTTATTTTTAAATAATTTTTACGTTTCAAGCAGTCAAAGTTTTGTGCATGGGTTTTTGAAAATTTATAACTCTCACACAACAATAGACACAGACACTACAAAATTACCAGTTGATTCAGAAAGCCTCAAAGCTTTAGAAAAAAATTATAAATTTAATAAAACTGCTTTGTTGCGATAGCGGCAGATACCTACCAAATACCGATACCGCGATACAGAAATATTCATAACTCGAAAACTATCCTTTGGGCGATAATGCGGCTGGAAGTTATGTTTAGAGGACGTTTCGACAATGATGAAAAATGTTTAAAAAACGCTTAAGACACACTTTGGACGAAATTTAAGTTTAAAAAATTAAAAACATTTTTCAACAATTTAGAAACAACTTGCATTAAATTCATAATTTTTTTCTAAAACTTTGAAGCTTTCCGAATAATCTGGTATTTTGCGAATTTCTGTATCTATTTTGGTTTAAGAGTTATAAATGTTCAAAAAACTCATGCACAAAACTTTGACTCTTTGTAACTTAAAAAATATTGATTGTTTTGAAAATTCCTTCAAATGGATTTTTTTCTTAACGTTACCTACAACATATTAAAATTATATCAAAATCCGTGACATGACTGCAAAAACCCTGATCACTTGACGTGGAACGTACCTTATACGATCAAACAAAAAGAAATATCCTCAATTTCCTTACCTATTTAAATATGATTCAGTAAGAAATTTGAGTGATTCTAATTTACTTGAAAGTCTCTGAGTATTGCACAATTCCCAAACGTCCCTCATTCTTACTGTATTTTAAAAAATATTGATTGGTTCCATATCAGTAAAAGTCCTTGATTATTTAAAATAGATGAATAAAATGAATCATTAGAGATATATAAAAAGTAGGCGTCTATTGAACGGGGTCCCATCAGTATAGGTAACGCGTAGCTATTGGCCACATACGAGATAATGGAATATCACGAATATTTCGTCTGTGCCACGGCATTGGCGAGTCGGGGCAGGCGAACAATAAGTTCTCGGCCAGAAAATATCGTGCGCACGTTATCGACGAATATTTTCTCGATCTGTCTTGATTAGAAACCACTTCGACACTTTTTCTGAATGAATTCTTCTTCAGAAATGTCTGCAGAATCCAACGGTGTATAGTAAATACAATCTGCTATGTAAACTGTTTGTCGTAAAGATTCAAAAGTATCGCGTATAAAGTACGCACATCGGCCTTTTTGAACTTTGATGGCTATTTGCAACTATTTAAAACCAGAAAACTTAATGAAAATATACCAGGGCTTCGAACCGGAACCGAACCGAAACCGAAAACCGGAAAACCGTTATTTTTGTCGGAACGTAAACCGGAACTGAACTGAAAAAAAATATCGGTTTATTTCGGTTCGGTACATGTTCAATCACGCGCAAACAATTTTAGATCATTCAGAACATTAAATTTGAACCAATCATAACAGCGAACATCTTCGACGGTAACGTCCCACTTAAACTGACAATGAGCTACTTCAATTGTGCAATTGTCATAGTCGCAAATGGTCTTACGCGAAAGAAAACGTAGTTTGACTTTGTGTTGATAAGATATCGTATTATTAATATGTGACCTTCCCTATGCAGTATTAAACCCTTTGCGCTCGAGAGGTGAAATAAGGGGAAAATGAAAACACTCGACTGCGAAGGGTTAATATTTTGATCGTTGGTTTAGTACTGATATCTTGGTTTACGGATGTATCAGTTTATATAGTATGCGTTCTACAAAAGAATGAATAAAATGTATTAAACTATGGTAGAAAATAAATTTCAAAATTAATTACTCGGAACTGAAACGAAAACCGAAAACAAAAAAAAACCGCTATTTTTTCTGGAACGAAAACCGGAACCGAAACGATATATATCTTTTAATTAAACCGGAATGAAAACCGAAACGAACAAAATTACGGTTCGAAGTGTTGAAATACTCGTATATGCTAATATATTCGGGTAACGCTCCTCTACGTTTTAATTTTTCAAAAATTGAGGGTCATAGAGCCGTTCTGTTGCCGAATTTGTGTTTAGAATGAACAAGTCTAAACAAATCACGCAGTCGATATTACGAAAAAAATAGTGTTGTACGGCATAATCAGTCAAAGTTAACCATAGTATGCATAGATTTTCAACAAGTATTGTATTTCCATACAGTTCTATTTAAGGTTACGTTTAATCAGTTATTACTGACCATCTTTTTAACCGCATATTCTGGAAGAAGACAGTTTATGTTGCTTATTTAAATTTTATTGGACTTTTAAACAATGTGCCCCGTAGATAAAGTATGGCCGTTAATAAATGTAGTGCTGGTAGGCGATGTAACGTGCGCTGCTTGCTATGATAAACTTTACCTAACCGTTACTGAACAACTATTAGGCTGACCAATTTTTTCATCACATATTCTGAAAGGCGACAGTCTAAGCTGCTTATTTAAATCTTTTCACGTTTTTAAACAATTTGCCGCCCAACTCTTCTTTGTATTGATTGACTAACTAGCCGGCTCTAACAAGTAAGTAAGTGGGGGACAGTGCGGCGCGTGATGACCCGGTAACTCCTGTCGGAACGCGTCAAACAGCTGTATGTTTAACTTTCTCAATTTATTACAAATCCACTATTAAATTGCCCATTCATTATGCGGTTTGCTAAAGTGGAAGAATCAAAGAATACGTTTAAATTTTGTAAGATTTTAAATAACATTGCCCTATGACTCATGCATGAATGTTTAATAAAGCGAAATGTAAGTGTTATTTAACACCAATATTTACGTAAATTGTATTTCTTATTAAAAAATTTGATTCTTTCCGGTGAAAATGAAAACAAAATTTTGTTACTATGCTTTACCATTTCCGAGATATGTATGAATTTTTGAAAATGCCCGTTTTTTCACAAATTGCAAAATTATGAACAGCTGTAACTTTGGAAGTTTTCTAAATATTGAGAAAAAACAACCTTGGTTCCGTGCTTGGTACGCCAAGGACTACAATATCAGTAATTTTGAAAAAGTTCTAAATGTTACTGCAAAAAGTGATAGATTTCGCATGGAATGGGCCACCCGAATTCAGTTGATACGCAGTGGGACCATAACGTTTAAAAATGTCTCTGCCACATATGAAACTAACAATATCTTCCTGAAACGATACTTACAAGTTTATTTCATAATATTATTTATTATTTCTAAATGCAGGTTTAACATTTACACTTCTATTAACATATATAATGCATACGTGTACAAACATGTTTATTTCATATCCCCTGTAGTATGCAACGAGATATACTGATTTCCAAACATTTACTTTACCCTAAACATGAGTAAATGATGTCTGTTGCAGTAGTTACCGGTATCACGTTAGCGCTCGAATATTGATTTCAATGGCATTCTCTGCGCTCGAAACGCGATAGTTGATATTTAATAACGTCTGACTTCAGATGTGTACGGCTCATTCCATGTCAAATCGATCATCTTCTGGAGCAGCATCTGCGATTTTGTTCAAATTTACATATGTTATAGTGCTTGGCGTACCATAGACGGAACTGTTTTTGTTTTTTCGAAATTTTGAAAATTGTCAAAGTTACAGCCGTTCAAAGTTTGGACTTTCGTAAAAACAGCCGAACTTTAAAAAATCATATCTCTGTAACCGTAAGTCGTACAGCAATTTTCGTTGTGAGAATTTTCATCGGAAAGAATCAAATTTAAAACAAAAAAATACAATTTGCATAATTAACAATGTAAAATACTATTAATATCGAATTTTGTTAAACAATTCACTATAACTTTTGCGGGTATGTTTTTAAAATTGTGAAAAAATTCATACGCATTCTTTGAACCTTTATCTTTAATATTCCGTTTAAAAAAAAAAGGTGACACTTTTATACGTCACCTTGCAAAATTCGACAAAGTTAACCGTGCACCCGTTTTACGCGTTCCGACGAGCATTCGCCGGGCAGCTATTTCCCCTTCCACTGCGACGTACATACAGCGTCACACTCCTAGCATTGCTACGTTTCTTACGTTTCATATCTCGACTAGTTTATTAATGCAGGTATATGTTTAAAAATCTGGAAAAATTCAGGAAGGTAGCTTAAGATATTGCCTTTCACTAGATACCTCGAAAAAGAGTGTCACTCGTCTGGTTACCGAGCAACAATTCGTTAAAGTTGACCATACGATACAGTGCAAGTCGCACTCCTACCACTGATGCGCTTCGTATCTCGACTAGTTTATTTATGCAGGTAAACGTTTAAAAATCTGGAAAAATTCAGGAAGGTAGCTTAAGATATTGCCTTTTAGTAAAAACCTCGAAATCTGTACACAGATATGATCTGTAGGAATTTATTTGAGACTGAGGGAAATATTGATATGAAGGGTTGATTTAAATGGAACTCACAAGACTCGATATTCTACTAATTAATTATATTTAAATATTCACTTAATCTATTTGTAAAAACACTCACAAAATGGACACTCTGTCCTTTACTCGCAAAACTACTGGCTAAACTCTCGCAAACTTCTCACAAAATACCCTCACAACGTCGTACTCGTCTTCCTCGCGTTCAACTATCATTCTCTTCGCTTTCCCATCATTCACTCCCTTATACACGCATTTTCTCTCTCTCTCTCTCTCTCTTACTCTTCATTCGTTTTCACTCGCACTTCACTCTATCTCACTCACTTTCTTTACTCTCTGACTCACACTCATCCCTTATATGTATGTACATACATACAGGGCGTCCCTGAACCAGGTGATAGCAGAGATAATTCTAATATAGGGAAGTGACATTCGTAATGTCGTGTCTTAATTCGTGACCGAGTTATTAACGAAAAACGGTAGCGAATCATAGGGCTCCGTTGGGCCCAGCGACGCGACAGTTCCTACTACCGCAGTACTCTACTGGTGCAGACGTTCTACTGTCGCGCCGCCGGACCCAACGAAGCCCTCCGATTGGCTATCGTTTTTCGTTAATAACTCGGCCGTAAATTAAGATACGGCATTACGAATGTCACTTCCCTATATTAGAATTACCTCAGCTATCACCTGGTTCAGGGACGTGCACGTTAGCTGGGACACCCTGTATGCATATACCTAGGACAAGGGCCTACGGACCGCCGCCGAAGAGTCGACCGGGTTTTCCCATGAAAATGCCCAATGGTGGTCGCTCTTCAACTGCTGCCCTTGTCCACCATAAACTCACATACTTTCTCTTTCAGAACAACATTTGGGAAACACTCACTCATGCACTCGAAAACACTCATTCCGCTTATTTCTAAAATCCCACAGATCTTTATTACAGGGTAAAGAAAGGAAGGAGAAACGCAGAATACGATGGTGTAATTTAAACCAGGGTTTCGAACCGTAATTGTTTTCGTTTCGGTTTTCGTTCCGGTTCAATTAAAAAATATATATATCGGTTCGGTTCCGGTTTTCGTGCTGGAAAAAATAACGGTTTTTTTCGGTTTTCGGTTCAGTTCCGAGTAATTAATTTTGAAATTTATTTTCTACCATAGTTTAATTCATTTTATTCAGTCTTTTATAGAACGCATACTACATAAATTGGTACAATAATATATAAATAAATATAATATAAATAATAATAATAATAATAAATAATACTTATAACAATTAGTAAGAAAAGTATACATTATATAAAAATAATATAATAAGAATTAATATAAGGAATAAATGTATTCAGGATTCTTAGGTATATTTATTTAAAATGAAAAAAGGTGAAAATTACCTCTAATTATTAAAATATCTTCCAATGAGTCCAAAAACTTAAAAGTCCAAAAAAAAATTAAAGTCCAAAAAACTTTAAATCAGAGACGGCTCTCTCAACACTAACTTGTGTTACTGGAGCTTCTAAAACCACCGTTGCAATTCAGTATAAATGAGGATGTGACTTTTACTTTCCCCCCAAAATTCTAAAATGTTTTTTTTGTCTAATCTTCGTACATTGTTAAAGTTATTTAATATGAATTCAACATTCCCATTTGTTTTCGCGTGTTTGAACATGTACCGGCCGCCCAGTTAAAGATGAACCATCTAAGGGGATAGTGCGGCGAGGGGATTGACTTTGCCTTTGTGCCGCGCCACGACGCCGCGTCACGACAAACGAATCGCGCGAGGCAAACTCAATCCCCTCGCCGCACTACTCCCCTGAGATGGTTCACTAATTTTTTTTATATTTTTTTTGGGTTCAGTTCCGGTTTTCGTTCCGACAAAAATAACGGTTTTTTTCGGTTTCCGGTTTCGGTTCGGTTCCGGTTCGAAGCCCTGATTTAAAAGTTACGATTGTATGACGCTTTTCTTAAAGGTTTACGTCAGTGTTTGAATAATTGTTTTTTGAGAAACATTGATTTTCCGAAGGTCTGATATACAGAATTTCACCACAAAAGCAAAACTGTGAATGTAATTGTAATTCTTGAACCTTTCTCTTTGAGTTTCTATCAGTTTCTATTGATTTCTATAACTACAATTGAGAAACAACCAATCGATTATGAATATACATATTATCGTTCGAGTATATCGATTCACGCTGTCGAATATTCGAGTGAACGGCAGGCCAGCAACTTTAAACTTCATTTGGACAATGTTATTGTTAGGGAATTAACAAAATATTGTTAAATTCATACGGTGTAAACATTTCTAAACGTAACCCAATCATTGGTTAGCCATATATCGAACAATTTTTTTTTCCCATCTGACGGTTTTCGTCGCTTATCGGTCAATGTGATAATAGTCTTAAAACCTTCTAACCTACAAAACGGACTCATTTCTGTAAATGTTAATGTTTGTCACAAAATTATAAAATAACTGACCAGAAAGAATATAACGTTTCAAAGTAATATTCACGATTCATACGACGTTTGAACGTGTATGAATTGAAACGTGTTGCGTGTGTACCTTGCTTTCATACCTTTTCTCGCGGGAAAATGAAAAGTGGGAGGTATCTATGCTGCATCCTTGTCGGGCAAACGGGAGTCATTGGTTTTTTATCTCCAACCGTTATGTGTAGCTGCATCTGTAGACCTTTCATGCAGTTCTCAAAACGAGTTATTCGTTTTGTCACGTGCATCCAAACGTGCACACCGGTTCACACAAAGCACATCCCAAACGCGAACTGCCGACGGCGAAACGAGGCGGTGGTCATTGACCGCTAAACTGTACGTTTCTGTGTTTACATGCCACAGAGTTTTGAATCGCCGAACTGTCAAGGTGACGCACCGTCGGATCGAGATACGGTGCATAGTAGAGAAGCAGAGAAAGAAAGCGAGAAAGGTGAGAAATTAGATCATCATTTCGAAAACGACAAGTGCCTCGCAGAATCGGAAATCTGACAAGAGCTGTCAAAAGTTCGTCGAAAGAATGTCGAAGCTAGGCCATGCAGCGAATAAAGGCGTCGTCGAGCAACAACAGCAGCAGGAATTTCCGTTCGCGAATAAAGACGCGTCCGCCAGCGAACACAGCATCTCCAGCATGGTCTCCAGCACTTCTATCTCGCAGGACGAGAATTTCCGTAGACCAAAGCATGCGGAGAGCAGCCTCAAAGTTATGGAGAAATATCTGCACAAGCAACAATTGACAGATGTCACTTTAATTGCAGGTAAAGTCGATTATCTCGGTTGGTTGAGTTTTTACGATAAACAGATTTTTTAATGTGAATTACGAGTCGTCTATATTTTGAGTTAGCTAATTGTATACTTAATGTAATGTTTAAGTTAATTGTATGTGTAATGTAAAAACAGGTTTATTCATCATTTTGTACACTGATTTAGGAACCAGACGATTTCCGGCGCATCGTTTAGTACTTAGTGCAGGCTCAGAATATTTTGCTGCTATGTTCACTAGTTCATTAAGAGAGTCTGGACAAAACGAGATAGAATTGATGGGAGTAGATGGGGATGCCCTCTGGGCATTAGTCTGCTATTGTTATACAGGTACAGATGTACGATTAAGTAAAAACAATAATTGCCCTGTGTTGTGTACCATTCACAAAATACATCTTTCATTTTGTCATTTCCCAGGTTGCATAGAATTGCGTGAGGATAGCGTGGAAACTTTGTTAGCAACTGCATGTTTGCTACAACTAAATCCGGTTGTAAAGGCTTGCTGTCAATTTCTAGGAAAACAGCTACATCCAAGTAATTGTTTAGGAATACGAATGTTTGCAGATACACAGGGCTGCACAGATTTGTTAGAACACGCTCATGCATATACTACTAAGCATTTTATGGAAGTTACAAAGAATCAGGAATTTTTAGTGCTCTCTGTCAATGACGTTGCCAAACTGCTAGAGTCAGAAGACCTTAACGTTCCATCCGAAGAGACTATTTTTCATGTAAGATAATACATTATTTCAATATACATAAAATAATGATAGAATTAAATGAATAACTTATATCACAATTTAAATTACACTGTTTCATTAAATTGAAGGCATAAAGTAATAGAAAATTATTACTATTACCTTCAGGCACTCACCACTTGGTTAGAATATGATCCAGAAAACAGACGCAAAGATGCAAGCAGACTATTAAGTCTAGTAAAATTACCCCTATTGTCACCCGCCGTGAGTTAAATAGTATTTACTAATAATATAAGTTGCACTGTAATTTAAGCAGATTTCATTCATAATTCCTACAGTTTGTAGCTGACAATATCGAAAGTAATGAAATGTTTAAAGACCAACGAACCGCTCAAGAGTTAGTAATGGAAGCATTAAAGTACCACCTTCTACCTGAACGTAGACCATTACTTCAGTCAGGACGTACGAAGCCTAGGAAAGCTACGGTTGGTCATATGTTAGCCGTAGGAGGAATGGATGCCAATAAGGGTAATTTATTTGTTGACAAAGTGATTCGATAGGTTCGTCTAATCATAAAATATATTTCCCAGGTGCTACATCTATAGATGCATTCTCTTTACGTGATAACGCCTGGAAACCATTGGCAACCATGAGTGGTAGAAGACTCCAATTCGGTGCTGCTGTTGTTGATAAAAAATTAATAGTTGCTGGTGGTAGGGATGGATTGAAAACATTAAACACAGTAGAATGTTTTGATTTTTCTACTTTAACCTGGAGCACATTGCCACCCATGAATGTTCATCGTCATGGGTTAGGCGTGGCAGTACTAGGTGGGCCTTTATATGCTGTCGGTGGTCATGATGGTTGGAGTTTCCTTGATACTGTAGAAAGATGGGATCCAGCTACACGTCAGTGGAGTTCCGTTTCCCCTATGTCGATACAAAGATCGACGGTTGGTGTAGCTGTACTAAATGACAAGTATATAAATTCATTCTATCTATTAACCCTATATTCTACCCTCAAGCATACTTGTTACACAATAATCATAACGGTTTTCTAGGTTATACGCTGTGGGTGGTAGAGATATTAGTTCTTGTTTAAATACAGTTGAATGCTATGATCCACATACAAACAAATGGACGCCGTGTGCGCCAATGTCGAAACGACGAGGTGGAGTAGGTGTGGGAGTAGTGAATGGATGTCTCTATGCATTGGGTGGCCACGATGCACCTGCCACTAATCCTAACGCTAGCAGATTCGATTGCGTGGAAAGGTAGGACATGGTTTAAGAATTAATCGTACTACTGCCTGCAAAGTATAAATTTTATAAAAACTTTGTATACTATAAAAAGAAACGCAAGTCGTTTTACTTTATTGGTTGTCAATTAGGTACGATCCGAAAACAGACACATGGACTATGGTAGCGCCAATGAGTGTTCCACGGGACGCGGTAGGCGTCTGTGTCCTCGGTGACAGACTTATGGCAGTCGGAGGGTACGATGGACAACAATATTTAACACTTGTCGAAGCCTATGATCCTCACCTTAATGAATGGGAACCGGTAAGACTAGAAATTAATTGATAGTTCAGCATTTTAATTATACCCAAAATGTTACGAATTGAATAAATCATAAATAATGTTCTTTAAGGTTGCTCCACTAAACGCCGGCCGTGCAGGACCGCCTTGTGTCGTTATTAAAAATTTAACTCGCCTCTGAAACAACATTTATTTTCAAACACTTGGTCAAATACTCGGTTTTAACAGTTCGAAAACTCATCATTATTTCTAGAATTAATTGCAAAATGAATATCGCGAACACGATAAATTTTGTTTTGCGGATTTGTATATATCTATAGCTACGTAATTTTGTACGCATATATTAAAGTATTATTCTAGCGTAGAGTAGTAGATTCATGAATTTTGTACTGTTCTCATAGGTTTTAATAGAATCTTTTTTATTACGTTTTACTCGCGTTATTGTACAGACCACAATTTGATACACGTTTATAAGTCTATATACACACGTGCATAGATTTAAAATATGTATGTGAATAAAATGATAATAACCAACACGTGTACGTAAGAACAAATTTATTTTCCGTGTCAAGATAATGTTTTTATTTACACATGTACCGATATATGTTAGGTTGTCTCAAAAGCTTTTTTTGCGCCCTACACAACATTACTTTATCTGGCCGCGTTTTTATAGTCATGCAACCTTATCTCTTATTGTTAGACGTTAATGGCATTTTTTTCAGTTGTCTTTCTAGTTATAGAATACATAGATACTGTAGACGAGATTTGCACGGTCTGTGGAATTAGTGTTACAAATGTTAAGCACAGTTCGTAATCGTTCTGAATTATGGATTCCGAATCAGTGGACACAGGGCAATCTCTTTAAACGTGTTTTCACGTGTGATTTGCTTGTTCGACGAAATGAAAAAGAACCTTTTCTATAGAGATTAGTTACTGAGAATGAAACTTGGATCCTCTATACCCTATACTAATGTTAAGTATACGCGCTTTCGGTCCAACGATAAGAAATGACAGGTACAATACCCGGTCTTTATCCGTAAAACGTTGAGATGCCTATTATATGAAATTAGAAATGTGTAATTTATTATGAGTTGTTTCCACAATGTAAAACCAATAATTCAAAGAAACATTGTTCCCAACCAGACAAATTGAGACTAATAATCGAGGTGTTGATTTTCCGCATGATAATGCTAGGCCTACATGTCTTTAATCATTAAAAACAAATTGCTAACATATGATTGGGTTAATCGACGGCATTCTTTTTACTCTTTGAACATTGTTGTCCATGCTGAACAATTTAGTTCAATAAATGACATAGGAATGCACTAGGAACAATATTTTGCTGACAAACCACATAAATTTTAGGAAGATGGTATTGTTCACCTTTCGGCGAGATGGACGAAAGTAATAAAGCAGAACGGATCGTCCGAGGTCTGTTAGAAAACTAATAAGATTAAATTCGACCAACTCGATTTGACAATTTTGTAATCTCTTAATTTCGAGGCATTTGTTCGAATTTCTCTTCGATTTATTGTGAAGATATTGTCCTAATTTGTTGACTATCTGAGTCGTGAGGGGATTTCCACTTAAGTGTGTTTTACAAAGCGTTCTTGAAGGGCCAAGAAGTTGTAGGATATGAGCTTCGGTCCGGAAGGCCGTTAACTTCACAAAGCAATGCGAATGTCGAAAGAGAGAGGGCTCTCGCAAACGGGAGGAACGATAAATTAAGTTTTTTATCAGTAAGTTTTGTACAGGTTCAGAAAGGGAGTGAATCGCATCAGATCAGACAATGCACGATAGAGGAGAGTACTGTCGCCCCATAAGCTCCGTATTCACTTGTTTTCAGTTCGTGTAATTTTTTTATTTTCCCGAAGCTGGAAAACTACCTTAAAAGACGTCATTTGGGTATTATTGAGAACGTCGAGGTAACTGTAACCGGCGAGCTAAAGGCGGTTCCACAAATTGTATTTCAGCAATGCTACGAAGAATGCGTAAAAATTGGCAAAGACACTGTCCAACGCGATTATTTTGAAGAATATAAAATTGTTTTGTAAAAAATAAAATGCAATACTTAAAACATTCCTATCTCATTATTTTTCTAATAAATCTTGTTTTTAACTAAGTTGTATGACATAGAACATAAAATATTGAAGAATACATTACTAATAATACGAAAACAACTTTTGGACAACCTAATATATTTTGTGCACGCATCTTTTTTAAATAAATAAAATGATCGTAACTAATTTTATCGAATTCTTTGTGTTCATTCCTCATTATATAATAACAACCTTACCATTGTACTTTCCTTTTATAATTCTAACACGCCGGAAAAGTGCTGTAAAAAATGCATTTAACGTATAAATACATCCATTGTAAGCAGAGTGTCATGTTTCCAAAACCTTTTATTTAAGCGTACCGTGGAAAATCTGATGCTGGTTCTGCAAACTTTTGTCGGACCATAAATGTTGCGATAGCTTCCGCAACTTTATCGGGAACATCCTCATGAACGGCGTGCCCACATGCCGGCAATACTTGCATTTGAAATTTACCTAATAACAAAAAAGATACTTGCATTTCCTATACCTAGTAGAAATTAAAAAGTTTTACAGACGAGTGTCTCCAAAAATGTTGATTATATGCAGAAATATTTCAGATGAAAGTTGTTCAGCACTAAATTGTTAATGTGGTTGTGTAACTTTTATTTGTCCTGACGGGCGCGCAAAGTCGAGGTGAAGGTTATGACCATATCCACAAATGAACCATACTCTATTTTTTGCTAGTATTGTAATATATTTTAAGGTAAATTTAAAAACTATCTACAAAAACTCGTGCATAAGTATGATTCATTTGAAAAAATGGCCATGACCTTCACCTTATATTTATACATTCCTTGTGAAAAACAAAAGTCCCACCACGATATTAACCCGTCCGGGCTGAACGTCTTTCATATAAAACATTTCTGTGTATAACCAACTTTTTTGGACATATTCGTTGGTACGCTTTAAAATTATCATGCTGTATATTCCCTACGTCTCTTTTCCTAACAACATTTATACCTTGCATCTGACCAACGGTTAATTCACGATCCAGCCTATCGACTCCCGCGAGAAGCAAAACTTTCGGAACTGGGACGTTCAAAAACGCTGTTGACAATCCATTGAACCAACCAAACCAGTGTTGCTCAGTCTTGGCTAAATCTATTCTCCACATATACTTCCTGTTAGGCGAGAGAGTGGTTGTAGGAGGCGGCATATTTACGGGCTCCTCTTCCTGGATGACATCTTCCCGTGATATAAGTGGTTCAGGATTACACTCGCAAGACGATTGTGTTAACGAATCAATATCGTGTGTAGCTAACTTATTTGTTTCGATGCTGGGGAGATGAATATAAAGACATTGTTAATGATAATGGACAGCAATGTATATGTATGGATGTTTAAATTTCTACTAACTTTTTTATTTGTCCAGGAACTGAGACCTTTGCTGATTGTACATTACGAATTTGACCACTTCGTACACTAAAATGTAGGATAATCAATGATATGCTTCTGTAATTGTTACAGAATTATTAGAATTTATTAGTAAAGAACTTATAGGTAAACAACATTATACTCTACATCAGGCATGTCAAACACGCGGCCCGGCGAGACTTTTAAAAAATTTTTAAATATCATGCTTTGACGCTGAAGTTGGAAAGTTTGAATTTTTTGGTTGACGCTGGCATCGCGAGTGGTTGCGTGATGCCTTGGGACGTTACGCGCTCGCGCGAGACGTCAAATGAAAAATATAAAATATCTATTGTTTTAGTTTAAAAATTAACGTGAAATATAGAATGTCTATGTATGTATTGTATTGTATTTGTATTTCGCCGATCCTCTTGGTGTTACAGCCCTGTATTGTATATTGTATAATATACAATAAAATGTAAAATATTTTTAGTTTAAAAAAAGACATGAAATATAAAACGACTATATATGTATAATGTAAATTATATATAATGTTTACATTAAACTTGACATAGCATCTAATAAAAAACATAATACGTAATATAGTCATTCTAAAAGTCATATGTTATTAATTTTTGAACATTCAAAATATACGGCCCCCAACTTAATATAAAATAGGTCATGTGGCCCGTAATATCATATGAGTTTGACATGCCTGCTCTACATATACAAGGTTACACAACAATGTACCATCATTCTAAACAAAAATTTACTTTTAACAACCAAATTATTTGACTTATATTTTCAATCATTTGCCTTAGGATAATTCTGGATTTTCTTTAAAAACATAAGATATACTAACCACCACTCCACAGCTTGTGAAATAGAGGTAAAGCTGGATGGCCGAGACCTTAGGAAACTTTGCATAGATGCTAATGCATCCATCGCAGTCCCTTCAACAACATCAATAACTCCTAGTCCATAAATATTTGTTATTAATGGGGCAGCCCTAACAGCTACAGCGCCACCCATACTATGACCCACTAAAACTATGGGACTGTCATCTCCTGCAGCCTCCACAATCGCAGCTACATCTCTGATGGAAAACAACAAAAGAATAATAACTGTTACACCTTATTTGACTCTTGTTCAATGAAAAACTTTACTCACGCTGCCAAAGTATCCGCAGACAGGTCTTCTTCATTTGTTGTGGAAGTATCCCCGTGTCCTCTAAGATCAATTGCCATAACTCTACAGACTATCATAGTCATAATTGATTTCTAAAATGTATAAAAAATACAAACTGTTCTGTATTCGGCAGACACTTAACAATAAAGATACCTACAGTGAATTCTGCCCATGTCAATCCACTATAACCACCCCCATGCAACAACACTAATGTTGGACCTTCTTTTCCCTTAGTGTAAATATGAAATGTGTTATCCCCAATTTTCACGTCTCTGGAATGGTCAAAATATGGAATCCACTGTACTGGTTCGTAATCCCTTTTGCGTTGAAGTCCCTTTGTCTTACTAGTCCTGTAAATTGGAGCACATACACTTAGCACCAGACTTATTCCAGTACAATATATTACTTCACAGTATTTCTAGGAGACCACTAATGTATAGAGGAGGAAGTTAATAAAATTTCATTCAACATATCCAAAAATTTTATAAGTTTTACACAAAATAAACTAACCTAGAACCTACTCCAAAGTTCATTCCCGACGGGGGTAGTTTTGTCTTTAAAATTGACTTTTGAAGGGAAGACATATTTGCAATAACAAGTGTCTTTCTGATCTCTCTGTAATACTGTTTGTCGTCGCAATTATTTTCAAAAGTTTCATAAGCACATGAACAACCTATATTGACGTTTATACAACCAAGTTTGAAGGAACACCGAAGATCCTTTTCTGACAGCTTTTCGTTGTTGCTATCTGCGTTCAGTGTTTCCTGATATACACATGCACACAGACCTGATATATGTATATATATATATATACATACATACATGGCTAGCACAGCGCAGGCATAAAATACGCCACGAACAAAGAATAGTATAGACGCAATGTGTTCGAAGAGTTCTCGACGTGAAACCTAAATTACCAACATGCAGCAAATGAACAATGAGAACCAGTTTCCTTCGATCACAGACGAGAAATTGCATATCCTATTTAGAAGTTTAGAATATCCTAGTTCTTGTCTGTATATCGGTACTCTCTTAATTTCTAAAATTATTATTTTCGTAATGGAGACGCAGCAAACGTATTCAAATTTCAACACATCGGTAATTCAGTTTCAAGGCACGGATTCCCATTACGTGTTAGCACAAACAACGTATTCTTGTACAACTTACATACTCCCCTACTCTTAAAACTTATATATCCTGACAGTGTTTATATATGTCATTAGTTTTCTACGTCGCCTACGATCAGATCCTGTCTTTTTACGCCATTAGTTTTGCACTGCATATTTCAGAGACACGAAACACTTATATCTCATATCAACGTCAATTAAGAATAGAATCTAATTAATTCAAATATGATGGACGCAAGAAGACGTGATAGAGAACAAATTGGTTTGTGCGGCATCGATAGAATTTGGGGAAAATCACCGACACGAATTGAAGAGTAATATAATATAAATAGTCACTTAACATAAATAGTTGTTTTGTGAATTTGTCAACTTTCAAAATAACATTAAAATATCGTACGTTTAATATTGACATGTTATATACGCAGTTCATTCGTTCCATAGTTCCGACGAAAATGAAGAAATTAACAAACATAAAGACGATGTTCTACCGAAGGATAGAAAAAGAAAGCACGAATCGAAAAAGAAGGTTGATTTTTGTTGTCATATTAAAAACAGAATACAATGTCCTCTGCTTGAAATTATAATATTTTTATTTAACATATTTCAAGTTTTAGTATTTTTAGTTTTAAGCTGTGAATCAGTGTCATAGGAAAATGTATTAATATAAAAGAAAATTATTTAATTATCTACATAACAGACCATTCAAATTTATTTTAGAAAAGCAAGAAGATGAAGAAGGAGAAAAAGAAACACAAAAAGAAGCATAAGAAACGGAGAAAGTCAGAAAGTTCAGATGACGAATTTGAAGTTTTGGAGTGGGTTGAAAAGGATGGCAGTAGTAAAACTAAAACAAGGAGTAGGAACTCCAGTTCTGAAAGTGATGATGGTGTTGTGGGACCTGTGCAGAAGCCCCATGTTACATTATCTGCCAGGTGTTTATTAATTCCTTTTCATATAATGCGCTGTTTTCAAATGGGAAAGAAATTATTACAATGTTTTTTGGACAGTTTTAAACAGTTAAGCTGTATGTTAAACTCCAAGAAATATTTTATTTGGCACATCTTTATAGCTTGCCCTGTTTTATCACAAATTGTATCAACACATCATGAGCAATTTGTAATTTAATTTTGTAAGGGCTACAAGCTGATGACTGTCAGATAGAGAAATCAATAAAAAATAACAGTATAATAAATAAAGGCATAAGTATAAACTAATTTTTATTAGGGACTTTGGACGAGCCCTCCTGCCAGGAGAAGGTGCAGCTATGGCAGCCTATGTAGCCGAAGGCAAACGAATCCCTAGGAGAGGAGAGATTGGTCTAACGAGTGATGAAATTGCCTCTTATGAGAGTGTGGGTTATGTTATGAGTGGTAGCAGGTGAGTACATTAGGCTTCAAATTTTTAAAATAAAAGCGATTTGTTATTGGCTGCTCAGGTTGATACAATAACTAGGAAACATCGCAGTGTAAGGTGGAACAGTGAGTAAAAACGAATGGTTTTTTTGTTTCTTAGACATCGCCGAATGGAGGCCGTTCGAATCCGAAAGGAGAATCAAATTTATTCAGCAGATGAAAAACGGGCTTTGGCAATGTTCAGCAAGGAAGAACGACAGAAACGGGAAAATTTGATTTTAGGTCAATTCCGGGAAATGGTAAACCAAAAACTTGCTCAGGAACAGAAAAGCAAGTAGTGCTTTCATAAGTAAAGTAAATTGTAATTAGTTAATTGACTAATTAACTAATGTTTACCAATCATTGTTAACAGTGTTCTGAACAATAAGAGAATATTAGAAAATCAAAACAATAATCTCCTTTTTATTCAATAACAAATTCGTGAATACATATTTATATCATTTATGATATTTGCTCATTTCTATTTATTTGATACTAATTTGATTTTGTACTATAAAATAAACGACATTTAGCAAGTATAGAAAAATTGATTCCAGTAATACCTCCTTACTTATACCTTCTGATTACGTTCCCAGTCTAACCAGCCTCCGATGTAGTTATAGGCACTGAAAAATTAAACGTTATAATTCAGCTATTTTTAAGATTTATATAGAATTTATATAGTTTCGCAATTCATTTAGGAAAACCCATACTTTTCATATCCTAGTTTCTGTATTTCCTCCTGCACTATGTTGCTTCTCTTCCCAGATCTGCAACTTAATATGATTTTTGTGTCTTTTGTAGGCTTTTCTCTGTCAAACTTTTTTTTAAACTCTTGTTCGGAAAGATTGAAACTGCTGACGACAACCCCCACTGAAATAATTGATAAAATAGCAATATTATTTTATATTGTGTTAAAATGCTTTCAAAATTATTCTGCATAAGCTTGAAGAAGATGAAGTCTTAAATATTATACTTGGTATATGAACACTGCCAGGCAGTTTCCCAGTTTCGTCTATTTCACTTTGTTCCCTAACATCAATTATTAACACACTTTCATCATTCTGTGCTTTTAAGATGTCATCATAACTTAAGTTCAGGTCTTTTCTGTCACCCTCGTTCATGGTGTAATTGTATTTGAGTGAAGTAGAAAATGGAGCTGAATCAACCATAAAAAAAAAGTTTATCAATTTTCTATAATAAGTAGTTACTTTTATACTTTTTTATAATACTCTGCTTTTAAAACCTTACGACAATGGCGTTCGAAAATATATTGATTAATTGTTTGCTTCTCCGATTCACGTTATTAAAATTTTCATATAAAATACAAAATGCTTTGCAAGAAGTAATACATAACCTTACATTACTTATTTATACTAAAGTATCTAGTATAATAATTATGCTATTTGAACTCATTAGTTTGGATTCATTAATTATTTTACAAAAGATCAAAAGTAGACTCAAAATTTTTCGAATTCAACTATTTCTCAAGAAAACAAAACACACCGGAAAATGTTCCTATTGGTGTAATCGCACAGGTTTGCGCAAATATTTTCCGTGATTCACAGAAATTTGTATTGTACACTCTGATAGACACGAAATGTCTATATAACCGTGCTGCTTTATTTAGCTTCATAATGAATTTATCGTGATATATCGTTACGAAGCTTACGTAATATAAATCCCTTGAATATAATACATATATGTACATACGTGGCCAGTATAATCCATAACGTGTCCAAGATTGAAAACACAAATTTATAAGTGAAAACGTTTTAAGAATTAAAAGCTCGAAAGTTTACAAATTTTTAGGTGCAAATACATTAGTATATTAGAGTACTTCAAGATGAGGAAGCCTTGACATACAAAAATTTGGTTATATAGCTATTTTTGGGCGAAAACGGGTCAACGCACAGTCACTATATAAAAATATCAGAAGTATAAAAGCACAGAAATATTAAAAGTACAGAAATTTCTAAAATTGCTGAGAAGTGTATACAGTACAATTTCAATATTATTCCGTTCGCGAAGGGCACGATAAATGCACGTCTTCACCACCACCAATGTGGGGTTTCCGTATTTGAAACTAGCCAATTGAATAATTTATGTACATACGTACCTACATAATACCCAACAGCATGCTTTGATGTGCTTTAACAAGCCGCGAACACATGAAAAAAATGAATAACTTTCTTCTCTGCAAGGTATGAGTAATAGAACGATGAAACTTTTGCATTTTTAATTATTATGTCGCGAAAATTTGATCGGTAAGATCTTTTCCATTCGAATGATACGAAAGACGATAAAATTTGAAAAATATTTTCTTATCTGATAAGTGATTGTACATATCTACAGTTAATTAATTTTCTTTCAGTACTTATTAATAAAGTACAGGAATTGGTTATTACCCATACTTCAAATAATTAATATATATTATTTTTAGTGTATTGTAAATTAAAGAAGCGTAAAATAGCACAATAGTATAAGCAATTTATGAGTAATACTGAAAAAAACATAAAAAATGCAAAGATGTGGGTCAAGTACAAGAAAATGTAACTTTGGAATTGGCTGCACATTAACATAAACTTCGTCATATGAAGTATTTCGAAATCGAACAAATGTGAGCAAGAACAAATTATATAGTACCACTACAATTTTTTCGCAATATCCACTGGATGATCATTGTAGACTTTCCCTTCGTAAACACGAATAGGGCAGCAGAAATTCTCTATGTTTCCCAGTTTTTTAAGAAATTCGAATTATTAAAAAATCGATTCATTTTTGAAAAAAAATGAAATGTTACGTGAAAACTAGAAATGCTAGAGAGTTCAATTTAAACTTAAAAAATAGTGGAGAGTTTTCTGAATATGTTAGCTATACTTTTAGTTCTGTGGTTTTAAACGGTTATAAATAGCCATCAAAGTTTTAAAAAAGAGTCTATACAGCATTAGATTCTACAGACATTTCTGAAGAGGAATCTATGTATTCCGAAATAATGTCACAGCAGTTTACAAATCTGACAGATCGAGAAAATATCCGTTGCCAACGTGCGCACGTTATTTTGACGCCGTGCGGTCATCGGTCGCTTACCTCGCTTGGTAAGTGCCGAAGCTGCATACCACAGACGGCGTATTGGATAGACCACTCATCCCTATGCTTTTCGATGTCACTGGTTTTGAGGGCTCTAGAGCCCTCTTACCATTTTAGTATCACTCGCTATGTTACCATTTTCGGTTCGAATCTAGGATGTCCGTAGATTATTAGTAAGAATACGATATAGAAGTTATAGTTTATGCGTATTAATAATTGACCTTTGTACTGCGAAAGAAGGGTAGTGAATTCACAGGTATACAACTGTAAGTCACAGTAAAAGTAAGTTGTTTTATAGAAAAGACTATTCAATTTTTCGGAATATATACAAAAGTTATGAATATTGACATTTTCCATTATTTTTCTTTCTTATAAACAATTGTACTTTCTTAAAACCATTATCATTCTATTTGGTGTCAATAATTCAAATCTTTTCCGATAATGTGAAACATAATACAGTCTACGCCAATAGTTAACATATTGGTGAGCTGTTTCTTATTAATATGATATCAAATGTAACAAAATTTGCATTACTTATAATTCATAAAAGTATGTAAAAAGACGGGTAATGTTATATAAATGTTATAGTTTTTGGTATCATTTTAACCAGAAGAACATCACGAATATGTTAATAAAACTTTCGTGAATAAAAATACAGAAATGTAATATTTTCGTAATTGCATTAGTGTCCAACACACCGATGTACGGGCCTTAACCCAATTCTCATTGTTCATTAAATAGAAGCTCTTTATTATCCATTATAAAACAGCCGGTGCCCGGTTATACCTACGACACCCCTTTAAAGACCCACACTTAGGATATACATTTCCTCTATTTCGTCCCCAAAGAATGAAAGTCGCGTCCACGTCTAGGGCCACGGTTGTTAGAATCATATTTTTTTTCGCAACAAAAAATTTATCTCTATCACAAAATTTTGCTCTACGCTTCGGTTGTCCGTACCAAAAGAAATATTGAACATTTCGAGAATTCTTTCAAATGTTACAATTGATAACCTACTACAATTTTATTATTTATTATTTGCAAAGTGAGTCAAACTTACTCGTCAATAATTAATAATTTTCTACAATTTTTAAAATTATTCACAAAGTGTTCGATTCGTTTTATCCCGCCTTACGTAGGGATACATATATTTTTGGACAAATTATTCTTCATTATTTCAGATGTTGTGCAAATCAGATTCACCAACCAACTTGAATGTTGATCGTTTTATATACAGGGTGTCCCATTAACTTGGACGCACCCGGAACCAGGTGATAGGTGAGGAAATTCTAATATAGGGATGTAACATTTTCAATGTCCTATCTCAATTCGTAGCCGAGTTATTAAAGAAAAACGACAGCCAATCAGAGGGCTCCGTTAGGCCCGGCCGCGCGACAGTTCCCACTGGTACGGTACCCTACTGGTGCAGAACTTCTACTGTCGCGCGGTATCACACCATGGTTTGACTTATTCTAAAGTTTTCGTCAAAGTCAAGGATATCTTTTATTCTGCATGCGGGCGTACCTGAACGTAACGTCACGGTTGATGTTGTATATGGTTGATGGTTTACGAGTTTTGGAAGGCTAACAGTAAAAGTTTGAAAGGAAGTGAGAATGAATAAAAATTTACTTGAAATAAAGTCTTTCAATCTTTTAACTTTCTAAGTACAGATGATTTTGGAAATATGTGAGGCTTTATGGTTAACTAGAATGACTAAGGTACCGCTCCGTCCGAAATTCCGGAATAATATTCTATTTGCGTAGCAACATGGATCAACTATTAGGACCTCTAAAACGTACGCCATAAACTTTAAAAGCGTGAAGCTTTGTAAAACAATGGGGTACTGAATTAGGGGACTTCACCACCTCGTGCGCAAGTAGTGTGTAACTTCAGTGACAGAAATGGAAAAATATGAACTACATAGGCTGTTGAAGACGACAGTCCCTACGCCAGACCTAAACATAGTTGTGTGTATCTATGTATTCCAATTATGTATGTCCAAATACGTGATGCACGACGGAATAAGTCCCTTCTTACGGTTAGCTAACTCCCTATTAGAATAGCCTATCGGATAAACCCTGTGCGGACGAAAGAATTCGGTTCCAAATGTAGATTATTGCAAGCTAAATCACTTTAGGGTACGATATTTGTCGGATGTACCACAGACTTCCACTAACGGTCGTAGAAATGTCGACGCGAGAACGACAAAGTGGAAGTTCAGCGAGCATGTACAATAAGCGCTACAAATTTGTCTGAAACTCAGGTGCAACGGTGTGCAATTTTCAAGCCCCGGTCCTTCTTTTGTTCTTGTCGTCCGCCATTTTATTCTTGCGAAATCGGCGAACGTAAACAAGCACGGCGGTTAAAAACAAGAAAAAACTGAGCGTGAGGAATAGGATAAAAATAAAATCCCTACATATTAGTGAGTCAATAGTATGTATGACGATGAAACTTTGACATTTGTTAATTTTTCTGAAGAAAAATTTATTAACATGTTGATGACGTACTACTGGTTAAAATTATACTGATTACGGCATAATTTGAACTATCTGTAATTTATAAAAATTATGTGCAAGAACGTGTAATGTTATGTAAATATCATTGTGTTTGGTATCAGCTTAATCACAAGAACTACACGATTGCATTAATGAAGTTTTCATTTTAAAAAATCCAAAGATAAAACAGTTTAATCGTTGCATTAGCGTCTTGAACCTCGACACACTGGACTTTCGCAGTGCCGCTTTGTTCTCCTCGCGTCGACCTTTCTGTCATTAAAGCTGAAAGTCAATCGAGAAACGTGCATTTATCAAGCCCTGGTCCCAGTTAGGCATGCAAATATCAAACGCGGAAACCGGTTTGCAGTGCAATTATCAACCGCTGGTCTTGAATTCTATCGTACGTTTAGGGCCTAAACTTTAGGCTATTCAATAGGCAATTTGCGAACCGTTAGAAGAGAAACATCTGTTAGAGACAAGTTTGTACTGCTCGTGTAATAGTTTCGTACATGTCAATTAATTATTCTTCTTTCCGTTTGACAAAGGTAATGTTATTAATACGCAGAAACTATAATTTCTATAGCATTTTCTTACTATTAATCCACGGTCGTCCTAGATTCGAACCCCAAATGGTAACATTGGGAGTGACACTGAAATGGTAAGAGGGCTTTAGAACCCTAAAAACTCGTTTGTCATATGTATATTTACTCTTGTTAAAAATATAAATTTTTCATATGTTATTAGTTATTGACGTATATAAGTATTTGTTATTTTATCATTTCATTCTTATTCATCTTGAATCTCTTCCGTTTTTCATCGGGATGCTGATCAAGTTCAACGGTTTATATATGAAAGTCTTTACAACACTTAAGAGTTCAACATTCTTTAAATCAAATTCGCGCCTAAAAGTAGTTTCGTGTTGGCACGACAGAGCTACACATATTCAACAGTAGCGCCATCTGACGAGGAATGTGGCAACCAAACAATTTTTATTTCTCATGTGCGTGCAGGAATAAAGTGTACTAATTTATTGAAATAATTACGACACGTACGTTTCTCCATCCTCTGTGTAAGTAATTACACTACTTTAATGAATCACTAGAAAATTTTAAATACAATATCCATAAAATGCATTAAACATTATGCTGAGTCCGATTCTTTTGTTTATTTATACAGCTATGGGACATCCTGAATTCCTTCGAAATATAAATTTATCATGTGCGAGTAGTCCAATGTGTTGGAGAACTAAATTGTCATTACCCAACGATGCAAAGTATTTTGTACAAATATTCGGAACGTTTTGCATGTGTGAACTATCAACATTCCATAGTGTTGACACCTCTGTCACACACATAGTCATGCGCGCGGGTGTACGCTCACACGATTTACACATGTATATATGCATAGTGGCAGACACATTTTTGGATGCCGCGTAGTGTCAAATGGGTCTACATTCCATTGTTTTTTTAGTGTTGGTGTGTGAGTCGACTGAATTTCCAATTTTTTGTGCGGTGAATTTCAGCCTTCTATTTCCGGTTCTATCTTATTGTATAGAGAACTTGTAGTTAATTGTCTAGTTTGATATTGTTCATTATGTTCATTTCGTTCGAAAATAACCTAACTCAAAGTGTACTTTCGTATTTGTTACTGAAGTTCTGTAGCACCTGAAAAGTTTGTGTTTATTTCCAGATAAAGCACACAAGGCATAAATGAAAAGGTAAAAAAATGAGTTCGCTGCAACAAGGTAGCAGATTTTTACCTTTTTCCAACAATAATATACAAAGGAAACAATTATCCATGCAAGGTATTGTCATAATTTTCTTCCATATCATTTTACTACCTATTAACTAATACTATGCATCCTCATAAATACATCATTAGAATTAATTAAATGAACGAAATTATATATAATCTGGAGTCATTAAACATTCATTAATATTATAAAACCAAAAGTTTAGAAGTTTATAGTACTATCCTTGGGAGGTAAATTTGATCTTCATGTCTTTAAGAGTCTAGATATGTACGTCTGTAGGATATTAACCCTTTCGCTACTACGGGCAACTATAGTCGCCCTCCATAAAATGCCACTGAAATACTATGGGTGACTATAGTCGCTCTCTGTAAAATGCCACTGACGTACTACAGGCTAGTATAGTTGCCAATCATAAGATGCCACTGACTGTGAGATACTACGGGCGACTAGCCGCTCTCCATAAGTATCTCACTCTGGACATTAATATCGTACTATCAATAGCATTTTGCATTTTTCGTTGCCACGCAGCGTACGTAGTTTTGTCGCGGTGCGCCTGAGCGCCCCGTTCAGCGGGAGTACCGCAGTGGAGAATCCGCCCGTAGCGAAAGGGTTAAAGATATTAAATTAGATGTTTGTCTTTTTAACATCTCACACAGGTGGCCTGAGCCTCAGCGGCAGTGACACAGACGTCTCCACTTCCAACGAGAACCTCAGTAATGAGGAACGTTATGTCATCAGGCATACAGCTCGTCAAGAGCCACAAGGTCAGGAGAACCAACAGAGTCCCTCTAGGTCCAGCTGCAAGGAGAATGTCCCCTTACAGGTAAGATTGCATGCATTTTACCATCAAGCTACTACATTTGTATCTATGAGTAAGGTCATATTAAAGTTCTTCTTTCTATTTCAAAATATGCATCATTTATTTTGAGTAACGTATGAAGGCATGGCTAAAATATTGTTGAAAGTGAACAAGATAAAGAGATTGTATAAACATAGAAGTAAAAATACATTCAATCAGAATTTAAATATGAACCACCTTGATTACCAACTTGGAAATCCCATTTTACAGGGTACCCTACTGAGAACTCTGAAGGACCGCCCCAAGGATGCTTTAAACTCAAATCGTGCCAGTCTGGCCAGTGTGGGATCCAACAGGAGCAGTTTAAAGGAGAATTTGAGTAACCGAACTAGTGTGGGATCTAATCGAAGCAGTTTAGATGTATCTAGCAGTTCATATAGCACCCTCATTATTCATGGGGCTGATGATGGAAGCTGGGTTAATGGAAGGTATATACAGGGTGTACCAAAATGCGGGGACCTTTTTTCAGAATCGATAGTACGCACGAAAAGATGAAAAAAGTCTCTAAAATTTTGTCTAAAAACCACCCCCTATCGAGATATAACCCCTTTTGTAAACAATTTTTAAAAAATCATATCTCCGAAATGGTACGTCTTAGAGGACTGATTTTCATTTTAATATTACCGCGAGAGACTAAAGTTTACGAAAAAAATATTACTATATACGGAAAGGAAGCCTGAGTGAGTGTCCTTAATTTTTCGCGAGATGTTAAACACTTAATATGATATGGGTAATCGAAGTTCTTTAGATTAAAAAAGAATAAATGTTATTTAACGGCAATAATCGCACCAATTATAGTTTTTTTTATTAAATTTGATCTTCTCCGGTTATATTGCAATCAAAATCGGTCCTCTACGGCGTACCATTTCGGAGATATGATTTTTTAAACATTTTTTACAAAAGGGGTTGTATCTCGATAGGGGGTGGTTTTTAGACAAAACTTTAGAGACTTTGTTTTCATCTTTTGGTGCGTACTATCGATTCTGAGAAAGGGTCTCCGCATTTTTTTTATACCCTGTAGATGTTAAAAATTTACGAGTAATGTGTTTCTGAATAGGTGATTCTCTAATTAATAAAACTTTTCCAGGCTATCAGGAGTGGTTAGAGAGCCAACACCCACGTACTTTGACTTGCCACAGGGAAAAGGACAAGGCAGTCCTGTCCAGTCCTTGTCAAACCTTCAAGACTATGAGCAGACTGGTTGCCAAGAGATCACTGATATCCCTGATGACTACCTCAGCCAGTCACAGGTTTTGTTAAGAATTTATCCGTGAATTACATTACAGTACATGTAGTAAAACTATACAAGTAATTGTTCTATTTTTACAGGTTCTGAAACACCTAGCCAAAGAAGCCAAACTCCCTCCTCCCTCATACAGCGGCGACAGATTAAAACAGGATTCGATTCGTGGTTTATTAGCTTGGGGGCGCGGACGAGAGAAGCTAACTCGTTCGCAACCTGATTTGTCCAGATTAGCCAAAGGGGAAGGTCCGTTCCGCACTCCTTCCTCTCCAAGGTACTACTAAGTAGTTTCTGTAATTAGTAATATCGGAGTCGAATATAAATTAATTCAATCTTTGAGATTAAAACTTTGAGATTCAGAAATTTCAAAGCATGCGGAATTTGAAGTCGGTCTTAACCAGTACCTTCTCTTACACTTAAATATGTGGTGCTGACACCGGTCTAACTTTGTCAAGTACAGCGTATGTTATCCTTCCCACAAAAATATATCTTATTTTAACTTCCCACAAGAATATATCTTATTTTTTACTCTAGACCCCAAACAAAAGGTAGAGAAGAAACGGAAACCTCGGCAGGGGAAATATGGCCTCCGTCCGAGATGATACAAATCGTAATTCAGGAAAACAGTGCATTGAAACTCGAATTGGAACGTTGCTACAATAAAGTAGCAAAATCTCAGAAGTTAGAGCAGGAGATAGCAAAGGTAAAATAGAAAAAGGCGTAAACTGAATCGGACCTGAAATACTTAAATCAATTGTCATGGTTTTGAACAATTTTATTTCAGGTTCATAGAGCGCACGAAGAATTAGCAGCATCCTGCGAGCGTCGGGAGAAACTCGAACGAGCCGCCAGGCTTCGATTACAAAACGATTGCCGCAGATTAGGCGAACTGAACAGAGCTTTAAGGGACCAAATTGATCTATTATCAAGTAGAACTGAGAGCCCAAGTATGGAGGGAATGAGGAAAGAACTTACGCAAAGAGAGGTCCTGATTGGCCAATTAATTACGCAGAGTACGTATTTAATTGATCATTCCGCATTATTCGTTTAAAACAATAAGAATTGTTTTTCGTCTAGAGTATGTCTATAGTGTCGTGGTTTATTTATTATACAGACCAATTCTTCTCGCCTTATTCATTGTCGTTTGGGTAAAAAAATGTTTGTTCTAATAGCGTTAGGTGATCAAGGTTTTTAACACCTATGTCATGTATTTCGATAAAATGTTAATATGTTGTAGGTAATGCTTAAAAATTGTATAATTATTGGATTTTTTAATTACTGGCAGTCGCAGTTTGGTGCATTATTTTTGATATACGAAATGAAAAAAAGTAATTTTGTTTAGAAAATCGCCAAGCTTTAAACAAAATTTATTGATTTAACAGAACACATTCTTAAATTGTCGAACACATGTTTCTAATTGTTTAAACTCTTATATGGTCCAACGTATCGTTTAAGAAAGGTACAATTTTCTTACATAATGTCACAATGTTATCTAAATACGTTTTCTGGTGACATGTTTGAACAGGAAACTTTCAAGATTCGAGTTTTCTTCACGGTACAATATCTGCAAAAGATAAATTATTTTATCTTTATATTTATGATTATCAACTTTATTTACGGCAGATGTAAAGACGCGAGCTGAATACCGGATGTCGCGATAAAGAAAAATTCATAATTTCAAAACTACTGCCTATTGCAACATGCCGCTGGAAAACATGTGTAGGACATCATGAGGTTTTGTAAAAACAAATTTTTTATTTTCTTTTGAAGAAAAACGTTGAATGATATTAGAGTATAAAAAGTTAAAAATATTTTATCGACAATTTTAATAAAAGTTTTATTAAATTAATAAATTGGATATCAAATTGATTTCTTGATATTTGTGTCTATTTTGTGTCTTTTGAGAGTTAGAAATTTTCAAACAGAACAATGCATTAAACTTTGGCTGCCTGTAGGTCAACAAATAGTTAACCACTGAACTATCATTTAACTCAGAAGAATCCAGGCTCTAATGATGTGCTGAATGGTTGGGATAGTAGCCGACACTGCGCAGATATATCTATAATACCTGGGTTTTATCCATTATCCCTATCACGATAATGTTTTCTTTGTAGCACATGGTGTGCATTGGGACAGCTAAAAAAAACTTTGCTCATTTGACGTGGAATGGATTTTATGTCTATTTCCGTTTATAGATAAGGAACTGGCAGCAGCAAAAGAAAGGCAGGAAATAGAGCTTGCTGCACAGCGAGCAACTTTACAAGAACAACGCACACACATAGACATATTGGATACGGCTTTAACGAACGCGCAGGGAAACGTTGTTCGACTCGAGGAAGAGGTAAGAATAGGCATATGAGTGTAGAATGATTAGCATTCATAATGCAATCAAATTATAAAACAAATAGCAGTATAAACAGCGGTGCCTGTAGTGATACAAATTTAATTTTACAAGAAACACTTGACGATAATCAAATAATTATTTTTTACCTTCCGCGCTGTATTCGCTCTACTTAAGGTGTTGTTTACAGTGCCGTAAAAAGCACGTATATGTGGAACGCGTAGGCCAACTGCAGCGGCTATTGTCTTCGCTGCAAGCTTCCAGCGACCGCCGCGAGGAAACGGAACGGCAACTACGCGGCCAGTTGGAACGTGAGTTGCGGGAAGGCCAGACCACTGAAACTAACGGGGAAATAGCTGAACTGAAGCGAAGAATGCGCGAACGAGATGAACGAATTATGCAGTTGGAGGGCGAAGTTGGAAAATGGGAACAACGATATTTGGAAGAAAGTGCACTAAGGCAGGCTGCCATTGATGCGGCGAGTCTTCCCAAGTGAGTTATCAAAGTTGTTAAGGAGAATTCGCGATTTCTATTATATTTCACCAGAGGTAACTGCAAACAATAGTTCTTTTATATTCTAATGCACCGCGTTATTTGTTGCACATTAGGGACGCAAAAATCGCTGCTCTAGAAAAGACGAGTCAAGACGCAGAGAAGTTGATTGCGGAAGCAAGATCTGAAAAAATAAGGCACATGGACGAGGTACACGCGGCTCAGAAGAAATTAGCTGATCTCGAATCTAGGTATATTTAAACATTTCATCTTCATATAACAATTCCAAACTTAAAACGAATGTAACTTAATGTACTTACAATTAGTTATCTAATCGTATCTTTGTTTACGGAAAATCCTGTTTCCAACTCAATACCTTTGGAAGATTTAACACTGTACTTATCTATAGAATGAAGGATCTAGAATCGAAGCTAGCAGAAAGGGACGCCATGATTCGTGTGCTCCAAAAACACACGTATGACAAAGACAGCAGTAGTAGTAGTGGTGTTGGTAGTTACCCGGCAGCACATTCTTCGCATTCGAGTGGATCGGGCGAGCATCATGGGACACCGGAATTAGGTAAAATAGTTTAAAAATTCATCGGAAAGTAACAATTTTGTCTGATTCTTGATGGACTGTTATTTACGCTGTTGTATCTCGATAATTCTTGCGATTATTTAATATTTTCATTAGTTTTCAATATTCAACAAATTGTTTGTTTGTCAATATTAAAAGAATTGTTTGTTATCGTAGTAAGCAGTGTACTGGGTAGTGGCAGCAGTTATACAACGACGACTCCTTACGTCACCGATAGTTACAAATATCGGAAGCAAGGTAGTTTCGAACAAACAAACAAAAGTTTGGATGATCAGCTGAAAGAATTGGATTCCCAGCTACTTAGCAAGGTATGAAATAACAGAAAATGTATCTAATGGAATTTGTAAGATGTTGGCACAAGAAGGAAAAGAAACAAACAAAGGAAAGGAGATCTATTTTGTGTAGAGTGTTTACGACTTTTAAATACTTTAGTCATCTTTTATAGCAGCAGCAGTCTATGAAAATATTACAGATTGAACAGTTGCAGGTATTCATTTGTTATTTGTTTGATTTGATTGTTAAGTACATTGAAATTCTGGGAACATTTGATGTGTACATTTTCTTACATAGAGTTCTAATAATAATGTAAGTGAATTTATAGCAATGTCGACTATTCCCAGACACTGCATTTGTATGATTCCCATTAATTGCATTTAATTATGTGTTTTAACAAACTCTGAAAAAAAATTATGAATCCATTAATTTGCGTGTCGTTTTTTTTTTAGTTTCATATTAACACATATGTATTTGGTAATATCTACATTCTCTCGCGTATAAAAACATATTTTTGTGTTCGTGATATAGACGGACATTTTAATTGTACGAAAATATTTGTTGAATGCATAAAATCTAGGATCTAGACTACATGATCTCCTGTGGAAGGAAACGAGAAACGTAGATATACTATCCGATATGTGTTAATTACGATTAACAACGTTTTACTTGACGCGAGACTAGCCTAGCAAACTTTGAACCTGACACATTAATCCGTTTTTCTATTGGTTTTCTACTAATTCCTAAGTTCCCATTCCACCAGTGGCAACGCATGACAAAATAATTTCGAATTACCATAAAAATAGGAAGCACCAGATAATTAAAAATAACATTGTGCTGCAATTGGTGACTTTTATAGACTGTTACACCGTATTGTTTCTTATTCAAAATCGGTAACATAAAACCTGAAAATAGAAATCTTACGGATTTGAATTCAGGATGTAAGACTAAGATTCAAACACCTAATAGCACATAGAACTAAAATAAGCGTTATACGCTGTAATAAGAACCTTAAAAATATCGAGCTATAAATTTCTGTACACTTCCTTTAAGCTTCGCCACTTCCCAGGCCCACATATCCTGCCCGTGTGTGTGTGTGTGCAACAGCACTAACACCTTTCCTTTCCAGGTCCCCTGACCCGCCCGGTCTCTCTTTTCCTGTTTCAGCGCGCCCTCTGCTGTTTTCCAGGACTCTCTAATCCAGGCGCTGCGACGCGAGCGGGAGAAGTACCCGAGCCACTACTGGCGGGTCTAGGGCCCATTTCCAGGGGTTCCGAGCGGGACATGCTGCTGCTTGAGAAACAAGGCCGTAGAAGCCAGGAAGAGAGAAGGGTGCAAGAAGAACGACGGGGACCCCCAAGCTCTTTGCCAAGACCTCCCAGGGCCAGGTCCAGGTATTGTAGACTGAGTGACTCAGAAAGCAGGAAAAAAGAACTGGAAACGAACGAGTATAGGATAAAGAAGCCAAGTACGAAGGAAGGAAGCAAAGAGTTGTACAATTCTTCAGAGTTACAGACTCACAGGATGCGCAAAGATAAGGATAAAGAAAAAGAGAAGGAGAAGGAAAAAGATAAAAAACGGTCGCTTATACCGCCGCCGACTAGGAGAATTGATTATGGGAGACTGAGCGAGGGAACCATTAGAAAGAAGAGTGGCGCAAGGGATTCTGGAGGAAGCAGTGAAGCTTCTACATCCTCCTTGCCAACCACAAAGAGATCTATACCACGACCTAATTACAGAATTCAATTCTAGAGTCGTTCGGAATGGTAAGACACTTTGAATACGTGGAGCCAAAATGTAAAACCAATTCGAGGGGATTCTAAATTGGAATTTTAAGGTAAATAGAGGGAGGTCCGAATAGTGGAGAGCAATTTTGATCTGGTTTATAAGTGTCCAGTTATAGAATTCAATTATAAGACGCTTTGAAGTAGAATGTAAAATTTGTATTTTGAAAAATTGGGAGATAAAACGGAAAAAATTAACAAAATTTTATGAATCGCGATTTATCAGCTCGTATAAAACGTTTTCAACGTATGCGTTTTACACATATGAAACCTTTCATAAGGGGTGAAGGAGATTATACCTACAATAAAAGAGGTACCGTGCAGTGTTTACGCCTCGTCCAAACTGCAAAATTCAGTTCTAATCTATTTAGAATTCGAATTTTACTGTTGAACGAAGAGTATTTTTGGTCAGTTTTTAGTTAACCTTGGTTTGCTAACTAAAAGTTGCAGTATGAAAATACCGATAGGGAAATTAGTAAACACTTCAATCCTTATAAAAAAACAAGTGAGTCCTAACAACATAACGCATAAAACAGCCATAATAATGAAACACTAGTTTCATTGATAATTATCATTAATTACACGGCCTAAATGAATGGTGAAATAAAGAAAAACTTAACGAATAAAAACGGAACACATGGCTGCAAACGAAACAACGTAACCATGGTGCCTTAATTTGATAAAACGATTTCCTTGCAAATATAAGTGAATGTATCTATAGTGCCTTATCTATTTATCTCACATTGCTTAAAACTCAATGAAAATTTGCTTCCTTTTTTATTCGTCTAAGGTACAAAGTTAGCGAGATAGTGTATGACCTAGTCACTACCAAAGTAATTTCCGTTATAAGGAATCGATTATAAGGCCTTGTTCTAACGTGTATTAGTGTATCAATGTGTACTCAAGTGCCTTGTAAGACTGCAAATACATATACACGCTCGGTACAACTAGTGTAATATAATTATATTTGAAGAACTTTTTCGAAATAAAGATATTTCACTTTGACATTTTTTTGATTGCAAATGTAATTTTTGTGACGATCCATTTCGCATGGCTGTATCCAAGGGCGGATTAAGCAAGTTGACGGACGTGATACTAAACTTAACGGTTCCCGTTAAAAAAGGTGTTTATACTTATTTTTCTTTGTAGTTTACATATAGTTTACAGAATATATATATAATAAATAATTGAACCAGAATTAGTTTCTCTGTAAATAAGAGTTTATATTACAACAAGTTACTATTTACAATGTGTACAAAGTTTTACGATTTACCTGTAAATAAGAGAAACGACAATTAAGGACAATTATTCGTCTCTCTTTCACCAACTTAATTTTACTTCCTATATCTCTTATAGCACTTAATTATTTCCGTATTACTTTTATCTTTGGTATTTGCTCTATTATATGTGTCAATTTCTCTTAAACAAAACATTTGTTTATTGTCATAGAAACACGCGCCGAGTATACTCTACGCTAACTCTAAAGTGAATATATTCACTTTACATATATAACTACAAATATATGTAAACTACAAAAAATAGGGGGCCAATCGAACAATTGGATTGATTATCTGTTTTATTTAAGGGGGGGGGCTAAGGGTTTGCGTTATCGAAAAATCGGTTTTTTTTGCTTTTTCTTATAGTTCAATATTTCGAGAGTATTGTCCCAAAATTTGAAGATAATCGGAGAAAAACTCTCGAAGTTATTGACCAGTTAGTCGTTATATTTTCGGTCGGGCGTTTGCCGCTCACATCAGTGATTTTATAATAGTAGTGTGGGATACGAAAATCTGAAATACGGGATTGTAAAGTGTAAATGATAAGCGTTTAGACTGAGTGTCGAAGCGACAAAAAATTAAGGATAAAACGGAGAAGTAAAATACTCGGCGGAAAAGGAATTTACCTTCACTTTTGTAGAGTTAAATCTTTAAACGCGGTTTTCTCGAAACCATGTTTTCAAAGTCGGTGATCACTGCCATTTAAAAAATAGTTCACCGATTCTTTACAAACTTGGTAGATACCTTCTATATATAAAATACCTACCCCCAACGATGAGTACGATAATTTTTTTTGACATTAAGGGGTTTTTCCAATCACAAAATGACGGAAATTTTAGTGAAAAATCGTAATTTTTGCTTCGAACGACCGACACAAATTTTTAAATGAAAAAAATAACAATTAGCGATCGTTGAGGGGAGGATTTACTCATTTTCTAACTAAATTTTATTGTTATTTTGATTTCTGATACTTTTCGGCTGACAATGAGATACAGTGATCACCGCAAAACGTGTTTTTCGAAAGACGCTCTCGGAAAAGCTCCGTCACCGGCTTATTTGTTGATATTTTGCAACCAAAAAATTACAAAATGTTGTTGAAATAATAATATATAATGTGCAAAAAGTTCGAACAAATTTGCTTTATTCGTTCGCCTGAAAAAAATCGCAAAGAAAGTGTTTATTTTTTCCCTGAAACCCTCAGCCCCCCCTTAACCTTTTAGATACTACGCGCCACTATAGTGGCTTTCGTGTATGTCACCTCTCTGGACGAGGAGCCACTATAGTGGCTTTCGCGGATGTCATATTTGAACACTTTGTCAACTTTGAAATGGTATAAGAAATTTTATCCATCTACTTGACGTGGCAATATGGAATACGTATTGCCTATATATTTTTTTAAAATTATTATTTTATCATCAAATACTTCATTTGAATATATTCTTGCACAAAATGGCATTGCTCATTACACTTTTCAGTGCTGTAACGTTTTTACACTGTTCACGTCAAACTCTGCCGTCCAGGGAAATAGCCACGCGTAAAGTTCTGCCGTACTTAAAAGGTTAAAGAAAGATTGACCTCCGATTTTTTTTTATCTTCGAGCTTAAGGCCCCACGCACTTGGTACGCTGGTTGCCGCTTAATTTACCTTTGTTTGTAATCCAGGGGTAAACTATTGTAAGTCTTGTGTTTTTAGAAATTACTTAAATTGTTATAAATTATTGTAAGATTAATGAACGATTTTTTTTTATAACGATGCACAGAAATAGAAATACATACAACGTATATTTGGCCCATCTACATATATTTGACCCTCCTTGGTGGAGAAGCGCGACGGGACACTGACTCCACGTCGCGTGCATCTTGGTCCCCCTATTGCACCGCGCGGGGAGGATGCGCTGAAAACCGTTAACTACAGATTACTCGACGCTACGTATCGAACTTTCCACAACTTTTCAGAAATTACATGCGGCAATCGTTTCGCTATCGACAGTCAACTGACGTTAATGTTCTGCACATTATTTTTAAATTATAGCCTGGCGAATATATTATAAAAACTTAACCCTTTTAGTGCCAAGCATTATACGGAGTACATGCGAAGAATGCCACGGGCCGATTTGATACGCGCGCTTATATGAATAGCTTTATAAGGAACAAAACTCTGATTTGCTCTTGTCAAAATGTGATGGCACCAAACTTTCTGCACTATCTTTTTGAATTTGCTCTGCCATTATTGACCGAGGTATTACTTCCAATTAATTTATGCACTGACTTTAACCAAATTTTGGAATAGAAGAAATCAGGAAAACGTTTCGAGTTTCACTAACTGACGCCAAAGAAAGATTGAAGAAAATCCAAATGAACGAAAGCATGGTGTAGTCCATAATATTGACAAAGGAGATAACGATTAAGTGTAACCAAATGCCATTTGATACTCAGAAAAATAATGATCTGAACGTAAACAAATGAGGCAGAGATAAAATCCCTCGGCACGTATAGGAAGTCCGTCGGCCGGCCGGCCGGCCGACCACAGCGCATCGGCCCGTGGCACTTTTCGCATAAGGACCCCAGGCCGATGGATCGGCCCGCTGGCACTGAAAGGGTTAAAAAACAGATTGGAAAATTCAGTAATTGCCTCGAACGTTGACCATTCGTAAAAATGCAACAACTATTAATTGACCATCAGTTTGTTAATAGTTTACCACTTATACCAGAAGCAGTCAAAACAATGATATTGAAAATTGTTTTAATATCGTATCAACAAAAAGCATCGAAAATGCAAAGGTATACGCCAAGTACAAGAGGATGTGACTTTGGCATAGCTTTCTCGTTAACATAAACTTGATTATACGAAGTATTTGAAATCGAACGAATGCGAGCAAGTACAAATTATTGTACAGCATCGACATGTACTATCGCTAAGTAAATATATTAAATTAACTAAATTTCCCAAAAAATGATGTCTCCTCATTTAATTAATAAATATGTTTAGTGCTCGACTAAATGTACTTGGTGGCCCGCTTTTTATGAAACTTGATGTCCAAAATGTAACGTAACAGATATTTGTACTCAATTCGAAAAACAATTTGGATGTGTCTGAGAGAAAATTACACATGCATATTGCCATGTGTTTCAACGAATGATGATAACATAAATTAAAAAGAAACGTCATGAGATATTTAGAGGATTTTCATTCAGCACAATAAGAAGGCCGCTTTATACTGTGTTTTAACAACTCTTTTTTAATGTCGAACATCCCGAACTATTTAAGCTTATTTTTTACCATCGAACCTTCGTAAAAAGCGGGCCGCCAAGTACATTTAATCGAGCACTAAACAGATTTATTAATTAAATGAGGAGACATCATTTTTTGGGAAATTTAGTTAATTTAATATATGTATTTACTTAGCGATAGCATCGTGTCGATGCTGTACAATAATTTGTACTTGCTCGCATTTGTTCGATTTCAAATACTTCGTATAATCAAGTTTATGTTAACGAGAAAGTTATTCCAAAGTCACTTCCTCTTGTGCTTGGCCTATACCTTTACATTTTCGATGCTTTTTGCTGATAATGATACTCCGCGCATCCTTCGGCGCATGGCGCGAAGTGCACCCGCCTCGCCATACTCCCCACTTAGGAGGACTAGAATAGCATGAGTCAGGTATCACATTCATACTCTACTTTGGTAATTCTGCGCATGCGTACAAATATTCTCATACTATACATCTAGTGTTCGCATCAGTTCGCGGCAAGATGTCGATGGGATCGTACATAATTTTGTTTCATTTAGCTTAAGTGTTTTGTTTTCAACAAGACTAACATAATCCTAATTATGATATTATTTATCATGAATTATGAAAACACCTTTCGAGGGAAAGTTGTTTATTTAACATACCATGTGAATTGAAATAAGTAACGGATTATTACTTTTATTATTTTTATTGTTTTCGTGATTGCGACACTATTGGTAGAATTGATATAAAATGAACAGAATTTTTAGAAACCAGTGTTCTCGTGTTAAAATGGATAAATGATACTCTAGTTGAACAACTGAATTTAAACCTGAATCCTTTGCATGTTTATAAAAGCAAGTATTCAGTGTTAATCTTGTGATAATTGTCGAATTAAAGTTAATCCAACTTTAACGAGAAATGGCGACGAAAAACATTGGTGAAGTGTTTTTGTCAAAATAATAAAAGAGTTACCAGCATGCATAATTACGGAGCTTTTCGCTATTGAGTCAGTTTAAGTCAGGTGCTACGTTACAGGAAGTGAATCACAGGTAAGATTTTATACGATTTTAAAAATGACTTAAATTGACATTAAAATGTTAAAGGAAATGAGGATTGAAACAATGTAAAAAACTGACGGGTTCTTCCGAACACGAGATTAATCGAAATTTACTTTTTCCGCTATCTTTTAACGAAATTAATATGCGTATAAATTGTTCTAATTCATTACTTCCTAAATGCCTATGTCGTTCCACTTTCTCCATGGAAATCAAACTCAACGTCCTTAATTATAAATAAATTGCATTCCGGTAAAAGAGTGTAAAACTTAGACTGTAGTAATCATAACAACAGCCTCTTTTCTGTACGCAAAACAACGGCTACATATATACAAACAACCAAAATATTATTTCTTGGTATGGCAAGGTTCACCCTAGTTCAATTTACAGTATATTCTTTCAGGAAATTACTGTTTGATTAAAATTATTTGGTGATCGAAAATCTAGACCTTTCCGTCCAGAAGTCAAAGCGTGAAAATTTCGAAGATGAAATATCTAGCCGCGTAGATTTCTATACTTCAGAACTACGAGGTGCGCAAATATTCCTATGGAACAGTGATTTTCAACCTTATTATTTCACAGTACATTTTAACCAATAGTCATGCACATATGATTTTGCTTATATGTATATTTAAATATAATGTATAATACCTAAGATTCACTCACAATATACTAGCGTATTACGATTTAAAACGAGTGCTCTAGAAATTTCGGATACAGAAATATAAACAAAAATATTGGCCTGTTGAAAGTTGCAGGGATGAACATTAAAAATTCGTCGATCACCTAGTAATTATAATACAAATTTTACACATACCCTCATCCTGATTTCAGATTTCGTCATGACTCAAACGATATCCTTCATATTCCTGTGCACTCTGATTGGTAGTATCTGTTGTGCTGGATGGGGCCATGAGGCCGCACGGTGCGAGAGGCTCGGGGTGCCCTTCTGCAGGGGGTTGAGGTATAATCTGACCGCTATGCCTAATTTCATGGGGCACGAGGATCAACGACAAGCTGAGCGGGGGGTGAGTGATCCAAAATATGTAAACGCCAATATTCTAAAATAATGAAAACTTATGGAGCTACCGTCTAATGCCGTGATTAAGTTATGGCTGCTCGATCCATAAGTAATACCGAGTTTTCTTAAATTTTTTAAACGAGATTAAAATTACATTATTTATTTGATAAAATAATATGACACATAATATGGTATTGACTGGAAATATCAATTATTTATTATATACAACGCTTTGGTCTCACTACCGGCAGCTATGTGCGTCGCGCTAAGGGCGAAGTCACGCACCAAATACCGGCACCGCGGTGCATAAAAATTCATAGCTCGAAAATTATTCTTTGGCCCAAAATTCGGCTGGAAGTTATGTTGAGAGGACATTTCGACAATGATGAAAAAAAATGTTCAAAAAATGTTTGAAGATACATATTGGACGAAATTTAAGGTTTAAAAATTAAAAATATTTTTTCAAGAATTTAAAAACAAGTTACGTTAAATTTATATTTTCTTTCTAAAACTTTTAAGCTTTCCGAATAATCTGGTATTTCGCTAATTTCTGTACCTATTTTTGTTTGAGAATTATAAATTTTTTAAAAAACCTATGCACAAAACTTTGACTGTTCGTAACGTAAAAAATATTTATTGTTTTGAAAATTCCTTCAAACGAGTTTTTTTTTCTCACCGTTACCTACAACATATTAAAATTTTATCAAAATCTGTGACATAACTGTAAAAACCCTGATCACTTGACGTGGAACGCACTATGTACAGACTGTTTCAAAAATTGTGGTTCTATCGGTTGGGGGGTAATTCCTTACATAAAAATGTGAGTCGAAAGCATACAATATAAGCACTATATGTATGTATTTTTTTCGTACGAAACCATGTTTCTGAGAAACTCGTGTATAGAAGTTGATTAAGTATGCATGAACGTAAACAAAATCCATTTAATAAGTATTAAAAAACATATTTAAAATAATTTAAATCTATAAATAATAGAAAATAAGTGTGAATTGCAAACATTATGGTCTTCACGAAATTGAGGTAATAATTGATCGGTAACTGCTTCATTTATTGGGATCGTAAAGTAAGTCGAGAATTATCGCTTTATATCATTATTTATAATCGGAAAATTACATTACATCAAATACATTTAAAACCGTTCGAAGGAACTGGAACGTATTTCATTTTTAGCGAAATTAAAGACGTTAATCCTGAACCCAAAGGCATGGTTTGTACCACGACCTTGACAAGCAACCCAAGAAATGCTTTCCGACGGACCGAACCGACAGCGGGCTCTGCTCCCCCGCCCCAGACGCCCCTTTCCTTTGCGGCAAAGATGAAAGGTAGCCGCCTTAATGTTATTACGACAATAAAAGCGAACGAGCTGCGCTATAAATACGTTCCAGAAACGCGTTTTCAAGGAACTATGACGTATGCGGTGTAACCATGGCTGGTATATGATCATTGTTGCGATATATTTTTAGTCCAAATATTTTAATTCAAATTTAAATGGTAAATCAGAAACTTGATATTTTTGGTTTTGTTTCGTTGTGTGGATTCTAAGTGAAATTTTAGTCGGTATAATATGTAATTTTGCTCGTATGTGAATAAAGTTTGATGCAAATTATACATGTATGTTACTTGGTGACGGTTCTGACATATTCTGACCTCTGTTTCTCTGATCAACAGTATGTATCTATACATGGTCAGCCATACATAGTCATGTAGGTATGTGTAGTATGTCATATACGTTATACACATTTTTTTAAGGCATTCCCACTCACCAGTTACTCGTTTGCTTAGAAGCAGTTCATAGATCAAATACAACTTTCCCTTCAAAGGTTAAAGCCCTATTCCCTTAAACAACCTTATTTTTCTTATACTTATTTGGCAATACGTTTTTACGTTTACTTACAACCATATTATAATAATATATGAAATAAAAAATATATAAGAACATAGGAGAGGACAAGGTGAGAACAACAAAATCAAGTGCGTAAATTGACATCAAATGAATGTTTAGTAACGTGCAATCCAAGTCCGAATTAAAAATAAACTATCAATGTAAATATCATCACATTGTTATAATACACGTAGACAATACATAAATCCAGTTTCTTGCAAATTAATATGAAAAATACTAATGAAGTAGGCCGTAACCCTAAGGGGATCGGAGAGGAGAAAATGCAATCCTAATGAAGTAACATTGATCATAGAATCCTTTGATTCAGTGTTCCCCGCAATCGGTCAGAAATCCCTATTACACAAAAGGCAAAAAATAAGATGGGAATAAGGATAAAAGAGAAAAAAAAAAGAAAAAGCAAACTGAACCGACAAAGGCCCTTTTATTTCCCTTTCCTTCTTTTTCTCGCTGGTCTTTCATTCTTATTCCGCTTCTTGCGCCCTAAGAAAGCAAACCTTCGAATTGTTTCTGTGGCGATCCGCTTTCTTTTGGCGGTTCAAAACTAATGGCCATTGAAGTGTTCTTCCGAAGAAAGCACACGAATTTTTGTCGATGAAATACATACACAATGGAAATATGCGTAATTTGGAGGTTTCAGTTTAAGAAATATTTGGATTATTCTAAAGAATAAAAAAGTTGTATAATATGTAGAATTTATTTACGAACACAAGATATTACAAACCGTTAAAATTTAAGACTAAGAACTTTCAGGTACAGAGATTCGTGATTACGAAACATCGTGGCACAAATACTTTCAAAATTTAAAACACGGAAGTGCACGCAGTTATTTCAAGAAGTAAAGAGATAATATTCGATATATGTATTATGCTCCATGTAATAATACTATAATAATGAGAAGAAGAATTGGACAAAGTATCTGAGGGTGCTAATGTAATACTGCGTATTGTAATAAAATGCAACAAAATCGGACAGCAATTCTAGAATAACGCAAAAAAAGACTTTGTAAGGAAGGAAACCGGTTCCTTCAGCCCTGCCCGCCTCTTCTCCTCTCTTTGAGACAACAGTCAGCCGACTGCTCCCGACACGTTTGTCTTTTTTATTTTTATTTTCTCAGATATCTCGATACGAGGATTCTACTTTTGTTTGCTTTTTGTGTGATTTCGTATAGTTGATGCTTGCTATAGCCAGGAATAACAGTATTTAACGCGACCAGCAATGAAACCACTGCCATTATCCGTGCACTTATAGATATCTGAACACACTATAAAATAATACTCTTCTAATATGATTAACTATGATTATGGTACATGTACGCATTTTATAAAAATCTGACATACTTTGTATATTGTTCATAAACGCTCGATCAGGACTCATAACATAGTTTGACCCTATCAGCGAACAAAAGTTCTTGTTTTCTCTTGTAGACTTTTTCTCACGGCTTTTGCTGTTTTTCCCGAGTCGGGACAGTTCGAGTGGTTCAAGTGTTTAGAGCTGGAATTTGGGAAAGCGCGTGACAAATCAGACCACCCTGACAAAGTCACGCGTTTCATGTTTCAAGCGAGGATCAGTGCATATAAGGAGATACACTGCGTATCTCAGACAGTACGCTTTGACTTTTGCTTTCGAATACATCTTTTCTACACTTTACTCGTCCGAGTCTTTTACTTCACTATCCTTGACTTTCCTGACATTACTTTTAATCATTTCCTTCTATTACCTTTTCCTTAACCCTTTCGCTACGACGGGCGTATATATACGCCCTCGAAAAGTCTACACTCACATACGAAGAGCGTATACATATATACGCTCTGGAAAAGTGTGCGCTCAGGTACGAAAAGCGTACATACACCTTATACGATTCCTTAAACAATTCACTATCATGAAGAAAACACTATCGACAAGACGATATTTTGTTTTTTTATTGTAAAATTTAGAGAACAATTAATATTTTCGTAGTATTCCGTACTTCAGTATCAACTACTCAGTAATGCGCTCCGTACACGGGGATCACATTTTGTCGAAAGGACTCCGTAGCGAAAGGGTTAATGATAACCTTTACTATCGCTTTCCTTAGCCTTTCCTGTTTCTCCGATCTATGCCCTACACACTAGTTAGTCAAATTTGAGTCCAAGGAAGTCGGCAAAGAACAAAGTGCGCTCTTCGCCATGGATTCTATGTAATTTTATGGGACTGTAATTTGCCTCTGAAGTGAAGGGACCAGTAGCGAATGATAGGAACTGGTTCTTGGATTCCTTTCTTGTGGTTATTGAGCATTCTGTTGGAAAGAAAGTCTTGTAAATTATGACTTTCTTTCTTGCTGCTATACGTATACAGTATAATGTATAATGCATATACAATACTAATACTCGTAAGTATTTATAATCAGAATGTGTTTCTTTATTAGACTTATTCTAAAGTCTTATTCTAAATTTACATCTTAAAAGAAACTTCACATTGAAATTACTTCGTCTAACAGTTTCAGGTCATTGGGGTTTCTGAGCTCTGTAGATTTTAGCCTGTAATATTTTATATTGGCGCTATCGCGGTTGTTATTATTTCGTCGTAATATTAGTAATTAGTAACTACAGTCGTAATACTAGCATATGTGTGTATACAGGGTGTCCCAGCTAACGCGCACGTCCCTGAACCAGGTGATAGGTGAGGTAATTCTAATATAGGGAAGTGACATTCGTAACCTCGCATCTTAATTCGTGACCGAGTTATTAACGAAAAACGATAGCCAATCAGAGAGCTTCGTTGGGTCCGGCGGCGCGACAGTAGAAGGTCTGCACCAGTAGGGTACTGCGCTAGTAGGAACTGTCGCGCCTCTGGGCCAAACGGAGCCTTATGATTCGCTATCGTTTTTCGTTAATAACTTGGTCACGAATTAAGATACGACGTTACGAATGTCACTTACCTATGTTAGAATCACCTCAGCTCTCACCTGGTTCAGGGACGTGCACGTTAGCTGGGACACCCTGTATGTATGTATATGTATTAGTATATGTGAGCCGTTTATTTTGAAAGTGACCCAAGTCCACTTATACTTGATTCGAGATATTTAAGAGTTAGCGTTTCAACAAAGTTAAAAATACACATATAGGATACCAACGTGTTATAGTGCTTAAGTGCAGCTAAAATAGTTAAATTTACACTTCCTATTAAAATGATAACAATTAATGAGTGAATAATATGTGTTATCTGACCACAAATGGACATTACAAAATTTTAAAGAACCCCAAGTCCATTCAACATAACTTAAAATTCTGGAAATTGAAGAAACGAAACACCTAAAACCCAAATCTTTGATTTTTTGGCGAGCCTTTTGCATTTTTGGACGTTTTCGTTTCACAGTATATCGCTCGATAGCTTCCTATAGCAACACATTTTGGGTATAGTATTTTCCCCTGTATTTCGTTTAAATTTTCGCACTTATTAGATATATGTACGCTTCACTACTCTTTTCCCTATTGTCATGTGGCTCATTCCATACGAAATCGATCACTTTTCGGAGCGACATCTCAGAACATTTTCAAAATCACTGATGTTATAGCCCTTGGCGTGCCAAATACGGACCTGTCTTTGTTTTTTCGAAATTTTGAAAATTGACGAAGTTACAGCTGTTCAAAGTTTGGCATTTCTTGAAAAATCGAGAAAACTCTACTTTTTCAAAAATTTATATCTCGGCAACGGTAAAGCGTAGCAACAAATTTTTTTTGTCATTTTCACCGGAAAGGACCAAATTTTTCAATAAAAAATACAATTTGCATGACTATCGATGTTAACTAATATTTCCAACCAGTTCTTTTAAACAATTATGCATAACTTCTGGCGTTCGCGTTTTAAAAATCTGAAAAAATTCAGGCGTATACCTTGAACCTTCCTCTTCAAGTAACCGCAAGCAAAATGACGGACGTTGGAATAACAACTCTGTAAACAATCGCGAAAGTTGAAAATGTAGCCGTTTGACGCGTTCCGCCGTGCAGTTGCCGGCACGCCATACCCCCACTCCTACCGCACTGCTGCTACGTACTTACTGAGCGCCGCTCAGCGACACAATCAACACAAAGAAAAGTTGTCTGCCGTTTAGTTAAAAAATCTGAACAAAATTAAATAAGCAGCTTAGACTGTCCCCTTTCAGAATGTGCTACGAAAAAGAGGGACAGTCTAATAGTTGACGAATAATAATTAGTCAAAGTGGACCGTAGTAGTTTACTATGGTACCTCTCGTTTAAAAATCTTAAAAAAATTAAATAAGCAGCTTGGACTCTCCCCTTTCAGAATGTGCTACGAAAAAAGGGACAGTCTAATAGTTGACGAATAATAATTAGTCAAAGTGAACCGTAGTAGGCGGCACACGGTACATCGCTTACCAGTGCTACCTTTATTATCGGTCTTAGTTTATCGATGGTACCTCTCGTTTAAAAATCTGGAAAAAATTAAATAAGCAGCTTAGACTGTCCCCTTTCAGAATGTGCTACGAAGAAGACGGACAGTCTAATAGTTGACGAATAATAATTAATCAAAGTGATCCGTAGTAGGCGGCACACGGTTTGACTAATTATTATTCGTCAACTATTAGACTGTCCCTCTTCTTCGTAGCACATTCTGAAAGGGGTCAGTCTAAGCTGCTTATTTATTTTTTTTCAGATTTTTTAACTAACCGGCACACAACTTTTCTTGGTGGTGATTGTGTCGCTGAGCGGCGCTCAGTAAGTACGTAGCAGCAGTGCGGTAGGAGTGGGGGTATGGCGTGCCGGCAACTGCACGGCGGAACGCGTCAAACGGCTACATTTTCAACTTTCGCGATTGTTTACGGAGTCGTTATTCCAACGTCCGTCATTTTGCTTGCGGTTACTTGAAGAGGAAGGTTCAAGGTATACGCCTGAATTTTTTCAGATTTTTAAAACGCGAACGCCAGAAGTTACGCACAATTGTTTAAAAGAACTGATTGGAAATATTAGTTAACATCGATAGTCATGCAAATTGTATTTTTTATTGAAAAATTTGGTCCTTTCCGGTGAAAATGAAAAAAAAATTTTGTTGCTACGCTTTACCGTTGCCGAGATATAAATTTTTGAAAAAGTAGAGTTTTCTCGATTTTTCAAGAAATGCCAAACTTTGAACAGCTGTAACTTCGTCAATTTTCAAAATTTCGAAAAAACAAAGACAGGTCCGTATTTGGCACGCCAAGGGCTATAACATCAGTGATTTTGAAAATGTTCTGAGATGTCGCTCCGAAAAGTGATCGATTTCGTATGGAATGAGCCATGTGTATCTTCATCCTTTGACGACGAATGTTGTACTATAATTCTCTTTCTTTGTCGATTTTTGTTGAAATCATCATTTACTATCTGATTCATTCATGTTCACTATCTGAATTAAATGGTCTTGTTGTTTTATTCTTCCCCATGGGTCTAATAATTTGTATAATTTAATGTTTTAAGTTTTATATTGAATTGTAAGTGCGTAATGCGTGATTTTCTTTCACGGCATTAATAGAACGTAATGATTATTCAATTAAAGCATGTAACATGGTACTGGATACCACGCCAAGCAGCGACTCGGGCGGGGGAGCGGCGGGCCCAGGCGGACGACCTATTTACGCGGTGGAGGACTTCGTCCCCTCTTACCGCACACCGAGGGACCGCGGAGCGTATGTGAAACGGCCGCTCCGCGAAGAAGAAGGACTCTGCACCGGTGCCGCGCCTGAAGATCGGCAGCCGCACGCCTGGCGCCCCGCACCACCCCACCGAGTCTAGGAGCCCGAAGGATCCCGCCCGGCAGTATCGATCGTAATCGATAATATTTCCTAGATATTAAGATAGGAGTAATTAGGGCGCTGTACCCGCGAGGTAGGAGACCACGGTGTCTCGCTCTCACTTGCTTCCGGGATATCGTACCGTCAATACCGTCTCGTGTATACCCGCGAGTTTTTCTGAATAGTGTGTCTCGTTTATCGATAGTGAGTTAGTTATTAAAATTATTACGAACCACCCCTCTACCAAAAGACTGAGCCAGCTGAGGAGGGTGGTACCGCGGTGCAGAAGCACCTGGCGCCCAATCTCGTTCCGTGCCGTGACGGTTGCGAGAAAATAACATCGCAAGCAACTGCCCAAAAACTGAGGTTAATTTGTTAAATACTAATAATTATTAATTAAAATTACCATCATCACTGCCTTCAGATATTTAAAACTCCGCAGTTTCAGACATTATCAAGAATGGTTTGGACTCGGGCCACTTTTAAAGTAAGCGTATTGACGTTTGAACTAACTGCGAAAACTTATGTGTTCAAAATTATCAGTTATACTTTGAATTTCCTCAATTGTAAATGTTGTTTATGACAGTTAGTGTGAAGTTGTACATACATAGTACAGTGGGCAAAACGGAAATTTCGAGAGATGAACTTAGGCCACTTTAAAAATAAACGGCTCATGTATTCTTTTTGTATATTATTCGCAATCCTTTTTGTTCCAGTTATCAGCATTTATGCCACTTGTGCATTACAACTGTTCAAAACATTTGAAACTGTTTCTGTGTGCTGTATTCGCACCGGTATGTTCGGAACATGTGGCGCTACAAATTCCAGCATGCAAATCATTGTGTGTGATGGTGAAACGGGATTGTGAACCTGCTCTTACTAGCTTAACTCTGCCGTGGCCACATATGCTGGATTGTGATCGGTTTCTGGACAGAGGTTTGTTAGCCACGATTTTCTTATTAGATTTATTTCCGACATAAATGTTAAGGCAAATCTAGTGAAATCTACAAATTAAAGCATCCTTGATACAGTCACGTTTGAATTTAATTTTTTGTATAGGACTAAGTAAGTCTCACGGTTTCTGTTACATATATGTACAGCTAAAACAGCACAACCAAAGGGAATTAAGAATGTATAAGTTACAAGTTTTAGAAGGAAATTAAGTTGGAAAGGCAATAGAACATTTAATATCGCATTCCTTTTTTTAGGTAACACGCTTTGTGTGCAACCGCCGGAAGAAGCACACCAGGATTCGTCGATTCCTGTTTTTTCAACTGTACAACAGTGGGGGATTCAACAACAGGCCACGGCATTGTCGCAAAATGTCAACAGGTCTTATAATCAGTGTCCATCCAGCTTTGTTCAAACACCAGACGTGAATGCTGTAAGAACAGAAAATTTAAAAAAAAAAAAGAAAAACAAAAATTTGTAAGACATTAATGCTTTACTGTATCAAGAGACAAGGTCTTGTCTCGGGTCAAGTACCAGAGTCCTCGACTGTCAAGTGCATGAGCTCTCGGCCGACAGACCTGTATCTTATCCGGAAAGATTAGATCGGGGTTTTCGGGGTATTCAAACGGCATTAAGGGCGTTGGGTACGATTCGTTCGAGGCATGTGTGACTTCAGCGACGGGTGCGGAGGAAATACGAATTACAGGGGCAGTAGGGGACTCACTGTCCCCACCATCTATCCCGTCTATCGGTATGTCTATGTGTCTGTAGCTCGGCTATTCCCCTCTCTCGGTCATTGCCGGGATCGGGGGACTGAGCGGGGAATAGAAAAGTCGACTATCGATGGGTGATCATTGTTGGCCCGCTAGATGTCTATACGCATTTTGGTGAAGCGCCTGTTAGTATGAGAAAGCACAATGTTTCTGAAGCATGAAAACTTTTTAGTGCGGCCAACCGAAGGCCAATGCAACATTTGATTAACAAAATTCATATCTCTTAATTGAAGGGTAAACAAAAGAATTTTAATGTGTAAAAATAAATAAAAAAAAAAATAAATAAATAAAAGAATCTTTTAATAAATATAAAAGTTTGTATAGAAAAAACAATTATTGCAACGTTTTCACAAGTGCATAAAATGCAAAAAATTAGATCATCCTTCAAAGGCATTCAATTGTTAAAAATAAAACGTGTTGCGTTTATAAAACTGTTGCAATAGATTAATAATGGTTTTATAATACTTATATATTTTGACTGACTGCAACACAAAAAGGTTTAGAAAATTTGTTTAAACTCTTCAAATAATATTTAATAACTGTAACAGTGTTACAAATTTTTAAACTTTTATATTTTAGCATTAAAGTTCTTTTGTTCACACCTCGACATCTATTAAACTTTATGAGTTATTTTTGAATAAATGTTGCATTGGTCTTTGGTTGGCTGTACCACCAAAATTTTTAAAGATTCAGAAAAATTGTGTAAATGGTGTTTTCTTTTCGCGATTGTACTACTACATACAAAGTAATGTGAGATCTGAGAAGTAGTAGGTCCATTGCACCTACTAAGTTTATGCTATATGATTTTCTATCGGATGCAGACGTGATTCAACATCATTATAATACTTTAATTAACGTAACGCTTTTCGATAACAATATATGATTATATATACCTATATTGTATAATACAGTAAATTACTTAACCAATCTACCATCTTCAAATCAAAGCTATCTGATTCAATTTCAGGTAAAATTCTTTTATTGTAGTATATAATATTTTAGATATTTAATTCAAGGCATCTCTCCTTTGTGGACTTCATATACAATCTAGCTGCCACATTTCGAAATATTGCATAGATACACCATACTCTTTCTTTAAATTAATGTCATGTTCGTCCGTATTGGTCAAGAATTACGGACGAGAAATTTTTTTGGCGCATATCCTTGTAATACACGGCGCGGTCTACATGTGCCAATCACCGCTCAATGCATTTGCAAGGAGTTACGCCATACTATTTCCTGGTCGTATTTTTCGACCGATTTGGTCTAACAAGGTGTCATTTTAAAGATAATGGTTCAAGGCACGAGCGTATATTTTCAGATTTTCAAAAAAAGTTTTTAGTAATATGTATAGCGCGGACCAATAATTAATGTTGTTTTAGACGATTTTTTCAGCGAAAACGTGATTATTTGAAAATCTGAAAATCTACGCTCGTGCCTTGAACCTTTCTCTTTCAAATGACACTTTGTTCGACAAAATCGGACAATAGATACACCATACTCTTTCTTTAAATTAATGTCATGTTCGTCCGTATTGGTCAAGAATTACGGACGAGAAATTTTTTTGGCGCATATCCTTGTAATACACGGCGCGGTCTACATGTGCCAATCACCGCTCAATGCATTTGCAAGGAGTTACGCCATACTATTTCCTGGTCGTACTTGTTGATCGATTTTATCGAACAAGGTGTCATTTTGAAGATAAAGGGTCAAGACACGAGCGTATATTTTTGGATTTTCAAATAATCATGTTTTCGCTGAAAAAATCGTCTAAAACCATATTAATTATTGATCCACACTATACATATCAACAAAAACTTTTTTTGAAAATCCGAAAATATACGCTCGTGCCTTGAACCCTTCTCTTTCAAATGACACCTTGTTAGACAAAATCGGTCGAAAAATACGACCAGGAAATAGTATGGCGTAACTCCCTGCAAATACATTGTACGGCGATCGTCACAGGTTCACTATGTGAACTTCACCTCTTCCGCCACGACCTTCTAGGGGCGCCTTTGTGCCACAATTATATTTCACGAAATCGGCAAGAATCAGTCAAAAACACGGTTTACGCCATGTCGTTTTTAGGCCGCAATTCTAGACCGATTTTAACAAATGAGGTCTTATTTTAAAGCTAAAGGTTCAAGACACGAGCGTAGATTTCCGGATCTTTAAAAAAACATTTTCATTTAAAAAATCGTATCTAAAGAAAGGTCATTTTTCAAAGCCGTATTCTGAATAAACAAAAACTTTTTTCAAAAATCCGAAAATCTATGCTCGTGTCTTGAACCTTTATCTTTAAAATAAGACCGCATTTGTTAAAATCGGTCTAGAATTGCGGCCTAAAAACGACATGGCGTAAACCCTTGCAAAACGCTGGGATACCCAACGCCCTTAAAACAGCAAATTTCCCATAAAATATGATATGATTCGGAAAGGTGGCGTCGATACGAGTAATTTAAGACTAACTACGAAAAAATTCGTCAAGCCAGTTACGAGATATTGTGACCTAAAAAGTCGTGTATTTTGTGAGAAACGTCGTCTTCTCCTCCTCCGTCGCCTGTCCACATCGCCTTCTTTTTTTTCCGTCTCCTATCCACATCGTGAAGTTAGTCATATTTTTCATAATTCCGTCATTCGTGTCTCGCAGCGTGAAGTTAGTCATATTTCATACATGCGACGATAATTTTTCTACCGTCAACATAGATTTCCTACATGCGACGATCATTTTTCTACCGGCAACATAGATTTTTATTATATGTTATCTGTTGGAGATAATTTATCAAGTTACAGGGAGAGTTTAATAAAGGCTTTATTTAAAAAGTCATATCATCTAAACTACGATAAAGTCGATCAGGAAGGTACCAACTTTGAATGTTTCAGAGAGCGTTTCAATACTTTTTAGGGTTAAAATGGTTCATGTAAGGCTCAAAGATATTTCGATTTACTGGGTCTTTATGTCTTAAAAGAGGAAAGTTTCCTAAATATTGGGTTGTTCGGAAAGTACTTAATTTCGTTTTTTCCAACGTAAGACTCAATGTATTTTTTCACAGCTAACTTCACACTTAAGCGGCATTGTTATTATATATTTTGTATAGCTAATGTAACAAGGATTGTTCGTGAAAAAGTTTGTTTGGTTCTGTCTAATAGTTTTTATTCGCTGCCCTATCAAATATGGAAAGTCGAAAGCAGCATTTTTGACATGTTTTACTTTTTTACTATGAAAAAGGTAAAAATACTGTTTAAGCGAGAAAAAATACTCGATATGTATGGAGAAGATGTATTAATAGAATGCTAGTGGCAGAACTGAATTGCAAAATTTCGTTCCGGCAATTTTGATGTTGAAGAGTCACCACGTTCTCGAAGACCAATTCAAACTGATGAAAATAAAATAAAGGCATTGATTAATGCAAACCGCCGAATAACAACTCCTAAGATGGCTGAGAGATTAAATTTATCGAATTCGACCCTTCATGATCATCTGAAACGTCTTGGTTTAATTACAAAACTCGATATATGGGTTGCGCATGATCCTACAGAAAGATAAGCTTGCTCCGTCGCATAGAAGTCTGTGATTTGCTTTTCAAACATCAGGAAAATGAAGCATTTTTAAAGCGAATTATCACTGGGGATAAGAAATGGGATATCAACAACAGTATTAAACGCAAGAAATCATGGACTTAAAAAAATAAATCGGCTGAAAACAATTCGAAAGCCGATATTCACCAAAAAATGGTAACGCTGTCTATTTGGTAGGATTTTAAGGGAATCGTTCTTTTTGAGCTTCTACCGGATAATTGTAGGATCCATTCTGAAGTGTATTGTCATCAATTGGACAAATTCACTCAAACAGAAAAGTCAATAATTAATGAATAGAAAAGGTATAGTGTTGCACGAAGATAATGCGCGACCTCATACAAGTTTGTGAGTTTTCCACAAGCTTTTACAGCTTGGATGGGATGTAATACTACATCCATCATATTCTCCAGATCTTGCACCTTCGGATTATTATTTTTTCCGGTCTCTAAAAAAATTTTAGACAGCAAAGCCTTTACTTCAAACGAGGACGTCAAAAATGATTTGGATCAGTATATTGCCAAAAAAGGTCAAAAATTTTATGAGCTTGAAATGATGCTTCTACCAAAAAGATGGCAAAAGGTATTTGGCCAAAATGGAGAATATATTATAACTCCAAAAAATATTTAAACACTCGAAGAAAATCGTCTTTCATTTTCACCAAAAGAAAAAGGAAATTACTTTCCGAACAACCCAATATATTTGTGAATACTTTTTCCGCAAAAAGCATAAAATATGCAAAGATATAAGCCAAGTACTAGGTGATTTCACTTTCGAATCGGTGGTTCATTAACAAAATGTCTTTAATAACGAGTATTTTAATGGAAACAATACTGCAATTTGCAAGTATATATAATTCTACGAATGAAGTGAAATCCACAAAAAGGCATCAAAAATGCAAAGATATAGGCCAAGTACAAGAGGACGTGACTTTGGAATCGATTGCTCATTAACATAAATTTCATTACACGAAGTGTTTGAAATGAAATAAATGTGAGCAAGTACAAATTATTGTACAGCATCGGCACAATAGTGTCGCTAAATAAATTATTGTACACCATCGAGACAATAGTGTCGCTAAATAAATACATATATTCAATTACCTAAATTTCCCAAAAAATGATGTCTCCTCATTTAATTAATAAATCTGTTTAGTGCTCGACCAAATGTACTTGGTGGCCCGTTTTTTACGAAGGTTCGATGGTGAAAAATAAGCTTAAATAGCTCGGGATGTTCGACATTAAAAGAGAGTTGTTAAAACACAGTATAAAGTGGGCTTCTTACTATACAGAATGAAAATTCTCTAAATATCTCATGTCGTTTCTTTTTAATTTATGTTATCATCAATCGTTCAAACACATTGCAATATATATATGTAATTTCCTCTCAGGCACATGCAGATTGTTAACTTGTTAAATTTTTCCACTCAGATGCATCCGGGTTCTTAATTTGTTAATTTAGAAATGAGTACAAATATCTGTTACGTTACATTTTGGACATCAAGCTTCGTAAAAGCGGGCCACCAAGTATAGTAATCGAGCAGTAAATAGATTTTTTAATTAAATGAGGAGAAATAATTTTTTGTTAAATTTAGGTAAGTAATTGAATATATTTATTTAGCGACACTATTGTGTCGATGCTGTACAATAATTTGTACTTGCTCACATTTAGTTCATTTCAAACACTTCGTGTAATGAAATTTATGTTAATGAGCAATCGATTCCAAAGTCACGTCCTCTTGTACTTGGCCTATATCTCTGCATTTTTTATGCCTTTTTGTGGATAATAAGTATACTCTCATGTCAGTTTTGTGTTAGATCAAATATCTGGAAAAGGAGTCACCATCCTGCCTCAGATGCCCCATCGCCACAGTTGGGCTTTGATTATTATTATAAAACACATTTTCATTTCAGATCTCCTGTTCGCCTAAATGCGGAACGGATGCCTTATTCGAGTTACCAGAGAAGCGGCTGGTTGAACATTGGATGGCAGGTTGGGCCACCCTTTGTTTCCTCTCCACATTCTTCACTTTGCTGACCTTCAGAGTTGAAGTAGAACAGTGTAGGTTCCGATATCCGGAACGACCAATCCTCTTCCTAGCCCTGTCATATAATCTGTTGTCCCTACTGTATATAGTCAGAGTAGTGCTGGGCTCTGAAAGTTTCAGCTGTGTAGAAGAATATCAAGGGCCAAGTTATGTTCCGGTGAGTTTATCACTTCTTATTACTATTATTATCAAGACTTCTATTATTCGGATCAGTTTGATAGGGCTAACACAAATCTATGTGGTATTTTGCATAATTCTCGACCTTGAAATCATTGTCCGTTTATATAAAAATTCTGGCATTTCTCTGCCTCAAAGTGTGCAGGGATTCACAATTTCCCACTTTGGAGATCATAATTGTTGAAATTTAAACACCGAAAAGTTTGTATGGTTTGAAGTTGTTAAAATATATGCACGTTCAAAGTTCTAGGTTTTGAAATGTTTGAATGTCAATATTACAGTCCAATTTTTCCGACTGCAGGTACACAACGGATTAAAAAGCACACCATGTGCGCTCTGGTGGGCAGCAAGACACTATTTGGGACTAGCCAGCAGTTCATGGTGGATGATGCTTTGTTGGTGCTGGCTGCTAAGCGCAAGAAATGAGTGGAGCAGTGAGGCGTTGCACAACGTTGCTTCATATATGCACGCATTTGCATGGGGATTTCCAATTCTCGTGACTGGAGGTAGTAACAGACAGAAATCATATATTATAAAACTTAACAAAGTGGTTTAAGAAATGCAACATGCTAACAAAATTCATACAAAATTTCAAAAAAAACATACAAAATTCAAGTATGTCGATCAAATGTTAAAGAGTGTGCCTTTGAAATAATATGTGTAGGAAAAATTATTGGAAAGTGGGGTTTTGTTTAAAATCTACAACTGAGCCTCCAAGTTTGTAGGAATAATAACTTTATATTTAAAGTAATCACTTAATCTACTTTCGATAAACTCACAATAATGGACACTCAGTCCTTTTACTCTCACTAAACTCGCAATACACAAACGTCTCAATACTCGCAATACTCTCTGAATGTTCCTCCACGCGCTCAACTCTCATTCTCCTCGCTCTCCAATCATTCGCTCGCTTATACACTCATTTTCTATCTTTCTCACTCTTCATTCATTTTCACTCGCACTTCATGCATCTCACTCACACTCATCCCTTATCGGATAAGGGATAAGGCTTATCCCTAGGCAAGGGCCTACGGACCGCCGCCGAAGAGTCGACCGGGTTTTCCCATGAAAACGCCCATGGTGGTCGCTCTTCAACCGCTGCCCTTATCCACCATAAACTTACATACTTTCTCTTTCGAAACATTTGCCAGAAACACGCTCATGCACTCGAAAACACTCATTCCGCTTATTTCTAGAGTCCCACATATGTATAGTAGGGTGGTCGTTAAAAATTAAATCTTTTTCGACGCCCCCCAAAAAGCTTCCTTATGATGCAAAAACACTGGGGAAATTTTTTTTTAAATTAAAAACGACACGTGCCTCCAGACGATTTAAGTTAATTTTTGGTATAATCATGTTTTTGGGAATTTTTATGAGAATACGATTTTATTCGAAATATAAACAATTATAGAACCCAAATCAATAAAAAAAAGCATTAGTTAATTAAAATAACAATAAACAAAAATTTTAATTCGGATATATGATTTTTTAAACATTTTTTACAAAAAGAGTTGTATCTCGATAGGGGGTGGTTTTTAGACAAAACTTTAGAGACTTTTTTTCATCTTTTGGTGCATACTATCGATACTGAAAAAGTGTCCCCGCATTTTTGTTACACCCTGTATATTACGCGACTGGATAAAAGTCTTTAACACTTGCGGTCACAGATATTTTTGACTTTCGTTACATACCCGTGTAGGTTGGTATTGTACAGTAAACATTTGATCAACCATAGATTCGATCTGATACCCCATGGCACCACGCCTCGGATTATTGTATGGCACTTTTTACAATCAGTATAATGAGAATGCACGGGAACTTATACAATATAAGAATTATGCAAAATATAAACATATGCATTCTCTGGATTGAAGTAAATCAAATTGAAGAATGTAGTAAATTAAAGTAACTGAAATCTATTTTTTGTGTGTAAGTAGCTGTCCATTTACATTTACTTATACATATGTAACTAAAAAACGGATATCGAAAGAACTGTTATGATTTTATTGTGATCACAATGTGAAACTGACGATCCCATTAATTTCGTTATGATAAACTAGAGTTGGGCTTTAATTATATATGCATTGACATTCTTTAGTTTCCATTACTATACATACATGTATGTCTAGTGTCGATCTTCAAATCTGGGTGTATACATACACGTAAGTCACTTCTGTTCTCAGCGGGTCTAATCTCACGTAGTGTTGTGGCGGATGAGTTGACGGGTTTGTGCGTGACCTCAGATGGATCTGCGGTATGGTTAGAGGTACTTCCGCACGCTGTGTTGTTACTTTGCGGCTGTACTTGCGTCGGATTTGCTGGCGCAGCGTTGTTCCGTGTCCGACATGTAGTTCGTACCGCAGGACGGAGCTCTACAAAGCTTGAAAAGTTGATGACTAGATTAGGTACGTATAAGTTTTGAAGGTTAATAGCTATTGATACAAATACACTATTATAAAGAATAAATTTAATATATTTCTTACATGTTAAATGCAATTACGTTAACTCGTTGTTACTCGTATAAATCTGTACTAATAGCACTGTCCAGCATCAATTTTGTTGCATATGTGACACTAAGTGATCCTTATAAACGTTTAACCTGTAAACACGAATCCAGAAACAGAATTGTTTTATCACCCTCAGGTTTTAAAAACCATGAGTTTTAAACAAAACGACTGACTCTCGTAAAAATGAAGTATTACGTGTTTAAATTAGATCAAGTTAGTCTTAGATATTCGTCGTCAAATTTTAATGATTACCAATTAATCTTAGCAGTTTTTGATAAGTAATTCGAAAAATTTCAATCTAATTCAGGAGTTATGGAAAAATTTTAGGAAGTTTAAGTTTTTACCAACAGAAAAATGCTTCAACTGATATTTCAAGTTTTATTTTCAGACGTAAGTATGTTTGGCTGTCAAAAACTGTTAAGCTTGGTAATCATTAAAATTTGATGGCGAATACCTCTGAAACGCTTAATTTTATCGACTAACCATACGAGAACTTTTTTGTAGAGCATTAAATTTCCTACAAAATGATGTTTGCACGTTTCATAATTCAAATTGGTTCGCGAGTTAAAAAATTCAAAAGCAACAAACAAATTTGTCAAAAAATCATCAAACTTCAATTGTCAATATCTTCTAAATGGTGAGATTGACGGTAAAAATATAAGAGACCTTTTGTTGTATAGCGTTCAATTTCCTACAAAATTATATATATACTTTTGCTAATTGATAAAGTTATACGCAATAGATGAATTTTTTTTCTAATGGACTGCGTAAAATATATAAAACTATAATGCGGAGGACCTCCCCATTAAAATTAAGAGCTCAGCTTTGCTGAGAGTTTTCTAGAGGTGTCTACGAACCAATTTTTCTGTGTAATTTGTAAAAAAAAACGATTTTGTTGGCCCACCCTAGTATACATATACATACATTAGGGTGGTCGTTAAAAATTAAATTTTTTGCGACGCCCCCTACAAAGCTTCCTTTTGATGAAAAAACGTTGAGATTTTTTTTTTAATAGATGCTTCTTTAGCAATGTTTTTTTTAAACTTTTATGTCCATTGACAAGCATTTAAAACCATAGAATTCAATAAAGGTCTTCACTAATATAATCGGGTAACATTTGTCTCTCTTTTAAGACTAACTTAAATCTCCCAGTATTACTAGTTTTTGCATAGTACTTCATTTTTTCAACCAGCGTCCGTTTTTTTAAAACGCGTTGTTTTCCGAAATAAAGGCATTCTGCTTCCCGATTCATATTTAGGACGAGAAAGTCTATAAGGATCACCGATTCGATATTGCAAAATATTAAATGGATCTCTATTTGTTTATACAGTGTAACGTCACAAAAACGAGGAAAAACATATTTTTATGCTGAGATGAGTGTCGTTAAATAGCAGCCATAAGCAAACTGAACATGGAGTATTTCTTTCCATCAATGTAATAAGTTATACACGAAAACTTTAACGATATCACCAAATTTCATTTTACAGTTATTTTTGTGGCCCTTTACACGTTGACAGCTCTATCCGGTGTCGCTTGCACTCTATACAAGTGTTTCACACCCGTGCTGCTGATTGGTACGTCACAGGACTGCAAAATCTCACAGAATTGTGTTCCGGGGACGATATATAGGTCCTTCAGTCTGGAAATTGCTTTGTCGCGACTGTTTTTGTTATTTTTCGGTGGATTGACCTCAGGAATGTGGGTCTTGTCCGGGAAAACTTGTAGAGCATGGAGCAGATTGCTCTCGGGACCGAACCGTAACAAACCCGATAGAAATAGAACACAGAGTGGTCAACTTGTGCAACTCAATGGTTTTCAATGGCAGCCCATGAAAATTGACACTCAGGTAGTGCTTTGAACTTTCAAATTGTGGTATTTCCAAGATTTAGTCAAGAACGATTTCCACCTAATAAAAAGTGCCTCTAAATATATCAAGAGACAAGGTCTTGTCTCGGGCCAAGTACGAGAGAAGACCTTGACTCTATTCCGGAAATATTAGATCGGAGTTTTTGGGGTATTCAAACGGCATGAAAGCGGCAAATTTCCCAAAAAGTGCGATGATATTCTTAGAGGCGGCGTCGAGACGAGTCGATTGAGACTAATTACAAAAACATTGGTCCACCCAGTAACAAGATATTTGATGTCAAAAGTGCGCCTTTTTTATACCATAAGTCGTCTGCTTCGTCTTTTCCAGTGTCACACTTTTGACTATGCGAGTTCTGTCGGTGTCAAAGCGAACTAACAGATTTTCATACCATGCAACGATAATTTTTCTGTCGGTAATATAGATTTTTATTTGTAATCTGTTCGAGACATGCGGGAAAAATCAAGAGACAAGGTCTTGATTGTCTTGTCTCCGGCCAAGTACAATCAACAGCATAAATGGTTTCACTGCGGGGTACGGGGTGCGCGCGGGTATCCACAACTGTTAATGCTTGTTTCACCTGAGTGATTTTCGTGCCCTCTCTTTCTAATAATTCGTCTCTCTCTCTGACGTATGTCGCAGCGTAGTAACAAATGATAATGACTACTTCATTTCTTTCTTGTCGTCGCTCTGTCGCACTCATTCTATCGAGGCACACGGACTTAGGTCCGATAGGCATGTGTGAGAGCGCGATCGTCAATCGAGGAAGGCATCAAACGCGGTTTTCGCCATGGTCCGAATTTTTCTCGCATAAGAGCCTCTCTTTCTTTTATCTGTCTGTCGCGCTCGCACTCCGATCGCGGCTCACAGACGATGGCCGAGCTCATAAAGGTGTGTCGGTGCGCCTTGGTCGTACGCGATCGTTCATTCGCATTCTTCGGAACATTTCGAATTATTTTATCGGACATTTAATATTTCTTGCTAATTTTTAATCCCATCATAGATTTTCAATAAATTGATATAGTATGACAATTATATGTTTCTCAATTATTTATTTAAAGTTACAATATTGTCTCGGTAAATAAGGAATAAATTTCACAAAATATCGAATTCTGGGGATATACATAACTCGAAATGAATGAATAAGAAACATCTAATTATTATTTACTTTATATTTAATTAAAATTCAGCGGCACTGTGGGATCAAATATTAGACATATGTAAGTGTTAAGGGACAACATCTGTTTGAAACCTGGAAAAAACGTGTATTTTTGGGATTTTTTTTGACTAAACTAACTTTTTTTTGACTAAAGCAATCAAAAAATCCTTTTGGGTATCCATTAATTACACTTTCAAGTACACAAACATTTTTTTTGATTTTTATTTAAAAACAAAATGACGGCTGTGAGCGCTGCGATCCAAGACGTCCTCTTCGTCATATGCTTTTGCGGCTGGCAGTAGAAGTGCCGTCCATCATGACTTAGAGGAATATAAAAAATTTTTTCATTATTTATATGAGTTTTGCTAGTGAAGTACACAGGATTATTAAAAAATATTAATTTATGTCCATTTGACACTGTTTTGAAGAAAAAGTTTCGTTTTTGTCCAAAAAATCGACACTAATTTGTTTATAAAAATCGTAATTGTTCATGAATCATGAAAATCCTGTATACTTCCCTAGATAATTTATCTGAGAAGGTACAGTTAAAATTTCAAGTCAATCGGTTGAAAATTGTTTGAGATGTACTGCCAGCCGATTGTGAATACATGGTTTTGAGATAATCGCGTTTAAAGTTTCAAAACTACTTATCGACATGAAATTTCTAAAATAACAGCTTGCTGATTTTTTTACCTTTACCCAGAGATACCAGGACCATATACAGGCCCTTCCAAACTCAAATAAAGGCCTTCCATTTGTTTTCTTGACGATTTTGGCGGCATCGGACATTGAGCGCTCTGCAGACGTGGCACGAAAAGCATCGGCTTGCATGGCAAAATCGTAAAAATTTCGGCCGACAACTTGTCCTAGACAATCCAACACGTGCATGATACTTGATAAACCATCGTTGAAAGTTATAAAAGCAATTACAACAATAGTTTTGCCACTATGAGAGCACTTTGTGCGACTGTCCAGACAGCTTTATTATTAAATGATTCATTTGAATTTTGTGTAAAGCCTCCAAGACAGCGAGAAAGTAAATCATCGGTGCTAAGTTCTTCGTATATAGGCTTAATTGCATTATAAACCTCAGTATGCATTGCAAAGACACTCAAAAGAGTGTCGATTCGGCGGTTTCCTATTCGATATTTTACTCTTTTTGCTATTCTGTGAATTATATTTTGAGCCCTTCCGGCCACTGTACACTTTGTCACTCATATTGAGATATAAAATTGTAGACGTTAGCACGTAATTCACAGTCGCGATTGTTTATATCCTTAATTTCTCTAGAGAGAATGAACTGGAGATATCAGGATAGGAGAGTAAAGAACTAATTATCTAGACTGGCATCACATATAAAATTTTTATGTTTAACGTCAATTAGAGACACAAATATGTACCTACCTTTATAATCATATCAGGCATCGGTAATTAAAAGAAATCGCGCCATTATGCTTTGGAATTGAAAAATAAACTATGTGTAAGTTCGCGACAGTTTCTACGCTTCTGAGCGCCAGAGGCGCTTCAAATAATGACCTTAAAAATATGTTTGAAAATTTAACCCATGAAAAATTCTTATTGCATATTATTTTTGAAATGTTTATACATCATTTAAGCCGATAAAAAATGGGAAACAATTTTTTTTTTCAAACAGATGTCCCTTAAATGCCCGATAAAATGATTAGAAAAATGTTTCGAATAAAATGAAAGAGTCGTCGCGGCCGGCAAAGACACACCGTCACACTTACTCTCGGCAATCGTAGTGCGAGCACTGCGAGCGCGACAGACAGAACGAAGAAAAGAAAGGCTCTTATGCAAGACAAATTCGGACCATGATGAATTCCGCATTGATACCTTCCTCGTCGTCAAACGTGCTATCACACATGCTTGCTCGGCCCACGTTCGTGTGATTGGCTAGTGCGAACGCGGCTAGTGTCGTTGATATCCCGAGCCATAGTACGCCACAAAGAGAACGAATTACAGTATTGCCTCGGTAACTGTCCACTCGTCGGGTCTGCTTTGACCCGCTTACGGAGAGCTGGAAGCGAAATTCGAGAACCCATAAATCTTGATTGAGCTCAAGCCGCTAGACTTTCTATTTTGCCGACAGTTTTCAGTTGAGTTTGACAGTACTTCACGTCCCACCTAGGGTATGCGATGCATGTGCTTGTGTATTCATCAAATCACCATAAAATTTTTCATTATATTTTTTACAATTTCATGTCCCAATGTTGTGTGCATTTCAGATGCATAAACTTTATGAGTTTATTACATACAAGCGTATGTATGTACATGTGTATTAATCAAATCAACCGATGTAAGAAAAAATTTGTCGTAGTCGCTTTTTACAATTTTATATTTTAACGTTGGACACACGTTGGACACGCGAAATGTACGCCTTGGCACGGTAACTGGTCAACGGCGGCATCCTTTGACCCTTATACCGAGCTCTGGAAGCGAAATTCGATGCCGATGAATGTTTACTTACAACAATTAGTACATGTAAACATGGGGTCTGAGATCGAGGATGATGATAAAAATTAAATCCCTTGGTATCGGTGAGCCTCTACACTAATGCAACCATGAACCTCCTCACTTTCCAATTTTTTAAATTACACATACTTACATAAATATATGTCGTATTTGGTATCATTTTAATCAGCAAAATCATTCCAATAAGTTAATACAATTTTCATGCAAAAATATCCAGAAATTAAAAAATTTTGTCCGTGCCCTAGTCTTATCTCACCGATACAAAGGCTATAAATCTTTCTCGGCCCAGCGGCGTGACGTTTCAACCGTGTCACATTTCTCGACCGACTGATACCGAGGGGGAATCCCCCCAGTGGTGGGGATGATCGCTGGACACATACCGTGACACGAAATGGGCCCCATATCGAGGAAATACTGTATACGAAAGAGAGAGAAAGAAAGACACCTTCGTGATGCACGCATTAGTACGTAATTCAGAAAATATCAAACTGTTATCAATAATAATTTAATATAATGGTTGCTTAAATTGTTATAAAAAGATATTTAGTTTCTAGAACGTCGATACATGTCAAAGCGTCTCTTCAAATTTCTACAAACTTTTTTTTAGCACATAATCAAATTCTGTTCTGTAAACAGGTCTTCCACGATAAAGTAAGCAAATTTTTGGGCCTGTCCGAAACGTGTAGTTATCGGTACTGTTAACAAATATTTGTTACATGTTTTGCATTGAAACTTTACTATCTCGTATATCGAAACTCTAAAATGTTCCGTATCTGTTTATAACAGTGTTATCATATTACATACACATCTTAACAATGAAATTAGTATATTTTTCTGCAGGTATACTGTAAAATTAGTTCAGAAGATGCCACGGTAATAAAAAAAATTCGTGATTTAAAAAAAAACTATTTTTTCTTCAAATAGATTGTTGAAGTATAGGTACGTTTAGAGGACATGATAACGTTGTTGTATGTAAATTGAAAAACATTTTCAAGGATATACATAGGACCATATCGGAGTTCTAAAAGTTCTATAAATCAAAAGCATTCTTTAACAATTCATACAAACAATTATTTGAAATTTAGACATTTTTAATCAGATGTTTTTTGTGTAATTAAACCGTTTTTGTACACTTCTATGTTTATTATAATTTTCGAATTAAGAATTTAAAAACCAAACGTATACAAATCCTGCACTATCTTGCAATAATTAAATGTTTAATATTTTGGTAATTCCTTCAAGTCTATTTTCCTTTTCAATATTACCCACGATATATGCAAGTTTGTAAACAATATCTAACATGCTGCGAGAACCTTGTATACTTGACCTGAAACGCATCTATAGATTGAAATTTTCCTGGCTCCGGAAAAGTCTCTGATTTTTATATATCATTTCTTCAAAAAACTTTTTGAAATTTTATAAATACATACTTCTTGTTACTATATTTCTTAAAAGGAAATAACGTTTAAAGGAAAATTTGGTATATTCCTTCACATCATTGTATATTATCATCATATCACCATATTAATCAGATCCGTTTATTCCTTTATTTTCCTACATTCTTCTATTCCTTCATTTCTGTATTGCCTTATTTATTCCTTGATACCTGCATTCCCTTATTCTTTCATTCCCTGATTTCTTTATTCCCTTATTATACTTCGTATAATTAAGTTAATGTTAACACGTTGAGCCCGGCGCCAATTTTGCTGTCCTTTCCATTCGGCCGGCAGCGGACGAGTACTTGACCGCGGCGCGCTTGGGTGAAATTTGATACTGTAATAATGAATAGAGATTTGTTTTTTTTCAACTTTTTTCCGTTGTTTACATATGCGCTCAAGTATTCATAAATTATATAAAAAAGGAAGGAGTTGTTCACAAAGTCCGAAAATATTGTTCTAACTGTTATGACAAAAATTCAAGGCTATTAGGACGCAAGACGGCAAGAAATTTAACAAAAAAAAGTTGTCACATTTTGTAACACATGCACAAACCATCCGTACCTTTGTTTAAAATGTTTTAATGAACTGCATTAAAATTATCCCATTTATTTTTTTATTTTTATCCTGTCGGTCCGAGGGACCGATAAGGTCCAAACGAAAAGTGCACAGTCGGCTCGCAGAGACCGACACCGGCCAAACGGAAAGTTCACTGTCGGTCCGCAGGGACCGCCGTCGGGCCCAACGTGTCGAGAAAGCTATTCCAAAGTCACATCCTCTTGTGCTTGGCCTATACCTTTGCATTTTCGATGCTTTTTGCTGATAATAGATACAAAAGACAGTAAATCTAAAAAAACATCAAAATCTGTTTTGATTTCAACAGGCTGTTGTAAATTGCTGTGGCACGTTCAGCCGTAGATTCTAAGGTGTTCCTTTCTACATGTATGTTGATTCTCTGGGATTGGCAATAGGAAATTACTGTTTCCAATGTTATGTAGTTTTAAGACTCGGCAGTTTTGTTACGGTATTTATCATAAAATCATAAATTTTGTAAAACGATTTGATTAAATAAATTAAACATTCAAAATTGTCAGATTCACTTTATTGCAATCTTTTATTACCAGCCGTTATTAAGACGATAAAAAAAATACTTTTCATTTCAGGAAAACATTAAAATTTAGTTGAAATTGTAATAAAAACTAAGTTATTTCTTAGATCCTTCTCAAAAATACAAGGTACGGCCGGCAAAAAATGTACAAACAGGTACGAAGTGGGTCCTGATGAAACATGAAAAGAAACTGTGCAATATATGTATAGGTTTTTTTAATTTAAGGCTCAGATTTCGAGAAAATCGAGTTTGAAAATCCAATGTTTACGTATAGTAAACAATGTCCACGACATTTAAAAGCAATTAATTTCAAGAAAAAATTTACAGAAACATTTTAAGGTACAACATTTTAATATATGTATAAATTACAAAGTTGCCGATTGCCTCTCTTTCTTGTGTATATCTATGCACCATGTTATTAACCCCTTTACGCACGTTTTATTTGAAAAAAACCGGTCAAAAAAATCATTTTTTTTGTAAAAAAAAACACACTTTAGATCATTGTATTGACAGAAAAGTACAAAAAATTCAAAATTAATAAAATATTGGCCGTATAATATAATATAATAACAAAATTAATAAATATTTATTAATATAATTAATAAAATAATTAATAAAAATTGCAGCATTTAATACAACGTCGCACGAGTTGACTCGAGCGTGCACGTTAAGGGCGTTGGGTACGATTCGTTCGAGGCATGTGTGACTTCAGCGACGGGTGCGGAGAAAATACGAATTACAGGGGCAGTAGGGGACTCACTGTCCCCACCATCTATCCCGTCTATCGGTGTGTCTATGTGTCTGTAGCTCGGCTATTCCCCTCTCACGGTCATTGCGGGGATCGGGGGACTGAGCGGGGAATAGAAAAGTCGACTATCGATGGGTGATCATTGTCGGCCCGCTCGATGCCTGTACGCATTTTGGTGAAGCGCCTGTTAGTATCAGAAAGCACAATGTTTCTGAAGCATGAAAACTTTTTAGTACGGCCAACCGAAGGCCAATGCAACATTTGATTAACAAAATTCATATGTCTTAATTGAAGGGTAAACAAAAGAATTTTAATGTGTAAAAATAAATAAAAAATAAATAAATAAATAAAAGAATCTTTTAATAAATATAAAAGTTTGTATAGAAAAAACAATTATTGTAACGTTTTCACAAGTGCATAAAATGCAAAAAATTAGATCATCCTTCAAAGACATTCAATTGTTAAAAATAAAATGTGTTGCATTTATAAAACCGTTGCAATAGATTAATAATTGTGTTATAATACTTATATATTTTGACTGACTGTAACACAAAAAGGTTTAGAAATTTTGTTACTCTTCAAATAATGTTTAATAACTGTAACAGTATTACAAATTTTGTAACTTTTATATTTTGGCATTAAAGTTCTTTTGTTTACACCTCGACATCTATTAAACTTTAGGTATGAGTTATTTTTGAATAAATGTTGCATTGGTCTTTGGTTGGCTGTACCTCCAAAATTTTTAAAGATTCAGAAATACTGTGTAAATGGTGTTTTCTTTTCGCGATTGTACTACTACATACAAAGTAATGTGAGATCTGAGAAGTAGTAGGTCCATTGCACCTACTAAGTTTATGCTATATGATTTTCTATCAGATGCAGACGTGATTCAACATCATTATAATACTTTGGTTAACGTAACGCTTTTCAATAACAATATATGATTATATATACCTATATTGTATAATACAGTAAATTACTTAACCAATCTACCATCTTCAAATCAAAGCTATCTGATTCAATTTCAGGTAAAATTCTTTTATTGTAGTATGTAATATTTTAGATATTTAATTCAAGGCATTTCTCCTTTGTGGACTTCATGTAGAATCTAGCTGCCACATTTCGAAATATTGCATAGATACACCGTACTCTTTCTTTAAATTAATGTCATGTTCGTCCGTATTGGTCAAGAATTACCGACCAGAAATTTTTTTGGCGCACATCCTTGTAATACACGGTGCGGTCTACATGTGCCGATCACCGCTCAATGCATTTGCAAGGAGTTACGCCATACTATTTCCTGGTCGTATTTTTCGACCGATTTGGTCTAACAAGGTGTCATTTTAAAGATAATGGTTCAAGGCACGAGCGTATATTTTCAGATTTTCAAAAAAAGTTTTTAGTAATATGTATAGCGCGGACCAATAATTAATGTTGTTTTAGACGATTTTTTCAGCGAAAACGTGATTATTTGAAAATCTGAAAATCTACGCTCGTGCCTTGAACCTTTCTCTTTCAAATGACACTTTGTTCGACAAAATCGGACAAGAATTGCGGCCAGGAAAATATATGGCATAAACCCTTGCAACTCCACGGGGTGGAGCACGTGTTTAAAGTCTCGCTGTGCGGCAACAGCAGTCTTTTGCGTTTTAAATGAATCGGGATGTCGGCTAGATTCTAAAAAAACAACATTTTCATTTACAAAATCGTATCTAAAAAAAGGTCATTTTTCAAAGCCGTATTCTGAATAAACAAAAACTTTTTTCAAAAATCCGAAAATCTACGCTCGTGTCTTGAACCTTTATCTTTAAAATAAGACCTCATTCGTTAAAATCGGTCTAGAATTGCGGCCTAAAAACGACATGGCGTAAACTGTGTTTTTGACTGATTCTTGCCGATTTCGTGAAATATAATTGTGGCACAAAGGCGCCCCTCGAACGTCGTGGCGGAAGAGGCGAAGTTCATCCCCCCACCACAAGGTCTCACTTACACGCATGGGTTGGTGTGTGTCTCGATTCCTAGAAGCGTAAACTACGCTCGCTCTGTCCCGTTTTGAAACTCGGTAATATTAATAAAAAAAACTAGAGGAGAATTAAATCTCCTCCTTTTCTTTATTCAATTACTTCGAGATTACAATAGTTTCAATATATTAATTATAAGATACACTCTTAGGCACTCGCACCTGGTAACACTGGTCAGTAAACGATTACAGAGTAATATTGAATATGTGTTCTCGGTTTGAGATTTCGTAAAAGTCTGATTCGCGGTCTGGCGGTAGCCGCCTTCGTTGCCTAATTATGATGATGGCGCGTTTCGCCTATTGCGCTATGGTCAGCGTCTGTGACACCTCAGGATTCTAGCCGAAATCCCGATTCATTTAAAACGCAAGAAACTGCTGTTGGAGTCGCAAGGGTTTACGCCTGTTACGTATGAATCGTATGATTCCTACGAAAATTCTCAGTCTGGAATTATCTCTTGGCGACACCCAGGCGCCTTAGTCCCCTTTTTCTGAACGAAAACAGGATACATTACGTGCGATACGCACGTAACCCTTAGCCTCTCGTCTAGGACGCCCGGATAGCTACACTTGAGACCCCACGCGATAAGGAAAACCCGACCGCGAGGGTCTGCCTCCCCCGAAATTCCATAGTTTCCAACCGTCTTTTCCTGCAGCATCTTTACTCCCACCATAGACCAGATTTCCTAAAATTTTCAATCCCCACTGCTTTTTCGACTAATATAAGGGCCACGAAAATGCATCTCATCGGGTTATTCTCAGTACGACGCTTGAGCAAGATTCTACGAGACCTAGGCCCAGTTCCTACTCGAGTTTTCTTTAACCTTCGAAAGATTAGTCTTTTCATTGGCATTTATTCAACTCTTGGTCGGAGTTCCCTCGTTTCAATTCACGTTAGAATCACTCGCGAACTAGTTCGGAGTCATCATAATTGTGAAGTTTCGTCAACCGTCACTGCCCAAGGGTAAACACTTAGAGCTTTCAATTATTACTTACATTCATTAAATTCATACACAAACACTAAACATACTTGTATATATATACAGGGTGTAACATATCATCGGGGACCCTTTTTGAGGATCGATAGTACGCACCAAAAGGTGAAAAACGGACCTAGGAAGTTAGGTCCGAAAATCACCCCCTATCGAGATACAACCCCATTTGTAAAAATTTAAAAAAAAATTATATCTCCGAAATGGTAAGTCGGAGAGGAGCGGTTTTAATTGCAAAATAAGCGGAAAAGATCAAAGTTTATTAAAAAAAATATAACTGCTTCGATTATTACCGTTACGTAGCATTTTTATTTGTTTGTAAAAAAAAACTTTGAATTTTTCTATGATAGCGGTTGATTAACAACTTGAGAAAAATAAGGATAACGCGTCAAGACTCCCCTGTCGAAGACAGCCTAAAAAAAGTTTAACATTATTGCACGGTTTCGGCGTTAAAAATTGTTAAATACCGTTACATTGCCGTGCTACCGACGAACCTAATGCTACTGACGACAGCTGATCCACATCTATTATAACAGTATGCGTGAAAGATTATCGATTGGCCAAGTGACTACACTGAAAAATCTCTCACGCATGTTATTATACATTGTATTGTACATTAGTGTGTGTCGCACGGCGGCTCGAAAACATATGATAGATGTGGATCAGCTGTCGTCAGTAGCATTAGGTCGGTCGGTAGTCCGGCGACTTAACGGTGTTTAACAATTTTTTACGCCAAAACCGTACAATAATGTTGAACTTTTTTTAGGCTGTCTTCGAAAAGGGAGTCTTGACGCATTGCCCTTATTTTTCTCAAGTTGTTAATCAACCGCTATCATAGAAATATTCAAAGTTTTTTTTTATAAACAAATAAAAATGCTACGTAACGGTAATAATCGAAGCAGTTATATTTTTTTTAGTAAGCTTTGATCTTTTCCGCTTATTTTGCAATTAAAACCGCTCCTCTCCGACTTACCATTTCGGAGATATGATTTTTAAAAAATTTTTTACAAATGGGGTTGTATCTCGATAGGGGGTGATTTTCGGACCTAATTTCCTTGGTCCGTTTTTCACCTTTTGGTGCGTACTATCGATCCTCAAAAAGGGTCCCCGATGATATGTTACACCCTGTATATTCGGTTGAAAGAATATACTTGTTAGACTTTTACTAGAAACGTAAAATTCGAGTCAAGAAATATTTCTAGAAATTTAAAACCTTTCCTCTCGAATTAAATCTAAAACATAATCGAGTAACGAACCCACAAAATTATTCACTCTAACCGCTCGGAGTGAAACAAAAGTTACGAGAGTTATTATTTTACGACCTTTACCGTAGCAGGTCAAAAACCACAAACAGCGGGTGCCCGACTGCGCGTGCCCTTCGGCTTGCTTCCGTACCTGCGCGACCATTTGCCGTCCTAGCAAGTGCGTCGTTATTAAGCAGAGAGTAGCACCTTGCAGTTAGTCTACAAGTACATCTACCTCAGGGAAACACCTTACCTAAAAACATATACAACCACTCTGGAGATCAGTGCCCTACGGTTTATGCCGTAGGCTCATCTGATTCTAGATTCCTTTAATTCCGATACACGACCAGCGCCCTACGGTTTATGCCGTAGGCTCATCTGGCCTGTATCACTCCTGATTTCCTGTCATACCTGGAAAAAAGCCAGCGCCCTATGGTTTATGCCATAGGTTCATCTGGATTCATTCATCCACTAACCTAACCGCTCTAGCGGCCGGCGCCCTACGGTTTATGCCGTAGGCTCATCTGGCTCTGGATTTCACTCTTTCCAATACAAGCCCAGCGCCCTACAGCATCTACTGTAGGCTCATCTGGGTTGTATCGCTCCTTACCTCAATTCAAGACCAGCGCCCCACGGTTTTTGCCGTAGGCTTTGTAGCTCCTACTACGGTTGACAAACGATACTCCCTGCTACAGTAAAGTTTAATAAGAGACGAAATCACGTCTCATTACGTTTATTCCATAACGCTCGCCGGCCACATTCCAGAAACCCGCCCGGCTCGTAACACGCCATATATTTTCCTGGCCGCAATTCTTGTCCGATTTTGTCGAACAAAGTGTCATTTGCAAGTGAAAGGCTCAAGGCATGAGCGTGTATTTTCAAATTTTCAAATAATTACGTTTTCGCTGAAAAAATCGTCTAAAACAACATTAATTATTGATCCACATCATACATATTACTAAAAACTTTTTTTGAAAATCTGAAAATCTACGCTCGTGCCTTGAACCCTTCTCTTTCAATTGACACCTTGTTCGATAAAATCGACCAACAATTACGACCACGAAATAGTATGGCGTAACTCCTTGCAAATATGTACATTGAGCGGTGATCGGCACAGGTTCACTACGTAGTAAGTTACAAATGTTTACGCCATACTATTTCCTGGTCGTAATTATTGGTCGATTTTGTCAAACAAGGTGTCATTTTAAAGATAAAGGTTCAAGGCACGAGCGTATATTTTTAGATTTTCAAATAATTACGTTTTCGCTAAAAAAAGGTGTCATAAACAATATTAATTATTGATTCGCAGTATATACAGGGTGTCCCATTTCCTTGGACGCACCCGGAACCAGGTGATAGCTGAGGTCATTCTAATATAGGGATGTAACATTCTCAGCGTCCCATTCCAATCCGTGGCCGAGTTATTAACGAAAAACGACAGCCAATCAGAGGGCTCCGTTAGGCCCAGCCGCACGACAGTTCCCAATGGTACGGTACCCTACTGGTGCAGAACTTCTACTGTCGCGCGGCCGTGCCTAACGGAGCCCTCTGAGTGGCTATCGTTTTTCTTAACTCGGCTACGAATTGAGATAGGCCATTGAGAATGTTACATCCCTATATTAGAATTACCTCAGCTATCACCTGGTTCCGGGTGCGTCCAAGGAACTGGGACACCCTGTATATGGTGCGTTCCACGTCAAGTGATCAGGGTATTTGTAGTCATGTCACAGATTTTGATAAAATTTTAATATGTTGTAGGTAACGTTGAGAAAAAAAACCCATTTGAAGGAATTTTCAAAACAATAAATATTTTTTAAGTTACGAGCAGTCAAAGTCTTGTGCATGGGTTTTTAAAAAAATGTATAACTCTGAAACCAAAATAGATACAGAAATTAGCGCAATACCAGATTATTCGGAAAGCTTCAAAGTTTTAGAAAAAAAAATATAAATTTAATGTAAATCGTTTTTAAATTATTGAAAAAATGTTTTTAATTTTTGAATCTTAAATTTCGTCCAATATGTATCTTCAAACATTTTTTAAACATTTTTTTTCATCATTGTCGAAATGTCCTCTAACCATAACTTCCAGCCGAATTTTGGGCCAAAGAATACTTTTCAAGCTATGAATTTTTATTTAGCGCGGTGCCGGTATTTGGCGCGCGGCGTCGCCCTTAGCGCGACGCAGATAGCTGCCGGTAGTGAGACCAAAGCGTTGATCAATGTCCTGCATTTGCGCTTCAATATCTTCAAAAGTATACCTCGCAATTTTTTGGTGATTTTTTTATAGCAACATCATAATGTCCTCTACAGACATCTTCCAGCGGTATGTTGGAACAATGAATAGCTTTCAAGTTAGGAATTTCTATGTACTGTGGCGTTCGGTTTTTCGCCCGCGATCCCGGCCGAACCGTAACACGTATACTTGCCGTTATTGGAAAAATGATCAAATCACAAATTCGCGGGAGTTATTCAAATGGCAAAAGATCACTTCAGTCACATCTCGTTTGCATATTGTTCAAACGATGAGTACATTGATCATGAAATTCTACTTACTTGTTAGTAGTCGGTACAGTTCAGCAAAACCAATTCCCGGTACTCATAAATTGCATGCAGTAATACTTTTCAACGAAAATGGAGTTGCAATAAAACCATATTCTTTTTTAAATACAAACGAAGCCACTATTATTTGAATTCGACGTTAATGATCTTAGAACACGAATTTTATATTTATATTTACATATACACATATATTGCAGATAACTTGTAAGATAGCAGGAAAACTTGTAAATTACGTGGACTTAGAATGCACAAGCGTTTTTAATGTGGCCGTTGCCGGTTTCAAGACCGGAAAACACAGAGCGGAAACGATGTTCATTATATCATATAACAATTGAAATATTGTTTCTTGAAAGACAAACCAAATGGCCAATATTAACACAATGCATGGCAAAAGTTTACTGAGGTGTGGGACGTGTGGGTTCTTTGAATTAACAGGATGGCCCACAGAACACGACCACAGTATATTCGTAATAAACAAATATAATTACTTTATTATTCGACGATAATACAGAATAATTGACAGAGTGACTGACTGAACTGAATACTGACAGAATGTTACAGATTGACTGAACTGAATCGAATGAACGAATGCGCTCGGCCGTCTACGACGGCCCTTATATATGCTCGACGGTGTCGTCTCACTTTTTAGGAACTACGAATTATTTACTGGCCTACGTGACCGTCGTATTTCGGATCGACGCACGAAAACGTCGAAACTATTTAGGCTACGACGAATCGCTCACGACGAATCGCTCGCGTCGTATAGATTTGTTGCAAGATCTGACGAAATATACAACGCATCCTCTACAGAGGTATCTTTCTCTGCAGGTATACTGTGAAATGAGAATCAGAGAGTGCACTGAGCAAGGGTTTTTTCCAATAACGGCAGGTATACGTGTTACGGTTCGGCCGGGATTGCGGGCGAAAAACCGAACGCCACGGTACATAGAAATTCCTAACTTGAAAGCTACTCATTGTTCCAACATACGGCTGGAAGATGTCTGTAGAGGACATTATGATGTTGTTATAAAAAAATCACCAAAAAATTGCGAGGTATACTTTTGAAAATATTGAAGTGCAAATGCAGGACATTGATCAACGCTTTCGTCTCACTACCGGAAGCTATCTGCGTCGCGCTAACGGCGAAGCCGCGCGCCAAATACCGGCATCGCGGTACATAAAAATTCATAGCTCGAAAAGTATTCTTTGGCCTAAAATGCGGCTGGAAGTTATGGTTAGAGGACATTTCGACAATGATGAAAAAAAATGTTCAAAAAATGTTTGAAGATACATATTAAACGAAATTTAAGATTCAAAAATTAAAAACATTTTTTCCACAATTTAAAAACAAGTTATATTAAATTTATATTTTTTTCTAAAACTTTGAGGCTTTCCGAATAATCTGGTATTTCGCTAATTTCTGAATCTATTTTAGTTTAAGAGATATAAATTTTCAAAAAAAACCCATGCACAAAACTTTGACTGTTTGTAACTTAAAAAATATTTATTGTTTTGAAAATTCCTTCAAATGGGTTTTTTTTCTCAACGTTACCTACGACATATTAAAATTTTATCAAAATCTGTGACATGACTACAAAAACCCTGATCACTTGACGTGGAACGCACCATATGCTCTGGGTTAACCGGTCAACTTCTGTGCCGGTTAGTGTACACCGGGCCAAATCATAGCTGGACCATCTCATCGGAGTAGTGCGACGAGGGAACTGACTTTGCCTTTGTGCCGCGCCACGACGCCGTTTGTCACTGGATGGTCCAGGTATGTTTTGGCCCACACTACATTACATGTTAATCGGTCGCACGCTGTATGAGATATCCTGAAGTACATGTATATTTTGTAATATAAAGGATGTCCCAAAATGCACGCAAGATTTGAATTGCATAGAAAACACAGTTTTTAGTCTTTTGGTTGTTATTTTTTTATTGAATCTTAAAGTACATAGGTTAGCGTTAATTATGGAATAACATATCGGGCAAAGGGCCTCCACGGCTTTGCTGGCACATACGTACTCTTTTATCAAAATTTTGCATCACTTTTCTGCATAATTGTGAATGAAATTCGTTAAGGGGGGGCTAAGGGTTTCAAGGCAAAAAAACACTTTCTTTGCGATTTTTTTTTCAGACGAACGAATAAAGCAAATTTGTTCGAACCTTGTGCACATTATATATTATTATTTCAACAACATTTTGTTATTTTTTGGTTGCAAAATATCAACAAATAAGCCGGTGACAGAGCTTTTCCGAGAGCGCCTTTTGAAAAACACGTGTTGCGGTGATCACTGTATCTCAGCAGAACAGTATCAGAAATCAAAATGACAATAAAATTTAGTTAGCAAATGAGTAAATCCTCCCTCCAACGATCGCTAATTGTTATTTTTTTCAATTTAAAACTTTTGGTGGTCGTTTGAAGCAAAAATTGCGATTTTTCACTAAAATTTCCGCCATTTCGCTACTGGAAAAACCCCTTAATGTGAAAAAAAATATCATACTAATCGTTGGGGGGAGGTATTTTATATATAGAAGGTATGTACCAAATTTGAAAAGAATCGGTGAAGTATGTTTTAAATGACAGTGATCACGGACTTTGAAAACATGGTTTCGAGAAAATCGCGTTTAAAGATTTAACTGTACAAAAGTGAAGATAAATTCCTTTTCCGCCGAGTATTTTACTTCTCCGTTTTATCCTTGATTTTTTTGTCGCTTCGACACTCAGTCTAAACGCTTATCATTTACACTTTACAATCCCGTATTTCAGATTTTCGTATCCCACACTACTATTATAAAATCACTGATGTGAGCGGCAAACGCCCGACCGAAAATATAACGACTAACTGGTCAATAACTTCGAGAGTTTTTCTCCGATTATCTTCAAATTTTGGGACAATACTCTCGAAATATTGAACTATAAGAAAAAGCAAAAAAAAACCGATTTTTCGATAACGCAAACCCTTAGCCCCCCTTAATGCAGCGTTTAATTTTCTCTTGTAATGCACGCGTGGTTGTGGGCTTGTTGACATAGACCTTTGGCTTCAAATAACCCCATAAGAAAAAAAATCACACGAATTAGGAGGCCGATACTGATCACCGAAACGAGAGAGTACACGACCAGGAAAGGTTTCATGCAGTAAGTGGCACTGTCTTAGACAGAGGGCTTCGTTGGGCCTGGCGGCGCGACAGTAGCAGGTCTGCACCAGTAGGGTACTGTGCCAGTAGGACCTGTCGCGCCGCTGGGCCCAACGGAGCCCTATGATTCGCTATCTCTTTTTCGTTAATAACTCGATCACGAATTAAGATACGACATTACGAATGTCACTTCCCTATATTAGAATTACCTTAGCTATCACCTGGTTCAGGGACGTGCACGTCAGCTGGGACACCCTGTATATCCCAGGCAGCAGAGGAGAAGCTTCTCCCACTCTACTTTCGGGCATCTTTGTCGCGCAGCCCGGAACTAGCAGCAAGAGGCGTGTAGAGTGGGAGAACCCCTGGACTTGAGGGATCGAGATGTAACCTTTCTCATGTTTCGTACGCTTCGTCGTATCAAAAGTAATTCGGGTGATTCAATGTTATAGAATCTTCAAAATTGTCATAACTCTTTGACTTATGGTGTTACAAAATTTCACACTTTTAATTTTACAACATGATACCAATAAAAATAATAAAAATAATTATAGAAGATCTGAACATTAATATTTTAAACAATATTGTTGTTCAATCTCGTCCTCCTAAAATTATATAAAAAACTGATTGAAACGAGAGAGTACACGACCAGGAAAGGTTTCATGCAGTAATTGAACTGTTTCACTGGCTGTATGGCATGTGGCACTGTCTTGTTGAAACCACATATTGGCCACATCAATAGCATCCAATTTCGGCAGAAAGAACTGTGTTATCATACGATATCGTGCACCAGGAACAGTTACTGCTTGACCAGCCTCATTTTCAAAAAAGTATGGTCCAATGATGCCTCCAGCCCAAAATCCGCACCAAACAATGACACGTTATAAATGCATTTGTTATTCGATAATCAGATGTGGGTTCTCCGAATCCCAAACACGGCAATTTTCGCGATTAGAAAGCCATCAAGGTGAAAATGTGCTTCATCGCTTACGATGAAACTTTCATTATTTTGGAAATATTGTTCAATAATGAAAACACGTTGTTGTATCGTATAACGCTTTATATTTTTACTAACGCGCTAAATTCTCAGCTACCAAATTATTCTTTTTTCAGGGTTGTCAACAATTTACTGTAAAAATGGCGGTAAATTCAAATCTTGCGTGCATTTTGGGACACCCTTTAGATTGAAAAGATCGATGTACAGCATTGTAATTCTACCATCATGAATAAATGAAATATAAATATATTGTACCTAATAATCAGCAAATATTGTGAAGAGCATTCAATGTAGGATAAACATTTCTTTTATATTTGTAATGAGGCATAAGTAATGTAATATATTATAACTGCTGTATTAATTGTGATAGTTTATCTGTGGAGCTTACGATTAATGTCACGTGATTTTGACGTACAGCTTTCTCGAGGGACGCCCCATTATGCAAAAGGAATAATTCCTGTACAGACTACAAAAACGGTTAGGTTTTTTGAAGTGGGAAACTACACATCGTTATTAACGTTACACAAACTTTTTTGTACTGAAATCAATTATGCTTTTGAAAAGACACCAATATCCAGCGAATTGGTATAATCATGTTGAATTCTAATGACGGTTGAGGATATTAAATAAAATATAAAAAAGTGTTTTCTATTTACCTCTTCCTTTATTCTCTTGCTACGTGTTTGCTTGTGTATATTATTACGTTGCAAAATTATTATAATTAGCTATATGTGGCGTAAAAAACATGTTTTGGAAAATAATCGACATCGCAATAGCATTGCCAACGGGCAGTGTATCTTGAATAATTAACCGATGTTCCATGTCAAATTAATATTAATAATAAATTGGAATCAATGCACATTCGACGTGTTTGTTTGTGACCATTAACAGAAGATATATGTATGTATAACGTTGGTATATGTGTAAATATAAATTACACTGGGAATCTTTAACAGTTGACTGCTCCACTTTGACTTGACATTATTAAGAAACCCTCTTCAGTTAGTCATCTGCAAAATTCGGTTTCTTTAAAAACCAAGATAACAAGAGTTCAAATAAGGTTTCACATTAAACACCTGCAACCATGAAGTTTGCATTGATTTATATTCTTTTTTTATTTAGACCTGTGTTCTCAACTCTGATACATGAACAAGTTCTTCATCTCTTAAAAGATGCCATTCAATCAATTGTAACATCATCAACAATATACAATATTATAATAGCAATGAATGATAATGTCGAATATGAAATATCTTTGCCGGTGACAAACCTGGTGAGCCAGACCATTGGGAATTTGCATACGGTACTGATTATTAAATTTCAAAACGGACAACATGTGGAGTCACTTTTGAAACGTATACCCGTATCGCATCCATTAATTATTTATATTTGTACTGGACGAAATATTTTACACAACGAAACACAATCGAAAGTTTTGGGGGACGTGTGGAGAATAGTACGCCGAAGTTATGCACCAAAGATATTGTTAATAACAGGATGGTCAGAATTTCGGCTAAATACACAGGTATGAAAGTTTTATTATATTCTTACATAGTATTTGATTGAGCCCACCCCAAGGATTGGCCACACTATTGATTAAACTACAAAAAATTTATTCTATTGTAAACAAATGCTAACGAGTACTATAAAAATAAATCACGATAAAAAAGATTGAGGTACACACTAATTTCTCAAATGAATATTAATTAATATAAGAAGTTAATTCAGAGCAGGTGAAGAACGATTGAATAATTGAAAGTTCTTTAATAACGGTTATTTATAAGAGTTAATAGCTAATTTAACATCTGATATTTTCGGTAATGAAGATATCTACAATAGTGTGCAATAAATTCATCCCAGATTTGAAGCACGAGTTTGTTCCATTGCATAAATGTTGATTATATATTTTGACTTTGCCACAGAATTCCTCGAGCAATTTTGTACCGATTCTGAAGAATTTTTGGGAGGATAAAATACTTGATGTAACGATTTTGGACATGACCGACTTTGATATAATATTGCACCACTTCAATCCGTTTCGCAATACCTATACGAAAATTTCTTATGGAAATTATACGGCAGAGATTTTTCCTGATAAGCAGAGAAATCTGTATGGTTACCCTTTCAAAATTCGTCATACTTATTTCCCTCCTTATATTGAAATTGAGAAACAGGGTGACAAGTTTACTATAAAAGGATCGATAGCTGATTATCTAAGTATATTCACGTTTATTGTAAACGGATCTTTAGAAATTATTACAAATGACTTCAAAACGAGACACAGACCAATACCTACATGGAATGAAAAACAAAAGTGGGACTTGCTACCACACCCTTTAACACCTAACCAGCACAACACAGGAGTTTTATACACCACTGTAATTGGATATGAGAAAATGTGCTTATGCGCACCATTAGTAACGGGGAAGACCAGAGTCTGTGTTTGGAAATTTGTCAGCACAATTGCTGCAGGATTCCTAATAATGGCTGTATTCAAAATTTTTCTAACTATGCTTCAGGTAGGATACTAACGATGTTTGCGACGTTTATACAAATATCTGTTTTATATAGGAAGAAACCGATAAACAAGATGTAGATTAAACATTTATTGCATAATTCTTTCCTCGGTACATACATATTTTAAGAATACTGATTTACCGGAATTATTAGTACTTATAACTAATTGTGAAAAATGTTTCTTTTCTACAATATTTCCATTTTTTTTTACATCCTTTTTTCGATATATATATTTATATAAACATCCGCAGACTGGGTATTAGGGGTCAAATTGTACATGGTTGGTATGAAAGCGAGGCAATTGTATCAGCGTATTTGATTGTAAATATTTTTAGAATCAAAGTTCGATATTTGTCTGTTCACAAAGACTTCGATAACTTCACGTCTTCATCTCCATCACTGGGGTGGTCCTCCTCTGGGAATCAGTCAAACAAATGATGTAACACGATAGCGGCATCGGTTAATGTTCCGCGAAACCCCCAATAGAATATCTTCCTTCGCGGCGAAATAAGAGTAATATTTAGAACGATGAAACTCTTGCATGTTTAATTAATGTTACGAAAACTTTATTAACATATCACCACGGTTATTTTTATTAGAATGATACCAAGCACTATACATATAATACGGATAATGCATACTGAACTAATAGGTCATTCTATGTATTATACATATAAGCCGTTCAGTGCACAAATCGACTAACTCTATATTTGCCGTTTTTTGAATTTGTTATATAAAAAGGATTTTAAAAAGCCATGTGTGCTTTCTATTCACTTTTGAAAACAACGTTTTTTATGGAGGTAGTCGATTTGTGCACTGAACGGCTGATATGTATGTAAATACAAGCGGTGGTGAATTACTTGACCGGTTAATCCACAGCATACAGGGTGTCCCAGCTAGCGTGCACGTCCCTGAACCAGGTGATAGCTGAGGTAATTCTAATATAGGGAAGTGACATTCGTAATATCGTATCTTAATTCGTGACTTAGTTCCTACTAGCACAGTACCCTACTGGTGCAGACCTGCTACTGTCGCGCCGCCAGGCCCGACGAAGCCCTCTGATTGGCTATCGTTTTTCGTTAATAACTCGGTCACGAATTAAGATACGACATTACGAATGTCACTTCCCTATTTCAGAATTACCTCAGCTATCACCTGGTTCAGGGACGTGCACGTTAGCTGGGACACCCTGTATATCCCAGGCAGCAGAGGAGAAGCTTCTCTCACTCTACTTTCGGGCATCTTTGTCGCGCAGCCCGGAACTAGCAGCAAGAGGCGTGTAGAGTGGGAGAACCCCTGGACTTGAGGGATCGAGATGTAACCTTTCTCATGTTTCGTACGCTTCGTCGTATCAAAAGTAATTCGGGGGATTCAATGTTAGAATCTTCAAAATTGTCATAACTCTTTGACTTATGGTGTTTCACACTTTTCAACAAAATTTCACACTTTTAATTTTAAAACATGATACCAATCAAAATAATAAAAATAATTATAGAAGTTCTGAACATTGATATTTTAAACAATATTGTTGTTCAATCTCGTCCTCCTAAAATTATACAAAAAACTGATTCAAATTATTTCATTGCTGATTTCTGTATAGTATGTATAGTATGCTCTGTAAACATATATGCAGAATATATGGATTGTTATATAATATTTTTTCGCGTCAACAAGTATTCAGAAACAGTACTAGATAGCAGCAATTTGCAAGCTATTGACATTATTTGCCAAAAACTTTTTTCCTCGACCGTATACATCATCGGTAGTTACCGATGACTAGATCGGTGCGGTCAAGGTAGTTTATGATAAGTCAACTATTACCGGGAACCTATTTCCTGCGAAGAATACATTGCAAATCCTTTCACGACATCCGGTCACCCGTGATTGAATTTGTCGAATTTCTGCCTTACTTTCACCACCCGGAACATTGCAAGCGTTTAGCTCATGCATCGTATCGTACGCATTTTTCATTCGATTTTGATAAACTTGGGACCATTTTAAAGATAAAGAATGAATGCACAAGATGATAGAATAGATTTTCGACAAACGGTTTCCTTATCAGTGAAAATCAACCAAGAAAATTACTGATTTTCAAGACATTTTTTCGTATAGAAAGAAACCGATTTTCGAAAATCTGTTCTATCATCTTATGCATTCATGCTTTATCTTTAAAATGGCGCCAATTTCTGGACGGACTTCGAGTAGCAGCCATAGAAAGATCGATGCGAAAAAACAAAGTGGGGCTGTACAGGACAGATAACGCCCGTGTATCGGTTCAGACGCAAATTTTTTCATTTACGTATATTTTTCATGAAGAATTTGATCAATATCTTGATTAATATCTAAAATTTAAGAATGCTTTGATTAAAATGATATCAAACACCATGATATTTACATACCTTTACCCGTTTTTTTAAATAATCCTGATAAATTGTACATAATTCAAATTATGTGGAGTTTTGGTATCATTTTCTTCAGAAGAACTTCACCACCATGTTAATAAAATTTACATTACAAAAATCCAAAAATGGAAAAGTTTTGTCGTTGCATTCGCGTCTAGCACACCGCTATGTAGAGATTTAACTTTTATCAGTTTCCTCGATTTCAGTTCCTCCTTGCTTTTACTCGCCATCTGTGTTCCCGTTCGTCCCCATCGTAAGGATAAAACGGCGAACGTCACGCAAAAAAAAGCGTGACCCGAGTTTGGCACAAATATCGAGCTTTAACTGTATGAATGCAGTATTGGCTCGGTAAATCTTCTCTCGTCGGCACTCCTTTGGTTCTTTTACCAAACTTGGAAGCGAAATGCAATACCTATAATCTTGACTGAGACTGAGCTCAGTCAATATCTTTGTATACGATATTAGCGTCAGTGTTTGATTTAGTTTTCATATTTATTTCTTTTTTCGTCTTCCCACTTAGGGTGCATGTGTATTGATAAAGTCAGAAGATGTAGAAGGAAATTTAGGAAAATTTATGAGCCCGGCATGTTTAATTATATGTTATAGCTTTTTACAATTTTATGTTTCAACCTTGTGTCCGCAAGATCCACGGCAAGAAAAAAGAAAAGGTTATGTTAACATCTTCGAACGACTAACTGGCTTGCGATAAATGAATCGCGTGCCATTAAATTTACACATGTGAAAAGTTTGATGCTATCTGTTGGACTATCTGTTGGTGGATCCAGACGAATAAAAATTATACATATATGTATGTATACACGATGTCCGAGCATTCGTGTTTGACATCATTTAATCAACAAAATCTTATCAATAAATTAATTCATTTGTTATAAAAGAAAATATCGAAAAATTAAAAAATTTTGTCGCTGAGTTAGTGTTGTCTTATCGATACAAAGACTATAAATCTTCTTCGTTCCCGACGGCACGACATTACATTTTTCGCTTGACTGATTCCGAGGCAGAACCCCCTTAGTGGTGGGGATGATTCGCGATTCTTTACAACATCCAGAGCAAAACTTTACCAAGCAGATGTTGTTACATACAAGGTTTCAACTTTTCAACTCTCCAAACTTTCCACAATGAAAATTGTGCGCTACAAAAACTGTGTCAGAAACTCTTTATTTTGCCTCAGGCGCTAATAGTGTCGATTTGATCCTATATGTAAAATGTACTTAACTTTTAAAAAACTGATGAATATTACTCTAAATCTTAAAACGATGATTTACTAAACCTATGAAACACAGGTTGATCAAAATCTTGCTGGCATCATTAATATATTCAGCCTGATTGTCGGTATGTCAGTACAAAGAATCCCAACTACTCTCACAGGAAGAATGGTGTTTATCAGCCTGGTCATTGTAACAACACGATATTCCTTCATCTTCTATACAGAACTATTCAATGTTGGGATAAATGTAAACCAAGATTTGAGAATCGTAGACTTCAGAAGCTTGGAACAATCTGGTTTGCATCTGTTCATACAGAGAGATATGTACATGCTTCACTTCAGCGATAACTACCTTCCGTTCTCACTAAAGAGGAAAACGATTATTATTGAGAACACAGATTTTCTAGAATATATGAAGAAATCTGAAAGTTACTACAAACAGGGCACGTTTTTATCAATATATACTTGCAACAACATTTCAGAGCGTGCATCTGATATACATAAGGACACTGTAGTGAAACCTTGGAACTTCTGTCCAGTGGAAATTCCAATTATACTTGGATTATCTGCTATGATGCCATACAAAGATCGTTTAGACGATAGCTTCTTGCGTGTTCAACAATCAGGGTTGAATAACTACTATGGTTTTGGGTACTTCAAAAATAAACATCAATATGGGCGTCGAAAGACTAAACAGCGTGAAATGCAAATTCATGGAATAAATTCATCAGCAGCACAGAGAATTTTAAAGTATCTTTTCTCTGGATACTTACTAGCAGTTATCTGTTTTTTGGGGGAGGTGCTTGTAGATTGCGTTCGAAACAGAAGATTGGAGATTAAGAAAAGGAGAGCAAAACATACGGCTATTATAGAAAATAATTGTACTGTACTTCCAGTTATTCAAAATTAATAATTTTAGTAGCGTTTGAGCAGTGCAGTATATTCCAATCCAGTCTTTAAAAAATACTGTGCAACTTTTTCTCCAACTCTGCATGGAATGTTGTGGAATCGCCCAATCGAAATTCTTGGTGACAGCACATATTCTATTCAAGACGACAGTAGTCGAAATGTGCCATTTGGCTTTGGTCACTATACTAATAATGTAATGAAAGCAAAAACGATTGACACAATAAATTCGATTGAAAAGTATCTTTTATTACAATATCGTTTCAATTATCTATATTGATTATACTATGACAAAAAACTGAAAACATTTATTACACTAAATCATGGACACAATTCTCCATATTTATTATTATATAAACATTAAAAATTAACGTTTATTACATTCATTATTCCATCGCTATTTCCGATGTCAATTGCTCTAACGTAGTAGCTGAAAATCGAATTTGCTAATAGATATTCAACATATCCGCACTTTCAGAGAATTCGTTCGTAAAACAAAAGATACGCTTGTTTTTGAAGAACTGTCGACTCATCTATTTCCAGTACTCTAAAACACAAGTAGAAACAAACATAACATTCGCACCTTAAATGTGACATACAAAATGTTTGAAAAGCTGAGAATATTTACATTCGTAAAGACTTCTATTATGTTTCTTACCTACTATCTGAACAATAGTACCATTTTCCCGCTGGTGCCTCCACTCTTTCGTTGTTTTCTTCCATCACCTCCACCATTTCCTTGCTTCTCTTCAGAACTTCAAGTTCAGAGTCTTTCCTGCCTACATGCGAATGCGATTGATATCCACCAGGTAAAAAAGACCAACGAGGGTCTTCCGGCCGCATCGGAGTGCGAGACTGAGGAAAGAAAGAAAAAAAGTACAGTATCTCTATCCAAACATCTACCCTAATTGTACCACAATTACGTTACATAATTTTTTGTTTTACTAAGATGAAACTTGATGTGACACTAAATGCAACAAAATGTTAACTCCAAACAATTGTTATTCACAAGGGTATATACCCAACTGTCCGGAGCCGATTTTAATGAAACTTGGTACGTTTGTTAAGCACAGGAAAGTAATCGATACGTATTTTTTTTTATCGTTCCAATCGCACGATTAAGCGGTGAAAACACCCTTCGAAGATACGCTAGAAACATGCTAACTCGTAAACCGAGCAAATAATTCGAAACGTTTAGAATAAAATGAATACGCGATCGCGACCGGTGAAGGCTTACCAACTCACGTGAGTTCAGCCATCGTCTGTGAGCCGCGATCGGCGTACGAGTATAACAGACAGAAGCAAAGAAAGAGTGACTCTTACGCGAGAAAAATTCGAACCATGGCCAAAAACGCATTTGATGTCTTCCCCGATCAACGATCGCGCTCTCACACATGCCCGTCTGGCTCATGCTATGTGTCTCATTAGATTGAGTGCGACGGAGTGACAAAAAGAAAGAGACGGAGTAGTGTTGTCACTTGTCATAATGCCGAGACATACGTCTGAGACAGAAACGAATTATTAAAAAGAGAGGGCATGAAAATCACCTACGTGAAGCAAGCATTAGTAGTGGATACTCGCGCGCACCCCGTATCCCGCAGTGAAACCATTTTAGCTGTTCAATGGTACATACATAAATCTGTACAGGCCGCCCAGTTAAAGATCAACCATCTCAGGGAAGTAGTGCGGCGAGGGGATTGATTTTGCCTCGCGCGATTGGTTTGTCGTGACGCGGCGTCGTGGCGCGGCACAAAGGCAAAGTCAATCCCCTCGCCGCACTAACCCCTGAGATGGTTCACTATTTTCTGGGCGGTCCGTACATACAGAAGAATCTCAAAGTGGCGTTGAAACACGCAAGTGCGAACATCGAAGACTACCGATGCACATACGGCCCATCGAATTCTGAACCTCCTCGGCGGGGAAGTGTGGCAAGGGGACTGACTTTGCCTTTGCGCCATGCCGCGAACGACGAATCGCGCGAGGCAAAATATACGTCTGTCGCGGCGTGGCGCAAAGGCAGACTCAGTTCCCTCGCCGCACTTCCCCGCCGAGATGGTTCAAAAATCATTTGGCCCAGAGTACAATGTACACACTTCGCGGCGCGGTGCTCCGTTCAGTGGCTTCACCCCAGCAATGTGGACTGGCGTGACGAAAGTGTTCAATCCGAATAAAATCGTATGTCCCGATTCGAAATTGGGTCGCGGATCCGAGTCGGCAAAACGAAAAACAAAACAAGAAATGATCTTAAAGCGGCACGAAACTTAAGGCCTATGTATCGGTGTGCCAACACACTAATCCAATAATAAAATATTTTTCTGGTTACAGTGATACCAAACATGATGACGTTTACGTTACTTAATACATTTTTTCTCATCTTTAATCAGAAAAACCGTACCCATTTGTTAATAACAGTTTCATTCGAAAAAAAAACAAAGGCAGAAGAGTTTTATAATTGCATTAGTTTGTTAGCCCATTGATATGCAGACATTGAAATTCTATCGCCATCGTCCACTCCAAGTTTCTTTTTGTCTGTTACTCCCTGCTGGTTCTGCATCCATCAACGGTCAGTCAAAATCTCTAAGTTGCGACAAAACCTAAGACAATCCTCAAAATGTTCAGAGCCCGTCGTGACTATTTTATAGTTTGAGGCCGATTACTGTACTGTATCCACACGTGTATATGTGTGGGACAAAATATTAGTAATAGCAGCAACAATGCAATTAATAGCACATGTAGTATTAGTATTATTAGTAATGGTACTAGATATGACAATAGTTACTAATAATGTTTATTACTAACACTAACCAACAATTATGCTCACCTTCACGTAAGCAACATAGTGACCGCCATGAATAGTTCCACTATGCTCCACTACTCCATAAAGTGCGTACACCTTGTCCTTTGGTTTGCCTAGGCACACTGGGGCCAAGTTTAAAACGGCCGGAAATTCGACATGTTTTGACACTTTTTGAAAGTCAACATGTTGTGCTTGGAAGCGCTTTAAATGTAAGATAAGAACTGGAGGAACTTCTTCAATGAGATACTGCTTCGTGGCGGGTGTGCAGACGACCTTGGTTGTACTTTTTACCTGGAAAAATAAAATAGAATTTGAAATTGATGTTTAGTAAATGGTAACTTAACCTGCATCCACATTAATCTTAAACCCAACGAATATTCCACAACAAGGGAACACACTACGTAACACGGCCTGGAATTCTTTCGTGAAAATATTTCATATTCTCAACTACTCCAATTTGTGAATGATGGTTAATTCTTTAGTTAAATTCGACCATGACTATTGATATTTGTTACAATTCTATATTGAAATGAACAAACCTGTTTTTCTCTAGAAGTGCAAGCTTCACAGCCAACTTTGTTGCTTCCAGTCATTAACTCTAGGGCAGTGAACTGATTTAAACAAGTTCGTATCGAGCACTCACCCTCGCCTGTTTGATACCTACATAACAAACATAATAATTAATATCATTAAGAGAATAATACAAAATCACATGTCAATAAAAGAATATGTAGATATTAAAATGTAGATTACACGTTATTACACGTTAAGATGTGTGATCAGGAGGAGGTACAGTGCCGGTTGTCTCCAATTCTTTAAATAACATCCACGATGAGGAACATAGTTTGAAATAATGTCTCTGAAGAGGGTCCAATACGATGACCGAAACGTAAGACAATTAATTTTCAATATAATACTGTTTTCCTCATGGTGGATGGTAAGTAACATTAAAATTTAAGTATTATGTAATTACAGTTTATTAATGTGTTTTTGATCGCTGAATAAGGCCAAGTATATTCTATTTTTATATTGATATAATTAGCGATCGTTTAAATATTACGGTTAAATATTAAAATGTAGATAATAAAATGAGTGGATTCATGGAATATTATGAAATGCGATTCCACTATGGCTTTTTCCACATAAAATAAAACGACTTTTAGAGTAGCATTGGAAATTTTATTTAAAATCATATCTGGTATAGTTCTTGGAGTACATACCATGTATGAATCCGATTTCGTTTTTCTGAAATTTTGAAAATTGTCAAAGTTACAGCCGTTTAAAGTTTTGAGTTTTGTGAACACAGCTGAACTTTAAATCATATCCCAGCAACGGTAATCGTAGAACAATTTTCGTCCTGCGAGTTTTCATCAGAAAGGATCAAATTTTTTAATAAAAAATACATTTTGCATAATTAACGATGTGGAATACCATTAACACTAGAACAACCGAGGATTTATTGGATAAATTGAAAAACATTGGATAAATATGTCCGAAACAAAGAAATAAAGAGGGATAGTAAATTGATCAGTTAAATTATTGTACATATAGAAATATGGTTATAAAGAATTTTGGAAATCGCAATGTTTTAAATTTAAGCGGTTCTTACACGAACTTCCGAACCAGTCATTTTTACTGCCTTGGTCGTTCTAGTGTTAATACCTAAATTTGTTAAACAATTGAATATAATTTTTACAGGTAAATTTTGTAAAATTTGAAAAAATTCTTACACGTTCTCTTAAAAAATCCGTTTTAAAAAAGGTCACACTTTTATACGGCACCCGACAAAAATCGACAAAGTTAATCCTGCAACCGTTTCATGCGTTGCAACAAGTAGTTGCCTATTCGTCAATTCCCCCTGCACTCTACGTACATGTATGGACACTCGACTAATTATTACCAACCTTTTATGCTTGTCACACTGCTATACATAATATCGCCCTGGGTTTAACAATTAACAAGGGACACTCTTTTTCGAGTGTGTCTATAGCAAGGTAGACTCTAGACTCTAGGTAGACTCTAGGAAAGCCTAGGTTACAAAAATCTGGAAAAATTCAGGAAGGTAGCTTTTTCGACGTATCTACTGAAAGGGAATAGTCTAAGCTACACCCCTGAATTTTTCCAGATTTTTAAACATTTACCTGCATTAATAAACTAGTCGAGATACGAAGCGCATCAATGATAGGAGTGCCACTTGCATCGTATCGCATGGTTAACTTTAACGAATTGTTGCTCGGTAACCAGATGAGTGACACTCTTTTTCAAGGTATCTACTAAAAGGCAATATCTTAAGCTACCTTCCTGAATTTTTCCAGATTTTTAAACATTTACTTGCATTAAGGGGGGAGTAAGGGTTTCAGGGCAAAAAAAAAACACTTTCTTTGCGATTTTTTTTCAGACAAACGGATAAAGCAAATTTGTTCGAACCTTTTGCACATTATATATTGTTATTTCAACAACATTTTGTAATTTTTTGGTTGCAAAATATCAACAAATAAGCCGGTGACGGAGCTTTTCCGAGAGCGCCTTTCGAAAAACACGTTTTGCGGTGATCACTGTATCTCAGTCGAAAAGTATCAGAAATCAAAATAACAATAAAATTTAGTTAGAAGATGAGTAAATCCTCCCCCCAACGATCGCTAATTGTTATTTTTTTCATTTTAAAACTTTTGGTGGTCGTTTGAAGCAAAAATTGCGATTTTTCACTAAAATTTCCGTCATTTTGCTACTGAAAAAACCCCTTAATGTCAAAAAAAAATATCATACTAATCGTTGGGGGGAGGTATTTTATATATAGAAGGTATGTACCAAGTTTGAAAAGAATCGGTGAAGTATGTTTTAAATGGCAGTGATCACGGACTTTGAAAACATGGTTTCGAGAAAACCGCGTTTAAAGATTTAACTGTACAAAAGTGAAGATAAATTCCTTTTCCGCCGAGTATTTTACTTCTCCGTTTTTTCCTTAATTTTTTTGTCGCTTCGTCACTCAGTCTAAACACATTTCATTTACACATTACAATCCCGTATTTCAGATTTTCGTATCCCACATTACTATTATAAAATCACTGATGTGAGCGGCAAACGCCCGACCGAAAATATAACGACTAACTGGTCAATAACTTTGAGAGTTTTTCTCCGATTATCTTAAAATTTTGGGACAATACTCTCGAAATATTGAACTATAAGAAAAAGCAAAAAAAAAAAAATCGAATTCTCGATTACGCAAACCCTTACCCCCCCCTTAATAAACTAGTCGAGATACGAAACGTACGATACTAGGAGTGCGACGCTATATGTACGTCGAAGTGGAGGGGGAAATGGCTGCCCGGCGATTGCTCGTCGGAACGCGTAAAACGGTTGCACGGTTAACTTTTTCGAATTTTGCAAGGTGACGTACAAAAGTGTCACCTTTTTTTAAAACGAAATATTAAAGATAAAGGTTCAAAGAATACGTATGAATTTTTTCAAATTTTTAAAAACATACCTGCAAAAGTTATAGTCAATTGTTTAACAAAATTCGATATTAATAGTATTTTACATTGATAATTATGCAAATTGTATTTTTTTTTATTTAAATTGAATTCTTTCCGATGAAAATTCTCAGAACGAAAATTGCTGTACGACTTACGGTTACAGAGATATGATTTTTTAAAGTTCGGCTGTTTTTACAAAAGTCAAAACTTTGAACGGCTGTAACTTTGACAATTTTCAAAATTTCGAAAAAAACAAAAACAGTTCCGTGTATGGTACGCCAAACACTATAACATATGTAAATTTGAACAAAATCGCAGATGCTGCTCCAGAAGGCGATCGATTTGACATGGAATGAGCCATATGTATATTAGGGTGGTCATTAAAAATTAAAGCTTTTGCGACGCCCACCAAAAAGCTTCCTTATGATGCAACAACACTGGAGAATTATTTTTTAAATTAAAAACAACAAGACGATTTAAGTTAATTTTTGGTATAATCATGTTTTTGGGAATTTTTATGAGAATACGATTTTATTGGAAATATAAACAATTATAGAACCCAAGTCAATAAAAAAAAGCATTAGTTAATTAAAATAACAATAAACAAAAATTTAAATTCAAAATTTTCCTAGTTGATTTGATCTATTAAATAAAAAAATTAAAGATATTCAAATTGATATTGTTATTTTAAAACTAAATTAGTACAAACGTAATTTTAATATCTAGATTTCTTCACTCCAAGGTTTAAGTAAACTTTCTTTCGTATTCTTAATGCCTTTACTTCTATAATCAATTACTGATAACAAAAATTTGAATTAAAATTTTTGTTTATTGTTATTTTAATTAACTATATATATTTTTTATTGATTTGGGTTCTATAATTGTTTATATTTCGAATAAAATCGTATTCTCATAAAAATTCCCAAAAACATGATTATACCAAAAATTAACTTAAATCGTCTTGAGGCACGTGTTGTTTTCAATTTAACGACGAATATTTGATTTTAAGAAATATACGTCGTCAACTATCTCTTAAACGCTTAATTTTATCAACTAAGCATATAAGAACTTTTTTGTAGAGCATTAAATTTCCTACAAAATGACGTTTGCACGTTTCATAATTCATATTGGTTCGCGAGTTATTAAATTCATAAGCAAAAATCAAATTTGTCTAAAAATCATCAAACTTCAATCCTCAATATCTTCTAAATCAGTGGTGGGCAAACTTTTTTAATGGGGGGCCACAAAGTTTAAGAAATTCTAGAGGAGAGCCAGAATTATAGAAAAAAATGCATTTTGTGTTAAAGCTACTAAGTAGAATCTACTTTATACTTCTCGACCGTCAAAACGTAATTATAGCGGGCCATATACTATCCATGTCGAAGGACCCTCGGCGGGTCGGAGTTGGCCCGCGGGCCGTACTTTGCCCATCACTGTTCTAAATGGTGAGATTGACGGTAAAAATATAAGAGTCCTTTTTTGTAGAGCGTTCAATTTCCTAACAAATTATATATTCCCTTTTGCAAATCGGTAAAGTTATGGGCGGGATATGATTTTTTTTCTAAAGGACTGCGTAAAAAATATAAAACTATAATACGGAGGACCTTCCCATTAAAATTAAGAGCTCAGCTTTGCTGAGAGTTTTCTAGAGGTGTCTACGAACCAATTATTCTGTGTAATTAAAAAAAAAGTCGATTTTTTTTACCTACCCTAATAGTATACATATATTATATTTCATAAAATAATAAGTTACAAATTAAAAATAGGAAAAATTTATCGCGCTTATCGACTTTTATCGACACGTAATCGAAGGAGCGCGATCGCGCTCCTTGGCGTTTTTCGATCGTGTTTTTCCAAAACCCTTTGATACGCACACGGTTAAACTGTTGTAACTTTGACAATTTTCAAAAAAACAAAAGCGGTTCCATATATGCTATGCCGAGCACTACATTTTGAACAAAATCGCAGATGCTGCTCTAGAACATGATCGATTTGGCATGGAATGAGTTATTTACAATATGAAGTGTCCCAAAAATATCGAAATACCTGTTAAAGGGCTACTTTTCAGGTCATTACAAGATTGTGTTCTATTACAGAAAATGTCAACTATGGTGGAAATAACAAAATTATATGTATATGACTAATTTTCGATTACAACGATATAAGATCCGACAATAAATATTTGTTATGTCAATTAATAGTTATATCGTACAACTGATATACGATAAAAGTGCTCAAAACAATAGAAGTGTCTAAATTCAAATCGCGAATTTTTTGTTGTATTTTTATTAGTTTATTCATTTGTTTTTTAAGTCCTTTTGATAGCACTTATTTATTAACACGTTTTTTACATACATGCCGGCCGCCTAGTATAAAGCTTAGAAGCTGTTCACATCAATCCCCCTTCGCCCTAAGCTTTGCGATGGCTATCCAATTGTTTCGAAAATAGAAAACCATGTTGAAATGGCTCCAGGAACCTTTAAGGAAACTTACAAGGGGAGGCTACAGCAATGGACTCTGGGATTTCAATGAGCTTTTAACTGGTGATTCTATGGCCAAAATAAGTAAACACGTGTCGGAGGGTTCTTGCCAATGCGCCCTGGTTTTTGAGAAATCGAGCGTCAAAGTTTTGGAGTGGGGGGTACACTACGCAAGTTAATTTAAGCGCGCACGATATAAGCCTTAAATGATTGCGTCACAACATAATAGCAGTTAGCGAAGTAGTGAAGGCGCTCGCCTCGCAAAGCAAAGGGTCCTGGTTTCAAGTCCCCGTTGTAGTGTAACTTTTTTACTTTTACTTTTTATTTTCCTTTTACGTTTCGTTTATTAGTATAACTCAACGAAATTGAATAGTTTATCTCTTTTAAAAACTAGTATTCAAACCTCAAAATATAAACTTTCATTTTCAAAAATTTACTACACTCTTCTGTTGTGAAACTGACGCCTTTCCCAGGTATTTATCTATTCAATTAAATGTTGTTAATCGTGAAATATAATTTATGTATTACTATTATGTATTACTAAACGATTTACTATACAAGAATTCTGGAATTTTCCTATCATAGTAGTATCCCTTGTCTAGACTTTTTATAACGGTGTCCCGCACTTCGGGTGTTACTTTCCCTGCTTGGTACATCGTATGGACTGTTAGAGATCATTCCGTTACTTGTGCGTACGTACACAGGTAATAGAATCGTAAAAATATTGTTATGCTATAACTATTTACGTATGCAAAAGACCCATAACTATTTTATTTAAAGAAACAGCTTTCGTTTCATTACGTTGCATTAAAGGTTCGACGTAAATAAATAATACATAAATTATATTTCACGATTAACAACAGTGAATTGAATAGATAAATACCTGGGAAAGGCGTTAGTTTCACAACGGAAGAGTGTAGTAAATTTTTGAAAATGAAAGTTTATATTTCGAGGTTTGAATACTAGTTTTTAAAAGAGATAAACTATTCAATTTCGTTGAGTTATACTAATAAACGAAACGTAAAAGGAAAATTAAAAGTAAAAGTAAAAAAGTTACACTACAACGGGGACTTGAAACCAGGACCCTTTGCGTTGCGAGGCGAGCGCCTTCAGTACTTCGCTAACTGCTATTATGTTGTGACGCAATCATTTAAGGCTTATATCGCGCGCGCTTAAATTAACTTGCGTAGTGTACCCCCCACTCCAAAACTTTGACGCTCGATTTCTCAAAAACCAGGGCGCATTGGCAAGAACGCTCCGACACGTGTTTACTTATTTTGGCCATAGAATAACCAGTTAAAAGCTCATTGAAATCCCAGAGTCCATTGCTGTAGCCTCCCCTTGTTAGACGTTTTTGGAACACCTTGTATTACATGATAATACAATATATTGTTATAGTCACCTGCGGGCTGGTTCATAATTTTCCACCGAAACGTTCAAGACGCCAGTAGTGATTCCATTAATATTACAATCCTCGGTTATGATGTCATCACCTTTTCTGATAACGATAATAGAAATTAATAATTTATACAGATTGTAACCTAACTAGCGGGACCTTTTTTGAGGGTCGGTAGTACGCACCAAAAGGTGAAAATAAAAAACAAAAACGGTGTGTCCGAAAACCACCCATTATTGAGATACCATCCCTTTTGTAAACAAATTTTTTAAATATTATATCTCCGAAATAGTAAGTCGTAGACGATCGATTCTAATTGTAATATATTCGGAAAAGACCAAAGGTTGCAGACGTTATACATTTTTTATATTGCAATCAAAATCGGTCGTCTGCAATTTACCATTTCGAAGATATATTTTTTTTTAATATGTTTGCAACAGGAGTTGAATCTCGCGATAGAGGAAGGTTTTTAGACATAGTTTTTGTTTTTGTTACATCTATTGGTGCGTGCTATTGACCCTGAACAAAGCTCTCATTCGTTATGTTACACTCTGTATAGATACATATTATTAATAGTAGGGGTGTGCGGGCACCCGATGCTCGGGTCGGGTCGGGTCGGGATCCCGAAAGTTCGTAATGTTCGGGTACCCGCGGTTTCGGGACCCGAAATCGAATTCTCGTGGCTGTAACAATGTTGCCAGCATCAAAAAATAGTATTTTCTTTATGCTGGCAAGATTGTTACAGCAACGAGAACAAAGCTGATTTCAGAGAGAGCGGAACAATTATGTTTTCTGCATTGAAATTTGAAATAAAATACTATTAATTCATATATTATATTACCTATTACCTTCCTTGTTCGTAGATTTTTATATTTGATTACACTACAAAATGCAAAAATACTTCTAAACCTACAAAACACAATTAAAAAATCACGGGGAAGCTTACATGGTTACTGGCTTCCGGGATCCCGCCCTGGTCGGACTCGAATTCAGTTTCGGGTCCCGAAACCGCGGGTACCCGAACATTACAAACTTTCGGGATCCCGACCCGATCCCGAGCGAAATACCCGACCCGACCCGAACCCGAAATATCGGGTACCCGCACACCTCTAATTTTTACTCTTCATAATACATTGTACGCCAGGCTCTTTGGATTATCAAGATCCTGGTAATGTACAACATATTAATACATGCCTGCTATGTATTTTATTTTGGTATAATTTATGCAGTCTGGCATTGTAACTCTGGATAACAAATATTTTTCATGACAAAATTGGGTATGTAAATTAAACAAATCAACTACAGCGTTTTCTAATTCAGTATTGAAATAAAATTAGTAATTCGTATAATAATTACTTGGCAGGTGATTCAAGATTTTGTAATAACACTGTTGAAACTTCTGAAGAAGTCCCATTTATACAATTTGTTTTGCTTTCTCCATTACAAAATGTAGATGTATCATCTGATTTTTTCCTAGACTTTCTAGAACAAAGGAAACGGTGGAAAAAGAAATTAATAGAATAAAACACAAAATTCTAATATTGATTACAACGATTATACTGATATTGTAGTACGTCGATAGCTCGAAGTTAATGACTTCGAATTATTGCAAGTTTGATTTTATAATACGTAAGCGAATAAGATACATTTTTTGTTTATTTCAAATTCCATTCAAATCTTTAGAACATCTCATGTAACTAACCTCTGACTCCAACCCCCGTCATCATCTCCCTCCTTTTTGACTTCAATCATTTCCAATCTAGAGACTGGTCGTCTTTCTAATATTTCCAATCTCTGTTTCGAATTAACAACAGCATAATCAGGGCTGCCAAGACTTTCATTAGAAACTGAGGTGTTCGTGTCAGACGGAGAGGATGGCGTAACGAAAGTTAGTTCTTGCGATTTCCCTAGGGGAATCGAACTAGATAACGGCTCTGATTGACTCGATCTGAAAAACCGTTTCGGTTAGTTAGAAATATGATCGTTACAATAATCAAAACTTAATGCATGAACTATAAATGGGGTAGAGACGGAGTTATAAAAACTATTACTCTAATAGTTAATGCGAAAAACACATAAAAAAAACTGATTATACAGAAAACCATAGCGAAGCTGTACCAAAGTGATACTGACTTCGCCTTCTACATGTTAGTATATAATATAGTAACTCACGTTTGTAGACAATTTTCTTCTTCCGGACTCAACGGCAGGGAAGGGTTCACGACTTCTCCATTTGTTTGTCCATTTTGCAGACATTCCGGGTTGCAATTTGCCGGGTTACTATTAGAATACATAGAATGCAAGGTAAAAATGATATACAGTGCCCGAAATCTGTGCTGTAAGTTATTTTAAAATTTCGACAAAGTTCCTCAGATCGGAATTTCTACATATTAAGCTTCGCAGCTTTCCAACTAGTTCTGAGAACACTACACTTGATATACTTAGATCGTACGTTAGACATTGTATAGCACAATACTAGCAACACTAACAGTACTGACCTTTCCAACGAACTAGCCTCATCTTTTGATTGCCGTTGACACTCATTTTGATTGTCTCCATTTTGACATTCATTTGAGAATAAACGCTTCGACAAAGGAGGGACTGTACTATCATACACAGGTTTATTTTCAACAAAATCGTACCCTATCGGGATTAACTTTTGGAGAATCGATTCTAGCTCAACGTTGTCTTCAACATCTGTGTCACTCTCATCTGAACATATAATGTAATGATCTAAGTACATGAATTCTTAAATACATTAAATATCAGTAAGCGTATCCATCTCATCCTCTCTTTCTATATGATTTTTCATATAAATTTCGCTATAATCCTCACCTTTTTTTTCTACAGTTTGCAACTCGATTTTATTAGGACCTGTTTCAGAAGTTAACTGCGGGTCTGTTTTAATTGCAAAGGACGAGGAATTGTATCTAAATGTTTCCCCATAACAGTACTTCTTCTGTCGCCTAGACATAGCTTTTGCAAGCTGAACGGAGCGTCGATTGTGAGATGTTTCTTCCATGCCATTGTTCTTCCTTCTGCATTAAAGAGATGTGTAAAACAATTAGGTAAGTATCTTATTGCATGTAGTCTATTAATCTATTAAGACAATCGGCTAACGAGAGAAATATAACACAAAAGAAACGGTATTATTAAAAAAGATATTTACACAGTTTTAAAATAAAAAAATATTCGGAACAGGCTTTATTGTTTGACTGAATAGGTCTTTATAAAATATGCCCTAGAAAAATCTCAGCGGAGAATTTTAATGAAATACATTTTTATAAAATATGTAGCTAAGTATCTTATTAAATGCCGCATAGAAATATAAAAGGCAAAACTAACTACAAGAGTTTAGGGTTAAAATATTTAATTAGAAACCCACAATACCTACTTGAACATAGGTGGATGCGGTTTATCCCCAGCAACTGGTATACTTAAATCCAAAAACCTTTCTTTGCTCTGTGAGCAGTGACCACAGTCCTGGCACTCCAGCGTGGACACTAAAACACCGCCAAACACAAATTCGGTTCCTAACATTATTGAATTTGCTTGATTACCATAGAATTTGACTTTGAATTTTAGGGAATCTTTCACTTCATCAGGATTTGTTTTGTTTAGGCCAAGTTGATTGAGAATGATTCTTTGGTACCTCTGAAAGAGTGTAAAGAATAACAAATAATAATACATATAATAGTAGCCACCACACAATCTTTAGTAATACATATTGTTGCTATTCTGGTAAAAGTTAAGGTTCAAAATTTATTTTTATATAAGTACTTAAAGTTACTAATAGTATTAATTTTTAACATACAGCTACTCACCTTGAGATCCTCTGCTCTGACAACCTCCAGCAAGTGTCTAAGCAGCTCGTGTCCATCATGCTGCCCACCGTCTGCGCATTGCGGTACCTTCTTAGTAAACGTTTGTAGCAAAGCGTCGGGACTTACAGTTTTGGGGGAGTCTTGCATCTCTGTCAGTGTTTCGTGTAGAAGTGCAGTAAAGCGGCCCCAATGGTCCACCAGTGTACCAGAAATGGGTGGCTGAAATAGGAAAGTGATAGTATTAGTAGCAGTGATAGAAATTGATTAGTACCATTGTCATATATTCACACACTACTACCAAGAAGATGAAAGAAAAAGATTAGTTAAATATGTGTTATTAGCAAATACTACAGTTCACTAACCAGATATACATCTTCTCCTGAAGTGTTCAGCAAACCTCCAGGAAGTGTAAAAGTGTGTCCTGCAGGTTTCAAACTCTCAAGAACGCTGAGTAAAAATGGTGTTCGTGCTAGACATTGTAACACTGAGTTAAGAAAGCAAGTGTTCCCCAAGTTTGCAAGACCCTGAAAGTGTAATTTATATTAAAAGTTTAATACAAAGTGAAACAATTGCCTAAAAAAACAAATGAACAACAATACAACAACATTAATACATAACATTAATCAGTGTTTAAAAAAAAGACTATGAAAATACTAATAGCAATAAATGTATACAGACATTTATTCATTGGTTGTTTCAATTAAGAGTAGATTTATGGATGGAATCGTAATTTTTTTTATAGATTGACAAATATCCCATTGTAACAATCACGCGCGGTATGTTTAAATAACGAATTCTTTTCAAGTTATGAATGTTTTCTCAGCGGTATCGAGTATATGACGCGTAATGTGGTCCGTACCGCCACATGTATACGTGCCACATTTGGTAAAAATCATTGTTCCAAAATCGATCTAATTTCAATTTCACAGTATACTTGTAGAAAAATATATCTCAATATAGGCATGGATGAAGTCGCGCCACAGATATCGCATTTCTCGACAAAGAGGAATTCATAATTTGCGAACTATTCTTTGGTCAAATATACCGCTAAAAATCATGTTTAGAGGATATTTTGAAGTTGTTGTACAAAATGAAAAAAAAATTGTTGAAGATATACATTGGTCAAGATTTAAATTTAAAAAATTATTAACATTTCTTCAAGAGTTTAAAAACAAGTTCGATTCAATTAATCAAATTCTTAAAACCAAGATTTTGGAAATCAAATGGTCTTTTATTTCTGTATTTGCTATGGTTTGAGATTCATAATATTGAATATTTTGGAAATTAATTCAAATATGTATTCCTCAACATTACGTAACACATAAAATTTGATCAATGTCTGAGACATTGTTCAAAACACTATGATCACTTGACGTAGAACACACTAAATGTGTTTCAATACAATACATATTCTAATACAGTTAACTAAGTGTGTATTCAATGTGAATAAATAAATATCTAAAGAACACTTTAAATATACTTACACAGACCCGCGGAAACTTCAGAACCTCTTTTTTCCCCTTTTCAAGTTCTACATTCATTGGTGTTTGTGCTGCTGCGATTGTAATCGGCCTTGGGTGATAAACACATTTCTTTGTGAAATCGACTACTTCTTGTAGCTTCTTTCTGTGAGAAGTAAATTTGAATTTACACAATGTTTTCCAATTAATTTGTCGTCTATAATATATTAATTTCATACAACTTTGTTACATGATTATTTTGTTACTTTACAATTACAATGTGACCACTCTTTAACTCTAAAGTTCTCAGACTTAATAATTGAAAGAAGTTATTTCACTGTAGAATAGATAATACTGTACAACAAATTCGGATCTAATTAAAAATTCGCAATATCCATTGATTTAGCCTTATAGACCATATCGCCCTGAACACAAATCCGCCAGTAGAAATGTTTTGCAACTCTCACTTTTTGAGAAATATGACTTTCTAAAAAATGTACAGATTTTGGTAAAAATGAAGTGTTACGTGAAAACTAGAAATTCTAGCGACTTGAATTTAGTCTTAAAAAATAGAGGAGAGTTGTCCAAATATGTTAGTGTATACTTTTATTAAGTTCTTTGGCTCTAAATGGTTGTAAATGGCCATCGAGTTTTCAAAAAAGGCCGATGTACGTATTTTACACACGATAACTTTTGGATTTTTACAAAAAACTGTTTAACCAGCAGAAATTTGCTATACAGCATCGCATTGTAGAGACATTTCTGGCCAACAATCATTTCAGAAAAAATGTTAGAGCCGTTTCCAATTTGGACAGATCGAAAAAATAATCGTCGTAAACGTGCGCACGGTATTTTGCCGCCGTGTCATAATAATTTGCCAGTCTCGACTCGCGGGTGCCGTAGCTACGCTTTATCTTCACCGATAATACCCCGTTCGAAAGGTTTCGATATAGTTAGTGATTAATTTTTTCCCCTATTCTTGGAAAATAGAAGAATTTCTAATATGGTTCCAATAGATATTTTTGAAAATACAGTAAGAATAGGGATATGTATTTAGGAATCGCGAAGTATTTTCGGAGTTGCAAGTAAAGTGAAATTACGCAAATTCCTTGCTAACTCATTCTTGAATAGCTCATTCCATACGAAATCGATCACTTTTTGGACAAACATCTCCGAACATTTTCCAAATCACTGACGTTATCGCCCTTGGCGTTCCAAATATCGAACTAATTTTATTTTGCGAAGTTTTGAAAATAGCCAAAGTTAACAGCTATTTAAAGTCTGGCATTTCTTCAAAATCATACCTTTTCAAAAATTTATATCTCTGCAACGGTAAAGCGTGGCAAGAAAGTTTTTTCATTTTCACCTCAAAGGACCAAATTTTTCAATAAGAAATACAATTTAAGTGATTATTGATGGTACCTATCATTTATAATTAGTTTTGTTAAACATTTGTGCATAACTTATGAAGCAATGATTTTTAAAGTTTGAAAAAATTCAGATGTATTCTTTGAATCTTCCTCTTCAAGAAACCGCAAAGACACAAGTAGTCAGTTTAATATCGAGTCTGTAAACAATCGATAAAGTTAAACATACAGCCGTTTGACGCGCTACGCCGTGCAGATACGGGGACACAATATCCCTCGCTCGCCGTACTGCTGCTATGTACTTAATTACTGAGTGCCGGTCAGCAACACATTCAACACAAAGAAAAATTGTACGGTAATTAGTTTAAAAATCTGAAAAAAAAATTAAATAAGCAGTAGAAACTGGTCTCTTTCAAAATATGCCATGAAAAAGATTGTCCGTCCAATAGGTGACGTACTGACGAACAGGCGTACCACTGTTGACTTCGAATAATTATTATTCGTCAACTATTAGGCTGACAATCTTTTTGTGGCATATTCTGAAAGAGGGCTATTTAAGTTGCTTATTTAATTTTGCCCACCTTTTTCTGATGCTGGTTTTTGTAATAATGCAAAAGTATTCCTTATAAAATACATACAGTGGAACTATTTCGAATTTGGATGGCTATTTACAACTGGTTAAAACCATAGAATCTATAATAAAAGTATACGCTACCATATGTGGTAAAGTCTTCTCTATCTTTTTAGACTAAATTGAACTTCTCAGAATTTCTAATTTTCATGTAATACTTCATTTTTGCGACAATGAACTGATTTTTGATAAACACAAACTTCTCAAAAACTGAGAGTTACTGAACATTTCTGCTGTCGAATTCGTGTTTAGGGCGAGAAAGTCTATAAGAATTACCTAATGGATATTACAAAAAAAATGGTGTTGTACTATGTTATTAGATATGTACTAAATAAGTATTTACAGCTGACTTAATAGTGGTTATTAGATAAAAAATCTTTCACCTCTTCTGCAATTACTACCATTAAAAAGCGTATAAGCATACTCACGTAAGTTTGCAGTCTCCACATACATAGCACTGTGTAGACCATGTTTTCATATCTAAAAATATGGAGTGGCAGTCACTGTGTGGTGTATCATGATGGTCTTTTGCATGATCCTTTTCAGTCTTTCCACATAGTTGTATTCCACATTGCAAGCAGATTAGAGTGTTGAAATTGCTGGCTCGTATCTGAAATAGTAGAATGAGTAAGAGAGATCAGTATCAATAAAAGTAATGATAATTGCAATAAGGACTACTAATAGACGTATGAATATTGTAATAGTTAATCCAAAGACACCTAAGTAGAGCTGTATCTAAAATTAAATCATGATTTAAACTCTATTAACATGCAATTTCAATACAAGATAAACTTAACATAGGAATTAAAACTCAAGTAAAATTTATTTTCTTCATTAATAAAATATAAAATAATAAAAAATATATAAAAACTCTTACCTTTGAATTGTTTTTTTCTTCACTTTCATCTTTTGCACAATGAGAACAACTAGTTGCAATTCCATCTTTACTAATTCGTTTTTTCACTTTTTTGAAGTTCACTGCTTTTACTATGTGAGGACATGTTACTCCTGCAATTAAAAATGTATACATAATCATATAAACTAAGTTTAAATTATATATAATTTCAATCCTGTGTAATTCAATGAAGATATTTTTAATTATTCTTATTTGGATTCAACTTTAACCCCTTGAGTGTTGAACACTTTTGACTCATATGCTCCATGTGGACAATGCGCAGCTAGTGGTTGAAATTGATTGGGACGAAATAATTTTGGTAATATGATCTTTTGATTGGTTATATAAAGCATACAAATTATAATTGTAATTTTCATTTATGTCGAATTAAATACAGCAGTAAAGTTACTTTCAATCATAAATTATTTGATTAGAAACATTATATATGATAGCACTACAACATGATTGCAGTACATTACAGATTTAAAAAATTGTGAAACACGCATATGTGTTCATAGCTAACACCAGCTTTTGTCAGATATATACATATAAGTGCTCATAGCGCTCAAAGGGTTAACGTAATTATTGTGACAATGAAACTTATTGCTGCATGTAAGATGTTGCTGTCATTTTTCCAAATTTCCATTTTATAAAACAAAGTACTTCAAAACACAGTAGAACCAAAATGGAAATGTCTGAAGTATATACAAATATTTGGGATAAATGCACTTTACATACATGTCTAATTTTCTGCAATTTTTTATTCTCAAATTCTTGTGTGTCCCTGAATATAAACATCGAGCAAAAATCGACTCGATGATGGTTTCCAAGTATACGCATTAAAGGTTGACGAATTGACAGGTTATGGACCGTATTTAGCTCGCGAACGGTTCTCTATGGCGCTGAACATCAATGTTTCGACATGTGCATGCGCAGAATCCGATGAAGCTATGTTTTACAGTTCCAGGAGCGGACTGTTTAAATCTTTATCGGCCATCGAGCGACAATGAGCGGTATTAGTTTGTAAAGCACTTCTCAAATGCGTATTTGAGTTTAACTTTTAATAACAATTCGGCCGTTTTCAGGACTACGAAGATTTAAACGATCGGTTCCTGAGCCACTGTAAATATAAAGCTATGGCGAACACTGCCCATGCATATATTGAAATACTGATACTCAGTGCCGTAACAACACAGATCTGCAGCCACATTATAGTAGATCCTAACCTGTTAATGTACCAACTTTAAGTGCTTATACTACGGAAAATATAAGCGGGCGCTATTTTTTGCTTAAGGATTCATGTTTAGCAGCGCAGAACACACATTTTTAAAAAAGAGGAGCAAGAAATCGAACATGAACGCAAACTAGATGTGCTTCCAAATTTTTAATCTAAATATCAGAAACATAAAGCACAATGACAATGAGAAATTGCAACTATAATCTTGTCATTTTTTAGGCGTATCATAACACTTCAGATTAAGCTATGCTAGTTTTTAAGTAATTAAATATCATTCTATTTAATTGTTCTTATTTGTTACGATTGATGCTAAATATATAAAGTGTAATTGTATATACTTAAGATCGATATATTGCGTTGTATAAACTTTTATACGTCCCATTGAATTATATAGTAAAGAAATTATAAAAAGTGGAATCCGTAGCATATGTACATTATAATAAAAATCAAATAGTCTTAAAAAGATTCTAACCTGCACCCGATATTTGACGAAAAACCAAGAGCAATAGAAGTAAAGTTAATTGCGGCATAAAATTAAACAAGTACTTACAGTAAATAATAAGAAAAATGTGATACCGATCTTCGACAAGAATCAAGAACTAAATAACGAGATTTTAAGAAATATAGAAGCAAAATTCATCTATATTTAACTCTTTGTGGTATCACCGATGGTATTTAAATTCAATCAAACTAAGTAATAAGAATAAAATAATGTTACTTGAAAAATATAAATAAAGAATGAGATCGAAAGTTTTAGTCAAATTCTAACCTGTATTCGATTCTTCACCGGATTCTGTAGAATTTTCACTTTGTTCACAATTTGCATCTGGTTGTCTATTTCGTTTTTTACTCATTTTTTATCATTCATTCCCTATAATAATTGCTACGTTAATTATTTGCTTGTCTTGCTTTGATTGGATAGTAAACAAAAAAGCATGTGTTCACAACACTATGTAAAACTTGTATTCGAAAACAATTTTAAGGCGAAACATATCGATAGAATTTTAAGAAACACAATTCTTCTTTAGTTTAATACGCTTCGAGAATTAGTCGAAGAATCACACGGAATTCTACCAATTCAAAAATCCACACTCATTCACGCTTAACAACTGGAGAAACCGTGTTTAATTCCTGAGACTTTCGATAAGAAACGCTAACACTATAGATTATGTAGATACTATATGCGAGTCAGTCAAAGGTTGCCAGCTCCATCTGTTATCGAAGTTGAAACAAAAAAGTTGAAGATATATATTTTGTAGGTTTCTATCAGTTTCTATACAACGTACTAGACCAGGGATGATAACTTGAACCATGTTAACCGATGATAGGATGAATTATAAGGGTCAGATCCATAAAGTATTGGACCCACATTTAATATACATAAACGTTATAACGTAAGGCGTGTGTTGCGTGTCCCACACAAGTAAATATTTTTCCTTTTTCGAATCATTTTATTATAGCATAACCCTTATTATTGCCATTACTTTTTTAAATGCTACTACATTAGTACTGTTATTATTGTTCGGTAAACCTGGTAAACCACTGTTACGACATTGTTTATTTGTTATTGGCTCTATACATGCGTACACAATTATGAAACTCTTCATTAGCCAAATTCCATTCGAACATACATATACATATGTATATGAATATGTTGGAGTCGCACAAAAATCGATTAGTGTGTGTGAACATAAATTGGTAATTACAGCATTTATCGCAATATTGTATATAAATCGGGTACAGCTTACATTACTACCATTATTATTACTATTATTATCGTTATTAGGTTAATGATTATCATAATATCCATTTCTCCTACAGTCTGACGCACATTATCGCTGTAACTACAAATTTACTACTACTAATGTTTCCATTAGTACCACGGCTGAAATTACTGATTCAATAGTTATTACTGCACTATTGCTTCTACCACTTTCCATTCTATCCTTACTCCTATGCCCTGTAATTCGACTACTACACATACCTACTGAAACCGGACATAAAATCTAGACAGCGAACGAAGTGTGTCCAGTGTGTAAATACGTCTGGTCCATGGATATCTGAACCTCGACTTTGCCTCGCCGCACTTACCCGCCGAGGAGGTTCAGAATTGGATGGGCCGATGATACCATCTAGTGTAATGGGGATTGTTTAAATCCATTCACCGTATGTTGCGCATGCTCAGTGGACACTTCTCTCTCGTTTTCTGCTTTTCAGTTTTTCTTATGACTGCTGCCGTACTTCTGTTTCGAGGATATTTAGTAATGTATGTATGTACATACATCACTTCTTTCTGATACGTGTGTGAATGTACAGGAATTTAGAAATACAGTGAAGTGTATGCACTTTATACTTTTACCGCAAGAAAGAGGGGAAAAAACATTACTACGTCTACGGTTACATTGCTACTAATAGTACTACTGTATTACCATAAAATTAAATTTTACAAATAGGCTACCATCAATTATTACTGTTTGTATCATTATTAAAGCATATTAATTCCTGTAATTAGTTCAACATTTACGTTACAGTCTTTAGTTCTAAACGAATGAATTTATTTTAAGAAAGCATTCTTAAGGTTTAGATTTTTGTAAAAAAATCTATTTTTAAGAAGTCGAGATTGTTTAATCTCATAAAAAATGATCCAAACTTTACAATAAAATAGCTTGATTAGTGTTGTTCACCAACATTTATAGTAAATTCTTTTTAAATCAGATTCTATACTATTGTCCACATTCTTAATTGTTGTTTTTATAAGGACATTATGTCTACAGTTGAAACGTTGACATTCTAATAATCCGAACAACCTATACTTGTACTTGATACAGTTAATACACATCACGCTATGATACAAATATAATATTTACATTCGACCATTCTCATTCTACTATATCTGTCTCAACATCATTCTACAACTCTACGGTAACACATCGATGCACACCTGCTCACATACGGATACACTCTTGATCACATCCTTTCCACACATCACACATACTGCCTTCTACTCTTTTGAGTAGTGGGGTTGCTTCACAGTCCATTCACTCTCCCCTCTCCATTTCTTACTCCCTCTCTCTCGCACAGTCTCATTCTTCTACCTCCTCGCTGTACTTGGTTTCTCTGTTTTTCTCTCTTTTTCTCCCCACTCCCTGTGTCCCCGTTTCCCAGCGTTCCAGGAGCTAACGGGCCATCCCGGAAGTCGCTCTCGAAATCTATCCATCTCCAAATCCAAAATCGAGTGATCGAAACAAAATCCAAAAGTGTCTTTTTCCCAGTATTCGCGGGAAGTGCAAAGTGCGACTGTGAGTGTGATAAAGTATTGTGAAGTGAGGTGATAAGAAAGAAGAGAAGTAAGACGAGGGATATGACTGTGGCTGGAAAGGTGAGTGCTGCTAGGTTAGGTCCGAAAAATGAATATAATAATCTACCTTATATTATATGAATTTTTAAGTATATCATGGTATACCTAACTGCGGAAAATTTTTTAGCCAGCCCAGATGTTATATTCAATTTTCGCACCATAACGTTCGCCGCATTTAAATAAACTTTAATGCATCAATAGATCTAGAGTACGATATTATAATATACTTTTCGAAGTATATTTAAAGTATCGATACGGGACTTATTCAAACCATATTCTAAATTCACCTATTATAGTTTTTACCAAATAAAATCTCAGGATTCAGTATAATGTTCTAGAAAATGGTTTAACTACTTCTTCGTAATATTAACTAGACAAATAGCTTTAATTAAAACTGATATATTGAATAATTAATATATTATTGCAAAACTAATATACAATTTCTAATTTTCCAGTGAAAGAAGAACGTTTGTCAGATTGCATAGTATTTATATTTCAATGCCATTTGTTAACATTAGAATTTTACTTTCATAGGGTTAAGTATTAAATGTTGTATTAATATAGTATTAACGAATAAATGGCATTTGAATACTGTTAATAAGACAAAAAATTGAAAATAAAAGTACCGTGTTTTTCGATGTCATAGCGGAGAATTTGAATATGGAAATATAATTTTATATATCTAATATATGTATAGGAAATGCAGAAAATTTTGATATTTTTTATTGAACTGAAATCTGGTGTAATATGCTAGGGAAATACAGAATTTGTATGTTTACTAATAAAATAGATTGTAGTTAATTTGTGCACAAAGCCAGATTAATGCCTTTTAGTGTACATACTTTTTATATGCATTGATATTAAATTAAAATCTTTATTTTGAAAAATCAATTTTGATTACGGCATAACGTATTTAAATAATATAGTGGAATAAGTAGAGTATACTACTAAAGGTATAATGTAATATATAATGCAGACAGTTTTACATTAATCAATAGTCACCAAACGACTAATACTTAGAATTCTCAGAATGACTATGTATTTTTCCTACATTGTGCTAATGTTTTTCTAATTCTAGCCCAATCTTCAAAATTTATACTTACTTTGCAACAGAGTACTCTAATTAATTCAGGGTAGAAATTAATCATTCATATAGCTAATGTTTAATATAGTTTAATTTTTCCTTCTATAAAATATTTTTATTTTTAGTTTTTTATATTTATGGTTTTTATGTAAAAATAACTTTAAACAACATCAGAAATTTATAATATCATTGATATACCACATTTTTGATTATGAGCTTCATATTTTATCACATGAATACAAAAAATGATAACAGAAAGATATAGATTGCAGGAAACCAAACATTTCCAATATTGTTTTTTGACTATTTTACAGAACCATATAATTCTTATTTAAAAGTTTTCTTGCCTATAACGTTATTTTCAAAAGTTACAACTAAAAATACCACTAAATTATAATTTGCTGTTGAATTATTTAAAAAGCACTGTTCTTTTGCTCTTCCAATCTTCAGTTTCGTATTTGCTTACAAACGTTTGTTTGTCATAAGTTTCTAATATTTTATTCGCGTCGATCTGCATCTTAAAATTAGTTGCTGGGAAAGAAATTTCTAAGATACAAAAATATCGACGAGTAGAAATGAGAAATGTGAGAAATTTCAACAGTTAACTGAATCTTAAATACATTTTCCTGAATTTTCCAAAACGATCAATGAGCACTTCGAAATTCGTCGTGCAATGGACAACATTTTCACAACACAGTCTAATTTTATATACATAAACAAACTGTTCGTGAACTCGGTATGATTATATCATACGAAGTAATGTTAATGTTTCTTGGCATCGTATTGCCAGGTATATATGTATGTATTTCACATTGCTGAAAACCACATAGTTCATAATTGTGATCACTGATTTAAAATACTATTAGATATTTTGGTTTGAATCACGATCATGTTGAACTTATATAATTATACATGTACGACATAAATATGTATACAGCAAAGAGTCATACTTTACCTTATACATCACGAAGTGAAGTGGTCAAAGTGAAACTATAATATCTAAAACCAGGATTGTAATAGATCCACTATTGCGTTAGCAAAACTACGATAAAAATGGTTTCATAGTTCGAACTTTACAACAAGCGAGTAAATCAGTATTAACAAATCAGAATTTCTACATAAATTATGACTTCTAAATAAAATGTAAGAAGTTAACGATTTCTCGTGTAATCGATGTAGTTATAGTTCGCTATTCACATTACTGACAATAAAACGTAGAATCGCACCATGGTTTGATGGTATCAGAAGTAAATTTCCCAAAATTCATTTTATTTATACACAATTGTATGTACATGTGTATACCACAGTTATACATATGTATTATTAACTCTATTATAGTAAATTCAAATATTTATTTTCAGCGAATTCGGATTTAGCTTCAGATACTGTAATATCATATTTTTATTTTTCTATGCAATTTTGTTGCACAATAAATACAAAGTATTCCTTTTTGTGAACAAATAAATATCAATGTCCTCTATAGGATTGCGTTTAAATGACAAGTACGAAATATACAATTCTGTGTGATTAATATGGTGGAAGAAGTTGCTTTTCTTATCTTACAAAGTTATGTATGTAATTTTTGTATGAAATTACCATAAACGGGGTTGACATTGGTCATATGGTGTGAATTTAATCATCGTTCCTTCACAATAAATAATTGTCATTTCTTTATCTTGAAGAAATCGTAAAGTTCTATTGGTTAATATGTAACTATAAATCTGCGGGGCACTATTCAAGTATTAGGTGGCACTTGTTTGCAGCTGTGAGGGTGAGGGAGGGATGCGGTCACAAGTTAACTGACTCACTATGAGCAGCCAGATAAGAAAATATAAACAAGAATGTATACATACGAGGGTTGTTTCATAAGTATGGTAAAAAAACAGGTAAACATTTTTTTTTAAACTAACCTTCATTTTTCAACGTAGTCTCCTTCAAGGGCGACACACTTAGCCCAGCGAGATTCTAATTTTTTCATCCCGTCAAAAAAGTATGATTTGTCAAAGTCTCCAAGTACGCATTCACGGCATCGATATTTCCTTCATTCGACGAGAATCTCTTCCCACTGAGCCATGTTTTTAAGTTGGGAAATAAAAAAATCGCATAGTGCCATATCAGGAGAGTAGGGTGGATGCGGAATCAATTCGATGGCCAATTCGTGTATTTTTGACATTGCGATTGCGAAAGTGTGAACTGGTGCGCCGTCCTGGGAACTACTAAGTAGCTCGTTTCAAACGTCTACCAAATCTAAACAAAGTGTCGCTTTTGGGAAAAACGTGATATTTAGCAGCCAAATGAGTGCCACTTTGAGCTTATGTACCGAAAAATTTTTTGCGATGCGATATTGTTCAATTTTTACCAGACTTATCAAACCACCCTCGTATTCAAAAGAATATATATAAAAGAATACAAAAATAACTTAAGAATAGTTGCAATAGATTGCCAACTCGTCTCTTCTGAAATACTTTATCTTTTTTTTACAAAATATACTCCTTTTCCATGTAAATTGTACTAATACATACCTGAACCAGGACACAAAATCTGCACAACTGGGATACCAAAATTTTATGCATAACCACATAATAGAAACATTTCTAAATCTGAACACATTTGATCGAAATTATCGAATAGGCTGAAATTTTCTCATTCTTGTTCTAGTCCATTTATAACTTAACTTCCAGTATCACCATCGCCATTTTCATGGTTACTGTTATACAACAAATTTTCCAATTTTCACTCTATATGACCTGTTTCTTGCACATTGAATGCTCGAATTCCGAAGTACAACACAAACTTGAAACAGGGAATTATTTGCAAACATTTATCTATTTATCTATCTATTTATCTATCTATTTATCTATCTATCTATCTGCCTATCTATCTACATATATGTCTGTCTGTCTGTCGGTCTGTCTGTCTATCTATCTTTTTGCCCTCTCACTTTCCTGTATCTCTGTCTTCTCTCTCCCTCTCTCTCTCTCTCTCTCTCTCTCTCTCTCTCTCTCTCTCTCTTTTCTCTGCTCTCTCGGGTACCGGATGTGCCCATTACCGGACACTCTACACAAACATAGAGAGCGACAGAGGCAGAGCGAGAGCGGGTGAGCGAGCGAGCGAAAGAGAGAGAGAGAGAGAGATTCAGGTGAAAGTAAACAGTAAAAACACCGCTACAAAAATAATTCTGTCTCTTTCCTATGAGTGTAGCAAGTGGTAACTTGCCAATGGCAAGTGGCAATCGGACGATTGGCAATTATATTTTTACATATACAGAATATTATAAAGTAATTTGTGAATAGAATAATTGCTAATTAAATGGATAGAATAAATGTAGTACAAAATAACAGTTAGAATAATCAAGTATGGTAGCAAAATTTAAATCTTTAAATCTTTATAAAAGGAAGGGAAAAATTCCATAAATTACAATTTTCAGAAAAGAACTGAAAATTTCTGCTCGTCCAAATAATATTAAATGTAATCAGAACTAGAGCGTAAATTTTGTTAAATCACACATTTCTTCAAATTGTATCTAAGCATTATTGGCCGTCGAACTTAGATAAAAATATGTATGACGTACAGTTGGGTAAGAAAATAATGAGCCAATAAAATAATGAAGATTGTTTTCATATTTAGAGATACGTAGATTGCACTGTTCTGGCAACCACGGCCGACGCTGAAGATTCTTCTTATGACAGCGACTACGAGACTGAGGAGCTTAATCACACGCAACTGGAATTACAGGTAGGCAATGGACGCCACTTACGAAAAATCTGATTCAAATTAACCATTTTTATAAACAAGTTGCATTCTATAATTTATCATCTTTAAAAACAGTTATCATTTAATTTCTAATGCCTACATATATTTACCAGGTGTCAAGCACACACTCAAATGTGTCGAGAACAACTTCGGATACGCTGGCGGCTGAGTTTGCTGAGTATGTCACTGTTCGGACACCTTCACCTACGCGAACGCCGGGTGAGTGGATTTAGAAGAAGACAAGGGACTTCGTGGATGTGGTTCTCCAATTCTTCATTTGTATCATTCTACAAATTCTTCAATTCCAAAGATGAATGTATTTTTTATTTTAGTTGTACACCATAAACATCAATCAAAGTATATTTGTATGTACTTTAATCACATCTCAATGATTTCTTCCTCACATTTTGGTTACACTTATTGCGACAAGAATTATGAACTCTTATGTTTCCTAACATCGAACAATAATTGAAACTCAATCCCTGATACAATAAACTTGTTCTGTCTAAGAAATTATAAATTTTATCTTCTCTCCTTTTCAACATCGCATGAAGGCATCATATATAAATACAATTATTTCTTATGTTCCAGGCTACACAGCCAGATTAGAATTTGCTCTAAAACTAGGATACACTGAGCCTCTAGTTCAATCTGCTCTTCAAAAGTTGGGTCCAGATCCTGGGCAGAATGAATTATTAGCTGAACTAATAAAACTCGGCGCAAGTCAAACTCAGCGACCACCTGACACTGACGTGGTAACGAACGGCGTTTCGGCGACCGCATTGAGAGCTGTTGTGATAGACGGAAGCAATGTGGCTATGAGTCACGGGAATAAGGAAGTATTTTCCTGCCGCGGAATCAAAATATGCGTTGACTGGTTCAAGGCACGGGGACATAATGAGATTACGGTTTTCGTGCCGAAATGGAGAAAGGAAGCTTCTAGGATAGATAATCCTATTGCGGATCAAGAGATCTTAGGGGAATTGGAGAGAGACAGATTGTTAGTTTTCACACCTTCAAGGTTGGTTGCATTCTAAATTAGACTTGTCCCTACTTTTGTGGAGAATATTGGCGAAAGCAATCTTGATTTTACACCTTGACCCACCCAAAGTTCAGGGAATTCAGGTTTTTGATCAGTTAGTTGTACATCTATGCAAAAATATGGATATATCTTAGAAAGTTCTATTTATTTATTTCGACAATTCATTAACTACATTGAGCATACTATTAATGCTTGCAATTCATTGTCCCTTGTCATAGGACAAAATCGAAGGCAAATGTGAAATCCTGAGTGCAAAGGATTCGAATAATCCTTTAAATATTTCTAATGCATTTACTATTAATAAAATGTTGAAAAATACGAATTAATTCAGTTATATTACAATTTTTTTTCCTGTCGTTCCAGAAATACTTATCAAAGTGTTTTAGTATGCTAGGAATGTTGAGACATCTATCTAATTAGCTGGATTTATGGTAAATTTCTGTGCTTGTCTCAGTATGTATGAAAAACTGAGTTCAGTTGTTATTTCTTTTCAGACTAGTTGGTGGTAAGAGAATGGTGTGTTATGACGACCGTTACATCCTGCGACTAGCTTCTGAACTTGACGGTATAGTAGTTAGCAACGACAACTATAGGGATCTGGCACAGGAGAATCCAGAGTTCCGAAAGGTGGTTCAAGAGCGTATTCTTATGTACAGCTTTGTTAATGATAGATTCATGCCACCAGATGATCCGTTGGGAAGAAGCGGACCTACGCTAGAGAATTTTTTGAAGAGGTCAGCAGACCCTGCACCACCTTGTCCTTATGCTAAGGTATGTAATGTTGAATAAGATATTAAAATAGGGTCGATGAAGTAGATCGTATCTTATAGGATGCATTATATTAAGACACTTAGCTCTGTATCATAAAAAGGATATAATGTTAAGATGGCTAATGGCAAATGACTAAGAGTGATAGCATATGGGATAAGATATTTTGTCTGCAAGAGTTTTGAGCAATAGTGTCTATATCAGCAAAATTGTAGCTGCTTTCAGTGTTTTAATATCATATAATATAATAGTATTTTAATACATATGTCAGTTTAGAGTATACATTAATAATTAATACATCAGCGTGTTAATAAGAAATCAGGTAATTGTTTATTAAATAACGAAGACAAATATAATGTTTATTTCTTTACATGGCCTGACAGAAATGCACATATGGTAACAAATGCAAATTCAGACACCCAGAGAGAGGACCACATCCACAGAAATCAGTTTCCGAAAGACTTGTGGAGCACGCACAGAAACACATGCAAGCAAGAGCACCGACACTAAGCTTACCACTACCTGGAGCATTGAATTCGAGTATAGTAACACATGCACCACTATGTAAAGCACGGTCCAATTGTGAGCAGAGTAGTACTGTGAGTTACTATTGTTACTACTGTTACTATTTTATTATTTGACGTGTATTTTAATCATAGTACTAAGTCAACAAATATTTGTTAGGTTTCCATGGTAACAAAAAGCAAATCGGCGGAAAATGTTACGTTGGAATATGCTAATAATTCAGGCGCATATAATGTTATCACTGCCTCCAGTTCTCAAGGTAAGCATCCATATTATATTTCTTATTATTATTATTATCATTATTCCTCTTTCAGGTTACCGCTCTTCTAGACAAGCAAGATCGAACCCTGAAAGTGAATCAACTTTAAATTCAAATGCAAATACAAATTCAAATCCTCCAAATACACACAGAAAGTTGCAACGGCAGTTGACACTGAACCCCACTAGTGATCCAAGACTGAATCAACTGCGACGACATTACGGTCAGAATGGAGGAGGAGGGCATAAGCCGCTTACCAGACGAGCGAGTGGCGAATCACACGCGACTGGAAGGTGCCAATATATCAATGATATAAAAACAATCTATGTTAAACACATAGTCTGAAGACCTAGAATAAATCGGTATTTTCTGTATAGTTGGGAATCCCAAAGACATCAAAACGTTACTAGAATCGCTTCTGCTCCGGAATCTTTCTCAGCCTGGCCACCGGTTAGTGCCACTGTCCCAATTACACCAATTACACCAAATATGAGCCTTGCTGTGTCGGAGCCACAATTACCATACGGGACCCTTACACGACTTATGGATGAACGAAGTAGAATCCATTATCATCTGGCGAGCATATTTCCTGAAGCGCGTGTGCGTGCGGCAATGGCGGCAAACCCGTTCGAAACGGATGCAGAGCGAATCTGCGCCGAAGTGCTCAGGATGTATCGGAACTGACAGTGAGTCGATTTATGAATCTCTCAATTATGACACACAAGCATGCGATTAATGCTGAACTTTTTAAAAACCATATGACGGATAATTATTTATTTTAACGTTGTGTCCAAAAAGACTCATTTTCCGTGTGTTATGATTTTGTAGCTTTGCTGAAAAATTGTTGGTTTTATCCTTTGCTAATTTTCTAATAATATAAGTTTTGCGACGCATCATAAAGTCTCAAAACTACCAGTAGTTATTATCATTAAAAACTTTGACTTTTGCAGATCTTGAGTTTAGTCGTTTCCAACTCGGTGTCGTTAGTTCCAATGTTTAATTTTATCAGAATATCTTGAAAATCCATGGCCGCTATGGCAGACAGAGTTTCTACTGGCCATCAACAGTCCATCGGAAAGCGATTTTGACCTCGGAAACGGCCAATCTCCTCGTCTATTTACTTGTCCTTTTAACCAATCGATGGAGTGTTCGTTCCCTATTTTTAAATCATATATTTTCTATAAACTTAGCTTTTTTTATTGTCTGAGTCTTTTTTTTAATTGCATAATTTATTCTTTTTTTTTAAATTGCAACATGCCTCCTTCAAGGTCTACTCATGACCGAACATCACTCTTACGCTAAAAACCTCTGCATGGGATGAACAGTTTGAGACTAACACCCAAAGCACGTACGCCTACGAGAGGCACACGATACTAGTAATTGCGAGATACTTTATACTTCACCGTGATTTTGCATATTCAATCGCAACTATAACATTAACTCAACATTCTTTACAGACGCATAACATTCGTAACTACACGATATTATCTAATACACATCGTACTCTTTAATAAACAATTGTCCGTCTCCTGACTGTATAGTGCAGATTATCCATAAGCCGCGATCAAAATACTGTTTTTAGCAACTATTAAATTCTGTTCCAACCGTACACAGGATGTTGAGACACCCTTAATATATTACCTTCATCATTTTGAATATCTGGCATATCTTTAATCATAGAAAAAATGTTATAGATAAAAATTGTCTGATGACGTGGGGGGGGGGGGAGGATTTTATTGCTCACAAAAATTGTTTTTCAAGGTTGCAAGTTTTGAGTTTTCAAGGAATCGATATGTTTTTAAATGGGACTTGATATTTTTATCTTTTTATCATAAAAAGATAGTGGAGGTAAAGTCCTTTCCAACGGCCTATTACACAATGACTTTAGTATGACCTTGAGCGTGGAAAATCTAAAAGTAATTGGAAAGTTAATAATTGATGAATTGATTATGCTTAATGGTTTACACGTTTCCGCCGACTTATTTGTAGTTCTCGGCATCTGACGGCTCTCTAATTTGTTTGTTAATTCATAATTGTTTTGAATCAGTCCATTTGCAAATTTTTGTTGTCTTTTTATTAAGAAAAAAGACACCTAAAATTGATTGCTTCATTTGAACCACTAGTGGTACATTCCGCTCAATGGAACAATTGTGTATTTGCCACCAGTGGTACATAGAGGGCTGTCCCATGGGACGGCTTGTTCTGGTGGTACAGGCCGCCCAGATAGTAGTGAAATGGTTCAAGATTTTCTGGGCCGCTTGTACCGGCCGCCCAGTTAAAGATCAACCATCTCAGGGGTTAGTGCGGCGGGGGGATTGACTTTGCCTTTGTGCCGCGCCACGACGCCGCGTCACGACAAACGAATCGCGCGAGCCAAATTCAATCCCCTCGCCGCACTACTCCCCTGAGATGGTTCACTATTATCTGGGCGGCCCGTACATGCCGACGGGACGCGTTAATGAAGAACAATCGACAATCGTGAAAATTCGTGGTGTTCAAGACGTTGCAGTATTCGGTTTAGACTTGGGTTAGAAAGTTCTTGATAACATTTCTTTTCATTGAACGTTGAATGGATAGATGATTTGCCTCAGCTGATGTTAGTAAATAAGTTAGTTGTGTCTTCAATGTCAACAAGTTTTAATTTGCAAACGCTGGTAGTATATTTCCCGTTTTATTTACTACTGTCAGTTCAATTGATAAGTTCATTGTCATCAATTTTCCATAGTAATTGTAAAAGTTTTGGTTACTTTTGTGGAAGTATAGTATTTTTAAGTGTAGCAGAAAAAATGACATAATTCTAATTTATGGAGAAGCTGGAGGAAACTGCGGAAGTATCCCGTTTGTACACAGAGAGATACCCAGAAAGAAATCATCCTCCTCGAAGGAATTTCGACTGTACAAAAAATATGACCTTGATCCTTTTTTTTTCGTATTGGACAGCACTGCTTCACCCGGGGGGGGGGACATCAAAGAACTTTTGTTTACATATTTTTTGAAAATGAGCCAGATATTCAAGATGGCCAAGTTAGCTGGGACACTTTGTATATGGCTCATTCCATACGAAATCGATCACTTTTTGGAGTATCATCTCGGAACATTTCTAAAATCACTGGCAATATAGCCCTTGACGTACCAAATATGGAACTAACTTTGTTTTTTTGAAATTTTGAAAATTGCCAAAGTTACAACTGTTCAAAGTTTGGCATTCCTTGAAAACTGTACTTTTTCTAAAATTTATATCTCGGCAACGGTAAAGCGGTAAAACAATTTGCATGACTATCGATGTTAATTAACATTTCCAATCCGTTTTTTTAAACAATTGTACATAACTTTTGAGTCCTAATTTTTAAAAATCTAAAAAAATTCAGGCGTATACTTTGAACCTTCCTCTTCAAGAAACCGCGAAAACAAAAGTGGTCAAGTTAATAGCGAGCCTGTAAACTATTGCTAAAGTTGAACATGCAGCCGTTTGACGCGCTTCGCCGTGCAGTTGCCGGGACACCATACCCCTAATCTCAACGCACTGCTGCTACTTACTTACTGAGCGCCGGTCAGCAACATAATCAGCACAAAGAAAAGTTGTGTGTCAGTTAGTTCAACAATCTGGACAAAATTAAACAAGCAGCTTACACTGTCCTCTTTCAGAATATGCTCCCAAAAAGATGGTCACTCTAGTAAGGTCAGTCTGAAAAGGGACAGTCTAAGCTGCTGTGATTTTGAAGATGTTCCGAGATGTTACTCCAAAAAGTGATCGATTTCATATGGAATGAGCCACATGGCTCATGTCAAATCGATCACCTTCAAAGCAGCATCTTCGATTTTGTTCAAAATCACATATGTTGTAGGGCTTGGCGTACCATACGCGGAACTGTTTTTGTTTTTTTCGAAATTTTGAAAATTGTCAAAGTTACAGCCGTTCAAAGTTTTGAGTTTTGTGAAAACTGTCGAACTTTAAAAAATCATATCTCTGTAACCGTAAGTCGTAGAGCAATTTTCGTTTTGAGAATTTTCATCGGAAAGAATCAAATTTTTTAATAAAAAATACAATTTGCATAACTAACAATGTGAAATACCATTAATATCGAATTTTGTTAAACAATTGAATATAACTTTTGCAGGTAAGTTTTTAAAAATTTGAAAAATTTATATGCATCTTTGAACCTTTATCTTTAAGATTCCGCTTAAATAAAAGGTGACACTTTTATACGTCACCTTGCAAAAATCGACAAAGTTAACCGTGCAACCGTTTTACGCATTCCGAGAAGCAGTCGCCGGGCAGCCATTTCCTCCTCCACTCCTACGTACATACAGCGTCACACTCCTAGCATTGCTACGTTTCGTATCTCGGCTAGTTTATTTATGCAGGTAAACTTTTAAAAATCTGGAATAATTCAGGAAGATAGCTTAAGATATTGCCTTTTAGTAGAAACCTCGAAAAAGAGTGTCCCTCTTCTAATAATCGAGTAACAATTCGTTGAATGCACCGGCGTGTAACGGCCATATGCTTTTGACACTGATATACATAACATCGCCCTCGATTTAACAATTGACGAGTATATACAGGGTGTAACATATCATCGGGGACCCTTTTTCAGGATCGATAGTGCGCACCAAAAGGTGAAAAGCGGACCTAGGACGTTAGGTCCGAAAATCACCCCCTATCGAGATACAACCCCATTTGTAAAAAATTTTTTAAAAATTATATCTCTGAAATGGTAAGTCGGAGAGGAGCGGTTTTTATTACAATATAACCAGAAAAGATCAAAGATAACAGAAAAAATATAATTGCTGCGGTTATTGCTGTTAAATAGCATTTATTCTTGTTTAATCCAAACAACGTCGATTACCTATATCGTAGCAGGTTTGTAACAACTTGGGAAACATTAAGGGCATTCACTAAATCTTCCTTTGCGTAGATAGTGATATTTTTTTCGTAAACTTTGGTCTCTTCCGGTTATATTGCAATCAAAATCGCTCCTCTGCGACGTACCATTTTGGAGATATGACTTTTTAAAAATTTTTTACAAATGGGGTTGTAACTCGTTAGGGGATGATTTTCGGACCTAACTTCCTTGGTCCTTTTTTCACCTTTTGGTGCGTACTATCGATCCTGAAAAAGTGTCCACGATGATATGTTACACTCTGTATATAAAATCGAAGATGCTGCCCCAGAAGGTGATCGATTTGACTTGGAATGAGCCATATATGTATACACGCAAGCTGTATATTCTGCAAGGGAGTATACCCCTCTTAACTTCTCAATAACAAACACTTATTACGTTTAATAACTAAATTAATGTATGGTCTCACTTTAACACTAGCTTTACCTAAGGGTCTTGTTGACCTCACTAAGAAAACTTTTCATTAAATTTTCTTCAAGGACATTCTTGCCGTATTTCATAAGAATATTTGAATTAATTTTTACTTACATTTGTCGGATATACATATATATCTGACATGTATAATTGCACATCTAAGCTTTCTTGTCCTCTGGTTCCGGAGATACGTTTGGTAAAAATAGATATACAGGGTGTCCCAGCTAACGTGCATATCCCTGAACCAGGTGATAGCTGAGGTAATTCTAATATAGGGAAGTGACATTCGTAATGTCGTATCTTAATTCGTGTCCGAGTTATTAACGAAAAACGATAGCGAATCATAGGGCTCCGTTGGGCCCAGCGGCGCGACAGTCCCTACTGGCGCAGTACCCTACTGATGCAGACCTGCTACTGTCGCGCCGCCAGGCCCAACGAAGCGCTCTGATTGGCTATCGTTTTTCGTTAATAACTCGGTCACGAATTAAGATACGACATTACGAATGTTACTTCCCTATACTAGAATTACCTCAGTTATCACCTGGTTCAGGGACATGCACGTTAGCTGAGACACACTGTATGTAAATTCGTGATAAACCTAGTGTTAAGCTTCGAATTAATATTTAAAGTAATACATATAAATGTTTGTAAAGGTCTTACGGTGATATAGTGTAATAATGTTACATTAACAAGAAACATATTTTTTCGTTTTCAGTTTTCATAAGATTCAAATTTGTAACGCAGCCTTGGATGTCCGAAATTCCGAGAGTCCATATCATCCATTTTGGGAGAAATGAAATCGTGAAATGTTTTTATACGACTTTAAAAAAAATCACTCGCTCTCCGTGAGAGCGATGCTGTTTTTCACAGATTATATTATATATTATATATTATATATTGACGTAGTCGTAAGGTGTATTTATTTTGAAAATTTATCGTTTTTACTTTTTTTTTTACCGTGGAACTGTCGAGAACGATCATTTTCCAAATTTATTACATCTGAACACCTTGTTTCATTCGCCTTATATCAAATTTTTTGCTTTATTCATCTTTTTATTGAGTCATTTTTGTTTCTGGTTTTTTAATATTCTTCGTTAAATTTTAATATCTGCAAATCGAATAAAAATTATAATTAATGTTCGAAAGCAATATCACGTTCATCAGCCTATTTTGGAAACTACGGCTTACAAAATTTATAAACAATATTTCGGGAAAGATGGATCGTTGTAAATTGAAGTTAAAACAAATAAAATCGTTCGATTTTGAACAATCACAGAGTATATACATGGTGTGTTTCTTAAGTCGCAAATCAATCTTAACCATGGATTTTCTGCGAAGAACAATAATTTTAGATAGAAAATAGCATACGTCTTTAATAACGTTTCAAGTTTAGCTCCAATGAATTAGAAAAATATCAGATCAACGCTTAGATATTATTAATCTTCAAAGTTCTGGCTCTGTGAGATTCTGATATTTATAACATTACTGGATTTTAATTAAAAAATCTCTGATTAATTTCTGATTCACAACTTGGAAACACCATACACTGTATGCTATACCGCAGTGCTGTCAAGGTTGTGCACTTTTCAGTCGATTTTCGAGGTGCTCGCCCACTGCCCCACTACTTTCAAATCAGAACCAGCGAGCGAGCAGCTAGACGTTTCGGGACCGCTTCGGCTCAGGAGCGTGCCTTGAACATAAATGCACGTTCTGCCCTACCCAGGTCCAACCGTTTAAAAATGTTACGTACCTGTTCACGTTACGCTCCTGAGCCGAAGCGGCCCCGAAACGTCTAGCTGGTTGCTCACTAGCCCTTATTTAAAAGTGGTGGGACAATGGGCAAGCGCTTCGAAAATCGACAGAAATGTGCACGACCTTGACAGCACTGCTATACAGGGTGTGTCAGGTAACATTATCACTTAAGGGTCCCTACCACCTCAAACTCAAGTTATGTACGGCTTCAGCAATGGGAACGGAAAAAATATGAATTACAGGGACAATAGGGAAAGATAGTCCCCTCTCCGGACTTAGGCATAGTTATGTGTATCCGTGTAATCGGGCTACTTCCCCCTCACGATCAGTTGGAGCTTGTGGGATCGGAATGTAACCTTACTTACATTTCGGTCCGATAGACACTTCGTACAGTTTATCATGTCAAGAGTAATCCGAGGGTTTCAATGTTTGCGGCGCGCTGAGTATGTGCGACGCACGGAATCTTTAAAACTGTGATAACCTTTTGAATTATTCTGTTACAAAATTTTGCATATTTTTCTTGATTGATTTTTTCGTAATTCTATTTACTAATTCTGAAGGAATCCTTGCACCCATGTATAATTAACATTTACGAATTTACACTACAAGTATTGAAATAATGCATTATAGGATTGTACCTAATCTTATAATTTTGCAAACAGCATGTGTTTTGGAGATACATGTTCAATTTTTAAATATACATATTTTGTTATTGCTGTAATCACCAACATATGTTAATTGATTATTGTCAATGTTGCAATTTAGAATGCAAGTAAATTATTATTTTCTTTAGCCAGTGCATATCCAAATACTTTATTACTGCCAATGTTCTTCACAGCAATGTACTCATTTTACCCATATAGTGATATCTTCACTTCCAAATAGTATACAAAATAACATTGTTTAGTTTTCTTTTTTATTCTTTTAGAAATTGTACCATATGATTAATTTGCCTGAGTGTAGGTCACCAGTAGACGAGGTATTCACATTTTCTATGGGCAATGGTATACATATTTAGAATTTAAAAATGCCACTAACAAAGGAACAGAGCATGGTGACCTGATAAGCTCAAGTTCATCAATCTCGGATAAAAAATACACACGTGAGAGAGTTGTAGCTAAACCCATGTGATGCCTAGGCCGGTGAGGTTTCTTATAATATTATTCTTTTTTGGGATTGAATATAGAATCTTGTTATACGTATTTTACATTGTTTCGAAAGGGTTTTATACGGAATATTCCGTACTACGTCAGAAGAAAGGTAATATGTCTCAGGTGGTGAAATTAAGTGACACATACTGTATAATGAAAGATGATTATTAGTTTTTAAGTATGTTAATATTATATGAGGAATATATTATATATGTGTATATATATATATTATGTATATTATATATGTATACATATGTATATATATTATATATTACATGTTTGTATCAATTTTATTGCGCATGATGTGCGAAATAAATGTTTTTTTTTATTTAAATCGTGATATCTATTCATGTATTATGTGTGTGGTATATATGTATAGTATGTATGTACGTATACGTACATATATGTACGTATATGTATAGTACGTACACTATTTCTATTACTTTTTTTAGATTTTTAATCGCGTGAAACGGTTGCAGGATTAACTTTGTCGACTTTTGTCGAACGGCGTATAAAAGCGTCACTTTTTTTTTAATGGATTCTTGAAGAGAAAGGTTCAAAGAATACTTATGAATTTTCTGAAATTTTAAAAAATTTACCTGTAAAAGTTATATTTGCATGTTTAAAAAAATCAGATATTAATGATATTCCACATCGTTAATTATGCAAATTGTATTTTTTATTACAAAATTTGATCCTTTCTGCTAAAAATTCGCAGTGCGAAAATTGTTCTACGACTTGCCGTTACTGAAATATGATTTAAGGGGTTACACCAGTGTAAAATTTTCAAAAAGACGATTTTTTTATTAGCTTAAAAGGTACTTTGAACCTTTAAGAATATGATGCAAAACGTTGTATACCTGAAAAAAATTTTTTTGTATAAAATGTTGTGCTTTTCCTCAAGCGCCTCGAACGTCTTTAAGGGGTTATATACAGTTATAATTTTCAAAAAATCGATTTTTTTTTATTTCATTTTCGTAATGTACATACATTTAAGTACACACATAGAAAATTTTAAGTCAATTCGGCGATTATTGTCCAAGTTGCACGCATATTTGTAAAGACGTGTCAGAGCGTTTGAAAGTAGTTTGTCTACACCGAAAAAATTATTAGTTCCCCTTAATTAGTTCCGGCAACTAGATACAGTTGTTGATATTTGGATAACTGAAATTGTTGGCTCAATTACATTCAAATTTCATTTTTCCGACTTTCGTTGTTGTTACTAAATAATTTGAAGTTGCCTTTACTACAGTTTCTATTACCGGCTTCTCAAACTTTGAATGCGTTTTTCTCCAAACAGTGTTTTCAAAGGCGGTGACCACGATTCCTCGAAAACGATTGGACCGATCAATCTTAAATTTTAACACAAGCTTGTTGACTATATTTTTTAGTAATTAATCGTAGGTTTCTTTTCAGCGATGAATATTTCTTTTTTTATGAACAATTTAAGGCAAACATTTTGGTGAAAAGTCGATTTTTTTTTAGAAGCTGCCATTTTGTCAAAAACTTTTATTTTGTTTATTCCTTCGATTAATTACTAGATTATACGTTACTTTAATGAAATCCGTTTGGTTTTTTCATTTTAAAAGATTCAGTCCCGAGATATCGTAGTCACCGCAAAGTGCTTTTTTTTAGAGGAGCTCCCGGAGATCAGCTATAACAGCTCTCAAAATTATTATTTTTACAAATAAAAAATGTTAAAATACAGTTAAAAGTAATCTCAATATGTGTACAAATTTTTACATTAATCAATTTAAATGTCTTTTAAGAAGAAATTCTTGAAAACTCGCTTTTTTTGCGCCTCTCAACTGTATATAACCCCTTAATGCGACTAACAGCGGTAAATGTAACCTTGAGTGAATTTCATCACAAATCGCCACTATCTGAGGAAATCTACAAAGCCATCATACCAATTTACAAGAAATTGAGTGGTGATGAGTTGTTAAATCGCTGCTTAAGAGGCTACACATAGAATAGTACTGAAAGTTTCAATGCTACAGTTTGGAATCTAGTTCCTAAGTCTCGTTCAAGTGGTAATAACGTCAATGATGGTCTAACTAGTATATTACAAGTTATCAAGGTTTTAGAGATGGATATCGGCTTTCAATCTTATAATTTTTGCCTTGAAAGCGATGCTAAGCGAGACAAGCAGGCCGAGTTCTCGTTGGTCGATTAGGCAAAAGCGGCGCGATCCAACATCAAATGTTTAAGAAAGGAGTGCAAGGAGATACTTTTTAACCAGGAACAAATTTTTTTCAATCCATTTTTAAACTTTTTCACGTCTAAAACTGATCTTGAAACTTTAAATGCGTTTTTCAAATCGGCATACACCGTAACTCCATCAGTATTGCATATTTTCATATGAAATTTTATATACATCTTTGAAACAACATTTTGAAGAGAAACACGTACGGAATTTTCGATATGTTAAATAGAAAAATTTTTATAACCAAATAACTGCTGTTTTTTTTTGTCGAAAAAATAAGTTTTAACTTCAAACAACTGCCAAATATCCAAAAATTCATATTTTTAAAAATCCGTTCGTGTATCCCTGCTATACTCATGCAGATTAAGAATTTTTTTTTGTAACAGATTTAAAATTGCACAAGTTCTAGTGCGTTCCGTGGAACGCCTTTTCGAGAAGATGTCTCAGAAAAATTACTGTAGAGCCGCCAATTTGCATTACTTTTTAAAGAAAACAATTTTTTTTGCACTTAAATATATGCTTAACAACACTTTAAGAATTGTTTGTTACCCCTTTCCATATTTCCAAAACAAATTAAGAAAATAACGCTTTTTTTCGGCTGTTACACTGGTGTAACCCCTTAAGGCACCAGACCACGGTGAAATAAATTTTTTTCTCATTTTTTTTCTTTCATTTTCTGAAAGATGCATTTATTAAGAATGCTCTCGCCAAATTTTGTGAAGAAATTCGTGAAATTGACGGAGATACAGCATTTTATATGAAACCGTTCCCAGCGCACGACCGCGCCGAGCGGTAGACGTGCGGCTGTTACACGGGTTTACTACGTGGCCATCCTTTGTTGATCCCTATGAACCTTTATCCTCCCTTTAATTATTAAAGTTTAATATATTTCGGTTAATGTATTGTATTCGCTAGGAGGAAACAGATGGGAAATTCCCGTTACTGAATTGAATAGAAACCCGGTAACCAAGCGTAGAAGATTCCGACACGAAAGAGTGAGTTGTTTTTCGGCAGTCGTACGATTCGTATCCATCATTCGATTTGTATCGTATATTCTGTATATCGTGATGGATAAAAAATCAAAAAAACAAGTCATCGGAGGACCAACAAGTAGGAGTGATAGGAAACGGTCGAAATCGGGTCCACCTAATAAATATAAAGTGGAGAGAGAAGAGCCGAGAGCTAGCAGCAGCTCTGCGAGAATGTTAAGCAGTGGCCAACTCTATTCTGTTACGGTGAATCCAAGTCTCGGGTACAGACTGGGTAAAGACGAGCTTCTTGAACGATGTCTAGGCGCGTTTCACCAGAATAACGAGTGTTTGAACTCTGTTATATGGAAAATTGCGCCAAAGACATCGCGGAGCGGCAGACCCACAGTTAAAACTGCTGCTAATATTGCTTTAATGCTTTTCAACAAGGGTCATATTGGTCTCATGAATGTATTGGAGATATTGGAAGTAAAACTTGGTGAAGGACTCTACCAATATTGTCTAAATATTGATGAGAAACGGATATGCGATGCCGAGCACGAAGCCGAACACAACACGCATGAGTGTCGTCTGCGTGCAAAACACGGAAAAATTGATCCGTTTCTGGATGCTGAGGAGCTGTTCTATGGTCCAGGAATAGCTTATTAATGGTGAGAATTAAAACAAAAAATACATATATAAAATTTAGTTTGTATGTTGAATTATCCTTTCGCAAAACTTTAAACGCGTTTTTCTCGAAACTACGTTTTTCAACATGGTTGACAGTATATTTAAAAAACTATTCGTCCGATTTGCATTTACTAAGTCTTAAAATGTTCGAAATTCCAGTCTCTATGGCACCACGTAGGGATTTTTTTATAAAAGGCCTTCTATTTTTTTTCATAAACGATGAAGATTCTCTGTGAAAATGGAAAATAAAATTCACTACGTGGGGCTATAGATCTACATGTATATGTCTAGTTTATGAATATATTTTTTTTGTATTTTTCAGATGAACCGTATGGCCTAATTACTGTCAACCACCAAGCAGCAACTTCGTCGGAATGTCCTTTTGGAAGCGGCGTACACCGCAAACTATTTTTAAGATTCGAATAAAAAAAGTTGTGTAGTGTCTTCTATACGTACGAGGGTGGTTTGATAAGTCTGGTAAAAATTGAACAATGCCGTATCGCAAAAAATTTTGAAGTACATAAGCTCAAAGTGGCACTCATTTGGCTGCTAAATATCACGTTTTTCCCAAAAGCGACACTTTGTTTAGATTTGGTAGACGTTTGAAACGAGCGACTTAGTAGTTCCCAGGACAGCGCACCAGTTCACACTTTCGCACTCGCAATGTCAAAAATACACGAATTGGGCTTGGAATTGATTCCGCATTCACCCTACTCTCCTGATATGGCTCTCTGTGATTTTTTTATCTCCCAACTTGAAAACATGGCTCGGTGGGAAGAGATTCTCGTCGAATGAAGGAAATATCGATGCCATGAATGCGTACTTGGAGACTTTGACAAATCATACTTTTTTGACGGGATGAAAAAATTAGAATCTCGCTGGGTTAAGTGTGTCGCCCTTGAAGAAGACTATGTTGACAACTAAAGGTTAGTTAAAAAAAATGTTTACCTACGTTTTTACCAAACTTATCAAACGACCCTCGTATATATTGAATATTAGTATGAATAAAAAGAAAACCATTCATCGTTTGCCCGAAAAAAATTATGAAAAATACACCCTTTTACCGCGCCCGCACCGTGGTCTGGTGCCTTAATGTTCTGCTGTTTTTACAAAACTCAAAACTTTAAACACCTGTAACTTTGACAATTTTCAAAATTTCGAAAAAACAAAATCGGTTCTATATATGATACGCCAAGCACTACAGCATATATTATTTTGAATAAAATCGAAGATGCTGCTCCAGAACGTAATCGATTTGACATGAAATGAACCGTACGACTTTAGCGATGGGAACGGAATAATATAAATAGTCCAATTGAATTACGATGAGAACATGTAGTTTTGCCTCTAAACAAATTTTGACGCCAATCTATTGAGAATTAGTCACTTATAATAAATTTATGAATATCCCCAAAGCGCCATTCCGGGACTTCGTGCCAGACAAGAAATAAGCTGAAAAATTCGTGCGAGCTTTTTTATATTTGTTATAGCTTAGAAATGGCGATCAGTAGAGCATAGACACACTTTACATTTTTGGTCCCACATAGATTATATACAACGTTTGTGGGAAGAAAACAATTGTATCATTGTTAGTTATTGCATAACTTTCGTGCAAAGGAAAAAAACTGTGAGTACAGCACCTTTTTTGAAATCAATTTATTGGTTACTAAATGCCTCAAGCATCAAACTATTGATTCGAATTGTAAGCTTTTACAAAATTGTATTTTACATTCAAGTTCTGAAGGTGGGTCATCTTTTTAACCCTCCTAGCGAAGTCTGGGTTTTCGTTTGCCGTTAACCAAAACACCACGAATCGGAAGAGTGAAACATGATGAAACAACAATTTTCATTTGAATGTTTGATGTCTACATCATTTTCCAATATTTATATCTATTGCAGTGCTTTTAAGAACATTGGCTTACTTTAAAAATGGGTACCGCTGCTGTTTTTGGTAATAGCAATCCGGAAATTTGGTGTTGGAAAAGTAAAAAAATACATATTATGCATATATGTATACCTATGTATACAGGGCATAACATAACTAATGAGACCTTTTTCCAGGGCTAATAGTACGCACCAAAAGATAAAAAAATAATCAAAAAAGTTTGGTTCAAAAACCATCCCTTATCGAGATACAACTCGTTTGTAAACAAATTTTAAAAAATTATATCTCCGAAATGGTAAGTCGTAGTCGACCGAATGTACTATCAATCCTGAAAAAAGGTCCCCGTAATTACGATTCACCTTGTATACTATACATATGTGAACTTAAGTATGATTCACGCGATTAAATATGTTATAAATTTATCGCGCAATTGCCAGTAGAGCGTGTCTAATAGATCTTACGCTCTCGCCGAGTTTTCTTGCGTAAAACTGATGTTTGATCACGAGTAGGTCTTAGGAGGGGCATATTGCACTCAGAAAAAAGGGTGATTGGCTGATTTTGTAAAAATTATATGATTGGGAGATAGAGAATGATCGTTCTATGAATTAGTCAAAATGGCAGGTTAAATAGCCGGGTAAAGTGACCGCTCAATGGACAAAATCACCTTGCGACGGGTGATGGCCTGTCGAAACTCTGGTTGGCATATCTGACTGTCACAAAGCCTACAGATTTTCGAGATATTCTAGCAAAATGAAAAATTCGGATTAACATTAAAATTGAAATTTGACTGCCGCCAAAAGTCCTTGATTTTTTTTATTCATTTGCTCAAAGAATTCTTTAAAAATTTTTAAACACATAATTCTTATTATTACACTTTTTAAGTTTTTTTCTTACATTTCTCCATGTGATCATTGCAATATCACCATATTAGTGAGACCCGTTTTTTCTATATATTTTCCAATGTTATTCTATATTCCTTTATTCGTTGCTTATTCCTGCACTATTTCCCTTATTCCCTTACTTCTTATTGTCTTATTCTTTTAATAACAAATATTTTAATAGGAAAAATACGGTAGTTTATAATAATACGTAACTCTACGTGTGACACGCGATTCAGTTGCCGTATGTCTAATTAATTATTCAGAAATATTAATATAATCCTTTCTTTTCTTTTCCGGTGGATAAAACTTTTCTATCCGCTAAAATCTATGGATGTGAAATGTATCCAACGTTTAAATACGAAATTGTAAAAAACTACAACGAAATATGTTTGCCTACACCTACTGATTTTATGAATACACAAGTACATATACATGTACATGTATATCCTAGGTGGCAACGTGAAATAATATCAATCTTAACTGAACACTGTCGGCAAAATACAAAGTCTAGCGGCTTGAGTTCAGTCGAAATTGATAGGTTCTCGAATTTTACTTCTATGACTTCGTAAAAGATCCAATGCAGACCCGACAAACGGGCCTGTACCAAGCTCGATACTGTATCATATGGTATCGCTCGTGACTTTAGGTACCGCATGTTTACACAGCGTAGGGACCGAGGAATGACTTATGCAGGGTAAGGATAGAATTTGGTGTTCCGTTTAATTCAACTTAATCTTTGTCCTGTTACAATCAGGGTGCATTTAGGCTTGAGGGCAAGTTTGCGATGTGTCAATTGTTATTGATAAGGGAAGGCCGCAAGTAGATGAGTGCTTTTTGGATGAAACTGGGCGCAAATGGTAGTGATTAACGAGTATAAAGATCCTGCAGAATGTTACAGGCATCTAGTCAACCATTTGTACAAAAAATCGACATAAAGTTGAAATTTCGATGTCAATAAATCCAATCCAATACTGTCCAGATTATAGAACTTGATTTAAGGAATAAAAAATTCGTATGAAACAGTGCTCCTAAAGCATTAATTTAATTTAAAAATTGAAATGCATTTAAATATATTGATTACATGCAATAATCGTTTGCGATAACTTTCTGTTGTTTCATCTTCACTGTATGACCCTCTAAAGCCAGTTTTACAAGTTCCATTGTGAGAGTTTCAAAAAATATTTTTGCCCCGAAGAGTGCGCTGAAGTTTCAGTAGTTTCTCACCATTCCTTATTATTGCCCTGACTCCATACAAAAAACGATGCCCCATCATTCACTCCATGAATTTATTCTCCTCGTCTCGCGTTCACACTTAAAAGTGGAATTTTATTGTAAAGAGGTCGTTAATTTGCCATTCAGTGCGTTATGATTTAACCGTGAATAGGCATAACTTGTCAAAAACTGGAAAAGGAGGTTACGTTCAACATAAACAACATCGCGTAAGATCGAATGAATAGTGACTTGAAAAATTCAGCTAAAGTAATTCGAATTATTTAACCTCGAAATGTGTATTTCTGTGAAAAATGAGGTAAATGGGTAAAATGATAAGTAATATTTTAATTGATTAAGTTTTAATTGCTTCTTTTCCGATCTTTTGTAGTTCCCATAATTTTTTATATACTGTAAATTATTAATGTTGTCAAAAGTTTAGTTATACGTTCATATAATAAATTCTTACTTTGTAAATTTATTCATATACTCGATATTAACGTAAGTTCAATTTTAAGAATTTCAAGCAATAAATTAAATATTTAATTCGGTTTATATTTATTCATCATACTGTATTTGTCTGCGCACTCAGCCCTTCATTTTCCTTTTATTTTGTCCCTTCACGGAGGACAACCAAGTGCAAAGGGTGAAACTTTGAAAAAAGTACAAAATGTTGTTTTGTATTTCATTAATTCCTGATTTTTCGAATAAAAATAAGAATTTCTACTCAAAAAGATATCATTTTCAGAAAAAAGAAAATGTCCAATCATTGATGGACACTTGGAAAAAGCTTTTCAGCGATTTTTTGAGATGCTTCGTTATTCAATTACATGCGGTCTTCGACTTATTTGTTGATTTCATTTTTGGAGTATATTATAAACATAAGTCAAAGAAAATACCGCCTGTGAAAAATCCATTGGTTTTGGAAAGCGTTGTAGATTTGGCTGAAAAAATTAGGTAATTCCATCTTACTCAAATTTAAATAATTTTAATTTAGTTCCATTTATAAATGAAATAATTTGATTAAAAACTATTGCTAGTTTAGATATATATTGAAAAATGAATCATGTTGTAGATATATCCGATTTTCAAAATGTGGAAACCTGTTTGTAACTTATCCACAAATTTCTTTAGATATTGAAACACTTACTATTTTCCTTATTCATTTTTTTTCTACAAGCACAATTTGCTTCTAAACAGTTACAATTTGACATACGTAAATCTTTAAAGTATATTAATAATAAAACACATCAGTTATGCAAAGAATAAAATAATGGAATATGATATAAAAATTTCAGAACAAAAAAGGTGTCATGCAAAGAAGTTGTCTGTGCCTTCATTGAAAGAGCCAAAGAAGTGAATTCTATTATCAATGCAGTTGTGGAAGATAGATACGAGGCAGCAATCGTGGAGGCTGAGGAAATTGATTCCATGATTACGAAAGGTGCAGATGTAGAACGATTAAAAGAAGACAAACCTCTGTTAGGAGTGCCTTTTACTACTAAGGAAAGTAATGAAGCTGAAGGTAATTGAGGTATATTATATAACGATAATATATTTCACAAAATACTTACATAAGTGAGTACCTTTATAGTTTTCATATGAGTACCTCAACAAGACCAGTTTTGCAGTTACAATATCTATTTTATTTTGCATACATAGTGTGCATACACTTTTGTACATCACTATATTTCATGTAAAATTTTTAAAAATTTTTGCCATTTTCAAAAAATTTATTTAAAAAAGTGTTTAGGAACATAGTAAGCAGATGTTTCCTTTATTTCAGGTATGCTTCACACTATGGGTCTCTTGAAAAGAAGAAACTATCGTTCGCCTTCAGATGCCACAGCAATTCATCATTACAAAACTGCTGGTGCCATCCTAATAGCTAAAACCAATATTCCGGAACTGAATTTATGGGTCGAATCCAGGAACAACTTATATAACGGCACAAATAATCCCTATGACACCACTCGTACAGTAGGAGGCAGCAGTGGTGGTGAAGCAGCAATAATAGCTAGCTGTGGGTCTGCGTTCAGTGTTTCCAGTGATATTGGAGGATCCATTAGGATGCCTGCTTTCTTTTGTGGTGTATTTGGATTTAAACCTTCTGGAGGTTTGTAGAATACATTTGTATTATAATTATTTTTCTCATAAACGGTAAGTATGTAAAGGAAAATTAAATTTAATGGGACTTTATGAAAATTCAATCAAGTCAAAAACCACCACACTTTCAGGTTTAACACCTTTGAAAGGAATTGGTCTCCGTTCGAAAGACTATTCAGACTCAATGGCAGAAGTTGGTCCGATATGTCGCCTTTCGCAGGATTTACCTCTACTGATGAAGATCCTTATAAAAGAGAACATTAAACAGATAAAATTAGAAGCTCCAGTAGATCTTAGAAACTTGAATATATTCTATCAGAAATGTTCACGGGATATAAGAGCGAGTAGTGTCTGTGGGTCTATGAAAAAAGCATTACTGAAAGCTGTAAAACATTTAAAAGAAGTTAGCGGTAATGCTACTAAGGTAAGAGTTTAGGATCAAATCGAGACTGTATGGCACCTGAAGCATAACAAACAACGACTTATTTCATACAAATTCAGTTTGTCATAAAGTGGCAATTACAGTTTCTTTAGCACAATGAAAGGCTTAGCAGAAGTTACGTTATACAATAGTCAACCCCCTTTTTAAAAAAGTTTTAAAAAACTATATTTTCGAAATGGTAAGTCATTTTAATAGTACCAGGAAGATCAAAGTTTACAAAAAATATTACTATCTACCGAAAGAAAGTCTTGGTGATTGCCCTTAATTTTTCCCAAGTTGTTAAAGACTTGCTATGATATAGGTAATCAAAGTTGTTTGAAGTAAACAAGAATAAATGCTACTTAACGGCAATAATCGCAGCCATCAACTTTTTGTATAAACTTTAATCTTTCCCGGTTAAATTGCAATTAAAAGCGGTCCTTTACGACTTACCATTTCGGATATATGATTTTTTAATTTTAAAAAAAGGGGTTGTACCTCGGTAGGGGGTGGTTTTCGGACTAAACATTCTGGGGTTTTTCTTATTCTTTTGGTGCGTACTATCGATCCTGAAAAAAGGCCGCAGAATTACAATACACACTGTATAGCATATACAGGGTGTTCCAAAATTATCCAGCAATCGAGAACGTAGAGATTGTTTATAACAAAAGAAATTGAAAAGTCCTTTACCTTTTTGGGATTCAAGGTCCCGTTTTTGAGTTACCAGCTTCCAAAATATCGTGGTCTGACTTCCGGCCCGCGCGGTTCGAACATCAGCTGGAGGCATATACTCGAGAAAAGTATCTACGAGCGGTCAGCGGGGAGAGGGGCACAGCTGTCGTTCGGAGAAATCTGACCTGAGCGTCGATGGATACCCCTCTCCCCGCTGACCACTCGTGTATACTTTTCTCGCGTATATGTCTCCAACTGAGGTTCAAACTGCGCGGGTCGGAAGATAGACCACGATATTTTTGTAGCTCGTAACTCGCAAAACGGGACCTCGAATCACAAAAGGGTATAGGATTTTTCAATTTCTTTTATTATAAACAATCTCCACGTTCCCGATTGCTGGATAATTTTGGACACCCTATATTATAAGGAAACATACCAATATTAGAATTATTACTAATAATTAATTATTGACTAATTACAGATGAGAATACCAGGTTCAGAATACAGTTTTCGATTATGGCGTTTTTGGATGACCAAAGAAGATCTTGATTTCAAATTCGCCATTACTAATAAAACGGTATTTTTAATATACCATTATATATAAAATAACAAAAAAAAAGAATAAAAATTAACAATCAGTTCTAACTTAAAGAATTGTAGTAATAAATCATTTAACAATAAGGAAAAAGTATTTCATATCATTATTTTCGAAAGCACTACATTATTTATTCTCCATCTATTGTACCATTAGGGACTAACATTGTTGTCATTGCTATGTATTGTTTATTAAGCAATGAAAGTGTGTCAGTGAATACAGTATTAAAATATATAATCCTGCTAGTTTATAAAAATTAAATTGTTAAAATACTTTATTTTTCAGTACCGTGCGAGTGCGTCCTCAGAATTAGTTAAACTGATGACTGGAAATTCAGAATTAACTTTCGCGGCAATTTTGAAACTTGTTGATGAAGATTTTCTACCGAAAGAGAAAGAAGAATGGGCTACAAAGGTTACGGAGAAGATGAAACAGTATTTGTTGGTATGTTAATTGTTTTATAACAGTATAATCTCCCTATTAGGAATTTACGTATATATTTAATAATTTGCATTCGTTATTACTAGACTGTGCATGTGCATGCAAATTTGTGTTTTTCATTGACTATAAATGAAAAACAGCTTCTGAATTTAAATCAAACTAAATTACTGCATTAAGAAAAGGTTTTTCTCCTAAAAATATCTATTAGAAAATGAAAAGCAAAAAAAATAGTCTCGTACATTTCCACAGGCAATCAATATTTTCCCACTTCTTTTTGCAGGACAAACTGGGAAACACTGGCATTCTTCTATACCCATCTTCCCCCTATCCAGCTGTTTATCACTACTCTAGTTTTCTACGGCCTTACAACTTTGGATACTGGTGTCTATTCAATGTTCTACGTTTCCCAGTGTGCCAAGTTCCACTTGGCTTGGATGATCAGGGTCTACCTATCGGTGTACAGGTGAAACTGGTTATTTTTCCTCTTTTTTTTAAGTTTAAAACCTCGAATAACCTTTTTATGATCACACTTTTCGTCTTTAGCACAGTAGTTGCATTGAAAAATGTGCTGATCATCTGTAAATTTGCTTACACATTCATATAGAAGAAAATCTAAATGATAAACGACCATCAAAACATTTCGGATTTCCAATTTCATAATTTCTAATATCACTTAAAAAGTTAGTTCCGTTACTAAAACTGACTGTTTCAGGTTATAGCAGCACCCAACAATGATCATCTTTGCTTGGCTGTGTCAAGAGAACTAGAAAAAGCTTTCGGTGGATGGGTGCAGCCATCATAATTGAGACTTTTAATAATTGCTATAATTATGCACATTATAAACATTGTAATTACAAGGTGCTTAATCATTTCTATAATGATTGCTAGTATCAAATCACAATTTATAAACTAAATGTAAATCAAACTCTGAATAGACATAGAAACAATGTCGACTGAAAGTACGATATTAGTGAGTTGTTGTCAAATGAAGTAAAAATAAGAAATCCAGCAGTGCAGTGTTAACAACAGAATACACCGTATGTGTCGAACATAGATTTTTTATACTTCAGTATGTTCGTAATGTGATACAATAAATGGAAATCTGTGAACAAAACTTGTACCTTTCAGTTTTAAAAGTAAAGGTATACTAAAATCAAGAACTTCTACAACTACTAGCAGTGATTATAGTAAAACAATTACAAATTTTTAAATAACTAGCATTTTCGTGGCTGTGGGTATATTTTTAATTATAATTAAAACCATTACAGAGATATGATTTTTTAAAGTTCGGCTGTTTTCACAAAACTCAAAACTTTGAACGGCTGTAACTTTGACAATTTTCAAAATTTCGAAAAAACAAAATCGGTTCAATATATGGTATGCCAAACACTATACAGCATATGGGATTTTGAAAAAATGCTGCTCCAGAACGTGATCGATTTGACATGGAATGAGCCTTATACAAAAACTATAAAAATGTTTGTATTTAAATTTTATGAAACATTCGTGAAAAGGTTGTGTTTGTCATAATTTGACTCTGTCAAATATTAAAATTTATGTTCACATGTAAATAAATAAAGAATCATACAGTGTTGAAGCCCAAGCACATTTATTCCATTTTTTACCAGCCCGATCATAAGGGGGCAATAAAAGATCCCAACGGTCGGTTCAGCCACATAGCCAAGGAATCAGGGAAACTCATTCCTATAATTACAACATTTTAATACTTTCTGACATGGTCAAAAACTGCACCGTCCACCACCGCTATGTTACCTATAAAACGGACTCATCGGTTTCCATGAATTTTCCTACATCACACCATTTCCCACCCCATTTTTACACTTACCAGAATTTCCCCAACTCCACCAATATAGTAAATCCTTTCTTAACGCTGTCATCCCTTCCTCTGCGCCCTTTACATAATTATACATAACAGACAGAAACATTTAGACAGTCACACGACAAACATCACACAAGTAATTCAACTCTCTGAGTAGCCTCTCCAGCAGTTTCATATAGCTCTCACAATCAGTAGCGTCCCCATTTAGTCGCTAGTTGTTTAATCAATGTTAATTATTTTCTAAACGTTTTTGAGTAGTCGTACACATTTAATAAAGCTATTAAGTGTTAAGCAAATCGAGTCGTTGTGAAGCCTGAGGTAGGGTCCATTTTTTATACCTTAACATTACTCCGTTCACGACTAAAGTCCGATACACTGGACGCGCCGAACATATTTTCGTACGTCGTCCAAACATCATCAAGAGACAAGGTCTTGTCTCGGGCCAAGTACGAGAGAAGACTCTTGACTCTATTCCGGAACGATTCGATCGGGGTTTTCGGGGTATTCAAACGACATGAAAGCGGCAAATTTCTCCAAAAGTGCGATGATATTCTTAGAGGCAGCGTCGAGACGAGTCGATTGAGACTAATTACAAAAACATTGGTCTACCCAGTAACGAGATATTTGATGTCAAAAGTACGTCTTTTTTATGTAATAAGTCGTCTGCTTCGTCTTTTCCAGTGTCACACTTTCGACTATACGAGTTCTGTCGGTGTCAAACCGAACTCACAGATTTTCATACCATGCGACGATAATTTTTCTGTCGGTAATGTAGATTTTTATATTGTTACGTCCGCGCACCTACCTCACCTCGTTTTGCACATCCTTACCGATAATTTCTACACCCGGTGTGGTACGCTAGACACTGGCGGGAAGTTCAAATTCAAAGCGCTGTCTCGGGCACATCGTATCATTTATCTTTAAAACTATTCATTTCCTTTTTTTCATTTCTTATAGCGTTCTCGTCCGTTCAAATATAAGGTAACATAAGGCACGTCGCATTCACACGGGTGACCCGTCAAAATATTCCAAACACTATCAAAATTCTCCGTATCAGAGTTCTCCGTATATCGAATTATTCAAACATTGAGTTGACATCATATTCCGATTCCACGACATACAGACGACCGGAAACGGCGGTACCAAGAATCCGTGTGATTGCGAGCTAGCCGCGTAGGATTAGTCTAAATAGGTTAAGGAATAAACATATAGGAGACAATATAAAAATTCTCCGTATCAAAATTCTCCGTATTAGAGTTCTCCGTATATCGAATTATTCAAACATTGAGTTGACATCATATTCCGATTCCGCGACATACAGACGACCGGAAACGGCGGTACCAAGAATCCGTGTGATTGCGAGCTAGGCGCGTAGGATTAGTCTAATTAGGTTAACGAATAAACATATAGGCGACAAAGAGCCGCCGTGGAGTTCCGCGTATAGGCCACCGACGGCCGTATCACCGCTCTCAGGTGACGTGATATCTCCATGCGATCGGCGTGCACTATATTGATAACAAATAATTATCCCTACTAACACCCTATATGGGTCATCGTAATGAACGTCGCGACCAATCAGGGGCCACTCCCTAAAAACTATAAGAAGGGAACCAGCGGAGCCGCCAAGGCAGAGCAGAGTTTTTAGAGTTTTTTCACGAGTTCACAAGACAATCGTTCATAGTTCACAGTCCTTCACCTGGACTTTCTACAAAGTTATTTTAGTTTACGGCCTAGTACGCGATTAATTAAATTAAGTCATGTAAAGTGTATGTAATAATTAAATATCGAATAATATTCTAATTTTGCCCGAAAACGTGAGTATTCGCTATCTCTTTCATTAACCTGTCCCGGACAAAGACGAGCAGTACCTGGATCTCCGAACTGGAGCGAGACGCTGTTTGGAGTTGCAGTAGCCGAAAGGTAAGTGCTATAATCTTTTGCCCGAGTGAACCTCGACACCTACGTGCAGTATTTCTCTCGGCGCCCGGTCTACACCGTCGGATGGTACCGTATTGGGACGTGTAATTCGTCCGCTGCGCGATCCGTCCGTTGGCGAACCCTTGGACGTAACAATATGTAATCTGTTGAAGACATGTGGTGTGTTACGTACACCACTCGACCACCCCACCATTTAGCTATATATATAATGCGCCTTAGATACTAAGCCTTTCCTACACTTGTATTTTTCACCACTCCTTATTTCATACTACGTTTTCGACTCCTCTAAAACCTTCAGCCCCTGACACGCGGCAGCCCGCCAAGCGTCATCATGCTCTCTCACTCGCTCCATACCCCCTCTCACTTACTCATCATGCTTTCTCACTCGCTCCATACCCCCTCTAACTCACCCGCATGCTCGCTCACTCGCACTCATACCCTACTCTCGCTGCTTACCCTCTTTCTCGCTCTACCTACGCGCGCTCAGCGCATACCTTAACCCGTACCCTAGCCGAGCATCAAGCAAGAGAATTGTTTAAGAATCACATAAGATAAAGAATTAGTCATCGTCAACCCCTCTACCAGGGGATCGCCAAAACGCAGTGCGCCTGCGTAACAATAATATTTCACGCCTATATAAGGCGATGCACAGGACCAAATCAGGGCTATTCAAATCGGATATTCGTTGAGCTATTCATATTTGACATTCAGATTCATTCATATTCGCATTCGTTAATCATTTCTCGTCCTAAGTCCAATCCGGTCAGGGAACAGACTTCCCTTGGTCGTCAAACTCTAGCTTTAATTCAGACTCCCCGGAGTACTAGTACCGATAAGTTAGTCTTAGTTCAAATCCTTTTTTTAATTTTGTTAATTCATATATAGTTGTAACAATATAGCGTTTTTCTTATATTTTACTTTAACTCAAAGAGTTTTTCATTCAAATATCCTAACACACCTTTTCCAAACCCAGCACGCTGTTTGACAATTAATAATTTATACACTTGCTCACACGTTGGTCTCTCAGAGAGGACATTCGCTCAGAGACCATAGCTTTTCGAGAGGACATCTGCTCATTAGCACTCGTGCATCGCAAGGCATTTATAAACCGTTCCTTCAGTGAGGCCATCCGCACGTTGGAAACGAACTACAGGGTCCAGTGTCTCCCCAAAATCCTTCCTCATGACCCGTGCCCGTAGAGCAGGGCGTAAAAACCAAATACGCCGTTTGCGCAATATGTTAAACGATACTAATTCTCCGTACCAGGAACTACTGGGAGTCGAGACGGAGCACACATCATATAAGGTGACTCCTATTATATTTACGCACTTCAATATACCACCGTATAAATTCCCCCTTAATGATCCGCGGCGCGAAATATATCTAAGCAAACGCGTTTTAATACTCAAAACCGAATTCGGCGTCATCGAGCCGACAAATACTGGCACCGCCACTCCCAGAATCACTGAAATCAGAACGATCACAGCAGATAATCCCTGGACCACAGGTAAGTATTGAGGTAAGTACTTTCTATCACCCGTGGTAGCGAAACCGCGCTATCCCCGGAACGGCATTAGTGCCCCGAAAACAGCGGTTTTATTCCGTTTCGTCCGAGCTCCTTCCGAACTCCTATTTAAAAAGGCCGCGACGATCCGGGACGTGACAGGTGTTACGTCCGCGCACCTACCTCACCTCGTTTTGCACATCTTTACCGATAATTTCTACACCCGGTGTGGTACGCTAGACACTGGCGGGAAGTTTCAAATTCAAAGCGCTGTCTCGGACATATCGTATCATTTATCTTTAAAACTATTCATTTCCTTTTTTTTCATTTCTTATAGCGTTCTCGACCGTTCAAATATAAATAACATAAGGCACGTCGCATTCACACGGGTGACCCGTAAAAATATTCCAAACACTATCAAAATTCTCCGTATCAAAGTTCTCCGTATTAGAGTTCTCCGTATATCGAATTATTTAAACATTTAGTTCACGTCATATTCTGATTCCACGACATACAGACGACCGGAAACGCCGGTACCAAGAACCCGTGTGATTGCGAGCTAGCCGTGTAGGATTAGTCTAAATAGGTTAAGGAATAAACATATAGGCGACGAAGGGCCGCCATGGAGTTCCGCGTATAGGCCACCGACGGCCGTCTCACCGCTCTCGGGTGACGCGATATCTCCATGGGACCGGCGTGCACAATATTAATAACAAATAACTATCCCTACTAACACCCTATATGGGTCATCGTAACAAACGTCGCGACCAATCAGGGACCACTCCCTAAAAATTATAAGAAGGGAACCAGCGGAGCCACCAAGGCAGTTTTTTAGAGTTTTTACACGAGTTCACAAGACAATCGTTCATAGTTCACAGCCCTTCACCCGGACTTCCTCATAAAGTTCATTTTAGTTTACGGTCTAGTGCGCGATTAATTAAATTAAGTCGTGTAAAGTTTATGTAATAATTAAATATCGAATAATATTCTAATTTTGCCCGAAAATGTGAGTGTTCACTATCTCCTTCATTAACCTGTCCCGGACAAAGACGAGCAGTACCTGGGTCTTCGAACTGGAGCGAGACGCTGTTTGGAGTTGCAGTAGCCGAAAGGTAAGTGCTATAATCTTTTGCCCGAGTGAACCTCGACACCTACGTGCGGTATTTCTCTCGGCGCCCGGTCTGCACCGTCGGATGGTATCGTATTGGGACGTGTAATTCGTCCGCTGCGCGATCAGTCCGTTGGCGAACCCTTGGACGTAACAGCGGGAAAAATCAAGAAACAAGGTCTTGTCTCTGGCCAAGTACAATCAACAGCATAAATGGTTTCACTGCGGGGTACGGGGTGCGCGCGGATATCCACAACTGTTAATGCTTGTTTCACCTGAGTGATTTTCGTGCCCTCTCTTTCTAATAATTCGTCTCTCTCTCTGACGTATGTCGCAGCGTAGTAACAAATGATAATGACTACTTCATTTCTTTCTTGTCGTCGCTCTGTCGCACTCATTCTATCGAGGCACACGGACTTAGGTCCGATAGGCATGTGTGAGAGCGCGATCGTCAATCGAGGAAGGCATCAAACGCAGTTTTCGCCATGGTCCGAATTTTTCTTGTATAAGAGCCTCTCTTTCCTTTATCTGCTGTCGCGCTCGCACTCCGATCGCGGCTCACAGACGATGGCCGAGCTCACAAAGGTGTGTCGGCGCGCCTTGGTCGTACTCGATCGTTCATTCGCATTCTTTTGGACATTTCGAATTATTTTATCGGACATTTAATATTTCTTGCTAATTTTTGATCCCTATGATAGGATTTTCAATAAATTGATATAGTATGACAATTATATGTTTTTCAATTATTTATTTAAAGTTACAATATTGTCTCGGTAAATAAGGACAAATTTCGCGAAATATTGAATTCTGGAGATTAATATAATGCGAAATGAATGAATAAGAAACATCTAATTATAATTCCATTTCTATTTAATTAAAATTCAGCGACACAGTAGGATCAAATATTGGACATAAGTGTTAAATGCCCGATAAAATGATAAGAAAAATGTTTCGAATAAAATGAAAGAGTCGCCGCGGCCGGCAAAGACAAACCGTCGCACTTGCTCTCGGCGATCGTAGTCTGAGCACTGCGAGCGCGACAGACAAAACGAAGAAAAGAAAGGCTCTTATGCAAGACAAATTCGGACGATGATGAATTCCGCATTGATACCTTTCTCTATCGTCAAACGTGCTATCACATATGGCTCATTCCATACGAAATCGATCACTTTTCGGAGCGACATCTCAGAACATTTTCAAAATCACTGATGTTATAGCCCTTGGCGTGCCAAATACGGACCTGTCTTTGTTTTTTCGAAATTTTGAAAATTGACGAAGTTACAGCTGTTCAAAGTTTGGCATTTCTTGAAAAATCGAGAAAACTCTACTTTTTCAAAAATTTATATCTCGGCAACGGTAAAGCGTAGCAACAAAATTTTTTTTTCATTTTCACCGGAAAGGACCAAATTTTTCAATAAAAAATACAATTTGCATGACTATCGATGTTAACTAATATTTCCAATCAGTTCTTTTAAACAATTATGCATAACTTCTGGCGTTCGCGTTTTAAAAATCTGAAAAAATTCAGGCGTATACCTTGAACCTTCCTCTTCAAGTAACCGCAAGCAAAATGACGGACGTTGGAATAACAACTCTGTAAACAATCGCGAAAGTTGAAAATGTAGCCGTTTGACGCGTTCCGCCGTGCAGTTGCCGGCACGCCATACCCCCACTCCTACCGCACTGCTGCTACGTACTTACTGAGCGCCGCTCAGCGACACAATCAACACAAAGAAAAGTTGTGTGCCGGTTAGTTAAAAAATCTGAAAAAAATTAAATGAGCAGCTTAGACTGTCCCCTTTCAGAATGTGCTACGAAAAAGAGGGACAGTCTAATAGTTGACGAATAATAATTAGTCAAAGTGGACCGTAGTAGTTTACTATGGTACCTCTCGTTTAAAAATCTTAAAAAAATTAAATAAGCAGCTTGGACTGTTCCCTTTCAGAATGTGCTACGAAAAAAAGGGACAGTCTAATAGTTGACGAATAATAATTAGTCAAAGTGAACCGTAGTAGGCGGCACACGGTACATCGCTTACCAGTGCTACCTTTATTATCGGTCTTAGTTTATCGATGGTACCTCTCGTTTAAAAATCTGGAAAAAATTAAATAAGCAGCTTAGACTGTCCCCTTTCAGAATGTGCTACGAAAAAGACGGACAGTCTAATAGTTGACGAATAATAATTAATCAAAGTGATCCGTAGTAGGCGGCACACGGTTTGACTATTTATTATTCGTCAACTATTAGACTGTCCCTCTTCTTCGTAGCACATTCTGAAAGGGGTCAGTCTAAGCTGCTTATTTATTTTTTTTCAGATTTTTTAACTAACCGGCACACAACTTTTCTTTGTGTTGATTGTGTCGCTGAGCGGCGCTCAGTAAGTACGTAGCAGCAGTGCGGTAGGAGTGGGGGTATGGCGTGCCGGCAACTGCACGGCGGAACGCGTCAAACGGCTACATTTTCAACTTTCGCGATTGTTTACAGAGTTGTTATTCCAACGTCCGTCATTTTGCTTGCGGTTACTTGAAGAGGAAGGTTCAAGGTATACGCCTGAATTTTTTCAGATTTTTAAAACGCGAACGCCAGAAGTTATGCATAATTGTTTAAAAGAACTGATTGGAAATATTAGTTAACATCGATAGTCATGCAAATTGTATTTTTTATTGAAAAATTTGGTCCTTTCCGGTGAAAATGAAAAAAAAATTTTGTTGCTACGCTTTACCGTTGCCGAGATATAAATTTTTGAAAAAGTAGAGTTTTCTCGATTTTTCACGAAATGCCAAACTTTGAACAGCTGTAACTTCGTCGATTTTCAAAATTTCGAAAAAACAAAGACAGGTCCGTATTTGGCACGCCAAGGGCTATAACATCAGTGATTTTGAAAATGTTCTGAGATGTCGCTCCGAAAAGTGATCGATTTCGTATGGAATGAGCCATATGCTTGCTCGACCCACGTTCGTGTGTTTGTCTAGCGCGAGCGCGACTGAGCGACAGAAAGATAGAGACAAAGTATGCAGTCGAATGTATTGTTGTTGATATCCCGAGCCATAGTACGCCACAATGAGAACGAATTATACGAAAGATAGAGAAAGAAAGACACCTTCGTGATGCACGCATTAGTACGTAATTCAGAAAATATCAAACTGTTATTAATAATAATTTAATATAATGGTTGCTTAAATTGCTATAAAAAGGTATTTAGTTTCTAGAACTTCGATGCATGTCAAAGCGTCTCTTCAAATTTCTACAAACTTGTTTTTAGTACGTAATCAAATTGTTCTGTAAACCGGTCTTCCATGATAAAGTCAGCAAATTTTGCTGAGTCTGTCCGAAACGTGTAGTTATCGGTACTGTTAACAAATTTTTGTTACATGTTTTGCATTGAAACTTTACTATCTTGGATATCGGATCTCTAAATTGTTCCGTATCTGTTTGTAACAGTGTTATGATATTATCTACACATCTTAACAATGAAATTAGTATATTTTTCTTCAGGTATACTGTAAAATTAGATCAGAAGATGCCACGGTGATAAAAAATTTAATGATTTCAAAAAATCTATTTTTTCTTCAAATAGATTGTTGAAGTATAGGTACGTTTAGAGGACACGATGACGTTGTTGTATGTAAATTGTAAAACATTTTCAACGATATACGTAGGACCATATTGAAGTTCTAAAATTTCTAGAAATCAAAAGCATTCTTCAACAATTCATACAAATAATTATTTGAAATTTAGATATTTTTAATAAAATGGTTTTTGTGTAATTAAACCGTTTTTTTACACTTATATGTTTATTATAATTTTCAAATTGAGATTTTAAAAACCAAACTTATACACATCCTGCACTATCTTGCAATAATTAAATGTTTAATATTTTGGTAATTCCTTCAAATGTATTTTCTTTTTCAGTAGTACCCACAATATATGCAAGTTTTTAAACAATGTCTAACATCCTGCGAGAACCTTGTATACTTGACCTGAAACGTACCTATAGATTGACATTTTCCTGGCTCCGGAAGAGTCTCTGATTTTTTTGTATCACTTCTTCAAAAAACTCTTGGAAATTTTATAAATACATTACCCTTATTTATTCCTTAATACCTGCATTCCCTTATTCTTTAAAAACATTATTTCTTTAAAAACAAGTATTTTAATAAAACCATTACTATACTTAACAATATTCTACGAATGAAGTGAAATCAGTAAAAAGCATCGAAAATGCAAAGGTACAGGCCAAGTACAAGAGGACGTGACTTTGGAATAGCTTTGTCGTTAACATAAACTTGATTATACGATGTATTTGAAATCGAACAAATGCGAGCAAGTACAAATCATTGTACAGCATCCACACGATGCTATAGCTAAGTAAATATATTAAATTAACTAAATTTCCCAAAAAATGATGTCTCCTCATTTAATTAATAAATCTGTTTAGTGCTCGACTAAATGTACTTGGTGGCCCGCGTTTTACGAAGGTTCGATGGTGAAAAATAAGCTTAAATAGTTCGGGATGTTCGACATTAAAAGAGAGTTGTTAAAACATAGTATAAAGCGGCCTTCTTATTGTGTTGAATGAAAATCCTCTAAATATCTCATTACGTTTCCTTTTATGTTATCATCAATCGTTGAAACACACGGCAATATGCATGTATAATTTTCTCTCAGACACATCCAGATTGTTAACTTGTTAAATTTTTCCACTCAGATGCATCCAGATTGTTAATTTAGAAATGAGTACAAATATCTGTAACGTTAAATTTTGGACATCAAGCTTCGTAAAAAGCGGGCCAGCAAGTACATTTAGTCGAGCACTAAACATATTTATTAATTAAATGAGGAGACATCATTTTTTGGGAAATTTAGTTAATTTAATATATTTACTTAGCGATAGCATCGTGTGGATGCTGTACAATGATTTGTACTTGCTCGCATTTGTTCGATTTCAAATACATCGTATAATCAAGTTTATGTTAACGAGAAAGCTATTCCAAAGTCACGTTCTCTTGTACTTGGCCTATACCTTTGCATTTTCGATGCTTTTTACTGATTATACATACAGAATGAAATAACTTAAGGGGCCTCACCACCAGCGGCATTGCAAGGGTTTAGCTCATATATTGTAACGTTCGCATTTTTCATCCGATTTTAATAAACTTGGGATCATTTTAAATATAAAGGATGAATGCACGGGATGATAGAACAGATTTTCGAAATTCGGTTTCTTTCTATACGAAAAAATGTTTTGAAAAACAGTAATTTTCTAGGTTCATTTTCATATAAAAAGAAACCGAATTTCAAAAATCTGTTCTATCATCTCGTGCATTCATCCTTTATCTTTAAAATAGCCCCGAGTTTATTAAAATCGGATAAAAAATACTTATTATCCGACTAATTAGCCCGACTGCAGGTTACCAGTCGCATGGAAAATGCCTTACTTTCTCAACCCGGAACATTGCAAGAGTTTAGCTCATATATCATATCTTACGCATTTTTCATCCGATTTTAATAAACTTGGGATAAGTTTACTATACAAAAATTAGCACTGAAATAATTTGAATCAGTTTTTTATATAATTTTAGGAGGGCAAGATTGAACAACAATATTGTTTACAATATTTATGTTCACAACTTTTATAATTATTTTTATTATTTTTATTGGTATCATGTTTCAAAATTAAATGTGTCAAATATTGTAACACCATAAGTCAAAAGGTTATGACAATTTTGAAAATTCGGTGCGTCGTACATTTCGCGCGCCGCAGCTAACATTGCAACCCCCGAATTATTTTTGACACGACGAACAGTAGGAAACGTGAAAAAGGTTACATCTCGATCCCTCAAGTCCCGACTGACCGTGAGAGGGGAATAGCTCGACTACACGGATACACACACAACTTTGTCTAGGTACGGCGTGGGGGCCGTAGGGACCGGCGAGGCCTGAACGGAAAGTCTAGCGCCGGTCCCTAGGGACCGGCGTGGCGCTTAATGTGTTAATAAATACCTGAACCCTTTCAAATTAATGCATAAAGAAAGTAAATAAAGCAAAGGAAATTTTAAAAAGGCAAACAAAAGTATTGAAAATATATTCAATATAAAAAACACTCTGTTTAAACTAAACAATTAACTTTATAGTTAACAAATTCAATGTTAGGATTGGTAATACAATATTTAGAAACACACAGTAATCATAAAACAGAAATATACTGTACCATTGTATTAGAATGCATAATAGGTAAACATAAATTAAATAGTACCAGTTTGAAATACAGTACACCCCCTATAACTCGGTTTCATATAAGGCAAATTTCATATAACGCGGTAGAAAAATTGTCGTTGTGTTGGTATATGTAACCCGCTAAAGAGGGTCGTATAACACGATAAAAGAATGAGACAGATCTCGCGATTTTATTATGGTTTAGTACCATTATTTAACGATTAACTCTATAAAAGAACAAATAGAAAATATTGATTAACTTTTATACCTCTTTACGAAAAAAACTATTATTCAATGGTGATAAGAATTGTTGTCATGTGTTTTAAGGGGGGAAATACATGTAGAACCAAAAAAAAATCGATTTTTTATTTTTTGCTTTAAAAATTAGTATGGACCCTTAGCTTTAAAATGCGATAAACCGGAATCGAAAAAATTAAATAGAACGAAAGTTATGCTTCATTATAGAAAGGAGCGCGCAGCGTCAGGGAAAGCGTCGTCCGTCTACCACAGGTATACGGCGCGCTCAGCATTTCGCAGACTCTCCTAATCTTTATTTTGAATATACAATCGTAATCACTTGTATACTCAATCATAATTGAGTATACAATCTTTATTTAGAATAGAGCCGATGTTTGAGCATCTCTTTTTAACAAAGTCAAAAATTGTCTATCCCTCGTAACAATTCACAACATTTCTTCTCGATCCGTTTTCTTTGTCGTTATTACACATCACTTTAATTTGAAATTTCAAACACTTTCTCAAATATTAATTAGATGTTTTCACAAAATCGTGACAGTTAGACAACAGGCAGTTAACAAAGTCAAAAAGAGATGCTGGTGGCAAAAAGCCCTTGCTCAGCAAAAGGATCCAAAGCTTCTCAATTTATCGCCTCTTTTACCTCAACAGTTCAAGCAACTTTTAGAGCCTATTTATAAAGAACTTTCAAGTGATGATTTGTTAACGATATGTCTGGGTGGACACACTCAAAATGCCAACGAAAGTTTTAATTCGACGATCTGGCTCATGGCACCTAAACATCTGCATTCAGGCCTAAAAATTGTCGAAATAGCGACTTTTCTTGCTGCTGGAATTTTCAATGAAGGCTATGGGTCAATAATGCATTTATTCAACGAATTAGAAATAGCTATTGGGCCTCAATGTAAAATATTTGCCGAGCAGCATAACGAAACGCGCATTGCTCGCCAAAACCGTCGCCGCTGGCATGAGTCTAAAACAGCTCGCCAAGCTCGTAAACAACAACTGGCCATGGAAAGTGAACTATTTGAGGAAGCTGAAGGGTTATTATATGGACCTGGAATAGCAGATTAATAAATAAGTCACGATTAATAGTAATTTTCCTTATCCGATTCACTACTTTATTTTCAATCGCGTTTTTCTCGAAACTACATTTTCGTAATTGGTATTCATCATAACTCAAAAACTAACCGTCTGATTGAGCTGAAATTTGGTGTACATATAGTCAATAACATTCTCCTCAAATTGTACCTACAAAATTACAACATTTACATTAAATAATACAACTTTTTCAAACAAATTGGTTGAAAAAATCACGCAAAAATCGGCATTTTTTTAAAAATCAATACCAAATTTTTAATTTTTGACTTTTTTATAATTTTGAAGGTTTACATTGAAGGAAATATGGTTAATATTTGACATTTTTGTATGTTTCTGTGTCAGATGAATATTTCAGAGAGCTGCGATGAATACCCTTTGTGAAGTCGAGCGCGACCTGACCTCATTTAGATTGTATTATAGCCGCCATTTTGTTTTTTTTTTCTTTAAAAAAAATTTTTTTTTGTGCTTTAATGTTTTATTTATTATGTGTAAAAATTTTAAAATGATTAGATGTTTGTAAGTGTCATAAAAAAAATCACAAAAAACCCGTTTTTTTCATGCGTCTACATGTATTTCCCCCCTTAAGGGCCTGGCGTATCTTAGTACATCTTCACATGATAGTCTATCCTTCGGTGTTGGTTCCATAATTGTCCCTTCTTGAATTATAGCGGATGGATATACATATTAATTTTATAAACCAAAAAAAAGGAGAATTTTGAAACATTGAACAAACCTGAAACGATTGATTAGAAAATCGTAATCCCAGCGTAATTTTTTAAATTAACGTTTTTCTTTTCAAACGCTGGATAAATTTCTGCTTTGCCCTTGCAAAAACCTTATTCTTTGTAGTACTTCTAAATTTTCCACTTAACATCCCATTAACTACTTTGCACCAATTTCCTACATAGAAATTAATGGCACCGTTTATAATTGCCTCCTGCAATTGTCACGAGCCGGGCGGGTTTCTAGAACGTGGCCGGCGAGCGTTATGGTTTATACGTAATGAGACGCGATTCCGTCTCTTATTAAACTTTACTGTAGCAGGGAGGGATCGTACGTCAACAGTAATAGGAGCTATTAATCGACATACAATCTAGGAAATGATATTTAATTCAAACCAGATGAGCCTACGGCATAGACCGTAGGGCGCTGGTCTTGAATTGGGGTAAGGAACGATACAACCCAGATGAGCCTACAGTAGATGCTGTAGGGCGCTGGGCTTGTATTGGAAAGAGTGAAATCCAGAGCCAGATGAGCCTACGGCATAAACTGTAGTGGATGAATGAATTCAGATGAACCTACGGCATGAACCGTAGGGCGCTGAAGTTCACTCAGGTGCGAGAGGATCTTAGGAGTGATTCAGGCCAGATGAGCCTACGGCATAAACCGTAGGGCGCTGGTCGTGAATCGGTTAAAAGGAGTCTAGACCCAGATGAGCCTATGGCATAAACCATAGGGCGCTGGGCTCCAGAGTGGTTAAGATCGGGGATGAATAAATCCAGATGAACCTACGGCATAAACCGTAAGGCGCTGGCGTTTATCCAGGTATGACAGGAAGTCAGTAGTGATACAGGCCAGATGAGCCTATGGCATAAACCATAGGGCGCTGGTCGTGTATCGGAATAAAAGGAATCTAGAATTAGATGAGCCTGCGGCATAAACCGTAGGGCGCTGATCTCCAGAGTGGTTGTATATGTTTTTAGGTAAGGTATTTCCCCGAGGTAGATGTACTTGTAGACTAACTGCAACGTGCTACTCTCTGGTTAATAACGAAGCACTTGCTAGGACTGCAAATGGTCGCGCATGTACGGAAGCAAGCCGATGGGCACGCGCAGTCCGACACACGCTGTTTGTGGTTTTAACCTGTGTTACGTCAGGACTAGGTGTTACGCCTCGAGCTTTCGGAAATGGTGCAGCTTCGAATTGTTTCACTTAGTCTGACCTTTGCCCCCTTGTGAATCAATGGTTAGACCAATTTACTCGGGACGGGGCTAGTTGTATTACGAGCGAATGTAGGATGATGATTGGAGACTATTTTATGTAAATAATTAATTTTCTTTATTTCTCTTTAATTTCAGTAATTTGTGCCCTTCGTCGGAATTTCTCTTTTAAAATGGTTGCAGACACATGCATCGGGGCCTCCGACCCATCGGGATTAACTAGCATGACCAAGTCTGCTGGTTTTAGTTGGTCTAAAGTTTACTGCAATTGATCCTCCCTTAAAATGGTTGAATTTATCGGGATTTTCACTAATCGACCCTCTTCATCTGAATCACTTATGTCAACGACATCAGGCGGCGGAGGTATGTTAGGAAGTGACACCTCCCCTGTTGGATGGACCTCCTGTACCTTCTCCCTCGTATGATCCCCTGGGATTGATGTTGCTAGTTTCTTTATATAATTCAGGATTCTTCTAGCCTTCCTCTTGTGTATCTTGCTGTTGGTTGAGGGCGGACGATTTTCTATTGGTGGTGTTTCCTTTTGGAGGTTTTCACGAAAGATTTTCTGTTTTTCCCTCCAATTGATTTTTAGTGAGGGGTCCTGCTTGACCGCCTGGGCACACTTGCTACGCCAACCCGACCGTGCATTGGGTTTTCTTGCCACTGTGGATAGGAAGGTTTAATTGAGGATATAACTTATTCGCCTCGCAGCTACTCCTGACCGTTTAAGATGATTCACCTGGAATCGTTTGATTCCCGGCAACTCGATCCCGGTATTTCGCTTTGTAGGACAGTCTTTATTTTGCAAGGATTGACGCCGTAGTCCAGTGTTACTGGAGGAGTCAATGGTTTTAGAATAGGTATTTGTGCAACTAAACCCTCCACCACAGATTTAAAATGAAACTCACTTTTGATTATAAAATCTGCTCCAAGTTCGATGTTTCGTCTAGGATCTTCCTCGTTCGCACTGATTTTCACTTGGTTTACAGAAATACTTAAGATTCGTGGAGACGTCTCAGGTCGCGATTCAGTCACAAGAATGGTGACATGTCGAAGGGCACCACGGTTATATACAAAATTCGTGGTCTCCCACTACTTCGGTTTCTAACGTTTTTCGGTTCAGATAATGCAGTCCTCTTCGTGCAACTCGACACCATCACCAAGGGAAAAATGTTTGAAATCGCGTTAGACTCGCTTTAGGGCCTGCTGTTAATCATCCCTTCAAGTGTCCCCAAGCCAGCACATGGTCTGGTGCAGAATTTACATTTTCGCGGCACAAGGCCTGCATTGTCCACGAAGGAGTTTGTCATCTGGAAACTTTCTCTTCGAAAGACGTCGTGTTTATTGCGCTAAGAGTTTTGTTATTTCAAAGTGTTTTACTGATGCCATCTGCCAGTCTCGACCAGGGCAACCGAAATGTGCTTGCTTTAAGAGACGATTTACGATTTTTCGAAGTGTATTTCCCTGGTCTCGAACTGACAAAGGACATCAGAATGTGGGGACGTAACACCTGCTACGGTAAAGATCGTAAAGTAATAACTCTCGTAACTTTGTTTCACTCCGAGCGGTTAGAGTGAATAATATTTGTGGGATCGTTACTCGATTATGTTTTAAATTTACCTCGAATGGAAAGGTTTTAATATCTAGAAATAATTCTTGACTCGAATTTTATGTTCTAGTAAAATATAACAAGTATATTCTTTCAACCGAAAATGCATACAAGTATGTTTAGTGTATGTGTATGAATTTAATTGAATGTAGTAATAATTGAAAGCTCTAGATGTTTTTACCCTTAGGCAGTGACGGTTGACGAGACTTCACAATTATGATGACTCCGAACTAATCGCGAGTGATTCTAACGTGAATTGAAACGGGGGAACTCCGACCAAGAGTTGACATAAATGCCAATGAAAAGACTGAACTTTCGAAGGTTAAAGAAAACTCGAGTGGGAACTGGGCCTAAGTCTCGTAGTATCTTGCTCAAGAGTCGTACTGAGAATAACCCATGGAGATGCATTTTCGAGGCCCTTATATAGGTCGAAAAAGCAGCGGGGATTGAAAATTTTAGGAAATTTGGTCTATGGTGGGAGAAAAGATGCTGCGGGAAAAAGACGGTTGGAAACTGTGGAATTTCGGGGGAGGCAGACCCTTGCGGTCGAGTTTTCCTTATCGCGTGGGGTCTCAAGTGTAGCTATCCGGGCGTCCTAGACAAGAGGCCAAGGGTTACGTGCGTATCGCACTTAATGTATCCTGTTTTCGTTAGAAAAAGGGGACTAAGGCGCCTGGGTGTCGCCAAGAGAAAATTCCAGGCTGAGAATTTTCGTAGGAATCATACGATTCATACGTAACACAATAAAGAAGAATGATCATTACACTCTATAAAATGAAAATTAATAATGTTACTAAAAATTGTAGACATTATAGTTCTCAAATTTAATTTAAAATAAATTTTATTAAGTGATTTATATAATATTTTGGATATTATAGGTATTATTGCGGTTGTAAAAATGTCATTACTGCAGCTTGATACGCAAGAGCTGCAGTACTTATACGGATTCTTCTAAAGTATTTTTTTGATAAAACACTTCTCATCTGTGTGTACTAGTGATTCACTAGCGTTACTTGACTCCGATTCATCCAATCTCGGCCATTCAATCATCGGGGATTCCATTTCCAAATCGTCAGTTTGAAGTTTTTTTAATGTGAATAGTGATTCACCGTCTTGTAGTTCTTCTATGTTCCCCTTTGTACTGGGGCGGCTTGTCAAATTATTAATTAAAAGGGTTTTAAAAGACGCCCCGAATCCCGTACACGTGGGATTTGTATTCCTCCAACCACTTGCCCTTATTGATCCAAAGAAATTTTCTAGTGGATCCTGGTTGATGTGCCTCGTCTTTAAATGTTTGAATCCCTTTCCATTGAGAGTTTTCCACAACACCTGGAAATTAATAAATAATTGCATCCAATTTTTTAAACATACAGACTTATGCATTGGAATCTTTGAACTTTTATTAACAAAACGCATTTTTGTTAATTGTTCAACAGCGACCGGCCAAAATTCATGGTGTTCGCTGTGAGCTGTTACCACTCCACGTAATGTTGCGTCGCCTCGCAGCAAATATCCGTTTACGGAATTGAAGGATTTGTCAAAGAAGTCCAAAACTCTGGCCGTATTCAGACCTTCTTCTTTCGGCATTGTCAGACGCCCTTTCCTCGTGTTGAGCGTACCTAAATTAATATATGTTATTACTAAATAATAAAGAAAACTTCAAGCTTGAAGATAGTGCACCATTATAAAAAAGCTAAAATTACCTGTAAGGGAAATGTGTTCTATGTACGCTGAAACAGATTCACTAAATATCTGTGCTGCGTTCTTGACTTTCATCTTGGGAATTCGCGAAGGGATGACGTGCTCGTCCGTTATATGACGCATCATCATATTTATCGTGGAAAACTCGCAGTCCATGGTGTACGCCAGCTCTATCGTTTCCCACGATGCGAATTTTCGACTCGTAGCAACTTGTCCACGCACTACGTCAATCTCCAAATCTTTGGACAACAGATTATTCCGTACATCTTTAATAAGGTGTGGGGGATCATAAAACGGAATGACCTCTACCCCTCAATTTCTATTATGTCATTGCCTATAAAATTAAATAAGTTGTATACTTTTACAGTTAATATTACAATTTGACGAAAAAAGACTTTATACGTACGATGTTCTTCGCCTCTATTCAACCGACTAATTGCAGTGTCCATTAAAAATTTATTAATAACTGCAACGTTCGAAGATCCTTGATCGCAAACTGTAGCTACGATTTTTATCCCGGCATTCGTTACAGCTCTAACAACATTTTTAATGCATTACATAAGTTGGTCAGACCTTGTTTGGTGTTCACAAAAATGATAAGAAAGGGCTAATTTCCTACCACTTTTAATGCCTTTCAGCATAAACACAAGCGCGTGGTCTGCAAATTTGGAGGTTCTTCTATTTCCCCAATCCTCAACGCCTACAATTTTGTCCTGAACCACATCGTATTCGATATGTGGTTCTATCGACATTTCGTCCCACATTAGAACTGCGTATTTCTCACTGTTCGGAACGAGCAGAGCAAATGTGCCGTGAGAGAGGTAGGTGGCCCACCAAAGAGTGGACACGGATCCCCCTCTCACGAACACAACCCTGACTCGACGCGAACAGAGATGCCGGGATGGATGGTGATGTGTGGAAACGTCCTGTTGCACAGCAGCGAGGTGTAGTTCGTTGAAGGGCTACACGATTATATTAATCCTGTAGCCAGTATGCAATTGTTCGTAGAAAGGTAAATCGCGTCGCGTCGCGAACACGACCGCTGCGTAATTAATATAATTAATATAATTACGCAGCGTTACGGTCGTATCGTTTCCCGTGCGCGGCACTGGAGAAACGTTGTATCACGACAAAGTGTGAGTCGCACTAGTTAAAGTTCACAATCGAAGAGGCACTAAATACGTGTTGCACGTTCAGAAGCTTGATCAAGAGTGTCGAATGCGGAAGCATGGTCGCAAGGCCCGGAAAGGCCCGGGGACCACACGCACGGACGCTAGTGACGTCTCTGCGCGGCGTTAGTGCGTAAGTGCGTGTGTCCAGCAGGTGCTGCCGCGCGAGAATGCGGCTGCCGCTAGCAACCACATTCTTGAACATTCCGCCCGCGATCAGCAAGGTATTGCTGATGATGATTCACCATCTGAGACTGGTAAGAGAGCCAATTTTGCAATTGGTCTCGCCAGTGTTGTGGTTGCGGTTTTGATGGTGACAACACGAGTTAGTCCATCTGGTCCAGGATGAACCTTGAGAACCCTAGCAAGTGGCCACTTGCAGGGTGGAAAACGCTCATCGGTCAGTAAGACCAATGAGCCTATATCAATGTCATTGGATGGATGATGCCACTTCGAGATGGATTGCATGCGTTGCAAGTATTGCGAAGACCATTGTGTCCAAAAGCGTTGCAGTGACTGTTGTATGAGCCGCCACCTAGCAGTAGGTGGTAGGTGTAAATGCTCAACCGTTGGTTCTGGCAATGTAAATATGGATTTGCCGAAGAGGAAATGTGACGGGGTGAGCGCCGCTACATCCTCAGGGTCATCGCTGAGCGGGACCAATGGTCTTGAATTGAGTGTCGCTTCAATCTGCGTGAGCAGCGTTGCATACTCCTCGTATGTAAGCAGTGTGTCCTTCACGGTTCGTTGAAGGTGGTACTTGATAGATTTTACCACTGCTTCCCACTTTCCACCCATGTGGGGTACTGCAGGCGGATTAAAGGACCATGTCGTATTGTCGTTAACGAAGAGCGCCGATAGCTGTTGATTTTCTTTTGAATGTTGCGCAAACATGGCCTTAAGAGCTTTGTCAGCACCGACAAAGTTCGTCCCACAGTCAGAGTAAATGGTGTGTGGGATACCTCTGCGAGATGTGAAGCGACGGTAAGTGGCGATGAATCCGTGGGCTGAAAAGTCCTTGAGTACTTGAGAAGCACACAAAAACACACATCCATCCTTTCTGTGTTTTTGCTCCTCGCCCCTTCCATGTTTTAAGCGTAAGAGGGCCGGCATAGTCTAGGCCAGTGTGTGAGAACGGCGTTGATGGCGTGACTCGAGAGAAGGGTAGTTGGCCCATCAGTTGATGGGCACGGATCCCCCTGTCACGAGCACATACAACACATCGTAACACATGACCCTTGATTGCAGCTCGTCCACCGATGATCCAATAATTCTGTCTGGTGTGAGACAGTGTCAACTGAGTGCCTCCATCCAGTGTGCGTTTGTGGGAGGCATCTATGATTAGATCTGTCAGACGAGAGTGACGAGGCAAAATAGCTGGGTGTTTGCCTTCGTAGTTGAGGAGAGCGTTGCTTAATCGGCCTCCTACGCGGATCACTCCCTGATCGTCGCAGTAGGCGGTAAGACGGCTGAAGACATGAGATGAAGGGAGCGAGTGGTTGTTGGCGAGCGTTTTGATTTCGTGGCTGAAGAATGCAGACTGGGTAGCCTTAATCCAAAACAGTCTCGCTCGTTCAACTCCAGTCACCGAGTCTGCCATGGTAGACTCGTGTTTACTTCGTCTCAACCGTGAGATGAAGTTGAGACAGGCTTAAGTGACGTTAAGCAGTTTGCGGAGAGTAGAATATTTATAGATTAGATCCCAGTGATACTCTGGGGCTTGTGTTGTCAACACGTTAGCGACTCCAGGCCGAGCTTCTAGTGCACTCAAAGCATCGTTGGAAGTCGAAATTTTTGGCCATGTATCACTGGGCTGCGATAACCATGGTGGTCCCGTCCACCACAGCTGATGTTGTTCAAGCTGAGTAGTTGAAAGGCCTCGAGATGCGCAGTCCGCTGGGTTGGACGTGCCCGGAACGTGTCGCCAATGCGCTTGAGGTGTTAAATCCTGGATCTGCGTCACACGGTTCCGCACATAATCCTTCCAACGGGCTGCTTGCGATTTGATCCATGTATGTGTCACGAGAGAATCCGTCCACAAGTAGACATTGTTAATGTCTAGTTTGATATACGCTTCAACATACTGCATGAGCTTGGCAAGCATCAATGCAGCGGTAAGTTCGAGTGTCGGGATTGTAAGTTTTTTAAGGGGTGAGACTTTAGTTTTGGCACACACCAGTGACGTCACTTAGCATTTGTGGACGGTTCGAGTACAGTAATATAAATTACTGCTGCCATGGCAATTTGAGATGCGTCAGAGATTCCATGCAGTTCCACTTCCGAATTGTTATAGGTGTTGAACCACCTTGGAGTCGAGAGCCTGGCCAGGCTTGTAAGATCTTCTCTGATCGCGATCCATTGTGATGTGACTTGGGACGGTAGTGGGTCGTCCCAATCGAGCTTGTGCAGCCACAACTCTTGCAAGAGTATCTTTGCGCGAATTATGACTGGGGCTAAGAAGCCGAGAGGATCAAATATTTGCGCGACTTCAGACAGAATGAGGCGCTCTGATAGTCTGCAGTGTGTAGGTGTCTTAGTCGCAAATGCAAATGTGTCGTTGACTGGGTTCCATAGTAATCCAAGAATTTTGGTGTTGCAGTCGTCTAGGGATATAGGTGTGGTCTGAGCTTCGGTGGTTGGTGAGATTGCGTGAAGTAGACCAGGGTGGTTGGAGTGCCACTTGGCAAGTGGAAAACCGCCCGCGCTGCACAATTGCAGTAGCTGTTTTGCGATTGCAGTAAGATCTTCACGCGTATCAGCACCACCAAATATATCGTCGACATACCGAGCATGTTTTATGGATGGTACAGCCAATGGATATTTGTCACCTTCGTCCTCTGCTAGTTGTAGAAGTGTTCTAATAGCAAGGAACGGAGCAGCTTTGGTACCGTACGTGACAGTGGTATTCGTTGGAGTTTCCAATCGTCTTCATGGACTCTTACCTGACGGTAGATATTCGTGATGTCAGTGGCGAAGATGTATTTGTGGTGTCGAATCCACAACAACACGTCAGAGATATTTAACAGTAAATTTGCACCAGTGTGCATCAAATCATTGACTGAAAGTCCAGTCGAGGTAGTACTGGAACCATTGAAGACTACCCGCAGCTTCGTTGAAGTACTGTCGGGCTTAAGAACACCATGATGCGGAAGATAGTATATCGAATGATCATTGGGCGAGACTGAGGTGGCTTTGACCATGTGGTTGAGAGATTTGTATTCACTCATGAACTTCTGATAAAGCTTACAGTATTCAGAATTTTTCTTGAATTTCCTTAGAGTGTGTTGCAAGCAGAAGTGAGCTGTATTGTATGAATTGCCCAATGAACGAGGATCAGATTTCAGTGGAATTCGCACGATGTAACGGCCCGTCGGATCACGTGAATGGGTTTTGAGGAAATGGTCTTCACACTCTTGTTCATCTGGTGACAGATGCGAGTGTGAATCAGATGGTAACTCCTCTTGTACCCAGAATTTAGCCAACAATTCTCGAATCCAAACATTGTCATCATGATCGAGAGAGACAATGTACGACGAGTTAGATGGAGGATTATGAGCATTCGTTGGCCCGAGGATTAGCCATCCAAATATCGAGAGCTGTGCTATTGGCATCGTTGGTGGACCTTTTACAAGATTGGGCTTGATAATATGCCCATAATAATCAGCGCCAATTATAATGTCAACTGGTCGAGGCTGAAGGAAGTTGGGATCAGCCAACTTGAGCTTGTCAAGATGTGGCCAGTTTGGACGAGAAATGAAAAAGGAAGGCAACTTCGTGGTCAATGTTTGTAAAATATGAGCGTGAATTGTCACTGCCGAGGTGGAATGGAGTGACTTTAAAGACAGTGTGGCGATGCCACGTGTGGAAGTTGAAGAATTGCCTCCAATACCAACGATGGAAATGTAGGATGGTGTTCGCGGAATTCCCAGACTGTTAATTAAGGGGTTATACCTAGTCAGGAAGGCGAAAAAAACTTATTTTTTGCGAATTAAAATAGAAAAAACTGTAAGGTATTATTATTTGTTCGATAGCCTATCACAATGTACATCTATCAAAGATGTTTCCATAATTTTTTAAATTAAAAATATCTTAAACTATAGCCACTGTAGTTATTTTCCCGCGACAGGTTTTTTCGGAGGCGCTCGGCGGTGAGCACGATGTCTCAGTACTAGATAATCTGAAATAAAAAATTCAAACGGATTTAGGTTTCGTATTAATTAATCTGGTCGATGAACGAAGGATTTTACAATAACTTGATTTTTGACAATGTGGCAAACGTTGGAAGCAAAAATACGAATTTTTCGTGTTAAAATTTGTCTTCTTTTGTTCATAAAAAATCTATTTTTCATCAAAAATAAAATTCCTTCGTTCATCGACCAGTTTTTGAGATGCAGAACAAGTATGCAAAGTTTCGTGCAAATCGGTACAGCGGTTCTCGAGATATCTTGCTCACCGATTTGCAACTTTTGGTAAAAAGTGATTTCGAGAAAAACGCGTTTAAAGTTTTCGGTTTAGTTTTAAGGGTGATAACGTATTTACTTCGTACCTTAAAATGAATCTTCGATTCCAGACATATAGTGTGCATCATCTACTGTTAAAAGAGCCTCTAAAACATCAATTTGCGCTTATCTGCAATGCATTCTTGCCTCTCTTGTACTTCCTTGCGCTCGAGGTTCGACATTGTGAATTCGCTCGTAGTCCATTTTAGCCACCTAGGTGTCTCACATATCATTGTTATTTTGAAACCAAGTCCTCACGTGCTTGCAGTCTCAAATTTTATACCATTGTCACAAGTTTTACACTTTACAAATGGAGATATGGTAAAAAAAACCGTAATAAAATAAAAATTCTGTATTCTATTGAGGTATCTTGTCGCACGTCGATTTTCTCCTGCTTTTCCAGTTTTGTCTTGGATACACTAAAACTGTTCTCGTCTCTCTTCGACGTTTTAAGATTGAAATGTTATTACCTTTTCTTTGGTGCTGATTTTTTATTCTTCTGAAAGTTTTTCGTTACTCGCGCAACTTTTAGACGTGGATTCATGTTCACTGGTGTAGCGCACAAGTATCGCTGAAGTACTAATAATTACTTCTTGTCGCAGTTATTCGCACTTATTTCCTCGCAGATATTTGTACTTCAACTCTTGACTTTTTACTCTCTTCACGAAGTGGCGAAAATCACTTCTTACATATAACATGCATTTTTCCGTCTATGGTGGCGTGGGGCCCAAAATGAAGGGGTGCCCAAGCAAAACTTCACCCTCACGAGGTCCCAAGAGAGGGAAATGCCTCTTCCATTACCATATATGCTGTTTTTAACCGTCGAAAAAGAGACAATTCAGTCCGAGAGCAGCTCCGCGCAATTTGCGCGTCAAATGTTCTCTGACCGATATCTCTTTAAACCAGCGTAGCTCCCTCAATTTTTAGCTGATTTAAGTGAAACTTTCAGGAAATATTCTAGAGACATCATACTAAAAGAAAATGGAAAAATGCAAAAATCGATAATTTTGAATTTGCTGACTAGGTATAACCCCTTAATGTTTCTGTGACGAAAGTCAACTCTGATCCTGCATCGATCAACAGTCGCACGTTGTGGAATGTTGTAGGAGAAGAAATATTTACTATGGCTGTTGCCAGGAGAGTATGACTATTGCGGTGGACACATGTCATGGATCGGCGATCCATGACGTCCGAAGAAAAAGACTTGGCAGTGAGCCGTTGGCTCCTGCGAGGATTCAAGCTTGTAATGTCAGAACGATGTTCTTTATTGGAACGAGGCGGTGTCTCGACGACTGCACCGGAACTCTAGTGGGTTTTGGAGGTACTTGCCGATGGTTCACTCTCCTTAGATGCTGCAGGTTTTGCGTCGCTAGGATGCAGCAGCGTATGGTGGGTCTTACCACACTGCTTGCAGCGATGGGCGGATTTGTAGCTTGCCGTGTTGTGCCGCCCACAGCAATTGAGGCACAGGCCAAGCCTGGACACAAGCTGCCTCCTCGAAGTTACCGAGAGTGCCCGGAACTTCTCGCAAGCAATCAAAAAATGGTCACTTTTGCAACAATCGCACGGGTGCTCTCGCAAACCCGGGCGAATGTAGGCGCTGCCTTGCGTCGCAGTGTGCGCGGTGCGCTGCCCCTTTGAGGGCTGGATGGCAGTGCTTGGCGATCCCTCCACAGACTCTAAGGCCCTCGCCTTCGAGCTGATAAATGCCACCATGTGTTTTTTTGAGGACATGTCCTGAGCTAAGCCCAGCTTGGTCTCCCAGGCCTCACGCGTGGCCTTGTCAAGGTTGCGAGCAACTTGATGGACAAGGAGCGCATTCCAGCGCTCCTCCGGCGTTGCCAGTGACTGCAGCGCAATATCGACATCGCGCACTGTGCCGACGATGTCGTCAAGTGCAGCCGCGCTGCGCTGCTTTATCGGCGTCATGGCCAGCAGCTTGTCCAGCTGCGTCTGGATCAGGATCCTTTTATTTTGATACCTGAGTTTCAGGTTCTCCCATGACGGAGCAAAGGATTCTCCTGTCACTGGCAGCGACGCTATTAGCTGCAGCGGTTCGCCACGCAAACACCCTCGCAAATATTGCAAGCGCTCCACATTCGATAATGAGGCGTTGCCTATTATCATTGAACTAAACAGTTCGCTGAACGCTGCCCACTCTAAATAATTGCCCGCAATCGCGGGCAATTCAAGGTCGGGCAGCTTTGCCGACGCTGGCGTAGCTGTAAGTGCGCCGCACGGTGGAGTCTTGGCATTTAATTGAGGCTTTAGCTCAAAAAGCTTCATTTTGATGTCGAATGTCAAGTCGTTGACTACTTCGAGATAATCTCCCATGAAGTAATCATGGGAGGCGTGCCCGGTGGGCCACGATGCCTCCAAAAGGTCGTGAACCATCTTGAATTTCACGCTAATATCTTCGACGTGGTCGTAGATATGTTGAACCTCGCTGTGGCTCAAGCCGTTGGCCTCCGTTGGTAATTTCGCTAGAATTTTTCGTAGCGATGCTACGCGGCCGGTTTGGGACCTCGCTTTCATTACGAGGTCCGGCGAGAGCCCGCTAGGTGAAACGCGAGAGGGCCGCCCCTCCTCGCGCGGCGCCGGCACTGTCAGCGCCGCCGCATAACTGGCCGTTGGCTGTGGACGGGGAGCAGAAGATGGCGTTGTTGGCTTCTCCTCCGCGGCGCTAGATGGCGGCGACGCAACCTTCTTCACTATGGCGCTCAGCGGGGGCGATGCCAGCGCCTTCTTCCCCGTGGTGGTCTTTTGAACTTTGGCCACTCTCGCCGTTGACGCGGAAGGCTTTTCCTTGTCGGCCATCTTGAATTCGATCGCACGATCGACCGCGATCGACGGCAGGATTTGCGCACTTACGGCACTACTGGTCGATGGCCGTTGGCTTGAAAATTTGCGACGCTGTCGATGTAGCTATACTGATGCACTCCCAGAAGTCCCGCAATCAGGCTCGAAGGACCAAAAAATGTTCAAACGAGCAGAACGAATGTGCCGCGAGAGAGGTAGGTGGCCCACCAAAGGGTGGACACGGATCCCCCTCTCACGAACACGACCCTGACTCGAGACGAACGAGATGCCGGGATGGTTGTTAAAGATGCGGAAAACTTCTTTTTGTACAGCAATGAGGTTGATGTCGTCGACGGGCTAGGAGATTATATTAATCCCGTAGCCAATATGGAATTGTTATTGCAAAGTAAATCGCGTCGCGTCGCGAACACGACCGCTGCGTAATTATATTAATTACGCAGCTTTAACGCCGTATCGTCTCCCGTGCGCGGCACTAGTAAAACGTTGTATTACGGCTGTGCGTCGCACTGCTTGATGTCCAAAATGTAACATTACAGATATTTGACTCACTTCTAAATTAACAATCTGGATGTGCCTGAGAGAAAATTACACATGCATATTGCCATGTGTTTCAACGATTGATGATAACGTTAATTAAAAGGAAACGTCATGAGATATTTAGAGGAATTTCATTCACCAGAATAAGAAGGCCGCTTTATTAACAACTCTTTTTTAATATCGAACATCTCCAACTATTTAGGCTTATTTTTCACCATCGAACCTTTGTAAAAAGCGGGCCACCAAGTACATTTAATCGAGCAATAAACAGATTTATTACTTAAATGAGGAGAAATCATTTTTTGCGAAATTTAGTTAGTTTAATATATTTACTTAGCGATGGCATCGTGTCGATGCTATACAATAATTTGTACTTGCTCGCATTTGTTCGATTTCAAATGCAACGTATAATGAAGTTTATGTTAACGAAAAAGCTATTCCAAAGTCACATCCTCTTGTACTTCGCCCATAGCTTTGCATTTTAGATGTTTTTTTGAGGATTTCACTTCATTCGTAGAATATTGTTAAGTCTAGTATTGCTTTTATTAAAATACTTGTTTTTAAAGAAATAAGGGAAAAGAGAAATCAGGGAATGCAGGTACCAAGGAATGAATAAGGGAATACAGGAATGAAGGAATAAAAGAATGTCGGAAAATAATGCAGTAAACGGATCTGATTAATATGGTGATATGGTGATGATATACGACGATGTGAAGGATTATACCAAATTTTCCTTTGAAACGGTTCACCACCCAGATGACAACCACTGCTCCGCTATAGCGACACGAAGGGCGTCAGTGCGTCGGTGAGTGAATCGTGACAGTGTGCGTGACAAACAAACGCAACGGTCGCGTATAAAAACAATAGAGGCGTGATTCGCTAATTTTGAAATATACAGAAAACGATTGGCGAAGGGCGTGAGCCCATGTAGTATAAAAGGCGCGCCGAAAACCCGGATCGGACAATTATTAATTTTACCTCGTTGTTGCGTAAGGATACCGCAAGGAGAAGCCCCGTGAGTTGTTACGCTTATGGTTTATGTACAGTTAATCTAAGATAGAATAGGCGGAGTGGGCAAATGCGTGGTGATTTAGTGCAAGTGAGAGTAATTCCTTTTCCCAAAAACCTACACTTTCCATTTTCCCAGAGACACGGAAGTAACCCCACGGCATTGCGCCCGTGGACTATCTCGAGTGTCATCCTTCGCTCCTTGAGGAGTAACCCCCGGTCATTGCGCACCGGGACTATCTCTAAAAGGGCAGTCCTCCTCAACAGGAGTAACCCCACGGCATTGCGCCCGTGGACTATCTCCTTTGAGGCATCCTCCACCTTGCAAAAACACCTTAAATAACCTAGGCATATTTTCCAATTTTCCCAAAGACACGGAAGTAACCCCACGGCATTGCGCCCGTGGACTCTCTCGAGTGTCATCCTTCGTTTCTTAAGGAGTAACCCCCGGTCATTGCGCACCGGGACTATCTCCGAGAGGACGTTCCTCTCCAACAGGAGTAATCCCACGGCATTGCGCCCGTGGACTATCTCCTTTGGGGCATCCCGTACCCGAAAGCACCCAAAACGCACCCATCCTAAAAAGAGTAGCGGCTAGCATTACGACTAGACCCCGATCTCTTCCTTGACTCCTCTATCCTACCAATACTCAAGAGTGCATGAGACGCGAAAACGAATATAGAATAATAGCGAGGCATTGAAAGCCGTAATAGGATTAAGACGAGTGTGAGAGAGAAACCGTGACGACGTGTGTGAGAAGGATAGCGAGAGTGAATGTAAACACAAGAACGATCAGCTGTGCGAGCAAATGTGTGTGTGCGTGAGAGAGTCCGCGATTAGGTTTAAATAGATAGATTAGGATAATTTTTGTAAATACATTAGCATAGCGTAGGAAATTAGATTTAAGGTGACAGATTAGAATTATAACACCGCGGAATGTATGGAAGGATGCGTGTTAGCTTAGGGAGAACGATTTTATATGTATTTAGCTAGTAAGAGTAAGTGAATAAAGTATAAGTTTAATCGAGATAAGTTTCCAAATTCTTTATCGGCCTGCCCCGAACCTAGGAAAAAGTAAGGTTCGTCTCAAGGAAAGGGGTATCAAAGGGGACGTACCGTTACACCTTTAAACGTTATTTCTTTTTAAGAAATATAGTAATAAGAATTGTGTATTTATAAAATTTCAACATTTTTTTTGAAGAAGTGATACAAAAAAATCAGAGACTCTTCCGGAGCCAGGAAAATTTCAATCTATAGGTGCGGTTCAGACCAAGTGTATGTACAGGGTTCTCGCAGTATGTCAGACATTGTTTAATAACTTGCATATATTGTTGGCAATATTGAAAAAGGAAATACATTTGAAGGAATTACCAAAATATTAAACATTTAACTATAGCAAAATAGTGCAGGATTTGTATACGTTTGGTTTTTAAATTCTTAATTCGGAAATTATAATAAACATAGAAGTGTACAAAAACGGTTTAATTACACATAAACCATCTCATTAAAAATATCTAAATTTTAAATAATTGTTTGCATGAATTGTTGAAGAATGCTTTTGATTTCTAGAAATTTTAGAACTTCAATATGGTTCTATGTATATCCTTGAAAATGTTTTCAATTTACGTACAACATCGTCATCGTGTCTTCTAAACGTACCTATACTTCAACAATCTATTTGAAGAAAAAATAGTTTTTTTTTAAATCATGAATTTTTTATTGCCGTGTCATCTTCTGATCTAATTTTACAGTATACCTGCAGAAAAATATTCTAATTTCATTGTTAAAATGTGTAGGTAATATCATAACACTGTTATAAACAGATACGGAACAATTTAGAGATTCGATATCCGCGATAGTAAAGTTTAAATGCAAAACAAGTAACAAAGATTTGTTAACAGTACCGTCAACTACACGTTTCGGACGGACCCAAAAATTTGCTTACTTCATCATGGAAGACCTGTTTACAGAACAATTTGATTATGTACTAAAAAAAAGTTTGTAGAAATTTGAAGAGACGCTTTGACATGTATCGAAGTTCTAGAAACTAAATACCTTTTTACAACAATTTATACAACCATTATATTTAATTTATAAATTATTGATAACAATTTGATATTTTCTGAATTACTTACTAATGCGTGCGTCACGAAGGTATCCTTCTTTCCTTCTCTTTCGTATAATTCGTTCTCTTTGTGGCGTACTATGACTCGGGATATCAACAACACAGCATTCGACTGCATACTTTGTCTCTATCTTTCTGTCGCTCCGTCGCGCTCGCGCTAGCCAAACACACGAACGTGGGTCGACCAAGCATGTGTGATAGCATGTTTGACGATTGAGAAAGGTATCAATGCGGAATTTATCATCGTCCGAATTTGTCTTGCATAAGAGCCCATCTTCTTTCTTCGTTCTGTCCGTCGCGCTCACGGTGCTCGCAGTACGAGCACCGAGAGTAAATGCGACGGTGTGTCTTTACCGGCCGCAGCGACTCTTTCATTTTATTCGAAACAGTTTTCTAATCATTTTATCGGGCATTTAACACTTATGTCCAATATTTGATCCCATAGTGTCGCTGAATGTTAATTAAACATAAATGGAATAATAATTAGATGCTGCTTATTCATTCATCTCGTGTTATGTATACCCCCGTGATTCAATATTTTGCGAAATTTATTCCTTATTTACTATGTCAATTTATTGAAAATCTATGATGGGATAAAAAATTAGCAAGAAATATTAAATGTCCCATAAAATAATTCGAAATGTCCCGAAGAATATGAGTGAACGATCGCGATCGACGAAGGCGCACTGACACACCTGAGCTCGGCCATCGTCTGTGAACCGCGATCGGAGTGCGAGCACGACAGACAGATAAAGGAAAGACAGGCTCTTACTCGGGAAAAATTCGGACCATGGCGAAAACCGCGTTTGATGGCTTCCTCGATTAATGATCGCGCTCTCACAAATGCCTGTCCAGCGTAAGCCCGTGTGCCTCGATAGAATGAGTGCGACAGAGCGACGAAAAGAAAGAGATGAAGTAGTTGTTATCACTTGTTACTATGTTGCGAATTATTAGAAAGAGAATTATTAAGAAACGAATTATTAGAAAGAGAGGGCACGAAAATCACCTAGGTGAAACAAGCATTAACAGTTGTGGATACCCGCGCGCACCCCGTACCCCGCAGTGAAACCATTTATGCTGTTCATTGTACTTGGCTAGAGACAAGACCTTGTTTCTTGATTTTTCCCGCATGTCTCCAACAAATTACATATAATAATCTACATTACCGACAGAAAAATTATCGTCACATGGTATGAAAATCTGTTAGTTCGGTTTGACACCGACAGAACTCGCATAGTCGAAAGTGTGACACTGGAAAAGACGAAGCAGACGACTTATTACATAAAACAGACGTACTTTTGATATCAAATATCTCGTTACTGGGAGGACCAATGTTTTTGTAATTAGTCTCAATCGACTCGTCTCGACGCTGCCTCTAAGAATATCATCGCACTTTTAGGGAAATTTGCCGCTTTCATGTCGTTTAAATACCCCGAAAACGCCGATCTAATACTTCCGGAATAGAGTCAAGAGTCTTCTCTCGCACTTGGCCCGAGACAAGACCTTGTTTCTTGATTTTGTTTATTAATTCAGCTTGAACGATGTTATGGAATACAATTTAATTTTAACGACAGTTATATTTTCATTTTTTGTAGATAAGGATTGTCAAGAACCTATTTCGTGTAAAGAAATTCTTAGTGGAAATATGAGCCCAGAAGTTGTTTTGAAAAAAATGTGTATCCAAACACTACGGCGTGAATCTTTACCGAAGACAACTTCCAAATACGAATTATAATAATTCCACAATAATGCTCCTGTACACTTGTGCACTTGCTCAACGTGAAATGCAATAAATCTTGGGATTCTTTGTATTTAATACTTCTACTCCATTATATCTCTGTTGCAATATCTCCCTCCATTTCTGATCAACCGCTGAAAATAAGGAAAAGGAATTGCATATAGTAGCATAAATATTCAACAACTGTAATATGAAATAAACAGTATATTAGAGATAATGAAATTCAATGCTTTTTTAGGTTAATCATGTTTTTAGATATATCTTGCAAGAAAGTAACTGCATTTCTGTTTTGAGAACATATTTCTGTTATTTTTCCTGGTATTTTATTGGAAACTCTAAGTTCACTCTAACATCCTTGACTCTAGTTTTGTTAGATCATGCTATGCACTGTTCAAGGAAATAATTACATAGAAATAAGATTACTTCCAGGAATTTAGATGCAGATCTACTTTGCCAGTGAATATCAAAAGAAAGTACATACATTGTTAGGTTTTACAAAACCTTTCCAATAAATAGGTGAAATTGTGATCGAAAATATGATTTGTTGGGAAGAAGCGTACAGCTGATTGAAGCATAAAATAACTAATAAAGTTCATTTTCTTCATAACTATTTTGGGATTATTTCTGGATTGGAATATTGGAAGAATGAATAATTCTGTGCGTTATATTACTCCGAACCAGAAACAGTTCAGTGCTCTTCACGATTTCCGCGCCAAACTATGTTCTAGAAGGAAACAATGCATTCGAACAAAGTAAATTATTTGAAACAAATGAAAGTGAGTTTATATATCTTATATATCAATGACATATCTGTTACAGATATGAAATAAAACACCAGAGATGGATATTTTAAAAGGTAAATAAAATAAAACTTCGTACGTATAATAATTAATTGAATTTCGGAACTCACAAGAATCGAAAAAACAATTTCCGCTTGGGAACGATTTCATTTGTTTCAAATAATCTTCCTTGACCGAATGCATTGTTTCCTTCTAGAGCATAGTTACGCGCGGAAATCGCGAAGAGCACTGAACTGTTTCGGCGTCAGAGTAACATAAAGCACAGAATTATTCATACTTTCAATATTCTATCAATAAGTGGATTTGTACCCAGCTGCATAGAAAATGGAAAAAATTTTTAATGGGAGAAGAAAAAATACTTATGTATATGTTTATGAAGGATATTCATATCCACACAAAGCATCGAAAATGCAAAGCTATGGGCCAAGTACAAGAGAATGTTACATTGGAATAGGTTGCTCATTAACATAAACTGAATTTTACACAGGATTTGAAATCAATCAAATGTGAGCAAGTACAAATAATTGTAGAGCAACGACACAATACTATCGCTAAGCAAATATATTCAATTAACTAAATTTCTCAAAATATGGTGTCTTCTCATTTAATGAGTAAATCTATTTACTGCTCTATTAAATGTACTTGGTGGCTCGCTTTTTACGAAGCTTGATGTCAAAAACGTAATGTAACAAACATTTCTAATTTATTATGTTAACAATCTGGATGTGTGTGAGAGGAAATTACATATACATATTGTAGTGTATTTCAACAATTTATGTTAAAATAAATTAAAAAGGAACGACGTGAGATATTTAAAGGACTTTCATTCTGTACAGTAAGAAGCCCACTTTATACTGTGTCTTAGCAACTCGCTTTTAATGTCGGACATTCTCAACTATTTAAGCTTCGGGGCGTTGATACTACAGGTATTTTTACCATCGAACCTTGCGAACGTGCGAGGAACAGAAGCGATGGAATAGCGAAGTTCTGGATCGCATGACCGTTTCAGACTCGAAATCGACGTTCCGTACCTGTAGCAAGCACTATTGTGATGTTTCCGACGGAAAACGTTGTAAAAGCGTAATTCCCGTTCGAAATAAGCGTAATGCACCCGCAATTCACGTTCTGTACGCGCAGAAAGCGCCTTTCTGAGTTATTTGAAGAATTCACGATCACGCACGGTCGATGTGCGTCCCGTAATGTCGGTGATTTTGCGATTCCTGCAAACGGGAGTGCGAATTCTTTTCGCTATACGAATAGAATAGGGTCACGTCAATATCCCCAGTGTTGCGAATACCTCGTGCGAGGAACAGAAGCGATGGAATAGCGAAGTTCTGGATCGCATGACCGTTTCAGACTCGAAATCGACGTTCCGTACCTGTAGAAAGCACTATTGTGATGTTTCCGACGGAAAACGTTGTAAAAGCGTAATTCCCGTTCGAAATAAGCGTAATACACCCGCAATTCACGTTCTGTACGCGCAGAAAGCGCCTTTCTGACTCATTTCAAGAATTCATGATCACGCACGGTCGATGTGCGTCCCGTAATGTCGGTGATTTTGCGATTCCTGCAAACGGGAGTGCGAATTCTTTTCACTATACGAATAGAATAGGGTCACGTCAATATCCCCAGTGTTGCGAATACCTCGTGCGAGGAACAGAAGCGATGGAATAGCGAAGTTCTGGATCGCATGACCATTTCACACTCGAAATCGACGTTCCGTACCTGTAGAAAGCACTATTATGATGTTTCCGACGGAGAACGTTGTAAAAGCGTAATTCCCGTTCGAAATAAGCGTAATACACCCGCAATTCACGTTCTGTACGCGCAGAAAGCGCCTTTCTGACTTATTTGACGAATTCACGATCACGCACGTTCGATGTGCGTCCCGTAATGTCGGTGATGTTGCGATTCCTGCAAACGGGAGTGCGAATTCTTTTCGCTATACGAATAGAATAGGGTCACGTCAATATCCCCAGCGTTGCGAATACCTCGTGCGAGGAACAGAAGCGATGGAATAGCGAAGTTCTGGATCGCATGACCGTTTCACACTCGAAATCGACTTTCCGTACCTGTAGAAAGCACTATTGTGATGTTTCCGACGCAGAACGTTGTAAAAGCGTAATTCCCGTTCGAAATAAGCGTAATACCCCCGCAATTCACGTTCTGTACGCGCAGAAAGCGCCTTTCTGACTTATTTGAAGAATTCACGATCACGCACGGTCGATGTGCGTCCCGTAATGTCGGTGATTTTGCGATTCCTGCAAACGAGAGTGCGAATTTTCTTCGCTATACGAATAGAATAGGGTCACGTCAATATCCCCAGCGTTGCGAATACCTCGTGCGAAGAACAGAAGCGATGGAATAGCGAAGTTCTGGATCGCATGACCGTTTCACACTCGAAATCGACGTTCCGTACATGTAAAAAGCACTATTATGATGTTTCCGACGGAGAACGTTGTAAAAGCGTAATTCCCGTTCGAAATAAGCGTAATACACCCGCAATTCATGTTCTGTACGCGCAGAAAGCGCCTTTCTGACTTATTTGAAGAATTCACGATCACGCACGGTCGATGTGCGTCCCGTAATGTCGGTGATTTTGCGATTCCTGCAAACGAGAGTGCGAATTTTTTTCGCTATACGAATAGAATAGAGTCACGTCAATATCCCCAGCGTTGCGAATACCTCGTGAGAGGAACAGAAGCGATGGAATAGCGAAGTTCTGGATCGCATGACCGTTTCAGACTCGAAATCGACGTTCCGTACCTGTAGAAAGCACTATTGTGATGTTTCCGACGGAAAACGTTGTAAAAGCGTAATTCCCGTTCGAAATAAGCGTAATACACCCGCAATTCACGTTCTGTACGCGCAGAAAGCGCCTTTCTGACTTATTTGAAGAATTCACAATCACGCACGGTCGATGTGCGTCCCGTAATGTCGGTGATTTTGCGATTCCTGCAAACGAGAGTGCGAATTTTCTTCGCTATACGAATAGAATAGGGTCACGTCAATATCCCCAGCGTTGCGAATACCTCGTGCGAAGAACAGAAGCGATGGAATAGCGAAGTTCTGGATCGCATGACCGTTTCACACTCGAAATCGACGGTCCGTACATATAAAAAGCACTATTGTGATGTTTCCGACGCAGAACGTTGTAAAAGCGTAATTCCCGTTCGAAATAAGCGTAATACACCCGCAATTCACGTTCTGTACGCGCAGAAAGCGCCTTTCTGACTTATTTGAAGAATTCACGATCACGCACGGTCGATGTGCGTCCCGTAATGTCGGTGATTTTGCGATTCCTGCAAACGAGAGTGCGAATTTTCTTCGCTATACGAATAGAATAGGGTCACGTCAATATCCCCAGCGTTGCGAATACCTCGTGCGAAGAACAGAAGCGATGGAATAGCGAAGTTCTGGATCGCATGACCGTTTCACACTCGAAATCGACGTTCCGTACATGTAAAAAGCACTATTATGATGTTTCCGACGGAGAACGTTGTAAAAGCGTAATTCCCGTTCGAAATAAGCGTAATACACCCGCAATTCATGTTCTGTACGCGCAGAAAGCGCCTTTCTGACTTATTTGAAGAATTCACGATCACGCACGGTTGATGTGCGTCCCGTAATGTCGGTGATTTTGCGATTCCTGCAAACGAGAGTGCGAATTTTTTTCGCTATACGAATAGAATAGAGTCACGTCAATATCCCCAGCGTTGCGAATACCTCGTGAGAGGAACAGAAGCGATGGAATAGCGAAGTTCTGGATCGCATGACCGTTTCAGACTCGAAATCGACGTTCCGTACCTGTAGAAAGCACTATTGTGATGTTTCCGACGGAAAACGTTGTAAAAGCGTAATTCCCGTTCGAAATAAGCGTAATACACCCGCAATTCACGTTCTGTACGCGCAGAAAGCGCCTTTCTGACTTATTTGAAGAATTCACAATCACGCACGGTCGATGTGCGTCCCGTAATGTCGGTGATTTTGCGATTCCTGCAAACGAGAGTGCGAATTTTCTTCGCTATACGAATAGAATAGGGTCACGTCAATATCCCCAGCGTTGCGAATACCTCGTGCGAAGAACAGAAGCGATGGAATAGCGAAGTTCTGGATCGCATGACCGTTTCACACTCGAAATCGACGGTCCGTACATATAAAAAGCACTATTATGATGTTTCCGACGGAGAACGTTGTAAAAGCGTAATTCCCGTTCGAAATAAGCGTAATACACCCGCAATTCATGTTCTGTACGCGCAGAAAGCGCCTTTCTGACTTATTTGAAGAATTCACGATCACGCACGGTCGATGTGCGTCCCGTAATGTCGGTGATTTTGCGATTCCTGCAAACGGGAGTGCGAATTTTTCTCGCTATACAAATAGAATAGGGTTACGTCAATATCCCCAGCGTTGCGAATACCTCGTGCGAGGAACAGAAGCGATGGAATAGCGAAGTTCTGGATCGCATGACCGTTTCACACTCGAAATTGACGTTCCGTACCTGTAGAAAGCACTATTGTGATGTTTCCGACGCAGAACGTTGTAAAAGCGTAATTCCCGTTCGAAATAAGCGTAATTCACCCGCAATTCACGCTCTGTACGCGCAGAAAGCGCCTTTCTGACTTATTTGAAGAATTCACGATCACGCACGGTCGATGTGCGTCCCGTAATGTCGGTGATTTTGCGATTCCTGCAAAACGAGAGTGCGAATTTTCTTCGCTATACGAATAGAATAGGGTCACGTCAATATCCCCAGCGTTGCGAATACCTCGTGCGAAGAACAGAAGCGATGGAATAGCGAAGTTCTGGATCGCATGACCGTTTCACACTCGAAATTGACGTTCCGTACCTGTAGAAAGCACTATTGTGATTTTTCCGACGCAGAACGTTGTAAAAGCGTAATTCCCGTTCGAAATAAGCGTAATACACCCGCAATTCACGTTCTGTACGCGCAGAAAGCGCCTTTCTGACTTATTTGAAGAATTCACGATCACGCACGGTCGATGTGCGTCCCGCAATGTCGGTGATTTTGCGATTCCTGCAAACGAGAGTGCGAATTTTCTTCGCTATACGAATAGAATAGGGTCACGTCAATATCCCCAGCGTTGCGAATACCTCGTGCGAAGAACAGAAGCGATGGAATAGCGAAGTTCTGGATCGCATGACCGTTTCACACTCGAAATCGACGTTCCGTACCTGTAGAAAGCACTATTGTGATGTTTCCGACGCAGAACGTTGTCAAAGCGTAATTCCCGTTTGAAATAAGCGTAATACACCCGCAATTCACGTTCTGTATTCGCAGAAAGCGCCTTTCTGACTCATTTCAAGAATTCACGATCACGCACGGTCGATGTGCGTCCCGTAATGTCGGTGATTTTGCGATTCCAGCAAACGGGAGTGCGAATTTTTTCGCTATACGAATAGAATAGGGTCAGGTCAATATCCCCAGCGTTGCGAATACCTCGTGCGAGGAACAGAAGCGATGGAATAGCGAAGTTCTGGATCGCATGACCGTTTCACACTCGAAATCGACTTTCCGTACCTGTAGAAAGCACTATTGTGATGTTTCCGACGCAGAACGTTGTAAAAGCGTAATTCCCGTTCGAAATAAGCGTAATACCCCCGCAATTCACGTTCTGTACGCGCAGAAAGCGCCTTTCTGACTTATTTGAAGAATTCACGATCACGCACGGTCGATGTGCGTCCCGTAATGTCGGTGATTTTGCGATTCCTGCAAACGAGAGTGCGAATTTTCTTCCCTATACGAAGAGAATAGGGTCACGTCAATATCCCCAGCGTTGCGAATACCTCGTGCGAAGAACAGAAGCGATGGAATAGCGAAGTTCTGGATCGCATGACCGTTTCACATTCGAAATTAACGTTCCGTACCTGTAGAAAGCACTATTGTGATGTTTCCGACGCAGAACGTTGTAAAAGCGTAATTCCCGTTCGAAATAAGCGTAATACACCCGCAATTCACGTTCTGTACGAGCAGAAAGCGCCTTTCTGACTTATTTGAAGAATTCACGATCACGCACGGTCGATGTGCGTCCCGTAATGTCGGTGATTTTGCGATTCCTGCAAACGAGAGTGCGAATTTTCTTCGCTATACGAATAGAATAGGGTCACGTCAATATCCCCAGCGTTGCGAATACCTCGTGCGAAGAACAGAAGCGATGGAATAGCGAAGTTCTGGATCGCATGACCGTTTCATACTCGAAATCGACGTTCCGTACATGTAAAAAGCACTATTATGATGTTTCCGACGGAGAACGTTGTAAAAGCGTAATTCCCGTTCGAAATAAGCGTAATACACCCGCAATTCATGTTCTGTACGCGCAGAAAGCGCCTTTCTGACTTATTTGAAGAATTCACGATCACGCACGGTCGATGTGCGTCCCGTAATGTCGGTGATTTTGCGATTCCTGCAAACGAGAGTGCGAATTTTTTTCGCTATACGAATAGAATAGAGTCACGTCAATATCCCCAGCGTTGCGAATACCTCGTGAGAGGAACAGAAGCGATGGAATAGCGAAGTTCTGGATCGCATGACCGTTTCAGACTCGAAATCGACGTTCCGTACCTGTAGAAAGCACTATTGTGATGTTTCCGACGGAAAACGTTGTAAAAGCGTAATTCCCGTTCGAAATAAGCGTAATACACCCGCAATTCACGTTCTGTACGCGCAGAAAGCGCCTTTCTGACTTATTTGAAGAATTCACAATCACGCACGGTCGATGTGCGTCCCGTAATGTCGGTGATTTTGCGATTCCTGCAAACGAGAGTGCGAATTTTCTTCGCTATACGAATAGAATAGGGTCACGTCAATATCCCCAGCGTTGCGAATACCTCGTGCGAAGAACAGAAGCGATGGAATAGCGAAGTTCTGGATCGCATGACCGTTTCACACTCGAAATCGACGGTCCGTACATATAAAAAGCACTATTGTGATGTTTCCGACGCAGAACGTTGTAAAAGCGTAATTCCCGTTCGAAATAAGCGTAATACACCCGCAATTCACGTTCTGTACGCGCAGAAAGCGCCTTTCTGACTTATTTGAGGAATTCACAATCACGCACGGTCGATGTGCGTCCCGTAATGTCGGTGATTTTGCGATTCCTGCAAACGAGAGTGCGAATTTTCTTCGCTATACGAATAGAATAGGGTCACGTCAATATCCCCAGCGTTGCGAATACCTCGTGCGAAGAACAGAAGCGATGGAATAGCGAAGTTCTGGATCGCATGACCGTTTCACACTCGAAATCGACGGTCCGTACATATAAAAAGCACTATTGTGATGTTTCCGACGCAGAACGTTGTAAAAGCGTAATTCCCGTTCGAAATAAGCGTAATACACCCGCAATTCACGTTCTGTACGCGCAGAAAGCGCCTTTCTGACTTATTTGAAGAATTCACGATCACGCACGGTCGATGTGCGTCCCGTAATGTCGGTGATTTTGCGATTCCTGCAAACGAGAGTGCGAATTTTCTTCGCTATACGAATAGAATAGGGTCACGTCAATATCCCCAGCGTTGCGAATACCTCGTGCGAAGAACAGAAGCGATGGAATAGCGAAGTTCTGGATCGCATGACCGTTTCACACTCGAAATCGACGTTCCGTACATGTAAAAAGCACTATTATGATGTTTCCGACGGAGAACGTTGTAAAAGCGTAATTCCCGTTCGAAATAAGCGTAATACACCCGCAATTCATGTTCTGTACGCGCAGAAAGCGCCTTTCTGACTTATTTGAAGAATTCACGATCACGCACGGTCGATGTGCGTCCCGTAATGTCGGTGATTTTGCGATTCCTGCAAACGAGAGTGCGAATTTTTTTCGCTATACGAATAGAATAGAGTCACGTCAATATCCCCAGCGTTGCGAATACCTCGTGAGAGGAACAGAAGCGATGGAATAGCGAAGTTCTGGATCGCATGACCGTTTCAGACTCGAAATCGACGTTCCGTACCTGTAGAAAGCACTATTGTGATGTTTCCGACGGAAAACGTTGTAAAAGCGTAATTCCCGTTCGAAATAAGCGTAATACACCCGCAATTCACGTTCTGTACGCGCAGAAAGCGCCTTTCTGACTTATTTGAAGAATTCACAATCACGCACGGTCGATGTGCGTCCCGTAATGTCGGTGATTTTGCGATTCCTGCAAACGAGTGTGGTATTTGTATGAATGTATCAATAATATTATATGAAAGTCGGATTGCGTGATTGCGAAGTGTGAATGAAAAGTGTTTAGACGACTGTCATGAGCGAGCGAGGAATGTTTGTATCGAGTGACTGCGTGAGGTGCGAGAAAAGTGTGTTTATATCGAGTGACAGTTTTTCGGTTGGATGTATCGAGTGAGTCTTTGTGCGTGGATCTAGGAAGAATGCATGGTGACCCGTGACCGAAAAGTCGGCACGTGGCAAGAGTGTGTGTATGCGTGTGAAAATGAATGAGGGATGAACCAGTGTGAATGCGAGTTTTCCTTAAGCGAAGAGCGACTGCAGGAGAACAGAACGAAATCGGGAGTCGAAGAGGAGAATGAAAGCAGCAGTCGAAGTCGAGATTTGGTAACGAGAAGTGTATTGCGAGGAGTATCGTGAGGAGTTGTATGTAGTTTTATTTGCGAGGAGTTTTATTGCGAGGAGAGTGTTTTCGGGAGTTATAATTATTAATTAAATAGTTAATAAACACTTTTTACAATTAAACAAACAACATCTTGTTTCCACCACGAAATATCCCACAAAATTGGGGGCTCGTCCGGGATAATTGTGACAATATTCGTCAGGGATATTGTTAAAGCCACGTGGTGCGGTAGTGTAAAGAGTGCGCGGTGAGAACAGGTTATTTTGAGGAACAGTTTTAAAAGTGTGCGGTAAAACGAAATCTAGTTCGTGTGGGTGAAGTGCTATGTGCGAACCTGCGAGAGTTGCAGTGAATTTCAAGGTCGTTGATCTAAAAGAAAAATTAAAATCGTTGGGTCTTAAGACGGCGGGCACGAAGACCGAATTAATCTGTCGATTAAACGAAGCAGATCCATCGGGAGCTTGGATGATTGATTCTGAAGAAAACGACACAGCGGATTCCATGGAGGAAGTCTTTGAGGAAGCGAACGCTGCAGCGACGAGTGAAAGATCAAGGGCGGAATTGCTGCGAGAAACGGACCTTCTACGGAGAGAGAAAGAGGTAATGCGACGGGAATTGGAGATGATTAAAAATATGCAAACGTTACGCATCGACGGTCCAGGACCAAGAACGACGAGTGATGCTACGGGAGAAGCAGCGAGAAACGGAAACATGGAAAGGATTTTTCCGACGGCAGCGACAACAGCGGTTGTGACAGAGAGGGTGCCGACGGCAGCGGTTACCGACTTGCTGGGCTATTTTGACGGCCGCAGTGACCTGTTTCCCGTCTGGAGAGCGCAGGTGGAATACTTGACGAGGACGTATCACCTATCAGAAGATTCGACGAAAATAATGATCGTGCAAAGACTGAAGGGCAGAGCGTTGGAATGGTTCCATTCGAGACAGGAACATTTATATATGTCGGTGGATGAATTTTTGCAAGAACTTGGTCGTATGTACTATCGGCAGGCAAGTAAATTAACAATGAGGAAGCAATTCGAGGAGCGTACGTGGAAACGGGAGGAATCGTTTTCTGATTATTTCCACGATAAAATTGTGCTGGCAAATCGTCTGGGTTTAGAGGAAGAAGAACTGCTGGAATATGTAATTGCCGGAATCCCAGATCCGTTGTTGAGGGATCAGGCGTGTGTTTATGGTCACCAGACGAGGGAATCCCTATTGAGGGCGTTTGAAAAAATTGACCTGCGGACACGGCAGTACGCAGGTAGTGGGCAGCGGCAGTCCGGAGGAGTGTGGCAGGCCAAAGGACAATGGCAGAACAGCGGACAGCGTACGACCGAGGCACCGCGCAGGGACAACTGGCAGCGGTCAAGCGGCGGACAGTGGCGGACCAGCGGGCAGCACCCAGGGGTAGACAGCGGGGTGCAAAGATTTCAACGGCGTGACCAACAAAGGGACGTAAGGCGTTGTTTTTTTTGTGGTGCGAAGGATCACATAGGGTTCGCGTGCCCGTTAAAGACGAGAGGCGTTAAATGCTTCGAGTGTCACGATTTCGGACACATTGCGGCGGCATGTCCAAAAAAACAGGGTAAACCGAGGGAATCGTGTAACATCTCTCGATATGCGCGCGATAAATATTATAAAAATATCGAATTAGATGGTCAGTCGATACCGGCTTTGTTGGATACGGGTAGCGATCTCACACTAATGCGCGCCGAACAGTACATTAAAATCGGGTCGCCGAAATTATTGCGTAACGAAATTAAAATCCGAGGGTTAGGCAATGTAGAGAATAAAACAATTGGGGAATTTTCAACCGAAATCAAAATAGACGGGGATTCTTTTCCGATTGTGGTTAATGTAATACCGGATACTTTAATGTCACACGGTCTTTTAATAGGAACAGATTTCATTGACACGGTGAATGTTACAATTAATAAGGGTAAGATTTTAATACGAAGGCCGGAAACTCTGTCGACGAATCAAATTCCAGAAATTTATAAAATAGACTGCATTCACAAGGCGAACGAAATAGATTTATCACATATTTCGGACATTAAATCAAAAGAAACGGTGGAAAAATGGATTTGCGAGTACAAGCCTAAAAAGGTACGTGAGGTTGATATTAAAATGAACCTAATCGTTAAAGATGACATACCGGTTTACCAACGGGCGAGACGTTTATCTCCTTCTGAGAAAATCGAAGTAGGCAAACACGTTAGCGAATGGATGCGCGACGGAATCATTCAGCCGTCTTTTTCAGAGTACGCGAGTCCGGTGGTATTAGTAAAAAAGAAAAACGGAGATACTCGACTTTGCGTAGATTACCGGAAATTAAACGAAAAGATTGTTAAAGATAGATACCCTCTTCCGTTAATAGAAGATCAGTTAGATGCACTTCAAGGAGCGAAAATTTTTAGTACTCTGGACTTAAAAAACGGATTCTTTCATGTTCCGGTCGGACCGGAGAGTAGAAAATATACCGCGTTCATTACGCCCGATGGTCAATACGAATTTTTATATGTACCTTTTGGATTGTGCAACTCGCCGGCAATATTTCAGAAATTTGTTAACGCTGTATTCAGAGAACTTATAGACAAAAAAATTGTGTTGACATACATGGACGATCTCGTGATACCCTCGATGAATCATGATATGGCCATCCGGAATTTAAGAAAAGTGCTGGATGTTTCGGAACAATTCGGTTTGATAATTAATTGGGCGAAATGTCGGTTTTTACAGAAGAAAATAGAATTTTTGGGACATATAATAGAAAACGGGACTGTTCGGCCTTCGGAAGGGAAGACTGAGGCGGTAATGAAATTTCCCGTCTTGCAGAACGTCAAGCAGGTGCAGAGTTTCTTAGGTTTAACGGGATATTTCCGAAAATTTATTGCGAACTATTCTTTGATAGCGCGACCGCTTACAAATTTATTAAAGGAGGGTGTATCTTTTGTCTTTGGGGAAAAGGAGAGATTGGCATTTGAACAGTTAAAGATAATTTTGAGCAGTAAGCCGGTGCTTAAATTGTATAGAGTTAACGCGGAAACCGAACTACACACGGACGCCTCGATGCATGGCTACGGTGCGATATTATTGCAGCGTGATGAGTGCGATAATAAATTTCATCCAGTATTTTACGCGAGCGGTAAGACCACGACTGCCGAGATGAAATATTCAAGCTATGAACTAGAAGTTCTAGCAATTATAAAGGCATTAAAGAAATTTCGGGTGTATGTATTGGGTATTCCTTTTAAAATTGTAACGGATTGTCAAGCCTTTTCACTAACATTGTCGAAAAAAGATTTATGCGTTAGAGTCGCGAGATGGGCGTTGTTATTACAGGAGTTTAAATATGTAATTGAACATAGACCCGGTAAAAGTATGCTACATGCGGATGCGTTGAGTCGAAACCCTCTTCCGTTGAGTATGGTAATTGATGAGAGTGCCGAAAGTATGAACATCAGGATTGGTAAAGCGCAGAACGAGGATCCCGACTTGAAAAAGATTTTAGCATTAGCGAAATCTGGCAACTATGACGGATTTATTGTACAAGGTGGATTACTCTTTAAAAAGGACAATGATGACATTAAGTTAGTGATTCCGAAAGCGATGCGATCACAAATAGTTAAACGTGTGCATGAGAGAGGACATTTTTCTGTAACAAAGACTGAATTACTTTTAAAAAGAGATTACTGGTTCCCGAACATACGCAATAAGGTTGAGAAAGTTATTCGCAGTTGCGTAAGTTGCATTTTAGCCGAGAGAAAACAGGGCAAGCAGGAGGGTCTCTTGAATCCAATTGACAAGGGTAGTGTCCCTTTTGACGTTTACCATATAGATCACTTAGGACCATTGGCTTCGACAAAGAAAAGATATCGACACATATTAGTAGTGGTAGACGCGTTTTCTAAATATGTTTGGATGTATGCGACACGTTCGACGGGAACAGCGGAAGTTGTAGACAAATTACGGAAACAATCGGTAATGTTCGGAAATCCGAGGAGAATTATTTCAGATAGGGGGACTGCGTTTACGTCTCACGAATTTGAGGAATATTGTAAGGACGAAGGAATTGAACATGTGTTGACCACCACAGGCGTACCTAGAGCAAATGGGCAGGTAGAAAGGGTGAACAGAACTCTGATACCTGTATTAACGAAACTTTCAGCACCCAAACCGGAGGAATGGCATAAATACCTGGGAGTGGCACAACAATGTTTAAACTCGACTCCAAGTAGAAGTGTAGGCATGGCACCATTTCTTGTAATGTTTGGTACGAGAGCGCGATTGCGGGACGATGTAGAAATTCGAGAGTTAATAGAGAGGGAATGGATAGCAGCATTTCAAGAAGAGCGAAGCGAATTAAGGGAGAAGGCTCGCGATAACATTTTAAAGGTGCAAGTAGAAAATAAGAGAAATTTTAATAGAAATAGAAAAGAGGCGTATAAATATCGTGAGAATGACTTGGTTGCGATTAAGCGAACGCAATTAGGCTCGGGTACGAAGTTTGCATCGAAATTCTTGGGTCCTTATCAAATTATAAACGTTCTTAGGAATGATCGATATATCGTGCGGAAAGTGGGTGACCAGGAAGGACCGCTGCAAACTTCTACATCCGCGGATCACATGAAGTTATGGGTCGATAATGTGAGCGATATTTCCTCAGATGAGATTAGCGATTCGGACATATGAGGGCATATGTCCAGTCAGGATGGGCGAGTGTGGTATTTGTATGAATGTATCAATAATATTATATGAAAGTCGGATTGCGTGATTGCGAAGTGTGAATGAAAAGTGTTTAGACGACTGTCATGAGCGAGCGAGGAATGTTTGTATCGAGTGACTGCGTGAGGTGCGAGAAAAGTGTGTTTATATCGAGTGACAGTTTTTCGGTTGGATGTATCGAGTGAGTCTTTGTGCGTGGATCTAGGAAGAATGCATGGTGACCCGTGACCGAAAAGTCGGCACGTGGCAAGAGTGTGTGTATGCGTGTGAAAATGAATGAGGGATGAACCAGTGTGAATGCGAGTTTTCCTTAAGCGAAGAGCGACTGCAGGAGAACAGAACGAAATCGGGAGTCGAAGAGGAGAATGAAAGCAGCAGTCGAAGTCGAGATTTGGTAACGAGAAGTGTATTGCGAGGAGTATCGTGAGGAGTTGTATGTAGTTTTATTTGCGAGGAGTTTTATTGCGAGGAGAGTGTTTTCGGGAGTTATAATTATTAATTAAATAGTTAATAAACACTTTTTACAATTAAACAAACAACATCTTGTTTCCACCACGAAATATCCCACACGAGAGTGCGAATTTTCTTCGCTATACGAATAGAATAGGGTCACGTCAATATCCCCAGCGTTGCGAATACCTCGTGCGAAGAACAGAAGCGATGGAATAGCGAAGTTCTGGATCGCATGACCGTTTCACACTCGAAATCGACGGTCCGTACATATAAAAAGCACTATTATGATGTTTCCGACGGAGAACGTTGTAAAAGCGTAATTCCCGTTCGAAATAAGCGTAATACACCCGCAATTCATGTTCTGTACGCGCAGAAAGCGCCTTTCTGACTTATTTGAAGAATTCACGATCACGCACGGTCGATGTGCGTCCCGTAATGTCGGTGATTTTGCGATTCCTGCAAACGGGAGTGCGAATTTTTCTCGCTATACAAATAGAATAGGGTCACGTCAATATCCCCAGCGTTGCGAATACCTCGTGCGAAGAACAGAAGCGATGGAATAGCGAAGTTCTGGATCGCATGACCGTTTCACACTCGAAATTGACGTTCCGTACCTGTAGAAAGCACTATTGTGATTTTTCCGACGCAGAACGTTGTAAAAGCGTAATTCCCGTTCGAAATAAGCGTAATACACCCGCAATTCACGTTCTGTACGCGCAGAAAGCGCCTTTCTGACTTATTTGAAGAATTCACGATCACGCACGGTCGATGTGCGTCCCGCAATGTCGGTGATTTTGCGATTCCTGCAAACGAGAGTGCGAATTTTCTTCGCTATACGAATAGAATAGGGTCACGTCAATATCCCCAGCGTTGCGAATACCTCGTGCGAAGAACAGAAGCGATGGAATAGCGAAGTTCTGGATCGCATGACCGTTTCACACTCGAAATCGACGTTCCGTACCTGTAGAAAGCACTATTGTGATGTTTCCGACGCAGAACGTTGTAAAAGCGTAATTCCCGTTTGAAATAAGCGTAATACACCCGCAATTCACGTTCTGTATTCGCAGAAAGCGCCTTTCTGACTCATTTCAAGAATTCACGATCACGCACGGTCGATGTGCGTCCCGTAATGTCGGTGATTTTGCGATTCCAGCAAACGGGAGTGCGAATTTTTTCGCTATACGAATAGAATAGGGTCAGGTCAATATCCCCAGCGTTGCGAATACCTCGTGCGAGGAACAGAAGCGATGGAATAGCGAAGTTCTGGATGGCATGACCGTTTCACACTCGAAATCGACGTTCCGTACCTGTAGAAAGCACTATTGTGATGTTTCCGATGCAGAACGTTGTAAAAGCGTAATTCCCGTTTGAAATAAGCGAAATACACCCGCAATTCACGTTCTGTACGCGCAGAAAGCGCCTTTCTGACTCATTTCAAGAATTCACGATCACGCACGGTCGATGTGCGTCCCGTAATGTCGGTGATTTTGCGATTCCTGCAAACGGGAGTGCGAATTTTTTTCGCTATACGAATAGAATAGGGTCACGTCAATATCCCCAGCGTTGCGAATACCTCGTGCGAGGAACAGAAGCGATGGAATAGCGCAGTTCTGGATGGCATGACCGTTTCACACTCCAAATCGACGTTCCGTACCTGTTGAAAGCACTATTGTGATGTTTCCGACGCAGAACGTTGTAAAAGCGTAATTCCCGTTCGAAATAAGCGTAATACACCCGCAATTCATGTTCTGTACGCGCAGAAAGCGCCTTTCTGACTTATTTGAAGAATTCACGATCACGCACGGTCGATGTGCGTCCCGTAATGTCGGTGATTTTGCGATTCCTGCAAACGAGAGTGCGAATTTTTTTCGCAATACGAATAGAATAGGGTCACGTCAGTATCCCCAGCGTTGCGAATACCTCGTGAGAGGAACAGAAGCGATGGAATAGCGAAGTTCTGGATCGCATGACCGTTTCACACTCGAAATCGACGTTCCGTACCTGTAGAAAGCACTATTTTGATGTTTCCGACGCAGAACGTTGTAAAAGCGTAATTCCCGTTTGAAATAAGCGTAATACACCCGCAATTCACGTTCTGTACGCGCAGAAAGCGCCTTTCTGACTCATTTCAAGAATTCACGATCACGCACGGTCGATGTGCGTCCCGTAATGTCGGTGATTTTGCGATTCCTGCGAACGGGAGTGCGAATTTTTTTCGCTATACGAATAGAATAGGGTCACGTCAATATCCCCAGCGTTGCGAATACCTCGTGCGATGAACAGAAGCGATGGAATAGCGAAGTTCTGGATCGCATGACCGTTTCACACTCGAAATCGACGTTCCGTACATGTAAAAAGCACTATTATGATGTTTCGGACGGAGAACGTTGTAAAAGCGTAATTCCCGTTCGAAATAAGCGTAATACCCCCGCAATTCACGTTCTGTACGCGCAGAAAGCGCCTTTCTGACTCATTTGAAGAATTCACGATCACGCACGTTCGATGTGCGTCCCGTAATGTCGGTGATTTTGCGATTCCTGCAAACGGGAGTTCGAATTCTTTTCGCTATACGAATAGAATAGGGTCACGTCAATATCCCCAGCGTTGCGAATACCTCGTGCGAGGAACAGAAGCGATGGAATAGCGAAGTTCTGGATGGCATGACCGTTTCACACTCGAAATCGACGTTCCGTACCTGTAGAAAGCACTATTGTGATGTTTCCGATGCAGAACGTTGTAAAAGCGTAATTCCCGTTCGAAATAAGCGTAATACACCCGCAATTCATGTTCTGTACGCGCAGAAAGCGCCTTTCTGACTTATTTGAAAAATTCACGATCACGCACGGTCGATGTGCGTCCCGTAATGTCGGTGATTTTGCGATTCCTGCAAACGAGAGTGCGAATATTTTTCGCTATACGAATAGAATAGGGTCACGTCAATATCCCCAGCGTTGCGAATACCTCGTGAGAGGAACAGAAGCGATGGAATAGCGAAGTTCTGGATCGCATGACCGTTTCACAATCGAAATCGACGTTCCGTACCTGTAGAAAGCACTATTGTGATGTTTCCGACGCAGAACGTTGTAAAAGCGTAATTCCCGTTTGAAATAAGCGTAATACAACCGCAATTCACGTTCTGTATGCGCAGAAAGCGCCTTTCTGACTTATTTGAAGAATTCACGATCACGCACGGTCGATGTGCGTCCCGTAATGTCGGTGATTTTGCGATTCCTGCAAACGAGAGTGCGAATTTTTTTCGCTATACGAATAGAAAAGGGTCACGTCAGTATCCCCAGCGTTGCGAATACCTCGTGAGAGGAACAGAAGCGATGGAATAGCGAAGTTCTGGATCGCATGACCGTTTCACACTCGAAATCGACGTTCCGTACCTGTAGAAAGCACTATTGTGATGTTTCCGACGCAGAACGTTGTAAAAGCGTAATTCCCGTTCGAAATAAGCGTAATACCCCCGCAATTCACGTTCTGTACGCGCAGAAAGCGCCTTTCTGACTCATTTGACGAATTCACGATCACGCACGTTCGATGTGCGTCCCGTAATGTCGGTGATTTTGCGATTCCTGCAAACGGGAGTGCGAATTCTTTTCGCTATACGAATAGAATAGGGTCACGTCAGTATCCCCAGCGTTGCGAATACCTCGTGAGAGGAACAGAAGCGATGGAATAGCGAAGTTCTGGATCGCATAACCGTTTCACACTCGAAATCGACGTTCCGTACCTGTAGAAAGCACTATTGTGATGTTTCCGACGCAGAACGTTGTAAAAGCGTAATTCCCGTTTGAAATAAGCGTAATACACCCGCAATTCACGTTCTGTACGCGCAGAAAGCGCCTTTCTGACTCATTTCAAGAATTCACGATCACGCACGGTCGATGTGCGTCCCGTAATGTCGGTGATTTTGCGATTCCTGCAAACGGGAGTGCGAATTTTTTTCGCTATACGAATAGAATAGGGTCACGTCAATATCCCCAGCGTTGCGAATACCTCGTGCGAAGAACAGAAGCGATGGAATAGCGAAGTTCTGGATCGCATGACCGTTTCACACTCGAAATCGACGTTCCGTACCTGTAAAAAGCACTATTATGATGTTTCCGGCGGAGAACGTTGTAAAAGCGTAATTCCCGTTCGAAATAAGCGTAATACACCCGGAATTCACATTCTGTACGCGCAGAAAGCGCCTTTCTGACTTATTTGAAGAATTCACGATCACGGACGGTCGATGTGCGTCCCGTAATGTCGGTGATTTTGCGATTTATGCAAACGAGAGTGCGAATTTTTTCGCTATACGAATAGAATAGGATCACGTCAATATCCCCAGCGTTGCGAATACCTCGTGCGAGGAACAGAAGCGATGGAATAGCGAAGTTCTGGATCGCATGACCGTTTCACACTCGAAATCGACGTTCCGTACTTGTAGAAAGCACTATTGTGATGTTTCCGATGGAAAACGTTGTAAAAGCGTAATTCCCGTTCGAAATAAGCGTAATACCCCCGCAATTCACGTTCTGTACGCGCAGAAAGCGCCTTTCTGACTCATTTGACGAATTCACGATCACGCACGTTCGATGTGCGTCCCGTAATGTCGGTGATTTTGCGATTCCTGCAAACGGGAGTGCGAATTCTTTTCGCTATACGAATAGAATAGGGTCACGTCAATATCCCCAGCGTTATGAATACCTCGTGCGAGGAACAGAAGCGATGGAATAGCGAAGTTCTGGATCGCATGACCGTTTCACACTCGAAATCGAATTTCCGTACCTGTAGAAAGCACTATTGTGATGTTTCCGACGCAGAACGTTGTAAAAGCGTAATTCCCGTTCGAAATAAGCGTAATACATCCGCAATTCACGTTCTGTACGTGCAGAAAGCGCCTTTCTGACTCATTTGAAGAATTCACGATCACGCACGGTCGATGTGCGTCCCGTAATGTCGGTGATTTTGCGATTCCTGCAAACGGGAGTGCGAATTCTTTTCGCTATACGAATAGAATAGGGTCACGTCAATATCCCCAGCGTTGCGAATACCTCGTGCGAGGAACAGAAGCGATGGAATAGCGAAGTTCTGGATCGCATGACCGTTTCACACTTGAAATCGACGTTCCGTACCTGTAGAAAGCACTATTGTGATGTTTCCGACGCAGAACGTTGTAAAAGCGTAATTCCCATTCGAAATAAGCGTAATACACCCGCAATTCACGTTCTGTACGCGCAGAAAGCGCCTTTCTGACTTATTTGAAGAATTCACGATCACGCACGGTCGATGTGCGTCCCGTAATGTCGGTGATTTTGCGATTCCTGCAAACGAGAGTGCGAATTTTTTTCGCTAGACGAATAGAATAGGGTCACGTCAATATCTCCAGCGTTGCGAATACCTGGTGAGAGGAACAGAAGCGATGGAATAGCGAAGTTCTGGCTCGTATGACTGTTTCACACTCGAAATCGACGTTCCGTACCAGTAGAAAGCACTATTGTGATGTTTCCGACGCACAACGTTGTAAAAGCGTAATTCCCGTTCGAAATAAGCGTAATACACCCGCAAATCACGTTGTGTACGCGCAGATAGCGCCTTTCTGACTCATTTCAAGAATTCACGATCACGCACGGTCGATGTGCGCCCCGTAATGTCGGTGATTTTGCGATTCCTGCAAACGGGAGTGCGAATTCTTTTCGCTATACGAATAGAATAGGGTCACGTCAATATCCCCAGCGTTGCGAATACCTCGTGCGAGGAACAGAAGTGATGGAATAGCGAAGTTCTGGATCGTATGACCGTTTCACACTCGAAATCGACGTTCCGTACCAGTAGAAAGCACTATTGTGATGTTTCCGACGCAGAACGTTGTAAAAGCGTAATTCCCGTTCGAAATAAGCGTAATACACCCGCAATTCACGTTCTGTACGCGCAGAAAGCGCCTTTCTGAGTTATTTGAAGAATTCACGATCACGCACGGTCGATGTGCGTCCCGTAATGTCGGTGATTTTGCGATTCCTGCAAACGAGAGTGCGAATTTTCTTCGCTATACGAATAGAATAGGGTCACGTCAATATCCCCAGCGTTGCGAATACCTCGTGCGAGGAACAGAAGCGATGGAATAGCGAAGTTCTGGATCGCATGACCGTTTCACACTCGAAATCGACGTTCCGTACCTGTAGAAAGCACTATTGTGATGTTTCCGACGGAAAACGTTGTAAAAGCGTAATTCCCGTTCGAAATATGCGTAGTACACCCGCAAATCACGTTCTGTACGCGCAGATAGCGCCTTTCTGACTCATTTCAAGAATTCACGATCACGCACGGTCGATGTGCGTCCCGTAATGTCGGTGATTTTGCGATTCCTGCAAACGGGAGTGCGAATTCTTTTCGCTATACGAATAGAATAGGGTCACGTCAATATCCCCAGCGTTGCGAATACCTCGTGCGAGGAACAGAAGCGATGGAATAGCGAAGTTCTGGATCGCATGACCGTTTCAGACTCGAAATCGACGATCCGTACCTGTAGAAAGCACTATTGTGATGTTTCCCACGGAAAACGTTGTAAAAGCGTAATTCCCGTTCGAAATATGCGTAGTACACCCGCAATTCACGTTCTGTACGCGCAGAAAGCGCCTTTCTGAGTTATTTGAAGAATTCACGATCACGCACGGTCGATGTGCGTCCCGTAATGTCGGTGATTTTGCGATTCCTGCAAACGGGAGTGCGAATTCTTTTCGCTATACGAATAGAATAGGGTCACGTCAATATCCCCAGCGTTGCGAATACCTCGTGCGAGGAACAGAAGTGATGGAATAGCGAAGTTCTGGATCGTATGACCGTTTCACACTCGAAATCGACGTTCCGTACCAGTAGAAAGCACTATTGTGATGTTTCCGACGCAGAACGTTGTAAAAGCGTAATTCCCGTTCGAAATAAGCGTAATACACCCGCAATTCACGTTCTGTACGCGCAGAAAGCGCCTTTCTGAGTTATTTGAAGAATTCACGATCACGCACGGTCGATGTGCGTCCCGTAATGTCGGTGATTTTGCGATTCCTGCAAACGAGAGTGCGAATTTTCTTCGCTATACGAATAGAATAGGGTCACGTCAATATCCCCAGCGTTGCGAATACCTCGTGCGAGGAACAGAAGCGATGGAATAGCGAAGTTCTGGATCGCATGACCGTTTCACACTCGAAATCGACGTTCCGTACCTGTAGAAAGCACTATTGTGATGTTTCCGACGGAAAACGTTGTAAAAGCGTAATTCCCGTTCGAAATATGCGTAGTACACCCGCAATTCACGTTCTGTACGCGCAGAAAGCGCCTTTCTGACTTATTTGAAGAATTCACGATCACGCACGGTCGATGTGCGTCCCGTAATGTCGGTGATTTTGCGATTCCTGCAAACGAGAGTGCGAATTTTTTTCGCTAGACGAATAGAATAGGGTCACGTCAATATCCCCAGCGTTGCGAATACCTGGTGAGAGGAACAGAAGCGATGGAATAGAGAAGTTCTGGTTCGTATGACTGTTTCACACTCGAAATCGACGTTCCGTACCAGTAGAAAGCACTATTGTGATGTTTCCGACGCACAACGTTGTAAAAGCGTAATTCCCGTTCGAAATAAGCGTAATACACCCGCAATTCACGTTCTGTACGTGCAGAAAGCGCCTTTCTGACTCATTTGAAGAATTCACGATCACGCACGGTCGATGTGCGTCCCGTAATGTCGGTGATTTTGCGATTCCTGCAAACGAGAGTGCGAATTTTTTTCGCTAGACGAATAGAATAGGGTCACGTCAATATCTCCAGCGTTGCGAATACCTGGTGAGAGCAACAGAAGCGATGGAATAGCGAAGTTCTGGATCGTATGACTGTTTCACACTCGAAATCGACGTTCCGTACCAGTAGAAAGCACTATTGTGATGTTTCCGACGCACAACGTTGTAAAAGCGTAATTTCCGTTCGAAATAAGCGTAATACACCCGCAAATCACGTTGTGTACGCGCAGATAGCGCCTTTCTGACTCATTTCAAGAATTCACGATCACGCACGGTCGATGTGCGCCCCGTAATGTCGGTGATTTTGCGATTCCTGCAAACGGGAGTGCGAATTCTTTTCGCTATACGAATAGAATAGGGTCACGTCAATATCCCCAGCGTTGCGAATACCTCGTGCGAGGAACAGAAGTGATGGAATAGCGAAGTTCTGGATCGTATGACCGTTTCACACTCGAAATCGACGTTCCGTACCAGTAGAAAGCACTATTGTGATGTTTCCGACGCAGAACGTTGTAAAAGCGTAATTCCCGTTCGAAATAAGCGTAATACACCCGCAATTCACGTTCTGTACGCGCAGAAAGCGCCTTTCTGAGTTATTTGAAGAATTCACGATCACGCACGGTCGATGTGCGTCCCGTAATGTCGGTGATTTTGCGATTCCTGCAAACGAGAGTGCGAATTTTCTTCGCTATACGAATAGAATAGGGTCACGTCAATATCCCCAGCGTTGCGAATACCTCGTGCGAGGAACAGAAGCGATGGAATAGCGAAGTTCTGGATCGCATGACCGTTTCACACTCGAAATCGACGTTCCGTACCTGTAGAAAGCACTATTGTGATGTTTCCGACGGAAAACGTTGTAAAAGCGTAATTCCCGTTCGAAATATGCGTAGTACACCCGCAAATCACGTTCTGTACGCGCAGATAGCGCCTTTCTGACTCATTTCAAGAATTCACGATCACGCACGGTCGATGTGCGTCCCGTAATGTCGGTGATTTTGCGATTCCTGCAAACGGGAGTGCGAATTCTTTTCGCTATACGAATAGAATAGGGTCACGTCAATATCCCCAGCGTTGCGAATACCTCGTGCGAGGAACAGAAGCGATGGAATAGCGAAGTTCTGGATCGCATGACCGTTTCAGACTCGAAATCGACGATCCGTACCTGTAGAAAGCACTATTGTGATGTTTCCCACGGAAAACGTTGTAAAAGCGTAATTCCCGTTCGAAATATGCGTAGTACACCCGCAATTCACGTTCTGTACGCGCAGAAAGCGCCTTTCTGACTTATTTGAAGAATTCACGATCACGCACGGTCGATGTGCGTCCCGTAATGTCGGTGATTTTGCGATTCCTGCAAACGAGAGTGCGAATTTTTTTCGCTAGACGAATAGAATAGGGTCACGTCAATATCTCCAGCGTTGCGAATACCTGGTGAGAGGAACAGAAGCCATGGAATAGCGAAGTTCTGGATCGTATGACTGTTTCACACTCGAAATCGACGTTCCGTACCAGTAGAAAGCACTATTGTGATGTTTCCGACGCAGAACGTTGTAAAAGCGTAATTCCCGTTCGAAATAAGCGTAATGCACCCGCAATTCACGTTCTGTACGCGCAGAAAGCGCCTTTCTGAGTTATTTGAAGAATTCACGATCACGCACGGTCGATGTGCGTCCCGTAATGTCGGTGATTTTGCGATTCCTGCAAACGGGAGTGCGAATTCTTTTCGCTATACGAATAGAATAGGGTCACGTCAATATCCCCAGCGTTGCGAATACCTCGTGCGAGGAACAGAAGTGATGGAATAGCGAAGTTCTGGATCGTATGACCGTTTCACACTCGAAATCGACGTTCCGTACCAGTAGAAAGCACTATTGTGATGTTTCCGACGCAGAACGTTGTAAAAGCGTAATTCCCGTTCGAAATAAGCGTAATACACCCGCAATTCACGTTCTGTACGCGCAGAAAGCGCCTTTCTGAGTTATTTGAAGAATTCACGATCACGCACGGTCGATGTGCGTCCCGTAATGTCGGTGATTTTGCGATTCCTGCAAACGAGAGTGCGAATTTTCTTCGCTATACGAATAGAATAGGGTCACGTCAATATCCCCAGCGTTGCGAATACCTCGTGCGAGGAACAGAAGCGATGGAATAGCGAAGTTCTGGATCGCATGACCGTTTCAGACTCGAAATCGACGATCCGTACCTGTAGAAAGCACTATTGTGATGTTTCCCACGGAAAACGTTGTAAAAGCGTAATTCCCGTTCGAAATATGCGTAGTACACCCGCAATTCACGTTCTGTACGCGCAGAAAGCGCCTTTCTGACTTATTTGAAGAATTCACGATCACGCACGGTCGATGTGCGTCCCGTAATGTCGGTGATTTTGCGATTCCTGCAAACGAGAGTGCGAATTTTTTTCGCTAGACGAATAGAATAGGGTCACGTCAATATCCCCAGCGTTGCGAATACCTGGTGAGAGGAACAGAAGCGATGGAATAGCGAAGTTCTGGTTCGTATGACTGTTTCACACTCGAAATCGACGTTCCGTACCAGTAGAAAGCACTATTGTGATGTTTCCGACGCACAACGTTGTAAAAGCGTAATTCCCGTTCGAAATAAGCGTAATACACCCGCAATTCACGTTCTGTACGCGCAGAAAGCGCCTTTCTGACTTATTTGAAGAATTCACGATCACGCACGGTCGATGTGCGTCCCGTAATGTCGGTGATTTTGCGATTCCTGCAAACGAGAGTGCGAATTTTTTTCGCTAGACGAATAGAATAGGGTCACGTCAATATCCCCAGCGTTGCGAATACCTGGTGAGAGGAACAGAAGCGATGGAATAGCGAAGTTCTGGTTCGTATGACTGTTTCACACTCGAAATCGACGTTCCGTACCAGTAGAAAGCACTATTGTGATGTTTCCGACGCACAACGTTGTAAAAGCGTAATTCCCGTTCGAAATAAGCGTAATACACCCGCAATTCACGTTCTGTACGCGCAGAAAGCGCCTTTCTGACTTATTTGAAGAGTTCACGATCACGTACGGTCGATGTGCGTCCCGTAATGTCGGTGATTTTGCGATTCCTGCAAACGAAAGTGCGAATATTTTTCGCTATACGAATAGAATAGGGTCACGTCAATATCCCCGGCGTTGCGAATACCTCGTGCGAGGAGCAGAAGCGATGGAATAGCGAAGTTGTGGATCGCATGACCGTTTCACACTCGAAATCGACGTTCCGTACCTGTAGAAAGCACTATTGTGATGTTTCCGACGCAGAACGTTGTAAAAGCGTAATTCCCGTTCGAAATAAGCGTAACACATCCGCAATTCACGTTCTGTACGTGCAGAAAGCGCCTTTCTGACTCATTTGAAGAATTCACGATCACGCACGGTCGATGTGCGTCCGGTAATGTCGGTGATTTTGCGATTCCTGCAAACGAAAGTGCGAATTTTCTTCGCTATACGAATAGAATAGGGTCACGTCAATATCCCCAGCGATGCGAATACCTCGTGCGAGGAACAGAAGCGATGGAATAGCGAAGTTCTGGATCGCATGACCGTTTCACACTCGAAATCGACGTTCCGTACCTGTAGAAAGCACTATTGTGATGTTTCCGACGGAAAACGTTGTAAAAGCGTAATTCCCGTTCGAAATATGCGTAGTACACCCGCAAATCACGTTGTGTACGCGCAGATAGCGCCTTTCTGACTCATTTCAAGAATTCACGATCACGCACGGTCGATGTGCGCCCCGTAATGTCGGTGATTTTGCGATTCCTGCAAACGGGAGTGCGAATTCTTTTCGCTATACGAATAGAATAGGGTCACGTCAATATCCCCAGCGTTGCGAATACCTCGTGCGAGGAACAGAAGTGATGGAATAGCGAAGTTCTGGATCGTATGACCGTTTCACACTCGAAATCGACGTTCCGTACCAGTAGAAAGCACTATTGTGATGTTTCCGACGCAGAACGTTGTAAAATCGTAATTCCCGTTCGAAATAAGCGTAATACACCCGCAATTCACGTTCTGTACGCGCAGAAAGCGCCTTTCTGAGTTATTTGAAGAATTCACGATCACGCACGGTCGATGTGCGTCCCGTAATGTCGGTGATTTTGCGATTCCTGCAAACGGGAGTGCGAATTCTTTTCGCTATACGAATAGAATAGGGTCACGTCAATATCCCCAGCGTTGCGAATACCTCGTGCGAGGAACAGAAGCGATGGAATAGCGAAGTTCTGGATCGCATGACCGTTTCAGACTCGAAATCGACGATCCGTACCTGTAGAAAGCACTATTGTGATGTTTCCCACGGAAAACGTTGTAAAAGCGTAATTCCCGTTCGAAATATGCGTAGTACACCCGCAATTCACGTTCTGTACGCGCAGAAAGTGCCTTTCTGACTTATTTGAAGAATTCACGATCACGCACGGTCGATGTGCGTCCCGTAATGTCGGTGATTTTGCGATTCCTGCAAACGAGAGTGCGAATTTTTTTCGCTAGACGAATAGAATAGGGTCACGTCAATATCTCCAGCGTTGCGAATACCTGGTGAGAGGAACAGAAGCCATGGAATAGCGAAGTTCTGGATCGTATGACTGTTTCACACTCGAAATCGACGTTCCGTACCAGTAAAAAGCACTATTGTGATGTTTCCGACGCAGAACGTTGTAAAAGCGTAATTCCCGTTCGAAATAAGCGTAATGCACCCGCAATTCACGTTCTGTACGCGCAGAAAGCGCCTTTCTGAGTTATTTGAAGAATTCACGATCACGCACGGTCGATGTGCGTCCCGTAATGTCGGTGATTTTGCGATTCCTGCAAACGAGAGTGCGAATTTTCTTCGCTATACGAATAGAATAGGGTCACGTCAATATCCCCAGCATTGCGAATACCTCGTGCGAGGAACAGAAGCGATGGAATAGCGAAGTTCTGGATCGCATGACCGTTTCACACTCGAAATCGACGTTCCGTACCTGTAGAAAGCACTATTGTGATGTTTCCGACGGAAAACGTTGTAAAAGCGTAATTCCCGTTCGAAATATGCGTAGTACACCCGCAATTCACGTTCTGTACGCGCAGAAAGTGCCTTTCTGACTTATTTGAAGAATTCACGATCACGCACGGTCGATGTGCGTCCCGTAATGTCGGTGATTTTGCGATTCCTGCAAACGAGAGTGCGAATTTTTTTCGCTAGACGAATAGAATAGGGTCACGTCAATATCTCCAGCGTTGCGAATACCTGGTGAGAGGAACAGAAGCCATGGAATAGCGAAGTTCTGGATCGTATGACTGTTTCACACTCGAAATCGACGTTCCGTACCAGTAGAAAGCACTATTGTGATGTTTCCGACGCAGAACGTTGTAAAAGCGTAATTCCCGTTCGAAATAAGCGTAATGCACCCGCAATTCACGTTCTGTACGCGCAGAAAGCGCCTTTCTGAGTTATTTGAAGAATTCACGATCACGCACGGTCGATGTGCGTCCCGTAATGTCGGTGATTTTGCGATTCCTGCAAACGAGAGTGCGAATTTTCTTCGCTATACGAATAGAATAGGGTCACGTCAATATCCCCAGCGTTGCGAATACCTCGTGCGAGGAACAGAAGCGATGGAATAGCGAAGTTCTGGATCGCATGACCGTTTCACACTCGAAATCGACGTTCCGTACCTGTAGAAAGCACTATTGTGATGTTTCCGACGGAAAACGTTGTAAAAGCGTAATTCCCGTTCGAAATATGCGTAGTACACCCGCAAATCACGTTCTGTACGCGCAGATAGCGCCTTTCTGACTCATTTCAAGAATTCACGATCACGCACGGTCGATGTGCGTCCCGTAATGTCGGTGATTTTGCGATTCCTGCAAACGGGAGTGCGAATTCTTTTCGCTATACGAATAGAATAGGGTCACGTCAATATCCCCAGCGTTGCGAACACCTCGTGCGAGGAACAGAAGCGATGGAATAGCGAAGTTCTGGATCGCATGACCGTTTCAGACTCGAAATCGACGATCCGTACCTGTAGAAAGCACTATTGTGATGTTTCCCACGGAAAACGTTGTAAAAGCGTAATTCCCGTTCGAAATATGCGTAGTACACCCGCAAATCACGTTCTGTACGCGCAGATAGCGCCTTTCTGACTCATTTCAAGAATTCACGATCACGCACGGTCGATGTGCGTCCCGTAATGTCGGTGATTTTGCGATTCCTGCAAACGGGAGTGCGAATTCTTTTCGCTATACGAATAGAATAGGGTCACGTCAATATCCCCAGCGTTGCGAATACCTCGTGCGAGGAACAGAAGCGATGGAATAGCGAAGTTCTGGATCGCATGACCGTTTCACACTCGAAATCGACGTTCCGTACCTGTAGAAAGCACTATTGTGATGTTTCCGACGCAGAACGTTGTAAAAGCGTAATTCCCGTTCGAAATAAACGTAATACATCCGCAATTCACGTTCTGTACGTGCAGAAAGCGCCTTTCTGACTCATTTGAAGAATTCACGATCACGCACGGTCGATGTGCGTCCCGTAATGTCGGTGATTTTGCGATTCCTGCAAACGGGAGTGCGAATTCTTTTCGCTATACGAATAGAATAGGGTCACGTCAATATCCCCAGCGTTGCGAATACCTCGTGCGAGGAACAGAAGCGATGGAATAGCGAAGTTCTGGATCGCATGACCGTTTCACACTCGAAATCGACGTTCCGTACCTGTAGAAAGCACTATTGTGATGTTTCCGACGCAGAACGTTGTAAAAGCGTAATTCCCGTTCGAAATAAGCGTAATGCACCCGCAATTCACGTTCTGTACGTGCAGAAAGCGCCTTTCTGAGTTATTTGAAGAATTCACGATCACGCACGGTCGATGTGCGTCCCGTAATGTCGGTGATTTTGCGATTCCTGCAAACGAGAGTGCGAATTTTCTTCGCTATACGAATAGAATAGGGTCATGTCAATATCCCCAGCGATGCGAATACCTCGTGCGAGGAACAGAAGCGATGGAATAGCGAAGTTCTGGATCGCATGACCGTTTCACACTCGAAATCGACGTTCCGTACCTGTAGAAAGCACTATTGTGATGTTTCCGACGCAGAACGTTGTAAAAGCGTAATTCCCGTTCGAAATAAGCGTAATACACCCGCAATTCACGTTCTGTACGTGCAGAAAGCGCCTTTCTGACTCATTTGAAGAATTCACGATCACGCACGGTCGATGTGCGTCCCGTAATGTCGGTGATTTTGCGATTCCTGCAAACGAGAGTGCGAATTTTTTTCGCTAGACGAATAGAATAGGGTCACGTCAATATCTCCAGCGTTGCGAATACCTGGTGAGAGGAACAGAAGCGATGGAATAGCGAAGTACTGGATCGTATGACCGTTTCACACTCGAAATCGACGTTCAGTACCTGTAGAAAGCACTATTGTGATGTTTCCGACGCAGAACGTTGTAAAAGCGTAATTCCCGTTCGAAATAAGCGTAATACACCCGCAATTCACGTTCTGTACGCGCAGAAAGCGCCTTTCTGAGTTATTTGAAGAATTCACGATCACGCACGGTCGATGTGCGTCCCGTAATGTCGGTGATTTTGCGATTCCCGCAAACGAGAGTGCGAATTTTCTTCGCTATACGAATAGAATAGGGTCACGTCAATATCCCCAGCGATGCGAATACCTCGTGCGAGGAACAGAAGCGATGGAATAGCGAAGTTCTGGATCGCATGACCGTTTCACACTCGAAATCGACGTTCCGTACCTGTAGAAAGCACTATTGTGATGTTTCCGACGGAAAACGTTGTAAAAGCGTAATTCCCGTTCGAAATATGCGTAGTACACCCGCAAATCACGTTCTGTACGCGCAGATAGCGCCTTTCTGACTCATTTCAAGAATTCACGATCACGCACGGTCGATGTGCGTCCCGTAATGTCGGTGATTTTGCGATTCCTGCAAACGGGAGTGCGAATTCTTTTCGCTATACGAATAGAATAGGGTCACGTCAATATCCCCAGCGTTGCGAATACCTCGTGCGAGGAACAGAAGCGATGGAATAGCGAAGTTCTGGATCGCATGACCGTTTCACACTCGAAATCGACGTTCCGTACCTGTAGAAAGCACTATTGTGATGTTTCCGACGGAAAACGTTGTAAAAGAGTAATTCCCGTTCGAAATATGCGTAGTACACCCGCAAATCACGTTCTGTACGCGCAGATAGCGCCTTTCTGACTCATTTCAAGAATTCACGATCACGCACGGTCGATGTGCGTCCCGTAATGTCGGTGATTTTGCGATTCCTGCAAACGAGAGTGCGAATATTTTTCGCTATACGAATAGAATAGGGTCACGTCAATATCCCCAGCGTTGCGAATACCTCGCGCGAGGAACAGAAGCGATGGAATAACGAAGTTCTGGATCACATGACCGTTTCACACTTGAAATCGACGTTCCGTACCTGTAGAAAGCACTATTGTAATGTTTCCGACGCAGAACGTTGTAAAAGCGTAATTCCCGTTTGAAATAAGCGTAATACACCCGCAATTCACGTTCTGTACGCGCAGAAAGCGCCTTTCTGAGTTATTTGAAGAATTCACGATCACGCACGGTCGATGTGCGTCCCGTAATGTCGGTGATTTTGCGATTCCTGCAAACGAGAGTGCGAATTTTCTTCGCTATACGAATAGAATAGGGTCACGTCAATATCCCCAGCGTTGCGAATACCTCGTGCGAGGAACAGAAGCGATGGAATAGCGAAGTTCTGGATCGCATGACCGTTTCACACTAGAAATCGACGTTCCGTACCTGTAGAAAGCACTATTGTGATGTTTCCGACGGAAAACGTTGTAAAAGCGTAATTCCCGTTCGAAATATGCGTAGTACACCCGCAAATCACGTTCTGTACGCGCAGATAGCGCCTTTCTGACTCATTTCAAGAATTCACGATCACGCACGGTCGATGTGCGTCCCGTAATGTCGGTGATTTTGCGATTCCTGCAAACGGGAGTGCGAATTCTTTTAGCTATACGAATAGAATAGGGTCACGTCAATATCCCCAGAGTTGCGAATACCTCGTGCGAGGAACAGAAGCGATGGAATAGCGAAGTTCTGGATCGCATGACCGTTTCAGACTCGAAATCGACGATCCGTACCTGTAGAAAGCACTATTGTGATGTTTCCCACGGAAAACGTTGTAAAAGCGTAATTCCCGTTCGAAATATGCGTAGTACACCCGCAATTCACGTTCTGTACGCGCAGAAAGCGCCTTTCTGACTTATTTGAAGAATTCACGATCACGCACGGTCGATGTGCGTCCCGTAATGTCGGTGATTTTGCGATTCCTGCAAACGAGAGTGCGAATTTTTTTCGCTAGACGAATAGAATAGGGTCACGTCAATATCTCCAGCGTTGCGAATACCTGGTGAGAGGAACAGAAGCGATGGAATAGCGAAGTTCTGGATCGTATGACTGTTTCACACTCGAAATCGACGTTCCGTACCAGTAGAAAGCACTATTGTGATGTTTCCGACGCACAACGTTGTAAAAGCGTAACTCCCGTTCGAAATAAGCGTAATACACCCGCAATTCACGTTCTGTACGCGCAGAAAGCGCCTTTCTGACTTATTTGAAGAGTTCACGATCACGTACGGTCGATGTGCGTCCCGTAATGTCGGTGATTTTGCGATTCCTGCAAACGAAAGTGCGAATATTTTTCGCTGTACGAATAGAATAGGGTCACGTCAATATCCCCGGCGTTGCGAATACCTCGTGCGAGGAACAGAAGCGATGGAATAGCGAAGTTGTGGATCGCATGACCGTTTCACACTCGAAATCGACGTTCCGTACCTGTAGAAAGCACTATTGTGATGTTTCCGACGCAGAACGTTGTAAAAGCGTAATTCCCGTTCGAAATAAGCGTAATACATCCGCAATTCACGTTCTGTACGTGCAGAAAGCGCCTTTCTGACTCATTTGAAGAATTCACGATCACGCACGGTCGATGTGCGTCCCGTAATGTCGGTGATTTTGCGATTCCTGCAAACGAGAGTGCGAATTTTTTTCGCTAGACGAATAGAATAGGGTCACGTCAATATCTCCAGCGTTGCGAATACCTGGTGAGAGGAACAGAAGCGATGGAATAGCGAAGTACTGGATCGTATGACCGTTTCACACTCGAAATCGACGTTCCGTACCAGTATAAAGCACTATTGTGATGTTTCCGACGGAAAACGTTGTAAAAGCGTAATTCCCGTTCGAAATATGCGTAGTACACCCGCAAATCACGTTCTGTACGCGCAGATAGCGCCTTTCTGACTCATTTCAAGAATTCACGATCACGCACGGTCGATGTGCGTCCCGTAATGTCGGTGATTTTGCGATTCCTGCAAACGGGAGTGCGAATTCTTTTCGCTATACGAATAGAATAGGGTCACGTCAATATCCCCAGCGTTGCGAATACCTCGTGCGAGGAACAGAAGCGATGGAATAGCGAAGTTCTGGATCGCATGACCGTTTCACACTCGAAATCAACGTTCCGTACCTGTAGAAAGCACTATTGTGATGTTTCCGACGCAGAACGTTGTAAAAGCGTAATTCCCGTTCGAAATATGCGTAGTACACCCGCAAATCACGTTCTGTACGCGCAGATAGCGCCTTTCTGACTCATTTCAAGAATTCACGATCACGCACGGTCGATGTGCGTCCCGTAATGTCGGTGATTTTGCGATTCCTGCAAACGAGAGTGCGAATTTTTTTCGCTAGACGAATAGAATAGGGTCACGTCAATATCTCCAGCGTTGCGAATACCTGGTGAGAGGAACAGAAGCCATGGAATAGCGAAGTTCTGGATCGTATGACTGTTTCACACTCGAAATCGACGTTCCGTACCAGTAGAAAGCACTATTGTGATGTTTCCGACGCAGAACGTTGTAAAAGCGTAATTCCCGTTCGAAATAAGCGTAATGCACCCGCAATTCACGTTCTGTACGCGCAGAAAGCGCCTTTCTGAGTTATTTGAAGAATTCACGATCACGCACGGTCGATGTGCGTCCCGTAATGTCGGTGATTTTGCGATTCCTGCAAACGAGAGTGCGAATTTTCTTCGCTATACGAATAGAATAGGGTCACGTCAATATCCCCAGCATTGCGAATACCTCGTGCGAGGAACAGAAGCGATGGAATAGCGAAGTTCTGGATCGCATGACCGTTTCACACTCGAAATCGACGTTCCGTACCTGTAGAAAGCACTATTGTGATGTTTCCGACGGAAAACGTTGTAAAAGCGTAATTCCCGTTCGAAATATGCGTAGTACACCCGCAATTCACGTTCTGTACGCGCAGAAAAGCGCCTTTCTGAGTTATTTGAAGAATTCACGATCACGCACGGTCGATGTGCGTCCCGTAATGTCGGTGATTTTGCGATTCCTGCAAACGAGAGTGCGAATTTTTTCGCTAGACGAATAGAATAGGGTCACGTCAATATCTCCAGCGTTGCGAATACCTGGTGAGAGGAACAGAAGCGATGGAATAGCGAAGTTCTGGATCGTATGACTGTTTCACACTCGAAATCGACGTTCCGTACCAGTAGAAAGCACTATTGTGATGTTTCCGACGCACAACGTTGTAAAAGCGTAACTCCCGTTCGAAATAAGCGTAATACACCCGCAATTCACGTTCTGTACGCGCAGAAAGCGCCTTTCTGACTTATTTGAAGAGTTCACGATCACGTACGGTCGATGTGCGTCCCGTAATGTCGGTGATTTTGCGATTCCTGCAAACGAAAGTGCGAATATTTTTCGCTGTACGAATAGAATAGGGTCACGTCAATATCCCCGGCGTTGCGAATACCTCGTGCGAGGAACAGAAGCGATGGAATAGCGAAGTTGTGGATCGCATGACCGTTTCACACTCGAAATCGACGTTCCGTACCTGTAGAAAGCACTATTGTGATGTTTCCGACGCAGAACGTTGTAAAAGCGTAATTCCCGTTCGAAATAAGCGTAATACATCCGCAATTCACGTTCTGTACGTGCAGAAAGCGCCTTTCTGACTCATTTGAAGAATTCACGATCACGCACGGTCGATGTGCGTCCCGTAATGTCGGTGATTTTGCGATTCCTGCAAACGAGAGTGCGAATTTTTTTCGCTAGACGAATAGAATAGGGTCACGTCAATATCTCCAGCGTTGCGAATACCTGGTGAGAGGAACAGAAGCGATGGAATAGCGAAGTACTGGATCGTATGACCGTTTCACACTCGAAATCGACGTTCCGTACCAGTATAAAGCACTATTGTGATGTTTCCGACGGAAAACGTTGTAAAAGCGTAATTCCCGTTCGAAATATGCGTAGTACACCCGCAAATCACGTTCTGTACGCGCAGATAGCGCCTTTCTGACTCATTTCAAGAATTCACGATCACGCACGGTCGATGTGCGTCCCGTAATGTCGGTGATTTTGCGATTCCTGCAAACGGGAGTGCGAATTCTTTTCGCTATACGAATAGAATAGGGTCACGTCAATATCCCCAGCGTTGCGAATACCTCGTGCGAGGAACAGAAGCGATGGAATAGCGAAGTTCTGGATCGCATGACCGTTTCACACTCGAAATCAACGTTCCGTACCTGTAGAAAGCACTATTGTGATGTTTCCGACGCAGAACGTTGTAAAAGCGTAATTCCCGTTCGAAATATGCGTAGTACACCCGCAAATCACGTTCTGTACGCGCAGATAGCGCCTTTCTGACTCATTTCAAGAATTCACGATCACGCACGGTCGATGTGCGTCCCGTAATGTCGGTGATTTTGCGATTCCTGCAAACGAGAGTGCGAATTTTTTTCGCTAGACGAATAGAATAGGGTCACGTCAATATCTCCAGCGTTGCGAATACCTGGTGAGAGGAACAGAAGCCATGGAATAGCGAAGTTCTGGATCGTATGACTGTTTCACACTCGAAATCGACGTTCCGTACCAGTAGAAAGCACTATTGTGATGTTTCCGACGCAGAACGTTGTAAAAGCGTAATTCCCGTTCGAAATAAGCGTAATGCACCCGCAATTCACGTTCTGTACGCGCAGAAAGCGCCTTTCTGAGTTATTTGAAGAATTCACGATCACGCACGGTCGATGTGCGTCCCGTAATGTCGGTGATTTTGCGATTCCTGCAAACGAGAGTGCGAATTTTCTTCGCTATACGAATAGAATAGGGTCACGTCAATATCCCCAGCATTGCGAATACCTCGTGCGAGGAACAGAAGCGATGGAATAGCGAAGTTCTGGATCGCATGACCGTTTCACACTCGAAATCGACGTTCCGTACCTGTAGAAAGCACTATTGTGATGTTTCCGACGGAAAACGTTGTAAAAGCGTAATTCCCGTTCGAAATATGCGTAGTACACCCGCAATTCACGTTCTGTACGCGCAGAAAGTGCCTTTCTGACTTATTTGAAGAATTCACGATCACGCACGGTCGATGTGCGTCCCGTAATGTCGGTGATTTTGCGATTCCTGCAAACGAGAGTGCGAATTTTTTTCGCTAGACGAATAGAATAGGGTCACGTCAATATCTCCAGCGTTGCGAATACCTGGTGAGAGGAACAGAAGCCATGGAATAGCGAAGTTCTGGATCGTATGACTGTTTCACACTCGAAATCGACGTTCCGTACCAGTAGAAAGCACTATTGTGATGTTTCCGACGCAGAACGTTGTAAAAGCGTAATTCCCGTTCGAAATAAGCGTAATGCACCCGCAATTCACGTTCTGTACGCGCAGAAAGCGCCTTTCTGAGTTATTTGAAGAATTCACGATCACGCACGGTCGATGTGCGTCCCGTAATGTCGGTGATTTTGCGATTCCTGCAAACGAGAGTGCGAATTTTCTTCGCTATACGAATAGAATAGGGTCACGTCAATATCCCCAGCGTTGCGAATACCTCGTGCGAGGAACAGAAGCGATGGAATAGCGAAGTTCTGGATCGCATGACCGTTTCACACTCGAAATCGACGTTCCGTACCTGTAGAAAGCACTATTGTGATGTTTCCGACGGAAAACGTTGTAAAAGCGTAATTCCCGTTCGAAATAAGCGTAGTACACCCGCAAATCACGTTCTGTACGCGCAGATAGCGCCTTTCTGACTCATTTCAAGAATTCACGATCACGCACGGTCGATGTGCGTCCCGTAATGTCGGTGATTTTGCGATTCCTGCAAACGGGAGTGCGAATTCTTTTCGCTATACGAATAGAATAGGGTCACGTCAATATCCCCAGCGTTGCGAATACCTCGTGCGAGGAACAGAAGCGATGGAATAGCGAAGTTCTGGATCGCATGACCGTTTCAGACTCGAAATCGACGATCCGTACCTGTAGAAAGCACTATTGTGATGTTTCCCACGGAAAACGTTGTAAAAGCGTAATTCCCGTTCGAAATATGCGTAGTACACCCGCAAATCACGTTCTGTACGCGCAGATAGCGCCTTTCTGACTCATTTCAAGAATTCACGATCACGCACGGTCGATGTGCGTCCCGTAATGTCGGTGATTTTGCGATTCCTGCAAACGGGAGTGCGAATTTTTTTCGCTATACGAATAGAATAGGGTCACGTCAATATCCCCAGCGTTGCGAATACCTCGTGCGAGGAACAGAAGCGATGGAATAGCGAAGTTCTGGATCGCATGACCGTTTCACACTCGAAATCGACGTTCCGTACCTGTAGAAAGCACTATTGTGATGTTTCCGACGCAGAACGTTGTAAAAGCGTAATTCCCGTTCGAAATAAACGTAATACATCCGCAATTCACGTTCTGTACGTGCAGAAAGCGCCTTTCTGACTCATTTGAAGAATTCACGATCACGCACGGTCGATGTGCGTCCCGTAATGTCGGTGATTTTGCGATTCCTGCAAACGGGAGTGCGAATTCTTTTCGCTATACGAATAGAATAGGGTCACGTCAATATCCCCAGCGTTGCGAATACCTCGTGCGAGGAACAGAAGCGATGGAATAGCGAAGTTCTGGATCGCATGACCGTTTCACACTCGAAATCGACGTTCCGTACCTGTAGAAAGCACTATTGTGATGTTTCCGACGCAGAACGTTGTAAAAGCGTAATTCCCGTTCGAAATAAGCGTAATGCACCCGCAATTCACGTTCTGTACGTGCAGAAAGCGCCTTTCTGAGTTATTTGAAGAATTCACGATCACGCACGGTCGATGTGCGTCCCGTAATGTCGGTGATTTTGCGATTCCTGCAAACGAGAGTGCGAATTTTCTTCGCTATACGAATAGAATAGGGTCATGTCAATATCCCCAGCGATGCGAATACCTCGTGCGAGGAACAGAAGCGATGGAATAGCGAAGTTCTGGATCGCATGACCGTTTCACACTCGAAATCGACGTTCCGTACCTGTAGAAAGCACTATTGTGATGTTTCCGACGCAGAACGTTGTAAAAGCGTAATTCCCGTTCGAAATAAGCGTAATACACCCGCAATTCACGTTCTGTACGTGCAGAAAGCGCCTTTCTGACTCATTTGAAGAATTCACGATCACGCACGGTCGATGTGCGTCCCGTAATGTCGGTGATTTTGCGATTCCTGCAAACGAGAGTGCGAATTTTTTTCGCTAGACGAATAGAATAGGGTCACGTCAATATCTCCAGCGTTGCGAATACCTGGTGAGAGGAACAGAAGCGATGGAATAGCGAAGTACTGGATCGTATGACCGTTTCACACTCGAAATCGACGTTCAGTACCAGTAGAAAGCACTATTGTGATGTTTCCGACGCAGAACGTTGTAAAAGCGTAATTCCCGTTCGAAATAAGCGTAATACACCCGCAATTCACGTTCTGTACGCGCAGAAAGCGCCTTTCTGAGTTATTTGAAGAATTCACGATCACGCACGGTCGATGTGCGTCCCGTAATGTCGGTGATTTTGCGATTCCTGCAAACGAGAGTGCGAATTTTCTTCGCTATACGAATAGAATAGGGTCACGTCAATATCCCCAGCGATGCGAATACCTCGTGCGAGGAACAGAAGCGATGGAATAGCGAAGTTCTGGATCGCATGACCGTTTCACACTCGAAATCGACGTTCCGTACCAGTAGAAAGCACTATTGTGATGTTTCCGACGGAAAACGTTGTAAAAGCGTAATTCCCGTTCGAAATATGCGTAGTACACCCGCAAATCACGTTCTGTACGCGCAGATAGCGCCTTTCTGACTCATTTCAAGAATTCACGATCACGCACGGTCGATGTGCGTCCCGTAATGTCGGTGATTTTGCGATTCCTGCAAACGGGAGTGCGAATTCTTTTCGCTATACGAATAGAATAGGGTCACGTCAATATCCCCAGCGTTGCGAATACCTCGTGCGAGGAACAGAAGCGATGGAATAGCGAAGTTCTGGATCGCATGACCGTTTCACACTCGAAATCGACGTTCCGTACCTGTAGAAAGCACTATTGTGATGTTTCCGACGGAAAACGTTGTAAAAGAGTAATTCCCGTTCGAAATATGCGTAGTACACACCGCAAATCACGTTCTGTACGCGCAGATAGCGCCTTTCTGACTCATTTCAAGAATTCACGATCACGCACGGTCGATGTGCGTCCCGTAATGTCGGTGATTTTGCGATTCCTGCAAACGATAGTGCGAATATTTTTCGCTATACGAATAGAATAGGGTCACGTCAATATCCCCAGCGTTGCGAATACCTCGCGCGAGGAACAGAAGCGATGGAATAACGAAGTTCTGGATCGCATGACCGTTTCACACTTGAAATCGACGTTCCGTACCTGTAGAAAGCACTATTGTAATGTTTCCGACGCAGAACGTTGTAAAAGCGTAATTCCCGTTTGAAATAAGCGTAATACACCCGCAATTCACGTTCTGTACGCGCAGAAAGCGCCTTTCTGAGTTATTTGAAGAATTCACGATCACGCACGGTCGATGTGCGTCCCGTAATGTCGGTGATTTTGCGATTCCTGCAAACGAGAGTGCGAATTTTCTTCGCTATACGAATAGAATAGGGTCACGTCAATATCCCCAGCGTTGCGAATACCTCGTGCGAGGAACAGAAGCGATGGAATAGCGAAGTTCTGGATCGCATGACCGTTTCACACTAGAAATCGACGTTCCGTACCTGTAGAAAGCACTATTGTGATGTTTCCGACGGAAAACGTTGTAAAAGCGTAATTCCCGTTCGAAATATGCGTAGTACACCCGCAATTCACGTTCTGTACGCGCAGATAGCGCCTTTCTGAGTTATTTGAAGAATTCACGATCACGCACGGTCGATGTGCGTCCCGTAATGTCGGTGATTTTGCGATTCCTGCAAACGGGAGTGCGAATTCTTTTAGCTATACGAATAGAATAGGGTCACGTCAATATCCCCAGAGTTGCGAATACCTCGTGCGAGGAACAGAAGCGATGGAATAGCGAAGTTCTGGATCGCATGACCGTTTCAGACTCGAAATCGACGATCCGTACCTGTAGAAAGCACTATTGTGATGTTTCCCACGGAAAACGTTGTAAAAGCGTAATTCCCGTTCGAAATATGCGTAGTACACCCGCAATTCACGTTCTGTACGCGCAGAAAGCGCCTTTCTGACTTATTTGAAGAATTCACGATCACGCACGGTCGATGTGCGTCCCGTAATGTCGGTGATTTTGCGATTCCTGCAAACGAGAGTGCGAATTTTCTTCGCTATACGAATAGAATAGGGTCACGTCAATATCCCCAGCGTTGCGAATACCTCGTGCGAGGAACAGAAGCGATGGAATAGCGAAGTTCTGGATCGCATGACCGTTTCACACTCGAAATCGACGTTCCGTACCTGTAGAAAGCACTATTGTGATGTTTCCGACGCAGAACGTTGTAAAAGCGTAATTCCCGTTCGAAATAAGCGTAATACACCCGCAATTCACGTTCTGTACGTGCAGAAAGCGCCTTTCTGAGTTATTTGAAGAATTCACGATCACGCACGGTCGATGTGCGTCCCGTAATGTCGGTGATTTTGCGATTCCTGCAAACGAGAGTGCGAATTTTCTTCGCTATACGAATAGAATAGGGTCATGTCAATATCCCCAGCGATGCGAATACCTCGTGCGAGGAACAGAAGCGATGGAATAGCGAAGTTCTGGATCGCATGACCGTTTCACACTCGAAATCGACGTTCCGTACCTGTAGAAAGCACTATTGTGATGTTTCCGACGCAGAACGTTGTAAAAGCGTAATTCCCGTTCGAAATAAGCGTAATACACCCGCAATTCATGTTCTGTACGTGCAGAAAGCGCCTTTCTGACTCATTTGAAGAATTCACGATCACGCACGGTCGATGTGCGTCCCGTAATGTCGGTGATTTTGCGATTCCTGCAAACGAGAGTGCGAATTTTTTTCGCTAGACGAATAGAATAGGGTCACGTCAATATCTCCAGCGTTGCGAATACCTGGTGAGAGGAACAGAAGCGATGGAATAGCGAAGTACTGGATCGTATGACCGTTTCACACTCGAAATCGACGTTCAGTACCAGTAGAAAGCACTATTGTGATGTTTCCGACGCAGAACGTTGTAAAAGCGTAATTCCCGTTCGAAATAAGCGTAATACACCCGCAATTCACGTTCTGTACGCGCAGAAAGCGCCTTTCTGAGTTATTTGAAGAATTCACGATCACGCACGGTCGATGTGCGTCCCGTAATGTCGGTGATTTTGCGATTCCTGCAAACGAGAGTGCGAATTTTCTTCGCTATACGAATAGAATAGGGTCACGTCAATATCCCCAGCGATGCGAATACCTCGTGCGAGGAACAGAAGCGATGGAATAGCGAAGTTCTGGATCGCATGACCGTTTCACACTCGAAATCGACGTTCCGTACCTGTAGAAAGCACTATTGTGATGTTTCCGACGGAAAACGTTGTAAAAGCGTAATTCCCGTTCGAAATATGCGTAGTACACCCGCAAATCACGTTCTGTACGCGCAGATAGCGCCTTTCTGACTCATTTCAAGAATTCACGATCACGCACGGTCGATGTGCGTCCCGTAATGTCGGTGATTTTGCGATTCCTGCAAACGGGAGTGCGAATTCTTTTAGCTATACGAATAGAATAGGGTCACGTCAATATCCCCAGAGTTGCGAATACCTCGTGCGAGGAACAGAAGCGATGGAATAGCGAAGTTCTGGATCGCATGACCGTTTCAGACTCGAAATCGACGATCCGTACCTGTAGAAAGCACTATTGTGATGTTTCCCACGGAAAACGTTGTAAAAGCGTAATTCCCGTTCGAAATATGCGTAGTACACCCGCAATTCACGTTCTGTACGCGCAGAAAGCGCCTTTCTGACTTATTTGAAGAATTCACGATCACGCACGGTCGATGTGCGTCCCGTAATGTCGGTGATTTTGCGATTCCTGCAAACGAGAGTGCGAATTTTCTTCGCTATACGAATAGAATAGGGTCACGTCAATATCCCCAGCGTTGCGAATACCTCGTGCGAGGAACAGAAGCGATGGAATAGCGAAGTTCTGGATCGCATGACCGTTTCACACTCGAAATCGACGTTCCGTACCTGTAGAAAGCACTATTGTGATGTTTCCGACGCAGAACGTTGTAAAAGCGTAATTCCCGTTCGAAATAAGCGTAATGCACCCGCAATTCACGTTCTGTACGTGCAGAAAGCGCCTTTCTGAGTTATTTGAAGAATTCACGATCACGCACGGTCGATGTGCGTCCCGTAATGTCGGTGATTTTGCGATTCCTGCAAACGAGAGTGCGAATTTTCTTCGCTATACGAATAGAATAGGGTCATGTCAATATCCCCAGCGATGCGAATACCTCGTGCGAGGAACAGAAGCGATGGAATAGCGAAGTTCTGGATCGCATGACCGTTTCACACTCGAAATCGACGTTCCGTACCTGTAGAAAGCACTATTGTGATGTTTCCGACGCAGAACGTTGTAAAAGCGTAATTCCCGTTCGAAATAAGCGTAATACACCCGCAATTCACGTTCTGTACGCGCAGAAAGCGCCTTTCTGAGTTATTTGAAGAATTCACGATCACGCACGGTCGATGTGCGTCCCGTAATGTCGGTGATTTTGCGATTCCTGCAAACGAGAGTGCGAATTTTCTTCGCTATACGAATAGAATAGGGTCACGTCAATATCCCCAGCGATGCGAATACCTCGTGCGAGGAACAGAAGCGATGGAATAGCGAAGTTCTGGATCGCATGACCGTTTCACACTCGAAATCGACGTTCCGTACCTGTAGAAAGCACTATTGTGATGTTTCCGACGGAAAACGTTGTAAAAGCGTAATTCCCGTTCGAAATATGCGTAGTACACCCGCAAATCACGTTCTGTACGCGCAGATAGCGCCTTTCTGACTCATTTCAAGAATTCACGATCACGCACGGTCGATGTGCGTCCCGTAATGTCGGTGATTTTGCGATTCCTGCAAACGGGAGTGCGAATTCTTTTCGCTATACGAATAGAATAGGGTCACGTCAATATCCCCAGCGTTGCGAATACCTCGTGCGAGGAACAGAAGCGATGGAATAGCGAAGTTCTGGATCGCATGACCGTTTCACACTCGAAATCGACGTTCCGTACCTGTAGAAAGCACTATTGTGATGTTTCCGACGGAAAACGTTGTAAAAGAGTAATTCCCGTTCGAAATATGCGTAGTACACCCGCAAATCACGTTCTGTACGCGCAGATAGCGCCTTTCTGACTCATTTCAAGAATTCACGATCACGCACGGTCGATGTGCGTCCCGTAATGTCGGTGATTTTGCGATTCCTGCAAACGAAAGTGCGAATATTTTTCGCTATACGAATAGAATAGGGTCACGTCAATATCCCCAGCGTTGCGAATACCTCGCGCGAGGAACAGAAGCGATGGAATAACGAAGTTCTGGATCACATGACCGTTTCACACTTGAAATCGACGTTCCGTACCTGTAGAAAGCACTATTGTAATGTTTCCGACGCAGAACGTTGTAAAAGCGTAATTCCCGTTTGAAATAAGCGTAATACACCCGCAATTCACGTTCTGTACGCGCAGAAAGCGCCTTTCTGAGTTATTTGAAGAATTCACGATCACGCACGGTCGATGTGCGTCCCGTAATGTCGGTGATTTTGCGATTCCTGCAAACGAGAGTGCGAATTTTCTTCGCTATACGAATAGAATAGGGTCACGTCAATATCCCCAGCGTTGCGAATACCTCGTGCGAGGAACAGAAGCGATGGAATAGCGAAGTTCTGGATCGCATGACCGTTTCACACTAGAAATCGACGTTCCGTACCTGTAGAAAGCACTATTGTGATGTTTCCGACGGAAAACGTTGTAAAAGCGTAATTCCCGTTCGAAATATGCGTAGTACACCCGCAAATCACGTTCTGTACGCGCAGATAGCGCCTTTCTGACTCATTTCAAGAATTCACGATCACGCACGGTCGATGTGCGTCCCGTAATGTCGGTGATTTTGCGATTCCTGCAAACGGGAGTGCGAATTCTTTTAGCTATACGAATAGAATAGGGTCACGTCAATATCCCCAGAGTTGCGAATACCTCGTGCGAGGAACAGAAGCGATGGAATAGCGAAGTTCTGGATCGCATGACCGTTTCACACTCGAAATCGACGTTCCGTACCTGTAGAAAGCACTATTGTGATGTTTCCGACGGAAAACGTTGTAAAAGCGTAATTCCCGTTCGAAATATGCGTAGTACACCCGCAATTCACGTTCTGTACGCGCAGAAAGCGCCTTTCTGACTTATTTGAAGAATTCACGATCACGCACGGTCGATGTGCGTCCCGTAATGTCGGTGATTTTGCGATTCCTGCAAACGAGAGTGCGAATTTTCTTCGCTATACGAATAGAATAGGGTCATGTCAATATCCCCAGCGATGCGAATACCTCGTGCGAGGAACAGAAGCGATGGAATAGCGAAGTTCTGGATCGTATGACTGTTTCACACTCGAAATCGACGTTCCGTACCAGTAGAAAGCACTATTGTGATGTTTCCGACGCACAACGTTGTAAAAGCGTAACTCCCGTTCGAAATAAGCGTAATACACCCGCAATTCACGTTCTGTACGCGCAGAAAGCGCCTTTCTGACTTATTTGAAGAGTTCACGATCACGTACGGTCGATGTGCGTCCCGTAATGTCGGTGATTTTGCGATTCCTGCAAACGAAAGTGCGAATATTTTTCGCTGTACGAATAGAATAGGGTCACGTCAATATCCCCGGCGTTGCGAATACCTCGTGCGAGGAACAGAAGCGATGGAATAGCGAAGTTGTGGATCGCATGACCGTTTCACACTCGAAATCGACGTTCCGTACCTGTAGAAAGCACTATTGTGATGTTTCCGACGCAGAACGTTGTAAAAGCGTAATTCCCGTTCGAAATAAGCGTAATACATCCGCAATTCACGTTCTGTACGTGCAGAAAGCGCCTTTCTGACTCATTTGAAGAATTCACGATCACGCACGGTCGATGTGCGTCCCGTAATGTCGGTGATTTTGCGATTCCTGCAAACGAGAGTGCGAATTTTTTTCGCTAGACGAATAGAATAGGGTCACGTCAATATCTCCAGCGTTGCGAATACCTGGTGAGAGGAACAGAAGCGATGGAATAGCGAAGTACTGGATCGTATGACCGTTTCACACTCGAAATCGACGTTCCGTACCAGTATAAAGCACTATTGTGATGTTTCCGACGGAAAACGTTGTAAAAGCGTAATTCCCGTTCGAAATATGCGTAGTACACCCGCAAATCACGTTCTGTACGCGCAGATAGCGCCTTTCTGACTCATTTCAAGAATTCACGATCACGCACGGTCGATGTGCGTCCCGTAATGTCGGTGATTTTGCGATTCCTGCAAACGGGAGTGCGAATTCTTTTCGCTATACGAATAGAATAGGGTCACGTCAATATCCCCAGCGTTGCGAATACCTCGTGCGAGGAACAGAAGCGATGGAATAGCGAAGTTCTGGATCGCATGACCGTTTCACACTCGAAATCAACGTTCCGTACCTGTAGAAAGCACTATTGTGATGTTTCCGACGCAGAACGTTGTAAAAGCGTAATTCCCGTTCGAAATATGCGTAGTACACCCGCAAATCACGTTCTGTACGCGCAGATAGCGCCTTTCTGACTCATTTCAAGAATTCACGATCACGCACGGTCGATGTGCGTCCCGTAATGTCGGTGATTTTGCGATTCCTGCAAACGGGAGTGCGAATTCTTTTCGCTATACGAATAGAATAGGGTCACGTCAATATCCCCAGCGTTGCGAATACCTCGTGTGAGGAACAGAAGCGATGGAATAGCGAAGTTCTGGATCGCATGACCGTTTCACACTCGAAATCGACGTTCCGTACCTGTAGAAAGCACTATTGTGATGTTTCCGACGGAAAACGTTGTAAAAGCGTAATTCCCGTTCGAAATATGCGTAGTACACCCGCAAATCACGTTCTGTACGCGCAGATAGCGCCTTTCTGAATCATTTCAAGAATTCACGATCACGCACGGTCGATGTGCGTCCCGTAATGTCGGTGATTTTGCGATTCCTGCAAACGAAAGTGCGAATATTTTTCGCTATACGAATAGAATAGGGTCACGTCAATATCCCCAGCGTTGCGAATACCTCGTGCGAGGAACAGAAGCGATGGAATAGCGAAGTTCTGGATCGCATGACCGTTTCACACTCGAAATCGACGTTCCGTACCTGTAGAAAGCACTATTGTGATGTTTCCGACGCAGAACGTTGTAAAAGCGTAATTCCCGTTCGAAATATGCGTAGTACACCCGCAATTCACGTTCTGTACGCGCAGAAAGCGCCTTTCTGACTTATTTGAAGAATTCACGATCACGCACGGTCGATGTGCGTCCCGTAATGTCGGTGATTTTGCGATTCCTGCAAACGAGAGTGCGAATTTTTTTCGCTAGACGAATAGAATAGGGTCACGTCAATATCTCCAGCGTTGCGAATACCTGGTGAGAGGAACAGAAGCGATGGAATAGCGAAGTTCTGGATCGTATGACTGTTTCACACTCGAAATCGACGTTCCGTACCAGTAGAAAGCACTATTGTGATGTTTCCGACGCACAACGTTGTAAAAGCGTAATTCCCGTTCGAAATAAGCGTAATACACCCGCAATTCACGTTCTGTACGCGCAGAAAGCGCCTTTCTGACTTATTTGAAGAGTTCACGATCACGTACGGTCGATGTGCGTCCCGTAATGTCGGTGATTTTGCGATTCCTGCAAACGAAAGTGCGAATATTTTTCGCTATACGAATAGAATAGGGTCACGTCAATATCCCCGGCGTTGCGAATACCTCGTGCGAGGAACAGAAGCGATGGAATAGCGAAGTTGTGGATCGCATGACCGTTTCACACTCGAAATCGACGTTCCGTACCTGTAGAAAGCACTATTGTGATGTTTCCGACGCAGAACGTTGTAAAAGCGTAATTCCCGTTCGAAATAAGCGTAATACATCCGCAATTCACGTTCTGTACGTGCAGAAAGCGCCTTTCTGACTCATTTGAAGAATTCACGATCACGCACGGTCGATGTGCGTCCCGTAATGTCGGTGATTTTGCGATTCCTGCAAACGGGAGTGCGAATTCTTTTCGCTATACGAATAGAATAGGGTCACGTCAATATCCCCAGCGTTGCGAATACCTCGTGCGAGGAACAGAAGCGATGGAATAGCGAAGTTCTGGATCGCATGACCGTTTCACACTCGAAATCGACGTTCAGTACCAGTAGAAAGCACTATTGTGATGTTTCCGACGCAGAACGTTGTAAAAGCGTAATTCCCGTTCGAAATAAGCGTAATACACCCGCAATTCACGTTCTGTACGCGCAGAAAGCGCCTTTCTGAGTTATTTGAAGAATTCACGATCACGCACGGTCGATGTGCGTCCCGTAATGTCGGTGATTTTGCGATTCCTGCAAACGAGAGTGCGAATTTTCTTCGCTATACGAATAGAATAGGGTCACGTCAATATCCCCAGCGATGCGAATACCTCGTGCGAGGAACAGAAGCGATGGAATAGCGAAGTTCTGGATCGCATGACCGTTTCACACTCGAAATCGACGTTCCGTACCTGTAGAAAGCACTATTGTGATGTTTCCGACGGAAAACGTTGTAAAAGCGTAATTCACGTTCGAAATATGCGTAGTACACCCGCAAATCACGTTCTGTACGCGCAGATAGCGCCTTTCTGACTCATTTCAAGAATTCACGATCACGCACGGTCGATGTGCGTCCCGTAATGTCGGTGATTTTGCGATTCCTGCAAACGGGAGTGCGAATTCTTTTCGCTATACGAATAGAATAGGGTCACGTCAATATCCCCAGCGTTGCGAATACCTCGTGCGAGGAACAGAAGCGATGGAATAGCGAAGTTCTGGATCGCATGACCGTTTCACACTCGAAATCGACGTTCCGTACCTGTAGAAAGCACTATTGTGATGTTTCCGACGCAGAACGTTGTAAAAGCGTAATTCCCGTTCGAAATAAGCGTAATACACCCGCAATTCACGTTCTGTACGCGCAGAAAGCGCCTTTCTGAGTTATTTGAAGAATTCACGATCACGCACGGTCGATGTGCGTCCCGTAATGTCGGTGATTTTGCGATTCCTGCAAACGGGAGTGCGAATTCTTTTCGCTATACGAATAGAATAGGGTCACGTCAATATCCCCAGCGTTGCGAATACCTCGTGCGAGGAACAGAAGCGATGGAATAGCGCAGTTCTGGATCGCATGACCGTTTCACACTCGAAATCGACGTTCCGTACCTATAGAACGCACTATTGTGAGGTTTTCCGACGGAGAACGTTGTAAAAGCGTAATTCACGTTCGAAATAATCGTAATACACCCGCAATTCACGTTCTGTACGTGCAGAAAGCGCCTTTCTGACTCATTTGAAGAATTCACGATCACGCACGGTCGATGTGCGTCCCGTAATGTCGGTGATTTTGCGATTCCTGCAAACGAGAGTGCGAATTTTTTTCGCTAGACGAATAGAATAGGGTCACATCAATATCTCCAGCGTTGCGAATACCTGGTGAGAGGAACAGAAGCGATGGAATAGCGAAGTACTGGATCGTATGACCGTTTCACACTCGAAATCGACGTTCAGTACCAGTAGAAAGCACTATTGTGATGTTTCCGACGCAGAACGTTGTAAAAGCGTAATTCCCGTTCGAAATAAGCGTAATACACCCGCAATTCACGTTCTGTACGCGCAGAAAGCGCCTTTCTGAGTTATTTGAAGAATTCACGATCACGCACGGTCGATGTGCGTCCCGTAATGTCGGTGATTTTGCGATTCCTGCAAACGAGAGTGCGAATTTTCTTCGCTATACGAATAGAATAGGGTCACGTCAATATCCCCAGCGATGCGAATACCTCGTGCGAGGAACAGAAGCGATGGAATAGCGAAGTTCTGGATCGCATGACCGTTTCACACTCGAAATCGACGTTCCGTACCTGTAGAAAGCACTATTGTGATGTTTCCGACGGAAAACGTTGTAAAAGCGTAATTCCCGTTCGAAATATGCGTAGTACACCCGCAAATCACGTTCTGTACGCGCAGATAGCGCCTTTCTGACTCATTTCAAGAATTCACGATCACGCACGGTCGATGTGCGTCCCGTAATGTCGGTGATTTTGCGATTCCTGCAAACGGGAGTGCGAATTCTTTTCGCTATACGAATAGAATAGGGTCACGTCAATATCCCCAGCGTTGCGAATACCTCGTGCGAGGAACAGAAGCGATGGAATAGCGAAGTTCTGGATCGCATGACCGTTTCACACTCGAAATCGACGTTCCGTACCTGTAGAAAGCACTATTGTGATGTTTCCGACGGAAAACGTTGTAAAAGCGTAATTCCCGTTCGAAATATGCGTAGTACACCCGCAAATCACGTTCTGTACGCGCAGATAGCGCCTTTCTGACTCATTTCAAGAATTCACGATCACGCACGGTCGATGTGCGTCCCGTAATGTCGGTGATTTTGCGATTCCTGCAAACGAAAGTGCGAATATTTTTCGCTATACGAATAGAATAGGGTCACGTCAATATCCCCAGCGTTGCGAATACCTCGTGCGAGGAACAGAAGCGATGGACTAGCGAAGTTCTGGATCGCATGACCGTTTCAGACTCGAAATCGACGTTCCGTACCTGTAGAAAGCACTATTGTGATGTTTCCGACGCAGAACGTTGTAAAAGCGTAATTCCCGTTTGAAATAAGCGTAATACACCCGCAATTCACGTTCTGTACGCGCAGAAAGCGCCTTTCTGACTTATTTGAAGAATTCACGATCACGCACGGTCGATGTGCGTCCCGTAATGTCGATGATTTTATGATTCCTGCAAACGAGAGTGCGAATTTTGTTCGCTAGACGAATAGAATAGGGTCACGTCAATATCCCCAGCGTTGCGAATACCTCGTGAGAGGAACAGAAGCGATGGAATAGCGAAGTTCTGGATCGCATGACCGTTTCACACTCGAAATCGACGTTCCGTACCTTTAAAAAGCACTATTATGATGTTTCCGACGGAGAACGTTGTAAAAGCTAATTCCCGTTCGAAATAAGCGTAATACACCCGCAATTCACGTTCGGTATGCGCAGAAAGCGCCTTTCTGACTTATTTGAAGAATTCACGATCACGCACGGTCGATGTGCGTCCCGTAATGTCGGTGATTTTGCGATTTATGCAAACGAAAGTGCGAATTTTTTCGCTATACGAATAGAATAGGGTCACGTCAATATCCCCAGCGTTGCGAATACCTCGTGCGAGGAACAGAAGCGATGGAATAGCGAATTTCTGGATCGCATGACCGTTTCACACTCGAAATCGACGTTCCGTACCTGTAGAAAGCACTATTGTGATGTTTCCGACGCAGAACGTTGTAAAAGCGTAATTCCCGTTCGAAATAAGCGTAATACACCCGCAATTCACGTTCTGTACGCGCAGAAAGCGCCTCTCTGACTCATTTCAAGAATTCACGATCACGCACGGTCGATGTGCGTCCCGTAATGTCGGTGATTTTGCGTTTCCAGCAAACGGGAGTGCGAATTCTTTTCGCTATACGAATAGAATAGGGTCACGTCAATATCTCCAGCGTTGCGAATACCTCGTGCGAGGAACAGAAGCGATGGAATAGCGAAGTTCTGGATCGCATGACCGTTTCACACTCGAAATCGATGTTCCGTACCAGTAGAAAGCACTATTGTGATGTTTCCGACGCAGAACGTTGTAAAAGCGTAATTCCCGTTCGAAATAAGCGTAATGCACCCGCAATTCACGTTCTGTACGCGCAGAAAGCGCCTTTCTGAGTTATTTGAAGAATTCACGATCACGCACGGTCGATGTGCGTCCCGTAATGTCGGTGATTTTGCGATTCCTGCAAACGAGAGTGCGAATTTTCTTCGCTATACGAATAGAATAGGGTCACGTCAATATCCCCAGCGATGCGAATACCTCGTGCGAGGAACAGAAGCGATGGAATAGCGAAGTTCTGGATCGCATGACCGTTTCACACTCGAAATCGACGTTCCGTACCTGTAGAAAGCACTATTGTGATGTTTCCGACGGAAAACGTTGTAAAAGCGTAATTCCCGTTCGAAATATGCGTAGTACACCCGCAAATCACGTTCTGTACGCGCAGATAGCGCCTTTCTGACTCATTTCAAGAATTCACGATCACGCACGGTCGATGTGCGTCCCGTAATGTCGGTGATTTTGCGATTCCTGCAAACGGGAGTGCGAATTCTTTTCGCTATACGAATAGAATAGGGTCACGTCAATATCCCCAGCGTTGCGAATACCTCGTGCGAGGAACAGAAGCGATGGAATAGCGAAGTTCTGGATCGCATGACCGTTTCACACTCGAAATCGACGTTCCGTACCTGTAGAAAGCACTATTGTGATGTTTCCGACGGAAAACGTTGTAAAAGCGTAATTCCCGTTCGAAATATGCGTAGTACACCCGCAAATCACGTTCTGTACGCGCAGATAGCGCCTTTCTGACTCATTTCAAGAATTCACGATCACGCACGGTCGATGTGCGTCCCGTAATGTCGGTGATTTTGCGATTCCTGCAAACGAAAGTGCGAATATTTTTCGCTATACGAATAGAATAGGGTCACGTCAATATCCCCAGCGTTGCGAATACCTCGTGCGAGGAACAGAAGCGATGGAATAGCGAAGTTCTGGATCGCATGACCGTTTCAGACTCGAAATCGACGTTCCGTACCTGTAGAAAGCACTATTGTGATGTTTCCGACGCAGAACGTTGTAAAAGCGTAATTCCCGTTTGAAATAAGCGTAATACACCCGCAATTCACGTTCTGTACGCGCAGAAAGCGCCTTTCTGACTTATTTGAAGAATTCACGATCACGCACGGTCGATGTGCGTCCCGTAATGTCGATGATTTTGTGATTCCTGCAAACGAGAGTGCGAATTTTGTTCGCTAGACGAATAGAATAGGGTCACGTCAATATCCCCAGCGTTGCGAATACCTCGTGAGAGGAACAGACGCGATGGAATAGCGAAGTTGTGGATCGCATGACCGTTTCACACTCGAAATCGACGTTCCGTAACTGTAGAAAGCACTATTGTAATGTTTCCAACGCAGAACGTTGTAAAAGCGTAATTCCCGTTCGAAATATGCGTAGTACACCCGCAATTCACGTTCTGTACGCGCAGAAAGTGCCTTTCTGACTTATTTGAAGAATTCACGATCACGCACGGTCGATGTGCGTCCCGTAATGTCGGTGATTTTGCGATTCCTGCAAACGAGAGTGCGAATTTTTTTCGCTAGACGAATAGAATAGGGTCACGTCAATATCTCCAGCGTTGCGAATACCTGGTGAGAGGAACAGAAGCCATGGAATAGCGAAGTTCTGGATCGTATGACTGTTTCACACTCGAAATCGACGTTCCGTACCAGTAGAAAGCACTATTGTGATGTTTCCGACGCAGAACGTTGTAAAAGCGTAATTCCCGTTCGAAATAAGCGTAATGCACCCGCAATTCACGTTCTGTACGCGCAGAAAGCGCCTTTCTGAGTTATTTGAAGAATTCACGATCACGCACGGTCGATGTGCGTCCCGTAATGTCGGTGATTTTGCGATTCCTGCAAACGAGAGTGCGAATTTTCTTCGCTATACGAATAGAATAGGGTCACGTCAATATCCCCAGCGTTGCGAATACCTCGTGCGAGGAACAGAAGCGATGGAATAGCGAAGTTCTGGATCGCATGACCGTTTCACACTCGAAATCGACGTTCCGTACCTGTAGAAAGCACTATTGTGATGTTTCCGACGGAAAACGTTGTAAAAGCGTAATTCCCGTTCGAAATATGCGTAGTACACCCGCAAATCACGTTCTGTACGCGCAGATAGCGCCTTTCTGACTCATTTCAAGAATTCACGATCACGCACGGTCGATGTGCGTCCCGTAATGTCGGTGATTTTGCGATTCCTGCAAACGGGAGTGCGAATTCTTTTCGCTATACGAATAGAATAGGGTCACGTCAATATCCCCAGCGTTGCGAATACCTCGTGCGAGGAACAGAAGCGATGGAATAGCGAAGTTCTGGATCGCATGACCGTTTCAGACTCGAAATCGACGATCCGTACCTGTAGAAAGCACTATTGTGATGTTTCCCACGGAAAACGTTGTAAAAGCGTAATTCCCGTTCGAAATATGCGTAGTACACCCGCAAATCACGTTCTGTACGCGCAGATAGCGCCTTTCTGACTCATTTCAAGAATTCACGATCACGCACGGTCGATGTGCGTCCCGTAATGTCGGTGATTTTGCGATTCCTGCAAACGGGAGTGCGAATTCTTTTCGCTATACGAATAGAATAGGGTCACGTCAATATCCCCAGCGTTGCGAATACCTCGTGCGAGGAACAGAAGCGATGGAATAGCGAAGTTCTGGATCGCATGACCGTTTCACACTCGAAATCGACGTTCCGTACCTGTAGAAAGCACTATTGTGATGTTTCCGACGCAGAACGTTGTAAAAGCGTAATTCCCGTTCGAAATAAACGTAATACATCCGCAATTCACGTTCTGTACGTGCAGAAAGCGCCTTTCTGACTCATTTGAAGAATTCACGATCACGCACGGTCGATGTGCGTCCCGTAATGTCGGTGATTTTGCGATTCCTGCAAACGGGAGTGCGAATTCTTTTCGCTATACGAATAGAATAGGGTCACGTCAATATCCCCAGCGTTGCGAATACCTCGTGCGAGGAACAGAAGCGATGGAATAGCGAAGTTCTGGATCGCATGACCGTTTCACACTCGAAATCGACGTTCCGTACCTGTAGAAAGCACTATTGTGATGTTTCCGACGCAGAACGTTGTAAAAGCGTAATTCCCGTTCGAAATAAGCGTAATGCACCCGCAATTCACGTTCTGTACGTGCAGAAAGCGCCTTTCTGAGTTATTTGAAGAATTCACGATCACGCACGGTCGATGTGCGTCCCGTAATGTCGGTGATTTTGCGATTCCTGCAAACGAGAGTGCGAATTTTCTTCGCTATACGAATAGAATAGGGTCATGTCAATATCCCCAGCGATGCGAATACCTCGTGCGAGGAACAGAAGCGATGGAATAGCGAAGTTTTGGATCGCATGACCGTTTCACACTCGAAATCGACGTTCCGTACCTGTAGAAAGCACTATTGTGATGTTTCCGACGCAGAACGTTGTAAAAGCGTAATTCCCGTTCGAAATAAGCGTAATACACCCGCAATTCACGTTCTGTACGAGCAGAAAGCGCCTTTCTGACTAATTTGAAGAATTCACGATCACGCACGGTCGATGTGCGTCCCGTAATGTCGGTGATTTTGCGATTCCTGCAAACGAGAGTGCGAATTTTTTTCGCTAGACGAATAGAATAGGGTCACGTCAATATCTCCAGCGTTGCGAATACCTGGTGAGAGGAACAGAAGCGATGGAATAGCGAAGTACTGGATCGTATGACCGTTTCACACTCGAAATCGACGTTCAGTACCAGTAGAAAGCACTATTGTGATGTTTCCGACGCAGAACGTTGTAAAAGCGTAATTCCCGTTCGAAATAAGCGTAATACACCCGCAATTCACGTTCTGTACGCGCAGAAAGCGCCTTTCTGAGTTATTTGAAGAATTCACGATCACGCACGGTCGATGTGCGTCCCGTAATGTCGGTGATTTTGCGATTCCTGCAAACGAGAGTGCGAATTTTCTTCGCTATACGAATAGAATAGGGTCACGTCAATATCCCCAGCGATGCGAATACCTCGTGCGAGGAACAGAAGCGATGGAATAGCGAAGTTCTGGATCGCATGACCGTTTCACACTCGAAATCGACGTTCCGTACCTGTAGAAAGCACTATTGTGATGTTTCCGACGGAAAACGTTGTAAAAGCGTAATTCCCGTTCGAAATATGCGTAGTACACCCGCAAATCACGTTCTGTACGCGCAGATAGCGCCTTTCTGACTCATTTCAAGAATTCACGATCACGCACGGTCGATGTGCGTCCCGTAATGTCGGTGATTTTGCGATTCCTGCAAACGGGAGTGCGAATTCTTTTCGCTATACGAATAGAATAGGGTCACGTCAATATCCCCAGCGTTGCGAATACCTCGTGCGAGGAACAGAAGCGATGGAATAGCGAAGTTCTGGATCGCATGACCGTTTCACACTCGAAATCGACGTTCCGTACCTGTAGAAAGCACTATTGTGATGTTTCCGACGGAAAACGTTGTAAAAGAGTAATTCCCGTTCGAAATATGCGTAGTACACCCGCAAATCACGTTCTGTACGCGCAGATAGCGCCTTTCTGACTCATTTCAAGAATTCACGATCACGCACGGTCGATGTGCGTCCCGTAATGTCGGTGATTTTGCGATTCCTGCAAACGAAAGTGCGAATATTTTTCGCTATACGAATAGAATAGGGTCACGTCAATATCCCCAGCGTTGCGAATACCTCGCGCGAGGAACAGAAGCGATGGAATAACGAAGTTCTGGATCACATGACCGTTTCACACTTGAAATCGACGTTCCGTACCTGTAGAAAGCACTATTGTAATGTTTCCGACGCAGAACGTTGTAAAAGCGTAATTCCCGTTTGAAATAAGCGTAATACACCCGCAATTCACGTTCTGTACGCGCAGAAAGCGCCTTTCTGAGTTATTTGAAGAATTCACGATCACGCACGGTCGATGTGCGTCCCGTAATGTCGGTGATTTTGCGATTCCTGCAAACGAGAGTGCGAATTTTCTTCGCTATACGAATAGAATAGGGTCACGTCAATATCCCCAGCGTTGCGAATACCTCGTGCGAGGAACAGAAGCGATGGAATAGCGAAGTTCTGGATCGCATGACCGTTTCACACTAGAAATCGACGTTCCGTACCTGTAGAAAGCACTATTGTGATGTTTCCGACGGAAAACGTTGTAAAAGCGTAATTCCCGTTCGAAATATGCGTAGTACACCCGCAATTCACGTTCTGTACGCGCAGATAGCGCCTTTCTGACTCATTTCAAGAATTCACGATCACGCACGGTCGATGTGCGTCCCGTAATGTCGGTGATTTTGCGATTCCTGCAAACGGGAGTGCGAATTCTTTTAGCTATACGAATAGAATAGGGTCACGTCAATATCCCCAGAGTTGCGAATACCTCGTGCGAGGAACAGAAGCGATGGAATAGCGAAGTTCTGGATCGCATGACCGTTTCAGACTCGAAATCGACGATCCGTACCTGTAGAAAGCACTATTGTGATGTTTCCCACGGAAAACGTTGTAAAAGCGTAATTCCCGTTCGAAATATGCGTAGTACACCCGCAATTCACGTTCTGTACGCGCAGAAAGCGCCTTTCTGACTTATTTGAAGAATTCACGATCACGCACGGTCGATGTGCGTCCCGTAATGTCGGTGATTTTGCGATTCCTGCAAACGAGAGTGCGAATTTTCTTCGCTATACGAATAGAATAGGGTCACGTCAATATCCCCAGCGTTGCGAATACCTCGTGCGAGGAACAGAAGCGATGGAATAGCGAAGTTCTGGATCGCATGACCGTTTCACACTCGAAATCGACGTTCCGTACCTGTAGAAAGCACTATTGTGATGTTTCCGACGCAGAACGTTGTAAAAGCGTAATTCCCGTTCGAAATAAGCGTAATGCACCCGCAATTCACGTTCTGTACGTGCAGAAAGCGCCTTTCTGAGTTATTTGAAGAATTCACGATCACGCACGGTCGATGTGCGTCCCGTAATGTCGGTGATTTTGCGATTCCTGCAAACGAGAGTGCGAATTTTCTTCGCTATACGAATAGAATAGGGTCATGTCAATATCCCCAGCGATGCGAATACCTCGTGCGAGGAACAGAAGCGATGGAATAGCGAAGTTCTGGATCGCATGACCGTTTCACACTCGAAATCGACGTTCCGTACCTGTAGAAAGCACTATTGTGATGTTTCCGACGCAGAACGTTGTAAAAGCGTAATTCCCGTTCGAAATAAGCGTAATACACCCGCAATTCACGTTCTGTACGTGCAGAAAGCGCCTTTCTGACTCATTTGAAGAATTCACGATCACGCACGGTCGATGTGCGTCCCGTAATGTCGGTGATTTTGCGATTCCTGCAAACGAGAGTGCGAATTTTCTTCGCTATACGAATAGAATAGGGTCACGTCAATATCTCCAGCGTTGCGAATACCTGGTGAGAGGAACAGAAGCGATGGAATAGCGAAGTTCTGGATCGTATGACCGTTTCACACTCGAAATCGACGTTCAGTACCAGTAGAAAGCACTATTGTGATGTTTCCGACGCAGAACGTTGTAAAAGCGTAATTCCCGTTCGAAATAAGCGTAATACACCCGCAATTCACGTTCTGTACGCGCAGAAAGCGCCTTTCTGAGTTATTTGAAGAATTCACGATCACGCACGGTCGATGTGCGTCCCGTAATGTCGGTGATTTTGCGATTCCTGCAAACGAGAGTGCGAATTTTCTTCGCTATACGAATAGAATAGGGTCACGTCAATATCCCCAGCGATGCGAATACCTCGTGCGAGGAACAGAAGCGATGGAATAGCGAAGTTCTGGATCGCATGACCGTTTCACACTCGAAATCGACGTTCCGTACCTGTAGAAAGCACTATTGTGATGTTTCCGACGGAAAACGTTGTAAAAGCGTAATTCCCGTTCGAAATATGCGTAGTACACCCGCAAATCACGTTCTGTACGCGCAGATAGCGCCTTTCTGACTCATTTCAAGAATTCACGATCACGCACGGTCGATGTGCGTCCCGTAATGTCGGTGATTTTGCGATTCCTGCAAACGGGAGTGCGAATTCTTTTAGCTATACGAATAGAATAGGGTCACGTCAATATCCCCAGAGTTGCGAATACCTCGTGCGAGGAACAGAAGCGATGGAATAGCGAAGTTCTGGATCGCATGACCGTTTCAGACTCGAAATCGACGATCCGTACCTGTAGAAAGCACTATTGTGATGTTTCCCACGGAAAACGTTGTAAAAGCGTAATTCCCGTTCGAAATATGCGTAGTACACCCGCAATTCACGTTCTGTACGCGCAGAAAGCGCCTTTCTGACTTATTTGAAGAATTCACGATCACGCACGGTCGATGTGCGTCCCGTAATGTCGGTGATTTTGCGATTCCTGCAAACGAGAGTGCGAATTTTCTTCGCTATACGAATAGAATAGGGTCACGTCAATATCCCCAGCGTTGCGAATACCTCGTGCGAGGAACAGAAGCGATGGAATAGCGAAGTTCTGGATCGCATGACCGTTTCACACTCGAAATCGACGTTCCGTACCTGTAGAAAGCACTATTGTGATGTTTCCGACGCAGAACGTTGTAAAAGCGTAATTCCCGTTCGAAATAAGCGTAATGCACCCGCAATTCACGTTCTGTACGTGCAGAAAGCGCCTTTCTGAGTTATTTGAAGAATTCACGATCACGCACGGTCGATGTGCGTCCCGTAATGTCGGTGATTTTGCGATTCCTGCAAACGAGAGTGCGAATTTTCTTCGCTATACGAATAGAATAGGGTCATGTCAATATCCCCAGCGATGCGAATACCTCGTGCGAGGAACAGAAGCGATGGAATAGCGAAGTTCTGGATCGCATGACCGTTTCACACTCGAAATCGACGTTCCGTACCTGTAGAAAGCACTATTGTGATGTTTCCGACGGAAAACGTTGTAAAAGCGTAATTCCCGTTCGAAATATGCGTAGTACACCCGCAAATCACGTTCTGTACGCGCAGATAGCGCCTTTCTGACTCATTTCAAGAATTCACGATCACGCACGGTCGATGTGCGTCCCGTAATGTCGGTGATTTTGCGATTCCTGCAAACGGGAGTGCGAATTCTTTTCGCTATACGAATAGAATAGGGTCACGTCAATATCCCCAGCGTTGCGAATACCTCGTGCGAGGAACAGAAGCGATGGAATAGCGAAGTTCTGGATCGCATGACCGTTTCACACTCGAAATCGACGTTCCGTACCTGTAGAAAGCACTATTGTGATGTTTCCGACGGAAAACGTTGTAAAAGAGTAATTCCCGTTCGAAATATGCGTAGTACACCCGCAAATCACGTTCTGTACGCGCAGATAGCGCCTTTCTGACTCATTTCAAGAATTCACGATCACGCACGGTCGATGTGCGTCCCGTAATGTCGGTGATTTTGCGATTCCTGCAAACGAAAGTGCGAATATTTTTCGCTATACGAATAGAATAGGGTCACGTCAATATCCCCAGCGTTGCGAATACCTCGCGCGAGGAACAGAAGCGATGGAATAACGAAGTTCTGGATCACATGACCGTTTCACACTTGAAATCGACGTTCCGTACCTGTAGAAAGCACTATTGTAATGTTTCCGACGCAGAACGTTGTAAAAGCGAAATTCCCGTTTGAAATAAGCGTAATACACCCGCAATTCACGTTCTGTACGCGCAGAAAGCGCCTTTCTGAGTTATTTGAAGAATTCACGATCACGCACGGTCGATGTGCGTCCCGTAATGTCGGTGATTTTGCGATTCCTGCAAACGAGAGTGCGAATTTTCTTCGCTATACGAATAGAATAGGGTCACGTCAATATCCCCAGCGTTGCGAATACCTCGTGCGAGGAACAGAAGCGATGGAATAGCGAAGTTCTGGATCGCATGACCGTTTCACACTAGAAATCGACGTTCCGTACCTGTAGAAAGCACTATTGTGATGTTTCCGACGGAAAACGTTGTAAAAGCGTAATTCCCGTTCGAAATATGCGTAGTACACCCGCAAATCACGTTCTGTACGCGCAGATAGCGCCTTTCTGACTCATTTCAAGAATTCACGATCACGCACGGTCGATGTGCGTCCCGTAATGTCGGTGATTTTGCGATTCCTGCAAACGGGAGTGCGAATTCTTTTAGCTATACGAATAGAATAGGGTCACGTCAATATCCCCAGAGTTGCGAATACCTCGTGCGAGGAACAGAAGCGATGGAATAGCGAAGTTCTGGATCGCATGACCGTTTCACACTCGAAATCGACGTTCCGTACCTGTAGAAAGCACTATTGTGATGTTTCCGACGGAAAACGTTGTAAAAGCGTAATTCCCGTTCGAAATATGCGTAGTACACCCGCAATTCACGTTCTGTACGCGCAGAAAGCGCCTTTCTGACTTATTTGAAGAATTCACGATCACGCACGGTCGATGTGCGTCCCGTAATGTCGGTGATTTTGCGATTCCTGCAAACGAGAGTGCGAATTTTCTTCGCTATACGAATAGAATAGGGTCATGTCAATATCCCCAGCGATGCGAATACCTCGTGCGAGGAACAGAAGCGATGGAATAGCGAAGTTCTGGATCGTATGACTGTTTCACACTCGAAATCGACGTTCCGTACCAGTAGAAAGCACTATTGTGATGTTTCCGACGCACAACGTTGTAAAAGCGTAACTCCCGTTCGAAATAAGCGTAATACACCCGCAATTCACGTTCTGTACGCGCAGAAAGCGCCTTTCTGACTTATTTGAAGAGTTCACGATCACGTACGGTCGATGTGCGTCCCGTAATGTCGGTGATTTTGCGATTCCTGCAAACGAAAGTGCGAATATTTTTCGCTGTACGAATAGAATAGGGTCACGTCAATATCCCCGGCGTTGCGAATACCTCGTGCGAGGAACAGAAGCGATGGAATAGCGAAGTTGTGGATCGCATGACCGTTTCACACTCGAAATCGACGTTCCGTACCTGTAGAAAGCACTATTGTGATGTTTCCGACGCAGAACGTTGTAAAAGCGTAATTCCCGTTCGAAATAAGCGTAATACATCCGCAATTCACGTTCTGTACGTGCAGAAAGCGCCTTTCTGACTCATTTGAAGAATTCACGATCACGCACGGTCGATGTGCGTCCCGTAATGTCGGTGATTTTGCGATTCCTGCAAACGAGAGTGCGAATTTTTTTCGCTAGACGAATAGAATAGGGTCACGTCAATATCTCCAGCGTTGCGAATACCTGGTGAGAGGAACAGAAGCGATGGAATAGCGAAGTACTGGATCGTATGACCGTTTCACACTCGAAATCGACGTTCCGTACCAGTATAAAGCACTATTGTGATGTTTCCGACGGAAAACGTTGTAAAAGCGTAATTCCCGTTCGAAATATGCGTAGTACACCCGCAAATCACGTTCTGTACGCGCAGATAGCGCCTTTCTGACTCATTTCAAGAATTCACGATCACGCACGGTCGATGTGCGTCCCGTAATGTCGGTGATTTTGCGATTCCTGCAAACGGGAGTGCGAATTCTTTTCGCTATACGAATAGAATAGGGTCACGTCAATATCCCCAGCGTTGCGAATACCTCGTGCGAGGAACAGAAGCGATGGAATAGCGAAGTTCTGGATCGCATGACCGTTTCACACTCGAAATCAACGTTCCGTACCTGTAGAAAGCACTATTGTGATGTTTCCGACGCAGAACGTTGTAAAAGCGTAATTCCCGTTCGAAATATGCGTAGTACACCCGCAAATCACGTTCTGTACGCGCAGATAGCGCCTTTCTGACTCATTTCAAGAATTCACGATCACGCACGGTCGATGTGCGTCCCGTAATGTCGGTGATTTTGCGATTCCTGCAAACGGGAGTGCGAATTCTTTTCGCTATACGAATAGAATAGGGTCACGTCAATATCCCCAGCGTTGCGAATACCTCGTGTGAGGAACAGAAGCGATGGAATAGCGAAGTTCTGGATCGCATGACCGTTTCACACTCGAAATCGACGTTCCGTACCTGTAGAAAGCACTATTGTGATGTTTCCGACGGAAAACGTTGTAAAAGCGTAATTCCCGTTCGAAATATGCGTAGTACACCCGCAAATCACGTTCTGTACGCGCAGATAGCGCCTTTCTGAATCATTTCAAGAATTCACGATCACGCACGGTCGATGTGCGTCCCGTAATGTCGGTGATTTTGCGATTCCTGCAAACGAAAGTGCGAATATTTTTCGCTATACGAATAGAATAGGGTCACGTCAATATCCCCAGCGTTGCGAATACCTCGTGCGAGGAACAGAAGCGATGGAATAGCGAAGTTCTGGATCGCATGACCGTTTCACACTCGAAATCGACGTTCCGTACCTGTAGAAAGCACTATTGTGATGTTTCCGACGCAGAACGTTGTAAAAGCGTAATTCCCGTTCGAAATATGCGTAGTACACCCGCAATTCACGTTCTGTACGCGCAGAAAGCGCCTTTCTGACTTATTTGAAGAATTCACGATCACGCACGGTCGATGTGCGTCCCGTAATGTCGGTGATTTTGCGATTCCTGCAAACGAGAGTGCGAATTTTTTTCGCTAGACGAATAGAATAGGGTCACGTCAATATCTCCAGCGTTGCGAATACCTGGTGAGAGGAACAGAAGCGATGGAATAGCGAAGTTCTGGATCGTATGACTGTTTCACACTCGAAATCGACGTTCCGTACCAGTAGAAAGCACTATTGTGATGTTTCCGACGCACAACGTTGTAAAAGCGTAATTCCCGTTCGAAATAAGCGTAATACACCCGCAATTCACGTTCTGTACGCGCAGAAAGCGCCTTTCTGACTTATTTGAAGAGTTCACGATCACGTACGGTCGATGTGCGTCCCGTAATGTCGGTGATTTTGCGATTCCTGCAAACGAAAGTGCGAATATTTTTCGCTATACGAATAGAATAGGGTCACGTCAATATCCCCGGCGTTGCGAATACCTCGTGCGAGGAACAGAAGCGATGGAATAGCGAAGTTGTGGATCGCATGACCGTTTCACACTCGAAATCGACGTTCCGTACCTGTAGAAAGCACTATTGTGATGTTTCCGACGCAGAACGTTGTAAAAGCGTAATTCCCGTTCGAAATAAGCGTAATACATCCGCAATTCACGTTCTGTACGTGCAGAAAGCGCCTTTCTGACTCATTTGAAGAATTCACGATCACGCACGGTCGATGTGCGTCCCGTAATGTCGGTGATTTTGCGATTCCTGCAAACGGGAGTGCGAATTCTTTTCGCTATACGAATAGAATAGGGTCACGTCAATATCCCCAGCGTTGCGAATACCTCGTGCGAGGAACAGAAGCGATGGAATAGCGAAGTTCTGGATCGCATGACCGTTTCACACTCGAAATCGACGTTCAGTACCAGTAGAAAGCACTATTGTGATGTTTCCGACGCAGAACGTTGTAAAAGCGTAATTCCCGTTCGAAATAAGCGTAATACACCCGCAATTCACGTTCTGTACGCGCAGAAAGCGCCTTTCTGAGTTATTTGAAGAATTCACGATCACGCACGGTCGATGTGCGTCCCGTAATGTCGGTGATTTTGCGATTCCTGCAAACGAGAGTGCGAATTTTCTTCGCTATACGAATAGAATAGGGTCACGTCAATATCCCCAGCGATGCGAATACCTCGTGCGAGGAACAGAAGCGATGGAATAGCGAAGTTCTGGATCGCATGACCGTTTCACACTCGAAATCGACGTTCCGTACCTGTAGAAAGCACTATTGTGATGTTTCCGACGGAAAACGTTGTAAAAGCGTAATTCACGTTCGAAATATGCGTAGTACACCCGCAAATCACGTTCTGTACGCGCAGATAGCGCCTTTCTGACTCATTTCAAGAATTCACGATCACGCACGGTCGATGTGCGTCCCGTAATGTCGGTGATTTTGCGATTCCTGCAAACGGGAGTGCGAATTCTTTTCGCTATACGAATAGAATAGGGTCACGTCAATATCCCCAGCGTTGCGAATACCTCGTGCGAGGAACAGAAGCGATGGAATAGCGAAGTTCTGGATCGCATGACCGTTTCACACTCGAAATCGACGTTCCGTACCTGTAGAAAGCACTATTGTGATGTTTCCGACGCAGAACGTTGTAAAAGCGTAATTCCCGTTCGAAATAAGCGTAATACACCCGCAATTCACGTTCTGTACGCGCAGAAAGCGCCTTTCTGAGTTATTTGAAGAATTCACGATCACGCACGGTCGATGTGCGTCCCGTAATGTCGGTGATTTTGCGATTCCTGCAAACGGGAGTGCGAATTCTTTTCGCTATACGAATAGAATAGGGTCACGTCAATATCCCCAGCGTTGCGAATACCTCGTGCGAGGAACAGAAGCGATGGAATAGCGCAGTTCTGGATCGCATGACCGTTTCACACTCGAAATCGACGTTCCGTACCTATAGAACGCACTATTGTGATGTTTCCGACGCAGAACGTTGTAAAAGCGTAATTCCCGTTCGAAATAAGCGTAATACACCCGCAATTCACGTTCTGTACGTGCAGAAAGCGCCTTTCTGACTCATTTGAAGAATTCACGATCACGCACGGTCGATGTGCGTCCCGTAATGTCGGTGATTTTGCGATTCCTGCAAACGAGAGTGCGAATTTTTTTCGCTAGACGAATAGAATAGGGTCACATCAATATCTCCAGCGTTGCGAATACCTGGTGAGAGGAACAGAAGCGATGGAATAGCGAAGTACTGGATCGTATGACCGTTTCACACTCGAAATCGACGTTCAGTACCAGTAGAAAGCACTATTGTGATGTTTCCGACGCAGAACGTTGTAAAAGCGTAATTCCCGTTCGAAATAAGCGTAATACACCCGCAATTCACGTTCTGTACGCGCAGAAAGCGCCTTTCTGAGTTATTTGAAGAATTCACGATCACGCACGGTCGATGTGCGTCCCGTAATGTCGGTGATTTTGCGATTCCTGCAAACGAGAGTGCGAATTTTCTTCGCTATACGAATAGAATAGGGTCACGTCAATATCCCCAGCGATGCGAATACCTCGTGCGAGGAACAGAAGCGATGGAATAGCGAAGTTCTGGATCGCATGACCGTTTCACACTCGAAATCGACGTTCCGTACCTGTAGAAAGCACTATTGTGATGTTTCCGACGGAAAACGTTGTAAAAGCGTAATTCCCGTTCGAAATATGCGTAGTACACCCGCAAATCACGTTCTGTACGCGCAGATAGCGCCTTTCTGACTCATTTCAAGAATTCACGATCACGCACGGTCGATGTGCGTCCCGTAATGTCGGTGATTTTGCGATTCCTGCAAACGGGAGTGCGAATTCTTTTCGCTATACGAATAGAATAGGGTCACGTCAATATCCCCAGCGTTGCGAATACCTCGTGCGAGGAACAGAAGCGATGGAATAGCGAAGTTCTGGATCGCATGACCGTTTCACACTCGAAATCGACGTTCCGTACCTGTAGAAAGCACTATTGTGATGTTTCCGACGGAAAACGTTGTAAAAGCGTAATTCCCGTTCGAAATATGCGTAGTACACCCGCAAATCACGTTCTGTACGCGCAGATAGCGCCTTTCTGACTCATTTCAAGAATTCACGATCACGCACGGTCGATGTGCGTCCCGTAATGTCGGTGATTTTGCGATTCCTGCAAACGAAAGTGCGAATATTTTTCGCTATACGAATAGAATAGGGTCACGTCAATATCCCCAGCGTTGCGAATACCTCGTGCGAGGAACAGAAGCGATGGACTAGCGAAGTTCTGGATCGCATGACCGTTTCAGACTCGAAATCGACGTTCCGTACCTGTAGAAAGCACTATTGTGATGTTTCCGACGCAGAACGTTGTAAAAGCGTAATTCCCGTTTGAAATAAGCGTAATACACCCGCAATTCACGTTCTGTACGCGCAGAAAGCGCCTTTCTGACTTATTTGAAGAATTCACGATCACGCACGGTCGATGTGCGTCCCGTAATGTCGATGATTTTATGATTCCTGCAAACGAGAGTGCGAATTTTGTTCGCTAGACGAATAGAATAGGGTCACGTCAATATCCCCAGCGTTGCGAATACCTCGTGAGAGGAACAGAAGCGATGGAATAGCGAAGTTCTGGATCGCATGACCGTTTCACACTCGAAATCGACGTTCCGTACCTTTAAAAAGCACTATTATGATGTTTCCGACGGAGAACGTTGTAAAAGCTAATTCCCGTTCGAAATAAGCGTAATACACCCGCAATTCACGTTCGGTATGCGCAGAAAGCGCCTTTCTGACTTATTTGAAGAATTCACGATCACGCACGGTCGATGTGCGTCCCGTAATGTCGGTGATTTTGCGATTTATGCAAACGAAAGTGCGAATTTTTTCGCTATACGAATAGAATAGGGTCACGTCAATATCCCCAGCGTTGCGAATACCTCGTGCGAGGAACAGAAGCGATGGAATAGCGAATTTCTGGATCGCATGACCGTTTCACACTCGAAATCGACGTTCCGTACCTGTAGAAAGCACTATTGTGATGTTTCCGACGCAGAACGTTGTAAAAGCGTAATTCCCGTTCGAAATAAGCGTAATACACCCGCAATTCACGTTCTGTACGCGCAGAAAGCGCCTCTCTGACTCATTTCAAGAATTCACGATCACGCACGGTCGATGTGCGTCCCGTAATGTCGGTGATTTTGCGTTTCCAGCAAACGGGAGTGCGAATTCTTTTCGCTATACGAATAGAATAGGGTCACGTCAATATCTCCAGCGTTGCGAATACCTCGTGCGAGGAACAGAAGCGATGGAATAGCGAAGTTCTGGATCGCATGACCGTTTCACACTCGAAATCGATGTTCCGTACCAGTAGAAAGCACTATTGTGATGTTTCCGACGCAGAACGTTGTAAAAGCGTAATTCCCGTTCGAAATAAGCGTAATGCACCCGCAATTCACGTTCTGTACGCGCAGAAAGCGCCTTTCTGAGTTATTTGAAGAATTCACGATCACGCACGGTCGATGTGCGTCCCGTAATGTCGGTGATTTTGCGATTCCTGCAAACGAGAGTGCGAATTTTCTTCGCTATACGAATAGAATAGGGTCACGTCAATATCCCCAGCGATGCGAATACCTCGTGCGAGGAACAGAAGCGATGGAATAGCGAAGTTCTGGATCGCATGACCGTTTCACACTCGAAATCGACGTTCCGTACCTGTAGAAAGCACTATTGTGATGTTTCCGACGGAAAACGTTGTAAAAGCGTAATTCCCGTTCGAAATATGCGTAGTACACCCGCAAATCACGTTCTGTACGCGCAGATAGCGCCTTTCTGACTCATTTCAAGAATTCACGATCACGCACGGTCGATGTGCGTCCCGTAATGTCGGTGATTTTGCGATTCCTGCAAACGGGAGTGCGAATTCTTTTCGCTATACGAATAGAATAGGGTCACGTCAATATCCCCAGCGTTGCGAATACCTCGTGCGAGGAACAGAAGCGATGGAATAGCGAAGTTCTGGATCGCATGACCGTTTCACACTCGAAATCGACGTTCCGTACCTGTAGAAAGCACTATTGTGATGTTTCCGACGGAAAACGTTGTAAAAGCGTAATTCCCGTTCGAAATATGCGTAGTACACCCGCAAATCACGTTCTGTACGCGCAGATAGCGCCTTTCTGACTCATTTCAAGAATTCACGATCACGCACGGTCGATGTGCGTCCCGTAATGTCGGTGATTTTGCGATTCCTGCAAACGAAAGTGCGAATATTTTTCGCTATACGAATAGAATAGGGTCACGTCAATATCCCCAGCGTTGCGAATACCTCGTGCGAGGAACAGAAGCGATGGAATAGCGAAGTTCTGGATCGCATGACCGTTTCAGACTCGAAATCGACGTTCCGTACCTGTAGAAAGCACTATTGTGATGTTTCCGACGCAGAACGTTGTAAAAGCGTAATTCCCGTTTGAAATAAGCGTAATACACCCGCAATTCACGTTCTGTACGCGCAGAAAGCGCCTTTCTGACTTATTTGAAGAATTCACGATCACGCACGGTCGATGTGCGTCCCGTAATGTCGATGATTTTGTGATTCCTGCAAACGAGAGTGCGAATTTTGTTCGCTAGACGAATAGAATAGGGTCACGTCAATATCCCCAGCGTTGCGAATACCTCGTGAGAGGAACAGACGCGATGGAATAGCGAAGTTGTGGATCGCATGACCGTTTCACACTCGAAATCGACGTTCCGTAACTGTAGAAAGCACTATTGTAATGTTTCCAACGCAGAACGTTGTAAAAGCGTAATTCCCGTTTGAAATAAGCGTAATACACCCGCAATTCACGTTCTGTACGCGCAGAAAGCGCCTTTCTGACTTATTTGAAGAATTCACGATCACGCACGGTCGATGTGCGTCCCGTAATGTCGGTGATTTTGCGATTAATGCAAACGAGAGTGCGAATTCTTTCGCTATACGAATAGAATAGGGTCACGTCAATATCCCCAGCGTTGCGAATACCTCGTGCGAGGAACAGAAGCGATGGAATAGCGAAGTTCTGGATCGCATGACCGTTTCACACTCGAAATCGACGTTCCGTACCTTTAAAAAGCACTATTATGATGTTTCCGACGGAGAACGTTGTAAAAGCTAATTCCCGTTCGAAATAAGCGTAATACACCCGCAATTCACGTTCGGTATGCGCAGAAAGCGCCTTTCTGACTTATTTGAAGAATTCACGATCACGCACGGTCGATGTGCGTCCCGTAATGTCGGTGATTTTGCGATTTATGCAAACGAAAGTGCGAATTTTTTCGCTATACGAATAGAATAGGGTCACGTCAATATCCCCAGCGTTGCGAATACCTCGTGCGAGGAACAGAAGCGATGGAATAGCGAATTTCTGGATCGCATGACCGTTTCACACTCGAAATCGACGTTCCGTACCTGTAGAAAGCACTATTGTGATGTTTCCGACGCAGAACGTTGTAAAAGCGTAATTCCCGTTCGAAATAAGCGTAATACACCCGCAATTCACGTTCTGTACGCGCAGAAAGCGCCTTTCTGACTTTTTTGAACAATTCACGATCACGCACGGTCGATGTGCGTCCCGTAACGTCGGTGATTTTGCGATTCCTGCAAACGAGAGTGCGAATTTTTTTCGCTAGACGAATAGAATAGGGTCACGTCAATATCTCCAGCGTTGCGAATACCTGGTGAGAGGAACAGAAGCGATGGAATAGCGAAGTTCTGGATCGTATGACCGTTTCACACTCGAAATCGATGTTCCGTACCAGTAGAAAGCACTATTGTGATGTTTCCGACGCAGAACGTTGTAAAAGCGTAATTCCCGTTCGAAATAAGCGTAATACACCCGCAATTCACGTTCTGTACGCGCAGAAAGCGCCTTTCTGAGTTATTTGAAGAATTCACGATCACGCACGGTCGATGTGCGTCCCGTAATGTCGGTGATTTTGCGATTCCTGCAAACGGGAGTGCGAATTCTTTTCGCTATACGAATAGAATAGGGTCACGTCAATATCTCCAGCGTTGCGAATACCTGGTGAGAGGAACAGAAGCGATGGAATAGCGAAGTTCTGGATCGTATGACTGTTTCACACTCGAAATCGACGTTCCGTACCAGTAGAAAGCACTATTGTGATGTTTCCGACGCACAACGTTGTAAAAGCGTAATTCCCGTTCGAAATAAGCGTAGTACACCCGCAATTCACGTTCTGTACGCGCAGAAAGCGCCTTTCTGAGTTATTTGAAGAATTCACGATCACGCACGGTCGATGTGCGTCCCGTAATGTCGGTGATTTTGCAATTCCTGCAAACGGGACTGCGAATTCTTTTCGCTATACGAATAGAAAAGGGTCATGTCAATATCCCCAGCGTTGCGAATACCTCGTGCGAGGAACAGAAGCGATGGAATAGCGAAGTTCTGGATTGCATGACCGTTTCAGACTCGAAATCGACGATCCGTACCTGTAGAAAGCACTATTGTGATGTTTCCGACGGAAAACGTTGTAAAAGCGTAATTCCCGTTCGAAATATGCGTAGTACACCCGCCATTCACGTTCTGTACGCGCAGAAAGCGCCTCTCTGACTCATTTCAAGAATTCACGATCACGCACGGTCGATGTGCGTCCCGTAATGTCGGTGATTTTGCGTTTCCAGCAAACGGGAGTGCGAATTCTTTTCGCTATACGAATAGAATAGGGTCACGTCAATATCTCCAGCGTTGCGAATACCTCGTGCGAGGAACAGAAGCGATGGAATAGCGAAGTTCTGGATCGCATGACCGTTTCACACTCGAAATCGATGTTCCGTACCAGTAGAAAGCACTATTGTGATGTTTCCGACGCAGAACGTTGTAAAAGCGTAATTCCCGTTCGAAATAAGCGTAATACACCCGCAATTCACGTTCTGTACGCGCAGAAAACGCCTTTCTGAGTTATTTGAAGAATTCACGATCACGCACGGTCGATGTACGTCCCGTAATGTCGGTGATTTTGCGATTCCTGCAAACGGGAGTGCGAATTCTTTTCGCTATACGAATAGAATAGGGTCACGTCAATATCCCCAGCGTTGCGAATACCTCGTGCGAGGAACAGAAGCGATGGAATAGCGAAGTTCTGGATCGCATGACCGTTTCACACTCGAAATCGACGTTCCGTACCTGTAGAAAGCACTATTGTGATGTTTCCGACGCAGAACGTTGTAAAAGCGTAATTCCCGTTCGAAATAAGCGTAATACACCCGCAATTCACGTTCTGTACGTGCAGAATGCGCCTTTCTGACTCATTTGAAGAATTCACGATCACGCACGGTCGATGTGCGTCCCGTAATGTCGGTGATTTTGCGATTCCTGCAAACGAGAGTGCGAATTTTTTTCGCTAGACGAATAGAATAGGGTCACGTCAATATCTCCAGCGTTGCGAATACCTGGTGAGAGGAACAGAAGCGATGGAATAGCGAAGTTCTGGATCGTATGACTGTTTCACACTCGAAATCGACGTTCCGTACCAGTAGAAAGCACTATTGTGATGTTTCCGACGCACAACGTTGTAAAAGCGTAATTCCCGTTCGAAATAAGCGTAATACACCCGCAATTCACGTTCTGTACGCGCAGAAAGCGCCTTTCTGACTTATTTGAAGAGTTCACGATCACGTACGGTCGATGTGCGTCCCGTAATGTCGGTGATTTTGCGATTCCTGCAAACGAAAGTGCGAATATTTTTTGCTATACGAATAGAATAGGGTCACGTCAATATCCCCGGCGTTGCGAATACCTCGTGCGAGGAACAGAAGCGATGGAATAGCGAAGTTGTGGATCGCATGACCGTTTCACACTCGAAATCGACGTTCCGTACCTGTAGAAAGCACTATTGTGATGTTTCCGACGCAGAACGTTGTAAAAGCGTAATTCCCGTTCGAAATAAGCGTAATACACCCGCAATTCACGTTCTGTACGTGCAGAAAGCGCCTTTCTGACTCATTTGAAGAATTCACGATCACGCACGGTCGATGTGCGTCCCGTAATGTCGGTGATTTTGCGATTCCTGCAAACGAGAGTGCGAATTTTTTTCGCTAGACGAATAGAATAGGGTCACGTCAATATCTCCAGCGTTGCGAATACCTGGTGAAAGGAACAGAAGCGATGGAATAGCGAAGTTCTGGATCGTATGACCGTTTCACACTCGAAATCGACGTTCCGTACCAGTAGAAAGCACTATTGTGATGTTTCCGACGCAGAACGTTGTAAAAGCGTAATTCCCGTTCGAAATAAGCGTAATACACCCGCAATTCACGTTCTGTACGTGCAGAAAGCGCCTTTCTGACTCATTTGAAGAATTCACGATCACGCACGGTCGATGTGCGTCCCGTAATGTCGGTGATTTTGCGATTCCTGCAAACGGGAGTGCGAATTCTTTTCGCTATACGAATAGAATAGGGTCACGTCAATATCCCCAGCGTTGCGAATACCTCGTGCGAGGAACAGAAGCGATGGAATAGCGAAGTTCTGGATCGCATGACCGTTTCACTCTCGAAATCGACGTTCCGTACCTGTAGAAAGCACTATTGTGATGTTTCCGACGCAGAACGTTGTAAAAGCGTAATTCCCGTTCGAAATAAGCGTAATGCACCCGCAATTCACGTTCTGTACGCGCAGAAAGCGCCTTTCTGAGTTATTTGAAGAATTCACGATCACGCACGGTCGATGTGCGTCCCGTAATGTCGGTGATTTTGAAATTCCTGCAAACGGGAGTGCGAATTCTTTTCGCTATACGAATAGAAAAGGGTCATGTCAATATCCCCAGCGTTGCGAATACCTCGTGCGAGGAACAGAGGCGATGGAATAGCGAAGTTCTGGATTGCATGACCGTTTCAGACTCGAAATCGACGATCCGTACCTGTAGAAAGCACTATTGTGATGTTTCCGACGGAAAACGTTGTAAAAGCGTAATTCCCGTTCAAAATATGCGTAGTACACCCGCAATTCACGTTCTGTACGCGCAGAAAGCGCCTCTCTGACTCATTTCAAGAATTCACGATCACGCACGGTCGATGTGCGTCCCGTAATGTCGGTGATTTTGCGATTCCTGCAAACGGGAGTGCGAATTCTTTTCGCTATACGAATAGAATAGGGTCACGTCAATATCTCCAGCGTTGCGAATACCTCGTGCGAGGAACAGAAGCGATGGAATAGCGAAGTTCTGGATCGCATGACCGTTTCACACTCGAAATCGACGTTCCGTACCTGTAGAAAGCACTATTGTGATGTTTCCGACGCAGAACGTTGTAAAAGCGTAATTCCCGTTCGAAATAAGCGTAATACACCCGCAATTCACGTTCTGTACGTGCAGAAAGCGCCTTTCTGACTCATTTGAAGAATTCACGATCACGCACGGTCGATGTGCGTCCCGTAATGTCGGTGATTTTGCGATTCCTGCAAACGAGAGTGCGAATTTTTTTCGCTAGACGAATAGAATAGGGTCACGTCAATATCTCCAGCGTTGCGAATACCTGGTGAGAGGAACAGAAGCGATGGAATAGCGAAGTTCTGGATCGTATGACCGTTTCACATTCGAAATCGACGTTCCGTACCAGTAGAAAGCACTATTGTGATGTTTCCGACGCAGAACGTTGTAAAAGCGTAATTCCCGTTCGAAATAAGCGTAATGCACCCGCAATTCACGTTCTGTACGCGCAGAAAGCGCCTTTCTGAGTTATTTGAAGAATTCACGATCACGCACGGTCGATGTGCGTCCCGTAATGTCGGTGATTTTGAAATTCCTGCAAACGGGAGTGCGAATTCTTTTCGCTATACGAATAGAAAAGGGTCATGTCAATATCCCCAGCGTTGCGAATACCTCGTGCGAGGAACAGAGGCGATGGAATAGCGAAGTTCTGGATTGCATGACCGTTTCAGACTCGAAATCGACGATCCGTACCTGTAGAAAGCACTATTGTGATGTTTCCGACGGAAAACGTTGTAAAAGCGTAATTCCCGTTCAAAATATGCGTAGTACACCCGCAATTCACGTTCTGTACGCGCAGAAAGCGCCTCTCTGACTCATTTCAAGAATTCACGATCACGCACGGTCGATGTGCGTCCCGTAATGTCGGTGATTTTGCGATTCCTGCAAACGGGAGTGCGAATTCTTTTCGCTATACGAATAGAATAGGGTCACGTCAATATCTCCAGCGTTGCGAATACCTGGTGAGAGGAACAGAAGCGATGGAATAGCGAAGTTCTGGATCGTATGACCGTTTCACACTCGAAATCGACGTTCCGTACCAGTAGAAAGCACTATTGTGATGTTTCCGACGCAGAACGTTGTAAAAGCGTAATTCCCGTTCGAAATAAGCGTAATACACCCGCAATTCACGTTCTGTACGCGCAGAAAGCGCCTTTCTGAGTTATTTGAAGAATTCACGATCACGCACGGTCGATGTGCGTCCCGAAATGTCGGTGATTTTGCAATTCCTGCAAACGGGAGTGCGAATTCTTTTCGCTATACGAATAGAAAAGGGTCATGTCAATATCCCCAGCGTTGCGAATACCTCGTGCGAGGAACAGAAGCGATGGAATAGCGAAGTTCTGGATTGCATGACCGTTTCAGACTCGAAATCGACGATCCGTACCTGTAGAAAGCACTATTGTGATGTTTCCGACGGAAAACGTTGTAAAAGCGTAATTCCCGTTCGAAATATGCGTAGTACACCCGCAATTCACGTTCTGTACGCGCAGAAAGCGCCTCTCTGACTCATTTCAAGAATTCACGATCACGCACGGTCGATGTGCGTCCCGTAATGTCGGTGATTTTGCGATTCCTGCAAACGGGAGTGCGAATTCTTTTCGCTATACGAATAGAATAGGGTCACGTCAATATCTCCAGCGTTGCGAATACCTGGTGAGAGGAACAGAAGCGATGGAATAGCGAAGTTCTGGATCGTATGACCGTTTCACACTCGAAATCGACGTTCCGTACCAGTAGAAAGCACTATTGTGATGTTTCCGACGCAGAACGTTGTAAAAGCGTAATTCCCGTTCGAAATAAGCGTAATACACCCGCAATTCACGTTCTGTACGCGCAGAAAACGCCTTTCTGAGTTATTTGAAGAATTCACGATCACGCACGGTCGATGTGCGTCCCGTAATGTCGGTGATTTTGCGATTCCTGCAAACAGGAGTCCGAATTCTTTTCGCTATACGAATAGAATAGGGTCACGTCAATATCCCCAGCGTTGCGAATACCTCGTGCGAGGAACAGAAGCGATGGAATAGCGAAGTTCTGGATCGCATGACCGTTTCACACTCGAAATCGATGTTCCGTACCAGTAGAAAGCACTATTGTGATGTTTCCGACGCAGAACGTTGTAAAAGCGTAATTCCCGTTCGAAATAAGCGTAATGCACCCGCAATTCACGTTCTGTACGCGCAGAAAGCGCCTTTCTGAGTTATTTGAAGAATTCACGATCACGCACGGTCGATGTGCGTCCCGTAATGTCGGTGATTTTGCGATTCCTGCAAACGAGAGTGCGAATTTTCTTCGCTATACGAATAGAATAGGGTCACGTCAATATCCCCAGCGATGCGAATACCTCGTGCGAGGAACAGAAGCGATGGAATAGCGAAGTTCTGGATCGCATGACCGTTTCACACTCGAAATCGACGTTCCGTACCTGTAGAAAGCACTATTGTGATGTTTCCGACGGAAAACGTTGTAAAAGCGTAATTCCCGTTCGAAATATGCGTAGTACACCCGCAAATCACGTTCTGTACGCGCAGAAAACGCCTTTCTGAGTTATTTGAAGAATTCACGATCACGCACGGTCGATGTGCGTCCCGTAATGTCGGTGATTTTGCGATTCCTGCAAACGAGAGTGCGAATTTTTTTCGCTAGACGAATAGAATAGGGTCACGTCAATATCTCCAGCGTTGCGAATACCTGGTGAGAGGAACAGAAGCGATGGAATAGCGAAGTTCTGGATCGTATGACCGTTTCACATTCGAAATCGTCGTTCCGTACCAGTAGAAAGCACTATTGTGATGTTTCCGACGCAGAACGTTGTAAAAGCGTAATTCCCGTTCGAAATAAGCGTAATGCACCCGCAATTCACGTTCTGTACGCGCAGAAAGCGCCTTTCTGAGTTATTTGAAGAATTCACGATCACGCACGGTCGATGTGCGTCCCGTAATGTCGGTGATTTTGCAATTCCTGCAAACGGGAGTGCGAATTCTTTTCGCTATACGAATAGAAAAGGGTCATGTCAATATCCGCAGCGTTGCGAATACCTCGTGCGAGGAACAGAAGCGATGGAATAGCGAAGTTCTGGATTGCATGACCGTTTCAGACTCGAAATCGACGATCCGTACCTGTAGAAAGCACTATTGTGATGTTTCCGACGGAAAACGTTGTAAAAGCGTAATTCCCGTTCGAAATATGCGTAGTACACCCGCAATTCACGTTCTGTACGCGCAGAAAGCGCCTCTCTGACTCATTTCAAGAATTCACGATCACGCACGGTCGATGTGCGTCCCGTAATGTCGGTGATTTTGCGATTCCTGCAAACGGGAGTGCGAATTCTTTTCGCTATACGAATAGAATAGGGTCACGTCAATATCTCCAGCGTTGCGAATACCTGGTGAGAGGAACAGAAGCGATGGAATAGCGAAGTTCTGGATCGTATGACCGTGTCACACTCGAAATCGACGTTCCGTACCAGTAGAAAGCACTATTGTGATGTTTCCGACGCAGAACGTTGTAAAAGCGTAATTCCCGTTCGAAATAAGCGTAATACACCCGCAATTCACGTTCTGTACGCGCAGAAAACGCCTTTCTGAGTTATTTGAAGAATTCACGATCACGCACGGTCGATGTGCGTCCCGTAATGTCGGTGATTTTGCGATTCCTGCAAACGGGAGTCCGAATTCTTTTCGCTATACGAATAGAATAGGGTCACGTCAATATCCCCAGCGTTGCGAATACCTCGTGCGAGGAACAGAAGCGATGGAATAGCGAAGTTCTGGATCGCATGACCGTTTCACACTCGAAATCGATGTTCCGTACCAGTAGAAAGCACTATTGTGATGTTTCCGACGCAGAACGTTGTAAAAGCGTAATTCCCGTTCGAAATAAGCGTAATGCACCCGCAATTCACGTTCTGTACGCGCAGAAAGCGCCTTTCTGAGTTATTTGAAGAATTCACGATCACGCACGGTCGATGTGCGTCCCGTAATGTCGGTGATTCTGCGATTCCTGCAAACGAGAGTGCGAATTTTCTTCGCTATACGAATAGAATAGGGTCACGTCAATATCCCCAGCGATGCGAATACCTCGTGCGAGGAACAGAAGCGATGGAATAGCGAAGTTCTGGATCGCATGACCGTTTCACACTCGAAATCGACGTTCCGTACCTGTAGAAAGCACTATTGTGATGTTTCCGACGGAAAACGTTGTAAAAGCGTAATTCCCGTTCGAAATATGCGTAGTACACCCGCAAATCACGTTCTGTACGCGCAGATAGCGCCTTTCTGACTCATTTCAAGAATTCACGATCACGCACGGTCGATGTGCGTCCCGTAATGTCGGTGATTTTGCGATTCCTGCAAACGGGAGTGCGAATTCTTTTCGCTATACGAATAGAATAGGGTCACGTCAATATCCCCAGCGTTGCGAATACCTCGTGCGAGGAACAGAAGCGATGGAATAGCGAAGTTCTGGATCGCATGACCGTTTCACACTCGAAATCGACGTTCCGTACCTGTAGAAAGCACTATTGTGATGTTTCCGACGGAAAACGTTGTAAAAGCGTAATTCCCGTTCGAAATATGCGTAGTACACCCGCAAATCACGTTCTGTACGCGCAGATAGCGCCTTTCTGACTCATTTCAAGAATTCACGATCACGCACGGTCGATGTGCGTCCCGTAATGTCGGTGATTTTGCGATTCCTGCAAACGAAAGTGCGAATATTTTTCGCTATACGAATAGAATAGGGTCACGTCAATATCCCCAGCGTTGCGAATACCTCGTGCGAGGAACAGAAGCGATGGAATAGCGAAGTTCTGGATCGCATGACCGTTTCAGACTCGAAATCGACGTTCCGTACCTGTAGAAAGCACTATTGTGATGTTTCCGACGCAGAACGTTGTAAAAGCGTAATTCCCGTTTGAAATAAGCGTAATACACCCGCAATTCACGTCTGTACGCGCAGAAAGCGCCTTTCTGACTTATTTGAAGAATTCACGATCACGCACGGTCGATGTGCGTCCCGTAATGTCGATGATTTTGTGATTCCTGCAAACGAGAGTGCGAATTTTGTTCGCTAGACGAATAGAATAGGGTCACGTCAATATCCCCAGCGTTGCGAATACCTCGTGAGAGGAACAGACGCGATGGAATAGCGAAGTTGTGGATCGCATGACCGTTTCACACTCGAAATCGACGTTCCGTAACTGTAGAAAGCACTATTGTAATGTTTCCAACGCAGAACGTTGTAAAAGCGTAATTCCCGTTTGAAATAAGCGTAATACACCCGCAATTCACGTTCTGTACGCGCAGAAAGCGCCTTTCTGACTTATTTGAAGAATTCACGATCACGCACGGTCGATGTGCGTCCCGTAATGTCGGTGATTTTGCGATTAATGCAAACGAGAGTGCGAATTCTTTCGCTATACGAATAGAATAGGGTCACGTCAATATCCCCAGCGTTGCGAATACCTCGTGCGAGGAACAGAAGCGATGGAATAGCGAAGTTCTGGATCGCATGACCGTTTCACACTCGAAATCGACGTTCCGTACCTTTAAAAAGCACTATTATGATGTTTCCGACGGAGAACGTTGTAAAAGCTAATTCCCGTTCGAAATAAGCGTAATACACCCGCAATTCACGTTCGGTATGCGCAGAAAGCGCCTTTCTGACTTATTTGAAGAATTCACGATCACGCACGGTCGATGTGCGTCCCGTAATGTCGGTGATTTTGCGATTTATGCAAACGAAAGTGCGAATTTTTTCGCTATACGAATAGAATAGGGTCACGTCAATATCCCCAGCGTTGCGAATACCTCGTGCGAGGAACAGAAGCGATGGAATAGCGAATTTCTGGATCGCATGACCGTTTCACACTCGAAATCGACGTTCCGTACCTGTAGAAAGCACTATTGTGATGTTTCCGACGCAGAACGTTGTAAAAGCGTAATTCCCGTTCGAAATAAGCGTAATACACCCGCAATTCACGTTCTGTACGCGCAGAAAGCGCCTTTCTGACTTTTTTGAACAATTCACGATCACGCACGGTCGATGTGCGTCCCGTAACGTCGGTGATTTTGCGATTCCTGCAAACGAGAGTGCGAATTTTTTTCGCTAGACGAATAGAATAGGGTCACGTCAATATCTCCAGCGTTGCGAATACCTGGTGAGAGGAACAGAAGCGATGGAATAGCGAAGTTCTGGATCGTATGACCGTTTCACACTCGAAATCGATGTTCCGTACCAGTAGAAAGCACTATTGTGATGTTTCCGACGCAGAACGTTGTAAAAGCGTAATTCCCGTTCGAAATAAGCGTAATACACCCGCAATTCACGTTCTGTACGCGCAGAAAGCGCCTTTCTGAGTTATTTGAAGAATTCACGATCACGCACGGTCGATGTGCGTCCCGTAATGTCGGTGATTTTGCGATTCCTGCAAACGGGAGTGCGAATTCTTTTCGCTATACGAATAGAATAGGGTCACGTCAATATCTCCAGCGTTGCGAATACCTGGTGAGAGGAACAGAAGCGATGGAATAGCGAAGTTCTGGATCGTATGACCGTTTCACACTCGAAATCGACGTTCCGTACCAGTAGAAAGCACTATTGTGATGTTTCCGACGCAGAACGTTGTAAAAGCGTAATTCCCGTTCGAAATAAGCGTAATACACCCGCAATTCACGTTCTGTACGCGCAGAAAGCGCCTTTCTGAGTTATTTGAAGAATTCACGATCACGCACGGACGATGTGCGTCCCGTAATGTCGGTGATTTTGCAATTCCTGCAAACGGGAGTGCGAATTCTTTTCGCTATACGAATAGAAAAGGGTCATGTCAATATCCCCAGCGTTGCGAATACCTCGTGCGAGGAACAGAAGCGATGGAATAGCGAAGTTCTGGATTGCATGACCGTTTCAGACTCGAAATCGACGATCCGTACCTGTAGAAAGCACTATTGTGATGTTTCCGACGGAAAACGTTGTAAAAGCGTAATTCCCGTTCGAAATATGCGTAGTACACCCGCCATTCACGTTCTGTACGTGCAGAAAGCGCCTTTCTGACTCATTTGAAGAATTCACGATCACGCACGGTCGATGTGCGTCCCGTAATGTCGGTGATTTTGCGATTCCTGCAAACGAGAGTGCGAATTTTTTTCGCTATACGAATAGAAAAGGGTCATGTCAATTTCCCCAGCGTTGCGAATACCTCGTGCGAGGAACAGAAGCGATGGAATAGCGAAGTTCTGGATTGCATGACCGTTTCAGACTCGAAATCGACGATCCGTACCTGTAGAAAGCACTATTGTGATGTTTCCGACGGAAAACGTTGTAAAAGCGTAATTCCCGTTCGAAATATGCGTAGTACACCCGCCATTCACGTTCTGTACGCGCAGAAAGCGCCTCTCTGACTCATTTCAAGAATTCACGATCACGCACGGTCGATGTGCGTCCCGTAATGCCGGTGATTTTGCGTTTCCAGCAAACGGGAGTGCGAATTCTTTTCGCTATACGAATAGAATAGGGTCACGTCAATATCTCCAGCGTTGCGAATACCTCGTGCGAGGAACAGAAGCGATGGAATAGCGAAGTTCTGGATCGCATGACCGTTTCACACTCGAAATCGATGTTCCGTACCAGTAGAAAGCACTATTGTGATGTTTCCGACGCAGAACGTTGTAAAAGCGTAATTCCCGTTCGAAATAAGCGTAATACACCCGCAATTCACGTTCTGTACGCGCAGAAAACGCCTTTCTGAGTTATTTGAAGAATTCACGATCACGCACGGTCGATGTGCGTCCCGTAATGTCGGTGATTTTGCGATTCCTGCAAACGGGAGTGCGAATTCTTTTCGCTATACGAATAGAATAGGGTCACGTCAATATCCCCAGCGTTGCGAATACCTCGTGCGAGGAACAGAAGCGATGGAATAGCGAAGTTCTGGATCGCATGACCGTTTCACACTCGAAATCGACGTTCCGTACCTGTAGAAAGCACTATTGTGATGTTTCCGACGCAGAACGTTGTAAAAGCGTAATTCCCGTTCGAAATAAGCGTAATACACCCGCAATTCACGTTCTGTACGTGCAGAAAGCGCCTTTCTGACTCATTTGAAGAATTCACGATCACGCACGGTCGATGTGCGTCCCGTAATGTCGGTGATTTTGCGATTCCTGCAAACGAGAGTGCGAATTTTTTTCGCTAGACGAATAGAATAGGGTCACGTCAATATCTCCAGCGTTGCGAATACCTGGTGAGAGGAACAGAAGCGATGGAATAGCGAAGTTCTGGATCGTATGACTGTTTCACACTCGAAATCGACGTTCCGTACCAGTAGAAAGCACTATTGTGATGTTTCCGACGCACAACGTTGTAAAAGCGTAATTCCCGTTCGAAATAAGCGTAATACACCCGCAATTCACGTTCTGTACGCGCAGAAAGCGCCTTTCTGACTTATTTGAAGAGTTCACGATCACGTACGGTCGATGTGCGTCCCGTAATGTCGGTGATTTTGCGATTCCTGCAAACGAAAGTGCGAATATTTTTTGCTATACGAATAGAATAGGGTCACGTCAATATCCCCGGCGTTGCGAATACCTCGTGCGAGGAACAGAAGCGATGGAATAGCGAAGTTGTGGATCGCATGACCTTTTCACACTCGAAATCGACGTTCCGTACCTGTAGAAAGCACTATTGTGATGTTTCCGACGCAGAACGTTGTAAAAGCGTAATTCCCGTTCGAAATAAGCGTAATACACCCGCAATTCACGTTCTGTACGTGCAGAAAGCGCCTTTCTGACTCATTTGAAGAATTCACGATCACGCACGGTCGATGTGCGTCCCGTAATGTCGGTGATTTTGCGATTCCTGCAAACGAGAGTGCGAATTTTTTTCGCTAGACGAATAGAATAGGGTCACGTCAATATCTCCAGCGTTGCGAATACCTGGTGAAAGGAACAGAAGCGATGGAATAGCGAAGTTCTGGATCGTATGACCGTTTCACACTCGAAATCGACGTTCCGTACCAGTAGAAAGCACTATTGTGATGTTTCCGACGCAGAACGTTGTAAAAGCGTAATTCCCGTTCGAAATAAGCGTAATACACCCGCAATTCACGTTCTGTACGTGCAGAAAGCGCCTTTCTGACTCATTTGAAGAATTCACGATCACGCACGGTCGATGTGCGTCCCGTAATGTCGGTGATTTTGCGATTCCTGCAAACGGGATTGCGAATTCTTTTCGCTATACGAATAGAATAGGGTCACGTCAATATCCCCAGCGTTGCGAGTACCTCGTGCGAGGAACAGAAGCGATGGAATAGCGAAGTTCTGGATCGCATGACCGTTTCACACTCGAAATCGACGTTCCGTACCTGTAGAAAGCACTATTGTGATGTTTCCGACGCAGAACGTTGTAAAAGCGTAATTCCCGTTCGAAATAAGCGTAATACACCCGCAATTCACGTTCTGTACGTGCAGAAAGCGCCTTTCTGACTCATTTGAAGAATTCACGATCACGCACGGTCGATGTGCGTCCCGTAATGTCGGTGATTTTGCGATTCCTGCAAACGAGAGTGCGAATTTTTTTCGCTAGACGAATAGAATAGGGTCACGTCAATATCTCCAGCGTTGCGAATACCTGGTGAGAGGAACAGAAGCGATGGAATAGCGAAGTTCTGGATCGTATGACCGTTTCACACTCGAAATCGACGTTCCGTACCAGTAGAAAGCACTATTGTGATGTTTCCGACGCAGAACGTTGTAAAAGCGTAATTCCCGTTCGAAATAAGCGTAATGCACCCGCAATTCACGTTCTGTACGCGCAGAAAGCGCCTTTCTGAGTTATTTGAAGAATTCACGATCACGCACGGTCGATGTGCGTCCCGTAATGTCGGTGATTTTGAAATTCCTGCAAACGGGAGTGCGAATTCTTTTCGCTATACGAATAGAAAAGGGTCATGTCAATATCCCCAGCGTTGCGAATACCTCGTGCGAGGAACAGAGGCGATGGAATAGCGAAGTTCTGGATTGCATGACCGTTTCAGACTCGAAATCGAAGATCCGTACCTGTAGAAAGCACTATTGTGATGTTTCCGACGGAAAACGTTGTAAAAGCGTAATTCCCGTTCAAAATATGCGTAGTACACCCGCAATTCACGTTCTGTACGCGCAGAAAGCGCCTCTCTGACTCATTTCAAGAATTCACGATCACGCACGGTCGATGTGCGTCCCGTAATGTCGGTGATTTTGCGATTCCTGCAAACGGGAGTGCGAATTCTTTTCGCTATACGAATAGAATAGGGTCACGTCAATATCTCCAGCGTTGCGAATACCTGGTGAGAGGAACAGAAGCGATGGAATAGCGAAGTTCTGGATCGTATGACCGTTTCACACTCGAAATCGACGTTCCGTACCAGTAGAAAGCACTATTGTGATGTTTCCGACGCAGAACGTTGTAAAAGCGTAATTCCCGTTCGAAATAAGCGTAATACACCCGCAATTCACGTTCTGTACGCGCAGAAAGCGCCTTTCTGAGTTATTTGAAGAATTCACGATCACGCACGGTCGATGTGCGTCCCGTAATGTCGGTGATTTTGCAATTCCTGCAAACGGGAGTGCGAATTCTTTTCGCTATACGAATAGAAAAGGGTCATGTCAATATCCCCAGCGTTGCGAATACCTCGTGCGAGGAACAGAAGCGATGGAATAGCGAAGTTCTGGATTGCATGACCGTTTCAGACTCGAAATCGACGATCCGTACCTGTAGAAAGCACTATTGTGATGTTTCCGACGGAAAACGTTGTAAAAGCGTAATTCCCGTTCGAAATATGCGTAGTACACCCGCAATTCACGTTCTGTACGCGCAGAAAGCGCCTCTCTGACTCATTTCAAGAATTCACGATCACGCACGGTCGATGTGCGTCCCGTAATGTCGGTGATTTTGCGATTCCTGCAAACGGGAGTGCGAATTCTTTTCGCTATACGAATAGAATAGGGTCACGTCAATATCTCCAGCGTTGCGAATACCTAGTGAGAGGAACAGAAGCGATGGAATAGCGAAGTTCTGGATCGTATGACCGTTTCACACTCGAAATCGACGTTCCGTACCAGTAGAAAGCACTATTGTGATGTTTCCGACGCATAACGTTGTAAAAGCGTAATTCCCGTTCGAAATAAGCGTAATACACCCGCAATTCACGTTCTGTACGCGCAGAAAGCGCCTTTCTGAGTTATTTGAAGAATTCACGATCACGCACGGTCGATGTGCGTCCCGTAATGTCGGTGATTTTGCAATTCCTGCAAACGGGAGTGCGAATTCTTTTCGCTATACGAATAGAATAGGGTCACGTCAATATCCCCAGCGTTGCGAATACCTCGTGCGAGGAACAGAAGCGATGGAATAGCGAAGTTCTGGATCGCATGACCGTTTCACACTCGAAATCGACGTTCCGTACCTGTAGAAAGCACTATTGTGATATTTCAGACGCAGAACGTTGTAAAAGCGTAATTCCCGTTCGAAATAAGCGTAATACATCCGCAATTCACGTTCTGTACGTGCAGAAAGCGCCTTTCTGACTCATTTGAAGAATTCACGATCACGCACGGTCGATGTGCGTCCCGTAATGTCGGTGATTTTGCGATTCCTGCAAACGGGAGTGCGAATTCTTTTCGCTATACGAATAGAATAGGGTCACGTCAATATCCCCAGCGTTGCGAATACCTCGTGCGAGGAACAGAAGCGATGGAATAGCGAAGTTCTGGATCGCATGACCGTTTCACACTCGAAATCGACGTTCCGTACCTGTAGAAAGCACTATTGTGATGTTTCCGACGCAGAACGTTGTAAAAGCGTAACTCCCGTTCGAAATAAGCGTAACACACCCGCAATTCGCGTTCTGTACGTGCAGAAAGCGCCTTTCTGACTCATTTGAAGAATTCACGTTCACGCACGGTCGATGTGCGTCCCGTAATGTCGGTGATTTTGCGATTCCTGCAAACGGGAGTGCGAATTCTTTTCGCTATACGAATAGAATAGGGTCACGTCAATATCCCCAGCGTTGCGAATACCTCGTGCGAGGAACAGAAGCGATGGAATAGCGAAGTTCTGGATCGCATGACCGTTTCACACTCGAAATCGACGTTCCGTACCTGTAGAAAGCACTATTGTGATGTTTCCGACGCAGAACGTTGTAAAAGCGTAATTCCCGTTCGAAATAAGCGTAATACACCCGCAATTCACGTTCTGTACGTGCAGAAAGCGCCCTTCTGACTCATTTGAAGAATTCACGATCACGCACGGTCGATGTGCGTCCCGTAATGTCGGTGATTTTGCGATTCCTGCAAACGGGAGTGCGAATTCTTTTCGCTATACGAATAGAATAGGGTCACGTCAATATCTCCAGCGTTGCGAATACCTGGTGAGAGGAACAGAAGCGATGGAATAGCGAAGTTCTGGATCGCATGACCGTTTCACACTCGAAATCGACGTTCCGTACCAGTAGAAAGCACTATTGTGATGTTTCCGACGCAGAACGTTGTAAAAGCGTAATTCCCGTTCGAAATAAGCGTAATACACCCGCAATTCACGTTCTGTACGCGCAGAAAGCGCCTTTCTGAGTTATTTGAAGAATTCACGATCACGCACGGTCGATGTGCGTCCCGTAATGTCGGTGATTTTGCAATTCCTGCAAACGGGAGTGCGAATTCTTTTCGCTATACGAATAGAAAAGGGTCATGTCAATATCCCCAGCGTTGCGAATACCTCGTGCGAGGAACAGAAGCGATGGAATAGCGAAGTTCTGGATTGCATGACCGTTTCAGACTCGAAATCGACGATCCGTACCTGTAGAAAGCACTATTGTGATGTTTCCGACGGAAAACGTTGTAAAAGCGTAATTCCCGTTCGAAATATGCGTAGTACACCCGCAATTCACGTTCTGTACGCGCAGAAAGCGCCTCTCTGACTCATTTCAAGAATTCACGATCACGCACGGTCGATGTGCGTCCCGTAATGTCGGTGATTTTGCGATTCCTGCAAACGGGAGTGCGAATTCTTTTCGCTATACGAATAGAATAGGGTCACGTCAATATCCCCAGCGTTGCGAATACTTCGTGCGAGGAACAGAAGCGATGGAATAGCGAAGTTCTGGATCGCATGACCGTTTCACACTCGAAATCGACGTTCCGTACCTGTAGAAAGCACTATTGTGATGTTTCAGACGCAGAACGTTGTAAAAGCGTAATTCCCGTTCGAAATAAGCGTAATACATCCGCAATTCACGTTCTGTACGTGCAGAAAGCGCCTTTCTGACTCATTTGAAGAATTCACGATCACGCACGGTCGATGTGCGTCCCGTAATGTCGGTGATTTTGCGATTCCTGCAAACGGGAGTGCGAATTCTTTTCGCTATACGAATAGAATAGGGTCACGTCAATATCCCCAGCGTTGCGAATACCTCGTGCGAGGAACAGAAGCGATGGAATAGCGAAGTTCTGGATCGCATGACCGTTTCACACTCGAAATCGACGTTCCGTACCTGTAGAAAGCACTATTGTGATGTTTCCGACGCAGAACGTTGTAAAAGCGTAACTCCCGTTCGAAATAAGCGTAACACACCCGCAATTCACGTTCTGTACGTGCAGAAAGCGCCTTTCTGACTCATTTGAAGAATTCACGTTCACGCACGGTCGATGTGCGTCCCGTAATGTCGGTGATTTTGCGATTCCTGCAAACGGGAGTGCGAATTCTTTTCGCTATACGAATAGAATAGGGTCACGTCAATATCCCCAGCGTTGCGAATACCTCGTGCGAGGAACAGAAGCGATGGAATAGCGAAGTTCTGGATCGCATGACCGTTTCACACTCGAAATCGACGTTCCGTACCAGTAGAAAGCACTATTGTGATGTTTCCGACGCAGAACGTTGTAAAAGCGTAATTCCCGTTCGAAATAAGCGTAATGCACCCGCAATTCACGTTCTGTACGCGCAGAAAGCGCCTTTCTGAGTTATTTGAAGAATTCACGATCACGCACGGTCGATGTGCGTCCCGTAATGTCGGTGATTTTGAAATTCCTGCAAACGGGAGTGCGAATTCTTTTCGCTATACGAATAGAAAAGGGTCATGTCAATATCCCCAGCGTTGCGAATACCTCGTGCGAGGAACAGAGGCGATGGAATAGCGAAGTTCTGGATTGCATAACCGTTTCAGACTCGAAATCGACGATCCGTACCTGTAGAAAGCACTATTGTGATGTGTTTGGGAAATAATTCCCAGAGTGACCAGTGTGGTGGCAGCACCACCTGGACACCGATCGCTCAAGCCAGGTGGCAGCATGACTTCGTCGTGTGACGTAACGGTCATGCGCACTGGCTAAAATCGGCCTCGTGTCGCGGCAGCGCACGGAAATCGGCCATTATAGTTTCGTTGCCTGAGTCTACTGGTCGTATAGTATAGCTCAGCGTTTACGCACGCGCCGAAAGGCATTTTGGAATACATCGACATTGGTTACTGCTCATCGTTAGAATATAACAGGCAAGTCAGCTCAATTATTATTAGTCTGCTCATCATGTATATTCAATAATAATATATATGAAATAAAGTGAGACTGCTCGAGAGCAACACAATTCTCTCATTACCTTGCTGCCAAGACTTTTCACACGTTTGGATGTTTCTCAAACATTTTTGGTCCTTCGAGCCGGAGTGTGCAGCAGAGTTTTGAGTAGAATTGTGTAAATTCAGCGTGCTTTTAAGTGAACTCAGTGTGCGACGGGTCCGCGTTGTTGCTAACCGGAAGTCGTACACGTGTCGAAGTCGGCCATGTTGCCCTCTCAATTTCGCACGTACGCTCAGCTTTGTTCACTTTCAATCATCTCTCATTAACGCACGCTTTATTTCATTGATTGCTCATGCTCTGTAATTATTGGGATTTCTCATGTTTTGTGAATTTCTCACATGCAGTCAGCTTTGGTTCATTTTCATTCACTTTACCATTTATTGGCATGTGTTTTGTTTCATTGAATGCTCATGCATTTTCTTTATTGGTGCTTTTACATGATAAATATTATCATAGTCAGGTTTTGACTTACGCACCTGTTCAGTTCATTTTCTATCACCTTGGCTGGCTACGATCATGTGTTTTACTTCAGTGACTGCTCATACATTTTCTTTATTGGTGCTTATACATGATAAATATTATCATAGTCAGGTTTTGACTTACGCACCTGTTCAGTTCATTTTCTATCACCTTGGCTGGCTACGATCATGTGTTTTACTTCAGTGACTGCTCATACATTTTCTTTATTGGTGCTTATACATGATAAATATTATCATAGTCAGGTTTTGACTTACGCACCTGTTCAGTTCATTTTCTATCATCTTGGCTGGCTACGATCATGTGCTTTACTTCAGTGACTGCTCATGCATTCTCTTTATTGGTGCTTTCACATGATAAATATTATCATTGTCAGGTTTTGACTCACGCACCTGTTCAGTTCATTTCCTATCACCTTGGCTGTCTACGACCATGGGTCCTATTTCAGTGAATGCTCATGCATGTCATTTATTCACATTTATTCATGATAAATATTATCATAGTCAGTTTTTGATTTACGCACATGTTCAGCTCACTTTGTATCTCCTTGGCTGTCTACGACCACGTGTCCTATCTCAATGAATGCTCGTGCATTTCATTTATTCGCATTTATACATTATAAATATTATCATGTTTGTCATTTCATTACTCACATGCTTAAGGCTTTCCGCATGCTCATTCATTTGTTCCTTATAACAGATTTCACTGAGACAACAACAGCAGACTGCTCAGGACTAAGTTGGTTAGTCCAAACGGAGGCCTAGGATGCCTCTCCTTAAGGAGGAGGTTGCGAAAGGGAAGGGCGTCACAGGGCGCACCTCACCTGTCCCTGCAACGCTAGCTGTGCCCAAGGTGGATAGGACAGCAATGACCGAAGAAGACACTGCGATTGCTCACTATGCCTCCTCTGGAGAAGAGTCCCAAGTATCAAGGGACAGCTCCAAGAGGACAACAAGGGCCCGCTCACCTGCGACATATCCTCGTGATATTATCATGAGGCAGTATGCGCAGGAAGAGAGACTTATACAGCTCTCTGAAATTGCTGAAGAGGTTGAGACCGCTCATGATATCACCTTGATGGGAGTGCAAGCCACCATTGACCAGGTGAAACAAATGCACACTGTATTCCTGTCGGAACACAGCTACCTGGTGAACAATGGGCCACCTTCCCAGGTGACACACCCATATTTTGCGGCTCACATGTCGACACAGGAGTCGACAAAATATAATAAATTGATGAGACGGCTCACTAAGCTATTGTCTGAGCTCTCACCAGCTCCTGTAGTCCCTCCTCAGGGTATGGACTACGCGCAAAGAGTCCGCTCAAGGTTGCCTGAACTGGCAGTGCCAACCTTCTCCGGAGCCTACTTAAAATGGCCGGAGTTCAAGGCAATGTTTGCCTCGGTCATATCAGACCGCAAAGATCTGTCTCCACTGGAGAAGTTCCAGTACCTGAAGGGAGCGGTTTCAGGTACTGCTTCAGAACTGATCTCGAACCTTCCTCCAGTGGGAGATTCATTTGAGACGGCTTTTAGACTGCTCACCACTCGTTTTGAGTGCAAAAGGTTAATTGTCAACTCCTATTTAGAGCGAGTGTTCAAATTGACACCAATGACGAAGCGTAGCTCAGTGTCATTGTTGAAGCTGGTAAGCATTGCAAATGAGACAGCTCAGGCACTGCTCACTGTGACCGCTCAGGACTGCTCAAATTGTGTGATGGTGCATCTGTTCACACGACTCCTGGACTCTGATACAAGAGAACAGTGGGAGCATACCATCAGTGACTCCCAAGAGTATCCCACTCTGGAGCAGCTCACCACCTTCCTGACCACACGCGCTCGTGCACTGGAGAATATTGAGAATACAGCTCAAGTCGCTGACGCTGTCAAAAGCAAGCCTCAATCAGCCACCTCCACCAAGGCTCCAGTGACACGGGCAGTCGTGCACAAGGCAACACAAAATCAGCCAGCTCATTTTCAACGAGTTCGGGAGCCGACTCATCTTTGCGACCTGTGCTCTCAACCACATTTTGTGGTGAAATGTGAGAGGTTTCGAGAGAGCTCAGTGGCCAAACGCATGGCCTTGGTGCGAGAGAAGCACCTGTGCTTTTTATGCCTAGGTCGGCATAATTTCGGGAAGTGCCGCTCTTCCCTTAGTTGCAAGACGTGCAAGGGCAAGCACCACACCATGCTGCATGGTGGTGATTTATCTGTCCTTTTTGGTAGCTCCTTCCACCACAAGGAGCATCAAAGTGAGACCGCTCAGTCTTCTGCCTCTACAGGCACATCGTCCGCTCATTGAGACAGGGGTGCAATCCCAAAGAAGGCCGCTCATGGAGCGCACCACACAACATTGCTAGCCACGGCTCTAGCAACTGTGTACTCCTCCACGTCTGCTCATCAGGTGCGCATGCTCATTGATCAAGGCTCTGAAATCACCCTTGTATCAGAAAGACTTGCTCAGCAGCTTAATATACCTAGAGAACGCTCAAAGTTGGACATTATGGGAGTTGGAAACAAGTGTACAGCACAGACCCGAGGCATGGTCACGCTTACTCTCCACTCCAACCTGAGACTGCTCACGGCCACAATAAAGGCCCACATTTTGAAGACATTGACAACTACATTACCAACATTAGAGATTTCTCAGCATGTTGATTGGCCTCATCTTGAGAAATTGGCTTTGGCCGATCCTGAATTTCTCGTTCCAAGGGCAGTTGATATCATCCTAGGAGCAGATTATTATGGACTTGTCATCAAACCAAATATCATCAGGTTAAATGACACAGCTCCTATTGCTCAACTTTCCATCTTTGGTTGGCTAGTAATTGGCCCAGTTTTCTCAACATCGTCTGCTGTCAGACGATCTTATCATGTCAGTATGCAACGACATGACCACCATCTTGATGAAATGTTGGCTCGATTTTGGGTACAAGAAGAGGCTCCTATCATCCAGAGCACTCTGCTCACTCCTGATGATCAGGAGTGTGAAGAGCACTTTAAAAAAACCCATACGAGAGATTCATTAGGGAGATACACTGTACGTATCCCACTTAAGTTGTCAACAAATGTTCTGGGCAGCTCATATGAGACAGCTCGCAAGTGTCTTCAGCGTCTCACGAGACGGTTTCTCAAGAATCCAGACTATAAGATCAAATATGTCAAGTTCATGCAGGAGTATGAAAATCTGAATCACATGGTGGAAATACCAAACGACTCAATAAGTAGTCCGGTGCAATATTATTTGCCCCACCATGGTGTTCTCAAACCTGACAGCTCGACTACTAAACTTCGGGTTGTGTTTAATGGATCCTGCACAAGCTCATCAGGCGTCTCGGTAAATGATATAATGCACACAGGTGCCAACCTGTTGTTGAATATCATGGATGTTCTCCTGTGGATTCGGACTCATCGCCACATATTCTCTACCGATATTACTAAAATGTACCGTCAGATTAGAGTACATCCAGATGATTGGGACTTACAACGAATATTGTGGATCGATGAGAAACTTGGTGAGAAACATTATCACCTCACCACTGTCACCTATGGAACAAAGGCAGCTCCATTTCTGGCAGTGCGTACATTACAGCAGTTAGCTGAAGATGAAGGTCATCGTTTTCCACTGGCTGTGCCATCTATCACTCGTGGGAGATACGTAGATGATATCTTTGGTGGTGCAGACTCAGTGGACAAACTTACTGAAGTGGCAATTCAAGTCCAACAATTGTGTCAGTCAGCAGGCTTTCCTCTGGCAAAGTGGCACTCTACTTATCCCAAGCTGCTCGAAATAGTCTCATCACAGGAGCAAGCCAACTCCGAAATAGCCTTCGCGGATTGCGATACCAAAATTCTCGGACTATCATGGTCACCTCAACAAGACGTGTTTCAATTCTCGTCTATATCAGAACCGCATCATGCCCTAATTACGAAACGCCAGATCCTCTCACAAGTAGCGACCATTTTTGATCCTTTAGGCTTTGCCTCACCTGTAGTAATCAAGGCAAAGATATTGCTACAGGAATTATGGTTACTCAAAGTAAATTGGGATGAACCATTGTCAGCTCATGTCGTCTCAAAGTGGAAAGACATCAGAGAAGATCTTATATGCCTGGCCAGGCTTACCATTCCACGGTGGTTCAACACGTATTCAAATTCGCGGGTTGAATTGCATGGGTTCTCTGATGCCTCCCAGTTAGCCATGGCAGCGGTAATTTACATTACCATTCACACACCGTCCACAAGCATCGTGACGTCACTAGTCTGCTCAAAAACAAAGGTTGCACCATTGAAGAGACTAACCATCCCGAGGTTAGAGCTCTCCGCAGCGCTGCTATTAGCCAAGCTCATGTCTCATGTCCAAGCTACTTTAAAAAGGGACATTTCAAGTACATTTTTGTGGACGGATTCTCAAGTAGTTCTCACATGGATCAAGTCTCACCCGTCTCGCTGGAAAGACTTTGTTAGCAATAGAGTTGCACAAATACAGGACCTTACTGAGAACGCTCATTGGAGGCATACTCCAGGCACAGCCAATCCAGCTGACTGTGCATCTCGCGGCGTTTCTACAGACCAGCTCAAAGATCATGAGCTCTGGTGGACGGGACCACCTTGGCTCACTAAACCTGAACACTGGCCACCTCAAACATTGACACCAGACGAGTCAAGTGCCCTAGAAGCTCGTCCTGGTGTGGCACTTGTGACAACTCAACAGTTCAAGAACTATGATTGGGACCTTATCTATAGATACTCGTCGTTCATGAAGCTGCTTCGAATCACGGCCCTGATTCACAGGTTTAGCTTAAATGCAAGGGCATCGATCACAAAACAACCGAGTCCGCTCATTCAGTCTGACATTGAATGGTCCAGACAGTTCTGGATCATGGCTACACAAGCCACATATTTCTCAGAGGAATTGAAGGTTCTCAAGAAACAATCTCAGTTACCTTCAAGCCACCCATTGAGCCGATTGACGGCCTTCATAGATCATCAAGGCATCATAAGAGTGGGTGGACGGCTCAACAATTCAGACCTTACATATGAGACGAAGCATCCAGCAATTTTGCCACGTAGGTCAAGATTGTCTGACCTCATTATCGATTTTTCACACAAACACACCTTGCATGGAGGAACCCAAGTGACGCTCGCTCACATTAGACAATGTTACTGGATTCTTGGAGGAAGAGCCCCAGTTAAAGCTCATGTGCTTCGGTGTGTGGTTTGCGCTCGACAAAGGGGGATCCGTGCCCATCAAATGATGGGCCAACTACCTCTGGTTCGAGTGCAGCCATCCCGGGCATTTGCTCACACAGGCATAGATTATGCCGGACCGCTCACCTTGAAAACTTGGAAAGGGCGAGGCGCCAAGACTCACAAGGGTTGGATATGTGTGTTTGTATGCCTAACTACATCAGCTGTTCATCTTGAAGTCGTCTCAGACTACTCAACTGAGGGATTCATAGCCACCTATAGAAGGTTTACTTCACGAAGAGGTATTCCTACTTCCTTGTACTCTGATTGTGGAACAAACTTTGTCGGGGCAGATACATCTCTTCGCAAGTTGTTTACACAGAGTACACAGGAACACAAAAGGCTTATTGCACTGCTCATGGAAGACCGCTCAACCTGGCACTTTAATCCTCCTGCCGCACCCCACATGGGTGGGAAATGGGAGGCTGTGGTAAAGTCCATCAAATACCACATTAGACGTACAGTAGCAGAGACGCCTCTAACTTATGAGGAGTTGATGACTCTGTTGAGCCAGATTGAAGCTGTTCTCAATTCAAGACCCTTAGAACCTCTCAGTGACGACTCTCAGGACCTCTCAGCGCTGACTCCAGGGCACTTTCTTATTGGCACTGCTTTAAATGCCGTTCCAGAACCATCCTTGCTAGACATCTCAACCTCTAGACTTTCTCGATGGCAATTCGTCCAGCAACGTGTTCATCAGTTCTGGGCTCAGTGGTCAGCTCACTACCTCCAAAGGTTGCAAGCCATCTCAAAATGGCATCACCCTAACAACACTATAAAACTAGGCTCATTGGTGTTGATTTCCGACGAGAGGTTTCCTCCCTGTAAATGGCCTCTCGCTAGGGTGATGTCACTGATACCCGGCAAGGATGGGCTCACAAGGGTGGCCGAGTTAAAAACCGCCACCACAACACTAGTGAGACCGATCACCAAGCTCATTCTCCTACCAGTCAGCTCTCATACAGAACCCATCATTAAAGATCATCAACAGGGTTGCTGATGGCGGGGGGAATGTTTGGGAAATAATTCCCAGAGTGACCAGTGTGGTGGCAGCACCACCTGGACACCGATCGCTCAAGCCAGGTGGCAGCATGACTTCGTCGTGTGACGTAACGGTCATGCGCACTGGCTAAAATCGGCCTCGTGTCGCGGCAGCGCACGGAAATCGGCCATTATAGTTTCGTTGCCTGAGTCTACTGGTCGTATAGTATAGCTCAGCGTTTACGCACGCGCCGAAAGGCATTTTGGAATACATCGACATTGGTTACTGCTCATCGTTAGAATATAACAGGCAAGTCAGCTCAATTATTATTAGTCTGCTCATCATGTATATTCAATAATAATATATATGAAATAAAGTGAGACTGCTCGAGAGCAACACAATTCTCTCATTACCTTGCTGCCAAGACTTTTCACACGTTTGGATGTTTCTCAAACATGATGTTTCCGACGGAAAACGTTGTAAAAGCGTAATTCCCGTTCAAAATATGCGTAGTACACCCGCAATTCACGTTCTGTACGCGCAGAAAGCGCCTCTCTGACTCATTTCAAGAATTCACGATCACGCACGGTCGATGTGCGTCCCGTAATGTCGGTAATTTTGCAATTCCTGCAAACGGGAGTGCGAATTCTTTTCGCTATACGAATAGAAAAGGGTCATGTCAATATCCCCAGCGTTGCGAATACCTCGTGCGAGGAACAGAAGCGATGGAATAGCGAAGTTCTGGATTGCATGACCGTTTCAGACTCGAAATCGACGATCCGTACCTGTAGAAAGCACTATTGTGATGTTTCCGACGGAAAACGTTGTAAAAGCGTAATTCCCGTTCGAAATATGCGTAGTACACCCGCAATTCACGTTCTGTACGCGCAGAAAGCGCCTCTCTGACTCATTTCAAGAATTCACGATCACGCACGGTCGATGTGCGTCCCGTAATGTCGGTGATTTTGCGATTCCTGCAAACGGGAGTGCGAATTCTTTTCGCTATACGAATAGAATAGGGTCACGTCAATATCTCCAGCGTTGCGAATACCTGGTGAGAGGAACAGAAGCGATGGAATAGCGAAGTTCTGGATCGTATGACCGTTTCACACTCGAAATCGACGTTCCGTACCAGTAGAAAGCACTATTGTGATGTTTCCGACGCAGAACGTTGTAAAAGCGTAATTCCCGTTCGAAATAAGCGTAATACACCCGCAATTCACGTTCTGTACGCGCAGAAAGCGCCTTTCTGAGTTATTTGAAGAATTCACGATCACGCACGGTCGATGTGCGTCCCGTAATGTCGGTGATTTTGCAATTCCTGCAAACGGGAGTGCGAATTCTTTTCGCTATACGAATAGAAAAGGGTCATGTCAATATCCCCAGCGTTGCGAATACCTCGTGCGAGGAACAGAAGCGATGGAATAGCGAAGTTCTGGATTGCATGACCGTTTCAGACTCGAAATCGACGATCCGTACCTGTAGAAAGCACTATTGTGATGTTTCCGACGGAAAACGTTGTAAAAGCGTAATTCCCGTTCGAAATATGCGTAGTACACCCGCAATTCACGTTCTGTACGCGCAGAAAGCGCCTCTCTGACTCATTTCAAGAATTCACGATCACGCACGGTCGATGTGCGTCCCGTAATGTCGGTGATTTTGCGATTCCTGCAAACGGGAGTGCGAATTCTTTTCGCTATACGAATAGAATAGGGTCACGTCAATATCCCCAGCGTTGCGAATACCTCGTGCGAGGAACAGAAGCGATGGAATAGCGAAGTTCTGGATCGCATGACCGTTTCACACTCGAAATCGACGTTCCGTACCTGTAGAAAGCACTATTGTGATGTTTCAGACGCAGAACGTTGTAAAAGCGTAATTCCCGTTCGAAATAAGCGTAATACATCCGCAATTCACGTTCTGTACGTGCAGAAAGCGCCTTTCTGACTCATTTGAAGAATTCACGATCACGCACGGTCGATGTGCGTCCCGTAATGTCGGTGATTTTGCGATTCCTGCAAACGGGAGTGCGAATTCTTTTCGCTATACGAATAGAATAGGGTCACGTCAATATCCCCAGCGTTGCGAATACCTCGTGCGAGGAACAGAAGCGATGGAATAGCGAAGTTCTGGATCGCATGACCGTTTCACACTCGAAATCGACGTTCCGTACCTGTATAAAGCACTATTGTGATGTTTCCGACGCAGAACGTTGTAAAAGCGTAATTCCCGTTCGAAATAAGCGTAATACACCCGCAATTCACGTTCTGTACGCGCAGAAAGCGCCTTTCTGACTCATTTGAAGAATTCACGATCACGCACGGTCGATGTGCGTCCCGTAATGTCGGTGATTTTGCGATTCCTGCAAACGAGAGTGCGAATTTTTTTCGCTAGACGAATAGAATAGGGTCACGTCAATATCTCCAGCGTTGCGAATACCTGGTGAGAGCAACAGAAGCGATGGAATAGCGAAGTTATGGATCGTATGACCGTTTCACACTCGAAATCGACGTTCCGTACCAGTAGAAAGCACTATTGTGATGTTTCCGACGCACAACGTTGTAAAAGCGTAATTCCCTTTTGAAATAAGCGTAATACACCCGCAAATCGCGTTCTGTACGCGCAGAAAGCGCCTTTCTGAGTTATTTGAAGAATTCACGATCACGCACGGTCGATGTGCGTCCCGTAATGTCGGTGATTTTGCGATTCCTGCAAACGAGAGTGCGAATTTTTTTCGCTAGACGAATAGAATAGGGTCACGTCAATATCTCCAGCGTTGCGAATACCTGGTGAGAGGAACAGAAGCGATGGAATAGCGAAGTTATGGATCGTATGACCGTTTCACACTCGAAATCGACGTTCCGTACCAGTAGAAAGCACTATTGTGATGTTTCCGACGCACAACGTTGTAAAAGCGTAATTCCCTTTTGAAATAAGCGTAATACACCCGCAAATCGCGTTCTGTACGCGCAGAAAGCGCCTTTCTGACTTATTTGAAGAATTCACGATCACGCACGGTCGATGTGCGTCCCGTAATGTCGGTGATTTTGCGATTCCTGCAAACGAGAGTGCGAATTTTTTTCGCTAGACGAATAGAATAGGGTCACGTCAATATCTCCAGCGTTGCGAATACCTGGTGAGAGCAACAGAAGCGATGGAATAGCGAAGTTATGGATCGTATGACCGTTTCACACTCGAAATCGACGTTCCGTACCAGTAGAAAGCACTATTGTGATGTTTCCGACGCACAACGTTGTAAAAGCGTAATTCCCTTTCGAAATAAGCGTAATGCACCCGCAATTCACGTTCTGTACGCGCAGAAAGCGCCTTTCTGAGTTATTTGAAGAATTCACGATCACGCACGGTCGATGTGCGTCCCGTAATGTCGGTGATTTTGAAATTCCTGCAAACGGGAGTGCGAATTCTTTTCGCTATACGAATAGAAAAGGGTCATGTCAATATCCCCAGCGTTGCGAATACCTCGTGCGAGGAACAGAGGCGATGGAATAGCGAAGTTCTGGATTGCATGACCGTTTCAGACTCGAAATCGACGATCCGTACCTGTAGAAAGCACTATTGTGATGTTTCCGACGGAAAACGTTGTAAAAGCGTAATTCCCGTTCAAAATATGCGTAGTACACCCGCAATTCACGTTCTGTACGCGCAGAAAGGGCCTCTCTGACTCATTTCAAGAATTCACGATCACGCACGGTCGATGTGCGTCCCGTAATGTCGGTAATTTTGCAATTCCTGCAAACGGGAGTGCGAATTCTTTTCGCTATACGAATAGAAAAGGGTCATGTCAATATCCCCAGCGTTGCGAATACCTCGTGCGAGGAACAGAAGCGATGGAATAGCGAAGTTCTGGATTGCATGACCGTTTCAGACTCGAAATCGACGATCCGTACCTGTAGAAAGCACTATTGTGATGTTTCCGACGGAAAACGTTGTAAAAGCGTAATTCCCGTTCGAAATATGCGTAGTACACCCGCAATTCACGTTCTGTACGCGCAGAAAGCGCCTCTCTGACTCATTTCAAGAATTCACGATCACGCACGGTCGATTGTGCGTCCCGTAATGTCGGTGATTTTGCGATTCCTGCAAACGGGAGTGCGAATTCTTTTCGCTATACGAATAGAATAGGGTCACGTCAATATCCCCAGCGTTGCGAATACCTCGTGCGAGGAACAGAAGCGATGGAATAGCGAAGTTCTGGATCGCATGACCGTTTCACACTCGAAATCGACGTTCCGTACCTGTAGAAAGCACTATTGTGATGTTTCAGACGCAGAACGTTGTAAAAGCGTAATTCCCGTTCGAAATAAGCGTAATACATCCGCAATTCACGTTCTGTACGTGCAGAAAGCGCCTTTCTGACTCATTTGAAGAATTCACGATCACGCACGGTCGATGTGCGTCCCGTAATGTCGGTGATTTTGCGATTCCTGCAAACGGGAGTGCGAATTCTTTTCGCTATACGAATAGAATAGGGTCACGTCAATATCCCCAGCGTTGCGAATACCTCGTGCGAGGAACAGAAGCGATGGAATAGCGAAGTTCTGGATCGCATGACCGTTTCACACTCGAAATCGACGTTCCGTACCTGTATAAAGCACTATTGTGATGTTTCCGACGCAGAACGTTGTAAAAGCGTAATTCCCGTTCGAAATAAGCGTAATACACCCGCAATTCACGTTCTGTACGCGCAGAAAGCGCCTTTCTGACTCATTTGAAGAATTCACGATCACGCACGGTCGATGTGCGTCCCGTAATGTCGGTGATTTTGCGATTCCTGCAAACGAGAGTGCGAATTTTTTTCGCTAGACGAATAGAATAGGGTCACGTCAATATCTCCAGCGTTGCGAATACCTGGTGAGAGGAACAGAAGCGATGGAATAGCGAAGTTATGGATCGTATGACCGTTTCACACTCGAAATCGACGTTCCGTACCAGTAGAAAGCACTATTGTGATGTTTCCGACGCACAACGTTGTAAAAGCGTAATTCCCTTTTGAAATAAGCGTAATACACCCGCAAATCGCGTTCTGTACGCGCAGAAAGCGCCTTTCTGAGTTATTTGAAGAATTCACGATCACGCACGGTCGATGTGCGTCCCGTAATGTCGGTGATTTTGCGATTCCTGCAAACGAGAGTGCGAATTTTTTTCGCTAGACGAATAGAATAGGGTCACGTCAATATCTCCAGCGTTGCGAATACCTGGTGAGAGGAACAGAAGCGATGGAATAGCGAAGTTATGGATCGTATGACCGTTTCACACTCGAAATCGACGTTCCGTACCAGTAGAAAGCACTATTGTGATGTTTCCGACGCACAACGTTGTAAAAGCGTAATTCCCTTTTGAAATAAGCGTAATAAACCCGCAAATCGCGTTCTGTACGCGCAGAAAGCGCCTTTCTGACTTATTTGAAGAATTCACGATCACGCACGGTCGATGTGCGTCCCGTAATGTCGGTGATTTTGCGATTCCTGCAAACGAGAGTGCGAATTTTTTTCGCTAGACGAATAGAATAGGGTCACGTCAATATCTCCAGCGTTGCGAATACCTGGTGAGAGCAACAGAAGCGATGGAATAGCGAAGTTATGGATCGTATGACCGTTTCACACTCGAAATCGACGTTCCGTACCAGTAGAAAGCACTATTGTGATGTTTCCGACGCACAACGTTGTAAAAGCGTAATTCCCTTTCGAAATAAGCGTAATACACCCGCAATTCACGTTCTGTACGCGCAGAAAGCGCCTTTCTGAGTTATTTGAAGAATTCACGATCACGCACGGTCGATGTGCGTCCCGTAATGTCGGTGATTTTGCGATTCCCGCAAACGAGAGTGCGAATTTTCTTCGCTATACGAATAGAATAGGGTCACGTCAATATCCCCAGCGATGCGAATACCTCGTGCGAGGAACAGAAGCGATGGAATAGCGAAGTTCTGGATCGCATGACCGTTTCACACTCGAAATCGACGTTCCGTACCTGTAAAAAGCACTATTATGATGTTTCCGACGGAGAACGTTGTAAAAGCGTAATTCCCGTTCGAAATAAGCGTAATACACCCGCAATTCACGTTCGGTATGCGCAGAAAGCGCCTTTCTGACTTATTTGAAGAATTCACGATCACGTACGGTCGATGTGCGTCCCATAATGTCGGTGATTTTGCGATTCCTGCAAACGAAAGTGCGAATATTTTTCGCTAGACGAATAGAATAGGGTCACGTCAATATCTCCAGCGTTGCGAATACCTGGTGAGAGCAACAGAAGCGATGGAATAGCGAAGTTATGGATCGTATGACCGTTTCAGACTCGAAATCGACGTTCCGTACCAGTAGAAAGCACTATTGTGATGTTTCCGACGCAGAACGTTGTAAAAGCGTAATTCCCGTTCGAAATAAGCGTAATACACCCGCAATTCACGTTCTGTACGCGCAGAAAGCGCCTTTCTGAGTTATTTGAAGAATTCACGATCACGCACGGTCGATGTGCGTCCCGTAATGTCGGTGATTTTGCGATTCCTGCAAACGAGAGTGCGAATTTTTTTCGCTAGACGAATAGAATAGGGTCACGTCAATATCTCCAGCGTTGCGAATACCTGGTGAGAGGAACAGAAGCGATGGAATAGCGAAGTTATGGATCGTATGACCGTTTCACACTCGAAATCGACGTTCCGTACCAGTAGAAAGCACTATTGTGATGTTTCCGACGCACAACGTTGTAAAAGCGTAATTCCCTTTTGAAATAAGCGTAATACACCCGCAAATCGCGTTCTGTACGCGCAGAAAGCGCCTTTCTGACTTATTTGAAGAATTCACGATCACGCACGGTCGATGTGCGTCCCGTAATGTCGGTGATTTTGCGATTCCTGCAAACGAGAGTGCGAATTTTTTTCGCTAGACGAATAGAATAGGGTCACGTCAATATCTCCAGCGTTGCGAATACCTGGTGAGAGCAACAGAAGCGATGGAATAGCGAAGTTATGGATCGTATGACCGTTTCACACTCGAAATCGACGTTCCGTACCAGTAGAAAGCACTATTGTGATGTTTCCGACGGAGAACGTTGTAAAAGCGTAATTCCCGTTCGAAATAAGCGTAATACACCCGCAATTCACGTTCTGTACGCGCAGAAAGCGCCTTTCTGAGTTATTTGAAGAATTCACGATCACGCACGGTCGATGTGCGTCCCGTAATGTCGGTGATTTTGCGATTCCCGCAAACGAGAGTGCAAATTTTCTTCGCTATACGAATAGAATAGGGTCACGTCAATATCCCCAGCGATGCGAATACCTCGTGCGAGGAACAGAAGCGATGGAATAGCGAAGTTCTGGATCGCATGACCGTTTCACACTCGAAATCGACGTTCCGTACCTGTAAAAAGCACTATTATGATGTTTCCGACGGAGAACGTTGTAAAAGCGTAATTCCCGTTCGAAATAAGCGTAATACACCCGCAATTCACGTTCGGTATGCGCAGAAAGCGCCTTTCTGACTTATTTGAAGATTTCACGATCACGTACGGTCGATGTGCGTCCCATAATGTCGGTGATTTTGCGATTCCTGCAAACGAAAGTGCGAATATTTTTCGCTATACGAATAGAATAGGGTCACGTCAATATCCCCGGCGTTGCGAATACCAACGTGCGAGGAACAGAAGCGATGGAATAGCGAAGTTCTGGATCGCATGACCGTTTCAGACTCGAAATCGACGTTCCGTACCTGTAGAAAGCACTATTGTGATGTTTCCGACGCAGAACGTTGTAAAAGCGTAATTCCCGTTCGAAATAAGCGTAATACATCCGCAATTCACGTTCTGTACGTGCAGAAAGCGCCTTTCTGACTCATTTGAAGAATTCACGATCACGCACGGTCGATGTGCGTCCCGTAATGTCGGTGATTTTGCGATTCCTGCAAACGGGAGTGCGAATTCTTTTCGCTATACGAATAGAATAGGGTCACGTCAATATCCCCAGCGTTGCGAATACCTCGTGCGAGGAACAGAAGCGATGGAATAGCGAAGTTCTGGATCGCATGACCGTTTCACACTCGAAATCGACGTTCCGTACCTGTATAAAGCACTATTGTGATGTTTCCGACGCAGAACGTTGTAAAAGCGTAATTCCCGTTCGAAATAAGCGTAATACACCCGCAATTCACGTTCTGTACGCGCAGAAAGCGCCTTTCTGAGTTATTTGAAGAATTCACGATCACGCACGGTCGATGTGCGTCCCGTAATGTCGGTGATTTTGCGATTCCTGCAAACGAGAGTGCGAATTTTTTTCGCTAGACGAATAGAATAGGGTCACGTCAATATCTCCAGCGTTGCGAATACCTGGTGAGAGGAACAGAAGCGATGGAATAGCGAAGTTATGGATCGTATGACCGTTTCACACTCGAAATCGACGTTCCGTACCAGTAGAAAGCACTATTGTGATGTTTCCGACGCACAACGTTGTAAAAGCGTAATTCCCTTTTGAAATAAGCGTAATACACCCGCAAATCGCGTTCTGTACGCGCAGAAAGCGCCTTTCTGAGTTATTTGAAGAATTCACGATCACGCACGGTCGATGTGCGTCCCGTAATGTCGGTGATTTTGCGATTCCTGCAAACGAGAGTGCGAATTTTTTTCGCTAGACGAATAGAATAGGGTCACGTCAATATCTCCAGCGTTGCGAATACCTGGTGAGAGGAACAGAAGCGATGGAATAGCGAAGTTATGGATCGTATGACCGTTTCACACTCGAAATCGACGTTCCGTACCAGTAGAAAGCACTATTGTGATGTTTCCGACGCACAACGTTGTAAAAGCGTAATTCCCTTTTGAAATAAGCGTAATACACCCGCAAATCGCGTTCTGTACGCGCAGAAAGCGCCTTTCTGACTTATTTGAAGAATTCACGATCACGCACGGTCGATGTGCGTCCCGTAATGTCGGTGATTTTGCGATTCCAGCAAACGAGAGTGCGAATTTTATTCGCTAGACGAATAGAATAGGGTCACGTCAATATCTCCAGCGTTGCGAATACCTGGTGAGAGCAACAGAAGCGATGGAATAGCGAAGTTATGGATCGTATGACCGTTTCACACTCGAAATCGACGTTCCGTACCAGTAGAAAGCACTATTGTGATGTTTCCGACGCACAACGTTGTAAAAGCGTAATTCCCTTTCGAAATAAGCGTAATACACCCGCAATTCACGTTCTGTACGCGCAGAAAGCGCCTTTCTGAGTTATTTGAAGAATTCACGATCACGCACGGTCGATGTGCGTCCCGTAATGTCGGTGATTTTGCGATTCCCGCAAACGAGAGTGCGAATTTTCTTCGCTATACGAATAGAATAGGGTCACGTCAATATCCCCAGCGATGCGAATACCTCGTGCGAGGAACAGAAGCGATGGAATAGCGAAGTTCTGGATCGCATGACCGTTTCACACTCGAAATCGACGTTCCGTACCTGTAAAAAGCACTATTATGATGTTTCCGACGGAGAACGTTGTAAAAGCGTAATTCCCGTTCGAAATAAGCGTAATACACCCGCAATTCACGTTCGGTATGCGCAGAAAGCGCCTTTCTGACTTATTTGAAGAATTCACGATCACGTACGGTCGATGTGCGTCCCATAATGTCGGTGATTTTGCGATTCCTGCAAACGAAAGTGCGAATATTTTTCGCTAGACGAATAGAATAGGGTCACGTCAATATCTCCAGCGTTGCGAATACCTGGTGAGAGCAACAGAAGCGATGGAATAGCGAAGTTATGGATCGTATGACCGTTTCAGACTCGAAATCGACGTTCCGTACCAGTAGAAAGCACTATTGTGATGTTTCCGACGCAGAACGTTGTAAAAGCGTAATTCCCGTTCGAAATAAGCGTAATACACCCGCAATTCACGTTCTGTACGCGCAGAAAGCGCCTTTCTGAGTTATTTGAAGAATTCACGATCACGCACGGTCGATGTGCGTCCCGTAATGTCGGTGATTTTGCGATTCCTGCAAACGAGAGTGCGAATTTTTTTCGCTAGACGAATAGAATAGGGTCACGTCAATATCTCCAGCGTTGCGAATACCTGGTGAGAGGAACAGAAGCGATGGAATAGCGAAGTTATGGATCGTATGACCGTTTCACACTCGAAATCGACGTTCCGTACCAGTAGAAAGCACTATTGTGATGTTTCCGACGCACAACGTTGTAAAAGCGTAATTCCCTTTTGAAATAAGCGTAATACACCCGCAAATCGCGTTCTGTACGCGCAGAAAGCGCCTTTCTGACTTATTTGAAGAATTCACGATCACGCACGGTCGATGTGCGTCCCGTAATGTCGGTGATTTTGCGATTCCTGCAAACGAGAGTGCGAATTTTTTTCGCTAGACGAATAGAATAGGGTCACGTCAATATCTCCAGCGTTGCGAATACCTGGTGAGAGCAACAGAAGCGATGGAATAGCGAAGTTATGGATCGTATGACCGTTTCACACTCGAAATCGACGTTCCGTACCAGTAGAAAGCACTATTGTGATGTTTCCGACGCACAACGTTGTAAAAGCGTAATTCCCTTTTGAAATAAGCGTAATACACCCGCAAATCGCGTTCTGTACGCGCAGAAAGCGCCTTTCTGACTTATTTGAAGAATTCACGATCACGCACGGTCGATGTGCGTCCCGTAATGTCGGTGATTTTGCGATTCCTGCAAACGAGAGTGCGAATTTTTTTCGCTAGACGAATAGAATAGGGTCACGTCAATATCTCCAGCGTTGCGAATACCTGGTGAGAGCAACAGAAGCGATGGAATAGCGAAGTTATGGATCGTATGACCGTTTCACACTCGAAATCGACGTTCCGTACCAGTAGAAAGCACTATTGTGATGTTTCCGACGCACAACGTTGTAAAAGCGTAATTCCCTTTCGAAATAAGCGTAATACACCCGCAATTCACGTTCTGTACGCGCAGAAAGCGCCTTTCTGAGTTATTTGAAGAATTCACGATCACGCACGGTCGATGTGCGTCCCGTAATGTCGGTGATTTTGCGATTCCCGCAAACGAGAGTGCGAATTTTCTTCGCTATACGAATAGAATAGGGTCACGTCAATATCCCCAGCGATGCGAATACCTCGTGCGAGGAACAGAAGCGATGGAATAGCGAAGTTCTGGATCGCATGACCGTTTCACACTCGAAATCGACGTTCCGTACCTGTAAAAAGCACTATTATGATGTTTCCGACGGAGAACGTTGTAAAAGCGTAATTCCCGTTCGAAATAAGCGTAATACACCCGCAATTCACGTTCGGTATGCGCAGAAAGCGCCTTTCTGACTTATTTGAAGAATTCACGATCACGTACGGTCGATGTGCGTCCCATAATGTCGGTGATTTTGCGATTCCTGCAAACGAAAGTGCGAATATTTTTCGCTAGACGAATAGAATAGGGTCACGTCAATATCTCCAGCGTTGCGAATACCTGGTGAGAGCAACAGAAGCGATGGAATAGCGAAGTTATGGATCGTATGACCGTTTCAGACTCGAAATCGACGTTCCGTACCAGTAGAAAGCACTATTGTGATGTTTCCGACGCAGAACGTTGTAAAAGCGTAATTCCCGTTCGAAATAAGCGTAATACACCCGCAATTCACGTTCTGTACGCGCAGAAAGCGCCTTTCTGAGTTATTTGAAGAATTCACGATCACGCACGGTCGATGTGCGTCCCGTAATGTCGGTGATTTTGCGATTCCTGCAAACGAGAGTGCGAATTTTTTTCGCTAGACGAATAGAATAGGGTCACGTCAATATCTCCAGCGTTGCGAATACCTGGTGAGAGGAACAGAAGCGATGGAATAGCGAAGTTATGGATCGTATGACCGTTTCACACTCGAAATCGACGTTCCGTACCAGTAGAAAGCACTATTGTGATGTTTCCGACGCACAACGTTGTAAAAGCGTAATTCCCTTTTGAAATAAGCGTAATACACCCGCAAATCGCGTTCTGTACGCGCAGAAAGCGCCTTTCTGACTTATTTGAAGAATTCACGATCACGCACGGTCGATGTGCGTCCCGTAATGTCGGTGATTTTGCGATTCCTGCAAACGAGAGTGCGAATTTTTTTCGCTAGACGAATAGAATAGGGTCACGTCAATATCTCCAGCGTTGCGAATACCTGGTGAGAGCAACAGAAGCGATGGAATAGCGAAGTTATGGATCGTATGACCGTTTCACACTCGAAATCGACGTTCCGTACCAGTAGAAAGCACTATTGTGATGTTTCCGACGCACAACGTTGTAAAAGCGTAATTCCCTTTCGAAATAAGCGTAATACACCCGCAATTCACGTTCTGTACGCGCAGAAAGCGCCTTTCTGAGTTATTTGAAGAATTCACGATCACGCACGGTCGATGTGCGTCCCGTAATGTCGGTGATTTTGCGATTCCCGCAAACGAGAGTGCAAATTTTCTTCGCTATACGAATAGAATAGGGTCACGTCAATATCCCCAGCGATGCGAATACCTCGTGCGAGGAACAGAAGCGATGGAATAGCGAAGTTCTGGATCGCATGACCGTTTCACACTCGAAATCGACGTTCCGTACCTGTAAAAAGCACTATTATGATGTTTCCGACGGAGAACGTTGTAAAAGCGTAATTCCCGTTCGAAATAAGCGTAATACACCCGCAATTCACGTTCGGTATGCGCAGAAAGCGCCTTTCTGACTTATTTGAAGATTTCACGATCACGTACGGTCGATGTGCGTCCCATAATGTCGGTGATTTTGCGATTCCTGCAAACGAAAGTGCGAATATTTTTCGCTATACGAATAGAATAGGGTCACGTCAATATCCCCGGCGTTGCGAATACCAACGTGCGAGGAACAGAAGCGATGGAATAGCGAAGTTCTGGATCGCATGACCGTTTCAGACTCGAAATCGACGTTCCGTACCTGTAGAAAGCACTATTGTGATGTTTCCGACGCAGAACGTTGTAAAAGCGTAATTCCCGTTCGAAATAAGCGTAATACACCCGCAATTCACGTTCTGTACGTGCAGAAAGCGCCTTTCTGACTCATTTGAAGAATTCACGATCACGCACGGTCGATGTGCGTCCCGTAATGTCGGTGATTTTGCGATTCCTGCAAACGAGAGTGCGAATTTTTTTCGCTAGACGAATAGAATAGGGTCACGTCAATATCTCCAGCGTTGCGAATACCTGGTGAGAGCAACAGAAGCGATGGAATAGCGAAGTTATGGATCGTATGACCGTTTCACACTCGAAATCGACGTTCCGTACCAGTAGAAAGCACTATTGTGATGTTTCCGACGCACAACGTTGTAAAAGCGTAATTCCCTTTCGAAATAAGCGTAATACACCCGCAATTCACGTTCTGTACGCGCAGAAAGCGCCTTTCTGAGTTATTTGAAGAATTCACGATCACGCACGGTCGATGTGCGTCCCGTAATGTCGGTGATTTTGCGATTCCCGCTAACGAGAGTGCGAATTTTCTTCGCTATACGAATAGAATAGGGTCACGTCAATATCCCCAGCGATGCGAATACCTCGTGCGAGGAACAGAAGCGATGGAATAGCGAAGTTCTGGATCGCATGACCGTTTCACACTCGAAATCGACGTTCCGTACCTGTAAAAAGCACTATTATGATGTTTCCGACGGAGAACGTTGTAAAAGCGTAATTCCCGTTCGAAATAAGCGTAATACACCCGCAATTCACGTTCGGTATGCGCAGAAAGCGCCTTTCTGACTTATTTGAAGAATTCACGATCACGTACGGTCGATGTGCGTCCCATAATGTCGGTGATTTTGCGATTCCTGCAAACGAAAGTGCGAATATTTTTCGCTATACGAATAGAATAGGGTCACGTCAATATCCCCGGCGTTGCGAATACCAACGTGCGAGGAACAGAAGCGATGGAATAGCGAAGTTCTGGATCGCATGACCGTTTCAGACTCGAAATCGACGTTCCGTACCTGTAGAAAGCACTATTGTGATGTTTCCGACGCAGAACGTTGTAAAAGCGTAATTCCCGTTCGAAATAAGCGTAATACACCCGCAATTCACGTTCTGTACGTGCAGAAAGCGCCTTTCTGACTCATTTGAAGAATTCACGATCACGCACGGTCGATGTGCGTTCCGTAATGTCGGTGATTTTGCGATTCCTGCAAACGGGAGTGCGAATTCTTTTCGCTAGACGAATAGAATAGTGTCACGTCAATATCTCCAGCGTTGCGAATACCTGGTGAGAGGAACAGAAGCGATGGAATAGCGAAGTTCTGGATCGCATGACCCTTTCAGACTCGAAATCGACGTTCCGTACCTGTAGAAAGCACTATTGTGATGTTTCCGACGCAGAACGTTGTAAAAGCGTAATTCCCGTTCGAAATAAGCGTAATACACCCGCAATTCACGTTCTGTACGCGCAGAAAGCGCCTTTCTGACTCATTTTGAGAATTCACGATCACGCACGGTCGATGTGCGTCCCGTAATGTCGGTGATTTTGCGATTCCTGCAAACGGGAGTGCGAATTTTTTTCGCTATACGAATAGAATAGGGTCACGTCAATATCCCTAGCGTTGCGAATACCTCGTGCGAGGAACAGAAGCGATGGAATAGCGAAGTTCTGGATCGCATGACCGTTTCAGACTCGAAATCGACGTTCCGTACCTGTAGAAAGCACTATTGTGATGTTTCCGACGCAGAACGTTGTAAAAGCGTAATTCCCGTTCGAAATAAGCGTAATACACCCGCAATTCACGTTCTGTACGTGCAGAAAGCGCCTTTCTGACTCATTTGAAGAATTCACGATCACGCACGGTCGATGTGCGTCCCGTAATGTCGGTGATTTTGCGATTCCTGCAAACGAGAGTGCGAATTTTTTTCGCTAGACGAATAGAATAGGGTCACGTCAATATCTCCAGCGTTGCGAATACCTGGTGAGAGCAACAGAAGCGATGGAATAGCGAAGTGATGGATCGTATGACCGTTTCACACTCGAAATCGACGTTCCGTACCAGTAGAAAGCACTATTGTGATGTTTCCGACGCACAACGTTGTAAAAGCGTAATTCCCGCTCGAAATAAGCGTAATACACCCGCAATTCACGTTCTGTACGCGCAGAAAGCGCCTTTCTGAGTTATTTGAAGAATTCACGATCACGCACGGTCGATGTGCGTCCCGTAATGTCGGTGATTTTGCGATTCCTGCAAACGGGAGTGCGAATTCTTTTCGCTATACGAATAGAATAGGGTCACGTCAATATCCCCAGCGTTGCGAATACCTCGTGCGAGGAACAGAAGCGATGGAATAGCGAAGTTCTGGATCGCATTACCGTTTCACACTCGAAATCGACGTTCCGTACCAGTAGAAAGCACTATTGTGATGTTTCCGACGCACAACGTTGTAAAAGCGTAATTCCCTTTTGAAATAAGCGTAATACACCCGCAAATCGCGTTCTGTACGCGCAGAAAGCGCCTTTCTGACTTATTTGAAGAATTCACGATCACGCACGGTCGATGTGCGTCCCGTAATGTCGGTGATTTTGCGATTCCTGCAAACGAGAGTGCGAATTTTCTTCGCTATACGAATAGAATAGGGTCACGTCAATATCCCCAGCGATGCGAATACCTCGTGCGAGGAACAGAAGCGATGGAATAGCGAAGTTCTGGATCGCATGACCGTTTCACACTCGAAATCGACGTTCCGTACCTGTAAAAAGCACTATTATGATGTTTCCGACGGAGAACGTTGTAAAAGCGTAATTCCCGTTCGAAATAAGCGTAATACACCCGCAATTCACGTTCGGTATGCGCAGAAAGCGCCTTTCTGACTTATTTGAAGAATTCACGATCACGTACGGTCGATGTGCGTCCCATAATGTCGGTGATTTTGCGATTCCTGCAAACGAAAGTGCGAATATTTTTCGCTAGACGAATAGAATAGGGTCACGTCAATATCTCCAGCGTTGCGAATACCTGGTGAGAGCAACAGAAGCGATGGAATAGCGAAGTTATGGATCGTATGACCGTTTCAGACTCGAAATCGACGTTCCGTACCAGTAGAAAGCACTATTGTGATGTTTCCGACGCAGAACGTTGTAAAAGCGTAATTCCCGTTCGAAATAAGCGTAATACACCCGCAATTCACGTTCTGTACGCGCAGAAAGCGCCTTTCTGAGTTATTTGAAGAATTCACGATCACGCACGGTCGATGTGCGTCCCGTAATGTCGGTGATTTTGCGATTCCTGCAAACGAGAGTGCGAATTTTTTTCGCTAGACGAATAGAATAGGGTCACGTCAATATCTCCAGCGTTGCGAATACCTGGTGAGAGGAACAGAAGCGATGGAATAGCGAAGTTATGGATCGTATGACCGTTTCACACTCGAAATCGACGTTCCGTACCAGTAGAAAGCACTATTGTGATGTTTCCGACGCACAACGTTGTAAAAGCGTAATTCCCTTTTGAAATAAGCGTAATACACCCGCAAATCGCGTTCTGTACGCGCAGAAAGCGCCTTTCTGACTTATTTGAAGAATTCACGATCACGCACGGTCGATGTGCGTCCCGTAATGTCGGTGATTTTGCGATTCCTGCAAACGAGAGTGCGAATTTTTTTCGCTAGACGAATAGAATAGGGTCACGTCAATATCTCCAGCGTTGCGAATACCTGGTGAGAGCAACAGAAGCGATGGAATAGCGAAGTTATGGATCGTATGACCGTTTCACACTCGAAATCGACGTTCCGTACCAGTAGAAAGCACTATTGTGATGTTTCCGACGCACAACGTTGTAAAAGCGTAATTCCCGTTCGAAATAAGCGTAATACACCCGCAATTCACGTTCTGTACGCGCAGAAAGCGCCTTTCTGAGTTATTTGAAGAATTCACGATCACGCACGGTCGATGTGCGTCCCGTAATGTCGGTGATTTTGCGATTCCCGCAAACGAGAGTGCAAATTTTCTTCGCTATACGAATAGAATAGGGTCACGTCAATATCCCCAGCGATGCGAATACCTCGTGCGAGGAACAGAAGCGATGGAATAGCGAAGTTCTGGATCGCATGACCGTTTCACACTCGAAATCGACGTTCCGTACCTGTAAAAAGCACTATTATGATGTTTCCGACGGAGAACGTTGTAAAAGCGTAATTCCCGTTCGAAATAAGCGTAATACACCCGCAATTCACGTTCGGTATGCGCAGAAAGCGCCTTTCTGACTTATTTGAAGATTTCACGATCACGTACGGTCGATGTGCGTCCCATAATGTCGGTGATTTTGCGATTCCTGCAAACGAAAGTGCGAATATTTTTCGCTATACGAATAGAATAGGGTCACGTCAATATCCCCGGCGTTGCGAATACCAACGTGCGAGGAACAGAAGCGATGGAATAGCGAAGTTCTGGATCGCATGACCGTTTCAGACTCGAAATCGACGTTCCGTACCTGTAGAAAGCACTATTGTGATGTTTCCGACGCAGAACGTTGTAAAAGCGTAATTCCCGTTCGAAATAAGCGTAATACACCCGCAATTCACGTTCTGTACGTGCAGAAAGCGCCTTTCTGACTCATTTGAAGAATTCACGATCACGCACGGTCGATGTGCTTCCCGTAATGTCGGTGATTTTGCGATTCCTGCAAACGAGAGTGCGAATTTTTTTCGCTAGACGAATAGAATAGGGTCACGTCAATATCTCCAGCGTTGCGAATACCTGGTGAGAGCAACAGAAGCGATGGAATAGCGAAGTTATGGATCGTATGACCGTTTCACACTCGAAATCGACGTTCCGTACCAGTAGAAAGCACTATTGTGATGTTTCCGACGCACAACGTTGTAAAAGCGTAATTCCCTTTCGAAATAAGCGTAATACACCCGCAATTCACGTTCTGTACGCGCAGAAAGCGCCTTTCTGAGTTATTTGAAGAATTCACGATCACGCACGGTCGATGTGCGTCCCGTAATGTCGGTGATTTTGCGATTCCCGCAAACGAGAGTGCGAATTTTCTTCGCTATACGAATAGAATAGGGTCACGACAATATCCCCAGCGATGCGAATACCTCGTGCGAGGAACAGAAGCGATGGAATAGCGAAGTTCTGGATCGCATGACCGTTTCACACTCGAAATCGACGTTCCGTACCTGTAAAAAGCACTATTATGATGTTTCCGACGGAGAACGTTGTAAAAGCGTAATTCCCGTTCGAAATAAGCGTAATACACCCGCAATTCACGTTCGGTATGCGCAGAAAGCGCCTTTCTGAATTATTTGAAGAATTCACGATCACGTACGGTCGATGTGCGTCCCATAATGTCGGTGATTTTGCGATTCCTGCAAACGAAAGTGCGAATATTTTTCGCTATACGAATAGAATAGGGTCACGTCAATATCCCCGGCGTTGCGAATACCAACGTGCGAGGAACAGAAGCGATGGAATAGCGAAGTTCTGGATCGCATGACCGTTTCAGACTCGAAATCGACGTTCCGTACCTGTAGAAAGCACTATTGTGATGTTTCCGACGCAGAACGTTGTAAAAGCGTAATTCCCGTTCGAAATAAGCGTAATACACCCGCAATTCACGTTCTGTACGTGCAGAAAGCGCCTTTCTGACTCATTTGAAGAATTCACGATCACGCACGGTCGATGTGCGTTCCGTAATGTCGGTGATTTTGCGATTCCTGCAAACGGGAGTGCGAATTCTTTTCGCTAGACGAATAGAATAGTGTCACGTCAATATCTCCAGCGTTGCGAATACCTGGTGAGAGGAACAGAAGCGATGGAATAGCGAAGTTCTGGATCGCATGACCCATTCAGACTCGAAATCGACGTTCCGTACCTGTAGAAAGCACTATTGTGATGTTTCCGACGCAGAACGTTGTAAAAGCGTAATTCCCGTTCGAAATAAGCGTAATACACCCGCAATTCACGTTCTGTACGCGCAGAAAGCGCCTTTCTGACTCATTTCGAGAATTCACGATCACGCACGGTCGATGTGCGTCCCGTAATGTCGGTGATTTTGCGATTCCTGCAAACGGGAGTGCGAATTTTTTTCGCTATACGAATAGAATAGGGTCACGTCAATATCCCTAGCGTTGCGAATACCTCGTGCGAGGAACAGAAGCGATGGAATAGCGAAGTTCTGGATCGCATGACCGTTTCAGAATCGAAATCGACGTTCCGTACCTGTAGAAAGCACTATTGTGATGTTTCCGACGCAGAACGTTGTAAAAGCGTAATTCCCGTTCGAAATAAGCGTAATACACCCGCAATTCACGTTCTGTCCGCGCAGAAAGCGCCTTTCTGACTTATTTGAAGAATTCACGATCACGCACGGTCGATGTGCGTCCCGTAATGTCGGTGATTTTGCGATTCCTGCAAAAGAGAGTGCGAATTATTTCGCTAGACGAATAGAATAGGGTCACGTCAATATCTCCAGCGTTGCGAATACCTGGTGAGAGGAACAGAAGCGATGGAATAGCGAAGTTCTGGATCGTATGACCGTTTCACACTCGAAATCGACGTTCAGTACCAGTAGAAAGCACTATTGTGATGTTTCCGACGCACAACGTTGTAAAAGCGTAATTCCCGTTCGAAATAAGCGTAATACACCCGCAATTCACGTTCTGTACGCGCAGAAAGCGCCTTTCTGAGTTATTTGAAGAATTCACGATCACGCACGGTCGATGTGCGTCCCGTAATGTCGGTGATTTTGCGATTCCTGCAAACGAGAGTGCGAATTTTTTTCGCTAGACGAATAGAATAGGGTCACGTCAATATCTCCAGCGTTGCGAATACCTGGTGAGAGCAACAGAAGCGATGGAATAGCGAAGTTATGGATCGTATGACCGTTTCACACTCGAAATCGACGTTCCGTACCAGTAGAAAGCACTATTGTGATGTTTCCGACGCACAACGTTGTAAAAGCGTAATTCCCTTTCGAAATAAGCGTAATACACCCGCAATTCACGTTCTGTACGCGCAGAAAGCGCCTTTCTGAGTTATTTGAAGAATTCACGATCACGCACGGTCGATGTGCGTCCCGTAATGTCGGTGATTTTGCGATTCCCGCAAACGAGAGTGCAAATTTTCTTCGCTATACGAATAGAATAGGGTCACGTCAATATCCCCAGCGATGCGAATACCTCGTGCGAGGAACAGAAGCGATGGAATAGCGAAGTTCTGGATCGCATGACCGTTTCACACTCGAAATCGACGTTCCGTACCTGTAAAAAGCACTATTATGATGTTTCCGACGGAGAACGTTGTAAAAGCGTAATTCCCGTTCGAAATAAGCGTAATACACCCGCAATTCACGTTCGGTATGCGCAGAAAGCGCCTTTCTGACTTATTTGAAGATTTCACGATCACGTACGGTCGATGTGCGTCCCATAATGTCGGTGATTTTGCGATTCCTGCAAACGAAAGTGCGAATATTTTTCGCTATACGAATAGAATAGGGTCACGTCAATATCCCCGGCGTTGCGAATACCAACGTGCGAGGAACAGAAGCGATGGAATAGCGAAGTTCTGGATCGCATGACCGTTTCAGACTCGAAATCGACGTTCCGTACCTGTAGAAAGCACTATTGTGATGTTTCCGACGCAGAACGTTGTAAAAGCGTAATTCCCGTTCGAAATAAGCGTAATACACCCGCAATTCACGTTCTGTACGTGCAGAAAGCGCCTTTCTGACTCATTTGAAGAATTCACGATCACGCACGGTCGATGTGCTTCCCGTAATGTCGGTGATTTTGCGATTCCTGCAAACGAGAGTGCGAATTTTTTTCGCTAGACGAATAGAATAGGGTCACGTCAATATCTCCAGCGTTGCGAATACCTGGTGAGAGCAACAGAAGCGATGGAATAGCGAAGTTATGGATCGTATGACCGTTTCACACTCGAAATCGACGTTCCGTACCAGTAGAAAGCACTATTGTGATGTTTCCGACGCACAACGTTGTAAAAGCGTAATTCCCTTTCGAAATAAGCGTAATACACCCGCAATTCACGTTCTGTACGCGCAGAAAGCGCCTTTCTGAGTTATTTGAAGAATTCACGATCACGCACGGTCGATGTGCGTCCCGTAATGTCGGTGATTTTGCGATTCCCGCAAACGAGAGTGCGAATTTTCTTCGCTATACGAATAGAATAGGGTCACGACAATATCCCCAGCGATGCGAATACCTCGTGCGAGGAACAGAAGCGATGGAATAGCGAAGTTCTGGATCGCATGACCGTTTCACACTCGAAATCGACGTTCCGTACCTGTAAAAAGCACTATTATGATGTTTCCGACGGAGAACGTTGTAAAAGCGTAATTCCCGTTCGAAATAAGCGTAATACACCCGCAATTCACGTTCGGTATGCGCAGAAAGCGCCTTTCTGAATTATTTGAAGAATTCACGATCACGTACGGTCGATGTGCGTCCCATAATGTCGGTGATTTTGCGATTCCTGCAAACGAAAGTGCGAATATTTTTCGCTATACGAATAGAATAGGGTCACGTCAATATCCCCGGCGTTGCGAATACCAACGTGCGAGGAACAGAAGCGATGGAATAGCGAAGTTCTGGATCGCATGACCGTTTCAGACTCGAAATCGACGTTCCGTACCTGTAGAAAGCACTATTGTGATGTTTCCGACGCAGAACGTTGTAAAAGCGTAATTCCCGTTCGAAATAAGCGTAATACACCCGCAATTCACGTTCTGTACGTGCAGAAAGCGCCTTTCTGACTCATTTGAAGAATTCACGATCACGCACGGTCGATGTGCGTTCCGTAATGTCGGTGATTTTGCGATTCCTGCAAACGGGAGTGCGAATTCTTTTCGCTAGACGAATAGAATAGTGTCACGTCAATATCTCCAGCGTTGCGAATACCTGGTGAGAGGAACAGAAGCGATGGAATAGCGAAGTTCTGGATCGCATGACCCTTTCAGACTCGAAATCGACGTTCCGTACCTGTAGAAAGCACTATTGTGATGTTTCCGACGCAGAACGTTGTAAAAGCGTAATTCCCGTTCGAAATAAGCGTAATACACCCGCAATTCACGTTCTGTACGCGCAGAAAGCGCCTTTCTGACTCATTTCGAGAATTCACGATCACGCACGGTCGATGTGCGTCCCGTAATGTCGGTGATTTTGCGATTCCTGCAAACGGGAGTGCGAATTTTTTCGCTATACGAATAGAATAGGGTCACGTCAATATCCCTAGCGTTGCGAATACCTCGTGCGAGGAACAGAAGCGATGGAATAGCGAAGTTCTGGATCGCATGACCGTTTCAGAATCGAAATCGACGTTCCGTACCTGTAGAAAGCACTATTGTGATGTTTCCGACGCAGAACGTTGTAAAAGCGTAATTCCCGTTCGAAATAAGCGTAATACACCCGCAATTCACGTTCTGTCCGCGCAGAAAGCGCCTTTCTGACTTATTTGAAGAATTCACGATCACGCACGGTCGATGTGCGTCCCGTAATGTCGGTGATTTTGCGATTCCTGCAAAAGAGAGTGCGAATTATTTCGCTAGACGAATAGAATAGGGTCACGTCAATATCTCCAGCGTTGCGAATACCTGGTGAGAGGAACAGAAGCGATGGAATAGCGAAGTTCTGGATCGTATGACCGTTTCACACTCGAAATCGACGTTCAGTACCAGTAGAAAGCACTATTGTGATGTTTCCGACGCACAACGTTGTAAAAGCGTAATTCCCGTTCGAAATAAGCGTAATACACCCGCAATTCACGTTCTGTACGCGCAGAAAGCGCCTTTCTGAGTTATTTGAAGAATTCACGATCACGCACGGTCGATGTGCGTCCCGTAATGTCGGTGATTTTGCGATTCCTGCAAACGGGAGTGCGAATTCTTTTCGCTATACGAATAGAATAGGGTCACGTCAATATCCCCAGCGTTGCGAATACCTCGTGCGAGGACAGAAGCGATGGAATAGCGAAGTT